>JADMNL010000022.1:626970000-629470000 GCA_016271365.2 Neoceratodus forsteri | reverse complement strand
CTGTTGTTGTATGATGAGGAGCCTTTGGAAATGAGTCTCTGACTCAAAGGTTTGTAATTCTGATACAATAAATAAATAAATAAATAATATATCCAACAAGATAAATCATGCTATTAGTGCTGATGAGAGAGATCTGTGGTAGAAATAGCATGCTTATTTTTCCAGTAGCCCCATCATAATGAAATGTAATATTGCAAAGTGAATGTTAGTCCAGTTTTAACAGTGCTTTATGATATCACAAAGGCCCATTGCTGCACTCAAACCTATTGTTGTAACTTTTGTAATGATGTGGCACAGATGGCACATGCAATGGCCTGCTTACCAGATTTGGCCCCACTAGTAAGGTCATGGCCATCTTAATAACATACTCATTAAACCATTCATTAGTCATGAACATCTTACCTTCATTTTCTGAGAATAGATCTGGGCCTCCTATTGCAACTGCACCCTATAACATATCAAAAAGACAAAGAATCTCATGGCAAAAGCATAGAAGCAAGGGTCAGCCCTGGAGGGTATTGAGTGTAAAGCCATTTCAAAGAAATAAAAATGCTACCCATACCCCATAGAGACGCAGGTCACTAAATCAGGGGAAAATCAAGTGATTAACATAAAGTGTACGTTTGATTATACATACAGCAGCCAGCTGAGGTGGAGGTAGGACTGTGCTGGTGTGCAATGTTGGGAACTTTGCTTTGTGAACATCTTCATGAAATTTCCAGAGTTAGTGTAGTGAAAAGGGACACTTCTTGTACTGTAGTTCTTTACCCAGTGATGTGCCTTCTTCACCTGGCAAAATCTACACATAGTGGCACTTCATCAACAAAAGTGTTGGTGAATTATCTCCACACACATTTTTTTTTCATTAAGGTGTTTCACTCCTGTGTGGCTATGGTCCAGTTCAACCCCACCTTGCCTCCCCCAGGACTTACCTGCCATTGATAGCCCCACAGATTACTCCCATGGCAGGACAGGTGGGGGGGCCATCCTCCCCATCCCAGTGACCCAATCCAGCACAGCCATTCCTGAGTGACAGTGTGGTTCTAGAGTGAGGCAGGCTTCTGTCCTTTTGCACCTCATGGTTTCTTCTTCCGTTTGTCTCCCCTGTTCTACCAGCAGTATGCAGTGACACAAACACACAAATGTGAAGAGACATGATTATGCCATGTGTTAGCCGATTGCTGTCCCATAGTCTGTCTGCAACTGCTGCCCCACTATCATACCTCCACATGGTGGCAATACAGGATGGAGCAGTGTGGCACAACTCTTCCTGCCAGGAGAGGAGAGCTGTCAGGGAGACGCTGGATCCTCTCTCCCTCCGTGGGCAACCCCAGTGGCCCATGTCTACATCACAACTCAATTTTGTCAGCATGTCAGGAGACATAGCACCCAGTGCCTCAACCCTCCATGCCACTGGGCTGGCTATTACACATAATTTTTGTCA
Organism: Neoceratodus forsteri; assembly: GCA_016271365.2. NCBI lineage: Eukaryota > Metazoa > Chordata > Ceratodontiformes > Ceratodontidae > Neoceratodus > Neoceratodus forsteri. The sequence goes on along the minus strand of JADMNL010000022.1, from coordinate 629,468,556 downwards.
GGTGAATTAGTACTTCACCTGGGACAAACCATGTGGTGTGAAGCAAAAGACAGATGAGAGGCTTTTTAGCACTCTACATGCCTGCTTAAAGCAGATCTAGCACAGATTCTTTCATGGTGATTTACACTCACTTCCCATGATGCTTTGCATTATTAGAGTATGTGCAAATTGTATATTTATTGTCTGTTATAGTTCCAAACCAATCATTTAAACAATTCTTTGTTTTGCATTTATAAACAATAAAAGCAATTTGGTTTAGTTGAATTCTATCTGGCTGTCTGTCTGTATGTCTGTCTGCTTGTTGGAAGGTTTGCCTGCCTGTCCATCTGCCTGTCTGTCTGTCTGAATGTCTGTCTGTGGGAAAGAAAGAAAGAAAGAAAGAAAGAAAGAAAGAAAGAAAGAAAGAAAGAAAGAAAGAAAGAAAGAAAGAAAGAAGTGCATTAAATGAGGCAGTCTAATAACTACAAAATATGATGACTATGATATGCAACTGTTTTAGTAATCAGTGATTATTAATATACATTTTTGATTATCCATTTTGAAAGATCTTTTTTAAAGGGGGGCATGGCCATCAGTCAAGCTTGCAGCAGCAATTTAACAGAGCTCCACCAGAGCACGTCTAAATAGTTATTTTTCTACAGCAAAACATTTGATATAAAACAGTGAATAACCTGTTCAGAATCAGAACTAGTGCAGAGTTTAAAGATCTAACTTTGATAGTGCTAACCATTCTGGATCTGAATCTATGGGGAGAAACACTAGAGCAGCAGCTGGAGGAGAAGAAGCCCAACCAAGAGATCCGAAACTGAGACACAGTAAAGACCTGAGCATGGGAGCAGGATAGGACTCATCAACTCAACCCTCAAATGCAGCACTTCTCAAGGCCATCCAGAAACCTGACAAAAAATGGAGGATTTCACTTCACAATTTAAAATATTGGACACTAAAGTGAGAATACTAGAGGAAGAAACTAAAAATGCATCAAAGTCAGTGGCAATGGCATTGACGTTGACGTCATGCCTTACCAAAGAGAATGTGGTGCTCCATCAATGTTTGGAAAATCTGGAGAATGCCTCCTGTTCTACCCATGTGCAGAATCTGGGGATATCTGAAAGCGCTGAGGGAGAAGACCACTTGTCCGTTATAACCACCTTTTTTGGGAAAGCATTACAAATAAAAGAGTCAATAATGGTAGTAAAGGCATACTGGATCAGCCAATGTGGTGGGAGAGGCCATACAGCAATTAATCAGCTACTACCCTGAACTCTCCTAGTGGTGCAGGGGTCTGTTTGGGAGAGAGGCATTATTATCAACCAGGCTAAACAAAGGGGAAAGGCTGGATTGGGAAGGCACTGTAGTGCATATTTTTCCGGACTTCGGCTATGTGACTAGGCAGCACCAGAAGGGTTTTGATGGTGTCAGAGCCCGTTTAAGACACTGGCAGTTCATGATGTCCTATTGATGCCAGCTAGCCTACGCATTACATGCAAAGAGAAAACATAACAGTTTGCAGATCCTGGAGATGTGACCAAAATGATGGACTAAATAGAAAGGGAATTTTGAGTGACTGGAGACAATCCTGAAAATGGCTCTGAGGACAGTGAGTAGAAACTTACAGAACATAGGGGTTTTGCTTGTGCTTTAAACTACAAGTGGAGTTCCAGCCCTGGTCTATCTTCACTCCCAGCCATGGAACTTATTTTGAGCAATACATGAAATTTTTTGGTCAAACTAATAACATATTGGGATTTGGCTGAGGGGAATAGTGGGCTAGGTAGCTGGTAGCTGACATGGCACTTTTTGGAAATGTACGTGTCCTATGAACATGACTCTTTTCTTTCTCAGTTAGAGGGCTGCTTATGGCACCACTTAGTCAGAGGACATGCGCACTGTCTCATTGCAGAGCTGTGAAACACTGACGGTGAATGCATTAAATGAAAATTGTTCATTTTAAGTTCAGAATGTTGTTGCAAATGTTCATGCCTGCTTCAATGTACTATATGTATAACTGTTAATGGCTGAGTAGCATATTGGGCTGATTCCCTCTGTGGGAGTACTGCTTTATTAGTAATTGACTAACGAGGATGGAATGGGGATGTTATATCCAATATAAAGGGGTGTTTGATAATATAGTAATAACAAACTGTTGGTAATTCCTGCTCATGGTAGTAATGGCCTATTATAATTCCACTGTTTGGTAATATATAAATCTTTTTAGTAATCCCCTCCCCTGATGTATCAAGGAATAGGTGCTTTGTAACTCACTGTAACTATGATGTTAAGCATTATGATTACTGTTTATAATATTTCCGAATGCCTACCTATATGGACAGTGTACTGTGCATTTTATGCAGTTGAACCAACAAAAATAAATAAAAAAAAGATATTTTCTTAAAGTTATTAGAAGAATCAATCAGAAACAAGTTTTTTTTCTACCAACTTTTATCTAACATCTATACTAAAGATCTATAGTAACACAATCTGTACTGGTGGCACAGATACTATAGCTATACTAATACATCTAGCCATCACTTCACCATCTATCTCTCTCTCTGTCTGTATCTATCTGTCTGCATGTCTGTCTATCTATCTATCTATCTATCTATCTATCTATCTATCTATCTACCTACCTACCTATAGATAATGAATAGGAAGAATCCTGGCCTGTGATTGCCTGTGCCCCATACCTAGGGGTACATTTATGTGCCTACAGAAACTGGGAAAAAACAAGTCCCAGTGCCAACCCGCCTAAGCATAAAGGGTTTGCTGTACCTCAAATGGCATTTCCAAGACCTAGTAGTAGTAGTAGTAGTAGTAGTAAAAGTTTTGTTCATATAGAATATGAACCGGGATGTACTCGATTGAGCTTACGCTCATTTACAACAAGGTCCCAAGCATACAATGAACAGCAATTATACATAATCGACATATGATATATAATACAAAATTGACATAGTTCACACATCACAGTTTCAACAAATAACATTAAACAAACACAATTAAGTTAGATAACAATACATTAATCCCATCAAAAAAAAATGGCAGACAGTATCTTATTTTAGTAATTCAGTTTAAAGAGCACAGTCTAAGACCTGGTGCTCTGTCTAAACCACTGTTTAATTGCCAACCAGGAAAGTCTTCCCTTATAATATTTTACTTGTGAAGGAATATTATTCCATTCAGAAAAACCTCTATGTAAAACAGATTGACCTCTTATACCTAAATTACATTTAGGAACAACAAACTCTTGAGTTAAGTTAATGGTTAAGAAGGGGGATAACACCTTTTATAGGTATATCAGGGAGTGTAGAAAGACAAAGGGAGGGATAGTGAGGCTGATTAGAATGGATGGTGGGTGGGCAGAGAGGGACAGTGAAAAAGCAGGGATACTGAATGAATACTTCTGCTCAGTAGTCACAAAAAGGAGGGAGAGGTGCCAAATCCAATTAACAGAAGCACTCTGGTTAGGGGGGGTCGATCCTAGTCCTTTCACAGAAGAAAGGGTTCTGAAAGAACTCTTAAAACTGAAGGTGGACAAAGCAATGGAGCCTGATGGAATTCACCCCAGAATTCTAAAAGAATTAAGGAGGGAACTAGTGACACCACTGACTACACTTTTTAACAAATCATGGGAGGATGATGTGGTACCTGAGGACTAGAGGAAGACGGATGTGATTCCCCTTCATAAAAGTGGGAGTAAGACAGAGGCAGGAAACTACAGACCTGTCAGTTTGACCTCTGTGATAGGGAAAGTGATGGAATCACTTCTGAAGGAAAGAATTGTTGAGTACCTAGAAGCCAGTGGGGCACAGGACCCAAGGCAGCATGGGTTCACAGCAGGTAGGTCATGTCAGACAAATCTAATTGATTTCTTTGATTGGGTGACCAAAGTAGTAGACCAGGGAGGGGCTGTGGACATGGCCTACCTAGACTTTAGCAAGGCATTTGACACAGTCCCACACAAAAGATTAATAGTCAAATTAACCAGCCTGGGAGTGGGTCCCAGGGTGGTGGCCTGGGTAAAACATTGGCTGGACAACAGGACACAGAAGATAATTGTAAATGGAGTCCACTCTGAAGAAAGAGGGGTTACTAGTGGGGTACCGCAGGGTTCAGTACTGGGTTTAGTCCCTTTTAATGTCTTTATAAGTGACATTGCAGAGAGACTGGAAGGAAAAGTATGCCTCTTTGCAGATGACACAAAAATCTGCAATGGGGTTGAAACACAAGGAGGAGTGGAAAGGATGAGAAGGGACTTGGCAAGGTTGGAGGAATGGTCAGAAGTATAGCAGCTTGGATTCAATGCAAAGAAGTGCAAAATAATGCACCTGGGAAACAAAACCCAGGGGAAGATTACACAATGGGGGAGGTAGTAACAACAACAAAAATGGAAAGGGACCGGGGGGTAATCATATCAGATGACCTTAAGGTTAACAAGCAATGTGAGAAGGCAGTTAGGAGGGCTGGAGGGATCCAGGGATGTATAGGGAGAGGCATCACCAGCAGAAAACAGGAAGTTGTTATCCCCCTGTACAGACAGTTGGTGAGACCCCATCTGGAGTACTGCATCCAGTTCTGGAGACCCCATCTCTGCAAGGACATAGACAGGATGGAGGCAGTACAGAGGAGGGCAACTAAAATGGTGCAGGGTCTGCAAGAGAAGCCATATGAGCAGAGACTAAAGGAGCTTAATATGTATACTAAGTATACCCTTGAGGAAAGGCGGGAGAGGGGGGACATGATAGAAACTTTTAAGTACCTCAGTGGAATCAGCAAAGTCCAAGAGGGTAGCATCTTTCAGAAAAAAAGATGTGCAAGAACAAGGGGACACAATTTGAAGATAAAGGGGGGACCGCTCTGGGGCAATGTGAGGAAGTATTTTTTCATAGAGATGGTGGTGGACGCATGGAACAGCCTTCCTGAGGAGGTTGTGGGGTCCAAAATTGTGGGAGAATTCAAGAATGCATGGGACAGACATAAGGCAATTTTTGAGGGGGGTAGGAAGAAATAGGCTGTTGGTTAAATAGGATCTGCAGCTTATCCTGTAGGTAGGGAAATTGGCAGGCTAGGTGGGCCAAGCGGTCCTTATCTGCTGTCAAAGTCTATGTTTCTATGTTTCTATGTAAGTATTTGCTGATCTTAAAAAGTCTGGTTTCATTCGTTTTTATACCCCCTGTGTTATACAGGATGGCAAAATTCCAATCCAGCATTTAAACATAAAAGCCAGAAGATGTTCTTGCCTCTGTTCTAAGGGTCTCAACCACTGAAGTCTGTTAAATAAAAAGCATTTATGGGTAAATCTATTAACATCTAGAATAAACCTAGCTAGTTGTCCATAGCATACATCTATCCTATCCAGATTGTGTTTCCTTCCACTAGCATAAACAAAATCCCCATAATCTAATATTGGGATCACCACAGAGTTAACCACCTTCTCTCCTATCTCAGAGTTCATCATATGTTTTCCTCGATACAGAGCACCCAGTTTTTTCCTAACATTAATCAACATATTATCTATATGAACTCCCCAGTTTAAAGACTCATCCAGCCACATACCCAGGTACTTGTATGTCCAGACCTGTGGGATCAGGAGCCCCTCCAAGGTTCTTATCATCAGCTTTGGATCTTCCTGAGTTACAGATAAACAAAATAATATAGACTGTGTTTTTGGGGGGTTCAAAACTAATCTACTTTCATCAAACAATTTCTGTAACTCATCAAAAGTGGTCTGTAACTTACATTGAATATTATCTACTGAAAAATCAGAAGAGTAAATAATCATGCCATCTGCATATAAATGACAAAATATAGATGGATCCAACAGTTTTAAAGAATTAATATAGATGTTCAACAACAACAGGCCCAAAATAGAACCTATATTGCAGCCATTTTTTACTTGCTTAGCAAATGAGTGAGGGCCCCCAACTCATCTCAGTAGCATAACTCTCTCAGTACCCCTGCTATCCACTCACTTTTAAAATAATAAAATAACCTCAGTAGTTAGCATTGTTTCTGATGTGCTAGCACTCTTGATCCCCGTTCACTTGTCCTCCACTACAGTCCAGAGTAACCATGCTTACTGCCACATCTCGTGGGATCATGCTTGCTCTTCATGGTCAGATGCTCACTGCCATCTTCTGAGCAACCATACTTACTCTTCATGGTCAAAAGAACCAGAAATATAAAATGAAAAACACAGTACTGGTTTGCAAACCAGACTGCTACTGCCGGTTGGGGGGAGGGGTGAATCAAAAGTGACTGCAGGATGACAGGAAGCAAAATAAAAAAAAAATTATCAAACACACCAGCACCCTCTACTGCCAATTCTAGCAGTGCAGTGACTACATTACAGAAAACAAGTAATGATTTCTATCAACAGTTTACTTTTTTTCTTCTTTTATTTAAACATTTTATTTACAGGAAGGAACATATGCTCTTTTGAAGATCTGAGAAAGGGCTTGTGGCTCAAAGCACCCACCTTTTCAGATACTTTCAAGTGAGGAGGTATATACAAGGACTGGATAGAGATACACAGGCTAACACTTTACTGGAAAATGTGGAATCACTTTTTTGTCAAGCTAGAAGTGACCCCAGAGGGATGATTTGAAAGGTAAACTAATTATTTAGGAAATATTTATCGGATGTGACAAGCAAGACCTGTGGGAGGTAGGAAAAAGACTTGGGACTGTACATCTCAGAGAAGACCTGGCAACTGCTTCTGGGCCTACACCAGGGGTTGCTTATCTGCAACAAGTATAAGGAAGCTACCTATAAATTCATTCACAGGCTTTTCTGCCCTCCTGAGGCGGTTCATAGATTTAACTCAGCAGTCTCCCCTCTATGCGCTAGGTGTGGGAGGGAAACCGGCAGTTTCTTTCACTCTTTTTGGGTCTGCCAGTCCTTCAAAGGTTCTGAGGGAGTCAGCACAGGAGATAGCTACAATTCAGGGGTCACTGATGCCTATTGCCCCTCTGGCACTCCTATTTGGGGTGGAAGATCTGGTCAGGGAGGAGTGGGTGCCCTATAGAAGGTGAGTCCGGGTCCTATTGACAATTGCACGCAAGTGCATACTGAACACATGGGTTTCTGGATCTACACCAACGATCCAAATGTGGCAGGGCCTTGCATTTCAGGTTTTAGCACAGGAGAGATTAGTTTATGTTACTAAAGGCAAAACAGAGTTTTTTGAGGTCTTGGAAACCCCTCTTGGGGACCCTTACACCAGGGGAACTTCAGACATTGCAGATGGGCCATGAATGAACTGATATATTTCTTGCTAAGCTCGCATTAGACATGAATTTAGATGAACTCAGACATTTTATGGATTTAATCTACTACGTGTGGTGTAGTTATTTATTATGGAGAACTTCAAGTGTCTATGTTCATATGAATTGCTGGACCCTCTTGTACATAGTTTGATTGATTTGTTGTTTGTGTTAAACTGTGTAACAGTTCTTTTAAAGAAAATTCAATAAAAATATTATGCAAAAAAAAAAAGAACCAAAAATGCAATCGTCTTAGCACAATAATACCCAAGTGGGTAGGCAGTATGAGCTGTACCCACCCTTCCAGGGGTGATGAGGCCCTCCAACTGCAGTGTTGGGCCTCATTATGCTCCTGGTAGGGAAGATATAGCTCAATACCACTCACCCTTTCAGGTATTGCCTGCATCCATCTATCTATCTATCTATCTATCTATCTATCTATCTATCTATCTATCTATCTATCTATCTATCAGTCTTACACAGATGAGGTGCAGAGGCAGCCAGAGATACATCCCAGGAAATATCCAAATACTTTACAATATATTCAGATGTAGAAGAGTAAAGTCTTTTGAAATGAATGGGGATTTTCTGCAATATAGCTAAATATACAGTATGTAGACATATGGGTCTTATCCCTAGCTACCATTGTAGTACTCTAAATTGTGCTGAACTGATAAATGTCTGTCAACTGAAAGGATGAGGTCAATTAGACTGCATCCACATTGTAACCTTTTTTTCACTTTGTTTATTCTCATATTTTCCTGTTTCAAAGATGTCCACAGTGACCTAGCACAGAGTGTAACAACAATTCCCAGCATCCAGGCTGCACAGGAGGACTCTAGCAAATTCTTAAATATTCAGCCTTTTGCCAGACCCCGGTTCAAGGAGTCCTTTTCAGCCAAACTCCTTTCCCTGACTATGTGACTGCCATGTTTACACACTTTCTGCACTGGTTGTTATGCTGCTTCAGGAATTAGATAGAAATGTGTGACCCAAAGTTATTTGGCTGGCTACATTCCACCATTTAGAAACTCCTCACATCTAATGCTGCCCATAATTTTCAGATGCCAATGAAACAGAATTCAGCAGAATTTCAGAAAATTCTGCAAAATGTCGTCAACAGTGGAATGGCAACATTTTGCAAATGAAATGTTTTAGTAGATTAATAATTCACTGTGTATATAAACTCTGGGTTCTTTATTTGAAATCTGTGGAAAATGTTTCAGTATGTCATGTGATCCTTGGAAAATTATTCTGTAATTTACACAGAAATGCTCTTTGGAATTCTGCAAAATGTGAAAAGAAATGCCAAGAAGCATTTCACTTGTACCGATGCTTCTTATTGTACTATGTCCACATGTTATTTTTGTACTAATTGTTGTACCATTTTTATACCAGTTTTTTGTACCAATTTTGTTTTTCAAATTTTTGTATAAATGATTTGATACTGTTTATTGTACTTCTGCTTCTCTTGTTCCTTTTTCCTGGGGTCACACCAGGAAACACACCTTGGCTCAGTTTATCTTTTCTGGTTACCAATTTTCAAATAAACACATATTTTGGGAGTGGAGTTACCATTCTGCACGAATTTCACAAGCAGAATTCTGCATTCCCTACAGCCCTATTCACATCGTCATGGCAAGTTCCAGGATGTGCTGAAGAACTAGCTGGAGGTCCTCTAGCTATTAATGACTATTTGATAATAAAAGCTTTTGAAATATTATTTTGCAAACTTGTAGGGAGTCGGTTTTGGATTTCATGCACCTATGTCATTGAGAGCACTCCGAAATTAATTAAGCACTAATAAATTACTGGGGGTTATTGATTATTGATCCAATATTATCTAATCTTTAATTATACCTCTGAGAGTGCCTGACTGCTATTGTAACACATTTAAAAAAAATTGCTGAGAGGGTACCTTTTGAATATTTTTCTTATCGAGAGGGAGATTTTTACTAAGGTATTCCATTCACCATCTGCTTAGGATGGCTGGCTCAGAATATAAGAATGAATCTTTACAGTAATTCAGCAGTGCAAGGAGATGGAATGCTGCTAATGTTTAAAAAAAAACATGCAAGCACCATGGCAATGAGGCTGTACAGGCTACTTTAACAGAAACAAATTCAATGATCTCAGAATGTAGACAGCCAATGAAACTGCAGCATTTTGGAGACCTTTTTTGTAATATTCCCTAACTATTGCCAAAATTACCCAGGCTGGGTACAGTGGTGTTGGCAACTGCAAGTGTGTCCCCAGCTCCTTACTCCCGTGGCTGTTCATTGGTGGCGATGGTTTTCTACTGCGCAGGCTACACATTTTTTCTTGTACTAATCAGATCACCTCAGCAATTTGGCCTGGGAACCTCCTCAATATGTAGCCTCAACTGAACTTCAGTCTTCCAAAAGGCAGTTATATGATGTCTCCATAATTCTGGGCTGAGGTGCGTATGTCTTTAATGATTTGTATTATGAAAACTTTATGGGGCTGTTATGCTCTTCTTTCTGGACTGCAAAAGTACATCATGACATAATAACATTCCTTCAAGATGTCTTCAGTCATCTTAGTTTGAACCTCAGTCAAAAATCCATAGATGTTCTTTCAATCATAATGCAATGTCATGCCAATATGTGATTGAATTTGGCTCTCTGCCTGGGAACTAGTTGTCAAGTCTTTCTTCCTTCATACCATTTCAAAGGAAACCCTAACTCAAAAAATTCTTTATGGCAGTATTCTACTCTGTAAAATTGGATATCATTTCTGGGACTGGTTTGTGGTTTCAATATATGATTTGTTTATGCAGGTTCCTGAGATATTTTTTTCTGATGAAATAGCCAAGGGCATTATCACTAGAAACTCATAGCAGGATTTACAAAAGTGTTAGATGCTTATGCTGGTGTCAATTTTACATCCACCAACATCAGTGTGCCTGGGCCAAAGCTCCCCTATTTAAAAGTCCTTGAGTTTTTGTGACAGATTCTGCAATTTAAGACAGTTTGCATAAAATATGACAAATGCATCAGTTTTTTGATGCCATTTTTACCTTAAGATTTTTATGTATTTAGTTCTAATTTCAGACCACAGAAGGCACACTAAGCTGTGACAAGCTTGTTTCTTGATGCATCCTGGGGATGGGTTACACAGTCCTGTTTAATTCATGGAGGAATGCTTGCCATCACACCAGGAAAGCTCCCTTACTCTTCTTTGATAAGTGCCACAGGATCTTTAACTTCCTCCTGGACAGTTAAAAGAGATAGGCAGAAGGAACAACAGTTTAATACCTCATCCAAAGGACTTCACCTCCATAGTGTAGCACACCCCTTGTACTGCACTTCACTGCCAGTTATGGGTATTACCTGAAGTATCTGGTATAGGGCTAGAACCCACAACCTTCTAATCTTTCAGCCCCAGATCCTAGGATGCTACCAACTGAGCAACTGACACGAATATGGTAAGATTGTCTAGCAGTGTCCAAAAGTCTGATGCAGATGCACAAAAATGCATTAAAAATGTTGGGGATTTGATTGAAAATCCTTCTTATAAAATAAAAAGGGAAAGGTTGGGGTCCAGGAATCTATTTAAGTAAACAGAATAGTTTTTTTAAGATGATGTCCATATGTCCATTATGAGTACCGAGTGCCCCTCTGGCTTAACTCACTCAAGAATGACCTGCATACCGAATTAAAATGTAGCCCTTTCAAGTCAAAACGTTGAGCCTCCTTAGCTTTGCTTGGTAAGTGTGACTGTGGACTCTAATCTCATCATTTACACTACTACTCCTTCTTTTACACATGCTTAGATCTTCACTAGCACTCGTTATGTGTTGCTTTGATATCCTCAAACTGTCGACCACCCTCACCTTTCCCCTTATTCTCTCATCCCACCTTCTCTTACCCCAGTCTGTTGCCTCTCCTTGTTGTCAGTTAAATACTCCTCCACTTCCCATCCTCACCCTCCCTACTCTTTACTCCCCCACCCATTGTTACCCACATCAAACCCCGAGCAAGGGTTTTTCTCCCTGTCTCTCCTTATCTCCCTATTATACTTGACCCCCCTCCTGTCCTATCTCATGGCTCCACTATCTGCTTCATAGATCTCGCCACTTGCTGCATCTCTTTCCCACTAATACATTCTATCCTGACCTTGTGACTCAACTCTGGTATCTGCAAATGCACTTCTGCGATCAACTGTTGAGTTAATCTGTTAATTAGCACTTTGACAAGAACTGTTTTTTTTTCCAAACATGTTTGACTTAATTTTCTTACACATTGGTTATGTACTGTGTTAATCCAGCTCACATTATGTTTGTTACCTCTATTATATGTTGTTTGTAATACCATCCCTGACGTGGAACCTTTATAAACAAGCATCTCTCTCAAAGGTACTTGTCATCCAAGAATCAAATAAGTAAATAAATAAATAAAATGTCAACTATCATAAGAAAATAATACATGAAACTCGCTCCCACCAATTAATTTATTAGATTTTTTATTTATTTGTAATCATTAAATGTACAAAGTAAAGTTCCTCTCAGACCCCGGTCCTAGTCATAATTATTTAATGGAATTGCTGATAGCTCATTGCCTTTAAATATCTCAAGGGCTGCACAATTCACCAGCTTCCTATTTTTCGGGATTGAAAAAAAAAATCACAGTAAATTGTAATACATGAATCAAGGTTAGGCAAAAGAGATTGGTGAAGTTGGCTGAATACACTCTGCAAATTAATCTGCAAATTTAGCACAATTCGTGAAGTGTGGCTTATTCCACAAAGTGAGGAATTTCACCATGAATGGCAGAATTCCGCTTGAGAAAAGCAGAATTTCACCCACAAACAACGGAATTTTGCTCACGAATGGTGGAAGTTCACCATTCACTGCTGAAATCCCCCATAGCAGACACAATTATGCACTTTGTGGGTGGAATTCTGCCATTTGCATAGAAAACTTTGTGGTTTGAGGTGAAGTCAAAGTTGCTGAGGATAGGGAAAACTTTGTGAAACTCTGCAGATGCAAATGTTGGCCACTTCTCAACAACTTCACAAGTGAATTAAAATTTCATCACATCTCTATTAGGGATTACCTCTTTGAGAAAATGAATATGTTATTGTCATGAAAGGTAGGATTGTTTTAGGTGGCGTGACATTTTCCAAATAAAAAAAAAAACACATTTTTGATGAGAGGTAGAGCTGTGCAGAATGCAGAATTCTGCTGGTAGAATTGCTCAGCCTGGCTAAATTTCTAATGGTGTCTCTACTATCAGTCTTGCCTACTAGCAAAAACAATCTCTATGGGCCACTCACTCCCTGGTTGTAACCTTCTCCTATCTCCAGGGCAGCACAGGTGGGCAACCAGAAACACTGACGAAAACTGCTTTCCAAGTCACCTTCCATAGAACCACCGCTAGTCTAAGGTCTGTCAAATATAGGGCCCCTTTATAGATGAACTCCATCCCCGGTTTCCTCCTACCCATACCCAGGTTGGGCCCTTTCAAAAAAGAACTGCAGGACCACATCCTGGTTTCATCAGACTGTGACTGCCCGTAACACTGTCATAACCCTCCAGCTATTTCGTCTCCTGCACTTTAGCCCCACGACAACACCCATTGAGAGGCTTTATGGTCCCTATTATATTTTCCAGCTCTCTTTTGGTCCACTTCCTGGTCCTTTTTCTCACTTTCCCCTCCATAGCTCAGTTGCTCCTTTTGCCAGTATTTATTTTTTCTCCTCTGACTTATTTCAACCATTTTGTTTGTTTATTTGTTTAATGGGTTAGCACAACTAGAAATATAATCCTTTTACAGGTGCAACCCACTTTGAAAAAGTAAAGTCTTGCACCCCCCGCACCAATCCACAATACCGTTTGGTTACTCCCATGTCAATTGACAATGCTTATTGTATTGCATCATTATTAGATAAGTCAGTATTGTATAATTTTCTCTCTGTGTATAATTACTGTCATTGTTCATGATGTCTGTAACACTTGCCTGCCACACTTTGTACTGACGTGGAGCCTTTGAAAAAGAGTATCTGACTCAAAGGGTTATAATCCCTAGACTTCAATAAATAAATAAAGAATCCCATTTCTGATGGAATTCTGCAGAATTAGGCAGATTTTCTGAAATTTCACTGAATTTTGGTGGAAGCAAAATTCTAACATTTCACAAAGCTCTTGTGAGAGGGCATCCTATTTTTCTCTTTTCTTTGAAAATCCTTTCCTTAGTATTCTTCTCATTTAATCTGGGAACTGCTCAGTGGTACAGTATCCGACACTTGTTGGAACTTCTTCAGAAAAGCATCTCTTAATGTTACACTTGTATCATCAGTAGTGTTCCTGACATCCAAGAAATGTTTTCACCTCTTGTAAACATGTATTATATATTGTCGTTACAGCGTCACGGTACTGCCACTTTAGTTAGGGTTGCATTAACACTTTCATGTTATATCTCAATAGTCCACTGCTTATAAAATGGTGGTCTGTGGGCCTAAAGATTTGAAAACTGTCAGACTCTCCCTTTGTGTGCAGGATCGAATAACCAGACTAATCTGGTAAATATAGTTTCAGGTGTTTGAGAGTTCTAGGATGCCAAGACCCTTACAAAACATGAAAACAAAGTCCTTTTTTTGCTTAACAATAGGTAAGTAATGGCTAAGGTTTAAAATCTAAACCTTTCAGGTTTATTAGAGCCTATCATAAAGATGTTGCTTTTGGTGTTTTCAGAAGGAGAAATTTTAAAAAGTTATTAACAAAGTAAAGTGACGATGGTCACACATGCGCAGACAAAAATAAGACACTTTTTTCCATAAGGTGTTGTCAAATGAAACTGAAACTGTGGCTGCAGTCCTCATACCTCAGCAACAACTGGTTGCATGTCACACCTGCTGGTAAACATTTGTTAACAATTTTTGTGGGGTTTTTTTCTGAGTTTAGAACACAAAAACAATGATTTGGTCACCAGGAACTCTTTCCCAGTGGTCGGCACTGTTAATCACCCATCACTGCTTCTGTTCCAACACTGGGAGCTGTCCTACCTAGTGATGGTAAAATTATTTCTATATTGGGAACCCATCCCAGATGTCAACTGCTGCCTCCACCCCCCACCACCATTCTGATACTGGGAGGCCACAGAATACTTTGAAAAAGTAAAGTCTTGCCCCCTCCACACCAATTCACAATGCCGTCTTGCTGATGCTGGCACCAATAACTCAACTCTTGTGCCAGCAAAACAAATGAACTAACCTCACTACCAGCCCTTGCCTGTTGATGCTCACACTGGGAGTCCTTCACATGTGCCACTGAAACACACAAACCAAATACCAATCCTCAAACCCTGCTTACGTTATAAGGTGTGCATTATCGTGGGATGACGGCATGTCTCAAAAAGTGAGGCAGGATGCCCTGCTGACTGCCTTATGCACCTGAAAAGCGCCATTATTGAACATGAAAACCCTGGAGTGCCGTATTGAGATTATAAAATGGTTCATCTGATTTGTATTTTAAAAACTAAGTAATGACGTTCAAATAGTTAAATACTTCTCAGCTGTGCTGTTATCCTGGCATAAAACATGGTTGTATGACCACATCTGACCAATCACAGGTCTTGGTTTCTCTTGCCTATTTTATAGTTGTTGGTATTGGTACTAGGAGCACATGCCTAGTGCCAGCAAAACACATGAACCACCTCAGATGGCAGCCTGCAATAACCCTGCTCTCATCTCCATTGTCACCTACTAGGTGGACAATTTATTTACATATTTATTTACTCATTCATTCATTCACTGATTTATTTATTTGTTTATTAATTAATTATTATAGAGACATGGTTACTGGGAAAGGTAGACTGAACTGTGGCTCATTTCCATGTTGGATGTGGGGAAGGGTATATGAGTGAATGCATTACACTGTATGTCAAAAATTGCTTGGCACAGTAATGCACAGCAGAGCATGATGATGTTGAACTTGTCAAGGGTCATGCCATGCTGAAATGGTAGGCTATGACTGAGTACCATTGTCATATATAATACCTAAATGTATGAGAAGGAAACAGAGTTGATAACCTATTTAGATATAGTGTATGTGGTTAAGACTCAGCTTTCACTTATAGCAACATATTCCTCATTCAGATCTTTATTTAGCTGGGTAATTTTAAGTATTTGGGATTTTGCTGCTATTGCACAATTCTGACTCTGAGGTGGAGTTATCCATATTTAGAAAATGGGCTTTTTATTTGGAGGCATCTGATTAGCTAGTACCCATTCAACAGGGGTACATTAACTTTCAATAAATGCCTTCCAAATAAAAAGTCCCAGCCCAAACCTGCCTCATGCCCAGGAAAGTATCCTTGTGCCCAGCCTACCTCGTCATTGGCAGAAGCATTGGGCACACATTTCCAAACTGCTGCCATGTTTTTTATTGCTTAGCGAGACCCATCATTTCAGCTGCATGCCAAACAACCCAACACATTTATTTGCCATAGCACCCACCACACCAAAAAGCCTTTCCTGTTTTCTGCTGTCTTACAGAGTGAGTGACGGACTCTGCAAGATCCACTCCACCCCCCCCACAAGAGTAAACTGACAACAGCTAACAGCTGTAATGTCTGTTTGTAAAGAGTCACCAAGGTAAACCTGAAGCAAAAAATACTACGGCCACCCACCCTATCAACCTTGTCCCTCACTGTTTCCCCCTCCATATCTTTAAACCCACACCTTCTTAGTAACCCCCCCCCCAAAAAACTAAACAGCTTGCACCTCACTGAGCACCAATTTGAAAGATCACCAACAAGCTCCAAGTGTTCCACTCACTCCCTCTTTACTCTCACTGCCCTTACAGTCTTCCCACCACAACTCTAGCCATGGCACGCAAATAAAAAAATAAGTTGAATCACCAAGGGAATCCAAAAGTCCTATGGCCACCCAGCCTCTCAGCCTTCTCCCACACTGTTTCCTCTGTCAGTATATTTAAACCCACATGTTCACAGTAACAAAAAAAAAAAAAAAAAAGAAAACACAGCTACACCTCACTGAGCACTGTTTTGGATGATCAGATGATCATTGATGAGCTCCTGATGTTCCGTTTACTCTCACTGCACCTGCAGTCTGCCCACAAGAACTCTAGCTGTAGCAGGCAAAAAAAAAAAAAAGACGACAAACTCCATAGAGCAACGATAGTAGCTCTGCCTGAAATCCTGAGTGATGCCGTGCTCTTTTCCTATTGGTGTGTGTGTGTGTGTGGGGGGGGGTGATAACCATGACAACCAGGATCAAAACTTTCAATCTTTAACTACAGAAGCTGTAGATGGATAGTATAGGCGGAGGAACTATTTTATCTGAACACATGACTTAAACTAATTTTTGCAAACTGTTTTTTTAAATAAACAATTTGTTTTACAATGCCCATTTTCTAAGCATAATAATATCCTCCAGGGTGAGTGGTATGGGCACTACTGGACCTTCCAGGGGCTATAAAGCCCTCCTCCTGTGTCATCGGGCCTCATTATGCCCCTGGGCGATCAGGTATTGCCCAATACAGCCCACCCTGTTGGGTATTATTGCTTGCTTATTTGATTCCTTATCACATCAACCATTTATTATTCCTCAATATCCATATCCCCATTCACTAAAATACCACCAACAGCTTAATCTGGTTCAAAGTCAGTTGGAATTCATCTGTATCCCCTTCCCCGGGTCGTGCCAGAAAATAGGCAGAATTTGTCTAGTGCACTTACTCGGTCAACAAAAACTAACTAAATAAATAAATAAATATCATCATTCATCAGTGATCATTATTCGGATCTTTGCCAGAAGTATGCAGGAATAGCATCTACTAATCCTCTTACATAATGACCTGGAACGGCAAAGAGGGGAGTATACAAACAATTGTGGAAGCTATATCAAAGATAAGATAAGTTGCCCAACACTTGCATTCAACTACCTCCCTTTAAAGTAAATAAAACCCCATAGCTACCATATTAACAATATAGAAAAGTGATAGAAAATTACCTGAACAGATTATCCAGTCTGGCCAAAGATTCCCTGTACTTCTACACTAACATCTATATCAAGTTCTGTATTGATCCCCCATCACATCAGCCACCAATCTTCAACATATTACCCCCAACATCATACCTTTTCCAGATCCAGGCCTGAACTCCACAACCACATGACCTAACTAATACATGTCTGCATTGACAAAGACTTGCTGACACCTCCTTAATTGTATGGTTCAGCTTGGGCAGTTATCATGTGGGGGTAAATTGGAGTCTCTGCACACCTGCAGCTTCCCAATGTATTCCCTACATGGGTGTGCACCTGCAGCATCCCTATACATACCCCACATGGGTGCACACTTGCAGCTTTCCTATGCATTCCCTACATGAGTGCACACCTGCAGCTTCCCTATACATTCCCTATTGGGTGCACACCTGCAGTTTCCCTATGCATTCCTTAAATGAGTGTGCACTTGCTGCATTCCTATGTATTCCTTTCATGGTTGCACTCCTGCAGTTTCCTTATGCATTCTCTACATGGCTACACTCTGCACCTTCCCTATGCATCCCCTATGTTGGTATGCCAGTGCAGCTTCCCTATGTATTCCCTACATGGGTGCACACCTGCAGCTTCCCTATGCATCCCCTATATGGGTGCACACCTGCAGCGTCCCTATACATCTCCTATGTGGGTATACACCTGCAGCTTCCCCATGTATTCTGTACATGGGTACATTCTGCATCTTCAATATTCATCCACTAAATGGGTGCACATCTGCAGTTTCCCTATGCATTTTCTACATGGGTACACTCTGTACCTTCCCTATACATTTCCTACCTGGGTGCACACCTGCAGCATCCCTATGCATACCCTACATAGGTGAACACCAAACAGTTTCCCTATGAATCCCCTACACTGGTACATACCTGCAGATTCCATATGCATCCCCTACATAGATGCACACCTGCAGCTTCCCCTTTGCATTCCCACACATAGGTGCACACCTGTAGTTTCCCTATTCATCCCCTACATGGATACACACCTGCAGCTTCTCTATGCACCCCCTACATGTGTACACTCTGCATCTTCCCTATGCATTCCCTATATGGGTACTATCTGCACCTTTCCTATGCATCCCCTACATGAGTGCACTCCTACAGTGTCTATATGTATTCCCTACAAGGATTCACACCTACATCTTCCCTATGCATCCCATACATGGATGCATACATGTAGAGTCTCTATGCATTCCTTACATGGAGGTACTCTTGCAGCTTTCTTACACATCCCCAACATGGATGCACACCTGAAGTTTTCCTACACATCCTGTACACTGGTGCAGAGGGCCTTCTGCTCCCTTTGTGGACCTGGCCTTTAGTCTCTATGTAACAGTTACTTATGCCACACTTTAGTCACATGGGTGTATCTTGTCAGATTTAAACAGAGTGAGATTGTTTAAATATTCAATACACAATTTTTATTTAAATACTTACTAATCAGTCACTTAAGGCAATGCAATTCTGTACAAATATTTGCATTTTTATTTAAGGGTAAATTAGGCCAACAGTGACTGTTTTATCCATTTCCCTTGTAGTAGGTTAGTAATCTCTCAATATTGTAATTCAAAGATGATATAAACCCCAAACAGTTTAAATAAAATGTGTAGACAAATCCATGTATGAAGACTCACATCACTCTGAATTAATAATGAAAATTGATGATCACAAGTCATTTTCTCACTTCATTCACATTTCATACAGTCCTTCAGGTTGCTCCTCTAGCAGGTCAAATAAAAGTGACGTCAGCGAATATTGTTAAAGTAGAAATTTTTTATTTCTTTTCTGAAATGTTCCTTTATTAATTTTAAATACAACTAGCAGAACAAGCCCACCCCCCACCCATTGGCTTACAAGGGAGTAGAGTACAACAAATTCAGGCCAGATCTAGAAACAATAGACAGTATACACATGACAATAACAGCAATTCACAGAAGTATAAAACAATGTAGCAAAGCAATATCACCTTAACAATAACAACCAGCAAAATCATAGAGTGACTCGCTCCAGGTCAGACTAGGTAGAGCATCGTGTGTGCAGACTGCTCCATTTTTGTAGCATAAGACTCAGGGCTGTTGTGGAGATTGACTATCACCTTCTCCAAATGCAGATTAAATAGGAGTTCATGCTGAGAGAGCCATTGTGATTCAGTACCATAATTTATTAAAATTCTGAGACCAATGGAAGCCCCTATTAAGCTTTTTGCAGGGAGGTGAAAACTCCAGATGAAGCTTTATCATACCCTCACCACCTGTTAAAGCATGGAAGGTTTTAACAAGTGGTTGCTTTTCATTTATCTTCTTGTTCAATATCTACCTGTTTCTTTTTACCTTTTCTATATATTTGCATTTTGATGGTCAAGTATCTGGGGGTTGGGGTTCGGGATCTTGGTGAGGGAGGAAGTTTAGGTATCGATGGTGGAGGTGCGGGAAGGAGGGGTTTATCAGTGCAGCATTCTCTTGACTACCTGTGTATTGGCACATATACAAATGATGTATGTATTTTTTTGAGGGGGGGCGTGGGATATGTTTTGTTGTAATACTTATGTTCTGATCATTTCATTGTGCGACTAATGGTATAATATGTATGTTTGAATATTTGATAAAGCTTATTTAATTTCAAAAAAAAATTAAATCAGAGTTCATGTAGCCATTCTTGATAAGGTATAATGTCTTAATTCTGCCAGTACCTGAGAACTAACCATTTAACTGAAATCAAAATCATGGCCACAGACAACTTTCGTACTTTGCCTGAAATCCCACCATAATCCCCTATAATACACACCTCTGGGGTGAATTTTTTTATTTTTTTATTTATGACTTTGTTAACTGGGTAGGTGCACTGATCTCAGGGACCATTCTCAGGCACGACCTTGGCCTCGTAAGGCCAATAATTGGTCGATACCCAAAAGGGGATCGACTTTCACTTTAATGGCCTCCCACAAGGGGCAAACCTTGCAGCAAAATTTCTATTTTTTTATAATTAGTCCTTGTCTGTGCTGTCATTTTCTTCCTTTGAATAAAAGGAGTGAACAAAATGATCCAGGGCCTTCAAGAGCACTCGAATGAAGAACATCTGGAAGCATTAAATATGTTCTCACTGTATCCCAACACAGTATATAAAATGGATCAGTATATTATATACTTGTCCCTCTGCACGCATAATATGCAATGGACACCTATCCCAATCCTTTCATTTACAGCAAGGAACTAGACAGAGATGCCCACTTCCCCCCTTTTGTTTGACTTATATTTGGAGCCACTTATTAGATGTATCAACTATTCCCCAAATATCTCCAGCATTTCTATTGGGCCTAATCAATATAAAATCTCGGTTTATGCCGATGATATTTTACTCCATATAACATATCCTCTAAAATCGGCCCCTGCTGCACTTGAAATTATCAAAACATTTGGAAAATTCTCCAATTACAAACTTAATATTACAAAAACAGAAATGATGCCCTTAAATGTTCATATATTCCAAGCTGAAGTTGCTCACTTTGGGTTTCGTTGGACCAGGGATAAACTAAAATATCTGGGTATATATCTCTCCTGTTCGGAAGCCAAAATGAAGCAATACAACCTAGATAAAATTCTTACTCAGATCAAAATGGATCTTTCCCGCTGGGCCATGCTACCACTTACTCTTTGGGGACGGGTAAATGTTCTGAAAATGAACGTCCTTCCACAAATCCTGTATCCCTTACAGATGACACAATTTTTCTTACCCAAAACATGGTTTACTCAGGTTACTAAACTTATGTCCAATTTTTTATGGAGTGGTAAGACACCCCGGCGAGCTCTTTTTAAGCTGCAGAGGAGTAGGAACAACGGAGGCCTACAACTCCCAGATCTGTTTCTTTATCAGTTCTCTATTACTTGCTCTGTTCTTGCACACTGGATGAGGGATATCTCAAACCAGGGGCAGGTTCAATATATTCCCTTGTGGTATCAAATTGAGCAGAGTTTACTTTCTCCGCACAATATATCTCTCAATACTCTCATTTTCTCCTCTCTCAAAAACTTGCCTAAGATTTTCAGGACCATTCCCATAGGAATAACACTTAGAGTACATTACCTAATGTGTAACTTCTTCCAGGTATCTCTGTTAAAGGATGTTTCCCAGCCTATAAGTATGAATCTCAATTTCAAAATTGGGGGATTGCCCCCTTGCATAATTTCTGGCCTTGAAATACTCAACTGAGAGTCGTGGATCTACTTCATGAACATACACTGATACCTTTTCAAATGGCCAGTTCATTGTTTAATCTCCCTAACTCTTTTTGTTTTAAGTACCTCCAATTACAGCACATGCTCCTATGACACTTTGGAATGGGGTACTGGACACAGTATTTAGCTGGCCTCTTCTTACCGACTATCCCTAACTTACCCTCCTCTCATATTATTTCTTACTTTTACCACCTCCTAAGGGATGCAATAGAGGAAAGGCAAGGTGAGCCGCATTATGTTTGGGACCAAGCACTACCTTCAAATACTTCAGCTCCTCGACCATGGTCTAAAATCTGGTTACAGCTGTATCAAGACGTGAAATGGATTAGATATTGTATTTTGCAGTTTTATGTAATAAATGACTTATACTATACTCCAGCCAGACTTCACCAAATGGGGAAAATTTCCTCAAACTTATGTTCCCGCTGTAAGCAGAGGCCTGGCACCCTGTTGCATATATTGTGGGAATGTAACAAAGCCACACCCTTTTGGGACAGTATCAAGTCTAACTTAGATCCACTGCTAGGACTATCTGAGGCTTTCAGCCTGGAAATTTGCATAATAGGAGACTATGGGGAGGTCTTAAATGGCACTCAACTAAAATATATGACACTAATATCAATATGTGCCAAAAAAGTGGTCATGCATCATTGGTTAGATCAGAATATCCCAACATACGCAGAATGGCTAAAGGAGATACTCTTTGCTTTACAGGCCAAAAGCACAATCACTCACATGACAAAGAGGCCACAATATTACCAGAAAATATGGGCACCTTTACATACTCTACTGACCATTTAGTGGACCATAGGATACTAAATAACATGGTAATGAGGGGAGGGGGAGGAACCGTACCAGTAGTATGGCTACACTACTTATGGCCCTCTCCGGTTACCATACCTGGGCTAATGGAAACATTGGATTTTGCTACTGCATACCTGATAGGGACAGGGGAATTCTTGGGGAGGGAGGAGGTAGGAGGAGGAATATGGGAAAGTCTCAGTAGGTTGATGAGATTACAGTATGCGAATAAGACTAAGATTATGTTTTTACTGGACATTTTTTTATTTTATTATACTGTAACAAGACCTTATTATACAATATGTGTATATGTAAAGGTAACATGTATTTTTCCATCAAATGTCTGGAATAAGTGACTTGTCAACTCTTCCTACAAATAAAATATATTTAATCTGAAAAAAATATGTTCTCACTGGAGACAAGGAGGTACAGGGGAGATATGATTGAAACATACAAGTTCCTGAGAGGAATAAATAAGGTGCCATCCTTGGACCTGTTTAACAGAGTCTCTGACTTTAACGCTAGAGGACACAAGTGGAAGTTGAAGGGAGGGCTTCAAGAGGGAGCTTAGCAAACACTGTTTTACAGAAAGAGCCATGGAGACATGGAATAAACTGCCAGCTGAGGTGGTGGAAGCAAAGTCCATGACATCATTCAAGCTGGGGTGGGACAAGCCTAAGGCACAATCAAAAGCAACAGAAGCAGTAGAAGGCATTAGGCAGAAGGTTCTGGGATCTGAGAAGGTCCAGGGAATACCTGGGCAGGCAATATGGACCCTTGGTCTCCTTCTGCTGTCTTTTTTCTGTATTTCTATGTTTCTAAAAGTATATCTTAAAAAGAGTTTGACTCATTATGCAAAAATCCAAGAAAGCTGCTGCACTCCAGAAAGGAATCTGGTAGCCAGTCCATCTATGTGGCGAAGCTCAACGTTTATTTGCAAAAAACCTAAAAGTACAGAAAGACAGAGGCATTCCAGATTAGGGCAGGCTTTGCTGCTACTCCATGAGCCCCAATGCTTTGACTCTTGCAAGACTTCCTCAGGATACTATGTGGTGGGAGCTCAAGTCACCCTTTACAAAGGTGTAATTCATGAATAATCATATCATTACATTGTGCAACGAAATGAACAAATGTGCAAGTTAAAATGCAAGTGCAAAAAGTATTACTCAGCCACATATTAGGAACGAAACAAAATGCAATCATTTTAAAGACTCTGGTTTAGACAAGCTTGAGCAACTGTTCTAAATCCACTCTAATGTTAAAATGTATTTTCAGTGTGCCTGACCTTAATAAAGTGGTATCTAAAACAGACAGAAAGCTGGTTGGAAAGCAACTGTGATCACTCCCCGTCCATTTATCTGTGTTCATTTCTCAAGAGTGAGGGGAATCCACAGTTAGAGGTCCCAAGGTCCAGTGTTGATATGAAAGATAGAGCCCTAAGAGAGAGACAGAGAGAGACAGAAAAGAACAGGAATAGTTACCATATAAGCTGACATTTTAGAAAACATTATAACAGAACATTAACAAAATTGAAGAAAATCCAACCAATAAAAGTATGTCCAGTTAAATAAAAGGTTTCAGATCCCACTGCTCATTGAGTCCCATTGGTTTGATACTATTTCAACTAAATATCAAACCACTATCTTTCCCGAGTAGCTGGTTGACTCTAGTCTCTTTCTGCTTTGGTTGTGGTATCTGCTCTAGTTCCATAAATCTCGAATCATACAGACTTGGAATTCTGTCTCTGAGAGAAGTGTATACCAAGCTGCATCGACAATGAAGTTGTTGACATGCGGCTTGGCAAAATTCCCAATGTTGACAGGTAAAATTTCAACTGTCAGACATGGAGTGTTTGCTTGCAGGGGGCTGTGTCCCCCTCACTCCCCATGAAGGGGGTCTCTGACCCCCTCATCCCCCGACTCTAAAGATAACAAACTACAAGTCAGAGTTTGTTCGGAGCAGAGGAAAACACTATTGAAATTGTGAAATTCCATCCCCAGTTCATTACAGTGATTATCTCAAAACCTGTCAAGATTGTCATTGTAATGTGTTTCGCTGTCAAAGTTTTGTTGTTTCGATGGTATACCTTTGTTATTCAGGATGAATCTAACATACTCCTGAATTCTCTGTTTAAGTGGGCATACAGTACATCCCACATAAACCAGATTGTAGGTGCACCATAAAACCTACGCTACAACGGTAGCATCACAAGTGCTGAGTTCCCTAGTTCTGCACAAATGTTCCGATTTCTAGGATGCTTTAATACATTATTGTTTACTGCATGTTTACAAATATACTGCATCTAAAAAATTTATAGAAGCCTTTCAGTCTCAGTGGTAGTCAATTTCCCTGACATTGTTTGTTCGTTTGTTTATTCGCTTAAGGGGTAAGCACACTGGAAAATGATGTTCCTTTTTCAGGTGCGACCCACACCAAAACAACAGTACAATAATGCATACATACATGTTAAATACAATAGGCATGCAATCCATAATTCAGACTAATAAGTTCATGTCAGAAAACAATAAAGCAAATACCTACTGTATGTAAAACAATTACAATTAGACTGTAATAAGAAATACATCCTCAGTTCATATGCACAAATTTAAAAAGATTTCAACTGTCTAATATCCAACAGAATATCATTCCAAAGAAATGGAGCAAGATAGGCAAAGGCCCTCTCTCCACAACTAGATCTCATGAAGGGAATTTTTAAGAACAATATTGTCTGTCCTGTGTCTAGAGAAGTGGCCCTGAACATATGTTTTCAGCATACCACTGAGTCTTAAGGGAACCCTAGAACTAATGACTATAAGTAAAATTGGCCATACACCACCAAAAATGTAGCTGCACAAAAAGCCAGACCATTTCTTCTAAGATAACCCAGTGATGAGCTAATTTGGACACATTGAGAGCAAGTTTAGCTATTAGTTGTAATAAAAACAGATTTTTTTGAGATTAATATAACAGAAGCTGTTTCAGTAATTTTGGTAGCATAGTTTACAACTGGAACTAAACACTGTTTGGCAATAGCCATCCTAGATTCACTGGTAAGAAAAGAACGAATTCTGGACAAAAGGGCAACTTTACAGTGAAGTCTTGATGTTACCCTTTCGAAATGGTGTTCATAACTTAAGTTAGGGTCCAAAAGGACCCCTAAATACTGAAATAAATCCACCTGTTCAAACAACGATCCATCAAGGAACTTTACCTGCAAACCTTGTCTCACAGACCTAAGATGTGCCCAGGTCCAAAAAAGCATTGTTTTTGTCTAAGCCTTATTCAGGACCAATTTGTTTGAAATGGGAGAATATTGAAAGTTACACATCTCCCTGGTAAATAGATCATTCAGTTCAGTGACAGTGGAACCCTGAGCATAAATTACTGCATCATCTGCATATAAAACGAGAGATGCATTTTCAAGAACATTTACATGTTTATCAAAAAACAGGGAAAACAAAAAAGGTCCAGGTATGGAGCCCTGAGGAACCCCACACTTCATCACTGCAAGTTCAGATATAGCACACCCATACGTGACCCTTTGAGACCTATCAGTTAAATAATTATCTAGCCATGACACGGTAACAGTTCCAACTCCCAAGGACTCCATTCTATTAAGTAGTAGACAATGGTCCACCAGATCGAATGCCTTGGCCAAGTCCATGAACGCAGCCCCAGTTAGACATCCTCTATCCATACCATCTAGGACAGTGTTCGTGAACTTGACCAAGGCAGTCGCTGTACTTCTACTTTTTCAAAAGCCATGTTGGTTTTGGGACAAGAGTCCTGAGGAGTCTATATAGTCAATCAATTGGCTATATACTATTTTCTCCTGTACCTTGGCCAAAGCTGACAAAATAGATATAGGCCTGTAGTTTCCAAATTCCTGCTGTTTCCATTGCACTTCCAACTTAACGTTAACTTAACATTAAAGGAAATATTTCCTTTAACATTTTGCTGTGCACTGGCTTATCTCTGATGTTTGTGCTTCTACTGAATGTGACTCTACGTTTTAAACCATATTTTTATGGGTTGGATTTGCTCCAATTTTGTTAACGTTCTTATATATTTTCTAAAATGTCAGCTTAAATACTAACTATTTCTATACTTTTTCCTGCTGTTTCTTAGGATTCTATCTTTCATATCAATACTGGCCCTGGATACCTCTAACTGTGCCCCCCCCCACCACCACTCTCGAGAAAGGAACACAGGCAAATGCATGAGAAGTGATCACAGTTGCTTTCCAGCCAGCTTTCTGTCTTTTTTAGCCAACACTTCATTAAGGTCAGACACTTTTAAAATATTTTTTGGCACTAGAGTGGATTTAGCACAGTTTCTGAAGCTTGTCTACACCAGAGCCTCTAAAATTGTTGTATTGTGTGCACCTTACTCATATGTGGTTGTGTAATACTTGTTGTGCTGTACTTACATTTTAATTTACACATTTGCTCATGTCATTGCACTTTTTAATGCTATGATTATTCATGAATTACACCTTTGTAAAGGCTGACTTCGGCTTCCACCAGGCACGCCCCCTTAGGAAATCTTGTGAGAGTTTAAGTGCCGGGGCTCGTGGAGCAGCAGCAAAGCCAGCCTTAATCTTGAATGCCTCTGTCTTTCTGTACTTTTAATTTTTTTGCAAATAAACTTTGAGTTTCACCACATAGACAAACTGGTTGCCAGTTTTCTTTCCAGAGTGCAGCAGCTTTCTTGGATTTTACTACCTAGCCTGGTGATGGCGTCCCCTACTTAACTGCTTGCACCAGTCCAGCATTGTGCTCATGGTTCCAACCCTTGGAATGTTTTGACTCATTATGCCCTGGTAGAAATAATCACAATTTAATGCACTAAACTGCCATACCACTGAGTTGGTTTTGCCTTGTTTGTTAAAGTTGGAAGTGCAATGGAAACTCATAGTGAATTGTTTCTTAGTCCTTAACCAGCCACAAAGCAACTTTTATGAAATGTTTTTTCAACTTAATTGGAATATGTTTGAGTCTGTCATAACAAATCAAACAAGTTCTAGCAAGAACAGATACAGCTGTGGTGAGTTGCCAAATAACCAAAGTTACACATGTGCGTAGAAAATTTTCAATGCATGGGTGTAACGAGGCAATTTTTTGGAGTTGTTCACCAAATTTTCAACATGGCCTTTTTGGGATCCCACCTCATGAACAGAGCCACTGTCATTTCATTCACTTGTCCCAAAAGGTGATTTCGCAGCTCGACTGCACCATTCTGTGCCACAGGTGCGAAAACATATTTTGGGCAGGATGTAAATAATGACAGCTATACTGTTAATAAGGAGGTGTGCAAAAATGGCAATGTTGAAAATCTGGAGTGAAAATATTAAAAATTGGTGAAGATAGGAGCTGCATAGAAACTGTACAATGCACACTCGTAACACAGTCATTTTTGTGAATTTTTCACCAAATTTCCAATATGGGCTTTTTGGGACCCCACCTCATGAACAGTGGCACTGTCATTTTGTTAATCAGTCCCAAAAGGTGATTCCGCGTAGTGACCACAAAATCACCTTTCGGGATTGAGTAATGAAATGACAGTGCCAGTGTTCATGAAGTGGGGTCCCAAGAACTCCATGTTGGAAATTTGGGGCCAAAATTCTTAAAAATGGCTGATATATCAACATAAGTTGAAACCCCCCTTGACTGCCTTTATACCATGCTTACCTTTGAGACGTCAGTTTGCAGTTCGGCTTTGAAGAGTGCAGATGTGTCCCGGTCCAGAGAAGATGACAGCACCAACCTCTAGAGGTAAGTATGGGGTAAGGGGGGTGCAGGAAGGGAGGTGGGTGCTTAGTGTGGAGGGGGATGGGGTAGGGGGGACTGAGCAACGACTAGGGACCATTTTCTTTTTTACAGGTAAAAAAAAATGTTGGGGGATGGTTTTCTTTATTAACAGGGAACTAAAGAAAAAAAGCATAAATTTGGGCTCACTGGGGTGGACTCCTTGTGTGCCATATGAGAAGGGGGGTACATGATGCTGACACAGGGATTGGGCACCTTGAAGTTGGCGTGGTGAAAAAAAAAGAAAAACAACATAAATTTGGGCATACTGGGATGGGCTCCCAGTGTGCCACATGAGTTGGGGGTACATGATGCCAACATGGGGATTGGGCACCCCGATGTCATCGTGGGGAACATAAAAACATAAATCTGGGCACACTAGGATGGCTCCCAGTGTGCCACATGAGTTGGGGGGTACATGATGCTAACACAAGGATTGGGCACCCTGATGTCAGTGCAGGGACTAGGAACTGAAGGAGCAGGGAGGATAGCAGCAGTGGGAGGGAAAGGGGAGGGTTTTATTTGCTACCAGTGCTGGGAGGGAGCTGGGAGGACAGGAGCAGTGGTAGGGTGCTGGAGGAGTGCCACCCGAAAGATGGTGGTGGTGACACAACTGTACATGCACAGTATTTGTGCATGCATAGTTATGGTGAATGGCATTCTGCCATTCAGATGGTGGCGCCAGTGAAACTGCGCATGCACACAAGTCACACATACACAGTTATTGCCCCGGAATGCAGAAGTAACAGCCAAAATAGTGCAGCTGTTACTCCATAGCGGCCGATTGTGTTAGAGTGTTTCAAGCACCATTGGACTTTCAGAAGGATACTTCCAAAAGTCCAATGGAAGGTGCCACATTAGGCTGTTTTAAGGCAAGACATACCAAAATGGCAGTAGACTCCACCCACAGCCATAAAAACTGAGTTTATTCTCTTAGGCAATGTTTTTTTACTAGACTTTGGGCTGGATCCAGGAACCATTTTGCAACTCAAAGAGAAATGTGAAAGCAACAAGTTGGCGGGACCATTAATGTGAACTGTACTGTGTTTTGTGAGGATTCTACAAGGGGCACAAGAGATCAAGTTGAAGAATGAGACAAGAGGTGACCAAAGTGAGGATATTATATTTTCTGCTAGCAGCACACTGTGTTTGATTTTACAAATACTTTCACTTCAAGTGTGACCAAATTATCAGGATTATTAGTATCCAGTATTTTAATTCTTATTTGATGGTTTCCTAATCTAAATGAAAAATATTGTTTTATGTGTGTACGGCTGTTTTGCCCTCAGACAAAATGTTGTGGTCACAATGACATGGACATAATCTTGCGGAGATGAAAAGAAACAACCAAAAATGTTGCGGGTCACATCATGAGGCCGACAAATAGCCATTAATGCAAGCCATAAAATAGGTGCTTACAAACACTTTAAATGGTACCTAAACAAGCAGTTTTTTAAAACTGCAAACTCCAAAATATGGCTTCATAACAAGGTAAAGTAGAGGCTGCTGTTTACATTTATGCTAAAACTGCATGTATGTAAATAATATAAATGCAGTTCCATAGCTTTTGAAAAATGTGAACATCAGCCTTTCACTTCCAAAAAACAGCCTTGGTTTCTCCCTAAGATGGCTGCCAAGTCTGTTAAATGATGAGTCATGATGACATCATCGGAGTCAGAGACAGAGATCCACATATATTTCTATAGTGCTTACTAGTTCTTCTTTCCCTCTTTGTTTCGAATTGTTGTACCAGAATGATCAACACCATGTATTAACTCATGGATTATTTTGATCAGTACACATGTTAGGCTATGATTTTGTTCATTTAGTTTACTTTAACTTGTGGAAAATGTTTTGTAATCCAGCTGACTTTTTCCTTGGCAAACTGCATTACAGTACAAGACTTCAATTACCTGATGATCTAGTGGTTATGTGATTCACTGAATTTTGTTTTTTGTTAGCCAGGAGAGACACACTAAGCTGAAAGCTTGTTTACAGGTGTGGCCTGGGAGCACAAGGAAGTGTAATGACTTGCTCAGGGTCCAGAGCAAAGTACTGGTCTGGTTCAGTTCCAAAGCCCATGCTCTCTTGTGAATCCACAAATAAGGCTTTCTTTTTCCATGTGAACCCCCTGCACCTAGCCTGCCTTCTGTTGAACACCCCACCATCCATACCCTATCCTTAGTACTGCCTGGTGCCGCATTTGTGCTTACGGTCTCATGAAGAGAATTATCATACCTCAGATTGTAATCTTTTAACTCAGAGAGTTGTGCACACCTATACCAATATGCAACATCAGCTGGCACTGTGAAAAAATGCCTCCCAAATCACTCTCCAGTCCACATTCTCAGTGTTTGACTTCTGCTCCCACAGTAAACATTGAGTGGATCACCACCCTTCTGCACAGTGATGGTAGTATGAACAGTTCCCCTGTTGTGTTTTCTCCCACCTCATTAACCAACAACTAGGTCTTCCTGGAGGGCCAAGCAATAAGCATCATGACCCATCAGAAAAACTGATGTTCATGCTCTCATAAGGGCTGCACTAACAATGGGTAACGATATTATTAGCAGGAGAGGCATACTAATACTTTGAGCAAATCCACCTGACTTCCATTGTCAGTCTACTCCATTACCAGTGATCTGCAGAACCCCGCAGGACAGTTCCCAGCAATTCTTCTCCAGTACTTTTCTGTACTCTACTCCACAATTCGAGTTGGCTGACTACCACCCTTCCAAATCTTTTTTTTGTTTTGTTATGTAAGATTTTATTAAAGGTTTTTTTTTTCAAGGTACAATCAGTCAACTAAGGGTACACACATACCATATACAATTAAATCCACCATGCTACAGTCTTAAGTACAGTTTGCTACTAAGACCTGTTAGTAAAATAAACTTCCTTCATGCACAAAATGATATTCTGTCCTAAACTTAGGTATGTAACTTATGCCTTATTCAACAATACAAGGAGGGAAGGGGGGAGGGAGGAGGGGAGAAAGTAAGGTATGGTTCACACTGGTCACTATGGACCCCATATACTTGAAGATGCTGCAACTTAACCTATCGTGGTGGTACAAAATATTTTAATATTCTATACATGTAGGTGTTATCAGGTGAGTACGTCTAACAATTATCTATCAAACCAGCACACCGGTCTAAAGCATTAGACAGCAGCAATAACAGGAGAGATAGCACAGCGTAGTCTGGTAATAGAGAGTAATAAAGAGTGGTGGGGGCCCTCGGCAGCTATCAGCTGGTGGGGGATTTTGCAGCTCAGCAAGAGCCACCGAGCATATGTGAGAACTCAGATATGCCTCCCATTTTCTGTAGTACCTATTGAGCCCTCCCTTGGCCACTGTAGATAGTCTCTCAAAAACAGCCAGTCTGGCCATGGCTGTGCACCAATGCAACGGGGGGGGGGTACAGATTGCCTCCATCTCAGTAGAATGGCCCACTTGGTCTCCATTAGAGCTACTAAGAGCCAAGCCTTACCAGCTGAAGAGAGTGGGTGTAAGGCCAAGGTATCCCCTAAAAGGAGGGAGTGGTGTTGGAGGGAGAGAAATTTACCTATAATCCAAGAGCAGTCACCAGTACCTGCATCCAAAAGGTCTGTAACTCCGGGCAAGTCCACAAAATATGCAGCAGGTGGGCAGGGGAAGATTGGCATCTCCAGCAGATATTGTGTGGGCTAATCTTTAGACTATGTAAAGCCGAGGGAGTTCTATACCATCTGAGGAGGATTTTAAGTTGTATTAACTGACTCTTTGAGTCCTCCTAGGCTGTGCGTGTGGCTCTGAGGCATTCTGACCACTGATGTGGGGATATAGGGTGAAGCAGTTCACGCTCCCAGGTAGTCCTGCTAGATAGAGTAGTATCAGGCTGAGTGTCACTGAGAATTTCATAAAAGGAGCTTATAAGGCCTGGGCCTGTCCCACCTTTGGGGGGAGTGTACAGGCAATACCATGGTGACTGATCTGAAGATTGTTTTAGGAAGGAGGTTAAGGCAGTCCTAGTCTGTAGAAACTTCCAGAAATCTGACGAGGGTAAACTATACCAATCTCGAATCTGTTCAAAGGACATGAGGGTGCAGGCATCTGGAAGGAAGCGGTCTCCTACCATTTGAACACCATTAATAGCCCATGAGATCCACTTAAGTGGCTTGCGGTCTACTGTAATAAGAGGGTTACCCCAAAGCGGAGCATAATGAATGGGGTGTAATCTGAGTTCAGAACCCCAGTAAGCGCCATCGCTCTTCGCCATGATCTACACGTTTCTATCATGATAGGTGTAAGCTGATGCTCCTTAGGCTTTTTCTTAGATAACAAGGAGTACAGGCATCTATCTGTGGATATAGTAGCTTCCAGACTTGCCCACTGGGGAGGAGGGGTAGTGCGGGGAAGGAACCAGGTCATGGCCTGGGCCATCCTGAAGGCCAAGTGATAGCCTGCGATCCAAGGTAAGCCGAGCCCACCTTTAGTCCAGTGGGCTTGTAATTTCATCCTTCTCCATCTTGGAGCTTTATCCTCCCATAGGAAAAGTGAGATTAGCTTATGGTTTAGGAGTAATCGTGATCGAAAGGTTATTTAATAAGTAGGACACCCTGGAGAAAACAAACATTCTGATGGCTTCGACCTTGCCTTTAAGAGTTAATTTAAGCTTCCTCCACCTTTGAATTTCCACAGCTAAGGAAGTCAGAAGAGGGGAAAAGTTAGTTGATTCTATATCTTTCCAGGACAAGGGGATGAAAATCTCCAGGTAAGAAGACGCCTTAGGGGCCGAGGTAATGTCAGTACCAGCTAGACAGTGTCTACCACATGCCCCATTTAGGGGAGAAAGGGTGGTTTTCTTTTGATTTATCGTTAGTCCGGAAAGAGAGGCGATCTCCTGTAGGGTGGCCAAGATTGTGGGCAAGGAGATCTGGGGGTTGGAGAGTGTAAGGAGCATATCATCAGCGTATGCAGTAACCAGGTAGGATGAATCCCGTACAGTCATACCGGTGATAGTCAGAGTATTAAGAAGTTTCCTAATCAGTGGGTCCAGAGCTATTAAAAAAAGTAGGGGAGAAAGGGGGCAACCTTGTCTAGTCCTTCTTTATAGTGTAAAGGGATGAGATGTATCCCTATTAGTAACAATTCGGGCTGTAGGTAAATGGTACAGTGTCAACACCCATGAGCAGAAGGAGGTCCCGAACCCATATACCTTAAGAGCCTTATGGAGATATGCCCATTCCAGGGAATCGAATGCTTTGGCAAAATTTGCCACCAATGCTGCTGCAGGGGCCTTGGATTGCAGCGCCAACCACCTGAGACCCAACATTAACCATAGGTTGTCGGCAGTAGATTTCCCTTTTTGGAACCCAGTCTGGGAGGGATGGATCAATGCAGGCAGGATTAAGAATAGCCTATTTGCCAGAATTTTGGCAGCTATTTTGGTGTCAACTGATATCAGTGAAATGGGTCGGAAATTTTCACAAAGTAGAACATCAGATGTTTTTTTTGGGAATCAAAGTTACAAGAGCCTCGCTCATAGTGGGAGGAAGCATACCATTATTTTGAGCTTCTTGTAGTGTTAATAGCAGAAGGGTGGTAATTTCTTCTAGAAGAATCTGATAAAGGTCTGCCAATATCCCATCTGGCCCAGGGGCTTTTCCTTTCACCATCTGGGATATGGCAGTGCGCAGCTCTTCGGGTGTAATAGGGGCATCCAGATCTCTATGGTGATCCGTCAAGAGCTGAGGCAGTGATGTGCCCTGGCAGAAAGCTTGCAGATGTTGGAAGAGTATCTCATCAGAAGTCGTGCTCTGGGATTGATAGAGATCCTGATAGAAGCTATACATCCCCTCATTAATGGCCTTCGGTGTCACCACTAGCTTGCCCTGCCTGTTCTTGAGGGCCAGAATCCTGGAGGAGGCCTGCTGCATCTGAAGCCAATAAGCTAGCAGCTTCCCTCCTTTGTACCCTCCCTCCCATGACCTATGTTTGGCTCGTAACAATTGCCACTCTGCCTTTTTATTCAATAACACGTTTATCCTATATTTTAGGCCTGTAATCTGAGCCAGCAGGGGGGAGTTAAGTGGAGTCTTAGGGGAGACTTTGAACTGATGTTCTAGATTAGTAAACCCATCCTGTAGCTCTTGTACTTGCTTCCCTCTCTCCCTATTTTTGGCAGCCGAGAATGAAATGATTCTCCCTCGCAGGACTGCCTTGAAGGCTTCCCTTATGGTGGACGGGCGGGATTCCTCTACAGTGTTAATAAAAAAGTAGAGCTGCACCTCTCTTTTGATGTAATCCCTAAATGTTACATCCTGCAATAATAAGGGGTTGCATCTCCATCTTGTGGAGGAGGAAGTTTGGCCTGGTGGGGAAAAGGTAATCGTTACCTGGGCATGATCAGAGATAACTATATTACCAATGGTAGCATCTCCTACTCCCGGCATGGCTATATTATTAGTCAGCCAAAAATCTAGTCTACTATGAGTGCCATGGACCCTCGAGTAAAAGGTATAATCCCTGCCCTTTGGGTGGCTCATCCTCCAGGGGTTCCCTGAGGCCCACTCTGAGATCAGGGTGTTTAGGGTTGCAAGCACTTTAGGGTGAGATTGTGGCATGGGGAGGGATTTATCTAAGAATACATCCAAGACTAGGTTATGGTCCCCACCCATGAGTATTGGGAGGTTTACTTCTCCCTCTGTCAATTCCGTAAAGGCTTGATTAAGTTCAGTATGTACTTCACCTGCATCCGTATTATGTGCGTATACATTGGCCACTACAACTTTGCCGCCCGGGTAAGACAGTTTAACTGCTATCCACCTCCCCTGGGAGTCCGATTTCTGAGCCTCCATCTTCCAAGGTCCCGTTCACCGGAGAAGGATAATGACACCTCTGGACTTAGTGGTAGCACAGCTAGCCAGTACACTTCCCATCCAAAGCTTCTTTAACCATTGCACTGTGTGGCTCGTGAGGTGCGTCTCCTAGAGCAGGGCTATATCCGCCCCTAGCGATTGTAGGTATTGCAAGACCTTAGTGTGTTTGGCAGGGTGATTCAGCCCCTTGACATTCCAGGAGACATATCTCCATCACCCCTGCACCATGGGAAGCATTGCTATCGATGGTCACCACCAAACCAAAGAAAAAGGAAAAAAAAAAAAAAGAGGACTCACCCTATAGACAACAATACAGAGAGGCAACAGGGAGTAAGAAGAAGGAACCTGTCACCACTTCAGAATAGATCAAAGCATTCTACTAACCACAGGTGGATTGTGTTTAGGAAAAACTGGAAATAGCAAGTGTGCGTGCCTTACTAGCAATTTGTATTACCTACGGAAATTCTAATCGGAGTAAATAGGGAAAGAAAAATATATCTGAATTTAGGATTAAACCAACAGTGTTTATGCAGCCAAATAACAATCTATAACAACAGTTATATGTAACCCCTAGGGGGCGCTACCCTTAGGGCTACTACCCCTGTCTGCCCCTTCTGAGGCAGGGTAAGGGGCCCAGATCCGTGGACGGGTGCCTCCACCCAGAGGTCGGAGTTAGCCCCAGTACGACTACCTTGGTTATAGCCCTCTGGGCTACTGCAACCCCCCTTTTGTCCCACTAGTGACTCACCCTGCTTGCCCACAATTCTTTCCACCAATACACTTACCCCGTGGCTGATATAATTCAGCTCACTCCAGAGAACCCCTGTAAAATAAGATACAGTTATATGGCGGTCCCCAGGCAGAAGTTCACCATTAATGTACACAATAGCCAGGATGGTAATTATAACACAGCAGTCTGATTTATTAAAAGGGTAAATAACAAGGGGGGGGAATCAGATTAATTGGCTTATACTATGCTATATACCTATGGCTCTGTGCACAGGCCTAACCCTACAGGTCACTGTCCCTGGGTACCCAAGCCCTAATGGCTAGTCCAAAATGTGGCAGCTGGTGGGGCCTTAACACAGATAACGCTGCAATCCTGAGCAAGTCAGCAGAGAAAGAAAGTTCGATTAGGCAGTCAGAAGTATAGCAATACGATTTGAAACCACTGTTTGCACACTTAACAGGGAGCTACCCTGATTCAGTACTCACAACCTCCAGCCAATCCCGATTCTTCCAACACTAGCAGGGCTGAGCCCGAACTTCACAAGTATCTGTACACATTCATATGGTTATCTCACTCCAGGCAGATTCCTTCACTGGCAGCAGGATCAACTTGAACTCGCAAGTCTCTGTACACATTTATATGGTTAACCGCAACAGCCGAATCCTTTAATGGCAGCAGAATCAACTTGAACTCACAAGTCTCTTTACACATTTATATGGTTAACAGCAACAGCCGAATCCTTTAATGGCACCTGAATCAACTTGGGCTCACAAGTCTCTTTACACATTTATATGGTTAACAGCAACAGCTGAATCCTTTAATGGCAGCTGAATCAACTTGAGCTACTCACACATTCATATGGCAAACAGCAATAGCAGAAGGGTACCACACCAGGCAGCTGCTCCCATGCTCTTCAGCTTTTACATTCACTCCAGCTCTGCAATGGCAGTGTTCTTTTACTCCTCCAGCGGACCGAGCGCAATTCAGCAATGTTCTCCAGTCCTATTACAGGTCGAGCCTGGTGGGTAGCTGTAAAAAGCACAGCCTCCTCTGACCGCCCGCCGACGGATTTCAAGACGAACTCCTCGCAGGAAAACAGCTGACTTAGGCCTTCACGCGCTTCCCGCGCAAACACTTCCCAGCTCAGAAGCACAGAAGCTCCTCACTCCTCACTAGCCACAACAATTCTGCCTCGCCACAGCTTGGGGCACTCCTTTCACTCGGGCGCAACCCGATCCGATTGGCTGGTTGAGCCTGCCAGTCACTTCTCCCAGCTCTCAGTGGTGCAGAAAAAGCACCATAGTCCATAATGCCTTTCTCAAAACAAACAGCTCTTCCATTGGCCAATCGACTCTGTAAAATCCCAAGGTACTGATTGGTCCAATTGCACAGTTCGGGACCAAAATTGAGGAGGCAATCGAAACTCTCTATGTTGCAAAGCAAAGCAGGTTAGAACAACTACATTATCATTATTTTTACAGCTTATTTCAAGCACCCACCTACATCCTTTATTAGGGCTCCCCCTGCACTATTAGCTGATGGCAGAATGGAGCGCTTACTTGACAGTCCGGTGGAGCTCGAGCATAACAACACTCAACCCCTTCCATTTTTACCCATTCCGACTGCAAAAGGCAGCCCTTAAAGGGACAGCTCATGGAGGCTATTTAAAGTGCTCACTGGCTACCCAATTAAACGGCTTTAGGCCGGTAACTAACCCGAGAACCAGGCATATCCGGAACCCCCATTTGCAAGGGGGTTACATATATAAACTTGTTAACCAGAAAAAGGAGAAGTAAGAACTTAGGTACTGGTGCTGAGGTGAACGTGTGTAAAGAGGCAAATATGCCCTACAAGCCACACTACTTCAGTCACCAAGGTGGAGGCGAGAGGAAAGTCGCACTAGTCATAGGTACTCTGTCCCAGCCTGACTCCACATATCCCATTGTCCGGTCAGATCAGCCAGATCTAGGCTTACCAGACCATAAGCGTCCCTCACCATCATGATCCATTTAAAGACACAATGGCAGGGATCACTCAAAGGGGGGGGAGGGAGGGAGAAAAAGGGGAAGGAAAAACAGGGGAGATGAGGGGGAGGGTCTCTGTCAGCCATCCTTGCTACTATGGGTAGTTATGGGAAGTTTAAAGTAAATGTTGTCACACTTGAAACACCTGCATAATAAATAGGGTATCAGCCTTCTTAAGTGCATATTTAGCGCTTAGCGCCACTAGGAGGAGTCTAAAGAGCCCAGAGAGGGCTACACCTTCTTTTCCAGAATATGGGCCATTATTACAGGAATGGAGTTAGCGGCCTCAAAATCTGCTGGCAAAACATAAGGGGTGCAGGGGAGACACACTCTATTGGTCAGCTCGAGGTAGGGAGTGCCCTATGAGGGTATCTGCACCATTTACCACTGAATAGTGGAGAGGAGAGAGAATGTCTCAGATTGTGGCTCTGCCTGCATTTAAGCTAGATTGAGGCTCTAGTTCTTGAAAAAAAGAGGG
Organism: Neoceratodus forsteri; assembly: GCA_016271365.2. Lineage (NCBI taxonomy): Eukaryota > Metazoa > Chordata > Ceratodontiformes > Ceratodontidae > Neoceratodus > Neoceratodus forsteri. The sequence goes on along the minus strand of JADMNL010000022.1, from coordinate 629,430,318 downwards.
GGCAGGAGATTTGGCATAGGATGTCTCGTCGACAGCTACGTAAGTAGCTGTTATATAGAATCACGGCAGCCCTAATTCAACAAGTTAGTGTTGTTCAGTTCATGAAGCAAGAGCCTCAGCAAAAGACTTAAGTTCTGGCTTAAGTAAGCCATTGGTTGCAGCCTCCAAGTCTTCATTTTGCTCCACCGTTGATGCCCAGTCTAAAGGAAACAGATCAGTCAGCATATCAGTCCCATCCTCATCTAGTTGGTCCGGTTGCTTCTCAGTGTTCACAGTGAGAGTGTCAGCCCTCAGGAGTTTGGCAGGAGGGGAAGCAGTAGTAGTGCTTGAGGCCAATGATTGAGGACTTCTGGCTCACTGCCGTTGTCTAGCGGGCAAGGAAGGTTGAGGAAAATTCTGGTGCTTGGAAGGTGGGCCAATTCTGGGCCTCTCAGTAGCTGAGGGCAATGCAAGATTAGCTGAGCATTGCCGGTCCTCCATTTCTCAGGTAGGCTCTGCATATCTACAAGTAGGGGATCCCTTATTGGACGGGCCGGTCGGCTACGTATAATGTCCCCTGGGGAGCTGACTTCTGTCCTACTTGTTCCCTGTTCCTTGTGGTTCCTTGGTTCCCAGAGGCATCTGGGAGAGGTAGTTTTTGGGAGCATACCAGGCCAGTGGTTTCTGATCCAGGCCTCAGCATCTTCAGGAGATTCTGCAGTAAAGGATTGCCCATTTTTGGAGAAGTGCAGTGCGGTGAGGCCCTTGAACCGGTACAGTATCGAATTTGCATTAAGTATTTTCTTCAGGGGTTGGAAAGCCCAGCATTTGCCTGCCACTTCCTGGGTAAAATCTCTGTAAAACGAGATGGTGCTACCCCTCCAAGTTAGGTCCCTTAAGCCTCTTGTGGCTTGGAGCAGACATTCTTTAATAGAGAAGTGCAAGAAATAGGCAATAATAATCCGAGGCCCCCTGGAATTGGTTGAGTTACCAGGGACCCTATGTGCTCTCTCTGTCCCGACTGGCTCCTTCCAATGCTCACCCAATAACTGCGGGATCCACTCATTTAGAAATCTCTCCATATTTGGGCCTTCTAACCCCTCCGGTACCCCCAAGATCCGTAAATTATTTATTCTGCTGCGGTTTTCTTGGTCCTCTGCTCTCATCCATAATCGATCCAATTTCCTCTCATGGTCCCGCAGCTTCTGTAAAATAAATGAGAGTTGTTGTTCTAACTCCTCTGTCCGCTGTTCGAGGACATTGTGTTGATCCTCCAGGCAGTGGACATCAGCTACATTCCCGCAAGCGACGTGCCAATAGTGTCTACCTGTACCAGTAAAGCTTCCAGCATTTTGGTAATATTCGCTAAGGCATCTCCTACCTGGGCCTGGTTTTCAATTGATGAATTAGCCTGCTTTGGGGGTTCCACTGGAGTGTTTGTTAGTGGCTCCATCTTGCAGCTGTAAATACAACCGATGGCCTGCTCAAGTCCGTAGGTGGTCAGTAAAGAGTGTGGGCACCAGGGCTCCCTGGGGCAATACAGTTGCCTCAATACTTGTGGGCACTATTGATTACTCTTTGGCAGTTGTTGCTGGAGAAAAAGGGAATCGGGATGAAGAATCCCATGTAGCTCCCGCTATACAAATGTGGTGCCCCCCATGTTCGTCCAGCCCGCATGCGGCCTAGTGGAAGTAGCAGCTCCGATGGCTATGCAGTGTTGAAATAATGGCTCATAGATACTTTCCCCAGGAGCAAACAGTTCTGGAATGGTGACAGAGGTAAGAGGGGTTTGTCCATATCAGGAATCAGCAATTCAGCCCATCAGAATGGTGGATTCCAGTTACTAATTCATCAGACTGGGGCAGAGTAGAAATTATGCTGCCATTTTCTACTGGGTCCAAACCATGCCCCCCCCCCCAGCCTTCCAAATCTTGAATGAGCTATACACAACTCCCTCAATAGTGTCTTAACAAATGTCAACCCCCCACCCGAGGGTAATCTCCCACGCTGAATTCAAGTAACAGTTTAGGTGCAGCCCTGCCACTCTGAGTATTTGTCATTGCTGGCTACTCTCATCCACAGTCAGGTAGTGATCACGATGTTAGCAGCCCCACATTTCAGATCTCACAGTGATCTGCTCAACGTCCTTCTTCATGTCTTCAACTAACCTGAATATAGCTATACCCTGCTGGAATGGCATCTTCAGTCCCTCTCTGGCATTCATTCTTCTCACCTGCACGCCACACCAAAAACGGATGAGTTCACTACCCTTCTGTATCATGAATGTGGTTAGTACAGTCTCCCATGTTATTTTTACATATTAATAATAAACATGATCTTCTGGTAAGCCAGGCTGATAGCTGCATTGCACAAGTGGGAAAATAGGCTTGCCTACCCATGTAAGATCTAAGCCACCTATGATTAGGCACTATTAAATGACGTGCATAATGATGTGCACACCCATCATTTAGCAGCGCCTAATCAAAGGTAGTCTAGATCATTTAACGATAGGAAAGCCCATCATTCCCCTTGTTCCCTGTTGCTATCAGCCTGACTTACTGGAAAGATATGTTTATATTTGATATGTCAAAATAAATTGGGGACTGTACTACTTGCATTCATGATGCAGAAGGGTGATGATCTCACCAGTTTTCGGTGTGAGGAGGAATAGTGACGAATGGATACCAGAGGGGAACCGAGGAGGCCACTCTTACAAGGTACTGCTATATTCAGGGAAGGGGGAAGACAGAGGAGAGAAATATGAGCAGATTACTATGAGAAATAAGATGTGGGCTGCCAGGACCTTGATCACTACCTGACCCCGTTGTCCTGTCCAACATTCCCCTTCCCATACAACCAGTTCATGCAATTGTCCAAATCTGTGTGTGGATATTAATGTATGAAATGGCTGCCACTACATGTTCAGTCACTTCACTACCAGTCTAGTATTGTTTGTAAAGCACTTTAGGATATAATGTGTATGAAAACCACTGTATAAATGCTGATTCTTCTTATTATTATTATTTCCAAGGGAAAAGAAGACAAGACAAGCATATATATGAGTTTTGAGAAAGTATGAACTCTAACATTGGACTGAACAAGAACTTTGCTACAAAAAAGTGGAGGCTCTAGGGGGTGGCTGCACCCCCACACACATACACACATAGTAATGTACTTGAGTGCTGCTGCTGCATTTCACTTTGTTGAAGAAGTCTGATTTATTGAGTGTACAAATGTTTACATTCAAACTATGGATTACATTTGTAGGTTCTGTCAAAAACATACTAGAAAAGAATAGCAGAAAATATAAAGGTTTAATAAAAATGTTAAAAAGTGCATATTAAGCATGCACACCACCCCAGCACCCCCACTGTAGCATCTTGGATCCACCATAACCACTAGAACACCAGGTTATTCAAGATTTGTACTGCACTGTGGTTTGCGTCAGAGAAAGTCTGTTGGATTAAAACACAATTTCAGCATGTTAAAATAAACAAAATGAACAGAACCATAGCCTACTATGTGTATTATACAAAATAATGCACATGGGTTTGACCTTTTGGGTGAAACAATTCTATACAAAGGGAAAAAATAACTAGTTAGCACTATAGAGAGCCATATATCTTTCTGACTTTGGCTCAAATTATGTCATCACATAACACATTTGTCGGCCATTTTAAGAAGCAGGTAAGACAGTTTTTTTGAAATTAGAAGGCTGATTTTGCAATATTCAAATGCTCTGGAACCACATTTAGGTAAATTATATATATGTAGTTTTAGCCTTAATGAATACAGCAGCCTTTCCTTTAGTCACCTACGGAGTCAGATTTTTGAACAGTTTGTTGTCAAAATGTTGTTTAGGTATCCTTTAAACAACCAGAACTCAGCATTAACGATACTAATAGTAGTTGAACTCACCAGCCTGTTATTCATACCCTGTAGCAAAGTTCACATGGGGTGTGGTGAAAGAACATTGAAGTGACTGAACCCCTCACATTCAAAATAACACAGCACATCATAAGGTGCAAAATAATGTTTTTATTCTAAAAATATTTTATTGGGTAAAAACATTAAAGTATAATAAGAACATTAAAGTGACAGTGGTGCAAAATATTTGGTGCAAAATAAGGCTAAAAGCATGCTAACTAACACATGGTTGTGCAAGAACATTAAAGTAGCAGTACCCCTCCAACCTTTCCATGCTCAGGATACAAATGCTATTTTAAAACATCCCCACCAGCCCACCAGCTCAGAACTGAATATCACCATTAAAGCTATTTAAAATCATGCTATGTTTACTTTAGTGACACTGGCAATATCTTCAAGGTACTGTTTTGACTGTCTGTTGATACAATCAGAGCATATAGTTTTGAATACTTTATTGACCCTATCACATTTACAGTTTTTACGTGGTGGTTCCTGACCCAGTTCAATTTGATGGCACTGTAGTGATAGTGCATGTTGCTCTTGCCTTAGTTTTCTTGCCAACCTGGCATGGGTAGGATGGCTTATGGGCACTGTATGGGAAAATGCCCAGTGCCAGGCCTCAATGCCATTGTTACTTCTTGGGAGGTCACGCATGACCCTCTAGTAGGGGTTCCAGAAACTTATTGGGAACCTGGGCTGTCTTCTTGTTCATCGATTTCTGGATAGCCTGCCAATATAATTGTCCTCAAAATAATCCAGAATTGGTTCAAGGACAGAAAAACTGTTGTTGTCCTACAATACTTCAAAGAAATTTTCAGCACAGTCTTCAGGAACAAAGGCTACTGCAAATATGCAGCATACCTTATGAGCGAAAGCCTCATCCTGAATGCACTACTGCTGGAACCCTTTATTTTGGACTTGGCACCACATAGCCTGTCCTAAATGAAAGTTGCGCCCACTCAGCTCAGCATTTGGCACAGTCTGCCATAGAATATTTATGGCTGCCAACTCGAAGTTGGTCATATTGCTTGTGGGGTACAACATAGCACCAATCAGACTCTGGAGGTGCTGGAAACATTTTCTGTACACTGCTTCACTGCAGCCAGGAAGTAAGGCATAAACATATGGGCAATTTACACCGTGGACCAGTGTATGCACAGTGTAAAGCTGGGCATCCTCCCTAAGTGCCACAGAGAAAGTACCATCAAAATAACAAAGAGAGTTGTCAGCCAGCACTTTAAGATCATCGTCACTGGCAAATATAAGAAAGTCCTCCTTGTTCACCCTTAGAAATGGCTCGTCATTAAGTGTTTTGGAAAAAAGCTGGATGTCAGTGTCATTAGTTTTCCCTGCTGCCGATGGCAATGCACATCTCACCTGAGGGTCTCCTGTGAAGGCAGCAGGTGAGCATGTCTTACTGCAGCCTCCTGCAGCCCACTGTATACCACATTTCTGGTTGGCTCTTTAGTCTCGCATGCTCTGCGTTTCATACTGGCTCAAGCTCTAATGAATGCAACCTATTCCTGCAAAGATGCATGGTTGTGATCCATTAGAGGCAGTGTAATACTGTCACCCACAGTGCGGAGCCATGCATGACAGGTGCACTGCTCACAGTGCCATATCACTTTCCCCTCCACTCCGTCTTTTTCTTTTGTATACAAATAATTGTCCAATGCAGGTTTTAGCTTGCCCTTCTGTGTTGGCACAAACTCCATGTCTGCTGTTTTTCAAATGAATGAATCAGTAAAAACTTTGCCTGCACCTTAAGTACCCTTCTTTACTGGCAACAGTATGGCCTACCTAGACCATATGGCCTACCTAGACTTTAGCAAGGCATTTGACACAGTCCCACACAAAAGACTGATAGTCAAATTAACCAGCCTGGTAGTGGGTCCCAGGGTGGTAGCCTGGGTAAAACATTGGCTGGACAACAGGACACAGAAGGTAATTGTAAATGGAGTCCACTCTGAAGAAAGGGCGGTTACTAGTTGGGTACCGCAGGGTTCAGTATTGGGTCCAGTCCTTTTTAATGTCATCATCAGTGACATTGCAGAGGGACTGGAAGGAAAGTATGCCTTTTGCAGATGACACAAAGATCTGCAACAGGGTTGATACACAAGGAGGCGTGGAAAGGATGAAAAGGACTTAGCAAGGTTGGAGGAATGGTCAGACGATGGCAGCTAGGGATTCAATGCAAAAAGTGCAAAATAATACACCTGGGAAACAAGAACCCAGGGAAGAATACACAATGGTGGGGAGCTAGTAACAACAACAAACAGGAAAGGGACCTGGGGTAATCATATCAGATGACCTTAAGGTTAGCAAGCAATGTGAGAAGGCAGTAGGGAGGGCCGGGGTATACTGGGATGTATAGGGAGAGGCATCAGCAGCAGAAAACAGGAAGTTGTTATCCCTCTGTACAGACAGTTGGTGAGACCCCATCTGAATACTGTGTCCAGTTCTGGAGACCCCATCTCTGCAAGGACATAGACAGGATAGAGGCAGTCCAGAGGAGGGCAACTAAAATGGTGCAGGGTCTGCAAGAGAAGCCGTATGAGGAGAGACTAAAGGAGCTTAATATGTATACCCTTGAGGAAAGAAGGGAGAGGGGGACATGATAGAAACTTTCAAGTACCTCAAGGGAATCAACAAAGTCCAAGAGGGTAGCATCTTTCAGAAAAAGAGACTTGCAAGAACAAGGGGACACAATTTAAAGATAGAAGGGGGCGGTTCAGGGGCAATGTGAGGAAGTATTATTTCACAGAGAGGGTAGTGGATGCATGGAACAGCCTTCCTGAGGAAGTTGTGGGGTCTAAAACTGTGGGAGAATTCAAGAATGCATGGGACAGACATAAGGCAATTCTTGTGGGGGGCAGGAAGATAAAGGCTGTTGGTTAACTAGGATCTGCGGCCTAATCTGTAGGTAGGGAAATGGGCAGACTAGATGGGCCTAGCGGCCCTTATCTGCCGTCAAAGTCTATGTTCAATGTTTCTATGTAACAGGTGTGTTAGATATTTTCTATAAGGACAGCCTATTCTAGATGGCTCATAAAGAGGGACGAATTAGAGCCATCGATAATTAATTAAGGAGGGTTACTGTTACTTTAAGATGGGTATCTTTGGTTCAGTTCTTGTTTGAAACATGCCCCCTTGCCCACATGTGAATTTAAGGAATGGACCATTCTGCAAAACAAAAACGCAACTGCAATGGATGCCAGAACCATAATGTTGTACTGTTTTCAGTAAGTCTGCTTTAATATGTAAAACTATTGCGTCCTAGGTGGAAGGCTGAGAGTTTTTGTCTCTGCAAAAATATAACTAAAGTGTGAGCTTTTCACCCAGACATTTTCTCACAGAGCTGGCTGTTGAATAAGGGGGAAATGTCGCACTAAGGCATAACTGCTATGGTCACAGACACAACATATCATCAGCAACTGTTTGCCCAGGGACCATTTAACCATGCGACATTATCTGTGTGGCAATAAAGCCGCTCTGATTTTGAAGGCAAAGTTCTATACTTATGCTGGTTTATGTTTCCTTTAAAGCTGACGTCAAGCATAGAAAAGCACAAGGGATCTGCTTGCCACCCAACATCAGACAGCTAATTCTTAAGACATTCACTGCTTCCTGCATTAGGACATGGAAGTGAGGGTATAGAATGGTACCAGACACAATGCTGCAGAAGAGCAATGTGGCATTTACTGCAGTAATACATGTAGATTTGCACTAGGATGGTACAAAATCCTCCACCTTCACCGTATACTATAGAATAAACATGACCTTCCCTCTCTGGAAAAGACGCATGACCATAAGTGGCATACCCTGATATTTAAATGTATACAGGGCCTCTACCAACATATCTCAGCCTCCTGCTAACTACTGTACACCATTTTAGCCCTACTCCTTGAGATCACAGTTCAACAACCTGGTACACTTCTCAAGAACTTGCAAATCCATAGGAGCTAAAGCCTTCATGATGGCTGCACCTACTACCTGAAATGCACTTCCTAACAATATCGACTCCTCAAGTGTTCAGGCCTTCACTCACAAACTCCCTACACTTGCCCCTAATCCTTTGGTACTAATGAACCCAATATTGATGTGAGTCATTAACATCCCCATTCTAGATTTAATCTACTTTCCTGCACAGTATGGTATCTAGTAGTTCTTAAGAAGAGCTGACTATTGTTAATTTCAGTACGTAATGTTTTGTGTTATATATTGTATATTATGAACTTGGGATCATAAATACGTGAAGCTGATTGGTCGAGACGTTTTTGAAGCCATGATGATATCAGGCTACATCATCACGGCTTCAGAAAACCTCCGGTCACCAGCCTCCTCACTGACCGCGCAGTGTTCTTAATCTCCTGCAGTCCAGAGAGAGAGTCAGATTTGTAGTCGGCTGCTACTAAAAAAAAAAAAAACTCAACTGTGCCCATAATGGAATGCAGCACCACACAAGCTGCTAGGAGGAACGACTGTCGAGCTGCCAACAACATCCTCCACATCTTGCCCTAGCATTCCCCACACAAAAATTAGCCAACAGCCAGCACTCACACTCAATAGGAGCAGCTTCTCACTTGTTGCAGCTCACATTCCTATACCCTGATTTGCCGACTGCTCGGCGGCTAACAGAAAAAACAAAAAGAAAGCATCTTTAAGCTCTGAGAAATCTGGGCGTTCACACAGACTTACACAGTAAACACCCCATGTACCTCACAAGCTTACTTAAACTTCTGTTGAGTGACTCAGGCTGCATCCCGGAACTCATCACAAAGCAACGCCACTGACACTCAAAGACCAAGCCCGTTACTTCAACTTCACGTCAGTACTGTAATTGCCAAGTTATAAAGATGCTACAAAAAAAGAAAAAGAACACAAAACAAATTATTCCCTCACAAGACAGCACTCAGGGACAGCAAACAGACAGAGTTCACAGGTCATACGACCCCAATACCTCTCCTGCCAGCTCCAACTACAACAGCGCCACCTGCTGTATCCTAGAATAATTTTTTTAACTGTATTCCTGCACTAGCATAAAATTCTACTTTTAAAAAGAATAACTGTTTTTTTTTTTAATATTTCATTTCCAAATCTTTACTGCAGTTCATAATAGCAATAAGACACTCCAGGGTGTGGTATATCATGGGATATCGTCACTTCTCGGAAGGTTGGACGCACTTGGCCTGCGGACTCGTGCCCAACCACCCGAGGCGTGGCAATATCCCATGATATACCACACTCTGTTGTGCCTTATTGCTTAATTTTACCTGACATATGTCACTCATGCTTAGTTACAGCTTTTAGTTTCTTTCCTACTGCTGTTACTGTAACTCTTCCCCCCAAGTATCCACATGAAAATTATGCACCTTCCTGAATGTTGATATTAGGAGTGCAAAAATTCTAAGTATAATAACTAAACTGCCTAACAACTCAATCTATGACAGCTTTATTACTTGCATATACTGTAGTTACAGATGAACCAGAGATACTGTATAACCGTGAATGCTCTTCATGTTTAATAACTTCAAAGCATGCAGGAATTTTCTGTCATTCTTGTCCTCACGGGAAAACATTCTGCAACCCAACAGAAAAGGATCAGATGACTAAACTACTACGCCATTTAAGGCCAGTTTACAGTGCTGCATTTACACTGCAGCAGCCTGAATGCTCGGGTTGTTGTGCTGCACATGCTGCAGTGTGGACACCTACCCAATCACTGTAAGTTGATCCAGGATCCTCTCCCTGAGCCACAGTAAACCTGGGGATGTGTTCCGGAGCAAATGGTGTAAGCAGCCATGTGGACAGGCTGCACCACTCGTTGTGAGACATAAGTGACCTCCCAGTATCCTTTGTTCCTCCCAGCATCCTCCTGTCCAGACTGGGGGGTCCCTCTCCAGCGTGTCTTGCATCACCGTGGAGAGGGCCCCTGTAAACTGAGCAGCAACTAGCTCAAGAGGCTGGGGGGAGTGATGACACAGACCACAATGTACAGAAGAGCTATGTGTAAACAGGGCTATAGTCTCAGGTTTTATCTTGCATTCAAAGAGAGATCAGGAATCTGTGGCAGAGAGGAATAGCAAACTGTTAAGTGATGAACTGACTGATGTATCAGCCATGGCCTGGAAGGACATAATATTATTAGAATTACAAATACAAAGTATGAAGATAACATCTGTTTTTTTATGACTTTGCTAAATTGGCTTCATTCTTTTATTTTCACTTCCAAAAGATTGTTGGTTAAGCATATGGGTTCACTGAACTGTGTTTTGTATAATGTAACACATTGTTTTTCACTTGCAGATGCATACCATAGAATTATACTTGTTCACATTATTTGTTAAGATAAATGGTTTATGATTCGCTTTTATACGCAGGCTGGTGTGGGGCCGGTTTTCCAGCACTGCTGCAATGGGCTACTGTACCTCTCCCCTGACCTGGAAGGAAGTACCCTGTCTACGGGGAACAGAGTAATACATTCTGTTCTCACTTATTGTAGTTATGGGCCTCTTTTGAGCAGACTGCCAGCTGTGCTGAACTATGTTGTTGTCTTGTAATGCAAACTCCTATCCCCATGGGGACTGAACTTTTGCACTTTCGCTCCTTTTAGTACAAAGTACGCTGCTATCTCAAAACTGAGATATTACATGAAAACTTTGTGACTTAGGCATTTAACTAGTCATACTCATTTTCAAAAGGATACACAGAGATATAGAAATATAGAAACAGACACATTGAATTTGTTAGCAGATAAGGACTGCTTGGCCCACCCAGTCTGCTCATTTTTCCCTGCTTATACTGTCATTGCAGACCGTAGCTGATTGGTTACTCACCCCCACTTTCCTACCAAGATTCCTTTGTGCCTATCCCATGCATGCTTGAAGCCCACTACTGTATCCCCCCCATCTGTTGGAAGACTTCCAGGCATCCACTACACTTTCAGTGAAGAAGTACTCCCTTATCTGTCTTCTAAACCTCCCCCCCTTCCAGCTTTATTACATGCCCCCTTGTTCTCATGCACCTTCTCTTAGAAACATAGAAACATAGAATTTGACGGTAGATAAGGACCGCTTGGCCCACCTAGTCTGCCCATTTTCCTCTGCCCATTTTCCTACCTAACAGATAAGCTGCAGATCCTAGTGAACCAACAGTTTACTTCCTCCTACCTTCCACTAGGACTGCCTTATGTCTGTCCCATGCATTCTTGAATTCCCCCACTGTTCTTGACCCCACAACCTCCTCAGGGAGGCTGTTCCATGCATCCACAACCGTCTCCTTGAAAAAATACGTCCTCACATTACCTCTGAGCCACCCCCTCAACTTAAAATTGTGCCCCCCTTGTTTTTGCACATCTCTTTTTCTGAAAGATGCTACCCTCTTGGACTTTGTTGATTCCCTTGAGATACTTGAAAGTTTCTATCATGTCCCCTCTCTCCCTTCTTTTCTCAAGGGCATACATATTAAGCTCCTTTAGTCTTTCTTCGTATGTCTTCTGGTGCAGACCCTGCACCATTCTGGTTGCCCTCCTCTGGACAGCCTCCACTCTATGTCTTTGCAGAGATGGGGTCTCCAGAACTGCACACAGTACTCCAGATGGGGTCTCACCAACTGTCTGTACAGAGGGATAACAACCTCCTATTTTCTACTATTGATGCCTCTCCCTATGCATTCCAGCATCCCCCCCAGCCTTCCTTACTGCCTTCTCACACTGCTTGCCCACATTTAGACCATCTGATATAATTACCCCCCAGTCCCTTTCCATTTTTACTGTTGTCAGTATCTCACCCCCATTGAGTACTCTTCCCCTGGGTTTTTGTTTCCCAAGTGCATTACCTTGCACTTCTTTGCATTGAATTTGAGTTGCCATACATCTGACCATTCCTCCAACCTTGCCAAGTCCCTTCTCATCCTTTCCACTCCATCTTATGTATCAACCCTGTTGCAGATCTTTGTGTCGTCTGCAAAGAGACATACTTTTCCTTCCAGTTCCTCAGCAATGTCACTTATAAAGACATTACAAAGGACCGGTCCCAGTACTGAACCCTGCGGTACCCCGCTAGTCACCATCCTTTCTTCACTGTGGACTCCGTTTACTACTACCCTTTGTGTCCTGTTGTCTAGCTAATTTATTTATCCAAGTTACCACCTTGGGACCCACTTGTGTATTAATCTTTTGTGTTGGACTGTATCAAATGCCTTGCTAAAATCTAGGTAAGCCATGTCCACAGCCCCTCCCTGGTCTACTACTTTGGTCACCCAGTCAAAGAAATCTATTAGATTCATCTGACATGACCTTCCCATCGTGAATCCATGCTGTCTTGGGTCCTGTGCCCCACTGGCCTCTAGGTACTCAACAATACTTTCCTTCAGAAGTGATTCCATCATTTTCCCTACCACTGAGGTCAAACTAACTGGTCTGTAGTTTCCTGCCTCTGTCCTGCTCCCACTTTTGTGAAGAGGAATCACATCCTCCCTTCTCCAGTCCTCAGGTACCACCCCATCCTCCCATAATTTGTTAAAGAGAGTTGTCAGCGTTGTCACTAGTTCTACCCTTAGCTCTTTTAGAATTCTTGGGTGGACCCCATCAGGCCCCATTGCTTTGTCCACCTTCAATTTTAATAGTTCTTTCAGAACCCTTTCTTCTGTAAATGGACTGGTATTGACCCTCATCTTCAGAGTGTTTCTCTTGTTTGGTTTAGGTACCTCCCCCCTCTTCCTTTGTGAATACTGAGCAGAAATATTCATTCAGTATCCCTAATTTTTCACTGTCACCCTCTGCCCACATTGCTCCCCTTTATTAAGCCTCAATATTCCTCCTTTGGTTTTCTTCACTCCCTAATGTACCTATAAAAGTTCTTATCCCCCTTCTTAACAGAGTTGGCTATCCTTTCCTCAGTTTGGGCCTTTGCTATTCTGACTGCCTCCCCTGCCTCTTTCTGCTTTAACTGGTAAAGTTCTCTGTCCTGCTCCTTCTGTGTTTCCTTATATTTCCTGAATGCTTTCCTTTTCTCCTTAACATTCCCTGCCACCTCTTTTGAGAACCATAGCATTTTTTTCCTTTGTTGTGTTTTACACAAAGGCTTGTTGCCTCTGTGATGGCTGTTTTGAATACTCCCCATTGTTCCTCCACCCCTCCTTCTTGCCTGTTTGCTAGTGCTTTTCTGAGGCACGCTCTCTCATTTTCCCAAAGTCAGCCCTCCTAAAGTTCAATATTCTTGCTTTTGTATGACTTGACTGTATGGCTGTGTTTATCGGGAGTCACACTGTTTGGTGGTCGCTTTTTCCCAGATGGCTACCCACTTCTAAATCTGAGATTCTTTCTCCGTCCCCATTTAAGAGTACCAGGGCTAAGATTACTCCCTCCCAAGTGGGTTCCAATACTAGCTGTCTGAGGCATGCCCCTTGTACGGCATCAAGAATGACCCTGCTCTTGGATGTGCCTGAAGCAAAGGTGCTCTAGTTAACATCTGGCATATTCAAGTCCCCCATCAACAATATCTCCCCTTTTTCTGCCATTCTAAGGATGCCTTCTATCATTTCCTTGTCCATTCCCTCCCTCTGAGATGGGGGTTTGTATACAACCCCCATGCAGATTGTGGTGCCATTTCCTGTCTCCATAGGTGACCCAGAGTGCCTCATCTGCTGCCTGTTTACTCTTTAGTTCTGTTGCTTTGACCCCTTCCTTTACATAGAGAGCTACTCCTCCTTCTCTTTTAACCTCCCTGTCCCTCCTGTAGATTGTGCATCCTGGTATGTTGACATCCTAGTCTGTGTACCATGTTTCTGTGACTGCCACAATATCCAGGCAACCCTCTTCCATCAAGGCCACTAGTTCAGGGAGTTTGTTACACAGACTACGGGCACTGGTACTCATCACCCTCCACTTTTTGATGGCCTTGCCCCTTTTAGCCCCATCCATGTCCTTACTGCCTTTGCCTTTGTTTTACATTTACCTCTCTCCTGCTCACTAATGACTTCTCTACCTTGATGTTTACCTCACTAATTACCATGTTTTGTGAGGGGAGGCTGGGATTTCCCTGCTCCTTTTCAGTGCCTCCCCCCTTGGTTAGTTTAAATGCTTCCCAATGAAGCATTTAAACCTCTCACCTAGGATCCTGGTTCCCCCATGGACAGATGCAGACCATCGCACCAGTATAGGTCTGCACCCCTCCAGGTGGCTCCCCAGTCTCCAGTGAAGCCAAAACCCTGAGCTCCACACCAGTTTCTCAACCATTCACTGAATTCCCTGGTGAGGAGTACCCTAGCATCACCCTTGCCATAGACAGGCAGCACCTCCGAGAAGGTTATCATATGTGATACTTGTCTAAGGCCCCTCCCCAACTATACAAACTCCTCTTGCACTGCTCTGATCCCATTCCTAGCCAGATCATTTGTCCCTAGGTGGACAATGACATCCAGCTCCCTTCCTTGTGCAGCTGCTCCCATGATCCTGAGGATTCACTTCCTGTCCCTCCAAGCCGTGGTGCCAGGCAGGCACCTTACCTCCCTCTCCCCTTTCCTCCCCCACTTCTACCTCCCTAATCACTGAGTCCCCCACCAGAAGTTGTTTCCTTCCTCTGTGGGGTCCCATGCCACCCTCCTGTGGGTCTTCTTTGTGAAGGTTCCCAGCATCCTCCTTGGTCTCCACTGCAGATGTCTCCATAGAGGAACCACTATCCACAAGAAGAGTGTATGAATTGTAAAGAGGCACAGCTGGAGGGATGCAACTCTGTTCCACCACCCTCTCCCTCCCTGAGACCACCCTGGTCCAGACTCTCCTCTTTCCTGGCAACCTCTGAGGTAGTGGCATTGGCCCTGGTGGTCCATGGATGGGGGGGGAGGAGGTTTCACAAATCCTAGCCAGGTCAGCCTGGAGATGGGCAACCTCCTCCCTTAGACCAGAGAGGTACCTGCAAATAGGGTAGCATCGCAGCCTCCAGAATGTCTCCTGGAACACTGCCGCCTCACAGCCATTGCACTGCACCACTCCTATCATGTCTTATTTTGTGTCCCCCCTCCTCTTTCTTTGTATGCTTACTCTCTCCTCTCCTTACAACTCTCACCCTTCCTGTTCTGGGATGGCAACTTCCAATATTCTTCAGTAGCCTCTTTCTTCCTTGCTCAGTGTCAGACCACCAGCAGCTGGGGGGGGGGGGACTGAGCTATTTTTTTTCCTTTAGGGTTGACAAAACTAATATTTCTCTATGATCTTTCCCTTCCTCCTGCCAAACAGGAAGTTCCTGTTGTCAGTCAAATCCAGTGGCTATAAAAGTAGAACTGGCTTAGGGTGGGTGGGATGAAGGGCAATTAGTAAGAAAAAAGGTTAGCAACAGGAAGTTGTAATTGGAGTCACCTGCTTTTATATTGTCTAAGCCACACCCCCAATTAAGCTGTCTCTCCTCCAACTGATTTAGCAGAGTAAGTTAATACAGTACCCTTCCCAGCACAGAACACACACTGACTTTCTTTCTTTCTTTTATTTTTTTAACCCTAAATAAGAGCCCTTCTACTTCTAATAAAGTATCTGTCTGCGTAATCTCAATAGACACTGACTCCTGCTGAGATAGAAGTGCTAAATTAGTAAGAAAATGGTAGCTTCTTTTAGTTAGCTGCTTTCTGCTCTACAAGCAAGATTTATGTCTTCCAAAGGCTAGCAACAGGCTGCACCTCTTCTGAAAAATACTTCCCACCTGTACCTTACTTACCCCCCTTGAGGTATGTACAGGTTTCGATCATGCTCCCCACCTCTCTTCCAGAGTGTACATATTAAGATCCATCAGTCTGTCCTTATAGGATTTATGTTGCAGCCTCTGCACTGTGTTAGTTGCCCTCCTCTGGATTGCCTCTACCCTGTACATGTCCTTTCTGAGATGTGGTCTCCAGAACTGGACACAGTATTCCTTGTGTGGTCTCACCAATGATCGATACATGGCAACACCACCTCTCTCCTTCTGCTGGTGCTACCCCTACTATGCATTCCAGCATCCCACTGGCCCTGCTTACTGCCTTGCTGCACTGCCATGCCACCTTGAGATCATCAGAAATGATTATCCCAATGTCCCTTTCCTGTTTAGTGATCATCACTACCTCATCCCCAATTCTGTACACTGCCTCTTTGTTTCTATGCCCTATGTGCATTATGTTGCCCTTTTTCACTTTGAAACCCAGCTGTCATACCCTTGACCACTCTTGAAATTTTCTCAGTTCTCAACTCATTCTCTATACACCCTCCTGAGTATCTACCCTACTGCAGATATTGGTATCATCTGCAAAGATGCATATCTTCCCTTCCACCTCTTCTGCAATGTTGCTTATAAAGACACTGAAAAGGACTGCTCCTTGTAGTAAGCCCTGAGGAACCCCACTGGTCACTCTCATCTCACTACAGTTAGTGCTGTTTACCTCCACCCTCTGTCGCTTATCCAGCAACAAATTCTGTACTCAGTTTAACACCTTTGTTTCCACCTCAAAACTGCCCAGTTTCCATAAAAGTATCCAATGTGGTATGGTGTTGAAGGCCTTACTGAAGACTATGTAGACAACATCCACCGCCGCACCCTGATCTATTTCCCTGGTCACCCAGTTGAAGAAATTGATCAGGTTCATCTGGCATGACCTCCCCTCATGAATCTATGCTTCATCAGGTTTTATAACCAGCTGGACTCTAGATAATCCACTACCCTTTCTTGATTAACTTCCCCACCATCGATGTTAGACTTACAGTCCTATGGTTGGCAGCCTCCTCCCTGTTGCCTCTTTCATGAAGTGAGAATTCATAATCCCTTCTTCAGTACTCTGGAATCACTCCTGTTTCCAGTGATTGTTAGAACAGGGCTGTCAGAGGTGCAGCCAGCACCTCCCTAAGCTCCCTCAGCACCCTTGGGTGTACCCTTTCTAGCCCCATAACTTTATCCACTTTCAGATTTGCAGGTCATCTCATGACTCTTTAGTCTGTGAATGGACTTGTGTTTATCTCCTACTGTCCACTGTTTATGCTGTTTTATGGGGTCCTCTTGCCTGTATCTCCACTGTGAAGACTGAACAGAAGTATCTGTTCAGGGGATCTGTTATTTGGGGATGCATATCTCTGTTGATTTACATAACATGTGCCATTTGTGTTCAGGAAATCATAACAATCTTAATGGCAGATATGACCAGATGGGCCAAATTACATCTCACACTTCCTGGTAGGATTGCTGCTATTAAAGGATGGCCTTCCCGAAACTTTTTATTGTCTTACTCATTTGGCATTACCTATTTTTTCCAGGTCTTGGAGTAAACTGGATAGAAAACCTTACTAACTCCTACCACGATAGGTGGGTGGAATTTATCCTGGCTGTGGGCTTATCATTTAGCTAATGGTTTCAGGTAGTTCCTGTTTTGGATTAACCCTAATTCTAACGAGGCTCCCCTCTGGGTAGATATTGAAAAGGCCATATTAGGTAATTCACCATTGGCAGTCAGTTTGAGAGACACAGTGTTGTCACTAAGTCTAGTTACCCTTCTGATATTATTTACCAGGCAGGTCTGGAGGAAGATGTCTCAGTTGTTAGGTTAGGATCACAGGTACCTTGGACCTTATGAACCATTGTGGAATAACCCTAGAATATGAATAGGTGACTCCATGTTTTACTGGCCCACATGGGTGTCACAAAGTTTAACCTTGGTGGGTGACTTGTTTGACCCTGACAGTGGCACTCTCTGATACTTCATCCAGCTGCTATCTGCATTCACTCAGCCCACATGGGATTTATGGAGATATGTGTTCCAGGGTTGGATCCCAGAGAACCACTGTACCATCAAGGAGGACGTCGAGAGGCCTGCCTGGTAAAGACTGTCTACAAAGGCCTGTGGGTGAAGCTGGCAAGGCCAGGCAGATGAAGGTCTGCATCTTCCTAGCAGAGTACCAACCCTGCATCATCAGATGGTCGAAGGGCACCCCAGATGGAGCTAATCCACCACCTGCAACACCCATGGGAATCCAGGTGCTGTTTTCTTGTTGTTATTTCTGGATTGTGTTTTCCAGGTTGTACAGTGCCTCATTCCCCAGGACATTTACTATCCAGATACCCCTAGACACAGTGAGGGGAGCTTACAAACATGGTGGCTCATCCAGGATGTGATTTTGGGGTGCCCCGGCCAGGGTGGACTTAAATATGGGTGCTGAGCAAGCTGTGGAGGTCCTTCTTTGCTAGACTATTTGAATGCACAAACAAAATGGTACATGGGACTGGGACATTTTTGCATCCTTTTCTGTGAGAGCTGCACTGCCTTGTTTCTGTCCCTGGATGAGGATTAGAGCAAGGAATGGACTATGTGTGAGCAGAGACTGTACCCTGGGTATTGCCTCTATTACCTTGAGCTCGGGTATAGGGGTGGATTGACCACTGAATATTCACCACCCCATGGACTTGAACTCCAGTGCAGCTGATGCAGAGACTTTTAAATTGTTTGTGGACAATGGGATTTTGGAGGAAAATGCCTTTGCAAAGAATAAAAAATGTGGTTGAATAACTGTTTATGCACAGTTAATTTAGTGTGCATTTAATTGTTTCAATATTGCACTTTCAGAGTGGTGGTATACGTTGCACTCTGTGTAAACATACTTTACTGAAATCTGGGTGAGTCAGTGTGTGAATGGATGTAAGTCTGGGTGTGAGTGGCTAGATGACTGTTTCGAATTAGTAAAATGTTTAGCCCTGTAAGATTTTAGTATAGTAGGATAATGCATTGTATGTGGCTTAAAAATTCAGTTTAGGCTGTTATTGCAAATGTTTGGGTTATGCCTATTAATGGGCGGACTGTGTATTACTGTCCCATTCCTGGAAGCAGCACTACTTCTATTAACTTGAGAATTAAATGGTGTGGAAAAGTTACAGTGATAGTGGGGGGAGGGATGCCCCAGCCGCAGTACCTGGCAGGTGACTGTGGGAACCAGCGGGTGGGTTGCTAGTGTGTCCCGGTAAAATGTTATAGCATATGATAAATTAAGGTTCTATGTGAAGTATATGAATTTCCACTGTCTAAGCAGTGAACCCAGCTTGGTGCCCTGACTCTTGGTAGGAGGGAGAGTGCACGTATCTCTTCTCTAGGGGGTTAGTGGTTCAGCCTGGTTGGCGTTCACCAGGGGTGAATGTTTTCAGTGGGGGGACAGTGTAAACACCCTCTGGGAGCTTACTAGTTAAATTTGGTTGCTAGGTGTAGTTAGGCAGAGAGGAGCCAGAAAGTCTCAGATGGTGTGGGCCTGTCTGCTGACACCAGATGGGGCCCATGCCAGAGGGTATAAATAGAAGCAAGATTAGATTTTGAGGAAGCTTCCAGAAGAAGAGAGAGAAGACAGGGCATTTTGGCTCACACGTTCAGCAGGAGGTCCATGACTGGGCTGGGGTTGGCCACTTGCCAACATGACTCTTCTCCCTTGAAGACCCACGTATGAAGAAGTGTGGTGGTTCAGGCCATTAATGAGGGGGAGCAGTGAAGCAACAAGCCTGGGTCCTGTTGATGCTGTTGGGAGCCGGAGCTATGAGATGCAAGAAGGATAGAGGCCCATCAAGTGATCTCTGGCACCTTGCTAGGGTATGCACTGATGGGGACCCTGTATTCTAAGTAGTCTTGCCAGTGGGCAAGTGCAGCCTGTTGGGTCAGTGTGTGTCCTGTGAATGGGCCTGCTCTGGCAGTTGGGACCTGGGGCACAGTTCAGAGGTGGCAGCCTGGACTGTTGTGTGCATAGTGGTGGCAGCACTACCCTTTCTCCCCTGGTCCCCTGGTCAGAGGCTGTTGCAGTGTTGGGACCCTCAGGTTGAGCAGCCTGTGGAGGCAGGGAAAGGTCCATGTGGGGTATGGTTGGTTGGGACCCCGGCAGGATTGCAGACTGTCCGGGTGCTCCATGTGGCACAAGCAGCAGTCCCTTGGGTGAACACAGTCCAGAAATTGGAAATGCTACATGAGCAGAAGGTGCCTCTGGATCTCTGTAGGTCTGGGAATGTGAAACTCTGCGTGGTGGGGGGTTAGTGTCTGTAGGTCCAGGAGCATTCAGCACTCTGCAGGGAAGAACAGAAGGTGCATGGCATTAGTGATTGGATGTCTGGAACGTATTCAGTGGTTTGGTTCTTGCTAAGAACACCAGTTTGACTTGTAAGACCTTGAAGTAAAGAAAATGTTCCATGTATTGTAAGACACCCCACCCTAGTGATCCTTAGGATCTGTTGTCCATCCCTCCAAACCATGGCACCAGGTAGGCACCTAACCTCCTACTCCCCCCTTCCAGTTCCCAAATCTAACTCCCTTACAACTGAGTCCTCCTCCTCTGCTGGGGTTCTCTCCCTCCCAGCTTGATGTCTTCCCTTTGGAGGACCCCAACATCCTCCCTTACCACTACTCTGGTTGCCTGCTCTCAGCAGTCTTGTCCCAACAGAATGGTAAAGGAATATTGTAGTGACACAGGCTGAAGAATGAGCCCCTGAGTTGCCACCTCCACCCTCTCAGAGCCCAGCAAGGTCCAGCTGGGCCCGGGCCTCTTCTTTCTAGGCAACCTCTGGGGCAGAAGCGAAAGCATCGGTGGCCACTAAGCAGGACAAGAGTTCCTTTGGATCCCAGCTAGCTCAGCTCTGAGACCAGCAACCTCCTCCTCAACAAAGAGAGGTGCGTGCAGATGGGGTAGCACTTTATTCATAAGAACGTCTACTAGAAAACTGCAGCTCTGAAACCAGTGCACTGCATCACTCCCCTAACTGACTTCCACTACCAACTACTTTCAGCTGTACCTTGTCCCTATTGTCCCCGTCGTGTACTTGTTCCTGTCTTACCTACACACTCTCTCAGTATTTACTTTATTACCCTACCCTAGATAGGCTGTTACTTGCTTTCCCCTTTATTCCCTTGCTACACCCACCTACATCCTCTGTAGTATTTACTTTTTCACCCTATCCTAGATAGTATGTTACTTGCATTCCCATTTGTTCAATTATTGTCTCTGCATGTATTTCACTCTGTGCCCCTCTGCCTCTTTACTTCCTCCTTTTAATTAACCCTCTTCTTTTAGCCCTTCCAGATCAGTTGCTACAGCTTACCCTAGATAGGGTGTCTCCCATATTCCTACCTGTAGCAACTACCTGCTTGTTTCTATTCCAGCATACTCCCTACTGCACCAACCGAAGCTTGACAGTAACAGTTAAAAGTAAGCTAAAAGGAACCTTGCCTTCTCTTTTTGTCTGGCAGTGCCCCTGCTTACCTGCAGTTGCCTGCAGAGCCAGTGTCTATCAGTATGTACATTCTAGCAGTCTGGGTTTACAACCATTTTTTAAAACAGTTTTAAACTCACTACGAAAGTCTGTCCACACTTGTTGCTTCAGGTTTTGTGACCGTGTTTAAGTACGGTCGCACTGCCGCCTTCGCATCCACATTGCAGCCCTGTAACGATGTAAGCTAGCATGGTTTGCAGCAGGGATCAGTGGAAACACAGATCTATTTCCCATTCACACTGCAGGGTAAACCGTACGTACTTGGTTTGAAACCGTGTTTAAAACAGGTTTTAAGCCTAGGTCCCTTGCAGGGTTTGAACATGGTTTCAGACCATGTTAGGTGCGGATGTAAACCATGTTCCCTCTTTTTAAAATGTTTTAAACCGCTTAAAATGTTTTAAAGTCTAGTGTGTACAGAGCCCAAGATTCAGTCATTTGTTCCACTCGTGCTCTGTTCCATTCATGCTCTGGGCCACAGCCCAGGGGTTGGTATGGGATTAGAAAAAAACATATTCATTGTTAATAGTTTTAAAAATTGGTCTTCTTGGTTGTGTCAGCCATATGAAAGTTCAATGACTGGTTGTTAGGAATTGTATGGACTGAGTTAATTCATCAATAATGTTTAAAGTTTTTCACCTTTTGAAGAAACATGAACGTTCTGCAGATTTGTTTCTCCAAGAGGCTTGCCCCAACCAGGATTACCATGTGATAGAACTGTTAACAGTCTGTATCTACTTCTCTGTAATAAAAACTTAAAAAAAATAGTGGTTATCGAGTGCATCAGTGATAGAAGCCGTGAATTAGTCTGTACTTAAAAGAAACTAAATAAAAATAATGTTCTCCAGATTCTTATAATGTGACACCATCATGGCAGAGTTCACGGTCAGCACAACAAAGTTCATTCCAAGGCCTACATTCATCAGTTCAGTAGTACTGGCAAAACACATAAAGTTTGATGTAGATGTAGAAACTGTATTTTATTTCTCTTTTTTTTTTCTTAACTACAAATCTTGATTTAGCAGTGGTATCAGCATGCTAGGCGGGTGAGGGGGTCATTCTTTAAATCTGTTGATACCTGGGGTGGTGGTGGAAAGACTTGACCCATACTGTGAGAGACATAATTGATTTCAGAAGTGTTATTGTGGCTTCCTCACTATGTCTCACTTTACTGCCCTGCATCTCTCATGTAGAAGGTGCCTGATAGTAGCGTGAAGTTGGATACATGCAACAGCACACCAGTTGGGATGCGTGGAGATCAAGCTGGACCATCCAGTCTGACTTTCTATTTCAATCTACTGCTTATGTTCTCTCTAAAGTCCACTCTTCCTCATACCCTCCTGCCACCCTGCCATGTGCTCCACCCAACACTCCATTTTCTGTCCCAGAAGAAAAAAGAACTGCTAGCAATGATAGAAGAACCTCATGCTTCCAGACATGCCCAGCAAAAGTAAAGCTGCAAGCATGCTGCTAGAATAATAGTTACTACTGCTGTGACTATCCTAGCAAGTGTTTCAACTTTTGAAATGTTTCGTAGGTGCTCAGGGTAGTTAATGAGCAGCTGGCGGTCTAGAGACCACCCAGACCCCCAGCAACTGCCAGGTGGTCTGGGGTTCAGTTAGGGCCCCATTATCTATAGGAATTTTGATGCTTTGTGGTGCATTAGGAGTTATCTGGTAACTTTTAGAAAGTTTCTGCCATAACCAATCCATAGGATTCAAGCTTGCTCTGGAGGGCTCTTTCATGCCCCCAGGTGCTGTACTGCAAGCGTTCAACAGGGACGTTAGGTTACATGGCCACATCCTCTATAGGAACTAAGAGTGTACTGGAGGGCTCCTTATTGCCATCAGGTGCTGTTGAAAGCCCTGTACAAAAACTTGAGTTTACAATGCCACAACCCCCACAACATTCAAGAGCATGTTTTTGGGATATTTGATGCCTCCAGGTGCTGCAAGTCTTGAATTGGATTTTAACTATATACTGTATAAATATATAAACTGAACCTCAACTATTAAGTACATGAGAAAACTGGCTGCCACAGTGAATAGACTATAAGAAAGCATAAGGAATGCATTAAATGTCTCTTAATGCCCCAAGCTGCCAAGGATAACAAATTGCCCTGGATGGCTCTGTTATGTTCTGGGTGTGAAGAATATATCGGTGTCATGGAGGGCTTTTGATGCCTTTGTGACAGGGTCAAGCCCTGTGCCTGGTCCTTGTCTACATTATTGCCGCATGAATTATCCTCTCTTTCTAAAGTATATTGCAGCAGCATATTCCAATATCAGACTCAGAGCTGGCAACTTTAATTTCTGAATATGACCCCCCCCCTTTCTGTTTGACTTACCCCATTTGCTCTATCTATTAATTTATGATTCTTGCTAGTTACATTCATGTTTCCAGCCTTGGGGTACCATCCCCTTTCTGGTAAATAGTTTAAGCAACTTGAAAATTATTTTTTCCTGCAGAAAAATGTTACTGCTATGCTTGTGACAGCTGTATTGTAAGGAACTCATATTCCTGGGTTAAATTCTGCTGGATGGGTTGGCTAGTCAGAAGGCTTTATTGCAAGGAACTCATGTGCATGGGTTAAATCCTGCTGGATGGGTTGGCTAGTCAGGAGGTGCCTGTCCACTTTCGCTTTGCTAGCATTCTTCTTTGCCACCATGCCTTGACTTTCAAGGTATGAGAAAGGAGGTAGTAGCAGGCACCTGCAGACTCTTGACAGTTTTTACTGCATAGTGAGAATAAAAAGAATGGGCATACCTTTTTGCTCCAAAAAGTGCTTTCTTTATTTAAGTTGAAGTAGACAAAACATGCTTGCTCCAATGTGGCTCGATTCACTTCCTAGTTCCCCCTCCACTTACACCATGACATGACCATGTCACCACATCACCTGATGTCATGCTTATGCGTTTTTTCAAAGCATAAGTGTGAAGTGCCAGATGATGTGGTGACATGGTGATGTCATAGTGTGAGTGGTGGAGAAACAATGAAGTGAAACACACCATTTTGGAACAACCATGTTTTGTAAACTTCAACTTAAATAAAGAAAGCACTTTTGAAGTAAGAAGGTATGCTCACTTTTTTTACTCTTACTTCCTGCTACCTCCTCCTTTCTTGTTCATTTCATATAGCATGGCACTGCTATCCCCAGGCAAGGCTCCAAGTGCCATCTCTGTAACTTCTAAGGTATGCAGTAATCAACTCTGCAACTGGACCAGACCACAAACAGAATCAGCTCACCAGTGGGAGAGCTATTTGGGGGTACTCCAATGTTTGGGGTTCTGAGCTTAGCTGTCTATGCTGCCTGTCAGATTTGGATGCAGGGAGGTAGCTAAGCTGTGGATGGACCGCACTCTGAAGAAGGGTGCCTTCTGTTATTTCAAGTTGCATCATGAGCTCTTCTAAAACCAAAAAGGAAAGGGACACTTTAATCTCTTCTCCAGAGGCTGCCAAAGCCATGAGAAGAGCATTTCATGGTACCTCAGTAGGAGTGAGACAGGGTAGGAGAGCAGAAACTCTCAGCAAAACTATACCAAAGTAAACAAAGGACAGTAAATAAATAAAACTGACAGAAACAGCAAGCTTGCAGAGCTGGTTAGCTCAAGGAATATTACCCTCTATGCATCACATTGGGTTCAGGCTAGAAGCAAACTGACCATAATGCTGCAGAATTGGAGTGTTTGCAGGGACAGACCTCCGCCCAGAGCTGCATGCAGATAACCACTGCTCTGATGCTGATGAGTGTGTTGTCTGCCCCAGGGGGACAAACAAAGCAGATATTATGTATTTTATGTATATATCTGAAACTCTTTCACTATAAATGTGTAAAGTACTGTCTATCATAATACATAATAAAGCATAAAGTTGAATGCACAAAGGATTTATTTCTCTTGTTAAAGCATGTGTAAATGGAAAAGAAACAGGAATTAGTTGAAAATGTTTGTTCTGCATACCTGTTTCAATCTGCTTCTTAATAGTATAGGGGCTGAGTGATCCTGGCTCACCTGTTTATGTACAGTCCTCTCCAGATAGGAACACCCCTTGGAGGAGCTTAGAGAAGCAAAAGCACCTAATAAGTGTATTATCATGAGAACAAAAGCTGATGTTACTACAAAAGGCTACAATAGTTAGCATTTATACTTACCTGTATGTATAAACGTGGAGTAGCTCTTCTAAGATTATAAAGTGAAATGTTCTAAAGCTAATTGCATGTTATAACATCAGCGGCCATGTGACTAGACTGAGGATGAGTCAGTACATAGAAGAGTAGCATGTGACCTGCAAGAGTAGATTCCATGTGATCTCAGGCACTAGTTGTTTACCAGTAGCCTCATGTTGAACAGACTTTGCCTAACTGTCTTAATGGCGAAGATATCGATTAAGTCACTGACGAAGTTAATAAGGAAAATTTACAAGACAATGGTAAAACTTTGCTGACTGCTCTGCAGAGGCGAAGTTGGTATCTTTGCTGGAACTTCAATGGCAAACTGAAATAGGAAAATCACCTTGGCACATTCACCTTATTAAGATACCCAAAGAGAATGCACTCAGTTGCATTCAAGAGTGGGACCTCGTGTCTAGTGAGACAGAGGACAGACAGGTGACAGTGAACTAGAAGGTGTGTCTTCCTTGTCAAAAAGTTGTGGCATAGACAATTATTTTTAATTGTGTTTAATAGAAAAAGCAAACAATAAGATATTTCATCTATCCTTTGCATCTGACTGTCCCCCTTGATTATCTAATGGTTCCTCTCAGAACAAACCATGCCTTAAACCAAAACCACTAACCATGCAAGAGTTATTTCAAAGGGCACGTAACTATGATTACACTCATCCAGTTGCCCAGAAATTAAATACATCAATCACAAAAATGATAGCTCTTGACATGCACCCTTCCTCTTTTGTTGAATCTGTTGGCTTTAGGTATGTGATGCAGATTACAATTACACAATATAAATGCCATCCAGAAAATATTTTGCCACCAAATCAGTACCGAGTGTCTACTGTGAACTGCATGATAAAATGATGAAGGCCTTGAAACTCACAGCAGTGCTACAGCTGCATATTTCAACAGTTGTAGACCCTGTCTCCCTGCACTGAGCAATTGAACGCTGTGGTAACTGCACTTGTGGACCCTCCTCAATGACCAGACCTTCCTCCTGCTGAAAATCCACCCATTCGGTGGCTCCTGTTCTGTGGGCTATATAATGCCCACAGAATTTAAACAGACCCAGAATGGTCAGTAACCCATAAAATGGGTGACTGAGATTGAACAACTCGCATATAAGCGACTCAAACTCAGCGCCTGTAATGTGAGCTACTCTGAAAGGGTAGCGATGGAAGAAGAGCGAAGATGCAGGTTAGTGAGGGATGAACAGCAACAAGGTAGGATGGCCAGCTGAAGGGGAGGGATGAGGAAGACAGTATGTGGGAGGTACTGTGGTGCAGTGTTGCCGAGCTGCCCTCGTGGTGTGACGGTGAGGATGGCTGGCTGTAGGGAGCTAGGTATAGAGTTTGGGGCTGGGCAGGGGAAAGCTTTTTGTGTGGGCAGGTTTTTTATTTATTTTTTTGTGACTGTCTCCCCTTCCCTGACATGTTTACAGTCTTTGCCTGGTTCTCACTGGGAGTGTACATCACCATTTTTCTTTTCGGTGATGTACACTTGCTGTAACAGCAATTGCTATTTAGTGATTGCCATTATAACATGGAACCAGATTGTCTTGATCTTCACTCTGCATGCCACATTTGGGAGCAGATCAAGGGGTTATGAGGGTAGCCTATGTTTTCTACAGCCCTCCCCCAGCATTGAGTGCTTCTACACTGTGGTGGCCATGTCTGGGGACCCTCCTTGATGACCAGACCTCCTCCAGCTGTGAATTCACCAATTGAGTGGCTTCTTCTGTTCTGTGGGTGGGGCTACACAAAACCCACAGAATTTAAACAGACCCAGCATGGTCTGTATCCTCACTCTGCACACTAATTTCAGGAGCAGATCAGGGGGTCACAAAGACAGCCTGAGTGTTCTACAGCCCTCCTTTGTACCGAGCACCTCTACACTTCAGCAGCTACACCTGGGGATCCTCCACAATGACTGGACCTTCCTTCAGCAGCAAATCCACCAATCAGTTGCCTCCTTCTATCCCATGGGTGGGGCTTCTCTATTTAGTTCAAAGCATACCATTTCTGTAGCAGCCTGGAATGCTTAGGGCTGTAGCACCATGGGTGCCCCCCCCCCCATAATGGGTTTCTGCTGCTGTGGGGTCAGTCATCAGCCAGCCTCGCTGCTACACTGTTGTGTGACTACAAGATGGGTGTATTGTTTCTCTGTTGTACTTCAGCACATACACTTCACAAGCTTTGGGACCCTGGACTCCTCTACTGTTCTTTGTTAGCTTATTTAACTACTAGTACTGCTAGCTGAGGTCTGGTTGTTGCATATTGGATATCTGCATTTTAAAATTTATCATGAATGGGATAGGCATAATGGAATATTGGAAAATGGGTAGGAAAGGGGGAGGGTTGCTGGAGAGCAGGTAACATCTGTGGATATTGAATAGGCAGGGAACTTCTGGGCAGATTGGGTGGGCCAGGTGGTCTTTTTCTGCCAACAATGTCTATGTTTCTATGTTTGCAGTGCCTGACATAATGAATTGTTTTACATATGCATGCTGTTTTAACCTAAGATGGTAATTTTTTTAGCTCATAATAGGGACCAGGCTGAACTACCTATCTAGGGTCTGCCTCCTTGCCAAATTTATATGGTCAGTAACCCTATGAAGTACAAGTATTAGGGGCCTGTCCTACTCCCTATCTAGGGTGTACCTTGCTATCTGATTATTTGTGGTATCTGCTGAGCTCCAACTGCTTGTTAATTTTTTTTTTATTACTTTTTGTTCTAGCTCTATAATCACTTAAAGGGAAGGTCCCCTCAGCTTTTTATTCTGTTTACCTGTGTAGTTTGTAGGCATGAACAATGACTGCCTCTATTGCACTCTCCTAATTTCATCAGGATTTAAATGTAAATGACGGTACTTAAGTCTGGTGTTAAAACCTGATTGACTCCATTGCAAAGGTCATGACCTGATTCATATAAGGCATTATGGAATTTTATAATGTTTTAGTGCCGAAGCCTACAGTAGTTATACTGTATTAGTCAGTGCTGTCGTTGTCCTCTGCAGTCCCTGTCTTATTGTCATATGTTAGCCTGCTGTTTTCTCTAGTTTAAAGTGTATCTGAGTTAGAAAAAAAATGCTTTTAGAGAATACAGGGACTTCACAAGACTTGTATAATTGAATGAGAATATAACTTCTCCTGGCTTGTGCAGATATGCATCATCAACTTCCATAATACCTTGCATGAGTGGGGTCATGACCTTTGAAAACAGGTTTTCACACCAGGGCAAAACAGAGTGAAGCAAGTGAACAGCAGAGATATTCACATTGCTTTCAAGTCCAGGTGGGGTGCAGACTCAGTTAGACAACCTCGTAAAACACCACTATCAAAATGAGTTGCACTCCAAGGTTAGAGAGACACGCAGAAACCAAATGCTGCAAAAATGTTCTTATATAATCCAAACTGAAGTGTTATATGATTAGGTAAACGCCCCAAACCAGATGCCCCTGCGCTTTGCCCATTAGGTCTTCCTCAGGGGCAGGCTCAGGTGACTACTTAATCACTGTTTGAAACACAATTCATGCTGACATCACAGATTACCTGGTGTAGGTATTTGTCATATTAGCATAGTTGCTATTGCAAGTGTTCAAAATCACAATGCTTCAGGTGACTGTAATGATGCTATGCAAATAGCAATGCAGATAGATAAATGCACAAAAACCAAAGTTTACAAATGCAAAACAAAACAGAGCTCAAAATTACATTATAAATCATGTAAATAGATGGGCAACAAAACCTGTATGTGAAAGGCAATTAATAGTTTGGAGAAATGGGCACCAGTTAAATTGTAACACATATATTTCAACAGAGATTACACAATAGTGATGTTAAATAATATTAAATAAAGTGAGAATAAGATAACCAAGGTAAGAAGAAAGGGGTGGGGGGGACTCAAGGAAATCAAAACTATACAAAGAAAGTGGAGATCGAGGGTTGGGGGGAGGATGAAAGTGAACCCAAAAATGGGAAGCTAAGGCTGGGAAGCACATACGAGGAGCAGTAAGGGAGCTGATCTGTGTGTGCCAAAATGTTTTTCACCGCATGGAATACAGAAGTTTTGCCTGTACTCACCAAACTATCAAGGAATAGACCTAGAGAAAGAAACAGAGAGAACAAAGAATTATGTTATTTTTGTGCATATTTACAGTCAGAACATAATTAAAAATGTATATTTTCTGTTTTTATAAATATTTTTCTTCTTTATTTTATTTCTTTATATCCTTTCTTTTATTCATAAATATGGTTTGATGTCCTGTTCACCATTTAAACCAGTGGGGTTCAGAATTCGTAAAGTAAAAATCCAATAACTCTCACGTTGAGATAACTTATTAAAACTATCCCCACCCCTTTTCACCACTCAGACTTGTTCTATTCCCATAAAAAGAAGATCCCCAGGGTTGTTGTGTTTCAGAAGAAAGTATTCAGCTACAGGGTTAATGACGTCTCCCCTCTTAATGTCCCTTACGTGTTCCTGTATGCAAAGTTTAAGCTGCCTAGTAGTTCTACACACAAATTGCAGGATTCAAAAAGCTGATGCTCTGGGTGCGAATGAGATGCCCCAGAACAACAGGGAAATGTGCCATGGCACCATTCAGAGAGGACACAGTTGCCCCAGTGCAACCCGGATGCACTGTGCTGCACTGGTTGCACCAGAGACCTAAAATAATAATATGTGGAGTATCTGGAGGGGGTGTACAGCTGCATATATAGCACAGAGCCATTCACAGAGCAAAATTAATACACAAATATGGAGCATTCACAGCACACGTACCAAATGCACTTTTAGGAGCTAAGTATAAAAGAAGTAGACTTAAGTGCAAACCCCCAGCAGGCTGACTGCAGGTTAGCAGCAGCAACTGGGAGTACAGCAGCAGCTGAACACAGACATGAATGGAGCACCATTCCTTATGGTTGGAATGTTAATGGGGATGAGGAGACAGGAGAACCAGCAACGTGGCAGTGGCAGGCACCATAGGCAGCCAACCCCATGGCGGTATCATACCAGACTAACATCTGGACAACTGATGGACACTGAAACAGTCAGCTGATACCACCTAAACAAGGCTATTCTGAGGCAGCTCTGTGAGCTGTGCCATGATGAAATGCAGGCACCCAGTGGAAGGGGTCATGCCATATCTGTGGAGACCAAGGTAACAACAGCAATGTGCCTGCTTGCCACCAGAACCTTCCAGAGGCCAGCAGGAGACACCACTGGCATATCCCAGCTGTCCACATCCCATCTCCTCACACAATTCCTCACTGCATTGCTCCCACATGCTCCAGAATTCATCCACTTCCCAAGCACACAGTCAGAGCAGACAGAAGCCATGCAGCAGTTCCACAGGGTGGCATGCATGTCAGGCTTCATAGGGGCCATTGATTGCATCCATGTGACAATCTGTGCACCACCTGGTGAGGATGCCATGACATATGTAAACCATAAGGGGTGCCATTCTGTCAATTGCCATGTGGTATGCAATGTCACTGGGTGCATCAGCAATGTCTGTGCCACACACCCTAGTAGTGCACACGATGCCTTCATATGGCACCAGTCCACCCTGTGCCACCTGTTCAAGACTGGGAACATACCCTGCGGCCACCTAGTAGGTGGGTGGAGCATGCATATATGCCCATGAATAGGGCACCATGGCACAGCAAATGATGGGAGGGGGAGCAGGTGTGGGTGGGCCATAGCAGGCACTACACAGGGGGAGTTTCACAGGTGGGACAATGGAGGTGGGCACACCAAGGGAACTGCATGTGCAAAAAGGGGGATAGTGCAGCAGAACAGTGCAGCACAGGAGGCGGGTTGAAGTACAACAGCAGGCACAAGTGACGGGGCAGAATGTACCACATGCAGCCATGCACTGGTGACCGCTGGGCAATAGAGGTCAGGCAATGCCAAATGGAACAGGTGTGGGCAGCCATGGCAGCATGCACAGGCAGGTTGAGGAGAGATGTGTACAACCAGGGCAAGCTGTTGCAGGTGTGAGGGGGATGGAGATGAACCAGGAGGGTTGCCACAGGGACAGGGGTGAACATACGGCAGACACAGCACTACAGCATGGTGGATGGGAGGGGTGCTGTAGGACACAATGCACAGGTATGCAGAGGTGCAACAGACGAAACTTGCCCCCCACAGGTGATGCAGTATACCCCCTCCAACCCTGCCTCATCACACCCTTTTGCAGACCTGGCACGGAGGTGGAAGAGTGCAACAATGAGGCACACATTGCTATGCACACCATAATTAAGCATGTCTTCAGCATGCTGAAGATGCCATTTAGGTGCCTAGATAGGTCTGGTGGTGCCCGACAGTATAGCCCAGAGAAGGTCTGTGGCATATTCCTGGCCTGTTGTATGCTGCACAACATGGCCACTGAATGTGGAATAACTATCCAGGCTAAGGAGGGCAACAGTTCTGGGGAGGAGGAGGAGGAGAAGGAGGGGGATGGGGCTGCAGCAGCCCAGGGGCAATGTGGCAGACTGCCATTGGCATGCAGGGACCCACACCTGGTCACCAGGTCCTGGCGGCACAGGGACACCATCATCAAAGAGCACTTTGGGGACCTCAGGTGATTGACACAGGTGGGTCAAGCACAGCAGCCCCTCCAACCCACACACACACATACACCCACACAGCCACACACACACCAAAACACCCACAGCCACACCACAGGGCAGTCGACAGTAACACCTCTGCTGTGTAGCGCAACTGTGAGGGTTAACAATGCTACACACACACACACACACACACACACGCACAGCAGGACACACATGGCCAGGGGGCACGTTGTATGTGCTGGGGATGGCATGGACAAGTGTACTGCTGCCGGCACATGTACACAGCAGACACAGGACTGCACTCATCACACCCATGCCACACAGCACAACAACGGTGCTCTCAGACACGCATGGTGGAATGCACAGGTGACCCACACAGGCAATGCCTTGGGGCAAGCGCATGCCACCTATGCCACCCCAGGCACAGGTACCCTAGTGTGTGGACCACAATGGGTGCAAGAGACAGGGGCCATGTGAGCTGTCACACAGGCATCAGTGGGAGGCACCAAGGCTGCCACAGACACTTGGGAGGCCATGCCCATGACTGGTGGTCACTGAGTCAGTGCCACTGGTCGCAGGAGGGTGGCCACCACCACCACTAGAGGGGTACTGCAGTAAGACCATGAATGGGTGCTCACTGGTGTGTCATCCCAGTGATCCATGTTGGATATGGGGTTGATGGGGATGGTAATGCATGGTGATGGCATCAGCAGCAATCGGTCCACCTAACGCCATGACCTGGGCATACATGAGGCACCCCTGAGGGTGTGGCTGGAGGCCCAGAGGCCACATGGTGAACTGTTTGCACACGCTGCCTCTGCAGCTTGTGCAATCCACTACAGAACTCCAGTCATGCCCACCCACAGTAGGCGAGCCTCTGCTAACATCTGAGTGCCCCACACAGCTGATGACTCATGTTCTACGGCCAGCAGCATCTGAATGCCTCTGAGATCTGCCCATAGGGATGCCTGCCCCTCCATGGTGTCCTACAGAAGGTGTGCATGGCCCTCAAACTCATCAGCAGGGGATGGCTCACGGGGATGGTGCCAATGGACAGGTGGGCTGCCGGGCTGCTGCAACGTATCCACTGTACGTGGACACACCACATCAGGCCACTGAATGGGTGGGGATTGGGCTTGGCAACCTCTGCATGCCCAGGGACAGCTGCATCATGGTCCACTGCCACCCGCTATGGCACCACAGCACCCTGCTGACCCATGCCAGCGTTCCCCGTCCGCACAACAGCACCAGGCACAGAGCCCATAGCAACTGCCACCATGGATTGCTGTGCAGGTCCTGTGGGTGCACCAGGGGCTGCAAGACTGCCATCACTGGATGGTGCCACCCATGCATGCACCACTGCATCAGTCATTCTGCTGTTAGCCATGTCCCCCCAGAGCTGAGTGGCATGTGAATCGTCATCATCACTGTACACCCCTGCATACTGGATGCCAGCACCAGCAGAGCATCCATGATGTCCACACTGTCCTCTGGGTCAGCATCAGCCATTTCCATAAAGCTGACCATCCATGAGCAGCCCTGGTCACCAGCCATGGTACTAATCGCTGAGGGGTCGGATGGCTTAGGAGGGCCCAGCATGGCATAATCCACAGCCTTGGCTGCAGCCCTGTGTGATGGCCATCCTGTGGTGCACCCACCATGGCAGCACCCCAGTGATGTGTTGTGGAGCTGTAATAGAAAGAAGGGACACTTGGTACAGACATGTGTGACAGTTGTGATCAGACAGGCATGTATAGGTGGTCATGCATGTGTGCCACTGGTGTGCCTAACATGCCATGTGGGTGACAGTCGACAATGGTTCCGCTGATGCGACCAGGCACCAGCTACAGCAGGACTGCACCAGTGCCTGTACATGCACCCTTGGACATGTGTGTGACTGGCACAACACCCTGGACACCACCCACAGGGATGACACCACAGAGCAGCAGCAGCCCCACACACCACTGGTGGTCCTCCCCCCCAGCCTGCATTTGGCTGGCTTGTCATGTGATTGTGCCACATGGTACACGGATGGGGCATACAGACCCCTGGTTGGTGCACACAGGTACATGGTTGAATAGTGACCCACAGTTCTGGCTGTCAGGGCACCCATGGCACACACACAGGGACAGGCACAGTTCCTGGGACATGTGTACTCACAGTTCTGCAATGGACTGCTGGCTGTCTGGAAGCCCCCTCCTGGAACACTCTGCACAACCGCCTGGCCCATGCTGGCCACCAGCAGCTGCTCCATAGGTGTGAGGCACACATCTGTCTGTGGCCCACCCCCTGTCCCATGCAGAGAGGCCTCAATGTGTGCCACCTTCTCCTTGGCTCTTGTCTTCTCATCATTCAAGTGCTCCCTGCACTCCTGGGGTGTTCAGCTGAAGTTCCCTATGGTGTTGATTGACATGCCTTGCCACTGCCTCCCAGCCCTCATCCCTCAGCTGGCGGCTGTCACCCTTGCCAGCCAGAATGTCTTTCTGTATAAGGCAGGCCTCAATCAGTGCTCTGTCCTCATCTGTAGATAAATTGGGATGTCTATGTCCCACAGCTGCGTCCTTTCTGGACATAGTGGTTTCTGTGGGTGACAATACGCAGGCATTAGCACACAACAGGCAACTATGTATGTGTGCAGGCACAGTGTCTGGCTGCTGCAGGGTCACAGCACCCTTTATGCATACCTCTCAACTGCCTGCAGTGCATATCTGGAACAGGACATAGGACGGTCAGGGACAGTTGGCCAATGTCAGGTACAAGTATGTATCAATGGTACTCGTAGCTCACATGTCCTGCACACATGTTTGGCGTTATTTGCCAGGTACCACCAGATAGTGGGCTGGCATGCAACACACATGTCTAGCAGTGTGTTGTACCATGATAACTAACACACCGGCAACAGTCCACCCCTCACTGTTGTTGGAACAGTGGAACACTGTGGGGTACTCTCAGGGACGTGCCTGTTGAACAGGAACAGTTGAGAGGTATGGCCGTGTGCCCTAAACCACACATTGTCATTTTGTACTGACACACTGACTATGGTAGAATGTAAACAGAGTTACGTTTGAGGATGGAATTCCTGTCAGTCACCTGAGCTCCATGGAGGCACATTCAGGAGCATTTATGGCTGAGGGCATGCAAATGAGATTGGGAGCATCTGTAATGAGATGCTAAACAGGTGAGATGCCCCTGAATTTGGCAATGAGCTGAGTTGGGAGCATTGTCTGTGAATTGCATAATTGCCCCCAGCTGATCCCAATCAGCAAAGCACAAATGCTGCTTTGAGCACATCCCCCTAAAGCGCATTCCTAGCGCATGCGCGTCACACATGGGGCATTTCCTGAATGCCGCGCAAGTGTCACGGTGCATCTCTGCACATGCACGATGCTGGGTTAGTGGCATGACAGGTGTAGCGCAACCGGTCCATTGTTCCTGACCATGTGCTCGCATACAGGTGTGCATTCACATCCACTTGCATGATTTCCACTGTGTCGCCTGTTTCGTTGTGTGCGTGTATTGCCCTGCGGAGTGACATTTCGTCAGTGCACACCTGTAGTGCATGGCACAGTACTGGCAATGTGCGTGGCAGCAGTGCGCTGTATGTGGCATTGTTTTCCACTTACAATATGGCAAATCTACCCAGAACAAGCATGCATGACCTGGTCATGACTCATGATCCTATGTTCCCGCCCATGCATGGCACTGTGCTCATGCATGGTGATGCACAATTGACGGCAATTGTGCATTCACACGACGCAGTATTGTGCTGCACGGTGCGGTGCATGATGGCCAATCATGCATGTGGTGTGACTGTGCTATTGCACACCAGCAGCTTGACCTGAGCACACCTGACCAGGGTACACAGAGAGGGAACATGCCACATGCGCAGGGAACAAGGCTCAGGGCCATGAACTTGGGGGGAGGTGGAGCTGCTCAACCTTGTGGCACTGGTGCTGCAGGTGGAGGGACTGCTGTTTGGGTCAGATGGCATCATGGAGCCTCACTCAGCAGTGTGGGTGATGGTTGCTGAGTAGCTAGTGCACAGGACAGGGACTGCCCACACTTGTGAACAATGCAGGCACTGTTATGGTGATCTGCAGCACAGGGACCCGGACAGGCTTAAGAGCCACCAGGAACTTGCATGCAGGAGTGCAGTGCCACGCCCAGGTAAGTCACATACACTACAGATACACAGGCAGGCTGGGGTTTGTGTCTGGGGGGTCTGCCACACTTCCCACCACCACGTACACACACACACATGTGTGGACTGCGGTGCACCTTCAGCATGTGGTGTGCTGGCATTACCACCGGGCGTAGCCATGTGCAGCTTGATGCATGATTGGGGGGGTGCATGGCCACTGTGGCTGGCAAGGTGTGGTACAGCCAATGGCTGGGCACATATCCAGCAGCACACACACACATGGTGGGCATGGGCTGGGGTGCTGTGTGTTGCTGCATGCTGACAGGGGCACCTTCATTGGGGCACTGTGGGGGTGGTACCATCACTGCATGCTGGTACTGGTGTAGTTGCTGGGGGCCGGGGGGGGAGTGACACACCTACCATCTTCTTGCAGTGCTGTATGTATTTGTTCCTCTCACAGGAACGGATAACAGGGCCATGGCAGTGGTGGAGGACAGGTGCGCTAGGGCCAGTGTTGGAACCCATGGACAAGGTCATGCTGGTGCAGGTGAGTGTCTGTCTTGTGCATCCTCTGTGTGTTTGGGGGAGCAGTACCCTCAGCAGGCCATTGCTGGTCCCTTGTGCATGTCCATGTGCTGCTGGTTATGCACACACATGGGGTGTGGGCATGGCGATGTGTGCTTGGGCCACAGTCCACTTGGCCCCTGTGTGTCTGTCCACCTTGTGCACATCCAATGAGGATTGTGGGCACATTGTGGTGCACCAGTGGTGTTTGTATGGGGCTTGCACACCTGTGCAGCCTGCTGGCATCTGCACATGCTGTGTGGGACATGGCTGCGTGCCCTCTGTGCCTACCTCTACATGCACATGTGGGCCTTGTGCTAAGTGAGTACTATTGCATGGTCACAGTGTGGCACTGCGTGACATCCTGTTGTTGGAGTGCAGTATGCCTGGTGGGCTGTTGGCCATTATAGTGTTGGATGCCTCCAGCACACTTGCATGGTGGGTGGGGGGGGGGCTGTGTGGAATATGGCACTTAGTACCTGTTGTCTGTGGCCCCCACTGTAGGTCCACAGCGAGTACAGCCAGGTGTGCATGGTCAATGGCAGTGTCAGGGTGTTGTGAAGCTTGCAGGGTTGCAGCTTCAGAGGTTGCTGAGGAGGACAATACACCCTCTATACAGGCACCAAGGACAGCTCCTGCAGGCACTGACTATGCTGGTCCGAGTGCTGAGTGCCAGGGGATGGAGGGTGGCCATCATGCTGTGGCCCATCCTGTGCATTACACGATTTACATGGTTTACACGGTTTATTAAGGTAGAAGAAGGCCATGTGACCCATCGAGTCTACCCCCCACACCTTGTGGGACATTTATCGATGTGCCTGTTATATATTTATCCAAATTGTTTTTAAATTGTTTACTATTGTTAGAGCTCACTATGGATTGTGGCAGTCTATTTCACAGTTCTGTTGATCTAATGGAAAATAAATATTTTCTTTTGTTCTCTTGAGACAAAAAGTTGATGTTTATTACATCTAAGTTTATCTGGTTTGGTAGCATATCTTATCCCACATAGAAACATAGAAACATAGAATTTGATGACAGATAAGGACTGCTTGGCCCACCTAGTCTGCCCATTTCCCTACCTAACGGATAAGCTGCAGATCCTAGTAACCAACAGCCTACTTCCTCCTACCCCCCCACTAGAATTGCCTTATGCCTGTCCCATGCATTCTTGAGTTCCCCCACTGTTTTTGACTCTATGACCTCCTCGGGAAGGCTGTTCCATGCATCTACAACCTTCTCTGTGAAGAAATACTTCTCACATTACCTCTGCGCCGTCCCCCCTCTATCTTCAAAGTGTTCCCACTAGTTCTTGCACATCTCTTTTTTTGAAAGCTGCTACCCTCTTGGACTTTGTTGATTCCCATGAGGTATTTGAAAGTTTCTATCATGTTCACACTCTCCCACCTTTCCGCAAGGCTATACATCTTAAGCTCCTTTATTCTTTCTTCATATGTCTTCTGGTGCAGACCCTGCACCATTTTGATTGCCCTCCTCTGGACAGCCTCCACCCTGTCTATGTCTTTGCGGAGATGGGGTCTCCAGAACTGTACACAGTACTCCAGAAGTGGTCTTACCAACTGTCTGTACAGAGGGCCAACAACTTCCTGTTTTCTACTGGTGATGCCTCTCCTATGCATCCCAGTATCCCCAAGCCCTCCTTACTGCCTTCTCACATTGCTTGCCCACCTTTAGGTCATTTGATATGACTACCCCCAGGTCCCTTTCCATTTTTGTTGTTATCAGTGTCAAATGCCTTGCTAAAGTCTAGGTAGGCCATGTGCACAGCCCCTCCCTGGTCTACTACTTTGGTCACCCAGACAAAGAAATCATTTAGATTTGTTTGACATGACCTTCCTGCTGTGAATCCATGCTGCCTTGGGTCCTGTTCCCACTGGCCTCTAGGTACTGAACAATTCTTTCCTTCAGACGTGATTCCATCATTTTCCCTACCACTGAGGTCAAACTGACAGGTCTGTAGTTTCCTGTCTCTGTCTTGCTCCCACTTTTGTGAAAGGGAATCACATCCACCCTTCTCCAATCCTCAGGTACTACACCATCCTCCCATGATTTATTAAAAAGGGTAGTCAGTGGTGTTACTATTTCTTCACTTAGTTCTTTTAGAATTCTGGAGTGAATCCCATCAGGCACCATTGCTTTATCCACCTTCAGTTTAAAGAGTTCTTTCAGAACCCTTTCTTCTATGAAAGGACTAATATCAACCCCCCCTATCCAGAGTGCTTCTATTGACTGGATTAGGTCTCTTCCCC
Source organism: Neoceratodus forsteri (assembly GCA_016271365.2). NCBI lineage: Eukaryota > Metazoa > Chordata > Ceratodontiformes > Ceratodontidae > Neoceratodus > Neoceratodus forsteri. The sequence continues at coordinate 629,391,455 of JADMNL010000022.1, read as the reverse complement.
CCCCCCGCTTTTTCATTGTAAATACTGAGCAGAAATATTCGTTCAATAGCCCTGCTTTTTCACTGTTGCTCTCTGCCCAACCACCTTCCTCTTTATTCTGCCTCAATATCCCTGCCTTCATCTTTCTTTGCTCCCTAAGGTACCTATAAAAGGTTTTATCCCACTTCTTAACTGAGTTGGCTATCTTTTCCTCAGTTTGGGCCTTTGCTAGTCTGACTGTCTTCCCCACTTCCTTCTGCTTTAACTGGTACAGTTCTCTGTCTTGCTCCTTCTGTGTTTCCTTATACTTCCTGAATGCTTTTTCTCCCTTACCTTTCCCGCCACTTCTTTTGAGAACCATAGTGTTTTTTTCTTTCATTTTGATTTGTTTATTTGCTTCACACAAAGGCTTGTTGCCTCTGTGATGGCAGTTTTGTTGTTTCCCCATTGTTGCTCCACCCCTCCTTCTTGCCTGTTTGCTACTGCTTTTCTGACACACTCTCCCATTTTTACAAAATCAGCCCACCTGAAGTCCAGTACCTTCACTTTTGTGTGGCTTGACTCTACAGCTAAGTTTATCATGAACCACACTGTTTGGTGGTCGCTTGTTCCCAGATGGCTACCCACTTCAAGATCAGAGATCCTCTCTCCTTCCCCAGGTCTAAGATTGCTCTCTCCCGAGTGGGTTCCAAAACTAGCTGTCTGAGACATGCCCCCTGTAGGGCATCGAGAATGGCCCTACTCTTGGATGTGGCTGCAGCAAAGGTGCTCCAGTTAACATCTGGCATATTCAGGTCCTCCATCAGCAATATCTCACCTTTCTCTGCCATCCCAAGGATGCCTTCTATCATTTCCTTGTCCATTTCCTCCCCCTGTGACAGGGGTCTGTATACAACCCTTGTGCAGATTGTGGAGCCATTTCCAGTCTCCAGGGTGACCCACAGTGCCTCCTTTCCTCCCTGTTTACCCTTTAGTTATGTTGCTTTGATCCCTTCCCTTACATAGAGAGCTCCTCCTCCTCCTCCTCTTCTTCCCTCCCTGTCCCTCCTCTGGATTGTGTACCCTGGCATGCTGACATCCCATTCATGGTTCTCTGTGTACCATGTTTCTGTGACTGCCACAATATCCAGGCATCCCTCTTCCATCAAGGCCACCATTTCGGGGAGCTTTCTACCTAGACTATGGGTATTGGTAGTCATTACCCTCAATTTTTTTCTGGCTTTATTTCTTTTTGCCCCATTCCTGTCCTTACTGCCTTTGTCTTTTTCTCCATTTACCCCTGCCCTTATCCCTATTGACTGCTCTATCTTGGTGTTTACCTCACTAACTACCCTGACTTTTTTTGGGAGGGCTAGGATTTCCCTTCTCCTTTTCAGTGCCGCCTCCCTTAGCTAGTTTAAATGTTTGCCAATGAAGCATTTAAACCTATCACCTAGGATCCTGGTTCCCCTCCAGGACAGATACAGACTATCACACTTGTATAGGCCTGCATCCCTCCAGGTTGACCCCCAGTCCCCAATGAAGCCAAATCCCTGAGCTCTGCACCAGTTTTCAACCAGTCATTGAATTCCATGGTGTGGATTACCCTAGCCTCATCCATGCCATAGACAGGTAGCACTTCCGAGAAAGTTATCATGTGTGCTATTTGTCTAAGGCCCTTCCCCAACTCCACAAACTCCTGTTGCACTGCTCTGATCCCATTCTCAGCCAGGTCATTTGTCCCTAGGTGGATAATGATATCCAGATCACTCCCACTTGCAGCTGCTCCCACGATCCTGAGGATTCATTTCCTGTCCCTCCAAGCCATGGTGCTGGGCAGGCACCTTATCTCCCTTTCCCTTACCCCCCAGTTCTACCCCTCTAACAATCGAGTCCCTCACCAGGAGTTGTTTCCTTCACCTGTGGGGTCCTGCGTCACCCTCCTGTGGGTCTTCATTGTGGAGGTTCCCAGAATCCTCTTTGGTCTCCACTGCAGGTGCCTCCATAGAGGAACCATGCTCTGTCAGAATGGTGCATGAATTGTGGAGAGGCACAACTGGAAGGATGCACCTCTGTTCCACCACCCTCACCCTCCCTGAGCCCACCGTCATCCAACCACTCCTCTTTCTTGGCAACCTCTGAGGTAGTGGCGGTGGCCTTGGCAGTTCCTGGGTGGGGGAGCAGGTTTTCCAAATCATTGCCAGGTCAGCATGGAAACGAGCAACCTCCTCCCTCAGACCATAGAGGTGTCTGCAAATAGGGCAGCAATGCAGTTTCCAGAATGCCTCCCAGAAGACTGCTACTCCACAGTCAGTACATTGCACCACTACCCACATGTCTGTGTCCCTTCCTGTTACAGATGCCTTTCTTTTGTTTTTTTTTTGTTCTTGTTTTAGTGTGTGCAAGCTTGTGAGTGTCTCTTCCCCCTATTCAGTGTGCTGTGCCTTTAAGGATATGAACAGGTGTATGTTGTTAGCAGTTTTGTGGAAGTGATGTCCAGAACCCTGCTATAAAGGAAGCAATACACTTGGGGTGGGTGGGGTGTGGGGAAGGGTGGGAGGGAGGAGTAAACCTATGCTGTTTCCAGAAGTGATCAACTACTACTCTGATCCTCCACCCCGGGGAGTGCCCCTTCCTTTCAGACACCTTTTTCACAGAGGTTAAGTACCAGGTCTAGTCACAAATGACTGCAAACATCTCCCAGCTACAGTTACTCCCTGGAAAATTAAAGTTAAAACTAAGACAAGTCAACCCCAAAAACAGAATCAATACTAGTTACTTACACAGGTCTAAAAAGTAATAATTCAGATCAGTGTAGTCTAGAAAATAACCTCCTTGATTTAAGGAATCTCTGGCAGCTTTCTTTCTCTCTGTGTCTCAGCAGACAGAGACCACAAACAACTGCATTAAATTATCTTGGAGTATTTTATATAGAAGCAACAGGTCTCCTCTCATACGCCTAACATCTAAGTTGTACAGGTTCAGCTCCCTGCATCTTTTTCATAAGGTAGATTTCTCAATTCTGGAATTAATTGTGTTGTTCTTCTCTGGACGCCCTCTAACAGTTTCTTATCCTTTGTCATATATGGTGCCCAAAAAGCTGCTCTGTAATCCAGATGAAGTCTAATGTATGAATTATATAGACCTAGTACACATGGTTCCTGTCTACTAATAAAAGATTTTTTAATAGAGTTCAGGATGTAATTAGATCTAATAGCAATTTGTCTACAATGATTACCTGGAAGTAATTGATTTTTAATCAGAATACCTACATCTTTTTCTGATGTGACTTGTATTAACAGTTTATTATTGAGATAATAGTCAGAATTCTGATTTTACGGACCTAAATGCATAACTACACATTTATCCTCGTTAAAATCATGTTATTATTTTTTGCCCAATTCTCCAGGGTTTCAATGTCCTTTTGTAAAGATAGAATCTTATTGCTATTATCTACTTCTCCACTGATTTTAGTATCATCTGCAAATTTACTGCTATGGTATGAGATACACTTATTTAGGTTTCCAATGTATATACCAAAGAGAAGTGGACCCAAAACCAATCCCTGCAGCACCCCACTTGACACTTGAATGGACTGGATTGGACAGTTAGTATTCTAACAACCTGACTTCTGTTGGTTAACTAATTAGCTATCCAACCTATGATATATTGCTCTGTCTTTATATCATTCAGTTTTTTAACCAAAATGTAATGTGAGACCTTATGTAGATAGCCCCTTGTTGTTCTACCCTGCAATCCTTGCCCATCCCCATTGTCTGTTGCTGTACCCTGTTCCCCAACCCCCATACCATCACCCTTCTGTTTACCATTGGTGTTATTCCTGTATGGATCCCCACACCTCACCTTCCCTGTACCTACTGACTGTTGTTTTTGCACATAGCTATTGCTGTTACATTAATTATTTACTAAACTATTTTCTACTGCTACCAGTGTCTGTGGTCATTCACTGTACCTTGTGCATTTGCTCTGTTTTGCTTGCTGCTGTCCCTTTGTTCCCATCCACACATGTGCACCTGTGGTACTACGCACACACACATTGTGTCCCCATGTTGTGCCAGCCTCGGTGTGCACCCTCCTTGTTGTCTATGGAGTGTAGTTGGGTGCTGAGGCATGCTGCCTTTCTCAGTGCCTCTGTACTGTGTGTGGTGCATGTCAGCTGCATCTGTTGCTTTGGTGCCCTGTTATTGTGCCACTCTACTTGTGGTCCACATTGCTTGTGGGCATGTTACATCTGTGCAAGGCATGACCTTTGGCCTGTCTGCCATTGTGCCTGTCCACCTGTGTGCACCTGTGTGGCATCTCCCTTGTCAACACCACTGGGTTTCTGTGTGTGCACCAGGAAATGTACAGCAACCTCTGCCATGCTGTACAGTGCCCTTTGGCATCTATGGCACACTGTAACAGGCCCCCCCCGGGCATGGCATCTGTGCCTGTTGGGTTCCTGTGTGGGGTGTGTCAGCTGCTTCCAGGTGTTTCCATGTGTGCTATGCCTGTGCACCTCATCTGCTGTGGCCACTCTCGGGCCCGTTGGTACTCTGGCCAGTCCCTGCTGGTGTGTTCCCCTGCATCCTTTGTACCACTGTAGTTTTCCCCTGTTGCTCCTTTGTCCCTTGCTTACTTGCTCCATATTCAGTGTTGTGCTGCCCAGGGTGCTATTGCACATTCCTGTTGTGCTGGAGCATCTCAGATTGCACGGTGCCACTTCTGTGTGATTCACAGTGGTGATGCACACAGTGCATCTTGCACTGCATCCTTCTGTGAATCACACTGTCTGGGGATGGTACATCTCATTTGCACTGGTGCATCTTATTTGCACCCAATTCATCTGCTTTGTGAATCCTGTCCACATAATTTCCAGCAGGAACACCACAGTACATAACCTACAAACGTAGTAACACAGGAAATTAAGTGTCTGATTTGTACTGCTCTTGGACATCCAGTCAAGAAAAACATGTTACCCTGTGTGCAAAATGTGCAGGTGTTACAGTTACCACTTTGAAAACTACCTGGTGGTTTTATAGGTTGCCATGTCCTGTTTTGGGGTGGGAGGTCCAAATACCAAATGGGCACCAACTTGTCACAGACATTCTGCCACCTTCTAAACATAAACAGAGTGAAGTAACCTCATTTATATTTAAATTAGGATGAAATTAGGGGATGCAAGAGAGGGAATCATTGTCCTTGCCTACAAACTACACAGGTGAACAGAAAATAGGTTGATGGGACTTTATCTTTAATGTTAATACATGTTCAGCTTAGGCCAATACTGTATTGCCTATCAGTGCAATTTCACACTGTTGTGTTTGTACTGATGTTTATCTGGGATCATAAATCTCTATTGACTTATGGTTGGGTATGTTATTTCTTAAGTCCAACTATAGACACTTAGTGACAAGTTTTACTTTTTGCCGCAGTAGCATTATATCAAAAAATTAACTGGTGCTCTCCAATTTAGTTATTAGAAAAACAGGTCCTTGTTTTGCTACTCTTGCTTCTAACCAGTAACATTCAACCATATCCTGGACTTTTTTCAGTTGAGCATGATGCAGACACTGTGATCCCCAAACACGTTTTATCCACTGCTCATGTAAGCATCACAGGTTGGAATTTTAAAGATGGCTGTTTTTAGTGCTAATTAAGAAAAATCTTGTGGGTCCACAAGGTTTTTCCACATGCACTGTATTTTCAATCACAGAGCCATTTGCAACCAGCTCAGCAATTTACAGCAGCTTGTAGTTGCTTTTTTGGAGCAGCAGCAGCACTAAAATGATATGCCTAATTAGACAGGGTGTAATATCTGCCACAGCTGTGCTTGCCACCCATGTGTAATTAAGACTTTGTACCAGCGCAGACATTTTTTTATATGCACCAGCAGCTGCAGAGTGGGACTTAGTCCCAAAACTGGCTGAAAATCCATCCCCAGAAGTTATTTTCCAAAATTAGATGAACTTAGTACATAGGTGATGGGGAATGATTTTGATCTGGTCACAGTGTCTGATATATGGTTATCAAACAAAATATCTGATTTTGAAATTGCAATTCCAAACTATTGGTTGCTAAGATGAGACAGCCAAAGAAGATGTGGAGTTAGGGTCCTAATCTATTACAAATCTTGTTTTTCTGTGGTGGCTGATGATTTCACTATTATTTACTCATACTGTGATTTCATTCCATCATGTTATGTTTGGGAGTGCCAAGCACCTATCATTAGCTGCTTTCTACATTACTCCAGGTAATTCTGAGGATAGATTTGCTTTATTTTGCATGCCAGGGATAACCACAGGTAATGTGGGACCTCTAGTAGCACAGGGTGTGGGACAGGGATTAGGGGAAACCTCACATTATAGTGCACCTGGGTACAAAATGACCTTGCAGGATGTGAGGTGGGGGTAGTGCAAGGGAGGTTCAAGGAGGTGGGGAGAGTCTGCTGGGTGGAAGGGAAGTCAGCAGTCTTCTGGTCTTGAGTGTTAGTACTGCAAGGAAGGTAAGTATTGCTGAATTCAAGCATTGGCTCAGAGGGTGGTGTGAGGTGGAAGGGTATGGGTGTATTGATGGTTGGCAGGGGACATTATTCAAAATTTGATATGATGGCTTTTAGTTGGATGGCCCCTACTTTTTGAAATGCCTTAAAAGACTCACTTAAAATGTGCTGTCTTGCTAGCTCTTCTTATTTCAAGTCAGTTCTGTGTTGATAAATGTGTATTCCATTAAAAATGTATGATTTATAAATTCTTATTGGATGTTGCAATTTCTCTGAATTTGTAGTAGTACTGTGTACACATTTGTACGGCTGCATGAGTGGAGCCCTACAGGTGTTTTGGTATCACTGTAACAGAGATAGAGGGGACTGTAATCGGAAATGGTCCCCATCTTCTCTTACAGTGCTGCATTGTGTTGTCCACACAGCTCATGTTATTGCTGCTGTGTGGTGCCTCATCCTCCCCTCCCCTCCCTCCCTCCACGAATGGAGCTCCCCTCCATGGAGCAGTCGGCTGCCGCCCAGGGGCACTATTTTTCTCTTTGATTTATGGACTCTCTTGTTTTTTCCAGGAACATGATTTTAAGCTTGCAAGGCAACTCCAGCTTGAGTGTCTTGACTCCATTATGCTGCAGCTAGAGTGAAACAAGAAACAGAAAACAACAAGACAGAGCAAGGGAGAGATGGGGGGGGGCAGCTTGTAAATCACAGCAGTACCGACCCACCACACACTGCTGACAGAGTCCCGGGACAAAGCCGAAATCTGAATCCTTTACTTGCCTCCTCCTCCCACCTCCTTACCCACTGGCCTCCAACCATGGCCACTCTTGACAAGCAGACTCTGGCCTCAGCTTCCTTCTCCTCTGACTCAGACACCAGTAATGTGCAAATTCCCATTATTACATCACTTTGCAGTACTATTGTGCAGAGCACTGCAGCACTGTGGTCAAAAGTAAATGTGGGCCAATGGAGTAAGTTTGAAATGTTTTTGTGGTTGAGGAGTTTTGTTTGTTACAGTTTGTGTTTGATCAAGTAAATGTGCAGTAAATATTGTATTCGGCCGTTATCACAACTCATGTTTGAAAATCCAAAGCAGTAGTTTAGTTTTTCTTTCCAGAACCAAAACCTCCATTACAGCTTCAGTATATTGTGGAAATAAGTACGCATCTGAATTATTCACTGATTATATGTAATGTAGTCAAGACTCCAACCAAAATGTCAAGTTTGAAATTAACATGTTAACCAAGGCATTAGGCAATATAGCCTCTGTCTGACCCAGGAAATGTCGATCATGACATGCTGGTGTTTGGCAATGTGCTATCTCCAGTTGACTGTCAGCACATTTTTAAATGGATTGCTATGGCTTTTAAATGTCAGGTTGCTAATCTCCTATACTATTTGTTAACTTTATAGCCCTGATCATGGCTTGTTGCTCCGATCTCATATCTGCTGCAGCCCTAGTGAGACTTGATAACATGCTTCCTACCTTGCAAATCAGGGAATAGGCTTAGAAAATCAGGGACATTTTTTCAAAATGGTAATATTAGGGCACTAAGTCTGCTATATTGTGTGGTTTATTGTGGAAGACATTTTCTGAAGGAAACCTCCACTATGGCATATGACTATCTATGTTTCAAATCACTACTATTTGGTGACAGAAATGCCATTTTGGGGGGAGGGGGCTTAGGAAGTTTTTGAGCCCAAATCAGGGACAGTTGAGAGGTATGCTTGCTAGATACACCACTGTCTGACCCATTAGTTGCTGATCCAGATGTTACACAATCCTCTATACATTTTCATGTGGGTGAAATTCTACTAATTAGTGTTTTTTTTTACCTGAGGTTCAGAATTTTCTGGAAAAAGAAACATAGCTAAATGTATATTTTATTACAGCTATTTTAATATATACATGGGGGTGTATATATGCTGTATATACACACACCCAACAGAAGTGGAGGTAAAATTGAAGTGGTTAAAGGGATATCTTTGTTGGTAATATCAGTAACAGCAACATATCAAAAATATATTGTTGGTGCAGTGGATATTTTTGTGGTTGTAGTGGAGTGCTGAACCAGTTGGAGATTGGCTTTTGTGATGCTGATGATGTCACAGTACCAGGTGTAGCACTGATGCCAGCTGTTGGAATCAGGGGAAAACAGCAAAATATTCATGCTGCTGATCTGAAAGCTGGAACTTGTGGACTACTGTTGTGTATATCGAGTGTACGGTGACCTGATTCAAGATGGGAGGTTCGGCATCCCTTCTGAATGGACCGGACTTTCATGGCTCGCCTGTGGCTGCTGTTCATGAGTTGTGGTCCTGCTCCCCTCACACTTGAAGATAAACTGAGTCAGTGTTTGGGTGAGAGGAAGCAGGACTGTGGCTCATGGGTGGCAATCATGGGTGAATTGTGGTGGTCCTGTCCATTTGCAAGGGATGTTGTTTTTCCTGTTGTAAGTCAGGCTGTTGCATGTTCGATGTGAGCAATGGTTGATTGTGGGTTATAGCTTTTGGATCTGCAGTTTGGTCGAATACTTTGCTGTTTTCCGTTGACTTTTGGTGGCTGGCTTCGGTGGTGCATTGTGAGTTGTGATGTCATCAGCATTGTGTGGGGCTCCTCTCTGACTAGTTCAGTGTTCACTGTGATTACAGTGACCTTGGAAGTGTCCGTTGTGACAACGGTTACAGTATGCTGTTACTGATGCCACTGGCTAAGATATCTTTTTTTTTATACCTTGTCATTTTACTCCCCTGTGTGTGCATGTGTGTGTGTGTGTGTGTGTGTGTGTGTAATATATAGTGGATATACAATGGGCTGACTCAGGGTATGCAATTTGTCTTTGAGTGTGAGGGGTAGGACCATAACTCATGAGTGACAGGACCACGAGTGAGCTATGAAAGTCCTGCCCACTCACAAGTGATGACAAAATACCTATTTTGAGTCTGAGCATTGTATATTTCATACAACAGTAATTTACAAGTTATAGCTTTTAAATCTGAAGTTTATTTAAAGATTTTGCTGCTTTTCTTTGATTTTAACTACTTGCTTCATTGCTGCACTATGCATTGTGATGTCATCAGCATTGTAGAAGCTGCTCTCTGATAGGTTCAATATTCCACTGTGAGGACAGCAACTTAAAAAGTATTCATTGTGACAACAGTAACAGTGATATTTTTGATATCTTGCTGTTACTGATATCACTGACTACAATATATTATCTTGTCATTTTCACCCCGACTCCTGCTGTGTATATATGTGTGTGTGTATATATATATATATTTATGAAATGGGTAGGAAAATTATGTCTGCTGATTTGTTGGAACATATCACATGGCCATGCATATATCAGAGTGCAAATGTACACCAGCACTTTTACCCCTCATAAAAACAATTTTGACATTTTATAAGATAGATAAACCAGTCTGAGGTGTGCAGTCGCACTCTGATATACGCACGTCTTGGGTGGTTGAAGAACTCAGCCTGCAGCCTCGTGCACAACAATGCACACCAAGGCATGTGTATATCAGAGCATGACCACACACCTCAGAGTGGTTTATCTATTACACACACATATATATATATAGTATATATATCGATATTCATTGCAAAAAACTCCATTAATGCATCAGTTAGGGTTTCTATTACAGCGACAAAAGTATGGAAATTCGGTGTTGGGGTTCCCAGCCCTATCACCCCACCCCACTCCACCCCCCTACCCTCCACATATCAACAGGCATTGGGGTGTGCCATGGAGTCATCGGCCCTAATTCTTACCTCATTCCATGTGTAAGGAAGCTGAGATAGTACAGTATAGGAGAATGGGGTGAGAGTTAGGCCACATGACCCCAAGGCACACCCCGATGCCTGTTGGTATGTGGAGGGTGGGGGTTATGGTGGGGTGGTAGGTTTGGGAACCCTAACACTGAATTTACATACTTTTGTTACTGTAATAGGAACCCTAACTGATGCATTAATGGAGTTTTTTGTAATGAATTTCCTTACTTTTTGAGATTTATTTATTTATTTATTTATTTAAGCGTTTTACCATGAAGGCATACTGAGCAGAGTACTGCTCAATTACAGATGCATCCTGGGGGAGGGGAGATCATGGGAGAACAGTTTACACAGTATAGACAAGAAAATACATAGTGGGAGAAATATTAACGTTAGGATCTGGTTACATGTTAGTAGTAGCTTGAGAGAGACAAATTGGTAACCATAGTACATACGGTATGAGAAAGCTCTTGAAGTCAGGATTGGCAAGTGAATACATTGTGGAAGATCACTAACATTTGGTTCAGAAACCACTACATACAGGATTGAGTGTGGCAGTTGGTAGCACAGTTACATATAGCAAATGTACAACAAAATTAAATTTTGAGCCATACGAGATACAGTATAAGGTGAGTGGGCAATAGTTAGTTACTGCTGAATTACAAATTTGCTAAGTGCCAACATTCCCAGAGAGTTGCCTAGTAGTTGGTAGGCTCCTAGATACAAGCACAGGTAGGGACGAAATGATCTTGGAGCATGGAGTTTAGGTGCGACAGGAAGGTGAAGCGATGAATGTTAGCTGGGAGGGAGTTCCATAGCGAGGGAATGCGGTAGCTGAAACCTGATTTCACAGTGCAGGTAGATCGGTATGGGACAGCTAGGGACCTGGAGTCTGAGTTTCTGAGTGTGTATGATTGTGCGCTAGGGTTTGTTAAGATGTTGTAGAGGTAGGAAGGGGGCCGATGAGAACAATGCTTGGCCATAATTTTTGTGCAGTGAGTTAGCCTGCGATAGTCAAGTGAGGTGAGGTTCATTGCTTGATATAGGGCACAGTGGTGTGTGGAGTAGGGGCTGTTTAGGGCGAAGCGGCAAAAAGAGTGGAAGAAATGGTCCAGCCTAGCTAATGTGGTCTTTGAGCCGGCACTGTAGACTATGTCCCCATAGTCGAGGACTGGGAGGATCATTTTATTTATAATGACCTTCCTGGCTTGAAGGGGTATGTTGCCATGATTCTGGTAAAGTGCACCAAGCCTTGGGTGCAGCTTCTTAAGTAAGGAGTCAATATGTGCGGAAAAGTTGAAGTGCTGGTCAAGCCAGACACTGAGGTATCTGAAGGTGGTGCAGGACTCCAGTGGAGACCCTTCCAGGGTGTGAAAAACTAATGGTGAAGGGAGCCTAGAAATTTTATGCCTCATCCCAAAGCTTAAGGAGACTGTTTTGCTAGCATTTAGGAGGAGGTAATATAATAGTATCCTTATTTTACTGTGGGAGAACAGGGTCCTTTGGACCCTGCACTACAGTTACACCATAGATGTGAATATGTATGTAGGTGTGGAAGTGCAGGGCCCTCTGGTTCCTGCTCTTCCATCTGTCAAACAACAGTGACCATATTTTCAGCATAGCCATCTTATTACCTGACCTTATGTACCGCAGTACAGAGAAATTGTGAAATGCAAGGAAAAACGTAATTATGCTCAACTGCAACGTCATTCTGCACCACAAGTGTGAAAACAGATTTTGGGCAGGATATGAAAAATGACAGCTGTACTGTTTATGAGATGGTGTGAAAAAATGGCTGTGTTGAAAGTTTGGCAGAAAAATATTGAAAAGTACTGCAGTCATGTGCATGCATAGAATAAATTCAACGGACACATAGAACTTGGGCATTTCTAGGATTATTTCACCAGATTTTCAGCATGGCTTTTTTGAAACCCCATCTCATGAACACTGACACTGTCATTCTGTTACTTGTTCCTGAAAGGAGATTTCATGCAGCACCCATGCCATTCCATGCCACAGGTGTGAAAACACATTTCAGGCTGGATGTGAAAAATGACGACTGCACTGTTCATGAGGTGGTGTGAAAAAATGGCTATGCTGAAAATATGGAGTGAAAATATTAAAAATTGCCACAGTCATGTGCATGCATAGAATAATTTCAATGACTGTGTGTAACTCAGACATTTTTTGGTATTTTTGCACCAAATTTTCAATATGAGATTTTTGGGACCCCTCATCATGAACGCTGGCACTGTCATTTTATTAATCAGTCCCAAAAGGTTATTCTATGCAGTGACCACAAAATCACCTTACAGATCTGATTAATGAAATGACAGTGACAGTGTTCATGAGGTGGGGTCACAAAAAGCCCATGTTGAAAATTTGGTGCAAAAATACCATAAAATGGCAGAGATATCAACATAAGTTCAAAATGCCATTGACAACCATTATGCGACACTTACCTTGATTCTTTAGTTCGCAGTTTGGCTTTGAAGAGTGCAGACGTGTCCCGGTCCAGAGAAGAAGACAGAAGATGATCTCCAGTGGTAAGTATAGGGTGGAGGGGTGCTCAGTTGGAGGGTCAGGATAGGGAAGGGGGAAGGGGAGATGACGAGGGACTATTTTTTTTTTTTTACAGGAAAACAATAAAAGACATCAGAGACAGTTTTCTTTCAGGGTGGGCATTCTGGCATCAGTTGTCATCAGTGGTCATCTGGTTGTGGTGACCACACCATTAGCTCATAGTTGCTATTCCAGTGGGTCAGTGTCCATTCCAGTGAATCAGAAGGACCATTCCAGCAGGTTTGGGTGCCATTCTGGCTGGTGCCAGTAGGAAAACTGGAAATGTTTTAGGTGCATTCCTTTCCAGATCAAGTCTGGGTTTCACCAATTCCTGCTTTAAACTACCACAGTTTGAATTGGAGCATCATCCCAGTTATTTAAATACTTCCTAGAGAGCTATTAGACTATTGGGGTGCATCAAAAGGAGGTTGACCAGCAAAGCAGGGAAAGTAATCCTTCCAGGTAACAAAGTTCTCGTCAGGCCTACCTAGAGTGCTGCATGCAGTAAAGCAGTTCAGTGGGTGCAACACTGGGCCAACAAAATGATCAGGGTTAGGAACAAAAGCTTTGAAGACAGGATAGAGGTCCTTAACATGTTAAGAACACACGGACATATAAATAGTGCCATCAGTAAAAGACCATCTGGTGTTTCTAGTCTGCTCAAGTTTGTAGACCTCCTGAGTAACTCTGTGTTCACCATGGAGAAATTTATTTTGGGGGTCATGATCTCGGTTTTCCTCATACTCGAGGGTACCGACAAGATTGAATATAAGAGCTGTTTTATCAGTGCTCCCCTAGTGGTGTGGCCTATGGGCTGAGGCATTATGTGCCACACCAGCAACCCAGGTTCAGAAATAGTCACTTGGTGGCCAGCTGTCAGAGGAAAGATTGAGAGTCCACAGATTGTTCTCCTTCAGTAGTGTGTGCTGATGCATGGCTGCCACCTAGTGGACTGCCTTTCAGAGAGTGGGATGCAGACACTGAATCTGTGCAGCATTTTCATGTTGTTCATCCTCATCATTACATGCATGCTAACCTCAGGGAATGAGCAAATGGGAGGAAAGACACCTCAGCCAAGTGGAATGAGGAAAGCGACCAACAGGCTCCACACCACTGCCTGTGGCACCCACCCATGGTGGTCAGAAGAGGATGGGGTAACAGAAACATAGAAGGTGATAGCAGACAAGGACCATGTGGCACACCAAGTCTGCCCCTTTCTTCTACCTAATGGAATACTGCAACCCTAGTTGATCTGTGCTTTACCCTTTCTTCCCTACTGTGACAGTACTCTTATGTCTATCCTATGCATTCTTGAATTCCCCTACCATTTTTGCCCCCATCACCTCCACATGGAAGCTGTTCCAAGCATCCACTACTCTTTCTGTGAAAAATTACTTTCTCATGTTACCCCTAAGCCTACCCCACTTTAGCCTCATATCACACCCCCTAATTCTTGTACACCTTCTTTTCTGAAAAATGCTACTCTCCTGTACCTTGTGTATACTGCTGAGGTACTCGAATGTCTCTATCATATCCCCCCTCCTCTAGGAAATACACATTGAGGTCCTCTAGTCATTCCTCATATGTCTTTTGGTATAGTTCTTGCACCATTTTTGTTGCCCTTCTCTGGACTGCCTCCATTGTGTCTATGTCCTTCTGAAGATGAGGCCTCCAAAACCAGACACAGTACTCCAGATGAGGTCTCACTAGTGATCTGTATGGTGGCATAACCACCTTCTTTTTTCTGTTGGTGATACCTCTCCCTATGCACCCTAGCATCCCACTGGTTCTTCCCACAGCCTTCTCACATTATTTCATTACCTTTAGGTCATCAGATATGATTACCCCCAGATCCCTAACTTGACTGGTGGCCGTTGGTACCTTCCCCCCATCGTGTACACCTCCCTTGGAGTTCTGTGCCCCAAATACATGATTTTGCACTTGTTTGCATTGAATCTTACTTGCCACACTCTTGACCACTCCTCAAGCATGTTTAGGTCTTTTTTCAATTTTTACACCCCTTCCCCCAGAGTGTTGACCCTGTTGCAGATCTTCGTGTCATCTGCAAAGAGGCATACCTTCCCATCCAGCCCCTTTGCAATGTCATTTATGAAGATATTAAAGAGGACTGGCTCCAGCACTGATCCCTGTGGCACCCTGCTGGTCACCCCCCTCTCCTCAGATTGAACATCATTTACCACCACCCTCTGTGTCCTGTCACTCAACCAGTTTCTGACCCAGTTTATTTTGTTGTGCGCATGCGCGTTGTCGTGCATGTGTGCACAGCACTCAAGATGGCTGCCATGCTTCATTGTGCATGTGTGAAGCACTGCGCATCGGTGAAAGTACAGTGGTCATCTTGAGCACAGTGCTATTTTGTGCCATGAACTCAGTCTTTACGGAGCTCTCGCTCAGCTCCCGGAACTTCATGAGCAGCTATACGCAGCCATATCAGCTCTGACTAGAGTTTGTTTTTTCTGCCATATGTTTTTGCTCTATCAAGTGATTTCCTGCATCTTTACCTTTGTATCAGATTGCACTTGTGTTGTTCTTTTCTCTAAATCTCTGTAAACTATGAAACTGCACTATAATTTTACTGCATGCTATCTGTCCTGCCCACTGACTTCTTGAAAATGAGCAATGCTCAATGGAGCTTTTTTCCTAGTAAAATAAATAAATACAAATACATGGGATAAGAAGGGCCTGCAAACACTGAACAAGTTATACCTAAGTAGAAAGGGTACAAGGGTCCTGAAGGGAAAACTGCAGGACTTCATGATTAAAAATCTAAATTAAAACTGATGGGGGGAACAGCAGAGTGCATAGCACCCTTAGTCACCTGGCGGAGGAGGCCAATAGGCCTCCCCCATTCAGGACAGCAGGAGGATAGGAGGGGTAGGGAAAGAAGGGAATGACCAAAGGAAGAGGGGAGCTGAAGGGGGTACCGTTCAGGAGTAAAAGGGGTCCAAAGTTGCAGTGGAGGGTGATGTCTGAAATGCCAGAAGTCTGGGGAACACAGTGATGGAACTGCAGTCATTGTTGGCTGAGAGAGAGAGGTGGACATGATAGCCATCACAGAGACTTGGTCCAAACAAAGCCGTGACGGGGACCTAGCAGGTCCCCTGTATAAAATGTACTGAAAGGATAGGGGATGGGAAAGGGGGTATGGCTCTGTATGTGAAGGAGAGGATAATTTACACCAAAGACAAAGATGCAGAGGGCAAGCCTGAAGCTGTGTGGGTGCAGATTCAATCCATGAAAGGGAGGAAACTAAGGATAGGGTAGTCTACAAACTGCTTCCCTATGATGAGGAATTAGACAGGGTATTGGAGTCCCAGATCATAGATATGTCCAGCAGGAGGGAAGTAGTAATAATGGTGGATTTTAATCTACCTAGGGTGGACTAGAAAATCCCTGCTACCTCCTGCACTAAGGAACAAGTACTGCTGGGTACTTTCCAGAGTTCTTTCCTGACCTATGGTGTCATGGAGCCCACTTGGGAGGGGGCGTCCTAGATTTGGACCTGTGACCATTCCCCAATTATTTGTTTTTTGAGTGCTTTCATGTCTCGTTCCTCTCTTCTGCATGTAACCTCTAGAGCTATTCTTACTCTGAACATTAGAGACTTCAGGAATGCTGTGTAACAGATCACTTGTCTTCTTTGCATGCCATTCTCTCAGTAGATTTCATGTTGGGATATATTATGAATGAATTTAACAGGGTTTTCTTTCACTTTGCCCCATCTGTCACTTATGTACCAAAAATGGAAGCCAGGAATGGATCACCCCTTGTGTGGGACAATTGATGCAGGAGAGAGACAAGGCCTGGAAAGCTATAAGGAAACAGCACGCAAATAAAACATTGCTTGAACATAAAAAAAAAAATAAAAAGCTCAAGTTAAATTAAACAATTGTTTAGAAAGACAAAAATGAAATATTATTAAAACTCCCAATTTTTTAATTCTCAGCTGGGTAACAGGCAAAATGGCAATAATTAAACAATCTCAAGGGAAGGACCTGAGGCTGGATTTTCAGTCCTCCTGAGACTAGTCCCACTCCACAGCAGTCGGTGCAGACTGAAATCTCTGCACCTGCAGACTTGTGTATTTTCAGCCTGCTCTGCTGTGGGAGATGGTATGCCTGGTTCCACTACCCATGCTATTTTGGGGCAACTGTGGTGGAAAACTGGCCACAAGCTGCTACAAATCTGGGAGCCGGTTTGCTCCCACTTTGAGAATACCATGGCTGTGGCTCCAGAAGTGGTGACTCACTTGAGCCAGTTTCTTCCCGCAGCCTTGGGAATCACAGGGGATTTGAAAATCCAGTCCCTGTTTCACAGCAATACCACTGCTAAATACCGAACAAGGTAACATGACAAATCTAATTGAAGCTGCTATGGAGCTCAAAATCCCATTTTGTGGAGCCTCAAAAATTCCTCCATCAGTTAATGTGTCAGATCCTGAGCAGATTGGGACTAGCTGTTGTGGTTCATCTTATGGTTTTAACTGGCTAGTCCTCTGTGCACACTGTACAACCATTGGTTAGCAACTTGTGAGGCCCTTAGACTGAGGAAGCAGGCAACTGTCGTCTCCATTTTTTAAATCAGGAGAGGGAACCCTGACCAAAAACTATTGACCAATAGCCTTATTTGCCCCATTGTCCAAAGTGCTTAACATGATTTTTTTGACTAATTTATGGAGTTCTTGAATACTGGCAATTAGCTAACACATTGCCAGCATGGTTTCTGAGATAATCGCAGCCATGCTTGAAGTCTCTAATGATCTTCATTGGTCCTTGGATAATGAGGACATAGTCAGTGGGCTCAACCTGGATCTTTCAAAAGGATTTGATCTGGTGCACCACGGTCGCTTGCTGCCAAACTTCAGGCCCATTGTTTACCTGTATTTGCAGTATTCTGGTTCCAGAATTACTTGACTGACAGATCTCAGTCTCTTTGAATTCCTTTTCTCCTCAACTTATCAAAAATCACTACCAGAGTACCCAAGGGGTGAGTCCTGGGGCTTATTTTGTTTGGTGTTTTCATGAATGAATAGCTGATATTTTGCATAGTTCTGAATCCTGTATTATCTATGCAGATAATATTGCTTTGTACAGAAGGATATCTAATATCACTGACATAACCAGGTATTTGCAGCCTGTCTTTGAACTGGTACAAAAATGGTTATTAAGAAATTACCTTCCACTGAATGTCGATAAAACCAAGTATATGCACTCTGGAACGAAACAAAAATTAAAGGCGCTACCCTCCCGCAATAATTAAAGATTTGACTGGTGCCTTTGTTGAGAGAGTGGACAGTTACATGTATCATGGTTTTACTGTAAACCAGACTTTCTCTTTAAAGAACATATCTCCATACTGGTTAAGTCAGTACACGCTCATCTTGATCAGTTTTTAGGATAAAAAAACACCATGTCCACTCAAAGACAATCTTTGCTCAATCCCTGCTCTTGCCATTAGTGGACTTCAGGCTACCAGTCTATGCCACTGCTAATGTCACTGACTTGCAAAGAGTTAACATTCTATACAATTCCATTTGCACATTTTCTGCCTCCATACACATATTTTCTCATTACTATACTCTTTACAAACACCATGGCTGGCTTTTTGTTGACTCACACATTACTTGTTTTACCCTCATCAGTTTTAGATGTTTCCTAAAAGGCCTGATTTTTTTTAATGGATGATGCTAGCCCCAAAGCTGGCTCCCTGAGTACTAGATCTGCTCATACTTATTTCATGAGACCCCCACCCTTCCGTTCCCAGGGCCAACATTTTTTTATTTAAAAAGTCATTAGATTCTGGAATAATTTACCAGTTTTGTGACCCTCTAATGATTTGCAGAATATGTTTAAAATGGTGTTAAAAATACTGTTTGGATTTGGCAATGTGCAAGTGTACTGTCACCTGACTACAGTGTACATGGATGTATTGCTTAGTTATGCTATATTGCATGGTTATTCTGTATTGTTGCACTTGTTTACATCTATGGGTCCTCTTGAAAATGGGTATCTAACGCGCTTGGATTCTACCAGCTAAAAAGTTACAAATAAATAAAAATTAGAAACATAGACAATGACAGCAGAAGATGACCAATGGTCCATCCAGTCAGCCTTTAATACCCTATCATACCCTGACACCTTTTGTCAATCTGGGTTTTTTCTCTACAGTACCCACCCCCTTGCTACCTGTCATACTACTACCCCCCAAGTAACTACTAAGCCCTTAACTCTGTACCAACCATGCTTGAGTTGAAACCATGGTTCTGATACCCACCACCTTCTGTGGTAGACTGTTCCATGACAGAACCACTCTCTCTGTAAAATAAGACTTTCTCACATCCCTCCTGAATCCTCTTGCCAACTTTCACTCATGTGCATGTGTTCTAGATTTGATACTTCTGTTGAATATTTAGTCACAGTTCATCTTATTCATTCCCTTACAGAAATAAAAGAATCCTTCGTACATGCGCAGTGCATACCACATACTTAATTGTGCAATGTTCGCAAGTGGTTACTGTACACAAAGTGAACCTAAGCAAACCAGGTCTGAAAAGCACATCAAGTTCGCATGCTGCAAGCTTGACATGCATGCAGCAACTAAACTGGTGTGAACATCATCTAAAAATCATATCAGGTTCACATGTTGCACATTTGACATGTAAGCAGCAGCTAAGCTGGTGTGAACATTATTTAAAAATTACAATAGGTTCACATATTGCATGCTTGACATGTGCTGCAGCTAAGCTGGTGCAAATCTCATCTAAAAAACATATCATTTTCTATTTCTACTACTGCTAGCAATTAAGCCCATTAAGATACTATTTCCATCAATTTCCCATTAAAATTAAGCAAACTCATTAATTCTCACCATTAAATCCTTTTGCAGATTGTTTAATGGCTTTTGATTTTTGTCATTAAATTGCAATTAATTTGTAAAGCATGTCTGCTTACAGAATTAAATGCTTAAGATATGACCCTATTAAGCTTTGTTCTCAGTAGTCAGCAAACACCACCCATTCCAGATCTGTGAAGAGGGACCTCTGTAGCGTGAAGCCTGACCTTTTTGTTTTGAGCTATGCAAATCCCTTATGCATATTTAGTGTCCCATATGTGTTTCTCCATGACTATTATGGCTCACTTACTTTCACTTTGTCATTCTGTATGGAACATCACTATGACCATGCTCAGGACTCTTTGTGCTGAGTAGGGCCCTGGAAGCATACACCATACCTCACTTTTTGTCACTGAAATGAAGGACATGGACACTCAAAATGAGGGACAAGGGACACTAACCCTCATAATGAGGACCACATCCTGAGATACCTCAGAACACAGTGGAAAGCATTATATTTACTTGTTCAAATGTTAGCACCTGAGAATGAATTTCTACCATAAAGCAGGGGTGCCATTTAGCTAGGGCAGATGGGGGTCCAGTTGCCCTTCCCCCCCCCCACACACACACATTTCTGCCTAGGTTGTTCTTATGGTGTGACAGTAATTGCATTAAATTTAGATGTAATCTTTTGCACAATAAGTGCCTTCCATTCTGTATGCACTCACGTTGCAGCTGCAAGTACACTCCTGACTCAAATGTGTCTGTATTGTGTTGTCCACCCTCTCCACCACTGGAAACAGTGCCATCACATGTGGCATGGAGGAGTTCTGAGCAATTTGCCCAAGCATGACTCTGCCTTTCCCACCATAGGCTACATACTACAGCTCAAAAGAATTAGTGAGCACTGAGCTCTTGAAAGCAGCATTGTGGCAACATATTTTTGTTGGTTAACTTTTAGTGATTCTCCAACTCCCTTGGTGGTTGAAGGGGCAGGGGGTGAGCTAGAAGCTAGTTCAATGACTAGGTGACCTACCTAGACTACTAGGCTTGCCTCACAATAATAAAAAAAAAACAGTGTGGGCCCACCACTGCAGCAAGTTAGGCCTAGCAGCAATGTCGTTAGTGGTGTGGGCAGCCTTCACAGGCCTTGATTAATGTGGAGCAGCTACAGCCATAGTGGCAGCCAAGCAAGAAGTAAGCAACACAGGTTGGGTGGGTTTGGTAGGTGAGGTGACTCAGTCACAGACCATGGTCAGGACCTGGGATGGTTGTTTTCAGCATCCAGATTCTGGCAGAAGGATGCAGGAGGAGTGGGCTGAAAACTGGGCTGGTTGCACACTGGGCCAGGCCTCTGGTTTCTGCCAGACAGTTGGGTAAGTAAAAATAAATAGCTCATATTTCTGAGCTTTTGGGCAGCTTCATTACCCATATGGGACAGGTATTGAATGGAACTGAGTTGGAAAGAGAAAACTGGGCAAGTTTTTTTTTGGGGGGGGGGGGTTCAGAACTTTAGCCAGGAAAAAAAGGTTAGTAACTGGGTGGGTTTAAGCCCAAATCTGATGCACTGCTCCAGCAAACAGGCTTGGAGTCTCTGTGAGAGAATGATAACATGGTGATGTTATAAAATGATATGGTTCAGCTGTGCAGCTTAGATGAGGGGACATGAAACCTAAAAAAATATGTGAGTGGCTACAAGCATTTATAGACCATTCTTATGTAAACTCTGGCCTTGGGTTAGTCTTAACAATGTAATCCAAGTTGATACTGACATTTTTGGCCCCCTACACCACTTAACCCGTATACCCCTCCCCATTGCAATGCTTCATACATATTTAATTTATTTCAAGAGAATAAGTAAAGCTATGTATATCCACCTTATCCTATTTCTGGTCTGTGAAATGAAAAAGACAAGATGTGGAGTCAAATTAAAAAAATTGGAAATGCTGACTATAGTTAGATTAGCACTGGCTTCCTGACAGCACATTTCAGTGTGCTAAGTTCTTTGGTCCAATAACGAAGTCTCCAAATACTTGGACTGGGCAGAGCATGTGACAACACATGGCCACTGGCTCCACACCCCTGCTCAGAGTGTATTTCTCCATAAAGAAAAAAGAAGAAAGAAGGTACCACCCTCTCCAGAAAGTAGTTAATGGTGATTTGAAGATGACAAGAATCAGGCATTCCATCCTTCACATAAGGTAACTCTCCTACAATATTAACTTTATTAAAAAAAAAACACACAAGCTACAGGTTTTAAAAGCATACATTGATAAAGGAGTTATGATTAGTTTAAAATGTAAAAAAATACATTTCTAAGAAAATAAAATATTGGTGTAATGAGGATTTAATGCATATTAGTAAGGCAGCATATTCTAAATGGTTTGCGAATAATAATTAGTATTTTGGTATGAAACCTTATCTGTATATTTTATCAGCCCCAGAGCAACATAGAATATTTACAATGTATGAATTTGAAAGAATTGACAGTAATGTCTTGAAACACTGTCATAAAAAGACATCAAATGAGATGGACAATTGCTCATGTTCTGTGGGGGGTATTGAGGATCTTTGCCACATAATGTGGAGTTATACCTGGTATGTTAAAGAAAGAACCAATTGGCTAAAGCCATTTTTAAGTTCTGCTTATGGCACAAATCTTATAACTCTGACTTCTACTTTATTGCACACTGCAGATGTTTGGTCCATTGAAAGATTAGCTAAATATTTTACAGCAATAAATAAAGTTAAAGAAAGGATTGACAAATGCTCAATAGAATTTTAGTTTTTAATTAACATAAAGGCACATATGTAGTGACCACTGTGGGGGTGGGTGGATAGTTTTAATTAATGAAATGCTAAAGCAGACTTATAGTGCTTAAAGCTTTACAGCTGTGTAATATATATGTGTTACTATTTATATCGTCAAGTTGTGTAATGTATTTTAGTATCTGTGTATTTTAGTTGTATTTGTTGATGACTAACTAGTCAAACAATAAACTGAACTGACACTAGGTAGCTCTGCATTTAAAGGCTTCGCATAACAATGCTTTAACACTAAAGAGCTAGTGATTGTTAATATATTTCTTTGTATATTACAGCCAAAAAGAAAAGAAATTAAGGATTTAAATGGCTGTGACACAAACATTATGAAGCAAGGTAACTCTAATTTGGAAGAATGTCGTAACAATTGAATAGTAAACCTAAGGAGAACGAACTACATAAAATGCCATTTTCATTTTGTTCCAATTGTAGTCTGTTTCATCTTCAGTTGAAGGAGTCAGAAAGCTTTGTAAAAGCCTCATGTTGCAAGGTAAATTTGATGTGGAGAATGTAGATATGAAACAGCTTTGAAACTGATTTAAGTTAGTGAAGCAGTACATAATGTGAATATAATTTTGTTTTAATTTCCGCTTACCATAAAAACTTAATCCAACTCTCAGAGATAATTGTCAGGTAAACTCAGACACAGCATTACATAAAAAGAAACATGGTTAGGAAAATAGATGTCTAGTGAATCACTTTAAAATTATTTTGCAGACAAAAGTGAGCAACCACAAAAAATTACAAAAAAGCCTCTTGAAAGGGGAAAGATTTTTTTTTTCACAAGTAGGTCCTATGGTTACTTAAATATACAAAGACTGGGCACTTCATGTTAAGACACTGAATTTCATTTAAAGGATATATGTTGAAACATGTTGGAATTTCAACATGATGGTAATATATGTAAATGTTTAATGTTTTAACATTAGATAACGTGAATATCTATTTTATTTTTAGAAAATAAGTAAAGACTTAACAGCACAGAGTGATTTAAAGATTTATGAGATCTGTACTGTACATCTTGTGATGAAATGTAAGGTAACTAGGAGCATTTCCACTCCTAAGTTTCAACCTTATACATAAGACCAATCATAACGAATGGTTGTGAGTTACTCACAATGTATTGTTAAATAATTACAAAACAGAGTTTTATACTTATGCATGTTATTTTTAATTATTTTCAGTCTATTCTCCTTGAAGAAGAGATCATACAAAGATTTTGAAAATGATTTTGTGAAGAAATTTAAAAGAACAATGGCTACAGAAAACTAAAAAGACTGTGCTCATATAGTGAAAACAGCTTTGTGGTCCTGAATTTAACTTTTTTTTCTTGATATTTGAATCTGGTTCACTAAGAGACCAACTTCATTAACTATAGAAAAGGGATTTAAGGACATCCTGCCATTTGAGATTTGTTCACTAGTGGCTATATGCATGCCATATGCATGCAGATGCCTACATATTTGTATTGAAGTACAAGCAAGCCACATGTATGCAGACAGGATAGCAAAGTGGCTAAGGGTGCTGATTGAGCTGTAAACCAGAGTACTGAACTGCAAACCTGGAGACCTGGGTTTGAATCTTATCAACCCCCACTTGTATATTGTGTGATACTGAGCAAATCACTTAACTTTTATATGTGCATTTGTAATATAAGTGGCCACTTGCTTGTTGCATGCATGCTGCATGCATGCAGTCCATTCCAATTTAACATAAAAAATATGCTTGCCACACTTGCTAGCTGCATGCATGCCACATGCATGCAATTGGTTCCAATTTAAAATAAAAATCATGCTTACAGCATGCATGCCATATAGATAGTTTTTATGTGAGCAGCAAACAAAAATTATACAGGATTATTTCTGTAAGGGTTCCTTTTAGGAACTTCATATGTGGACTTGCAGTCAAACTGTACACTACTTGACAGTCACTCATTACTGGGCATCCTTTCATGATTTTTCTGCCTCATCTTCTGCATTGAACATGACTGCCACAACATTTAAGAAGCAGGCTGTCTTGTCTATTACTAGTTTTGAGTCTAAAGACCACACTGCAGTGAACATCTTGCAGGAATTAAGAAGATGATTTGCCAAATGATGTACTCCTCATGGCCTGCCCCAGGGACTGCATTTGATAATGTATTTCTTTGTATTGTTTGCATCTATGCTATGTTAATATTCATGTTTAATACAGATAGTTTTATCACCTATATTGTATTATATTTTTTATGATGCACTGCCTGTCTTGCAAACACCTGGTGCTATGCTGTTTTGCTTGTCTTTCTGACCTTCTGGGTCATACCCGAAAATAAGCAAATTCTGTGTCTAGAGTACTTACTTGATAATCAAAAGCTAATAAATAAATAAACTTTTGGTACCCGATAATGGGGCTAACATTGTACGTGCTGTGAAGGACAGAGTGCACATGCGCATACCTTGCATTGCTCATACTCTCAGTCTTGCAGCACTTGACTTTCTTAAAGATGACAGAAGCATTCAGAATGCGTTGAGTGTTGCACACAAAATATGTAGTCATTTTAGTCATTCTGGTATAGCCTGTAAAAATAATGCAGCAGCTGCAAAAGGACAATAATCTTCCACAACATCAGATACAATGGATGGTGATCAAAAGGTGAAATTCCAGATTCTACATAGTAGAATGACTTCTTGAGCAGTGTAAAGCAGTTCATCAATTTACCATGGATAACTCCATATGAAAAGGGGATGTGTCACTCAGTTCAAGCCAGTTGACCCAGATGGCAAAATTGTGCCACACTCGTGAACCATTTGAGGAAGTCACTTGGGAAGTGAGTCCAGAGAATGCCAGTCTGAGTCAAGTAATATCCCTGATATTCCTTCTTTGGAACAATCTTGAACAACAGAAGGCAACACTTCTAGAGAAAGGTAGTGCTGTTTCTCCTATAGGAAAGCTAGCTTTATCCCTGGAAGTGGACCTCAGAATATCAGTGATGGCTGGCTCAGTGGTGCTGAGGGTTGAGGCACTGGACACCACACCTTGTGCCATGCCAGCAACCTAGGTTCAGGAACAACCTGGGTTATTGGGTATCGATGGTAGGGGGAGGGCAAGGAGTGGGATTGAGCTGCCACTAGGCAGTTCTCCTCTCCATGGGAGAGATGTGTGCTTGCCCCCCCAATAGTTCCTCTCCCATCAGGTGGAGGTCCGATGGGAAGTGGAAGGGGCAGCAGGTGATTGCCAGGGTAGGGCATAAGGGGCAGGGCTGGTACCCAGGATACATGTGCACCCCCATGAGCATGCACACGTGTGTCTGCCAGGGTCCTGGGTGGGGATAAAACCAGGGAAAAAAAGCACAAACTACAATGGAAAAAGAATATCAATGATGTTAGACTCAAATCATATATTCTGGACACAATGTCCAGGACTAGAGGGCATGGGATGAAGTTGGAGGGAGGACGATTCAGAGGAAGCGTGAGGAAGAATTTCTTCACAGAACAGGTGGTGGACAAGTGGAACACCCTGCCAGAGGAAGTGGTGGGGGCTGAAACAATCACGGGATTTAAGAATGCATTGGATAGACATAAAGGAATTCTGGAGTTCAGGGGTAAGGGGCAACAGACTTCTAGGAAAACATAAAACTGAACTTACAAGCTCAAATGGGCAGACCGGGTGGGCCACAGGCTCTTATCTGCCAACACTGTCTATGCATCTATGTATCTATGTTAGACCCTTACTTTATGGCTAGCCTGGCACTCTTGCTCCCCTCTAGCGTTACAGACATCAATCAGGTATAAAGACCAAGTCAGTGAAAAAGTTTCAGATGAAATAGAAAGACACATATGTTGACACATCCAGTCTATCCATCCTACCAAGCTACTCTGCATTGGCCCCCTTTGTTTCTGACACCCTCTTCTAATTATTATACATGTCCCATCCCTAGCACTGCTTGAAGCTGTTCACTGATTTGGCCTGTACCTCCTCCTCAGACAGCTTGTTTCACTTACCAAACTCTTTTCATGAAAAAGTGCTTGTGAGCATCTCCTTTGAATCTCTCCCTGCAGGTTTCAATGCATTACCCCTCATCTCTGTATTTGAACTTGAGGAGAAAAGTTATTTGGCATCCACCCTATTTATCCCATGCAAGTACTTGGAGGTAAGCAGCTCCGTCAGTCACACTCCTGGTGCCACTGTGGTTACTATTTCCATTCCTAACTTGTTGAATATGCACACTCCCAAACCTCACTGCCAGCAGGAGAACTGTGCAATGGAAAAGAAAGATGAAGATGGTGACATTTGGTGAGAGCTGCATGATACTACTGTAATAAAAACAGTAATTCTTCCACTATTTGTAAAGGTCATACTGTACCACTATGGTTGAAGACTACCTAAAAGACCCTAGGAAGCTCAGCATACTGGATGGCCCTTTGAAATGTTAGCAATGTAAGAGAAAAATCCAGCATGCACTGTGTAAAATTGGCATTTTATACTTATAGCTGCAAAAACAAGCTGGTGGCTTGGTGAATAAATGAGCTCTGGGGCATCAATGAACAAGTATTGCTGTTGAAATGCCCCGGCTCTCTATGTCCATAAAGAAAAAACAGCACAAAGATACATTTTGTGAAAGAACAAAAAAGCTTGAAAAAGCATACTTTATTGTAAATACAAAGGTAAAAACAGCAGCATAATTGTGAAGAATGGACTCAACATTTCACACAAATATGTGCTTCTGAGACTTTTATAAAAAGCACGTTTATGTAAAATATTGTGTCCATTCCTCACAATCATGCTGTTATTTCTAACTTTGTATTTATAAAAAGGTATGGTTTTTCAAGCGTTTTTGTACTTTCACAATTCATATCAGTGTGTTGGTTTTACATTAAGGATGTAGAGAGCCAGGGCTGTTGATTTTATACTTAAGTTGATCCCCCACCATTTGTTTAAAAAACAGTGATCAGCAGGGATGTGCCCACAGAGGCACTGAAAAGAATGGTACCTGTGCTACCTTTTACCTTACTCCTCTTACAGGGAATAGCACCTGCACCTCTCATTTTTGCTTGATGTGCCAGGGAGTGCATCACTTGAAGGGAAAGTGGATATTTTTCTGGCGTCATTCACAGACTGAGAATTATTTGGGGGTTGGTGTCAAAGACATTTCAGCAGTGGTACTAGGAAAAGTGTGAATAATAGTGTTGCTTATGGTGAATGATTTACGAACTTGCTGCTTTTTTGCCTTTTATTGACACACTGTCTTGCAAGCCACCGTTGCTCTTAGTCCAACTTCTGCTAATGTTTTTTCTAAATGGTGACTGACCGACCATGGCAATGACAAGACATGGTTCAGATTGGTCAGGTCAAGAGAAAAATGTTTAAACAGCAAGATGATTTGGAAAAAAAACACTAGAATATTTTTGCTAAAGTGATTTTTGACTGAAGTGATCACTGACAAGCTAACCCCTTAGGCTTATGGCATGCTAGCCAGGTGGCTTATGCTTTGCAGGATGGTCAGGGTCAGATAGAGAACAATACGTTTTTTTTTTTTAACTGTAGTATGATTTGGAAAACACACATGAAAAAATTTTCAAAGGCAATTTTTGACTAATTTGGGCAACTAGGATGATTTGAAATTTTTTTCAAAAGGAGATTTTTTTTAAACAAAAAGATCACTGGCCAGCTAGCGCAAGAGTCTTATGGCACACTAACCAGGGGCTTCATCTTTTAAGGATGATGCAGAATGTCTTTTTTTTTTTGCCCAGGCTCCAGAAGCAGTGGAACTGACTGTTAGACAACTGACTGTCTCTCTTTCTCTCCCCTACACTAGTCTTCTTTAGTGTGTGTTATTTTTATATATTCTGTTGTAAAAATGAAATTGTATTTGTTACACTTCTTGTCTTGTACTCAAATCTTACTTCATCCTCCTTTTTTAATTTCAACCCACTCTGCCACATCCACGATTGTAAAATTGTCACCCTCCCCATTTTCAGGCAGCTCACTTCACCAACCCTCTGTTTCAGTTTCTTTCAATTCTCTCTCTTGCTTTTTAATATTCTTATCTTTTCTGTCATCTTTTCTTCTGTTTCCTTCTTTTTCTCTTAGTATGTCCTCCTTTTGTTCATTCAGCAGCACACCCCACAATCGTTTGTCATCCTACCTCTTTCTCTTTTTTCAGCCCATCTCCCAACCCCAATTTCAGTTTCTTTCCCTTCTCTACTTTCTGCATTTTTCTTAATATTCTTATCTTTGTCTGTCTTCCTTTCTTATATGTCCTTCTTTTTCTCTTACATTGCCCACATTTTGTTTTAATCAGTCCATTTCCCAACCCCCACTTCATCCATTCCCTCCAGATCCCACCACCCCAGCCCCCAACCTGCACTTTCACATTCTTTCTGAGTCCCATCTAGCATCTGCCTTTTTATATTTGAAACCTTTATGGGTTTTTTCTTTTAGTCATCCACCTGACTTTATGAGTTTCTCTCCTCAGTCATCAAGCAGGACCACCGCATGCTTGTACTCCATCCTGAGACACAGTGCCTGTATCCCACAAGACGCAAGCAAGCTTACTCCTCTGCTGAGTGCTAACTCCAGAATGGCACTGATCTGCAGTTCGGTCCTTTTTTATGCCCCAGTTTCTACATGTCAGATTGGAGTATGAAAAGGGTCACATCTGCAGGCACAAGTTCAGCTCTTCCCTCAGCCTCCAAAAAAGCAGTCATGTGACTGGCAAACCTTGCAGACAGGCTGGGAGTCTGGCAGAGGGAGCAAACTAAAAAAAAAAATAGTAAGCCTGAGCTGAACAATCCGTTTGAATTTGAAGTGGCTCTGGTTCAGCAGGGGGATTTGGAAGACTCCAAGTTACAAAAACTGAATGAATGGGAGTAGTAAGATTTGGAAATTTGTTCTGTTTCATGTTGGGCCCCTTCCTCTTTGAGGTTGAAAGGCAGATTTCTACAATCTCATGTTGGGGAGACCATTTTACCTTCTACTTACCCTGTTTTACCTTCCCTGGGGTGTGTATTAAAAATCCTTGGCCTATTGCTTACATAAAATATAAGCACTGATTCAAGCAATCAGTGTTGAGAACTTTCCTGTATGTGATGACCACTCGTTACCAAAAGAGGGCATTGATCACCATGTATTTAGGAAGCGGCATGCTCCACTTATGAAATAGTGAGGGGTATCACCAGCAGAAAGAGGAAGTTGGTACAGCCCCTGTATAGATCACTGGTGAGACCCCACCTGGAGTACTGTGTCCAGTTCAGGAGAACACATCTCTAGAAGGACATAATAGAGTGGAGGTGGTGCAGATGCAGGCAACAAAAATGGGCAAGATCTGCAGTAAAAGCCCTGCAAAGAGCGACTAAAGGACATCAGTAAGTACAGCCTTGAGGAGAGGAGGGAGGATGGATATGACAGAAACATTTAAATACTTCATGGGGTTAAATAAAGTATGTTAGGCAAATATTTTTCAGAACAAAAGTTGCTCATAGAATCATAGAATCATAGAATGTGTCTGCAGAAAAGGCCCACCCGGCCCACCCAGTCTGCCTAGTTAGCTGCTAGGATCTTGCTGTTTCCACCCCCACTGATCCAACAGACCCTTGTATCTATCCCATGCTCCCTTGAATCCCCCCATAGTTCTTGCCCCCAACACCTCCCCTTGGAGTTTGTTCCAGTTATCTACTACCCTCTCCGTGAAGTAGAATTTTCTAATGTTTCCTCTGAACCTCCTCCCTACTATCTGCATATCATGCCCCCTTGTTTTTGATTGTCTTTTAGCTGGAAGATGTACCACTGGCACCCTGTTACTACCCCTAATATATTTGAAGGTTGCAATCTTGTTCCTCCTTTCCTTCTTTTGTTCTAGGAGACATGTATAGGGCCCTCAGCTGTTCCTCATATGCCAAATGACAGGCCTTTCACCATTTTTGCTGCCCTCCTCTGGACATGCTTCACCCTATCCACATCCTTCCTGAGGTATGTCTTCCAGAACTGGACTCCATACTCAAGGTGTGGCCTGACCAGCTGCCTGTACATGGGCATTATGACCTCCCTCCTCCTGCTAGTGATTCCCCTACCAATACAACCCAGCATCCTATTGGCCCTTGCTACCGCCTTGTCACATTGCTTTGCACCTTCAGGTCCTGTGAAATGATTATACTAAGGTCCCTTTCTGGCTTGGTTGCCTCTAGGGCATGCCCCCCATCCGGTATTCTGCTCCCTGGTTTTTTGTTGCCTAAGTGCATGATCTTGCACTTTTGGGTATTGAAGGACAATTGCCACTCCTTGGACCATTACTCCAGGTTCTCCAGATCCCTGCGCATACTCTCAACCCCTTCAGGCATTTCTACTCTATTGCACACTTTTGTGTCATCTGCGAATAGACATACCCTTCCCTCTAGCCCTTCCGCTATGTCCCCTATAAATATATTAAATAGGAGTGGCCCCAGCACCGACCCCTGAGGAACTCCTCTGGTGACCATACCCTCCTGTGGAGGAACCCCATTAACAATTACTCTCTGCCTTCTGATCCCCAGCCAGTTCTGCACCACCTGACTACTACTGGCCCCAGCCCAAGACATCTCATTTTGTGCTGTAGTCTCCTGTGCAGCACGGAATCGAACACCTTCTTAAAGTCGAGGTATGCAATGTCTACTGACTCCCCGATCCACAACCCTGGTGACCCAGTCAAAGAACTCAATCAAGTTCATTTGACATGACTGTATCTCAGTGAACCTGTGTTGCCATTGATTCTGTAGGCCATTGGCTGCTAGGTAGCTAGTGATTTTTTTTCTTTAGAAGTTTCTCCATGAGCTTGCCCACCACTGATGTTAAGCTCACCGGTCTATAATTGCCTGCCTCCTCCTTGTCCCCCTTCTTGTAAAGGACAACCACATCCGCCCTTCTCCAGTCATCAGGGTCTGATTCCAAGGATTTGTTGAAGGGTCTAGTCAGAGGTACTGCTAGTACTTTACTAAGCTCACTTAGTACCTTGGGGTGCACCCCATACGGCCCCATTGCCTTGTCCACCTTTAACCACTCTGGCTCCCTCAGAACCTCCTCCACCTGGAACGGACTGGAGTCAATCCCCCCTCCACCACCTCATCTTCCCTTATTTTCCTAACCTCCCCATCCTTCTCTACCACGAACACTGAGCAGAAATAGCTGTTAAGTATTTCTGCCTTCTCACAGTCATCTTCCACCAACCTCCTTCTTTATTTTTCAGCTTGACTATCCCCTCCTTTGTCTTTCTCCTCTTGCTCACATACCAGAAGAAGGTTTTATCTCCTTCCTTGACTGAGTTGGCTATAGAAACATAGACATAGAAACATAGACTTTGACAGCAGATAAGGACCGCTTGGCCCACTTAGTCTGCCCATTTCCCTACCTAGAGGATAAGCTACAGATCCTATTTAACCAACAGCCTATTTCTTCCTACCCCCACAAAAATTTCCTTATGTCTGTCCAATGCATTCTTGAATTCTCCCACAGTTTTAGACCACACAACCTCCTCATGAAGGCTGTTCCATGCGTCCACCACCCTCTCTGTGAAAAAATACTTCCTCACATTGCCCCTGAGCCGTCCCCCCTCTATCTTCAAATTGTGTCTCCTTGTTCTTGCACATCTCTTTTTCTGAAAGATAATACCCTCTTGGACTTTGTTGATTCCACTGAGGTACTTAAACATTTCTATCATGTCCCCCCTCTCCCTCCTTTCCTCAAGGGTATACATATTAAGCTCCTTTCGTCTCTCCTCGTATGGCTTCTCTTGCAGACCCTGCACCATTTTAGTTGCCCTCCTCTGAACTGCCTCCTTCCAGTCTATGTCCTTGCGGAGATGGGGTCTCCAGAACTGGATGCAGTACTCCAGATGGGGTCTCACCAACTGTCAGTACAGGGCCATAACAACTTCCTGTTTTCTACTGGTGATACCTCTCCCTATACATCCCAGTATCCCTCCCAGCCCTCCCTACCGCCTTCTCACACTGCTTGCCAACCTTAAGGTCATCTGATATGATTACCCCCAAGTCCCTATCCATTTTTGTTGTTATTACTACCTCCCCCCCATTGTGTAATCTTCCCCTTGGTTTTTGTTTCCCAGGTGCATTACTTTGCACTTCTTTGCATTGAATCCAAGCTGCCATACTTCTGACCATTCCTCCAACCTTGCCAAGTCCCTTCTGATCCTTTCCATGCCTCCTTTTGTATCAACCCTGTTGCAGATCTTTGTGTCATCTGCAAAGAGGCATACTTTTCCTTCCAGTCCCTCTTCAATGTCACTTATAAAGACATTAAAAAGGACTGGACCCAGTACTGAACCCTGCAGTACCCCACTAGTAACCCCTCTTTCTTCAGAGTGGACTCCATTTATAATTACCTTCTGTGTCCTGTTGTTCAGTCAGTGTTTTACCCAGGCTACCACCCTGGGACCCACTCCCTGGCTGGTTAATTTGATTACTAATCTTTTGTGTGGGACTGTGTCAAATGCCTTGCTAAAGTCTAGGTAGGCCATGTCCACAGCCCCTCCCTGGTCTACTACTTTGGTCACCCAGTCAAAGAAATCAATTAGATTCGTCTGACATGACCTTCCCACTGTGAACCCATGCAGCCTTGGGTCCTGTGCCCCACTGGCCTCTAGGTACTCAGCAATTATTTCCTTCAGAAGTGATTCCATTACTTTTCCTACCACAGAGGTCAAACGGATAGGTCTGTAGTTTCCTGCCTAGCTCCCACTTTTGTGAAAGGGAATCACATCCACCTTCTTCCAGTCCTCAGGTACCACACCATCCTCCCTTGATTTGTTAAAAAGGGTAGTCAGTGGTGTCACTAGTTCTCTGCTTAATTCTTTTAGAATTCTGGGGTGAATTCCATCTGGCCCCACTGCTTTGTCCACCTTCAGTTTTAGGAGTTCTTTCAGGCTATTCTGTCTTCTGTTCTTGCCTTCGCTCTCCTGACCTCCAAACCTGCTTCCTTCTGCCTGTCCTGGTGTATAGCCCTATCCTCCTCTCTCTCTCTGTCATTTTATACCTCCTAAATGCCATTCTCCTTGTCCTGACCTTCTTTGCCTCTTCTCTGTTAAACCAAAGTGGCTTTCTTTTCTTCCAATTTTTATTTACCCTCCTGATGCAGAGACTAGTGGCCTCCACTACTGCCCCTTTTATTGTATCCCACATTTACTCCACTAAGTCCACCCACCCCTGCCAATGCTTGCTGAATGCATTTCCCCATTTTCTTAAAGTCCACATGTCTGAAATCTAGCACCTTCATTGTGGTCCAATGAACATCAGCAGTCATTTTTACTGTGAACCAAATGGTGCTGTGGTCACTCATGCCAAAGTTCTCCAATACGGATACCTCTCCTGCCCATTCCTAATTTGTAAGAATTGAGTCTAGGATCACTCCCTCTCAGGTCAGTTTGCTTACCAGCTGCTTCATAAGAGCTCCCTGTAAGGAGCCCACGATTTCCCTGCTACTGGTGGATGCTGCTGATGGGTGCCCCATTTCACGTCTGGCAAGTTGAAGTCCCTCATCAGCAGCACCTCACCTCTATTTGCCATCCTCTGGATCACCTGCATTATTGCCTTATCCACCTCATCCTGCTGCGCTAGTGGCCTATATACCACCCCAGTATGTATGACTTCTCCCTTCCCTGTGTCCAGTGATACCCATATAGCCTTAGCACCCCCCATCTATTCTGCAATTCCGTGGCCTTAATGTGCTCCTTCAGATATAGTGCCTCACCTCTCTCCTTCTCACTCTGTCCTTCCTAAATAGTACATACCCTGCTATTGCCATGTCCCAGTCCTGGCCATCATGATCCCACGTCTTCATGCTCAAAAACAAGGGGACATGATGTGAAGTTGGAGAAGGGTAAATTCAGAAAAGATGTGAGGAAGTGCTTCTTCACAGAGAGAGTGGTGGATTCCTGGAACATCCCTCAAGTGGAGGTGGGGGGGGGACAAAAACAGTGGTGGGGCTAAAGAATGCATGGGATAGGCATAAGTGAATATTAGTGGAAAGGTAGGGTGGAGGGAGGAAGAGCCGGAGATCAAGTAGGGTCTGCGGTGATATTGTAGGTAGGAAAACATGGTCAGACTGGGTGGGCCAAGCAGTCCTTATCTGCCATCAAATTATACATTTCTATGTTTAACAGGGTTAAAGTATCTTTAATATTTAGGAAAACATATTTATTGAAGCATTTAAACTTTTTTATAGTGTGTTAATACAGTATGACTTATAATTTGTTACGAGAGTTCCAGGAGTCTTTGATGACTGTAACAGTGTTATCTTTGGTTTCATTTCTCTCATGCTGAGAATGCTCAGAAACATTGTTACAGGATTAAGAAATCTAGTGCCCAATTAACATATATTTGAGATTGGTCTTTGATTAGTAAATATAATACATTACAGATCACAAAACATGGCTGAACTGGAAGCAAACTAAGTGAATTCCATGTTACAGTAACTGACTCTTAAACTTAGAAGTCAAATTGATGTAAAAAGTGATTTGGGGGTTAGTACTTTTGGAAAGACAGAAAGAAAGAAAGAAAGAAAGAAAGAGAGAAGGAAAAAGAAAGAAAGAAAGAAAGAAAGAAAGAAAGAAAGAAAGAAAGAAAGAAAGAAAGAAAGAAAGAAAGAAAGAGAAAACTGCAAAATATGATGGCTATGTCATCTATACAACCAGGATGAAAACTGTTTTAATAGTCAGGGACTATTATTACTTCATTTTTGATTGCCCATTTTAAATATATTTTTTAAATTTATTAGAAGAATCAATAAGAACCAAGTTTGTTCAAACAATTTTTATCTAACATTTACAGGTACTTCAATTAAAGTGTGTTTACATTAATAGACTTCTCCAGGAATTTAGAGCAGTTTTAACTTTGGTATTAGTGTAGTTATGTATTATGACACTTTATTTTGGCACGTATTAATTTTGTATGTGTATGGTGTGTTTCTTGAATGTCTTGAACTTCAGCTTCCCCTTGGGGTTCAGTTGTAATCATATTTTAATAAACTAAAGTAAACTAAAAGGCATCTGTCACCTGTCCACCACTCTATTTATCTATCTATCTATCTATCTATCTATCTATCTATCTATCTATCTATCTATCTATCTATCTGTCTGTCTGTCTGTCTGTCTGTCTGTCTGTCTCTCTATCTATCTATCTGTCTATCTGTCTATCTCAATGTCTGTCTGTCTATCTGTATCACTGTCTCTGCCTATCTATCTATCTATCTATCTATCTATCTATCTATCTATCCCTACATCTGTCTGTCTATCTGTATCACTGTCTCTATCTATCTATCTATCTATCTATCTATCTATCTATCTATCTATCTATCTATCTATCTATCTACCTCTCTGCCTGTCTGCCTGTCTGTCTGTCTATCTATCTAACCTGACAGTCCTGCAAAGCATCAGGCAGTGGATCAGAGACAAATGCCCTTGCAAAGGACATGTCAAATATATCAGGCTTTTCAGGCCATGGAAAAATGTACCTACCCCCTCACACCCACACACACAGGCTCTGGTTCCAAAACTACCACCCCATCTCCTTTTTTCCTGTACTAGCCAAGCTCCAGGAGTCTCTAGTCCTAACTAGGCTAATTCATTTCCTCTTCTACTTCACCTTCCTCTCCCCATACCATTCCAGGTTCATGAAAAAACACTCAACTGCATGTTCACTTCTGTGGGTTACTGATGCCAATCTCACTGGTATGGACCAAGGGCACCTTACCTCTGCCATTTTTATCGACCTCACAATGGCCTTCATCTCTCATCCAGTGTTACTCTCTAAACTCAGTTCTGCTGGCCTTTCTCCCTCTGCAGTTGAATGGTTCAGATCCTATTTGTCTTGTCACACCCAACGTGTCCTAGCTGGGGATACTCTCTTCTGCTCTCCCTATCCTGGCTGGTGTTCCCAAAGGCTCTATCCTTGGACTCATTCTCTTCTCTGTCTTCCTCAATGACCTCCCTTCTGTCTGCTCCTCTTCCCAAATCTACCTTGATGCTGATGACATCATTGCCTACACCTCAGGCCCCTCTGTCTCCCTGGTGACTACACAACTGCAAAGTGATTTCACCCATGTTTTGCACTGGTTTCAAGACAATCAACTTAAAGTCATTGCAAAGAAAAAAGTGTCAATGACCTTCAGAACCTCTCAAAAACTATCTAAGCTTTCCCCTCTCCCCTCCTTTTCCACCCTTGATGGCACAATCCTGGACACAGTCCCTGCTTATAAATACCTAGGTGTCTGACTGGACAACTGACTCGAGTACTTGACACACATCGATTATATCCTGCCGAGTTTCTGTCCGAGGCTCAGTACCATAGATAGGAACAGAGATGCCCTCTCTCTTCAAGTCTGCTGCAAATTGCTCACTAAGACTATCATCCCCATTTTTTTATTATGCAGATGTCTTCTATGAGTCTGCCTCCCCTACTTCCCTCTCCAGGCTGGATTCGCTTTTCAACACCTTCTCTTGTTTTGCCACTAATACCCAAACCCTGCACTCATCACTGTACCCTTTACTTCTCCCTCTCTCTCCCCTCCCTTACCTCCCAGAGACAGCTGCATGCCCCCACTCATCTCCAAATATTGATTTGGGACCCTAACCCCCTACCTCTCCTCTCTCCTTCCCCCTCCTCCCACTCTTTCTATGCTCTTTGCTCAAGAGGCTCTTGTACCTTTGACCATCCCCATTCCCTCTCTAACTCTGGTGAGGAGGAATTCTTTTACTGCCTTCCCCATATCTGGAACTCTCCCCTCTCCTCTCTCCATTTGTCACCCTCCCTCCACTCTTTCAAATGTGCCCTTTCCCACTCCCCTCCTGCCCCCTGTATATGATACCCACCTCTCTAGTCCCCACTCCTGAAACTGTTTTCCTTTTTCTTTCCTTCCCCATTTTTTCTCCCCTTACTTTCCTTGCCATTGCCCTGAGCCCAAGCTTGCACTATATCTTTGTTGACTGCTGAATTCCTCCGTACTGTGCTGCTTTAATGTGTACTTTTTATGCTCCCTTGCACACAACTTATGCATTTTTGTATATACTCAAATTATGTGTATTATATCCATATTGTAATGCTGTATTATAAAAAGTCTAATTATTGCTGTTATATTTTTGTCTCCTTTTCCCCTTCCCCTGGGTCACAACTGGAAATGAGCCTTGGCACAGTGTGTCTCCCTTGGTCACCAACTTTAAATAAAATAAATAAATATCTCTCTATCTGTGTTTTTCATATATATTTCATCCTCCTGTTTTGCCCTGGTGGTCCCAGTTCTGACTGACCTCCCCAGCCCTGTCACCTGGCTTCCCCAGGACTTACCTTCACCATTGTCCTGATGTCAGATTGTGGTTTTGCCCAGTTGCTAGTGTGGGGCCTTTGGAAGGTCGGGTTTCATCCCACCGCCTTGGTGTTTTTCCACAGTTTTCTCCCCAAGGCCCAGTGGCGTGCATGGCTACAGTGTACATGCTCCACCTCCATGGAGATGTCCTCGGTGACCTGAACATGGGGTTTCCTTCCCTTTTTTTGAGGTGCCACATGAGCTGCCATCCAGCTACTGCTGTGTGGCTGGCAAGCAGCGAGTCACATCATTCCCCCTCCCCAAGGAAGGAGAGCTGTCCTACAACATTCTATTCTTCCTCTGCCTGCCAGTCACCAAGAAATCAGAGTCCAATCCTGACCACACATCACCAGTGTGGCAGGAGGTAAGGTGCACTGTGCCTCAGCCCTCCATGCCACTGGGCCATTTATGTATGTATGTATCTATCTGTCTGTCTATCTATCTATCTATCTATCTATCTATCTATCTATCTATCTGTCTGTCTGTCTGTCTGTTTGTCTATCTGTCTGTCTATCTCTCAGTCTCTCTGTCTGCTTGTCTGTCTGTATCTATCTATCTATCGATCTATATATCTATTCTTCTGTTTTACCAATACTCTACCCTATTTGTCTCTGTCTGTCCATCTGTCTGTCATTCACCTATCACTGTTATACATTTAAACGTTTGTCTTACATTAGACAGCTGCATGATCAATGCATTTTCTCAGATCTGTGCAAAAAGTAAGTTTTCCAGAAAACATGTGAAGCAAAACAAATTTAAAATAATTTGTCTCTATCTTTTTTTCTTTGCTGTCTCATTTGCTTAAAATATATGTAAATGGTAGCTGGAAAAGGAGAAGTTTGCTTTTCTCTGCAGGTCAGTACTGCTTACTTACAATGTCCTCAGTTGAACCTCTTTCACATCAAATCCTGCTCAGGAGGCACCGGGAAGGGTTGGCGGGAAATAGTTTGCTCCAATACATATTGAAAGAGAGCCAGTCTTTAATCTCTCGCTGTTACTGACTGTGCCAGAAAGGTTATGTTTTTCCAGCACTGTGCCCAAGGGGCTTGCTCAGAACTGGGCCCTTATAAAAAATATCTAATTTTTATTTACCATAATAGTTAATTTTGGATAATGTAGTTTTTCAAGTACTTTATGCTAGAAACTGAGAACTAGCAATTTGTTTTGGAAATGTAAGATCAGCAATTGGGAGAATATCAGCAGTTTAATTATTTTCAACACACTTGTGAAAGGACAAGGGAACAATAATTCCTGTTTCTTGACACTTTAAGGTAATGCTATATATGTTATTTGTGCAACCAAGAAAAATTAGCAGATATGATGTGGTGAAACTTCTTTTTCCAGATTTAGCATGAAAAATGAACTTGCACATCTTGGGAATTAAATATTCTGCATTATTTTACTTACATATCCCAAAGCATACTTTCAGTCAGACAAGTGACTGCTATTTGGGAGTAAAGAAAACAATTATGTTGCTTTCTTTTGTGATGATGTTGGCCCAAGAAAGAAGCAGAAGAATGTAGAATTCAGGGTTTTCCCAATACTATGGTAACAAAATAACAAGGCTTTGTTAACATTGTAGTGGACAGGGAAATATGTAGTGCAGAACTATAAATCTATTAAGGAATTCCAATGACATAAACCATAAAAGCAAAGCTGAATCACAGTGAGTCTGAAACCCTCTATGCAATGCAGCAAGGCTGCAGTGAGAGTGAATAGTATGCTGGGTTTCATAAGTACGCGGTCCCTCAACAGGGGAAAGAGGTCATACTGCTGCTGTACAGATCAATGGTGTGCGCACACCTGGGGCTGGTTTTCAAAGGGTCAAAAGTGGCAGAGGGAGTAAGTCCCATGTCACAGCCCACTGTTGCAGAAAAAAATATCCACATTAGCGAACATTCCTATTTTTGTTCCTGAGGTGCGCATGGACAGCAGGCACAGCTGCAAAGGATGCTACACCTAGGACTACCATGTAGAACATTACAATGCAGTTAAATTATTTTCAACACACTTGTGAAAGGATAAGGGAACAATAATTCCTGTTTCTTGACACTTTAAGGTAAGGCAGTATAGTGCAGTGGTTTTAGGCTCTGAGCTGCAAATCTGGAGACCTGGGTTTGAATCCCACAGCCCCCACTTGCATACTGTGTGACCCTGAGCAAGTCACTTAACTTCCCTGTGCTCCCAGGTTGCACCTGTAAACAAGCTTTCAGCTTAGTGTGTCTCACCTGGTTAAAACTGAATAAATCGAAGTAGTAAGATTTGGAAATTTGTTCTGTTTCATGTTGGTCCCCTTCATCTTTGAACTTGAAATTCAGATTTCTATAATCTCATGTTGGGGAGACCATTTTACCTTCTACTTACCCTGTTTTACCTTCTCTGGGGTGTGTATTAAAAATCCTTGGCTTATTGCTTACATAAAACATAAGCACTGATTCAAGCAATCAGTGTTGAGGATTTTTCTGTATGTGACAACCACTCATTACCAAAAGAGGGCATTGATCACCATGTATTTAAAAAGTGGCATGCTCCACTTATGAAATAGTGAGGGGTATCACCAGCAGAAAGAGGAAGTTGGTACAGCCCCTGTATAGATCACTGGTGAGACCCCACCTGGAGTACTGTGTCCAGTTCAGGAGAACTCATCTCTGGAAGGACATTGACAGAGTAGAGGTGGTGCAGTCGCAGGCAACCAAAATGGGCAAGATCTGCATTAAAAGCCCTGCAAAGAGCGACTAAAGGACATCAATATGTACACCCTTGAGGAGAGGAGGGAAGAGGGATATGATAGAGACATTTAAATAGTTCATGGGGTTAAATAAAGTATGTTAGGCAAATATTTTTCAGAACAAAAGGTGCTCATAGAATCAAAGAATCATAGAATGTGTCAGCAGAAAAGGCCCACCAGGATCACCCACTCTGCCAAGTCAGCTGCTAGGATCTTGCTATTTCCTACCACCCCCCCCCCCCACTGATCCAACAGACCCTTGTGTCTATCCCATGTCCCCCTTTGAATCCCCTATAGTTCTTGTCTAACACCTCCTCTTCAAGTTTGTTCCAGTTATCTACTACCCTCTCCGTGAAGTAGAATTTTCTAATGTTTCCTCTGAACCTCCTCCCTACTATCTGCATATCATGCCCCCTTGTTTTTGATTGTCTTTTTAGCTGGAAGATGTACACTACTGGCACCCTGTTACTACCCTTAATATATCTGAAGGTTGCAATCATGTTCCCCCTTTCCCTTCTTTGTTCTAGGGAGTACATGTATAGGTCCCTCAGCTGTTCCTCATATGCCAAATGACAGGCTTTTCACCATTTTTGCTGCCCTCCTCTGGATGTGCTTCACTCTATCCACATCCTTCTTGAGGTATGTCCTCCAGAACTGGACTCCATACTCAAGGTGTGGCCTGACCAGCTGCCTGTACAAGGGCATTATGATCTCCCTTTTCCTGCTAGTGATTCCCCTACCAATACAACCCAGCATACTACTGGCCCTTGCTACTGCCTTGTCACATTGCTTTGTCACCTTCAGGTCCTGTGAAATGATTATACCAAGGTCCCTTTCTGGCTCGGTTGCCTCTAGGGCATGCCCCCCCATCTGGTATTCTGGTCCCTGGATTTTCTTGCCTAAGTGCACGATCTTGCACTTTTTTGTATTGAAGGACAATGCCACTCCTTGGACTATTCCCCCAGGTTCTCCAGATCCCTGCACATACTCTCAACCCCCTCAGGCATATCTATTTCTATTGCACACTTTTGCGTCATCTGTGAATAGACATATCCTTCCCTCTAGCCCTTCCGCTATGTCCCCTATAAATATATTAAATAGGAGTGGCTCCAGCACCGACCCCTGAGGTACTCCACTGGTGACCATATCGTCCTTTGGAGGAACCCCATTAACAATTACCCTCTGTCTTCTCCCCCCCCAGCCAGTTCTGCACCCACCTAACTACTACTGGCCCCAGCCCAAGACATCTCATTTTGTGCAGTAGTCTCCTGTGTAGCATGGAATCGAACGCCTTCTTAAAGTTGAGGTACGCAACATCTACTGACTCCCTGATCCACTACCCTGGTGACCCAGTCAAAGAACTCAATAAAGTTCACTTGACACGACTGTCTCTCAGTGAACCT
Organism: Neoceratodus forsteri; assembly: GCA_016271365.2. Lineage (NCBI taxonomy): Eukaryota > Metazoa > Chordata > Ceratodontiformes > Ceratodontidae > Neoceratodus > Neoceratodus forsteri. The sequence goes on along the minus strand of JADMNL010000022.1, from coordinate 629,349,534 downwards.
GTGTTGCCATTGGTCATGTAGGCCATTAGCTGCTTCGTAGCTAGTGATTTTTTTTTCTTTAGAAGTTTCTCCATGAGCTTGCCCACCACTGATGTTAAGCTCACTGGTCTATATTTGCCTGCCTACTCCTTGTCCCCCTCCTTGTAAAGGACAACCACATCTACCCTTCTCCAGTCATCAAGGACTGATTCCAAGGATTTGTTGAAGGGGCTGGTCAGAGGTACTGCTAGTACTTTACTAAGCTCACTCAGTACTTTGGGGTGCACCCCATCCGGCCTCATTGCTTGTTCACCTTTAACCCCTCTAGCTCCCTCAGAACCTCCTCCACCTGGAATGGACTGGAGTCAACCCCCCACCAGCTCATTTTCCCTTATTTTCCTAACCTCCCCATCCTTCTCTACCATGAACACTGAGCAGAAATAGCTAATAAGTATTTCTGCCTTCTCACTGTCATCTTCCACCAACCTTTTTTATTTTTCAGCTTGACTATCCTCTACTTTGATTTTCTCCTCTTGCTCACATACCGGAAGAAGGTTTTATCTCCTTCTTTGACTGAGTTGGCTATTCTCTCTTCTGTTCTTGCCTTCGCTCTCTTGACCTGCAAACCTGCTTCCTTCTGCCTGTCCTGGTATATAGCCCTATCCTCCTCTCTCTCTGTCATTTTATACCTCCTAAATGCCATTCTCCTTGTCCTGACCTTCTTTGCCTCTTCTCTATTAAACCAAAGTGGCTTTCTTTTCTTACTATTTTTATTTTCCCTCCTGATGCAGAGGCAAGTGACCTCCACTATTGCCCCTTTAATTGTATCCCATATTTACTCCACTAAGTGCACCCACCCCTGCCAGTGCTTGCTGAATGCATTCCCCAATTTTCTTAAAGTCCACATGTCTGAAATCTAGCACCTTCACTGTGGTCCAATGAACATCAGCAGTCGTTTTTACTGTGAATCAAATGGTGCTGTGGTCACTCATGCCAAGGTTCTCCAATATGGATACCTCTCCTACCCATTCCTAATTTGTAAGAATTGAGTCTAGGATCACCCCCTCTCAGGTCAGTTTCCTTACCAGCTGCTTCATAAGAGCTCCCTGTAAGGAGCCCACGATTTTCCTGCTACTGGTGGATGCTGCTGATGGGGTGCCCCATTTCACGTCTGGCAAGTTGAAGTCCCTCATCAGCAGCACCTCACCTCTGTTTGCCATCCTCTGGATCACCTGCATTATTGTCTTATCCACCTCATCCTGCTGCACTAGTGGCCTATATACCACCCCAGTATGTATGAATTCTCCCTTCCCTGTGTCCAGTGATACCCATATAGCCTTAGCACCCCCCCATCTATTCTGCAATTCCGTGGCCTTAATGTGCTCCTTCACATATAGTGCCACCCCTGTCTCCTTCCCACTCTGTCCTTCCTAAATAGTACATACCCTGCTATTGCCATGTCCCAGTCCTGGCCATCATGATCCCACGTCTCCATGCTCATGAACAAGGGGACGTGACGTGAAGCTGGAGAAGGGTAGATTGAGGAAAGATGTGAGGAAGTACTTCTTCACAGAGAGAGTGGTGGATTCCTGGAACATCCTTCAAGTGGAGGTGGTGGGGACAAAAACAGTGGTGGGGCTCATGAATGCATGGGATAGGCATAAGTGAATATTAGTGGAAAGGAAGGGAGAAAGAGCCAGAGATCAAGTAGGGTCTGCGGTAATACTGTAGGTAGGAAAACAAGGTCAGACGGGGTGGGCCAAGCAGTCCTTATCTGCCATCAAATAATACATTTCTATGTTTAACAGGGTTAAAGTATTTTTAATATTTAGGAAAACACATTTATTGTAGCATTTAAACCTTTTTTATAGTGTGTTAATACAGTATGACTTATAATTTGTTACAAGAGTTCCAGGAGCCTTTGATGACTGTAACAGTGTTATCTTTGGTTTCAGTTCTCTCATGCTGAGAATGCTCAGAAACATTGTTACAGGATTACGAAGCCTAGTGCCCAATTAGCATATATTTGAGACTGGTCTTTGATCAGTAAATAAATAGCATTTCAGATGACAAAACATGGCTGAACTGGAAGCAAACAAGATGAATTCCACTTTACAGTAACCGACTCTTAAACTTAGAAGCCAAATTGATGCAAACAGTGATTTGGGGATTAGTACTTTGGAAAAGAAAGAAAGAAAGAAAGAAAGAAAGAAAGAAAGAAAGAAAGAAAGAAAGAAAGAAAGAAAGAAAGAAAGAAAGAAAGAAAGAAAGAAAGAAAGGAAACTGCAAAATATGATGGCTGTGTCATCTATACAACCAGGATGAAAACTGTTTTAATAGTCAGGGACTATTAATACTTCATTTTTGATTGCCCATTTTAAATATATTTTTTAAATTTATTAGAAGAATTAATCAGAACCAAGTTTGTTCAAACAATTTTTATCTAACATTTACAGGTACTTCAATTGAAGTGTGTTTACATTAATAGACTTCTCTAGGAATTTAGAGCAGTTTTAACTTTGGTATTAGTGTAGCTATGTATTATGACACTTTATTTTGGCACATATTAATTTTGTATGTGTACGGTGTGTTTCTTGAATGTTTTGAACTTCAGCTTCCCCTTGGGGTTCAGCTGTAATCATATTTTAATAAACTAGAGTAAACTAAAAGGCATCTGTCACCTGTCCACCACTCTATCTATCTATCTATCTATCTTTCTATTTGTCTGTTAATCTATCTATCTATCTATCTATCTATCTATCTATCTATCTATCTATCTATCTATCTATCTATCTCAATATATGTCTGTCTATCTGTATCACTGTCTCTGCCTATCTATCTATCTATCTATCTGTCTGTCTGTCTGTCTGTCTATCTCTCTATCTATCTATCTATCTATCTATCTATCTATCTATCTATCTCAATGTCTGTCTGTCTATCTGTATCACTGTCTCTGCCCATCTGTCTGACTGTCTATCTATCTATCTATCTATCTATCTATCTATCTATCTCTATGTCTGTCTATCTGTATCAGTGCCCCTATCTATCTATCTATCTATCTATCTATCTATCTATCTATCTATCTATCTATCTATCTATCTATTTGTCTATCTATTTATCTATCTATCTATCTATCTATCTACCTATCTATCTATCTATCTCTCTGCCTGTTTGCCTGTCTGTCTGTCTATCTATCTAACCTGACAGTCCTGCAAAGCATCAGGAAGCGGATCAGAGACAAATGCCCTTGACAAAGGACACGTCAAATATAGCAGGCTTTTCAGGCCTTGGGAAAATGTACCTGCCCTCTCACACCCATACACACACAGGCTCTGGTTCCAAAACTACCACCCCATCTAATTCCATCCTGTATTAGCCAAGCTCCAGGAGTCTCTAGTCCTAACTAGGCTAATTCATTTCCTCTTCTACTCCACCTTCCTCTCCCCATACCATTCCAGGTTCATGAAAAAACACTCACCTGTAAGTTCACTTCTCTGGATTACTGATGTCAATCTCACTGGTATGGATCAAGGGCACCTTACCTCTGCCAATTTTATCAACCTCGCAATGGCCTTCATCTCTCATCCACTATTAATCTCTAAACTCAGTTCTGCTGGCCTTTCTCCCTCTGCAGTTGAATGGTTCAGATCCTATTTGTCTTGTCGCACCAAAAGTGTCCTAGCTGGGATACCCTCTCCTGTCCTCCCTATCCTGGCTGGTGTTCCCAAAGGCTCTATCCTTGGACCCATTCTCTTCTCTATCTTCCTCCATAACCTCCCTTCTGTCTGCTCTTCTTCCCAAATCTACCTCAATGCTGATGACATCATTCCCTACACCTTAGGCCCCTCTGTCTCCCTGGTGACTACACATCTGCAAAGTGATTTCACCCATGTTTTGCATTGGTTTCAAGACAATCAGCTTAAAGTCAATGCAAAGAAAACAGTGCCAATGACCTTCAGAACCTCTCAAAAACTATCTAAGCTTTCCTCTCTCCCCTCCTTTTCCACCCTTGATGGCACCATGCTGGACACAGTCCCTGCTTATAAATACCTAGGTGTCTGACTGGACAACTGACTCGACTACTTGACACACATTGATTATATCCTGCCGAGTTTCTGCCCAAGGCTCAGTACCGTAAATAGGAACAAAGATGTCCTCTCTCTTCAAGTCCACTGCAAATTGTTCACTAAGACTATCATCTGCATTTTTTTACTATGCAGATGTCATCTATGGGTCTGCCTCCCCTACTTCCCTCTCCAGGCTGGATTCACTTTTCAACACCTTCTCTTGTTTTGACAGTAACGCCCCACCCCATCACTCATAACTGTACCTTTACTCCTCCCTCTGTCTCCTCCCTTACCTCCCAGGTACAGCTTCATGCCCCCACTCTTATTTCCAAATATTGATTTGGGACCCTTACCCCCTACCTCTCCTCTCTCCTTCCCCTCCTCCTACTCTTTCTATGCTCTTTGCTCCAGAGGCTCTTGTACCTTTGACCATCCCCATTCCCTCTCTAACTCTTGCCAGGAGGAATTCTTTTACTGCCTTCCCCATATCTGGAAGTCTCTCCCCTCCTCTCTCCATTTGTCACCCTCCCTCCTCTCTTTCAAATGTGCCCTTTCCCACTCCCCTCCTCCCCCCGTATATGATACCCACCTCTCTAGTTCCCACTCCTGAAACTGTTTTCCTTTCCCTCCCCATTTTCCCTCTCCTCACTTTCCTTGCCATTGCCCTGAGCCCAAGCTTGCACTGTATCTTTGTTGACTGCTGAATTCCTCTGCACTGTGCTGCTTTAATTTGTACTTCTTGTGCTCCCTTGTACACAACTTATGCATTTTTGTATATACTCAAATTATGTGTATTCTATCCTATATTGTAATGCTGTATTGTACCCAGCCTAATTATTGCTGTTATATTTTTGCCTCCTTTTCCCCCTCCCCCGGGTCACAACTGGAAACGAGCCTTGGCATAGTGTGCCTCTCCTGGTCACCAACTTTAAATAAAATAAATAAATATCTCTCTATCTGTGTATTTCATATATATTTCATCCTCCTGTTTTGCCCTGGTGGTCCTAATTCTGACTGACCTCCCCAGCCCTGTCACCTGGCTTCCCCAGGACTTACCTTCACTGTTGTCCTGATATCAGATTGTGGTTTTGCCCAGTTGCTAGTGTGGGGCCTGTGGAAGGTCGGGTTTCATCCCACCGCCTGGGTGTTTTTCCACAGTTTTTTCCCCAAGGCCCCCAGACATGCATGGCTGCAATGTACATGCTCCACCTCCATGGAGATGTCCTCAGTGACCTGAACATGGGGTTTCCTTAACTTTTTTAGAGGTGCCACATGAGCTGCCATCCAGCTACTGCGGTGTGGCTGGCAAGCAGTGAGTCACATCATCCCACCCTCCCCAAGGAAGGAGAGCTGTCCTACAACATTCTATTCTTCCTCTACCTGCCAGTCATCAAGCAATCAGAGTCCAATCCTGACCCCACATCACCAGTGTGGCAGGAGATAAGGTGCGCAGTGCCTCAGCCCTCCATGCCACTGGGCCATTTATGTATGTATGTATGTATATATGTATGTATGTATGTATGTATGTATCTATCTGTCTGTCTGTCTACCTACCTGTCTGTCTGTCTATCTATCTATCTGTTTGTCTGTCTATCTATCTATCTATCTATCTATCTATCTATCTATCTATCTGTTTAATCAATATTGTATCCTGTTTGTCTATGTCTGTCCATCTGTCTGTCATTCACCTATCTCTGCGATACATTTAAATGTTTGTCTTACATTAGACAGCTGCATGATCAATGCATTTTCTCAGATCTGTGCAAAAAGTAAGTTTTCCAGAAAACATGTGAAGCAAAACAAATTTAAAATAATCTGTCTCTTTTTTTCTTTGATGTCTCAATTGCTTAAAATATATGTAAATGGTAGCTGGAAAAGGAGAAGTTTGCTTTTCTCTGCAGGTCAGTACTGCTTACTTACAATGTCCTCAGTTGAACCTCTTTCACATCAAATCCTGTTCGGGAGGCACCAGGAAGGGTTGGCGGGAAATAGTTTGCTCCAATACATATTGAAAGAGAGCCAGTCTTTAATCTCTCTGCTGTTACTGACTGTGCCAGAAAGGTTATGTTTTTCCAGCACTGTGCCCAAGGGGCTTGCTCAGAACTGGGCCCCTTATAAAAAATATCTAATTTTTATTTACCATAATAGTTCATTTTGGATAATGTATTTTTTCAAATATTTTATGCTAGAAACTGAGAACTAGCAATTTGTTTTGGAAATGCAAGATCAGCAATTGGGAGAATATCAGCAGTTTAATAATTTTCAACACACTTGTGAAAGGACAAGGGAACAATAATTCCTGTTTCTTGACACTTTAAGGTAATGCCATATATGTTATTTGTGCAAGCAAGAAAAATTAGCGGATATGATGAGGTGAAATTTCTTTTTCTAGATTTTAGCATGAAAAATGAACTTGCACATCTTGGGAATGAAATATTCTGCATTATTTTACTTATATATCCCAAAGCATACTTTCAGTCAGACAAGTGCTTGCTATTTGGGAGCAATGAAAACAATTATGTTGCTTTCTTCTTTGATGATGTTGGCCCAAGAAAGAAGCAGAAGAATTTAGAATTCAGGTTTTCCCAATACTATGGTAACAAAATAACAAGACTTTGTTAACATTGTAGTGGATAGGGAAACATGTAGTACAGGACTATGAATCTATCAAGGAATTCCGATGACATAAACCATAAAAGCAAAGCTGAATCACAATGAGTCTGAAACCCTCTATGCAATGTAGCAAGGCTGCAGTGAGAGTGAATAGTATGCTGGGTTTCATAAGTATGCGGACCCTCAACAGGAGAAAGAGGTCATACTGCTGCTGTACAGAACGATGGTGTGTGCACACCTGGGGCTGGTTTTCAAAGGGCCAAAAAAATGGCAGAGGGAGTAAGTCCCATGTCATAGCCCACTGTTGCAGAAAAAAATATCCACACTGGCGAGCATTCCTATTTTTGTTCCTGAGGTGCGCATGGGCAGAAGGCACAGCTGCAAAGGATGCTACGCCTAGGACTACCATGTAGAACATTACAATGCAGTTAAATTATTTTCAACACACTTGTGAAAGTACAAGGGAACAATAATTCATGTTTCTTGACACTTTAAGGTAAGGCAGTATAGTGCAGTGGTTTTAGGCCCTGAGCTGCAAATCTGGAGACCTGGGTTTGAATCCCACAGCCCCCACTTGCATACTGTGTGACCCTGAGCAAGTCACTTAACTTCCCTGTGCTCCCAGGTTGCATCTGTAAACAAGCTTTCAGCTTAGTGTGTCTCACCTGGTTAAACAATTGTAAATTGGAAATGCAACTGTGCACAGAAAATAGCTGCAAACTGCTGTAAATCATGGGGCCAATCGTAAACCGACTCCATGTACAAAAATACGGCACATACAGCAAAACCTGCTGGTGAGCAAGTGAAACATAGAAACACAGAAGTTGTTGGCAGATAAAGGCCTCCAGGCCCACCCAGTCTGCCCCATTTACCCTACCCATAGTGACACTGCAGGCTCTAATTGGACCCAGGTGTTACACATCCTCCCCCTTCTTGCAAGATCCCTTGGTGTCTCTCCCATGCACTCTTGAATCCTGTTACTGTTTCTGCTCCCTCCATCTCTGCTGGCAGGCTCTTGCATTTCTCCACCATCCCCCCCCTCTCTGGAAAGACATACTACTTATTTATATTTTCTCTGAACCCTCCCCCCCTTCCAACTTCATGTTGTGCCCCCTCATCCTTGTGCATATTTTTCTTTGGAATATGATACCCTCCTGCACCTTGTTCTTCACTGTGAGGTATTTCAATGTTTCAGTCATATCCTCCCTTTCCCTTCTTTCCTCCAGGGAGTACATATTTAATTCCCTTACCTTTTCCACATAGGGTTTTTGATGTAGGCTGAGCACCATTTTGGTTTCCCTCCTTTGAATTGCCTCCACCCTGTCGATGCTCTTCCAAAGATGTGGCCTCCAAAACTGGACACAGTATTTGAGGTGAGTCCTCTCTAATGATCTATACAATGGAACTATTACCTCCCTTCATCTGCTGTTGATTCCCTTGCCTTTTGCATCCCAGCATCCTGCTATCTTTCCCTGCCGCTATGTCGCATCGCTTAGTTACCTTCACGTCATCTGAGATGATTACCCCAGGTCCTTGTTTGAGGTTGCTATTTCCTGCCCTCTCAGATGGTATGTTGCCCCTAGATTTCTGAACCCCATGTGCTTTATTTTGCACTTTTTAGCATTGAAACCCATCTGCCAAACTCTGACCAACCCTCCAGCTTCTTTAGATCTTCCCTCCTATTATCCACCCCCTCTGGTGTATCTACCCTGTTGAAAGCTTTGTGTCATCTGCAAACAGGCATACTTTCCCTTTTAGACCCCCCCCCTTTTAATGCTTTCTGGTAAACCATAGAACAGACATGGCACTCATCAAACTCACAGTGGACCTATTCAGGGCAATGGATGAGGGCATGTCGACGGGTGCTATCTTGATAGACCTGTCCAAGGCATTTCACCTTGTGGACCACAACCTTCTTCTTACTAAGCTTCAAGGCATTGGGCTTGATGCCCAGGCCCTAAACTGGTTCAAGAGCTACCTCTCAGGCAGCTCCCAGAGGGTCATTTGGAAGGGAAAGCTTTCCGTCCCTTTACCCATAAAGGAGGGTGTGCCTCAGGGCTCAATTCTTGGCCCCCTCCTGTTCTCTCTCTCTTCACAAATGACCTAAACCAGCACTGTTGGGATAGCTCAGTAGTTCAATATGCAGACAATACTGTCATCTTCCGAGCCAGGTCCACACCACATGATCTGGGCCCTTTCCTACAAGGGGACCTAAACATACTTGTGGGCTGGCTCACATCAAACAGAATGATCCTCAATGCAGCAAAAATGAAAGCCATGCTGTCTGGTTCTAGATCCCTTGGCCAGGATCGGACTAATTCCCTAAAACTTACTACCCTTGGGGATAAATGAATAGACATAGTTGACAACATAAAATACCTAGTGCTAACTATTGACCTGGGTCTCACCTTCAGGCCACGTTGACCAGGTAACAAGGTCTATCCACATCAAACTTGGCACCATGTACAGGCTAAAAAAACAACTTATCCCAAAGTCTAGATGAGCAATCGCCTCCAGTGTCCTCCTACCCACATTAACCTATGCTGCCCTGGTAATCCAGGGCATGACAAAGGATGAGGTTAGCAGGCTTCAGGTCCTGTAAAACAAGATCATGAGGTTTGCACCAATGTGTCAACCAAGAAGCCACCCCTGCATCTCACTAGCCCAGCTGCAATGGCCTTCTTTCGAGGCTCATCTACAGTATCCCCTGCTCTGCCATGCATACAAATTGCAGAGCCTGGTGGCCCCACTGAGCCTAACAGGAATAATCATGGCTAAGCCTAACCCTCGAATGCTCAGGACTGCGAGTTGGTCCCTACTGGCAATCCCCAGAATCAAGACTCGCAAGGGAGGCAATTCCTTCACTCTCACAGCCCCTAAACTATGGAACACTCTCCCACCTCTAGTACAGGAAGCCCCATCACTACCAATCTTTCACACTAGGCTTAAGTCCCATTTGCTCAGGACAAGCTCATGCCACTGTGAGGGTATAGGATAATTACCCCTGATCCTAATCACAACACCCGTCCCCCCTCTCTTCTCACCTTAACCTACATTAAATCATGCCTTAAATCCTTAAATATTTCAAGTGTTGCACTTATGGTCTACAATCTGAATAATTGCCTATACTGTTATCCTTATTATCTTGTCTACGTCTCATAACCCTGTATCACCTGACTGTACATATTGTATTGCTTCTGGATCACCTGATTGTATGTATTGTATTGCTTCTGTTCCCCAGGTCACCCCTGAAAAAGGGACCTTCGTGGGCCCAGTGGGCCAACCCAGTCATCAAAATTCAATAAATATATAAATAATGCCACTGATAAAGGCATTGAAGAGGACTAGACCAAACCCCAATCCTTGTGGCACCCCACTGGCTACTCTGCCTTTTCTAGAGTGTATGCCATTAACCACTATCTTCTGAGTTCTATTTTTCAGCCAACTCTTTAACCCATTTCACCACTTTGGTACCTAACCCTAGGCTCGACAGCTTGTTTAACAGCCTTCTATGCAGAACAATGTCAAAGGCCTTGCTAAATTCCAGGTAGGCCACATCCACTGTCTCACCAATCCACTAATCTGGTTACCCAGTCGAAGAACTCTAAGAGGTTAGTCTGACATGATCTCCCCCCATGAAACCATGCTGCCTTAGGTCTTGCAGACCACTGGCAGTTAGGTGTCCTATAGTCCTTTATTTTAATAGTGCTTCCATCACTTTTCCTACCACAGAGGTCAGGCTTACTGGCCTGTAGTTTCCTGCCTCGTGGTTCTCTCCACATTTGTATAGAGGTACTACATAAGCCCTCCTGCAGTCTCCCAGTACTTCTCTCGTTTCCAATGACAGGTTGAACAGGGCTGTCAGAGGTGCAGCCAGCACTTTTTTTTGTTCCCTCCATATCCTGGGGTGCATCCCATCTGGCCCCATTGCCTTATCAACTTTTATTGCCATCATTTCACTAAGGACTCTTTTCTCTGAGAAAGGACTTGTGTCCATCTCTTTCCCTTTTGTGCTCTTGCCCTTTAATGATGGTCTGTTTCCTGCCCCCTCCTCTGTGAATACTGAACAGAAGTATTTGCTCAGTATGTCTGCTTTTTGGTTATCTTCCTCCACATTAACCCCTCCTTCTCCTTTCAGCCTTACTATCCTCCACAGCCTTCCTTTTTTCATTTATGTATCTTTAAAAAGTTTTATCCCCTATTTTCACCGATTTTGCAATATGTTTCTCTGTTCGTGCTTTAGCACTCCTAACTGCCTTCCCTACCTCCCTTTGGTTCTCCTGGTATCTCTCCCTATCCTCTCCCGCCTGTGTTTCTTTGTACTGTTTGAATGCAATCTTCTTTTCCCTTTCTCTGCCACCTCCCCAGAAAACCACAGTGGCCTCCTCTTCCTCTTGCTGACCTGTTTTATACAGAGTTATATTAATATTTTGATCTCCTCTTTGATAGTTATCCACTGTTCCTCCACCTCTCCCTTTTCTGCTACTCCTACTAGGGCTTCTTTCAGGCACTCTGCCATCTTCCTGAAATCAGCCCTCCTAAAGTCCAGGACCCTCATCCTCCTGTGGTTGCAGTCTGACCTATCTAATATATGAAACCACATTATATGGTGATAACCATTCACCAGGTGTTCACCTTTTGTTACTTCTGCCATATTATCCCCATTTATAAGTACTAGGTCCAGTATTGCTCCTTCTTGGTTGGGTTCCATGACTAGTTGTCTAAGGAATACCCCCAGTATGGATTCCAAGATGTTTCTGCTCCTTGCTGTTACTGCTGTGGGTAGTCTCCAATCCACATCTGGCAAACTGTAGTCTCCCATCAACAATACCTCCCCCCTGTGTGCCATCCTTTGGATTGCTTGCAATCCAAAGCTCCCCTTCCACACATGTTTGGTTACATTTGTGCCAGTTTCCCATTATTTGAAAATCTGACTCCTGGAGTACTGTGCATAGTACTGGAACCCCTACCACAGAAAGGACATTAACCTGCTAGTGGATGTACAGAGTGCTCTGATGTCATCAGAATTCAAAGATGGAATCACAGTTCTGTTGTGCTTTCTTCCCCATCCACTAACATATAGTTATTTGACACCAGAAAGGAACTCTAGGCCCATTATTTCTGTCCCTTCCCATGCTTTATAAGCAGGGATGAATATGCATGCTGTTTATACATGTACAGTACTTATGTATAGGCATTCCTTAGCCAATTATCTATCATGGGTATCCTGTCACTCTCTGGATAAACAGAAATTTGCACAGGCTTACTTAAAAGGCCTGTACCATTTTCATCTCAAACACTTCCACTGGTAGGCTGTTCCATATGTTCACCATTCAAGCTATGCAAAAATGTTTTCCACATACAAAATTTGTGCCAGATTTGCACATTTTTTATTCACAGAATTTAGCAGATTATTTGAAATGTTAAGCGGAATTCTACAATGCACAAAATCCTCAAGTCATCTGAAAAAAGAACCCAAATCATGGCCATTTTTTCTTCCGCACAGGGAAAAAAAAGAAAATATTTACCACCAAGAACTAAGGCCTATAGTCGCTGAAACACATGAAGTTGCAGAAAAAAAAACACCTTGAAGAATCAACTTTGGAAAATGTGGAATTTCACAAACTGTTTCGATAATTTGTGAATATTGATGGTAGCCAATTTTTCATAAATTTCAACTGTCTCTATTTATCACCCTTAGGGAGAAGGGCCATCTAAGGGTACTCTCAAACTTGCCATCTCCAAACATCAGTGAGTCTCCCCACATCCTGCTGGAGAACATTAGATCAAATATCACTGCCTGCGCTTGTGATGCACTTTAGTATGAGGGAAAGATTGAGATCATGTCCCTTCTCTGGTTCCTTTTCTCCAAGAAGAACTTGTAAAGGGCCACCAGCCTCTCCTCATAGCTCTGTTCCCCCCAAACCCATGATCCTTTTGGTGGCTGTGCCCATACTGTACCATCTTGACAATCTCAGTGTCCACTGTTTAACTGATGGATCCAGAACTGCACACAGTACTGCAAATTGGAATGTCTAGGGCCTTGCAAAATGGTAGGATTACTTCCCCTGCCCCTGTTGGTCACCTTACAATGCACACTACCATTCTGTTTGCCTTCTTGGCAGCAGCTGTGCATTGCATGTCATGACATGTTATGCTTCAGACCCTTATATTTTATAATCCAAGGTATTTTTTGCCTCCACTGCAATGAGAGGTACCCTACAGTGTCAATAAGGTCTCAGAGAAGAAGGATGCACCAGGCTGGGGTGCGGTGTCAAACCTGAATAATATGAATCAAAAAGTCACGCACCCTTCCACCAAATAAAGAAGCTGCTCAGTTTCCTTCAAATAAAGTGCATATTTTACTAAGGTGCCAGTGCTGAAGCACAAATTAACTAGTTTTGGACGTAATGTCCTTTATCAAAAGGTATCTTTTTGATAAAGGACATTACGTCCAAAACTAGATGAAGTGTGCTTGAGCACTGGTACCTTAATAAAATATACACTTTATTTGAAGGAAAGTGCGCAGCTTCTTTATTTGGTGGAAGAGTGTGGAACTTTTTGATTCATAGTACTCTTCAGTGTCTAGGTCCTTTTCTGTTTTCTTCCCCAAGTGTAGAGCCTAATATTGGGCTACAGTATACAGAGCCCGACCAATCATTCAGCTACTTCAGGTCCTACTGAAGGTTGTAAAAAATATGACAGTGTACTTGAGGACATATCATCATTCTGGTATGGAGTGTTATTTGTAGATGATCCAAACAATCACTGTAAGAACAATACAGCTAGAGCAACAGCAGGATCCCCAGAAGTGCAACCACATTCTCAAGGGAGTTTACCACCCTGGACATCTTACTGTCCCTAGTTTAAGTAAGCAATAACCCACGATAGAGTAGGAGGTTTTTATTTATTTTTTTTATTTAGCTTTTGTTTACCAGGTAAGCACACTAGACAGTCAAGTGCCTATTTTCAGGAGCGACCTGGGAGAATTGCAAAGGCAAAAACAACATGTCAGAGACAAGGTAACAATTAATCAATACTGTACAGTCCAGTGCTGGCAGGGAGTGCAATACCCTGGGTGCATTGTGAGGCATGAGGCTGAAGGGCTAGTGTCCTAACAGCATCTGGGATGTTGATTAATCCCCAATAACCCCATACCATACAGTGGGTTATTGCACTTACAACATGAGTTTTGAAAAATAATAAAAACATTAAGAGAAAAACATTTTCTACACTTGAAAAACTAGAAATCTGAGTGTATCCTGCCACCTTGACAAGTAGTCCCAACTACGTAATGTATATGTCACTGATGTTATGAACACAGAAATGCTAGGAATATGATATTTTGGATAATGTCTGCCGTTTCTTGTCCATAACATACTTTGATACATTCCAAAACATGGTTTACTTTAACCCCCCCCCACCCCAGGACACATGCTCCTTGGAGCCAATCCATAGTGATGTGCAGAGACTGCTTTAGTTGCCCCCCATAACCACAGACACACACTCCTCAGAGCCCATCCTTACTGATCTGTACTTCTCTCTCTCTGTCCCTCTCTCTCTTCAGTGTGCTGCTTGCTCCCACTCTGTCTGTCTGGGAAAAAAGCCATCTCTCTCTCTCTCTCTCGCTATCTAAAGATGTTGGGGCACACTTGGGGGGGGTGCAGCAGGACATGCCTCTACTTTCTCTCTCCCCTGTCTCTCATGTGCCATAAGGGACTGCAGAGAGGCAAAAATGTCTTACCCTGTCAGTGAGAAAGAAGAGAAACTGGACCGGAGACATGGAAACATTCCTTTCAGTGAGTGCACAGCTAGAGACACAGAGACAGACAGAGAGGAGAGAGGACAGTGCACTAATGCTGAATTCATTGTCCTGCGGTATCTCTGTTGCTCTCTTTGTCTCACTGTCAGAGGATCTCAATGACTTGTTCACCATCTCTCACTCTCTGTCAAGCACAAGTGCAAATGTTTGTCATGGGATGGGAGTGGGAATACTAGCTGCTCATGGCGCTCTCACTGACATGACTGGGGTGCACTGCTTGTGCCGCACTTTAATTTCGACTCTTTCTCTACAGACACAGACAAAGTAAGGAATGCATGTGGTATAGGGTTCAGGGTGGGGGAGGCATATCACCCAGAGCCAAAATCTGTCTGTGAAGCTAAGTGATAGCTCTCAGAAGTGCTGTGGTATCTCTCTCAAGAGGACCATGCTGCCTCTTTCCCCATATACTTGCTGAGCTGCAGCTCACTCCCGTTGCCAGCACAGTTACACTGCCAAGCCCATGTCAGGAACTACTAACAAGAAAAACTGTGGAGGGGAAACACAGCTCTGTTGGTTGCTTTCATCAGCTCAATAAAAAGTGTTTGCAACAAGTGGAGGGGGCAGGACGAGGATCACAGTGGGACATCGCAGTTACTGTAGTGGATCAATGAAATCAGCTGTCTCTCTCATTTGCTCTCCCTCACTTTGACACTGTACATTGCATGAGCAGATTGTGTATCATGATCGGGATGCAGTTTTGTTTTTTTGCTCTCTCAATGACATGACATTACATGAAAGGGAACAACTGCTCTGCGAGGGGATGGGAGGGCCACTAGAAACACTCACTGCAGCAATCTGCATGAAATGACGGTGCTGGGGCTCTCTTGCTTCCCCAGATGTTTCATGGCTGTCTTTCACTCCTCACTGTTCCCACAGAGGACAAGTCCTGGTCTGCCCAGGGATATGGCTGGTGGGCCCTCTCACCCCTACTGTGGATTAAATAGTGAATTTAGTCCACAGTCAGGTGATGCAGTTTGGCCAATGAACATCCCCCATTTCTCAGTCCACGTTATAATATAGTTTAACATTCTTTAAACAATGTAAATGTTAAACATCATTACATTAACGTTAATATGCTAAACCCACAAGCCTTCATTTACTCTATGGTCCCGGGAATGTGTAGGCATAAGTAAATCATGGCCATTGAGCTTGTTGGAGATAACAATGTAAAAGTTATAATGGTCAGGAGGAGTTGTTGTCCCACTACTGCTGGGAATGATGAGCTGTACAATGGTGCCAATACATTCCACTGGGAGTCAGTAGAGACCTGTCATCAGGAGATGTAAGAGCAGGAATTAGAAATAGTAGTAGATATCATCTGCTGGACATGTGAATAATCAAGGTAAGTTCAAAGGAGAGCAACGTAGATTGTTCAGGGACAGCAATGCATAGGAGGACAAGCTAACAGAACTTAGCATGTACTTACTGGAGGACAGGAGGTAGACAAGGTACATTACTGAAACCTTCATGTATCTAAAAGGTATTGAAATAGCTCAGGGAGTGCTGCTACTAAGCCTTACATATGAACTTATCTCATTCTATCAGGCCAGTGTATGCAATCTATCCAAATGGAACATTGCCTACAGTAACTTATGTCACTTTTGCCTTCTTGGCTTCCTGGCTGACCAACAATTGTACACTATATTCCAGCCTTTGCTGGCTATCCTCCTCCTCACATCACCTCTATACCCTGGACTGTGTTATTGATACTATTAGGTCATCCAAACCTGCCACCCTATCTGTTCTATTAACTCCTTATGACCAGTCCTACTCCATGTGGTCCAATGATGTGTCACTCCTGACAGTTCCCAAATGCTCCCCTAAGTGGGTGAGACAGCCATTGCTGTCTTTGCATGGAGGATATGGAACTCCCTTCCACATAGCCTTCGGGTATCTCAGTCCCACCCTAGTTCCAAGAAAGAACTTCACAGATTTTTAAGTTCCACTGATAAATGTTCCTGTACCTGATACTCTGTACTGTGCTAGTAATCTGTGTGTCATCACCAATCTACTTACTGTTTATGTCACTTGTGTTGTAATGATGCTTCTTGTATGCTGTTGTTTTCTCTTGTTCACATTTGTATGTTGTTATCCTCAACTTTTTGTTAAGTGTATGTTGACGGATTATGTATTATGCAGTGTGCTCTTGCTGTTTTTATCTGTGCTTTTATACCTGCTCATATGCAACATTGTTACTCTTGTCACATTTTGTATTTTATTATTATTCTTCCACACTATGCAGTTTCATCTGTGAAGTCTTATGCAGTTTCGACTGATGTTTTATAACCTCCCGGGCCATGCCTGAAACTAGGCATTTTCTTGTCTACTGCACCTATCTTTTTTATCTCAGTGAAAACATGACAATCAGGTGCACTGTTATAAGCTGAAGGGGGGGAAGGTTCAAGAAAGAAGTCAGAAGGCATGTCATTACAGAAACAGCGGTACTGGTATGAAATGAAAATCCCAGTTAAACCAGTCATTCAAAAGATGGTGGAGGGATCAAGAGAGGTTGGGACAGGGTAAAGGTTAGGAGTTCTGCAACTGAGCAGACTCCATGGAGTGCAAGGCCGTCTTCTGTTGGTTATTTTATGTGTTCATAAGCAGGAGTGATAGGAGACTAGATTTCCTCCACTTTATTGCTTTGCCTGCAATACCACACAATATATACTTCAGTCCCTATGTTTTATTTAGAAGCAAAATAAGTGGCCAAGGTGTCTATAGCCATAGCCAGTGCATTATCACTTTCCCCTAGGGGGGTATCTGGTAAGGTATCAACAAATGTCATTAACCTGCTCACCAACATAACACAGCAGGAGAGCCCTCTGTCTGTTGTGGTCCTGGAAGTTTAGTACAAGCAGTAGATTCTTATATTTTAATACCAGTTTTCTCCATTAGACCACCACTGTACCCACTTCTGTACTCACACTGAAAGGAGAAAAAGCTGTTAGTGATGTTGCTGTTCTCTTCTGTTTGGTTTCTGCACAATTTGCTTGTTAATTTTCTTTCTGATTTCAAAACTCCAAACTTCAATGATATGTTGTCTATAAAGCTCCCCTTGAATCTCCTGTTGCCAATATAATGTGTGACTAGATAACTGAGATTAACTTAATTCATCAGTTTTTATTCTGGACAGCTCCCATAGCACTCTGCTCTGCTATAGTGGTGGCATTGTATTAAATACAGTAGTGCTCTCTGAACCCATCTAGTGGCAAGATCAGTTTACTACAGGTCACTATATGGCTCGACAACTTTAAACAGGGCTTGATCATTTATTTTATTTTTTTATTTATTTAAGGATTCGGATCATACCTTTGAGCTCAGAGCTCTTTTACAAAGGTTCCACGTCAAACAGTGACAATCACAGCAATAACAACCAGTTTACATACAATACTCGAATAGTAGGTAGCTAGTAAACAATTAGGTTACAATGTCATTCATAGTACCAATGGTGATAGTACAACATCAAGAGCATTCAACTAGGGTAAATGACAGTGTTTACATGTAGCAAAGGAGATAAAGAGGTGTGACACCTAGTGAGAGAGTCCAAGGAGGAGTCAAGGTGAGGGGGAGGGGAGACGGGGGGGGGAGAGTGGGCGGTCAAAAGAAGTGCCTTTGTCTAGGAGGTTGGGAGGTAGTGGTAGTAGGCTGGTTTTAAGGTTGATCCAGTGGGAGAAAAGGATGTTAAAGATGTTTGTTAATCTAAAGATTACTGCATTTGCGGGTAATAAATGTTAATATACTCTTATTTAAACGCATCATAATTTGTTTCTGTTACTTAACCTAAATCAGTCAACTGCTATAATGGACAGTATGGGCCAACAGAAATTAATCCATTAGAGGAACTGGGGACTGTACTAATTCTAGCAATAACAATAAAACACTCCAGGGGTTAGGTTGATAATTATATACTCCAGAGGAGCATAAGGCACTTAGATATGCCTTTTCCATCATTTTGCTCCTGGGTGTACGTATCTTACTGTTCGCTGCATCGTGCCTTACTGATTAGGTACTGTAGCTAATCTGAAATAGAGCCTGGGGGTTCCATGGGGTAAAAGAAGTTCATTTGCAGTACCTCAAGCAGTCATATCACTAACACAGAAAACTGCATAGAATTCCTTAGTCTTCCTCAATGGTGCTAGGTAAAAAGGACTGCCACAAGATAAAAGCCAAAAACAGAGTATAGCATTTGCAAGCTTTCATCCTAAATATGTCTAAATGATTGTTATGAATCAATAATGTTTATCAGTAAGTGCTGATTAGAAATGATGTAATGCTTTACATTGTCTGAGCTATGTCCTTTATGCTAATACAAAATCATTAGGGGTATTTTTGTTACAGAAGTATTGCATTAGTCACAATGTTCTAAATTACATTTGAATAGTCCATGAATTTAAATTCATTGGCTTCAGTAACTTCCATTTTTGTGGGCTTTTTTTTTGTATTACTTCTAATTTCTTTCAAAGCTATATAGACTGCCCCCAAGCCACCACAGATTTCCACCTCATCATCTAGTAGCACTGTGAAGGCTGCAGAATGCAGCTTTATGATTTGTTTGGTTTTCACAGCAAAACACTGACAATCCCACAGCACAAGCCTGCTGTAATCAGTCAGTTCTAGCTGTCCTGGCAGACAGCAGCCACAGAAAATACTGCCCCAGGCTGACTTTTCTAGTAAAATGCAATTAGGAAAGCTATAGACTTGTTTAGTTGTTTTGTAGACATAAAAGGACTAGAATGGCAGTGCTACTATTTCCTAACTCGGGAGAAGTCACATGTCAGTTTTTCCCATAGAAAAATACTTGCTGCACTAACATCATGGAAGAAGTAAACACAGCGGCAGGCATGTAATTGCTGTTCTACTGTGCGTCTTTTGTTTGAGCTGTTGAGCTGTTTTGATTGGCTTCCAAGGTAGCATCTCTAGAACCACATGTGTAGATCCCCCATGAGAGATGTCAAATGGCATACACCAGAACCGCAGTTGTTTTACTGCACTCTACCCTGCCAGACTACAACTACAAGTTTATATATGAGAGTCAGGGAAACAACAAACAAAATCTAACAGTCAGCCCACCATATGCATACATACCTACTTGTTCATGTTCTTAAAAAAAAAAGAAATATACAAATTGTGAGTTATGCTGTGCCTCCTCATTAGGGTAAAGCTAAAAAGAAGTCAAAACTGCAGTAGCTTTCAAAAGTTATGCTTTCCATTGGATTAGAAACATAGAAACGTATGAGGTGATGGCAGAAAAAGGCCTATTGGCCTATCCATTCAGCCTAATCCTACCTAATACATACTGTATGGAAGAGGAAGAAAAAAATCAGCATTTATATAACACTTTTCATACACATTGTATCCCAAAGCACTTTATAAGCAACAAGAGGCTGGTAGCAAGGTGACTGTAAACATGTACTAACAACCATTTTGCACATCAACACCAGCACAGTGCCATTGGCATTTGCATGAACTAGTTTTGCTGGAAGGAGGACGTTGGCCAGTACACTGGAGAAAATCCACTACACTTGAAAAAAGTGCTTTGGGTTCTTTTACCTCCATATGGACAATAAGTGTCATGGCCGTAGTGACCATAGAAACATAAAATGTGTCAGTCAGCAGGTAAGGGTTGCTGGGCCCACCCACTCTGCCCATTCTTTTAACTTTCCTGGCTTTCTGCTGACCCATCTTGATCTATGGTTCCATCTCGTCTCCCTCTCCCTCCTTTACCATTTATCTCCATGTTTAGGGTATAATAAGCGAATCTAGATGGGCCATTTATGTTTTTCTGCCAGCATGTTTTACATTTCTGTTTCCTTCCCCTAAACTATTATCCCCTGAGTTTATCTAGTCCCTGTACCTGGGGATTGCACCTTGATTAAGCCAATTTAGGCTGTGCACCTTATAGAATGATAGACATTTCAGGGAGATGCATTTTGGAACAGGGACCCAGCTGCTGGGTGGTCTACCTCAATAAGAATGTTAGGATATCAGCCAACTCCAAGAAAATGTCTTTAAAGAGCAGATTCCTACCCTACATGGTGCTGCTCTCCCCCAGCCTAATTGATGACTTACCCCGTCAGTAGCATTGTTACCAAGTATGGCATAAAAAATCCTTGTATTTTAAAAGATACATCCCTCATAAAATCGAAATATACAGCCAGGTCCAAAAACGAACCGACTTCCCGGTCCTGAAAACACACCCCCACATTGGCTCATGCAGCCCTATTTTGTGATGTCACAAAACGAAGGCTGCGTGAGCACACCCCATTTACTTGTATGGGGCCAGTATTTTCTAATAGTTTTATACTCTTTGATGTTGGTATTTTATTCAATCAAAGGGTATAAAACTATTAGAAAATACCAGCCCTATAATAGTAAATGTGGTGCGCTCACGCAGCCGTCGTTTTGTGACATCACAAAATAGGGCTGCATGGGCCGACGTGGGGGTGCGCTTTCAGGACTGGGAAGCTGGTCCATTTTTGGCCCTGGCTATACATTTCAATTTTACGAGGGATGTATCTTAAAATGCAAGGAGTTTTTATGCCACACTTGGTAACAATGCTACTGAAGGGTAAGTCATCGATTAGGCTGGGGCAGGCAGCTAACCAGAACCTGCTCTTTAAGTACTCTTTATTTCATCAAAGGTTTGCATACAGATCATCACGCCATGTGGCAGGACCCCCTGACATTTCTCCCTCTACAGAGGCTTCTTCAGGGATGGCATGGTGTGCTTCTCAGATTCTTGCATGCTCTCCTTGCTGTTACCATATGAAGAAGAAGAAGAAGAATCAGCATTTATATAGCGCTTTTCATACACAGTGTATCCCAAAGAGCTTTACAAACAATGCTAGACTGATGCTAGATATGATGTAAGCTGTGATCCGTTTAGTTTTAATTTCATGGATTACTCAGTGGAATCCTAGTTTTCTCTCTTTATAAGTGTTTCTGTATTCTTTCATTGGTAAAGTTTTGTTAATTCATGAAGGTCTAAAAACCCCTTTCATAGTTTTATTTCTTGCAGCACGTCTGCTTCCTTGAGACACAAGGCAAAAATGAGGGGGTACTGGCTCATGACTCGATTATCTATATGCAAATATCTGATGAAATACAGAGTACATTAAGACAATTTCTCAGAGCTGGCTAAGTTTCTTCCCTTCATCGCAAATACTAATCTGGATTAGCCCCCAACCTTACCTTTTGAACTATATATAAACTGGGAGGGTACGCAGTAGAGTACCTGAATTTTCCTGGTCTACCTCAATCCCTAGTAGCTGGGCAACTTCTCAGAAGGGCCCTGAAGTGAATGTTAAGGGACCCCCCACTCCTATTGGAAATTCAATAAGTAATTGGCCAATTTGGGTCGAAAAAATATTTTCTGTTTCTGAGATCTGCCAAAATTGGTGGTAGAGTGGGAGTGAGGAGTGGGATGGTTTTGTACTGTTTTCTTTTCTTACTGATGTATGCTGTGTGCCATTTGCAGTAGCACCCCTAATGGAAAAGCCATTTTAAAATTTGTGAATGAGTAAGGGTGAGCAACTCAATTTTGTTGGAAGAAGTATGGCTGTCTCATTAGATAGCTTCTCAC
The DNA here is from genome assembly GCA_016271365.2 of Neoceratodus forsteri. Lineage (NCBI taxonomy): Eukaryota > Metazoa > Chordata > Ceratodontiformes > Ceratodontidae > Neoceratodus > Neoceratodus forsteri. The sequence goes on along the minus strand of JADMNL010000022.1, from coordinate 629,327,471 downwards.
TAGTTACCTGCACATTGGCAGGGGACTGCACCTTGATTATGCTAATTTAGGTTGTGTGCCTTGTAAAAAAAGAAGCCATTTCAGGCAGATGCATTTTGGAATAAGTACCCAGTTGATGGGTAGTTTACCTTGATTTCTGGTAGCTGGACAACTTCACAGCAGGACCCTGAAGTGAATACTAACGGACACCCACTTCTATTGGAAATTAGAACCTCTACCTTTATAAGAAATAACATAAGTAAGTGGTCAATTCTGACAGAAAAACTATGTTCTCCTTGTAAGATTTGCCAAAATTGGCGGTTGGGAGAAGGTGTGCCCTGATTTCTGTTTTTATCCTGTACCTGTTCACCCTAGTTTGAATCTTCCCACTCTTTTAGCACATACCACCTCACTCAATAGTCTTTTCCACCTGTTCACCACTCTTTCTGTAAAAAAGTACTTTCGGATGTCCCTCCTGAACATCTCTGCAGCCAACTTCAAGGGGTTTCCCCTTGTGTATGTGTTTGCTTGTAAGGTGAACAACTTATTCCGGTTCACCCCATTTATCATATGAAGATATTTATTTGTTTATATGATGTCCCCATCTCCTTCCTTGTACATGCTGAGACCTATCAGCCTTTCCTTGTATGTTTTCTCTGATAGCCCCTGGATCATTTTGGTCACCATCTTCTGCATTGCTGCTACCATGTCACAGTCACTCTGGCGGTACAGGTTCCAGAACTTTGCACAGTACTCCAGGTGGAAGAAAACTAGAGATCAATACAGAGGAAGGATTACCTCCCTGTATCTGCTACTGATACCTCTTCCTAGACACTCCAATATTCTGTTAGCATTACCCACTGCTCTGTTGCACTTGGCCAACACTTTGAAGCTTTCCAATATTACCACCCCAATGTCTCCTTCCTCAGTCATTCTCTTCACTACCAGACACCCATCAGGTATTGCAATTTTGGGTTTTTAGTCTTGATGTGCATTATATTCAATTTTTTGGGATTTCTACTGCTATATTCTGGACCATTTTCTGTCTTTTCCTAGTCATCCCTCATTGTTCTGGTTCCTTCCTTGCTGTCCACCCAACTGCAGGTATTAGTGTTTTCTGCAAAAAGGCAAATCTTCCCCTGAACGCCTATCCCTATGTCACAGATGAAAATGTTAAAGTGGATGGACCGCAGGACTGAACCCTGTCCCTGTGGTACTCCACTTGTGACTTCTTTAACCTCTGAAAATGCCCTGTTTATGACCACCCTCTGCATTCCACCCTTCAGTCAGTTTTCTACCCATAGAGTTACCCTTTTGTCCAACCCCAGATCTCTTTGTTTCTTCACCAGCCTCCTATGGAGGAACCGAGTCAAAGACTTTACTAAACTCCCAGTATGGTATGTCAACTGCCTGCCCTTTATTGGCTGCCCTCATTATCCAAGCAAAACAAGTTGATCAGGTTTGCCTGGCATGACCTCCCCCTCGTGACCCCATGTTGTGTGTTATCTTGGAGAGTTTGATTCAAGGAATTCTACCAACCTTTCCTTTAGGATAGTTTCTAGCAATGTCCCCACTGTAGACACCATGCTGACAAGTCTATAGTTTCTTTGATCACCCATACTGCAACAGAGGCACGGCATCAGCTGTCATCTGGTATCTGGCTACCATCCTAGTGCTTAGACAGCAGTTCTAGATATCCATTACCATTTTGGCAAGCACCATACTATCTGTCACAGCAGTCTTGGCCACATTTGGTCTGCTCCCATTGATTTGTCCACCTTTAGCACTTTCAGTCCCTCCAGCACCCTTCCCTTACTGATAGAAATTCTATTGGGCTTTTCCTTCCCTGCCCTTCAGTCAAACGGGCCTTACCCGGTTACCAAAGAATAAAATAAAAAAAAAATAAAAAAATTGCACAGTCTGGCAGTGGGTCTTCCTCTTCCTTTGTAATAACTGAAAAAAAAGTATTGGTTCAGTACATTAGCCATACATGTATCCCCCTCCCTCCCACCCTCCTTCCTGTCTTAACCTAACTATTCCTCTTTAGTCTTGTACGTCTTCCATATGTACTGGAAAAATGCTTTAGCCACTTGCTTCTCTTCCTCTCTTAATCTCTATTTCACCTCAATCTTAACTTTTTTCATTAACCGACTAGTTTATCTTGTTTTCATTAGCTATATTTTCCTGTCCTCATAGGACTGGCTTCCTTATATCTCATTAATGCCTTATCTTTCCCTATCTCCACCTATCTCATTGCTTCCATGAACCTCATCATTTTTTCTTTTGCTTTTCTGCTCTTACTTACAACCCCTTCAAAAGCAAGTGCTGTAGCTTCTGCTGCTCACTTCTTAAAGGCTTCAATTTACCATGCATGCCTCTAAACATGGGATTTATGAAACGTTTATCCTTGCTGATACTGGCAAAATTCATAGCAATATAGATGGCGGTCACTGACCTTGAAATGATTTTAAAATTGACAGACAGTAATACAATTAACAAACTACAAAATTCAAAGGATTTAAATATTTACAATGTTGCTTTGCAAAACCCCTTTTTAGGGTCATGATGGATGTTCTAAACGTATACAAGATTTGAAACAATTCATACTGGTACAAATGAGAGAAGAGTAATAAAGAATGTCCTATGCTTACTGATGTGCTAGAAATAGTAAAGTAATTAGGATCTCAATTAGAGGCCAGTAGTCTTGTGAAATACAAAGTAGAATATGTAAATAAAGGACATGTATAACGTTTGCCTTTATGAGAAGGACACATTGAATACTGTAGGTCAAAGAGCAACATACTCATTGAAAAATGTTTTTAAAATAGGTAAATGAAACATAATGTAAAGTCCTTACCTATAGCTCGGTTTACCTATAGTGCTTAGACAGAGCTAGCACTGACCTCCCCACAGCGACTAGCTTCTGGCTATGCGACTGTCGGCATTGTAGCCGCGAGATGTTGGCGACACAATCGGGGCTGTGTTTCTCAACCCCCTTCACACCCGAGTCAGAGTTGGGCCGGGGGCAACACCCAGTGAGGCAGTTCTGATTGTCAAGATGACCATCACAGCGACGGGCGGGTTTTTCCCAATTCCTGTCACTGTGATGGTCTTCGCGGTGCCGGAGTCACTTCAGTGATGGCATACCATATAGAACTCTAAGTAGAAAGCAGCTGTTGGCTGTTTTAAATTTAGATAAGTGAAGTATAATATAATAAACTGTGGCATTTTTTCTGATAGTGCCATGGACCAGCCAGTCAGGATCAACACATGTTTCTATAGCCCATGGAGTGAGGCTAGTTCTTCAGAGTGCCTGGTGCTAGCGTTAGGTACTGTTTAAGGTCTCTAACCCCAAATTGGGTCTGGGGACATCATAAATGGTAGGACGTTTTGATTGGAAGATTTTACATAGTGAACTTCACTGAAGTGATGTTTTTATAGTTAGACTGTCCTATAGAAGTGCAGCTTAACTCTATATTAGAGCAAGGCTGGGCTACTACTGAAGTTCCTTCAGCCTCAGTCTCTCAGTCTCTCTCTCTCTCTATCACTCTCTATCTCCCTTCTCCCTCCCTCCCCCACCCCATGAATAAAAGCTTAGCTATTGATTACAAATGTAGGGGAGAAACATTCAGAACAATTCAGCATGTTAAGTTTTTCCTTAAATATGCTTTATTTTATCCATTTCTCTGGCAAGTAACTGTCTACAGAGGTGGGAAGTTCTCTCAACATTTTCTGCAGGCAGATAGAGCCACAAAACATTACAGTATTAATAACCTATGCAGACAGTTTTTGCCAGATAATTAAATCAAATGAAATAAGATAGACATAAGCAACATCTTGGCACACAGAATTTATTTTGTGTGTGCCTTCTACTTACATATTTATTATTGTAGAACTGGACTCTGGCATCCAGGAGTCCAGTTTTCACATCAGATGGAACTGTAATGCTGTACATTGCCTTTGTTTTCATAGATATAGGTTACCTGGTTATCTATAGCTATGGGAAGGTGTTATTTAATGAAGAGTGTGAGATAAAAAACACTTTATTATATATATATATCTGGGTGCCTGCATGAAAAGGGGTTACCAATGGTGTCCCAAAATGTACATGCCATCTATAAACTATGTAAAACCTGTGCCTAGTAAATGACTATGCTGTAGAACAATATGTAATGTGGAGATATAAATTACATAGTATGAATGCTGCCAGTTGTTAATTTCCTCAAGACAGAAACATGACTTGTGATAAAAGCTGTAATTTTTTGTGCCTAATTTGTGACATTGTGGCACACACTGTAAACAGTATTTATTATTTTTATTAAAAAAATTGCTCTTTACCACAATAAACTGATTGACTTATTGTCCTGTGTCCAGACTTTGCTTTCAGACCATTTAATTAATGTTAAATGTGCCTGTATAGTGCTTACACAGCAGAGTAAATGTGGTAGCTAAAGTAAACACTTGTGTCTCCAGTGGTTACGTTCATCCTTTGCCCCAAAATGTACTTATGTTAATAAATCCTCCAGAAATCGCATTGTGTTTTGATCAGGGAGCTTCTGCAAAAGACACAGCACTAAGTTTCATTGGAGAATACTGTACTGCAGGAGCGCTGCATCTGACCTTTGTCCCCATGGTCTCGTTGTGTCCTGAAGTCCTTGATGTTTGTTCACTCCCACCCCAGTGCCTCTCCCAACCCCCAATAATCATGTTAGTGCATTTATGTGCACCAAGAGTAGGGAGGGCTCTCAGAGTGCTTAAAAGCACAAGAATTTGTGTCGGAGTCCCAGTCCTGCTCTTGCCAACTTGCACAACAATCCCGGTGTCCAGCCAGCAGCATGTCAGTTAAGTGAGCGGCCACATAGAGCCCAGGTAGGCCATTGTTACTTTCAGGTCTAAGAATACAGCTGCAGAACGGCTTGTACAAATGGGACGTTGCTTAGAGTACAGTGTACATCTGTACATATTTTTGGGGGGCTTATTCTAGGAAATAGTATAGTGATTTGATGATTTTAATGAGCATTAGAGCCCCAATGCAGTGTTTGGGGACCACCAAATGGGTCTCATTCTCAATATTGCTGTGTGTATCTGGCTGTAAGGTTGGTGGAACAACATGTTTCTGTGCACTTACTGTGCAGTACACATGTGAACATTTTAATATATATTTTTCCTTGTGAAATGAGGCTTGGAGGTATTATGTTATTGGAGATGGGCACAGTTTAAGTAATGGAGACCCCAACATTACGTGACTCTGGCTCTTTTCTTTTTTAGAAACTTCCAATGGGCAGTTATATTGCACAAATGCAATCTAGAATTATATAGCAGTTTTAATCAGTGGCACATTTCTTTTGGGCAAGTTAAGTTTTTTTTTTGAGGGGGGGTTTGGTGGTACAGTTTTAATGGACCCAAAAGGCCAAGCACCTAGGTAGGTGTGTGTGCGTGTGTGTGTGTGTGTGTGTGTGTGTGTGTGTTTGTGTGTGTGTGTTTGTCTGTTTTCCAAATGCAGCCTTAACAAAAAATAATTGTGTTCACAGAAGTGATTTTGTTCTTGGTAAATTATTTTTTTCACATTATTTCTAAGGCTGTGTGATTCGGCTGAATTTTGGGTCTCCTTGTTCTTGTACCAATTGTGCAGTTGTAGTCCCTATTTGAAGTGGGTTTCTAACAAAATGATACAGTAATTGTATTGCATGAGAAATGTAACCTACAGATGCATTCTGTGTTATTACTAAATGTGTTTTAGGCACATTTGTTGCTTTTTGTCAGTATTTTTGGTCTTTGTTACTTTCAGCATCATGTGCTTGGGGTCCCCACTATGTTAACCACCTACACAGTGTATTTTATTAAAATAAAGAACCCTTCATGTAAACTGTGCTAGTGGAATGGTGTAGTTCAGCTTTGTGTTTATTTGGGGCCTGATTTTACAATTATCTGTGTTCTAATTTGTTCAGAGTTTACATTTTGGAATGCTTTTTGTGGTCTTAGTTACTTTAGACACCATGTGCTTGGGGTCCTCGTTATGTTAGCCACCCTTAAACTGTATTTTATTAACATAAAGAACCCTTCAAGTAAACTGTGCTGGTGGGATGGTATATTTCAGCTTCCTGTTTATTTGGGGCTTGATTCAGCAATTATATGCATTTTATTTTTTTCAGAGTTTGCATTTTGGCCATACTTTTGTGGACTTGGTTACTTTAGTCACCATGTGCTTGGGGTCCCCATTATGTTAGCCACCCATAAACTGTATTTTATTAAAATAAAGTACCCTCCAAGTAAACTATGCTGGTGGGATGATATCTTTCAGCTTTATGTGTATTTGGGGCTTGATTCAGCAATATCTGTGTTTTATTTTTTTTCAGAGTTTGCATTTTTGCCTACTTTTGTGGTCTTGGTTACTTTTGGCACCATGTGCTGGCAGCAGGCCAAGAATTCCCAGAACACCCCTACCTCATGCAAAATTTTGCTAATGTGTTGATTGCCATGGTATTTTTCAATCTTACTGCTCGTGGTGAGTGTTGTTTAATGCTATTTCACACCACCACCCTTCTGTGACCCATAATTATTTTCCTATGGTATTCATGCCAAGGCTTGCACACAAATGAGGTGGGGCTTGTGAGTGGTTTGGTGCCATTCATTCTTGAATTGGCACAGTATTCCCTGAGCAGGGAGGGCATGGGTTTGCATATTAATGGTTAATGCTTTATGTGTGAAATAGCATGAAATCCTTTCTTCTGGTGTGACAAGATGCCGAAATGTGCATGGAACCACACACATTTGCCCCACATTGCCAAAAATGTAGGGCTGGAGAGTACTTGGAGTGCAAAATGTGTGGAACAGAGGTTAGCATGGTAGCTGATGATCTACTGCCCCACAGTACATCAGCAATATGACCTCGCTGACTGTGACATCAGTGGTACTTATGAACAGCAAGTAAATGACTGGCAGGGCACTCGCCTGTGAAGTCACTGAGATCATAATGCTGCTGATGTATTGTGGGCAGTAGAGTTGTCAACTGCCAGTCTAACATCTGTTAAACACATCCAGCACAGTATTATCACATCACGACTTTCTGATGAGAAAAGAAATATACTTCAGAGAATAGAAAGTTACAGTGGACTACTAGTTCAAATTTATGTTTTCCTGTCTGCCTGTTTTGGCTCCAGTGGCTCTTTACCTTTCTGTCTTCAAGTGGAAAACACTTACCACGTTCTCACACGTGCATCTTGTAATGGTTTTTAAGAAACAAGCATTCTCCTCCTTATCTGTATGTTCGCCAAGTAGGAATCCATTTTCTACTTTCTTTCATGCATGTCTTGTAGTGGTTCTTAACAAAATGTTGTGTTCTCTCCTCCTTAACTGTGTGTTGTTCAAGTAGGAAAGCACTGCCACTTTTCTGCATGTGAGTCTTGTAGCAGTTCTTAACAACATAAAGTGTAGTCTCCTCCTTAACTGTGTGCTATCATTGCTAATGCAGAAGTCCTGTATACATACTGCAAGAACTATCTAACCAAAGAGCCAGCCAGTGTTAGGTGTAGCCATTCCATTAGCACTTTCTTCTTTTTTGGCAGCAATGACATTAAACGAAACATGCTTGGTAATATCAAAACCATACCAGGGACCCACCAAATACAAAGTGTAAAGTCAGTGAAGGCAGGACTGGTTGCAGTCAGAGACTTAACATGCTTCTGTAGACAATGTCAATGAGAGCTACCATATGACAACAGAAGGTATGTAGGACGGTGGACAGTCAAGCATTTAACAATGGCTTCTGTGCCCACTTCAAAAAAGACCCCTGTTTGCCTGCTGCACACTGAGCAGTCATGAGCCAACACCGGAATCTTCTGAAACCAGTAGTCACTCAGCTGAAACTACTTTCAGCATCCCTATATCAGTGGCCACTTGTACTAATCAGAATGACATTGCCTAGAATGATGTAGCCCCCACAACAAGCACCCAAATTGATCTTCCCGAGGATCCATGTGTTCTGCTACCTGATACCACCACACAGCAAAAACAAGAATCACACCCTCAGGCCCAATTGAAGTCAACAAACTGTATGCTGTTTATTAATCAAATGCATTTTACATTGGTGAGGTCACAGCAGTACATAAGCACCTGTATACCTTCAAATTTCTGCACCAGCATGGGGATTCAACATTTACATGGCAACTGCTTTATGACTAAGACAATGTAAAATATACCAGAATATTATAAGGGCTACTACAGCTTCAGGGAGATAGAAACTTTAAAATTAGCACTGAGGTATGGAAGAAATATCTTTTGCCTTCAAAAAGGTCTTTGGTGTCTATGTTACGTGTGCAGTCTTAAAGATGCATTAACCTCATGCCCATATAAGAGAGTTACCAAATATCACACCCCATATTAACTGGTAGAGTACACAAGTTAAACCTAATAACAAATGTTTCCTAATATGAATATTATATATGATAAGAAATGAACTGGAATAATATAATGCTTTTTCTAACTCTGTCTATATGTACAATGAGAGAGAGAGAGAAAGAGAGAGGGAGAGAGACAGAGAGACAGAGAGAGAGAGAGAGAGAGTACAAGCAACAGAGAGAGAAAGAGAGAACTTATAAAATTTTGAGAAATTTTTAGAAATTGTGACTTTGGTGAAATCTGAATCCTCCTAATGTGTTTACTGAACTTTCACCCTGTACCTTGAGATTTTCTGGCTGAACTGTGGAATGATACACATGAACGATGGAATGACAGTGCTGGGAGATTCCATTCCACACTTTAACACATCAATCTGCAATACAGGCAATCATTCTGTAGTTCAGTAATCAGTTCTGCAGAATTCTTTACATAGTTTAATACATTAAGTGGCAAATCATACATTTATTCCTCAATTCAAAGTCAGAATTTCATGAAAGCTGCCAATGTGCATTCTGAAATTTCATGGAAGTGAATTTCTGACTTTCATGGTAATTCTGCCAGCAGCATTTTATTTTCATACAGCAATAATACGTATCATGTAGGCATTAAACATAACTATTTCAAAGAGAGTTTATGAGCCTGAACTCATTTGGGATCATCCCCAATGCAGGGTTACTATCCATAGAACATGCCAGGCACCACCAAACCCTCCAAGTCTTAAAGTAGGAACTCTTCACTGCATAAATGATATTCTGCTACTGCATAATATCGCTGTTCTTCGCATTATCTGATATGTCACCTGCCATATTGTCAGCAATGTCTGCAAAAAGATATAGCAGATCATTTTTGTAAGAAGAAAATCAGTTGAACGTATTTTCTACTTTGAAGGAGCCCTTGAGAAGATGGTTAAAATGTCAGAAAATGTTTATTTTAAAATGTTTTGAAACCTCAATATGTGACTCAGTTTTGCATATTAAATGTACTCCATACTAAAGATGCAATGAGCATTTGAGAAGCCAGGGGCATCATACTTCATATCTATCTATCATATCTTCAGCAGAAGGGCAGACAGCAAGGAGAACCAGGGATAAATGACAACCAAGGAAGGGGCTGGAGTAGAACAGTGAAGCAGTCTAGGGAGGTCAAATCATGGAAAGCCATGTGTGCAAATGCCAGGAGCCTTAGCAACAAGATGGAAGATCTGGAGGCTGTCATGGTACAGTCAGACCTGGACATTGTGGCCATCACTGAAACCTGGTGTAATGATAACCATGACTGGGAGATGGCCATACCTGGCTACAACATATTCAGAAGAGACAGAGCAGGCAGGAAGGGAGGAGGAGTGGCACTGTTTGTGAAAAATGACATAAGGGCCACACAGATCCAGGAGGAACAAAATGGGGGAGAGATACTGTGGGTTAAGCTGGAAAGGAAAATGGGGCCAGCCATCCGCTCAGGTGTGGTCTATAGACCACCAGCCCAGGAGGAAGAAACAGATAGGGAGCTGATGCTAGCCATCCAAAGGATGGCTGACAAGGGTGAGGTACTGGTTGGAGACTTCAATATACCAGATGTGGACTGGAGCATCCAGCAGCAGCATCAACTAGAGCAGATTTATCCTGGACTCCTTCAGGTGCCTTCCTCAAGCAACTGGTCATGGAACCAACTCGGCAGAAGGCAATACTGGACCTTGTGCTCACAAACAGGGACAGTGTGATGGGGGTAACAGTGGGGGAGCACCTGGGTAACAGTGACCACCAGTCATTGTGGTTTGAAATCACAGAAAGAGCAGAACCAAACCACACAAAACACGTATCCTGGATTTTAGGGGCAGACTTTGGGAAAATGGGAGATGCTTGAAAGAGGCATTAAGGGAATGGGACAGGAATCAGGGATTGAGGAACAGTGGGCAGTATTTAAAATGGGGATTATAAGAACAACAGAATTATGCATTAAGCAGGTTAGCAAGAGGAAAAGAAAGAGGAGACCATTATGGTTTTCCAAGAGGTAGCAAAGAAAGTGAAAGCCAAAAGACTGCATTCAGGCAATACAAAAGACACAGGCAGAAGGGGATAGGAGAAGTACCAGGAGAAACAAAGGAGGCAGGGAAGTCAGTAAAGGAAGCCAAAGCTCAGACAGAAGAACACATTGCAAAATCAGTGGTTAAAGGGACAAAACCTTTTACAGGTACATAAGGAAAAAGAAGGACAAAGGGAGGGATAGTTAGACTGAAGGGGAGGATGGGAGCAGCGTGGAGGATGACAACAGTAAAGCTGACATATTGAACAGGTATTTCTGCTCCAGTCTTTACTAAGGAAGAGGGGGTAATGGGTCTGAAGGAGTACAAGGGTAGAATGGCAGAAATTGACACAAGTCCCTTTACATGAGAAAGGGTCCTGAAGGAACTGGAAGTAATAAGAGTTGACAAAGCAATGGGGCCAGATGGGGTGCACCCCAGGGTCCTTAAAGAACTAAGAGAGGTGGTGGCTGAACCTCTGGCTATCCTGTTCAGCCAATCACTGGAAACAGGGAGGTACCCAAAGACTGGAGGACAGCAGATGTAGTCCCCTTATACAAAGTGGGAACAAAGAGGAAGCAGGGAACTACAGACCAGTCAGCCTCACCTCGGTAGTGGAAAGATCATGGAAGCACTACTGAAGGAGAGATTGGTGGAACATCTGTTGTCAATGGACTACAGGACCCAAGGCAGCATGGTTTCACCAGGGGAGGCCGCGTCAGACCAACCTCATTGAATTTTTGACTGGGTGACTAGGGAGGTGGATCAGAGGAGGGCAGTGGACATGGCCTATCTGGACTTCAGCAAGGCCTTTGACACTGTGCCACATAGAAGACTATTACACAAACTGGGGAATATGGTGTGGGCAGGACAGTAGTGTGGTGGGTAGGTAACTGGCTGGGTGACAGGACACAGAGGGTGGTGGTAAATGGCTGTCACTCCACAGAGGGAAGAGTGACCAGTGGGGTACCACAGGGATCTAGTGCTGGGACCGGTCCTATTCAACATCTTCATCAGTGACATTGCACAGGATATAGAAGGGAGAATTTCACTGTTCGCTGATGACACAAAGCTCTGTAACAGAGTAGACACACCAGAGGGTGTAGACAGAATGAGAAGGACCTGCAGAAACTTGAAGAATGGTCAAGGGTTTGGCAGTTGAAATTCAATGCAAAGAAGTGCAAGATAATGCATATAGGCACAAAAACCCTGGCACAATATATCAGTTGGGGGGTGAGGATATGCATGCACCAAGTAGGAAAGGGATCTTGGGGTTGTCATCTCTGATGACCTCAAGGTAGGGAAACAGTGTGACAAGGCATCAGGTAAAGCAAATAGGATGCTGGGATGTATAGGCAGGGCATCACCAGCAGGAAAAGGGAGGTCATAATTCCGCTATACAGGACACTAGTGAGGCCCCACCTGGAGTACAGTGTACAGTTCTGGAGACCATACCTATGTAAGGACATAGACAGGGTAGAGAAGGTTCAGAGGAGGGCAACAAAGATGGTGCATGGGTTGCATCACAAATCCTATGAAGACAGGTTGAAGGAACTGAACATGTACTCCCTGGAGGAGAGGAGGAGAGAGGGATATGATAGAGACATACAAGTATCTTACAGGGAGGAACAGGGTGCAGGAAAACACTATTTTAAGCGAAAAAGATGTTTCAGGACTAGAGGGCATGGGATGAAGTTGGAGGGAGGGCGATTCAGAGGAAACATGAGAAAGAATTTCTTCACAGACGGGTGGTGGACAAGTGGAACACCCTGCCAGAGGAAGTGGTGGGGCTGAAACAATCATGGGATTTAAGAATGCATGGGATAGACATAAAGGAATTCTAGAGGTCAGGGGTAAGGGGAAATAGACTTCTAGGAAAACAAACTGAACTTACAAGCTTAAATGGGCAGACTAGGTGGGCCATAGGCCCTTATCTGCCGACACTGTCTATGTATCTATGTATTGTATGGAATATGTTCAATGGCAGAAGAATGCATTTTATGATATCTGAAAATGTCTAATCCATTTTTAGAAGATTGCATTTCTGGGAGTTTTACGTATGTGCAGTATACTGTATTTCCAGTTATGTTGCACTGAGCAAGCTTGTATGGGTCTAATGATTTGGGCATTTTTTTTTTGTATTTCTATGCATTATGTCAGCAAAAACTAGCAGCACTGTATACCAAACTTTTTCTGCACAACTTCAAAACAGCTTCTGATGACTCAGGGTAAATGATGAAACATAATTGTGGTGTGTTGGTAAAGTACCAAGCATGTAAAAGTTAAACCTGCTACGGACAGTTGAGAAAATGCTAATTTTTAAAATACATACTATTTATGAGTTATTGAATGATGTGAGTAATAGAACAGACTGGCTAATACTAAGGAATCATTTTTAGGCACAAAAAATGTCAATGAAAATAAAAGAAGCTGATGTAAATGATTAATGCCTGCATCATCTACTGCAATAGAAAAAGGAACAAAGGTTATAATGCTTGAGAAATGTTTCTTCAGACCCCACATACATGATGAAATTGACTATCAGTATGAGATCTTCATAAAAATTACTTAAGACAAAAGAAGCACAAATATATCAAAAGGTATTAAAATAATAAAAAAGTTCTGGTAGAGCAACTATGGCTGTAAATGCATTAACGAGATAAGGGTGTTTCATGGGCTTAAACATAACATGAATTGCCATTGCATACACTAACCAAATCAAAGTGCGGTACATTGAGAAAGGGCAGATATAAAAATAATACCACTGTCTGTACTATAGTTACCTATATGTTTCACATTTTATTCTATGCACTGTTATAGCATCAACTCAACAGAACTGGGCCATGATACACATGAAGGTACCGTGCCTTAACTGCAAACACTATATTTTGTGACAAGGTGAAAGATAAACACAATGTTGAGACATGTTTAGGAAGACATTTAATGTGTTTAATTGATTTTTTTAGAGATTGCTATACAGTACACACACACATAATTAGTATAATATAAAAGTGCATATACCCAAATGTCAATGTAAATCTTACACATTTCATTACAAGTTGTTCTCTTGAAAGATCTTACCATACAACGTCTAAAAATGGGCTTTAGGTAAAAGTAAACTGTGGTAGGTGTGTTATTGAGGGTATTGCATAGTTTATCTTTTATTGCTGCTCCACCCAGGCACACACAATATGAAAATCAACAACCCCTTGATATGAAGCAACAGGAATTAGTTAGTACAAGGACAGAAACAAGTAGGAGACTGAGTAAGTGGGTAGACAAGCCTGAGTATGGTAAGTCAAATAACATTTCAAAAAGTCTCACTATTATCATTCATTTATTACAAATGCATCTGCACAGTTGGCAATTTTTGTAAAGGAGTTATTCCACATAACACATAATTTAAGTGAGAGGAATGAAGTTAATAAAAATAAAACACAGTGGAATGGAAGAGAAGTAACTATAAAATGAAGGGGGGGCAAATACAGAGCTATTCCAGTGGCAACAGGTGATGTGTTTAATTGCTCTGCATCTCAGATGGGTGCACAGGCAAAAATAACATAACATATATGGTAATAAAGAAAAATAAATTAAATACAGCTCACTGCAGAGCAGATTCACAGCTACACAAAAGTCCATGGCCAAGACATTTCTGAAACAAGCAGTAGAAGCAGCCATGCCTATGGTTGAGTGCCCTTTCACTTTCCCCAGAAGAGGTTTATTGTACTTCAGGTAACAGAAAACAACGCAGTTTGCCAACCATTTAGACAGGCACTGTTTTGAAACTTCTGTGCTCTGTCTTTTGGGTGCAAAGGAAACAAGCAACTGATCGGACTTATGAGCATCTTTAGTCCAATTCGTGTAGTAACACAGAATTCTGTGCACATCCATAGTGTGCAGAACAGCCTCCCCTTGATTAGAGTACTCAGGGAAGAATACCAGCAGTTGAATTGTCTGAGTCAACGTAAACTCAGAAACCACTTTAGGTAAAAACTTAGGGTTTGTACACAGAGCCACCTGGTTTCTGTGGAAAATCAAGTAAGGTTCCTTACACCCCAGGGCCTGAAGCTCTGAAATTCTTTGAGCTGAAGTAATAGCAACTAAGAAAAGTACTTTCCAAGACAAATAGTGCATAGCACAACTTGCTGCTAGTTCAAAAGGAGGCAAAGTAAGTTTTTCCAAAACAAAATTCAAGTCCCACAGGGGGGCTGGATTACAAATTGGTGGTTTCAGATCAAAAATTCCTTTCAAGAAGGTTTTGGAAATCTCCAATTGAGCTATGGTTTTGCCATCCATGGGGAGGTGGTAGGTTGAAACAGCAGACAGATGGACCTTCAAAGAAGAATAGCTGAGGCCGAGATCTGAAAGACGCAAGAGATACTCCATGACCTGGGGCACTGGGTAAGAGAAAGGTTCCAAACCCTTGGAGGCTGCCCAAATGGAGAATGTTTTCCATTTCATGGCATAAGCAGTGCTGGTAGAAGGCTTTCTGCCCTCTACAAGGACCTGGGCCAATAGGGCGGAATCTCCAAAGTGTGAAGCAATTATGTCCACAGGTGCCACATATGCAGGTGGAGGGACATGAGGCCTGGATGCACCAGTCTACCCTGCCCCTGAGTCAGAAGATCATAGCAGAGAGGCAGACATACTTAGGGTTCCATCAATAGCTGTTGAAGCAGAGGGAACCAAATCTGATGCTGCCAAAGAGGGGCTACTAGAATCATGTGAGACCCTTCCACCTGTAGCTTCAGGAGAACCCTCTGAAGCACTGGGAAGGGAGGAAAGGCATACAAGAACCTCCCTGTCCAGCAAAGAGACAGCACATCTCACCAGAAAACACCACACCTGGAAATGAATGAGCAAAAATTGGGTAGTTTTGCTTTGGATGGAGAGATGAAGAGGTCTATCTCCGGCCAACCCCACAGGTCGAATAAGCTTTTGACCACCTCTTGATTTAGCTCCCACTCATGAGCCCTGACTATGATATGGCTGAAACTGACTGCCCAGACATTGTTGATGCCCGGCACATGGACAGCAGTCAGGCAGAGGTCATGATGGACTGCCCAGTACCACACTCGCATCATCTTCTGGCATAGAAGGTACGAGCAAGTGTCTCCCTGTTTGTTCAGGTACCAGATCACAGACATATTGTCAGTCCAAACCAGGAGTGTCCCCAGACATAGAAGAGGCTGGAAGGCCTGAAGGACATATAGCACTGCCCTCATTTCTAACACATTGATGTGTAGAGATGCTTCCAGCTGAGACCATGTTCCCCGTGTCTGATAGTCTCCTAGGTGGCTCCCCAGCCTTGACACAAAGTATCCATTGTAAGGGTCATGGTAGGAGCAGGGTTTGAAAGGGAACCCCCACGGAGAGACTGGACAACTCCTGCCACCAAAGAAGATCCTTCTTCATGTACCCAGACACTAGGACTCTATGGTCCAGGTTGTCCAGCCACTGATCCCATTGGACATGAAGAGTCCATTGGGTCACCCTCATATGCAGTCTGGCTTTGAGGAACTGTAGGGATCACAGCTGACATCAGCCCAAGAAGATGGAGGATCAACCAGGCTGTGGTCCAGCATGAGTTGGCCACTAATCTGGCCTGTTACTGCAGGATCTCCACTCTGTCTGATGGGGGGAAGGCCCTGCCCTGGGCCATATCCAGCACCACCCCAAATCAACTGTAGGTGCTGGGAGGGGACAGGTGGGACTTGGGATAATTGACTGTTATTCCAAGTCTGAAAAAGAGGTCCAGGGTGAAGGAGAGGGACTCCCTCAGACTGCTCTGTGATGGGGCTGACAGAAGCCAGTCATCCAGATACAGGTACGATTAGATCCCCTCTGCAGCATAGGGCCACAGCCACCACTGCTAGGCACTTGGTAAAAACCTGAGCTGCCGAGGATAAGCCAAACTGGAGCGCCTTGAACTGGTAATGTTCCCCCTGGAAGGCAAACCAAAGAAAGTGGTGGTGGGCCTGGAAGACAGGGATGTGCAGATAGGCATCCTGCATGCCCAGCGCACAAAACAAATGGCCCTTGTTGAGCAACAGTAGAAATCCCTGGATGGTGAGCATACAGGACCTCTTGTACTCAATGCACAGGTTGAGCATGTTGAGGTCCAAGATAGGTCTTAGGTTGTCTGTCTTTTTGGGCACTAGAAAGAAATGGAAGTAGTACCTTTCTCCTATCTGTACTGGAGCCACGGGCTCTATAGCTGACTTTTGCAGAAGAGCCTGGATCTCATCCCTTATCAGAGACAGGTGCCTTGGAGAATAATGGGAGAGGCCTGGGGAGTTATCCGGAGGCCTGTCTAGGAACTCTATGGCGTGAGGTCTTGCTATTAACTGAATGACCCAAGAGTCCATGGTTATGTCCTGTGTCTCTGGAAGGTAAATGGAAAATCCCCCCCACTGATTCCCCCAGAGGATCTGGAGAAGGCAGGGAGGTCCCCCATGAATCAGGAGGCTGAGGGGAGGGAGCTGGCAGCTCCTCCAGGGGGCCTCTGGGTCTTGGTAGAGTGAATAGAGGGTTCCTGATGATGGATACTGGCATTTGGCCTGGCGTTTGGCAGGGGTCTCTTTTTTTTCTGGCATCTCTGTTGCTGATGAAAAGGCTGTTTACCTTTGTAACCTCCTCGGTACATGAAGTGGACGTTGAGGATGGATTTACCATGGTTCCTGCAATTCAATGATAATATCCTTGGCATCACCACTGAATAACATGGATCCACTAAAAAGGGCATCCAGGATAGCGGTCTGGATGTCTTGTGCCATGGTGGCAATCCTGAGCCATGAATATCACCTAATGCAGACAGCAGTGGCTGGGATGTGAGCAACTGAGTCTACTGTGTCATAAGTGGCCAGGAGGGCATGACGACAGGAGATTTTAGCCATTCTCACTGTTTTGGCAATCTCAGCCTTAAGCTCCTGGCCTTGGATAGCTTTCAGCTTGGACTCAAGTGAGGCCAGGGGAAGATGTCTGGTAGGAAACCATATGAGCCACATAATTAAGGGACCTGAGGGTGCAAGTGGAGGAGGAATGGATCTTGTGACCAAAACTGTCCAGCTGCTTAGACTCCTTATCAGAAGGAAACATGCCCAAATGTTTAGATTTAGCGGACTGGTTGTGGGCAGCTGTGATAACAACCGAGTCTGCATTAGGATGGCCAGTAAGGTGTGTGACCCCATCTCAGGGGTGGTACATCCTGTCTGCCTGGTTTGAAACAGCCAGAATGGAGGAAGGCTGTTGCCAGATAATGGACATCAGGTCTTCATGCGGCCCAGTCTAAGGCAGTATCAGCATAGGAGCTGTGTCAGTCTTGTCTAGATGCTCCACAAGCCTTTTCCACTTTGGATCCTGTTCCTGGATAGCCCAGCCACAGGCATTTTGCATAGTTATGAAGAGTTCTGCAAAGGAAGGGTCCTCCAGAGGGGACTTCAGGGACTCCTTAGGCTGAGGCTCTACAGGTGCATGCATACCAGAGCTGGAGGATGAGTTAGAGTCCAAGTCTGAAGAGTGCCTGCTGGGGGTCTGAACCCTTTTTAGAGGAGTGTCTTGGGTTTTATTCCTGACCTGGTGTCTAGAGGAGCCTTCTCTGGAAAGGTGGGAATCCATTGGAGAGGCTGATCTAGGGGTTGGAAAGGAGGTGGGAGCAGAGGCCGCCACTGATTTCTGATGATCAAGCTTGAAGGCTAGTTAAGTCCTGGCCTCCTGAATCAGGGTCTGAAACACTGCCTGGATATCAGCTTGAGGCTGCTGTGGAGGAAGAGGCTGAGGTTGAGGAGGAGGGGGAGGTGGAGGAGGAGGAGACTGGTATAATGAATAGCTCAGCATCTAATATTGAGAGTATCCATGAATCAGAGAGGAGTAGGGAAAGCCAGAAGGAGCATACGCTTAATTAGACATAGCCCAGCGTCTGGTACCCCAGTACATAATGGGGTTGATAACCAGGCATTGGATACCTCAGCGAACGGTACATTGGGTATTGTGGGATGGATAGCACATACAGCCAGCCAGAAGTGGAGCTGAAGGCCAGGCAGGAAGTCCAGAAGGATCAGGCATCGGTCCCATAGGAACATTCAAAGGGGCTAGCACTGGATCAGGTACAGAAATGCCCAGTAACAGATGATTCAGTGCCTGGGGGCCTGACAGAAGGCCATCCAGCATTTGAGGAATGTCCAGAGTGCCAGACATATCCTGGCCCAGCAAAGGGCCACCTGGTGAAGGGTCACTTGGCATCGGGGTGTAAGTAGAACCCGACGGAAGACCCACCGTCATCTGGGGAGCTGGAGTCCAAGGTGACAGAACCTGGTTGTCCAAAGGGGTTTAAGTTGAGGAGGTCCTGCCAGAAGGTCCCTGGAGGGATTAACAATAGGCCCAGGGGGTGAACCAGGAAGAGACTAACCCAGCAAAGGAAAGGGAACCTCCTGATTACTTCCCACCTCCGACTCTTGATCTTCAGGCAAGCTCTGAGGGTCTGATTTGGTCAGTGGGAGTGAGGAGCCCTCTAAAGACCGTTGTGTGTTTGGCAGCTGGCTCAACTCAACATCAAGAGTGTCCTGTGACCCCAATGGGAGAGCCTCAGCTGTGCAGTCCCTAGAAGGACTGGGGAGAGACTAATCAGCTGCAGCAGTGCAGATGTCAGAAGCACTAAAATCTGACTTATCTGCCTGGGCCATGTAGACAACAGTGGAGCTGGAGTCCAGCTTACTGGCTGTGCCTGTGTACTCCTCGGTGGGGTTGGGGAGTGACTTATCAACCTAGCTGCTGGTGATAGACCCTCCAGAAGATATGGGCCTAAGGAGCACAATAGGGGGATCTGTCATCCAAGAAGAGCCTAGACTGCACCATGAGTAAAGCAGGCAGGGAGGCTGTGGTCTGATCCCCCAGAGTGGTAGAAGACCTGGCAGTAGGGGTACTTACTGAAGTGGATGCCCCTCCGGTGTCAGTGATGCCCAATGGTCACCGCCAAGTGGATGGAGACCTATCCCACTCTTGGTGCCTCTCCTTGTCCTTTTTCTTCTTTTTGGGTTCTGGGCATTGGAGAAGAAGATCTTTCCCACAGATTCTGCATCTCCTTTTCCATCAAAGCTAGGTGCTCCTCCAGCAAGTAGGTTTTGAGCTTTTTCTGGTGCCTAATCCATATTGCCTGGTTGAAGGATTGGCAGGCTGCACAGTCCTTGACATGGTGTTTGGGGCCTAGGCAGATCACGCAGTGGGAATGCTAGTCCACATGCAGGATCTGGGTGCTGCAGGACTTGCACGTCTTCTTTTTAATGCATCACCCAACTGTTCATGTTCCTGAATTGTACCTCTAACTGTATCTCATGCTGAAAATTTGTCACTGCTATTTATTTGCTTCCTCTTTCTTCTGTATATTCCTCAAGATCTCTGTGTTACACCTGTTTATGTTAGGCCTGTTTATACTATATTTTACTGTGTAATTGTTTGACCTGATGTTCTGTTCTCTTTTTATGCTTAACTGGACATTTGTGTAAATGGGCAGTTTTGCTCACATACCTTTCAGTATAAAACAAAGATTAATTGATTGATTAAAAATGGGACTGACAGACCTGAACCACAGCAGTTCTGTAAAAATCCAAACTGGCCATACTGAGTGCAACTTGTACAAATACTGCCTGTCCAGTCACTCTGACTGCACTGTTCAGTCTGACCTTTATATATCTGATCCACTCTTGGATGTCTGTTTTTCAACTCTTCCTTGGCATGGTTGAAAATGGAACCGTGAGGACCAGACCAGATAGGTAAAAGCCAGACCAGATCATCTGAAGTGAGTGGATCAGCAATATTAGTTATGCCCAGTCCAGATTTTACAGCTCTGGTCCAGGTCTGGTGATCTGGTTTTTACCCATACCCCACTGCATGTGGCTTAGTGAGATACTGTACAGAAGGATGCAGAGTCTAACCCATTGAAGGTTGAAGTTTCAGAAAACCATTATGCTAAAAACAGCAAGACTCACTCAATTCCTGATGACCCCCAACCCCCAAGTCACTCTTAGTCCTCTACCAAAGTCATGCCCAAATATCGGTGCCTCTACATCCACACCATTAAGCTTTCAATGCCATCTGCCATCATGCCTCTTCTGCTGCCATGAGCTCCGCCATCCATGCAGTCCCATTCTGCATGTGGCAGCCCCCTCCCAAACAAGGCAATTTTCCAGGGTGTAGCACTTTATACCACATCAACTAATTTATTGCTAGACTCCTTATTTTAAAACATTTAGTTGAGAAATTTTTGTTTTAGCATACCCATGGCCTGGAAAAATTAATTTGTAAAAGAAACCAAAGCCCCCATTTATCATTTCATTTAATCACAATACATCATGTTATGATCTGATCAGATTCTATGTGTGACCTAAATCAAACAAAAATTAGACACAGACACCTACCTATTTGCAATTGAAGCAAATGTGGTTACTATTATTCAGTTGTAAACACATATAGTCACAAATTACAGGTTTACAACATTCAGTAGAATACAAACAGTAGCCCAGAACTGCCTGCTTGAGAAAATGAAGTTGGTGTATTATTTGGAAACAGGCATCATTGGGACTCTTTGCTATGGAATGTCCTGCAAAGTAGCAGAATGACTGCTCTTAGGATGGTGATGCCAAATGGCTTAATGAGGTGTTCCTTGGGGCTGAGGGCACAGCACAGCTTATTTGTTATGCAGAAAGCTCCAGGGAATGTTTAACCTATTCTACTTCCAATAGATTTCTATGATGTCTGTACTATTAATTGGTAATCTGACACAGAATGACTGCCAGATGATAATGAGTTAACTTTCTGTGGACTCAATTAACTCCTCGAGCCAGAGGAAAAATAATGCTCTGCAGTTTCCTATACACACACACGCAGGCAGTGTAGTAATGAGGCTTCAGCGGTGGAATCTATTTGTAACACTCTATCATGTTATTTGGTAGCAAAAATGACATCAGCCCTTTACTGAATGCAAAACTTCTGCTGGGCTATCCCCACAGTCATAAAAAGGCAAAAAGAAAGGTGCGTTGTAGAGCTGAATAATACAACGTTGAAGAAGACTGAGATTGCTTAAAAGCATATTTATTTATTTTTTCAAAATTGTAATCCATGATGCGACAGGGGCGGTTACATGGGGAAACAGTAACTAGCCATGAATGTTTACAGACATTAGATATGCAAAAATCACTGAAGTAGTGTAAATAAAACAAGGTACAAAATACTGAAAGATACACAGCAAGAACACATAGCTGGGGTAAAGAATGCAGACAAATTAAACAATGTAAAAAAGGACTTAGAGAGTTAGAGGAAGGGGAGGAAAAAGAAACGTGCTGAAAATGACAGTGGTACAACATTTACAGAAAACAGAGAACAGCAAAAAAGCTGGGGAGGAAGAACTGTGTCAAAATAAGTAGAGGAAAAGGGGTGAGGAAGAGAGGGGAAAGAAAACTTGGGTAAAACAAAACATCTAGGTGCAGATATGCAGACAGGCATACATTAACCAAATAGTCAGGTAATGACAACTGAAATACTTGAAGGCTGGTTCTATGTGATAACAGCAACCTCCGAAAGGCGATCCCTATTATCACGACCTGCATTTTTCGGCGATATTCATTAAAAGGTGACCAGGAAACTGTGCATGCAGGGAGGCTGTGCCCCCTGCACCCCCCAGTGGGAAGCTTCACCCCCCACACCCCCTAACTAAAGATTCTAAACTCCAGAGGGTGCATGTCGGAGAGGGGGGGCACAGCCCAGTTTAAAAAACAATTAAGTCCTGAAGCTGTGGGACGCAGCAAAATTGTACCCTCCCCAGTCCTGAACCCAGGACCTGCTCCGTCAGAGCCAACCACCCTACCCACCACATCACATGGTTGGCTCTGCAGATGCAGGCACAATACAGGGTTACAACCCTGTTCCCCATCCCTCCAGCTCCTGTTGCCCCCCTCCCTTCCTGTCGCCCACCCTACTCTCACAGTCGCAACATTTGCCATCCTCCTGCCATCTCCCATGATGATAGCATGATCATATGGGTCGCCGTTTTGACATTCGCCCATATGCGATCACTATCATCATGGTATACCTTAAGGGCCTGATCCACAACTAGGCACAGCAGCCACTGTCCTTATGAATAATGCATGCATGTGGCTGTGCAGTGCACCTCTGCCATGCAAGTGGAGAAATCCAAACTGGTCATGGGCAGTCCCAACAGGTGCTGGAAGCACAGTATAGTGATGTGGTGGGGCTGGCCCATCATCTGTATGGGACCGTACATGCCCATGGAATGCCCATTAACCCTGCTATGCACTGTATGGTGATTTCTGGGTCCCATGTTCCACCACTTGAAAATGGCATCTGTGAATACCATGGATGTGGTGCACCGTGGCACAATGAGCAGCTGTACCACTGCCACAACACCACGATCAACAGGGAGGAAGCTGTAGAGAATGTTGCATCACCATGGGATGGAAGTGCTGGTACGCATGGCACCCATGCCCTCCATGCCAGGCCATGGAGATCAAACCTAATTCCAATGGCCAAGGAAACAGCCATACTGGCAATGAAAGTATGGGCAAGCTATGCTACCCTGTATGGGGCTGAGGAACTAAAGGAGATGCTTGCCCACAAGCAGCTGATGTGCCTGAGCATCCAGGATGCTGTGAATGCTGCCAATAATATGCCATGGATGATCGATGTGTTCAAGCACAAATGTCATGAACTGCATGGAGTGGCAAAGAGGAAGACGGCACAATGATGGTAGGCACTGCTGGTGACAGGAAGTGGAAGCCCTGGAGGAGATCCAGATCTCACAGAAGTGGAGAGCATCATGGCCAACACCATCACCCAGCAGGCTGTCAGAGGGGAGGATGATGGGCTTTAAACACTGGAAGATGAGTACAGGGGCCCACCAGGGCTGAGTGTGGCATGACTGCCAAGAACAGGTAACCCAGTGCACTCTATGTTGCTCTACAAGAGACGGTATGGCAACCCCTGCACCAGACACAGCAGAAGACAAGGATGATGAGGAGATACAGGGCACAGGTAGGGCACAAGTTGCCACATATACTGCCACATGCTGAGGGAACATGGGGCACAGATGGTGTCATCTACATAACGGTGGAAACATATGCATAGGTGGAGGCCAGGAATGACAGACACATCCAGGTGATAGGCTCCTAACCAGGCAGTGGTGTGCACACATGGTGGTCTGATAGAGTGCAGTGGCACTGTTCCTGACATATTGTACAGGGCCTTAGGAGGTAGGGGTGCTCTGAAAACATGGGCACACATCATGCCTAACACCTGATTACTTCTCATCCAACAGGTACCCTGCCCAACATGTACCTGGCCAAGCACCCAGGACACTCAGGACATTTGGGGCACAGAGGGCACCCCAGCTATTTGCTGGCCAGTCATTGAAATGGAGGACACAGACCCTACCCACAGCATAGCACAGATCACAGATAATACACACACATGCACACACACACGCACACCCGCGCATGTGCACCCACACACACACACACACACACCAATGCACAAGCCATGTGTTACTCCACAACAGCCCCCACCCCACACTCCCCACCATAGGCAGACACTGGGATAGACACACAGGGGACACCAGCAGATATCACACCACCAGTGGGCCACCTTGCAGGTCAGCCACAGCTGGACAGTGGTGTATGGCAGTTGTGTGGCCAGGTCCAGTCACCGGACAGGGACACAGACTGCTTGGTTTGTCAGTTCCAGACTCCATCCAGCACCCTAGGTGGAAGTCCCTGCATGAATTCATGACCTGGGATGTTACAGATCCCACCATGAAGGGGAGCAATCCTTGACCTAGTACTCACCAATGGGGAGCATGTACAGGAGTTAGAGATCAGGGAACCTCTGGGTGATAGCAACCACAGTATAGTGTGGTTCAGTTTGGACATGGGCAGGGATAACTTTCCCACCAAAACCAGAACACTGGATTTCAAGAGGGCAAATTTTAAGGGGATGGGAGAGGTGCTAAGAAGACATGTAGTGGGCATTAAAGAAGACATGGGGTGGATAAAACATGGGCCACCATCAGAGAGGTAATTCTAACAGCCACAAAGGATTGTATCAAGCTGAGAGGGAATGGGGGCCAGATCACTGAGCTGATTTAGCTATGAGTTGGCCAGAGCAGTGAGGGAAAAATGGGTGACCTTCAAAAATTCAGGAGAACAGCAAGTGAAGAAGATGAGGAAGAATGCCTGAGGTGGGCTAGGGTGGCACGAAGGGAGGTACAACATGCTAAGGTGCAGAAAGAGCTCCAAACAGCTGAAGGGATAAAGAAGGGGGAGAAGGCCTTCTTTTGCTACATAAGCAAACAGAGGGACAAAAAAGACAGTATAGTTAGATTAAGGAAGGGGGATGAATGGGTAGATGAAGACGTGAGCAAAGCAGGAGTATTAAATTAATACTTCTGCTCTGTCTTTAAAAGGGAAAAGGATGAACCAGTGCCACATGGGGGGAGAAGGAGGGAGGAGCCTGGGGGGACCGAAGCATTAGTAGAGACTGGAAGAGTGAGGGAGGGGCTGCTGGCACTGAAGGTGGATAAATCCCCGGGACCAGACGGCATACACCCTAGGGTGCTGAAAGAACTGGCAGAGGATCTGGCGGGGCCACTGGCTGTTCTTTTCAATAGATCCCTGGAGTTGGGCATGGTGCCACTGGAATGGAGAATGGCTCATGTGGTGCTCTTCACAAGAGTGAACCCAAGGATGACCGAGGGAACTATAGGCTGGTCAGCCTGACCTTGATAGTATGTAAACTTATGGAGACCATACTAAAGGAAAGACTGGTGAGATACATTGAGGAGAATGGTCTACAGGATGGAAGACAGCATTGGTTTGTGGCTGGCAGATGGCATCAAATGAACCTGATCTAATTCTTTGATTGTATCACAAGGGAGTGGACAGAGGCCAGGTGATGGACATCATATGCTTGTACTTCAGCAAGGCCTTCAATTCTGTACCACACAGGAGGCTGATAATGAAACAAACAGATCTAGGGGTGGGGGAGTAAATGGTAAGGTGGGCAGGCAAGTGGTTAAGTGGCAGAAGCTAGACAGTAGTGGTGGGGTGAGAGTTCTCCGGCACAAAGAAGGTCACCAGTGGGGTCCCGCAGGGATCGGTGTAGGGGTCAGTGTTGCTTATGTCTTCATAAGTGACATTGGGGAATGCTTTAAAGGCAAGATTTGCTTGTTTGTGAATGACACCAAACTCTGTGGGAGGGTAGACACAAAGGAAGGGATTCAGGACCTGAGGGAGGACTTCAGTAAACTGAAGAGATGGTCAGGAATCTGGCAACTTGACTTCAATGCCAAAAAATGCAAAAAATGCAAAGTGATGCACATAGGGGGCAAGAATCCTAGCACAGAGCATTACCTGGAGGGGGTTCAGGTAGCTGCTTCAGAGGAGGAAAAAGATCTGGGGGTGGTGATAACTAGAGACCTAAAACACAACACTCAATGCATGAAGGCAGCCGCAAAGTCTAACAGGTTGTTGGGGTGTATCACCAGAGGATTCAGCAGTCGGTGGAAAGAGGTAATTTTGCCATTGCATGGGTCAATGGTAAGACCACGTTTAGAATATGGGGTAAGGTATTGGCATCCATATCTTAAGAAAAATATAAACACACTGGAGGGAGTCCAAAGGACAGCAACCAAGATGATCAAGGGGCAGCAGGGTATATTCTATGAGGGAGAGGCTGGGAGCCCTAAGGATGTACTGGCACTAGGTCATAAAGTCGACAGCACAACAGTGTTGTCAAAAACAGCGAAGGAAAGGCAGCGAAAGCAAAGGTAGTGCTCAGTAAAAACCGCGAGTGCAACCATAGCTAGCTAAACAAAAGAAGCTACTATGACTGTTTATGGGGGACGATGCCCCCACACCCCTCAAATAAATATAATCACCTCTGGGGGGAGGCAACTCAGGGATGAGGAGAAACCTTGGGGAGGATCATTGAAGAAGAGAAGGGGAATCCAGTAGGATAACCAGGGTCAGGGGCAAAAATTGCAGGGTGGGGGAGTGGTCACATTGAAAATGAAAGTCAGGATGGTGGAGAAAAAAATCAAAAATCCTGGGACTGGGAATCAAGCCCCAGTTTTCTGATGTTCTACAGCCCTCCACTGCATGTGGCCCTACCCTCTGCACCACTGCAGCTGCTCAGCATCAACCACCCAGCTGAGGATTTATCCTCTTCTTTCCGATGGCCAACAGCTACAGGGATAGCGCTAATGTTACCTGCACTATACTTTCCCTGTAGATGTATTGCTGGCCACTATTTTTCCAGTGCTGATTTTCCTGCATTATAATCCCTGCAACATACTGACCGGATACCGAATGTACTCCCTGGAAGAGAGGAGGGAGGAAGTGATATGATAGAAACCTTCAAATACCTGAAGGGGGTAGAAAGAGTGGAAAGAGAGCTCTTTAAAATGAGTAATAATAGAACCACAAGAGGGCATAGCCTAAAGTTAATGGGGAAGGTTTAGGAGGGATATTAGGAAGCACTTCTATATGGAGAGGGTGGTGGCCACATTGAATGAGCTGCCGAAAGAGGTGATCACAGTAAAGGTGGTGTGGACCTTTAAGAGGGCCTTGGAAAAACATGTGGGGAACCCATGGGTTGGAGGAGGGGAAGGAGGGAGGGAGGTAGTGAGGGAAAGACATGGGAGGTGGGGCATAGACATTGGTGTATGCCATGAACCCTGCATCACTTACTGCGCAGATGCGATAGACCAAATTGGCTTTCTTCTGCTGGTTATTTCGTATGTTCATATGTACGTATGCAGAGGTCTGTGGGCTGGTGCAGCAGAGGATACACCAGGCAAGGATGTGCCATGAACACCTACAATGCATGACCCACAGCATTGACGACATATGCAGAAGGCAGCGGGCATGCTGGGTAACCTAGCAGCCATCTGACAGTCCCTGGACAACAGTCTTAACCGCATAGCTGATGTCCTCAGATGGGGCCCTGATGCACTGACACAGGTGGTGAATGCAAGTCGCGAGCCACAGGCACCCCTGCAAGATGGCCCATCATCAGCAGTGTAGGTGCTGGGAAAGAAAGCACCCCTGGGTGTGCCCTGAACTAGGCCTGTATCCCCTGGTAAGCCCGACCCTGAGTCCACACACACACACACACACACATGAGCCTGACCCTTAGCCCACACCTACAGATAAGACTAAGCCCAGAAGCACACCTGGCCCCCGGGGGAGCATAAGGTGAAGTCCAGGGTGGTGGATAGCAGATCATCTGCCTACATAAAGACACACAGCAGGGAGGGCACCAGTGCCACTGGGCATTCAGAGCAGGGTACACAGGACACACCAAGGCAGGCAGCTAATACACAGGTATGCACACTACCGTATCACAGCTCAGCACACCGTATCACACAGCCCCCCCCCCCCCCCCAGGCATCATTCCCTTCAGTGTGTGAAATGGCTCTACATGATCCAGATCCTGAATGCACACCCAGCTCAGTACCCTGGGCCATGCCACTTCTGGAAATCCTCCAACACCACTAGGAATATCATCTTATTTGTCAGCAGGATCACTGGGAGGTGGTTCATTGCCATCACGTACAGATAGGTGTTTCCAAAATAGCTATGTTGTGTAAAATACAGCAGACTGTGAACACCCTGAACAATTTGCTCAGCATGAGCTGTGGGAGCCCCCTGTCCTGACCAGGCACTTGAGGCACATCTTTCAGCAGGCTGAACACCTTCTCACTAATGCCCCTTGTCTGGTGATGTGCCTCACTGTACTGCTGCTCTGTTCAGTTCCAGGTGTGGGAATGGTGCCATCAGGAGCATACATTATGGGTATCTGGTCTCACTGTGGAGGGGGAGAACAGTTACTGTGTGCATACATGAATCCTTTGCACCCCCCCCCCGCAGGTATACCTACCATTGAGCCACCCCAGCCAGCTGACATGGCCCTCAGCAGAACCCACAATACTGAGTTTTCCAGTATGTAGGAGTTGTGTGTTGAGCCTGGGTGCCTGGCACAGACTTGTATAATTACCCCTGCAGCATTGTACATGGCCTGCAAGTTCATGCTGTGCTATATTGTGTGGTTCCTGTATGCATCCTCTGCCCGGGACAGGGTGATGAGCACAACCTGCATGCAATTGGTAGCACCAATGGTATTGAGCATGCCAGCCACTGCATAGAACACTGTCTTGGTGTCCTGTATGTCCTATCTGGTGCATGGGAGCATATATAGTCACCACAGTGTTCTAGTGGTACATCCATCACCTGACAGATGCAAATGCCGATGCATGACTTGTTCATGCAAGCCATGGCCCCAGTCATGGGTTGAAAGTTACCAGTCCCATAGTATGTTTTGACCTCTAGGGGATGACTGTTTAGGGTTCTTATTCACAGCCATGTCCCCAACAGCTTGCACATCTTCCCTACAGTGTCCATATCGAAGTGGTACCTGCTGATGCCCTGCAGCCTGTCAGCATTGCTGTTCCAGTCTGTGGCCAGAATATCCTTTGTTATTGTGCCCAGCAACAGAACTCCCCTTCCTGGCATTGTACCTGTTGGAGCACTATGTTCATCATATTCCAAAGACACACTGCTGCACCATTTCTGCAGCCATGGACCTGCCCCATGCCCCGATGGCTATGTATCTGGCCGACCATCTCTGGGCCCCATTAACTGCAGTCTGAATGGCCCAATTACCATGTGGCTAGTGTGGGTATGCCCAACAGATGTGGCATCACAGCACAATGGTGCCGACACCCATATATACAGTACTCCACTAGCTATGGAGATGAGCCACTGATAGAATGCTTCAGACAAAGCTGACATGCCACAAGCTAAAACCTTGTCACCAGCTGCATATGTTCTATAGACTGTAATGTCCAGGTAAGTAGCATGTTCTGTACACTGGTGCTTTCCCCTTTGCTGCTTCATATATGTCACTCATGTGCCCTACTGTGCCTGACTGCTGATGCATATCTTGTTTCAGGGGTCTTGAGAGTCTGTAGGGACCTTATGCTGCAGAGACAGACACAACAGCACCAGCAGAACCCTCCCTCCATGATGTATGATTAAACTCTGGATAGACATGTGGATGACTGGCTCCTGCTAGGCCTGGGTGCAGAAGAAGGATACTGCAAGGGTGTAGCCTGAACAGGACAGGTGAATAGGAGTGCTGAGCAGCAGAACCTGGGCCTGAAATCTCTCTGCCCAAACCCCGCGCATCCACAGCAGCGACACATTCTCGCGCATGCACGGGATCTTTAATCTGGTCGCTGCTGCGCATGCACAGGATTTGGGCAACAGTGTTCAAAAGTGTTTTACACAAGAACAAGCCCTCAGTTTTAGGTATCAGATAGCAAGAAAAGTTTAGAGGAACTAACGCTAACAGACTTTATGATTTTTACAATGGCCATGTAAAAATATGCACGCCGGGACAGCGCTACAGGTAGAAACGCTTTCCCAGCACCTTCTCTACATGAACTCACTTCCGGTGCATGGAGACTTTCAAGTGGGTCAGCAGGATGACAACTAATGCATATTTAGCAAAAATTGGTAAGCAAAATCCTTTGTGCTTTACTTATATGCATTCCATAGCAATCATGTAACAGTCCTGTGCATAGCAACCCAGTGATAGCAAATTTGCAAAAAACGAAGGGTAAAGCTGACAGTGCCCCTTTAAAGCAGCAGAGTTACAATCCAGGTTTGTTTTATGTCTTACTAGGGTACAACAGATATAATTAGTTAAGAAACTTACAGATAAAAACAGCCTGACCTGTTTGTAGGAGACCTCCTGTGGTCTGATTTCTTAGGAGGACAGCGGCCCCTAGAGGGCTATATTTATACAAAACTGTTAGCTCAGTCCTTATGTAAAAGAGGCTGAGCTAGGGGAAATTAAGCTTCCCACCTCTATAAACACATATAGCCAGACAAAAATTATTATGAAGCTGATGTTGTAAGGTCTTTCATTAATCAAGGCTTATAAATATTCCCATTCATTTTGTATAGGCTGGGATATGAGCCTCATAGAGATGTGTTTTCAGTTAAAAGAAATAATGTGGGTGTTTCCCAAGGAAGTGATGTCACTGGGACACAGTATGAAAGATTGCCTCTAGGGGCTTAGAGTTTGCTAGGGTGTCAGTGGAGAGCTGACTGTGTAAGGTGTCAGACCTCTGATGCAAGAGCGTGTGTTTGCACACTTAATGATGCTGTATGTGTGCCACTGGGCACAACAGTGACGTTTGACTTTAAACCTGCTGAACTAATAATTTTCTTGAATTCTGTTCAACTACTGATCATTTTATGAAAGGAAAATAAAATGATAAATGCCACCTGCCATTTTTTATGCACTTTAGCTGTGGTCTGCCTAACTTCGTTATCCTGAAATCCCTACCCCACTACAGGTATACATATTGAGGTCTTTCAGTCTCTCCTCATTAGGGCTTGTGATGCAGACCCTGCACCATTGTGGTTGCCCTCCTGTGGACTGTCACTACCCTGTCTATGTTCTTCTGGAGATGTGGTCTCCAGAACTGGACACAGTACTCTAGGTGAGGTCTCACCAGTGAGCTATACAGTGGTAACACCACTTCCCTCTTTCTGCTGGTAATACCCTTCCCTATGGACCCTAGCATCCCACTAGCTCTGCCCACTGCCTTATCACTCTGTCTTGCCACCTTTAGGTCATCAGATATGATTACTCCCAGGTCCCATTCCTGTTTGGTGGTGGGTAATACCACCACCCCATTTTGTACTCCACCCCTATGTTTCTGTGCCCCAAGTGAATGATTTTGCACTTCTTCACATTGAAACCTACCTGCCACACCCTTGGCCACTCTTATAACTCTCCTAGATCACCACTCATTTTTTTTTCCACTCCCCCAGAGTGTCTACTCTATTACATATTTTAGTGCCATCTGCAAAAAGGTATACCTTCCCTTTTAAGCCCTCTGCAATGTCACTAATAAAGACATTGTAGAGAACAGGTCCCAGTACTTATCCCTGCGGCACCCTGCTTGTCACTCTTCATTCCTTGAAGTGAACTCTGTTTACCACCACCCTCTGTCTCCTGTCCCACAACCAGTTTCTCGTCCAGTTTAGAGTACACTTAGAAATACATTTTCTTTTTTTTGAAATTTAAATTTATTGAATTTTAGAATAAAAAGAAAAAAACACTACATAAGGGGATACACCTTAAGGGATTAACAAGGAAAGGGAAAGGAATACATGCAACCAGGTTAATAGACACTGTAAAAAAATAAGTACAATCACCGTAATATAAATCGGGACAATACAAAGAGAAGAAAAACAAAAACAAACAAAAATACCCCCACCCTCCCCCAATCCCCCAACCCC
The DNA here is from genome assembly GCA_016271365.2 of Neoceratodus forsteri. NCBI lineage: Eukaryota > Metazoa > Chordata > Ceratodontiformes > Ceratodontidae > Neoceratodus > Neoceratodus forsteri. Next base: position 629,295,698 of record JADMNL010000022.1, on the reverse strand, counting down.
TCCCATTGCCCCGGAGAGTTGCATGGAGAAGGAGGCCAGGTCGGTAAAGGGACAACTGTAATATGGGAGCTAATAGCACTGGGTGATCTAAAGTGGCAAACAGAACTAGGGATAAGAAAAGCCAGAAACATGCCTACCCTAAATAAAGTGCGCTCAACTTGCCCCATTTCCGATCGAAAGACACCGGGCTATGCCTGAAACTCGCAATAAGTTTTTCGGTATTGAGACTGAGAGACATCTCCCTAAGCCACTCTTGATAGGTAATAATATCTTGGTCTAACCAATGCCTGAGGACCAATTTTTTAACTGCCATTGAGATAAATGCCATGTGATATCTACGTTCCTTCACCGAGATGCTGGAGTAGTCACCCAAAATACAAATACCCAGATTAAATAACTCTTTCAGACCTAACAGAGGGTCAAGACTGTTTCTGAGAGTGTCCCATAATGGCGCCACATTAGCACAATCCCAGAAAATATGCAACAAGGTTCCTTCGGTGGCACCACATCTCAAACAGAGACTAGAATCCAGTTTACCAAACTTGGCCAACTTAACTGGAGTATAGTAGAGATTGTTTAAGATATAGTATTGGGTCAGCCTGTGATTATCTTGGGATAAGTAATGATACACATCCTTCCAAATTGAGTCCCAAGCGGGGGGGGAGGGAGCGAGCCAGAGAGTGACCAGATTTTGGAGCCCTCTAAGGGAGCGGGGAAAAGGTCGGCCAACAGTTGGTTATAAATGATAGAAATACTTCTGTGCGAGCCAGCTGCCTCATGTATCTTCTCAAGAAAAGGCCTTAATTTGGAGGGGGAGCAGGTCGGCCCCAAGGTTTGGAGGATCAGATGTCTCAGTTGAAAAACTTTAAAAATACATCTCTGAGGAATGTGAAGGGACTTTAAAATTCTATCCGAATTGAGGAGAGTACCTTGCTCATACAAAGACTCCACAGACAAATCTTGTAACTGCGGAAGCCAGTCAGTGACTAACCAGCTACCTCCCAATTTTGAGGTTAGGATTTAAAACCAGGGGTTGGGCTGCATCTTTGGACGGGAGGAAATTAAAGAAGCTCCAGCACTGGGAAATAACTCTAATGGACAGGTCTATAGGGGATTCACGGATGGCAGGGGTGAGCGAGGAGAATGGGTACCAGAAAATGCGAGCAGGGTTCAGATTGGCTTGTGCTAATAAATTTAACTCAAGTTGTTGCCATTTGGGTGGAAATGTGGAAGGCAGAGTGTTGGACAACTTCCCTAAACTAGCCAAGTGACTAGCCCAATAATAAAGCAAGAGATTGGGTAGGCGAAGGCCCCCCTTATCCCTGGGCGCGGTAAGCTTGAGAAAGGCTCTATGGGGTTGTTTCCCCTTCCAAACAAAGTTCGATAGTGTCAAATTAACCTGAGTAAAGAACTGCCTGGTTAACCAAATGTTGAGATGAGTCAGGGGGTATAATAGCGGGGCAGAATATTCATTTTAATGATATTAATTCGCCTCAAGTGGAGAGAGAGGCAACCGTTCCAACGATCGAGGTCGCACCGAATTCTCCTGACGGCATTGTCCAAATTGAGTTCCTTGGCCGAGCCTTCCCCCCTGGTTACATGAACACCTAGGTATTTAAAGGAAACCAGAGACCATTTCATACCAAACTGCTCAAAATCCAATTTAAAGGTGAGAGAGTTAACCGGGAATATGACCGATTTGGAAACATTCAACCTGTAGTTGGATACCTGACCAAAATGGTCAATGATTTGGAGGACATGAGTTAAAGATTGTACGGGGTTGGTAAGGTATAGCAGTATGTCATCAGCAAAGACCGATAAGGTTAGAGGAAGTTGCGCCAGGGTACAACCCCTGATTTGCGAAGAAACTTTAATACTCACCAGCAATGGTTCCAAGTACAGGTTGAATAGGTAGGGGGATAGGGGGCAGCCTTGCCGGGTGCCAGCGCATAAGGGAAACTGGAGGAAAGACCCCATTACAATAAACTTTGGCGAGGAGTTTGTAAATTGCCATAATCATTTGGATAAAGGAGTCAGGAAGCCCATTCTCCTCAGAGTAGCCCATAGAAAGTCCCAGTTCACTCGGTCGAAAGCTTTTTCAGCGTCAAGAGCAACTAGGACCATAGGATCTGGCAAGTTACGGGTTACCTGAAGGACATGGGCAAGGGTTCTCAGATGGTCCGCAGACGATCGCCCCTGAACGAAGCCAACCTGTTCCGGGCTCAGCAAATGCTGCCAGACCCTTTTGATTCTGGATGATAGAATTTTAGATAGAATTTTGATATCATAATTTAAGAGCGATATTGGGCGATAGCTGGCAGGCTCGGTTAGGGGCTTATCGGGTTTAGGGATTAGGATTATTATTGCTTCTAAAAGCGAGGGATCGGTCACCACCGCAGAAAACAAGTATTCGTATAGCTTAAGCAACAGAGGGGACAACTCTTTGCAGAAAACCTTGTAAAAGGTTGAGGGTAGCCATCCAGGCCAGGGGCTTCCTAAAGGTAGGTCTTCGATTGCCTCTTCAACCTCACCCAGAGTGATAGGGGCAGACAGCAAATCACAGTGATGAGGCTGGAGAGACGGGAGCTTAATATTGTCCAAGAAACCCTCAACCAATTGGACATGCGACAGTGTGGAGCTGGAACTGTAAATACCTTTATAAAAGACTTCAAAAATGTGGGCAATCTCCCTAGGTAGCGACTTAGAGGTACCATCCTGGGCAGAAATACATTTTCTGAGCACCCCAAAGATCAGGGATGTCCAGCTTGGTGAAACATCTGACGTTTGGGTCATGAGCTGAGAATTCTTTGGTCATATATAAAGTGCTGCGACCACAGAATTTTTGGCCTGCTCTCAAAACATCTCTTACTAAGTTTAAAAGCACAAGCAATGGTTTAAACTACCCCTGATTTTAGATTTAAGTTCTAATCTCTGCAAACATGCTGAAATGCATTCTTAATATATGGGTTCCAAGAGTATGTTGTGATCTTTTTCCAGCCTTTTCTGAATCAGTTGATGCAACATTCAGTTTTGCTGTGTTGATTTATCTGTACATTAGCTGATCAGCCAGTGAGAAGTTTAATAGCTCTTTACTCATTCTGTGTCATTCACTGTTTGTGTGCCAAAAGCTACTGTAGAAAAAATGCCTTATTTTCAGAGTTGTATATCACTCTTCCTCTACAAATAGCTGTTCATTTCAAGCATGGATAAAGAAATGTCTGGCATGCACCTCTGAACTGTAAAAAAAATGGAAAGTCACTTCTTGTTTTAGTTTTTTTTTTATTTACATCCAATGGCTTCATATCACACTGCATTTTCAAATGGCAGAAAATGACACATGGTGCATGCATAAAAAAATGATGTAAGGAGCAAGCTGCATCAAAAAATGATGCAGGGAGCAAGCTGCATCAAAAAATGATACAAGGAGCAAGCTGCATCAAAACATGATACAATAAGCAAACTGCATCAAAAATGATGCAAGGAGCAAGCTGCATCAAAACATGATGAAAGGAGCAAGCTGCATCAAAAAATGATGCAAGGAGCAAACTGTATCAAAAAATGATGCAGGGAGCAAGTTGCATCATAAAATGATGCAAGGAGCAAGCTGCATCAAAACATAATGCAAGGAGCAAGCTGCATCAAAAAAATGATGCAAGGAGCAAGCTGCATCAAAACTTGCAGCAATTCCAATTTTATAATACTTCTTGTGTCAAAAACAGGTCTGCATGCACCAGACTGATTTGCACCATGCTTGCATCAAAACAATGGCTGCACTATGTCAGAAAAGGAGCCTGCATCCAAAAATTGGCACACCAATCCCTTATCTGGGATTTTCAAAGCGTGAAAGTCCTGTCAGTGATTAGACCAGTCAAAGCTGATCTAACTGACACTAGATCATATAAAGAGGCTCACAGCAGGTAGGCAAACCTGACTATGTCACTACAAATGGCATTCTGCTTCTAGAGCCTTGCATTTTATACACCATAAAACTGTCTCATGTACCATACCATGTAAAATATTGTTTCTAGGAACAGGCCCTTATAGTACCTGTCATTACTGTCACATGAATACTATGATTAGAATGGAAAGGGCAAATTATGTAGAAGTTTGGTTACAGAGCCAATATTCCCTTGCAGGACTAGGTTAGAGTGTTTTGGGGGCTTAAAATACCATTGTCTAGTTCATTTCATTCACAGTGTTTTTGATGCGGCTTCTGTCATTCTCACCCCATGCATCATATTTTTTACTCCGCTACTGTCATTCTCACCCCATGCATTATATTTTTGAGGGAGCTTCCATCGTTCTTGCCCTATGCATCATATTGCTGATGCAGCTTCCATAATTTCCACCCCATGCATCATATTTTTGATGCAGCTTCCATTGTTCTTGCCCCATGCATCATATGTTTGACACAGTGCACCATTTGAATCATTTTGGGAGACTTTACCATACAGAATGCTTTTCTTGCAAAATATGAGGCACAGTATTCAGTGCACCTGGATTGGATGCAAGGTGGATGTTTGATGTACCTTGCATCAGTCTAAGAGTCCTTTGAAAATCTGACCCCAGTGTGTCCGGCATTCAGCCAATAAGCTAGTCATTAACTGATATAATTGGCAGTCAATATAAGACAAGCAGCATTTATGTATGCAAGCTCAGCTGTCATGGTAACCTGACAGCACAAACACGGGAGGAGGGTTGTAACTCAAGGATATGAATGCAGGTCAAATGTACTGGGGGCATTTAAAATAGGTGACATGAGAGCACATTAAATGGCAGACTTTGGATGCTGCCTTGTCTCATTTCCATCAGTTTGAATTTGGGCTGAGACCTTTGCCCATGACAGATACAACTGTCATATTTCTTTCATCAGTGGCATGAGCCAGACTTGGCATTCTTGTAACTATCTTCTGACATAACTTCTAATTGACCAAAGAGCTCTGAATTAAATCAAGGCAGTTTTGTTATAAAGTAATATAGTGTATAGTCGTCAGGTCCATCAACTGTTCATGGCCCATGGCCATGTTTCTAGCTCCAGCTACCATCGCTTCACAAAACCCATGAGCAACAATGAAAGAAAAGCAAGCATTTACGTGGTAAGTAGAGGTGGGCAAAGTGACAAAAATTTACTACGTGGAGTAATCCACGAATTTAACCCATTTCACATAACAAAATGTGAAATTTTGCCTGTGGAAATGTGAAATTTAGCCTGCAGAATTGCAAAATTTCACCTGTGGAATGACAAAATTTTTCCTGCGGAAACACAAAATTTCATCTTAGAAGGTGAAATTTCACTTTTCCACAGGCAAAATTTTGCCTTGGCTAAATCGGGCTAAATGGGAGATATCCGTGGATTACTCCAAGTGGTGAAATTGGTAACTTTGCCGCAACTTTGCTGGTGGATTTTAAATTTACTGCATCTCTAATAGTAAGAACTGACTGCACAGTGCCTAAAGACCTTATGTCCTAATGGAGTAGTGTACTAATAACACTACACACATTACCCATTTAATACCTGAAATTGAGGAATTTGACAGGAATATTATTTATTTATTTATTTTTTTGTGGCTGATGGTGACAGAGATGCATATTCATTTAATGCAGCCATCTCATTCAGGTGTGTATGCATATTAGTAAGCGATATACATTATAATGGGAATCAAGAATATGGCAATTTGATTGACTCACTGGAACTTTTAGCACTGGGTAAATCCCATGACAATCTCTGCAAAAAGTGCCAGTCAGCCACTGAACCAAAATACTATCAGTACACCTTCCCCACAAAATCAAAACAATTCAGCCACCATTTGTCTCCACTAAGAGAATCAGCAAATGCCAAAGCAATTAAAATGTACCTCAGCTACAGATCTGTACTGCCAGCCACTTGCACCTCTCTCTCTAAAGTACTGAGTACCGTATCCCTCAATGCTGAATGCTGCTCTGAATGTCGTCATTATCAGGAGGTTTGTTACAACTAAAATGGAAACAACTTCTTTTATTTTAATTTTAATTTATTGTACAGTGTTACTAAGTTGAGCTGTGGAGTGTTGCAAAGGAGTGGGAAAGAGAGCGAAGTCGACTGTGGGTGAGACCGCAAGGCTAACCATGATACTGAAATGAATCACACAACAACATTGCCTTCTGCATTTTTACCTGGGTTAAATATTGTCTTTCAAGACTGACAGACGATACAGACATAAAAACCTATGTCAGTTGCTTAAAAATATTTAAGTTAAAAATGTACCTAACAAGAATTGATGATATTCAACATCGATAGTTTATGTACTGCAGCTTTCAATATAAACACAATCATCACTTCAGAGCAAAATTAGCATACGAACCACATGCAAACAGAATGCACAAACTTATTAATGGCATTAGCTTTTGATGCTATTTTTCTCGTATTTTCTTTGTATAATTGTATATTTAGTATTAACATTAATAATTAATAGATCCTGGTGTTAAGACATGGTAGTGGAGGTGTTGGGGGGGGGGCAGGGACAGCCTGTTAATCAGGTTTACAAATATGTAATCTAGCTAATGACCATTATAAATGTGAAGTTGTCCGCTACATAGTATCTTTTTTACATGCCGTATGCTATGAGCAGTTTGTGTTTTTATTTTGGTTATACCATTGTTGTTATTATGTACAGAGCTCTGACAACTTATTTATGGTTCAGTCTGGTGGTATGGAGGTAATGGTGATTCGTGGGGGGTTATTAATCAGTTCTATTTGACTGTAATAGAATGCTGTCTTAGTTTTTGTGCGCATGAAAAACGTGTTTTTGTCTCACGTACTTTTACTCATAACCTGGTGGTTTTACAATATCTTAGCACAAATTTTGAATATACTGTTTACACAACTCTTCATCATAAACAAGGATGGTGGGAATTTTCAGATATAGGTCAAAAATATATAGGTTCATTTGAAGACCATGGGTGCCTGGTCATTTGAATTTGTGGCTCCAACCCTATGGAATTCTCTACCTCGTTGGGTGAGAGAGTGACTGAACACAGAGAGTTTTAAATCAATGCTTAAGACTCATCTATTTAAGCTTGCTTTTCCTGACTTTTGATAAATTCTGGCTGTTATTTTTATTATTGAATTTTAATACTTTTTTAGATAGTTATAACTTTAAGTCTTTGTTATACATGTACAAGTGCCTTGATCACTGTGAATTGTGCTTTTTACAAATAAATTTGGATTGGATTAGATTGGAAAAAGAAATTTCACAGTGACTCTGTGAAGCTACCTTCTGGGCAGTATTTAACACATTCTAGTGACCAAGTTCATGACATGGAGTCAAAATGTTAACAAAACAAAAAGTTATGAAGAAACGTGTGCAGGGCTGGCATTTGGCCCAGCAGGTAGTGCATTTGATCCTGTGCCAGTGAGCTGAGTTTTGGGCAAGCTCTGTTAGACAGCTGAATGAATTGAAGCTTGGGGATGATGTTGCTGTGCTGAACCACCCCCACCCTGGGGTGGGATATTGCAGTGTTGTCCACATGGACAAGTAACCCTGTAGTGAAGAGATGTCTTCTCTTGGCATAGGGTCCAGAGAGCCAGGCACCTCTTCACCCATAGCTGCACAGAAGCACACATCCAGATGGACTGTTCGCCCTGCATATCTGCATCTGTAGCCACATGGAATCACAAGGCCCAGAGAGCCCAGCACTTCCGTCCCCCTCCAAGATAGCCTAACAAATTCTGTGCATCTGCAGGCAGACAGGCTTTTCCCATGGCACAGGACTCAGAGGGTTCTGTACATCTGAATTTCTTCACACAGGTCCCAATGAGGCGTGCAGTTCTATAGCCAGAAGTGTGTATATGTTTCACAGAGTGTACAAGTACCTGTGGCTTCAGACGCACTGGCCACATAGTGGCCTGAGCTTCTGTAGACAGAAGAACAGTCATGATTTGGTTATCAGGGATATGTATCTGTGGCTGGAGTGGTCTGTGCTTCTGCAGACAGAAGTAGTGTTATAATTTGAGTATTGTAGCATTTCTATCTGCAGCCAGAAATGAGTGTGTCTATCTTGCAATGTGCATGCCACAGATACAAATTCACAAAGGTAGTATATCAGTGCTACCGCATTTGTGTCATCTGAGAACCGTTGTACATTTTTTGTCATACTTGATGATGGCTGTCTGTGGTTGGTTGTGTGGTCTTGCTTTTTCGTTGCTGTGTGGAGTGGAGTTAGGTTTGGAAACCCTAATGTCTCATGTCCCTACTTTTGTGGGGTTACGTTGAATCTAAAAGGAACATTAATGCAGTTTCTTGCAGTGAATATTTTTTTCTGCAGTAGAGGATGTGACATGGTGTGACATTAGAATGTTTATCTTCATGACATGTCAATGATATATCTCACTAGCGGTGAAGCCATGAGTGAGATGTCAATATCATTGGCATAGTATGAAGAGACATATGACATCTTCAGTCAGACATTGTCATGTTCTGTTTATACTGATATATGTTTTGGCATAAATATGATTGGCAATGTGTAAAAGGGCTTGTGTCTTTCCAATATGTGACTAAATTTACACTAAATGTATACTTCTGTGACAGTTGCTGCAGGCTTGTAGCACTCAGAAGCTAGCTAATCACAGTGTTCTGTCTGTGCTCATTTGGGATCAGCTAGTTGTGGGATCTACTGCTACTTCTATTTAAGAATGCACTATGAAACAAGGAAAGATGTCAGGATGGCTTAACACATTAGTGAGATAACAGTTTCTAATTTCATTATGTATTTATTTATTTATTTTAGTTTTTAACAGTTATGATTACTTGTATACATTCCCAAGAATCCATCATTATATAATGTACAATGAACTCGGATGGCTACCACCCACAAAGAGGCTCCCTCTATATATTGTGCAAGTGGGGTCTAGTTACTGGTCAGGTAAACTCCCTTGATTCCTCCTGGATCTTTTTACATCAGCCTCAGATCGCACTTGCTCCCTGAGATCTGAGGACAGATGACATTTTCACATCCCTAGATGCAGAAGCAAATTAGGAAAAACCTCAATCACCTACAGACTTCCCTCTGGTTGGAATAGCTAACCTTCCAAAATCACCACTGCCAATTCCTTTATGTCATGTAAGTGACAAATTAAGACCTCATGCCTCCCTGATTGCATGTCTCAGCTGCCTCTGTCATGCGTACAGGTCTGAAACCTCATAGAGTGTATGATGAGCCACAAACTCTCCCCTATGAGTAAAGCCTACTTAGCACACTGCCTGTGGTATGATACATCTATTACATGATATGTAGTTACTGTGAGTCTCTTTTGTAAGACATCAGTTGCACCTGCCTAAATATCACACCTTGTATGTGTTGTATTCTTACATTACTAACTGCTGCTGTTTATAAGAACACCTGTGTAAGAATGTTTTCTGTACTTTTTCTAACTTGTTGCTTGTACCTATTACAGGGGCGGATACAGGAGTCCTATAGATGGGGGAGCTCAAGTCAGAGAAAAAATAAATATAATACGCTGGGGGTCTGGTGGGCCATCTAGGCCCCCAGAAATTTTTTTACATTTTTATGCATTCTGGTGCATTTTGGAGGGTATTTCTAATGCAATTTCTACTCATTTCCTCCCTCCCTCCCCATGCTTTGTTAGTTGCACCCTAGCACCACCCCCAGAGTCCCCACAGTCCACAAGACAGTATGTTGTCCAAAATGTATTTAGTTTTTGTTTACCGGGTAGGTGCCATTAGCCAAGGCATGACTATTTTCAGGCGCGACCCAAAATGCCCTACCACCCCCCAAAAAAAACACAAAATGCCAAAAAACTGCAGTTGGGCAGCAGCACACCCGAAACACATAAAAATGAGAAAGGTTGAAAGAGACTTGGTGATATGGTTTGATGGAACACTAATGTCCTGTCCCATCCCAGCAGCTGCCTCTCACCCACCATAGTTTGTGACTGTTAAAGTCTTTTGTTTTTAAAGCAAGAAGTACCTGATTAAATGAAGACTTGATCAATTTTCAGCAGGCTGAAGTCTATGTGCCCCTAGTTGAGTACTGTCTCCAGTCACCTGGCCACCAAACTTTCTCTCTAGACAGCACACACTGGTCCCATGACTCCTAATGAGCAGAGCTCTCAGCTACAGCTTGCGTCAGCTACCAGAAGATGACCTGAACCTCACTCCAACTCCTTGTTTTAATTTACTAAGGCCACACTGACCCTGTGTTACTGGACTGCTGCCGCCTGAAACCTCGGGCTTTGCTCTTCACTTGTGGGCTCCACTCTTTTTCTCTGTCTCCTCCTCAGTACTACACTCGCTCCTCTCTTGCTCCAACCTTAATCTTCTGAGTGAATGAATTACAGCTCACTCTTGTTTCAGCAGCCCAGACATTTAAAGAAGGTGCCCCTTGCTTGCCACATCCACTACTGGCCACAACAGCAAGTCAAGAGCAATGAGCACCAGGCGGCATGGTTGAGATCTGTATTGTTAAGGTCCACTCTGCTTTGCTGCAGCTGTACCCCCCCCCCAGCACAACTCCCCGCCGCATGAACAAAGGAGTTGCATCAAGCCTGCAAAGTAGAGCATGAATACTCAGGCTCACCAAGGCAAGACCAACTGCTGCCACAGAGCTGGGACCGGACCACATGGCGCAGGATGAACGATAGTAAGAAATTCATGCTGGAGACCGGCTTTGCGGGGGGGTCAACTATGTAATGTGGGTGGGGATGGTTGTTTACTGCACTACCAGGACACTGGAGAACAGGGTCGGCCTTAACCATTCTGGGCCCCAGTGCAGCCCTCTGCCGGACCCCACCACTCCATTCCCTGTGGGCCCCCCACACCCAACATTTATACCTCTCTAACCCTCCTGTTCTGAATTACTAAAGCAATACCAGGTCTACTAGTTTAACCAGCATCTTTTAATTAGTGCCATTGACTGCATCAAATTATTTGACTTCACCATTGGAAATGAATCTGACTGAGCCTGGAGCAAGAACTTAAGTAAGTATGGTACTACTACAGTATTAATTTCTGTAAGACAGAGACATCATCACTGGACACTCACACCTCAGATACTCTGATTTGCAAACAAGTTAAACAACTTAACTTTTCTAGAGGTGTGAGTGAGACAGAACAGAGAGGATTACCATGGAACACCAGTAAGGTTGCCACCTAGCAGTTTTTTTACCTGGTGATCAGGTTTTCAGGGTCCCTATCAGGAAATCTGCTCTTGCTCTGTGCTGGTCACATTTTTGAGCCATTCTGAGTGCTCACATACTTTTGAAACATATTTTGTCATATCATTCATTGCTTCACCTACATGTCCAGGTTACAAACAAGTTCTCTTGTCAATATAGCCCTTTGTTTGTGAAAGTAGTCAACCTGGGAGGCGTAAAGTATGGCCATTAACACCATTAGCACTTACTTAACCTAATCTTTTCCACTGCAGAAAATCTGCCCCCACCTTTTGCAACAGTTAACAGAGCCAGTTGTCTTCCACTTTCATTTGCTGGTAAACATTTTCATCTCTAACAACCCACACATCCCTCGTGGTCACAGTCGCTTTAGGAGCCAGGATCCCCCCCCCCCCGAAGCCAGGACTGAAGAGTCAAGAGGGTAGGGGTCTGCTGCCCTCCCCACACATCCCTCATGGTCACAGTCACGTTAGGAGCTGGGATCCCCCGCCCCCGAAGCCAGGACTGAAGGTACGAGGCAGGAGTTCAGAGGCTTTTGTTTTGCTTGGCGCCAGTTTCGAAAAGCGTGCAGCACAGCTCAGGGAATCTCAGAGCTGAGCTGAGCTGAGGGACAGAGGTCTTTTGTGTCAGCGTATATGTGAAGACTGTTTTTCTGCCTTTGCTTCTTGGTCAAATAGACTGTGCTTTTCGGCAAAGAAATGGCAGTAGCTTTTAGTGTTGAGCAGATTCCCACGATTTAAGCAATCAGTGCCTGTTACCTTAAGTCCCACTGCCTGCTGTTTCTGTTTTGTACATCTTGCCTTATACAGTTGTTTTTTATATTTCTGTGACATTAAGCTGCCTAGCTGCCTGTAGTACTAAATCTATTTGCATTTCCCTTTCGGCTCAAAACGCGGCTCTTGTAGTGCTGACTGAATGGAAAGCCCTGCCGGTAACTGCACTCGCTCCAGCACCTTATCCAGTTGCTCAGCCACACAGGGGTCGGCGAAATTTGGGCACTTGTATAATTACATACCGCTGAGTAGTTTTCAGTGCAGTACAAACAATCAGCCATTTTTTATAACGTGCCGCTAAACCAGGAAATCCCCTACTCCACCAAATTCTGAATAGCTCATATTACCAGATTAACTGTTTGCTACGCCCCTCTCTGCTGATATATAAATAATCCTTACCTTCTGTTTTTCTTCAGGGTAGAGAGGGTAGGGGTCTGCTGCCCTTCCCACACATCCCTCGTGGTCACAGTCGCGTTAGGAGCTGGGATCCCCCTTCCCGAAGCCAGGACTGAAGGTACGAAGCAGGAGTTCAGAGGCTTTTGTTTTGCTTGGTGCCAATTTCGAAAAGCGTGCAGCACAGCTCAGGGAATCTCAGAGCTGAGCTGAGCTGAGGGACAGAGGTCTTGCCCCGCCGCCCCATCACCACCCTTGGTCGGCATTCTAATTTATAGGTAGTTAGTGTGTCAGGTGATCTGCTAAAACCTATTAGCCCACTTTTACGTTTGCAGGTTATATCAACCCTCCAGCTGAGGTCACTGTCACAAACTTTCAGAAAAACTTCAGTCAATTACTACTGCTTAATCCTGTAATCATGCTCCTCTACCTAATAGCTTGGTCAACCTTCGCTTTCCTTCCTACATCACTACCCCCATCTATACAGCCCCAAAATGACCCTATTCTACTAAACTCTAGCCTTCTCCCTACCCCCCTTCTTCCCCCGAACACCCCCATAGTGCACCAGGCTCATAACCTGAATCCTGGCTGGCCTTCACACTGCTCTGTCATCCCCGCTTCTTTCACCCCTCGCATTGCTGCCCTAAATGGCTTAATGCATTCACTCCCTTACTACACTAACATTCCCTGCAACCCCAGGCATAAAATGAGAAGTAAATGGCAGTCAGCCCTCCAGTACCTCACCATGCTGCTTCTACCGACGGGCAATGTTGAACCGAACCCTGGCCCCCCAATACACCCCGACTCCCACAAACTGCCCAATGGACTTAGCCTTATACACCTAAATATACGCAGCTTATTAAACAAAGTTCCGGAGATGCAAGTCACTGCCCATACCCTCAAGCTGGATATTTGCGTTATATCCGAAACATGGCTAAAACCCACTCATAGTGACTCTGAAATTGCCTTGCCCGGCTACACAGTGGTACGACAGGATAGATTAGGTAAAAAGAAAGGTGGTGGCATTGTCATGTATATATCAAATGCTCTCCAGTATTCCTCAGTCCAGCTCCCAGGCCACACCCCCCTCATGGAATCCACAATGATCAAATCCGTCCTGCCCTACACCTCACCGGTGTTTGTGGCAGGGATATACTGTGCCCCGGCAGCCCTTGCAACTGACATCATTGACCACCTGACCTCACTAAAAGACTTAGCCACTGCCAGCAAACTCTACATCCTTGGTGACTTTAATCACAACTGGTTAGATAAAAGCTGCTTGAATCTATGCAGCAAGATTAAAACCCTTAACCTCTCCCAACAGATTGAGCAACCCACCTGCCTGAACCCAAAATCCCAAAACCACTCCCTCCTGGACTGGGCCCTGACAACTCATCCCCATAGGATTATTAAAGCGGGGCTTCTCCCCCGATTCACTGAATGACCACCATATGATCTACATGGTCAGGAAAGTGCACCGGCCCTCTCTACACCAGCCACCAAAAACTCTCCGCACAAGATCTTTCAGCTCTCTCTGCCTCAACACCCTACTAAATGACCTCACCTCTACGGACTGGTCATTCATCCGACTGGCACTTACCATTGACCTTGCCTTCGAGAAGCTCCGTAATCTATTTCTCGCCATATGGAATTATCATGCCCCATTGAGAAGCAAAAGGGTAAGGGAAACCCATCTCCCCTGTGTCTCTGTCGACATTATCTCCAGATGCCGAGCAAGAGACCAGGCCTGGAAAAAACACAGGCATTTAGGTACCTCTGCATCCCTACAGCATTACCGCACACTCCGTAATAACTGCACCAAGGCCACAAGGCAGGCAAAAAAGGAACTACTTCCGCGCAGCCCTCTCCAATAATCTTAGTCATTCATCCAAATTCTGGAAAGCTATTAAATCCTTGCTCACTCCCCCTATCCAGACACCCCCCTTCCCTAAACATTCAGGGTAGAACTGTATCCGAGCCAAGCGAGGTTGCCACAACTTTCAACACCTTTTTCACCCACAGTGCAACTTCTCTCCTATTAAACCTACACCTCACTCCAACCACTCCAAAACTCACAGCCCCAGTCTTGGTTCCCCCCCGCCTCAAAGTTCTCCTTCCACCCAGTCTCCACAACAGAAGTCTTAGCTGCCCTACATTCTCTTGACCCAAACAAAGGTAAATGCCCATTAGGTCTGGACGCCAAACTCCTGTACCTGTCTGCCCCGGCCATCGCGGCACCCCTAACCGCCCTCCTAAACCGCTCTTTCTCCACTGCCCAAATCCCAACTGCCTGGAAGGAAGCGGTAGTCATCCCACTGCCAAAGGGTGGTAACCCATTGGAACCCGGAAACTACCGCCCTATCTCCCTCCTTCCTGCTCTGGCCAAGCTCCAGGAACACCTAGCCCTCTCTCAACTAACACAATTCCTTGACGTCACCTCCTTCTTCACCCCCTTCCAGTCTGGTTTTCGCAAATCACACTCCACCATCACTGCGCTACTAAGACTCACTAACGATATTGCCGCTGGCATGGACAAAGGCTTCCTTACCTCGGCCATATTCATTGACTTGGCCAAGGCTTTTGATACTGTCTCCCACCCCAAACTCATTGCAAAACTGCACGCCGCTGGGCTATCTGAATTAACCATTAGCTGGTTCCAAGCCTACTTATCAGACAGGAAACAAGCAAAAGATTGGCTCACATGTATCCCCCATGCTCCCGGTCACCATGGGGTTCCCCCAGGGGTCCGTCCTTGGCCCCCTTCTCTTTTCTATATTTTTAAATGACCTCCCACTGTCCTGCCAAAACTCAGCCATACAAATGTATGCTGATGATACCATTCTATACGCCTCAGGCCCTGAAAGTGAGTCTCTAAACTCTGCCTTACAGCAGGATTTCCATGCCATTCAATCCTGGCTAAACTGAAACCAACTTGTCTTAAATACTGAAAAAAACATATCTATAACCTTCGGTACCCAGCCCAGACTCTCCCGTCTAGATGCACCACCCACCTTCTACACACTGGACAGCACCTCCCTGGATTCCTGCAACTCCTTTTGGTACCTGGGTGTATGGCTCGATTGCCACTTAGATTTCTCGGTCCATATTGACCACCTTCAGAAAAAACTTCACCCTAAGCTAGGTGCACTTTACCATAACAAAGGTTGCCTATCCACCTCGGTCAGGCGGGAACTAGTGCACAAAATGATTCTCACAATTTTCGACTATGGAGATGTGGTCTACAGCGATGCCCCTCTATCCACCCTGGCCAGCCTCGACCCCCTTTTTCATTCCTTCTGTCGGCTCATCCTGGAATGCCCACCTTCCACACACCACTGCTACCTGTATAGAGCACTTGCTCTCCCCTTGCTGCACTCTAGGCACCAGCTTCACTGCGCAAATCTCATAGCAAAGTACTGGTCTAACTCTCTCCCTCCCTATCTCAGCTCTGTCCTGGCAACCCAACCCCCCTGGCCTACTCCCTGCGAGGCGCCAATTCTAAACTCTTACGACTCCCTTTTATGCGCACCACAAAGGGGCAATCTGCTTTCATTTACAGACTGCCCAAACTCTGGAATGACCTCCCGGCCAAAATCAGGCTGTCCTCTACCCAAAGGTCCCAAAAAACTCTCCTACAGGATCACTTCTCTGACACATGTAACTGCAACCTGCAGCCCAGATCGGTTCTCACAAGGCATCGTAATGTACCTTAAACAGGTCCACTTTTCAAACAATTGATTTTGCTATTTGTAACGTTGTTTCCTCAAATGTATCTGTCTGGTATGTACTGGGGCCATAACCCCCAACTACTGTCCAGTTACTCAATCCACACTGCACTGCTATTCAACTAGGATTACCTAACAAAAAGCCTGGCCCAGCCTGTTCCTCTCCAGACCTGCTGTTTTATCACTGTCGTTTTCTCCCTTATGTACTTGGGTGTTACCTGTCTGTTGCCCCATTGCTTTTGCATCTGTTATATTGCATTGGTATGTGTTGATTCTATGTATTTATGTACCATTGCCTTTGCATCTGTTATATTGCATTGTATGTGTTGATCTATGTATTTATGTATGCAAATCCCAGGTCGCATCTGGAAACGAGCGGTTTACCGCTCTGTATGCCTATCTGGTAAATCTCGTAAATAAATAATAAATAAATAAATATTTAGGCATTTTTAAATGTTTTAAATTATTATTTTTCCTCAAAAAAAATGCATGGGCCCCCAAGGTGCAGGGTCATAGTTTTCAGCCAGCTAAGGCCAGTTCTGCTGGAGGACAGATTAGACCTGTGTGGCTCAGGCAGCTTTCATGATTAAGAATGCAGCAGTGTGTTACTAATAGAGGAGCTCCATGATGGGGGAGCTATAGCACCCTTAGCCCCCCCTCTAAATCCGCCTATGTATTACCTTCTTACCTCCCCCCCCATCCCCCAGGTCACAACTGGAAACAGGTGTTCTGGACTCTGCTTGTTTACCTGGTAGAATATGTTTAGATCAATAAATAATATATAAATTATCTCAAAGCAAATGTTGCATAAATAAATATAATATGTGTGTGTGTGCATATATATATATATATATATAGTAACACACTATTAACATTCTATCACAAGTGTGGACAAAAAATACACATTATTACAGAACTATTTGCACGTGTAACAACCATTACACTACAACACTATTAACACTGGTAATAACCACCTAGCTAAAATACACCTAAATGTTGAAACTATGCTAACTAATTATATCCAATTAACATATTTCTAATAAAACAATCACATGGAAATAGAAGTTAAAGTGTATAGAAAATGTGCTCCTGAACAACAAGCTGAACACCCCACTCCTTTTACTGTTGCCTCCTTGTCACTTGCTAAACTAACAGCCACAGATGGAAAGCAAAAATAAGCTATGTGAAACATGAGCTCCGGAACAACAAACGTAGTCCCCCCCAACCTTTTTTACTGCTACCTCCATATCACTAGCCAAACTAACGGCAACTCAAGGAAATACTGTTAACCAGTGTAACAATGTTCCCCAGAACAACAAATTTCAACCCTCTCTTTACTGCTGACTCTCTATCACTTGCCAAATTAATAGCCACACATAGACATCAAAGTTCAACTGTGGAAAAAAGTGTCCTGAATCACTTACTAAACATCATATCTACCCCCTTATGCTGCAATCATTAAAAACACTAAAGGAAGAAAGGTTAGAACCTTGCCTCCTGCTATAGGACATGCTCTATGGAAATCTGAAAGAGCCAAAACTATGCAGCTCAAACCAGAATTCTTCTTCTTAAAGTCAAACCAAGGCACTTTTTTTTCTTAAACTCAAACAGACCAACCATAAGTAATATATGAATCATCTGATAGGTAAATCCCAGATATTCTTCTCCATGTTGGGGTCAAACAAGATCATAATGCCAGCCAGGATACCAAGCAGTAACTTGCACTATTACTGCAAAATACTGCAGACAAGAGCGTAATTTGTGACTACTAAGCGCTTTTGCTCTGCAGTATTTTGTGACAAATCATTTACAGCAAGTTGTCTTAATAGTTTTTGGTGGCTGACACCTACTGTAGACATCTTAGTCACTTGCATACTTGCACACACCTACACTTGCATACTGTGTGACCCTGAGCAAGTCACTTACTTTCTTGTGCTCCCATGTCGCATCTGTAAACAAGCTATCAGCTTAAAGTGTCTCTCCTGGTTTAAATAAATAAATAATAAAAAAAGCACAGAGCAGAAATACAGATGCATGTAAACAGCAGAATTTGGCATTGATCAGTGACACACAATCAAAACAATACTTCAGGTACCAAAGGAGCTCCTTCGTTACCGAAAGTATTTTTTTACTTTATGCCATTGATTCAGATTTTGCTGATTACATCCATCAGTACTGCAGCTGTATCACTGACACGGCTGAACAGACTCTCAGCACCAGCACGTATTTTGCACCAATGAACAGAAGCATGTTATGAACTTCAGGTACCTGTTTGGCTTTATTATTTTTATTTGGTTCTCTCATTCAAGTAGCTAAAGTGTCAACAGTAGATGCCAGCCACCAAATCAACTTGCTGGTGCACTTCTTTTGTACTAACCAGGAACTACTATTCCTTGGATGTGGCTCCATCATTGTTAAAGAAGTTACTGATGCCTTTGTCTTGTATTGGCCAGGCAAGACTATTCCATAGACGTGGCTCCAACTTTACTAAGTAAGTTACTGCACTGGATTCTGGCTGGGTCCACTGGATAGATTGATAGCTAGCTAGCTAGACACAGAGTGGGAAAAATTAGACAACATTGTGTTTTTTATGATTTATTCACATAGTATAGCCCAGCTGAGGCACAACATCTCATTTTTATTAGGTCCACCTCTTGCCGATTTTTACAGCTATGTGGCTGGAGCACAGGGAGGTTAAGTAACTTCCTTAAAGTCACACAATGAATATTTGACTCTGGATGTATTTTGATCTTGTGCTCTTCTGTTTCTCAGACCTGTGTTCTGCTAGACCATACCTCAAGTAAAGTTACAGTAGAAGTAAAGAAAGACAGATGTAAGAAGAGGCCCTGAGAGATTCTTCTTTGGGGGTTGTTGTGCAGTTTTCTGGATAACCTGTTGTGTAGCTCATGCTGAGCAGCTGGGGTATAAAATAACTTTTTCTAGAAAGTAACTTCCAGAATCAGAGCACTGGGACATTGTTTCTCCATAATTCAAAAGCATGTAAGTAAAATGATTGCAATGCAGCTAATACTATTAGTCTTGGAATATGGAAATATTATTTACTGATATGATAGCAAACAGTTACTTAAAATGTTACATAATACACACAATAAACTTGCAAAATGTGTGCTCTACTGTATATATGATAAGGATCAGTGCCTTATATATAGTCAACTGCACAGTAGATACATTAGTGAAAAGAGGAAGTCCAGGGGAAGGATAGTAATATTGAAAGGGGAAGGGGGGTTTCTGTAGAAGAGGACCACCAAAAAGTGGACATATTGAATAAATGCTTCTGTTCAGTATTCACAGGGGAGAGGGTAGGAAATGGGCCTTTGTTACAAGACAAGGGCATAAGGGATCGGGATATAGACACTAGCCCGCACTGGTACATGCCTTTGTCACATCAAGGCTAGTCTACTGTAATGTTTTTTCTTTTGGGGTCAGTGAAAGGAACCTCCATTGGCTTCAGCTCATGCAGAACGCTGCCTAGATCTAGTCCTGTGACCCAGGCCCTGCGTGACTTGAACTGGCTGCCTGTCAGATGAATGAGCATGTTCAAGGGGGGCTTACTCACCTATAAGACCCTATACGGATTGGACCCAGGCTACCTGAGTCATCTCTTGACCCATGTCATCTCGGTGCGCTCACTCTGCTCCTCCACTGAGGGCCTCTTAGCAGTTCTGAGGGCCAGGCTGAAAACCTCAGAAGGTTGAGCATTTGAGGTGGCCGGCCCTGCTCACTGGATCTCATGTCCTAGATCTTTGAGGATGGCCCCCTCTGTGGAGGCTTTTAAAAGCGGTGCAACAAAAATGGGTTGAAATTTGACCCCACCTTTTTTCTTTCTAATTGATGCCAGATGTCTTCCAGTTTATTTTGATGTTAAAATTTTCAGTTTTCATTATCATTCAAGAATCTTATGAAAGTTTTAAAGTAATTATTTCTCAAAAAAAAAAGATGGCCTCCTCATTTTTGCATAGAAATAATATTGAGGACCCAAAGAGGGTAAAAGTCCAGACAAAAATGCAAATGTACAATACACAGCATAGGAAGCATTCAGAAAACCCACATCAACAGTTCTACCAATATTTTTAATAACCACAGCAGAAAATTAGCTTTTTGGAATAACCTTTTTCGTTGCACTGCTACTTTAATGAAGCATTTTTTAATTAGTATTGTATTGTTATTTTTTTATTGATTTTAAACTGTTGACTATTACTAACCATATTAATTCTTGTGATATTTATTGGTGTTTGAGGTCCTGTTCTACCTGTAAGGTGCTCAGAGACTCTGGAATTGGGCAGGGTATAAATAAATGTTTGCTTGCTTGCTTTCACAATGGAAAGAGTTCCAAGGGAGTTGTCAAAGTTTAATGTAGACAAGGCAATGGGTCCAGAAGCGATGCACCCCAGGTTGCTAAGGGAGTTCAGGAAGGAGCTGGCTGGACCTCTCACAGTCCTGTTCAACCTGTCACTAGAAACGGTGAAGGTGCTGGGGGACTGGAGGAGGGCAGATGCAGTCCTACTCCACAAAAGTGAAAATGGGGAGGAGGCAGGAAATTACAGGCCGGTCAGTTCAGATTTTAGTAGTGGGCAAAGTAATGGAATCACCATTGAAGGAAAGGATTGGACAATACATTGTTACCAGCTGTCTACAGGATTTAACGTAACTTGGATTCATAGGGGGAAGATCCTGCCAGAAAAAAAACTGATCAAGTTCTTTGACTGGGTAACAAAGGAAGTGGACCAGGGAGGAGTGGTTGACATGGCCTATCTGGATGCAGGGGTGGATCCAGGAATCCTATACATAGGGGAGCTCAAGTCAGATAAAAATTAAAAATAATAGGCCTGGGGTCTGGTGGGCCGCCTAGGCTCCCAGAAAGTTTTTAACATTCTGGTGCATTTTCGAGGGTATTTCTAATGCAATTTCTACTCATTTCCTCCCTCCCCATGCTTTGTTAGTTGCACCCTAGCACCATCCCCAGAGTCCCCACAGTCCACATAACAGTATGTTGTCCAAAATACCCTCCCAACCCCCCAAAAAAACACAAAATACCAAAAGACTGCAGCACATCTGAAACACATAAAAATTAGAAAAGTTGAATGAGACTTGGTGATAAAGACAAATTGCAGACAAATTAAATGACAATCCAAGTAAACAAGTTTACAAATGTCACTCACTCAAGCACATTATGACATTACCATAAAGCCAACCCATCCCAGTTTGTCCTGCAGTACAGATTAACGTATCTTCCAACCTTATCTAGGTAAAAAAATAAATACAATAACTATAGAAATATGGGAACAAAGTCACTTTGCTATCTAGTTTCTGAAAATATCATTTCAAGTATACTTGCTATTTTTGCAAAACATCTTTTATTCTACAGAACAATTTATTCCAAAGAAAATGAATGTTTAAATAAATAAAATATTTTTATTGTTTTAAAATGTCCTTTACTGGGATAATCCCATGGTATGAGGCATCTCATTTTTATGATAGGCCCAAGAAGTCAGTAAGCAGACAGAAAAACAGTTTTTAAACAAATATAAAAATGCATTCTTTTATTAGCAATAACACTTGCTTGGGTACATCACAACTTACCCCCCACCCCCATTCAACAGGTAGAACTACATAAACTAAATATTTGATTCTATCCCTTTTAGAAACATAGAATTTGATGGCAGATAAGAACCGCTTGTCCCACCCAGTCTGCCCATTTCCCTACCCAATGGATAAGCTGCAGATCCTAGTTAACCAGCAGCCTACTTCTTCCGACCCCCACCCCCTAGAATTGCCTTATGACTGTCCCATGCATGCTTGAACTCCACCACTGTTTTTGACTCTACAACCTCCTCCGGAAGGCCGTTCCATGCATCCACAACCCTCTCTGTGAAAAAATACTTCCTTAAATTACCTCTCAGCTGCCCCCCTCTATCTTCAAATTGTGCCCCCTTGTTCTTGCACCTCTTTTTGAAAGATGCTACCCTCCTGGACTTTGTTGATTCCCTTGAGGTACTTTAAAGTTTCTATCATGTCCCCCCTCTCCCTCCTTTGCTCGAGGCTATACATAGTAAGCTCCTTAAGTCTCTCTTCATATGTCTTCCGGTGCAGACCCTGCACCATTTTAGTTGCCCTCCTCTGGACAGCTTCCATCCTATGTCTTTGCAGAGATTGGGTCTCCAGAACTGGATGCAGTACTCCAGATGGGGGTCTCACCAGCTGTCTGTACAGAGGGATAATAACTTCCTGTTTTCTACTGGTGATGCCTCTCCCTATGCATCCCAGTATCCCCCCAGCCCTCCTTGCTGCCCTCTCACATTGCTTGCCCACCTTTAGGTCATCTGATATGACTACACCCAGGTCCCTTTCCATTATTGTTGTTGTTAGTATCTCACCCCCCATTGTGTACTCTTCCCCTGGGTTTTTGTTTCCCAGGTGCATTACCTTGCACTTCTTAGCATTGAATCTAAGCTGCCATACATTTGACCATTCCTCTAACCTTGCCAAGTCCTTCTCATCCTTTCCACCCACCTTGTGCATCAACTCTGTTGCAGATCTTTGTGTCATCTGCAAAGAGACATACTTTTCCTTCCAGTCCCTCTGCAATGTCTCTTATAAAAAACATGAAGAGGACCAGTCTAATACTGAACCCTCGCGGTACCCCACTAGTAACCCCCCTTCTTCAGAGTGGACCCATTTACTATTACGCCTGTGTCCTATTCTCCCCAAATCTTTACCCAGGCTGTCATCTTGGGACCCACCCCAGGCTGGCTAACTTGTATATTAATCTTTTGTGTGGGACCCTGTCAAATGCCTTGCTAAAGTCTAGGTAGGCCATGTCCACAGCCCCTCCCTGATTTACTACTTTGGTCACCCAGTCAAAGAAATCTATCAGATTTGTCTGGCATGACCTTCCCGCTGTGAATCCATGCTGCCTTGGGTCCTGTGCCCCTCTGGCCTCTAGATACTCGACAATTCTTTCCTTCAGAAGTGATTCCATCATTATCCCTACCACTAAGGTTAAACTAACAGGTCTGTAGTTTCCGTTTCTGCCTTGCTCCCACTTTTGTGAAGGAATCACATCTGCCCTCCTCCAGTCCTCGGTACCACCCCATCCTCCCATGATTTGTTAAAGAGGGTAGTCAGTGGTGTCACTAGTTCTACCTTAGTTCTTTTAGAATTCTGGTTGAATCCTCATCAGGCCCCATTGCTTTGTCCACCTTCAGTTTTAAGAGTTCTTTCAGAACCCTTTCTTCTGTAAATGGTCTGGTATCAACTTCTGTATCCAGAGTGTTTCTACTTTTGTTTTAGGCACCTCCCTCTTCCTTTGTAAATACTGAGCAAAAATATTTGTTTAGTATCTCTGCCTTTTCACAGTCACCCTCTGCCCGCCTCCCTCCCTTTATTAGCCTCACTATCCCTCCCTTGATCTTCCTTCGCTCCTGATGTACCTATAAAGGTTTTATCCCCCTTCTTAACTGAGTTGGCTATCTTTTCTCGGTTTGGGCCTTTGCTGTTCTGACTGCCTTCCCAGCTTCCTTTTGCTTTAACTGATACAGTTCTCTGTCCTGCTCCTTGTGTGATTCCTTGTACTTCCTGAATGCTTTCTTTTCTATTGAACCTTCACTGCCCGTCCTTTGGGAACCATAGTGGTTTCTTACATCATTTTGTTTTGTTTATTTGCTTCACACAAGGCTTGTTACCTCTGTGATGGCAGTTTTATTATTCCCATTGTTCTTCCACCCTCCTTCCTGCCCATTTGCTAGTGCATTCCTTAGGCACTCACCCATTTTGGCAAAGTCAGCCCTCTAAAGTCTGGTACTTTTTGCCTTTGTAAGCTTGCTCTATTGCTGTGTTTTATTGTGAACCATACTGTTCGATGGTCACTAGTTCCCAGATGGCTACCCACTTCCATCTGTGATCCTCTCTTCATCTCCATTTGAGAGAACCAGGTGTAAGAGTGCTTCCTCTCGAGTGGGCTCCAATACTAGTTGTCTAAGACATGCCCCTTGTAGGGCATCTAGAATAACCCCACTCTTCGAAGTGGCTGCTGCAACTGCACTCCAGTTAACATCTGGCATATTCAGATCACCCATCAGAAATAGCTCCCCTTTTTCTGCCATTCTAAGTATACTTTCTATCATTTTCTTGTATATTTCCTCCCACTGAGAAGGGGGTCTGTATACAACCTCTGTGCGGATTGTGGTGCCATTGGCGGTCTCCAAATTTACCCACAGTGCTTCTTCTCCTCCCTGTTTTCCCTTTTGTTCTGTTGCTTTGATTCCTTCCCTTATGTGAAGAGCTACTTCTCCTCCTCTTTTACCCTCCCTGTCCCTCCTGTAGATAGTGTATCCTGGTATGTTTATATCCCAGTCATGGTTTTGTGTACCATGTTTCTGTGACTGCCACGATATCCAGATGTTCCTCCTCCATCAAGGCCACTAATTCAGGAAGCTTGTTACTCAGACTACGGGCATTGGTACTCATTGCTGTCCATTTTTGATGGCTTTACCTTCTGTTGCAGCACCCCCACTGACCTTTCTGCCTTGGTCTTTTCTCATTTAGTACCCTGTTTTGTAGGGAGGCTGGGATTTCCTGCTGCTTATCAGTGCCTCCCCTTGACTAGTTTAAAAGCTTGCCAATGATGCATTTAAACCGATTGCTCAAAAGACTTGTTCCTTCCTGGACAGATGCAGACCATCCTGCCAGTATAGGCTGTGTCCCTCCAGGTGGAACCCCAGTCCCCAATGAAGCCAAACCCTGTGCTCCCACCATTTTTTCAACCATTCATTAAACTGTGGTGCAAAGTACCCTCGCCTCACTCATGCCATTGACAGGCAGCACCTCTGAGAAGGATACTGTGTGTGCTACTTGTCTTAGGCCCCTCCTCAATTCTACAAAGTCCTTCTGCACTGCTCTAATCTCATGTTGAGCTAAGTCATTTGTCCCTAGGTGGACAATGACGTCCAGCTCAGACTCCCGTGCAGCTGTTCTCATGATACTGAGGATGCGCTTCCTGTCCCTCCAAGCCATGGCACCAGGCAGGCACCTTACTTCAGTTTTCCCTGCTCCCCCCAGTTCTATCTCCCTAATAATTGAGTCCCCCACCAGCAGCTGCTTCCTTTCCCTGTGGTGTCCTCTGCCTCCTTCCTGTGGGCCTCCCTTGTGACAGTTGTCCTCAGCCTCCTTAGTCTCCTCTGCGGGTACATCCATAGGGGAGCTATGCTCCCCCAGAATGATGTATGGATTATGGAGTGGAACAACTGACTGGGTGTGCCTCTGTTCCATCATTCTCACCCTCCCTGAGCCCACTGTTGTCCAACTGCTTTGCTTTCTTTGCAACCTCTGAGGTAGTGGTGGTGGTTCTGGTGCTCCCTGGATGGGGGAGGTTCCCTTCCTACCATCCAGTGTGCCCTGGGAGAAGGTTCCCTTACTACTGTCCAGTGTGGCCTGAAGACGGGCAACTTCCTCCCTCAGGGCAGAGAGTTGTCTGCAAATAGGGCAGCATCTCAGCCTCCAGACAGCCATTAAATTGCACTACCCCCCACATGCTTATCTACTTTTTGTGTGTGTGATTGGTTTGTTATATAGAAATATATATATTATACAATGCGTATGCTTATATTGTCAGTGCAGTGTGCTAGAGAGGATATGACAGTGATATGCACCTTGCACTCTTAAGGAAATGATGTCAGAACCGTTTTTTCTGGTTTTGTAACTGCCTGTGTCAATGAGCTAAACAAGGTCTTATGACTTCTGTTTCCAATTTTGCTCTCCAAGCATGCAGAAACTCCTGCACATGCCATAATATACAGCAGAACATCTTCAAAGTCCCTATGTCTATTAATTCCCTCTGTGCTCATTCACACTGTACAATCACGACTGAAAAGACACCACAGATTAGACATACAGTGCATGCTGAAGTTTTTACCTCAGTTCAAAGGTCTCATGTACCAATTTCTGCCTTTCCTGGTTCATGCTGTCGCTGAGACCAGACCTGCCCCAGCATTAGTTTTGTACCATTCCTAGCCTGCTACAGAAGGGCACTACTCTCCAACTCCCTCTCCTGCAAATTCACACCAAAATCAATTTGTCATATAGGGAAAAACTAGCAGTGGCCTTAAACAATTTTAATGTCATGAATTTAAATTCCCCCTACTAGAAATTAATAACACTAGTACTACATTTATTACACACCCAGTTTGATGGAACACTTATGTCCTGTCCAAACCTCTCCAATCAAATTCTATTATTACTGTATCCTGCCTATCCCTATTCTCCCAGGGCGCATCATACCGCCTGTCTGTATACTTGCTATTTGTATGTATGACTTTGTCTGCTCTAAACTGAACTGTACTGCACATGTATATGTATGTAAAGTCTATTATTACTGTATTCTGCCTATCCCTATTCCCCAGGGCTCATCTGGAATCGAGTGGCACACTGCTCAGTATGCCTTCCTGGTAAAATCACTTAAATAACTAAATAAATCAATCTCAGCAGCTGCCCCCCGCTAGTTTAACCAGCATCTTTTAATTAGTGCCATTGACTGCATTGTATTATTTGACTTCACCATTGGAAATGAATCTGACTGAGCCTGGAGCAAGAACATAAGTAAGTATGGTACTACTACTGTATTCTTTTCTGTAAGGACAGGGGCATCATCACTGGACACACACACCTCAGATACTCTGATTTGCAAACAAGTTAAACAACTTAACTTTTCTGGAGGTGAGAGAGAATAGAGAGGATTATCATGGGACACCAGTAAGGTTGCCACCTGTCAGTTTTTTTTTACCTGGTGATCAGGTTTTCCAGGTCTCTATCAGGAAATCTGGTTTTGCTCTGGGTTGGTCAGGTTTTTAAACCATTTTGAGTGCTCACATACTTTTGAAACAGATTTTGTCATATCATTCATTGCTTCACCTACATGTCCAGGTTACAAACAAGTTCTCTTGTCAATATAGCCCTTTGTTTGTGAAAGTAGTCAACCCGGGAGGTGTAAAGTATGGCCATTAACACCATTAGCACTTACTTAACCTAATCTTTTCCTCTGCAGCAAAGCTGCCCCCACCTTTTGTAACAGCAACAGGGCCAGTTGTCTTCCACTTTCATTTGCTGATAAACATTTTCATCTCTAACAACATTTAAGCATTTTTAAATGTTTTAAATTATTATTTTTCCTCAAAATAAAAGCATGGACCCCCAAGGTGCAGGGGCACAGTTTGCAGCTAGCTAAGGCCAGCTCTGCTGGAGGACAGATGAGACCTGTGTGGCTCAGGCAGCTCTCATGGAGGCATTCATGCATACCGATAAAGGATGCAGCACAGTGTGTTACTAACAGAGGAGCTCCATGATGGGGGAGCTATAGCGCCCTTTGCCCCCCCTTTAAATCTGCCTATGGGATTTCAGCAAGGCTTTCGACACCGTTCCACATGGAAGGCTGATAAACAAACTGAGTAGCCTAGGAGTAGGTCCTAAAATAGTAAAATGGGTGGAGAGTTGGCTTAGTGATAGGCGTTAAATAGTGGTGGTAAATGGGGTACACTCTGGGGAAAGCAAGGTGACTAGCAGGGTGCTGCAGGGTTCAGTACTCAGCCCAGTCATCTTTAATGTCTTTATTAGCAACATAGCAAAAGGACTGGTAGGAAAGATGTGCCTATTTGCGGATGACACAACAATCTGCAACAGAGTAGACACAGCTGGGGGTTGAACGAGTGAGGGATGACCTAAAGAGAAGAATGGTCATGAGTTTGGCAGCTAAGATTCAGCACATAAAGTGCAAAATCAAGCACTTAAGGCACAAAATGCTGTGGGGCAATGTAGCAACTTGGGGGGGGGGGAGTAAAAGCACTCACAAAACATTAAAGAGACCTAGGGGTTATCATTTCTGATGACCTGAAGGTAGCTAAATATGACAAGGCAGTTGGAAAGGCTAGCGGAATGCTCAGATGCATAGGTAGGGGTATCACCAGCAGAAAGAGGGAGGTAATAATACCTCTGTATACATAGCTGGTGAGACCCCCCTCCTCGAGTACTGAGTACAATTCTTGAGCCCCATCTTTGAAAGGACATAGATAGGGTGGAGGCAGTGCAATGGAGGGCAACCAAAATGGTGCAGGGCCTTTATCAGAAGCCCCATGAAGAAAAGCTAAAGGATTTAAATATGTACTCCCTAGAAGATAGGAGGGAAAAGGGAGATATGTTAGAAATATTCAAATAACTCACAGGAATAAGCAAAGTACAGGAAGGAAGCATTTTCCAGAGAAAGATATGCTCAAGGACATGGGATCACAATATGAAAGCTGGAGGGGGAGGCTCAGAGGAAAAGTGAGGAAGTACTTTCCACAGAGAGGGTGGCAGATGCTTGGAACAGCCTCCCAGCGGAAGTGGTGAGGTCTAGAATGGTCACAGGATTAAAGAAAGCATGGGATAGTCACAAGGGAATCTTAGAAGCAAGAGTGGGGGTTTAAGCCAGAGTCCCAGTACAGTATCCGGTAGCAGTATAGGTAGGGAATTTAGGGCATACTAGGTGGGCCAAGCGGTCCTTATCTACTGACAACTATGTTTCTATGTCATGAGGTTCTCTGGAACTAACAAAAAACAAACAATGGATTACTTTAGTGTATAATATGATTAGGGGCTTCAAACAGGCAAATTTGAAATTTGCAATTGAAGGGGTAAGTCAGAATTATTCCATAAGGGACGACGTCCTCTTGTGTGATCTTAAGGTTTGTGGCATAAACACCAGAAATACATCTAAAGTATGGAATGTGCTAACTCCCCAAACAAGAAATATCAGTAAGGTGCATTGGCTACATTTCAACAAACACTTAAACAAGAAATGTTTGAAATAAGCAGCTGTGCTTATCCATAAGCTGCTAATAAATGGCTTTGATTGTATTATTTTCAGTACATACTTATATTGTAAATATGTTTAAACTCTGCTATTAATGTATTTGTTTTGTGCAATATTCACAAGCAGGATAAATTTGAATATACCTGTAGGACCTCTCTGGTCCTACTAATTTTATCCTGTGAAATAATAAAGCTTGTTACTGCTACTACTACTACTTCTACAGATAATCAGTGAGCGTTTACTATGATTTAGTGAGTGATGTTTTCCTCCTAACTAGATTGTACTTGGGATGTCAAAATAGGAGATGAACTTGCTTATTTTATGCAAAAGAACACACATGGGCAACAGTATTGCAAACATATAAAACGTGTCAATTTGTTACAGTATTAAAATAAGTGTATATTTCCTCTTGAAAAATCAATAAACAATTTCTTATTGAAATATTTGTGCTCCTTTGTAGTTATGATTCTTTTTTTTATATTCAGTACTACACATTTATTGAATTCTTCTTACACAGTTTGGAATTACACACCACAAAAAGGGCAGGAACCACATAGAAACCATACAAGGAGGGGCTATGAAGATGATTCAGGGGCAGCAAGGAAAGTCATGAGAGGAAAAGTTTGCCCCCTGGAAGCCAGGAGGAAAAGAGGGGATATAATGAAACATACAAATTCTTATGTGGAATAAGCAGGAAAATGGTAATGACTTCTTCACGAAGAACAAGAGCATAGAGATAGTCGTGCATGCTGTACGAGGTACCTCACTAGATAGCGTGATGAGCTACTGCATGGTTTTCTAGATGCAGCTGCGTAACTAAATACCTGCTACTCCCTTGAACAATTTCTAGATTCACTGCTGAAACTGTGATACCCACAATACAACAGTACTTCTATCTTCATAATCACATGCTTCATGGATGCCTGCCTGTCTGGAGCCAGAAGTTGGTGTGTGCAGTATCTCTTACACCTGTGGGTGAAGAGGTGCAGGCCACTCAGGGAAGAACTGTTGCAGTTTTGATATGATGGATTTTGAGGATCCCACAATTCTGCAGACAGAGGTCATTGTATATGTCATACACCTGTGGCTGCAGAAGCAGAGGCCCATCATGTATGTGTATGTCTTACAGAGTGCACGAGCACCTAAGGCTATAGAAGCACTGGCCACTTACAGGTCTGTACTTCTGCTGACAAAAGAACTCCTGTAATTTGGGTATCATGGATTTAAATCTGTGACTGCAGGGGCCTTTAATTCTGCACACAGAAGCAGTGTTGTGATTTGAGTATCCTGGATTTCTATCTGCAGTGACAAGTGAGTACGTATGTCTTGTGGTGTGTACAGTATGTCTTACAATGAACATGCCACAGATTCAAATCCACAATGATAGCACATCAGTGCTATTGCATTTGTGTCATCTGGAAACAGTTGTACAGTATGTTGTTTGTCTTCTGAATATATGGAGATAGATAGATATATACAGATAGATAGATAGATAGATAGATAGCGATCTATCTATCTATCTATCTATCTATCTATCTATCTATCTATCTAGCTAGTGTATCTATCAATTTAAATATTTTCTTTGCAAAAAATTGCATTAATGCAACATTTATGGTTCAGGCTACAGTGACAAAAGTAGGGAAATGTGGCTTTAGGGTTTCCAACCCTAAAACCCCAATGCCACCCATAGAGTAAATCAGGGGTGGAGTCTTCAAAGAGGTTGTTGGCCATAAAGCTCACCCCATTAAGTGTGCATGTTTCTGGAGTGAGTAGAATGGGGTGAGCTTTAGGGTTGACAGCTTCAAGGAAGACTCTGCCCCTGGTTTGCTTTAGGAGTGGCATGGGATTTTAGGGTTGGAAACCCAAAAAGTAATGTTTCCCTACTTTTACCACTGTAGCCTGAACCCTAAATGTTGCTTTAATACAGTTTATTTGCAAAGAATTTCCTTACTTTTTGAGATAGCATAATTGTATCCTTATTTTCCTATTGGAGCATGCATCCGTGCTTTTGGAGATAGTGTAATTGTATCCTTATTTGTCTGACAGAGCACAATCCATCCATACTTTTCCAGATAGTATAATCATGTCCTTATTACTGTGATGAAGCACAGGTCCAAGAGGGCCCTGCAGTCCCAGCCCTCCATAGATGCATATATGTATATTTGTGTGGAAGCGCAGGGCCCTCTGGGCCTTGTGCTTCCATTTGTAGGACAATAGCAACCAAATGATCAACATAGCCTTCTTATTATCCCACCTCATGAATCTAGTAGTAAAAATTGTGACATACCCACCAAAACATCATTCCGTGCCACCGCAGTGTCATTCTGAGCCAGAGGAATGAAAAGACACTTTGGGCAACATTTCAAAAATGATTGCTGTCACATTCATGAGGTGGTGTAAAGAAATGGCTGTGCCAAACATTTGAGATGAAAATGCTGAAAATGATGAAAGTTACGAGCAAGAATAGCAAACTGTCAATGAATGCACACACCATTGCCATTTTTACATATTTTAACCCCAAATGTTCATCATACCCTTCTTATGACCCCACCTCATGAACAAGTATGGTAAAAACTTTGGAATCCTTGCTGAGAGGTGATTTCAATAAGTGACAAAAAAATTGCCTTTAGGGCAGGGTTTGCTAAATGATACCAACATTGTTCATGAGGTGGGGTCTCAAGAAGGGTATGTTGAACATTTGGAGTGCAAATATGCAAAAATGGCAAAATTATGCACCAAAGTTGAAACCCCCATTGAAATACATAGAACTGCAGTTTCATTAGTTTGTATATTGTAGTCATTGATTTCTTCAGCAAGACATGTCTCTCATAGCAGAGTTGATCTTCACCCTGGTACATGTTTAGGTGAGTGAGTGTGTGTGAGGGCTTGGGGGGTGGGATGGTGGATATTGAGTGGGAGGTCAGGTTGAGCATGCGATTGGCGATGGACCATTTTTTTAACAGATGAAATAAATAAGTAAAGACGTTGAGTGACCATTTTCTTTCTTACAGGATACTTCATTATGGGGACAGTGACTGGAAGGTCCACTAGACACCAGGGAAATATCACACAATAACAGGGACAGTGATCAGAGGGTGGGGGAGTGTCACTAGACACTGAGAAATGTTGTCATTATTATGGAGATGGCAATCAGAGGCTGAAGACTGCCACTAGACACCAGGGAAATATATTGTGCATATGGGGATGATGATTGGAGGGTGGGGATTGCCACTAGACACCAGGGAAACTTATTATTGTAATGGAGTGGTGATTGTAAGATAGGGGGTGCCACTAGACACAAGGAAAAATTATTTTTGGGATGGGATGGGGGTGCCACTAGACACTAGGGCAAATTATTTTAACAATGGGATGGGGATCATAGAGTGAGGAGGTGCTACTAGACACCAGGTAAAATTATAACATCAAAGAGGAAGGTGATTGGAGGGCAGGGAGTCCCACTAGACAGCAGGGGAAAGCAGCTTTCCCTCATTAAAAAGAATCCTTTTTCATCACTCGTGATAAGAAAATAATCTCTTTTGTATCACGCGATATGAAAAAGGATTTATAAACTTCAAAAAACAATATCTGAGGGGCATTTCTGGAACAGTTAAGTACAGAATCCAGATAAGGGTGGCACAGTAAGCAAGTCACATGCCTTAGTGGTTCCCCACAATGTCATTTATATGTTCTTTCAATTTTGTATTTTTAGGAAAAACATGATGGTGGCCAAATGAAAAAGGATTTTTCACTCATGAAAAAGGATGATGTCAATATGAACAAAGAGTTCTTTCTTCATTTCATACAGCTATCTTGAGGTGCTTACTGAACATGCTCAGAACCAATTTCTGAACATTTTAAAATTAAATAACTTTGGAATGGATTAATATTTTTTCACCAAACCAGCAAAAGGCACATCTGTGGGTTAGACTCTTTCTACCCTGAAAAGTTCAGACCAAAATTCCAAACTGTTTGGGCGGTAGCCAAATTCAAAGAAATCCCAAACCAATGGGAAAAAAAAAACTATGGAAAATTCACTTTTTTCACTATCCAGATCTCAAAAACTGCACATCCACCAGAACAAAACATGGCACATCCAGAAATCTACCACACAAGACCTAGCATGCAAAATTTCTAATGCAAACCCTTTGAATGGTTGTGAGGATATTAAAGTGCAAAATTTCAGGTTTAACATAGAAAGCCCAGTTCAACCCTAAATATAGTGGCATATCTATCTATCTATCTATCTATCTATCTATCTATCTATCTATCTATCTATCTATCTATCTATCTATCTAGATGTAATATGTATGTTATGGGCTGGATTTTCCACCCATCAGGGAGTAAGTCCTGTGTTGCAGCCACTGTTGTAGGACAAAATCTCCGCACCTGCAGATATTCGTATTTTTAGCAGGCACAGCTGTGGGGGATGTTACACATGATCCCACCAGGCATAATATTTTGATGTAGCTGCACTGAAAACATGGTTACAAAGTGTTGTAAATTATGAAGCCAGATGTAATCCAGCTCTCCTTTTGAAAATACAGTTGCTGTGGGAAAAACTGTGTTCCGCAAATGGTGACTGACTTGCACCAGTTACTTCCTGCAACTGCGTGACTTTCCGGGTGCTGAAAATCTAGCCCTACATGTTTTGGCCTCCTTCACAGAAAATGGATGCAATATTTTTCCATATGTCATACTTTTGAATCTGTATACTACTTTTAAAATCTCAAAAAAAAACAATAAATCAAGTATGGAACCCCCTGCAGGTGGCAGTTGCTCTCTCTGCCCCAGTCCTGAAACTTAAAATACTTAGCTGTGTACTTGCCTTGGAAACTTCCTATACTTGGTGTCCTAAACTATCAGCCAATGCTATGTAAAGTGAAACAGGACTGTGAAACATGAAAGACCCTACCGTTTATGTATATTGCGTGGGTAAACACAGTGAAGATGTCCATTTTACCCCCGTCATTAGACATGTTCCAGGTGCTGCCTGCCCACTTTACCTTTGAAGTTGTATAACTCCATTATGGGTTGTCTGGCCTCTCTGCTATGGCATGGTAGACAGGTGAAACTCAAACAAGGCACTTTGTGGAATCCAGTAACATGGGGAGGTTTGGACTCACCCAGTTTCTGACTCAATTACTTGGCAGCACAGATGGTCTTTCAGATGATGCCCAGTTAGCAGGCCCAGAGAGGCAAACTTGGGTGGACATGGAGTAGGACATACTGGAAGCCCCATACTCTCCTGCCTTCTTGCCCCAGTCCTGTACAGAGGGCTAGTCAAGCATGTCCAGAACTCCTTCCTGTGGACCTAGGCGAGAACCTAGCTGACTGCCCATGATCTCACAGCCCACCCCCCCAGTGGTCGTAAGGGACCGAAAAGGAGCCCTCCCCCAACTCGCAGCAGAGCTCAGCAGCAAGCAAAGCAGAACAGCTGTCCCCCGATGGTCATGAGGGACTGAAAAGGAGCCCTCCCCCAACTCGCAGCAGAGCTCACCAGCAAGCAAAGCAGAACAGCTGTCCCCCGGTTATCATGAGGGACCGAAAAGGAGCCCTCCCCCAACTCGCAGCAGAGCTCACCAGCAAGTAAAGCAGAACAGCTGACCCCTGGTGGTCATAAGGGACCAAAAAGGAGCCCTCCCCCAACTTGCAGCAGAGCTCACCGGCAAGCAAAGCAGAACAGGTATGCGTCACAGCTGGAACAGCACCAGGAGAGTATGGCTGTAATAGCAGAGTGGCCTGAGACTGTTTTTTTAAATTGGACTTTTGGCACCTAAAGCTCCAGCATGGATGTTGTATTCTCTTATTTCAGGGATAATTTCATGTTGGCGTAGCTGTGGAGATTGTTTTTTTGGGGGGCATTAGCAAATTAAAGTGCACAGCAGTAGTGAGCCTTTTAGCAAATTACTTGAAGAGGGATTGCTAGAATGTATTCGTAAATTAAGCAAAGTACACAGCACAATGTGAGCCTTTTAGCAAACTACACTAAGAGGGGTTGTTAGACTGTATTTTGTAAACTAGGCAAAGTACTGTAAGAGGGACTGTTAGCCTGATTTATTTCCCTATTAAGGGGTGCTGGTTACTGCAAATACGACTGCTGCAGTCGGGAGCAAAGCCTGCAAAAACCATCAAGCTTACACAGTTTCTCTCTCCCAACTTAAATTATTTTTGGTTCCGATTACCCTTAATCCAGAGCCAGGTCACTTACAGGCAGGACCCCAGGCAGGGAGTTACTTCATTTCACTTTGCACTCCAGCTTTCAGCTCCCCCCACCCACTTTCTCTGCCCCTCCTCCACCTACCTGTATATTTAAACCTTCTCTCCTTTCTCTCTGCAGCTGTCCCCTGGTGGTCGTGAGGGACTGAAAAGGAGCCTTCCCCAGCTCGTAGCAGAACTCACTGTCAAGCAAAGCAGAACAGGTATTCGTTACAGCTGGAACAGCACCAGGAGAGTACGGCTGCAATGGCCAAGTGGCCTGAGACTGTTTTGCCCCGCCACCCCCACCACCACCCTTGGTCGGCTCTCTGATATATAGAGCAAGTCACGTGGCTGCCAAAACCAATCAGCGCATTCTTCCATCTGCAGCTTATCTTTTTCAACAACCAGTGGCCACTGCCTCTCACCACCCAGACTTTTCACCCTCTCTATATCTCCAAAATCCTGCAAATCACCTTAAAGCTGTACACCTCAATTAATTTTAACTTGCACAATGGCACTTTAGTTTCTCACCTCACTGGTATCCCACCCTAAAAACATGATCACATCCTGGCCCCTAGGGAATGCAAGTTTTTTCCTGCTGGCTACATCCACCTTGGCTGGATTGTTGTTGGCCACAGACTTCGCTGCTAACATCCTAGCAAAGGAACAAAAATTCCTCTACCACTGCACCCCTACATACCTGCCATCATGCCCTACAAACATGCCCTATGTAACTACAAATAAAGACATGTCCCTGTCATCTATACTGCTGGCATCCTTATGACACATGGAACAAAGGCAGCCTGGGCATCTGCTTTACTCCATTACACTTCGCAGGCACCTCTGGTAGCCTCCCACCAGCCCACGTTTGTCCCTCCTTCTTCTAGCCTTCCTAGCAGGTGACGTAGAAACAAACCCTGGCCCAATGAAAATACACATTAACAACATGGATGCCGCATGGTTGGGATGCCATGGAATAAAGATTGCACATCTAAATGTCCGTAGCCTCCCTTTCAAATTTGTTGAGTTAGAGGCCTGGGTGACCCTCAACAAGCCCCACGTACTGGGTATATCCAAGACCTGGCTAAAACTGTTTCATGACTCAGCCTTGTACCAACTCCAAGGCTACTCCCTCCTCCGACTGGACAGGCTGGGAAGGAAGAGAGGGGGAGGTGTACCGCTGTATGTACAGGACCACATATCAGCTACCATTGTTGCCTGCTCAAAGACCGACTCCATAAGTGAATGGGTTTTCACCGAGTTGACTATTAGTGCAGCAAAAAAACTCTATGTTGGCTGCTGCTACAACCCCCCACCAGCATCTAGCCAGGGATTGTCTAGTTTTCTCTCCAGACTGACAAGCTCCACCCCATCCAGGGATACGTTCATGCTTGGGGATTTCAACCTGAACTGGGCTGCGAATTCAAACCCGGACTACAAAACTCTACTAAAGTCCCATAACTCGGATCAAGTAATCTCTGCCTCAACCAGATACAACCAACGCACTACAAACCACTCAATCCTTGACTGGATTTTAACAAACTGGCCTGATCTAATCCTCCAAGCAGGAACCATGACCGATGCAGTTAGTGACCACACCCCCACCTACATAGTTGTGAACAACAAGTTGGCTCGCTCCCCCTGCCAAAAATACTGTCCTTCAGAAATTTCAACACCCCAAACCATGACCTTGCTACCAGACATGCACTGTCCTTAAACTGATCCTCCCTATATTTGACAGCAAACATCTCTTCTGCTGTCAGCCTATTCAACAACACCCTCCAGAAACTACAGGACAACAATTTTCCCATAAAAACCAGGAGGGTTAGAGGCGACTGCAAGCGCTGGATAACCAAAGAACTGCTACTGCAAATGAAGGTCAGGGACTCTAGTTGGAAAGCTTTTAAAGCATCCCCATCCCCCCATCTATGGAACACCTATAGGAAACTACGTAATGCCTGTAAACAAATGACAAAGTCACTCAAAAAGAAATATTTTAACGACCTTCAACAAAACACACTGGGAAATCCTCATAAATTCTGGGCATCAATTGGTCTATACTAAACCCCAAGACCAACAAGCAAATAACACCACTTATGTCCCCAGCAGGCATAATAAATGATCCTGTGGGCATCGCAGACCTTTTTAATGCCATGTTCACCGACCTCACACCGTACCTTAGAAAGCTTCCTCCACACCCTCCCTCCAACCAAACCAGAATTGGTAGCCCTCACACTCCTCAAAACCATCGTGCCTCCACCCCCCTTTCTACTTCAGAGCCATTGGTACCACTACTATTGTAAGACTCCTGGAAACCCTCCCACATAGGGGCAGTCCTGGAAGTGATGGACTCTACCCCACCTTCCTGAGGATCATCTCCCCAGCCATGGTAAGGCCACTAACACACATCTTTAACCTCGCTCTGTCCACATCAACTGTGCCTGACACCTAGAAACATGCCAAGGTGATACACATCTTCAAGGCAGGAGATCCCCTAGCCCCAGAAAACTATAGCCCCATCTACCTGCTTCCTCATCTTAGCAAACAGCTAGAGAAGGTTGTCCATATCCAGTTATCAGAGCACCTAAATAAGTTCAACCTCCTATGTCCCCTCCAGCATGGCTTCCATAAGCATCACAGCACCTCCTCTGCCCTGGCAGTCTTCTCTAACCACATCCTCAAGAACATGGACATGGGTAAAGCTACGGGTGCAGTCTCTGTCGATTTGTCAAAGGCTTTCGACTTAGTGGACCACAATCTCCTTCTCTACATGCTTCAACAATTTGGCTGTGCCCCTGGACCCACAGCTTGGTTCCATAGCTACCTCACAAATAGGTCCCAATCCGTGATCATAGGCAGAGCTGCTTCAGTCGCCCCTTCCTATAAGCACCGGTGTTCCCCAGGGATCAATTCTCGGCCCCCTTCTCTTCTTCATGTTTATCAATGCACTACCTGCTGAGAGTCTAAACTGCAATGTGATTCTCTACACAGATGACCTAGTCCTGTACCACAGTGACAAGTCCTTGGCATCCATCTCCTCTACCCTCAGCGACAACTACGGGGGTGGCTGAAAGCTGGTTCACATCTAAAAAACTACTAATAAATGAGAAAAAAACAAAGGCCATGCTTTTCGGATCCAAGCCCTTCTTAAACAAGACCACCAGATCTAACACTGCCCTCACCGTATGTACTCCCACTGGCCCCCCACTCAAGTAGGTCACCTCCTTCTCATACCTTGGTGTTACCCTTGACTCCTCTCTCACCTTTAATGATCATATAGCCCTGACCATTAAAAAGATTAATCAGAAACTAGGTGTGGCCTATCATGCAATTCACCTACTTTCACCTGAAGCTCGCCTCGCCATAGCGCAAGGCAACCTTCTCCCTCTCCTGGACTATTGCTCCCCTATCTACTCCCCAATACCCACAAAGCAACACTCCCACCTATATGCGGCATATAATGCTATCTGTCACTTTGTTCTCAAAGCCCCCTCATTAACCCACCACTGTAACCTCTATCAGTCCCTAGGATGGCTCTCACTCCAAGGACACCTGAACTATGCTGCTGGCTGCCTGGTGGACAGTGCCCTCAGAAGTAACCAGCTATCCATTCCAACCCTCGAAGTTCCTCGTGTCTCTACGACAATGGGCAGCAAGGCTTTCTCAGTAATGGCCCCTTCCCTCTGGAACAGTCTTTCCACTTCCATTCATACATCCCCATCCAATGCGTCATTCAAAGCAAACCTTAAAGCCTGGCTACTGAAGGAGTTCACCTGCAAATGCTAGCTGGGCAGAGCAAAAACCCGTGAGCCACCATAAAACTATTGTAATCCATTGGCTACTGCCCCCTATCCTCCGGAGCACTATGTACAAACATGACTCGCTCGATGACTCGCACTGCATACCTTGTACGCTCCCACTTCTCAGCCGGCTACGGCAAAATGAAGATATTTAGATACTCTGTGCATATGCTCAACTAATTCTCCTCTGTATCTTGGCCAGTATTTCTTTGTCTAATGTTATGTTATCTCCATGCCTGTAAACTTCATGTAACCGATGACTGTTTCTCGCTGCCCTAATGTTCTTGTAACCACTGTACTTTCCCATGTGAATTTGCATCCACCCATGTATTTACCTGTACTGCCACCTTTGTGGCCCAGGTTATGACTGAAAATTGTCCACTGGATCAGTGCACTTACCTGGTTACCAAAAGCATAAATAAATAAATATTTTATATGGCCAGTATTTTGAGAGCCTTGTGGGAAACTGCTCTACCCTCTCTACAATATGCTATTGTCCTGAATAGATAGAAGTGGAAAGGCCTGTCTATATTAAGCAACCTATTTGTATGTTCGTATGTTTGAGAGGGGCCACTTAAAAATGACAGGAAACAGTTTTTATACCTCTAGATGAATTCATGTTGTCCTTCTAGTGCCCATCCAATATTCTCATTTTGACCTTTTTTGTTACATTCAGAATCTAACTTTTTGCCTTTGTAACTACTCAGTAGTTGCTGTTTTCTCATTGCACACTGCCTGTACATTCTGTGACATCAATAATACCATTCCAGGCCATTCAAATATTTTTTTTTATTTATTTTATTTTATTTATTGGAGACAATCAGTTTTACAACCTTTGAGTCATGGACTCGTTTACAAAGGTCCCTAGTCGTAAGGGGGGGGGAGACAACAATTAGGTGAGTAGAGACAGGGATGAACACACGGGTGAAAAAATACATAGACACACTTTAAAATAAAGATTACAGGCAGCAGTTATACTGGTATCTACATGGAATATTGTTATTGATGTCATGGAATGTCTTAGAAGCATGAAAAGAAAGGGCAGTAGATACTAAGAAGAGTGGATCGTATGTAGATCTGAGGGCCCCCAAAGTTATATTAGTTTATCAAAACTTTGTCAGAGCAAATCAGAATACATGTCTGACATGGAATGAAAGATGAGAGGGCAGTTAAATATGTAAAAAATTCATATCTCCTTTAATGACTGTCATTCCAACAGCTGTTCTTTAGGTTTACCCTACAGTCAGGAGACATTTTCCTCTATCTTCAAGTTCATTGAAAGATACTGGCCAATTCCCTTCTAATTTCTTACCACCCCAGAGACTGCCTGGGGAAGAAATCATACTGTGTAAGCAGCCAAGACAGAAAACCATAATGCAAATGTAGTCCTGTTTCTGGGGGACATTGACAAACTAATACAGTGGGTATGATGGAAATGGGAGAGGAATCCAGGGAACCTACCTTTCGCTGAGGGAGACTGGAGAATGGTGACCAAACGTATTGTCTCCGGCTCTGTGAATAATCATCTCTGTCAGGTCCATTAAAACTTTCTACTCAGAACCTATATCACAGATGTGTTAGAATGTCATATTGATGAATCAAAATGTGATAAACACCCAAAATGTCAAACTGAAGAGGATGAATACTTTTGGATCACTTTATGATAAATATGAGCACCCTCTGTGGAAGTTGGGAATGGTTATAGGCAAAGAGAGTAAAGCTGTTCACACACATGTTGGCTAGAACTAGGGGAACATTAGGAAAAAGGCAGGAAGAAAGGAGGATTGCTGGAGACCAGTTAGGGTTTGCAGAGACAGACTGGACAGGGACCATCTGGGCAGACTGGGTGGGCCATGTGGTCCATTCTGATGACAAATTCAGTATTTCTATATGATCTGGCAATGTCCAAAAATAAAGTGGTTCTGGTCAGAGGTGGATAACTTCCTAGCAAGGCAAGGGCCTTAGGTTTTACCCCTGCCCTCACCTCTGACAGAATTCTGGTGGGGGTGATACCTGACCAACCGCTTCATGATAAATATCAACACCCCCTGTGGAAGTTGGAAATGGTTATATGCAAAAAGACTGTGGCCCGAAACTAGGAATCAGAAAAAGCTCCCAGCATAGCACAGAAGGTGGTGGCCCCTCCAGACTGTATGACACTGCAGAGGGACCAATACACTTCCGTCAGTAAGAGAACCGTCTATGATTCCATATGGACTCCCCTGGAGGAAGTTTGGAAAGCCCCATAGTTCCTTCATGTCTCTTAACCCTGGGAGGATGTGAGCTAGTCTGGACTCTGGGAATGGTGTAAGAATAGATAATATATTATCCTTTGTTCAGCTTAGTTCTGCTATGTCTAGATTAGACTGGGCTGAATAAATGGTGGGCCCTTCTGCCACCCTTGTGTGTCTCTGTCCTATGATGCAAACTATGTAGACAAAAAGAATAACTGTACCCTGTAAGTTGTGGTTAACCATTGCAACGCCAATAAAAGGATTCAACAAAAAAATAGAAAAAGAGACATTGGAACAAATGAAATGATAAAAAGAAACATAATGTTAGTTTCCTGCCATCCAGGAAACAACAGTTTTTTATATAATCAGGGTTGGAACAACTTTAGAATGGACCCTATTCTCAAAATTGCTCTCAAAGAGATTGACCAGTTTCCAGCAGGAAAAAAAATCATAGCTGGCATCAGCAACACCACACACACACACACACACACACACACACACACACACACACACAACAAACACACCCATTTTTAATACTGATTGCATTTTTATAAAACAGAATACTTTCCTTTTAGACATTTTGAGTTTCTGCTGCTTATACTCTAGTTATCCAGATACATTAATCCTTTTCTTCTGAGAGCAACACATGTCACTATGAAATGATTCTGATGTCCCAAGCGGATGATTATGACTTCAGGGCAAGTATAAGCAGCAGGGACTGATGAAGCAAGTTTAAGGGGAAAAGACTTACATTTCTGTGAATGATATGAGCTAGAAACATGCTGAGGCCTACTGCTGTTGCGTTGCCATCCAGTTTCCCAGTTTTTATGATTGTTTATAGAAACATTTGTATTTTATTATTTTTACCTTCCTGTACAAAGGTTCTCTTTATTTTGGAAACAATTGTCTTCTGTGGTGACCGTTTTGTATTATTTTGAATGTGCATTTGCATTTTACAGTACTTACTTTATGTATCTACCTGATTATGCACGTACACTGATTTTGTTCCATTTATAATACCTGTTTATTATAACCCCCATAACTGTCAGATCATACTTGAAAATGAGCCTTGACTCAATGTGTCTTTCCTGGCCAAAATGAAAAAAGTGCATGCGATATGTTGTCGGAACGGTGTCATCTTTTTTTAATTAAGGTCCATGTTATTTTAATCTGGATATTTTAGTAATGCTAATAATTTGACTTGCACTTTAGAGTTTAAGTGTGTTTATCATGCCTCTCTTTAAAAGCATTAAAAGCAATTTTTTCAGGATTTTAATAGACCTTCAGTCATTTACCTGACAAACCACACTATATTACACTTCCATGCACTTAGCCTGTACATATATTGGCAAAGCCATCCACAGTTCAGGGTACAGCGGTGACTCCCTCAACCTGAAGCTGGTTGCACTTGTCCTAGATGAAATTCTTGAACCCCTGACAAAGATCTTCAACCTCTCTCTAAGGCTGGTCCAATTCCCATCTCTCTGGAAACAGGCAACCATTACACCTATACACAAAAGCGGTAATAGGTCACAGCATAACAACTACAGACCCATCTCCATTCTCCTTCCCTTATCTAAAGCCCTAGAATGAATTGTATCAGACCACCTAACCGAGTATCTGGTAAAATATGATATCTAGTGCCCTGAACAATGTGGATTTAGAAAAGGGCACAGTAATACCACTGCACTACTGGAATTTACTGGATTCATCCACACCACCCTTGACCAAGGAGACTGTGTGGGTGCAATATTCATTGACCTTACGAAGGCATTTGATACCATCAATCATCCACTCCTATTCAGGCAATTGTCAACTATCGAGCTTTGCAAGGATGCCCTGCTATGGATAACAAGCTACCTTGAGGGAAGGGTCCAGTGAGTTAAGATTGGTGATGTCACCTCTGATAAGAAACCAATCCTTTCAGGAGTACTGCAGGGGTCCATCCTTGGATCCCTACTTTTTAGTCTCTTCCTGAAAGTCCTCCCTAGCATCTGCCATCAGAAAATACTTCTCTACGTGGATGACGCAGTCCTGTTTTCTAGTCATAGCAACACCAGGCATCTAGAAAGGCAGCTACAGCATGACTTCAAACGCGTTGAGGAATGGTTCAGCTCACACAAACTTGTCATGAACTACAACAAGACAAAAGTTATGACTTTCTGCAATGCAAGGAGCAAACATAACTCTCTACCATTCATCATCACTAACCCTTCTGGGGTTACAATGGAGCAGGCTCCTCAATTCAAATACCTCGGCATTACTCTGAACTGTTCCCTCTCCTATGCTAAGCAAATTGACAATGTTGCAAAAGCCACTAACATACGGATTGGCCTGCTCCACAGACACAAACACAGTATGACCACTGAGGCTCTTGGACTGTCAATCTACAGTTCTGTCACCTCCATCATAGACTATGGGCTCATCATCTATGGCTCCTCTTCTCTTACAGCACTCCGCAGAATATCTGTGGTGCTCAACAAAGCATGCAGGCTTCTTACGGGCGCTTCCGGCCTAACACATACTTTTGACTTCTACACCCAGTCTGGGTGGCTCCCTCTCATCAGCAGGATCAAATACCAGGCCTGCCTCTTAACCAAAAAGATTCTCCTTGGGCTCATGCCACGTGGGGTTGAAAAGCTTCTGACTGCCCACTGCAGCACCCAACACACCCGAAGTATGCTAAGTCAAACCTTCCAGGTCCCCAGATGCTGGACCACTATGAACCAGAGATTCATTCACCCACAGGGCCCCCCAGTGGTTTAATTCACTCAACAAGGAATCCCTTTCAGCTACTATGCTAGACCCATTTAAAAGGCAACTACGACTTCACCTCTCTACTACCCGTCAATGTGACTGCTTCTCCTAATTGGTCAACCTCTACGTTCACACCTGACATTGTGTGGCCCTAAACTCCCTCTGGCCAATTATCCTTGTCCTCCACTTTCCTACCTATCACCTTACCCCTCCCCCCCATTCCTCCCCTACCTCACCCACACCTTCCATCTTTAGTACTTCAGACTTTTGCCTCCTTTACCTTGCACTTCTCATACCAACCCCCAGACAATTACCCTTCAGTCTGCCCACACCTTCCTGACCCCACCCCCACCCACTCTCCCCACCCCTACTGGTTGCTCATCTAGCCTTACTATCCTTTTGCTGTCTCTCCACTTGAAATACGGTATTTTGTTTTGAGACTCTGTATTAATGTCTACCTTTGTTTGTATGTTAACCTTCCATCCTTTTACGTGGAACCTTTGTAAATGAACAGTTCTTGCTCAAAGGAATTTGTAATCCTAGAGTTTAATAAATAAATAAAAAAATAAAACATTTATGTGTTTCCTAATCGGCCTGCCACCTGGAAATGTTACCATTATGGAAGACCTCAATAGCCTTTTTTGAGGATATAATATGTGGAAGAAAAGATTTGCCACTGTGCAGCGTAAGATTTGCTATTCTTGTATGAAAAGAAAGCAGAGATGTGTCAGGAGGTCCCATAATACCTCATTTTATTCCTTTCCACATTCAAGGAAGATTATTGTAATTCACATGTTGTCGTTCAGTCAGGTTTTGCAGTGGCATTTTGAATAGTATCTTTCATAAAAACACATAGTTAGTA
Source organism: Neoceratodus forsteri (assembly GCA_016271365.2). Taxonomy (NCBI): domain Eukaryota; kingdom Metazoa; phylum Chordata; order Ceratodontiformes; family Ceratodontidae; genus Neoceratodus; species Neoceratodus forsteri. The sequence goes on along the minus strand of JADMNL010000022.1, from coordinate 629,250,927 downwards.
GGCATGATACCTCAGTGTGGCAGAGATAGCAGTGGAAACTATACTAGAAATAAGATGCAAGTCTCAGTTTACGTTGCAGGTGAAATAATTCTGAACAAGAAAATAAACTGTCCCATTGTTCTTCATACTCAGTTAGAAATCAGACATTATTTTCCACCATTGAGCTTCCAAAGTGACAGATATTCAATAGCAGGGCCTTGGCCCTTTGTCATCCAGACACAGATCAGGCACTTTAAATACTGTACAAGAATGAAACACAGTGGTCATTTAATCATTAATGCATGGCAGTGGATATGTTGTGCTGTGCTAACGTCATGTCCAGCAGCAAGGCATGACATTATCCAAGCACACTATGGAGTTCATTACTATGATTATAAAATGGCTTGTTTGTGAAAAAGAAAAGAAAAACATTAAAAAGTTCATTAAAACCAGATTTTTTTGTCATATTTTCAATGGGTAGTCATACTTAAAAAAAAGTGCTGGTTATTTTTATTTCACCCCCCCAACCTTCCTTCCACTGTGTACAGTTGTTTTCTACCCCCCTAATCTTTCTGTTCTCCATCTTTTTCCTTTTTCTGTCTCTCTCTCTTTCTGTCTGTCTTTCTTTCATTTTTGTGTTCACTTGTGCTTACACAAGGAATATCTTGGGACAATACGGGAAATGAGAGGTGTGTCACTGCCAAGCCAATTACAGCTGAAACTGCAATGGGTTTGGCAGTGCACACCAATGACCAGGCACTCTGGTCATGACAGCAGGTCAGCTTTAGTGACATGGTATGGCTGGACTTAAAAGAAATACACCGCTGCAATGGGAGCGCTTCATTTCTTTCTGTAACCTGAACTCTGGCCATGCGCATTAGAGTGCACACTAATCCACCCTTTCCTACTCTTACCCTTTACCCAACCTTCTCTGCTCCACTCCCACATCCTTAACCTGGAGGCACTATACCACTGCCTAAACCTCCACATGCCACCCTCAAAGCGCTGTTCCAGCAAGTGTAAACATTCACTGCTTCTCACATACTCTGTTCTCCTCTTACTTCTTGTGGGCAACATGCATCCCAACCCTGACCCTTCTGTGCCCACGCATACCTCCTCCTCTTCCTCCACCTCTACCAGACTGCCCCCTTGCCTCTCCCATAACTCTCTCCCCAAGGGCCTCCGCTTCCTCCACCTCAATGCCAGGAGCCTCCTCCCCAAAATGGATACTCTAACTGTTTGGGTCACCCAATACCACCCCGACATACTCTGCATCACAGAATCCTGGCTATCTGCCAAAATCCCTAACTCCTCTCTCGCCATTCCTGACTACAACTTTTTCCACTAAGATCATGGCAAGTGAGGCGGGGGTGTGGCACTGTATGTTAGGCAATCCTTCTCATGTTCTATCATCTTCAGTGAATCAAGCCCTTCTTCCCACAAATCAATTGTTGCGCACATATCCTTCCCCTCTTCCACCCCCCTATGCATTGGGGCCCTATATGCCCCACCAAAGACCTCACCCGACTCTGTCATCAAGGCCATCTCTTCAATCTACACCAAAACATCTATCAGCGAACTTGTACTACTAGTCGACTTCAGTCTTGACTGGCTCTCCCCCTCCACTAAACCCACAATCCTAAGCCTCAAAGCCCTAAATCTCTCCCAGTTAATCCAGGAACCTACTCGCCTAAACCACCGGTCCCTAAACCGCACCCTCCTGGACTGAATTCTATCTTCCCATCCCCACCATATCTCTGCCTCAGGTATATTCTCTGATGCCCTCAGTAACCACTGTATCATTTATTGCATCTGTAAAATCCACTCACCACTCTCCCTTCCCAGATTCATCTGGTCCCACTCCCTACACAACCTCAACGTCCTGGCCTTACTCCAAGACCTTGCTAATGCAGACTGGCTACCTGTGCTTTCCACATCTGATGTTGACCTTGCCCTATCTCAGTTCTGTGTTATATTCCAGAGTATCTGGGACATGCACATGCTGTTAAGGTAAGCAAGGGTTAAATGCCACCACCACCCCTGGATCACAGCCAACCTTACAGCCTTGTATCGTTCCAGGGACAAAGCATGGCAACTCTACAAAGCCTCCCATGCAGCACATGATCTTCAATCTTACAAACACCTCAGAAATAAATACACAAAAGCCACCCGGCAATCCAAATCCTACTATTTTAAAGCGTAATTCACTCAAAACCAAAAATCCCATGCATCTTTCTGGAAGTTGATCAACTCCCTTCTTGACCCCCCCCCCCCACAGCAGGCATGCCCGACCATTAAACTAGACGGTAATACCGTCTGGATCCCCCCTCCATGGCAGAGCTTTTCAACAAGTTCTTCATCTCCTGTGCCCTCCCCAACTCCCTCCTCCCACCACCAGCCCGACTAAACCATCCTCCCCCACCCTCAGCTTTCTCTTTCCACCCATCACACCTCTGGAAGTATACAACGTGCTCTCCTCCCTCAACTCATCCAAATCCAGCCCTGATGGTATCCACCCTAAAATGCTCCGTATCTCTGCAGTGGCTATTGTTGCCCCCCTGACTCACAAACTGAACCTCTCTCTAGCCACAGACACTGTTCCTAAAGCCTGGAAATGGGCCAAAATCATCCCTCTTCACAAAGGCAGGGACCCCTCCCAACCAGCAAACTATAAGCCCATATCGCTTCTCCCCTCCCTAGCCAAAGTCCAGGAATCTCTCATATTGTCCAAACTGTCTGACTTTCTCTCTTCCAAAAACTTCCTTTCCCCAGTTCATTAAGGCTTCCAAAAACACCACTCCACCGTCACCACCCTTCTAAGCGTAACTGACTCCATCCTCTCTGCCATGGACAATAGCCAGGTCACAGCCACCACTTTCATTGACCTGGCAAAAGTGTTCGACTCTGTTTCCCACCCATCTGCTACTCAGCAAACTTAGTTCTTTCGGCATCGCCCAACCCGCCATCGCCTGGTTCCATTCGTACCTCCATGACAGGCAGCAATCAGTTCAAATTGGTGACACTCTCTCCTCTCCCTATCATATCTGGTGTCCCCCAAGGCTCTATTCTTGGCCCCATCCTCTTCTCTCTCTTCATAAATGACATTCCCTCCACCTGCCTCACCTCCAATGTGCATCTTTATGAAGATAACACTGTCATCTTTACCTCGGGCCCCTCCTTTGACAGTGTCCTCCCCACTCTACAAAATTACTTCAATAGAGTCCAATCCTGGTTCCTTTGGAATCTGCTCACTCTTAATGCAAAAAAAAAAAAAAACTGTCACAATGGTCTTCAGTTCCAGACAGAAGCTGGCTACCCTCCCAGCTCCTCCTGCGATCACCACCATGGATGGCACACCTCTGGATCAAGTCTCAGCCTTCAAATACCTGACAGTATAGTTGGACAGCCACCTCAACTTCTCCACTCACGTCAAGGTGATCTGCACTAAACTCCGGCCAAAACTCGCCATCCTCTATCGCCACAAATCTAGCCTACCAATCCGCACCCATTGTGAACTATTACATAAAACTGCCTTGCCAGTTATAGACTATGCTGACATAATCTATTGAACGGCCCCATCCTCCTCTCTCGGCAGACTTGACATCCTTCTCAACTCCTTCTGCCACTTCGCCATGGCCTCTCCCCCACTCACTCACCACTGCCCGCTCTACGCTCCACTCTCCTTGGCTCCGCTGTCCCACAGGTGAACCATCCACATCATCTCCCTCTTAGCAAAATTCTGGCTTGGCTCCTTCCCCCCACCTCACCTCCTGCCTCACCCCAGCCACCTCATTAAACTACCCTCTTTGCTACAGGGACTACCACATTGTCCACCTCCCCTGCCCTCGCACTCTCACCTGTCAAGCTGCCTTCTCGTACTGCCTCCCCCTTCTCTGGAATAACCTTCCCTCCAACCTTCACCTGGCCTCTTCTTGTTCTGCTTTTACTAGGCTTCTCAGACTTCTTCCAACCCCGCATTGCCCAAAATTCTCCAATGGTCCCAGCATGCAGCAGAGGCACCACACAGTCCCCACTCACCTACCACAGCCTTCAAATCCTAGCTGATCTCTTCTCCGCTCCCTCACTCTACATGCAGTTTAGCAGTTTATCTCCAATAATGTATTGTATTCTTTGAAAAATGTTTGTGCAAACTGTCAGTATTCCTTAACTTTTGTTACACTCTGTACTAGTTGTACCCGGGTCGCACCTGGAAATGAGCCTCAGTTCAGTGTGCATTTCCCGGTCACCACATTTTAAATAAATAAATAAATAATGTAAATGGCTGGAGTTATGGCCTGTCTTCACTCCTCTGCCCCCATCCCAAAAGCTTAAACGTTAGCTGCATTGTAGCTTTCTCTCCCAGTGCTCGCTTCTCGGCCCCCACCCCCTGCCTCAACATTAGCTGCGGAGCTGCTTTCTGTTAAAGCCAACTTTGGGGTGCCCAATCCCTGGTTTGGCAATTTAAAAAAAAAACAGTGCTGCCACTGAGGGACACTGGGAAGCCCACTCCCAGTGTCCCTATATCTGTACCCCCAAATACTCTGGGACACTGGGGAGCCCACTCCCAGTATCCCCATATCTATACCCCTCCTTTAGAAATGGCCAAACTCGGTGTGCCAAGCGGTCCTTATCTGCTGTCAAAGTCTGTCTATGTTTACCCTGAAAAAAAGAAAATGGTCCCTTATCATCTCCCCATCCCCGTCCCCAGTCCCTGTCCTCCCCCACAACCTCCTTACCCTATACTTACCTCTGGAGGTTGGCGGATGTCATCGTCTGTGGACTGGGACATGACTGTACTCTTCAAAGCCAAACTGCAAACTGAAGAATGAAGCTAAGCGCTGTATAATGGCTGTCAATGGGGTTTCAACTTATGTTGATATCACAGCCATTTTTGGGAATTTTTACCCCAAATTTTCAACATAGCCTTTTTGGGACCCCACCTCATGAACACTTGCACTGTCATTTCGTTACTCTGTCCCAAAAGGTGATTTTGCAGTCACTGCATGGAATCACCTTTTGGGACAGATTAAGAAATGACAGTGCCAGTGTTCATGAGAGGAGGTCCCAAAAAACCCATGTGGAAAATTTGGTGACAAAAATCCCAAAAATGACCACATTACAAGTATGCATTGCGCAGTTTCTGCGCATGCTCGTAATTTCACCAATTTTTAATATTTGTTTAATGCCAGAATTTCCAGAATGCCATTTTTTCACACCTCCTCATGAACAGTACAGCTGTCATTTTTCACATGCTGCCCAAAATGTGATTCACACCTGTGGTACAGAATGGCATGGTTGCTGTTTGAAATCAACTTTTGACCTGAATTAATGACATCACAGTGTCACTGTTCATGAGGTGGGGTCCCAAAAGGTCCATGTTGAAAATTTGGTACAAAAATACCCCAAAACACCCGTGTTACATGCGGTTGTTGAAATTTCGCTACACATGTGTGTAACTTTGGCACATTTTTATATTTTCATTCCATATATTCAACATTGCCAGTTTTTCACACCACCTCATGAACAGTATAGCTGTCATTTTTCACATCTGCATAAAATGTGTTTTCACACCTGTAGTGCTGAAGGGATGCAGTTGCTCTACAAAAACACCTTTTGGGATTGAGTAACAAAATGATAGTGCCACTGTTCATGAGGTGGGGTCCCAAATAGCCCAGGTTAGAAATCTGGAGTGAAATACCAACAAAGACCTGGGGCGTTGGGGTTTGCAACCCTAACACCCCACCCCCACCTTGTAGAGACTGACAGGTATCAGGGGTATACCTTGGGGTCATCGGACATGATACTCATGGCATTCCACCTCCACTCCTACCCTACAGCCAATGACAGGCATCAGCATGTGCCTTGGCATCTTTAGCCCTACCATTCATGCCATTCTCCTATACTACACCCATCTCAGCTTATTTCATTATGGAATGGGGTGAGCATTTGGGCTGAAGACCCCAAGGCACACCAGGATGCCTGTCAGTCTCTGCAGGGTGAGAGGTGGGATGTTAGGGTTGAAAACCGTAATGCTTCATTAAAGAAGTAAATCAGGGAGGGATATTTGATGTCACCTACCTTGATTTCAGAAAAGTCTTCGACAATGTCCAACACAGAAGGCTGATTAACAAGATGGGTAATCTGGCCACAGTGCACAAGCTGATAAACTGGGTAAGAAACTGGCTGACAGACAGGCGGCAGACAGTGGTGGTAATGGGATCCAATCTGGGGAGAGAGGGGGGTGACCAGCGGTGTACCTCGGGGAATCAGTTCTGGGACCATTTACAGTCCAGCTTCCACCATACAGCACCCACCACTCTCGCTGCTGCCTCCTCTCTCCTCTGAAGCCAGTACCAGTACTAAACACCACTGCAAATACCTGCAAGTGAACGTTCAGCATTGACAAATGCTTCTTCGTTTCTGTGAAGCAGCAGCTGGCTGCCCCACCCCTAACTCATTTTTCACATTGCAGAGAGGACTGTCTGCCTGTGGTTCTTCCGGTACAGTTGCTGTGTGCTTTGTAGTGGGGGGAGAAAGAGGACATAATCACAAAAAAATGGCATTCAGGGTGAGTAACTGAAGGCAGTGTGCTTTTCATTACATTTTCATGGCAGAGGAAAAGAGCAGAAGCTGAGCACATAGCCTCATCTGGGCAGAAGGGAAGAGCAGAAATTGATTGGAGTGGGAAGTGCTGAAGCCAGTGGCAGTGACAGCTTCATGAAAAGATGAGTCCACTTTTCAAAAAATGAAAAAAAAATAAAGCAGTACCCCTTGACATGTGTTGTTGTGTTGGGTTATACATATTATAAGTATTTGGAATGCACTTTGATTTCTGTTGTGACACTGGCAGACATGGATTTTTATTAATAAAACTTACTGAAGTATTGGCAGAAGCCACAGCAGCCATGCCAAGTGTGGGCAACTTGGAGATGGCATGTGGACTGATTTTTCTAACATTTAATTTAGTCGTGTGTGTGCTAGGACTAGATATGTGATGTTGTGCTGGGATAACATCATGGATCTAGCACCAGACTGACCAATCAGAGCCCAGGGATTTTTCTTGACATTTTATAATCTAATACAGTCCAGGACTATTGAACTGCAACCCACGGTGCAAGGATGGTGTTAACAAAAGAGGGCTACCTTCCCCTCACATAGATATACAGAACATCTGTGTGAGTCTATGAAGCACTTTTTATTCAGCACTTTATATTTTTAAATGATGAATTAAAGCAGACACTGTTTGGAATACCTTAAGGTCCTGTAAATCTTTATGGTCCATGAGTACTACGATATCTGATCTGTATAATCTAATACATCAGGTTCATCCTAATCATGGAATCTACTGAAAAAGGATCTGCCAGAATAACAAAATTATGACATTTAATTGATTTCAGTACTATTTTCTACCATCCAGGATATGCCATTCCCTCAGAGGGTCAAGTGGAGTTTAATAGGATGTAACCATTCCACTGAGTTTTTAACAATGAGCTTGGTGTCACCGGTGTCATATGGAATACAAACTCTTTTAACAAGTCATCCAGAAATTGTATACCACTGCACAAGCAAACCACTGAACAGTGATTGAGCATCCAAAGTGAACTGCCTGGTTGACTCGTGACCCGTGACTAACTCATCACACTGTGGGGCTTCATTAATTAGTTTGTTTGTCACTTTTGACATCCTGTTTTCCAGATGCTGGGAAATAAATGACTATATATATATATTTTGACATCATGTGTGAAAGCCACACACTGTGAATCTGACATCTGCAATTTTCACGTCATGGGGACTTGCAACATGAGCTGACAAAATAAACTGCTGTCCACACAATTCCAATGACTTTGTTATGCCCCTTGGGTCTTGTGGCTCTTTTTCAATTAAAAGCCTCCCTTGCCCTTTGCTGCTGGGTAGGATTAAAATGTATGGCCTTTGCTTTCCAGTTGCATGCGGACATGGATATCATGAAAACTAAAAGCGTGGTGCAACTGAATCTAGTAAAAGGGATGATCAGTTAGTGTTGTGTGCTGTTTTGTCTTGTTTACTCATTGGATATGTTATTGATTTTACCAGGGGGAGACCTCTTAAGCTAACAAGTCTGATTGCCAAGAGTGTCCTGGCATGATGTAATGAACAGCCGTAACTCAATAAAACACTACAGCATACAACATTAAAATAAGGCACATTATCTACCTGACACTAAAATTCACATTTAGACTTTCATATATCATACAACAGCACTTTAAATTATTATGCAAATGCATTAGATAATTTATATTATAAAATGGATAGAGAAAATCCTGCTTTCTGATTGGTTATTACCAAGACATGAAATATGTTCCATGCACAGATAATAACGAGTACCTGAAAGCAGGACCACATTGTGAATAAAAAGAAATCAGTGTGCAGTTTAGAACTATCTTCCATCTGTTTCCCTACAAACAGAATTGATCTTCCATCACAAACATGTCTGCTACCTTTACACTGTAATATACCTTCAACTGGGCCCTAAAAATAAAACTACTTTAAATAAAAAATAAAATTAATTAAATGTTTTCCTGATCTTTACATTTTCCTTACACACATAACCAAATTAGAAACCTTAAGTATTGTTTATAGTTTTCATTACAACTGTTTCTTTGCTGACAATTAAAAATCCTCCTTCTAACTCTACCTGCTCACCAGGGAAATCTCTTCTTCTTGCCCTGACAGTAAGATAATTGAGTCTCTGGCTGTAGAAGAAGGCTTTGTTGTGTGTGTGTACAGTATGTTAAGAGAGGAACATTCTGCCAGTGGAACTGAGCAGAATTTTGACTCCATGTATTCCATGGGAAACATTCCATGACACATGCCATGATTAACATTCCATATCTTGAATCTCGATGCCAGCAAAGGACAAACTTTGTCCAGCAGTAATATAATGGCATCATCAATGGCATCATTTGCAATGGGCGGAAGGACTATTTTATCATAAATGCACACTTGTAAATCTGTTGTTTCTACATATAAACATGCTTTTCCCAACTGTAAAAAGATTAAAAAAAGGAGCCAATCTTATAAGCACAATAAGACACTCTGGGGTTGTGCATGGAACAGATTTTACCGCACTTCCAGGGACTGAAGGCACTTGGCCTGTGCCTCATGCCTCATTACGCCCCTGGGCATGCAGTAAAATCTGTTCCATGCACACCCTGTTGTCTTATTGATTACATAAATGGTAAGGAGTTCCAACCATTTGAGCTAATGTAGCCAAATACCCTTTTGCTTCTTTTAAAGAAAAGCTTAGGAACACTACAGAAGTTGTAATCAAAAGCTCCCAAAAGGTATTACTATCCATTTAGGACCAAATATTGCTTAAAATAAATTGGTAGTTTATCAGGAGTGGACTTTACACAGAAAACACAACCAATGAAACCTTCAGTGCTCCCCCTGGCATAACCGGTTCAACTACCAAAATTAAGTTAACAGATGTTTTTAGAATAAGCTTTGCAAGTTTGTTATAATCTACTTCTGTTTTAAGTCTTTAATTATAAGAATTGATGTCTGCTGCAACTAGTAGCCTTTGTCTGTCCATATTTGATGGAATATAGCTTGAAGCAAGGAATGTAGTTAAATAGCTGGCAATATCCCTTGTCAATAGACTGACCCTGGAATCCCAGGTGTCAGCTATGGCCGGTGGGTGAATTTTTTCACTTTGTGGTCAAATGGAAATTTAAAAATATAGGATGCTTTATTTTTACATGCACTATCCCCCACACTAATACATCCACAGTATAAAGCTAGTTTATAGAGTCAAACAGTAACCTTAACAGAAATAATTTTCACAAATTGCTGGTTGCAGTCATATGTATTGACTTTTGCCATAAATTGCAAATCTGACAATAAAAGCTGTTTTACTGATATCGGAAAGCATTAAAAACTACACTGATGATACTGGTGACTCCAGAATGGTAAGTCCGGCATTATGAAGCAATGTTGCTGATGAACCAAACAGTGACTTTTTTTTGGGGGGGGGACTTTGCTCCAACCCCCCCTTACTTAAATAACCAGCTCTGAGGTCATAGCACCTTGGGGAGGGGGTAAAACTTTTTTCACCATTCCGTAGTCACCGTCATTCCCTCACCGACAATGGTACTCACCATTCCGGAGTCGCTAACATTACGTGCCACCTCAGAAATAAATCATTGTGAAAAAAAACTATATGATTAAGTTGTCTGCCAACTATTAAGTATAGTACTGTTGATTGAACCTCTCTGTGTTCATTCTCTCTCAGCTGTGAAACTGGTTAGTGGCAGAACCCCACCAAAAGCAGCATGCTGCATCTCAGCCAGGATATCCTGGGTAATTAAAGGACAAAATAAACACAATGAAGAACTGATTTACACAGAAGCAAATGTCACAAGTACCCCTAGATAACTGGAAACTTCTACAGGTGTCAATAAATTAATCAATCAATATGTTTATTTATTTACAAATGCAAATGATGGTGACCATTGACCTACAGATCAGTTTCTTTTCTTTTGCCACCATACTTTTCCACTGTCTCCTTCTTTAAGTCCCCATTATTGCCCCATCTACATGCAAGGCTCATCTCTCACTGCCATCAGGGACCATGCAGAATTCCAGTTACCATAACATCTCTACAGGGCTATCTTGTCCCTCCCCGGAGATACATCTGGCTTAGTGCAGGTGCACCTCTGTTTTCTGTATTGTGTTCTGTTGCCAGAGTGTCCCTGTTGGGGGTGTCTCTTGGCATAGAAGCAAGCAGGACATGCCAGCCTGAGCAGTTCTTAAGGGGTATTTTGGTTTGAAGGAGCAACAAGGGCAGTCATACAAAACACCAGCATGGAGTTCTGCATTCTTTTCTGCTGCCCCTTCTCCTTACTGACTAATGTGTGCTGGTGGCTGGCCTGGGGTTGCCCTATATCATGATAGCCCATGTTGCCAATGGCACCTTCACCCCATCATTGCAAAACAGTGTGCCAAAAAGCCTCCACCCCATTCCCCTGGATACTCTTAGCCTTCCCTATCAGCCTTTATTTCTGACATCCTTGGCTTAGAAACTGAACCTGGTTAACCAGAGTGCCAGCACACACCCCTATTGCTCAGTGCCATACATCCAGCCAGAGCTCATTTTCCATGGTGTCCTTGTGCATGTAAATTTATCCAAATCATTCTCTTCTGAGAAAAGTAAAGGTACACAAGAACAGTTCAAATTGATATGGTGAAGTCAACTGGTTTAATTCAACCCATACCTACAGTAAAAATGCTCTGTAGACTGGAGACAATTCTTAACTAATCCTCTTCATATGCTGTATATAATTTTCCCAATGTAGTTGCTGGAGAAATTTCATGTACTAAATGGTAATGCTGAAAATGACAGTAAAATTCTGATGTCAAACAGGTATCTGGATGTTCTTGTGCAGATGGACAGTGTGGCAGAAGTCGGGGAAACAAGTAAGGACCTTGAAATAGTGGAAAGGTGATCTAAAGTCTGGCTATTGAAGTTCAATATCAAAAAGTGCAAGGTGAGGGCTGGCCCAGTGGCACTGAAGGTTGAAGCACTGAACATCACATCTCATTCAATGCTGGTGACCCGGTCTCGGGAGCAAGCTTGGGCTGCCGGGGTCGGCCGGGGAGGAGAGGATTGAGGGTCCAGAGGACTGCTTTCCTTTCCTGAGGAGGGGGTGGGCAGTTGATCTCTGGAATCAGTGATTCCCAGTAGAGGCAGGGTGTCCTACAGCTGGGGAACACTTCAGGAAGGGGTGAAGGTGATGGTGGACATCAACAGAAAAGGTGCAGGAGTGTGCCCGCCTCATGCTGGACATCACTGCATGTCCGCACCATCGGAGAGGGTCACATTCATGTCTGAAATAAGGAAACACCCATGCATCTGGGAAGATGATGACGAGCCCACAGCAGCCTCACGCCCACCACTGGATCCTGCCCAACCAGGTCCCCAATATCTTCCAGCCTCATCTGCCTGCTGACTGGATGTAAGGAGCACCAATGGTATGTGGATGGTGGTTCTTCCTCAAGGGGTACAAGTCGGTGGGGTCTGTAGCAGGCCAGGAGTGCAGGATGGAGTTCTGGGGGGGGCGTGGTTGACCTGAGGCTGGGAGGGTCTCAGGCTTGGGCAGGAGAAGCTGCCTGTGGGGATTTGTCCAAGGGAATTCCAAGGGGCTGGTAACTGGAGCAAAAAATAGTGAAAAAAAAATGCAAGGTGAAGCCACCCCAGTGGCATGGAGAGCTGATGTGCTGGATGTCTCACCTCTTGCCATGCCGGTGGCCAGGGTTTGGAAATGGACCAGGTTCTGTCAGGGGCAATTTGAATGAGGGAGTATTGAGCATCCTAAGGTGGCTCTCCTCACTTAGGAAGAGGGGATTCTGAGTCTCAGCACTTTCTTGCTATCTGGTGGAGGCTGGGTGGCAGCATCAGTAGTGCCAGAAGACATGGGGGGGCATGTGTTGATGCAGCAAGCATGTGCCTCAATATGCATATACATGCACACATCACATACAAATGCAATTGGGAGAAAAGCAAAGGAACAGCCCTGTTTCACTTGGTGTCCCCTTCAGGCACCGCATGCCACTACATCACAGGCAACCCACTGATAATGCCCTGTGTAACTGGTGATTAACCCATAAGTCCAAGGGATGTAATAGTGACAGGGCTGAGGGGATGCACCAGAGACAGAGGGTGGAAGAAACACAATAGTAAAAAAAGAAAAAAGAAATGCAAGGTGATGTACGTTGGCATAAAAAAAAATCCAGTCACAGACTACTGGATGGGTAGCGGGGATTTCCAGATAACCAAGACAGCAGAGAAAATGGACCAAAGGGTGATCATTAGTAATAGCCTCATCGTCTCTCATAAGTATAACAAAGCATGCAGTAAGGTATCAAGGATGCTGTACTGCATAGGAAGGGTGGTCGCAGTCAGAGGAGGGTGGTGATATTGCCCCCACACAGGTCCCAGGTAAAGCCACACCTGGAGTACTGTTCCCAGTTCTGGAGTCTACATCTGAGGAAAGACAGGGACTGGCTGGAGGAAGTACAGTACTGAGTCACCAAAATGACCCAGGTGCACAAAGGCAGATCCTATGAGGCAAGGCTCTCAGAACTGAATATGTACATGCTGGTGGACAGAAAGGTAGAGGAAAGATATGATCAACACCTACTAGTTTCTTAGAGTAATAAACAAGATAGACAGTGGGGGCTGTATTCACCAGAAATATTAAAACAGTGACATGGGAGAAACTGGTAGGGGGAGATTTAAGGATATCTATAAATACTTCGTCTAGAGGATGGTGGAAAAATGGAATGAATTACCATGGGAGGTAGTGGAGGTAGGATCTATTGTCAAGTTTATGGAAAACTGGGATACATTCAGTGGACTGGTATACCATAAGGGGAGTGAGGTGCAGGGATGGGGTTGGTGGGGAGGAGTGGGTTTGGGAGCAAAATGTAATCACCAAATCTGGCAATAGGCCAGTTAGGTGTAGATAGGTTTTGGGGCAGACTGAATGGACTTTGGGTCTTCAGCTGCAATCAGTTAACAGTTTCCACTAGCATGAATCCTACAGCTCACTTACTAGACTCTTTGAGGGGTATTATCAAATGCATTTGTGCGGGGCAATGCTGAGAAGTATTTTACTTTGGTAGGAATGGACACTAAGATATCAGCATGTATGAGTACTAATAATACATACCGCACCTTCGATTATCAGCCCATCTGTTATCCACCATCCTTCTTATCTGCCAGCCTGATCTCCTGTATTGTACTCATTCTATGGAAATGCTGTATATTATCTGTCACCTTCTCTAGCTACTATCTGCCAGTTCTTTCTGATGTACAGGCTATATATTTCTCATGATGTTCTCCCTTTATCATCCTCTACATATAATAGGGAGGCAGTATAGCACAGTGGTTTAAGGCTCTGAGCTGCAAATCTGGAGACCTGAATTTGAATCCCACAGCCCCTGCTTACGAACATATGACATTTTTCATCAGATAAAGGCCTAGAGGTCTATCAAGTCTGCTCGAATGTGCAGCTAGCACCCCTTATTCTGCAGCTGCCCTTCCCTCCCTTCCACCCTTCCCCTTCATTAACCTTCCCCTTGCCATGTCCCATCCCCTTTTGAAGCAGTCCACTGTTCTATTGGATACCACTTCTGCAGGTAATGCATTCCACCCAGCCACCACCATCTCTGTAAAAAAGTGTCTCCTCATCTCCCTCCTGAACCTTCTTCCCTACAGTCTCATATCATGGCCCCTGGTGTCCTTCCCCTCCCTTACTTTGAAAAGCCCCTCTGTACCCATCTTGTTTATTCCTTTCATGTATTTAAAGGTTTCAATCATGTCCCTCCTGTCCTCCAGTGAGTACATGTTCAACTCCCTCAACCTCCTCTCATATGATAAGTCCCCCAGCCCCTTGATCATCTTTGTCGCCCTGCACTGCACCCCCTCCGGTAACTTAATGTCCCTTTTCAGATACGGGCGCCAGTACTGCACGCAGTACTCCAGGTGCGGTCTAACTAATGACCTAAACAGTGGCAGAATCACCTCCTCCCTCCTTGAGGATATACCCCTTGCAATACAACCCAGCATTTTGTTGGCCTTTGCAGCTGCCTTCCTACATTGTGCCGAGTTGTTCATTGACCCTGTAATGAGCACCCCCAGATCCTTCTCCTCCTCTGTCTGGGCTAGCTGCACTCCCCCCAGCTGGTAACTCCTCCTTGGGTTCTTCATCCCAAAATGCAGCACCTTGCACTTTTTGGCATTAAACCCCAGTTGCCAGGTGTCTGACCAGGTTTCAAGCTTTGCCAGATCATCCTGCAACCCCTGACATCCCCCTAGGTCATCCACCACCGCTCCTACCTTGGTATCATCAGCAAACAGACTGATCTTACTCTTAATGTCCCATGATATGTCTGCAATGAATATCCCAAACAACACTGATCCCAACAACGAGCCCTGTGGAACACTGCTCGTCACTACCCTTGGGTGTGAGAGCTCCCCACCCACCACCACCACCCTCTGTTGCCTTCCTTGAAGCCAGTTTCCTACCCATCTCACCAGCTTTGCACCCGCCCCTGTGCCTACTAACTTACTTCCCAGTCTTCCATGCGACACCGAGTCGAATGCCTTACTGAAGTCCAGATACAGGACATCCACTGCATGGCCCCTGTCCAGTTGCCTAGTTACCCAGTCATAGAACTCCACCAGGTTGGTTTGGCAGGATCTGCCCCATATGAAGCCATGCTATCTGCTGTCCTGTAGTCCTTTGACCTCTAGGAGGGCCACCAGCCTCTCCTTTAGGATAGTCTCCATTAACTTAGCCACAATGGATATGAGGTTCACTTGCATACTGTGTGACCCTGAGCAAGTCACTTAACTTCCCTGTGCTCCCAGATCACACCTATAAACAAGCTTTCAGCATAGTGTGTCTCTCCTGGTTAAACAATTGGAAAAAAAAAACATCATCAGCGCTGATACAGTGCATTATTGTCTCGATTTTTTGGTTGTTGTAAATGTCATAACAATCAATCTGTTAATATACACTGCTGAAAAGTATATGACACCTTTTAGAATGTTTGTGAGGTTTTTATCAATATCGTTGTGGAAGAGATTATTTAAACTGTCATTGATGAAGAAAAGGAATATTTCATATTTGAAGCATGTGCCAGTTTTAACAAAGATTTACTTGTTTGATGCATAGCATAAATTCACCCTGGACTAGTGCAGCAATCTACATTTCCATCTTGACTAGTGCAGGCCTTCCATGACTGTCAATAAAGTAAACAAAGTCTGCAGTTTAACAGGTTCTAGTCTTCATGCTAATCTCCTTCATTGTTCCAGAAGAACAGGTGAGATTAACAGCTGATTATGAGCTACAATGCCTTGGCTGTGCCAGGTGGAGACCCCACTAAAGACTCAATGTGACTCATTATCACCCCATTGCTAGGGTTTCCATCTAGTGTTTGGGCTGTGACCAGGGGTGGAGTGCTGTTCAGTATCAGTCTCACAGTGTTTTGAATGAATGTCTCCATGTGTCTGTTGATGTGGTCTGCATTATTAAGGCCATTGTCTCTAATTTTCTAACATTTTGGCCCCATCCTCACTACACCAGAAAAATATCTCTGTAACATTACAGAGGGTCCAAACCGTTACTTTAACGGTTTGCGTTTACACTGGTAACGTCACAGAAAGCGTTTTCAAAACCGTTGTTGAAAACTGATATTCTGGGCCTGTCTACACTACATAAGTAAAATTCTGTAACGTTATCAGTGGTAGGGTGGATGCACTTTAACGTTTTGGCCCTGTCTACACTGCACTGAAAATCTGTAACGTTTTGAAACTGGTACAGACTGAGAATGTTAAAATGCATCCACACTTCCACTGAAAACATTTTGAAAACATTACAAGATTTTACTTGTGTAGTGTGGACAGGGTTAAGCAGAGCATTGAAACCATTACAGAAGCCGTTGTTGAAACCACCTCACAACAGGTTTCTGTAACGGTTATGAAAACACTTTCTGTAACATTACCAGTGTAAATGCAAACCACTATGGTAACAGTTTGGACCCTCTGTAACATTACAGAGGGGATTTGAAGGGTAGTGCAGACATGGCCTTTCAATCTGTAATAGTTTCAAAACATTACAGATATTCAGTGCAGTGTGGACAGGGCCTTAAAAGTATCAGTGTATAACAGTTCAATGACAAAATGTGAAGAGGTATTCAGAGTCTGCATGCAGGTAGTGGGTTATATCCCAGTCTCCCCATAGCCACCCCCCTTTTTTTCTTTACCTGCCAGCTGTGTACTTTCCCTGGACTCCACTACAGGCCAATGAGAAAGGAAACTTTGAATGCCATAATAAAATTAATCATGACAAATATAGCCAGACAAATCTCCATCCCTATTTATGTTAAAGTTAATGGATGACAAACGACAAATTAATTAATCTAGATATTAATAGTCATACTGTGGTTTTTAAGAATATTTTACCAAACTGTAGATGAATATAGAAACTGAACAATTAAAATATATATATAGTGTTGTGCTAATTTCCCATAGTTCACCAGTGCAACATTTTAATTTATTTTACGTTACAGTTTTGTCCAGGAAAGACATACCAAGCCATGACATGTTTCCAGGTGCATTCTGTGAGCACAGGGAAGACACGTGACTTAGTCATGGTTACACAGTATGCAAATATATGTATTTATTTTATTTATTTAAAGTTTGGTAACCATGAGAGGCACACTGAACCAAGGCTCATTTCCAGGTGTGGCCAGGTAGTGAGGGAGGGGAGAAGGAGGCAAAAATATATAAGACATATGTCGGACAGGTTACAATAGTACAGAGGCAGTACATAGGGTCAGGCAGGTTAGAAAAAATGCCTGGGTAAGGAGGCAATCCATAGGTACAGAGCAGAAATACATAAGTACATAACGTTGAGAAGGTTGCAATAATATCAAAGCAAATACATTAGAACATAGGATCAGGCAGGTTACAGTAATTACTTGGGTAAGGAGGCAATATATAGGTTCAGTGTGTCATGGAGGTAAGAAAGCAAAAAAAAGAGGTACATGGTGTCATAACAGAGAACAGGCAATGCAGAGAGCAAGGTACAACTATTTGGGGAGGCACACACTAGTACAAGAGTCAGAGTAGTATTTAAGATTTGACCCTGGTGAGGGGATTAGTCAGATAGATGGCACAAGCAGGGTAGAGGTGAAGAGTGGTAGTATAAAAATGGTGGCTGTGGGATTCAATCCCAGTTCTCCAGGTATGCAGCTTAGTGCTGTTAACCACTATGCTATACTGCCTCCCATGGTCAATATAGCATACTATGCCACCCGCTATTATCCACCCAAAAAGTAGGTGCATCAAAGTTGACAAATAATAGGGCACACTGTGAAGGGTCACTGTTTCGTTTTTACAATTAAAATAGTATTTTGGCCAATTCTTATTTGTCGGTCATAAATGAAATCTGTGTAACTGAACATGCTGACAGAATTCCCTCAAAGGGAATGTCTTCCTTTAAAAACTGATGACACACATGTGGAGCTGGAAGTCACAAGTCTCCCCTTAGTGTCTACTTGAGTGAATGTAAACATGAAAGTATATATTCTGGGGATGAATCATGGCAAGTACAGATTGAGATATAAAACTGACACTTCACTTGTGAGGGTAATCACAAAACTACATTATATCAAACATTTGGTCTGAAGGCATGTTAACCTTGTTCTTCCTTGATGTTCAGTAATTAGGGCTATTCAAGCTCAAAGAAAGTCTTTCTGCATTTAAGATAGTATACTATAGCATAGCATAGCATAGCATAGCATAGAATAGAATAGTATAGTATAGTATAGTATAGTATAGTATAGTATAGTATAGTATAGTATCGTATCTAGCAGACATATAGTATCTTCATTTTGTCCAACACAATACTTGATTCAATATCAGAAGAGCATTTGTATGCAGTTCTAATGCAGAATACAGTGTATGGAATTTGTAAGTATGCATAAATGAAAAGTACAATTCAAGGAATTGTTTGATATTGAGTCTAATTCATCCTGCAGCATTGCAGAACCTGCTGTGAGAGTGCTTGGCTGGGGGCACAACCTAGTTTGAATGACAGGGACCATAATTAAGAAAATGGCATGAACTGGATTCATTTTGAGCTTGTGTTGTATGTACAGTTGGATATAATTGATATGTACTGTAAGAAAGAATATTCATTTTGACTCCAGTGTATGAGCTTCCAGATCATTAAAATCACTGATAAGATGCTGCCATTATTTCTTTTGAAGTTAATGAAATTACAGACGGACGGTGCTGGTCACTAATGATTTACATCACAGCATTGTGACTAAGTGCTGTCTGCTTCTTCATTTGAATGATGTCTTGGGAGGTAGTGTAATATGATGGTTAAACCACTGAATGGTCAATCAAATGATTCCATATTAGAATGCTACCAAAGTCAGATTTGCTCCATGAATTTGAGGAAGTCTTTACCTTGCCTGTACTTCATTCACTCTACTTAATAAGTAACATACTAACATACTAATTGCCAGCAGATTAGGCCTTATGGTCTATCAAGTCTACTCAAACCTCAGATCCCCTGTTGGGAACTGAGGCCCTCCCCCCCTTGTGTTCCAATGCCCCTTTCTGTATCTGTCCCACCATCTCTTAAAGCCTTCCACATTGGAAATCTGGGCCAGCTCACCGGGCAGTACATTCCAAGCATCCACCACCCTCTCCATGAAAAACCTCCTCCTCTTTCCCCCGATCCTTCCTCCTTCCAACTTCAAACCATGCCTTCTGGTGATACCTTCCTCCTTTAGACTAAAGTTCCCCTCTGTTTTAACCCTATTTATTCCCTTGAGGTACTTGAAGACCTCGATCATGTCCCCCTGTTTCTCCTGTCCTCCAAAGTATACAGGGTGAGCTCCTCAAGTCTGCCCTCGTACGTCAACTCCCCCAGTCCTCGAATCATCCTGGTAGCCCTCCTCTGTACCCTCTTCAGGAGCTGTATGTCCCTCTTTAAGTGCAGTCTCCAGTACTGTACACACTACTCGAGGTGAGGCCTCACCAGCCTGTTGTACCACGGCAGAATCCCTTCCCTTCCCTTTACCTAGAGGTGATCCCCCTTACGATGCATCCCAACATCCTGTTTGCTTTGCTAGCCACTCTCCTGCTCTGCTCAGAGTTATTCATGCATGCATCCTCCAGGACCCCTAGGTCTTTTTCCCCAGACAAGGCCTCCAGCACCACTCCCCCCAGGGTGTACCTGTGTTTGGGGTTTCCCTACCCAAGATGTAACACCTTGCACTTGGTTATACTGAAATTTAACTTCCCTGAGAGAGCCCAACTTTCCAGGGTGTCCAGGTCCCCTTGCAAGGCCAACCTCCCCTCTTCCACCTCAACTACTGCTCCCACCTTGGAATCATCAGTGAAGAGACTCATCTCACACCCTATACCCAGCCTGATGTCAGATATGTATGCATTAAGCAGGATCAGCCCCAGGACCGAACCCTGTGGAACTCCACTACCGACTTCTCTAGGGTTTGAGAGCTCCCCAACAATCACCACTCTGTGTGTGTACAGCTAGCCAGTTTCCTATCCATCTGACCATCAAAGGGCACACTCCCAACCCCATCAGCTTCTCCACCAGCCCATTGTGGGGAACCGAGTCAAACGCCTTGCTGAAGTCCAAGATTATCACATCCACAGGCTTCCCCCTGTCCAGTTCTGATGTTACCCATTTGTAGAACTCCACAAGGTTGGTTTGACATGATCTACCTGGCACAAACCCATGTTGTCTACTGCCCAGCCCTCCCTCCTCCTCCAGGAACACCCCCAGTCGTTCCTTTAGTATACTCTCCATTACCTTTCCCACTACCGAGGCCAAACTGATGGATCTATAGTTATCTGGTACTTCCCTTGACCCCTTTTTATGGATTGGCACCACTTGCACCTCACACCAATCCTCAGGTACTGTCCCTGTCTCAAGCAACCTGTTAAAGAGCCCTGCCAGGGGTGTGGCCAGTATATATGCCAACTCCCATAGTACCCTCGGATGAATGTCATCCAGCCCAGGAGATTTATCTTTCTTCAGGGCTTGTTACACCCGTTCAGTGGAGATAGCGTTGCCCCCCCCCCTTTGCTGGCCTTTCTATCCTTATCCTGATGTGAAACCCAAGGGGTGCCGCTCATCCCTTATGCTCCCTTTCTGTTACTCCCCCTATCCCACTCAATTTTGCTTCTATCCCCTTCGTGCCCTGCTTAGCAAATATCCCATCCCCCTCCCTAGTGAGCAATGAGGTGAAGTGCTCATTTAATACCTCCACCTGCTCCCTCACCTCTTCCACCCACCCACCATCTGTTCTCAGTCTGTCAAGCTTGCCCTTAGGTTTTCTTCGCTCCACGATGTACTGGAAAAAACTCTTTTCCCCTCCCCAAATCCCCTGTGCCAGCCTCTGCTCTTTACTGGCCTTTCCCCCCGCACCATCTGAGTGACTTTTCTAGACACAAGACAGTATGTTTCCCTTTCACTTTCCCCTCTCATTGTTTTGTAATTTTTGTAGGCAGCCTTCTTTTACCTGACCGCTCCCTGAACTTCACTGGTCCACCAGCACAGTTTATGTGACCTTGCCCCCCAGCACTTCAGCTTAGCACAGGTCCTGACTGTCTCTTGAAGTCCCCATTTTATGACATCCCACCTCTTTCCAATGTCCGTCATTGTTGTAATCCCTTTCATGTGATCCTTTAGAATATTTGCCATGCTCATAAAGTCTGCTCCCCTGAAATCCACTGCCAGTGTCCTAGATCTCTCCCCTCCTCCCCCAATGTTAATTTGAAACCAGACAGTGTCATGGTCGCTCCCAGTAAGGGGATCCTCTACAACCAGGTCCCTTAGCAGATCCCCATCTGCCAATCCATGTCCAGAACATGGCCCTCCCTCATGGGCTCCCTCACATGCTGTGTTAAGAACACATCCTGGAAACCATCTTGCAGTCTTTGCTCCTTGGTCACCTTAGAGGACATGGTTCCTCAGTTTGTCCCTGGCATATTAAGAGCCCCCATCAATACCACTCTCTCCCCTTTTGGTCCACACTAGGCAATGATGTTGTCCAGCAAACCATCCTCCAGAACATCACCCACCCCGTGGGCCTATATACTACACCCAGCTTGACCTTACCTCCTGTCGGGTTCGTAAGGTGGCCCATAAGGCCTCCACATTTCCCTCTGCCTCTTCTACCCTAGCAATTTCTATGCCTTCTCTAATGTACGTAGCCACTCCTTCCCCTCTGCCCTTCTTTCTATCCTTCCTAAGCAAAGATTATCCCTTCACGTTTAGGTCCCTGTTATGGTTGTTGATGGCCCTCGTTTCTGTGACTGCTGCCACATCCACCCTTTCCTCAAACAGCATGGCCTGGAACTCTGGTAACTTGTTACCCAAGCTCCTGGTATTTACTAACACCACCCCCACCCCTTGTCCCTGATCTCCTTTGTCAAACCACACCAGGGTTCCTTGTGCATCCTGCCACCATCTGTTCCTCCTGGACCCTCCTCCCCTGACTATTTTCCCCCTCCTCCTCTTGAGTTTGAAAGCTACTCCCCTCATCTGGAGGAGAGGGCCTTCAGGCCAGCCCCTCCCATGTCCCTCCCCCTTCACAAGTTTAAATCCCACTTTTCTTGAATGTAGTCCACCACCCCCTGTTTAAGGATTTCCTTCCCTAATGGGGTAAGGTGAAGCCTGTCCTTGGTGTATAGTCCCTTATCCTCCCAAACTGCTTCCCAGTTACCTAACACCCTGACCCCCTTTTTTCCCCCACTTCCTGAGCCAGTCATTTACTTCTGTGATCTTCCTTTTGTTCTCCACGGAGGCCCTAGGTACTGACAATATTTCCGAAAAGGAAATGTTGAATCCATTATCCTGACAGACTCAAGCAAGTTCTTGGAACCTTGCTTGGATTTCCAAGACACTGTGCCCCTCTATATCATTAGTTCCCAAGTGCAACAGGAAATCTGGTTTTCCTCCACAATCCCTTACCAGCTCGTACTCCATGAACTTAGCTCTGTGCACCGTCAGCCCAGCGATACTCACTACCTTCACCCAGTTCTGGCATCCCACCCCATGTTCCTCCCATTGGATACCCTTTATCATTGAGTCACCCAGTAACAGAACCTTAACACCTCCATCATCCTTGTGGTTACTTCCACTACCTCTCTGTGCTCTCAACCCCCCCTTATCCAAGATCCTAATGTCGTGGTAGTCTTCCTGCCTTAGTATGAGAGACCCCCTTGCCTCCCTGCCCTTTTTGTCTCCCTTAACATTTTGTCCACTTGGCTCAAGACCCCCGTATAGGTTCCCCTTAATCCACTCATTTCGGACCCATTTATCCTGGCTTTGATCATATCCCCTTCCCCCACACTGTCATCCTCACCCCTTATAATGGTACCCCTACCTCCAGAGGTCCCCTTTGGGACCCGTTCACCTAGGTCCCCATCCTTGAGACAGGCCCCCCTCCTGAGGGGTGGTCCCTCCCTCACCTCCTTGTCTTCTAGATTCTCTCCAGTCCTGCTTTCCTCCCTCATTTCTGCTATATATTGCATCTCCCCTCTCTGCTTCACATTGAGGTTTCCCCTTCTCCCCTTGGGACTATTTCTATCCTTTCCTTTTCTGACCTGTGAAGCCCTCTGGGAATCCGACTAGCTTCCCATGGCCTTTGTCCCAGTTTCCTCATTTCTGCTAATTCCTTCCTCCCCCACTAGGTTACTAAGGAGCTCAAATTTATTGTGACACTCTATGCCAACCTCCATTACCTGACCTGAGTGCCCCCCGACTGACTCTCTAAGCCGCCCCTGTTTCTCCCCTCTAGCCCTATCCACCTTCGGAGCTCCCTTCCCGCTGTCTGCTCTTCACCCCAACAGCCTCTCCTGATTCTTCCTCCTCCACTCTCTTTATTTTCAGAGTGTTCGCCCCATAGATTTTCCCCTTTGCCTCACCATCCCTATCCAGGGATCCTCTATCCCTAATGTCCTCCCCCTTACTTGCTGTAACGTGTCCTACTCTTGGTTCTGGGCATTGCTCCCACCTCCCCTCATCTCCACTCCTCTGCCACCCATACCCTCACCCCTTGTCTCTGGTCTCCCCCCTCAAGTCTCCCAGCTTACTCCTTAACCAACAAACTTCACTCCTAATCTGGGATAGCTGCCAACAGAGTGGGCAGCCTCCCCCTCTCCAGGCCCACTTTAGAATTATTGCTGCCCCACAGCCTGTGCATCCTACCACCCTTCCAAAGATGCCTTCCGGGGTGGAAAGCGGCCACCCAGTATGTCTTTCTCTATTCCTTAAAGGCACTTCCTCCTTTTCCCATTCTTTTCCCCCTGGACTACTACCCCTCCTTCCCCTCTAAGTAGCCATACTGGGGTATCCTGAGTCAGCCATATTGATTTCAACATACAACAGCTCAAGGTTGCCACTTAAACTCTGTCTGATGATACAGGATAGACAGGCTTTTAAACAAGACACTTAATCAATACCTGAAGATACAGACTAGATCAGTCATGTTCTCTTCTAGTAAACAGCCCTGCTCTAAATAGGCACTTAAACTCCAACTGATGGGACAGGGTATACAGGCTCTAAATAGACTCTTAAACCCTAACTGAAGATACAGAATAAACAGTATAATCATATAGTACGTGTTAGCTCTGTGTTATCTCTGTTTTACAACCAGCTACCTGTAATATCACAGCCCCAAAATAAACAGTATAATCATATAGTATAACTTTGCTCTGTTTCACAACCCAGTTGCCTGTAATATCACAGCCCCACTTGTATGTCCATGCTTTTTCCTTACTCGCCCCAGCATGATACAGTTCTATTAAGGTAAAGTCCTGATTTGTCCACCTCCAGGGAACCCTCCTTAACAGCCCATAAAGTCTATTTAAAATGGTGGCTGTGTTGGGTGGAGTGGGAGGGAGAAAATTAAATTCAAGAGTTCAGCCTCAGTCCCTGAGCTCTGATGAGCTCCTTCTCGCTAGTCTCATCCCTCCTCTTGCTGTCCAGTGCTGCTGCAGGCCACCCATTAAATAGGGCAGCAAGCCTGCAGCATTTGGCACCAGAAATTAAAAGTTCAGCCTCAGTCCCTGAACTCCGATGAGCTCCCTCTCACTGGTCTTGTCCCTTTCTCGCTCAGGTAGGCACGGTAGTAGTGGGATCCCACAAAAAACAAAGGGATCAAGTTCAACGAGTTCTTAGATCACTACAATTTGCAGTGATCAAGGGCTGCAGCAAACTCCAGGTGCATCAGGGACCCTGTGCCATATTTTGAAAAAATTGGGGCTCCGTGCACTGTAGACCTTGTAGCTGCTGCAGCTGCAGGGATGCATCAAACATGTAGAGCATCTCCAGAGTTTGATAGAGGGATCCATCACACCCTACCCGGTGGAGTCTGATAGATGCTGAGAAGGTGGGGGGAACTAAACCAACAAGGAGGGAAAGGGGACAGAAGGAGCATTGGGGTGCCATAGGGAGTGTGGGGGCACTGCGGCAATGTCAGGATGGTGGGGTGGCACTGGCAGGATGCCATATGCAGGTCCAGTGAGCCAATCAGCTGGGGTAGAGTGGGGTTGCCAGGGACAGACCGTGACCTGACCCCAGCTGTCCACAGCCTGGCCACAGCTGCCCATAGCCTGGCACCTGCCTCATAGCTGTACCAGTCCCCAACATAGTGAGCAGGTAGCAGCCCATCTTCAAGCGGGGGCTGCACTACCAGGAGACAGTTCCAGTGCCTGGGGCACATCCCTGGCCACCAAATGCACCCCCTCATGCAGCACCCTCTGCCACCTGCTGCATGAAGGGGACTGTGGGTCCTGTGGGGCAGGTGCCAGGGTTGCTGCTTACTAGGGTCCAGGTCATGCTTGTTCTGTCATGCCCCCTACCCTGCCCAATCTGTTGTGTGCCAACTCCAGGGTGCCACAACCAGGTGCCTCCTCATGTGCCCCCACACAGCTGCCATGCCCCTCTCACCCCTAATGGCAGTAACAGGCCTACATCAGCCCACAGTTCCCTACTTCTAGGTCCCTCTCAATTGTCACCCTGCCAGACAGTGGCACAGGGCCCCTAGACCACCACCTGGCTGGCCTAACAGCAGACCCCTCTTGCGACCATGGCAGGGTTTCTTAAATAAAAAAGTTGGATGGTGCTGCCTCACCATGGTGCAATCACCCTTGCGGCCTGGTGCATTGGCACTTTTGTTGCAATGGTGGTGCAAAGAGGCTTTGCTGCATGGCATCCCAATTTTGCCATAGCTAGCATTTGAAAATTGAGATAGCCGCAAACAGTGATGCAAGGGGTCACTTGCATCATATATGTTTAGTGCAGGCATCTTGCGCCATAGGGCTTAATTTTCAAAAGAAAAACTACTCAAGGTGCCTGTGCCAAATGGGTATGATGCAAGTGGCACCTTGCATCATAGTTTTGTGGCTATCCTGATTTTCAACTGCCAGCTGCAGTGAAATCAGGATGCCATTCAGCAAAGCCCCCCTGCTCCACCCTTGTGACAAAAGCACCCATGCACCAGGTCACAACGGTGGTTGCACTATGGTGGGGCTGCACTATCCCCTTTTTTATATGCCAGAAGCCCCAACATGGCCACAAGACGGGTCTATCTTTAGACCAGCTAGGAGGTGGTCTGGGACCCTGCCTGGTGCCAGACAGGGTGGTGATTGGGGGTGGACCTGAAAGAAGGGGACTGGGGGCCTTTGTAGCCCTGGTAATGCCATGGAGGTGAGGGTGACATGGTGGTAGTGGGGGGCACATGATAAGGCTCCAGGCAGTGGTGACCAGGAGTTGGCACACAACAGATCGGATCGGGGGGGCATAGCTGAACCAATATGACCTGGACCCTAGTACATAGTAACTCTGGCACTGGCTTCACAGGACTCTCAGTCCCCTACATGTGACAGATGGCAGTAGGTGCCACTTGTGGGGTGTGTTTGGTGGCCAGGAATGTGTCCCAGAGTCCAGGATTGTCTCCTGGTACAGCAGCCCCCATGTGAAGTCAGGCTGCTGACCACCAGCTGTGCTGGGGACTAGTCCACCTATGGGGCAGGTGACAGGCTGTGGAAAGCTGAGGCCAGGTCACTGTCCATCCCTAACAACCTACTTTCACCCTGGCAGAGTGGTTCACTGGACCTTCATATCGCACCACTGCTGAGTGCCTCACCACCACCCTGACATTTCCCCCATGCTCCTGTCACTCCCTAGGGCACCCCCATGCTCATTATTCCCCCTCTCCCCTCCTTGTCAGCATAGCCGCACTCCCAACTTCACAGCCTCTCTTGGGCTCCACCAGGCAGGGAGGTGATGGATCCCTCCATCAAACTCCACAGCTGCACCACATGTTTGGTGCAGTCTTTTAGCCATGGCAACTCCCAGGTCTATGATGCAGGGACCCCCACTTTTACAAAATATGAGGCAGGGTGCCTCATGCAGCTGGAGTTTGCAACAGTGCTAGATCACCACAAATTGTGGCGCTCTAAGGGCTCATTGAAAATTCAGCCCTAGTTTTTCTTTTGAAAATCAAGTCGAAGATGTTGCATCTCAGTCAAGTACCCTACATAAATAAACTCTACAATTAAACTAACAATAAATATATTTCAGAATTCAGGGATTATAAATTAGTTTAAACCTAAAAGTTAGAATCAGTTTGTTTTTTTCAGTACTGGTTTGCTTGACACACATTGGTAGAGACCTGATTCCCCCTCCAACATGTTTCACCCAAATAGAGTATCTTATTGAAGCCAGAAGCATGAGAAGCCAGGTACTTTGATAAAAAGTAGGTTTCATCTGTTTGTAATGTGTTTGTTTTCAGTTGTTATGAGCTTTCCCAAGTCAATAATCAATATCATTATAGATTAAGTATTTCCTTACCCAGAGATAACAGCTTGCAACTTAGAAATGCTTGGAAAATATCTGATGTGCTCTGTATAACCTGTATTAGGCATACTTTGGTGGATTGGACAGTCTAGGTATTGTCTGTCCAGACTAGTGACCACTATCTGTTCCCCCAAAATGGAGTTGTTTATTTGATAGAATTATCATTAGTTTTTTGGCCTTTTCCCTCCCCTGGAACCATACACACTCCTCACAGATCCTCCTTTTTCCAGACCCTCAATAACTCTGTTTCAGGTCCTCAACCAGATAAGTCTCCACTCTCCACAAACAACACAGAGCAGATAAATATGACCAGATAGTGATTTTATTCCCTGAAAGTTGACATTCCAGACAAACAACAGTGGACACAGAGCAAATATTTGAACTGGATAGTTAAAATAGGATCAGTTTATAGGTGTGTGGCCACAAATGTTTAACATTTAAAAGACATGGATTTATAATAGGGCATAATATTAGCACTAACCAGTAGAGAGTCACTGGCACAGACAATACATTTGGAAGTGGTCTCTACTCCAGCTGCAAGGGAAGTTCATTTAGCATCTGCTTTTAAAACATAATTTTTCCTCTTGACTTGGGAACCCCTAGACATCTTGTGTTCCTCTCCCTAACGAAGAGACTGTGTCTAGGCTTGAATCACTGGGGTTCCTGCTGCTGGTCTTCTCATGCTGTTCAGATACCTGTCTACCACAACTATGACTGAATATAACAAGCATTTGTCAATGCCGAATGTTTTCAGGCTGGCATTGGCTTTGGTAGTGCAGTGCAGGAAAACATTTTGGGTGGGATGTGAAAAATGACAGCTGTACAGTTCATAAGGAGGTGTAAAAAAATACCAGTATGGAAAATGTGGCATGAAAATATTGCAAATTTGTGAAGTTACAAGCGTGCATGGGAAATGCGCAAGGCACGCTTGTAACACAGTCCTTTTATGGACATTTGACATCAAATTTTCAACATAGGCATTTTAGCACCTCTGCTCATGTACAGTGTTACTGTTATTTCCTCAAACTGTCCCAAAAAGTGATTTCGCACAGTGACCACGCTATTCTGCGCCAGACGTGCGAAAACACATTTTGGGCAGGTTATGTGAAATGACAGCTGTACTCTTCATCAAGAGGTGTGGAAAAATACCTATGGTGAAAATATTACACAAGCACGATGTTACGAGCGTGCGTGCAATCTGCCAATGCACGCTCGGAACACGGTCATTTTATGGAGTATTGTCACCAAATTTTCAACATAGGCATTTTAGGACCTCTGCTCATGAACAGTGTCACTATCATTTTCATAATCTGGCCCAAACACTGATTTCCCACAGCGACCGTGCTATTGTGCACTGGAAGTGCGGAAACACATTTTGGTCAGGATGTGAAAAATGACAGCTGTACTGTTCACAAGAAGGTGCACAAAAATGACAATGTTGACAATCTGGCTTGAAAATATTGTGAATTCATGAAGTTACGAGCCTGTGTAGCAGCTGTGCAATGTATGCTCATAAAACAGCCATTTTTTTGATTTTTCCCACCAAATTTGCAACATAGGCTTTTTGAGAGCCCACCTCATGAACAGTGGCAATGTCATCTCATTAATCGGTCCCAAAAGGTAATTCCATGCAGTGTCTGCAAAATCACCCTTTGGGACTGAGTAACAATATGACAGTGCCAGAATTCATGAGGAGGGATCCCATAAACCCCATGTTGAAAATTTGGTGTAAAAATTCCCAAACTTTCCTGAGATATGCATTAAACTAAAAAAACAACAACTATTTTTTCCATTATACAGCTTACTGGCATTTCCACAGTTCACGGTCGGCTCTGAAGAGTGCAGACATGTTCCCGGTCCACCGAAGATCATCGCGCTGGGCTCTGGAAGTAAGTATGGGGTGGGGGTGTATGGGGAGGCAGGGTGTGCAGTGGGCGGGTGCAGGTTGTGGTGGGGAGGGTTGGAAGAGTACGAGGGACCGTTTTTGCTTTAAAGATTAAAAAAATAAATAAAAGACATTGGGGGACCATTTTCATTTTAATAGGTGATTTGGCATGCTGGCATGGGCTCCTAGCATGCCACCTGAGAGTGCATGTGTGTGGATGGGTGCTTTAGCCGATGTGGGATTGGCCATCAGCAAAGAAGGAAAGGGGGGCCCCCAGGAGCCAAGGAGTGCAAATATCTATTCTTCATTTTTCTTTTTCCTTCTTTGTGCCTCATTGATTCTGCCATCACTATACTTCCATTTACTCCAAGAGTCAGTTTTTCTACTGAGGTTCTGTAGGGAACATACTGTTGGTATAACATTTTTTTATTTAGTTAAGGTCTCTTTTACAGTTCTCAGCTGTTTCTTTGAACATCCCAAACTAATTCTTTAGAATTATTCCTGACAGGACACAAGCACAATTGGTCTTCTCAATTCATTTAAAGAAATTGGAACTATGGCCATCAGTAAGCACAGAGGGAGTGAAGTCAACTTTTTTAGCTAAGCTGTAGGGTTTGATGATATCCCTGAGGAAGTAGTCCTGCTTATCCTAAATAGTAACAAGGGTTCTGACTAACTTGTTACCACTGTAAATAATCAACTTTGTTGGCAACATATTTTTCATGTACAGTAGTATTAATAGCCTCACTGTGTAAAAAAGGGGTGCTTGAAAATCCAACCTTCTGCTAGTCTAAAACCATTTCATCTATGGCTTTGAAAATTTACACTACTGTAGCCTGATGTTGTCAAGACTGGAAAGTTGATTGCAAGATTTTAACCTTATGTAAGTGTTCTAGGCAGGTATCTGTGGATTTTATGGGAAGAACGATCATGTGGTTACATTAAATCATTTGGTGGAAAGTAAAGTACTTTATGTATCCAAACAAAGCCTGCAGACTTGTTCTGGGTTCACAGTGCCTAACTCACACATGTGAACTATACTCTAGCACTGGATGGCTAAACCTGAACAACAGAATCCAATACCAGGTATGCTTGCTTGCTAAAAAGCCACTCTTGGCCTTGTAACCTTAGGAGTGCAGAAACTCCTCATTGATTCCAAGAACTCAAGACAAAACAGGGAACCAGCAAAACTATTTTCCATATCCTGTTCTGCTGCACTTCACAAGGTCAGAGATCCCTTCAAATACCGAGCCCCCCTTTGGCTAAATTCCCTCAGCTCTGAACTGGTTGCAGAACCCAAACTAGGCTTCTTTAAATCTAAACTGCATATGCATCTGGCCGCTCTTAGTGCATGCGATTGTGACACTAGCACCTAATTCTGCCATTAGGTACTTGCCAACTAAACACTTACTTCTCCCCCCCCTTTACCTTCACCCCCATCACCCCTACACCTAAATCCCATCTTCACTCTTAATCCTCACTAATGAAACCTTATGACTGGATTGTTTCCTATCCTAACCCTTCTATCTACATAACCTCCTAGGTAGTTTCCTCCCTCATACTAACCTCTGTCCCACACCTTTACTGTCCGAACCTAACTCTCCTTCTTGCAAGGTTCCTTCCCTACCTTTTCTGGGCAATTCTTGCCCCTAGGTAACTCTGTTAGTATCTTTGAAATTTCCTATTATACATATAGTTGCAACATGTGTACCAGTTGCTAGTCTGTGTTCTTTTTACCCACCTCTTGTTCATCCCCCATTTTAGTTAATTCTGTATCTATCCTTGACTTGGAACTGTACCTGACTTGATATTGTAACGTGTCTGTATTAATTTCAACATGGAACCTTTGTAAACGAGCTTTTAAGGTCAAAGGTAATAATCCAAGAATACAATAAATAAATGTGATAAATAAAAAGGTGAATTGAATGTAGCCTTTTTAGATATACAGTACAAATGACATTTGATCATTTAAGCAAAGATATTTTATGGCCTATCCTGCAAAACCTAGGAATTGAAAATTACTTACAGAAACTCCTTCATATGATTCATGCAAATAATACAGCCAGAGAAGGATAATAAGAGATGGCTCGCTGTCAGATGAGATTAAAATTGAAAAGGAATTAAAACAATGGTGTCTACGTGCCCTGATTTTTTTAAACCTTCATCTTTAAACTTCAGTTATGGCATAGGAACCAACTGATAATTTCCCTCCAACTACTGATGGGCTGAAATTACTATATGCAGACAATAATAATATTTGGTCAGGTATTCCTTTGGGACCTATTAGAGCATTAGAAAAGTCAAGAAGCACTTGCTACAGATTGAGTTATATCTCAATATTGAAAAATCAAAAATGATAGTGTTTGGATACAAAACAATGTTCGAATATAAATTGGATAATAGATGTTAAGAAGTTAGAGGAATAGCAGGAGTTTAAATATTTTGGAATCACATTTCATGCACAATTAACTTGGAAAACACTGATCTTAAAAGCAAACATGAATGCCCTTCTGACAGCTATTGCCATGATCAGATTTGCCAAAATACTGTATTTGCAGGGAGCTCCTTTAATGCACTAAATGATCATTCAAAGCTCAAGTTAACACTTTATCTCTATATGACAATGAAATAAAGGGGTTCAGCAATAGAGTTCCAGACCTGGAACACATTCAATATACATTTTATAAAATGATCCCTGGTTTAACTAGGGATATCCAAAGTTCAATAATTCATACAGAAACACACGTAAAATCTATGGAACTGTGTGCCCTGATTATTGTTGTAAGATATTGGAAGAAACTTGTGGATATATACTCAGTAGGATTATCTAAAGTATGCTGGCTGGAAGCATGTACTGTAGATTACAGGGTCACATTTCATGCTTCAGTAAATTAAACATTACGTTAACAATAACAGATCTTCCCTCAAAATGGAATGAAAATGCTCTGAATAATATTGACAGCAACATTATTGAAATTATTCAGTGCCTTGTGGACAAATACAGTATGTGCGGAAAGAACATACTAAATCTAAGTGTTACATGTTTAGAGCTATATGAAGAGTATAATGTCATTAGGTATTAGGAAAGATAGCTACAGTTGTGCAGGAATGAGAAACACAGAAAGGCACTTTGCAAATTCAGGTTTGAGATTTTCAGGGGTCGTTGCTCGGTGAATGACTTTGGTTAAACTGCAATGGGATTAATATCATGCTAAGGCAGTGAAACTACGAAATTCACTGTAACTCATCTGGTATATGATTGTGCCATACTTCAAACAGAAAGGAAGACCTGGAAAGATTCTGCAGTTAATAATATTGCACACAGGACTGGAACAAGAAAGGAACCTGATGTTTTGTTGTTCACAAAGGAAAGACAATCATTGTATTTTTATTTAGACTTTTATTTTCCAGGGAGGTAACCTAACTGGGAGAATATTTGCAGTCATTTGTGACTAGAGCTGTTACACTTTGTGAAAGAGGTGTCTGATAAGGAGAGGAGCTGAAGGAGGCTTGAGGGGACTGGGGATAAAAAAACAGGAGCTGACTGTGGGTTTTGTCTGCAGGAGCTGAAAGGGAAAACAGCTACCAGTTACCTTAAAGCAAGGAGGTGATTTAATTGGGTACATTGAATTCAGTTCATTATTCAGGGGTCTGTGGAAGTAGGTAGAAGTAAATGTTTTGGTTCACTGTTTTTGAGGTTTTTTTTTACTTAGTGAATTTTTTATTTGCCAGAAAGGTTATCTAACTGGGAGACTATTTGCAGTCATTTGTGACTGGTGCTGTTACTTAAACTTTGTGAAATAGGTGATTGATAAGGGGAGGAGCTGAAGGAAGATTTAGGGGACTGGTGATTAAAAACAGGGGACTGGGAATTAATTGAGCTAGATGTTTTTCTCAATCCAGGGGTAATCCCACCAACCCACCCCTCACCCACCAACCCCAGGACTCATCCTCCTTATATAGGGCATGGGTATTTATTTGTTTATTTCAATCTTGGACTAAACCTTTGAGTCAGAGACTCATTTACAGAGGGTCCACGTCATGTCATATAACAGAAGAAAAACAATAGTACAATAATACAAACAGTTATGATGCATAGTTCATCTTCCTGCCTCCTACCAGGTAGTACTAGTCCAAGGAATGGGAGGAGGAGGGGAAGAGAAAATAAAAGAGGAAGAGAAAAAACAAATCAACAAAAACTTAAACAAATCAAACTGAGAGGCTAACAATAGCAGCAGGAGGGTTTAGATAGCATTAAAGGAGGGAATAAAGACAGATTAAAAGGAGATGATGCAGGGAGTGGTGCAGTGCACTGGCTGTGGAGCAGCAGTCTTGAGGAGGATGTTCTGGGTACTGTGGTGCTGCCCCACATGCAAGCACCCCCTCTGGGCTGAGGGTGGAGGTAGTCCATCTTTGGGCCAAGCTGGCAGGAGTACTGGTGACCTTCATCCCTACCCAAAGGTCACCATGTCACCAGCCATTGCCACAATGACTGCCCAGGCAGATGGCAGGATGGACTATGGTGGGCACAGGGATACTCAGGGAGGGGAACAGAGACACATCTCTCATCCAGGTGAGCTTAAGAACACCTACATTGTTGGAGGAGTGGGAGAGTCCTAGAAGGGAACCCGAGGCTGTGAACAGGGAGGATATGAGGGTCCTCCAGAAGGGAGACCCAGTGGGGGGGAGGAAGAGGACCCCAGGGGAAGAAAAAGTTACTTCTGATGGGGGACTTAATTGCCAGGGGAATGGATTTGGGCAAGGACATCAGGGAGGAAAGAAATGTTAAGTGCCTCCCAAGAGGTACAGCTCAGAGGAAGGGGGAGTGGATCCACAAGATCTCTAAGGCAGTGGCAAGGGTGGGTGGAGGTCATTGTCCACCTGGGAATGAATGACCTATCCAAGGACAGGACAAATGTGGAGCAAGCACAGGAGGATTTCAAAGAGTTGGGAGGGCAGCATGGGAAGTTAGCAAGCTCTATGACATTTTCAGAGGTGCTGCCAGTCCACAGCAAGTGGAGGATGGGAATCTCCATATCAGAAGCTTCAACACATGGTTGAAGGGCTGGTGCAGTGAGAAAGGGTATGGCTTCATTGGGGACTGGGAACTCAACTGGAAAGAAGTGGCCATGTACTCAAGTGGTGGGCTGCATCTGTCCAGGAATGGGAAAGCAGTCCTAAGTTAATGGTTTAATTGCTCCCTTGCAGAGTGTTTAAACTAGCCAGGGAGAACACAATGGGAACAGGGAGAATATAGAAGCCCGCTCCCACAAGAAAAAGAAGTCAGAAATGAGGAGCAGGAAGGCAAAATGCAGACAGTTTCACCTAAATCAGATAATGAGGGAAAGTCATAGGTAGGAAGGCAGCACAAAAGGCAAAATGGGGGGAGGGAAGAAAGCAATGGAGCAAAAGCATGAGTAAAGAGCAGATAGGAAGCAAAACATGGAAGGCCATGGTTAAAAAAGCTTGCAGTCTGGGGAATAAAATCCCAGATCTGGAAGCATTGTTAGTAGAGGCAGACCTGGACATAGCAGCAATAACAGAGACCTGGTACACCACAAATCATGACTGGGATGTTAATGTACCGGGGTATGCTCTGTTCAGGAAGGACAAGGGATAGAAAAGGGGGAGGGGTGGCCATGTATGTTAGGTAGAGTATAAAAGCAACAGAGGTACTGGGTAGACAGGGGGAGGCTGAGGCACTGTGGGTCACCCACAAGCCAGGCAATGGCACAGCAATCTGAGCAGTTGTGATCTGCAGGCCTCAAGTACGGGAGGGGGGAGTTGGATAGGGATCTATGGGATTGAATTCATGTGATGGCAGCAAAAGGTGAGGTATTACTGCCAGGTGATTTTAATATCCCAGAAGTGGACTGGGCCATCCCAGCAGCTGCTTCAACCAGGAGAAGAGACGTACGGAATTACCTACAGGGGGAAGGCCTAAGACAGCTAGTGATTGTTCCCACCAAAGGAGAGGCAATTCTGAACCTAGTAATGACCAATGGGGGACAGAATCACAAGTGTCCAGGTGGAAGGTCAATTGGGGTCCAGTGACCATCACATAGTGTGGTTTAGCATAGGGACTGAGACATAGTCTAGTTACATGAAAGCAAAAGTTTTAGATTTTAGGAGGGCAAATTTTGGTAAAATAGGGAGTTGTATCAAAGAGGTATTGGTGAGAAGTGAGACAGGAGGGGATTTGATGAGCAGAGGGAGCAACTAAAGGGAGTCAAAGAGGAGGTGACAAGCTGATGCATTAGGTTGCTAAATAAGGGCAAGAGAAGAAGGAAACCACTGTGGTTCTCAAGAGAGGTGGCAGACAAGGTAAGGGCCGAGAGGGCAGGTTTCAGGAAATATAAGGAAACTCAAAAGGAGGAGGAGAGGGAGGTGTACTTAAGGAATCTAAGTGAAGTAGGGAAGCCTGTTAGGAGAACAAAGGCACAGACTGAAGAAAGATTAGCACAGACAGTGAAGAAAAGGGACAAGGCATTCTATATGTACATTAGCGAAAGAAGGAAGAATGGTGGGGGGGATTGTAGGGCTCAAAAGGGATACAGGGGATTTTAAGAAGGGAGACATGGAAAAGGTAGAAATACTGAACAAATACTTCTGTTCAGTTTTCACTAAAGAGGGGGGAGGTCGGGGCCACAGCTGGGTAACAGACATGGGGGGGGGTAAACACAAGTCCATTCACAGTAGAGAGAGTCCTGGAGGAGCTCACAAAACTGAAGCTGGACAAATCAATGGGGCCAGATGACATTAAACAGAGGATATTAAGAGAGCTGTGAAGAGAGTTAGTGGCATCTCTGACAGCACTGTTCATGTAGTCAGTCAACACAGGAGTGGTTTCAGAGGACTGGAAAAGGGCATATGTAGTCTCTCTACACAAAAGTGGTAGTAGGGAGGAGGCAGGGAACTACAGGTCAGTCAGCTTCACCTCAGTAGTTGGCAAGATCATGGAGGCACTGCTTAAAGAAAGTATAGTGGCACACTTGGAATCCAGCAGTGGTCAGGATCCAAGGCAACATGGATTCACAGCAGGAAGATCATGCCAGACGAATCTAATAGATTTTTTTGACTGGGTGACAAAGGAAGTAATTCGGAGGGGGTGCTGCAGATGTCACCTACCCTGATTTCAGCAAAGCCTTTGACACCGTCCCACATTAAAATCTGGTCAACAAAATGAGTAGTCTGGGTATGGGGTTCAAAGTGGCAAACTGGGTTTGGAACTGGCTAATGGACAGGAAGAAGAAGGTGGTGGTAAATGGGATCCAATCGGGGAGAGGGGAGTGACCAGCGGGGTACCTCAGAAAACAGTCCTTGGGCCAGTCCTGTTTAATGTCTTCATTAATGGCATTGCTGTAGGACTGGAGGAAAAGGTCTGCCTGTTTGCAGATGACACCAAGATCCGCAACAAGGTGGCTACTCCAGACAGGGTGAAGAGAATGAGGAGGGACCTGGAGAAGCTTGAAAAATGGTCTGAAGTGTGTAAACTAAGGTTCAATTACAAGAACTGTAAAATAATGCATATGGAAAGGGGAAAGCTTGGGGAGAGCTACGTGATGGGGGGGAGTTGCTGACTATCACCAAGGAAGAAAGGGACCTGGAGGTTATCATTTCTGATGACCTAAAGATGTCTAGGCAGAGTACAAAGGCTGCAGGGAGGGCCAGTGGCATGTTGGGGTACATAGGCAGAGGTATCACTAGCAGAAGGCAGGAGGTGTTGATACCATTGTACAAAACACTAGTGAGGCCTCCCCTACAGTACTGTGTGCAATTTTGGAGGTCACATCTTCATAAGGACATTGACAGGGTGGAGGTGGTCCAGAGAAGGGTGACTAAGATGATACAGGGCTTGCACCAGAAAACATATGAGGAGAGACTAAAGGATCTCAATATGTACTTGCTGGAGGAGAGGAGAGATCAGGGGGATGTGATAAAAACATTCAAGTTCCTTAAAGGCATTAACATGGTGCAGGGGGGAGACATTTTTCAATACAAGAGATGTACAAGAATGAGAGGGCATGATATGAAATTGGAAGGTGGCAGGCTGAGGGGAAATGTGAGGAAGTTTTTTTTCATGGAGAGGGTGGTGGACACATGGAATAGACTGCCACAAGAGGTGGTGGGGTGAGCACAGTGGAGGATTTTAAACATGCATGGGCCAGTCATAAGGGTACCTTAGAAATCGGAAGGAGGGGTGAAAAGCCATTGACCAGGTAGGGACAGAGGCCACAAGCTAGCGTAGGGCTTTCGGGTAGACTGGATGGGCCTGGCGGTCCTTATCTGCCAACAATTTCTATGTTTTATTATAGCTGGCTTTGATTATGATGCATTAAACAAGATTGCTCTAAAGTGATTAATCTTTTGTGAAATCATATATATTGTTCTGTGAATATTTGAAGAAATACTTGCACTGTTACATAAAGACATCCTGTTTATAAAAGGAAGTATTTACAGCCACATTCTTGTCATTATTGAAACTTCCATATTTATTCAACACCTTGTCTAATTATTGTACATATGTTTTGTTTGATTTTATGTACGTGTTAATAAACATTTGAATTTCAGCTTTAACTACTCTTCCAAATTCAATTAGAAGGCATTACTTACAACTTCATGCCATTACTAATGTGAAAATAAACATTAAAACATGTAATTGAACAAGATTAAATCATATTCAAACAACTATCATTTCATTCAGCTAGAGTACCTTGAATAATGCAGTTATCTTTCTAAAATAACATTATCTTATGACAGTTTCATGAGTTTTCATAAGTATATACTTTACTGTTAATCTCATTAACCTGTGGCTCCATCAGTCACAAAAACATATGGTTCTTTACCCCACAATGATACCTACTACCTTTATACACCATTTATGTCTTTTATGATAATAACAATGTCTTTGAGAATCTCTGTGAGTCTATTTAATGCTCTTCTAATAATCAATACTCATCTGATCTTCTGGATCTTCTCTTGGGTGTGTTAGGCTGGTATTAAATATGTGCAGCTCCCATTAATGCTTTAATGAGTGCCTGGAATATTGGTGCCAAACAAGGACTGGTGTCTTTTCTTATATCAAGGGTACAGTAGTTGGTTCATTGCTGTGATCAGATTGAACTCACTGGTCCAAAAACGACACTATCTCAGAGTGGTTTATGCACCATGGTTTGAGCTCAAGCTTTACAATTTTGTATGCACAGATGAGTTTATATTTCCAGACT
The DNA here is from genome assembly GCA_016271365.2 of Neoceratodus forsteri. Classification (NCBI taxonomy): domain Eukaryota; kingdom Metazoa; phylum Chordata; order Ceratodontiformes; family Ceratodontidae; genus Neoceratodus; species Neoceratodus forsteri. The sequence goes on along the minus strand of JADMNL010000022.1, from coordinate 629,212,375 downwards.
AGGACCACTCCCTGATAAGGCAAAATAGCAATTAGAGTCTATAACAAGGCTAGCTGCTTTAACTTGACATATCCCATAGAGCTTAAGCTGACCAGGAGGCTATTCCAACCCTCTCCATGAAAAACTTCAGAAATAGGGCAACTGGTTGACCACGTGCTCAGTTCTCCTCAATGCTGTCTTGCCCCTACTTTGCGTTATATTCCTAGCAAGCCAACAATTTTTATACTTGACATGTGCGGCTTTCTGATAAATTTATACTGCAGACTCTTGTGCTTCTTCTAGATTAAATAACAATGTTTTAAGACCATTTCACAGATCCACATAGGCAAAAAGTCAATTAGCACTAGGCAAGTTCTTCTCATGAAGGTCTGTCCAGTGACCATTGGAAGCAATACACTTGGGGCCAGATATTCAAAACTTTGCCCTGGGGCTAAATTTGCACTGCCCAGTTGGCAAACTTATCCTGGGGCACAAAGCAAGCCATATTCAATAGGAATAGCCCAGGGCAAACAGCTTCTGAATATAGCATGGGAATGAGGCTGGGCTAACTGGGCTGGGAGTGCAGGGCAAACTTAGCCCTGGAATAAGACAGCTCTGAATATGGCAACCAGGAAGTGCAAACCACAACAGCAACACAGTGCACAGCGATGTGAAGGAAGGTAGAGGTGAACTATGTTGTCAATGTGTGTGCCAGCGAATGCATGGATCCAGCACAGCTGCAGGCAGCAGCATATGTGAATGTACAGTGTGCAAAACTGTAATATATTCCCCAAACTGTTTACGCAGTGCTAAGACGTTTGCATGGGTTTAGCGCAGGGCTAAACATGTTTGCTCGCGCTAAACTTTGCCATATTCAAAACTGACATGCAAATGAGCCTACTTAGGTAATCTCTGGGCAAACATCCACATTAGCATCTTATTATGTCCTGATTTGCATGTAGTTTGCACAGGGCTAACAGCTTAGCCTATGCTAAACCGCATAAACGTGTTAGTGCTGCGCAAACAGTTTGGGGAATATTATACAGTTCTGAACACTGTACTTTCACATGCGCTGCTGCTTGCAGCTGTACTGGGACAACATGGCATAGGCACAGATGGTGGTGGTGCTGCATGCAGCTGTCACACTGTAGGTCTTGCTACAGTGCACAGCAGACACTACAGCAGCAAGAGGGCCAGTAGTGTGTGGAAACAGCACTGCCTATGGTGTGTAGGGTAGTGATGATGACTGCACTATATACAGTGACAGACCCAACCTGCAGGTGTTTACTGACAGTGGACATTACTGTTACGCTGTTGTGTGACCACAGATGCTGCACCTCTGGCATGGGATGCTCACAGTGACTTATACATCTCCGGCTTTGTGTGCTGTGGCAGTTGTACAGCTGTGCAGTATGTGGGCGGGGATGGGCATATATTATCAGAAAGGCACACTGGTGTTGGGGCATTCCCAATACTGGCCCATGTGCACTACATGATGTGTCCCAGCCTTGTGGCCTCGCCTGGTCTGTGGCACAGCCTGGCCACCCATACACTCTCTCCTCAACATCCTCCATGCCCACAGTGCTGCATGTGTGTGCTGGCACCTGTTGGTGTACACAGAAGAGTGTTCCACAGGTGTGTTCTGTACGGCCACACTGCCATGCTGTCCACTGGTGGCAGGGTCACCACTTACTGCCTGGCATAGCTGGGACTGGTGGCAGATGATGGCATCATTGTGATGCCATCAGTTAGCAGCATGTTTCCTCTATGTTTGACTTTGTCTATGTGTCATATTTATTTGTTATGGTCGTGCAAAGCTGCGCAAAAGCTGCACAAATACCATGCAAATCTGATTGCCCGGGGTTAAGACAAGCTTTTCCTTGGCTGTAATGTGCACCGTGCTAAGTGTCGCGCTAAGTCGTGCAAAACCACTTAGTGCAGCACTAGTCGCTGAATATAGCATTGCGACTGTATTCATGTCAGTTTGCCCCTTGCATACATTATGATTTTGCCCAGCGCTAATGCAGTTTGCCTGCGTTATTTGGCCTTTTGAACACAGCAGACTCGCGCTAATCCTGCGCTAAACCTGCACAAACGGTTTTTGCCTGGCACAAAGTTTTGAATATCTGGCCCTTGCTGTTTAAAGTAGCAGTATTTGTTATTCACCATGTAATTTGTTTTCAGATATAATGCATTTCTAGCAAAAAATAAAGTCATCATTTTTATTTTCCTTTTTATTCATTTCTGAAATGAGAAATGGAACTTAAACATTTTTTTAAATGTCCTGCTCCATTGCCACACTCATCTTGAAAAATTCAGTATCTTGGTGTGGTGATAGGCTGTTTACCATCATAAACATGTGGCCGTACCATCCAAATACATATACAAAATGAATAAAGTAGGTAGAGTACATTCAGAAGGTTACCTCAGTGGAAGAGAGTTTTAAAAATTGTGAGTGGCGGACATCTTTAGTGACATGACTCATTAATTACACACTTAGTTAAAACAGTAGTTTTAAAAATAGCGACATTGTGGGGATTGGGATTTCTTTTCTCCCAACAAAGATTTGCATTTTTAGGAGTATATATGGCACCCATAACCCTGTTAGGTCACAACATACCACTGGACACTTTATGGACTACTAATATGGTTTCCCATTACCACATGCCCATGGAGTACAATTCCACTTCCCTTGTTGGTATAAACAATGTATTAAAGGGACACTGTCAACCTTTTTGCATCATATTATTTCTAGGTAAAAGCCCACATTTTATGATTGCTTACCTTCTCTAAAATTCATTGATGTTGCTGGTTGTTTAATCTGTCTCCTTGCTTATTAGAACTGAAATGCATGTGATTGTATAGCTATATACAGCCTTGTTTTGCTCCAAAGTATTTACCTAAGCTTGCTGCACACTTCCTGAACAATAGAAACACTAGTGCAGCCACTCGTGATACAACAATATCATCTGCTACCGCTGCATAAAGAGAAGCTAGATAGTGTTAGGCGTGTTCCGGAGTCCAGGGAAAAAAGCAGTTGTAGTTGCTCAAGAAATGTAAACAAACATGTTTTGGTGTGATACCACCAGTATTGTTGACACTTAGTTTTTTTACTTTTTAAAATGAAATACGAATATGAATCAAACAACCAGCTACATCAGCAGTCTCTACAGAATGAGAACAACCATAAAATATGTTTTTATGTTTGCTTGCGTGCACAGCTTAGGAGAGAAGCGGGGTTTTGGAGGTGAGGCACTGTGGGGGCCAATGGCCCCAGTGCCATTTGAGGCTTGGCCCGCTTTCCTGAATGCAGTGACACGCTGCTGCTGACACTAATTCAGCCAGCATGCCACCACCTTGAAACTAATCTTCTGCTGTTATGAGGTAGCGACCCGTCATTGCAGGGCGGTACCTTGCCCACCCTGACCCAGTTCATTTGCTGACTGGGGAGCCCACTCCCCGTCGGCATACTGTAACCCCCTCCCCCATTTGTTGTGTTCCAAGGGGGTACCCAATCCCCTCATCATGCACCCCCAACAATCTTTCTTGCCAATGAGGGGCCCAATCTCCATCAACTTCAGTCCCCCTTCCAGTTAAATTTGCCAATGGGGCCCACTCCCCATTGGCATATCCCAATTTGCTGTGTGCCGAGGAGGTGCCAAATCCCCTCAGCTCTCCCCTTGAATGTGCTGATGGGGATCCACAATCCCCTGTTGACTAGTGCACCTGCAAAAAAACACTCAGGTGGCACACAGGGAGCCCAGCCCAGCATGCCAAATGTACCTGTAAAAAAAAAATCCCACAATTTTTTAAATTTTTTTTTTAAACCTGTAAAACAGAAAATGGTCCCTCTTTGAGTTTGGTGGCCCCTCCCCCAACCCGCACCCACCTTCTGTGCACCCTGCCTCCCCTACACACCCCTCACTCCATACTTACCTCCAGAGCCCAGCAAGTTGATCTTCGGTGGCCAGGAACACATCTGCACTTTTCAAAGCCGACCGCAAACTGAAGAAATGCCAGTAAGCTGTATAATGGTATAAATAGGATTTTTTCAACTTTGGTGCATATCTCCGGCATTTTGAGGAATTTTGGCACCAAATTTTCAACATGGGTTTATTGGAACCCCACCTCATGAATTCAGCCACTGTCATGGTGTTATTCGCCCAGAAATGTGATTTTGTGGTCACTGCAAAGAATCACCTTTCTGGACTGAGTAATGAAATGACAGTGCCAGTGTTCATGAGGTGAGCTCTCAAAAAGCCTATGTTGCAAATTTGGTGGAAACAATCCCCCAAATTACTGTTTTACGAGCGTGCATTGCACATTTTCCAGGCATGCTCATACCTTCACGAATTTGTAATATTTTCACTCCAGATTTTCAACATTGCCATTTTTCCACACCTGCTCGGCGCAGAATAGTGAGGTCACTGTGGGAAATCAGTGTTTGGGATACATTAAGAAATTCATAGTGACACTGTTCATCAGCAGAGGACCTAAAATGCCTATGTTGAAATTTGGTGACGAAAGTCCTTAAAATTATTGTGTTACAAGCGTGTGTTTCACAGTTTCCAAGTATGCTCAGAAGTGTGCAAATTTGTAATGTTTTCACTCCAGATTTTCTGCATTGGCATTTGCCACACCTCCTTATGAACAGTACAGCTGTAATTTTTCATATCCTGCCTGAAATATGCATTTGCTCATCTGGCACACAATGGCATGGTCGCTGTGGGAAATTAATGTTTTAGACAGATTAAGAAAATCATAGTGACAGTGTTCATGAGCAGAGGTCACAAAATGCCTATGTTGAAAATTTATTGAAATAATTCCACTAAATGACTGTGGTGCAAGCATGTGTTGCACAGTTTCCATGTATGCTCGGAACTTCGAGCATTTTTAATATTTTCACTATAGATTTTCAGCATTGCCATCTCTTCACACCTCCCTATGAATGGTACAGCTGTCATTCTTCACATCCTGCCTGATCTATGTTTTTGCACATCTGGTGCAGAATGTCATGATCACTGTAGGAACTCGAAGTTTGAGACTCATTAACAAAATCTCACTGCCACTGTTCATGAGAAAAGGTCCCAAATGCTTTCATGAGGTGGGAGTCACAAAAAGACCATGTTGAAAATTTGTAGTGCAAATACCAACACACATCCAGGACATTAGGGTCTAACCATAACGTCACACCCTGTACAGACTGACAGGCATCAGAGGTGTAACTTTGGATCACCGGCTGTAATGCTGTTGCCATCCCACCCCCAACGCTGAAGCCAGTGACATGCATTGAGGGGTGCCTTGCACTCTTCAGCCCCAGACTTCACCCCATTCTCCTGTACTGCACCTTTCAGTGTATGTCCTTATGGGGTGACTGTGAAGCTAAACACCCCAAGGCACACCTCAACACTTGTCGGTGTCTACAGGATACGGTGAGGTGAAATGCCATCAGCATTATGGGCAATGACCCACAGGCACACCCCAATGCCTGTCCATCTCTTCAGGGTGGAGGTGGGATTGATGTGAGTTCAGTACTTCACTGCCACTCCTATTCACAACTGTCTAACTCCTGCACGTCCAGTGCTAATATCAGCAAGCAAGCATTCGGCATTGACAAATGTTTGTTTAAACCAGGGACACTTTGCGGCCAAATGGGGTTGACAGAGTCACTTTAATTCAACTTTTTTAGCTTAGCGCTCTCAATTTACAGCAATTTGCCAGCATAACTATAGAAATATATTTCCCTGATTGGATTAATTTGCATGATATTCCCAGGGCATAAATGAGGTTTTGTATTTTTTGTTGAAAACATATAAAGCATAAGTGTTAAAACAATGAGGAAATTAAAGTACACTATTAATAAATCTAAGGATGTTATAAATACATTTTTGCTACAAAAAACATTTTATAAAATGTTTTGCTAACAAATACTGCTACTTAAGTCATTAGGAGATCTTTTTAAGCATATCATTAGATTAAGATCTAATATCTGGTTTAGTCCATTGTTTCCTCACTCCAGCAAGAAGAAATCAGAAAATTCATGATATTACTTTGAAGTCAGAAATTCACAGACTTTATTTTTTATAGAATGACTATAGAGTGGCTGGCAGATAGCCTAGAGGTTAGAGGCATGAGGTGTGAATGAGCTTGGTACATCCAGCAGCCCAGACCTGAGTTTGAGTCTTACAACCTCCACTTGCATACTGTGTGACTCTGAGCAAGTCATTTGACTGCCCAGTGCTCCTAGGTCGCCCCTGAAAACAGGCACTTGTGCCTAGTGGGCCTTAGCCAGTTACCAAAGACTAAAAAAAGAGTTGTAATGCTGGCCTACTGGTGCAGCGGTAGTACTACCGCTTGCAATGCTGATGACCAAACTCAGGTCATGAACCAGGGCTGTCAGAGGGCTGGCTAGGGAGGAGAATTCTGAACATCTATTAGACTACTTGCTTTCTCTGGGGACGGGGGGATCTGGCACATGGCTACCAACTGACACCTAGTGACATGCTGAGGTAGGTGATCCAGAGACCAATACTGAGGCCAGATTGGTGAAGGCAACAGATGTCTGCACAATGGGTATGAAGTGTACCTGACCATGTACTGATGTAATTGCATGTCTGCCTCCATCATGGAGGGGGAGGAGCCATGGGGGAACCATACACAGGAAATAAAACCTTGATGACAAGCTGCATGAAGTCTGGAACCTTGCAGGGACTCCGCAGGCTGATGTGGGGTACATCCAAAGACAAGGAGAACAACAGATGCATTAAAAAAAAAGAATTATAATGTCAGTGAAATAAGACTCAGTAAAAATTAAAAAAGTCAGTGTACACCAGCCATTTCTTGTTCAAATGATAAACCATGTATTTTTTCCTCCTGTTTTATTTAATAGGAGAAGCTACAGCATACATAGTAAATACCTCTTATGAAGCAACAAAGCTGTAAGTGTACGAAGGTCTCAGTTTTAAATTCTGAGCAGAATTTGAAAAATCTTTACCCATTCAGTCAACAATCATTAGTTACGATGGATCATTCCATCAGACACTGTCAAAAGGCATCACCCTCATACAAACACTGATTATGTGAGTAACGTTCAAAAAGTACCTGTAAATCATTGTTTATAATCAACATCACTTTTCAGCTCCCAAGAAAGGGTGAGTACAGAAAAATGCTTCTGTTGATTCTCACAAAACTTGTTAAACAATACTCTTTTTCTGGCAGGTACAGCAATTTTTATATATAATGCCTGTAGGCTACTTATTATGCAGAAGCAAATTTCAGGATGTGTCCAGTAGCTTCAAATCAACAAGAAGCAACAATTTATGCTCATGAAAGCTCCATCCTCTGTTAAGTGGTTATTTTATTAATAAGTTTACTTCAGTGAGGCAGCACAGCCTTTAATGAGGTATATACAAGTACTCATTTAACTTTTTTTAAGATTTGTGAAATGGTTTGAGTACACAGACAGTTTAATGTGTGGGGGGAAGGGGGATGGAGCTGATGTGTTCTGAATATTGTTACTGAAAAATAAAAAAGGAAGGGGAGTGGATAGCAAATTATACAGTTTCTTTTTCGCATTGCTTGATCTTCAGTTAACCAGTGGAAACAACTAAAAAATTCACCAAAAAGACAGATATGATTAATTAAAAGGGAATGGGGTCTTCAAGATTTCTGTAGACTAATCTAGAATATCATCAGTTCAGTTTATTTTTTTATACTGGAAAAGCATGTGAGCAAATTTATCTGTTTTCATGAGTTTCCAGTTTAGGAATCACAAAAGTTACAGAGTACATGAGGAGTAAGAATAGTTAAACAATCCAACAATTTAAGTTTCAGAGTACAAAAGTGGTACAATACAAAACTGGTCATTGTAGGACAAAATTTACACAAAGTCAAACAGGAGGGATTAGATTAAGGTGGGTTTAAGTTAATAAGAGCTGTGTTTCAAGTGCTGAACATTAAGAAAATTAGTGCTACCAAGGATTAAGGAAATAATGAAGGATCAGGTACACCCCGTCTTGTGGGAAAGTGAACAGAGGGTAGTTGGTGAGGAAGTAGAAGAAGTTTTGGGCCCTTATAAAAGAGGGTGTTTTAGCCATGTGTGTTGTGGCAGAAGGGGATGGAAAAGGACAGGGAGGAGAAGGACCTTCTTGTGGTCCTGAAGTGGACTGTCTTAGCGATAAGTGATATGATACCATCAGGAAGGAAACCAAGGGAAGGTTTATGGAAGAAAGTAACAATTTTGCTGTTCTGATGGTTCTCAAGGGAGGACCAGCTAGATAATCTGTACAGGTCACAGTAGTGAGTAAGTGTGGGGAGACTGGATACAAATCAGATGATATTGTGGTAGGTGCAACAAAGCTTAATGAGATTTTTGGGGGATGGGGTGGGAAGTAGACTAAAGCTCCATAGTCCAAAAACAGAAGAAGGAAACTAGAGGCAAGGAGCAACTTGGAGTCCTTGTTGAGGTACCATTCACCATGTAGAGCATGCCTAGTCTTTGGTGGGCTTTCTTAATAGTCAGATTGACGTGTGCATCAAAATTGAGGTGGCAGTCAAGGAGTAATCCAAGGTATTTAAATTCATACACCCTCTCTATCAGGTTACCATCATTATCATGAAGGGGAAATCGAAAGCTAGTGGTCTCCTGGAGCTGGTGAAGATCATGACCTCTGTTTTTCTTGAATTACTGTAAGTACCAAACCCTTTGATGAGAATCAGGAGTGAAGTCTCTTAAAATCATACTGGAGTTTGTTAAGAAGGAAGGATGGGTCTTTGTCCTTGCTATAGAGAGTGGCATTGTCAACATAGAGAATGATCTCTGTAGTCATGCAGATATCAGGAAGATAGTTTACAACAAGTGAAAATAAAAGAGGACCAAGGATGGACCCCTGGGGTATGCCATATTTGATGGGTCAGGAATTGGAGAGGATGCCATTTATAATAGTTTGATGGGACCTGACGGAGAGGTAGTTCCGAAATCAGTTTACGACGTCAGGAGAGAAATGAATACTTCAGGGTGTGGAGTAGTACATCGTGGTCAATAAGACCGAAGGCTTTTGTGAGATCAACAAAAACTGAACCAATGTAGAGGCCTTCAGCATTGGCCCTATCAATGAAGTTTGTGAATTTTATGAGGGTAGTCTCAGTGTTATTGACAGCCCTGAAACCATGTCTGAAGGTGATAGTTTAACAGAAAGTCAATGGTTTGTTTATGTACAATTTTTTTTCCAGGATCTTGGAGAGGGAATCCAGGAGGGAGATTGGTCTGTAATTGATAACTTCATCTTTAGGGCCAGACTTGTGAAGAGAATTGATGATAGTGCTTTTCCATTTAATGGTACTGGAACCAGTGCAGATGGATTGGTTAAAAATGTGGTAAGAGGGAAGGCAAGAGATTCACATACTAGCTTAAATACCCTGTAGTCAATGTCATCAGGACCAACAAAAGGCCTGGGGTCATTTGTTTTCATTAGTTTAACCACTTTAGTGGGGGAAAGATACTGAAAAAATAAACTGGGGTGAAGGTTGGAGGAGGAAGGGAGGGAGGAAAGGGAGGACCTTGGGCAGGAGGGATTTGGGCCTATATTTGTCAAGATCCACAAAATGGAGATTGAAGAGTGAGGCTACCTCAAGGGGATCAGTGATAGTCACTCCATCTGATGACAAGCAGATTTGGTTATTATACTGGCCCCTACCAATGAGGTTATTGAAGACATTTCAGGTATGTCTGGGGTTCCAGAAGCATTGCACTATTTTTCTGAGAGAAAGGAGGTTTTGGCAGACCTGACAGCAGCCTTGCATTTGTTTCTGAGGGGTTTGTACTGTTGTAGAAGTTGAGGGTGCTTAATATTTCTATATTTGGACCACATCCTGTCTCTCTGTCTCATCAACTTAAGGAAATTGGAGGAAACCCATTCATGGCTGTTTCCTTTAATACCAGTTTTTTTTTTTTTACGTTGATGGGAGAGTCACAAAGGGTAAGGAATTTTTTGCTGAACATCTCAAGGGCATGGTCAATGTCGTTAATGGCTTCTGTGAAAGGCCAGTCTATGGCAAGTGCCACATTAAAAAAATCTGCCAGGTTTAGTTTTTTTAATGGTCTGGAGTAAATGTATTTGGGTGCTTAATGAGGCATTTTGGCAGACCAGGAGCAGAGGACTGTGCAATGGTTACTAATCGTGTCAGGAAGAATCCCTGAGGAGGTGATGTATGTGGGGTTGGTGACAAGAATCCAGTCTAGTAGGGATTTATATTCCATTCTGTAGTTGGTCCTGGTGGGGAAGGTGCTGAGCTGGTGAAGGCCATGGCTGATGATTGATTCCTTGGCTGTGGCAACATGTGCTGACAGCCAATTAATGTTGAATTCTCCAAGGATTATCCATTCCCTCCCATGAGGGAGGTAATCCTTGAGGGAAAGAAAAACATCTAGTTCTTGAGTGGGAGTGCTAGGGGGAAGACAGGCAATACTGATGATTATTACCTTGTTGTTGCCTAGAAGGAGGTTAATTGAAAGAGATTTGAGATTATGGGTTGCTAGGGGAGGATGGAATACAGTGGCTGAGAGGTGATTTGCTATCCAAAAGAGGCAGCCCCCATCCCTTTTACCTTGCATGTCTTACCTGAATAGGGTAAACCCTTTGAGATTAATTTCACTGGATGGTATCTTATCGGAGAGCCATGTTTTGGTGAAGGCAATGATGTCAAAGGTATCCACAGATAGCCAGGATTCAAGCACAATTTTTTTTTTATCGGAAGACTTTGAACATTAAGATGCACAGTTTTGAGCTGTTTGGAGTGTCTGGGGGGGGAGGTGGGGTTATTTTAGGTAGTGATGGGTGGGCCAGGGTTAGGGTGGATGGAGCTGGAGATGAGTAGTGGAAGAAGGAGTAGCCTCCTATGCCTGTTGGAGGCAAAGATGGTTACCTTATGAGAACAGAGCTTAGCACAAAGCTGTGTAATGAAAACTATACTGTGGTAGGAGGGGGAACATTCTTGATAGAGACATAGTTTATAAGGGCAGTGTCCTGAGAAGTGGGTAGGGGAGATGGTTCTGCAAGCTTGGGTAATGCAATAGAGAGGGAAGCAAGTGGTAACGGAGGTGGCATGAGATGGGGTTGCAGAGTTGGGGTAGAAAGAAATGCAAAGAAAGATTGTGGGTTGTTGGGGCAAATGTAGGGGCACCGTGGATAAAAGAAGTGTCCGTAATAAATCAAGGAGAGCCCAGTGGCAGAAATTAGATAAAAAAAAACAGCTGTCAGTAGTGTCAGTTTAAGGGGCTTCATTGGAAGGGAGAGGTGAGATACAAGGTGACAGTAGTAAGAGAGTGTAAGGAAAGTAAGGTAGAGGGTATAGTCCAAAGAAGTGAGGAGTAGTGAGCAAGTGTGATTGTGAGGATGTAGGAGCCAAGAAAAAGAAGTGCAACTGGGTAGAGGGAAGGTGGACAGCAGGTAAAAAAGAAGTGTAATTGGGCAGAGGGAAGGTGGAGACAGCAGGTGAAAAAGAAGTGTAACTGGGCAGAGGGAAGGTGGAGAGAGCATGCAGGTGTGTAGAGCTAACAGGCATTAAAAGGGGTCAGAACCTTTAAGAGTGGTAGGCTGCCAGTTTAGCAACCAGAGAGAGTTAAGAGGGGTGGAGCCAACCAAAAGAAAAGTGTATTTAAAGAGTCCAGGGTGGGTGGGGTGGGTGGGAGAAATTCAATCCAGTAAGCAGTGAGCTACAGTCAACGTAGTGGCTTAGGGGGACAGCCAATGGGGGACTCAATCATGGGAGGGTGAGCCAATCAGGGGCTGCAGGTGGCACCAGAGTCAAAGAGGAGTCAAGCAACTCAAGAGGCTGTACCTTCACTTGCAGCTGGCAGTCTGGAGGCTGAAGCAATGCCACGTCCCAGAGCAGTAAGGCCTGGTCAGGGGCCTCCTGCTTCATTTGTGACTGCTGGTCTGGAGGCAAGGAAATGAAGGTTGAATATCATCTTGGGGGCCAGCCTGGTCACACAGAGGGTTGAGGCACTATATACCACACCTGCCACCATGCTAACAATCTAGGTTCAGGTATGAACTCAGGCTGCTGGGTTCAGCAAGAGGGAGAGATGATTGAGTGTTTGAGGATGGCTCTTCTCTCCTATGGAGGGAAGGTATACCATGATGTTCAGGTACTGACACTGCATGGAAACAGGTGGCAAAGCACTGGTTGTGACTTGGAGGGGTTGGCATCCATTAGCAATCAGACAGATTTTGCAGACCCCATTTATTATGTTTGCTTGTGCGCATGTGCAAGAAACATTATGTGGCAGCTTTGGAGAGAAGCGGGTTGTGGAGGTGTGGTACTGTGGCAGCCAATGGAGGCACTGCATTTGGGGGCTTGGCACCGGTGGACCAATGGAGGCACAGTGTGCTGATAACACTGGTTTCCAAAAGTGCCACCAAGTTAAAACATTTTCGCTGCAGCAATCATGTGCTGCCTCATCATTGTAGCGTAAGCCATTCCGCTGCAATGAGGGAGCGACCCGTCATTGCAGGGCAGTACCTTGCCTAGTGTAATATTATCTGTGAACACGGTGGCAAACAGTATTACACTGCCTCTGTGCTGAGAGGGTGCCCAATCCCTCTTGGCATCATGCCCCCCCAAAACAGTCTTTGTTTGCCGACAGGGGGCCCAATCCCTGTCGGCTTCAGTCCCCCCTTCCCAGTTTAATTTTCTGACGGGGAGCCCACTCCCCATAAGCATAATGTCCCCCAAAAATTTGTTTTGTGCCGAGGTGGTGCCCAATCTCCTTGGCTCTTGCCCCCCTTATTTGCCGTATTAGGGTGCCCAATCCCCCATCGCCACAGCCCCCAAAAACACTCAGCCTACATCAGGATATGAACATGGATCACAGGTATGGCAAATTACACTAGTGTCTTCTATATCAAACCAAATCAGTTCATCAAACGTTTTATGGTGACCAGAATCTTTAAGGGTCCTGAAAGGAACTTCACTTCCTTAGTGAAAAAGAGTCTCTGCTATTGACCAGCACCTGAGTGTCAATTTTTGCAATTTTCAGATTCAAAGTATATTGCTTGAAGCCGAAATGTCCAAATAAAAGGCTTTGGCTTCACTATTGAACAGTTCAATGCACCTCTAAGACCTGAATTTCATATAACTTCAATATTTTTGCAACCTTCCGGGAGTGGGAAAAATAGCTCATTTTACCTTCTGCTTGTGGATTACTTTAATACGGCCATCAAAATCATGCAAATATCAGCTAAAATCATGAAATGGCTATCTCATAGAAAATGCCCCCCCCCCCCACACACAGAAAAATAAAAAAGCAACAAAGTAGCACAAACAATAGACATCAAAATTATTTGAATATCATGTCAAACAGTAAACAACTTTTGGCCCACGGTAAAATAACATAGTCATAACATAGAAACATAGAAATCAATGGCAGAAAAGAATACTTGAGCCCACCTAGTCTGCCCATTTTCTTACCTACTGCAGATATCCCATGAAGAAGCAGCAATACATAAAAGGGCGATGATTAAAGAACAAAACAAAACAGCACGGCCACATAGGGAGAGTGGCAAAAAACAGCAATCACCAAAACTGGAACCTATAGATTTTCCCCCTCCCCAACTTGTGCCCCCCTAGAGTTGGTTATATTTAGTAATGGGAGTGCTGGGGGCAAAGTCCCCCACAGAAAGTCACTGTAGTACTGTTGTACCCATTTCAGCACTTGCTGTTTTTTGTCACTCACCCTATGTGGCTGCACTGTTTTCTTTTTGCCATTTTCATCCTCGCCCTTTTGCGATCACCATTATCACATGGAACTCTTCCTGCAATACAACATTTCCTACCTGATCTCCAACTTTTACCCTCTCTTTCCTATTGCCTGGGTTCCGATGTGCCTATCCCATACATTCTCAAATTCCCCTACTGTTTTTGCCCCACCACCTCTGCTGAGAGGCTGTTCCATACACCCACCACTCTTTCTGTGAAAAAGTACTTCCTCACATTACCCCTGAGTCTACCCCCCTTCAGCCTCATATAATGACCCCTTGTTCTTGAACATCTTTTTTTTCTGAAAAATGTTACCCTCTTGTACCTTATTTATGCCCTTCAGGTATTTGAAGGTGCCTGTCATATCCCCCTCTCTCTACTGTTTTCCAGTGTATATATACCTAGGTCCTCCAGTCTCTCCTTATATGACTTTTGGCACAGACCTTGCAACATTTTTGTTGTCCTTCTTTGAACTGCCCCTAATCTATGTCTTTCCAGAGATGTGGCCTCCAGAACTGGACATAGTACTCCAGATAGGATACACAAGTTAACAATATACAAGCAACATGAAAGTTGTTCAGGACAAAATTACCTTTCAAATGAGGGTAGTCACAAATCTGAATTCATTAGATTTTTTAAATATAGCCATCTGAAAGGTGAAATTGTGAAGAAAAATGAAAATTAAGGTAATCAGATGACCATAGTTTAAAAAATATAATTGGTGCAGCTAACCAAATAGGCTCTTTTGAAAGGTAGGTTTGTCCTGACCAACTTTCGTAAGATGGATTATACATAAGTCCTATACTTTCAGATATGTTTACATTTGTTTGGCATAACTTTTAATGTATGTCTGACAGCCTGATTTCTGAAATCACTACTCTGAGACCAGAACATATGGTTTCTATCTTGTCATGCTTTAATTTAACAGCAGATGCTGAAGTTATTCTAGCAATGTTCTTTACTTCATAATATGAACACAAAAAATCCACTTGAAACATAATGATCTGCTTATTGGGGGCACACTACATTTTTTCAGGACAGGATCATGTTAAATCTTTTCAGGAAAAAAAGCAGCAGATTAATTTTGGTAATTATTATCTAGTAATATCTGCATTTGAAGCTGTCACTGATCATATAGAGGGAAGAAGGAAGACACAGAAGAAAACAATGCTCACACACACAAAGAATACTTGGCTGTCTGTGAAACTTTTAGAAGCTAATGGTTTGATACCTTTTAGGCATCTATGCTGTAACACTGATTTTTTTCTTTATGATGTTCTCTTTGGCAACTTTTACTATTAAAATGCATTAAATGTATAGTTTACTAAATCTTGACGTTGAGATAACTCTTGAATGATGCCTACATAAGTTTTAAGCCATTCTATTTCCAATTCCAATTCCAATTCTAATTGTTTAACCAGGTGAGCCACACTAAGCTGAAAGCTTGTTTACAGGTGCAACTTGGGAGCACAGGGAAGTTAAGTGACTTGCTCAGGGTCACACAGTATGCAAGTGGGGGCTGTGGGATTCAAACCCAGGTCTCCAGATTTTCAGCTCAGAGCCTTAAACCACTGTGCGATACTGCCTCATTTATGGGTGGTCAAGACCTGTGCAAAAGGTCGAGTGTTATTTTTTCATATTTTTTTTTACAAATTTCCAAAGTAAACGTTTGGAGAAATCCAAAAGTATGTATAACTAATCTCCGCATTTTCAACTCGGAGTGTAGTTAATATGTCTGCAAAATCAAACCCAAAGTTTATACAGTTTTGGTTCTAAAGTAATGTTATTCTGAATCTTATTGGACTATTGATCAACTGAGAAAAGAAATGTTTGATAAAACAAATTGATGACTGCAGGATTGGGAGGTCATTAAAATTGCAAAAGGTCAAATTATGAAACCTTAAATGCACTCATTAAGACCTTTCTTTCTAGTGTGTAATTATGATAAATTAAATACATTTGAATATAGACCTACAATTATACAACCATTGTGATACATATTTTTAGGATCAGAGGAATGGTGCAAGGCTACCAAAATTGTGATGATTTCACTGCTTCAGCGCTTCAGTCTGCGTGGATCAAACCAAAAAGAGCCATAAGAAAAGCCTCTATCTTCTCAAAAAAACATTATATTTTATTATAATCAATTTAATCTTAAAATACAAAATAGTAATAAGGAAGTAAAACAGTCAATATGAGATTTCAGCATTCTCCAACCATACATTGAAGCCAAGCCATAATAAATGCTTCTATCTTCTTCAAAGCAATTATATTTTATTTTGATATATTTAATATTCTGTATCTAAGTAGACACTAGAAAAAAGTTTATGGGATGTTTGGAAACAGGCCAATGCCACCAGACATGGAAGGAAGTAGATAAAGAGTATCGGTTGTGGGGGCTAGTAGCAAGTTGAGGAGCTCGTTTGACCACTCCAACGGGGGCCACCCACCAACACTACTGACTGCTGGTGGGCACTGGCAGCAGATGAGAAGCTTTGCAAGTGCTGCAGGCAGTCAGTGTAGAAGGAGGAGGAGGCCGATGGCAGGCTGCCTACCACAGTCCAGCTCTTGTTTTAAATCTCTGGTGGTGCATGAGTGGCTGTAGCAATCATCTTTGCAGCAGCCCTCAATCATCTTTGCAACAGCCCTCCATCTGTAGGTGTTAAGGGGACTCAGTTTAGCTGTCCTGCTGTACTAAGGCAGGCTTGAGCTCCATTACAGCAACAGGTCTGACTGAAGCCCTGGACCCCCAACTCTGCTACTTGTACAGGACTGACTGCTTGAGAGCAAGGGATCCTTGCTGCTTGCAAAGGAAGTGAGAGGGGTAGCAGTTGATGTTCATTTGTGTGTTGGGGCAGGCAGGTGGGCTGGTTGGTCTTGGAGGAGTGCCTTTAAGTGTAAGGATTGCATGTGTCTGAACTGATGTGGAATGCCTGGGCATAGGTAGGCAGTGCTCAGGTTATCAAACCCCCCACTGAAATTACCTCAGACATTTTCAAATTCTTATATTTTATTTTCGGGTTGCCTCAGGTTCAGCTGTTAAAACACTCAGTGTCTCAGCAGTCTCCATAGTGACTGGAGCTAGCTGCAACACAATGTGCATGCACGGGACCATTGATGGCTAAGAGAGAAAGAGACATCATTAACAGAGAGAGCGGGAGATGCCTGGTGAGACAGACCAGTGAGCATGCTGCTCTGCTGTGTCGTCTGTACAGTGCCGAGCAAGTTTTGGTGTCCTGTTCACCATCATGGTGGTAGAGTAGGACTATGTGCTGCTCTTCTCTAACCTCAGCTGAACTGTGGGAGAACCTGAAGTATGGTCTATCACAGAAAGAACAGACCCATTGGGGGTCAAGCTGCAAGTATCACACAATGCGTCTTCTTGACTGTGCTGGACACTGTCTGGACTGGTAGTGTGACCCAAAGAAAAGACAGGAGAGGTTGAAGAAAAATCTGCCCTGGCCTAATGGCCTATGGTCCTGTCTTGGGAGGATAGCGACTGTTAAGGAAAGCCAACAGAAGGGTAATCAGCAGAAAAGTGGTGAATGGAGAAAAGAATAAAGATTGATTCAGGGAAGGGGATTTCTGTCATTCAGAGAGGTGGTGAGGAGTACTGGCACCATCTCCAAGGGCAACCAACTCATTACATCTCAACCCCACTGATGTACTGCCCAACTTGACGCTTATCATGTGGAGTGTGAATAGGTGTGAAGGCAGATGCCTGACTAACAGCTTTGTCTCTGGAAGTTGCAAAGTGCTCCCATGTGCAAAGGTGGAACTGGTTTAGAAGTACTCTGTATATGCAGAGGTGGCATGATAGTAGAGGAGGGGTGATGCAAATGTATAGAGGTGTCCCCATGTGTAGGAACGGGATGGATGGGGAGCAATGCTCCCCATGTAGGGGCAGTGGGATGAAAGGGTGGAATGCTCCCCATGTACAGAGATGATATGAAGTGGGAGGAAAGTGTGTGGAGGTTGAATGAAGGGGGAGGAGTGCTCACTATATGCAGGAGGTGGAATGCAGTGGGAGAAGTGCTCTCCATGTGGGGGAGGTGAAATGTAGTGGGAGAAGCACTGAAGGGGGTCGGGGATGAGTGCTCACAATGTATGGAGGTGGGATGGAGGTGGAGCAATGACACCTATGTGTGGAGATGGAATGGAGGGAAGAGTACTTTCCATGTTTAAGTTCAAGTTTATTGTGAAGGGATAAAATCCATTAAGCAAGCTCATTTGCAAGGGGGTCCTTTGTACAAGCAATGATAAGGACAATACATGGCGTGAGATACAAAAAGTAAGGACACATAATATAAATTAAAATAAAGTAATTTTCTTTACATTAGTACATACAATATGTACAATGTTACATTCAACAAGGATTGAGACCAAATATGATTACATAAGACACTATATCCAACATGTGGAAGAGGGCTGGAGAAGGAGAATTGCTCCCCATATGCAAAGGAGGCATGGAGGGGGGAGGAGTGCTGTCTATGTGCAAATGTGCAATGGAGAGGGAGGAGTGCTTCCCATGTGTGGAGGTGGGATGGGAATGGGGGGACAGTCACTTAAAGGCCACCATCCTAGACCCTACTCCAGCCTGTGTGTGAAACACTTTGGAATGGGCACAGTTTATGATGGGGCAGATATGCAATCCACATCTCTTCTCTGGCTGCTGTAATGTATTGGGTTGATAGGTGGGGGTGCAAGAGGGGGTGCCACTCATTCAGGAGCACCCACTGTATCCTACCCCAACCCTCCCAGCAGAGTGGGAATAATTGTTGAGGGCAGATACAAGATCCTCATTTTTATATCTCAGTACCTCAGAGTGCTCTTCATGGGTAGAGCATATTAGGTGGGAAAGCCTATGACTGAAGCAGAGTGTTCTGCAAGTGTAGAGGTGTGGCATAGGATGAGATGGTGACAGTCACCTAAAGCCCACTCCAACCTTCATGCTAGCTCTGGTGAAGCAGGGACAAGTTCGAAGGGGCCGATGTGCAACTTGCCTCTCTATCCCTGGCTGCTGCAGGGTGCTACCCTTGTGTGGAGGAGAGATGGGGGATGGGCACCATTCTCCCAGAGCCACCTCTCTTAGACTAGCAAACCACCACAAGGTCTTAGACTTCAGGCAGGCAGGCAGATTTTCCCAGGATGAGGGCATTATTCTGGAAGAAAGTGGGAGGGGGGGATGGGATGGAGGAGGGGCAGAGGAAATATGGAAAAAGATCAAGGTGGGGCTTCTTACAGTGACAGAGGGATGTTTGAGGAGGGTGAGGAAGAACAAAAGAAGGAGGAGGCCGATGTGGTTCAATAGGGAAGTGAGGGAGGCACTAGGGGAGAAGAAAAGGGCATTCAGGCAACATAAGAGGAAGCAGGGGAGGGAGGATTGGGAAACTTATAAATAGAAGCAGAGGGTGGCAGTATAGCACAGTGGTTTAAGGCTCTGAGCTGCAAATCTGAAGACCTGGGTTTGAATCCCATAGCCCCCACTTGCATAGTGTATGACCCTGAGCAAGTCACTTAACTTTCCTGTGCTCCCAGGTTGCACCTGTAAACAAGTTTTCAGCTTAGTGTGTCTCACCTGGTTAAACAATTGAAAAAAAAAATATGATGAATTACCTCTGAGGTTGTCATGCCCGGCAAGCACTCCACCCAAACCTCACTACCCCTGCCCCCCATTTAATTCTTCCTAAAATTGAGTCCCCAGTGAGGAGGACATTGCCCCCATTTTGCGTTTGCTTATTATTTATCACCTTTTCCTTAATCCTAGTTCTAGACGTCCCTTTTGCCTCCCCTTTCTCTTCAACTCCTTTGATTCCCTCCTTACCCTGAGCCCTGCCCCCCAAGTTACTCCTCCCTTACACTCTCCACTGGTGTTACCTGCTTCACTACTCCTCCTTGTCTCTCTAACATCTGTCACTATCCCCCCCTTGTCCTTCTGTTGCCAGTGTTCCCTCATATTTTCTCTTTGAACTGGCAACCTTCTCACTCACCTCGTCTGTTTTGCCCTCTAGGCACTTGCTGTCTTGAGCTTCTTCTTTACCTCCTGGCTTCATTTAAGCTTCTCCCTCCCTTATCCTCCTTTATGCTACCGCTCTTCTCCTCCTGCAAACTCAGAATCCCTTCCATGCTCAGTTCTACCCCTTCCTGCATTGCCACTGTCCCCCCGTGTTCCCATCCCTCTCTTCCCTTTTGTTTATCCCTTTTTTCAGGGCCATGTCTGTTGCTCCCCATGGTCCTTTTAGCACTCCCTCCCCAAGTTTGCCTGCTAGAGGAGTGTACCTGTTGGACACTGTAATACCTTTCCCATCTTGTGGCTTCCTACCCCCTACTGCTGATATATGTGGCATTCCTTGAGGTCCCCTTCCCCTATGCTTTACTTATTTCCAGGCATATCTCTCCTCACCTCCTGGTCTTGGACCCTTTCCTCCCTGTCCCCCCACCTCTATCCAGCCCCAAGTCTCCATGTCCCCAGAGGGTCCCTGTCATGTATCTATGTTCATTTACATTGGCCCTTATGCCTGTTGTGCCCCTATCTACTGTTCTGGCATCCCTTCCCCCAGTGTGGCCTGCTTGATCCACCTCCAGTCCTTTCTGTCATCCTGATTCCTGTCCCCTACCTGTTTACCTTCTGTGTTTCTCCTCTGTGATCCATTGGATTCAACATATACCACAATCCTTTCTTTTATAAGTGATTTAATTAATTTTTGCACCACTGAGGTCAGGTTGACTTGCCTATAATTGCCAGCCTCCTCCATGCTCCCACTTTTGTGGAGAGAGACTACATCTGCCCTCCTCCAGTCCTTCAGGACCACTCCCGATACCAGTAATTTGTTGAACAGGGCTGTCAGTGGTGCTCCATGCACCTCTCTATGTTACTTCAATATTCTTGGATGTATTCCATTCAACCCCATTGCCTTGTCCACTCTCAGTTTTGTGAGTTCCTTTAGGACTCTCTCCTCCGTAAATGGACTGGTGTCCACCTTCCTTCCATTGATGCTCCTGTCGCTTAACTGAGGTCCCACACCTTCCCCTTCTTCTATGAATACTGAACAAAAATATTTGTTCAGTATTGCTGGTTTCTCCAGTTCCCCCTCTGCACATTCCCCTCCTTCCCCTTTTAGCCTAACAATCCCACCCTGGTCTTTCTTTTTTCACTAACGTACCCGAAGAATATCTTGTTTCATTTCTGCCTGGGCTATTTTTTCCTCTGTTTGTGCCTTTGGGGTTCTGACTGCTTTCCCTGCCTCCCTCTGTCACACTTTCCTGTCATCCTCACTCTGTGTTTCTTTGTGCCCCCTGAAAGCCAATCTTTTTGCTCTTACCTTTCTGACCACTGCCTTTGACAACCACAGTGGTTTTTGTTTCCTCTTGCTTTTGCTTAATTGCCTACCACAAAAATTTGTTGCCTCCTCTATGGCTCCTTTTAGATCCACCTACTGTTTCTTTACACCATCCCCATCCTCCCCCCACCAGGGCTTTCCTGAGACATTTCCTCAAATTTGCAAAGTCGGCCCTTCTGAAGTCCAGGACTCGTGCTTTTTGTGTGGTTTGACTCCGACACTGTTCACACATTGAACCACATTATACAGTGTTCACTGGACGCCAGTTGGATACCCACCATGCCATCTGCAACTCTGTCCACGTTGGTGAGCACCAGATCCAGTATCGCTCCCTCCCTCTCTGGTGGGCACTTCCATTAGCTGCCTGAGGCATGTCTTCTGCAGGGCATCCAGGATGTCTCTGCTTCTGGCTGAGGCTACAGCTGGGATGCTCCAATCAACAACCAGCAAATTGAAGTCCACCACGAGCAGCACCTCCCCTTTAGTTGACATCTTAAAGATGACTTCCACTAGAACCCTGTCTAACTCTTCCCCTTGTGCTGGAAGTCTGTATATCAGTCCAGTGTGAATAGCGGTGCCATTAACCATCTGTAGGATGACCCACAGTGCCTCCGTCCCTCCCTGCATTCCTTGTACATTGGTTGCTTTTATACCCTCTCTGATGTAAAGATCCACTCCTCCTCCCTTTTTACCTACCCTTTCTTTCCTGAATAGAGTATAACCTGATATGGCTAAATCCCAGTCACAGTTCCCATTGTACCATGTCTCAGAAGGGATCCATACTGCTGCCTGACATGAATTTGTCTGACAAATAAATTCCCAACACCAACATCCCAACTCAATTAAAAGCCTGACAGTCATCCAATCGACACACAAAATCTTGACATTCATTTGCCCAATGCACCATACCACTCAGCTGTTGAAACAATAAACTTTAGCTGAAAGAAAATCCAGCAGTGGAGTGCATAGCATAGCGACAACTGTAACTGGTGCAATATTCAAATCCAACATAAAAACTTTAACATATGCATTGCTACTGGGGCCATTTAAAATAATTTACATTTTACGTGAGCTTGCAGGAGTATAAGGGTGACAAATGTCCAGGACAGCCTCTGCCATCAAGGCCACTAGGTCTGGGACACATGCGGAGACAGCTTCCTTAATGGCTGCTTAGACTGAGAGCTCTGGTCAGCCATGACATATCTCATCACTTTTAACCTATCACTTGGCCTCTTTATACCCAGTACAAATCCAAAAGATGTAGAATAAACAATGTTTTGTTTAACAGCCTGGAAAAATATTTCAGAAATTAAAAGCAAAATAGCAGAATTCATGGAGTTGAATAATTTTGAGGATACCAATAGGGGAATTTTTTGGGACTATCTAAAATGCTGGTTTTCGGGGGACTCTAATAAGCATTTGCACTAATCAGAAGAAACAAAGGATTCTAGCTCAGAGTAACTTATTAAAGAAAATTAAAGAAGTAGAGTTGCAGTTAGTTACATCAAATGCTAGATAACTTTGGGATAGCTGGTCCAAACTTAGGGCTGAATATAATAACTTACTTAGGTTGGATGCAGAGTTTGCCACTAAAAAGGCCAAACTTAACTAAATCGACACTGGCTCGAGGGCTGTGAAGATACTTGCTATTAGACTGAAACAAAATGCACATTCCACATCCATCACTGCCATTAGGTCACTCAAGTATACAAATATAGTTATAGACTTCAAGACAATAAATGAAGAATTCTATGAATTTTGTAAGAATTATTATGCCAAAGACAAACAGGATAATAATATGCCTCTTTTGGATTTATACACAAACCTAGATATACCAGGGATGTCAATAGAGCAGGCCACATGACTAGAGTCTGATATTTCCACTGCACAAATATTAGAGGCCATCAAATCCCTTAAGAAAAACAAGACACCGGGGCCAGATGGCTATATGGCTAATTTCTACCACTCATTCGCAAATGAAGTCTCCCCACTTCTAAAGGATATACTTAATGAAGCTTTGCTACAAGGGACACTGTCTAGGAATCAAATCCATATCATATTAATACTTAAAAATGGAAAGAGCCATTGGACTGCAATACCTATAGACCTATGTCACTAATTAACTCGGATGTGAAGATCTTGGCCATAATTCTAGCCGACATGCTTGAAAAAGTAATAGCTTCTCTGAACACTTCCCAGCAGACAGGATTTATGAAGGGATGGATCTCTGCAGACAATATCAGGAAAATCTTTCATGTAATGAAACATCCAATAAAGCACACATGTAATGTGGCTTTCTATTGTTAGATGTGGAGAATGCATTTGACCATATACTTTGGTCCCACATCTTTAATGTATCAGGTCAATATAAATTCCCTCAAAAATTTATAAAATTAGTACATATTTTGTACAATAATCCCTCATCAGCGGTCATCACTAATGGTATAATTTCTTCATCCTTTGAAGTAACAAGATGTACAAGACAGGGCTATCCTTTGTCCCCTCTGCTTTTCAACCTAACTATAGATCCATTAGTAAGGAAGATCACTTCAGATAAACTAGTAACAGGGGTGGTTATGGCTGGAAAGGAAATTCACACGTGTTTATGCTGACGATTTATTAATATCTTTGACAAACATAGATAATTCATTAGCTGGAGTGCTAGAGTTAATTAAGAAATTGGGGGAAATATCAGGATACAAATTAAACATTGGTAAAATAAAGTTCTTACCCCTAAACAGATTATATTGTAAGGAAATAATCAATAATGTGGGCTTGTCTTGGGCATCAGACTACATTGACTATCTAGGAATCAGATTGTATAAAAACCTAGCTCAGATGGTATCTAGAAACCTAGCTCTCACCAAAACTAACTTCGTGGAATCATTATCCAGATGACACAGACTACCACTGGGAACTTGGGGGAGGTTAGACGTTGTTAAAATGACCTTACTACCAAAAATTCTCTACCTTTTCACTATGTTACCATGCCAGATTAACAAGAAGTGGATAGAGAATATTAATGCTGAGATATCCAGGTTCATTTCAGGATACAAAAAAATAAGATTAGCCTATCATTAATTAACAAGGAATAGGGAGAAAGGTGGTCTTAAAGCCCCAGACTTATTTTTATATTATTTAGCAGCAAGATTCACTCAAGTTTTCAGATGGTTATTCTCCATACACGACTCTTCATATATTCCAGAATGGTTAGAAATAGAAATTAATATTTGTAAATCTATGAAGATTAATTTATATTCTGTTCTGTTTGCTAAATAACTCTCAATCCCCCTGAGTAAAGTTATGTCCAGCTCTCTCAAAATAGTTAGAAAAGTGGTTTGGTCTTTCAAATTCGAACTGCATAGATCCTTATTACAACCCATTTGGAAAAATGTTAACTTTAAGCTAGACCCTCACCCTTTTCTAAAGAAGGAATGGACCCATAAAAATATTACAAGACTTAAGGACATTATATAAACCAACTTTTTTTTTTCTTTTGACTCCATAGTTAACAAGCACCAGCTGTTGGTAGATGGGGGACCATTTTTTGACCAGTTGGTTGGTTTTGTACAGGTGTAGATACAATTTGGACAATAAAGGACAGAGGAATAGAAGTTCTTTGTTGCTTGCATGCACATCACCTTCAATTTCCTCACCTTATCATTTTCTTCTAGACACATTCAGAGGTGTACTTATAGAACCAATTAGGTGGTGGTCCCAGGAGTTGGAGGAAAGTACTGAGGAACTGGATTGGACCAACATATAGTCCTTTTCTGTGAGAGCTTTTAAAACATCTAATTTAAGGTTACTACATTCTAAAACTCTTCATAATCTGTATTTATGCCGGTGCATATATATAAAATGGGCCTTAAACTGGATTCTATGTGCAGGAAGTGAAAAACTGGAAGAGGCTCCCTTGCACATATTTTCTGGAAGTGACCTTATGTACAGATATTATGGAATGAGATTATACAATACTTTAACAAAATCTCCTTTTGAAGAAATAGAATAAACATTGAGACATGTATTATAGGACATTTCTATAAAAAAGAGAAATGGACACAGGAACAAAAGTACTCTCTTTTATTAATGGGGGTTCAATAAGGAATAGCATACTGCAATGTTGGTTTGAAGATAAAATACTGTCAAGGGAGGAATGGCATGCACAACTCAGAGAAAGCATTAGATTGGAAAAACTGGCTTCACATTTCAATGTGTTAGGGCATACATTTGAGGACAGGTATGGTGCTGGTGAAAGGCTGATTAATAGAGTTGACTGATACTAGTCCTCATCCCTTTAGTAATGTTCTTAACTAAATGCATCAGCCGAGACAACCAAGCAACTGTAGTCAAAGATCTCTCTCTGAAAACAGCGGTATTGCCTTTTCTTTCTCTTTCTTCTCTCTCAGTCTGTCCATTTTCTTCTTTTCATTCTCCAATACTGTTCTTCTTTTACTCTGCTTCAACAGTCTATACTGCTCTGGGGAAGGAAGAAAGATAAACTTTAGCGGGGTCTAGCTTGATATTAAAGGTTTAAGATTAAATATAGCTTTAGCTAGTTAGAGTTAATACTTATGTAGTATATTTGTGTTGAATTAATTAATTATAATCAATGATAGAGTTAGATAATCATGTATTGAAACAGTGCTGAACATGTTGATGTAATATTTGTCTGAATGGAAGACTATCTGCTAAATGTTAACGAGATTGTAAATGAATGGTATGTTGAATTTTATTTTCCAATAAAAATTTTATTGAGAAAAAAAATACTAGGTGCAAATTTCTGGGCAACTTACAACCCACCTGTGCTTCCTTTAGTGTGCAGGTCAGCAGCTGGAAAGACTGTTTTCTGAACATTTTGGACCAGGCTGCACCCTTCCTCTTTGCAGCAGCAGTCATGGCTACTTGGAAAACACACATGGCGGTGGATTGGGCCCATCTGACAGAAATTAAAAACATGCTACAGGCTTTAACAATGGATGTTCCTAACATAAAAGCTTCAGTCTCACAACAAGGGGAAGGTTAGAGGTGGCAGAGCTCAGTATAGCAAACTCTAGGTTGTTCATGCTGAAAGTGGAGTCAGACACAGCAACTCATAAAGACAAAATTAGTCACCTAGAAACATAAGTGCAAGCTCTGTGGGCGAAGGTAGACAACCTCGAAAATCAAGGTAGATGGAACAACTTGAGAATTATTGGGGTCCTGGAATGATCCGAAGTGGCCAGCGTAGTGGATTTTCTGTAGCAATTGATCCCACAAGTCTTGGACTACTACTGGTATACTCCTCTTGAAACTCAGGCCCATAGGTCTCCTAGATTGAGACCATCTCGTGGAATGCCCCCATGTCCAATCCTGGCCTACTTTCGTTGATTCTCTGTTAAAGAGCACATTTTATGGATCTTCCAAGAAAGGGACACTATAAAGTGGAATGGGCACACTATTCACTTTTTTCAAGACTTCTTGAAAGAAGTGGCCAAACATCGCAAAGCTTTTGCATCTGTGAAGAAGGAATTAGCCCAGTGTAAAATTCAATATGACTTGAAGTATCCAGTGACCCTATTTATACTGCTGGATGGTCGATGGGCTAAATCTGATTGTCCACAAGTGGCCCAGAGGTTCTTAAAAGACATTAGAAAGGGAGCTGCAGCAGTAGCTACATTGGATCCAAACTGATCTACTCAGGCCACTCCTCTCACACAACTTAATAAGGCAGACAATGAACATAATCATCGATCAAGTCAACACGGCCCCTCAGGAAATGCTTCACATCCTGATTCCCAGGCTCAGCCTTCTAATCATTATAAAGGAGATGCATACAGGCTACCAAAGTCAAAGTGCCAAAGGGACACATCTCATACCCCAGGTCCTAATCGATCTTTACACTTTAATGGCCCAGCCAAGAGGATTTCATCTAGGCACCAGCTAACCTCACAGGTTTCTTCACCCCCCAGCCCAGCGGGTTGGTCGCCAGACCCGAATCTGAAACACCCTAGAAGATCACCACCTCTCGTGGAAGAGATCTCTCAATCTTCAGGAACTAACTGGGTGGATTTTGAAGAAGAAGAAGATCTGATTGCATCTGTTACCAGGGTGCCTAATGGTTCTGCCACTCCCTATGCAGATCTAACATCCATGCCTGTGCCCACAGATACTACCTGTCTTGTGGAATCAGAGTAGTCAGTGGTATCATTGGACATTGCTCAGAAGGTGGGCTGACCAATCAAGGGACTGGCAATCCTGGTATGTTCTTAGACTAAGAGCACCTTATCAGGCCAGGTAAGCATTCTGACGGCTGGTTTCTGTGGTGGAAGACTTACAGAAACTAAACTTCTCAGGACTCTGTAGCCTGTATTTTTGTGAGACAGTGTTAATTTCTACAAACAAAGTACCAGGGTGGTCCCTTATTTGTATACCTGGTAGTTTGTAACAGATACCGAGGGTCACCGAAGGGCCTAAATTATATTGTTTTAGGATAAATCATTGGGGTGTGCATGTGAACATATCATACTTTGGTTTTAAGGGTAGGGTGTTTTACTTTTTTCAGTCTGTGGACTCCTTTTCTTTTTGAATCTATGTCCCTGTCCAAATACAAGCTTGGATACTCAAGGAAGAGGGGGTTATAACTACGGGCACACCCAAGGGTAAATTATAAGCACTGAGATAGGGAGGGAGGGTGAGGATTTTTATGTACATGGTCTCATTTAGAGGTCTACTTTTCTTACATGATGGCTGGAGGTTGCCTAATTGAATAGTACAGCAGAGGTTCTCAGGTGAGGAGCTTACTATTTTGCACCTGTTGAGGAGTGGGAGGACCTAGGTGCTAAGTGGTCACAGGTCCCTCTCTCCCTACTTCTCTTGGCTATTTAGTGTTAGGGAGTGGTAACGAGTTAGCTTTATTTGTTTATTTTTTATCCCCCTTGGGTTCATGGGAACCAGGAGGAGAGTATCCTATTTAGTCATTTTGGGCAGTTGTTTATCTCTCCTCCCCTTGTTTGTTATTGATACTTTTCAGGGAGTGGTTAACTATAGTTTCTTTTCAAGAGTTTTTGTAAGAGATTTATAATATAATAATTCTTAGTCTTTGGTTTTTTCTTGGGAGAATGGTTCTAGGGTTAGACTGGACATTTATTAGGTGGGGAATTTTTTTTTGTGCTTGTATTATTACACAGAATGTGAATGTTTCTCTATATGCTATGTTCATGTTATATACACCATGGCAAAAACCTTGGTAATGCTACCTTTTCCTGTTTGGGATTGTGTTTATTGTTTTTGCAGGTTTGTTATGGTATGCCAAATTGCTAGTTTTAGGGTAGTAACCCGGAATGTTCAAGATATGAATCACCTGATCAAAAAGAAAACAAAATTGTCATATTTAAACTCATCTTAATGAGATATTGTTTTCCTGCAAGAAACACATCTTCTTAAAAAAGACATGAGTAAATTTCTTGATAGGTAGGTTGGTCAGGCCTTCTCCAGCACTTGCTCCACTAAGAAACTGGGAATGTCAGTGTTGTTGAAGAAGGGCTGCCCTATGACAGTACAGAATGGTTCTAGGGACAGTTAAGGATGCTGTACTCTACTTATGGGAAAGTCTGTGGGCACGCATGTCCTTTTTGTAACCCTGTATGCACCAAATGCGGACACGCCCGATTTATTTTCCCAGGTGGCTCCAATTATCGCAGATTAGTATAACCTATCCGCGACTGTTATAATTGGCAGCAATTTTAATTTTATTTTAGATCTGCTGTTGGGTAGAACATCCCAAGAAAAAGGTACCTTTCTTATCATTCTAGAAATGTAGTTCAGCTTTTGTGTTCAGAATTTGGTTTGGCTGAGTGCTGGAGAATCCATCATCCCGATACTAGGGATTATACTTTTAGGTCATCTAGATTTAAAACATGCAGCAGATTGGATTATATCTTAAGCAGCTCTCACATGCTTTCGGATGTAGTGGACATTGCTATCCTGCCTATTATTTTATTGAATCATGCCCCAGTTAGTTTAGTTTGGATACCCCTGTCTAGTACTGCTAAGTCCCCTTGATAGCAGTTTAATCCTGTTTTGCTCTGTATGGAAGATTTCAAAAACTGGCTCAGTTCAGAGATAAACTTCTATTTTGAGACCAATTCTACTCCAGATGTCTCTTCCCTGATGCTCTGGGAGGCGTTTAAGGCTGTTATCCGAGGTCAAATTATTTCTTATGCTTCCAGAGTGAACAAGTTTAGGAAGCAAGAAACTGTTGACCTCGCCACACAGATTAAGTGGTTAGAAGAAGTCATATACTAAGATTCAGGGGATCAGCAACTCCAGGTGCAGCAGATTATGGCACTGAAGTACAAAGTAGCTACTATTCATCATCAGCGAGTGGTCAGGGCTTTATTTTTCTGAAAGCTATTGAGAATACGGAGAAAAAACTAGAAAGCTTTTGGGGTACAAGTTGAACAAAAAATCCTCAGAGGATCAAATTTAATTTCTCAAATCAGAGAACGGTGAACTTATTACAGACCCTGTCCAGATGAGTTCCATGTTTTGGGATTATTATTCCTCTCTCTATAAATCCTCTCTTTCTCCTTCCTGTGAAGCTTATGTCTCCTTTTTTCCTGCTTATCTCTTCCCAAACTTCCACTGGAAATAGCCCAGGTCTTAGATGAAGACATTACCTTGTCTGAAAAAACACAGGCTGTCAGGAGTTTAGCTTTGTGGCAAGCCCCTGGCTCAGATGGGCTGATTTCCAATTTTTATCAGGCCTTTGATTCTCTATTAGCTCCGAAGTTATTAGAGCTATATAGGTTTATTAAGGAATCAGGTAGTTTTCCACCTACAATGCAGGAAGCCACTATATTGTCCTACCCAAACCCAATAAAGATCTTACTAAGTGTGCTAATTATAGGTCCATTTCCCTACTAAATGTGGACTCAAAAATACTGGCTAAAATATTGGCCACTTGACTAAACAAAGCCCTCCTCATTCTAGTTCACAAATCCCAAGCAGGTTTTATGCGGGTCTGACAGGATAGCGATAATCTCCGGGCAGTCCTGAATTTAATTAAATGTATTCAGTGTGCCACCAGAGGCCCAGAGACCGCTGCTTTAATATCTATAGATGCCAAGAAGGCATTTGATTGAATAGAGTGGAACTACCTTTTTTATGTCCTCACAGAACTGGGAGTTGGGCCTGTTTTTCAAGAGTGAATTAAAATGGTATACTCTTCCCCAAAAGCACGAGTGCTAGCTAATGGTGTACTCTGAGATGCTTTTTCCCCTCTATCGTGGTACCAGACAGGGCTGCCCACTTAAGACCCTTTTGTTCCTGTTCGCCATAGAGACATTAAATGTCGCCCTTTGACACCATCTGGATATTTGTGGCATCAGAGTGGGGGAATAAGTCATTCACAACATTATTTTATGCGAATGACCTCCTCCTTACTTTGTCGAGGGTAGAGTCCTCTTTGCCCATATCCTGGGATGTGTTAGAGTCATTCAGTGCCATATCCAGTTTACAGGTAAATTGGAATGAACCAAACTTCTGCACCTTTACAAAGTTGGCCCTAGCTGGGCAATCTTAGGTGTCACAAAAATTAAATGGTCCCCATCCGGTATCCATTATCTTGATATGTATCTATCTATTCCAGGCTACATGTGATTATAATATAAAGAGTCTGGTTACCTACAAGATCTCCTTCACCCCTACTGTCCCTCCTGCACTCTCCGATCCACCAATAAGGGATTGCGAGAGAATCCCAGGGTCCGTTTGAAGACACCTGGGGCCCGGTCATTCAGTTTTATGGCCCTGACCCTGTGGAATTCTCTATCTCATCAGGTACGAGACTGCATGACCATCCAGAGTTTTAAAGCTGCTCTTAAAAACCTATTTATTTAGCCTAGCTTATTATGTTTATTAAGCCGCTGGTCTACTTACTGAATTTTAAATTGGTGTATTTATTGATTATTGATATGTTTTATTTTATTATATTGTATGAACACCTAGATTGTAAGAAAGGTGCTTTTTATAAATAAAGTTTGCTTTGCTTGCTTTGCTTTGCTTTGTTACATTCATTGGTGGTGGATATGAATAGGTGGAACAAACTTTACTTAACTGTTCTGGGGAAGATAGAGGCTATTAAATTAATGATGCTCCCTAAGCTGGGTTTTTTTTAGTTTAAGTAATCTTGCCCTACCTATTTCTCTTGGTCTTTGGAACAAAATTGATAGATTAATGTTTAATTTTATATGGGACAGGAAGCTGCAGCGTATCTGAAGAAAGGCTCTTCTGGCACTAGCAGTGAAAGGGGGCTGGAGTTTACCCTGGTCGTAGGCTTACCATATTAGTTTTGGTCTCAAGCAATCCTTACAATGGCTGGATCCATCTTCTCCATCAGCCCTTTCGTGGGTCAAGATTGAACAATCCCTTTTAGGGAATGTCCCACTAGTGGTGGCTTAGAGGAATCCTTTGCCTGGGAAGTGCCATCCCACTCTTCCTATTTTTTTCACCAGACTGGCATGGAATGGTGTGATGAGGTTGCTAAACTGGAATGGTAACCATCTTGGACTATTTCAGCCTCTGTGGAATAATCTGTGAATTCAATTTTGGGGGGGAGGGGGCAGGTAAAGTGGCATTCTTAGGATGCCAAGGGAATTAAAAACATAGGCAATCTTTTTGACCTGAGTTTGGGCCTACTTAAATCTTTTCATCAGTTGCAAACAGAGTTTCAGCTAGCCTCTTGGTATTTATGGAAATTTCTTCAGATTCACCATGCTTTGTTCCTTTGGTTTACTAGGGAACTTTATTTGTGACACACTGACCTGACAAAGAGTCTACAAAAGTGTCTCGCATTGCATAAAGAGCATACAAGTGTTATATATGTAGGGGTACTAGCTCTTGCTACAACAGATCAGCTCTTCTATGGTGGCTACTTTCCAGTCCCTAAAAACATCAGATCTACTAGACAGGAGAAAGGCAGGAATTACAAGCTTATAATTAGCGCTCTTAGAAAAATCCTACTTATCCTCCTACTTTGTTCAGGCAACGTAGAACTCAACCCTGGCCCCCCAGAAGCTATTGCTTTGCCAGCAGAACTAGCAAATTTAAAAGGAATAAGCTTCTTCCATATTAACGTATGTAGCCTCCTTAAAAAGATAACCTTAATACAAACCTGGGTAAATCATACCTCTCCTGACATACTTGTGATTTCAAACTTGGCTTAGACCCAGCACCACTGATAGAGAAATAAACATACCCAACTATGACTTGTTCAGAGCTGATAGGCATGCC
The DNA here is from genome assembly GCA_016271365.2 of Neoceratodus forsteri. Taxonomy (NCBI): domain Eukaryota; kingdom Metazoa; phylum Chordata; order Ceratodontiformes; family Ceratodontidae; genus Neoceratodus; species Neoceratodus forsteri. Next base: position 629,180,027 of record JADMNL010000022.1, on the reverse strand, counting down.
AGAAGAGGAGGGGTAGCTATCACGTTAAAGACAAATTTTCTGCCTCCTGCTTATCCTCGGCATCTGTCGCCAGCGACCAATGCCTAATTCTCAAAGTGGAAATTACACAGACTACTGCACTTCCGCGTATTAGGACGCTACAGACCACAGTCTGCTGGCCTACAGCTTGTGTCATATCTAAGTGACAAGTTGGGACAGGGGCTGCCAGAAACTATTATTTTAGGAGACCTCAACTTTGACTGGCTCTCAACACAGCTGCCCTTGCATCCTTCTGTGATGAACATGGCTGACGCAACTTATTACTGAACCAACACGCCCAAACGTGAAGAACCCCAGTAAAAGTACACTTTTGGATGTGCTAATGGTGAGCAAACCTCATCTCTTCTCCCACGCTGATGTCTTCTTCTCAGAGGCCAGCTACCCTTGTTTTATTGCTGGAGTAAGATCCACCAACAACCCAGCACCCATCAGCAAGTTCTCTATGAAGAGATCCAGGCGCAGCTTCAATAAACATGCCTACCTAAACGAGCTTAAGTACTCCCCTGAGTGGCAAGATTTCTACCTGGCCAAAACGATTACGTCAGCTTACAATATCTTCCACAACATTCTATCAAGGGCCCTTAATAAGTATGCTCACCTTATTAAAGTTCGAACTAGGATCAAAATCTGTAAATGGTTCACCCCTCAGATCAAGTCCTTGCTTCTAGAAAGAGATAAGCTCTGGAAAAAAGCACACAGACTGAACACTGCAGAGGATTGGAACCAGTTCAGGAGACTACAAAATTTATGTACCAAAACAATCAGAGAATTGAAGGCCACCTTCTTCAAATCCGAACTCGACTCTGCCACAAAGAGCCCAATCAAGCTCTGGAACACAATCAGTGATCTGCTAGGCCACTCCCCAGGAAATTCACTCACGACCAAGATTACCTCTGGCAACTTGACTATAACTGAAAAGATGGATATACTTGACGCATTCAATAACCACTTTGCTACTGCAGGCATGACATTTGATAACTCCCCTGCAAACATACTTCGCTCCCAGACTGCCAGCCAACTGCCTGAAACTCCAATAGCTTCGCCGCCTTTCTCACTTCAACCTGCCACACTGAAAGAGGTAGAGGACCTCTTGCTTCAGTTGGACACTAGAAAAAGTGCTGGGGCCGACTCCCTTGACCCTTACTTCCTAAAAATTGCCTACCACGTACTAGCAATACCCGTCACCCACCTTTTTAACTTATCCCTGTCTCAGGGCACCTTACCACCTATATGGAAGACAGCATGTCATACCACTGTTCAAATCAGGTGACCGTGGCGATCTCAATAACTACAGGCCAATTTCCCTCCTTCCGTCCTGTCCAAACTCCTAGAGAAAATTGTAATGCACAGCTGAGGACTCACCTTGAGTCTAGGGAACTGCTAAATCCTATGCAGTCCGGATTCAGAGCTAAACATAGCACTATCTCAGCCCTCGCCAAAGTTACTAATGACTGGCAGCGTAATCTTGAGAGCAAAAACTTTATTTGTGCTGTTTTCTTGATCTAAGCAAGGCTTTGACACCGTCGACCATGATCTGCTCCTCTCTGCCCTTCAAACCATAGGTGTGTCCTCCTCTCTCGTTGGGTTCACTGACTATCTTACAGGCGCCTTCAACAAGTTAAAGCAGAGGAGGCCTGTCCCCTTAAAAACTCTGCAAAGAGGGGTACCTCAAGGTTCTATATTAGGGCCCTTACTTTTGCAATCTACATTAATAACATCGACTACTGTATAAAAAAGCCAACATCCATCTGTTTGCAGATGATACAGTTCTCGTGAGTCGCCCAACACCTGAAGCTGCCTGCAATGACCTACAGTCAGAATTCAACCTTTGTAAAGCCAACTCCTCCAAAAAAGCTACCTTAATGTCAAAAAACTAAAGCCATGGTCCTCTCCTTTTATCCGTACAGCTAACCCTGTGTCCAGTGGGACAGTTCCCAAATTACCACAGTTCTAGGTGAAAACTAGAATTTGTTACAAAATTCAAGTATCTGGGAGTTTGGATAGACCAAAGACTCTCCTTCATTGAACATATCGAGGACTTCATAAACGATTTCGCAAAGGCTTGGACTGTTTTTAGAATTAGCCAATTTCTCACCAGAGATGCCAAGAAACAACTGGTCCAATCCATTTTCCTATCATTGGTTGATTACGCTGACTTCCTCTACAGCCAATGCCCCAACTCTTACATGGCTAAACTGGACACACTCTACCATCGAGCACTGAGGTTTATAATGGGACTCCTTCGACACACATCACTGCACCTATATGTGGCAGTGGGATGGACATCACTAAAGTTCAGGCACCACAAAGCTGCTTCTGGACCTATAGGAAGCCATCTCTAATAAGCTACCTTACTATATCTCTGCTGTCTTCCCTGAGTATAATTGGGAAATCTGCGTTGAGAAGTTACTCAGCTATTACACTTAAAGTACCCAAAGCAAAAATCCGGCAAGCAGAGGCAGCCATAAGCTTACGTGCTACCTACCTTATGGAGCGATCTACAAAAACACTCAAATTAAGCACTCTAATGGTATAAATGCTTTCAAGATGCTTATTTCCATACAATCAGAGAAGTATGTAACTGCTTCACCCACTCAGACCCAGTACTGGTGTCTGCACTGGTATATAGCCATGCCTAGACCCAATTTTAAGTACTGACCCCCAGCTTGCTCCTCACCAGCCTAATTGTTCTCTCTTATCCCCTGTCTTATCAACACTAGGCCCATCCATCCCCTTATTCTTCCTTTCCCAACCTCGGATAGGAGCTCACTACCCTGGGTTGTGACATCTTACCATGCCCTGCATTTTATAGCATTCAATCCGGGCTCACATACTCCTTTTCTCTATCCACCTTCTACATCCAGCTTTACCAACTCCTTTCTGTGCACCGTGGCCTCCTAGCCTTCTCCCCTACTTCCTCCCTCTTCCCCTACCTTCACCTCTACCTGGTGGATATTTTTATTTTTATTTTTTTCTTCCGTTACTTCCTCCTGCAACCTTAGATAACCTGCTTTATCTTCCTATAGACACTTCTATGTATGTAAATACCATGTAATCTGTACAATATCTGTATAATTCTATGTACATATAAACTTCTTTTTCTTCCTCTCTGTAAAGAGTATTATCTGTATTGCCTTGTAAATACCTGTGTTGACCCGTATATACAATTGTTCATGCTCCACCCAGGTCCATCTTGCAAATGAGCTTCTGCTCAACGATGAACGCCTGGTTAAATAAAGACTTGATATGATATGATATGATTGATATGCTATTTTACTAAATGCTTGGCTTCCAAACTGGGACCCACAGAAGGGTCAGTGTGAGGTAGATTTACTAGAGTCTTTCGATGAGGGCTTCTGGTCCGGGTGCTGGTCTGAAGCTCACAGAGCTTCTCCGGGGCCAAAGTTACAGATGTTCCAAAAGAAAATTTCAAGTAGGTGGTATAGAACTCCAGTTAAATTACAGTGGATGGATCTGTCTACTTTAAATGAATGTTGGAGATATAAAAAAAAGAAACTGGGACCCTTTTTCATATCCTAGGGGGGTGAAGTGGTGGCAGGATATTATTAGCAAACTAGAACTGGACTTACATATTTCTTTACCTCAATCACCTCGATTTTGGCTTTTGGTTGATTCACCTATGCTTCCTATAGATGCTCTGAAGTATAAGCCCCTGGTGTATGCTGCGGCATTGTAAGATAAAAATTTAATTTTGTAGAAGTGTTGTATACCCAGTGTTCCCTCACTGATTCAGTGGACCCAGGTGGTATCTATGGCAGCATACTACCATCAAGTTTTATATTGGTGAAGGGATACATTACCTAAGGTAAATGAAGTATGGATACCATGGTTGAGCAGACTGAGGGTGAGGTTCTAGGCAGGATGTGCCTGTGTTCCTGGGCCCTGGTGTGGATCCCATCTCTGCTGAGCACTGTGACCAGCCGGCTGCCAGTTCATCTGGCCCTCCCCTGCCTGTGCCTGGTCCTCCCCACACCTCCATTGTTTGGCAGTTTTTTGACTGTGTTGGGGGGACAGCAGCATGGTCAGGTGTCACCTATGTGAGGTGGAGGTGCACCGTAGCCCCTGGAGAACTCACCTGGGGACTGGAGGCCAGCGCACCCATATGCTTAATCACCACCAGTTGGAGTGGCAGGCTGCCACAGAACAGGCCATGCCTGCACCTGCTGACCCTTCTGTGGCAGAGGGTGCAACTGTGCATGGCAGCGGCCCTAAGAAGAGGAGGGCCAGAGCAGCACCTGCTGCTCCACCAGCACCCCCCCACCACCATCAGTAGGCCAGCCTATAGAATGTGTGGACCCCAGAGAACTGCATGTAATGCAGGCTGACTTGACAGTTCTCTGGAGTGCCATCGAGGAGAACAACGAGAGGGTGACTGCTGTCGAGCAGTGGCTGGATTGCATAGAGGGACATCAGTTACAAATTATGTCCATGCTGTAAGTGCTGCTAAATCACCATGGGATCCCACATTATTTTTTTTTTCCTCACACCATGTGCCTCCCCCCACACCTTCCTTACTGTGTTATAAAATGTATTCCTCCACCAGCCCCGACCCTTGTATGCAATTATGCCCTTTTTTTGTTGTCTTCCATATGCATGACACTTTGTATTCTGGCCCCCCTTCCTTCTGTTAAGTGTGTGTGTGTGTGTGTGTGTGTGTGCGCACACACGCGTGCGTGCTGTCTTGGTGCCTCATTAATGTTTACTTTCTGTTGCAGAGTTCTTGTGGAAAAGCAGACTGAGCAGTTCAAGTATACTGTGCTAAACTGCATGTGTGCAGTCAGTCTTCTTTCCTGTGTGTGTATGTACTACAGACACTGTCCAGCTTCTTGCAAACATATATATGCTGATTGCTGTCTGACTTGTTGCTGTGTTTATGGTATAAGGAATAAAGATAAGAATATGTAATGTATATTTTGCTAGGAGATCATAGCAACCAAAAATCCTGCTTTTCAACAAACCATATCTAACAGACATGAAGTATTGCTGATGCACCCAAAATATTTCATGGTGTAAAGACATTATAAAGTCAGAAAATATATAAGGTCCAGTTCACTGCCACCACACTGTAATACCACATTCCTTCTTTTCATTTTTTGTTTTGGAATATGTCTTTCTATTTTACACTGGCAGTGTTAGTTTTTCAGCAAGTTGATGTACACCATAACATGACATGGTGCCAGTGGTAGCATGGTGTGGTGGCAGTGGACTGCAGGACCTGTTATATATTCTGACTTGAATATGCCTGTACACCATAAAATATTTTGGGTGCCTCAGCAATATTTTATGTCTGTTGGGTATGGTTTGTTTAAAAAGCATGATTTTTTGTACAATTATCTCTGCAAAGTCATGTGTGCACTATGTCTGTGTGACAAGTGATTGAGGTGCACACTGGCCCAAGACCTCGGAAAACATATCGTATGACTTTGTTTGCTGCCGTTGATGGTACAAATAAAATATACAATATATATTCTTATCTTTATTCTTTATACCATCACAATGAACAGTGCAACAAGTCAGCATCAGCATATATATATATGTTTGCAACTTGACGCTGGACAGCATCTGCACACACAGAAAAGAAGATGGACTACACACATGTAGTTTAGCACAGTATAATTGCAGTGCTCAGTCCTGCTTTTTGAAAAATACTTCATGATAGCATGACAGAAAGTAAACATTACTGAGGCTCCAAAAATATTTATTAGACTCACCAGAATTCCCAATCCTAAAATGCAACTGTCTTGTGTCCAGAAAATTCACACATGCTGACAAAGGGAAATGAGAGTGTAGCATGAAATGCAAAGTGTCCCAGAATTAATGGACCACTCAGTCATGCATGCAGTGGACACACAGAGTCAACAGAATTAATGTGCATCCCCAAAATTCAAAAAAATTCACCGGTGCTGATCAAATGCTACTGTCTTGTGTCCCGAAAATTCCCCAATGTTGACAAAGTGAAATGAGAGTGTAAGAAGAAATGCAGTCTCCTAGAATTAATGGTGCACTGCAAATGCACAGACAGATTAAGATTACACCGTGCACTCAAGGGATGCATAAGAAAGGCACAACAACACCTAACCAGCGCTCATAAGTCACAAATCCAAATCTGGAAAGGAATGCATTTTGCCAGTTGGGGGATTAGTGCATAGTAGTAACAATCCACTACCAGTAAAGATACCACAAAGCAGTATAAAAATTCATGCAGATGCGGTGGATAGTAGATTCACACTGCTGCAATTACTCTGTGGCACAATAAAAGGTGTCTGATTTAATGGCACATATCGCACACACACTCACACATACACTACAAGTAATGCGTAGCAAATTGAAAACCTTTAGTAATATAACCAAATGTTTTAAACAGACAAATTATATACTGCTGCACCACAACAATCAGCAAAAAATTGTCAAGAATTACTGAAAACGTTACTGTGTGTACATTAACACAGTTATACAAGAAAAATATAACCAAATTCAGAGACTGCCTTTTTCTCCCAGTTAATGTACGTACACCACAAATACACCCCTCCCCCAAAGCACACTTCACAGTACACAGACTGACTGTTCTAAATTAACATTCAAAATCCACACACAACAATAAACACTCGATGATATGAGCACAGAAGGGTTTCCTACAATCGATGTACTAAAATTTGAGCAAAAAAAATGACTCAAAAAGACATTTTAAACAGCTTTTAGAGGTTTTGAATCACAGAGCTCTGAGAGCAAATTGTCTCCAGCTACCACTAGCTACCACTACACACACTATCCAGGAAAGAGCCAAGGCTGTGCAGAACAATCTAGAGCCCATGTGACCTGCAGTCCCATGAATCACTGCAGAATTTCATTTGGGGCTCAATTACAAGGCGAAGTGAGGCAAATTACATTGATTTCAATGTACTTTGCCTTAAAATTGGTGAAGAAGTGGTTTGGGGAAGGTGGAATAATGCAAAGTCATTGGTTTCAATGGACTTCGTGTTCCTCATTATGAAGTGAAGTACTCCACTTCACATTGTGGATTGTGGAGTACTCCGCAGATTCCACGTTACTCCTTGAATCACTTCACGGAGCGAATTGGGGCTTCTTCGCCCAGCACTACTTACAGTACTGTAACTCATATGCTGTACAGGAGGGAACATGGATGCCTATGGCTACACTTCCCCAACTTAAAAACACTTATTAATGAGTACAATAGTGGGATGGTGAAGCCTGGAGAGATACTACAAAACTGGCTTACAATACATCCAAGTAACTAGCAAAAAAATTAATGTTGTGATTTGTGACGTAATCGTGAATTGTGATTTGTGACTGCATTTGTGACCGTGATGATGAAGAACATGATTCGGTGTTGACGGTGTGAAATAACCAATATGGAACTGTATTGAGAACGCGAATGCCTATGACTGTACTTCCCTGATGAGCTGTAGCACAAAACTCCCCGACTTAAAAACACATTAATGAGTACAATGGTGGGGTGGTGAAGCCTGGAGAGATACTACAAGACGGGCTTACAATACTTCCAAGTAACTAGTGAAAAAAAAATTATGTTGTGATTCGCGACGTGATCATGAATCATTATTTGTGACTGCATTTGTGACCATAAAGATGAAGAACATGATTTGTATCACGAGTGATTCGTGAATGTGATGATGGTCCTGACTTAAAAACGCATATTAATGAGTACAATGTTCATGCAGAATTATGCACCACACCAGTCCAGTACTCTGAAGGGAAGACAAAGAAACAACTGTGACTTAAGTTATAGATGGAGATTGGGCCCAAAAGAGATGCAAATGCACAGACAGATTAAGATTGAGCTGCGCACTGAAGAGATGCAGACGCAAAGGCACAACACCTAACCAGTGCTCACCATCAGAAATTCTAATCTGGAAAAGAATAACTTTGCTGGTTGGGGCGGACCATGGGGGTGGGGGGCAGTGTACTGCACTGCTGCAGTAACAGTCACTAGTACTAGTACCAGTAAAGATACCTCAAAGAAGTACAAAAATCACACAGTTGCAGTGGATAGCAGGTTCACATTGTTGAAATTACTATGTGGCACAATAAAAAGTGTCTGATTTGATGACAAGGGCCATACACATAGTCACACACACACTAAGTAATGCGTAGCAAATTGAAAACTTCAGTAATATAACCACATATTTTAAACAAACTAAAATTATGCACTGCTGCACCACAACAATCAGCAAAAAAATTACTGAAAATATAACTGTGTACATTAACAGTTATACAAGAAAAGTATCACCAAAACAGAAAGAACTGTCTTTTTCTCCAAGTAAATCTACCTGCACCACAGATACGCCCCTCCCACAAAGCACACTTCCACTGTCTGTCAGTACACAAACTGAATGTCATACATTAACATTCAAAATCCGTACACAAACAATAAACGCTCAATGATATGAGCACAGGAGGGTTTCTCACAATCGATGAACTAAAGTTTCAGCAAAAAAAAATTACTCAGAAAGGCTCTTTTAATACCTTTTAGAAGGTTTGAATCACAGAGAGCTCTCACAGCAGACTGTCTCCTACAGCTTCCTACACACACACTCCCCCAAACTGAGGCTGTGCAGAACAATCTAGAGCCCATGTGACCTGAAATCCCATGAATCACTGCAAAATTCATCTTTGGAGCTTAAAACAAGGTGAGGCAAAAGTACATTGTTTCCAATGTACTTGGCCTAAGAATTGGTGGAGTAATGGTTTGGGAAGGCGAGTAGCATGATAATTGTTTTCAATGGACTCACGTTGCCCATTATAACACGGTACTCCACTTCATGCTGTTGGGCACTCTGCGACTGCTTTCGCACCACTCTCAGAGATCGAATTGGGGCCAGTTCCCATCTCTAGTTGTAGCTGCTGGCCCGGTGGCACTGAGGGCTGAGGCATCAGCCTTATCTCACACCATGCAGGTGACCTGGGTTTGCGAATGAGCCCAGGGAGCTGGGGGTCAGTCAGAGAGGAGAGGACTGAGCATTTAATGGACTGCTCTCCTCTCCTGGGAGGAAGGGGGGATCATGTTCCACGACTCTAGTGGTGGCCAGTGGAGACTGGGTACACTGCAGTTGGGAACTCGAGAAGGTGGAAGCCATTAGGCGGCTCTTCTGCAGGTGTGGATGGGAACGCGCAAGTCACGTGCTGGATGGCATTGCATGTCCTGAGTCTAGAGAAGAAACCAGAAACAACGAAAGAAAACTTCAGCTGCTGGGAAGGCGACAGAGGAACTCCAGGGCCAAATCCACACACCCAGTGCAGACCCAGATCCAACATGACTCTCTGTGTTCACCACTTCTTCTCATATGGGCCCACAGGAGAGGGGGGACTCAGCACCCAATTCCTCTGTTGGGAAAGGGGTTCAGGTGGGCGGTGGAGGTCAGGTTAAGTGGGTCTCCACCTGAGAGATACCTCACAAGTCAGAGACCAGGAGGGAAACAATGTTCACAAAAGAAAAGGAAGAAATAGGCTGTTGGTTAAATAGGATATGCAGCTCATCCTCTACATAGGGAAATGGGCAGACTAGGTGGGCCAAGCAGTCCTTACTGCCATCAAAGTCTGTTTCTATGTAAAAATCAAACAAAATAGACTATATGGGCCAGTTGTAATTTGATTGAACTCTCCCAATAGTACCTCTTGTACGCTGAGAAAATATTTCTTGCATATGATAATATTACTGTTTTGGTTGTTGGTTGTGACTTGTTTATAGTAAAATTTGAAAATTCAACAAAACTGTTCTTCTATAAAAATAAAAGGCCACTAGGTCTGGAATTTTATTTTCCAGGCTGCGAACATTCATGCACATGGCCTACCAGGTTATGCTACCTCTCCTGACAGCAGCCCTCTTCATGCCTTCCCTGTTCCCTCTTTACTCCTTCTGTATTTACTCCCATTTCTCATTTTCTCTGCCATGCTACCTTTCCTGTTCTAGGTACCTTTGGTGATTTCCCATCCTTAGGGTCATTACTACTGTACTGACTGCTTCCTCCAGAGGGGGGCATATTGATTCTCCTTGCTTTCTTCTGTCCCCCTTTAACTAGTTTAAATGCTTGCCAATAAAGCATTTAAACCTTCTGCTGAGGATCCTGGTTTCCCTCATTGATAGATGCAGGCAATCTCCCCTGTATAGGCCTCTTTCCCTCCAGGTGGGACCCCAGTCCTCAGTGAAGTTAAATCCCTCTGCTCTGCACCAGTCCTTCAGCCATGTGTTGAAACTCCTAGTGTGGCATATCCTGTCCTCCCCTTGTTGCAGACAAGTAACATTTCTAAAAAGGTTACTGAGTGTGCCACCTGTCTAAGACCCCTTCCCAACTTCCTGAACTCCTTCTGCACTACCCTGACCTCATCAGTAGCCAGGTCATTTGTCCCCAGGTGGACAATGACATCTAGCTCACGTGCCCATCCTGCTGCCCCAGTGATCCTTAGTATGTGGTTTCCATCCCTTTGAGCTGTGGCACCAGGTAGGCGCTTGACCTCCCTCACTCCCTCCCTCCCCTTCTGCCCCGAAGTCTACTCCCCTAATGATAAAGTCCCCCACCAGGAGTTGCTTCCTCCTCCTCTGGGGTCCTCTGCCTCCTTGGGGGTCTCCGCCATGGAGGACCTCTAAATCCTCCTTGGTCTCCACTATGGGTGCCTCACTGGGACAGTCTCAGCTGCCAGAGTGGCATAGGAGTTGTAGAGTGGCGCCATAGAAGGGATGTGCCTCTGTCCCATGACCCTCACCCTTCCCAAGCCCACTGTGGTCCAGTCATTCTTCGTTCTCAGCATTCTTTGAGGTAGCAGGGGTGGACTTGGTGGTCCCTGGGTGAGGGGAAGAGGCTCCCAAATCCCAGCCAACTCAACCAAAAGATGAGCAAACTCCACCCTCAACCCAGAGAGGTGCATGCAGATCAGGCAGCACCACAGTCTCCAGAAAGTCTCCCCGAAGGCTGCTGCCCCACAATCACTGCCATGCACCACTCCCATCATGTCTGTATTAGGGTTTCCTGTTTCAGATTTGTTAGCTTACACCACCCTTTCTGTTTTAGCTTTGTTAGTTTACACCTTTTTTATCCTATGCTTCAAAACCCCCAACCCCCGAGAGATTCAATACTAATCACAGATGGCATTCAGTATATCACAGCTTCACAAGTAACCCTGTAAAGAAGCTGAACACAAACACAGCTTCTCAAGTAACCCCTCCAAAAATAGTCAAATACCCTTTTTATTTTATTTATTTATTTTTATTGAATTTTGTTGACCAGGTAGGGCCACTGAGACTAGAAGTCCCTTTTTCAGGGGTGACCTGGGGGGAGGGATACAGATGGTAACTCACTGAAATTGAACCAGATTAAGCTGTAAGTGGTATTTTTAGTGAGTGGGGGAAATTTGGCCAAGACATTGGGGAAATTCCCCTACTGAGCTGTAGGGGAAGCTGCTGTCCAATGCTAGGATGGCCACTTCTCCTGCCTTGCTAACTGAGATGGATGTGGAGGGAGCTGGGGAGGAGGCCTCATCCCCTGCTCTAAATTTACCAGAGGCTGAAGAGATTTTTCAGGATGCTGATGGATATATTACGATTCCAAAGAGTGACAAAGGGTACCAAAATGGGCTTCATATTTTGAATGGAATGGGTGATCAAAGTGCTAGTGTGATAAATAATGCTGATCCCAAAATGCCTACACATACAGCAAGGGTGCATATGTTGCAGGCCTCACTAGAAAAGGAGAAAACTCAGTTCCAAAGAAAGAAATCAGAATTAAAAGCCGCTTTGCATCTGCTTGAAGAAGAGAATGCATTGGAGAATCAGACCTCTGTGGTTACCTTACAAGGTGCACAAGTCTTGATTGACACTACATCACCAGACTCAGGTATGATTTATCAAAAATTTCCCTTATTGCAGACTACTGCCACAGTTTTTTCTTTTACTGCTCTGGGACATTTAAAGCATACACATGTACATAAGAAATTTGTGCAGACTGTAATAGGGCCTAAAGTACAGCCGGGTACTACTGACTAAACTTTAGTTAATAACCTGATATCTCTCAGAGTGACTGAAGATTTCCAGATACGGGTGAATGATGTGGCATCTTGTACTGCTCCTTGCGCTGAAAAGAATAGCGATAGTGTGGGGCAATGTATCATAATGAATCCAGAGCTGGGCAAGTGGGATGTCACAGTACTGATTCTGGGGACGGTCTTAGAAACAAAACAAAAGGCCCTGAAGATTATGATGAATGAAGGACTGTCGGATGCTGATGTTAGTAAACCCTCTGGGGGGGCTAAGGGATTGATGGAGGATACTCCCGGTAACATCCCCAAGAATCTAGAAGGGCATGGCCTGGACTGGACACCAGAATCTGCCTGGGGGGGGCAGGCTGGAAATTGAATTCTGAAGGCAACTGGTACCAGGATCCAGATTGGGACCCCACACCTCTATTGCAAGGTAGCCCAAATTGGAAGCCACCAGTCAGTACAGGGCCCGACCAAATTAATTCTCCGCTTGTTGTTCCACTGCTTGTTCCACAACCTGTAAATGGTCATGATGACCTCCAGGGCCACTTCCCTCGAAAGAGACTTTGAGTGGGGCTCCACACAACTCTCAGGAGAAGGATGTGAATAGAAAAAAATATTCTGACTTCTTTCAGAAAAGAGAGGCTGCACCACGAAGGAATGCGACCCGTATGAGATACAGAGGAGGGCTGGACATTTGGCCAGACAGATGCTATATTGGGAAGCAGCTACTAAAAGATTCCTTGAAATTCACCCCAGCTGCAGTGTTTGCTTTTATTAATATTTCGTGAGAAGATAATTATGATGTCAGCTTTCGATACGCCCACCTGTTGCAACTCTTTTGGACTCGCTATAATTAGTGCAAATTTTCCAGACTCTGGACTCCATTCTTGATTATACCACTAATCAAACGCCTCACAAAATTTGTGACCATAATGTTTCGAAATGAGGGCGTACATATGGATGATATCACCCAGTGGCTACAGTAACATTGTACTGTACTAAGTGCTCCAGAAGTGATTTTAGATGCTGAAGACTTCTGGACAGGGGGGTAGAAATATAAGGTGAAGCTGACACAAAATGAGGATAGCATTGTGCACATCCCTAATTGCTTTTTTCTTGGTAGGGACAGAGGTGACTGTTTCTATGCTGGGCAACCCAGAGCATGCTATAAATGTGGCTCAAGAACTCATTTATCTTATATTTGCGATAAACCCCATTGTGGCACTTTGTGGGGAAGTTGGGCACATCAGCATGCAATGTTCTAATTATACCAAATGTTCCTTGTGTGAAATGTCAGGTCACCTTTATCATGAATGCCCTTGGGCTTCCAGAAACAAACCTGACAAAATGGATTCAGATGATCTCATCTGTAAGGCTCAACAGGCAGCCAGACTCCCCCCCAATCAAGATTCTGGCCATTAACAACTTGAGTATAAGGCAGAGACTCCAACGGATCCTGACAACCAAGGGGGGAACCATCTGCAACTCACCTCCCAGATGCAGCACCTATGGAGAGGGAACAATATCAGGACATGGCAGTTCCTGTAGTAGAGCTCCTGTCTTCTTACTGTCCCTCTCGCTCACTCCAATCCTCTGATGAGGGATTGCTAGAGATTCCCAGGGTAATCCTGAAAACATCTGGTGGAAGATCTTTTGCCTTTATGGCACCTACCCTGTGGAATTCTCTACCTCCTCAGATATGAGATAGCCTGACTGTAGAAAGCTTTAAAAATTCCCTTAAAACCTTCCTGTTTTATCAAGCATTCCTAGATACTTGATGTATGATATATATGTTATATCTATGTTATGTATTTTAAATATTGTTGTGATTATTGTAAGGGAGCCCTGAGCACAAGAAGGATGCCTTATATAAATAAATTTTACATTACATTACATTTACATTACATTACATTACAGGGCTTCCAGAGGATACCTCTCGACTGGCTTCATCTGACCCTGGTGACCTCCTACTACCCATGGTCAAAACTGAAGTTGTGGATGCTTTATTAATTCTGGTGTGCTACCCAGAGGTATCAGCTGAGGTCCCAGAACAGCAGCAATTTCAGCAACCTGGGAGTCCACCCACCATGAGACGAAGATCTACACAGAGTAGCTCAGTAACCTCAGGAACTTTTCATTTCAGCTCCAAAAATCCTTTTCTAGTGCTTAAAACACAAGATTGGGGTAATATGGACATGGAAGATGAGGACAGTGCATCCAATCCAGGTTCTATAGACACCTACAAAACTGCCGGATATAGATAGTCTGGGAAGAAAAAGAAAAGGAAAAAATGATGGTTTGAATCACTGGACTATGTAAATGCATGTAGTAGCTTCTCTTAATGTATGTAGCTTATTGAACCATAAGAGACGGCTCATTGCATTTCCAACATTCCATGACTATACATTTGATGTTTTCTTTTTACCAGAAACTTGGACGTGGTCTGATACCCAGCTACAGTTATTTAAGGCTGAATGGCTGTGGGGGCCTTCCTATTGGTCATTTGGGTTGGATAGATCAGATTGGATAGGGATCCTATTTACAGGGTTCAAATTTTCACTAACAAAACTCATTGATCTGATCCCTGGCAGAGTCCTTATTTTGGATGGTATTTGGAATTCCGAGCACAGTAGATTTATTAACGTCTATGGTCCACAATCCAAGGCAGAGAGGGTCAAGATGACTGAAGCAATTTAACCATTTTTAGTGACCACCAGAATTGTTTATTTAGCTGGAGACTTTAATTGTACTTTAGCCACAAGGAACATTTTCTCTCAGCAAAAAAAATTTATTGTGACTATAATATGCTTTTTTAAGTGCATCTCTACTGCGGATTTAATTAACTGCTCAGACTACAAAATAAGAGATCCCACTTTAACATATCAGAGGGGGCAACGCACCTCTACTATCGATTATATTTTTACAAGCAAACATCACCACACTATTACCCAGTCTAATCTCCTGGTAGAATTTTCCAATCATTTATTTTTAGTTGGGTCCTTTACAGATTCTTCAACTCCACAGTATCATGCCAATCGATGGAAACTTAATTTTCCGGTGCTCCAGGATCAGGGGATACAAAGTTCCATTAAAGGATTTATACTGCCAGACTATCCGTGTTGGATCTTTATGATGATTTGGGGGATTGGTGGTGGGATGCTAAACAATATCTTAGAAAATTTTTTCAGAAATTTGGGAACAGGAAAGCCAGGAATTCCTTTTTTCAATACCTCAAACTCCGAGCACAATTACAAAGGTTAATGACAATTGCTTCTGGCACAAAACAGAATGTTTCTGATCAAATTATTAAAGTAAAAATGGATTTACTTAAGTTTAAATATGATAGGGCACAATCTATTAAGGCAAATCTATTATAGGGAACTCAAAAAACCCCACAACTTGATCCCTTTGAAATGTATAAGAATAAAAGAGAAGCCTCCATGTTTCATGAATTACGTGATGACCAAGGTAATTTGACTGCAGATCCTTCTAAACTGTATCACATAGTAAAGAATCACCTATGATCCTTTCAGGTTCTAGGTCCACCTGATAACACTGCCATCACAAGGTACCTTTTGTAAGTTAGAGTTATTCCAGATTTTCAGAGAGGCCAATATCTTATTAAGCCAATTTCAGTTCTTGAAGTCCAACAAGCCATTAAAGTGTCTAAAATGGAATCTTCCCCTGGGCAGGATGGCCTACCTTTCGAACTATATAGAACCTTCGCCACTGAGCTGGCACCGGGGTTGGTACAGGTATATAACTATCTCTTACAGAATGGTCCTATCCCTTCATTTTTCACTAAAGGTCTGGTTATTTTTCTTTTTAAAACTGGAGATAGATCTGAGATCAGTAATTGGAGGCTGATAACCCTCTTGAACACAGATTTTAAATTATTATCTAATATTTTGAATTTGCGTTTCAAAATGTATGCTGCAATAATGTTGCACCATTCCCAGTTTTGTGGCTTGCCTGGGCAGAAAATTCAGCAGGCCCTTATTTTAATAAGAGATGTCATTAACTATTATAATATGCATAGTCATTCTGGGTTTTTGATATCATGAGACCTTAGCAAGGCTTTTGATAGAGTGACCATGACTTTCTGTTTCACACCTTATGTCATTATGGCATTCCACAGGCCTTTGTGCTGTGTCTATAGAGGCTGTGTTCTTCAGGTTCTCTTAGTCCCATTGTTTTAGGCAAGGTTGGGAAGATAATATGCATTACTGAGGGAGTCCATCAGGGCTTCCCCTTAAGCCCCCTTCTGTATGTTTTTTCATTGTACCCCCGATTCAACACATTGTTTAACATGCTTCTCTAACAGCAGTACACAGTTCTCAGCAGGATGATGAGCTCCGGATTCTGACATATGCTGATGATATCTGCATATTTGCAGAATCTAGAGATAGCATTTTAACAATGCTTTTGGAAGTTGTTTTATATTCATCTGTATCTGGGGCAAAACTAAATCCTAACAAAAGTGTTGGCTTTGGCTTAGGCTTGGAAAAACTAACAGTGGTCTCTATTGATAACATATTATTGGTAACGACCCCTGTAAAAATCTTGGGATTGTACTTTTCAGGAGTTGATATTGGTTCTTATAACTGGGATACAGCCCTGGCTACATGTGAATTTAAGGTGCACAGATGGAAGTGGTGGAAATTATCTAAATTAAAATGGTTTTCAATTATAAAGAAATTTCTAATTCCAGGCTTGTTATATATAGGGATGATTTTTCCTTTACCCATTCATATGGAGACTAAAATGTATAGCCTGTTCTTTCAATTACTGTGGGGTAGTTGATTGAACCCCTTTAAAAGAATATACACTTGTTTACATGAAAATAAGGAAGGGGTTGGGGATGGTAGATCCAGTGGTTTTCTTTAATGCACTTTTTTGTTCACATTTTAAGTTAGCCCTTCAACTGCCAGAAGCTCTTACAAAAAATGGTTGCTAAATAGTTATGAAAGTTTTTTTCAGGTTTGGAAAGAAGAGATTCCCAAACAATCTAAATATCTAATTTTCCCACTTACTGTCAGACATACTATTCAAAAACTCAGGAAGTGGCATTTGGATATGGATACTGTTGGTAAATTGTCCTGCTCCCAGTTATATTTAAAGATAATGACAGAACATATCCTAGCTCAACCAGTTTTTAAACACTGTCTTGAATCTGACAATGTGAAACTGCTACATCTTTTAAACACTAGACGTATTCCAGAAAAAATGTGGGAAATTGTGTGGTTGAGTGTATATGGCAGACTAAACATTAGGGGAAACGACAAACATAAGGCTCTGGAAGAACGATTTTGCCCCTTTCCTGACTATGTAGCTATGATTGAAGATATTAATCATTTTTTTAATATCATGTGCATATTCCAGTAATTTGTGGATTTATTTAGCTAATGCCTGGGGGTTGAAGTGGTTGGCTAATTTGTCTTATGTAAGTATAGCTTTGGGTATGTATCCAGTTACCCTAAAGAATTATGATATCAGTTCATTACATGTGTTCTTTGTGGTTCTGAAATTTTATCTGTGGCATGTTAGATGCCAGTGGGTTCTACAGCAAAAACTGGTGTTGTATGATACTTTCAGAATTCTATGTAAAAATGGTATACAGGAAATTTATGAATATGAATTACATCATAATCCCAGATCCACAGTGTTTATGTGGTGGAAAGGATTTTCTAAATTTATAAAATGTAAATAATTTATGCTATAAGTTATAAGATATGAAATGGGGTTTGTATTACTTGTCAGCACTGTATGTGTTGTGTAATCCTTTCATTTTTTCTTTAATTCAGTTCAGGTGGTGGGAAGAGAAATATTGTATTTTTTGTTTCAGAAATTTATTGTATGTAGTTACACTGGATGTTTTGATTATGTGTTATCAATAAGATATTCCCCCACTGAGCTGTAGGGGGAACCCTTGTCAGCCTCTTCCAAGATGGCTGATGTCCAGGATGAAGGAGGAGGAGGAAAAGATGGAGTGCTCCCTACTTCTGAGGTTTTAGCCTCTAAGCCTACAACTGAATTAAGTATACCCACAGCTATGGAGGATGACAGGCTGTTATTTGCAAAAGGAATAGTTTCACAAGTATTGTATCCACATTCCCCGAACACTGGGAGGGTAGATTTGAATCCAGACTCACAGGCATCAGTTTCAGACAACATAGCATACAACACAGCATTGGAGGAACAACTGAAAAAGCTATTCAACCAGCACAAAAACTTCATGCTGCAGCTAATGCAGGAGGACATTGCTTCTTAGGATTATATCCCTGATGCTACCTACTCTGCATCAGTCTCTAACACTGCTAACATGATTTGAACAAATGACACAAGTTCAGAAAAAATCTCCAAAACATACCCAACATCTGTACCTCCCTCCTCCCTGCACCTCAGGGTCAGCCACCGCTCGGGTTCATCCATGGATCATACTTAGTCTCCAGAGCCACAGTCTGTGTGGTGGGCTGGCAGCAATTGGCTGCAGGAACCCCATGGACCTCTTCAGGTCCTGTCAGTGCAGAGGACATTATCTCTGACTCCTGTTCTGCTACTAAAAGGGACACTGTAACAGTTAATAATGAGGGAGCTTCTAAAAACACTACCGGAATGCCTATTGCTGCAGACCACTCTTCTCCAGTAGAAACCCCCATTGTAGGCTGGCCAACATCCATTACCATGGATACTACTATGGGTCCCAACGCTATACAGTTCCAAATGGAGCAATCCTCACATGAGGTAGAGCCTGCAAGTGCACATGAAACAGGGACTTGCGACCCCCAGCCTGAAGGTGAGCCTACAGCAAATACATCCTTTAGACTTAGTGACCTGTTCCAAAATTTAGATGAACCTGCACAATGCAGGAATGCCATGTGCTGGAAATTCTTGGGAGATATTAATACTGCTCCTGATCAGAGAACAGTTCCACACAACATATTTATTTATTTATTGAATTTTGATGACCAGGTTGGCCCACTGGGCCCACGAAGGTCCCTTTTTCAGGGTCGACCCATGGAACAGAATCAATATAATACATACAATCAGGTGATCCAGAAGCAATACAATACATACAGTCAGGTGATACAGGGTTACGAGAAGTAGACAAGATAATGAGGATAACAGTACAGGCAATTATTCAAATTGTAGCCCATAAGTGCAACACTTGAAAGATTTAAGGATTTAAGGCATGATTTAATGTAGGTTAAGGTGAGAAGGGTGGATGGGTGTTGTGATTAGGATCGGGGTGATTATCCTATACCCTCACAGTGGCATGAGCGTGTCCCAAGTAAATGGGACTTAAGCCTAGTGCAAAAGAATTGTAGTGAGGGGGCTTCCTGTACTAGAGGTGGGAGAGTGTTCCACAGTTTAGGGGCTGTGAGAGTGAAGGAATTGCCTCCCTCGTGAGATTCTTGGGATTGCCAGTAGAGACTGACCCAAGGTCCTGAGTATTCGAGGGTTAGGCTTAGCCATGATTATTCCTGTTAGGCTTAGTGGGGCTGCTGGGCTCTGCAATTTGTATGCATGGCAGATCAGGGGATACTGTAGATGAGCCTCGAAAGAAAACCATTGCAGCTGGGCTAGTGAGATGCAGGGGTGGCTTCTTGGTTGACACATTGTCACAAACCTCATGACCTTATTGTACAGAACCTGAAGCCTGCTAACCTTGCCCTTTGCCATGCCCTGGATTACCGGGGCAGCATAGGTTAATGTGGATAGAAGGACACTGGAGGCGATTGCTCCTCTAGCCTCTGGGATAAGTTGTTTTTTTAGCCTGTACATGGTGCCATTTTTGATGTAGATAGACCTTGTTGCCTGGTCAATGTGGGGCTTAAAGGTGAGACCCTGGTCAATAGTTAGCCTTAGGTATTTTTTGTTGTCAACTACGTCTATTCGTTTATCCTTAAGGGTAGTAAGTTTTAGGGAATTGGTCCAATCCTGGCCAAGGGATCTAGGACCAAACAGCATGGCTTTTGTTTTTGCTGTGTTGAGGATCATTCTGTTTGATGTGAGCCAGGCCTCGAGTGTGTTTAGGTACCCTTGTAGGAGAGGGCCCAGAACATGTGGTGTGGACCTGGCTCGGAAGATGTTAGTATCATCTGCATATTGAACTACTGAGCTATCCCCACAGTGCTGGTTTAGGTCATTTGTGAAGAGAGAGAACAGGAGGGGGCCAATAATTGAACCCTGAGGCACACCCTCCTTGATGGGTAAAGGGGCAGAAAGCTATCCCTTACAAATGACCCTCTGGGAGTGGTCTTAGAGGTAGCTCTTGAACCAGTTTAGGGCCTGGGCATCAAGCCCAATGCCTTGAAGCTTAGTAAGAAGAAGGTTGTGGTCCACAAGGTCAAATGCTTGGACAGGTCTATGAAGATAGCACCCATCGACTTGCCCTCATCTATTGCCCTGAATAGGTCCACTGCGAGTTTGATGAGTGCCGTGTCTGTTTCATGGTTTGCCTGAAAGCTATGCTGTGAAGGGGCTAGGATTTGGTGGAGCTCCAGGTAGTCTTTCAGTTGCCCATAACTAGCCTTTCTTGCAATTTGGCCAGGGTACACAGCAGGGAGATGGGCCTGTAATTGCCAATTTGTTCACGAGAGCCACCCTTGTAAATGGGGACCACATTGGCAGCCTTTCACTGGTATGGAACATACCCTTCAAGTAAAGACCTGTTGATGATCCAGGTCAGAGGTTTGGCCAGGGACTGTGCACCTTCCTAGAGTAGCCTCGGGCTGATTCCATCTGGGCCACCAGAGCCTTTGTGTTTGAGGGCTATCAGAAGTTTATGGACCTCACTCACCTTGACCATTCTCAGGTGAAATTGGGGTCTGTTCAGACTGGGGGATTCATCAAAGGTTTGTACAGGCATGTGTGTGTTGGTAGTCCTACCTTGTATGCATCAAGGTTGATGAAGTGGTGGTTGACTGCTGAGGCTATAAGCTGGCAATCACTGATACACTGTCCTTGTACCTCAGTTTGACCTTGTGCTTCCTTGGAGTTGCCCTTAAGCAGTTCGTTGATTTGTGCCCAGGAAAGCTTAGGGTTCCCCAGTGTGGACCGTTGGAGGTGGATTGCATACTCTTTTTTGGCAAGTTTGATGTCTAGCTTACATTTATTTCTCAGGGTTTTGTAAGTAACCAGGTATGCAGGAAGGTGGGAGAGCCGGAATTTCTTCCAAGCCTTGTCCCTTCTTTTCATCTTGCCTTCAGGGCTCTCTAGGGATTGGTGCAGCAGAACATTTTGCCTTTATACATGTGCATGGTGAATCTATCTACAATATTATTTTTAGAAATGTGTACACATCAGAGAAATTATGGGCAAAGTATAAACAAGTCAAGGCATTGCCTCTTTGGACCTCCTTTTTGATCACCCCCCTCACTAAGCCCACTGTTAAAATCATTACCCTGTTATTCAGGAGTGAGGGGTTGAGCATAGCAGATGTCCAACACTGGCTAAAGCAGTCTGTGATATCCTAGAAGCCCCTCGACCTATCTTAGATGAGGATCTAGTTTGGACAGGGGGATGGAAAATAAAGGTGCAACTGAAACAGTCTGATAGGGATATTTCTCACTTGCCTGGTAGTTTTCATATAAGCAGGGACCATGGGTTATGTTTCTATCCAGACCAGCCCCGTACCTTCCAAAAATGTGGAGCAAGAACCCATCTAAGCAGTACTTGTGATAAGCAGAGATGCAATCTTTGTTTGGTCTATGGGCATGTGAGTTTGTGATGCCCAAACCCCCTAAAATGCAACTTGTGTGATGAAACTGGACATTCTCACAAACAATGTCCATTGGCTGACCACAACAGGGTAGATCGTCCCCCTCAGGACCAGGTTGCTTTAATCACGGACTCCCAGGTTCAAGCCCTTCGTCACAAGGAAGCTTCCCCACCCACTACTCTGGCCCCTCCTGCAGAAGCTTCTAACCCATCTCCCAGTTCTGGTGCTTCTCCCCCCCACAGCTATACTAAAGGACCAGGATCTTCTCTCCCCTGCTACAGTCCATGACCCTCCTAGACAGCCTCATCAGGAAGCTATGCCCCCCCTTGCAGCACCTTTTGTGGTAGTTCCCCCCTCTAGACGGAGGAAAGGGAAAGGAAAAGCCGATGGACATACCCCCAAGAAGACCATCCATACCAGAAATAGATAGCAGGCCCTAGCAAAAAGGAGGCACTGGGGAGGCACAGAGGAAGAGGAAGGAGATTCTGATTCTTTACTCGCCTCCTCTAGAATGGACTATTCTTTGGACTCTCAACCTGATCCTTCTCTGCCTAAGGGAACCCCTGGTAGACAGGCTGCAGTAACTTAATTATGAGGTTTATACAATGTTTGATTTGATGTTTCCTTCCCCCTTTTCCTCATGCACTGTGGTCTTGTATTATGATGTCTCACACTTAATGTGTGTAGCATTAAATCCTTCAGGAAACAGGTAACCACTTCGCAATATCTGACTGATCTACATCATGACATATACTTGTTGCAGGACACTCAACTAAAAACCAGGTTTGAGCTCTCTCAAGTTAAGTCTAGATGGACAAAGGGACCCTCTTTTTGGTCCCTTGGGGAAAAAAGTTGTGATGGGCTTGGGATATTGTTTTCAGGGTTTGACTTCCAGATTACTAGACTTGCAGACATTTTTCCTGTCCAGGCATTATTATTAGATTGCAAGTATAGGCAACTGAAACTTAGAATAATTAACATTTATGCCCCAAAACGCATAGCATCCAGGATGGACCTAGTCAAACTACTACAGTTATACTTATGTACCAACCGGCATATTTACATGGGGTGACTTTAACTGTGGTCTTACTATTTCCACTAGAGAAGGCTCTACTTAAAAAATATTTGGAGACATGACCATGTTAAATACTGTTATCAAAACTGCAGCTCTTACAGATGGATACTGTGCAATGCACCATGTGTGCGCAAAGACCTATCATATGGCCCCATATGCTACACACATAGATTACATTTTTGTCTCTCAGAACATATCAGTCACACAAGCAAAAGTTCTCCAATGTGAAACCTCAGACCACCTAGCTGTCTCATTAGTTTGTTCCCCCTCAAACTGACTGCTCCCTAATAGGCCACATTCCAGTTGGAAATTAAATAGATCTTTGGTAACTGATCCTACCATCTCTGCTGCCTGTCAGGAACTTCTACGGGCCCAGCTTTGTGTTATAGAGGCTTACCAATCACCACTAAGTTGGTGGAAGACACTAAAAAGGCTTAAAATCCTTCTTTATTAAACAGGCAAATACCAAAACACAAGATGCTTATTTAAAATATCTGGCTCTGAGACAGAAGCTCTTAAACACCATCTCTAGAGCATATGAAACAAATTATGATTGTTCACATCAAATAAAAGTGATAAAAGAGGAAATGGAAAGGTACCAGTACAACGGGACACTCTCCCTAAAAATTGAAGTGCAATGTGGCACACAGAGCATCAAACCCTCTCTAGATATTTATAAAAGCTGCACCGATAGGGTATTAGCCACACATTTAGGGCAGCTTATAGACCCAGATTCTACACTCATCTATAATACTTTACCCTCAATAAAGCAAACGGCACAGTCCTATTTGGAAAATATGTTTGGATCCATTTCCACTGCATCTTCTACTACTGATTTTTTTTGAATATCGTTATTCCCATGGTTCCCGTAGGCCAGTTAAATATTCTAATTAATCCTATATCTGTGGAAGAAACACAGCAGGCCATAAGCTGCCAGAAAAAGTGTACCACTCCTGGGAATGATTGGCTCACCACCAAACTTTACCAGCAATTTTCTATTTTTTTCACCCCTTTCTAACTATAGTGTTCAATTGCATAATGGCTTCCAATTCTATACCTCATCATTTCTCTGATGCAATCATGATACTTTTGTTTAAAAAGGGTAATAAGTTTGGCATTCGGAACTGGAGGCCTCTCGGTCTTTTGAATGTACATTATAAGATGTATGCATCTGTCCTGCTCAACAGACTTCTCCCCTAGCAACACAGGTGATTTCTGAGGTACAGATCTTGTGCTATTCCACACAGGTCAATAGTCTCCAATTTATCCTTACTTAGGACATCTCAGCCTTTAGCACCTCAGACACACCTACCCTTTTGATATCCCTACATCAAGAGAAGGCCTTCGACCATGTAAACCACAAATATTTATTTCAGCCCCTATTGCATTATCACATTCCACAAAAGTTCATTTCTTGGATTAGACTACTATATAACACAGCTTGGATTCAACCGCACATTAATGGATCTTCATGCCCCCCCTTCCTTGGCCGAAAAAAAAGTCAGACAGGGCTGTCCCCTTAGTCCACTCCTTTATGCCTTTCAGATAGACCTCTTACTCAGGAAGTTTTCACAGCACTCAATCCTCCCAAGAGTGATACTCCCAACTGGACACACAGTTCCACCTATAACAGCATATGCAGATGATTTATGTTTGTACTACCCCAACATTGCAGGAGGCAGATCTCACAGATACTGTTAGGACCTTTGAGGTAGTATCAGTATCCAAATTAAACTCCAACAAAAGTTCCACCATTTATGTCCCACTCTCAACAAACCTGGTTTCACTTACACAAATAGCAGTCATCCCCCTGGTCTCTTCCCCAATTAAAATTCTAGGCATGGTTTTTGGCAGCACTGATGATGCTTCTCAAAACTGGAATACTGCTTTGGACAAAGCCTCATATATAGTCTCTTCTTGGAAAGGATGCATTATAGCCAAGCTTAAAAGAGTGATGCTACTAAAAACATTGATATGCCTCCTCTTTCTCCATCTGGCTTCAGTTTTCCCAGTACCATTTCCACTGGAGGCGAGGGTGAATAATATTTTCTTTCAGAGCTTTTGAGGCAGTTGCCTGAACCCTGTTAAAAGAATATACATATATCCTGACTATTGTCATGGTGGGGTTAGAATGCTTATTGCTATTGTTTTTTTTTTCATTGCTTATTTTTTAAGATGAATATACCCCACCTCCTCCAACCTCAACCCTCTTTTTGGTATTCCTTGATATACTTTTCTACATTACCCTTATGCCAGGTTTGGCAACCCCATAGAGATTCCTAGGAATTTTAGGAAATATAAGCCACCCTATTATTTGGTTACACTATAGCAATAGAGGCTGACACCCACCACCATACTAGCCTCCACCAGGGATACTTATAGCATTCTGTTCTTGGGATTCATTTGTTGGCTTCCCTCTGCTGGTAGATACCAACGGACACAACTAAGAGCATAGTCTTCTCACAGAAAACAGACCCTGGGATTTCTATACACCCATGGGATGTGACTTGGCTGACATGCCATGGTAGGCTAGGAGTTCAAAACACCTTGAAACACATATCAGTGGAAGACAGGATGTGCCCTCAGAACACCTGTCCCAATGTTCTGGAAACTATGTGGTACTTCTTTTTAGAATGCCCTTTTAGTCACTCTTTATGGATACTTCTGCTTCATAAATGGAAAGAAAAGGCACTCATGACTCTCACTTATGATATTCTAATTTATGGGATACCCCCCCCCCGCATTACAACATTATCACCCTAGTACCCTAATGCTTAATTTTTGCCTTGTGTGGATTTTACCTATGACAAGCTAGATGTGCTTTTCTTTTACAGCAAAAAACTTATACTACCACTCAAATCTTAACTCAAATTATGCAAAATGTGCAGTCTATTTATGATGTTGAAAGGAAATCTGTACCCTCCTTTGTATTTCAAAGGAACTGAAGAAATTGTGCATGGCTTTTGACTGCACTACCTTAAAGAAGATTTAATTTTCTAATCTGTTTAAAGTACAGTTCTGTATGTTTTTTTTGTGGTTTATGTTTAAGTATATTTGATTATATTTTTGTTCTGTGATTATTTTCTTCTCTAATAAAACATTCCCCTACTACTCCTTTTGAGAAGTGCCATGGGATCTTTAATGTCCACCTGAACAACCACCAGAACAGTCAGACGGGACCTCGGTTTAATGTCTCATCCAAAAGACAGCACCTCTGGTGTGCAGCATCCCCCTCATGATGCACTACAGTGTCAGTATTGGGATTTACCCCAACTGCCTGGTATGGAGCTAGAACCCACAATCTTTCAATCTTCCAGCCACAGGGGTGAGTGTGCAACCTGCTGAATCACTGCCACTGCCACTGCCACTGCTGAGCCATTGACACTTTTTGCAAAATGTAATGTAATCCCAGCTTCACACCTTCATGCCAAGAAAACCCTGTAGAAAGAATCAGTTCTTAATTCCTCACCTTTCTGCCTGCGTAGTTCACTTTGGTTAATTCTTTTATGTTGCCCCTGTTCTGTAGTCCTTCACACATAGATCTCTACCTTGACTCTTGAGAAGCCTTTGCCCTGATATTAGTGTTTATGTGCCTTGCTACTTCTCTTTCTTCCTTGCTCAGTGTCAAACTTCCAGCAGATGGGGGCCGGGGGAGAGCTACTCTTTTTCTTCAAGGATCAGGAGTCTTGTGCATCTTGGTGATCCCGCCCTTCCTGCTCCCTAACAGGACGTTCCTGCTGCCAGTCAAATCCAGTGCCTATAAAAGTGGAACTGACTAAGGGTGAGATGGTGGAGGAGTGGGTGGGAGGGTAATACCATCATGTAACAGGCTCTGACTCCGTCACTGTGTCACCAGTAATTGAAGGCCCCAATTTACCTTGCAGACCCTACACTTCTGAAAAAAAGTATCTGTCTGCTTACCCCCTAGTCAGATGTGTCCTAGCAGAAAAGTTCTAGCTGACTTAGTCAGCTGCCTTCTTAGCCTTGCTCTGATAGCAAGATTGCTCTCTTGCCAAAAGCTAACTACATTTAAGTCTAAATGCAGACACCAGGTTTAGTTCTGCCTGAGCCACACACCCCAATTTACAGCTCTCCTCATAACCCAGCTAACTGCAAAGATGATAACAGTTCCCTTCCCATAACTCATAAAAAAACACCATTCAAAAATTCATTCTCCGATTACTACTATCACCATCAAACAAAAAATTATTTACTGGAAAATAGAGCTTACTTTTCATTTATCTACAAACAATTTTGAGACTTGTGAAATGAGATATAAAGTGTTACTGATTATGAGTGTTTGTCCCATAAAACTAATAATTTAAAACAAAGAAGTTTTCAATCCCAGGCGGGTTGGGGGTACAGAGAAGCCTCTACAAGGAGCAGAGTGGAGGGCTGTAATCCCTATTGAAAGCTATAATGCATTCTTTCATTTATTAGGCGCTGCAGAGAAGAACAGGGAAAAGCCTGTGATGGAGGAACGGTAGCGGCTTACCAGAGATCAGG
The DNA here is from genome assembly GCA_016271365.2 of Neoceratodus forsteri. Taxonomy (NCBI): domain Eukaryota; kingdom Metazoa; phylum Chordata; order Ceratodontiformes; family Ceratodontidae; genus Neoceratodus; species Neoceratodus forsteri. The sequence goes on along the minus strand of JADMNL010000022.1, from coordinate 629,152,653 downwards.
GTTGCTGTTAAGTTACCTTTTATTTTACAGTTTAGGAGCTGCAGGAAGGAACAGGGAAAAACCTCTGATGGAGGGATGACAGCAGCTTAACAGAGACCGGGGCTGCTGCTATTTTTCCTTTGTTTAAGAACTGCAGGGAGGAACAGGGATAAGTCTGTGACCGAAGAACGCAACAGCTTAACCAGAGATCCAGGGTTGCTGATAAAAAATGTCTTTTTTGACAGGGTTTGCAGTTGCAGAGATGGCTTGCAAACTACAGCACACTAACCTGACTTAGTTGATTGTTTTCTACAGTAGACTTAGCACAGCTGAAAAGCCACTCAGTGACATAGTAAACCAGCAACATAGAAACATAGACTTTGATGGCAGATAAGGACCGCTTGGCCCATCTAGTCTGCCCATTCCCTACCGACAGGATAGGCCGCAGATCCTAGTTAACCAACAGCCTATTTCTTCCTACCCCCCACAAGAATTGCCTTATGTCTGTCCCATGCATTCTTGAATTCTCCCTCAGTTTTAGACCCCACAACCTCCTCAGGAAGGCTGTTCCATGCATCCACTACCCTCTATGTGAAATAATACTTCCTCACATTGCCCCTGAACCACCCCCCATCTTTAAATTGTGTCCCCTTGTTCTTGCACGTCTCTTTTTCTGAAAGATGCTACCCTCTTAGACTTTGTTGATTCCACTGAGGTACTTAAAAGTTTCTATCATGTCCCCCCTCTCCCTTCTTTCCTCAAGGGTATACATATTAAGCTCCTTTAGTCTCTCCTCATATGGCTTCTCTTGCAGACCCTGCACCATTTTAGTTGCCCTCCTCTGGACTTCCTCTATCCTGTCTATGTCCTTGCTGAGATGGAGTCTCCAGAACTGGACACAGTACTCCAGATGGGGTCTCACCAACTGTCTGTACAGAGGGATAACAACTTCCTGTTTTCTGCTGCTGATGCCTCTCCCTGTTCATCCCAGTATACCCCAGCCCTCCTAACTGCCTTCTCACATTGCTTGCTAACCTTAGGGTCATCTGATATGATTACCCCAGGTCCCTTCCCTTTTTTGTTGTTGTTACTACCTCCCCCATTGTGTATTCTTCCCCTGGGTTCTTGTTTCCCAGGTGCATTATTTTGCACTTCTTTGCATTGAATCCTAGCTGCTATACTTCTGACCATTCCTCCAACCTTGCCAAGTCCCTTCTCATCCTTTCCACGCTTCCTTGTGTATCAACCCTGTTGCAGATATTTGTGTCATCTGCAAAGAGGCATACTTTTCCTTCCAGTCCCTCTGCAATGTCACTTATGAAGACATTAAAAAGGACTGGACCCATTACTGAACCCTCACAGTTGCCCACTAGTAACCCCTCTTTCTTCAGTGGACTCCATTTACAATTTCCTTCTGTGTCCTGTTGTCCAGCCAATGTTTTACCCAGGCTACCACCCTGGGACCCACTCCCAGGCTGGTTAATTTGACTATTAATCTTTTGTGTGGGACTGTGTCAAATGCCTTGCTAAAGTCTAGGTAAGCCATGTCCACAGCCCCTCCCTGGTCTACTACTTTGGTCACCCAGTCAAAGAACTCTGTTAGATTCATCTGACATGACCTTCCCACTGTGAATCCATGCTGCCTTGAGTCCTGTGCATCACTGGCCTCTAGGTACTCAACTATTCTTTCCTTCAGAAGTGACTCCATCACTTTCCCTACCACAGAGGTCAGACTGACAGGTCTGTAGTTTCCTGCCTCTGTCTTGGTTCCACTTTTGTGAAGGGGAATCACATCTGCCTTCCTCCAGTCCTCAGGTACCACACTATCCTCCCGTGATTTATTAAAAAGAGTAGCCAGTGGTTTCACTAGTTCCCCCTTAATTCTTTTAGAAGTCTGGGGCGAATTCCATCAGGCCCCATTGCTTTGTCCACCTTCAGTTTTAGGAGTTCTTTCAGAACCCTTTCTTCTGTCAAAGGACTGGGATCGATCCCCCCTATCAAGAGTGCTTCTGTTAATTGGATTAGGCATTTCCCCCTCCTCTTTTGTGAATACTGAGCAGAAATATTCGTTCAGTAACCTTGCTTTTCACTGTCCCCTCTGCCCCACCACTGTTCATTCTATTCAGCCTCACTATCTCCCTTTGTCTTTCTCATGCTTGATGTGCCTATAAAGGTTTTATCCCCTTCTTAACCAGTTGGCTATCTTTTCCTCAGTTTGGGCCTTTGCTATTCTGACTTCCCTCCTGCTTCCTTCTGCCTTAACTGGTACAGCTCTCTGTTCTGCTCCTTCTGTGTTTCCTTATACTTCGGAATGCTATCTTTTTCTTCCTGACTTTCACAGCCACCTCTTTTGAGAACCATAGTGGCTTTTTCTTTCATTTTGATTTGTTTATTTGCTTCACACATAGGCTTGTTGCCTCTGTGATGGCAGTTCTGATGATTCCCCATTGTTGCTCCACACCTCCTTCTAGCCTGTTTGCTAGTGCTTTTCTGAGGCACTCTACCATCTTGCCAAAGTCAGCCCTTCTAAAGTCCAGTACCCTCCTTTTGTATGGCTTGACTCTGTATCTGAGTTTAACGTGAACCACACTGTTTGATGGTCACTTGTTCCCAGATGGTAACCCACTTCTAGATCTGAGATCCTCTCACTGCCCTATTTGAGAGTACGAGGTCTAAGATTGCTCTTTCATGAGTGGGTTCCAAAACTAGCTGTCTGAGGCCTGCCACCTGTAGGGCATCAAGAATGGCCCTGCTCTTAGATGAGGCTGCAGCAAATGTGCTCCAGTTAACATCTGGCATATTCAAGTCTCCCATCAACAGTATCTCCCCTTTCTCTGCCATTATAAGAATGCCTTCTATCATATCCTTGTCCATTCCTTCCCCTCCCTTCCCCCTGACATGGGAGTCTGTACACAACCCCTGTGCGGATTGTGGTGCCCTTTCCAGTCTCCAAGGTGACCCACAGTGCCTCCTCTCCTCCCTGTTTACTCTTTTTTTCAGTTGCATTTATCCCTTCCTTTACATAGAGAGCTACTCCTCCCCCTCTTCTCCCCTGCCTGTCTCTCCTGTAGGTTATGTACCGTGGTATGTTAACATCCCAGTCATGGTTCTCTGTGTACCATGTTTCTGTGACTGCTACGATATCCAGGCATCCCTCTTCCATCAAGGCCACCAGCTCAGGTGGCTTGTTGCCCAGACTATGGGCATTGGTACTCATTACCCTCCATTTCCTGATGGCCTTACTCCTTTTAGCTCCATCCCTGTCCTTCTTGCCTTTGTCACTTTCTCCATTTACTCCTGCCCTTCTCCCTATTGACATCTCTATGTTGGTGTTTACTGCACTTACTACCATGATTTTTTGCTGGGGATAGGATTTTCCTGCTCCTTTCCAGTGCCTCCCCCCCCTTGGCTACTTTAAATGCTTGCCAATGAAGCATTTAAACCTATCACCTAGGATCCTGGTTCCCCTTCTGGACAGATGCAACCCATCATGCCAGTATAGGCTTGCATCACTCCAGGTGGACCCCAGTCCCCAATGAAGCCAAATCCCTGAGCTCCACACCAGTTTTTCAACCACTGATTGAATCCCATGGTGCTGAACACCCTAGCCTCTCCTACGCCATAGATGGGCAGCACCTCCGAGAAGGTTACCGTGCGTGCTACTTGTCTAAGGCCCCTCCCCAATTCCACAAACTCTTCCTGCACTTCTCTAATCCCTTTCTTAGCCAGGTCATTTATCCCTAGGTGAACAATGACATCCAGCTCCCTTCCCTGTGCAGCTGCTCCGGCAATCCTGAGGATTTGCTCCCTGTGCCTCCCCAAGCCATGGTGCCAGGCAGGCACCTTACCTCCCTCTCCCCTTCCTCCCCCAGTTATACCTTCCTAACAATGGAGTCCCCCACCAGGAGTTGTTTCCTTCCCCTGTGGAGCCCCTGCCACCCTCCTGTGGGTCTCCTTTGTGGAGGTTCCCAGCATCCTCCTTGGTCTCCACTGCGGGTGCCTCCATAGAGGAACCACACTTTGCCAGAATGACATAAGAATTGTGGAGAGGTACAACTGGAGGGATGCGCTTTCTGTTCCACCACCCTCACCCTCCCTGAGCCCACTGTGGTTCAACCACTCCTCTTTCTTGGCAACCTCTGAGGCAATGGCAGTGGCACTGGTGGTCCCTGGATGGAAGAGGAGGTCCCACAAATCCTGGCCAACTCAGCCTGGAGATAAGCAACCTCCTCCCTCAGCCCAGAGAGGTACCTGCAGATGGGACAACACCGCATCCTCCAGAACGTCTCCCGGAAGACTGCTGCACCATAGCCACTGTACTGCACCACTCCATTAATGTCTTATTTCTGACCCCTTAACTGTTTGTAATCCTTACTCTTTCCTCTTTTTTTTTCTCTCTCTCTCTCCTTACTTTCTGCCTGTGTGCCCTTTAAGCTCCTGATTGTCCTGTTCTGAGACAAGAATATCCTATATTTCTCAGTAGACCCCTTACTTGCTCAGAGGCAGACCTCCTGCAACTAGATGGGGCTGGAGAGCTACTCTTACCCTTCTAGGATGGTGGGTCTTTGGTGGCTCTGTGATCACTCACTTCCTGCTCCCAAACAGGAAGTTCCTGTTGTCAGTCAAATTCTGTGCCTATAAAAGTAGAACTAGCTTTGGGTGGGGAGGGGGAGGGAAGGAGGCAATATAGTCCCAGTAGAGAAGTCCACTCACAGAACACTCCTTCCTCCTGGTGTCTTCTACCAAGCTACTAACAGAATCTTTTTAAGGCAGTCTTTAAATGTAGCTTCCTTCTAGCTAAACCACTCCCCCTTCTTACTAGATCTTTCTACAAGTCATTTAAACCTCACAGCTATCAGGTCCTTTCAATCACCTGAGATTTACACCTAGATAACTGTTCAGATAACCATTCAGTTCAGTTAACTCAGACAAACACACATTTTTTTGTTTTGTTTGTTAGCTTTTACCCAAAATTAAAGTTCCAAGTACAAGAGTTCTACTTCTTTAGTCCCAGCAGAGAAGTCCAGTCACACAGCAGTCCTTTCTCCTGGTGTCTTCTGCCAAGCTACTAGCAAAATCTTTCTAAGGCAGTCTTTAAATGTAGCTTCCTTCTAGCTAAGCCACTCCCCCTATGTACTAGATCTTTCTACAAGTAATTTAAACCTCACAGCTATCAAGTCCTTTCAATCACCTGAGATTTACACCTAGCTAACTGTTCAGATAACCATTCAGTTCAGTTAACTCAGACAAACACACACTTTTTTTTGTTTTGTTTGTTAGTTTTTTTAACCCTAAATTAAAGTTCCAAGTACAAGAGTTCTACTTCTTTAGTCCCAGCAGAGAAGTCCAGTCACACAGCAGTCCTTTCTCCTGGTGTCTTCCGCCAACCTATCGCCGAGTAGTGGACAGAAGGCACAGGAATTTGAATCTACTCTCAGGACTTTAATGGAGGAGTAGGAAGGCAGTTGAGCTGCAGAAGCCTTCAAACCCAGGCAGTCAGGGGAATGGTTGAGCCACTACAAGGAGTGGAGTGGAGGACTGTAATCAATATCGAATGCTAATACTGCATTCTTTCATTTATTAGGAGCTGCAGGGAAGAACGGGGAAAAGCCTGTGATGGAGGATTGGCAGTGACTTACCAGAGATCAGGGCTGCTGTTAATTTACCTTTTGTTTTACAATTTAAGAACAGCAGGCAGGAATGAGGATACGCCTGTGACAGAGGAACGGCAGTGGCTTAACCAGAAACTGGGGCTGCTAATAAAAAAATTCCCTTTTTTTCACAGGGTTTGCTGTTGCAGGGAGTGCTATCAAACTACAGCAAACTAACCTGACTTAGTTGATTATTTTCCAAAGCAGACTTAGCACAGTTGAGGAGTAGTCCCTCCCATCCATCCCACATTCCACCCACCCCACATCCCAACCACCTTGAGCTCATCCTTATTTGTAGGCACAGGGGTTTGAAAAGTATCCTACCTTCAGACAGGAAAGGGAGGGCCTAAAGGAAAAAAGAAGGAGAGAGATGCTAAAACAAATAAGAAAAAAGGGGTTTTGGCTGGAGAGAGGTGCACAACTAGAGAGGGAGACAGTGGGTCCTGAAGTAGAATAGCAACTGAGGGTGATAGGTTAAAACCTCAGGAAAGGCAGGTTTAAGGGAGCCAGGAAGAATAGAATAAAATAAAGCTAAGAGCTCCGAAGGAACAAAACAAAGGGGGAAAATAGGACAACAAGCAGAATGTGGGGAGTGGTGCAATGCAGTGGATGTGGGGCAGCCATTTTCAGACAAACCTTCTGGATGCTGAAGTGCTGCCTTATCCCTGTGCACCTCTCTGGATGGAAGGAAGATATTGCCAGACTCAGAAGTGAAGTAATCTGGGTCAGGAGTACCTTCAACCCCACCCAGATACCACTCAATCCAACTCCTGTGCCTCAAAGGATGCCAAGAAAGGGAGGCACTTGGACAACAGTGGGCACTGTGAGAAAGAGGGAGGTTGGGCACAGGCACATCCTGAGACCGATACCACTATGAAATTCCTATGCTGCACTGGCAAAAGGGGACTGCCATATTGAGGTACCCAGAGTAGTGGAAAGGACGGATGTGGAGGTCAACCAGGGTGGTGACCTCAACGGGGGAAGCAGAGGACCTCTGAGGAGAAGGAAGCAATTCCTGGTGGAGGACTCAATCGTAAGGGGTATGAAGCTAGGCACAGGGGAGGAAGAGGACAGGGAGGTGAAGTACCTACCAGAGGCCGCTGCAAGGAGGGATGGGAGGAGGATCCTAGGGATCACTGAGAGGGCAGGAAGGGAGAGGGAGCTGGATGTCATGGTCCACTTAGAAACTAATGACCAGGCCATGGAAGAACTGGAGGTAGTACAGGAGGAGTTAAGGAGACTGGGGAGGGGTCTGAGGCTGGTAGTTAAATCCATCACCTTCTCGGAGGTGCTACCTATAATGGACATGGGTGAGAACAGGAGCATATGTACCAGGAACTTCAATGCATAGCTGAAGAATTCTTGTGTTGAGGTGGGATTTGGACTCATTGGGGACTGAAGGCCCACCTGGAGGGATGGAGGCTTGAGCAAGGATGTTGGCCTGCATCCATCCAGGAGAGGTACTGAGATCATCAATGAAATGTTTAAGTGCTACATTGGTGGGAATTTAAACTAGCCAAAGGTGGGAGGGGAAATTGTTTAACCAGGAAAGGCATACTGAGCTGGAGCTTGTTTCCAAGTGCGATCTGGGAGCACAAGGATGTTAATTAACTTGCTCAGGGTCACACAGTATGCAAGTGGGGGCTATGGGATTCAAACCCAGGTCTCCAGGTTTGCAGCTCAGTGCCCATAACCACTGCGCTGAAGTGCCTCCGGGAGGGGCAGACTGTTAGACAGGGAAGATAACTGTCCACCCCCAAAGGCTAGCAGGGTTATTGGGGAGCAGGAGGGGGAAAAATGGCAAGAGAACCATATGCAAAGGAAACACAACAGGGATTACAGAAGGGCAGCAGGCAGCAGACACACAATAGAAAATATAGACAGTAAGAAACACAGGAATAAGACAACAGGCAGAAACATCTGGAAGGCCATGTCCACAAATGCCAGGAGCTTGGGCAATAAAGTAGCAGAACTTGAGGCCATCAAGTGGAGCAGGATCTAGATACAGTGGCAGTAAAAGAGACCTGGTTTAACGAAAAAATAGACTGGGAAGTTGCAAGACCGGGTTATGCGCTATTCGAGAGGGACAAAGTGGGAAAAAAGGGAGGCGGGAGAGCACTGTACGTAAAGAACACTATTAAAGCCACAGAAATGCCAAGAGACAGTGTGGAGGAGCAGATGTTATGGGTAGCACTGGAAGCAAACAGAGGGGTCATAATTAGGGCAGGGGTTATCTACAGACCCCCTACACAAAAGAAGAAAATGGATAAGGAAATGATGAAACCAATCAGGGAGATGTTCAAAGGTGGGAGGTAATACTGATGGGAGATTTCAACATGCCTGATGTGGATTGGAGCATCCCAGTAGCATCAACTAATAGGAGTAGGGAGGCCCTGAAGAAGCTAAAGGGAGCATTGCTAAGACAGCTTGTAGATGAAACTGCATGGGAGGGGGCCATACAGGACCTGATACCGTCAGAGACAGTGACCAGAGTCACAGTGGGTGAACACCTTGGGACGAGCGATCACAAAACAGTACGCTTCAAGTTAAGAATTGGGCAACAAGCATTTCACACCAAAACAAAGGTTCTAGATTTCAGGAGAGTAGACTTTAGGAAAATGGGAGAGGCAGTTAGCAGGACTCTGGCAAGGATACAAAATAAGGAGGGTAGAGGAAAGGTGGATAAAATTAAGAAGGCCTTAGAAGAAGCTGTGAGCCTATGTATTAAACAGGTATCACAGAACTAGAGGAAGAGGAGACCACATTGGTTCTCACAGAAAGTAGCAGAGGTGGTTAGGGCAAAAAGAATAGCCTTCAAGAAATTCAAAACAACGCAGGGGGAACAGGATAGGAATGAGTATAACAGCAAAAGGAAAGAAGCAGTAAAAGGGATCAGAGAAGCTAAAGCGCTCATAGAGGAGAACAAAGCAAACTCAGTGAAGCAGGGGGATAACAAATTTTACAGAGATATACCAGCGAAAAGAGAAAAAACAAGACAGAAATAGTGAGACTCAAGGGGGGGGAGAGAATGTGTGGAGGAGGACCAATTGAAGGCAGACACACTGAACAAGTATTTTTGTTCAGTATTCATGAAAGAAGGGGAAGGAAATGGTCCACAGATGAAGCAGAAATGAAGGAATGGTGGTGGGGGGGTGGACATAAGCCACTTTGCAGAGGAGAGAGTACTTAGGGAACTGAAGAAATTTAGAGTGGACAAGGCTATGGGACCCGCCGGGGTGCACCCAAGTATATTAAAAGAGCTGAAGAAAGATCTGGCTGGTCCATTGGCAGCCCTGTTTAATCTATCCTTGGAAACAGGGGTAGTACTGGGAGACTGGAGGAGGGCAGATGTGGTGCTGATCTACAAGAGTGGAAAGAGGAAGGAGGAAGGGAACTATAGACAGGTAAGCCTGACATTGATGGTGGGGAAGGTAATGGAGACATTACTGAAAGAAAGGATGGTGGAGTACCTAACCAGTAATAACTTGCAGGATCCAAGACAGCATGGATTCACAGGTGGGGGATCATGCCAAACTAACCTAATTGAGTTCTTCAACTGGGTGACAAGAGTAGTGGACCAAGGGGGAGCACTGGATGTTGCTTACTTGGATTTCAGGAAGGCCTTTGATACAATTCCACACAGGTGATTAGTTAACAAGCTGAACAGTCTAGGGGTGGGGAGAAAAGTGGTAAAGTTGGTGCAGAACTGGCTAAGCAACAGGAGCCAGTGGGTAGTAATGAATGGGGGAGATCAGAAAAGAGGAAGGTGACAAGTGGGGTACCACGGGGGTCCATCCTGGGGCCTTTACTGTTCAATGGTTTCATTATACATTGCAGATGGACTACAAGGAAAAGTATACCTGTTTGCAGATGACACAAATATCTGCAACAGGGTTGACACACAAGAGGGAGTGGATAGGATGAGAAGGGACTTAAACAAACTGGAGGAGTTGTCACAGGTGTGGCAGCTGGGGTTTAATGCCAACAAGTGTAAGGTCATGCACATAGGGTGAAAGAACCCAAAGGCAATATACCAAATAAGACGTGAGTTAGTGGCAATAACTAACCTTTAAAGGGACATAGCAGTCATAGAAACATAGAATTTGACGGCAGATAAGGACCGCATGGCCCACCTAGTCTGCCCATTTCCCTACCTAACGGATAAGCTGCAGATTCTAGTTAACCAACCGCCTACTTTCTCCTACACCCCACTAGAATTGCCTTATGTCTGTCCCACGCATTCTTGAATTCCCCCACTGTTTTTGACTCTACGACCTCCTCAGGAAGGCTGTTCCATGTATCCACAACCCTCTCTGTGAAGAAATACTTCCTCACATTACCTCTGAGCAGTCCCCCCATCTATCTTCAAATTGTGCCCCCTTGTTTTTGCACATCTCTTTTCTGAAAGATACTACCTCTTGGACTTTGTTGATTTCCTTGAGGTATTTGAAAGTTTCTATCATGTCCCCCCGTTTTCCTCGAGGCTATACATCTTTAGTTCCTTTAGTCTTTCTTCATATGTCTTCTGATGCAGAGCCTGTATCATTTTGGTTGCCCTCCTCTGGACAGCCTCCACCCTGTCTATGTCTTTGTGGAGATGGGGTCTCCAGAACTGTACACAGTACTCCAGATGTGGTCTTACCAACTGCCTGTACAGAGGACCAACAACTTCCTGTTTTCTACTGGTGATGCCTCTCCCTATGCATCCCAGTATCCCCCAAGCCCTCCTAACTGCCTTCTCACATTGCTGGCCCACCTTTAGGTTGTCTGATATGACTACCCCCAGGTCCCTTTCCATTTTTGTTGTTGTTAGTACCTCCCCAAGACTTGTGTACGCTTCCCCTGGGTTTTTGTATCCAAGGTGCATTACTTTGCACTTCTTTGCATTGAATCTAAGCTGCCATACTTTTGACCATTCCTACAACCTTGCCAAGTCCCTTCTTATCCTTTCCACCCTCCTTTGTGTATCAGCCTTGTTGCAGATCTTTGTGTCATCCGCAAAGAAGAATACTTTTCCTTCCAGTCCCTCTGCAATGTCACTTATAAAGACATTAAAAAGGACCAGATCCAGTACTGAACCCTGCAGTACCCTGCTAGTAACCCCCCTTTCCTCAGAGTGGACTCTGTTTACTATTACCTTCTGTGTCCTGTTGTCCAGTCAATGTTTAACCCAGGCTACCACCCTGGGACCCATTCCAGGCTGACTAATTTGTTTATTAATCTTTTGTGTGGGACTGTGTCAAATGCCTTGCTAAAGTCTAGGTAGGCCATGTACACAGTCCCTTCCCTGGTCTACTACTTTAGTCAACCAGTCAAAGAAATCAATTAGATTCATCTGACATGACCTTCCGGCTATGAATCCATGCTGCCTTGGGTCCTGTGTGCCACTGGCCACTAAGTATGCAACAGTTCTTTCTTTCAGAAGTGATTCCATCATTTTCTTTCCTTTCCATTTTTGTTGTTGTCAGTATCTCACCCCCCACTGTGTACTCTTCCCCTGGGTTTTTGTTTCCCAGGTGCATTACTTTGCACTTCTTTGCATTGAATATAAGCTGCCCTACATTTCACCATTCCACCAACCTTGCCAAGTCCCTTTTCATCCTTTCCACCCCACCTTGTGTATCAACCCTGTTGCAGATCTTTGTGTCATCTGCAAAGAGACATACTTTCCCTTCCAGTCCCTCTGCAATGTCATTTATAAAGACATTAAAAAGGACCGGCCCCAGTACTGAACCCTGCGGTACCCCACTAGTAACACTCCTTTCTTCACTGTGGACTCCATTTACTATTACCCACTGTGTCCTGTTGTCTAACCAGTGTTTTACCAAGGCTACCACCCTAGGACCCACTCCCAGGCTGGCTAATTTGTTTATTATTCTTTTGTGCGGGACTATGTCAAATGTCTTGCTAAAGTCTAGGTAAGCCATGTCCACAGCCCCTCCCTGGTCTACTGCTTTGGTCACCCAGTCAAAGTAATCAATTAGATTTGACTGACATGACCTCCCTCTGTGAATCCATGCTGCCTTGGGTCCTGTGCCCCACTGGCCTCTAGGTACTCAACAATTCTTTCCTTCAGAAGTGATTCCATCATTTTCCCTACCACTGAGGTCAAACTGACAGGTCTGTAGTTTCCTGCCTCTGTCTTGCTCCCACTTTTGTGAAGGGGAATCACATCTGCCCTCCTCTAGTCCTCAGGTACCACCCCATTCTCCCATGATTTATTAAAAACATTAGTCAGTGGTGTTACTAGTTCTTCCCTTAGTTCTTTTAAAATCCTGGGGTGAATCCCATCAGGCCCCATTGCTTTATCCACCTTCAGTTTTAAGAGTTCTTTCAGAACTCTTTCTTCTGTGAAAGGACTAATATCAACCCCCTTATTCAGAGTGCTTCTATTGACCAAATTAGGTATTTCCCCCTGCTTTTCCATTTTGAATACTGAGCAGAAGTATTCATTCAGTATCCCTGCTTTTTCACTGTCGCTCTCTGCCCAACCACCTTCCTCTTTGTTCAGCCTCAGTATCCCTGCCATAGTCTCTCTTTGCTCCCTATTGTACCTATAAAAGGTTTTATCCCCCTTCTTAACCGAGTTGGCTATCTTTTCCTCAGTTTGGGCCTTTGCTATTCTGACTGCCTTACCCGCTTCCTTCTGCTTTAACTGGTACAGTTCTCTGACCTGGTCCTTCTGTGTTTCCTTATACTTCATGAATGCTGTCTTTTTTTCCCTTACCTTCCCAACCCCTTCTTTTGAGAACCATAGTGTTTTTTTCTTTCATTTTGATTTGTTTATTTGCTTCACACAAAGACTTGTTGCCTCTGTGATGGCGGTTTTGATATTTCCCCATTGTTGCTCAACCCCACCTTCTTGCCTGTTTGCTAGTGCTTTTCTGAGGCACTCTCCCATTTTGACAAAATCAGCCCTCCTGAAGTCCAATACCTTCACTTTTGTGTGACTTGACTCTGCAGCTAAGTTTATCGTGAACCACACTGTTTGGTGGTCGCTTGTTCCCAGATGGCTACCCACTTCAAGATCAGAGATCCTCTCTCCATCCCCATTTGAGAGTACCAGGTCTAAGATGCTCTCTCCCGAGTGGGTTCCAAAACTAGCTGTCTGAGGCATGCCCCCCTGTAGGGCATTGAGAATGGCCCTGCTTTTGGATGTGGCTGCAGCAAAGGTGTCCCAGTCAACAACTGGCATATTCAGGTCCCCCATCAGCAATATCTCCCCTTTCTATGCCATCCCAAGGATGCCTTCTATCATTTTCCTGTCCATTTCCTCCCCCTGAGACGGGGGTCTGTATACAACCCCTGTGCAGATTGTAGAGCCATTTCCAGTCTCCAGAGTGACCCACAGTACCTCCTCTCCTCCATGTTTACCCTTTAATTCTGTTGCTTTGATCACTTCCGTTATATAGAGAGCTACTCCTCCTCCTCTTCTTCCCTCCCTGTCCCTCCTGTAGATTGTGTACCCTGGTATGTTGACATCCCAGTCATGGTTTTCTGTGTACCATGTTTCTGTGACTGCTACAATATCCAGGCATTCCTCTTCCATCAAGGCCACCATTTCAGGGAGCTTTTTACCTAGACTATGGGCATTGGTACTCATTACCCTCCATTTTTTTTGTCTTTATTTCTTTTTGCCCCATCTCTGTCCCTACTGCCTTGGTCTTTTTCTCCATTTACCCCTGCCCTTCTCCCTATTGACTGCTCTATTTTGGTGTTTACCTCACTAATTAACTGATTTTTGGGGGCTAGGCTCTCCTCTCACGCCTCGCCCCTTGGCTAGTTTAAATGCTTGCCACTGAAGCATTTAAACCTATTATCTAGCATCCTGGTTCCCATCCAGGATAGACACAGACCATCATGCCTGTATAGGCCTGCATTCCTCCAGGTGGAGCCCCAGTCCCCAATGAAGCCAAATCCCTGAGCTCTGCACCAGCTTTTCAACCAGTCATTGAATCCCATGGTGCAGAGTGCCCTAGCCTCATCCATGCCATAGACAGGTAGCACTTCTGAGAAAGTTACCATGTGTGCTACTTGTCTAAGGCCCCTCCCCAACTCCACAAACTCCTGTTGCACTGCTCTGATCCCATTCTCAGCCAGGTCATTCGTCCCTAGGTGGATAATGACATCCAGCTCCCTCCCCTTTGCTGCTGCTCCCATGATTCTGAGGATTTGTTTCCTGTCCCTCCAAGCCTTGGCGCTGGGCAGGCACCTTACCTCCCTTTCCCCTCCCTCCCACAGTTCTACCCCCATAACAATTGAGTCCCCCACCAGGAGTTGTTTCCTTCCCCTGTGGGGTCCTGAGCCATCCTCCTGTGGGTCTCCATTGTGGAGGTTCCCAGCATCCTCCTTGGTCTCCACTGCAGGTGCCTCCATAGAGGAGCCATGCTTCGCCAGAGTGGCAAATGAATTGTGGAGAGGCACAACTGGAGGGATGCACCTTTGTTCCACCACCCTCACCCTTTCTGAGCCCACTGTAGTCCAACCACTCCTCTTTCTTGGCAGTCTCTGAGGTAGAGGCAGTGGCCTGGGTGGTCCCTGGGTGGGGGAGCAGGTTTCCTGAATCCTTGCCAGGTCAGCATGGAGATGAACAACCTCCTCTCTCAGACCAGAGAGGTGCCTGCAAATAGGGCAGCAACACAGTTTCCAGAATGTATCCCGGAAGACTGCTGCTCCACAGCCAGTGCATTGCATCACTCCCCACATGTCTGTGTTCCTTCCTGTTACAGATGTTTTTTTGTTTTGTGTTCTTGTTTTAGTGTGTGCAAACTTGTGAGTGTCTCTACCCCCTATTCAGTGTGCTGTGCTTTTAAGGATATGAACTGGTGTATGTTGTTAGCAGTTTTGAGGAGGTGATGTCAGAACCCCTGCTATAAAGGAAGTTATGCACTTGGGGTGGGGGGGTGAGGGGAAGGGTGGAGTGGGAGTAAACCCTATGCTATCCAGAAACAATCACCTACAACTCTTACCCTTCACCCCGGGGAGTGCCTTCCTTCCTTTCAGACACCTATTTTACAAAGGCTAAGTAACAGGTCTAGTCACAACTGACTGCAAATATCTCCCAGCTATAGTTCCTCCCTTGCAAATTAAAGTTAAAACTAAGAAAAGTCCACCCCAAAAACAGAATCAATACTAGTTACTTACACAGGTCCAAAAAGTAATAATTCAGTTCAGTAGCCCTACAAATTGTATATTTTGCCTGCTATACCCATTGTCTCATTTTTCTTACAGGTTAAATGGTTTTACTGGGCCTTGTATATATGTAAATTGTTGTATATTATCTTTTTATATTATTGTACGATTGCTTATGTTATTCTTGTCTATGTAAAAATACTTGTACTCTTATTTATATGACCACTCAGGTCCATCTTGTAAATGAGCTTCGCTCAATGATGTTCGCCTGACTAAATAAAGATTTGATTGATTGATTGATTGATTGATAACCTCCTTGTTTCAAGGAAGCTGTGACTGCTTTCTCACTCTCCCTGTCTTCAATGTGAGAAGGAGACTGCAACACCTCTGAGACAAAAAAAAAACCTTTTCAGCAAAAAATAAATAAATAAAATAGGGGCAAACAGTAATTTTGCTTAGCCTAATAATAAAAAGTCACAAAAATTTAAGCACCACCTGTAATAATTTCACAGAAGATATACCCTGTAAGAAACACTTTGCTACAGAGAAAAATAAAGCAGTAGCAGAAGATATACCTTGCAAAAGACAATTTGAATCAGAAGATTACCGCAATAATCTGTTAGCATGCACCTGCAGGCACACCTTGTAATAATGCAGCAGAAGGTATACCCAGCAACAGCAATGTGAATCAGAGAAAAATAAAGCAATAAAATGTTAGCAACAAACAGTAACAATCCCTGTGTGTACAAAATAAAAACAACACACGGTAAATCTGCCTTGCCAAAAGTCTTAATCCTTTCCCTTACTCTGGTAAGGTTCTTAGTTCTGTCCTTTCAAGCTAGCTAAAAGGAAAGAGCTTAGGTGAAGATAGGTGCCTTGGCCAAACCTAGCCTTCCACTGCCAACAGATGACCTCAAAGTGGCAAGTCAGTATGGTAAAGCAGTGGGGGGTAAGGCAAGCAGGATGCTGCGTTGAATCGGGAGAGGAATAATAAATAGAAAGAGGGAGGTAATATTGCCCCTCTATAGGTCTCTGGTGACACCCCATCTCAAGTACTGGAGGCAGTATAGCGCAGTGGCTTAAGACTCTGAGCTGCAAATCTGGAGACCTGGGTTTGAATCCCACAGCCCCTACTTGTGTATACTGATTGACCCTGAGCAAGTCACTTAACTTCCCTGTGCTCACAGGTTGCACCTGTAAAAAAGCTTTCAGCTTAGTGTGTCTCACCTGGTTAAACAATTGGAAAAAAAAGTACTGTGCCCAGTTCTGGAGGCCCCATCTCAGAAAAGACATTGACTTGGTGGAGACACTGCAGAGAAGAGCTACCAAAATGGTACAGGACATGTATCAAAAAAACTATGAGGAAAAGCTTGGGGAGCTAAATATTTACTTACTGGAGGTAAGATGGGATTGGGGGACATGCCAGAGACATTCAAATATGTCACAGGGACACATAAGGTAGGGGAGAGCAGCTTTCTGCAGAAAAAGTTGAGCACTAGGACTAGGTGTCATGATATGAGGCTGGAAGTGGGGGAAGGGAGACTCAGAGACAATGTGAAGAGATACTTATGAATGGAAATGGTAGTTGAACCCTGGAACAGGCTACCAGAGAAAGTGGTGGGTGTAGACACCATGGAGGTATTCAAGCATGCATGAAATAGACACAGAGGACTAGTGAGACTAGCACAGAGGGGAAGTATGGACACAGGTCTGGCAGGATCTGTAGTAAAGAAGTAAGAATGAAACTAAAACCAGGGCAGACTAGATGGACCAGGAGATCCTTTTCTGCTGACAACTACTATGGAACTATGTAACTAAGTGAAAGATAATACCAAGAGTGAATTTGCATATTCACTCACATGGAACAACAGTCTGGGCAAGTTTACTGTATCTTTTATTTTGGACGTGGAAGCTATTATGTGCAGTAAATATTTACTAGTTATGTATGCAAACAAAAATGTGACAGTAGGTGTTCGCAGCAAACCTATTAAAGCCCCATTTTATAATTATAAGGCAGGTAGGAAAGTAAAACCCTAATTTCAGAGAGGTAGCATCCACTGATTGAACCTCTTCAGAGCACCCCTATCCCATTTTGACAAACCGCATTGCTCCTGGATCAAACAGGCACGGTAATCCTAGTTCTGCACTGTGACTCACCAGTTTCAGTGCAGTACCACCTAGTAGATAATGAATGAAACAGAAATGTTTAAAGTTCAATTTCTAATTGATTTAATGTTTCCCTTCAGTCAGTTTAAAGTCATCAAGATGTAACATTACAGAGAACTAGACTTCAGTATACCCTTGTGTTTTCCTTGGTTGACCTGTGTGCAGCACTGCATTCTTTGAACACAGACCTCCTCTTAGCGTAACTGTCAATAAGAAATGGATTATTCTGAATGTGCACAGGCAGCACTGAATTAAATTAGTCTTCCGGTGTTATGGTAAATCCCTTTGCTTTCTCTGCAGCTCACCATACATTCCTTGCCCACACATCAAAGGAACACTTGCCCAAGCATTTACACAGCTTTAGTTTAACAGACCTGTTTTACTTATAAGCTTGCCTAAGCTAGTACAAACCATCAGTAAAATCAATTTAACATACCCCTAATCTGGAGCTCAACTCCTTGTCCATATAGTTTCAACATGCCAATCTAAAATCTTTTGTATGAAAAACTTTATTCTGAAGCACAACTGGCATGAGCAGCAGGTCACCACAGAAAGCAATAATTCATATTGTAGCAGAACTGCAGCATTGCCATTTTACTCCATTTTTGATTGCATATCTTAAGACCATAGGATCATGTGATGGAAGTGGCCATGATAGTCCACTGAGACCACTCCTCATTTTTCAGTTGTTACAAGCATGATTGATCATTAACTCCATATAACTATCCAACTGTCTCTTAAATGTCACAATGGTTAAATTACATTATACTTGACCTTCCAAACTATTCCATAAGTTGATTACCCTCTGTGTTGTTCTTCTTCCTTGTAAGATGCCTTTCCTTTATTTTAAATATGTATTAGGACCTTGGAATGATAGCAATACCGGCCTTGAAACCCAGAATTAACTGCCAACATCTTACCTTTCCTATACAAACAACTACAGTAAGGGTTGATTAACTAACACCAGAAATAGGTCTAGCTAGTACTAGGGGTAGTTATTAGAGGGCATGATTTGTAATAGCAGGGTAGACTATATGGAAGTAATGATAGGAAGCACTTCTTTATCCAGAGTGTGGTGTGCATCTGGAACAGCTTACCCAGTGACTAGGGATGTTGCAAAGTTTTATTTTGCTTGCAAAGTTCTGGTAATGTTGTGAAATTCTTCACTAATTGCCAGTTTCATGCCTTTGGAATGAGTTTTCATGGGGGAGTGGTACTTTCTCATGCAAAGTCAGGCAAGGCCATCTCAACATTGCAAATGTGCCTATGAATGTGCATGACTTTGCTTAGAACGTGTCACTTCACCTATAAAAATGTTGCAAAGTCACCACTTTGCACTTCATGAACTTGGCAAACTTTGTTTTTCTGAAGTTTGCCAGATTCACACATCTTTATCAGGGACCTAATGGAGACTAATGTAAACAACTTTATACAGAATTGATACTATAGGTACACGGATAAGGGGAATGTCAGTAGTTAGTACCCCTGAACAGTGAGAGGCTGAATTCAATGGGCATCGGGCACTGTTCCATTCTTGTTGCCCAAGTATGAATCTTAGTATTTAGATTTGAAAGTTTAAAGAGGAGAACTGATTTTCATATTGCTGAACACAGGCTTTCTCAACAATTTTCTGCTTTTTTTTGAACACCTGGACCAGATTTGTTAAAAGGAGCATTGAGGACCCATTCCATAAATGCATTCCTGATGAGCCCAGACCTGACACATCTGAGCAGAGCTTAGGTCAGAGCAAAACTGCAGTTTCATATTGGAGGATTAATGCTGTGATTTGATGATGGTGCAGGAATCCATTCTGAATTGATGTTATAGTTCCATACCAACTGGACTAATGGCTGGTTTGAGAATGAACTGGATATGAAACATTAAGGTTTTCTAGACCTATAGGTAGACATGAGATTCTTTTCAGCTGATACAAATGTGATAAATATGAAATAACATATATAGAATAATGGCAGGGTAGGGGGTTATAACAAGATTTTATGCATCCCTGAGGGGTGGGATGCCTCATAAACCCCGAGAGTGTAGCTCAAGGGGTTTATTAAGGCATCCCACCTGAGGGTGTGTGTAAAATGTGAGTTTTACACCCCCTACCCAGCCTTTATTTTATATAATTGCAGGGGAGCGTTTTCTCATCACAGCAGCTATATAAAATATAAATATTGCTATGGAGTCATGGATCAGTTGGGTTTCAGTGTGGTCTGTGGCTCTTGGTAAACACCTTTGCTAATTTTTTTTTGTTGCCACCTTGAAATTCCCAGCTATAGCTCTTTTCAGTCATTTTTTTAAAACTAACCTGTCTGTTGAGTCCCAGTCCATGCTGCTGGCTGCTCCAAATGAAGATTGGATTGTCTCCTGAGACAGTCTCTGTGATTGGGAACAAGCTGGCCTTGAATCCTCAATTTTAGCTTACCTTCGAGTGGCTCTGTGGAACCACCAGACAGTCTTTACTTATCTTTTCCCAAGGCAGTTCTGGAGGCAGAGATCAGGGGTTGGTGAACTGTGTAGAGCTGGGGAATGGTGGCAGGCACCGAGGAGTGAAGGAGCAATGGTTTACACGATGATGAGAGGACTGCAGGTGACACATGCATGGTGTGAGAGTGTTTACCATTATAACCTGTAGGTTATAATACGAATTATAACTGGGGTTCTCTATGGGAGAAAACGTTCCCCAGTTATTATGCAGTTATTATGGGGTGCATAATAGGAATGCATTCAATGAAGAGAGATATGATGCCACCTAAACCACAAGAGCTAAGCTTGAGTTATAAAAGGCATCACATAATGAGGATGTGTAAAAATTCAAGTTTTTCTCCATATCCACTTTTAATTAATGATCCCAGGGTTTTGTTAAAGGTAAACTGAACCTGAGTTTTCTAATGAAGGCTGTAAGAAATTGAAATTCCCAGTACTCAAGTTTAGTTTCTCCAGTGATCCATACCCCTTTTATGTATATTTCTTAAATGTATCTAGTTGATTGACTCTTTTTTTTTTTTTTTGCTCCCTCCCAGCTCTGGGCTGGCCTCTCCTTTGGGCCACCTATGCCCTCCATGCCGTACTGCCTTGGATCAGTCACCTCTTCACCCCATATTGCAGCCCCCCATGTAACCCCCGGATGTAACCCTTCACCAGGTGGGTCTCTCTCCTCTGAGGGGAAAGGCACCAGTGGGGTGGCCAGTGCAATACTTGCCCGGATGCTGCTGGGATGGTGTGTGCACTGTCCTCAGACTCATAGCAACAGGAGCTGGCAACCTTCATCTGGTTAGCTATGGGGCTCTTTTCCCATTTTGCTCCCCGGTGAGCATGGTGTGCCACTAACATAATGGTGATGCCGATGTTCACCATGCCCCCTTGGTGAATGGAACCCCATGCATTGCCATTCCCCCAGCCTCTGCTAGGGGTCAGCAATTGTGGGATCATGTCCCCACCCTCCTCCCAAGAGAAGGTGAGCCATCAGCCGACACTCAAGCCTTTTCTCCCCAGCTGGCCCCCCAGCACCCGAGGCTGTTCCCAAACCCGGGTCACTGGCGTCGCAAGCGGAAAACCAATCACTGTGCTGATGGGCCAGACAATTGTCTCTTTTTATTAATTTCTTATTTTTGAAAACAACACCCAGATCAGCAGGTTACCAATTAATCCATTAAACGAATGTTGGTGCAGTCCTCCAGGCAATCCAGTTAGAGTCTAACAGGACTACAGATTTGGAATCGCAGTGAGTACTAGTGTGGATTGATAGCTGAGTGGCCTTGGGGGGTCCCACTACTGCTCCTGTCCTGGGGGGGTTGGGTGAGGTGATTGGGGGGGTTGGTGAGTGGCTATGGCCCTGTTCCGACACTGGCACTGGATTGGAATGGCAGTGTGAGCAGGGGGTGCTGACCCCTGGCTTCCTTCCTCTGCTTGGGCTAGGGGGAGTGAACAGCTGCCTGCATCGTTAGACTTCAGTAGAATACCACCAGGAATATGCCCTTTGAGTGTGTAGGCTGCTGCCAGGCTGTCTGGGGCAGAGGAATATTGGCCTCATAATGGAGTGGTCTAATTAATCATTGCAGGCCTCTAGTTTGCTTAGTCCCAGCTAAATAGGCTCTCTAAGGTGTCTCCTTAACAGGGATATGGGATATAGGGAAATGACCGGTCATCTCCCTCCTGGCCGGGCCTGGATGCTCTCCCTGGGGATAGGGTCATACCTTTAAAATAGAATGAAGGCCTGCTTCACCATGTGAGCCCATTAAATAGGGTGTAGTTAGGAGGTCTTCTCAGCCTCGGGTCGCCTGGCGGTATTTGGCCACATTCATGAGCATAGGAGAGCCGGGAATAACCGGCACATTACCTGGGGCACAGATTGTATTATTCTAGTGGCATGAATGCTTGCACTGTCTGTCCTGGGCCTCATTGTGGGGGGAGGGATTATATTGCTTGCTGGAGGATGGCCCCCCTTGACCGCTTCCCTTTTTCTGTGGGGGAACTCTCATAGGGCCTGGCACTCAGTGGGGGTGCCCTACTCATGGAGTGCACTATGATGTGCCTAGGTGTTCTGGATGTATTGGGCCTGGCTCCTCCCACTGATCCCCCTGTGGAATTCCCCTCCCACCTTCCTTTGGGTTGGATGGGTGGGGAGAGCCCTTGAGCTGCTCAGTCTCCCACTGGCTCACAGCTGCTTATCAGTACCTGCTTTTCTCATTCCTTTTCCTATGGACTGAAATCTTTTATTGAACTACTGCTGACTATGAAGGACTTGATTGTTCCTACTGTTTGACCTTATCAAAGATGGCATGCGAATTACACGTGTGTACCTCATCACAGGTAATTCCCCCAGGGGTTTGCGCACCAGGCCCTCCATTGGATCCAAACGTACTGGGGTGGTGGTGGGGGGTCATGGGTGCTTCTGTTGAGTCCATGCCCTCTCATACATGGTGCTCCTACACTCTAACTGGCTCCCTTCTGAGGAACTAGATTCTAAACTACCCTCTTCCCCCCCTTCCTTTAACCACCGGGAGGGGGGTGGGCCTCAGGCTCTTTCGCCATGTTAAGTGAACTGGTTTTGTTGGAACTGCACCATTTATCCCTCCCTAAACTTCTCTTCCACCTTCCCCTTTTTCTTTTCAGCTCCTCTTAATATTAGTTGCCCTTTACACAGTCCTACCTACACCTGAATTTAGGGGCAAGAGTTTCCCCAGGGTCCCCTATCACATAGCTGAATGGGTACTCACACACGGACAGTCAGTTGACATGTCCCCAATTCATGCCACATGTGAGCACGCATAGATGGAAGTCACAGAAAACCCCCTTTACAGGGGTCTGTACATAGTTTGTTCCATCCAACTTCACCCCTATGCAATATTGTTTACTGTATTTAGCATCACAGTAGAGCCCAGTTGGCCAACTAGTTATCCCACAGTTTCGACCCCAATGCCCTTTTACCCCACCACACTGGACACCGAGCATCTAGCTATTGTTACTATCATAAGTGGAAAATGTTTCTGTACACAGGAGATAAATGTCTACCTTGACTGCAGATTTGGGGGAGGGGCTCGTGAGCCCATAAAATGGAAATCGACAGATTCAGATATGCAATATCCCTTTAAAATAATTTCCCACAATGTAAATGGGCTGGTCGGCCCAATCAAGAGATACTGAACAATCCGAGCACTTAAAAACTGAATCTGGATGCCCTTTTACTACAGGAGACACACCTATCCTCGGCTGAGCACCAGAAATTATTTAAATTCGGCTTTTCTGGACTGGTGGAGTCCTCCTACCAGCAGGGCAGGAGAAGAGGTACAGTGATTTTGATCCCCATGCATTCCCAATTACAAATTCTGGATCAATACTCAGATAGAGAGGGCAGATTGGCTCTGGCTGTGGTTAAATTAAATCAACAGATCCTGACATTATGTAGTATATATATCCCACTGGGCTCTGACGCCTCATCCATTCAGCATCTGATAGAGGCTATTTTAACGAGACAACTAGGAATTTAAATAGTAGGAGGCTACCTCAACTGTTAACTTAACCCCTCACTTGATTCGTCTGCAGTGTGACCCTCCCCACAATCCTCGGGACAAAAGCACCTATGGCGCTTACTCCTAGATGTGGGATTGGTGGACACATGGAAACAATTTCGTCCCTCCCAACAGAAATATACTTATTATTCTAGTGCTTTCAAGCACTATTCCAGACTTGATTATATTTGTATTGGGAAAGCATATATAGGTTTGGTCCGGTCAGCGGATATTCTTAACATCTGCCTCTCGGATCATGCTCCCACTACCCTAGAACTTAATATCTGGAGGGAAAGGAAAAATACACAATGGAGGTTTAATCCTTCATTGCCTAGAGACGGGAATTTAGGGACCTTCTGGAGAAATGAATCCCAGAAATCATCCAGGAGAACGCGTCCCCCCAGGCTTCACCTCAAACTCTCTGGGGCACTATTAAAGTGGTGCTTAGCGGTCACATCATAGCTTATGCCACCCATAAGAAATGACAGGATGAGTCCAGACTTCAAGCGCTATAGGAGAAACTCAAATTTCTCCAAGAGTCACACATGCAGGGTGACTCTGATTTACCCACCTTAATATACCAGGCTCAGGCAGAGATCCAATGTCTTCTGACAGCTAAGACGGAGCAGGCTTTGGCCTGGCTGAGACAGCGTTATTATGAAGGAGGGGCATGTGCTTCCAAGCTTTTGGCTTATCGTCTTCAAAACCAAATCCAGCAATGTACCATCTCTAAAATAAAAGACCCTATTTTGGGGCAGACCTATTATTCCACTCAGCATATACTTGATTAATTTAAGAAATACTCAAAGTCCCTTTATTCTTCCCTGGTAGAGCCAGACCCACACAAAATAACAGCCTTTCTTACTCAGCTTCACCTCCCTGCCCTTTCCACTTCCCAACAGGCACAACTAATAGTCCCAGTCTCAGAATTAGAACTTCAAGCTGCTTTTAGAGGCCTTAAGAATGGGAAAAGCTCGGGCCCTGATGGCTTTTGGGGCTGAGTTTTACAAGGTCAGATGGAACCTGGTACAGACTCCCATTCTGCAGGTTTTGCAAAAAGGACATGCTACATCCTCCTTCCCAGTTTCCTGGAGGCAAGCAACAATTTTGGTGATTCTGAAGCCACAGAAACCCCCACATTTATGCGATTCCTATCGCCCAATATCAGTATTCGACCAAGACTATAAGATACACACTAGTATTTTAGCCCACAGACTCGACCATATTCTCTCCTACCTAATACACCATGACCAATCAAGGTTCATTAAAGGCAAACAAACAACTGATAATATTAAACGTACTTTATATTTAATTGAGCATGCCCAATCTACAAAATTGCCGCTCCTGGTGTTAAGTTTCAATGTTCAAAAGGCCTTCGATATGGTTTCTTGGGGGTTCCCTTAGGCTGCCCTACAAAAATTTAAATTCCCAAAACTCTTTATGGAAGCCATCACAGGAGTATATACAGAACC
The DNA here is from genome assembly GCA_016271365.2 of Neoceratodus forsteri. NCBI lineage: Eukaryota > Metazoa > Chordata > Ceratodontiformes > Ceratodontidae > Neoceratodus > Neoceratodus forsteri. The sequence goes on along the minus strand of JADMNL010000022.1, from coordinate 629,128,239 downwards.
AGAAGCAATAGTGAAGCTGAACGGGTCACATTCTGACAGATTTCGTTTATTTCGGGGTACCTACCAAGGTTGTTCCCTCTCCCCCTACCTATTTGTCATTTTTGTAGAACCCATAGCCCAGCTATTTCGACAAGCCCCATAACCTTACAGGGTCTCAGAATTATCTTACCAGAAGATAGCATACTATGCCGATGATCTCCTCCTCTATATTACCCACCCCGATGAGTCGCTGCAAACTTTAACCTCTCTCCTAAAAGAAATTGAAACACTGATGAGATATACTATTAACCAGAGCAAGTCAGAAGCTCTCATTATAAAATCCCCCCTGACCTCAGAACTGATGCTGTGATGCCCCTACAAATGAGATAAACCATATATAACCTATCTGGGAATTAAGATCCCTCAGAACTTCTCCAACCTATATATTCTAAATTATGCCACAGTACTCTCAAAAATAAACTCAGACTTGGTGAGGTGGACCCCGCCTCCCACTCTCCCATCTGGCTAGGGTCCGATCTATTCAGATGAATTCCCTCCTGAAAATATTTTATCTAATGCAAAATATACCAATGCCCCTTCTCATGAAGGATATTCGAGATTGAGACTGCTCTGTTAGCAAGTTTATTTGGGTGAATAAGAGACCCAGAATAGCTCTTAGTAAGCTTCAGCACCCAAAGGAGAGAGAGAGAGACTGGTGCTGCACAGTGTTTTTAATTACTGGATGGCTGCTCTGTTTGCACATGTAACAACCTGGCTCCTGCCCCAGTCCCGGGCTCCACCCTGGCTCTTGGTTGAGAGGGTCATGGTGGGCTGCCCCTTAGACCACTCCTTAGTGTTTCAGCTTCATAACATATTCAATTGAGAAAGGGTCTAGGTTTACTAAGGGGCTACTTCATAGCTGGACAAAATTCCTTGCTCACCCAGATAACATATTCTTGTCTACCTGGATGGGTATTCCAGCAGAAGACCCATCATGGAACCCTGCAAGATTAGACGCCACCTTTTTGAAATTGGCTCATGAGGGTTTGAGGCACACACACCAATTTTTTGACAAAGACATTTTTAAATCATTTGAACAAATCAGACAGGAATTTTCTTTAAGTCAGAGGGATTTTTTCCCATACCTACAGATTCGCCACTTCCTGGATACTAGAATTGGTCTAGATATCACTGCTCAGACTATCCCTCCCTTGCATCTCCTCTTGTCCAGATTGTGGGCGGTGGAGATCGCAGTCATTTAGTTTCTTGACTTAATGAGGCCCTATAGGAGGCCCCTTCACAGATGATGGATCTGGTACAATTTCACTGGGAGGCTGAGTTTCAGATTACACTGTCCCAGGAGGATTGGCTCCAGATCTGGCAGAGACAACACAAAACCTCACGCTCATATATTTGGAAAGAATTTTCTTGGAAGGTGGTAGCCAGATTCTTTTGTACACCCCAGATCACAGCCAAATATTCAGCTGCTGGAGACGCTACTTGTTGGAGACACTGCAGCTGTGAAGTTGCAACGCATGCCCATGTCTTTTGGTTTTGTCCAGCACTGGCGTCATACTAATCCAAAATAAATAACAGGGTACTGGACCTGTTTCCCAGTTTGGGAACTCTTTCCTCTGCCATGGGGATTCTCCTACACTACCTGTGTCACTTTAAGGACCCACACCAAATTTATCTTCTTAATATTATGCTGGGCACTGCAAAAAAATGCATTACTAGGCTGTGGCTTCGACCAGAGCCTCCTACTATCTCAGCCTGGGAAGACACCATATATAATGTTTACAAACTAAAACATATGACAGCCAGACTACAAAATAAATTCCCAGAACTAATGAACCATTGGACTGGCTGGTTTCTCAGTATATCTCCACTCAGACCAGATCAGCCCCCTTAGTTCGGTTTCTCTTTTTAGTGCATAGGGGCTTCGGCCAGCCCTGTAGCCCCCTTCCTGGAGGGGAGGGTTATTCTGGGTAGTTGGGATGGAACTCAACTAAACTAATTGGATGATAGAAGCAGATGCCTTCCGGACCTCCCCGACCCCCCTCTCACCTGGAGAAGCATTTGACAATCTAAATTATGCTTAGGTACCTCTTACACATGTGATCAGTCAACTTTACATTGTCTCTAGTAACCAGTCAAATGATCATCCACTTATTTTATAAATTATTTCTCTATCAGACTATTACTTTTTCCATTTCATGTGTATGTACTGACTATTTAAGCAATAAGCCATGAGGGAGTGTGAGTTATTGGGGGATTTACCATGGCTGGGGTGGTTTTCCCATGAGGTGCAGCCAAGTGGGTAAATCCGCCCCAGCCATGGTCAATCCCCCCGATTAACCCAGATCCTCTGAGTAGCTTATTGTGATTTTACCAAGTACTGCTTTTTTCATTATTTTAAAAAAAGCAGTACTTGGTATAATGCTTAATAAGCCAGTCATTATTGCAGCGCTGTTTTTATTTTGTTTGGTTTTCCTGATGTAAGGAGCTGCTCTTTTATGGTCTCCGCTTAGCAGGAAAACAAGATGGAGCTCGGAGTTTCGAGATTTCGGCCTCGGATTATTTTTTTTTAAAGATGCTCCTGGCTGGCACATTTTGCAGAGATTATCAGTAGATAATCAACGGAGGTAAGGTGCCAGCCTGCCTATCTCATTGGTCAGTGTCCGAGGTCGATGGTATAATATGAAATATGTAACTCAAGGTATATGATAATGAACTCCTTCTAATACTGCTCTGTAGATACATTTATACAGAAAACTGAAATAAATAAAATGTTTAAAAAAAAAGGTTGAGGGAGTGGATATAACACCTGTGGGAAAGTGGGATAAGTACGAGGAAAGAATACAGATCACAGTGATGTGTTCTGAGGGGACAATTTGTCATGAAGTGGCAAAAGGAGTTTAGAAGGGTATCAGGTTTGGATAAGGTGGAACCAGAGGCTGTACCATAGACCACGTCAGTGTAAATGAAGATGGGGAGGATCATTTTAGTTAGGATCTGATTTCTGGCTGGGAGCGAGAGGGAATCCCAGTGCCGATAAAGCATGCCCAGTGTGGGGTGCAGTTTGACAACAGCTGCATCTATGTAGGACGTGAAGAAAAGGCGGGGATCAAGCCAAACACCCAGGTATTTGTATTTTGTGAGCTGGTCTAACAAGGATCCATCCATGGAGGTGATGGGGGGTGGGTGGGATGATTTGCTTAGTTTCTAAGCAGTGTCGAAAATCATAGATATGGTTTTGGTAGTGTTTAATTTTAGTTGATTTTGACTGAACCATTGCTGAATATTACTGAAGTCACTTTGGAGAGCATGTTGGACTTCATGAGTTGATGGTCCTGAGGTAAAGAGGATGGTGTCATCCACATACATGTGTATGCTGGGTTTTGTACAGGTGGAGGGAAGGTCATTTATGAAAAGGGAGAAAAGGATGGGACCAAGGACAGAGCCTTGTGGTACACCTGCTAGGATGGGGAGGGGAGTGGATGAGACATCCGAGATTCTGACAGATTGTGTTCTGTTAGAGAGGTAGAAGTCAAACCATTGTAACATGATGGGGGCTAAGCCAGCTGCCTCTAGTTTAGATAGGAGGAGAAGGAGGGACATGGAATCGAAGGCCTTGGCAAGGTCAACAAAAACAGTGGCAGTTAGCAGGCCTTTGTCAGAGGCAGTGTGAATGTGGTTTGTGACCCACAGGAGTGAGGAGGTGGTGGAACATTGTTTTCTAAAACCTGACTGGTGAAGGGATAGGAGATTGTATGTGGTAAGATACTCTAATAGCCTGGATTGATTGAGGGACTCTTGCAGTTTAGCAAGAGCTGGGAGAAGAGAGATGGGCCTGTAGTTACCGGGCATTGATGCATCGCCACCTTTGTGGAGGGGGATAACAGAGGCAGATTTCCAGGCCTGAGGGACTGTGCCTGAGGAAAAGGAGAGATTGAGTAGATGGGTTAATGGCTTGATGATTGCAGAGGCAGAGATCTGCAGGAGCTTGGGGTGGATTCTGTCTGGCTGGATTTACTGGTATTTAATGAGCGGAGGACAGTGAGGACCTCATGTTGGAGACAGGAGAGAAATTGAAATCATGCTGGTGATGGGGAGGTGGGAAGGTAGCAGTGTTGGGTGGAGGGCCATGAGGCACAGCGCAAGAAGTGAAGAATCTGTTTAAGGTGTCAGCAATGTTGCTCAGGTTGGTGATAGGCTGTCCATGATGCTTGGGGGCTGGACAGCAGGATTGTGTTGATGGATCAATAAGTGAGTGAATGACATTCCAGAATTTGGAGTGGTGAGCATGGGCAAGTTGTGATTTAAAGTAGTCGGCTTTCACCTGTCTAATGGCCTTAGTGCCAACATTTTGGAGGAAGTTCTATACCTGTCTATTTTTAGGGTTTGGATGCATTTATAAAGTAGACCAGGCTTTGTCTCTGGCCTTTCATTTGGCAAGGATGGAAGCAGGGATCTATTGATGGTGGCACTTTTTTACCCTAAGTTTCTTTATAGGGACATGAGAGTCCCAGATCATCATGAATGTGTGCAGGAAGCTGGAGAGGGCAGTGTCGATATCAGGGGCAGAATACACCTTGCTCCAGTCTGTGGGACTGAGGCTGGCTAGCAGGGATTCAGTGCAATTAGGGAGCGAGTCTTAATACACTTTGGCGCAAACTTAGTCATGTGAGTTTTACGGATACAGTACTTTATGCTGTGGTCCCTTAGCACATTTGTAAGAACACTGGAACAGGTTATCCTGTGTGGGTGGAAGGTGAGGATCCAGTCTAGTAGGGAGTGGTTGTAAGTGTGACGGTTGTAGTGGGTAGGTTCATTTACTAGTTGTGTGAGTTTTAGGGGCTCTATTTTGGGAATGCGTGCCTTTAAAGAGGGGGCAAGTCAGTCCATGTTAAAATCACATACCAGCACTAGCTCTCCTTTGTAGGTTAGGTCAGGAAAGGTAGTTATGATGGAGACAAGACAGTCATGAGCAAGTCAAGGTGAGGCATACAGTACACCAATAAATAGAGGAGAGACAGGCAGGAAGGGCAAGTTGGACCAGGAGGACTTCGTGGGAGCTTGGGCTAGCCTATTTAAAAGTGATCGAGCATGAGAGGGGTTGCTTTGTATAGATGGCAACACCACTGCCAAGTTTGCCTCAGTCTTGTCTGAGTAGGTTGTAGTTAAACAATAAACCACATGGGGGTGTGGGTTATCGGGGGATTTACCATGGTTGGCATGGTTTGCCCATGAGGCGCAGCCAAGTGGGTAAATCCTCGCCAGCCGTGGTAAATCCCCCAATAACCCACATCCCCAAGTGGCTTATTGTGATTATACCATGGTGCCTTTTTTTGAGATACAAAATAAAATTAAATATGTTTTTTTTTGTATTTTATTTAATTTTTTTTGTATTTGTTAGTCCGCTGCAAAAAAAAAATAGTCATTGGTTCTTTGAGTTGTGCCTGGTTGCGAGGGCTGTTGCTAGGGTGTTGCTATGGCTGCGGAGCTGGAGTTAGAATAGAGGGGTTCGAGAATTACCATTCACCGCTGCAGTGTACAGAGAGAGAGAGAGAGAGAGAGAGAGGTCTGTTAGTAGAAGAGGAACGGTTAGTTGTTGTAGCAGACTCTCGCTTTGTGTTTTTTTTATGTGGAGGCAGACAGAGCAGTGGAGAATAACAATGTCCAGCACAGTCTCATTATGTTTTTTTTTCTGTTGGCAGTGGGGATTCAGACACAGAGAACAGGACTGTAAGAGAGACAAAGTGTGAATGAACAGGACATGGAGTTTGTGTTGTTGAGAGACGGGGATGGATTAGCTTTTTTTTTTCATGTGGCCGAAAGCAGAGGACTGCATGAGGAAGCAGCAATGGAGCCAAGTAGACAGTGAATAATTTTTATGAGGTGAATTGAGTAGACATGTTTATGGGCAAGAAAAATACTTTATTTAAATTTAGTTATGTAGCGGAATGCGGTGAACTGTGTTTAGATTTCCCAGTCACTTGTGGGAGACACTAGTTAAGCGGGATTCAGCATGGCAGCTTAAATTTTGTGATTTTGGGGTCGGATTTATTTTTTAATATGTGGCTGGCTGGCATCTTTTGCGGTGATTATCAGTAGATAATCAATGAAGGTAAGGGGCCAACCTGGCTATGTCATTGGTCAGTGTCCGAGGTCAATGGTATAATTTGGGATACGTACTGGAGGAGTCGGGGGTCCTTGCAGACAGCCAGGTTTCAGTCAGACAAGGACGGCAGGAGAGTGCTTGGACATCGAGCAGTACAGTTGGTCCATTTTGGCCAGAAGGCCACGAATGTTGATATGGGGAAAAGAGAGTTCTTTGTAGGAACATAGTGGTTGGAGGCTGATCTGAGTGCCTGGGTTAGGTTCGATGTCCCCAACGAGGAGAAGGGTGAGAAGGAGGAAGGAGTAGGTGGCAGGGAATTTTAGTCTCCTGGTGAGCAGGATGGTTAAAGTAGCTGGTCTAACAGCTCTGATAAGTGATGCGAGGGTTTGCATCTGTGTTGGCACAGCTGTGATGGGGGTGTGTGTGTGTGTGTGTGTGTGTGGGTGTGATACAGGGTGGTAATTTGGGTGAGGATTGTTGGAGACTGTTTGGGCATCGCATGGGGCTGGCAAAATTTGGGAGTGATTGTTTGGGTAGAGAGCTGAAGGGGCCACTGTGAAGCTAGGAACAATAAGGTAGTCTTGTGCCAGGACATGTTAAGGAAAGTGGTTATTTCGCATTTAGGGAGGACCAAAGTGGAGACAGTGGAGAAGAGAGAAATAGAGTGGACAGGGGTGGAGCGAGTGGGACAGAAAGATTATTTAATAGAGGGTGGGGCCAGGAGGGTGGGCAGGACAAAATTACAGTTACAGAGCTAATACAGATTAAAATTAAGCTAAAAGCACCAATAATGGTAGCAGAATGGCACTCCAATCAGGGTAAAGCAAGGTGGCCAATGGGGAGCTCAGCTCGAGAGAGTCAGCCAATCGAGTTTCTCAGCTCAGGAGCCAGGCTTCCCTGAAGAGATGCAGCGTACCTGGTTGCTGGGTGGGCAGGCAGAGGAGCGAGCACTACCGGCTAAGTTTGAAGCTGGAGTCGCTGCCGTGGAGGAGCCCAGTCAAGGGCTGGTGGTGTGGAATTTCTGTAAGAGGAAGAGAGAGAGAGAGGGCCGAGGAGTAATCGGTGGGTGGAGCTGGTGAGAGGATTTAGCTGGGGTGAGTGAGGAGAATAGGTGGGGGAAGATGCAGGCAGAAAGAGAAGAATGGAGGAGGGGGGGTTTAATCAAGTTGTGGTGCCAGACTAGCGCGGGGACAAAGGAAGAGAAAGAAAAGCAAGTGTAGCTGAAATTAGGTGGAAGGGGAGACAGAGGCAGACAAAGGGGGAGATAGAGATTAGGGTAGTGAGAGCTTGAAAGGATAGGCAAGGCAGTAAAAAAACAGTAGCAGTCACGGAAAAACCTAGCCACACTAAAACACAGATTAACTATGCAGTTTAAACAAAATGACAGAGCTAATACTAATACTAATATGGAGATTAAAAATAAGCCCCAAAAAGCGCTAGTAATAGTAGCAGAAAGATATTGATAAAAATTTGTGAATATCATGTGTTTTTAAATGTTCTGTGTAATGTTTGTTACTTTGTAAATTGTAATTAGAAGCAATTGTAAATGAGAGTTTCTCTCAGTTTGCCTTCCAATAAGCTCAATTGATGATGACGATGATGATAATGATGATTGCATGTCCCCCCAACATTTTAAAATTGTGCACCACCTTGGCATTCTATACCTTGGTTCAGTACTGCATTCCCAAACCACCTCCTGATGTGTTCTAAATGCATCTGCAAATTTTAGAAATGCAAGCACTGCAGTCAACCCTATGTCTGTTTTTTTTTTGTTTGTTTGGTTAATGATTACTATAGCTACAGTTTCTTAAACTTTGGAGAAAGAGGTTCTGTAAGGTTGCTGAAAGGGAGAACTAGACTGTGAGCTCGGGATATGACATTATCAGTGGCTCTTCAATGAAACTGGCTTTTTTGAATAGGTAATGAAATCAGGGTTACAAAATAGCTCATAACTTTAAAATGAAGTACCGCAGAAACATAATTTTTGGTATGAGATTTATTGGGGTTGTGATTATTCTAATCCTGCAATGTACCACTTTGGATGAAGTCCTTCTTTAAATATTTTCAAATTTGTCAATCAGCATACAAACATAGAATTTGACGGCAGATAGGGACCGCTTGGCCCACCTAATCTGCCCTTTTCCCTACCTAATGAATAAGCTTGCAGATCCTAATTAACCAACAGCCTACTTCCTCCTACCCCCCACTAGAAGTGCCTTATGTCTGTCCCATGCATTCTTGAATTCCCCCATTATTTTTGACTCCACTTCCTCCTCAGGAAGGATGTTCAATATATTCACAACCCTTTCCATGAAAAAATACTTCCTCATGTTACCTTTGAGCCGTCCCACCTCTATTTTCAAATTGTATCCCCTTATTCTTGCACATCTCTTTTTTTGAAAGATGCTACCCTCTTGGACTTTGCTGATTCCCTTGAGGTACTTGAAAGTTTCTGTCATGTACCCCCTCTCCCTCCTCTCCTCGAGGGTATACATATTAAGCTCCTTTAATCTCTCTTCTTATGTCTTCTGGTGCAGACCCTGCACCATTTTAGTTGCCCTCCTCTGGACAGCCTCCATCCTGTCTATGTCCTTGCCAAGATGGGGTCTCCCGAGCTGCACGCAGTACTCCAGATGGGGTCTCACCAACTGTCTGTACAGAGGGATAACAACTTCCTGTTTTCTACTAGTGATGCATCTCTCTATGCATCCCAGTATCCCACCAGCCCTCCTTACTTCCTTCTCATGTTGCTTGCTTACCTTTAGGTCATCTGATATGGCAACCTAGGTCTCTTTCCATTTTTGTGGTTGTTAGTACCCCATTGTGTATTCTTCCCCTGGGTTTTCTGTTTCCCAGGTGCATTACTTTTTTATTTCTTTGCATTGAATATAAGCTGCCATAATTTTGACCATTCCTCCAACCTTGCAAAGTCCCTTCTCATCCTTTCCACCCCACCTTGTGTATCAACCCTGTTGCAGAACTTTATGTTGTCTGCAAAGAGACATACTTTCCCTTCCAGTCCCTCTGCAATGTCACTTATAAAGACATTAAAAAGAACCATCCCCAGTACTGAACCTTATGGTACCCTGCAAGTAATCCCCCTTTCTTTGGAGTGGACTCCATTCACTATTACCTTCTGTGTCCTGTTGTCCAGCCAATTGTTTACTCAGCCTGCCACCCAGGGACTCACTGCCAGGTTGACTAACTTGTTTATTAATCTTTTGTGTGGGACTGTGTCAAATGCCTTGCTAAAGTCCAGATAGGCCATGTCCACAGCCCCTCCCTGGTCTACTACTTTGGTCACCCAGCCAAAGAAATGTATTAGATTCATTTGGCATGACCTTCCTGCTGTGAATCCATGCTGCCTTGGGTCCTGTGCCCCGCTGGCCTCTAGGTACTTAACAATTCTTTCTTTCAGAAGTGACTCCATCATGTTCCTTACCACGGAGGTCAAACTAACAGGTCTGTAGTTTCATCCCCTGCTTTGCTCCCACTTTTGTGAAGGGGAATCACATCCACCCTCCTCCAGTCCTCAGGTACCACACCACTGTTAAAAAGAGTAGTCAGTGGTGTCACCAGTTCTCCCCTTAGTTCATTTAGAATTTTGGGGTGAATCCCATCAGTTCCCATTACTTTGTTCACCTTCAGTTTCAGCAAGTCTTTCAGAACCCTTTCTTCCGTGAATGTACTGGTATCAACCCACCTATCTAGAGTGCTTCTATCGATTGGATTAGGTACCTCCCCCTTCTCTTCTGTTGTGACTACTGAGCAAAAGTATTCATTCAGTATCCCTGCTTTTTCCCTGTCACCTTCTGTCCACCCACCCTCCCATTTATTAAGACTCATTGTCTCTCCTTTGGTCTTTCTTCACTCCCTAATGTACCTATAAAAGGTTTTATCCCCTTCTTCACCAAGCTGGCTATCTTTTCCTTGGTTTGGGCCTTTGCTATTCTGACTGCCTTCCCGCTTTCTTCTGCTTTAACTGGTACAGTTCTTTGTCCTGCTCCTTCTGTGTTTCCTCATACTTCCTGAATATTATCTTTTTCTCCCTAACCTTTCCTGCCACCTCTTTTGAGAACCATAGTGTTTTTTTCCTTCATTTTGATTTGTTTATTTGCTTCTCACAAAGGCTTGTTGCTTCTGTGATGGCAGTTTTGATGTTTCTCCATTGCTCCTCAACCCCTCCTTCTTGCCTGCTTGCTAGTGCTCTTCTGAGGCACTCTCCCATTTTGTCAAAGTCAGTCTTCCTAAAGTCCAGTACCATCTCATTTGTATGGCTTGACTCTACGGCTGTGTTTATCATGAACCACTCTGTTTGGTGGTCACTTGTTCCCAGATGGCTACCCACTTCTAAATCTGAGATCCTCTCTCTGTCCCCGTTTGAGAGTACCAGGACTAAGAGTAGGTTCCAGCACTAGCTGTCTGAGGCATGCCCCCTGTAGGGCATCAAGAATGACCCTGCTCTTGGATGTGGCTGCAGTAACGGTGCTCCAGTTAACATCTGGCATATTCAGGTCCCCCATCAACAATATCTCCCCTTTTCTGCCATCCTAAGGATGCCTTCTATCATGCCCTTTTCCATTTCCTCCACCTGAGAAAGGGGTCTGTATTTTTATTTATTTATTTATTTCAGATTCAGATTAATACCTTTGAGACAAAAAAGACTCATTTACAAAGGTTACAAGTCAGAGTAAACAAAACAGGACATAAAATACAGGTAGCTTCGTATAGGGCATCATATACAAGTCAGATTACACAGAGGGTGAGGTTACATAGGTTACAATTTTATATAAGGGTGTTATACAAATAAGGTAGACAAAGATGCACCAGCGATTTCGTATCAGTAAGCGCTAAGGAGAAGATGACAACTGCACACTGAGGTGCAGCACAGTGTTTAAGTGGTTACATGATACAACTAGAGGCAAACAAGTTTCTAGGTCATAATGGAGCAGGTTTAGCTGCCAAATGAGGCTTTGTTTATGGTTCAGCAGGGAGCTGGTAATAAAGGGTCGGGGAGGGGTAAGGAAAATAGATGCATTGAGTGGGGGCATGTGGAGTCCTAGGGGATGAGCTGAGAGAAATAGGGGTAATCAGTCATAGAGAGAAAAGAAATGGTAGGATGAGGCCAAAGTGAGCAAAGTCAGGTGAGACAGGAGGGGTGCAGGGCGATACAGTCAAGAAAGGCTGTAACAGTGAGGCAGAGGATGAAGTAGGGTAGGCTGGATGAGGAAGGGGGAATGGTGGAATAGGGGTAAGGTGTGGGGAGGGGGAATGGGATAGGATGTATACAACCCCGTGAGGATTTTAGTACTATTTTCTGTCTCCAGGATGACCCACAATGCCTTCTCTCCTCCCTGTTTACCCTTTAGTTCCATTACTTTGATCCCTTCCCATACGTAGAGAGATACTACTCCTCCTCTTCTACCCTCCCTGTCCCTCCTGTAGATTGCATACCCAGGTATGTTGACATCCCAGCCATGGTTCTCTCTGTACCATGTTTCTAGGACTGCCACGATATACCGGCTTCCCTCTTCCATCAAGGCCGCCAGTTCAGGGAGCATGTGTTACTCAGACTATGGGCACTGGTACTCATTACCCTCCATTTTTTGATGGCCTTACCTCTTTTAGCCCCATCCCTGTCCTTACTGCCTTTGCCTTTTTCAGACAGTTTTTCCCCCCTTATCTAAATGAGATGGAAGATATATGTCCTCCCTGGACAACAAACCTATAACCCTTTGCTTGTGAGGCGAGGACATATCCAGTGTACAACCTGAGGAAACTTGTAACTTACTTATCACAGTCACAGAGGAATGTGCTGTGCATTTTATGGAACACATACAAATAGAGGTGAGAAAGAAGTAAGTGTTGCCATTGGGTTGTGCATTTGAGAAAGAGTAATGTGCTCAGGGACAGCCCAGGTTCCAGTTGTCTCCGTAGTGCAGCCGGTTAGCGCAATCGAAACAGTATTTTGGGCTGTCTGAGTTCAAGTACCAGCTGTGGCACATACTTCTTTCTCATCTCTCTTTGTATGTGTTCCATAAATATGCACACCACACTCCTGTGTGATTGTTACAAGTAAATATTTGTGCTTCTGTTGGGTTGTACATTTGAGAAAGAGTAATGTGCTGGGGACAGCCCAGGTTCCAGTTGCCTCATTGGCACAGCTGGTTAGCGCAATCGGTATGGTATTCTGGGTGGCCTGGGTTCATGTCCCAGCTGAGGCATTTACTTCTTTCTCACCTCTGTTTGTATGTGTTCCATAAATATAAACATTATACTCCTGTGTGATTGTTACAAGTAAATATTTGTGTTGCCATTGGGTTGTGCATTTGAGAAAAAGTAATGTGCTCAGGGACAGCCCAGGTTTCATTTGTCTCAGTGGTGCAGCTGGTTAGCGTAATTGGAACAGCATTCCTGGTGGCCTCGGTTCAAGTCCTAGCTGAGGCACTTACTTCTTTCTCACCTCTGTTTGTATGTGTTCCATAAATATGAACACCACACTCCTGTGTGATTGTTACAAGTAAATATTTGTGTTGCCATTGGGTTGTGCATTTGAGAAAGAGTTGTCTCAGTGGCATAGCTGATAAGCGCAATCTGAGCTGTATTCTGGGTGGTCAGCATTCAAGTCCCAGCTGAGGCATTTACTTCTTTCTCACCTCTGTTCATTTTGTTGCTTGTGCCATTCTGTATGCCAGTAGATAACCTTGGAACCACAGAAGGCCTAGAGCTCCTTTTTTCCAGTGTGCTCAGAATTAGAACTTATTTATCCTAGGGGTTTTACCTTTCCATAAGAGGGAGGCAATAAGGCCGTGCAATCTGTGAAAAATGTTGTCAGGTACTGGGAGTGGGATAGTAAGAAAAAGATTGGCTAGTCTGGGAAGCATGAACATTATGACGGCTTCTATTTTGCCTTTTAATAGCAATCAGCATATATTATAACCTGAAATCTGTTGGTGTTGAGCAAGTTTTTTGGAGTGAAAGAAACTACCTTGTGATAAAGTCTGAGCTTAGAAGGAAATTTTGGAATCTCTCAGGTAGTCATGTGACACAATGAAGCTTGATGTGACAGAGACCCAGATATGATCGAACATTCTATGTACTGTTCTCCATTTTTCTAAATGACCTGACCACTGCCTGTATCTCCTCTCTCACTTACATGAACAGCATGTGGATGATACAGTGCTCTTAACGAGGGGCCTAGATATCAGCACACTCAAAAGCAAAGAGTACAATCGGAGGCATGAGAAAACAAAACATGAGATATAATACAATGAAACATGGGGCAGAATTTTCAAAGGGCGGCATAAGGCTTGTGTCAAGACCTGATCCACAACACTTTGAAATCAATGCTACACCAAAGCAGCTTTATGTAACTGCACCTGATTTTTGATGGTCGGACGCAGATGAGAGTTTTCCCAGTTTATGGCAGCTTGTGGCAAATTTCTGGCACAAGGACTGCAAAAACTGTCCCTGAGATTGATGCAAGCTAGACCACAAAAAGATGGTCTAACTAGCATCTAATTGCTGCGCAGGAAGGGAAATCCCATTAGATTGCTACAAGCCCCAAGCACTATTTTTCTGGAGCACCCAGGGCTTGCAGCAATATCAGGGCTTTGAAAATCCGGCCAGTGGCGTATAATACAACGTAACATGGGGCAGGAAAAATGTAAAAACATTACAGTAGCTATAGAAAGATGACAGCACAGGTAGCAATAACAATTGCATGAACAATAATTACATTAAACAGTACTGCAGCAATCAAAAAAGCTGAATATTGTTCTGTTATGACCATGTACTTTTCTTTCCCAGGACAAGCCTGGAAATTAGCTTTTTGTAGCTCAGCATTTTCTCTCCTGAACAGAATTTTAAATAAATACATTTAATTTACAGACTACTGTATATAAACTGCTAACAGGCAAGCTGAATACTTTATCAGCAGACTGTATTCATAGACTTTCAGAATCTGAGGGATCCAGCACACTTACCTTCCATTTAATGGTGATGAGATTTAAGATATCATTGGTAAATGGCCAGTGATCAAAAAAACACCATAGCTTTCCAAAAGAACAGTTTGCAAATATGCTTTTTTTCTTTTTAATTCTTTGTTAATTGGGCAAGGTCCACTACACACAAGTGTCTGTTTTCTGGGGTAATCCGTGAGCACTAGAGAGGTTAAGTGACTTACTCAAAGTCACATACAATGCAAGCGGACATTGTGGGAATCAAACCCAGGTCTGCTGGATGTACCAAGCTTATTCACAGTTGGTTACTCTAACCTCTAGGCTATACTGACAGGCAATTTCAATAACACTGTTATTCCAAAGTCTGCAGTATTGACCATGTATAGTAGACTATTGGATAAAAAAGACAGGGAGTATATTATAAGGATAATACTAGATATCCTGTCTCAAGCTGGATTCAGTGTCCTTGCTAGGCTACAATTAAAATACTTGGGGTTAATTGGTAATTGTACAATACTGTACCACTGTAAATGTATTTTCAAGATCGGACTTAATGTGTAATATTGGCATAGCAGTGCTTTCTAACCAAAATGCATCAGGAAACACAGGGAGCTCAATTTTCAAAAGCCCAAGTTTGCTTCTAGCCCCAGGTGCACCGAAGATATGGCACACAGGGTTTGTGATAATCACCTGGCCAACAATCAGGATTTTTGATCCTTTGTGCCAGTTGCGCAAGTTAGACCAACTTTTTTTGATCTAGTTTACAGCAGTCCCTGGGACCCTTTCTATAGTGCTTGTGCCAAAGAGTTGAACTGATTGTTATATCACCTACTGCACAAGAAAAGTGTCTGTCCCCAAAGCAGCCCCCAAATACATTTAGTATCACCCTGCCCATACCCTGGGCTCAACTCCCCTCATTCAAGACCAATCCCATGTAGGCTGGTCTCTCATATTATCTGCTCCTGACATCGACTCGGCCCTCTGCTTTTTCACAAATACTCTAATATGACCTGGGATACCCATGCCCCTCTAAAAAAGTCTACAGTCAGGTGTCTCCATCACCTGTGAATCTCACCAGATCTCATAGTCCTTTGTAAAATTCAGGAAAATACTGGGCACCACACAAAGCCTCCTTGTCTCCAGTCCACCTGCAACTATACAGATCCCACAGAAATGTTACAACCAAGGTGATCTGACAAGCCAGAGCCATTTACTTCAAATCTCAACTGCAGACAAACTCCGGCAACCCTACAAACTTCTGGAAATTGATTCACTCTCTCTTCAACCCTCCAGCAACTCTCGTCCCCCTAGTCCTAAATTTTGAAGGCTCTACTCTCTCCAACCCCTCCTCTGTTGCTGAGACTTTCATCAAATTTTCACTACTTGCACTCTCCATGACCATCCCACTTGCACCCCTACAAGCCTCCCCCCAGAAATGGCTTCAACATCCCCCCATCTCGCCTTCTGAAGTCTTCTGCACACTAATGGCCTTTAATCCTCCAAATTCCAGCCCAGATGGAATGCACCACAAGCTCCTCCATATTTGTGCTCCTGCCATTGCCTCCCCCTTCGCCAACCTCTTCAATCTCTCCCTCTCCACCAGTACCATCCTTCAGGCTTGGAAATTGGGCAAAGTAGTACCACTCCGCAAAGTAGGGGACCCTACCTCTCCTGGCAACTACAGGGCCATCTCCCTCCTGCCATTTCTTGCCAAACTACAGGAGTCGCTGATCTACTCTAAGCTCCTTGAACATCTTACAGACTCTGGGACTCTCTCTCCATTTAAATCAGGCTTCAGAAAACAGCACTGTACTATGACCTCCCTGCTTTGAGTTACCAACTCTATCCATTCTGCAGTGGATCAAGGCCTACTCACCACTGCCATCTTTGTAGACCTGGCAAAGGCCTTTGACTCTATTTCTCACCACCTTCTGCTCCACAAACTTCTTTCAGTTGGCCTAGCTCCTTCCACAGTAAACTGGTTCAGCTCCTACTTGCAAAACAGACAGCCCTCAGTTCTAGTGGGTAAGGCCCTATTCTCCCCCCCTCTACTCAAGCCAGAGTCCCCCAAGGTTCCATACTTGGAATGATTTAATTTTCTGTCTTTATCAATGACTTTCCCTCTGTCTACTCTTTGTTCCATAGACATACTGTATGTATGCTGCTGACACTGATTTACACCTGTGGCTCCTCCTCCTCCGCTGACACATTTACCTCCCATGCAGCATGACTTTAAGAAAGTTCAACTCTCGTTTTAGGCAAACCAGCTAAAATTAAACAAAAAGAAAACAGTTTCCATGATTTCTGGTTTTAATAAGATGATATCTAGACTTCACCTCCCCCCCCAATACTTGTCATTCTGGATGGCTCCCCACTGGAAGTTGTCCCCACCTTCAGTTATCTGGGGGTCTGGTTGGACAGTAATCTGGATTTTGCTTCCCATATCGATGCCCTACGCACCACACTTTGCCCAAAACTTAGCATCCTCTATAAACACAAAGACTGCCTCATTTTACCCACCAGTCGAGATCTTGCCCTGAAAACCATTTTATCCATCATTGATTATGCCAATGTTGTTTATGGTTCAGCCCCTGTGACTTACCTCTCTAGACTTGATACTTGCCTCAGTTCCTTCTGTCGTTTTGCTACTTCCTCCCCTCCCCTCACTCATCACTGTTTCCTCTTCTTCTCTCTCTCTATAGCACCACTTTCACACAGGCGCAAGATCCATTGCTTCTCTCTCACTGCCAAATACTGGCTCAGCATACTCCCCTCTTATCTATGCTCCCATCTTTCACCTGCTCTCCCTTTCTCCTACTTCCCTAGCTCCAGGGATTCTTGCTCTTTTTCCCTCCCATGCCCTCACTCTGAAGCAGGGCCATCTGCCTTCTCCCTATTGCCTCCCTTTTCTCTGGAATCTACCAACCCCCCATAACATTCAACACTCCCCTCACTCTCTTCCTTCAAATCCTTGCTATGTCTCCTTCCTGGCTACAGTTGCTCATGCCTCCCCCCTCCCTCCATCAGCATCCTAGTTAATGCACCCCTGCCCAATCTCCCGAGCAATTCATGCTTCTGTTGTTTGCTTACTGCCTCCCATATTGCTGTCCATTGTTTTTATGCCACCACTCCGTTAATTATTCTCCTATTGTTTTACTATGATGTGTTACTTTGCTTTGTATTCCTAATTTGTTGAAATTGTGTTGCAAAGTTACCTTTCCATTTGTTGTATCTACACATCTTCATTGTGCCCCTGGGTCGTACCTGGAAATGAGCCTCGGCTCTGTGTGCCTTTCCCCAGTTGTCAGCTTTTAAATAAATAAAAAAGAGTTGGTGCAAGCTGCTGTAGATCAGGTAAAGTGTCATAACTGTGCCTGACCTACCAAAATCAAGTGCAGTTATGGCGAAGGTGATTGGTGCAGCTGCATCAAAAAAAAAAAGTGTGACACAGGGCTTGATGCATGTCCTGCGTTGCTCTGTGAAAATTGAGCCCACAGTTTCTTGCCGATGCATTATTAGTCACATAACAAAGAATGCACTGGAATATACAGGAATCACTGCCTCAAGAAAGTAAAACATATCTCTAGCCTTCTTTTTCTTTTTGAGGTATTTATCACTATGTTCCACATTGTGACATTAGTGCTTGTCTTGGATTAGACAACTCAGTCAAAGTATGGCGTGTGAGGTTTGCTCATGACCAGCCCAAAGATGGTGAGGTGTCCACTGAAGGATTCCAAATTTTCAGACTAGATAGAATAGGCAAGAAAGGTGGCGGCTGCCTCATGTATGTCAGAAACACGCTAAGCTGCTCCATCCTCCCCATCTCTAAAGTTACAGAGGATTATGAGCAGTTAGTGGTAAAAACTCAAGCCGGACTAAATGGCAAGACCATTATCACTGCCACAACCTACCTGCCCCCCAAAAAAGCCAAGGAAGGCCTTCCAATGGTTATGCAAGAAATAAGTGGCCTCAAAAAGAGCTCAGATCTCATCTTGATGGGTGACTTTAATATAAACTGGCTCTATAAAGAGGCGACAGCCGCCAAAGATCTAATCACCTTCCACAATCTCACCCAATTCGTAACTCACCCCACCAGGCAGAACTACAAGGCTGGCACCCTAATTGACTGGGTTCTGGTCAGCACACCGTCCAGATTCTCTGAAATCAAGAGTTCTCATGGATGTACTGAGCGACCACTCACCGATCTCCTTACTCTGGAACAGTAAAATTGGCAAAAGCCCACCACATCTCATCGAGAGCAGGGTCCTGTGGAAAGGCAAACTTGGTTCCCTCAATTCAGCACTGTCTGCCTACAACTGGTCCCCCATACACAAGGTACCCACTCTGGACCAGGCACTCAGCTTTTTCACAGATGGTTTCAACTCCATCTGTGATATTCATGCCCCATGCACTAAACGGAAAATTTGAGGAGTGGAAAACGGCTGGCTGGATGGAAAGCTCCTCTCTCTCCTAAAATAAAGGGACTGCCTCTGGGCCAAAGCCTTACATTCTGGCTATAAGCCTGACCTACAACGTTACAAAACTGCTAGAAATCAGTGCACTAAACTGGTCTGGCTTGCAAAGGCTAACTTCTATAAGACCCAGCTCAACAATGCTTGGGGAGATGGTAAGAGGTTTTGGGATAATCTCAAGAACACCCTTGGCAAAGACCAGAAGCTTAGTCATATAACACTCAACATCAATAAAGCACCATCCACAGATCCTTTAGTCATTGCTGATGCCTTTAACCAGGCATTCACTGACCTGTCCCCAGTACTACCCCCAGACTACCTTCTGCCGGCGGATGACCAAGGTTGCGCCAACTGTACCACTACAAACCACCCAACTTCCTACTTTAAGAATGTGATGGAAAAGGAGGCCCTAACAATGGTCTGGAAAGTCCTAGGAAAAACTAGGTTGGGGAGTGATGGGATAGACATGAAGATACTATCTCTGACCCTTGATGTTATGATCAAACTCATTACGATGATATTTAACAAATCCCTGGCCCTACCTCAATTCCCAGAAATCTGGAAGCAAGCCCTGGTAACTCCAGTGCATAAGAATGGTGACAAGGCACTGGTATCTAACTACAGACTAATATCTATCCTCTCCCTTCTATCCAAAGTGCTGGAGAAAATCGTGGCAAACCAACTCACAGAATACCTAAACAAGTACAATCTGCTCTGCCCAAACCAACATGGTTTCTAGCAAAAACACAGTACCACCACTTCACTGCTTGCATACTCTGATTATGCACACAAGGCACTAGATGAAGGCATATTGGTGGGGTCCATCTTCATCGACCTCACTAAAGCATTCGATACTGTCAACCACCATCTACTGATATTACAGCTCCAAAGACTGGGAGTGGCACCAAATGCCCTAAATTGGTTCAATAATTACCTATCACAAAGGAGTCAGCAGGTCAAAATCAGGCAGACATTATCCAGCTCCAGGGAGGTACTCCTAGGAGTTCCTCAGGGATCAATCCTTGGTCCCTTGCTTTTCAGCCTCTTTGTTAATGAACTGCCCACTGTCTGTGACACCAGTCTCATCCTGTATGGGGACGATGCTGTGCTTCTGAGTAGTGGCACCTCCCAGGCAGCACTACAAACCGAACTACAGACCTCCTTTAACAAACTTGAGTACTGGTTCTGTAGGAAAAGGCAGCTAGTGAACTGCAAGAAAACCAAGGCCGTGCTCCACTCCAGCCATTACAATAAACGCAGGCTCCCCCCCTCGATATCACCAATAACGCTGGTGAGCAGATTGAGCAGGTACAATCATTTAAGTACCTAGGGGTCACCATTGATGACTCCCTCACGTATACGAACCATATTGACTCCCTTGTCAGATCAGTAAATACAAAGATCGGGGTCCTCTGCAGACATAAGAAATCCCTCACTCCAGAAGCACTCCAAATCTCAGTCTCCAGCTCAATACTCCCCACGATAGACTACGGGCTTGTGGTCTATGGAGCTGCCACTGGCACTGCACTCAACAGGATTCAAATTGCATTAAATAAGGCATGCCACCTGATCTTGTGCGCAGACCATTACACTCACACTTGCACCCTATAATAGAGCACTATCTGGCTTAACCTAAAAGACAGGCCCAAATACTAAACCTGTCTACTGGGTAAAAAGACACTCCTCGGAAAAATACCACTCTGCATAGAAAATCTGCTCGAGGCATCTCTCTCATCCCACATCACCAGAGGGAAGAAGAAAGGAGCACTGTCCATCCCATTCCAGTGAACCTCACTTGGGCAGTGTACTTTCTCCTACCGAGCCCCCGGCTAAATGCACTCCTGCAGAAACTACAAACACACAGCCTGCCACAGTTCAAAACAGGCCTCAAACAGCACCTACAGTCTAGTTCACAATGCACATGTTCCTCAGGCCAAACCTGAAAGACTAACCCACACCCACCATTAACCCAGCACTGACACCGAGAAAACTTGCCCTCATCCTAGCCTAGCCAGGAGCACTAGTAAGCTACTAGTCCTCCTTTCAGGCTCTGCATACAGTCCCCCAACCCCCCCACCACCTTTTCAACCATAGTCTATCAATAGACCTCTCTAGGTTTCTAGGGCTGAGCCACCCCTAGAATCTTCCAAAACATAACCAAATTCCTCTTATGATAGATTTGTTTTCCACTACTTGCCAATAAATCTCATATACTACTCTTTAACTGCCTACTGTGCTGCACCCAATAATAGCTGTATTTGTTCTGAAATCTTTAACTACCGTATTTGTGCTAAATCCTGTAACAACTGTATTTGTTCTGAAATCTGTAACTACTGTATTGGTGTTTTGTATTATTTGTCCACCCTGACGTGGAACCTTTGTAAAAGAGCTCACACTCAAAGGTCTTCTGATAATTCATAAACAAATAAAAAAATAAATAAATTTAGGCTGGCAATTCCAATCTTATCACAACAGTCAAAATAACAGAATCTTCTAAGCAATTGGGGTAAACTGTAATGCAATCTAGCCTACCCTTCACCAGGCACTGGCATGGTCAGATATTGCCTGACATTTCTGTGATACTGTATATCTAGAGAAATTCCTTGCCTGCATGTGGTACCACTGTGGGCCACCAGAGATAATCTTTTTAGAAATACTGTAAAACATCTGGTAATATCTGACCATGTCAACTACTGCAACTGTACACTTACAGGCTGTCTGATTTCTAGCCAATGCCAATTCATTCTCTTTCTCTGTCTCTCTCTCTCTCTCTCTCTCTCTCTCTCTTTCTCTCTCTCTCTCTCTCTCTCTCTCTCTCCAGTGGAGTCTGGCTTTTGGAAACATCATTTGACCATCTCTTCACTACTGCGAGTTACAGACCCAATACTCAGAGCCATATTACTGCCACCATCTTCACTGGCCTAACGAAAGCATTTGATTCTGTCTCCCACTCCCTCCTGCTACAAAATCTTAGTTCTGTCTGACTCACTGAATCCATTATTAATTGGTTCTGCTCCTATCTTCATGACAGGCAGCAATCAGTTCAGAAAGATGACTCCCTATCTCCCCTGCTCCCTGTCCTCTCTGGGGTCCCCCAGAGCTGCATCCTTGGTCCCATCCTTTTCTCCTTATTTATAAAAAAACATCCCATCAGTCTGTAAATCTGACATACACATGTCCGCTGACAATACTGTTATTTTCACTTCTAGGCCCTCTGCCATCAGTGTACAGTCCTCCTTACAAGAAGATTTCAACAGAGTGCAGTCCTAGTTCAAGGAAAACCAACTCAAACTAAATGTAAGAAAAAACTGTGGCCATGACTTTTGGTTCTAGACAAAAACAGGCCACCATCCAGTCCCTTCCCACCTTTTCTACTTTGGATGGTTCTCCTCTTGAAAACATTTCAGCTGTCAAATATTTGGGGGTTTGGCTGGAAAACCACCTGGATTTCTCCACTCATATTGACACCATCTGCAATAAATTAAGCCCCAAACTCCCTGACCTCTACCGACTGTCTCTCCCTCCCTCCCTACCCACCATGAACTCGTCTCCAAAATGATCCTTCCCATGTTTCAGTATGCCGATGAGGTGTACGGCACAGCCTCTAAATCATCCCTCACCAGACTAGATACTCAGCTTAACTTCTGCTGCTTTGCCACTGCTTACCCCCCATCACCCAACACTGTCTCCATTACTCTGCACTCTCCCTTGCACCCTTATCTCACAGGAGATTGTTTCACTGTGCATCCTTCATCACAAAGTTTTGGTTTGTTACCTTACCCTCCTATCTCTCCTCCTGCCTTTCCCAAGCTGCCACTTCTAGTTACTGTCTTCACCATAGAGACCTGCGTACCTTTTCTATCTTTCATCCCCACTATGTTTCTGGACTTTCTGCCTTCTCCTATCATTTCCCCTCTCTCTGGAACAAACTTCCCCCCGACTTCCATCTTTCATCCTCTTTCTCCTCTATCAAAATACTCTTCCATCTCTTACCCCATGTGCAGTGCTCTCAGTGCTCCCAACCCTTCCCTCCTTAAATTTTCTAATGTCACCTCTTTGCTGTTGATTTCTTGTAATTCCACATGCCCCATATGTACAGGGATTTCTCAGCAATTCTACCAGTACCCTGCTCCCACAGACAATTGTCTTCAGTGAGTCCTGCATCGGTACTAGTATGCATTGATGGCTCTCATTATATGCCTGTATCAGGCTGTTATTTGCTGTTGTGGGTTATGTAACTGCAACCCACATTTTTGCTTTCTTGCTTATGTCTTATTGATGTCATTTGTTTTTGGGTCAAGTTTTCAAGATCCATGTTTCCTTAGTTTCGTATGATGTTCTGTGTTTTTTGTATTTTATATTTTTGGGTCTTGTAACCATGATCTAAGATTGCCTATCTTGCAAAGGTTTGTATTTAGTTCACTGTAGTATCCAGTTCACTGTAGTATCCCTATGTATCCCTTCCCCCAGGTTGCATCTGGAAACAAGCCCTGGCTCAATGGTGCCTTTACTGATTATCAACTTTTAAATAAATAAATGTGGTCCACCCCCTCCTCAATGTCTAGGGGCACACCGATCTTCCGCGGGGAGGGAGCGAAACAGCACAGCATAGAAATCTCACCAAAACATCCTACAGGTACAAAGCTTGGAATAAACATTTGGGCCTATCTGAAGACGTCTTCAAAATGGCTGGAAAACTTCAGGGATCACAGCCACAGACTCTGAGGGCATGCCAAATTTCCATTGAAGATCACACAACTCTGGATGTCTTCTTTCTTCAGCCACTAAGATCTCCCTGACCCCAAAGCCACAGAGCTGCAGGAATTAATTAAGGGCCCCCTGAAAATAAACTCATCTGGAAGGTAAAAGTCTTTAAAAAACATACAATTCATTAGAATCCTTATTCACAGACTGAGACCAACTCCTGATTTCTTTCCCAAAGCATAATCACTTCATTTCTCATAAGTCCAAATGATTTGACAGGGCTACAGGTGTCCATTTGTTACTTAAGATCAACTCTCAGTTCCATTGGGCTAAACTTTTTACAAGAGAGATTGGCAGAATCTAAGGTTGAGCAAGTTCTTTAACAGCTCACACTACAGCAGATCCTGACTGTCCCCAGGAATCTAGCAACCTATTCTCCTGGACCATGAAGCTCCGCAATTCCACTGGCACCGATAACTACCTGAAGTTTCACTAATCAAACTGGGACTTTTCCATTTTCCTCTCTATGGGGAAGCATACAGCTTCTTCCCAACTCATTCCCAGGACTTCACTTCAACCCCAAGGGACACGGATGGTGCGGTACCAGCAAAACCCACCACATCATACCCCTTTAATCTCTCTACCCAGGTCACTTTTCTGATCTGCCTGGTGACCCCATATCAACACTAGCTCCCTTCAGAGTTCTGGATCGAGGCATAAGAGAGGGTGAGTGGTCTTGCTCCTGCACAGCCTAAACCTTCTCTCCAACCATCCCACTGCCCAATATGTGCAACCAGCACAGGGGAAAAATATACCTCCAGGGCACTCTGTGTCCCACTCGGCTAAAGACTGGCAGCCCCCAGGCATGTCCCTCCAAACAGGCCCTATGAGGTTAGGGGCTCCTCCAGACCCCCTCACTAGTGAGACTCTAGGCCACCTTGACACACTGGAATGCAAAGGTCCTGCTACAACCTGCTGCAACCCTGATGACCCAGGCCCACTTCCAATCTACAGGGGCCTAATCTGGTCCCTAGGGCCTACCTATCCTGCACCTCCATTTCTCTCCCTTCCACCTCCCAGAGCTTGGGACTCCACAAATCACAGTTGCAGTTGCCTGTCTACAAGGCCCTCCCTTGGATGAATACCCAGGGGACCTGGCACATCACTGCTGAAAGAGCCGGCCTGCCTAAAGTGGGGGGGGGCAACACCCACTGCTCTGCAGTGCCCATCAGTCTCCCACTCTACCAACTCTCCCTAGACTTCCTGTCCTGCATCTTTTATATCCCTAAACACTGCTCTCTGCTGCCACCAAATGGCAGATAACAGAAAATGTGCCCCAGAGCACTAAGAAATCCCTAAATTCTGGGGTGGTGAGAAGGACAGGGTCCCTATGACTCCCTAAAGGGAACACAAGCCTCTCTCAAATGAGAGGAGGCTTACATAAATAAATAAAAATACAGTAAAGGAGACCCACACTGAATGTTTCTTCCTTTATCATTAATAAAGATCTACAGGAATAAATGGCTGTTTTCATAGGCATACTTCATCCACAAATACAAATACAAACATAAAAATACAGGGAACAGTACCTTGTTTCATGTTAATAAAACAATCCTTAATTGTACTTGGATTTTTCTCTTGAATAAAGTAGAGTTTTAAAAAAATGAATAAATAAAACTATCCAAAGTATAATGTGCTATCCAGTTTAAATACATTGACATTTTATATCAGATAACATGGTGGATTTTAATTTATTTCTAAACTGATTATAATCAGGCAATATATTTTAAATTGCCCGAAACCAAATTTCACATTTTAGCATCATAGAATAGGATGGCTATTTGGCCAGATTTAAAGTTTCTAAACCTTAACAGAATTGGAACCTGTATGCAAAAGTCAGCGTCTACAGAGCAAAATGAAATATAGGCATCACCAGTAGAAAACAGGAGGTGATGATGCCACTGTACAGACAAAGCTCCTCAGGTGGCACACTGGCTATGTTTTAGCTTTACAAGCAAAGGCTCAGTGGTTTGATTCTAGATGAGGGTGCATGTGTACTGAGTTGTCAAGGATACTCAAGAATTATGCAGTCAATATACTTATCAAGGGAGGGGGATCGGAGAGGCAGTGGACATGGCATATCTGGACTTCAGGAAGGCCTTTGACACTGTGCAGCATAGAAGGCTGTTAAATAAGCTAGGGAACTTGGGAGTGGGTAGGATGGTGGTGCGGTGGATGAGGAACTGGCTGGATGGCAGGACACAGAGGGAAGGGTGCCATATGGATTAGTGTTGGATCAAGTTCTCTTCATCATCTTTATCAGTGGCATTATGGAAGACCTAGGAGGGAGAATTTGTCTGTTCGCTGATGACACAAAACTCTGCAACAAAGTGGACATGCCAGGGGATATGGATAGAATGAGAAGAGATCTGCAGAAGCTTGAGGACTGGTTAAGGGAGTGGAAATTGATACTTAACACAAAGAAATGCAAAATACTGCACATGGGGAACAAAAACTCTGGAACAATATATAGGCTGGGGGGAGGATATAGAATGCTACAAGCAGGAAAGGGACCTAGCGGTTATCAACTCTGATGACCTCAAGGTAGGGAGTCAGTGTGACAAGGCAGCAGGTAAAGTAAACAGGATGCTAGGATGCATAGGCAGGGATATCACCAGCAGGAAAAGGGAGGTCATAATTCCACTAAACAAGACCTTAGTGAGGCCTCACCTTGAGCACAGTGTCCAGTTCTAGAGGCCTTACCTATGCAAAGACATAGACAGGGTGGAGGCAGTCCAGAGGAGGGCAACCAAGTTGGTGCAAGGTTTACATCACAAAACCTATGAGGACAGGCTGAAGGACTTAAATATGTGCTCCCTGGAGGAGAGGAGGGAGAGATATTATTGAGACATGTAAGTACCTCATGGGGAGGAACAAGGTGGAGGAAAACACAATTTTTCACTGAAAAGAGGTGTCAGGACAAGGAGACAATGGATGAAACTGAAGGGAGGGAAGTTCAGAGGTAACATGAGGAAGTGTTTCTTCACAGAGAAGGTGGTGGACAAATGGAAAGTCCTACTGGAGGAGGCAGTAGGGGCTGGAACAATTACAGGATTTAAGAATGCATGGGATAGGCATTGGGGGATCCTGGTAGTCACGAGTAGGGGACAACCCAGTACTAGAAAAGCTTGAAGAAGTAAAGTTAAGTGCACAAATGAGCAGACTAGGTTGGCTGAAGGCCCTTATTGGCCATCACTATCTATGTATCTATGTAATTGGTCGAGCCACATCTGGAATATTGTGTTCAGTTCTGGAGCAAGCACTTCCAGAAGGACATTGACAGAATAGAGACATCCAGAGAAGGGCAACAAAAATGGTGAAAGGAATGCACCAGAATACATATGAGGAAAGACTGAAAGACCTCACTATGTATATACTGGAGAAAATTAAGGTGGGGGGTATGATAGAGACATTCAAGTACCTCAGGGAATCAGCAAGATCCAGGAGGGCAGCATCTGTCAAAAAAAAGATGTGCAAGAACAAGGGGTCACAATATGAGGTTGTGGGGGAGACTAAGGAGTAATGTGAGGAAGTATTTTTTTCACAGAACAGGTGGTGGATGCATGGAACAGCCTCCCAGCAGAGGACATAGAGGCTAAAATAATTGGTGAGTTCAAGGATACATGGGATAGACAGAAGGCAAGCCTAGTGGTAGGAAAGAGAAGGTAAGCTGCTGATAATTTTGGATCTGGAGTTTATGTAGGTAGGTAAATGAGCAGACTAGGTGGGCCAGGCAGTCCATCTCTGCCATCAAAATCTATTGTATGTTTCTATATTTCTATGTTTCTATGTAAGACTGTTCCCCTTTAAATAAGAACTTAGATCAGTGACATTCTTTTCTGATATTAACTTTATTGCTGTTACTAATTCATCCAGGGGAGGTTACAGCCATAAAAAAAACTTGTTTGCAATCCCCTGAGATGCATGCATGGCTTAGAGACCCAGCCTCTCTGGTCCAGCACAGAACAGTCAAGGTCATCCCCAACCCCTGATCTCCTGCATAGCTGTTCATATAACTGTCACTGTGAAGTTGAGTTAGACATTCAATCATTCACAAATCCCAAACTATAGTGAAATAGCAGCAGGCCCTACATAACAGGCCCCTAGCCAAAAGAAAGGAAATGAAAGGCCCTGCTGAAAAGTAAGATGTATTAGTTGAGTAAGTGCAGAAATTAAAGAACAAGCATGGTTCCAACTAAGAGACTATAGAGTTTTTTTTAAAGCTACCAGGTAATTTGTTACTGATGAAATGTTTCCTCCTTTTGCCAATTAGGCAATTTTTGGCTTATTGTAAGAAACCTCAGGCTGCATATTACAAATCCCGTTGACCTGAGATAGTGGTTACTCAGCTATAAACAAGTAGGCTGAAAAAATAACAAAAGATGGCACACACACAGAGACAGAGTTAAAGTGCTTTCTGTGCTGTATAGAGATAACTTGCAGGACCACCTCCTGAGTGGCTGAGTTGAAACACTATAGACAATAGACCTTAACCATAAAATGTTACATATTTAATATTTTAGCAATGTACAAGCTATACAGACTACAAATGGGGAAATACTGAATCTTCTAGGGAATACAAAATAAAAAGGTATTCAATGATAGAAAAAAACAAAAAAAAATTACTAATCTGAACTAACTTCTAAGTATCTCTTACAACACTGGTTGAAGAGAAGACTTGGTTTAGTTAATATTTGTTGTTAACCAGGAAAGGAGGGCTAAGAAATAATTCCTTTTTTTCTGCCTTGTCAGAGGGGAGAGGGATACAGATGCAAACTGAATGATATTGAATCAGGTTAAGCCGTTGATAGTTTTAGTGACTGGGGGAATTTAGCCAGGATTTTGTTTATTAATTTGTTACCCTTGGGGGTAAACTGGCCCCAGGGACCATTCTCAGACATGACCAGGGCTATAGAGATTACATATTACAAAGATACAGAAGTCATAGATACAGTGAGTGAAAAGTACAAGGATTTAACACTTTAGATGCACACAAAAATGAACAAGAACTTACCAGTTTACAGTTTAAGTACAACAAAATGATAGTGCAACATGATGATGTAGCAGTTATGGAATACAATTGCAGGTGCTAAGGCTGTACTCTTTTTGAGAAGGGCCTTAGGATCTATAATGTCCAACAGAATAACCACAAAAAATACACAGCTTTATTTCTTTTTTTTTTTTTAGCCCCCACTTTTATCAGATGGGTTTGTTGTATAAGTGCTATGTCAGCTTTGTTTTCTTGTTAAGATATGATAAAACTTGTTTCCACTTAATTGGGGAGCCTAGGCCATGAAATATAAAGTTGTAAGGAGCCACCTTATGTCTGTTAAGTTGTACAAAACCAAACTAAAGGCAAAGACACACAATCCTGAAAATTTAGCAAATAAATTCCTAAAATGAATGAATGTTAGCAGAAAAGTAAATGAAAATATTAGCCCTATAAGTCAGTAGTGATCTAATCCCCATCTTTCAAGGTTAAACAACATTAATGTTATATACACAACAGCACACCAAAAGTATTATGAACAGCTGACTGTCAAAAACAAAGACACAAAAAAAAGGAGATGGGGAAAAGTAAGTAGATTGTTATCTGATTAAAACCTACAATCTGTCGAATCCATGATTCAGGGCAATAAGGTTGTGGACCAACAGGAAATACTAGGCTAGAGGTGACTAACTTCAGCCTTTTACAGGATAAACAAGTTACTCCTAGGCAAATAAGACGGTGGCAACACAAGTGATACACTACATTACAAATAAAGTTATAACTTGCTATTCAAGCCTAATGTTACCTTAGTCATACTGTGAGCCAAACTTAGCTGCATGAGAATATTAGAGAGGAGCAGAGGCGTGTCTA
The DNA here is from genome assembly GCA_016271365.2 of Neoceratodus forsteri. Lineage (NCBI taxonomy): Eukaryota > Metazoa > Chordata > Ceratodontiformes > Ceratodontidae > Neoceratodus > Neoceratodus forsteri. Next base: position 629,099,079 of record JADMNL010000022.1, on the reverse strand, counting down.
GTGGTATTCTTATAAATACATAGCCATTAGTCACTAGCCCTTCGGGTGTCTTGTTCTTAAAAGAAAATGCAAACCATGGAGATCATACTGCCTACTACCTGAGGTGAAAACATGTGCATTTTAGGAGGCAACAGTTTGCTAGACAATTCTATAAAAGAAGCAGAGGACAGCAGCGATGTGTGGCCTGTCTTATTTGCCTCACTTCCTGTAAGCATGTATGAGCAAAGGCATTTTGGTATATCACCAGAGCATCATGGTTTAGTCAGTAATTCATTCCACAACAAGATGAGGAGCAATGGGATCTGCCAGAGCTGATCCAGCACCCTGAACCCCTTGAACACTCTTTCCATTAAGTTTCCTCAGGCTTACGTTATTGCGCTGTCCTAATAGAGCAATAGAAGTTTCAGAAGCGATTGTGGGATCTGTCAAAAGCGCCCAGCTACTCAGGTGCTTGTAACACACTTCCCACATGATGCATCCATCCTTGCCATTGATAATTAGGAATGATACAGTTTCTGTGTATCGGGTAGAGCACAGTAGCTTCAGCAGGGGGTAGTGATAAGGAGCGCAATGAGCTATGCCTCAACTATCCCAACGTATGGGAAGTTTTAAAAGTAAGGGAGGCATGAGCCCATCAGCCCAACTCTACATTACAACAACAAGACATGTTTTTATTACAGGTATATATTTGGTGCCAACTTTGAAAACATTATTAACAAAATAAATAACATCCAGTGGGAAAGAGTCCTCTATCCACTCTTAGTGAATGAGGCAAGGAATAAATTAAAAACTATGGTCCATAAACTAGAGGAAATCCATGTACCCCCCAAAAATTAATATAATAAAAAGGGCAGGATACCAAAATGGCTAAATAAATCCATTAGAACTCAAATCAAATGAAATAAAAATACTTTTTATAAAACTCAAATCTAACCAGCCTGTGGACAAAACCTCTGCCTACATAAATTACAAAAAAGCCTTACACAAGTTAAAAAATATGATTAAACAAGCCAAAATGAAAATAGAATTTAAACTAGCACACACCAAGGGTGGATACAAAGCACTTTTTTCATACCTAAACAATAACAAGCATTTGTCAATGCCGAATGTTTGCTTGCTGATATTAACATTGGATGTGGAGAAGTTAAACAGATGCAGAATAGAAGTGGAAGTGAAGTATTGAACTCACGCCAATCCCACCTTCACCCTGAAGAGATAGACAGGCATTGGGGTGTGCCTGTGGGTTGTTGCCCATAATGCTGATGGCATTTCACCTCACCCTTTCCTGTAGACACCGACAAGTGTTGAGGTGTGCCTTGGGGTGTTCGGCTTCATAGTCACCCCATTTCATAAGTTCATACACTGAAATAGGTGCAGTATAGGAGAATGGGTGAAGTTTGGGGGTGAAGAGTGCAAGGCACACCTTGATTCCTGCCACTGGCTTCTAGGTGGGGGTGGGATGCATGAGCATTACAGCCGGTGATCCAAAGTTACACCTCTTATGCCTGTCAGTCTATACAGGGTGGGACGTTATGGTTAGAAACCCTAACAGCCTGGGGCGTCTGTTTCTGTTGGTATTTGCACTACAAATATTCAACATGGCCTTTTTGTGACCCCCGCCTCATGAAAGCATTTGGGACCTCTTCTCATGAACAGTGGCAGTGTTATTTTGTTAATGTGTTCTGAACTTTAAGTTCCCACAGCGACCGTGCCGTTCTCCGCCAGATGTGCGAAAACACAGATCAGGCAAGATGTGAAGAATGACAGCTGTAGCATCCTTAGGGAGGTGTGAAGAGAAGGCAATGTGGAATTATTTCACTAAATTTTCAACATAGGCATTTTGTGACTTCTGCTAATGAACATTATGATTTTCTTAATCTGTCTGAAACATTAATTTCCCACAGCGACCATGCCATTATGTGGCAGATGTGCAAATGCAAATTTTGGCAGGATATAAAAAATGACAGTTGTACTGTTCATAAGGAGGTGTGGCAAAATGCCATTGTTGAAATTCTGGAGTGAAAATATTACAAATTTGCACACTTCCAAGCATACATGGAAACTGTGCAGCACACGCTTGTAACACAGTCATTTTATGGACTTTCATCACCAAATTTTCAACATAGGCATTTTAAGTCCTCTGCCCATGAACAGTGTCACTATGAATTTCTTAATGTGTCCTGAACACGGATTTCCCACAGCGACCGCGCTATTCTCTGCTGGAAGTGCAAAAACACATTTCAGCCAGCATGTGAAAAATGACAGCTGTACTGTTCATAAGGAGGTGTGGAAAATGCCAATGTTGCTAATCTGGAGTGAAAATATTACAAATTTGAGAACTTATGAGCATGTGTGGAAACTGCACAATGCATGCTTGTAACACAGCTATTTTATGGACTTTCGTCACCAAATTTTCAATATAGGCATTTTAGGCCTCTGCTCATGAACAGGGTCACTGTGATTTTCTTAATGTGTCCCAAACACTGATTTCCCACAGTGACCGCGCTATTCTGCGCTGGAAGTGCAAAAACACATTTTGGTCAGGATGTGACAAATGACAGCTGTACTGTTCATAAGGAGGTGTAGAAAAATGCCAATGTTTAAAATCTAGAGTGAAAATATTACAAAATCGCGAAGGTACGAGCATGCATGGAAACTGCGCAATGAACACTCGTAAAACAGTCATTTTTTAAATTTTTTCCTCCAAATTTGCAATGTGGACTTTTTGAGAGCCCACCTCATGAACACTGGCACTGTCATTTCATTAATTGGTCCCAAATGGTGATTCCACACAGTGACCGCGAAATCACCTTTTGGGACTGAATAATGCCATGACAGTGGCTGAATACATGAGGAGGGATCCAAATAACCCCATTTTGAAAATTTGGTGCCAAAATTCCCCAAAATGCCTGAGATATGCACCAAAGTTGAAAAATCCCTATTTATGCCATTTTACAGTTTACCGGCATTTCTTCAGTTTGCAGTAGGCCTTGAAGAGTGCAGGTGTGTTCCCAGTCCACCGAAGATTGTCGCGCTGGGCTCCGGAGGTAAGTATGGGGTGAGGGGTGTGTGGGGAGGCAGAGTGCACAGAGGGTGGCCGCAGGTTGGGGGAGGGCCCACTGAACTCAACGAGGGACCGTTTTCTGTTTCACAAGTTTAAAAAAAAAACAAAAACGAAAAACCTTGTGGGATGTTTGTTTTTTTCAGAGATATTTGGCACGCTGTGGTGGGCTCCCAGCATGCTACCTGAGTGTTTTTTGGATGGACTGTAGTGACGAGGGATTGGGCACTCCTGTTGGCACATACTGAGGTGGAGGGAAGAGCTGAGGGGATTGGGCACCCCCTCGGCACACAACAAATTGGGGGGACATTATGCCGATAGGGAGTGGGCTCCCCTGTTGGCAAATTGAACTGGGAAGGGGGGACTGAAGCCAATGGGTATAGGGCCCCCCATCAGCAAAGAAAGACTATTGGGGGGCGCATGATGCCGAGGGGGATTGGGCACCCCCTCGGAACACAGTAAATGGGGGAGGGGCTACAATATGCTGACTGGGAGTGGGCTTCCATGCCAGCAAATGAACTGGCTCAGGGGCATGCAGATGGTAAGGTACCGCCCTGCAATGACGGGTCACTCCTTCATCGCAGCAGAATGGCTGATGCTGCAATGACGAGGTAGCCCCTGATTGCAGCGGCAAAAATATTTCAAGGTGGTGGCATGCTGGCTGAACTAGTGTCAGCAGCAGCGTGCCACTGCATTAGGGAAAGAAGACCAAGCCTCAAAAGGCACTGGGGCCATTGGCCCCCACAGTGCTGCACCTCCAAAACCCTGCTTCTCTCCCAAGCTGTGATGATATGTTTCTTGCACATGCACGCAAGCAAACATAAAAAGGGAAACACTTGGAAAATAGGCCCAATGATGCACAATGGCAATATCATGCAGTCCTACATAGATATTGGCAATCTATTTAACACTTACTTTTGTATGTTTTTTTCAAATAAAGACACCTATGCCCCCCAAGTTAATTCAAGTGTAAGTTCTAAATATAGACATACTTATCATATTATTTCTTCTGAAATTACTCTACTTCTCAAATCATTAAAAAAATCCACCAGCCCAGGGCCTGATCAAATTGGTGCTAGATTTCTAATCGAAACAGCAGAAACAATAACAAATCCAGTAAGAATAATAATTAATAAATCTCTACATGAAGCAGAAATTCCCGCTGACTGGTTAACAGCAATGGTTACCATCATACATAAAAAAGGAAGTAGATCTAATGTTCAGAATTATCGTCCCATAAGCCTTACATCTATCATCTGCAAAACTAAGGAAAAAAAATATTAAATCACTACTTGAAAAAGAAATGAGGGTACTAAACATCATTGACCATCGTAGCATGGGTTCAGAACAGAGCATTCTTGTACTACAAATTTATTAGCTTTTTACAATAATATTAGTCAGGGGCTGCCTAACAAAAAACAAATGGATGTCATTTTACTGGATTATAGTAAGGCTTTTGATTAGGTTTCTCATGGACATCTCATTAAAAAATTGAAATCTTTAGGCTTCTCCAGCTATCTAGTCAACTGGGTAAATGCAAGGTTGACAAACCAAACCCAGAGAGTTGCCATTAATGACAGCTTTTCCGACCTCGGCTCAGTCATAAGTGGGGTTCCTCAGCTCTGTGCTTGACCCGATACTATTCAATATCTACATTAGTGACATACAAATAAGCAGCCATAATTGGTTATCTAAATTTGCTGATGATTCTAAACTTGGGGGACTGGCGGATAATCAATACAATCTTGATTCACTTAAATTAGATTTACATAACATTGAAAAGTGGGCCCTAGAAAGTAAAATGGAATTCAACATGAACAAATATGTGGTCTTGCACTTCGGAACACATAACCCCAAAAACATTTACTACATAAACAACATTCAGCTTAAAGCTACTAACAAAGAAAGGGTTTTGGGGATACTTGTCAATTCCAAACTCACATCCACCGACCCCTGTGTAAAAGTCGCAAATAAGACCAATGGACTACTCAGGCAGATACAGCGTTCTTTTGTCTCAAGATCTGAACAGTGTCTGATACCACTTTACAGGGAATGTGTCATACCACTCATTGATTATGGGTCTCCATTCTGGAACTCACATCTCAAGGGAGACATTGACAGATAGGACAGGATCCAAAGACGGGCAACTAGGATGGTCCCTAGATTATCAACAAGCACCTATCAATCTAGACTCCAAGAAACAGGTTTAAATTCACTGCAAAATAGAATTAGAGGGGATCTACTACAACTATATAACTGCTGAAATCCCCAAACCTCATGAATAAATGTGGACTTACCTTCACCACTAGTTGAATTGTTCCTAGATGCAATACTAAACAACTTACAGTCCCCAGAGCTAGGACCAATCTCAGACTTAACTTTTTTTCAGTAAGGGTGACTAAACTCTGGAACAAAATGCCACAGGAACTGGTTGACTGTGGTAGTACTGAGTCAGTTAAAAAAGGTCTTGATCATTGGCTAAACCAAAATCAAACTACATAAATTGCCCACACTATTGTGGGGGAAAATCTAGATGGGCCTTGGCCTTCTTTTTTCCTGTATAAACCTGGTAAACTTAGTAAGTAAATGATAAATCAACTAAACCCTGCCCCTGCTCTGCCCTAACCTCCCAGCATTACTTATTGAAGTATAAATCTGTGATACATTGCCAACAGCAGGCAAATTTATCAAGATCTTTAGAAACCACATTAGTACCTATATGATGTCCTGTGTACTTTTTTTAAATTGCTCACTGCCTGGATCTGAAGAGGTACCAGTTGAGTAAGTCCTTAGAACCAACCGTTGTGAAGTATTCATTTCACTAACATGGTACCTGGATGCAGTGAAAAACAATGGAGACCAGGTTTCTCTTCTTTGCCTGAAAATTTCCAGAGAGCCAGTTCATGGTGAGCACTTCCTCCTCAAGAAAACAGGATCCTAAATTGTCAAGGACATTGTGCACTAACCGGAAGTGACCCAGGAGGAGCTGCTGCTGCTGGACAGCACGCAATGTCCATAGGTAAAGAAGAGGTTAGAAGTGCAACAGCTGCAATCTCTGAAAACTATTGACCATCATGTCCTTAATATTTGCACCTCTGCTATAAACAAAACATCGATATTCCAGAGTATGATCCAAGATGGACACCTCTGACTACAACGCATGCCAATATTTCCACACAACTGTTTCAATATTGTGTGACTGAAATCTGTAGGTAGAAACAAAATGAAGATGATTAGTAACTGGTTCTCCCCCCACATTCTGATGTCTATTGCCAATGCCATTCTCACCATATATCAGACTATTCCTGTCCCTCATACAGGCTTTATTGCTAGTTACCATAATACATTCTCATGAGTGGCCCCTTTCAAGAAAATGGGCACTCAAAAGTTCAGATTAGCTAGCAAAATCATTCTCAGCACTATTGTTCTGCTTCAAGTGGTAAAATCTACCCAAAGGAGTATTATAAATCAAAGATAGTGTATGTTAGAATGTTGTTCTAACTTGTTTTCTGTGACAACAAAAACATGGTTCTGCTGCAGTAGTGACATCCGTACTGCAGCAGAATGACTTTTGGTTCTGCTTCAGTATGGATGTCATACCAGTTCCCTTATGAGTGCTTTCTTCATCATGGCAATGATTCATGGCACTGCCTCACCCACCAAACGGTAGTTCTAAAAAAAAAAATCAGCCATGTGGCAAAGTCGTGGTCCTGGCAGCTGCTCGTAACGTGAGCAAGTTATTTAACAATTAAAACCCATATCAGCAAGGGGTAATGGGTGAGAGGTTAAAGTTTAACTGTGCAGCATGGTGATCGAGGTACTGGGGGGGGCAGTGTGTGAAGTAGCGGCAGTCTTATGATACAATCTGTACAAGCACTATAAGTAATTTTTTTTCCTTTTCTCCTTCCCCTTCCAGTCAAGTACTTTCACATCACAAGTTACGTCTCTGGATTTTTTTTGTTTTTTTTGTAAATATGTGGGCACTAGTAGGCAGTAACATGCACTATATAGAACAGTGAATGGCTGAACGGAAACAACAAGGCTTATTCTTACTCTTGTGGTTGCTATGCCGAATGTTGACCTCTTGAGCTGCGCTCTAGAGGTCAACAATTGGCATAGCAACCACTCATGTAAGAATAGCCTTGTTGCTTCTGATCAGCCATCCACTATCCTATATGTCTTGAATGGCAGCTAGTAAAGTGCAGGACAGAGCTGAAGTCCATTTCTAGTTGCTTTTTTTTTTCTCTCATGACTTGCATGGAATGATGATTGCATGGTAATGTCACTAATAGGAAATGGCAGTGTAACGCTTCTGTTACCCGGGGTTGCAAGAATCCCAGTAAGACCTAATGGTAGGCAGGGAAGGCAGCTTGTGAAACGCCAGTTAAATGGATTTCACACTGTCTCACTCTGTTCTCAGTCTCAGCTGAGACTGAGGGATGACATAATTTTAGAACTGTCGCAGCTGCATAAGCCACACTGGAATGTTGCAGTTGGAGGTTAGAGTAGAACATTGGGGAATTTGAAGTTAGTTCAGTAGAGTCTGTTGCAGTCTGTAGTAGAGGTGCTCTGCTGTAGGCAGGCCCTCAGAGCTCTAAGCTCTGTCAAAGAGCTATTTTTTGGTAGAGGTGTATGTTCTCGCCTGAAGAGGAACACAAGAAGAACACATTGAAGTGGTAGAGACCACTTTCAGTGGTTCAGGGCCCCATCCCTGTGGGGATAGGGGAAGGAATCAGCCAGCTTCCAGGGGCAACCCCCCTGGTCTGGCTAGGGAAAAAGAAGCTGCCTGAGTTAAGTTTGTGCTGAGGCACCAGAAGTTCTGGATGAGATTTCTTTCAAGAGAAAATGCCTGTGGGGCACCTGCAACCAAGGGGTGAGTTCGGTCTGCTAAAGGGCCATGTGTTTTCACCTGCAAAAAAATGAAACTAAAGTGGCTGTTGCTGTGGGGTCAGGAAAAGACAGCCAAGTACAGTTTGGAAGATGTGGGGATTGGACTGCTTAACTCTGTGGGGGTCTAGAGTAATGGACACAGCCACTTATTTAAGTATGTTCAAGTTCAGCACAAATGGGATGTAAAGACAGTAGACTTAATGTGAATACATTTAAAAAGAATCTACACAGCAAAGTGTTTTAAAGGATGAGGTGTTACAGTCCAGAGAAATGGCCGGGTATGAATTATGGGAGCAAGAGGTGGGAGACCCCCCTCATCAGTAGTAACCAAATTCACCTCTATATGTTTACTTTGGGACACCTGTTGCTTTCTCGCAGCTACTTGGCTGGTGCCTGAGGAAAGTACCCAGATGTGGGATTGATGAGGAAGATTCCCTGATGGAGCAGAAGTGCCCATAGGTGGTTAAGAGAGCCACCAGTAAATATTCCATGCTTTATGGAAAGTGTCCAAAGGGCTGGCTAGGGAGCCAAGCCAGGGAAAACCCAGAGCAACGTACAAGTTCGGGCTGTGTGCCCAGTGCGTTTCAGACCCTGAGGGCTAAAGTGAGTAAGGAGGTGTTCTGATGTCCATAAATCTACATTACCAGAAGTGTAGCCCTGTGGTGGTCCATCTATCCTTTGTTTATTCTGTTTGGATGTGAATAAAAGCCACACTTTAGAATCACACTTCTGGTATTGGACATTACAGTTATTGCTTCCTTTGCCAGGAGTTACTTGGGTGCCCCTGTGCAGAGTAGCTAAACCTAGCCAATGTGCTGAGTGACATATTTCTCCCCAAACCAGCCCACCAGGTAGAGCTGTCAAAATGGAAACGGCATATCTGGGTGGGGGTTAGAGCAGGAAATAGTTGCAATTCACCTGGAAATACTACTTATTTGCATTAGTAGACTGGGATCAGAATTTCATGCAAATCTCCCAAATTTGGGGGAGGGCTACACAATTTACATGCAATCATGACTCTACAATAATTTCAACTGTAAAAACTTATAGGGATTGACCACTGTGTGTTTATAAATACCAGTTATTAAAATTAGTACATTACGATCCAAATTTTATGCAAATGTCTGAACTTTTTTGCATGAAATAATGATTGTTTCCTAATATGCACGTAAACCAATGCAAAGAAATGGTAACAGTGCGATTAAAAATAACAGTCTTTGACATTACAGCATTTGGATCACGATTTCATGTAAATGTACCAAATGATTTACTTTTTTGTGTACAGATGTTTACATATAATTAGGATCATATGATAATGGCCATACTAAGAAGTAGTACAAACATATATCTGTGTGTTGAGAATTACACAATAGTAACATTACTGCTATGGGATAATAATTGCATGCAAATCTTGAATTTTCTTTTGGGGGGACTGAGTTTTGCATGGAATAATGGCTGGATGTTAATGTCAATAATACACAATGACATGGAAATGTAGCAGTGCACTTCTAAATACTGCTTATTTACATTACTGGAATGGCACCAGTATTTCATGCAACTGTTTCAAACTTTTGCTTGGGTACAAAATTAACACATAGTCATGATTCTATAGTAACGTCAATAGCAGCAAATCATAAGGAATGATAATAATGTTTTTACAAACTATTACCATTAGTGTATTAGGATCAAAATTTCATGTAAATGTTTAAAGAAATGTTTTATAATTGCTTAGAAAATGGGTACTGCAAAAGCTGCATTCTGACTGGCTGAAACACTCTTGCACCCATGTTGTTATTTCTTCACAATGCCCTCCAAATAACAAGTCCCTCATGGCAGCACCCATCACCAGAAAGTATCCCTGTGCCTATGTTGCACTGGATTTTGACCCTGAATTTCCACAGTCCATCTGCCGCCATTTTGTTTCTGTCACTTAGCGAGAGAGTTCGACCCCCCCCTTCTGTTTGGTACCCTTACATGTAAAAAGAAAATACACTTCACTTTTTTCCCTTTGGTTTCTGGCAACCATGATAATTTTCCAACTGCAGGACTCCCCGACCCCATTCTCATGCTCCCTTCTCTGTTTCTTAGCAAACTGACCCCACACCCCCATGCAGCCAGCCACCTGGCTTTGTAAAGCACCACAAACAAAGTCACCCCCACAACTCCAGTGGCATTCAGTGACATATTTTTTTGTGTAAATCATAGTGTGACACTTGGACAGCTGGTTCTGATTCATCTGTGCTTTTTGTAATATAAAAATGTGTTCTTGAGTGTCTCTCATGATACATGCTGAATCAGCCTGTTGAATGACACCCCCCCCTTCCCAGGTTTTAGCTACAATGTGTTACCTGGAAGGCCAAGTGATAATTACAGGTTAGAAGAGACTTAAAATGTAGGATCTCCTGTTTATGTGACTAATTGTAGCTTGCCAACTGCCAAGATAGGTCATAAACTTTTATGACATTCAGAGGAAACACAGTTAATATTCACATGGTGATACAAAGCATGTTGCACCTCCGTGAGATCTGACAGAGAGACATAACAAGTCCTTTGATGTCCTGGAAAGGGGAAGCTGCTCATAAGATCAAAGATAGTCATATGAGAAAATGAGTTGTGCTGAGGTCACAAAATTTTATACTATGATAAGACATCCTGTTTTGCATAAATATATTTTTTTATATTCTGACAGGGAGGACCTAGGTGACCTCACACAAAGAGGTTGGCAAAGCCTGTTTTTAAACAGTATTCTGTTTTCCATTTAGACACAAATGTTTGGACTCTGAAAGCTACAACATGCTAGCAGCACTGTAAGAGATACATTAGATAGATCAAGTCTAATTAACTAGTGGTAGGAAATTGCACTTTTAAAATCTTGTTTCTATTTTTAAGTGATTTATGTTTTTGTGATATATGGGTCTGTATTTACATTTTAAATTTTTTTATCTATTTTTAAGTAAACCTCTACTTTAGAGACTACTTGGTGTGCCTTTGAAATTTTTTTCTTGACAAGGGAAGCATACAGTACATGGTTAAAGATGGCACTGTACAAAGCTTACTGGTTTTACCAAACTGGGAAAAGGTAAGAATTTATTCTGAGGTCTTTAATAGAGTTTTAAGGGTTAATTTTGTATACCTGGTTATGTGCCCGTAGGCAAAATGTATCTGGCCCCCTGAAGAGCAGAATTATCTGAGCCTGTACATTGGGTACACTAACAAGAGGTTTACAGTTTGAATCCTTCGAAGACTTGAGACCAAAGGTTGATTCGAACCCACAAAACAGATAGGAGGGTTACCCTGTTTCTCTTTCCTGTTCGCAAGACTGCACTCAGAGGTTGGCACTGTGGGAAGCAGAGGGCCTGACCTGCTGAGTGGGTTTGTGACAGATTGGTTGGTAGCGGTGTGAAAATTTTGGTATTACAAGCCTTTATTGTTCAGTGTGTCAGCTTGAGACCGTCGGCTCACTTACAAAGAAACGCAGTGATTTATTTTTTAAAAAAGGAGACAGAACTATATCACTTGGCATACAGTCAAGTTCCTACCCATTTAATTTTTTTTTCTAAAGTGCAAGTCAGAGTAGCCATAGTTAGGGAAGAAGATGGCTTCCAACTACAGCAGGCACACTTTAGACTACTTAAAGCAGTTGTGTGGGGACAGAGGAGTCCCGTTCGGGGTGAAAGCCAGCAAACAGAACCTCATGGATGCCCTGATGGTAGCAGATACCCATAGCATTGAGTCACAGACAGTGACTGTAAGGGACCAAACATTGAATGTGGCAGGGCTAGCAGCCAGTGCAGTGTCCATATCCAGTGAGGATGACAGCAGGGCCACTATCAGTGAAGGGCCACAGCAGCAGGGGAAGGTCACCAGTATCCTGGATCCAGACATACTCAGGCTGCAAATTGAGTTGCGCAGAATGGAGCTGGAGTTCCAGAGGGAGAGGGACCATGAACAGCAGGAGGTGGACTGTGAGGCAGAGCCAGAATGCCGAGATGCAGACTGTGAGGAGCGTGAGCACCAGCGAGCTGCAGAGGAGAAGAAGGAGCAAGAATGCCGAGACACAGACCATGAGGAGCAGGAGTGCCAGAGGCAACATGAACTGGAGAAGCTACGACTTCAACCACCAGCACCAGAGCAGGTAAGTGGCTTGGGTTTAATTGGGACTACAGGACTGGGGTACAAATTGAATTCCAAATTGATAGCAAAATTTAAAGAGGGGGAAGACATAGCTGCCTTTTTAAATTCTTTTGAAAAAGTTTGCATTCAGGCTAAAATTCCTAGAGAGTCCTGGAGCTTCCAGCTATCCCCGCTACTTACTGGGAAAGCTTGGGATGCATTGGGTCAAATGGACAATGAGGACAGTGATGATTACAGCAAACTTAAAGCTGCACTGTTAAAAAAATTTGAATTAACTGCTGAATCATACAGAGCTAAATTCCGTAAGCTCAGGAGAAGCCCTGACATGAGCTACGAGGAGCTAGCCATGAAACAACATTAGTTTTTAAAACGTTGGTGGGAAGAAATTGAGGCAAACTCTGTTGATAAAATTGAAAATGTGATTTTGTTAGAACAGTTTTATTGGGCATGCCCAGCTGAGCTAAAAACCTGGCTGTAGGACTGAGATCCTAAAACAGTGCAAGAGGCTGCTGAACTCTCGGACTGCTATGCCAAGAGCAGACCTGCTCTGAGAGCGAATGGGGCTGGCATGGCAGCACAGAAAGGGAAAAGCATGCCTTCAGGGCAGCTAAAACCCTCATTGCCTCCACCAAAACCAGTTAGCCACAAGTTTCAGAGAAAAGATTTCTCTGAGAGAAGAAATGAATGTTGGTTGTATAAACAAACTGGGCATATTGCCAGACAGTGTCCCAAAAGAATGAGCAATAATATGCAGTATGGTACTAGAAAAGAAGTGGGTTGTTTGTGTGTCCCTGGAAGCATGCCTGTGAACATGAGGGAACACATGCACCCAGTCATGGTGAATGGTGTACAGACACAAGGGTTAAGGGACACAGGGGCATCCCTGACCTTGGTAAAGGAAGATCTAGTAGAGCCTGGTCAGCTTATACCCAATAAATACATCACTGTACAAGGGTTCACTGGTGAAGAGAAAACATTGCCACTGGCCAGTGTTCTCCTGGACTGGGGTGAAACAGAGGGAACTGTGCAACAGGTGGCAGTATCCAAAACGTTAGCAGTGGATGTGATCCTGGGCAACAATCTCAGACAGGTGATGGTATGTGCAGTTACCCATAGCCAAGTGGCAAGGGAAAATTGTAGTTCCCTGAACCCCACAGAAGCCATTGTGGAAACCACTGAGAGGTTGGTTCCCCAGCCTGTGTCTCCAGATGGGGAAACTAATGAAAAGGGGTAGAAATTTCCCCAGTAGCAAGTAACCACACAGCTACAGAGGGTTACTCCTAAGAGGAAGGGGTGACCCATTGTCAGAGGGTTGGGATTGACAGTGATCCTGAGTGCCCTGATGCTAGTGCTAGGGACCCTAGTTTAGTGACTGAGGGGACCTGTCCCATACCTTGGGAATGTGTGAGGAGTTTGCAGCTGCTTAGAGAAGTGACCCTAGTCTAGAGAAGCTGAGGGCTTGGGCAGACTCAGACAGTGCACAGGGAGGTGATGGCAGACATAAGGTTTATTGGGAAAAATGGACTTATGTATACTCAGGCAGTACAGACAGAGAGAGGGGTGCTAGGCAGCCAGTTTGTCGTTTCTGAGGGGTATCATGAGCAGTTGCTCAAGACTGCATATGATATTCCCTTGTTTGCTCACCTGGGAATCGCGCGCACTATGCAGCAGTTGGCCAAGAATTTCTATTGGCCTAACTTCACCCATCAGGTGAAGGAGTATTGCAGGTCTTGTCACCGGTGCAAAGAAATAGGGAAGGTGGGCAAGAAAACCCAAGCCACCCTGATTCCATTGCCCATAGTGGAGGAGCCATTCCAGAGGGTGGGAATGGATATTGTGGGTCCTTTAAATACCCCCAGCTCCTCAGGGAAGAGATTCATCCTGACTGTAGTGGATTATGCCACCCCGTACCCAGAGTCAGTCGCCCTATCCTCACTGAGGACAGACAAGGTGGCAGATGCCTTACTTGGGATTTTCTCCCATGTTGGGTTTCCACTGGAGGTTATCATCAATTGAGGGGGTTCCTTCATGTTGGACCTGGTGAAATGTTTATGGGAGAAGTGTGAGGTGGTGCAGAGATGTATGACACTGTATCACCCACAAGCCAATGGGCTTGTGGAAAGATTCAATGGCACCCTAAAGTCAATGCTCTGGGTGTTTGCTGAACAGCATAGGAGAGACTGAGAGAAATACCTTCCCCACCTGTTGTTTGCATACAGGGAGGTGCTCCAAGAGTCGACAGGATTTTCCCCCTTCAAACTCTTATATGGATGCCAGGTACATGGGCCCCTAGACTTGATCTGGGAGGACTGGGAAGGCAAGCACGCCACCCGGGGAACTCCCATAGTGGATTATGTACTTAGGTTTAGGAAAAGGCTGAAGGAGCTTATAAGGATAGCCCAGAGCAACCTGGCAGCTGCCCAGCAGAAACACAATGTGTGGTAAGACCGCAGAGCCAGAGCTCACTTGTACATGGTGGGTCAGGAAGTCATGGTCCTTATTCCAGTCTGGAAAGGCAAGCTGCAGGTTAAGTGGGCAGGACTGTACAAAGTGGTTAGGAAGGTAAATGATGTGAACTACATTATCGAGTTACCTGACAGAGGACAGAAAGAAAGGATGTACCATGTCAACATGATGAAGCCATATGCAAATAGGGTAGACATGGTGTTTGCAGTGTGTAGTTCTGGGGTGGGGGCAGACAAAGGAGACCCCCTTCTGGACTTCCTGGAAGAAAGTAAGCGGGATTCCTCTGTGGAGGCAGTTAAATTGTCTCCCCAGCTGACCCTGGACCAAATCCAGAAAGTAAGGGAGGTTTTAGCAGACTTTTCCCCATTGTTTAGTGCCAAGCCTGGCCTAACCCCCTTAGATGTGGAGACAGGGACACAGACACCCATATGGCAGACAGCATATCGGGTGTCAGAGGCTGTCCAAAAGGACATTAGGAGGGAAGTGGAGGAGATGCTGGATTTAGGGGTAATTCAGTGATCCCACAGCCCCTGGACCTCACCCATAGTCCTTGTGCCTAAGCCAGATGGCTCTACTCTTTTCTGTGTGGACTATTGTGGACTGAATGTAGTCACAAAGTCAGATGCCCACCCAATGCCCTGTACGGATGAACTCCTGCACAAGTTGGGAGGGGCAACCTACCTTAAGACCATTGACCTGACAAAGGGGTATTGACAGGTAGAGTTGATGGACAGAGCTAGGAAGAGGTCAGCCTTCATCACTCTGATAGGCTTATTTGAATTCAAAGTAATGCCTTTTGGAATTAAGAACATCCGGCCACTTTCCAAAGGTTGGTGAACCAGGTGTTAAATGGTGCTGAGGAGTACACCGTGGCGTACCTGGATGACATTGCCATCTTTAGAGCCAGCTGGGAGTAACACCTATCCCACCTTAGGGAAGTGCTGGGCAGGATACAGAGGGCCTGGCTCACTGTCAAAGCCAAGAAGTGCCAGGTGGCCATGGGAGAAGTGGCATACCTCGGGCATGTGGTAGGCTGGGGACAGCTCCGTTCTAACCAAATAAAAGTAGAGGTAATCCAGGCGTGGCCCAGACCAGAAACATAGAAGTATGTCAGGAGTTTTCTAGGGACAGCAGGGTACTACAGGAAATTTGTACACAATTACAGTGCCCTGGCTGCTCCCCTATCTGACCTGATGAAGAAAAGAATGCCCAAGAAAATTACCTGGGGCCCAGCCTGTGAGGAAGCCTTTAACAGATTAAAGGAGGCACTGTGCAGTGCTCCTGTTTTGATAAGTCCTGACTATAGCAGACCCTTTACAGTTCAGATTGACGCCTCAGATGTGGGTATTGGGGCAGTACTGAGTCAGACATCCAGCCAAGGGAGAGATCACACAGTAGTGTGCCTGAGTAGGAAGTTACTTCCCAGGGAGAAGGCATACTCTACTGTGGAAAAAGAATGTCTTGCCATAGTGTGGGCCCTAAAGATGTTGGAGCCATACTTATTTGGGCAGTATTTTGTGGTGCAGACTGACCACAACCCCCTGGTTTGACTGATGCTGATGGGGAAAAACAATGGTAGATTGCTAAGATGGAGTCTTGCTTTGCAAGGGTAAGATATGACAATTCTACATAGGGCTGGAGCCAAAAATCAGAACTCCGATGGTCTGTCTCATATGTACGAGGAGTGAACTGATTTGGGAAGCTCATCCCATGCAGGGGATAGAGCCCCCAAATTCAGTCTAGGTGGGGAGGATTGTGACATTTGGACAGCTGGTTCTGATTCATCTATGCTTTTTGTAATATAAAAATGTATTATTGAGTGTCTCTCATGATACATGCTGAATCAGCCTGTGGAATGGCATCCCCTTCCCAGGTTTTAGCTTCAACATGTTACCTGGAAGGCCAAGAGATAATTACAGGTTAGAAGAGACTTCAAATTTAGGATCTCCTGTTTATGTGACTAATTGCAGCTTGCCAACTGCCAAGATAGGTCATAAACTTTTATGACGTTCACAGGAAACACAGTTAATACTCACATGGTGATACAAAGCATGTTGCACCTTCGTGAGATCTGACAGAGACATAACAAGTCCTTTGATGTCCTGGAAGGGGGAAGCTGCTCATAAGATCAAAGAAAGTCATATGAGAAAATGAGTTGTGCTGAGGTCACAGAATTTAATACTTTGATAAGACATCTTGTTTTGCATAGATATATTTTTTTATATTCTGACAGGGAAGAGCTAGGTGACCTCATTCAAAGAGGTTGGCAAAGCCAGTTTTTAAACAATATTCTGTTTTCCATTTAGACACAAATGTTTAGACTCTGAAAGCTACAACATGCTAGCAGCACTGTAAGAGATACATTAGATAGATCAAGTCTAATTGTCTGGTGGCAGGAAATTGCACTTTTAAAATCTTGTTTTTTTTTAAGTGATTCTATGTTTTTGTGATATATGGTTCTGTATTTACATTTTACATTTTTTTTATCTATTTTTAAGTAAACCTCTACTTTAGAGAATACTTGGTGTGCCTTTGAAATTCTTTTTCTTGACAAGTGAAGCATACATGGTTAAAGCTGGCACTATACAAAGCTTGCTGGTTTTACCAAGTTGGGAAAAGGTAAGAATTTATTCTAAGGTCTTTAATAGAGTTTTAAGGGTTCATTTTGTACGCCTGGTTATGTGCCCGTAGGCAAAAGATATCTGGCCCCCCGAAGAGCAGAATTATCTGAGCCTATACATTGGGTAAGCAAACAAGAGGTTCACAGTTTGAATCCCTCTAAGACTTGACACCAAAGGTTGATTTGAACCCACAAAAAAGACAGGAGGGTTACCCTGTTTCTGTTTCCTGTTCACAAGACTGTGCTCGATGGTTGGTATTGTGGGAGCAGAGGGCCTGACCTGCTGAGTGGGTTTGTGACACATAGTACCTCTGCTTTTTCTTCTCCGCTCCTGACTCCCAACTTGCATTAAATGAGTGCCGGATTGTTCCCACTGCAGTGTGGAACCACTTGCTGCCCACTAACCCTCTCACACTAACAAACACTTGTCTTTCTCAAACCCCCCCCAAAAAGTCTATAATGATACCACCACCCTAAAGCTTTCACTATCAATCCGTAATCTGGTGGTGGTGGTGGTAGTGGGGGGGGGGGGCAAAGGCAGTGCAAACAGAAAACAAATTAATTTAGCAAAGTAAAACTAAAACAAAAGTAACATACAATGTTACAGGCAACAGCACCATCTACTGGCAATTCAGCCAATACAGGGACTGTTTTATAGAAACTGCTCTTTCTGTTCATTTCATTAATATTTCAACTCCTTTTTCTGCCCAAATCATTAATAAAAAAAATGCAAGAAACACCATTTTCTAAGTGCAATAATAATCTCCAGGGTGGGCTTTATGGGATATAATGAACCTTCCAGGGGCTATAAGGCCTTCCACCTGTGGTGTTCGGCCTCATTATGCCCATGGGAGGTCCATTATATCCCAATAATGCCCACCCTGTTGAGTTTTATTGCTTACATAGAATCCTGATAGCATGATAAACTCAGTGCTTAGAAATTATATGAATTGACAATAGTGCATTGAAAAATGCTAATTATTGTTATAAGTAAACTAGTATCAAAACTGCATGCAAAGTTTATTTTTGTCAGTTGCTCTACTTCTGCAGCTTAATGTGGGTATGTATGTGTTGAAGTGTGCATATGTATGCATGTGTCTCCATGGCTACAGAGCACCAGCACCACATTTACCTTCTTTTTGTTCCTTTAAACTTAACCCTAACTGGTGCATTAATGCAGTTTTTTTGTAAAGAATTTCCTTTCTACAGATGATTCATTTTGTTTGTTTTACACCACACAAGTAATGGATGACTTCAGCAATGTTGTCCTTATGAGCAGTTCAGATCTTCACATTTCATCCAGTTTTCTTTTCAGCATCAATTTTCCACATGACCAGTGTTGTTTTTGAGATTTAAGTTTGCAAAATGAAGTAAGTCTTTTAGCCTGAGTAGTCACCTAATATTTTTGTAATTGTGAATGTGATGTTTATGTAATGTTTATTTAAATCAGTCACCCATGACATTTCTTGACTTGTAATTTGCAACACAACTAACAATCATAGTCCTACAATTTGTAAAGAAATAACAACACAATGAAGGAAATGAAGACATTTTAAAAAGTTTATTAGAGAAAAAGTGCCAATTGAATTAGTACCAGATTGTTTCAGTGTTCCTAGAGAGGGCAAAAAACCAAGTACTGTACTACAAAACTGAAAAACAATGACATAAATTAGAACAGAAAGTCATCTACTAAATGTTAAACTTAGGTGACTCTTTGCTATATTTGTCATAAGAATTACATAACCATTTGCAAACATTTACAAGCTGTACTTGGAAAATTCCATACTCAACCTGATAATTAAGCCAGTCCTGTGAAAATGCAGGAACAGTGCATAGCTAGCATACTAGGTAAACCATTCACATATTATTGAACATGTTTTGTAAGATACATTGTTAAAAATGCTAAAATTTTTAATTATAAATCAACCCCAATGACATAGACAGCATTAAACCACTGTCATGTTTATATTTGTCAATATAATCATCTGCAACCAAATAAAAGAGTAACCATGCATAGTTCTACAGTTCCTTCAAGCTGCTTATTTTTAAGACAATCAGGTATGCATACTTTAGTTTCCTTTAACAAACAGTATCATTGTAATATATCCAACCACCACTGTATTTGTGCCAAGTTATATAAAGTCTGGAATGCACAGAAGCTCCAACATGGAGCAAAAGTGGCAAAATGTTTATGTTCAAACACAAGCGTATCTGCAATAAAGTCAGTTGTTGGTGTCACAACTTGACTCTGTGCAAGTCATATTGTTGTAGTATCAGCATGAGGTAGTTCGCAGAACTGGTCACTTTCAGTGATAGGCCACTGTTCGTGCAAAACCTTATGCACTCCCAGTCGGATGTAGAACTTGCTAACTACTGTCCGAATGTAAAGGATGATTCATGTGGGACATATAGAGAAATCCACAACATGTTATCAGTCATTTCTCATTCATTCCACAAGAAAGGCAAATATGTCTGCTGACATATTTTAGTGAGAAGTACCAGCTCACTGGAATTCCATTTTCATCCTAGAACTGATGATCACCATCATAAACGGTGTTACATTTTGAACATTGTCAGCAAATGTGCTGTGCTGGTGATAAGATGCCACAGCTCAATGTAGTGGTGTCAACAACTGCACAGTATTGTTTTGCCATTAGCTGACGCATAACTTGCTTCAATTAAGCTGTCAAAACAGTTGATTTTGAAGCAGTTATTGTGGCAACAGATTCAAGTAAAGGTAGGAACACCTGATTTTTAGAACTAGCACAGCAATTAACTCCAGTACTGTCGTCAAAGAACACAATTGCAGATAGACCAATTTTGTTTTCTGGAGGTGATCTGGAATCATCAGCTACAGATGACTGCGTATTATCACCTCTTAAAGTGAAATGATCATGCACAATAGGCTTCTTCCTCTTTAATTTCTGTGACAACTCAGAAGACACATATCACATATCTACATCATTCACTAGTGGAATCAAAGATATGTTGAGTTGATTCAAAGTATACAGGAGACTGTATTCTATGATGTACTTTTTTATTATGCACAAGAATGATATTGTACACAAGAATGATACTGTACAATTCTACTAGAGTTCTGATGCACGACAAAGTAACACAGCTCATAACATGCAGACAGTCCAAAACAAATGCGCTCACCTCTTGCTTTGGTCCCTTTGGTAAATGAGGCTCAATTTAACAAACAAAACCACAGCATTCATATATCATGCAAAAAAAATTATAATGGCTTGGCACATATAGGTATTGTGTCTGCACTCTTTATTTAACATAAAACCAGCATAATGATATACAAAGAACTCAGGAAACACACCTCAACATTTTGTGCCAAAGCACTTTGTCAAGAGGTTACTGTGGCACCCTGCTGACATCCCTTAAATACAAACAAAATTTGTAAAGAGACAATCACATGGTGTCCACAAGTCACAAATTTGTCAGTGCTCATAATAAAACACGCACACACACAAAAATAGAAAATCATTTGAAAACAGCATATATCCATAATGATCATTCATGTATGATACAAAATAAGTAACCTGGCACTAATAAACATTAAAGAAATGGCAAAATTTCAATGTTATTGTTTAGTCCTGTTGGATCTAAAGCATGAAGCTTAAAGATCCAAAAGACTTCCCTTCCTGCCAAATTCAAATCCACATTACCCCCTCGAGGTCCAACTTAAACTTTTTTTATGCCCACAAATTTCCAATCGTGCTGCAAGATTTCTCCAGCACTGATCACATGGGCTGTTGAAGCATATTCAACATTTTTGTTGTGAATTGCCTGCATATGCTCTCCCACTCTCTTTTTAAATTTTTACTTGGTGCAGCCAACACAATGTGTTTTTCAGGAGCAAGTATCCAGATAAATTACATATGTGGAATAACAACAAAATGATTGGTGGTTTACCCCTCACTGTTGTGGGGGTTAATAAAAACATCTGTGCGACTGATTGCTGTACAGTAATAACACCACTGAAATCTGAAAAACCCAGAAGGTAGTAGAGGTATCCAATTTGAATTTATAAAATGTTTTGGGCAGCAAGCTATGCATTAGACTGTCATCCAGATTCCATGGGCAGCTGTACACCATGTGTAGAAAATCCTGTGTTGCAACCTGTAATTTGGACTCTGTACATAATACATGTCAGTTTTTTCTTATTACATTATTAATTGTATTGGCCTGAATACTATGGGTAATGACAAAATTTAACCTATTGCTAGTACAATCATCTGTCACAGGTCCATTTGATAATGTTTCCTTGCTGGTGTCCAACACCCTCTGTCTGGCCCTGAAAGTTGCATCAGATTTGTAGCCCTTGCAGCAAATCTTGTGCATAATGCATCAGTATTACATTCAAAAGTGTCATTAGTGCTACAGTTATGTCTAATACTGACAAACTGACCCATAGGGATTCCTTTAACGGTATGGCATGGGTGACAGCAGCTTACCAATAAAACTGCATTACAACCCATGGATTTACAGTACAAACTGGTCTGGATACCCATGTCTTTACCCTTGATAACAAGTAGGTCAAGAAATGATACATGTGTTTTCCTGCATTGCAAAGTGAATCTTAAATTCCGATTTGACCCTTCCACACAGTTAAAAGAAAATGACAGCTCTTCTGCTGTGCCCTGCCATACCATAATAAAACTGCACGACTGACACAATTCAGACAAAGTCCTTTCTCAAAGCCTTTGAAAACAGATTTTGTCCGAAACACATCAGGCATGCAGTTTTATTCGCTTTAAATAAAAAAAATAATTTTATAATGTTCTAGGCAAGTGTTCATTTTAAGTTAGAGGTGGTGAGCACTACAGCTGTTTGTGTTGTATTTGCTTCTTTTGCTCTATAGCATCACCATCCTTGGGCAGCAGGAATGGACACACTGATAAAATCATTGCATCCCACTTCACGTCTAATGACCATAATGTCAATGATATTTCTGTTTGAGTTCTTCAGCAGGGTTTCTGGGATGCTAACTGAATAAAAAAAAAAACACATTGAAACCAAGTTGATCATCTGCGTAGGCTCCCAGCAGCCCTCTGGTTTAAATAACAGACTTATTTTCTACTAACATATTTCAACTACCTTATGGCTTACTACTGTAGTCTGTCTTTTTTACCCTCCCATCATATCTTTGCTTGCATGTGTGCATGGTACGTTTGCATGTGTGGGTATGCCTGCACACACTTCCATCCAGTGTGTGTGTGTGTGTGTGTGTGTGTGTGTGTGTGTGTGTGTTTGGGGGGCTTATTCACATGGGCATTCAAGCTATAAGTGCACATCCATTTTGTCACTTCCATAGCCGCCGCCTGAGACACCTAGACCAGGCTCCTTACTAGAGAGGTGAGGCTTTGCCGATACCCAATCGTTACATGAGTGCTTTTCTGCTCTGGTGTCTGATTGGCTCCTGCAGTCTGCTCCTATGTCTTCCTCAATACCAAGCTAAAGTCTGACTTTCTGTCTAAAACTTGCACAAAAAAGAGCTGTACTTACTTATTACCTAACAGTTATGACCTCTATTTTTTTTTGTTTAGAGTGTCAAGAGTTGAGACTCTGTTTGATTACACTCCTTTCTGAATTTCTGTGGTTGGGCCAGTCTTTAAATGTCAAAGAATACCCAGTTCTGTTGCCCTGCTGTTTTGGTCCTCCCACTGGTTCAGATGTTCCATTGTCCATGGCTCATTACTTAATACCGACCCCTTCTGCAATCCCCTGCCAAGGATATGCTCTCCAAGGGCTCCCTGCCCATAGACATGGGAAACCTGGGCACCGGGCAGTCGGCGCTGCCTCTACCACCACCTAGGACCTAAGCTCAGACTCTCCATTAGCAAAGCATGGCATTAGCAGCCATCCAATCGGAATGTGAGCGCTCTTCGGTGTTGCCTTCTGATTGGTTCCTGTAGCCTGCTTCTGTGTCCATTCTAAACCAAGCATAAATCTGATTTCCATGCCAAAATTTGCCAAAAAAGAGCTGTAATTACTTTCCTCCTTGACTGTTAAGACCCTTATCCTTCTGTTTAGAGTGTAACATTTAGGGATACTGTGTGATTACACTACTTTGGAAATTCTGTGCTTGCGTCAGCTCCCTACACGAGTGGCCAATCACTTCTCCCTACTGAAGTTCCTACTAAGCCTCATCTTATGTCCTCCCTAAATGTTACAGAAGCACTCTGAACTGATATGACTGATGTAACATTGAATAAATACTTACTTGCATTAATTGTTTTTTACTTGTGTTATTTGACTCTATTATAAATATCTCTGTATGCATTGTACCATTTGACCCGGAGCTAACCAGGTCCATCTTGTAAATGAGCTTGCTCAACAATGTTTGCCTTGATAAATAAACATTTTGATTGATTAATTTATTGATTGATTCTACAGTTGTCTGTATCTCTGTCTCCTTCCATCACATTTGTCACCATTCAGCTTTCTTACTAGATCCTGTTAATTAGCCCCCACTTGAGGACTCCTTAGCTCATTTACTCTAGTATGCATTTTCACAACCACCATAACCTTCTTGTTTTCCAGATTCTAGTCTAACTTTGACTATTATCACTTTTTCTCCTAGATCCTCCCCCATTTCTTTCCTCACATATGTATCCCTTATTTCCCCTTACCGCTCCACTAACTTTCCTTTTTTCTTTTTTAAGTAGTTCCTGAAGAAGACCTATGGTCAAACCGTTGACCCTCACTTTATTTTCTGTTTTCAGCATGCATTTAATATTACCATATTGTTTTGTTTGCAGACCCCATGCTAACGCAGCACCTTGTTCTTTTGTTCTTACGTCTTGTCAAATGGTACAGTACAGTTCATTTGAAGCTGACATACCAAGGAGTACAATTTGCATTATTCTTTGAAGTTGTCAATGCACTGGCAACTCACTTTGTGTTGTTTTTCAACGCTTAACCAGCTTAACAGCACCTTTAATAAAATGTTTTTACAGCTCAACTGAAATGCATCTGCAGTTCTGTCACAGTGCAATGCAGCACTGATTTGCTACTCTTATGCAACAGTTTTTGCATGGCTTTGTGCAGGACCAAGCAGCACTTACAGTATTCAACTTATTGAGACACATAAGCAACTCATTGGTGTGACATTCTGGTTTTTGTTGTTTTTTGCCACCTTTATTTTTCTCACCAGTACCACACTCCCCCTATAGCTACACCTTCAATTCCACCATGTGACTCCCCATTGTCATAAGGGACAACTTGGCCCCAGTAACATCACCATCCAGGGGGCTTGCTTGTTCCTACAGGGTCCTGCTTTGGCATATTGATGGTGCCCTTCTGTGCTCCTGACCCCTCCATTTCTCACCTCCAATGACCTAGAGTAGTGAGTTTTTATAGATACATTGGTGCCAAAAAGAGTGGTCCAGTTCATGCATTGGAGGACTGCTGGCATAGGGAGCAAAAAGGGCCATTCTCTAGTGTATACCAGTGCAACATTGCTGCATCTTTTCCTTCCACCTCTCTTCCAACAATTGTGTGCACATTCATGGCTGGCCTGGAGGGTGCCAGACATGTGTGGTCACCATGTTGTTAATGGCACCTTCACCATGCTACCCCCAGGATCTGTTATAAGAGTGGTGGGACAGGTCCTTACCTCCTGGGAGGACAGCATCTGCTGGGTGTTCTTAAGCCCTGCCTGATGGCCTCTGCTCCTGATGTCCTGGGCTTGTATTGCAAACTCAGATTGCCTATGTGCCTTCAGGATCCCTTATTGTTCTGCACCACAGAGCTTGCTGGTGTGTCAGTTAATGTCAATTGTACTGTAGAATAACCTCCCTTGACCTGCTTCCAATTCACAGTTTCTACATATCAGCATCCTTTAAAAAACTGTATAAAGTCAGCTAATTATGATGCTGAGGGACCATATGTAATGTATCTCTACTTAGTAGTGGCCACAACTGCCAAGCTTCCAGAAAAATGTAGTGGAGATCAAGTCTCCCTTGAGGATCACCTTCTGATAATAAAGCTCCAGCATCTATGTGGATTATCATTTGAATTGAATGAGAGAGGTCTATGTTTCCATGAATTGCTCACTAGCTTTTATGCAAGTTGCATTCTTTCCCCAGCCTCTCCATAATTTTCCATTAATACAGTGCATCTTTTCTTGTTCTCTCCTAGACACAGGTTGTACAGTATATTTTTACTTTATACCACCTTATAGTGAGGACCAATACAAGAGTCTTGGGCTTTAGGAGGGCTGATTTTGGTAGAATGAGATATGTTTTAGTAGGACATCTTGCTGGGATCAGAATGGGAATGGATGTGGAACAGAAATGGCCCATAATAAAGATGGGACTGATGGAGGCCCCTAATGAGCATGCTAAAATCAAAAGTAAGAAAACTAAGGTCAAAACGCCCAGCTGGTTTAGCAAGGATGTGGCAAAAGCAGTAAAGGACAAGAGGGCAAGCTACTGAAAATACAAATGTATTCTGGAGGAGGATAGGGAGGCTTATGCTGCTAAATCTAGTGAGGTGAGCAGAGCAGTTAGTGTAGCACAGGCTACAAGAGAAGCATAGCTAGCACTGAGGTAAGAGCAGGTGAGAAGGCCATGTTTCAGTCTGCAAGGGAGAAAAGGAACACGAAGGATGACAATGACAGATTAAGAAAGGGGGGGGTGTTTGGGCAGAGGGTAGTGAAGAAAAAGTGAAGATACATAACAAATACTTCTGTTCAGTCTTCACTAGGGAGAAGGATGGATCAGTGCCACAAGGGAGCAGGATGGTTGGGGCTTGGAAGGGGGAAATCATGGATGGTATAATACAAGCTGATGGGGTAGTTAAGGCCCTAAGGACTAGTGCATTGCAGAATGCAGAATTCTACCGGCGAAATTAGTGCAGAAAAAACACTCTGCCAGTGGAATTTCCAGCAGCAATTCACTGGTTCTTCTTGGAAATTCCACTTACTGTGATCTATGGAATAATATCTATCATGGAAAATTATTCTGCAACAATTTCCATGCAAAATATTGAGATCTGCAGAATAATATTCCATAGAACAGCGTTTTGTTCTGCAGAAAATCATTCTGCAACTATTTTCTACTGCAGAATTCCACTATTCCTTTTCTGGCAAAATTTGGTGGAATTTCTGGTAGAATTTTGAAAATTCTGAGGAATTTTATTCTGCCGTCATTTGAAATTTCTGCACAGCACTATTAAGCGCCCTAATGGTGGACAACTCCCTAGGGCCAGGTGGTGTGCACCCAAGGGTCCTGAAACAACTGGCAGACATTCTGGTGGGTCCCCTGACAGATCTGTTTAACACCTCTCTGGAGTCTGAGAATGTGCCCCAGGACTGTAGAATGGCATATGTCACACCTCTTAATAAAAGTGGACTGAGGGATGAACCAGGGAACTACAGGCCAGTGAATCTGACCTCAATAGTGGGCAATCTGATGGAGACCATCGTGTAAGAGGGACTGGCACCTTTCTGGAGGAAAATTGCTCCAGAACATGAGGCAGCATGTGTTTGTGTTGGGGACATCCTGCCAAACTAATGTAATTGACTTATTCAACTGGGTCACTAGGACAGTGGACAACGGCCAAGTGGTTGATGTCCTATATCTGAGCTTCTGGAAAGCCATTGACTCTCTGCTTCATAGAAGACTAGTCAAGCTGCTGGAAGACCTGGGAGGGGAGGATAAGCTTATGGGATGGGTCAGGAGCTGATTGTAGGACAGAAACCAAAAAGTGGTAAGCAGTTCTCAGAACTGAGGCCTGTAACCAGTGGGGTTCACAGAGCTCAGTGTTCGGTCCAATGCTATTTAACATTTTCATCAGTAACATTGTGGATGTAATCACGGGTAAAATCAGATTGTTCATCGAAAATACAAAGCTCTGTGGGAGGAATGACATGAAAGAGGATAGACAGGAACTCAGAGAAGATCTGGCTAGGCTACAGAAGTGGTCTGGCATTAAAAACCTATGGATCAAGCTAAAATGTGTAAAGCTTTGCACTTGGGGGGCCAAATACTGGTTGGTAGTATGCAGGTAACCAAGTGAGAGGAAGAAAAGGACCTTGACGTAATCGTCACAATTGACCCTGAAACACTTAACACACGGCAAGACATCAGCGGCAAAGCATATGGGATGCTGGGCTGCACAGCCAAGGGAATTACCAGCAGGAAGCGGAGGTCATTCTACCTCTGCACAGGTCTCTGGTGAGACCCCCTCCTTGAGTACCATGTGCAATATTGCTTCCCTTATCTTAAGAAGAATATCCATTTGATGGAAACGGTACAGAGAAGGGCAACCAATATGATCCAGGGCCAGTAGGGCCAAACCTATGTGGAGAGGCTCAGAGGGCTCAGTATGCACTCTCTCTTGGAAAGAAGGGACAGGACGGGCATGATTGAGACCTTCAAGTACCTTAACGGTATTAACAGGGTGAGCGCAGAGGGCCTCTTCAGCCTTTGTGGGAACAAGATCACTAGAGGTTACAATATAAAGCTGATGTGTGGAAGGTTCAGGAGAGAGATGAGGAGGCACTTTTTTCATGTATAGGGTGGTGGCTAAGTGGAAAAAGCTGCCAGACAAAGTGGTATCCCTAAAAACAGTGAACAGCATCAAAATGGGATGAGAAAGCTGAAGGGAAATATTATAGGTGGAGGGGCAAATGGGGATAGTTCAGAGAGGTCAAGAGGGAAACATGGAGGGGGCCCACCTGACCACCAGTGTGTCTCGCGATAAACTCAGCTACAGAGTCAAGCCACACAAAAGTGAGGGGTACTGGGCTTCAGGAGGGCTGACTTTGGCAAGATGGGAGAGTGCCTTAGAAAAGCACTAGCAAACAGGCTAGAAGGAGGGGTGGAGCAACAATGGGGAAACATCAAAACTGCCATCACAGAGGCAACAAGTCTTTGTGTGAAGCAAATAAATCAAAATGAAAGAAAAAGCCACTATGGTTCTCAAAAGAGGTGGCAGGGAAGGTTAGGGAGGAAAAAAATAGCATTTAGGAAGTATAAGGAAACACAGAAGGAGCAGGACAGAGAACTGTGCTAGTTAAGGCAGAATAAAGCAGGGAAGGAAGTCAGAATAGCAAAGGTCCAAACTGATTAAAAGATAGCCAACTTGGTAAGGAAGGGGGATAAAACCTTTTCTAGGTACATCAGGGAGAGTAGTAAGACAAAGGGAGGGATAGTGAGGCTGAATAGAATGGACAGTGGGTGGGTAGAGAGGGACAGTGAAAAAGCAGGGATACTGAATGAATACTTCTGCTCAGTATTCACAAAAGAGGAGGAGGGGGAGGTGCCTAATCCAATTAACAGAAGCACTCTGAATAGGGGGGCCAATCCCACTCCTTTCACAGAAGAAAGGGTTCTGAAAGAACTCCTAAACCTGAAGGTGGACAAAGCAATGGGGCCTGATGGGATTCACCCCAGAATTCTAAAAGAATTAAGGGGAGAACTAGTGACACCACTGACTACCCTTTTTAACAAATCATGGGAGGATGGTGTGGTACCTGAGGACTGGAGGAAGAAAGATGTGATTCCCCTTCACAAAAGTGGGAGTAAGACAGAGGCAGGAAACTATAGACCTGTCAGTTTGACCTCTGTGGTAGGAAAAGTGATGGAATTGATTCTGAAGGAAATAATTGTTGAGTACCTAGAGGTCAGTGGGGCACAGGATGCAAGGTGGCAAGGGTTCACAGCAGGAAAGTCATGTCAGATGAATCTAATTGATTTCTTTGACTGGGTGACCAAAGCAGTAGACCAGGGAGGGGCTGTGGA
Source organism: Neoceratodus forsteri (assembly GCA_016271365.2). Taxonomy (NCBI): domain Eukaryota; kingdom Metazoa; phylum Chordata; order Ceratodontiformes; family Ceratodontidae; genus Neoceratodus; species Neoceratodus forsteri. Next base: position 629,070,143 of record JADMNL010000022.1, on the reverse strand, counting down.
CATGGCCTACCTAGACTTTAGCAAGGCATTTGACACAGTCCCACACAAAAGATTAATAAACAAATTAGCCAGCCTGGGAGTGGGTTTCAGGGTCGTAGCCTGGGTAAAACATTGGCTGGACAACAGGACACATAGAAACATGGAAGCATAGACTTTGACGGCAGATAAGGACTGCTTGGCCCACCTAGTCTGCCCATTTCCCGACCTAGAGGATAAGCTGCATATCCTATTTAACCAACAGCCTGTTTCTTCCTACCCCCCACAAAAACTGCCTTATGTCTGTCCCATGCATTCTTGAATTCTCCCACAGTTTTAGACCCCACAACCTCCTCAGGAAGGCTGTTCCATGCGTCCACCACCCTCTCTGTGAAAAAGTACTTCTATCTTCAAATTGTGTCCCATTGTTCTTGCTCATCTCTTTTTCTGAAAGATGCTACCCTCTTGGACTTTGTTGATTCCACTGAGGTACTTAAATGTTTCTATCATGTCCCCCCTCTCCCTCTTTTCCTCAAGGATATACATATTAAGCTCCTTTAGTCTCTCCTCATATGGCTTCTCTTGTAGACCCTGCACCATTTTAGTTGCCCTCCTCTGAACTACCTTCATCCTGTCTATGTCCTTGCGGAGATGTGGTCTCCAGAACTGGATGCAGTACTCCAGATGGGGTCTCACCAACTGTCTGTACAGGGGGATAGCAACTTCCTGTTTTCTGCTGGCGGTACATCTCCCTATACATCCCAGTATCCCCCCAGCCCTCCCTACCATCTTCTCGCATTGCTTGCCAACCTTAAGGTCATCTGATATGATTACCCCTAGGTATCTTTCCATTTTTGTTGTTGTTACTACCTCCTCCCCCATTGTGTAATCTTCCCCTGGGTTTTTGTTCCCCAGGTGCATTACTTTGCACTTCTTTGCATTGAATCCTAGCTGCCATACTTCTGACCATTCCTCCAGCCTTGCCAAATCCCTTTTCATCCTTTCCATGCCTCCTTGTGTATCAACCCCGTTAGAGATATTTGTGTCATCTGCAAAGAGGCATACTTTTCCTTCCAGTCCCTCTGCAATGTCACTTATAAAGACATTATAAAGGACTGGGCCCAGTACCAAACCCTGCTGTACCCCACTAGTAACCCCCATCTCTTCAGACTGAACTCCATTGACAATTACCTTCTGTGTCCTGTTGTTCAGCAAATGTTTTACCCAAGCTACCACCTTGGGACCCACTCCCAGGCTGGTTAATTTGACTACTAATCTTTTGTGCGGGACTGTGTCAAATGCCTTGCTAAAGTCTAGGTAGGCCATGTCCACAGCCCCTCCCTGGTCCACTACTTTGGTCACCCACTGAAAGAAATCGATTAGATTCATCTGACATGACCTTCTCACTGTGAACCCATGCTGCCTTGGGTCCTGTGCCCCACTGGCCTCTAGGTACTCAACAATTCTTTCCTTCACAAGTGATTCCATCACTTTCCCTACCACAGAGGTCAAACTGATAGGTCTGTAGTTTCCTGCCTCCATCTTGGTCCCACTTTTGTGAAGGAGAATCACATCCGCCTTCTTCCAGTCCTCAGGTACCACACCATCCTCCCATGATTTGTTAAAAAGCGTAGTCAGTGGTGTCACTAGTTCTCTGCTTAATTCTTTTAGAATTCTGGGGTGAATTCCACCTGGCCCTGTTGCTTTGTCCACCTTCAGTTTTAGGAGTTCTTTCAGAACCCTTTCTTCTGTGAAAGGACTGGGATCAACCCTCCCCTCTCCAGAGTGCTTCTGTTAATTGGATTAGGCACCTCCCCCACTTCCTCTTTTGTGAATACCGATCAGAAGTATTCATTCAGTATCCCTGCTTTATCACTGTCACTCACTGCCCACCCACCATCCATTCCATTCAGCCTCACTATCCCTCCCTTTGTCTTTCTACGCTCTCTGATGTACCTATAAAAGGTTTTATTCCCCTTCTTAACCGAGTTAGCTATCTTTTCCACAGTTTGTGCCTTTGCTATTCTGACTACCCTCCCTGCTTCCTTCTGCCTTAACTGGTACAGTTCTCTGTCCTGCTCCTTCTGTGTTTCCTTATACTTCCTAAATGCTATCTTTTTCCCCCAACCTTCACCACCACCTCTTTTAAGAACCATAGTGGCATTTTTTTTCTTTTTGATTTGTTTATTTGTTTCACACAAAGGCTTGTTGCCTCTGTGATGGCAGTTTTGATATTTGCCCATTGTTGCTCCACCCCTCCTTCTAGCCTGTTTGCTAGTGCATTTCTAAGATACTCTCCCATCTTGCCAAAGTCAGCCCTCCTGAAGTCCAGAACCCTCACTTTTGTATGACTTGACTCTGTAGCAGAGTTTATTGTGAACCACACTGTTTGGTGGTCACAGAAGGTATATGTTAACGGAGTCCACTCTGAAGAAAGGTGGGTTACTAGTGGGGTACTGAAGGGTTCAGTACTGGGTCCAGTCCTTTTTAATATCTTTATATGTGACATTGCAGAGGGACTGGAAGGAAAAGTATGCCTTTTTTGCAGATGATACAAAGATCTGCAACAGGGTTGATACACAAGGAGGTGTGGAAAGGATGAGAAAGGACTTGGCAAGGTTGGTGGAAAGGTCAAAAGTATGGCAGCTTGGATTCAATGAGAAGAAGTGCAAAATAATGCACCTGGGAAACAAAAACCCAGGGAAAGATTACACAATGGAAGGGAGGTAGTAGCAACAACAAAAATGGAAATGGACCTGGGGGTAATCATATCAGATGACCTTAAGGTTGGCAAGCAATGTCAGAAAGCAGTAGGGAGGGATGGGGGGATAATGGGATGTAAAACGGAAGTCTGTTCTTGAGGTCTGATTTAGGACTTTCGGCTCTGGAGTTCATCTACTCTATGTTTTGGCAAAGGAATAACTGAATTTGGATTTACTTGAACCAATTGATGGGCCTCTGAGGGGCTTTGGGGGACTAGTCTGCCATGCGGAGGGAGAGCAAGGTCGGTTGGAGGACCTGGCCTGTTATTCACCCCTCCTAGGCTTCTGGGGTAGTCCACCGTGGAGTGGACTTTTCCTAGAGCCGTAGTGGTGGGCCACTGACCTGTTTTGATGGAGTGATTCCCTCATGATGGTGGAAGAATTCCTATGGCCTATTGACTGTTTTAACATCTGTAAATTGGAAGACTGAGGATTTACTTGAATTCCTGAATTTTGGATGACACTGGCACAAGCGAATCCCTATATTTGACTGTTTTAGACTGTGGGCTGGTTGGATTACAGCCAGTTTGATCTTTCCCCAACCGCAAGTACTTTTTGAGTTTATATATTTTGTGGCAGTTATGAGCAGTGAGAGGGCTCAGTTAACATCTGTGAATTCACCCTGTTACAGAGATTTGTGAGAGACTTTTCTGGACGGTGATTCTGAATAACTTCCACAAACATTTCAGTTTATTTGTTTACTTTATTATCTTGGTTTGAGTGTTAGAGCACCTGGGAGTGAGAGTCCCAGGTGCTGTAATTTTGTTTTGTTAGGTTGCCCAGGTAGTGAGAGGACCGGTGGGCCAATTTATTTTGTGTGGTACGGAGGTTAGGTTTTACTGTAAAAGTTTTTTAGTTATTTGTTTTATTTAGAGTTGGTATAATTATTTAGTTGGGGGTGTGAGAAAAAGTTTGGCTGTGATTTGGGGTTTTGTATATTTTGTTTAATTGTTATTATTAACCAGATAGACTGATGTTGTTTGGCTATGTGGGGGTCCTGGAATAATTGTCTTCTTGGGTTCCCCCGGTCATATGCTATTCAGCCTCTGCTCTCCACATCCTCAGCCCTTTCCATCCCCTCCGTTGGCCTTTTCTAACTACCAACATTGCAGAGCTTTAGGTATTGCACGTGAGGGGGGTGAACAGTGGAGACTGGAAGAGCGCAGTGCTCCTATCAGGGTTGTTAAGTTCAGAAGATGGCCTAGGGCGAAATGGAGTCTAGAGTGTGGGCCACCATACCTGGTCTCCATTCCCAAAGGCACCATCATTGGGAATGGGCTGGTGGTCGGGGCATCCCAGGAGTTCAGTCCGACTGGGGTGGTGTTGTGCAATGCCAGATCTGTCAAGAATAAGACCGCAGTGATTGTGGATCTTGTCAGATCAGCAGATCTGGCTTGCATTACCAAAACTTGGCTGGATGATTATGTGGGTCCCATATTTGAGGCCACAATTCCAGCTGGTTACGCGGTGATACACAGCCCAAGATCGGACCACGGGGGGAGGGGGTTGCGGTCTGTTTCAAGACCAAATTGGAGCTCACTAATGTTCCAGTTGAGGTGACCAGCTCATTTGAATGTGCTGTAGTAGCAGGTGCAGGGTATGGAATAGCTCTCATCTATCGTCTACCCAGAGATCGGAAGCAATTCCTTAAGGAAGTGGTGTACTTCATCGTTGATATGGCATTTGAGTCACCCAGGTTGATGGTCCTGGGTGACTTCAATGCCTGGATCAACTACAAACTCTTGCAATTTGGACAACACTTCCTCCAGTTGATGAATTCACTGGGCCTGACACAGGTGGTGACCACTGCTACCCATAAATGTGGCCATTCTCTTGACCTGGTTTTCCTCCAGGGGATCAAGGCTTCGGACATGGAGGTGGAACCAGTCTGTTGGTCAGATCACTACATGGTGAGGTTCAATTTTGACATCCTCCTTGTAGGCTGACCCCTGTGGAGATGGTCAAGTTCCAACCTTTACGGAATGTTACATCCGATTGCCTAGCAGTGGTCCTTGACCTATTAGAACTTCCTGATGATTGCAAGGATCCTGAAGCCTTCTTCTTGGCATATAATACTGCCAGCACCTCAGCTTTGGATACTATTGCACCAGTGCGTGTGCTTCCTCTCTCTCTCCGCCCTCTGGCTCTGTGGTTTGATGGAGCCTTGAGGGAGTTATGGTGACTAGGTCACAGGTTAGAACATTGCTGGTGGAAATCCATCCTGGATGACGACCACCTTAGACTGCTAGAACATTATCAGTTCTACCAGTCAGAAATTTTCCGTAAGAAGGCAGAGTTCCTGTCCAGGGAAATTTCTGCTGCTCAGAATCGACCAGCTTGCTTTTCAGAACAGTGGACAGGTTGTGCAACCCAACCTGTATGCAGCTCTGGAGAGCCTTTTCACAACTGCAGTGTGATGAGTTCGCTTGATTCTTTGCAGATAAGGTGGCAGACATCAGGTTGGAGATCCTTGCAACACATTCTATATGAGTTGCAGAGGATCAGGTTTTGGTCACTGTCCCTCCATTCTCCTGAAGTACCTTCTACCATCTGGAAGTCATGGATGTTATGTGGACTGCCCAGGAATTGCGCCCCGCATGCTGTAGTTTAGACCCAGGGCCAACAGCCCTGATTATGGGTAGTGGTGATCTTATTGCACAGATAATCTGGTGCTCCCTTGACTCCGGTGTTTATCCCTGCTCTTTGAAAGAGGCAGTGGTGACACCGTTTTTGAAGTAAGCTTCTTTGAACCCAGATTCTCTTGTTAACTACAGGCCTATCTCGAACCTTCCCTTTTTGGGGAAGGTGATCGAGAAAGTAGCGGCTGCACAACTGGAGAACCATTTGACCACCCATAGTATCTACGAACCTCTCCAATCTGGTTTCCGGAAGAGGCATAGTACTGAGACTGCACTGGTTCGGGTGCTCAATGATCTCCTGATGGTGAGAGACCAGAGAAAGTGGTCCATCTTGGTACTTTTAGATCTGTCATCAGCTTTTGACACCATTGACCATGGGGTGCTGCTTGAGCACCTGAGATCTATCTGCGGACTTTCTGGGTTGGTCTCCAGATGGTTTACATCATACCTCACTGGAAGAACTCAGAGGGTTATGTCAGGGTTTTTTTTCCTCTGATCCGATCCTGCTGTCATGTGGGGTTCCTCAAGGCTCAGTGTTGTCCCCCATGTTGTTTGAGGTGTATATGTTTCCCTCAGAGACATTGTAACATGGTATGGGCTGAAGTTTTATTGCTATGCCAGTGATACGCAGCTCTACCTGTCTTTTGCTCCTGACCAGGAAGGAGCAGTCTTGGTATTTAATAACTGCCTCAATGAAATCCAAGACTGGATGAAGTCCAGTTGGTTGAAGTTGCACCCTGGGAAGACAGAGGTGATGGTTTTGGATCCAGGCCACCAGATAGGGGAGCTGGGGGAAGGCTGCTCCCTAGGATTGTTCCTGGGAGACGCTGAGCTCCAGGCCTCTGAACATGTGCGAGACCTGGGGCTGTTGTTAGACAAGGGACTGAAATTTCGAGCACTGGTGTCGGGTGTCGTAAAGTCAGCTTTTTGCCATCTAAGAAACATCTCCAGGATCAAGCACCTTGTTCCATCCGTAGATCTGCCTACATTGATCCATGCCTTTGTGATCTCACGTTTAGATTACTGCAACTCACTTTACTGTGGGCTATCAGGGGTTGATATCCGTCACTTGCAGTTGGTGCAGAACTCAGCAGCTCAGTTGTTGATTGGGATTTCAAGATCTGCCCATATTATACCGGTGCTGCGGGAACTGCACTGGCTGCCGGTCCAGTGGTGGGTCTACTTCAAAGTTGGGTTACTGACATGCAAAGCCCTACACAGACTGGGCCCTGACTACCTGAAAGAGCTCCTGGTTCCTTATCACCCTGAGCTACCACTTCGTTCGGTCAATGAGGGGTTGGTAGAGATTCCGAGGGTGACTTTAAAATCTGCAGGAGCCCGGGCATTTATGTTCGTGGTCCCAACCATCTGGAATTCTCTACCCTGTCAGATCAGGGAGTGCACTACTTTGGGGGGATTCAAACAGGCCCTAAAAACTTACTTGTGGAACAAGGCATATAGTGAAGTTGTTGGCTGACATGTTTGTATTTATTGAATGTGATGATGTTTTTACATGTTTTATTTATTCTGATTGTTATGTGTCTTGGTTTTGAAAGGTGCACTATAAATGAAGAATTATTATTATTATTATTATAAGGAGAGGCATAACCAGCGGAAAACAGGAAGTTGTTATCCCTCTGTACAGACAGTTGGTGAGACCCCATCTGGAGTACTGCACCAGTTCTGGAAAACCCATCTCAACAAGGACATAGACAGGATGGGGGTGGTCCAGAGGAAAAAATGGTGCACGGTCTGCAAGAGAAGCCATATGAGGAGAGACTAAAGGAGCTTAATATGTCTACCCTTAAGGAAAGGGTGGGGACATAATAGAAACTTTTAAGTACCTCAGTGGAATCAACAAAGTCCAAGAGGGTAGTAGCATCTTTCTGAAAAAAGAGATGTGTAACAACAAGGGAACACAATTTGAAGATGGAGGATGGCTCAGGGGCAATGTGAGGAAGTATTTTTTCACAGAGAGATTGGTGGACACATGGAACAGCCTTCCTGAGGAGGTTGTGGGGTCTAAAACTGTGGGTGAATTCAAGGATGCATGGGACAGACATAAGGCAATTCTTGTGGGAGGCAGGAAGGAATATGCTGTTGGTTAAATAGGATCTGCAGCTTATCCTGTAGGTAGGGAAATGGGCAGACTAGGAGGGCCAAGCAATTCTTATATGCCATCAAAGTCTATGTTTCTATGGCAGTTACCTTTTTAAACACTTTGGGAGCTGCACAATTGAGCAGACTAGATAGACCGTAATGCCTTTATCTGCTGACATGTTCGTATGCTTATACATACATTGCTATCCTCCTTTTGCAATCTGTATTTCTTGTGCTAGATAGGGCTGTGCAAAACAAATACAGTTCTGGACAAATACTCACGAACACTGTATTTTACAAATACAAATATCACTCTCAAATATTTGTATTTGTGTTAAACCACATACAGTAAAGTAGTTTTAGACCTAGACGGAGGCTGCTATGACACACGTACGATGACTAATATTCATAAGATGAATGTATATTTCTCTGATAACGCTGTATATTTTCTTGAAACCTTTCAAACCCTTGGTCTTGTGTCACAGTAACTACAGAAACAAGTCTCAAATAAAGCTGACTCACCAGTGCAATGGTAGTGTAACCGCCTGCAATGCTGACAACCTGGGTTCACGAAATTGTACCGAGCATCAGAGGGCTGGCCGGTGACAGGTAGGATGGGCATCCTATGAACAGATCTCCTCTTTGGGGGGGGTCATGGTTTCCACATGCATTAGTGTCACCCAGCGAAGACTGAGAGTACACTTGCTGGGACCACACACAAGGAGGGGCGGAGATGATGCTGACATCTGAGTGATGTGTGACTGACTACGCACGCTCTGCACTGATGTCATTGTTTGTCCATGCCTCCGGGGGAAATGGGAACCAAAATCCCTTGGGCTGGTCACAAGATGACACCCCTGGACCACCACCCATATAATGCACAAGGTGTAAGCCTCAGGTGGCTCTCGGTCTCTCCCTTAGGGGAGCCCTGCCACAGGGGCAAGCTACAGACCTCCCAGTCTGGGCAACCTGAGGAGGATGCAGGGTGGAAGGTTCTGGCTCTGAACGAGGGGGTACCTCCCTGCCTGTCTCTGAGGGGCAAAAGGTCTCAAATATAAATAACTATTTTACAAGTACTTATATGCAAACAAATGCAGCTACAAATACAAATACAAGAGACACAAACACAAACATAAAACATCAGCCCTGTGCTCAAGCCTAGTGCTAGATATTTTGATTTCTACTGCTTCATCACAATTGTTAATGCAAATGCATTGTTTTTGATGTTCTGATTTATCCTTGATTTATTTATTTATTTGAAAGAGTTCCCCCAGCAAAGGCATACTGAGGTACAATATAGTGTTTCCAGATGCGTCCTTGGGGGAGGGGCAAATGGGAAGTACAAATACTGAAATACATAACAAGGATACAATAATACACAACATCATACAGTGCATTACAATAAAATATGTACAGATATATACAGGAGGACTTTGTGCACAAGACTGACTCACATGAATTAGATTTATTATTAGAGAAAGCGCAAGAGGAGAAGGTAGGATTTAACATGATTGTACAGTGTATCTTGTGTTTTATGCTTGCTTCTTTTGTGTTCTTCATAGCCTCATTGATACTCCTTCCCAGGACACACCTGGAAATTAGTCATTTGTGGCTCAATCTGCCTTTCTGGCCACAAAGTTTACATAAATAAATAAATATTTGCCTTTTTGACTGCTGCTCTGCTGTGCTTTGAGATTAATCAGGATGTCTCGCTGGTGGTGGCAAGCTGCTCAGTTTGCTTAAAATGCAAACCAAGCAGGAAACAGAACCGTGCAACCCCTGTCCAGTAGCAATTAGAGCAAAGCAAAATGTATGTACTGCTTTGTTAACATGCCAGGGAAAATGTTACATCAGAGTCACAGATTATTATTCCACTTCTTCTAAGGTTTGCACATTGCACAACCCCGACAGGATAACTATCATAAACATTTACCAATGATACATTTTCTAGGATGAAATACCTGGTGAAACATTTAGTGTTAACTGGTCACAATCTATCAGTGCTGTTTTCCTTCTCTAGGCTTTGGGATTTGTGATTTCTTGTACAGCATACAGCCTTGTTGTATTTGCTTGCATTATGTTTTTGCATGGTTAATGCCATCTAGAGAACACTTAGATGGCATTGTAACTCAGCACCAAACATTAGAAGAGGCTAGAAGCCAGAATGTTAGCTTACAGAAGTCACTTTGCCTCTCTGAAAAGAAATACTTTCCTCATCTTCTGAGTTGTGCCTGCCCTAGTTATTATCCACTTCTAAGGATACAAGACTATGCACTAGGTGTGTGTAAATGCCTTTAGGCAACTACTCATCAAATACTTGTTTTTGGGACCCTCTAACAATTAAACAATGTTTGCTTGTCATTATTCTGCTTCAGACTGTGTTTTGCAGACAGTGACATCGGACTGGGGGGGGCACTCATAGCTAGCCCTGACAAATTGGGGGTATTTTTGTTTTATTTTTTAAGAGGTGTGATACAAATTAGAGAATAATGTATAGAGATGGGTGTGAAATTAGATTTTTGCACCTGGGGTATGTGATGCCATATGAGCCCTGAGGCTGACTTGAGAGATTTATAAAAGCATCCCACACTAAGTGTATGCGTAATTACTTATTAAACAACCACACTCCACACTTTTTTTTATTATTTTGCCCCCCCACTTGGAGCAGTCCCTTCATACTGGTTTCCACAGCTCCATCAACTTGACTTCTCCCACTTCTTACCTTTCATCTCTGCCATCAGGGCTTGCAACACCTGGCGGGATTGGTAGAGTTCCTCAACCCTCATTGTGTACATGGATCTGGTCTTGTGGCATGCTTCAGTCTTTGGATGCAGGGCCTGTGGTGGACTTGTATCATTCTGATGGTTGGATTTTTCAGTTTCCACCCCACTGGCAGAGCAAGTGTGCAATGTCTTCTTGATACATGTAAAGTGCTCCCATGCAATGTGTGTCAATGGCTACAGCTCCTCCACCAATGCTGATTTCTAAACTGTTTCCAAACTGCCTTCAGCCACACTTCTGCTACAGGGTAGGCTTATGGCAGGCCTTATGACCCACTGGAGGATGCAGAGAAGGAGAGCTTTTTTGTGGATGGTCAGTCTTCCTTTCCCAGACCGATCCTCTCTGTCCTGAGCTTGTTCCCAGACTGGAATCATTGGCACCACAAGTGGTAGTGCTACCACTGTGCTAGTGTACCAGCCTTTCTCCATGCTTTAGTTTTTATAATTACTAATTTTTAGCATTTTAATTATAGTGTTTGGGCCACAGCTTTATTTAAAGGTTGCTGGGAGGCTTTAAAAAATCTTTGCTGACCAATGTCTCTCTCTTTCACTTTCTCTCTTTCTCTCTCTCTCTGTTTCTTTGTAACCTGACAAATGAACTGGGAGAAAGTTCATTACAGACTGTTTTGTGTCAGTGGTTTAAAGTTCAGCACATGCACTAGAAGGCTCTGATTGACAGTGCTGAGCTGTTTAGTGACCACCATTACAACCAGCTATGTTTAACAACAAAATATATTGCAGCCTTCAGGGTGTTATCATCCTCAGTCAATATTGTATATGCAGAGCCGGCCCGGTGGTGCTAAAGGTTGAGGCGCTGGATGCCACACCTTGTTCCTCAACGGCAACCTGGGTTCAGGAGTGGATTCAGTTCATGGGTGGGTCGGCCAGGGGGGAGATAGGCTTGAGTGTCAGATGACAGCTCGCCTTCTCCGTGGAAGGTTGCGGCCTTAGCCTGAGCACTTGTCTGACCCCGAGCGGAGGCTTGAGGTACAAGCCCCAAACTGCAGGAATAGTGTTACTTTACAGTGCAGACATCGGTGCTTGCTGCCTTGACGTCAGGGGGTTGCTCGCTGTAGGGTAGGGAGAAAAAGAGGAAAAGGACACCTGCTGGCTCTGGGAAGATGGACTTCCCAGAGTGTGCCTCCAATGTACCCCTCTCACCAGAACCACCATCTCGGCCTGATGAGATTAGATTATGGGGTGTTGGACCCCACCTCATCCCTGCTCGGGGGGAAAGCCAAGCTCCATGGAGGAGCGAGAGATGAGTCCTGGTGGGTGTGTGGTAGGAGGATGACTCGTTGGATGTCCCAAAGGGTCAGGGCTAGCAGGTTGCGAGGAGAGAGATAAAGAGTAATTTCAAAAAATATGTATTGTATATGCAGTCCATCCTAGGTGTGGTCAGTGTACAAACCATGCAACCTTCTCAGTTGCTGCTGTTCTGTCTCTCAGTGTAGGCTGACACCATAAGAAAACCCTCTTTGGCACAAGTAAGGCCTGGCATAGACCAGGGAAACCCTCTATATCTATAATAGACTTGCCAGCGGGTTCTCCTCACAGCAGTCAGATGTATGTATCCATTCCCTCAGCTGTGGTGTGAGATCAACCTAGATCTCTGTTCTGAAATAAAAAAAAACACACTGTAAGAATGTAGAAGCAGTTGTAAGTCTTTACTGACATGTATTCATTTACACTCATGTAAAGAAGCCAATCTCCAAATGTTCTCCTGGTTAGCGTTACTTTAGTCCTGTGAGAAGTTCAAACTTCATCAGCAAAGTTTGCTTCACTTCACATCTACAAATTGGCCACATCATAATTCATAAAGATAAATTCACAAATTTGCTACTTTGCTTTAAAATTTTAACTGCAGGTGAATTTGAACACCTGGCATAGTATTTTCCTACCAAAAGTGCAAACTTTGCAATTTGTGTTTCCCCAAATTGTGAATTTCTAAAAGTGTATTGTGACACAAACATTCTACATTTTGCAGCAAAATTTGCATTGTTCAAATGTTTTTCTCTTCACTCAGACCTAGTTAGAACTTATACAGATTTCATCCTAACCCCAGATTTGAATCAGAACCTTAGTTTCCCTTTGAAAAGCGTGTACCCTCCTCTCACAACTCCAGAGTTTTTTGATCCCTTTTATTTCTCTCATAACACCTGTTGGTCCAGATATACGGTAAGTGAGATGAATGTTATTTAAACATTGCTTTAGTTAATCTATAAACAAGTTGATTGATAACATGTATATAAAAATATATAAAATTTGTCTAGAATACTCAAATGAAACAAAGCTTTTTATATATAAAAATTGCAATAGTGGGTTGGTCACAATGAAGTAAGCATCAAACAACCTGTTCGATTTGTATGAAATGTACATTATCATTTTGAATACTTGAATTTACATGGACCACCCATTGCAATTAAGCCATGACTGGTGAAACTTTAATGTAATTGATGGCACCCTTTTCTCACTCTGGCATTCTAAACTTTACCCACCAGACTCCCCTGTCAGAGGTGCTATCAATTGGAATCCTCTGGGCAATGCATTCTAGTAACTAAACTCCTGCCTGCTGCTGGCATAAGAGGGGTGGTTACATGTACCTACTGGCTTATTATGGATCATATTAGTGCTGTGCAGAATTAAAACTAGGGATGGGCTACCCATTAGGTAACTGGAGGGGGTAGGTCTGGTATCAGTGTTTTCTGGTTGGGCAGAGTAGTTCAGGTAATTTACTACCCTACCTGACCTAACAGTGTGCTTCACAGCTCGAGTACTGTGGAAACAGGTATCAGCCAGAAACATGTAATTTTTTTTAAAACAGTCATTACAGGTAGCCTGTGGGGTCCTGGAACTTATCTGAGGTTGGAAACAGGCATGAAAGGGTAGCCAGTGAGGTCCTGACAGCAGAAAGGAATACATGACACCAGCTTGACAATCCAGTAGGTCAGTGCTGGTGTCTGTGTTCCATGTCTGCTGTGTGAGAATGTAGAAAGCAGCAGACTTTCTTGGGAGAGGAAAGAATCAACATTTGCTCTGCAGCCACAGCAGCCATGGTGAAAACAAAAAAGTTAACTAAAAAAAAAAAAACAAAGCACAGCTTTACTGCACAAAGGAGCAAGGGCTGGGGACTGAAGAGGGGATAAGTGGGGGTCCAGTGTGGTGCTGGGGTGAGAAGGAGAAAGGGGAGGGTGAAGGCATTCATTGCTGGCCTGGCAGCAGCTGTTAGACACTATCTGTTAGGTGCCTGCCATGTCTGTGACATAGCACTGTAGCTAGTGTGTCTCATCTCTCCAGTATAACAAAGCCATTTTAGGCTGTATTACAAACTGTCTGTTAGGTTCCCTGAGCCCTTTCTGTGACATAAAAACTCTATGTGTCTCTGTAGTATAGCAAAAGCAATTTGTCTGTATTAAACACTGTCTGTTAGGCATCTTGAGCCTGGTTTCTGACATAACTACTCTGTGTCTCTCTACACCATAGTGAAAGCCATTTAGGCTGTGTTACACACTGTCTATTAGATGCCCTGAGCTCTTTATCTACTCTGTGTATCTCTACAGTACAGTGAAAGTCATTTGTTATACACTGTCTGTTAGGCGCCCTCATGTGCCCTGTCTGTGAAATAGCTACTATGTGTGTCTCTGCAGAATAGTGAAACCCATTTTGAGCTGTATTACTCATTGTCTGCTAGGTACCTTGAGTCCTACCCATGACATAGCTACTCTGTGTGTCTTTGCAGTATAGTGAAAGCCATTTAGGCTGTGTATTTTACACACTCTCTGTTTGGTGTCCTGTGCTCTGTCTGTGACATATAGCTACTCTAGTGAAAGCCATTTGCCCTGTATTACACACTGTTTGTTAGGTACCCTGAGTGCTATCTGTGACATAGCTACTCTGTATCACTCTGCAGTATAGCAAAAGCCATTTAGGCTATATTGCACTGTCTGTTAGCCTGTTAGGTGCTCTGAGCCCTGTCATAGCTACACTGTGTGTGATGTCTCCATGTGGCATAGCGAAACCACGGCTGTGTCTACTATGTCTCGTATTTCCCAGACTATGTCTACTAAATGGAAACAAAGTGTTGGTGAACGAGCAGCTGAATTTGATGTGGACAATATGAATCCTAAGACAAATTAAGAACATAGCAATAGTGATAATAAGATCACCAGGACTGGCACTAAGTATACTCTTGAACAAAAAAGCATGTTACCAATGAAATGATATTAGAGTTTTGGAAAGAACTGACTGGAGTTACTCATAGAGGTACTGCACATTTTGCCACATGTGCCAGGAGGCTTGCAGCTGCTGAAGCAACATGCAAGGACAAGTAGGTATCCTCCTCTAATATAACCTCAGCTACTGAGGCAGCGAATACTGATAAACATGGTGGTGATTGTGGGGACTGGGACTGGGATAGCCCAGGCTATATCCCACCTGATTATGATGGCCTTTCCAGTTCTTCTGAATCTTGTGGCAATGAGATCTGTACTAGTTTCAATGAGGGGGTTAGAGAAGATGCCACTGTAGGGCATGAGAAGCAAGTGCAGAAAAAAAATCACATGCTAAACATAAGAATAAAAAAATGACCATGAATGAGAAAAATTCATGTGAACAAGAAAAAGGCAGTATAGGGTTTCCTCCAGGTCCCTTTACTGTACAAGATGTAGTGTCAGGCACCACAGGACAAAGCACAAAGGGTAAATCTTTAGTGCAGGACTTATTTTGTATTGACCATGCAGACAACTTTTGAGCTGTATGCAGTCTTTGCAAAAAGAACGTCAGTCATGGTGGCAAAGTGGGACATTTTGGAACAACAGTAATGATATGACTTGCAAAGGCAAAACACCCAATTGAGTGGAGCAGGGCAAGGGACAGTGTGGTTTGTACGGGCGGCATTGGAGGTAGTGGTGACAGTGACCATAGTGACAATGAAGTAGAAGCAGGAACTGACATTGAATCACTTGATGTGTCCTTGCAGTCTTCCCAGACAAACACAGATTGTTTTCTTCTGACACCACCAGGTACTGCAAAATCCCACAGTAGTACTTTGCGTGAAAAAGGTGTGAAAAGCACAATCTCCCTCAAATAAAAAAATATCTTGTCACTCTCTTTAACTAACATTAAAAGAAAGTGTGGCTAGGACATCAAAATTTACCCACAAATATCCAACATGCCAGCTGTTAAATAGAGCCATTGCAAAGCTGTTTGCCATTTGTCAGCTCCCTTTTGCTTTTGTTGCCCAGAAAGGTTTCCTCAAGTTCATGAACCTGATTGAACAATGGTATACCGTTCCCTCTCAAACATATTTTCCAAAAAAGGCTGTTCCACAGTTGTATGACTTGATGTGTAGTGTGGTCACTAAACAGTTGAAACTCTCTGAGGTGAAGTAGGTTCACATAACCACAGATATTTGGACCAGACACCAGACACTATATAACTGTTACAGCTCATTGGCAAGTTTCTGTCAGAAAGTAATAAATCCCACTCTACCATAAGTAGTAGGAAGCAGGTTGTTATAGTCTCACCACTTTTGAAGAAAACCTCAGTGTTGTGAGCATTTTGCAGAAGCTGCAAAATCAGTTCCAGAAATGGCTTATTATATATTACTTATCTACAGGGTTCATAGTATCAGATAATGGTGCCAACATAGTCAAGCCTGTTAGAGATGGCAACTACTAACACATACCTTGTTTGGCACATTATTAAAATCTTCTCATCCATGGTTCCTTAAATGGAAACAGAAACGTAGAAAACCCATTAGGTCTTGCTAGGAAAATATGTGGGTATTTCATCCACCCTGTGAATGCTTAAAAAAATCCTGAATGGGCTGCAGAGGTCAAACAACTTGCCCTTGCATACATTAAAGCAGGAAGTTCCAACCCACTGGAATTCAACATTTTACATGTTGGAAAGGCTTCTTGAACAGAAAAAAGCTGTACATGACTACACCATGCAAAATCAAATTGGTAAAGTAGACATGGGACTCGATTATCAAAAAAGAGTTTAGATCAGCACAAGCTGTGGTAAACAGCAGCTTGCATTGATGCCCAGTGCACCAGGTACCCTACACCAAATTCTGGTACAAGAAGGGTCCCAGCGCTTAAGTCCCCCTATTTGCTGCAACCGCTCCTGTGTGACAAACACAAGGCACACAGGAGGGGTTTGCTGCAGGCTCCCTGCAGCACAGACTAGCTGTCCCTCCCTCCCTGATCCTCAATCTTTGTTATAATAAAAATTATACAGCCCTTTTCCCCTTGTAGTCTAGTTGTCCCCCTTATCCAATCCCTGATCTTTTTAATAATAAACATGATGTAGCCCCTTTTCCCTGGTAGTCTAGGGGTCCCCCTTCCCCAATCTCTGATCATTGTTATTTTAAAACTGATATAGTCATGTTTCCCTGGTAGTCCAGTGGTTCCCCTTCCCCGAGCCCTGAACATTGTTATAATAAACAATATCTCCCCATTTCCTTAGTGGTCTAGTCGCCCCACTCCCTGATCCCTGATATCTCCAAAAGTGATGTATAAAATAACACCTGATGATCTAGTTGCCACCTTTCCCAATCTTTGATGTCCCCAAAAACAATGTATAAAATAACATCTGGTGGTCTACTGGACCCCCCACCTAGCAGTGCCCTACCACTCTGTTACCCCCATCCTGTAACCAAGACAGCAACCGGAACAACTCACCACCATGACCAGCCATCAATTGAGCTCTGAATGAACATGTATTGTATATAGTACGTGCTCAGTGAACTGTCAATCACTGAGTGCGTACTATATACAGTACACACTCATTCTGAGCTGTGTCAGTGGCTGGCCATGGTGGTGAGGAGTGGGCTGTGCTAGCCACCAGCTTGATTATAGGATGGGAGAGTGGGGTGGTAGGGCACTGCTGGGTGGGGGGGTCCACTAGACCATGAGGTGTTATTTTATACATCACTTTCCAGGACATTGAGGATCAGGGAAAGGCTACTAGACCACCAGGAAAATGGAGAGATATTGTTTATTATAAAAAAGATTGGGGATGCAGGGACCACTAGACTACCAGTGAAAAGGGGCTATATCATTTTTATAATAACAAAAATTGGGAATCAGGGAGGGGGAACCACTGGAATACCATGGAAATGGGACTATATCATTTTTACAATAATAAAGATTGGAGCTTGGGAGGGGGGACCATGGCACATTGCTGCATAATGCTATACTCTCCCAGAGAGCCCTGGCTGGTCTAAGAGTACTTAGAAATTCCCCCTCTGGGAATGTTTTGTGAATCCCACTTTCGGCGATATAGTATGGCAGCTGAGTATGCATCAATCTTAATGCTTTGAGAATCATTCATTTTATTTTTTTCATTTTTATTTTTATACTGAAAGGTCTGTGGGCTTAAAACTCATTTTCACAGACATCCAGTGCTGAAAAGTTACAAAACCACAATACAAGTACAACAACATATAAATACAAACATGCCAATGAATCGAGCATGTTTAATTCCAGCTGCTGAACTCTGCTGGAATCTTGCTCACCTTATTGGAGTAATTTGATGCTGCCACACATGATGTCAGTGTAGACAGTGCAACTCCGACTAAAATTCTTCCTCAAATCAGATTTCTTCACATTTTCCTTGATGACATAAAGAAAGACTTTCAGTCAAAAAGACAACACCACTGTTGGTATGCTGCCAGATGACTTGAGTCTCAGACTGTTGACTGAACCGAGATTACATGCCATGTTTAAGGATGACACCTATGTGTTGGCCATGTTGTTAGATTCTTGCTTCAAGTGGAACATTGAAGCCATCCTTTCTGCAGAGGAAGGCACTGAGTATTGGAGAGACCTTCTGCTAAAAAATGTGACATTGCCCTACAAACACCATTAACTGATGTACATCAGTCAAAGTCTGTTTAACCATTACAGTGCACCTCTGGCTCAGACAATAGCACATCTATCAATTCTTCACAGTCATCAGTGTCATCAGCAAGGGAAAGGACATGTACAGCTATTTCTTGGGCATCCTATGTTCAGGGTCAGAAAGGCAAAACACTTCTGAGTCACCTGCAACAACCTGGACTGGTATCCTGTGAAGAAAGTGCAGCAGGTTCATCTGCCAGACTGGTAACCTTCTCACGCAGCACAATGATCAAGTGTGATTTTGTATTTCTTTGAACTTGGCTTCCCAGCCAAATGCCCTTTGGGGTAACCATTGCCTCAGTGCTTGCGCACAGAGGTTCTTTGTCTTTTAAACAGTTTTTTGTTTTAATTGGGTTCACCACAACATAACCCAGATAGACTATCGTATGGTAGCTGGTTCATTCTACTGGGGTGTCAGACAGATGAGGCATACCGATGAGTACTGGTAGGATGAAACATGTGTCTATGCCTTCTGTTGGCAGCCTTTGCAAACTGTGTGAGATGCCTTTCAACACCATGCATTTCTGCTTAAAGTTGAACCAGCATAATATTCTGTGGTGATTTGCATAAGTAGCCCATGATGCTTTGCATTGTGGGGTCATGTGTAATTTTGTATTACAATGATCCTGGAGTACTTTGCAGACTGTACTGTGACTGTTCTCATGGAAGATCCATTATTCTGTTGGACACAAAAGAGAACAATATGGCCAGATCCAGCAAACCTTGCAATAATGTACCTCAGCTGTTTGCCTTCAAGCGTATATTCAGAACGCATATTTAGTGCAGCTGGAGGAATAGTCACTGACCACAGAACACTGCTGAGTCCTGCAAAAGAGGAACAGCATACATTTCTCAAAATGAATGCAGACAATTTCCCAGTTGTCACAAACACTGATTCATGCGAGTCTGACCCTGAAAATAAACAACATACTGCAAACAGTGATACTGAATATGATGACTGGATTGTGTACAAAATAAATGGAACCATCACCACTGTCACCACGCCAGGCACATGTGCCACATTAGTACTACTCTTAGTTTTTTTTTTTGCCAGTCATCAGTTTGTAAATTTTATCGATGCCCACCATAGGTATAATTTTTTAAACTAGCAGCAGGCTCACTCAATGCACCTGCACCTCTTGTACATATTTCAGCAATGCACACTATGGGTATAATTTTTGGAAACAGCAGCAGGTTCGCTAAGAGTGGCTGCACCTCTCATACCTGCCTCAGCAATGCCTTCCATGGGTATAATTTTTGGAAACAGCAGCAGGTTTGCTAAGAGCAGCTGCACCTCTCATACCTGCCTCAGCAATGCCTGCCATGGGTATAATTTTTGGAAACAGCAGCTGGCTCACTCACAGCAGCCACACCTCTTGTGCTTGCCTCAGTAATGCCCACCATGGGTATAATTATGGGAAAAAGCAGCAGCTTGCTAAAATAGCATGTGCATCTTATGCCTGCCTCAGCAATGCCCCCATGGGTATAACAGATTGGGGCACCTAACAGGCAGTGTAATAGTCCCCAAAAAACAGTCTTTCCATGATTTTTGTTATGGTCAGAGTCGGGTAATTGGCTAGTAGAATGGGTCAGATACTGACTATCTGACCCAGCCTGACTACTCAGTATTCATCCGTTTTTTTTCTGGGGACATTTGGGGTACCCACAGGTTGTCTTGGTGGTTTGGTATTTTAGTATCTGCCCATCCCTAATTAGAGCATTCTGAATTTATGGAAATTTTCCAGGGGAAGGGTACCTGGAAATATGTCTCATATAGGAAAAAACTAATTATTAAATGGCAAGAAATATTTCTGGTCTAAGACTGGTCAGTACCGACATTCAACAGTAATGTTATCCAAGCACAACATCACATCTGTTCAAAAAGCAACTGAATGAATTATTAAAATGTATTTATTCATCTTTTATTTTTTTTACAAGCAACCCCTTTTATAATTGCAATAATACACTCCAGAATGTGTGTCTTGGAAAAATTTTACTTCTCAGGTGTTGGACTGACTCTGCCTGTGGCCTTGTACCCAACCACCCAAGGTGTGACGTTATTTGAACACAGCACACACCCTGTGATGCACTATTACTTAAATAATAGTATACTGTAAATAAAGTGTAAATTTATTAGTGGACCTTGGATAGTATCTGCCAAAGTCTGATACCACATGATACCACCCCCTTGCCAGATTAAACATGCCATCAGATGTTGATGGCTTTCAAGTTCCAGCCATGGATCCGATCACCACAAATCCCCAGTACAGATCTAATCTGACTCCTCCCCCAGCCCACCCATTGTAGGTCCTGAAAAAGAAGAAAAAAACACTCTGGTACCTCTCTGGTGTCTAGTGCCCCCCCACCCGCTAATTTTGGCCGCCAAAAATGTTTTGTTACCCTAGTGTCTAGCAGACCCCCTTCCTATCCCAGACACCCATAATCCGCTAAAAAATAGTCAGCAGTCCACTGACTTATCCCCCTCTATTTCCAGTATTCCCTGGTGTCTAGTGGATCACCCATCCCTGATCCCTTGTAAAAAAAAATGTAATCCCAATTCCTTGGTATCTAGTGGACCCCCCACTCCCTCATCCTGAAAGTTCATCCTCCACCACCCCACTCCCCCACCCCACCTCTAAGTGGGCCACTGGTGCAGCCTTCCTCTCTCCTCCATGGCCGATGGCCCACTGAACTGTCAGTGAATGAGCTAGTGCTTGTGCAAGCATGTACTCATTCACTTACAGTTCAGTGGGACATTGGCCATGGAGGAGATAGGAGGGCTGCGCTGGTGGCCCAGTCAAGGACAGGGTGGGGGGGAGCAGGTGGAAGATGAACTGTCGGGATGGGGGGTCCACTAGATACCAAGGAATTGTCATTACTTTTTTTTTTACAAGGGATCGGGGAATGAGGGTGTCCACTAGACACCAGGGAATACTGGGAATAGAGGAGGATGAGTAGTGGATTGCTGGCTTTTTTTTTGTGGATGAAGAGAATCCAGGATGGGAGATCTGTTGGACACCAGGGAAATAAAACATTTCTGTGGGCCACGATTGGTGGGTGGGGGGCCACTAGACACTAGGAAGGGATCAGAGTTTTTTTTTTCTTCTTTACCAGTACCCATGATCTGCGGGCTGGGGGTTGGGAAAGATTAGACACCAGGGATCAGTTTTTTTTACTTGGGACCCACGATCGGTGGGTGGGGGGCACTACACAGCAGGGAGGGATCAGAGTTATTTTTTTTTGTTTATTTATTTACTGGGACCCTAATCAGTGGGGTGGATTAATGAATTAAACTGCAGGTAAAAAAAGCCTCAGAACAGACCACTGACAGTGATCAGTTCTGTGGATTTTTTTTCTGCAGTTTAATAGATTAACAAACAGTCTGTGGGCCAGATATTCAAACTGCGCCCAAAAAGTGCACAACAGCAGGAGCAAGCACAAGTCAATTGCGCACAAGCACAATACACGTGATATTCAAACATGGAGCAAGACTAATTGCGCAAGCAGCCAACGTCTGAATATCGCACGACCCGTGCCATAGCGCAACCAGGAAGGGGAAGCTGAGCAGAGATGATGCGCCATAGCGCAACAAAGGCAGCCCAGCTGAGCAGTCCAGAGGCGCTATAGCGCAAGCAAAGAGACCCCCAGCAGCAGAGCAATGGAACTGCACAACCAGGGAGGTAGGCAGGGGCCCACCACCCATGCCACAGATGGTCACAGGGACACACTGCAGAACCAACAATGTACCCCCACACCCAAAGCACAGCATAACTGGGGGAGGGATGGAACAGCCACCAGGCCATGGGGACAAGCAAAGAAAGCACATCCCGGCCGTGTTACTGCAGCACACCCACTGGCAAGCTGAGAGTGCCACACAAAGGGGGCAGACCACCCCAATGTCCAGCAGCCCCCTGTGTGCACAGCACACCCAGCACTGTGACCCCAAGACACCACCCATGTGCAGTGACCAGCACTGCAGGAATCCCCAGGCCCCCCGGCACACTGCAACCTCGTGAACCACAGAACTATACAAGCCAAACCCACCATGAGCACCCAGCAGTGGGTGGCAGCACACGGCAATACTGAGTGGAAGCCACACCCACACCAGAGACACCACCCCACACACACGCACACACATACCCATGACCATACCACCCCAGATGCCATGCACACCACTGCAACTGAGCACCAATAGCCAGCTGCAAATCAGAGACCACCACAGTATTCATATCAAAATATAAATGTATTATGAAGATGAATAACCAGAACAACAAATCAAACACATATTTACAAAGCAGGGGTGGGGGTATGGGTATGAGGTAGGGGTGGGTAAGGGGCAGGGGTAAACAATCGGGAGAGGGAAGGTGGGGTGCGCTGATGTCCAGCTACCGCCTGGCAGCCTGCCCTCCTCCTGCCTGGTGCTGTGCCCGGGGCCTCCTCTGGCACCACATCCCATGCAGCTGCAAATCAAGAAGTATAGTGTGGGTGTCGATGGCCACCTGAGTGAGCCTCCGCAGTCCCCGCTCCATCTGGCACAGGATCCGGATACCTAGGACAAGGGATCAGAGTCAATGGCTGTGACTGTCCACATCCCTGAATCCCACCCATCATGCATGGCATACAGCCAAGTGCCCCGCTCCTGTGATGGACTGCACCCACCCACAGTGACCGTGCACAAGACATGCCCAACAGGCAGCAACAGCCATGTGTACCACTGCACACACACACCGCCCATGTCCATCACAGCACAACCAAGGCTGCCCAGTGGCGTGGCTACTGGTGGGATGCTAGTGCCACAACCATGTGCCCAGTGCATGCATGGACCACCAGTGATGCACACACACACATGCAGTGCCACTGGACAGTGATGACTGTCACATGTTGCGTGCATGGTAGTGTCGTCCATGGAAGGTGGCCGTGCCCTTCCCCAGCATGCAATAGCATCTATAATGTAATGACACTCACCCTCATCAAGCCGCTGCTGCAGGTGCTGCTGCTGCTGCGGCTGCTGCTGCTGTGGCTGTGGCTGTGGCTGCTGCTGCTGTGGCTGTGGCACACCTCCTCCACCAGCCACCCTGGCACCGCCATCCCAGGCCTCAGCCTGGGCCCACCTCCGCTCCTCCACGCCTGTGGGAGACAAATGAAGAGAAACACATCAGTGAGATCCCAAAGCAGACAGCCCCTTGCCCCATTGAGTGTGCCTGCCCCCACAACCAGACCCAAACAGCACACACCTGCAAACACCCTCACAGCAAACCATAGCCCAACCCACCCCCATGCGAAGGTCACATTACACAGTGTTATCCATGCGGACAATACTGGTGCATACACAGCACACCCACCTGGCCTAGGCACAATGCCCCTCCTGGAACGATCCCTGAGGCACTCCAGCAGAGCATGCTCCCTCCTTTACAGGCACTATAGTGGTGCCTGCACTGCTCAGGAGTCCTCCTCTGCCCAGTGGCCTGCTCTAGGGCAGTTGCCACCTTCTGCCACACATGGGTGCATGCCATCTGCAGGGGCACTCCCCCAAACAGTGTCCCATGGTGTGGCTCCACCACAGCCACCAGGTTTGCCAGCTCCAAGGCCCCCCACTGTCGAGCTCTCCTGCGTGCCATTCCAGAGTTATACAGTGGCAATATGGTGCTCCGCAGCACGGCAACCCCACGTGGAAATGTTGCGCAATACAAGGCAATGAGTCCCTATCGTGCTGTTCATACAGCGCCGTCGGTCCACATCACGCGGTCACCGAACAGCACGATAGAGCTGTACACATGCCAGATGTACAGCGCCAGGGGGCAAAGGTCGGGCACAAGGTCATGGGTCAGTGGCGCAAGGCCACGCACAGTGCCATCGGACATCTACACGTCCTGCATGATCGGTCACCTGTGTGCCAGTGCCACAGTGGACTATTGCGCAGTTGTGCCACAGCGCCATTTGGTGACCAGCGCTTGTAACACCACTGGCACAATGGTGGCCGTGTCTGGAATTGCTGATCGCGCACAGCACATCATCAGCGCGGCAGACACCTGCATAAGCTACCTGGGCATGTGCAATGCGGTGTACTACGCAGTCACAGAAAAGCGCCATTGGCTCAGCCGGCTCAACCATATTGCGCAACTCGCAACGGCGCGATATTCAGCCGACACATGCAAAATCATCTGATCAGCCATTCAAAGGTGCAGTGGCGTGATTTGCAACTCATTACAGTTGCTCCACTCCTAATTTGCATGCATTGCACTATAAATATGCGACAGTGGACTGCACTGGCCAGAGTCGGGTACTGCAGGTGAGAGGTGAGTTGCAAGCTGTGTGATGTTCCGGGCAATGGTCATGGGATAACACTGTAGACTGCTCAGTGACGGGTGTCCACTTCCACCCATACAGACCGACATGACCGAGCAGAGCCAAGGTGAGGGTGAGGATGATGGGCGAAGGAGGAGGCCCAACTTCACCAAGGCAGAGACAGAGGCACTCTTCCAGGCCTACCTGGAAGAGGAGCCACTACTGAGTGGACAGCGTGGCACCCCTCAGGCCCATGCGGCTGCATGGGAGGGGGTAGCTCAGGTGGTGAACCTGCACGGAAGCCACCAGCGCTCTGTGCAGGAATGCAAAAAGAAGGTAGGGACAGACCGCAGAAGGGTGAAAGAGAAGGTGGCAGCCCTCAGGGCAGCACTCACTGGCACAGGCAGGGGCCAGCCAGTGGTGGCGGAGCTGACCCCGGCTGAGGACCGACTGGCTGCATCAATGCAGCAGAGTGCTACAGAGGGCATACCAGGAGGTGGATTCCAGACAGGTGGAAGCCCAACACTGCATGGTATGACATGGTGGTGGTGTTGGGGGGGGAGGTTGTTCACATGCACTAACATGTCCACACTTTCTGTTATAGATCCTGTTCATCTGCAGGGGATGGTGGTGGTGGGACCATGCAGTGAAGAAGACCTGCCAGAGTTGGAGGAGGGTCCATCCACCTCTGTCGCCAGCCGGCTTGCACTGCACCAGCATGCACACCTGGCTGCCACCTCTGTTGTCGGTGAGTCAGGTGTGGGGGGTGCACAGCCTGTGTCTCAGCAGTCTGGCATGCAAGCATGCCAGCACGCTGTGACTGTGGCTGTTGCACTTACCTGCACCATTGATGATGCAAGGACTGCAATGGGCAGTGACACGTGTGTGTCCCATAACGGACACACAGCAGGCCAGCACGTGCCCCTGGACCTAGCTGGTTCCAATGTGTGTGCCAGCATATCAGCACAGTCCCAGGCTGTGCCTGTCAGCACCGGTGGGGCAGCACCGGTGGCTGTGCAGGTCTCTGGCACTGTTGCGGCCACAGCAATGGAATGAGTGGTCCCTGGGGCACAGCAGTTGGAGAGGCAGCAGCTGCAGTCATCCACCAGGTCTGGGGTTACAGGGTCCAGTGGTGGCACATGCACACCACCTGTTGACATGCCCATACCTGGTCCTGGTGAACAGCGTCCATCCTTAAGGGGTGTTGAGCATCAGGACCTTCCATACCCTGGGGGACAGATTGCCGATGTGGCAGACATCCTGTTTGATGAGCACACCTGCCTGCTGCGGACATCAGTACAGCAGCAGATTCGGGTTGCAACGTCCGTGGAGGCACTGTGCGTGGCTGTGGAGCGGCACAGCAGGGACAATGCAATGATCCTTGCAGAGATGGTCCAAATGCGGATGGATGTGACTGCCGCCATTGACAGGCAGACCCAGGCATTGGTCGCTGTCGTGGCCGCATTGGGCACACAGTCAGGTGTCCCTGTACCGCACACCCCACACAGCTTGCACTCCACTCCTCGTTCCCGGCGTCATGCGACACACAGCCTGTCAACGCTCAACGCCGGGTTCTGCTGTGGGCATCCCGAGCACACCTGGTGCAGGTATGTTCGGCATGCTGCACACCTCTGTGTGGACATGGTTGCGATCGCACAGTGGGACCCCTGGTGGTCCATCGGTGCCACCCCATGTGGCCCATGATCAGCCTGCCAGTGCTGCTGGTTCACAGTGGGTCCGCCCACACATCCGAGGTGACCGTGGCACAGTGCCACCTGAGTGACCTGTGTCCCAGTGTGGGCCTGAGTGATGCTGCCCTGTGCGAATGTCTGTCATGGAGGGCAGTGCACTGGTGGGTGCCCTGCCCAACACGCCGGCATATTGGACTACCTGCCACCCACCCAACTGCTGTCCACAGGTGTGTGTGTATGATGATGCCTGCATTGTACTGTACACCAAGGTGCAAGGGTGCCCAGCATCTGACACATGTACTTGGTCAGTACAGGTGGTGGGGGTGGTCCGTTGATCTGTGTGTTTGCCATGTCTGTTCCTGCTCTGCTGTGCACCTGCCTGTGTACGCTTTGTGCCTGGTGTGTGTGTGTGTGTGTGTCCAGATGACTGTTCAACCCTCCCTGATGCTGTGTTTGTGTGTCTGGACCCTTCAACTCCCCTTGCCGTCATGCACCCCTGGTGTGTTATCCTGTGTGCCTGTGGGTTGCGCATAGACAGTGTTGGTTGCACATGGCCCCTTGACTTACTTGTGTTGTGCAAAATGCTCCTCCGTGATGGTGTCCCAGTGCAGCTGGGCCTGCCAGATCAGGGGGTCCTGCTGTCCAAGGGGGGGCTGCTCCTCACCATCATCACCGGCGTCACTGGTGTCCCCATCGCTGGCCCCCTCCTAGACCTGTATGGCTATCCCACGGTCTTTGGCCATGTTGTGCAGGATACAACAGGCCAGGAATATCCCACAGGCCTTTGAGGGGCTGTACTGTAGGGCACTGCCGAAGGTGTCTAGGCATCGGAAGCGTGTCTTAAGCATCCCAAACACCTGCTCGATGATGTTGCGTGTGGCGGCATGTGCCTCATTATAGCGTTGCTGCGATGGGGTCATGGGGCGCCTGATGGTGTGAGCAGCCAGGGACGGAGTGGGTATCCGCTGTCACCTGTGTGGAGATAGTGGAGATAAGTATCATTTTCAGGTCCATGATGCCCATATCCTGTGTGCCACTACCATGGCACCTGTGGCATTCCACCCTTGCCCTAAGTTTGCACTTCCATGCGTACTCACCCACTAGTTGGCCTGTGGGGATGTCCCCACTCTCGAATCGGTGGCACAGTGTGGACTGATACCATATGAAGGCATCATGTGCTCCACCAGGGTGTGTGGCACAGACATTGATTATGTGCCCACTGGCATCACACACCACCTGGCAGTTGACACTCGAAAAACCCTTCCTGTTTCTGTATGCGGCCCCATCGGGGCCAGGTGGCATGCGAATAGCCACATGGGTGCAGTCTATTGCCCCTAGCATTCCAGGCATACGTGCTACCCTGTGGAACTCCTGCATGTTTGCTGTATGCTCTGCCGCGGTGCTGGGGAAATGGATGTACTCCGCAGCATGTGGCAGCAGTGCGCTGAGGAATTGGGTGAGGATGCGTGACGTGGCCGACTGTGTTATGCCTGTGGTGTCCCCTGTCGGCCTCTGGAAGGTACCCGTGGTGAGCAGGCACATGCAGGCTGTTACCTTTGTCTCCACTGACAGAGCATGACTCCTTCGTGAGAGTGCCTGCATCACATCACTACACAGCTCACAGAGCCACCTCAGTATTTCCCTGTTCAGGCGGTACCGGCCCACGATTTCTACATCCGTGTACAGCTCAAAGCTGATGCGGGCACAGTACTGCCTGTTGGGAGCGTACCACCGACGGGCCCTTCCACGGCCACGTCCCCCTGCAGCATGCCTTCTCACCCACCCTCATTACAGCTTCCATGAGGAAGCTGGCACTGTCCATGTCCCTGGCTTCTGTTCCCCCCCTGGCTGTTCTTGCTGTGTTACCCGCTGTCCTGACTGCTATCTCCACTGCACCGTGGACCACCTACTGGCCTCTGCAGTCTGTGGCCCAACACACCTCCCTTGTCCCTCTTTCTCTCCTGTGCACTCCCTGGCCTGCACTCTTTGCCACTGTCGCACTCTCTTTCTCCTGCCTCATGTGGCTTCCCCATGGCTTCATGCCTCTTCCTTGAGCCTTTTTATTTTGGCTCATTTCCCGCGTATGCTAATCTTCCAGCTCATCCACTGTTGCGCATTGCACAGGTCTTTGAATATTGCATTGCACTCTTTATGCATGGGTCCACCCCCTTTGGTTGTGCATGCCTTCATTTGCATTGTGCTGTTGCTCAGCCTGTTTTCAGTGGCGCAACTGCATCCTGCTGAATATCGCAGAATGGCGCAATTTCGGACTTGCGCATGCGCAACCCTATTGTGCATGGCGCAACCCTTTTGAATATCCCACCCTGTATATTTATTCCACTGTTTTTTCTCACACCGCTAAATCTAAACTATAAGGTCTGATTAGAACCATAGGATCCAATTGGATCTGAGGTATCAGATGGTTGGATGCCATCAAATCCAGATCAGATCTAGACCAGATTAAATAGAGGCTTGCCAGATAAATAAATACATTATGTGCTGTTATAGTCTATTCCATTCAACCCAACTCATGCTAGTGAATGCTGAAACTCAGGTGTCAATGACATAAAAAATAAGATTTAAATATGGTTCTAATCAATATAGACACAATACAATGATATGATGTATCACAAAACACTTTACATACAAAAAAGGCAACAGAGAAATAATAATAATAACAAACAAACATTTGTCAACGCCGAATGTTTGCTTGCTGGTATTGGCATTGGTAGTGCAGGAGTTTGAGAGATGCATAATAGGAATGGCGGTGAAGTATTGAAGTAACTTCAACCCCCACCCCCACCCTGCAGAGACTGACAGGTGTTGGAGATGTGCCTTTGGGTGTGTTGGCCATAACACTTATGGCATTCCACCTCACCCCACCCTGCAGACACCAAGAGGTGCCGCAGTGTGCCTTGCCATCTTAGGCCCTTACACTCAGCCCATTTGAAAAGGAAATAAGCTGAGATGGGTGCAGTATAAGAGAATGGAATTAATGTTAGGGCCAAAGACCCCAAGGCACACCTCGGTGGCTGTCAGTGGCTATGGGGTGGGGATGGAATGGGTTGAGCATTACGGCTGATGACCCCAAGTCATACTCCTGATGCCTGTCAGTGTGTACAGGGTTTGGGTTACAGTTGGAAACCCTAATGCCCTGGGCGTGTGTTAGTAGTTTTTGCTCCAAATTTTCAACATGGCCTTTTTGGGAGCCCACCTCATGAACAGCAGCAGTATGATTTCGCTACTCAATGCCAAAAGGTGATTTCTCACAGTGAGTGTGCCATTTGGCACCACAGGTGTGAAAACACATTTCGGGCAGGATGTGAAAAATGACAGGTGTACTGTTGATGAGGAGGCATGAAGAAATGGCAATGTTGAAAATCTGGAGTGAAGTTACGAGTGTCCATAGAAACTGTGCAATGTACACTTGTAACGTAGTCATTTTTTGAAATGCTTTCAGTCAATCACACACCACTAGACATGCCACTACAATAGTAGCTACACAATCAAAAACAGTTATCAGACTAACAGTCTGGCCTTTGGTTACAATATTGCATTGTGACAAGCCTCTGTACCACATCAAGGTAGCCAGTCCCACAGAGGTCCAGCGGCATCACCCCAAAATTCTGCTAGGAAATGAATGGCTCAGACTCAGATGGACCGACTGGACTGCTGTGCAGGTAGCAAGGTGCAGGCTGGTTGGTGGCAAAGCTCTCAGGTGACCGGCGCTCTGCTCAAGGCTCCCCTCGGCCCTTGCTAGATAGTGGCACCAGAGCTCAGAAAGTCACTACAGTCTCTCCTCCGTTCCGACTGTGTCAACTCCAATGATCTATCTCCCCACCCATCTTGGGCTGGTGGGCCTGGCGGCAAATCTACCCATCTGTCGGCTACTCCTCAACTCGCTCTTCCAGGCAGTCCATAACTGGCAGTGACTGCTGGGTGTATCCAGCAATTTCAGATATATACACCAAGTTGACACACTGCTACCCCCATTGTCAGTGCCCTGCTACCCCACCCACCCAACACAAACAACATTTACGCTGTAGCTTTTGCAATAAATTGGGCAAATATCATAAATATGACGTGTAAAGATGTAACACACATGATCCCATTCCTATACAGCATGAAGGCCTTTCAATAACCAATGTGAGACAAACAAAGTGGCTTTTAGTTACAATGTTTCATTGTGACAAGCCTCTGTGCCACATCAAGGTAACCAGTCCCACAGAGGTCCATTCACACAGACACAGACTATGCTAGCCACAAGTGTTAGACTAAGACTTGCTTTTAGTTACAATGTTGCATTGTGACAAAGTTTCTGTACCACATCAAGGTATCCAATCACACAGAGGTCCATTCACCCAGACACACCCACCCCAGACACACACCCAACACACACAACACACAACACCGACATACACACACCAAATGCCCAACACCCACCCACATAACAGCTACACCCCCACACAACACCCAACACCCACCCACACAATAGACAGCCCCCCACACAACACACAACACCCACCCACCAAACACACACCCACACAACATCCAACACCCACTCACCAGACACACACCCACACAACACCTAACACCCACCCAAACACCCCAACCACATAAACACACCCCACACCCCAACACACACACCCACCTCCCCCACATACATGCACACACTCCACACACCCCTCCCCCCCACACATGCCCACACTACTGTAACTTCCTGCTGCTTTACATCCACCCAGAGTCCCTCCCAGACCCACACCCACCCAGGCGCCATACAAGTTTTAACTTATTTAGAGCTGACAGAAAAAAAAAACTCAAGTTCACAGCAGGCATGGGGTGGAGGATAGCATTTAAAACTAAAGCTAAGCTACTGGTCAAAATGTCAAAATAAAAAAAATGTATTGTTTTGACCTAATTGGTCCGAAGTTCACTGCAGGTCAGGAGCAGCATTTTTGTTACTAAAGGTTGTGCCAGTGGTGGTGGCAAACAACAAGAAGCTAAGCTACTGCAGCCAGTCAGCGTGCAATAACAGTGCATGGTGCCTTGAAGGATTCAGTGTTGGAAACAGTCAGAACGCAGAAGCTGCTGCACTTATTTCCAGTGGCTGAGCAAGACAGTAGGACATTTTCTCTCCAGTGTTTGCTGCGCTGAGTTTAGATGCGACAACGACCACATGTGGTGGGCCAGCTTAGCTGAGTCACTGGAACGGAGTGCAGTGGGACAATGTGCAGTCGATTTCCTCACACAGACTCTGACTCGCTGTACAAGAAAAAACAAACACTAAGAGCTCAATTACTTTTCTTTACAAAGAGCGAGTCTCAGCTACTCCCCGACCGACCACAGGCGCTGGCAAGCTAGCTGCCTCCTCCAACTAGGCTCAGTCAGTCCACTAGCTTTTCCCATTCCTGGCTGCATCAAATTCATGGCCACGCTGCTCTCTTATTCTGCTGTGCCCTGCATTGGGCTTCTTCTCACTGTCTCCCAGTACACTCTGAAGATGCGGCATGGAGGGGTGTAGCCAGGAATTTCAGATCTGCACACCTAGTGGACTTACTGCTACCCCCCATTGTTCAGACTGGCTACCCCCTCATCTATACCCTTTTCAAGCCCTCTCACATAACAAGTGGCATTTTCTCTGATGTATACCAGCACACTACTAGCCAAATCATCATCCACAGTTGTCGGACTAACAGACTGGCTTTTAGTTATACTATTGCATTGTGACAAGCCTCTATACAACATCAAGCCAGGTAGCCAGTCCTACAGAGGTCCATTCACACACCACCAGCCATGCCACCACACCACCAACCTGGCTCGTAGTTACAATGTTGCATTGTGACAAGCCTCTGTATCACATCAAGGCAGCCAGTCCCCAAGGTCCATTCAAACACCACTATCCATGCCACCACATCTCTAGCCACACCACCAACCTGGCTTTTAGTTACAATGTTGCATCGTGACAAGCCTCCATACCACATCAAGTAGGCAGTCCCACAAAGATCCAGTCACAAACCACTTTGTCAACAATACAAAAATATGTTTTTATCCCTGCATTTTCCAACTGGGAGTGTAGTTGGTACTGGTAGAAGATACACAAGGGATAATGCCATATTTGAGGATAACGCCATATTTCTTTGACAGAAAGGTTCTTTATTAAAGGGTACCTAAACAAGCAGTTTTTTAAAACTGCAAACTCCAAAATCTGGCTTCCTAACAAGGTAAAGTAGAGATTGCTGTTTACAGTTATGCTAAAACTACATTCATGTAAATAATATAAATGCAGTCTTATGGCTTTTGAAAAATGTATACATCAGCCTCTTTCACTTACAAAAAACAGCCTTGGTTTCTCCCTAAGATGTCTGCCAAGTCATGATGACATCATCAGAGCCAAAGACAGAGACCCACATATATTTCTATAGTGCTTACTAGTTCTTCTTTCCCTCTTTGTTTTGAATTGTTGTATCAGAATGATCAACACCATGTATTAACTCGTGGATTATTTTGATAATTACACATGTTAGGCTATGATTTTGTTCATTTTGTTCACTTTAACTTGCGGAAAATGTTTTGCAATCCAGCTGACTTTTTCCTTGGCAAACTGCATTACAGTACAACACTTCAATTACCTGATAATCTAGTGGTTATGTGATGCATTGAATTTTGTTTTTTGTTAACCAGAAGAGACACACTAAGCTGAAAGCTTGTTTACAGGTGTGGCCCGAGAGCACAAGGAAGTGTAATGACTTGCTCAGGGTCACAGAGCAAAGTTCTGGTCTGGTTCAGTTCCAAAGCCCATGCTCTCTTGTGAATTCACAAATAAGGCTTTCTTTTTCCATGTGAACCTATTGCATCTTGCCTGCCTTTTGTTGAACACTCCACCATCCATACACTGTTCTTAGTACTGCCTGGTGTCGCATATGTGCTTATGGTCTCATGAAGAGAATTATCATACCTCTGATTGTAATCTTGTACCTCAGAGAGTTGTGCACACCTATACCAAAATGCTTCATCAGCTAGCACTGTTAAAAAATGCCTCCCAAATCACTCTCCAGTCCACATTCTCAGTGTTTGACTTTTGCTCCTACAGTAAACATTAAGTGGATCACCACCCTTCTGCACAGTGACGGTACTATGTACAGTTCCCATGTTGTGTTTTTTTTCCCACCTCATTAACCAACAACTAGGTCTTCCTGGCGGGCCAAGTAATAAGCATCATGACCCACC
Organism: Neoceratodus forsteri; assembly: GCA_016271365.2. Classification (NCBI taxonomy): domain Eukaryota; kingdom Metazoa; phylum Chordata; order Ceratodontiformes; family Ceratodontidae; genus Neoceratodus; species Neoceratodus forsteri. The sequence continues at coordinate 629,036,776 of JADMNL010000022.1, read as the reverse complement.
AGAAAAACTGCTGTTCATGCCCTCATAAGGGGTGTACCTACAAAGGATAATGATATTATTAGCAGGAGAGGCATACTAATACCTTGAGTGAATCCACCTGTCTTCCAGTGTCAGTCTGCTCCTTTATCTGTGATCTTCAGAACTTCACAGGACAGTTCCCAGCAATTTTTCTCCAGTAGTTTTCTGTGCTCTACTCCACAATGCGAGTTGGCTGGCTACCACCCTTCCAAATCTTGAATGAGCCATACACAACTCCCTCAATACTGTCCTAACAAACGTCAACCCCTCCCTCACCTGAGGGTAATCTCCCTATCACTGAATTCAAGTAACAATTTAGGTGCAGCCCTGCCACTCTGAGTATTTGTCATTGCTGTCTACTGTCATCCACAGTCAGGTTGTGATCACGATATTGGAAGCCCCACATTTCAGATCTCACAGTGATCTGATCAACATCCTCCTTCATGTCTTCAACTAACCTGAATATAACTATACCCTGCTGGAATGGCCTCTTCAGTCCCTCTCTGGCATTCATTCTTCTCACCTGCTCCCCACAAAAAAACTGGTGAGTTCACTACCCTTGTGCATCATGAACGTGGTTAGTACAGTCTCCCATGTTATGTTTACATATTAATAATAAACCTGATCTTCTGGTAAGCCAGACTGATAGCAGCATGGCACAAGTGGAAAAATAGGCTTTCCTACCCATGTAAGATCTAAACCACCCATGATTAGGAACTATTAAATGACGTGCACAATGATGTGCACACCCATCATGTAGCAGTGCCTAATTAAAGGTAGCCTAGATCTTTTAAGGATAGGAAAGCCCATCATTCCCCTTGTTCCCTGTTGCTATCAGCCTGACTTACTGGAAAGATATGTTTATATTTGATATGTCAAAATAAAATGGGGACTGTACTACTTTCATTCATGATGCAGAAGGGTGATGAGCTTACCAGTGTTTGGTGTGAGGAGGAATAGTGAAGAATGAATACCAGAAGGGGAATGAGAGGGCCACTCTTGCAAGGTACTGGTATATTCAGGGAAGGGGGAAGACAAAGGAGAGAAATATGAGCAGATTACTGTGAGAAATAAGATGTGGTTTGCCAGCACCTTGATCACTACCTGACCCCATTGTCCTAGCTAACATTCCCATTCCCATAAACCAGATCATGCAATTGTCCAAGGCTGTGTGTGGATATTAATGTATGAAATGGCTGCCACTACATGTTCAGTCACTTCACTACCAGTCTAGTATTGCTTGTAAAGCACTTTGGGATACAATGTGTATGAAAACCACTATATAAATGGTGATTCTTCTTTTTATTATTTCCCATAGAAAAAGAAGACAAGACAAGCATATATTTGAGTTTCGAGAAAGTATGAACTCTAACATTGGACTGAACAAGAACTTTGCTAAAAAAAAAGTGGTGACTCTAGGGGGTGGTGAAGGGTGTGGCTGCATCCCCCCACACACACACATAGAAACGTACTTGCGTGATACTGCTGCTGCTGCATTTCACTTTGTTGAAGAAGTCTGATTTATTGATTGTACAAATGTTCACATTCAAACTATGGATTACATTTGTAGGTTCTGTCAAAAATGCACAAGAAAAGAATAGCAGAAAATATAAAGGTGTAATTAAAAATGTTAAAAAGTGCATATTAAGGATGCACACCACCCCAGCACCCCCACTGTAGTATCTTGGATCCACCATAACCACTAGACCACCAGGTTATTCAAGCTTTGTACTGCACTGTGGTTTGCCACAGAGAAAGTCTGTTGGATTAAAACACAATTTCTGCATGTTAAAATAAGCAAAATGAACAGAACCATAGCCTAACATGTATATTATACAAAATAATGCACATGGTTTTGACCATCTGGGTGAAACAATGTTATACAAAGGGAAAAAAGAACTAGTTAGCACTATAGAGAGCCATATATCTTTCTGCCTGTGGTTCCAATGATGTCATCACATAACACATTTGGTGGCCATTTTAGGAAGCAGGTAAGACAGTTTTTTTGAAATTAGAAGGCTGATTTTGCAATATTCAAATGCTCTGAAACCACATTTAGGTAAAATATATAAATGTAGTTTTAGCATTAATGAATACAGCAGCCTTTCCTTTAATCACCTACAGAGTCAGATTTTTGAATAGTTTGTTGTCAAAATGTTGTTTAGGTATCCTTTAAGAAATCTCTCACAACAAGTGACATCAAATCACTGTGTTAGCCTCGTAGAACTGCACTATGCGTTATGCATGCACACCTCTTTCCATTGCCAATAATATCTCTGTCATTGAGGTTCCATACTTTATTGAACATCTCCTAAAACACCAGACACACAGTATGTTAGCCAGATAATGACTAGTACACCATACATTTGCAATAAAAAACGACTGGTCTGCCTCTAGTTTGAGGCAGACAAAACAAGGTATCTGCTTGTACCATAGCAGACTTATTGGTTAATGAAAATAGTTGCCTATACATTGGTCTTACTGACTGAACTTCTTAATAAAGAACCTAACAATGAAATATGTGGTTGTCCCCATCTTATCTTCTACCAGGCTCCCTCCCAGTTGGACAACATGGCCTGCATATTCTTCAACAGCAGTGCACAGTTATAGACAGATAGCCACCCACAAAAGACAAGTTGAAATGGTGGTGCTTATACAAGTTGAAATGGTGGTGCACTGACACAGGGACTGCCTTCCCTCCAATGCCCTTAGGCTGGCCATCACCTCATCAATACTGTCCCTAGTGGACTATGGGCTGCCTGTATACGGGGCAGCAGATAACTCCGCACTCCAGAAAATCCAGGTCTCCCTAAACAAGGCCCGCAGGCTCCTAACAGGCGCACCAAGGCTTACTCACACCTGCTCCCTCTATACCTCTGCCAATCTTCTTAACCTCGATGAAAGGCTCCGCTACCAGACCTGCATACTGTCCAAGAAATACTGCTTGGACACTCTCCCTGGGGTCTCCGCCTCTTCATCCAGCACCCCACTATCTCCACCGCACAAGAAAGAGCACCCCTGGTTGTGCCCAGGGTAAAAACCTCCCTTGCCCAGAGATCTTTCCACGCCAGGGCTCCCACATGGTTTAATTCACTCCCAAACACCATCACTTGTGCAGCCAAGATCGCCCACTTCATAACAACTCTTCACAACCACCTCTTCAATATCCACTCCTGTAACTGCAACTAACATTTCACTCTCTCACCCTCTCTGATTCTAATTCTCTGACAAAGTCCATTATGGATTGCAACCTACATCAAGAATTACCAAACCCATGAATAGGACTGACTACTCTGCTTATATGCTGTCTCAAGCTAATATCTCTCTGCTGTGATGATGTAATTATAATCATCCAAATATTGTAAATAAAGCCTGTACTTACCATAAATACTGTAAATAATGTCTGTGACAAATGTCTGTAGCACATGCTCTAAGTAACTGTTGTTATACCCTGTCTATATTACTTTCTCTCTTACATGTGGCAAGGTACCTTTGGAAATGAGCCTCTGGCTCAAAGGTTGTAAACTGATATATCAAATAAATAAATAGCAAACACTAAAAAAGTCCAAGAACAAATCAAATACCCACCAAGCAAGGTAGCAAATGCACAAAAGCACCAAAACCAACCAAGCACCAAAACCAATAAGTTCTAATTTGGTACTTAGGCACTTGTTGATGTGACCCCCACCCCAGGATGCATCATTGTAGCATGTCAGAGTTCAGTCTATCTTATTGCTTATTTGGGGGGCTCTGCCCCCCTCTCCCCTGCTGTAGTTCCTGTACTATAGTATTGCTATAGTAACGCAATAAGGTTCAGAGTTGTTCACTAAATATTGCTTATTTTGGGGCTCCACCCCATGTTGTATTGCTCAGTAAATATTGATTATTGTGTTGTACATTTGCTTCTGCAGAAAACTACATCAAAGATGTGATGGGTGGAGCCCCCCAAATAAGCAATACTATTTAATGAAATCCATTGGATGGCAAAACTAAGAAGCACAATTATCAGCATTACTTTACTGAACATCTCTGAAACTAACTTAAATAAAGTGTCCAACACCCATCACTGTATTAGCCTCGTAGAACTGCACTATGCGTTATGCATGCTGCTGTAAATCTTGTAGCAGCTGCAACAAGTCCAGGATTTATAGTAATGCCCACTTAGTACTGTACATTTTGAACCCCCCCCAAAAAAAACGAAACATGGCAGGACAAATCAATATATGCACCACCACTGGGAGAGAGATAACACTTCAGTTGGGTGAGCATTGAGCAGAGTGAATTTTCAACTTGCTGCACATTTTTTTCCTTCTGCGGTACAGTATGTTAGGAGGTTTAACATAAATAATAAGTAAAGATAAATGTAAGGTTGCAGGAAAGGTTTCCACTAACAAGAATACACAATGGTTCTATAAAACGTGGGTATAGCTAGCATTAACAGATAATAATTAACTCTTGTAAAAGTCAGCAGCAACATGTATTAAATCACCTTACAGCATAGTAGAAAATAATTCTGCCTTCAGTTCTGTTTGACAACCTTTCCTGCAACCTTACATGAATCATATTTCTTCACTTGTGTGCTTTAATGCAGCACTGCAGGAAGATCAAAACTATGCAGCAAGCAAGTTAGTTAACCTTGTATCAGAGTGGGCTCAGCAAGACATCTTTCCAACCTAACCCTTTAGTTTAGTATATTGCCACATAATCTCTTACCTTTCAGGAAAGTTCACTTCATATAATATTTTCCCCATCCACTGAGATATGTCACTTGTTTCACACTGACATTCACAGGCTGACAGCTACTTACAGCAGTGTAAATACACTTCTGCAGCTGCAGCTGCAGCTAGCCTGTGAAGGATTGCTCTGGACTAAGTACTACTACTAGTACCATACCGACCACCATCCACTAGCATGCCACTGGCTAAAATAACAGCAATTACACTTCACTACAGGACTCGAACTGGAACTTAAGGAGTGTATTGTGAGCTGAGGCTGATCAGAGATATCCTCTAGTAGTTTTACCTACAAGTTTCTGCTGTGAAAGGTCCTATCTTGTCTGGGGGGGAGGGGGGAGGATGGTCTTCAGGTAGCCCAGATGCAGTACCGCAGTGAGAGTAGATGCAAGCAGCACAGCAGCATCACTCCTCTGGCTCTCTCTCACTCTTCAGCTATGGATCAGTTGGGCATGGGCTAGGGCCAGCTAAGCTGTTGATTCTTGTCACCCTTCAGCTGAGCATTCAGGGCCGAGGCGCTGCTGGTAAAGCTCTGTCCATACAGTACTCCATTCAGATCTTAGTTTAGACGGTGACCAACACTTGTGTGGCTCCTCCTCGGTGCGCAGTCTTCTTAGCGGGGCACCGTCACGGATAAGGGTTCTGGCTGCTACTTGAGCTGATTCTCTGCAGTGGCATTCCCTCTATGGCTGCAGCTCCAGTCAGACCTGTCAACTCTCTCAACGATACTCCTCTCTGACTCAAGGGCTTCATGCGCAGTATCGCCTACTCTTCCAAACAGGAACAACAAACTGGAACTGGTATTTTGTTTCAGGAGCTTTTAAACATGCCACCTTTATAGCCTCGTCTTCTGACGTACCCAATGGACTTGATTGAGAAAGTCTGCTACATGTATCAGGTCTGCTTGGCATTCACATCACAAATGTCTAAATTTACCAACTGACACCCTCTCCTCCCCAGGAAGTGCAAGGAGGACTATACAAGGTTGGAAGTGTGTGAAAAAAAAAATAAACAAAGGAATATGTAGACACACCTGGTGGCTTTTGCTACCAACTGCTACTTGGTAAGCATGCCATGGCATATCTGTCATATGTCTGCCTATGCCCTGTGGTCCTGCTCGGCAAAAATTCTGGCTCCGCTCTCGGCTCCTGCAACCTCCCCTGCTGGTCTGTTGCATGCTGCAGCATGCCAACTGTATGGGTGGCTATGCCCTGCAATGACGGGGCACTCCCTCATTGCGACAGTGAATTTCTTTCAAGTTAGTGGCATGCTTCTCAACTGCTGTCATAGGCAGCACGCTCATTCATTGGTGCCACAGAGACCAGCCCAAAAAAGCAGTGGCGGCATTGGCCACAACACTGCCGCACCTCCACAACCTGCTACTCCAGCAAGCTGTCACAAAATGTTTCTTGTGCATGCATGCAAGCAAACATAAAAATGTAATATTAAATGAATGCTGAAAATAGAATAGATGTCTCAACCATAGGTCTTCTTCAGGAATTTATCTATAAAGAGAAAAAAGTAAAGTTGGTGGAAAAGGTTTTTTTTTCACTTTATAGATACTTCCTGAAGAAGATCTATGGTTGAAACACTGATTCTAATTCTATGTCCATTTTTTAAGCGTACATTTAGTATTACCTTTTCCTTTTGTTTTCAGCTCCCACCCTGATGCAACACCTCTTTTTTGTGTTCTGACAATCTATGTGACGAACCTTCATATGTCAGTAAAAAATAGGACATTAGACAATGTCTCTTAATGTGACACTGGCCTCTGTGTTTCACTTGTGAAGATACAGTACATCAACTGTATTCATTTGCATTTAAAAATATAATAAAACATAAGTTTAAAAAAATAGGGGTAGAAGATGTGTCCCCACCATTGTAAATAAGATGTTGTGGGGTTACACAGGGTAGTTAAAATTGTATTGAAAAAAGAAGCCCTTATAAATTGCATGAAATGGTGTTGCCCATTTCTTCCGCCATTCCCTTTACTGATACAGTGAACAAATGTGCCAAAGTACCTCCTCATCACAGATCTCCTTTAGAGTAGTAACACACTATCACCAAGACACTGCACTGTTTGGGGGGGGGGGGCTAAGAACATATTTGGCTAAGAGAATTACAGCTTTACACTTTTAATGTGGTATTAGCCACTGACCGCCCAGCCTGTCCCACTCTAATGGTACTGGGGAGTCAGGGACTGAGGAGGCCATCATACCTGTGTGAAAACATTTACCAAACTGCTAAAGGAGGAGCCCTTTTATTTTTGTCATTATTATAATTATTTTTTCGAGAGCAGAGAACCTCACCACTGCAATGCGCTTGGCCTCCAGCTTGGGTTTCCAGGGCTCATCCACAGACCCTAGCTCTCCCCATTAGCAGTGCGGGCATTCTTTTTTTTTTTGTCTGAATTATTTCTTCCTGTTGATATATTTATTTATTATTATACTGGGGGAAAAAGTTACTGAGTCAGTTTGCACTGACAAATTCAGAATGATTAGATTCAAAGAAACTCCCACTCACTCCCCACCCAGTGCAATCACCACCAGTAAATCATTCCACTGCCTCTTCTTTGCAAAATGAATCTCTGCCTTGTTACCCTCCTGGACTAACTCTCTCTCTCTCTTTCTCTCTCTCTCTCAGGCCTGGTGAGACGTCCATGTCAGCAGTATCAATAGGAAACAAAGGGAAAGGAAACATTGTTTAACCAGGAGTAGCACACTAAGCCCAAGCTTGTTTCCAGATGTGACCTGGGAGCACAAGGAAGTTAAACGACTTGCTTAGGATCACACAGTATGCACCTTGGTGGCTGTGGGATTCAAACTCAGGTCTCCAGATCTGCAGCTCAGAGCCATAACCCACTGCACTATACTGCGACAAACCCTCATCTTTTTTGAGAAGGTAACTGTAAAAGCACAAAACGAATAACAAAACACCACAACAAAGGGATAGCAGCAGGTGTCTCTTTCACTGGTGACTCAGAAGGGGATTACATTCATTTTTTGCCAGGTGTAACAGGGATTTTCCCTGGGTCCTCTCCTCAGTGGACACTGATAATTTTATCTAGATATCAAATACATGGGAGGTTCATCTTGCAGGTAACTGGTCCGCACATCAACACAGTCTAAATGTCCGCAGAATTATTTTTTTATTTGTTTATCCACCTCCCACGTTTACTCTGTCTTGCTCTCCACCCCCCACCCCATGTCTTCATCTAACAATTGAGGATGCCATGTATGCAATAACACATGACAGGGTGTGCGGTAATGCTAAATTACCATGTGCTTCAGGTCGGTTGCCTTCAATCACCTGGTAAGTGCAGTAATTTATGGCTTTATTGCACACCCTGAAGCATGTTGCTATGCTTCAAAAAAATTATTTTAGAAGTTGAAAAGTAAAGAGAAAAGAAAGTAACATTTGAATACATGGTCACATTACTAGTTTTAACCAATCAGATTGATTGATTCAAGTCTTTTTATAAAGCTACACCCTTTTTGTGGCCTGGCGCACAAGCTAGCTGCTGCCTTGAGAGAAGATGCCATTACCGGGATGTGCATAAATCTGGTGGCCCCACCCTCCCTCTCACCCCAGGAACCCAACACCCTTTTGTAGGCACTGCGGTTATGTGGCCAGGTTTTGTGGGCACTGGGGTCATGTGCTCTGTTTTTTTGTACATTGTGGCCACTTGTCCTGGTTTTATAGGCCTTGGGGTCGAATGCTCTAATTTTGTGGGCAATGGGATTGCTTGTCCTGGTGTTGTAGGTACTGGGGTCATGTACTCTGGTTGTTAGGGTTCTGGACTGGGGTCACATTCTCCAGTTTCGTGAACAGCGGGGTCACATGCTCTTTTTCTGGACACTGGAATCACATGCTCTGGTTGTGTGGGAACTGATGCCATGTCCCTGATTTTGTGGGTACTGGGGTCATGTGCCCTGTTTTTTGGGAGGGACATTGGGGTCAAATGCCCTAGGTTTGTGGGCAGTGGGATCACAAGCCCTGGTTTTGGCATCTGCCCCTCCTACTTCCTTCACTGGTGATCTTGGCCTGCTGCCCCCCCCAGCTACCTCCTGGGGTCACGCAAGCATCAGCCTCTGCACCACCACCCCCCCCATTCTCAAGGACTGCAGTCCAGTGGATGCTTAAGCATCCTCCCACTGGCCGAACCCAGGTCATCAGCAATGCAAGCAATAGCCCTACTGCTGCACCAGCGGGCTGATTACTTCCTCTTTAAAGTACCAGGTTAATATGATGTTACTGGTTGGAACACCTACAATGGGGAGAGGTTGGGCTTTATACAGAGCTGGATTTGAAACAACAGTATTTGTTAGTTAGGAAAACATTTCATCATGTAGTTTTTAGTAAAAAATGTATTCTGGCATCCTTAGATACTCAGACACAGAATTGTCAGCATAAAAGGTCTGCTTGGCCCACCCAGTCTACCCAGGTTATCTAGTCCCTACCTTGTCTGTCTTTGCAGACCTTATCAGGTCTATGGCAACTCTCCCTCCTCATTGCCATTTCCTAATATTGCCCTTTGTCTATGGGATATGGCCATACCTGCCTACTCTCTGTTCAAGAGAGACAGGGAAGGGAGGAGGGGAGGTGGGGTTGGACTATATGTGAGGGAAGGAATCAAGGCTACAGAAGTGGAGGGGAACCTCAGGAAAATGAAGCACTGGAGGTGCAGTGTGTCATCCTGGAGACACGCACTGGGACCACGATCCATATGGGGTGGCATGCAGACCTCCAGCACAGGGAAAGGAATTGGAAATGCATGCTTGAAGCTCCCTGCTGTTTTCACCTCCACCACTTACTCTGGCTGTCTATTTCAGGCACCCACTACTCTTTCAGTGAAGTGGTACTTCCTCATATCTCTCCTAAACTTTCCTCCTTCCAGCTTTATCACATGTTCTCTGGTTCTGGTACTCTTCCTGATTTGAAAGAGATATATGTCCTGCACCCTGTTCACCCCCTGTTAAGTATTTATAAGTCTCTATCTTGGTCCCCCTCAGTTGCCTGTCTTTCAGGGTGTATATGTTGAGATCCCTCAGTCTTTCCTAGCAATGGGTTTGGTGCAACCTCTGCACCATTTTACTCGCCCTTCTCTGGGCTGACTCTACCATGTCTATGCCCTTTCTGAGATGCAGCCTCCAGAACTGGATGCGACACTCCAGGTGGGGTCTTACCAGTGAGCGATACTGTGTCAACACCACCTCTCACCTCCTGCTGGGAATAACTCTCCCAATGCATTCCAGTATCCCACTAGCCTTACCCACTGCTTTGTCACACTGCCCTGCCACTCTAAAGTAATCAGATATGATAACACTAAGGTCTCTTTTCTGCTTAGTGACTGACAGTAGCTCCCCCAATTCTATACCCAGTTATTGGGTCCCCATGCCCTAGGCGCATGATTATGTACTTTTTGATATGAAACCCCAACTGCCACGCTCTTGACCACTGCACAAGCTTCCCAAGATCTCTGTGCATTCTTTCCACCCTTCCTTATTGTTAACCCTATTACAAATTTTAGTAACATCTGTGAAAAGACATGCCTTCCCTTACAGTTCTTCTGCAATGTCACTTAGACGTTGAAGAGAACCTGTCCCAGTATTGAGCCCTGTGGCACCCCTCTGGTCACTTTCCCATCATTAGAGTGAGTGCCGTTAACCACCACTCTCTGTCACCTATCAGTTAACCAGTTTCTAACTGCATTCACTACTTTGGATCCCAGCCCATGGCTGCTGAATTTCTTAGTCTTCTGTATGGCACCATGTCGAAGGGCTTGCTAAAGTCCTGATAGGTGATGTCCACTGCCCTCTCCTGATATATTTCCCTGGTCACCCAGTGAAAGAACTCAATCAGATTCATCTGGCATGACCTTCCCCTCATGAATCTATACTGCCTCTGGCCCTGCAGCCTATTGGATTCAAGATACTCTACCAACATTTCCTTTAACAGTGCTTCTATTAATTTCCCCACCTCTGAGGTGAGGCTTACTGGCTTATAATTACTAGCCTCTTCCCTGCTGCCATCCTTATGTATAGGGACCATGTATTACTTGGTATTACTTGGTATGAAAGAACAGAAGAAGGTCAGACCCCATCGAGACTGTTCCCCACACTATGTGGGACAATGTCTGCTATCCTCCAGTCCTGTGGAATCATGCCTGATTCCAGTGAGCTGTTGAATAAGGCCATCAGCAGAGCAGCTCCTCCCTGAGTTTTTTTAGTATCCTTGGGTGTAATCCTGTCTGGTCCAATACCCTTGTCCACTTTCAGAGCTGCAAGTCCCTTCAAGACTATTTCCTCGTAAACTGGACTTCAGTTTGCCTTCCCTCTCCTTTTTGTTCCTGCTGATTACTGGTGGTCTGTCCCCACCTCCTTCCACTGTAAAGACTGTGCAGAAGTACCTTTTCAGGAAGACTGCTTTTTCCTGGTCCTCTTCCATACAGTATACCTCTGCAGCCCTCCTTATCCTTACTGTCTCTCCTCTTGCTTTCCTCTTCTCACTTATGGACCAGAATAAAGTAGTATCCCCATTTGCTACCCCTTTATTTATCCTTTGCTCTGCCTGCACCTTTGCTCCCCTCACTACCTTACCTGTTTCCTTCTGTTTTACATGGAACATCTCTATCTTCTTTCCTCTGTGCTCCTTATATCTCCTGAATGCCATCCTTTTTTCTTCACCACCGTGACCACTTCTCTAGAGTGCCATAATGGTCTCTTTTTCCTTTTGCTTTTATGCAATTTCTTCATGCAGAGCCTGGTTGTCTTAATTATACCCTCCTTTATTTTTCCCTATGATTCCTGTACTCACACCTGGCATCCCCCTACTAGGCAGTTTCTAAGGCAGGCCCCCCTTTCCTTAATATCTGCCTTCCTAAGGTCCAGGAGCCTCTGCTCCTATCTTAATGTTAAACTGCATTGTACAGTGATCAGTGGCACCTAGGCGACTGCCCACTGTGATGTCTGCAATGCTGTCCCTGTTTGTAAGCATCAGGTCCAGTACTGCCATATTCTTAGTTGGTTTATTGACTAGCTACCTGAGAAAAGCCCTTTGTAGGTGGTCAAGGATGGCCCAGCTCCCTGCTGAAGTTGCAGATGGAAGGTTCCAATCTGGCATACTGAAGTCACCAACTAGCAGCAGCTCACCCTTTCTTGCCATCCTGATGATGTCCCTTCCATGTGCCTTTTCCCAATTCTTTTCCCTGTGCTGAAGGTCTGTATGCCACCCCTATATGGATCGTGGTCCCAGTGCGTGTCTCCAGGATGACACACTGCACCTCCAATGCTTCATTTTCCTCAGGTTCCCCTCCACTTCTGTAGCCTTGATTCCTTCCCTCACATATAGTCCAACCCCACCTCCCCTCGTCCCTTCCCTGTCTCTCTTGAATACAGAGTAGGCAGGTATGGCCATATCCCAGTCATACCTGTCAGTGCACCATGATTTCATTATGGCCACCAAATCAAGGTTATCCTTCTCCATGATGGCCTCCAGGTAACAGATACATAGTTGAGATACAGACTGCTCTTCAGGTCTTACTTCCCACTAGCCTGCCTCCCTCATTGCTTTCTCTCTCTCTTCCTGCCTGTGCTGTTTCCTGGAGTTCCCCTGACCCCCTAATTCCCTTGTTATCCTCTCCGTTACCTGTTTCCTTTACTCCTCTCCTCTTGCCACCCTGATTTATACCCATCTTGTCCTCCACCTTGTCCCACCCCTGTCTTCCTGTGATCCTGCCCTGGGGTATCTTCCTCACCTTGTGCCCTCCCTCCTTGTTTCTTAATCATCTGGGGGAAACAATCTTTTCCTCCTTTGGTATTATAGCCTTCTCCCCCTGGCTAGTTTAAATGCTCATCCAAGTGGCATTGAAACCTACAACTAAGGACTGTGGCCCCTTCCTGGAAAGTTGCAGGCCGTCACCCGGATGGTGAGGGGAGCAAAGTCCAGTAAAAAGCAGCGGCTGGCACAGGGGATACATGGAGGAGAAAAGAGGTTCTTCTGGTACATTGGAGAGAGGAGAAAATCTAAGGGCCATCTCAGCAGATTGAGATCAGAAGCAGGGTGGGCGGAAGAGGCGAGGTACCAGGCAGAGGTATTTAATGAGTACTCTGCCTTTGTGTTCACTAGGGAGGGGGATGGGATATCTACAAAGCAAGGCATGATGGGGATAGAAGCGGCAGTGAGTGGGATCAGGGGAGCAACAGAAATGGAGCAAGAGGGAGGGAGAGGTACCCCAAGAATGTCACATCTGGACAAGGATAAAAAGGCCAGTAAGGTGGAGGGAATGGATGACACTATCTCCACCAAAAGGGTGTGGTTAGCCCTCAAGGCCCTAAAGAAAGACAAATCTCCTGGGCCGGATGGCATTCAACTGAGAGTATTATGGGAATTGGCGGACATACTGGCTGCACCCCTGGCGGAGCTCTTCAACAGGTCACTTGAGACAGAGAGGGTACCTAGGGACTGGCGAGAGGCACATGTGGTGCCAATCCATAAAGGGGGGTCGAGGGAAGTGCCAGGTAACTATATACCCATCAGTTTGACCTCGGTGGTGGGAAAATTAATGGAGAGTATACTAAAGGAGGACGATTGAATGTGTACTTGGAGGAGGTGGGAGGTCTGGATAGTCGGCAACATGGGTTTGTGTCAGGGAGATCATGTCAAACCAATCTTGTGGAGTTCTCTGAGATGGGTAACATCAGAACTGGACAGGGGAAAGCCTGTGGATGTATTATTCTTGGACTTCAGCAAGGCGTTTGACTCTGTCCCCCACAATGGTCTGGTTGAGAAACTGATGGGGTTAGGAGTAGGCCCTTTGATGGTCAGCTGGATTGAAAACTGGCTAGCTGGTGGCACCCAGAGAGTAGTGGTCTGTGGGGAGCTCTCGAACCCTAGAGAGGTTGGTAGTGGGGTACTGCAGGGCTCGGTCCTGGGTCCGATCCTGTTTAATGCATACATATCTGACATCAGAGAGGGTATAGGGTGTGAAATGAGTCTCTTCGCTGATGACTCCAAGATGGGAGCAGTAGTTGAGGGAGAAGAGGGGAGGTTGGCCCTGCAAGGGGATCTGGACACCCTGGAAAGCTGGGCTCACACATGGAAATTAAATTTCAATATCACCAAGTGCAAGTGTTGCATCTTGGGTGGGAACCCTAAACACAGGTACACCCTGGGAGGGAGGCGCTGGAGGCTTCAATAGGGGAAAAGACCTAGGGGTCATGGTGGATGCATGTATGAATAAGTCTGAGCAGTGCAGGAGGCGGCTATCAAGCAAACAGGATGTTGGGATGCATCGTGGGGATCACCTCTAGGAGCAAGGAAGTGATTTTGCAGCTGTACAATGGACTGGTTAGACCACACCTTGAGTACTGTGTGCAGTACTGGAGACCACACTTGAAGAGGGACATACAGCTCCTGGAGAGGGTACATGGGAGGACAACTAAGATGATATGAGGGCTAGGAGTTTGATGTATGAGGACAGACTTGAGAAGCTCTGCCTGTTTTCATTGGAGGAGAGGAGAGACAAGGGGACATGATTGAGGTCTTCAAGTACCTCAAGGGAATAAATAGTGTAAACATGGAGGATCTTTAGACTAAAGCAGGAGGTATTACCAGGGGCATGGTTTGAAGTTGGAAGGAGGAAGGGTGAGGGGAAAAGGAGGAGTTTTTCACTGAAAGGGTGGTGGACCTTGGAATGTACTGCCTGGTGAGCTGGTTCAGAGATCCACAGTGGAGGGCTTCAAGAGAGGGTGGGACAGACACAGAAAGTGGATGTATCAGATGATGGCCTATCCAAGGGGGGTGGGGATGGATGATAGGGGTTTCCGGAACACAAGGGAGGGGAGGGCCTCGGCACCCAACTAGGGATCTGAGGTTCGAGCAGACTCGATAGACCGTAAGGCCCAATCTGCTGGCAAATAGTATGTTAGTATGTCTTCCTTATAGAGGCCCATATGCTCCCAGTTGTAGTTCATTCATTCATTCACAGCAGCATGTGATTTGCAATGTCAGATCATGCAGATAATAACCCTCACCTACACACACATACACACACACACACACACACACACACTATCTTATTTCATGAAATGGATAAGAGAATCCAAACAGCTGAGGAATTAAAATACAAGCATTTGTCAATGCCGAAAGTTCGTCTTGTCCACTGGTGCCATTTGGGAGTGTGGGGGTGTAGTTATGAGCCAGTGTTGGCAAATTTCAACTTGAGTTAATAACTTCATTGTTTTTTAATATTTTTACACCACATTTACAGCATAGCCTTCTTATTATGCCACCTCATGAAAAATGGAAGAGGACAATTTCAGCTCCTGCCTGAAAGGTACTTTCATGCAGTGGCTGCTAAATCACCTTTTGGAATGCAAAAAAAAATTTTGCCCAGGATTTGAAAAATGACAGTTGTCACATACAGGGGGTGCAGTGAAGAGATGGCTATGATGAAAATTTAGGGTCAAAATATTGGAAAGTACCAAAGGTACGAGCCTGCATTAGTTAATTTAAGTGCATGCTCATAACTTTGTTGTTTGTTAATATTTTCACACCACATTTTCAGTGTAGCATTGCTTTGACCCCACCTCATGAAAAGTGCCAGTGTCATTTTGTTCACTCATCCCAAAAGGTGATTTTGCAGAGCCACCATGCCACTGTGCCACAGGTGTGAAAACATGTTTCAGGGAGGGTATGAAAAATGACAGTTATACTGTTCATAAGGAGGTGTGAAATAATGGCAATGTTGAAAATCTGAAGTGAAAATATTAAAAACTGGCAAAGTTAGGAACATGCATAGAAACTGTGCAATGCACACTTGTAATGCAGTCATTTTTATGTTTGCTTGCATGCATATGCAAGAAACATAGTGCCATGAACGGAGATTTCGGAGGTGTGTCACCTCCTCCTCCAATTCAGGCACTGGGCTGGCAGCCCGTGCCCTGTAAGCCAATGCATTTTGGAGCTGTCTATGACACGCTCCAAAATGCAGTGACTAGATTGAGGGGGAGCTACGCTTGAGTGACAGCGATAAGGAGCTGCTCACGCAGCTCCCCAGCCGCGGGCATGCGTGCCCCGCATGCAGCGTATAGCCGGCGGCTGAACTATTTGTCTCCCTCCCTCCCAATAGTTGCTGCCATGCTGGGGCCACCCAGCGTGGCAATCGTTATGTTACCGATGAGGGTGCCCAATCCCCGTCGGCTGAGCGCCCCTCCCCAAAGTCATTGTGCCATGCTGGGAGCCCACCCAGCGTGGCAAATGATCGCGTTTTTGTTTTTTTGCGGCCGGTGCCAATCCCCGTCGGCTATTGCAAAGTCCTTGTGCCGCTGGGAGCCCACCCCAGCGTGGCAAGCAATCCTAACGTCTTTTTGTTTTTACCCTGTAAAAACTGTCCCCAGCAGCGTCTCCGGAGACCCCTCCACATCCGCACCCACCCTGCGCCAGCCTCCCACCCCCTCACCCCATACTTACCTCCAGACTCTGGCGCGATGATCTTGGTGGACCGGGAACCGTCTGCACTCTTCAAAGCCGACCGCCAAACTGAGGAAATGCCGGTAAGCTGTATAATGGGCTAGATAGGAGGGTTCAACTTTATGCATATCTTGGGCATTTTGGAATTTTGCAAATTTTCAACATGGGTTTTGGGACCCTTCTCATGAATGATGTCACTGTCATGGCGTTATTCAGGCTCGAAAGGTGATTTCGGCGCAGTGACTGCGCGGTGACTGCGAAATCACCCTTCGGGACAGATACCGCCATGACAGTGACATCATTCATGAGAAGGGCCTCAAACCCCATGTTGAAAATTTCGCCAAAATTCCAAAAATGACTGTTTAACGGCGTCGTTGTGCAGTTCCTCGCAGGCTCGTAAGTTCGAGAATTTCAATATTTTTACTCCAGATTTTCAACATTGCCATTTTCCACACCTCCTTATGAGCAGTACAGCTATCATTTTTCACATCCTGCCCAAACGTGTTTCCGCCCATGTAGCGCACAATGGCGCGAGTCGATTGCAACCTCAATGTATGGGACACATTAACAAACCACAGTGACACTGTTCATGAGCAGAGGTCTTAAATGGCTATGTTGAAACTTGGTGAAAAATGCCTAAAATGACTTTTTATGAGCGTGCATTGCACAGTTCCTATGCATGCTCGTTAGTTTGCAAATTTAATATTTTCACTCTAGATTTTCAACATGTCCGTTTTATTAAACTTCCTTATGAACAGTACAGCTGCAATTTTTCATATGTCACCCAAAATGTGTTATCGCACATGTAGTGCACAATGGTGCTGTTGGTGTGCGAAAGCAATGTTTAGGACAGATTAAGAAAATCACAGTTACACTGTTCATGAGCAGAGGTCTTAAAATGACTATGTTGAAAATTTGGTGACAAAGTCCATAAAATGACTGTGTTACAGTGAGCATTGTGCAGTTTCCACGCATCCTCGTTAGTTCATGACTTTGTAATATTTCCAGTCCGATTTTCACTAGTGGCATTTTTCAACACTTCCTTATGAACAGTACAGCTGCCATTTTCACAACATGGCCAAAGTGTGTTTCACACTTTCAGTGCAGAGATGCGTGGTCGTTATGGGAAATCATTGTTCGGCACAGATAAAGAAAATCACAGTGACACTGTTCATGATCGGAGGCACCAAAATGCCTGAGTTGACAATCTGCTATAAATATCCCCAACCTACTTATATATCGGTGTCGTTGTACAGTTTCTATATAATACACGTGACTTCACCATTTTTTAAATATTTTTACTACACATTTGCAACATAGCCATTTTACACCTCCCCATGAAGAGTGGCTGCCATTTTTACAGCCTGTTGAATATGTTTGCATCTGTGGTGCTAAATCCGTAGTCACTGTGCATAAGCAGCTTTCGGCTACCACTGATATTCCCCTGTTCGTGAGGTGGGGTCACAAAACAAACATGTTGAAGATTTGGGTTAAAATACCAATGAATGCCTGAGGTATTAGACTTTTCAACTAAATCGCCCAACCTATATAGAATGACAGGAATCAGGGTGTGACTTGGGATTCTTGCTTGTGATGCTCATACCATTCCACACCCTGCAGTCACTGAGAGGCATCGAGGTATGCCTTGGACTCTTCGTCTCCAAACTTCACCCATTCTCTGTATCACACCATCTCACCATATTTCCTAATGAAATAGGGAGTGTATAAAACCAAAGACCCCAAGAGACATGTGACACTTGTCAGTCTCTGCAGAGTGGGGTGTGGTGAAATGGCGTGGCCGTTATGCCTGACAACTAAATGCACACCCAATGCCTGTCCTCTGCTGAGGGTGGTGGTGGGGTTGGCTTCAGTTCAGTACTTCACTGCCATTCCTATTACGCAGCTCTGTAACTTCTACACTACCACTGCCAATGCCAGTAAGCAAACATTCGGCATTGACAAATGCTTGTTTGTAATTTTTTCACCAAATTTGCAACATGGGCTTTTTGGGACCCCACCTCATGAATGGTGGCACTGTTGTATCATTAATCAGTCCCAAAAGGTGATTCTGCACAGTGACCATGAAATCACCTTTCAGGACTGAGTAACGAAATGACAGTGACAGAGTTCAGGAGGTGGGGTCCCAAGCATCCCATGTTGAAAATGTGGGGCCAAAATTCCTAAAAATGGCTGAGGTATCAACCTAAGTTGACCCCCCCCCCCATTCTATTGATTCCCATTATATGGCTTACCTTGAAATCTTCTTTTTGCCAGTCAGCTTTGAAGAGTGCAGATGTGTCCCAGTTCACAGATGATCATTGCTCCTGACCTCCGGAGGTAAGTATGGGTAAGGGGGGAGTGCGGGGAGGTGGATGTGCAGTGGGAGGGTCAGGATGGGGGAGAGGGACAGGGAGACAATGACTGACCATTTTTTTATTTCAGATGTAAAGAAATAAAGACATGGGATGGTTTTCTTTTTTTATAGCGAAAGGATGTGAACATTTGTGGACTCTGGAAGTGTGCTCCCCAGTGTCTGGGGGGATGGGGAATGGATGGTGCAAGGAGGACAGCAGCAGTGGGAGGGAGAGGAAGGGATTTGGTGCGTGTGTGTGTGTGTGTGTGTATATGCAGGCTCGAACAGAATGAGGGTGTAGGGAGGACAGCAACAGTGGGAGGGAGAGGAAGGGATTTGCTGTGTGTGTGTGTGTGTGTGTGTGTGTGTGTGTGTGTGTGTGTGTGTGTGTGTATGCAGGCTCGAACAGAATGAGGGTGTAGGGAGGACAGCAGCAGTGGGAGGGAGAGGGAGGGATTTGCTGTGTGTGTGTGTGTGTGTGTGTGTGTGTGTGTGTGTGTGGCTCAAACAGAATGAGGGTGTAGGGAGGACAGCAGCAGTGGGAGGAGAGGAGGATTGCTGTGTGTGTGTGTGTGTGTGTGTGTGTGTATGCAGGCTCGAACAGAATGAGGGTGTAGGGAGGACAGCAGTGGGAGGGAGAGGGAGGGATTTGCTGTGTGTGTGTGTGTGTGTGTGTGTGTGTGTGTGTGTGTGTGTGTGTGTGTGTATGCAGGCTCGAACAGAATGAGGGTGTAGGGAGGACAGCAGCAGTGGGAGGGAGAGGGAGGGATTTGCTGTGTGTGTGTTTGTGTGTGTGTGTGTGTGTGTGTGTGTGTGCAGGCTCAAACAGAATGAGGGTGTAGGGAGGACAGCAGCAGTGGGAGGGAGAGGGAGGGATTTGCTGTGTGTGTGTGTGTGTGTGTGTGTGTGCAGGCTCGAACAGAATGAGGGTGTAGGGAGGACAGCAGCAGTGGGAGGGAGAGGGAGGGATTTGCTGTGTGTGTGTGTGTGTGTGTATGCAGGCTCGAACAGAATGAGGTGTAGGAGGACACAACAGTGGGAGGGAGAGGGAGGATTTGCTGTGTGTGTGTGTGTGTGTGTGTGTGTGTGTGTGTATGCAGGCTCGAACAGAATGAGGGTGTAGGGAGGACAGCAACAGTGGGAGGGAGAGGGAGGGTTGCTGTGTGTGTGTGTGTGTGTGTGTGTGTGTATGCAGGCTCGAACAGAATGAGGGTGTAGGGAGGACAGCAGCAGTGGGAGGGAGAGGGAGGGATTGATTTGCTGGTGGGGAGCCTCAAACAGAATGAGGGTGTGGGGAGGACAGCAGTAGTGGGAGGGGAAGGAGAGGGAGGGATTGATTTGATGTTTGGGGGGGCTCTAACAGAATGAGGGTGCGGGGAGGATAGCAGCAGCATGAGGAAGTAGGAGGGAGTGATTTGCTGGTGGGGGGGCTCAAATGGGAATTCAGGGAAGGCAGGAATAGTGGGCTGGCTTGGTGCATTCACATATGCCGGCCTATGCCCTGTAGTCCACCCCTGCTGGTATGCTGCGTGCTGTGATGTGCCAGGTGTATAGGTGGCTACACCCTGCAATGATGGGGAGCTCCCTCATTGCGGTGGCGAATTTCTTTCAAGTTGGTGGCATGCTTCTCAACTGCTGTCATACACAGCATGCTCATTCATTGATCACACAGAGACAAACCCAAAAAAGCAGTGGCTGCATTGGCCACAACATTGCTGCACCTCCACAACCTGCTACTCCAGCAAGCTGCCACAGAATGTTTCTTGCGCATGCGCGCAACCAAACATAAAAATCAATTATGCCAGTGCTTAAAACAATTATCAGGGGACAAGGCTTACAATACACAAGTTTGCATTCAAGCTGAACTGGTACTGGAGGTTAAGGCAAAGAGGTAGGTTTATAAATGAAATTTGAAGATTGTTGGGGGGGGGGTCTATGAGGTGAGGTAAGGCAGCAAAACTGATCCAGACAGATGAGATAATGGACCTTCCCCTGAAGGTGTGGACTAGTGACATTTATTTATTTATTTATGACTTTGGTAACATGAGGAACATGTAGACACCTGAAGATAACGAAATATGAGGTCAGAGAGAAAGTGGTGCGAGTCCATGGAGAGTTTCTAAATAAGAAAGGCAGTTTAGAGGTATATATCAAATTGGATGGAAAGCCATTGCAGTACTGAGGATGCAGTATGGTGGTGGTTCTGTCAAAGGTTGGACCAATTAGAAATGTGGCAGCAGTTTAATTTGATGGTGAAGTTGGCATGATGTGGGGAAGTTTACACTTTGAGAAGCTTCAGAAAGACTTTTTGATCTTGTACTAACTTCATTCACTGGCTATGTTTCTAAGTCCCCCCTACTTTCCCCTCCTCCCCCAATGCCTCTAAACCCAAGTTTCAGGTTTACGCTGTAGTTTTTGTTGTAAAAATTGTTGGCTGGTTAGAAACCAGTCATGCATTACTACCAGGATACATATTAAACATTTATTTGGATTCAGACACTGAAGAGGTATGCCGATCCACTGAAGACACCCCCCAAGATGGATTTCTTGTTCATAGGTTACAATAGCATCAACTACACCTGAAATTTGGGTTTGGGGGATTTGGGAGAGGGTTTATGTATTAGCAAGAGGGTAGCAAGGGAGGGAGTTTCTTTCAAGAAAATACAGGGTCGATGAGGAGGCAGTGGGCGGAACTTGGTTATATGGGCAGGGGGAGGGTGCATATGTATAATGCCAGCAATCGGGGCAGGGTTTGGTGCCAAAAACCTGAGGTTGTTTTTTTTTTTAATAAAAGTTTATTCAACCACTTTTCCTAGCACTTCACTATGCCAAGAACTACAGGAAGTAGACATTTCACAAGTCAGGAAAGTTTTCAAATTATTTTGAGACGCAAAGTTTCCAGTCTTCACACATCTCTAGCGTCAGTGCAGAATTTGTATTTGGTGAATGCATAAAACTTCACTGTTTTGAAACACTGGTGAAGCAGGTCTAAAGGAGTGCAGATTCCCTTTGTGACTTCAGCATTTTGACATTGAGAGGCAGCACTTTTTACAAGAAACACACACCGAGCATGTCCAAGCTGTTAACATGCCACAGGAACTGTGGCAGCCAATTGGTGATGCTGGAGATCAAAAACTCATCACACTGCTCACATTTCAGTGCCATTTCAGCTCTCTCATACAGGAGAAGACCCTGGCAGGGGCTATTGAAGGAGCTCTTTTTATTTGAAAAACAGTGACTTTTGATCAGAAAACTTTTAAAATCATAACTGAATCATGTGTTATCATTCTAGTTGGCTAAGTATCATTAAATGTAATGGTAGCTTCAGGCAGGCAAGTTAGTGAAACTGTGCTGCAGAGGTGAGAAGGGAGGTACAGTGTGAGCCTGCACTGGCATCAGCAGACCCTACAGCATGAGCACAGCAGAGTGAATGTAGCAGATAAGGAAAGGTGTTGGGGGGGGGGCATTTTTGAAAGATTTATTTGACAAGCATTTTTTTATTGATTCCTGGTGGTGTAGGGTAGTCAATGACCATAGCGACCGAGACTGAGCACCTAGAAAAACAGTGAGTCAGTCTCAGTGACTGTGATCATGGCTACCTATGAAGGAAGGGGACCAGATATTGCAGTCTTTCGAAAACCGCAACAGGAACTTGTGCGTATATGAGCACATGCGTGCCACGGTGGGGGGATGCAGGGGAGGGATGGCATGTGGGAGGGGTTGCAGCGAGCAGCTGCTGAACTGGATTGCTGGCATCATGGGGACGGTGGTCAGCTGGGAGGCATTGGGTACCGGGTTCTGGTCTGGCGTGGTACAGGTTTTTTTGTTTTTTTTTGCCACCTGCTGGCATATATCTTGTCAAATTGTTCACACCTTCCCCGATATGCACTCCCCTGGAGTTGAGAATCCATAAGTAGGGGTGTGTGAGGGGGCGCTGTTTTTCTGTGCACTGCCAGTGTGCATCAACAAAATTAATTTTCGGCGATGTACACTCGCCATAATAGTGATTGCTGTTTCTCTATCACTATTATGACATGGAGCCATGGTGCAGGGGGCACAGAAATCCATATCTTTTGCTTTGCTTTGTTTGTTTTGGTTTTTGTCCCTGCAGCAGGTGCCAGTCAGCATGGATTTAGCAGACTGAGAAAGATACAGGGGCACATTTTTTTTTATTCTCTCTTTATGCCCCCTTACTCACTGCTCCAGACCCTATCCTCAGAGATCTCTTGGCTGTGTGTGCCCCGTAGGTCCTCCCCAGGCATCACCTTCTCGAATCTTGGCAGTTTTGCCCCCATCTGGCCTCAGTTTGCCCCCTCAGGCAGGGAGGAGAGGAACCCCCCCCATAGTCCCTGCTAGTTCATGACTGTGTGTCGAGTAAGCTGCACAGGCCCCATCTGGAGCCTGGTTGTGGATTTCCTCGGGCAGCTGTGTCCCATCTCCAGGCATCCATTGAGGGACTTTTTCTCTTTTTCTGGTGCCATCCCTCAGGACATCGACGCACTAGGAGAGCCATGGGGTGGAGCATATTGCAATGTGATAATGCTCCAGCTCCCGGCCGACGTCCTCCCACCCTGCATACTGTTCCACTGCACTGCCACCCATGGTCACCCAGGTAGCGGTAGAGCAGAGGGACATGCAACCCTCCCCTCCCAGAGGAGAAGAGCAGCTCGTGGGTGCTCTATCCTCCTACCCCCCAGCCTGCCCTTCAGCTGCCTGAGTCTGTTCCTGAACCCAGCATGATGGCGCCATGAGCAGTAACCCTATCGCTGCACTGGTGGGCCTGCCCAGGGGCACATTTTGAAGCCTTTGTTTGTCAAATAATCTTTTTACTGATACTGCAGGTGCAGCAGGGCATAGAAATCCACAATTTTATTTTTTGCCTGTGTGTGTGTGTGAGCCTGCCATCCGCTCAGTGAGTAAAAATTAATGTAGACTGCAGTGAGATAGTGCGTAGTGTGTCAGTGGGAGGGGGTCACCTGGTGGTACTACTCTTCCCTTCTGCCAAGCAAGTCATATGGCACTGCAACTAGTGAGCATACCCAGCATGCAAGTCATGTGACATCTAAGAATCATTGATGACTATTGTGATTCATCACTGTTAATCCAGCAGCAACATCATTGACTCATCATATGTCACGCACGTGTTGTTAATACATATAGATAACACGAAGAGGGGAATATGAGGAGAATGGGATGCAGGGGAAGGAAAGGAACTGATACATGTTTTACCATGCCAGTTCAACCAAGTACAAGTTCTGCAAGTGGTGGTGGTGGTGGTGGTGGTGGAGAAGAAGAAGCTGGTCATGGTGGAACAAGTCTTGGTAGTGGTCATAGTCATGGGACTGTGAGCACCAGGGCTGGGCATATAATTGTACAGCCAAAGAAACCATGGTCCATTAATCCAGTAGAAATCCACAGGTTCCAATCCCACTGCAGTGCAACCAGCCTTCCATGTCGGTCATCCAGTGTATCTGGTGATGAAAACATCCTGAGTAATCCAGATGCACACCAGTTTTCCCCACCCTTCTTTCTTCCAGTGCTTTCAGCTCCCCTACTCAGGATAGACATGATCCTTCCAGAAATATAAAGCCTAGTTCCTGCAAAAAATCATCTTGCATTTTCTGCTGATTTAACCACCCTCCCATTATTACTTGCCTCTTCTGAAAGCAGCATGAGGGAAGGGAATCAAGTGACAAGTCAAAATCATGGGTTTAAGTTCATGATTCATGTTTTCTTGGCCCCATAAATAAATAAAAATGAGTACAAGCAGGACCCCACTGGAATCAAGATGCTGCATTTTAGCTGGGCTTTCCTTAGTAAAAAAAATTTTCAAAAGAAAAACAAATACTGCTGTAAGTTGCCAGACATTTCCAGTCCTACTAATGTAGAACATGTTTCAAGAGCAGGCTATCTTTAATTTATTCTATCACTAGTTATGACAATTTCACTGATAAAACTTGTTTTAATTCATTTTAACCCTCCTTCACTTTATCTCTTATAGAACATGAAAATCAACATTAAGGCATGCTTTGTAGCAGCCTCACAGATGGCTGGCTTGACCTTATGACACTAAATGTCTGTGGTGAGTTTAGCTGCTGAGGCATCAGCTCTTTACTTGTCTAACAAGATGGCACAGTCTAAACCCTGTGGCCCTGGATGTGGAGTGGAGCAATCTGTTACAACATCGGCCCTCTTCTGGACATCTAAGATGGCCCAATTGTGTGCATTTTGGCCTGGATGTCTGTAATGGGGCAAACTTCTATGGCATTGGGCCTCTTTTAGAAACCCAAGTTGACCCAATCTTAACCTTGTGTCCCTCTTGTACTGAACCTCTGGCACTGGACCATAGTGCTGGACCTTTGGCAATGGACCTCAGGACCTCTGATGCTGGTCTTCTGGAGCTCTGGTTTTGGACCCAAACCTCTGTACCTTGGGTACTAGACTTTTGGCATGGGATCTTTGGTACAAGACATATGGGTCTTAGGTACCGAATCTTTGGCACTGCACCTTTGGAGCTGGACTTCTGGTGCTGGACCACTGGCACTGGATCTATGGGCCTATGGCAGTGGGCCTTAGATAATGGATCTCTGGTGCTGGACCTTTGAACTTCTAGAGCTGATCCTCTGAACTTCAGGTGCTGCAAGCCTGTATCTATGGAAATGGACCTCTGACCATGAACCTCTGGACTACTTCAGGGAAGGATAGTGGAAAAACTCAGAGTCAGTACCTCTGTGTTCTTAGCAGTAGTACTTGACTACTTTCTCAAATTTGTCCCCTCCAATAATTAGTCAGCAGTTCTGTATGGTACTGAGTGGATTTTGGTGCTCTTTCTGGTGCCCCTGCCTCTTCTTCTTGGGAAATGTCTGGTCACAGGCTCTGAGGCTTGAACCTCCACCACTGGGATACTTTGTTTTCTTGCTTACTGTATTTGGGCTCCCTTGTCCTGAGACTTGCAGTTGTGGTTGGAGTCATCAGTGCTGGCCAGCGTAGTTTTACAACATGAACAAACTGTCTTTTTAAAGCAGGTAAATGCAAGGCAAATGGTAACGCAAATCTATGTGTTAGATGTCTGTCTAAGGCTCTAGGTGCCATACAGATAGCACTCAGCCAGATAAGTAAGACTTAAACCAGCACATCCCAATACCTGAGAGTACTACACAGTGTCTCAGATGGGATACTAGTACTCCATGGTCTAGCATATCACATACTGAAGACAGATCCAGCAGTATCAAGTTGTAACAATGGCTGTTGTCTCTAGCCTAGAGAAGATAACTGAATACCATGACAAGAGCAGTCTCTGTATCATAAAGAGGCCTAAACTCAAACTGAAATGTCTCAGTGATCTCAAAACATTCTAAATGGTCTTGTTCAAAGATCACTCAACACTGCTACTTGGGTTGTGGTGGTACCTCTTGGCGAGGGAGGAATCTGCCTCCCTACTGTCTCTGAAGTTGCTGCCTGTCAAGAGTAAGAGCAGGACCATAAAACCTTTGCTCCCTGATTGAGTCACTTCTATTAGTGTTCCCACTGGAGGAGATTTACCACAGTTGATAGGAATCAAGGGACAGAAGCCATGAAACTGAGGCATTAGCTGGAAAAGAGGCATGCAGCAAGAGCTGAGGGAACAGATTTAACTCTCCAAGATAAGCTGCTGTGGCTGTCATTGCTCTCTGCATCCCCTTCCCTCATCAGTTCACAGAGCATATTCCCACAAAATCTGAATCTTCACCTCATTCCTTTTTAAAATGAAAGCACCCTGGGCACTGGGGAATCAAACACTGGAGTTCCCAGTGCCCGTTGCAGATCCCCCCAGCAGATGCCAGAAAAGGCTATAAAGCACTGTACATGTTGGGTAGGGTTTTATTTGCTGCAATACTTTTAGAAAAAAGCAGTAAAGCTGGACTAAACATTAAAATGTGAACTTTATTTTGCTCAACCAGTTAGAACTAAACAGTGAGTTTGTAAATTTTGCTCAACATGTACAGGGGGCTTTTCAAGGATTTGCACCTATTTTCCAGGTGCAATTGCACACATTTGTCAAAAGAATTAGACCACAAAAAGTGATTTAGGTGTATGGTGCAAGTACCACAGTGGCATCCAGATAATGGATGCAGCAGCCGCAGTTGCAGCCAAAAGTGCCATAAACACTGTGAAGTGTTGCCATGCATCAGGATGAATGTAAATAGGATGCATGCATCCTGATGCATTTGTGTGGATGCAGCACATGCCCAAAATATGAACAAACATGCTGCTTCCAGCAGCTGGAAAATCCCCTCTTTGCATTAAAACAATTTGTTTTAAGACTAAACTTAGCTAACAAATACAGGAGCTGGATCTGAGGTCTCCATCTTCATCAGCAGAAACAAAGATCTGCAGTTTGTGAGATTGTTGTCTCATGACCAGTGTAGCATGTAGACATTCCTTGAATTTGTTGGCACTCTGAATCCCAAGGCAACTCTAGAGCATGCTAATACTTGGAACCATGCATCACATTTATGCAGTTAGAAGCATTTGTTTACTCCCTGTCAACTCCTGAAATTCTGGGCCTGAGAAACAGACATACCTGTAGGCATTCTATGACAGAGTTCCAGATTTTCAGCTTATAATGTAAATAAGGGGTTCACCTTTGCATGAAGTTAAAAGTAAATGTAAACATGCATAACATGCAATCAAAGGTCATACTTTGGTCCAGTTTTAGAGGAGCTAAACCAGAATGGGCAAATGTAAAACATTGAATTGATGCAGAGTGTCTGGCATCAATTATTTTTGCTTAGAGCAAATGCAGAGCAGCTGGGATCTTTGTACAGTAGTCCTCCAGATACCAAACTGAGGAGTAACAGTGGTCCAGTATCCTTGAGTTCACATGGAGATACTGATTAATGAATTAAACAGTACAACCTGTCTTTCAATATTCTACTTTAACAACTTTAGTTTTAGCACATGAGAGATTTGATATTATTGTATTAATTACACATTAACTAAGGTCTGTTTTAGCTAAAAAAAATGTGCACTTTGGATTGGCATTGATATTTCCTACATTTCCGAAATTGATGGTGCTCTATTCTTTATAGCCTTCAGGGGTAAAGTGCTGCTTGGATGATGTAATAGTATATAAACATTTGTAGCAGAAACAAGATGAGAATTTATGTGCTTTTTCTCTCTGGCATGCAAGACAGGCTTGAAACTGAATGAGAAATGAGAATTTAACGTTTCTTCAATGAAGTTCCTAGGCCATATGATTACACAAGAGGGGACTGAGACAGACCCATTGCATGGAAAAGTCATTAGTGATGCACCAGTACCCTTTGATCAAACTACTCTACCTTCATGTCTTGGATTAGCAGCTTATTATTTTTCATTTGTACCTGTAGTAATAGTGCTGTGGTAGTAAAACCATAAAGAGAGTTGTGTTCTCTGGGGACTCTGATGCTACAAAGAGCATTCATATGAAAAAAAATGTATGTGAAGCTTTTAACTCAGTTTAACTCAGAGTGGGTGGGTGAGCAACTACAGATGGTTCAGGTTTAAGACTCGGAGTCTTGACTCAGGCTAAAGAAGGTTTGTTGCAGTTATACCCAGGACACTTTTACAAAATAAAAGGATATATTATTAGTAAAGATAAATCCTTTCCTCTGTATGTGGGCTTTTATGAAAATGGCACCAATAGTCTGGGGATAAAATCTTGCTTCTTGTCCATGCTGTGTTGTCATCACTACATGACTGTGTATTACACAAACTTACAATTTATATGTACTGCTTTTTGTGTTGTGAGGCAACATTTTTCACAGTTACACTGCTGATGATTATCCAAGTCGTTTCTACTTATTCATTCAGTTGGAACAGATTGCACTCTCTTGGACAGCTGTCATATTTTCAGAGCAGTCCAGACTCCGAGGAGAATACACATTACCTAAGCATAACAATTTTAACAGTTGCTGAGTATGCTGTCAGTTATTGCAATGAACACCCTGTCTTATAGCTCACTACCCCTGGGTTGTGACATCCTACCATACCCTGTACTTTATAGCATTCAATCCTGGGGCTCACACATACTCCTTTTCTCCATCCACCTTCTCTACATCTCATTTTACCAACTCCTCTCTGTGCACCATGCCCTCCTAGCCTTTCTCCCCCTACCTCCCTCCCTTCCCCCTCTACCTTCACCTCTACCTGGTGTATATTTTTATTTATTTTTTCTTCCGTTACTTCCTCCTGCAACCTTAGATAACCTGCTTTATCTTCCTATAGGCACTTCTATGAATGTAAATACCCTGTAATCTGTACAATATCTGTATAATTCTATGTACATATGAACTTCTTTTTCTTCCTTTCTGTAAACAGTATTATCTGTATTGCCTTGTAAATACCTGTGTTGACCTGTATATACAATTGTTCATGCTCCACCCAGGTCCATCTTGCAAATGAGCTTCTGCTCAATGATGAACGCCTGGTTAAATAAAGACTTGATTGATTGATTATAAAAGGATAATGTACAGCAGATATCAGTCTGAGAATAAGATACATTGATGGAATGTCAGTATGAATATGTTGATACTGAGGTTAAGTGAGTCCACAGAGAAAGCTGAAGAGTACAGATGAAGTTGTAATATTAAAAGACAGCGAGGTCCATTATTTTGGACAGAGGACACAATGTCCTTGATACCTGGTTTTGTTCTGCTAGTATGAGTAGTTCAGTGAAGTTTTATGTACCAGATGCTTAAACAACATTACTGTTTATTGATTAATGATCTGAAGAGGTTGTAAAAAAGGCAATAACTTGTAGACTATAATCTGGTTCCAAAATGGTCTGGAAGAAAAACTTACTCACCTGAATAACAGGATTTCATCTATGGGATGTGATGTGGGCATTGTTATTTATTTAGCTTTTGTTAACCAGGTAAGTACACTAGGCAAAACAATTTGCCTATTTTCAAGTACGACCCGGGAGAGTACAGGAAATAACATACTTAAACACTTGGGACAACATGGTACATAATTAGGAACAGGTTACATATCATGAGACTACAAGGTAAGATTACACATCACAATAATTAGGAACAGGTTACACATCATAAGACTAAGGTAAGATTACACAACACTTGGTTAGGCACAGGTTACCTGCCATGAAACTACAGGTAAGTTTACACACCTTAAGATAAGCGGAGCAACAATTATGGAGCAGTACAGAATACTACATCTTAAGCTGGTAGTTTTGTATGGGTTCAAGTGCTATTATGTGTCTCAGGGGTTTTTGACACCCACAGGCCGAGGCCATTTTAAGATGGCTCCATAGAGAAGAGTGCAGGCTGATCATTCCTGCATCTACATGATACCCTGGAAATCTGAATGATTTCAAAGGAGGCCCTCTGTACTGTGCTGGCTATTAGACTCTCACTATCCAATGTTATTGCTTTAGTTTCCACTGAAGAAAGGGGATCGCTGGCTTCCTGGATCACTATCCCACTACTATTCAATGAAATAAGGCAGCAGACATAGAGGCTCTGTTGGTGATGGAAAGGGTAGACATTGCAGCAATCACAGAAACCTGGGCCACCCAGTACCAGGATTGGGACATGATGATACCTGGGTTTAGGATATACAGAAAGGACAGGACTAGGGAGAAGGGGGAGTGGTGATTTATGTAAGGGAAGGGATAAAGTACATAAGGGAGGAAGGGAGGACAGAAGCCCTGAGGATGTAGTTTTGGGATGCAAAAAACAGGGCAATGAGGCTGGGGGTGGTGTATAGGCCACCTGACCAGGGGAGTGACCTGGATAGGGAATTGGCTGACCAAATCAAGAGGGTCTGCAAGAGTGGGAGCACAGTGGTGGTTAGGGAGTTTAATCTACCGGGAGTGGAGTGGGGAACACCATCCACCATGAATGCAAGGAAACTGGTCCTACTGGAGGCTTTCTAGGCAAGCTTCCTTATGCAGCTGGTATGGGAACTGATTCAGGCAGGGAGGACCCTGAACCTTGTACTGGATAATGGGGAGTCAGTTAGAGATCTGGTGGTGGGAGAACCACTGGCTGGGAGTGATCACTATTCAGTGAGGTTCAAGCTCAGCATGGGGAGGGATACAGGGGAAACAGACACAAGGGTGATTGACTTTAAGGGGGCAGGCTTTGGAAAAATTGGGTAATTCTGTGAAGGTACATGGCAGGTATGCAACAGAACATGGATGCAGATCTGAAATGGGGGATTATAAAGAATGGGTTGGTAGAGGCTATGGTAGCATGCACGAGTAAGAAAAGTAACAAAGGGAGGGCAAAGAAACCAAGTTGTCTTACTCAGGGTGTCATGGAAGGGGTGAGGGCCAAGAGGGCAGTGTTTAGACAATATAGGAAACTGGGGAGGGAGAAAGATAAGGATAAGTATGCAGAGAAGTCCAGGGAGGTTACAAGAATGGTCAGCATGGCTACGGCAGCCAAGGAGCTGTGGAGAGTGAAAGGTATCAAGACTGGAGATAAATACTTCTTCCAGTACATTGGAGAGAGAAGGAGAAATAAAGACCAACTTGTGAGAATAAAAATGAATGGTGGGTGGGTGGAGAGGGGGGAAGAGAAGGCAGAAGCACTCAATGAGTACTTCTGCTCAGTATTCACCCAGGAGAAGGGGGGTAAGATTCCTAGGGCGATGGTGGTGGGGGTACTGGGGGAAATTGATAACAGATGTAGCAACTGAAGAGGGAAGGGTACTGGAAGGGCTAAAGGCTCTAAGAGTGGACAAAGCATCAGGACCAGAAGGTGTTCATCCAAAGGTGCTAAGGGGGTTAGCGGAGGTCCTGGCGAGGCCACTGGCTGACCTGTTCAACACTTCTATGTACACAGGATGTAAAACACAGGACTGGAGGGTGGCACAAGTGGTACCCATACACAAAAGCAGCCCAAAGGATGAATCAGCGAACTGTCAGCCAGTGAGCCTTACCTCAATTGTGAGGAAACTCATGGAGACCATCCTCAAGGAGAGACTCTTGAGCTTTCTGGAGAACAGTGGTCTCCAGGATCAGAAGCAGCATGGGTCTGTAGCAGAAAAATCATGCCATACCATCCTCATAGAATACTACAACTGGATGACACAGGAACTGGACAAAGGCCATGCAGTGGATGTCCTGTATTTGGACTTCAGCAAGGCCTTGCTTTCAGTACCACATAGGAGGTTGGGGGGAAGCTGGAATATCTGATGACAGGGCCAAAATTGTCAAACTGGATCACAAACTGGCTGAGGGGGAGGTAGCAAAGAATAGTAATGGGGGGGACTCTCGTCATCGAGAGTGGTGGCATGTGGGGTGCCACAGGGATCTGTACCGGGACCGATGCTGTTTGGGATATATATATATCTGATATTTCACAAGGGATCAGAGCAAGATCTGCCTGTTCATGGATGATACCAAAATGGGAGCCATAGTTGATGACAGCGAGAGGTGGAAGGGGCTGCAGGAGGACCTAGCTAAACTACAGGAGTGGGAAGAAACATGGCAGCTGGGTTTCAATGCCAAGAAGTGCAAGGTGTTGCACTTTGAAGCAAAGAACCAGGGAAGGGACTATCACTTGAATGGAGTACAGTCAGGAAGTACCACAGAGAAAAGGACCTAGGAGTAATCATAACCAGGAGCATGAACAACTCAGCCCAGTGCAGGAAGGCGGCAGCACAGGCCAACAAAATGCTGGGGTGTATAGCAACGGGTATCTCTCCCAGAAAGAGTGAGGTTATACTTCCCCAGTACAGATCATTGGTCAGGCCCCACCTGGAGTATTGCGTGCAGTTCTGGCACCCGTTCCTGAAAAGGGACATAAGGTTATTGGAGGGGGTGCAAAGCAGTGCCACAAAAATGATGCAGGGTTTCGGGGATAGGCCTTATGAGGACAGATTGAGAGAGCTGAAAATATACTCATTGAAAGAAAGGAGGGACGGGGGGATATGATAGAGATCTTTAAGTATCTGAAAGAGATTAGTAAGACTAACACAGAAGGGATCTTTCAGCTAAGGAGAGGGAGGGACACAAGAGGGGCATGGACTGAGGTTGAGGGGGTTTAGGAGGGAGATAAGGAGATACTTTTTCACAGAAAGTGAAGTGGACAAATGGAATACCCTACTGGAAGATCTGATGTCCTGTAAGACAGTGGGCAGTTTCAAAAGGGAGTGGGACAAAGTCAGGGGAAGGGATACGGTGATGGGGAGGTGGGAGGGGCAGCTGCAAGATGAAGTGCTACAGTAGCTGCACACTCGGGCAGACTTGATAGACCATGTGGATTATTTTTGCTGGCGATTTCGTAAGTTCTTATGACTAAGTTACAATTTTTATGTTTGTGTGCACATGTGCCACAGCAAACATTTTGTTGCAATGAACTGCATTTCAGAGGTGTGTCACTGTTTGGTCCAATGCAGTTCAGGCTGCAAGGGGCTTGCTAGTGACAGCTCAATGATTAATCACACTGATTGTGATGCATTTTCCTTTTTGTGGAGTGGAAATTTCTTGTAGTTGAAAGAAGCCACCCGTTTCATTCACAGAGTGGATGGCTCGTTTTACCTGCATAAACCTATCCAGTTGTAGCAGTGGCAGCTGTAGGGAAGGACATGCTAGAGTCTGTCTGCCCCCCCATCATGTCACAGATTTGGGTGAAATCATGGCTTTCAGATGATTTTGAGTCTTGTACTAGATTACCACAGCCACAGCTAATGTCATGGGACCCTGTGCCTGTGGACACCAACTCCACATGGCTCTGTACCTGTAAGTAAAAGCTCCTTTGTTTTTTTTTTCCAATTGTTTAACCAGTTGAGACACACTAAGCTGAAAGCTTGTTTACAGGTACAACCTGGGAGCACAGGGAAGTTAAGTGACTTGCTCAGGGTCACACAGTATGCAAGTGAGGGCTGAAGGATTCAAACCACTACATTTGCATGTGTGCACAAATATTTGCATAATGCCAATTAGGCTTTGAATTTGGCCATCCACACCACCCTCTAGGCCATCAGCATTGCAGACATATGCTCCCCTGACCCCAATTGTACCCTCTCTGAACCTGGTCCCCACCCCACACTGCAAGCATCCAATAGGCAGCACTACTGTTTTCCTTTTTTTGTGGAGCTGCCTTTCTTCGTCCACCCTGCCACCCGATAATGTGAGTAAACTGGCTATGCTGGTACTGCTGTCCATAGGCCAGCATGGGTAAATTCAAAGTGAAAGAGCCCAGGATAGCTACATTGCTCATTTAATTTTAGTCTTTGTTTAGAATTCTGTTGAAGGGTAGTCCCAGAACTCTGATCGGAGAGATGCAGAGTGGTACAGTGGTTGCTAGAGGGCCCATTTGATAGTCTTTCTTTGTGAAATTGCTAGAGCTATGTGAAATATAAAATTCTGCCCACGGAATTTTCCATGGAATTTTACACAATTTGTAATTTAAGTTATTTCACCATTATGTGAAAAGTACATGTCTAAATATATAACACCAAATTTGGAACATAAACAGCACCCCATGGCTTTAAAGAGTGCACCGCATTTCAGAGTTGTAGATTGAAACTGAGTTATGGGTGGCCAAACATTTAATCAAAATGTAATTTTCAGTTATTTTGAGAAAATTTTAAAATGTCTTATCCAAGTTTCTCCACAATATCAAGATTTAGAGAAGCGCCTATAATGTACATATGCACCATGTTTTAAGTCTCAAGCTTCAATGGGAGCTGAGTTATAGGTAGTCAAATATTTTGCCAGCATTTGGGTTTCTGTAATTTTAGTATAATCTTGACAGTATTCATTGAAATGTTACAAAAATCAACAGGTATACAAGTTATCACTACATTTGTATATGCACATAGTTTCAGATTTCTAGCCTTAAATGGAGTGGAGTTATGGCCTGCCAAACATGATGCCAAAATTTAAATTCTGGTTAGTTCCCTCTAATTTTAAAACTATACATCCACATTTAACCAAAGTTGAAACATTTAAATTACTATACCACTGGAGAGATATTCAGAAGAGTTGTACAATGTGCAACTGAGTTGCACATGTGCAACCACAGAAATGCACCCCAGAGCCATATTCAACCAATGCGAATGAGCAGCACAAAAGCCACTGTGCAGATGTGCAACAGTAGTGTATGTGGTGCAAGTACAAGGGGGGTGTACCCATGAATGCACTGCACAATGGCATATTCAGCCATAAAGCACGGTGCAAGTCAAGAGCAACACACGGAATGCGCTGCACAGAGTTGAGCCTATAAAAGCAGGCTCAAACATGCACACACAGCAGATGCTCAAGAGACAGTGCACACCAGAAACATGGATGAAACACCATTTATGATGGAGGCAGTGATGAGGGGTGTGAGGAGGTGGGAGGAGGAACAGCAACATGGCTAGGGAAGGGCCTGCCAGCGGTACACCACACACAGACAGTACCTTGCCCAGACCACCTTTGAGGACTTTGGCGATGCCGAGATCATGGGACGGTACCGGCTGAACAGGGCAATTCTGAGGCAGCTCTGCAAGCTGTGTCATGATGAGTTGCAGGCACCCACCAGGAGGAGCCAAGCTATGACAGTGGAGACCAAGGTGACAGCAGCAATGTGCTTGCTCACCACGGGCACCTTCCAGAAACCAACAGGGGCAACCACAGGCATCATCCAGTTGGCCACGTCCCGTCTCCTCACACAGTTCCTCAATGCTCTGCTGCCACACACTTCAGAGTTCTTCCAATTTCCAAGGACACAGGCAGAGCATACAGCAAACATGCAGGGCTCCACAGGGTGGCACACATGCCAGGCATGATAGGGACTACATCAACATGGCCATAAATGCACCACCTGGCCCAGAGGGTGCAGCATACATGAACCGGAAAGGCTACCCATCAGTCAACTGGCAGGTGGTGTGCAATGCCATGGGGTGTATCACCAATGTCTGTGCCACACACCCTGGAAGTGCACACAATGCCTTCATCTGGCACAGCTCCATGCAGTGCCAGTGATTTGAGCATGAGGAGATCCCCATTGGTCACCTGGTAGGTGAATATCGGCCAGGATGGGGCAGCGGGGAGGCTGCGCATGGGCCAGGGGCTCAGGCCACATGCGGCAGCCACCGACAGCAATGGCAAAGAGGGCATGGGAGGGGAAGACAATCACCATGGCAATGTGCTAACCTGTACACCTCACCCACATAGGAGACAGCACATACCCCTGTGACCCTGGCTGCTAAACCCCATCCAGCACCCAGCAAACCCCACTGAATAAAGGTACAATGAGGCCCACATTGTGACATGCAGCATCATCAAGTGGGTCTTTGGCATGCTCAAGATGTGGTTCCATTGCCTAGACATATCCAGTGGTGCCCTACAATATAGCCCAGTGAAAACCTGTGGACTATTCCTGGCCTACTGCATGCTGCACAAGATGGCCATTGACCATGGAATAGCCATACAAGTGGATGAGGGTGACAGCAGTGGTGATGATGATGGGGATGAAGGGCCAGAGAGGGTGGAGCAGCCAATCCTGCCACGGAGGGATGCAAGGCTCGCTGAAAGGGCCAGGATGCATAGGGCGACCATCATACAAGAGCACTTTGGAAGGTGCAGGTGAGTAGGAGCCATGACAGATGTGCAGGCACAGAACAGACACCCACACACACATGGAGGTGCATGGCCACCAGCACACAAACAACTGGAACAGGGACAGCGCCAGCACACATCCACACACGCTGCACAGCACACATGCATGTGTGCCCACGCACACACACACGGGCACGGGGTTAGACAATGACCATCTGAACCAGGATGGGCACAGGCAGCAACAATGGCACACCAGGTGCACAGCGTCCCACAGTAGTGCAGATGGCACGTCAGGAGGAGGCAGCTGTGGTGATAGGCCATGCACACACACGGCAGCAGGTGGTGGCATGGATCAGACAGATGGCACCAACACTCCGGCAAGGCTGGCATAGTGCTGCCCTCATCACCCCCATGCCACAGGGCCCTGTAGCACAGCATGCACATAGCAGGCCCACATCGCACGCCACCAAGACATGCTGCCACATGCACATGGGCGTGCTTGTAGGACTGTGCACAAGGACACTGCACCAGGCAGCAGGATGGGAAGGCCCACCATGCAGGCCTACCGGGTGGAGGCAGGGCTGCCACAGCCACGTGGCCGGCCACACTCTGGCCGTGTGGCAGTCACAGGCTGCTCAACAGCCACAGGAGGTGTACACAACACTCTAGCAGGGGTGGAAGTGTGGAAACATGACAGAATCTCTGCTAGTGTGAACAGCCCAGTGAACAGATACCCACCAGTGGTGTCGGGATGGGCATGACAGAGCCCAGCATCAGTCAAGCTGGGGTGGCCAGACACTGGGATCTCAGAGTGGATGCCACACTGCGGGGAGTCCTATGCACCCTGTTGCACACACTAGACACCAGCAATGCAAGACTGGTGGTGATGGCACCGGCAATGCAGTCCAGCAAGGTGACCATTGCCTCCCGCAGCTGCTGGACCTCACCCATCAGCTGGGCATGTCCAATGTCCTCATGCTTGGACCGGTGGTGTAGCTCCACTCGCAGTGCATGAAACTGTGCCCCGAGCATCGCCTGGTTTTCCATGGGTGCCCGCAGCAGCGTGGTGTGCTCCTCCAGCCTGTCAGCAGTGTGCTCATCCTGTGACTGGCACTGACCCACCGGGGTTTGGGTGGCATGCCCAGCAGCAGCCCCTGCTGAGGGCTGCTACACAGGGATCCACACAGGGGGAGGTGGTTGGGGGCATGCCCCATTAGTGGTCCCTGCGGTGTGCTGCACGGTGGCCACCGCTGCCCTGTACCACTGTCTTGCTGCCTGATGCATGGTCCCTGTGGCCTCTGTGTCTGCAGCACCTGCCCCACCATGGCCGGTCTCGCTGGTGTTATCACCCACCACTGTGGGGCCATGGACAGGGGAGTCAGCATGGATGCTGTACTGCCACCACAGCCAATGGCCACCAGTGTGCTGGACTGTATCATGGGTGGTGACCCTGGGCCCGTGCCACCCAGGCTCAGCACAAGGCCATCATTTGTGTCAGAGCCACCAGGCCCCTGCTTGTCTGGTACCAGTACAGGCAGCTCCACCAGGAGTAGTAGGTCCGACAGGGGTCGTTGTCTCCCAGGCCCAAGAAGGCTAGCAGACCCTCACTGCCCGCATCTCTGGTGTTCTCTGTTTCTGATGCCTGTCGATGTAGAGGGCTCATCCTCAGCATGTCCTGCATCAGCGGGTGTGTCCTGCAACCCACACCTGAGGCATGATGGAGCTGAAACACACAACAGTGACTTACATGAGTAGGATGGCAGAGTGCACCCCGCACCACAACCGGGGGGGACACATGCACACACGCATGGCCTCCGTGGGTCAGGGTGGGCCTGCTGTGCCACACAGCAGGCTGGGTGCACCATGCACATTGCTCATGCAGGGTAAAACATGCATGGTGGACAGAGCACATGGTGTACCACCACATACATGGCGGCATGCCATGGCTGCACACAGCCATTGGCCAACCCACCCTCTGTGCGCCATGTGTCCACCCACACCCCTGTGGGCCATGCAGTGCCCCATGGCCATTGGGCATGTGCTACTGAGGTGCTGGCAGGGCATGCAGTACATCCTGGGTCCAGAGACATGTCTGGTATCCAGTGTCCACATGGGCACCACAACACACACAGGCAGTCCCAGGCATGCACAGTGGAAATTCGTGCAGCATGCGCTGTGGCATGCAGGACATGCATGGGTACCACAGCATGGCTGCACACACACAAGCATGCCATCATGCAGCCTCACCTACCCCAACCCCCAGCCCCATGCCCCACCCCCCTGCCCCAGCCACAGCACCTCCCACTGCCCCACTCTACCACCCCAGCCCAGCCCTCCACCCCTATGGCACATGGTGACTCACAGTGCTGCGATGGGCTGCTGCCTGTCTGGAACCCCCCCACCCAGGATGCCCTCGATGGCCACCAGGCTGATGGCCAATGCCACCATCTCCTCCCCCACCGGTTCTCTGGCGGGACACCCTGATGGTGGTCACCTTCTCTTTTATGCACTGCCTGTCAGTCACCATCTTCTTCTTGCACTCCTGTGCACTTCGCTGATGGCAGCTTTGGGCATTCATGTATGTCGCCACCTCATCCCACCCTATGGCACACTCCTGTGGGGTGCCTGTGGCCCCATTCAGCAGCTCCTCCCTGTCCACATAGGCCTTGAACAGGACCTGTTGCTCATCCCTGGTAAAGTTGGGCCTGCACTTCCATGCAGGCCCCTACTCCTCAGCTCTATCATTCTCTGACATACTGCTACCTGTATACAGAAACAGTGGCACCATTAGTGGACTGTCAGGCCAGCCTGGTTCACTGTTGCACAGCCTGAACTCCCAGTAGCATCCCAATGTATGTAAGCCCATACTGATGTGGCTGCAATACCTGCCAGTGCCTAGTGCCATGGTGGCGTGCATTTATGGCACAATGCATGCAAATCAGCAGCTGTGCAACCTTAATGGTATAATAATGTGCCAGATTTTGCCATTCATAGGCTCAGTAGGCAAGTTGCATAGCATGGTCAAATATCACTGTGTTGCACCATGTGCATTTCGAATGCACCGGGGGAGTGCCGTCGGCACATGTCCTGCACATCCGTGGTGTGTGGCTTTGCTTCCACCTTGTGCAGTGCAGCTGCCATGTGTGGCTTATGGTGCACTGTTATGCAGTGTGTGGCATGCCCCCATTGAGCATGTGGCCCTGTGCACAGGCATGCACTCTGCATCCCTGCACTGTGTGGGCCTATTGTGCAACATTGCTACTTGCACCATAACCCCTACTGCACAGTGGCTGCAGATGTGCGCATGTGCGTGCTGGCATGCTGCCGTGTGGGGTCATGCTGTGCATCTGTCGTGTCACGACCCTGATCCCTGACTCCCCCTGATGCGGCTGCACTGCGCATGTGCGTAACTGCATGATTGGTGCCAGCTGCACATCACAATAGCACTCATCCATGCTTCCATGCTGTGTATCCATGATACGGGGGCCCTATTGTGCATCCACAGTGCACTGCCCCTTGTGCTGGCACAGTCAGCTCATGCATTGTACAATGTTGGTAGGCAGCATGTCCATCTTGGGCAGCATAGTGGTTGTAGGGTGGTCAACAGGACCAATGTAGAGCTGGACAATCTAGTCCCTCTTGTCCTGCCCATTGAGGACAGCCTCTTCGGCATGGCAGACCTGAAGGAGCCATGCACTGCGGTGTCGCAAGGTGTGGCATCTGGCCTGGAGTGGCAGACAGTGGTGCCACGCATGGCACAGCAGTGCAGGCACCATTATGGTGACCTGAGGAGGCAGGATCCAGGATGCCTATGGTGGATCCAGGAGCAGGTGCACAGGGGATTGGTGCCACAGCCAAGTAGGTGTCACTTTGGCTACTACATGCATCTGCACTTACAAGCCTGTGCTGTGCTGTGCACCACATGTGCAGCTGTGGGGGGGCCTGTACCAGTAGCTGGTGCACATCCTCCATTGCTGCACTGCATGCCTGTGGTGTGCACAGTGATGGAGGGCCATGCACCATGCCCTGGGTACGGGTATGTGCAGCTGCCCATGCCTTGCTGGCTCTGTGCACTGCGGTGGTGCTGGTGAGTATCTGTGATCATGGCATGGCACTCATGTGCATTGTCTCACTCTTTGTTCCTTCCACAGGTCCCGAGGACTGCAGGTGGGCCAGGCTGGCATGGTGCAGGTCAGGTGGTGTGGTGATGGAGGCACCATGGCTGTACCTGTGCCCATGCAGGCAGGTGAGTGTGTGCAGTATGGTGTGTGGGGGCATTGTGGGCTGTGGGGGTAGCTGTGGGCTGTTGCATGGGCCTGTGTGGTTGTGCGTGCCAACTGCAATGGGCGGTGCCAGGCACTGCCACATGCACCATGCTGCACCTGTTGCAGGGCCTAGACGTGGGCTGTGCATGGCACAGGAACAATGCCATCCCGGGTGGGGCAGGGGTGTGAACACATCCCCCTACTACACATCTGTTGCATGGGGTGGCCTGTACTGACTAGGGGGCCCTTGCACCTGGTCTGTGTGGTCCACTGCCTGGGTGTTGGGGCAGGTCCATTGCATGCGGCCTCTGGGTCATGGTGGTGTCAGCTGCTGCTGTCCACTGTGTATGTACCTGTTCTGGTTTCATCCACCCATGGGTGCAGTGGCTGTCCCGTGCACACCTGTGGGTGGGACAGGTCTATGGGGGCACCGCTACTCATTGCCGGTCTTGTTTCCCTTCCTGTAGGTCAAACCGGGCTGCCAGAATGGTGCCTTTGGAGGGCACCCAACGTGATGCTCCATGTGCTGCGAGGTCTGGTGCAGCTGATATTTTGGCAGCTGGACTCCATTCTCTACATAGGCTGCAGGCGTCTGGGTGCCACCCAGGCGCTTGTGAGTGAAGTGTACCAGCTGCTAGAAGCACTGGGCTGTGCGAGCCATTGACTCTGGATCAGCCCATCATTGGGCCTTAGACTTGTTGCTCCCTCCTCCCTCCAGCTGTTCTGTCCCTGCCTATTCCTACCACTGTGCTCCTGATCCCATTTCCAATTTATGCCATCCGGTCCCACCCATCCTCCTCACATCCTGTTGTATTCTGTTCTGCACTGTTTGCACACCCCTGTTATGTGTTTCAGTAAACTGTTTTATATCTACACCTCTGTGTCTGTGTCTCCTTTACCTGTACTGTGCCTCCATTGTTCTGTGCTGCTCTTGGGTGTGCTCATTGTGGTCCATGGCTCTGCCCTTTGTGATGTGTTCCTTTGAGCTGTGGCTGCTGTGTGCTGCCTGCCACCGTGCCTCGGGCCATTGGGCCATGGGGGTGCTTCTGGTCTGTCTGCAGTCCAGTGCTGCATGTCCCTGTATGGCATTGCTGCCATGCCCCTCACCTGCACCATTGCCCTTACTGGTGTTGGGGTTCATTGCGGTGCTGGGCCATGTGTGGTTGCTTGGTAGTGTGGCATGTGCACTCTGTTTCCCTGTGTCTGTGCAGCTCCTGTGCCCATTCACACTGTGCTGGGCCTGGTCATGCACAGTGTACCTGTTGCAGTCTCCCGTGCTGTGTGGCCTGTCGGGGTTGTGGTGGTGCTGTGCCACGGGCCACTGGCTGTCCTCTGGGTGGGTGGCTGAGTGTGTTTGTTGGCCTGTGTGCCTCTGTAATGCAGTCTCCAGTCCCTGTGACCCATTGGCTGTGTGCTTGTGCTTTGTATTCTGTTCCCACCCCCTGTGTGACCTGAGACCGTGGGGCTGGCCTGCCACCCTGTGTTTGTGCTGCCCTTCCTTTGTGCTCCCTTGCCTGTTGTGCTTTCCCAGCTTGCCTGTTGCTGTCTCCTGTCCTGCCCCATGCACAGTCCTGGTTGCACGGTGGTGCATCTGTACTATATTCAGTGCTGCTTGCACTTGTGCATGTGTCTGGTGCATGTTCTGAATATGTCGTGCGTTTTCCATGGTGTACCTGCATTGTGCTGTGTATTCCATTGCGCATCCTCTGGGTGAACTTATATCAGGCCACACATGGATATTTCTGAAAAAGTTCATGTTTGCAGCTTAAATGGGATTGAATTAAAAGTAGTCAAACTTTCACAACATTTAAAAATTAAAATTTGCAAGAATGTAAACTACAAATTTATAAACCCCTGGAACTTTAAAACTTGAGTATACAATACCATTAAATTTGTCAGGTTCTTAGACCTTACAAGGAGATGGTGTGTGCCAATTTATTAATTACTTGCTGTGAAAAATTGCAAAAAAATCTGTATTTAAAGTCAAATCCCATGAGTCTTTGTGAAAATTGTAGAATTTCATGAAAAATTCCATACAACTGGAATTTCTAATTTCACTCAACCTTATCTGGGGGATTCTAACTGAAGGATAAGGGTATAAGAGGCAGGTCAACAGGCTCTGGAGTTAGACGCATGGTTTCACCAAGAAATGGACAGCTGAGCTGGGTAGCACAACAATGGTACGCCCCCAGGTTGGAGCAAGAAAGTACAGAGTGTCAACAATTACAACCTGGATGCAAGACATTTAAGGATCACATCCAGTAAATTTATAATTCGGGTAGCCTAGTGTACATGCAAGTCTAGGACTTAAAGGTACTCAAAAAGATGTAGTGGGGGAAAGACTGTGTCTTGGGCAGCAGGAAGAAAGCATTCTGGCTATTCCAAGAGGGTTGATTCATAGGAAAAGGAGTATGTGACATGTTTTAAGGGAGTTTGTCACTGTAAAGAACAAAGAGGATATCAGTGGGATCAGTAGTTCTACTGAGTCAATCTGGCTATGCCAAAAGAGAAAGGGGGCGGAATAGTCACCCAGAGAGGAACAGCAGGACTGCAAAAAGCTCAGCCCAGCTTATCAAATGAATTAGTGAAATGTGCATTGTTAATGTTAAATTGCACAAAAAAATTCTGGATGCTTCAAATACAGTATACGATATCATACATATGCGAGAAAATGTTACTAATCATTTTTTTCTTCTGCAAATGTAAAACTGA
Organism: Neoceratodus forsteri; assembly: GCA_016271365.2. Classification (NCBI taxonomy): domain Eukaryota; kingdom Metazoa; phylum Chordata; order Ceratodontiformes; family Ceratodontidae; genus Neoceratodus; species Neoceratodus forsteri. The sequence goes on along the minus strand of JADMNL010000022.1, from coordinate 628,993,687 downwards.
TTAACTAATTTATCCAGTTGTGTTAGACTCCAGTTTACACTGATTATGGATATGCATGTTAAATGTTAACTTTATGCATGAAAAACAGAGAAGTTATAAACATCCACATTTTTGGTAGTTTTTACAAAGTTTTGCAAATATTTACATAACAATGTTTTAAACCCCTGTAACTTAAAAATCTTTTAACTAATTCTGTTCATATTTAGATAATTTTATAAGCATTTCAAAAAGGTTTTCCATACTTATTTACACATGTCTAGCTGCAAAGGTGCCTGAGTTATATGTAGATTAAATTTGTTCATGAAATTTCCTGAAAAACATCAAATGGCAGATTTTGAGCACATATAATTTTGAGACGATGCATCATATTGTCATGAAATCTGGCACATCGTTAGAACACATATCATCAAGAAATCATGCTAAATGTAAGATCCCTCACCCAATAGACAGTTAAGGTATAAGCAGATACAAATGTTCATGGAATTCAGTACAAACAATAAAATGACAACATTCGAGCATCTATAAGTTTGAAACTATTCATTCGAGTGTCATGATATTTGGCACATTACTGGCCATCTTCCAAAAGAGTATATATGCCAACATTATGAGCTGTAGCTTAAACGGTGGCTGAGTTATAACCAAATTACTAAAGTTTAAAAATTCTGTGAAATTCCAAAGACATTCCACCAAATGTTGCAGAATATCATGAAATGTCATTGAAATTCCACAGATTCAGAATGGTCCCATTCTGCACACCTCTAGAAATTGTTTTTCTTACTCCCCCCCCCACATGCAGGTAAGATGGCCCATGCACTGGGACTGCTTTCCATAGCCTAGTGTAAGCAAATTCAAAATCAATGAGCCCAGGGTTTTTGCACTGCTCTTTTCATTTCAGTTTTTCCCTAGAGTTCTGTGTAAGGGCTGTCCCAGAACTCTGATGGGGAGATGGAAAGTGGTGCAGTAGTTGTTAGCGGTCTGGTTGCTATGGGAATACAGTTGCTACAGGAAAGCCTGTACCCCAGATGTATGAGGTATTGTGCAACATGGCCATCAGTGAGTAAAACTGGGATCAGAGGCTAAGCTGGAAAGTTTCAGGAGACAAAGACAGTGAGACAGAGTGCAGTGGTGGAGGAAGTGGAGGTAAGAGAAGGATGCAGGTCCATGTGGAAGGGGTGGTTGGACTGGTGGGGTGGGAGAGAGAGGCAGACAGGGTAGGGCTCTGGGTGTGTAACAGCTTGCAGTGCAGGAGTGGGATCTCTCCATTCCACCAGCAGTCTCAAAACAGTGCATGGCACTGATAACAGTGATGTACTTCCTCACTGCCAGGTTAGCCATCTATGCTTAGCAGTGTCCTGGACATGTGTGCAAATGTGAATCCCAGGCCCCTGAAAGACAAACGGTGGTGGTAATAACTGGCAGGCAAACTAATTTCCCTGTAATGCAGTGGTGTTTTTTTTTTTTTTTTTTTTTTATGATGGAGCTAACTCGAGGAGTCTTTCACTGAAGAAGAAAACTTGTCACGGTAGTTTTGTTAAAGAATCTTATCCTCAAATATCACATTCATTCATAAGTAGTGTGAGTGCCTGTTGGTTCAGAACATGAGAAAAACAGGACTGCTGGCTCTATAGCACAGAGTATATAGAGACAGTTGTGACATACTGACAACATCGGATTGCACCCTCAGCTTGGGACATCAGGAAGGGAGGCCGGGAAGGTGAGAGACGAAGTGTCAGTGAGGATGCCCTTTTCACAGGGGAGGGCAAGGACATTCAGTTGCACAGAGAGTGGCACTTTGAGGTAGCATAGGGCCATTGCCAGCATGAGTGACTGTGTCTTTGCTGGCCCCGGCCCTAGGACACTGATGAAGGCATGCTGCAGATGGACAGATGGAGGAGTGTAGAAGAGGAACATTGGGGGGTCTTGATTAGGCTGTCTGGTTAATGGCATTTGCATGCTTCATCACACCACCAGATCCTCATCTGTGACACACTTGCTGCCCAACAACTGGTGCTTGGTAATGCTTTGGCGTTGTGTTTTTCCCTCTAGATCTGTAAGCCTCAGGCAGGCTGTCCCCATCACTGCAGAAAGGAGAGAAATAGAATCGCAGACTGAGGTCCTATTAGTGTTAGCAGGAGGATGCTCTGCATGGGATGTGCAAAAAGCAGTGCTCTGTGTCCTACAAAAGTGGATAACAACATGGATGGATATGAAATGGGCCAGCAGAGTCAGAGCTTGTGCCAGGACCCCTCCCTGTGACATGGCAAACATGGAAGTGGCAGTCCAGGTCCCATGTCTCCGCCCAGGGGAAGATTGCAGAATGGGGGGGGGGAGGTAGTAACAACAACAAAAATGGAAAGGGACCTGGGGGTAATCATATCAGATGACCATAAGGTTAGCAAGCAAGGTGAGAAAGCAGTAGGGAGAGCTGGTGGAATACTGGAATGTATAGGGAGAGGCAACACTAGCAGAAAATAGGAAGTTGTTATCCCTTTTTACAGACAGCTGGTGAGACCCCATCTGGAGTACTCTGTCCAGTTCTGGAGACCTCATCTCTGCAAGGACATAGACAGGATGGAGGCAGTCCAGAGGAGGGCAACTGAAATGGTGTAGGGTCTGCAAGAGAAGCCATACGAGGAGAGACTAAAGGAGCTTAATATGTATACCTTTGAGGAAAGGAGGGAGAGGGGAGACATGATAGAAACTTTTAAGTACCTCAGTGGAATCAATAAAGTCCAAGAGGGTAGCATCTTTCAGAAAAAGAGATGTGCAAGAGTTAGGGGACACAACTTGAAGATAGAGGGGGGACAGCTCAGGGGCAATGTAAGGAAGTATTTTTTCACAGAGAGGGTTGTGGACGCATGGAACAGCCTTCCTGAGGAGGTTATGGGGTCTAAAATTATGGGAGAATTCAAGAATGCATGGGATAGACATATGGCAATTCTTGTGGGGGGGGGTAGGAAGAAATAGACTGTTGGTTAACTAGGATCTGCAGCTTATCCTGTAGGTAGGGAAATGGGCAGACAAGGTGGGCCAAGCGGTCCTTATCTGCCTGTCAAAGTCTCTGTTTCTATGATTCTATGATAAGATGTGGTATGGGTTGAGCAGACATTTGGGAGCTTGGTAGGGACAGCCAAATGAAGAGCAGCTCTGATGGAGACAGCCACAATTTGCATAGGACCCAGCTGTGAAGCCAGAATGGAAAACAGATGTCGATAAGTAGAGTCTGCCTATGCATGGAAAGCAAACTTCCTCATGCTGTGTGAGAGCCTAGGTCTGGCAGCCTGACTGACACTTAAAGTGTGGCAACCATTGTCAGATATGGACATGTGAGCTCTGGACACTAAAACTGATATCTCTGTTCACCTTCAAGTTCTGAGACCATAGTAACTTCCTATGTAGGCAGTAGAACAATTTCCAGGGGGTGGGTGGCCACTGAAATGCCCCAGAACTGAAATGCCCCAATCTTCCAAATCAGATGGCAGAGTAAGGTGGATTCTGGCAGGGCATTAACTGGGCAGGGAGTTGGTCAGTTTCTATTTAAGGGGCACTGTTAGGGTTTTCAAGTGCAGTCCAGTTCTGGGTGAAGTCTATTTTTCAACCTAGAAAAAGGACTGTAGAGTAAATCCTGAACAGTACTGCCACCCAGACGTAATGCCTCCTGTACATAATGCCCCGTATGACAAGAGAGACATTCCAGTTCCAGAACATTCTGGTTTTCATCTAACAGTTTTCTATGTGTGACAGAATAATTCAGTGAGTAAAATTTATTTATTTATTTATTTATTTATTTATTTATTTATCTTAATTACAATACCTTTGAGTCAGGGACTGTTTTACAAAGGTTCCACGTCAAAAGTGAACGAACTGTACAAACTGTACAACAGAAGAACATTTCCAAAGTACAGAGACAATGTTGCTGAAACAGTTACGCAAATTACAGCATCTATTTACAAATAAAATTAAATTACACACATACAAGCAACAGGAGCAAGAGTTGGTTATAGTCAGTGCAACAAAAAAGTAATAATTAAAGGGGTGCATTCACTGGTATGACTTTGTCATTAAGCAGGACTGCTAGTGGCAAATACCTGCAGAGTGCAAGGCTTTCTGCATATTTAGAACTTCAAAAGAAAACCTTGGGTTACAGATAGTTATTAAGTTATATTCAGAATGTTTATACAGTCGGAGACTGACTCAATCCGTGTTAGATAGGAGAAGATGGGGAAGGGGATGGAGAGGCAGAACCTGAGGCCACAAGGCTCAGTTGGTGACAGGTAAACAGCTGAAAGTTATAGTAGACAGGAATGGAAGGAAGGACAGAAAGGGAGAGGAAGAGAAATAGCATAAGGGTGGTAGGAGGGATCAACGGGAACAGTAAGTGGCACTCAGAAGATTAAAGAAGGAGAGGTTAGGGTGGCAACAGATTAGGTGGGGCTGTTACAGCTATTAAGCTTAATAAGGTGTTGCCAGAGTCTGCATTTAAACTGTCCTAACTTGGGTACATCCAGGATGTCTGAGGGGAGGCCAGACAACCAGTTGGGAGCTCTATACACAAAGGCCTGCTGTGCTTGAGCCATATGGCAGAAAGGAACTTGGTTGGTGAGCTTGGATGCACTTCTCATGCCGCAGGGGTTGGATGCAGATGTAAGGAGATGGTATGTGGCGGGAGGGGTTAGCCCAAGGCAGATCTTTCTCACCAGTAGGGAGGTCTGTTAAATAAATCTGCCTTTGAAGTGCAGCCAATTGGTTTGGGCATACAAGTCACAGGTATGGGTGTGCCTGTGAGTGCCTGAGACCAAGAGGCATGATTTATTAAGTGTGATGTTAATTCTTTTAAGAGAGGTGTCAGTCACAGACTCTTAGATGACTAGTCCATAATAAATTATAGAGAGAACCAAACTGGTGACTGCTAGATGGAGTGCTTCAGGTGTCACACTGTGCCTGTGTCTGTAAAGGAACCCAATCTTGCATTAACAGCCTTGAAGATAAGGTTGACATGCTCGTTGTAGGATAATGTGCTATCAAGGGTTATCCCTAGGTGCTTAAAGTTGTGGACTTGTTCAAGCAGTTCGCTGTGGCTATTGAGAATGGTTAATTGGGCTGATTTATACTTGTTATGTGGACTGGTGAACAGCATCACTTTGATTTTTTAGTAATTGATTATTAGCTTGTGTCACGTACACCAAGACTTAACTGTTGCAATGCTGTGTTGCAGACTGCTAGCAAGGGGAAGAGGGTCCAGCTGACTCATAAATAGTACAGCATCATCAGCATAGAGGAGCAGGTTACTGGGGCAGGCTTGGGGGAGGGTATCAAGGAAGAGGCTAAAGAGAAGGGGGCTGAGGATTGAACCTCGGAGGACTCGAACTCATGGGATGGCTGACAGGAAGGGTATCATGGATGTTTACCTGCTGCATTCTACCTTCAAGGTAATTTTTTAACCAAGATGTGACTTTGTGTGAAAGTCCAAGGGCAGGGAGTGATGCAAGCAGGAGGGTATGATTCGCCGCGTCAAATGCCTTTGTGAGGTCAATGTAGATTAACCCTACTAGATAACCATGGTTAAACACTTTGTGAATGAAATCAGTATATTCAAGTAGTGCAGAAGTGATACTATGCCCCTTTCTAAATCCATGTTGATGCGGCCATTGGATGTTATGTTTGGCCAGGTACTCATATAACTGGTTGGATACAATTCGTTCAAGTGCTTCAGAGAGGGGTGGAAGGCTGGAGATTGGGTGGAAGTTTGAATGTGTGGCCCTATTCTAGTGGAAAGGTGTTACTACTGCCACTTTGCATTACTAAGGTAATTGACCAAGACAAAGGGACAGATTTAGAATTTTGGTGAGGGGTGACAAAATAACATCAAGGGCAAGGTGAAGTAGTTTCAGGTTGAGAGAGTCGCTGTTGAATCTAGATTTCCCAAGCACCCGTAGCAGGTACTTTTTTGCTTCCTTAAAAGTAACTGTCTGAAGTAGAAGGGTTGGGGGAGTTGAGGGTGGTGGCAGCCTTTGGAGAGCTGTTATAGCCAGCTGGGTCAATAAAGAAGTCAGGGGGAAAGACACCAATCAGATCTGTAAAGGCGGCATTGAAAGTATCTGCTATTAACTTAGGGTCCTGGGTGGTCTCACCATTAACATTAAGCAGGGAAGGTGGGGATTTGTTAGGCTTGCCTGTAAGATCTTTGATATTTTCCCCAAATTTCCTGCCATTACCCCAGGAATTTGAGAGCACTATTTTAAAGTGGACAGATTTGGCTAGGTGGGTCTCACGGGTGCAGGTGTTCCTAGTGGCCTTGTATCACTGCTAGTCAGCTTGGTTACCCATGACACAGGCTTTGTGCCAGAGGTGGACGTGTGAGGCCATAAGGTTTAGGAGGGAGGTGATGATCCAAGGGTTGCAGGTGCCTTTGACTTTCCTTTTTCTGTAAGGGGCGAAGATATCACAGGCTGTACTAATATGCATTTGTCAATGCTGAATGTTGTCTTCCTGGCATTTGCATTGGTAGTGCAGGAGTTAGAGAAATGCATAATAGGTATGGCAGTGAAGTATTGAACTGACGTCAACCCACCCCAACCCTGCAGAGACTGACAGGCATTGGTTGTGACTTTGATCATCGCCATAACGCCTATGCCATTTCACCTCACCCTACCCTGCAGACTCTGATAAGTGCCACATTGTACCTTGGGGTCATCTGGCCTTACGCTCACCCCCTTCCATGAGGAAATATATTGATTTGGGTACAGTATAGGATAATGGGATGAACACTGGAGATGAAGAGTCCAAGGCACACCTCGATGCCTGTCACTGGCTGCAGGGTGGGAGTGGAATAGCGTGAGCATTACAGCTGACAATCCCAAGTCACACCCTTGACGCCTGTCAGCCTCTACATGGCGGGGCGTTATGGTTGGAAATCCTAATGCCCCTGGCATTTTTTGGTATTTTCACTCCAAATTTTCAGCATGAGCTTTTTGTAACCCCACCTCATGAACAACGGCACTATCAGTTTGTTAGAGGAAAAATGATTTTGCACAGCGACTGTACAATTTGGTGCCATGGGTGCAAAAACACATTTCAGGCAGCACGTGAAAAATGAAAGCTGTACTGTTCAAGAGGAGGTGTTAAAAATGGCAAAGTTCAAAATCTGGAGTGAAAATATGAAAAATTGGTGAAGTCACAAGCCTGCATAGAAACTGTGCAATGCACGCCCGTAATGCAATCATTTGGGGGATATTTTTAACCAAAGTTTCAACATAGGCATTTTGGGATCTCTGTTCATAAACAATGTCACTGTGATGTTGTTAATCTGTCCCGAACATTGATTTCCCCCCAGCAACCATGCCATTGTGCGCCACATGTGCGAAAATAAATTTCAGGCATAAAATGACAGCCATACTGTTCATAAGAAGGAGTAAAAAAATGGCAATGTTGAAAATCTGGAGTGAAAATATGAAAAATTGGTGCAGTCACAAGCGTGAAGTGAAACTGCACAATACGCTTGTAACATGGTCATTTTTGGAATTTCTTCACTAGATTTTCAACATAGGCTTTTGGGATCTCACCTGACATGGCACTGTCATTTCACTAATCATTCCTGAAAGGTGATTCCACGCAGTGACCCAAAATGACCTTTCAGGATTGAATAATGAGATGACAGTGCATGCGTTCATGAGGTGGGGTCCCAAGAACCCCATGTTGAAAATTTGGAGCCAAAATAAAAAAAAAATGCCAGAGATATCCACCTAAGTTGAAACCCCCCATTTATGCCATTATACAGCTTACTGGCATTTCTTCAGTTCGCGGTCAGCTTTGAAGAGTGCAGACGTGTTCCCGCTCAGCTGAAGATCGCAGTGCCTACCTCTGTAGGTAAGTATGGGGTGAAGGGGTGTGTGGAGGTGGGGTGTGCAGAGGGTGGGTGAGGGTTGTGGGAGGGGCAGCGCCATGGACAATGGACCATTTTCTTTTTTTCTGGTACACAAAAAAAGAATTGGACCTCATGGGACTATTTTCTTTCTTTACAGGTGAATTAAAACAGATGTTAGGCACAGTGGGGTGGGCTTCCAGTGTGCCCCATGACTTTTGGGGTCCGTGATGTTGGCCACACTGGGGTGGGCTCTGTGTCACACAATGAGGGTGGGCCGAGGGGAGGAACATGCTGACGTGGTCAGCTTTCTTTCTTGGCAGCACACTGGGGTGGGCTCTCAGTGTGCCACAAAATGTGGGGGAGGAAATGCCGACACAGGGATTGCAACCCCAATGTCAGCCTTCTTTTGGATTGTGTGGGAGCGACAGGACCCACTGCCATGTTTATTGAAATGCTTCACCAGCAAAGGCACGTAGGAGGTGTGTCATCTGTGTATGATGAGCTTTTCTTTGATTGCTGCAGCACATTTGTTTCAGGTTGATGGCACTTGGCATAAACTTGTGTCAGTGCCAGGGCTTCAGATAACTCTATTTTGGACGTATTTGACGTCCATAATTTACTGGAAAACGTCCAAAAATTGTCTCATTGGAGTCATGGACGTCTAGCTACCATCCATTGTTCAAGGGATGATGTCCGTTTTTTTATGGTGTGGACGTCACGTCAAAATATGTTGGTTTTTTTTTTTATGTGTCTGGGCTGGGTTGACGAACACCAATGTCAGGCAAGGGGACCAGGTAGAAAGGTCCAATCGGATTATCCAGATCAAGTGCTGGGCTTTAGGGTTCTGACTGGAACATAGGGCTTTGGACTTTAGTTCCATTGGCTGCAAACGACCAATGGCAGGTGAGCAGTGCTGCGCTTTAGGAATAGGTTCCGATCATCTGGGCTGGCTCGAAATTCAAATAGAGAGCTTGCTGTCGCTGTGGAGATTCTTGTCAGTCGTCACTCTCCAAGTCTGTCTCTAGTCTCCAGTGCCAGTTGTCTACCTGTTGACGGTCAGCTGAGCGCTTTCCTCCCCAGAGTCCTCCCCCGCCAACTGCCGTCCGCATTCAGTTTGTGCATGCGCATGCACAGGCAGTTGCAGGGAGGGATCTCGAACAAACCTGACTGAACTGACTGCGTGAAGTAGTGGAGCAAGGGGCCTGGGTACTGCCGGTCAGTTCCTTCCCCAACTAAGCAGCTGCCAGCCGGGTTGTCTTGTGTTCACAACAGTGGCCTGACTGAGATGAGCAGTGGGCCAACCAGGATCTAATGGCGACTGGAGCATGTGGTGGCCAGAGGACAAAGAGTAGCTGCCCGGCTGAGATCAGGAGTCCTGAGTGCCTGCAGAAGAACTAAAGCAGCCAGCAACCACCGACTAGGACTACCACCCAGTGACATACAGCTATCAGTGTGTAGTACCATTGAGCAGGTGAGCTGTAAAAAATGGGGTACAGTCAAAGAAATAAATATGTAGGCAGCACCTGGGGGGAATTATATATCTTTTTGCAGCCTTGAATTGAGTGTCTGAGGGCAGAAGTAATTGGGCTACACTCCCTTATAGCGGTGGAAGCTGTGGTATAACTGAAGTAGTATATGAGCAGGCCATCCTATGCCCCCATTTATTTTTTCTCCTTTTTTCCACAACTCCTCCCTTTCCTTTATCCACCTCCATCCCCCTGCTCCACCCCATTTGCTTAATATAATACCCTACTCTTCCAGATTGGCACAGTAGAGCATGTGAAAATAACAGGTTGGCAGCATCATGGAAGCAATAGTAAGGTGTGGAATGCATGCTTCTCTGATTCTCAGTGCTGACCATTTCTGCTGAGCTATGTGAATGACCCATTGGCATGATAGAGCATGTTGTACATAGGAAGATTTAGTAGATTATGCAGCTGTGTCACAGTATTCTGTGCACTGAATGAATGATCACTCCCACTAAGGGTTCTGCTCCCTGGTAATAAGCCCAGGGGAATCTGGGCTAATTCAAGGTGCACTGTGTGCCTTAAGTAGCTAACACCAAACAGGATGGAGGTGGGCACAGCTGGGAGACCTCCATACAGAAGGTGTTCCAGGGTGAATCCCTGCCCCCCAAAAACTGAGCAGTTATATCAAACCCTAATGAGGGAGTCAAGTTAAAGACAGAGGTGGGGCAGTTCAGGGGCAATGTGAGGAAGTATTATTTCACAGAGAGGGTAGTGGATGCATGGAACAGCCTTCCTGGGGAGGTTGTAGGGTCTAAAACTGTGGGTGAATTCAAGAATGCATGGGACAGACATAAGGCAATTCTTGTGGGGGGGTAGGAAGAAATAGGCTGTTGGTTAACTAGGAACTGCAGCCTGTCCTGTAGGTAGGGAAATGGGCAGACTAGATGGGCCAAGCGGTCCTTATCTGCTGTCAAAGTCTATGTTTCTATGTTTCTAATGGCAGCACTGCAGCTCTTGGTGATGATGACTAGTGATTTGGAATGCAGTATATCTGCCTTATGCTACCCATTATTTTACTCTTTTGCCCACATTCTCCCCTTGTTACCTACCCTTCCTCACTTACTGTTCCACTACCTTCCCGTATACAGTGAGATTACATTTACAAGGAAGGACTTCAACTCATTGATAAATCAACAGGCTGAATGTGTTAATGTCCGAAAAGCTGGCCAGCTCTCTTAGACAGGATGTTATTGTATTTTCTACATTGTATGTTCCTGTGGTCCGTGTTGTTTGACCTTGCAGTGGGCTAGCCTACAGCTCTGACTTTGAGGTGAAATGTGCCTGAGACTGTATGGCAGGCACCTATTACCTTAGAGTCTATGTGCTGCACAGTGAACTGTGGTTAACTTGTCAGTGATTTAATTTTGAGGTGTTTCCTGTAGATGGAATGTGTACATACTTGAACATATTTTTTCCGGTTTGAGCCTGAATAAAGGCAGTATCTGCCTAGTGTACCTATATGGATTACAGTGAGGTATTCAGAAGGCCTAAGAGTTGCTTCAAAAACTATAGGACTTGGAGTATTTCGACTTCCAAAATTTGTGGACTGGAATTATTTTGACTTCCAAAATTTGACAGCCAGAATTATTTTGACTCCAGTAAAACTGAAATGACTTCCAAATTTTAACCCATGGAAGTATTTGACTTCCATCCAAAAAAAATTATCTGAAGCCCTGGTCAGCGCTAGCGTGCTGGCTAATTGGTGAATGAGGGACACATCTACTAAAGAGTGCCCTGCATTCGCTAACACTACACACACCCTCTGCATTTCTCCTACTAATATTGTATGTTGCTTTGCGTACAAGAAGATAACATAAAGGGTTTTTAGTGATCAAGAGCTTGATCAACATTATTAATCAAGTCTATTGGCAACCAGTCACACTGTAGGAAGTAGGCCTGAGATGATCACATGATGGCCCTGTAGTGGAGACAGCACTGCTGACCGTCTCCCTCCCTGAACGCCGATTTATTCATCAAAAATTAGAGGTACTTCTCTAAAAAGTAAACTAAAGCCATGGTCTACAGTCGCTCTATAGCCCTACTACTATTCTGGAGTGGAGCCTTTTGAAATCAGTCATATTTGAATTGATATCCGAAAAGTGGACTCTGGGCCTACCGACGACATGGAGGCCGAAATGAGACAGGCGCCCCCAACCCATACCCCGCCGCTAACTCCGGAAAAAGGGCCGAAAAGACTGAAAGCCCAATCTGGCTCTTCAGCCAAGTCCTTTGTGGCTATATTTACAGCTCAATCAAATGCTCCTCTTTCTGAGAAAAAATTTATGGAAGAGCTTTTACCGTTCAAATCCGCCTTACAAGAGCTGACCTCTGAGTTAAAATCTCTTAGAGGAGACGTGGCCGAAACTAACAGAGCTATCTCTGACACCGCAGCAAGAGTTTCTTCATTAGAAGGCCGGAAACAATCTACAGACGTGGAGATGACAGCTTTAAGACACAGGCAGCATAAGATGGAGTCTAAATTAGAGGATTTAGAAGGTCGAAGTAGGTGAAATAACATACTCATATTTGGTCTCCCTGAAGATGCTGAAGGATCGCTGCCAATTACCTTCCTACAAAAGTTACTTGCAAAAATAGCGGGACCATCTCCTAACAACACTACATACATCATTGAAAGAGCACATCACTCTCTACGTCCAAAGCCAGGAGCTGGGAAGCCACCTCGCCCTCTTATTGTGAAGTTCCTGAACTATCAAGATAAAATCCATGTGCTGGGGCAAGTGAGAGATACACATCAGGTTCTATGGGAAGGCCAGCAGCTCCAGTTTACTCAAGACCTGCCTGCCTCCATTAGACAACGGCATGGCTGCAGGGATAAGATACAGGGTTCAATACCCTTCGCGCTTTGCAGTCCTTATCGCCGGATCCTGGCATAGCTTTGAGTCAGCTCAACAAGCGCTACCAGCCCTCCAATCCTTACTTCCAGATCTGTTTGCAGCTCGTTGAGGGCTTACCTCGGTTAAGAAGATTTGTCTGATTCCTCCTGGAAAGTACAACACGAATGTGCGAAAGACAGCTTGGAGTGCTCGGACAATATCCTGAGGGGTCACAAGAGGGCGATAAAATCCAATGAAAAACTGTTCTCTTTAGTTGGACACTTTCAGTTAAAGGTCTGTTATTAGATTTTTTGGTATATGGATAATCGCCAGTCTCTTAGTACAGTAGTTTCCAAGATTATGTTTGAATAAATATGTCTCAAGTATAAAGGGAGATACTCATGCGGTTTTAAGAAGTAACTGGCTGACCAAGTAGGAAATTACTCTGGCCTTTTCCTGAGGAACTTTCGTTCTTTTTTTTTTCTTTCTCTTTTTCGGGTTTGGCAACTTCAAAATATATAATCTTTTAACATGAAGGAGTTGGTTGTTCGGGGAGGAGGGAATTTAGCAGTGAGAACAAACAAACAGGGCATTATGTGCCACAGAGATGGATGGGGCGTAACCACAGCAGCACATAGCCAATATTTGCTGACAGTCTTGATAGTAATGCACATGGTTATATGTCGGTGTTATGTATCTATTATATTCATGATGTTTAATTTTGTAAGGGCTGTGGTAGATTGGGGCCGGTACTTACTTAGAGACAGATGTGTGTACAACTACATTTCAACGGATACTTAGCTCTGGTTAAGGTTAAATTGTATAGGGTTGGGATATTACAGTTACTGGGAAAGTGTGGGTAATGGGGTGGAGGGGTTGGGGATTAGGGCTATAGGGTTGTCTGCCAGCAAGAAATTAAGGACTAAACTGTATCTGGTTATTTGTTTTTGGTTGCATATTTACAGTGGTTATGTATTTCTTTCACATTTTATTAGTGCCTATGATGGGGCTTAAATATTGTTCTTGGAACATAAAAGGGGTGCAGACCCCAGCTAAGCGGACTAAAATTTTAATTCATCTCAAAACTCTGCAGGTTGATGTAGCCTTTTTACAGGAGACACACCTTAAGTCTACATGTATCCATTATTTCCGTAGAAACTGGGTGGGTCAGGTATATTGGGTCGGTAAGGACTACAAGAGAAGAGGAGTAGTTATTTTAATTGCTCGTAAAGTTCCATTCAGGCTTTCTCAAATAATTGCAGATCCTGAAGGTAGATTTATTATTATAAGAGGCCTGTTGCTTCATACAGAGGTCATTCTGGGGTCAGTCTATGGACCTAACTCAGACGACCCTGAATTCTTTGTCTCTCTAATGACAACACTTGCCCCCTGGTCCAAGTTGCCAATATTGCTTGGTGGAGACTGGAATCTTGTGCTCTCAAATGCACTGGATAGATCTGGCTGAACTAGATTAAGGTCCTCATCTGGTCAAAAAGCCATACATGGGCTAATGTCTTCCTTGGGCCTTGTGGATCCTTGGAGGCTTACACATCCCGAAGACAGGGAATACTCATTTCATTCCCTTCGGCATAACACCTTTTCCCACATAGACTTTTTTCTTTTGTCAGCAGATCATATTTCAGGGATCTCCATAGTATATTATTCATCTAAGGCTATCTCGGATCATTGGATGGTCAATCTCCAATTAAACCTTTCACCTAACGTACATAGAGACAGAATTTGGAAGCTTAATAATCAGCTTTTAAATTCAGAAGAATATGTTCATTTAATTCAAGATTTCATTAAAATTTACTTGGAGCACAATGCCTCATCAATGTCCAAAAAAGACTTCCTATGGGGATCCCTGAAATGTGCACTAAGGGGAGAATTAATTCGTTTGGCGACCAAACGTAAGAAACAAAAAATCATCGCTCTCTCCTCAAAATTAAATCAAATAGCAGATTTAGAGAAATCCCTCTCCCCTTCCTCCTCAGTGGAGGATTGGTCCAAACTTGAATCTCTCCGGGCTCAGTATAACAAATTACTAGCCGAAAAAGCAGAATTCCTGTTACTTTGTTCCAAAATTTCCTATTTCGATCAAGGTGAGAGGGCTGGGAAGTTACTAGCCTTGCGATTGCGTACCCAATTAGCCGAGAGAATAATTCCTTCTGTTTATTCTTCTTCAGGTGAGCTTCTTAGCTCCCCTCCAGATATTGCGAATGCCTTTCATGAGTACTATCAGCAATTATACTCTGCCCCAGCAAATCATCATCTTTCCCAACAACTGGAGCTGTTCCTCCAAGATATAAAGCTCCCAGTACTGGCTGAATACCAGATTGACAAACTAAAAAGCTCTATTACCTTATCAGAGATTTGTGAACCTATTGATTCTCTATCTGCGGATAAGTCTCCCGGGCCCGATGGTTTTACAACTAATTTTTATAAGGTGTTAAAGGAAACCATAGCCCCTATACTACTGGAAACATTTTATTATCTATTTGAGAATGGGCTATCGGATACTTCCCTGTCTCTTTCTACTATTGTGGTACTCCCGAAACTTAATAAAGACCCTTTACGTATAAGCAATTATAGGCCCATTTCCCTCATTAATGTTGATCTTAAAATCCTTGCTAAAGTTCGTTCCTCCAGACTTAGTCAAGTATGGGAGCATCTTATTAGTACAGAACAAGTCGGATTTATCAAAAACAGACTTTTCTTGGACCATCTCAGGAAACTAGCCTATCTTTTTTTCTGCATCCAGGGATTCAGACATACCCACCACTCTTATGTCCCTGGATGCAGAAAAAGCTTTTGATAGGGTGTCGTGGGAATATCTTTTTTTGTTACTTTCCAAATATCATATACGCCAGGAATTTATACAATGGGTCAAAATGTTATATACAGCACCATCAGCCCAAATCTGCCCATCAATGCAACGGTGTTTTGTCTACCCCTTTTACCCTGTCACAAGGTATGCGTCAGGGTTGTCCTCTTTCCCCTTACCTTTTCAATCTTTATTTAGAACCTCTTATTAGGAAAATTAACCTCTCCCCACTTGTAAGGGGCATACAAATAGGGCACCAGGAATATAAGATATCTGCTTATGCAGATGATTTATTGCTACATATCACTAATCCAGCCCAGTCCCTCCCAATGGTATTCCAAATTATAGCACAATTTGAATCTTTTTCAAATTATAAATTAAATTTGATGAAAACAGAATTTCTTCCCCTTAATAAATACACTATGAAAGTCGATGTTGCTCATATGGGTATACAATGGAATCCCGAGAAACTGAAGTATCTTGGGATTTATCTCCACCCTTCTTCGAGAATTATGAAGCAACTTAATTTAGAGGACCTCATTAATACTTTAACAGAAGACCTCAAGCGTTGGTCAAAATTACCTCTAACTTTATGGGGGCGTATGAGCATCATTAAAATGAACGTGCTACCACACTTGCTATATCCATTACAAATGCTTAATCAGGCTCTCCCGTATTCATGGTTTTCCTGAGTCCATGGCATTCTTAATAATTTTATATGGCAGTGCAAAAAAGTTAGAAGAAGTTATTTAAAACTAACTAGACGTAAATTAGACGGAGGTCTCCAAGCTCCAAACTTTTATATATATTATTTAGCAATCCACCTGACTAGAATTCGTTACTGGTTGCAGCCTAAACAACCTGCTGGATATTTGCCTCCTTGGGTTAGGATTGAGCAAGATCTCTGTGAAGAATATGGTTTAGATCTGAAGGCTTTACCTTTTATCTTGCTAAAAAAACTTCCAAAACCCCTATATACCACTCCTTTAAATTCTTTAATTCAGTACAACAGCAGCTAAGTGTTCTCCTCAAGATAGACAGGTGCAGGGATATAGCACAACCTCTGTTTTGTAATCCTAATTTGTTAATTGCTGGCAAGTCAATTAAATCTCAGCTTTTCTGTCCACAAATAGGTATAGAGAGGGTGGAGCAATTAGTGAGGGATCAAAAAATGATTTCTTTTAAGGAAGGCTGCTCCCTTTTTAAATGGGAGAAAACTTCAGTTTTTAGATACTTTCAGTTATCTCATATGTTGATACAGTACTTTGGGACAGGAACTTGGCTTAGTCCTCTTCTCAGCGTATTACTCCCATATACCTGGTTAAACAACTAAATAAAAAAAAAAAAATACCTGGAGGCCATACCGTCTTTCCATTTAATATCTTACTCTTATAATTTTATTCTTACGACAGTGACCCTTTCAGATAGCCAAAGATTCTACCAATGGGATAGGGTCACCCAGGCATTCTCTAATTCTAGAGACTGGTCTTTAATTTGGGCACATCTATATAAATATATTAAATGGGACAAATATAGATATATGCAGTTTTGTATAATACTTAATCTATATTATACCCCCTCCAAATTATATCGAATAGGTTTCCTATCTACTAGCCAATGTTCTAAATGTCACCAAGTTGCTGCAGATCTAACTCATATGTTATGGTCCTGTGAAAAGATTGCTCCTTTCTGGCGTAGTATTGAAAATAGGTTGAATCCATTACTAGATTTGTCAGGAAGTTTTAATATGGAAACTTGTCTCATAGGTGACTACACATCAATATCAGTGGGCAATCAGAGAGCTCATATGGCACTAATTTCAGTATGTGCAAAAAAAGTCATACTAAGACATTGGTTAGACTTATCTACCCCAAGCTACCTGGAATGGTTTAATGAAATGTTGTTCGCCTTACAGGCCGAATTCACAATAGCAAAGTTGTCAAAGAGTATGAATAAATACAAAAAAAAGATGGGAACCTCTTTATACTCTTCTTACAATTAATTAGTCTTAAAATTTTCTTCTAATTTCTATTCCCATTTTTTTTTGTGGTGAATTCTGGGTTTCTGGCCTACAGGTAAACTAATTTTAGTTGTTGTTGTTGTTCTACTCAGTAACCTCTCTATTTGTTTTCCTGTTGGTTTGGATAATATGAAAGCAACCATAACTTGATGTAATGGTGATTGGTGGCAGACCCGGAGGGTGGGGTAGGTGGGTGCTGGGTGCGGAGGGGATCAAGTAAGCAACAAATGGTTGTAGTTTTTCTCCTTATTGTAAATGTCTTTTATATATTTTTTTGCTTCGATGTCTGTTGTTAACTGCTTGCTTACTAAAAATCAATAAAGCATATTAAATCAAAAAAAAAAAGGAAGTAGGCCTGAAACTGCTTCAGCTGCCCTCTCTTAAGGACATGCTGGTAGGACATCTTCGAGGGGAATTTTTGGGCCCTATTTGACCAGTGACAGATGGATTATCCACACTAATGAGGGGCAGTTTAGAGATTTGTGTTTCGAGAATAGCTGTGGGGTGTTGTGTCTTGAAATGTTTATCTTGTGCTATGTTTAAGCAATATACCATGACAGGGTGTGGGTATACGGGGGGATTTACCATGCCTGGTGTGGTTCAGTCACAAGGCCACAGGCCGAGTGACTTAATCACACCGGAAGTGGTAAATCCCCCCATATACCCACACCCTGTCATGGTATATTGCTATTATACAATGGTGGGAAATTGTTTTTGATATTTCTGTGTAGTTTTTGTGTTTTATTTCATGATAGAATTGGTGAATTGTAGTAGGTACTCTTACGCTTAACAGAATAGTCCATTTTTACTATTGAAATGAATGGAAGAAAAAAGTTTAAGAAAGAGTCTTGCAAAGGAGGTGTCCTTGCAGTAGTAGTAGCAGTTTCTCATATTTGAAGGAACAGTTCAGTACTGCAGCACTGTGTCTTTAAGATTTTCTTTTTTTTCATCGTGTGTGTGGGGCTGTATTTCCTTCCTGGTTCTTGCCACATGGATAATGCATGTGGAAGCTTGTGGTTGTGCCTGGGGAGCGGCCAGAGGTTTGTGCTCCATTTGAGGGTGGATTGAACTTTTGGCAGAGGAATTGTCTGCGTCCCTATTGTTTTTGGGACTCGGACTGTTTGGTGACGCTGGAGGACGTTCTTCAGTGTTTGGAGGTACAGTTTCAGCATCGGAAGGTTCATTTTCTGAATTAAATAGTTTCAAGATTGTCCATGTCAACTAAATATAGAATAATGCATGGAAAAGTGTGGTTTATGGGGATTTTATACACTCCCGAGGTGTGTGATGCCCCATAAACCCCGAGGGTGAAGCCCGAGGGGTTTATATGGGCAATACACACTGAGGGGGTGCATAAAATCCCCAGAGAACCACACTTCTCCTGGTTTTTTTTTATATTTACTGGTTTTAGCTGTTTTTTGGTTTAAATTGTCTTTTTTTGTCACTTTGCAAGGGTAACTGTTACCGCTGACAAGCTTGTCTCGCGCTGAGTGACTGATTGTGTGATGCTTGTAAACGTCCAGTGCAAGGACAGCTTGTTTGGTGTTTTTTCTGGTGATGCTGCGGTACTGTTCTGCCCATGGTTTATGGAGGTCCATAAACCACATATGTGGTTTATGGAGCTATTGGGCACTCACTGGCAGTAGTGTATAACCACTAACCAGTAAATATTTTAAAGTATGTACTCATGTTTTTTAAATTTACCATGGCTCCTTTTCATAAGCGGTGACAGAAAATGGCAGTGGCTCTTTTGATGTGCTAGGGTGGCAGTGATATGTTTAGGATGGCATGGACTAAGGTTGGCTGGCATCTTTTCCAGTGGGTATACTGGTGGATTTATAATGCTGGAAAGGTGCCAGCCAACCTATCAGAGTGTAAGATTTGGACAGTTATATTTACCCCATTGTATAATATGCAATAGACTATGGGCTTATGTCTGGGATTTGAGAAACCAACCAGCTGTGGAAAAGCTGGAGAAGTAGTCTGAAGGATGCATTCTGCTCTCTTCATGAAATGGTTGCTCCCGGCTCCCCAGAGAGATGTCTTTGTAACACCAGAGAACTCCTTTAGTCTTGCCTGCATCACTCCACCCATGGTAGGGAGGGGCTCAATAGTAGAGCTAGAATGTGGAAATGTTGACACCAGGCAAGCTTCTCTGCTCAGCGGTAATAGGGTCATAGCTGAAAGACTTGTACAAACCAGATGCATGGATCATGGTGGGTAAGTGGAGCAGTAGGTGGGTAGGATCCAGGAACAAGAAGATGAAAGACAATAAAGATAACACTAATTAAAAAAAATGTCAACAGTGGTTATCTGAGTAATTTGACTGGTGGAGGGTGATTTACAATTGTGTTACCAAAACTGATGTTTGAACAGTGAAGTGCACAGTGAGTAATGTACATTATGGGTGTTTGTGAACAACAGGGAGTTAATTTCATTGAATGAAATGTGTAGAACTGCTACCCTCAGCTCCATGAGACAAACAGACTGGAGTTGTTCTCAGGCATGATGACTTATAGGGTCATTATTGTTCCCATAATTATTCATTATATAAACTGCAAAAAAAGCAAACACAAATGCTAATGCACCTTTTATGGTGGAAGCACATTTCTGAACGGGGTGGGAGCCATACTGAAAGGTGTCCACAGCGTAGCACTCAGTATATAGTGTAATCATGCTACAGTAAGTACAATACTGTGCCCATGCAAAAGAGGGAACTCTCTTGTATACGTGGTGCAGTGGTGTATTAGAGGATTTTGGAAGCACTAAAAAGGCTGCTGTAGCAAGACTTGTTACTGCACCCGAAACCCTAACCTTAAAGTGCGCAGTGGTGCATGATCCCCCACCGCCACCACCCCCCATCAGCACTGGAGTTCAGTGATACCCTCCCTAATTCTCAGATGGCCTGGAAACATTTAAGACCCTCAGCCCAATGCTGGTAGTTTTATAAAAGAAAATTAGGCAAAGAGCATGCTGGCCAGCAGAGGCCAGGGCACTGCTTGTTTTTTGCTCAAAGCCTTCCCAACCCTAATTCCCACCAATTTTCGATCAGTCCAGTAGGCATCTTTTTAAATATTTGTAACCACCTGCTTCCTCCTTTGTACCCATGGTGCAGCTTGGTACAACAGGCATTTTCCTGCAGCTTCTACCCTGATCCCTGATCAGCACTTAGAGGGAAGGCAAATCTCTCCAGGGCAGGCAGCACACTTCCAGTTTCTGAGCTGGCTTAGGATGGTATCCCTCCACCCCTTCCATGTCTAGGGGTATATGATGGTATTGTTTGTGGGGAAGAGGGGGAGGGCATCAATTCCTGACTAGGCAGTAAATAAGTATTTTAGCAGGGCCATAAAACAGTACCTTAGATTGGTGAGGTTCTCTGGTGGCAGCATGAGCTCTATCCGGGTGTTGAAGGTGTTATACTCTGTTCATTCACAACTGAAGGGCACTTGGCACAGTCTTTCTAGGGAACAGAAAAATAGACTTTGACGGCAGATAAGGCCCGCTTGGCCTACCCAGTCTGCCCATTTCCCAACCTACTAGATAAGCTGCAGAGTCTAGTTAACCAACAGCCTACTTATTTCAACCCCCCACCAGAATTGTCTTATGTCTGTCCCATGCATTCTTGAATTCCCCCACTGTCTTTGCCCCCATGACCTCCTCAGGAAGGCCATTCCATGCATCCACCACCCTCTCCATGAAAAAATATTTCCTCACATTGACCCTGAGACATTCCCCCTCTATCTTCAAATTGTGCCCCCTTGTTCTTGCACATCTCTTTCTGAAAGATGCTACCCTCTTGGACTTTGATGATTCTCTTGAGGTACTTGAAAGTTTCTATAATGTCCCCTCTCCCACCTTTCTTCTAGGGTATACATATTAAGCTCCTTTAGCCTCTCTTCATATGGCTTCTGATGCAAACCCTGCATCATTTTAGTTGCCTGCCTCTGGACTGCCTCCATCCTGTCTATGTCCTTGCGGAGTTGGGATCTCCAGAACTGCACACAGTACTCCAGATGGGGGTCTCATCAACTGTCTTTACAGTGTGGTAGCAACTTCTTGCTTTCTACTGGTGATGCCTCTCCCTATGCAACCCAGTATCCCCCCAGCCCTCCTTATTGCCTTCTCACATTGCTTGCCCACCTTTAGGTCATCTGATGTGACTAGTCCCAGGTCCCTTTCCATTTTTGATATTGTTAGTATCTCCCCCCCCCCTTGTGTACTCTTCCTCTGGGTTTTTGTTTTCCATGTGCATTATTTTGCACTTCTTTGCACTTAATATAAGCTGCCTCACGTTTGACCATTCCTCCAACCTTGCCAAGTCCCTTCTCATCCTTTCCACCCCCCCTTGTGTATCAGCCCTGTTGCAGATCTTTGTGTCATCTGCAAAGAGGCATACTTTTCCTTCCAGTCCCTTTGCAATGTCACTTATAAAGACATTAAAAAGCATCAGTAACAGTAGTGAACCCTGCGGTACCCTGCTAGCAACCCCCTTTCTTCAGAGTGGACTCTGTTTACTATTACCCTCTGTGTCCTGTTGTCCAGCCAATTTTTTACCCAGACTACCACCTTGGGACCCACTCCCAAGCTGGCTAACTTGTTCATTAATCTTTCATGTGAAAATAAAGTTTGTTAGGAAAAGCAACAGTAAAACCACAGATGCAAGGATTTTATCCAGCCAGGAAAATGGATGCAACCACGCACAGTTTTTTTTGTAACAGTTCCAAAAGGCTGAAGTCACAACAAATTTAACTGCATGGAGCAGCAAAACTCAGATTGTTTCAACACATTCTCTATGGAAAGAGCCATGGTGCATCACACTTAGGGGAAGTTGGTCCTGAACCTGAATACTACACACATTTCCTCTCTGTGAGCCAAAAGGGATCTCCATATTTGTGCCAACATTCTTGGGCAAGCTATTTTCTCACAGTCCCTTTCTCTTTCCCCACCAGTGAGAGCAAGGCATTCTCTGCTACTGGGGGAGAAGGGCAATCTCCCCACCCCAGGCCCGGGTTTCCAGGCCTCGACTGGCAGGCTGCTCCCCAACTAACCTACACAAGCCCCAGAGCTCCTCGCACTTTCTGACTCACAGCTCACTCCCCCTTTCAACTCCAACTGCCTACATCCCTCGCACACTTTTGTGCCCCAACAAGCCACTTGTGATGCCCAGGCTCCACTCCTTTGCAATCCTGGCATCATGCAAGTCCTCCCAGATGCCAACCGGCATGTATTAGTAACCCTCCCCCTAAAATGGCATGGGGGTTACACTTTCCCCCCATAGAAATGCTTTGTCTCCTGAGGAAGCTCTCTGGAGGCTCGCTAACCAGGCTGTTGGGCCTAGTGGGATAATGCCCACTTTTTCACAGGCCACCACAACCAGGTTCTACCAGCTAGGCCACCGCACAGCAGCCTTCCCTTTCCCTAGGTGGGCACCCCACCTACTGGCACTAAATCCACTCTAACTATGTCTCTACCCTGTGGCATGGCTACCTGGTCTGAATTCCCTAAGACAAATTGATGGTGCTTTTAGAGCCAGCATCCCACCCTACTCATCCAAGGGACTCAAAACTTGTACTTGTTAAACAGGACTCAAACTATTCCAGGAGGGGGGCACATTTGGTGCATCCAACAACATTAACATTAAACAATAACCATTTATAATGTTTGTTAGAACGCTGTTAACCTTAGGAAATCATCATTTCCTAAGGTTGTTAACCTACCGATGTGATGTAGAAAATGTCGTTAACCTATCGCTGCTTTCGTCACATCGATGGTGCTAACAGCGATCGGTGTGCGTGCAAAAGGCCCTTTTTTTTATTAGATGGGGAACCGACGATGAACAGCGATTAGCGAAGGACTGAACGGCCGTGGCAGTGACTTTTTCAGAAAGTAAGAAGCCGTTTTACTTATTAAGTGGGACCATGCACTATAAAAGATAATGTATGGTCCCTCTATGGCAACCGGTCACTGTTAATGTCTCGAGGTTGCCATGGCGAAGTAAACCTCTTGAGCTTCGCTCTTGAGGTTTACACGGTCGCCCTGGCAACCTCTCGACAGTTAACAGACCAGTTACCCATAGAGGACCATACATTATCCTCTATGTCTTTTACACCAGTCACATTTTTTCTTGCTATCCAGAACTCCACCAGGGTGGACTACAGTGTTCATTTTCCCTTAAACACAGGCTACAGAACTGTTTTGCCCCCCATAGAACTACCTGCTTCCAGTGTCTCTATCTGACTTGCTTATCTATACTAACACTACAGTTGTTTTTAAGTGCTAAAAGACAAGGCTATGCTGTTTAAACAGGCTACCACTATATACTAGGCTACTTAACAATGTAATCTTATATTTTACCAGCCTAGAACAAAAAATAATACTGAGTGCTCTATGTTAAAATCCAAGGGAGTCCATAAAGTGGCAGTCTCTTTCAATTAGAATCCATGTACCTATCTGTACTTTTTTTCTAGAGCACATTTCAGCATAACATTCCCTACTTTGCATTTCTATCTAAATACCACTATCCTACTGCAGCTATAGATACACTATCTGGATCCTAAAGCACACATTTTTCCCAAATGGTAATTGGTAATGTACATTTTAGAAAAATAAACATGGCAACAACATGTAAACTAACAGTTCTTGTTATTTTAGGCTTGTAAAAGTAACAAAGCACAGTCTCACCCAGGTAGTCTCTTGGTGGCAACAGGGGTGGCAGCAGTCTACAGCAGTGCCAGGGTGCACTCAATATTTAGTTTTTTTATTTATTTTATTTTGACAGCAGTTTGGAAAACCTTTGAGCCATAGGCTCATTTACAAAGGTACCTTGTCACAGTAAGACAAAAGAAAATACACAGTACAACAGTAACTTAAGACAGCAATAGGTACATAGATACAACAAGCTGGTACAGGCAGGATTGATGCAAACAATAACAGAGTTAGGTTGACACTAAGCAGCTTAGTAGTAAGCTTTTGTCATAAGTATTGAGTACGGCTTAGACTAGTGGCAATTGCAGCTTCAGGTGTTAAAAAGGTGGTTCCGTAAGGACGTTTTGAAGCACGATATAGTTGGGGCTTCGGAGATGGAGGGGGGCAGCATATTGAACCAAGAGGGGGCCCTAAAGCTGAAGGCTCTTTGGCCATGAGAGGTCCTAGCTCTAGGGATAGCAAGAGAGGTTTTCCCAGAGGTCAGAGTATGAACTAGTGGGACAGAGCGGCGGATAGTAGTGGTCAGTCCTGGCGGGGATAGCCCAAGGAGGGTCTTTTTACTAAGGGTACAGGTCAGATATTTGAGGTGCTCATCAAGATCAAGCACCAGAGCTTTAGAGTATAGCAGACAGGTGTGAGTTAGCCTAGGCGCCCCAGTAATTAACCTGCAGGCCTTATTCAGAATAGTGCGAATTTTATGGAGCGCGGTCTGATCAGCAGCACCATACACCGGCAGCCCATAGTCCACTAGGGACAGGATGGAAGAGATGACTGCAAGTCAAAGAGCCTCGGGGGGGAGGCAGTGTATATACCGATGCAAGATGCCCAATCGGATATTAGTGGCAGTGGCTAGGGCAGAAATGTGTCCATGGAAGGAGAGAGAGGGGTCAAAATGGATCCTAGGTATTTATAGGAGTTCTTTCTCTTTGTCACTGCCTTGGGGCCCTTTTGAGGATCTTCTTGAGCATAGTAGAAACAGGGGTCTGGCTTGGTGCATTCAGCCCCATGGCAGTCATGGCTGACCACATAATACTTTACCCTTTTCCCAATCCTGTCTTGGGGCAAGACAAAAGTTCTGAAGATGGTGACCCCATCCCAGGCAGATGAAGCACACATGGATTTTGCAGTGGTCAGTATCTTCTGGTGATAATAAGCAGGGTCAGATGGGTCCACTCTGTTTCTTAAATGCACCTTTTCCAAAGCTCCATAAAACACCCAGTCAGATCTGCACATTTCAATGACATCCCACATCTGCTCACTATCATAGGGGTAGTTCTTCCCTGGGTATTCCATTCTCAAGTATCTCCTCCCCCAGCGCTAAACCCATCTCCATACTAGTGTTGATTGAACACTGGACCTGGAGGCAAGTACTTTGTGCAATCAAGTGCTATCTCGGTAGTTTAAATAAGTCAAGTCCAAGGAGTTCTTTATGCTCATATCTGTGAGCCTGCACCTGCATTTCATAGGCAGCATGGGTGTAATCCCAAGTACTCCTACATAGGAAGAATATAGGGCTGGGGATTATCTCTTTCAACTACCAAGTCCTCAAAAACTCTGGTTATTCCTTCTTTAGGCTGGGAATAGAAAGACACCACTTCTTGATGAACACCTTCACTTTCTGAATCTGAAACTGGTCCCTCCATCACAGCTTCCGCAATAATCTCAGGTTCTTCTCTTTCCTTAGCCTTTTTCTTCTCCTTTGGGGTGGATCAGGTTTATCAGCCATATTGGCCTCCTCCATCTTCCTTGAGAGTGGTGCTGGTTCTTTAGCCATGATGCTGGGTGCCACAGCCCAGGGGGCTCTCAGCTGACCTACTTTGTCCCTCACAACACACAGCTTCAGCAAACGTAACTTATGAGGCCCATCTGTGGCCTATCTCCCTGCCAGGGGGAGGCTCGAGGGCATCCATTGATGGGGAAGGACTGGACAGATAGCTGGGCCCTTCCACCACCAGCTGTGTCTCCAGAATGGTAGCTGCAACTTCTTCCCAATTCTCTAATGGTTCCATGACAGAGCTCTCACTTCTAGTCAGGGATGCCATTCCTCCTACGTGATCCTAGGACCAAGGCAACGTTGGTAGTGGCACTATGGGCACATTACCCACGTCAAGAGAGCACTGGAGGCAGAAAGGTTGGTGCAAAACCCCACTCCCACTAACTCCACAAAGGGTACATTTATCATCAGAGCTGATTCTCTCCACTGTATCCCATAGCCAACTCAGTAAGGACTCTGGCACTGTCACAGTTCAACCACCAGCTCCTGGAGCAGATGCCATCTTGAGGATACTTTTTCCCTTTACTGTTTCCTCTCCAACACAGCCTTAAAAACTTTTCTCTCACAGTCTTTTTCTTTACTGCAGTTGAAAAACTCCCCAAAATGGCTCCATGGATTGTGGGCTTGTTCTAACATGGGTCAGAAGGCATAATATCAGTCTCTCAAATGGGCCCCAGTTTTATAGGCTCAGATCTAATTAGTTCAGTCCACCAGTCACCATGCAGTTTGCCCCAATTAATTAGGCATTCATTACATTTTCTGCCATGAGGCTCCAGTGCCATTTGTTTCCTCATGATGCACTTCAGACTTCCAGTAGTAACTCAAAACTTCCACACAGCACCTCTGACCTATTTCAATGTTCCATCACCTCAGAACTGTACCCTCCAGCCTGGCAGGTACATGTTGAGCACCCCATTTAGATCCTGGAAAGCCCCAATTTTTTGTAACCCCTGCTCCCTCCTTTGTACCCCATGGTGCAGTTTGGTACAACATGCATTTTCATGAAGCTACTGCCCTGATCCCCAATCAGCACTTAGAGGGAAGGCAAGTCTCTCCAGGGCAGGCAGCATACTTTTAGTCTTAGCTGGCTTAGGATGCAACCCCTCCTCCCTTCCCATGTCTAGGGCTATATGATAGTACTGTTCACAGAGAAGTGGGGAAGGGCATCAATTTCTGACTAGGCAGTAAATAACTGTTTTAGCAGGGTCATAAAAAACACAGTACCTTAGATTGGTGGAATTCTCTGGTGACAGCGTGAGCTCTGTCTGGGTGCTGAAGGTGTTATACTCTGTGTGTTCAAAACTGGAGGGCACTTGGCACAGTCTTTTTAGGAAATAAAGTTTGTTTGGGAAGTCAACAGTAAAACCAATTCATTTTGGGACACAGACACAAGTATACTGTCAAGCCAGGAAATAGATGCAACCCCGCACAGTTTATTTGTAACAGTTCCCACAGGCTCAAGCAACAAGAAATTCAGCTCCATGGAGCAGCAAAGCACAGATTGTTTCAGTACATTCTGTATGGCAAGAACCATGGCACATCACACTTAGGGGAGGTGGGTCCCGAACCTGGATACAACACACATTTCCTTTCTGAGAGCCAAATGGGCTCTCCATATTTGGCCAACATTCTTGGGCAAGCTATTTCCTCACAGTCAATTTCTTCTTCCCTGCCTATAAGAGCGGGGCATTCTCTGTACTCGGGGAACTCTGTTTTGGGTTTCCAGGGCACAGTTCAAACTTCTATGGTCTCCCTATCCTGCTGATCCTGAGCAGGGGTTGCACAAAGCAGGGGCCAACCTTTCAATGGGCTCAACTCTCTCACATCACCTCCAACAGCTAACAGGTGGACATGGACTTATGGCACAGGTCCAGCTCACCACACTGGACCCTCCAAAACTGGGACACTGCCACTACATGGCCCAGGTCTGCCATGGCAGCCACCTCAGAACATCGATCTCTTCACAGAGCCAGATGGGCTCCACACCGCTTCCTCTCTCATCCTTATTGCTGCGACTTTGCTGTCTGCCCTCCCCACCACTGGATGTGGTGGTCCATCAACTACTTTGGAAACTGGGGCAATCATCCCACCCAGGCAATGGTCCTTCCTGGTCCTGAATGGCAGCCCACTCCCCGGCAAGCCTACATAGGCCCTGGTGCTCCTCACAGTCCTCCAACTCATGGCTCACTCCCCCTCTCAACTCCAACTGCTTACTTCCCTCATGCATGCCAACCTGACATCTATTAGAAACCTCCCCAAAATGGTATGGGGGTGCAATTAGATTATATTTCATTAAATTTAATTCCTTTCCTATATCACTTCCTCTCCATTCCTTATGCTTAAACCACTGGCTCAGCTCAGCCTCTGATAATGGAGGCTGAGCTGAGCTGGCCATTTAGGTATAAAATCAGGACATGAGGTGAAGTAGGAAATAATTTCATTAAATAGAATTAGGAAATAAATACATTAGATATCATTTTAAAAACTATGCCTGCTGAATAGGTTGGAAAAGGTGGGAAGGAGGGTTGGACTTGAGAGTAAAAACACACAGCAGTAACACCATCTCCATGCTAAGTAGTTGTAGGACAATATTCCTGCCAACCCCCCTTCAGAGAGGGAACCTTCTTAACTGAGCCATGCTCAGTGACACTGAGACACTGATGCATTAACAAGGCTTTTTGCCAAGAAATTCATTACTTTCTGAGATAGTATAATCGTAGCCTTCTTTGCTTGTGAGAGTTCAGTTCCCTCCAGGCCCTGCCCTCCAATCCCTCCATAGATGCATACATGTATGTTGCCATGGAAGCATTTTAGCTGAAACACCAACCATATTGTCAGCATAGCCTTGTTATTATTACCCCACCTCATGAACACTGCTCTGAGAATTTTCAAATTCCCTCCAAAATATCATTCCACACCACTGCAACTTCGTTCTATGCCACAGTTGAGAAAACACATTTTGGCCAGGATTTGCAAAATGACAGCTGTCACATTTATTAGGTGATGTTAAAAATATAACTATGTTGACAATTTCAGGTGAAAATATTTAAAATTATTGGCAATACAAGTGAGTATAGTTAAATGTAAATGCGTGTGCATAACTTTGCCATTTTTACATACTTTGACCCCAAATTTGCAACATAGCCTTATTAAAACTCTCACTGCATGAACAAAGGCAGTGCAAATTTTCAGATCATGTCTGAAAGGTGATTTCTCCAAGTGACCACTGTTGTGCCTGGGTTATGCCCCCATCGTCCAACATGCACCTTACACTGTATTCCTGATTTATTATAATGTGATACTGCTATTTTGCACTAACAAGTAGATTTAGGCACCCATTGTATAAGAATGAGTTCCAGAAATGTGCCTTGCTGCTAATATATGCTAAGGTTAACATCTTTTATAGGATTATATCATGCATGATTCATTATACCCCACTATAATGCATTTACCTAGATTACATTTGTCTTTTACATACAGTCTATATATAATCTACCTAATCACTGATAAGATGACTCTTACGGATTATCAGTGATTACTGTATACATTTATACATTTATATTCTCATATAATTATATGTAGTGTGTGTTTTACACTTAGACAAGTATGCCACATGCAGTAGTGGCCAGTCAGCATTTCTCTTTGTCTAAGCTTCATGCTGAGAGAGACAAATCCTTTGTCTCACATTATATTCATTAGTAATTCTGTCTCCTAAGTCATTATCCAATGGAGAATGTGTTATACCATCTTGTTTATGGTATAGAACCAATATATTTTGTTCTTTATATCTGCTGCCATGATGTTATCTGTGGTATATAATCTTGTGTAACCCAGCTCCTCATGGAGATTCTGGAAATTCTGGGAGATTTTGTACATTCTTCCAGAGACTGGCAAGAACCCATCTCCCTTGTGATGTTCTCTGTCACATGCTTGGCGTAAGTATTGTAATAAACTATCATTATTACTTCTGCTTGTGTGGTTGTTTCTTTGGCTGACACTGTAGACATACAAGAATCTAATTTATTTACCCCAGAGCTAGTTTCTGGGTAACATTCATGGTGATTGTGGAAAATGTCTGGGTATTAGTCAAAGTTACACATTAATTTCCTCTGTAAATTAACACACTGGGTGACAAATCCCCAGTGACAAGCAGCTGATAGCATCTTCTGTGTAAAACTCTTCAGTCTGCTGTTTGTTTCCCAGTGCAAACAAACCTCCTACCAGATATTCAACTCTGCGTAGTGAGCTGTGCTTTTTTTCCTCTTCTTTCTCTGTGGGAACACAGAGCTGTAAAGAGATCCAAACAGACAGATAAACTGCTTTCATTTGTGGTTTCAAATCCTAGTGGGTCTATATTCATCTAAGAGTCCACATATGCCAAATGCTGTTTTGTAAGGAATTTCGGTTGCAAATAAAATCCTTGATCCACAGACAGCTAACGATCTTTCATTTCATAGTGACATGTCTAAAAAATCAGTACTGAAGTTGAGACTGGATGCCTCACAGTACCGAGCTGCCTACGGTGGTTTGGAGAATTTTGCCAATGTGGCAAAAAACAGAAACAATCCCATGAGGGTGGTTTATGAAGACTATAGTGAATTAAAACATTGTAATCAGATTACACTGCATACAAGCAAGAGATGAGTGTGGTGAATGCTAAGTCTGCTGAGAAAGTTAACAAACTGATATTTCAACACCAGACCTTGACTAAGCAACGTGATTCATTATTAAGTGATTATGAAAACAGTAGACGAGAAGTGCATACTTTCAAAATGAAAAGTGATAGAGCTCCTCTTGACAGAAGGCAAGTTTTACACAATGAGAAAGTTTTGCGGTCTGAAATTAAGGTATTTCATAGCTTGCTCACTCATGTATGTGAGGTGCTAGAATTTAGGAGTAAAAAAAATGCCCAACTTACCACTGTGTGTAAAAACCTGGAGAAACAGGTTATGTATAATTTGTGTGATACCAAATCTGAGGTTGATCTTATAAATTGCAAGGCAGAAATGGTGAACTTGAGCCATCAGTTAGAGGTATTGGCAGGGCATACCACCTTGATGCCCATAGACCTTGCCTCTTCTGGTGTTGAAAAGTTTGATTTTGAACACTCACAGAGTACTGTGGGGTGGACTAGTACAAAGGCTAGCCACTTATTTTTCTGTGATTCACAAAATGGAGAATTGCTAGAGTTTCAAAATGAAGGACACAAATGTCATCACAGTGTGTCCCCATGCCATCCCCAAGATGGCCGCTCATGGTCATGTGATGATGGTCATAATACAGTAACCCAAGATGGTGGCACCCATGAGGAAAGCCAAAATGGCTGACTACCACATCACGGAGGTCGGATCATTCAATCACAGGGACCTGTGATTGCTGCCTTAAGCATACAAAACATACCAGAGGTTTTTGGCATGATTCATAATGTTGTTAGTAAGACTAGTGTTTCTGAGGAACAGAAAATTCTCATTAAAAATGAGGTTGATGTACTTTTGAATAAGGCTGGTACACAGCCTAATGTTATGAAGTCAGTGGCTGATGCTGCAGCAGCAACTGCAGTTAGCAATGTTTACTATGCTAGCACATCCTTGGCTAAGGAACACATTGCTGTTAATTGTGTGAAATGTGATTCTTTCCTATATAATCTAACATCAGCCCTCTCTGAGAGGATTGAAAGTACTGTTTTTCCTAACACTAACAGCATTGGGCACATGCAGCCCACTAATAACTTTAGCTGTCACCTTAAAAACAATGTTGCTACCATCCAGCAACCTTCTGGTGGGGAAATCCACTATGCATTTAAAGGAGGAGGGGACAACCCTGATTCTGAAAACCCCATGGCTGTGATATTTTCAGCATCACAGGCCACGTTGAGGGGGAGGGGTACAGGTTTGATTTCTGAACCTGTGCTGCCAGCTGTTCCAGTTCTACTTTCTCCACCCCATATGGCTATTGAACCACAATCCATAGCTGGAGAACTACATGCAGCTTGCACACCACTTTTCTCCACTGTGCAGGCACCCCTGATAGTGCCAGCACTGCCTGCACATGATGCAGAACCCCCTCCACCAGTGACACCTGGATCATCCCATACTGTGGCTGCAATAGCAGGCACCCTTGATAGTGCCAGCACTGCCTGCACATGATGCAAAACCTCCTCCACCAATGTCACCTGGATCATTCCATACTGTGGCTGCAATAGCAGGCACCCCTGATAGTGCCAGCACTGCCTGCACATGATGCAGAACCCCCTCCATCAGTGACACCTGGATCATCCCATACTGTGACTGCAATAGCAGGCACCCCTGATAGTGCCAGCACTGCCTGCACATGATGCACAACCCCCTCCATCAGTGACACCTGGATCATCCCATACTGTGGCTGCAATAGCAGGCACCCCTGATAGTGCTAGCACTGCCTGCACATGATGCAGAACCCCCTCCATCAGTGACACCTGGATCATTCCATACTGTGGCTTCAGTAGCAGGCACAAGCCAGGAACAGTCTGGGTTATTCCCAGCACAGACAATAGCAGGAACTTCTGGCAAGAAGGTGCAATATATTGTAATGTTGATATTAATGTCTTTTCTTTTAAGATCACTGACCATAGCCCCAGCACTGGTTAATCCTAACCCAGCTTTAGGGTATCATTTTGAAACTGCTACATCAGATATAGCAGTCTCAGCAGTTTTAGCCCAAACATACAATGAACACATCAGACCCATTGCTTATGCATCCCAGATGCTCTCCCCAGTGAAGCTGAAATACAACTTTTGTGAAAGGAATCTTTTGGCTACATACTGGGCAGTGAGATACTTTATGTACATCATTGGATATACACCTATTATGTTACTTTTCAATCATGTGCCCACTAACTTTCTGTTGTCAGACAGAGTAAAAGATGACTCTGTCTCCAACCAGACTTACACACTGGTCTCTCCTTTTACAGGAACATGACATCACTGTCCTTCCTATCAAAACTCCATTGTCATTGGCCCATGGCCTACAATTTACAGGAGAGACCCATGACTGTTCACTCCAGCCCCCTGACCTACCTGTTCCAGGGCCCTTTCTGACAGAACCTCTGAAAGTTATAAAGAAACCACTGTGTGTCGTGTTTTGACTGATGACTCAGCCACACATACCAATGAGGGCCAGATAGCAGGGTTTGGAATTCTTATTTTACATCCTAGTGATGACAGAGTGTGCATTGCTAGGAGGTGCATCAACATTTATGTACGATTCACAGGCATTGTTAAAACACGACTGACAAACAATGTAAAGCAGAGAAGTGAGGAGTCTCCTTATAATTACCAAAAATGTTTGTGGATGGCTTAAGTCCTTCAGAAAGAAACAGCTTGTGTTAAGAGAGGAATACAAAGATTTTTCCTTGCATAACATGACACCAGCACTCCATGAGAGGGTTAAGTGCTGCACAGTTTAACAAACAGCCTTGTACTCTAATTGTTACAGCAAAGCACAGCAGACACTATCTTTATTGCATATTTTAATTCAGTTTGTTCCTCTCTGACTGAATTTCTACCCTTTTGGGAGAAAACAAATTTCCAGTACTCTGATGGTACCCCTGTGAAATACAGAGACTTGTTTGTGTACATCACAACACTAACCAAATAGTTTAAATACAAACTGTACATTCATAAGGTTCGAGCATATTGTAAATGTGAACCTTATGCTCCTTGCAACAACCATGCCAATTCACTGGCAAAAGATGATTCCTGAGGAGAGGACACATGGGCAATAAAAACTCCCCTTGTCCCAGCTACACTATGTTTTGTTGCCATTAATAAATACCAACTCCTTTTGAGCCCATGGATCTAGTGTCTGCACAAAAGAAAGACCCTCATTTGAGGGCAGTGTACAGGTTTCTTAATAAAGGAACTGAGGAAAAACTTCCAGACAAAAAGCCCTTATAAGAAAGTGAAAAATGACCTTCACCTATCCAGTGATGGCCTACTCATTTGGCATCACTGCCGTAAGACTCAAAGGCTATGGGTAGTTTCTGAACAACTGAGAGTAGATTTTATCTACCAAATACATGATACTCCAACTGGTGGACACCATGAAGTCAATAAGACCCTATAGAGACTGAAATCCTCTGTCTGGCGGCCACACATGAGAAATTACATGGAACACTACATCAATAACTGTTTGATCTGTGCACAGAACAATCCTATACCAGCTAGGAAAAATGCTAAATTGCTACCCCAGAGGCACTCAGACCCCTGGAACTTCATCCATATCAACTACATTGGCCCTATGCCAACCACTAAGAACAACAATAAGTTTGCACTAGTGATCACCGACCTATTTTCCAAATGGGTCGAGGCTATCCCAACAAACAGCAACACAGCCAAAGTGACTGCAAATGTCTTGGTAAACCAGCTATTTAACAGATGGGGTTTACCCCTAAAGATAGATTCTGATTACAGGGAGCTGGCTTTATAGCCAAAGTAATGCAGGAAACTCTGGATTTGTTAGGGGTAAAACAAAAGTTTCACATCCTTTGCCACCCACAGTCATCAGGACAGGTGGAATGGGATAACAGGCAGATCAAAGTTATGTTACCCAAATTTGTTCAGGAAAACCACAATTTATTTATTTATTTATTGAAAATGTTTCACCAGGAAAGGCACGCTGAGCAAAAAGATGCTCGTCTCATGGTGTGACCTGGGGGGGAGGGTTACAGAGAGGTCAGGTATACATACAGTAGATGAGTTTAGCAGTAATGCAATACAGACAATATACATCGATTGGAGGTATTACAAATGGAACTTTTTACATATGGTGTGGAATACAGACACTGAACAGTAACGACAGGGTAAATATAACATGTGTAAAGGCAAGGTTAGAGCAGTATAAACATTGCACAACAGGGACAGGGTAAACACATCATAGGTATACATATCAAGTGTACAGGCATGGTAGGAGCAAAGCATAGCAAACCATACAAACAGGTCAAGGGTATACATATCAAGAGTACAGTCATGGTTGGAGCAAAGCAGAGCAAATGCTACAGGGGAGGGGTGAACATATAATGGATACTCTAAGGGGAAACACATTAGTTACATAAGTGCCATTAGCTTACTAGTGTGACAGGTCAGAACTAGAGTGCCTGTGCAGCCATGAACTGCAATGGGAAGCACAGGAGCCTGTTTGAGTTGGCGGGGGAATAGTGTGCTTAGGATCGTGGGGGTAGGTATAGGTGATGTGAGAGGGAGGGTGAGTGGTATTGGTGCTGAGAGTGAGAAGGGGGAGATAGGGAGGGGGTAAGAGGGAGGTGGGAGTAAGCGTGAGTGTAAGTGTGTGGAGCAGTATATAAGCCAGCCAATTTGGCTATTGTCAGGCCACTGGTCAGGCTCTGGGAGGTAGCTGGGGGAGAGGTAAGAGGTGGGGGGAGTTCAGGGGCAGTTGCAATTTGTTGCAAGAAAGTTAGTGAGGGCAGAGGATAGGAGTATTTGGATGATGAGTGGGATCTGGGCAGGTAGGCCGTTCAGAGTTTGGGGAAGAGGTAGGAGAAGGCCGATTGGCGGTGAGTCTTCGGTGGGGATGGATAATGCCTTGAGTCTGTGGATCTAAGGGTGTGAGTGGGGGGTAGGTGGGGAAGAAAGGGAGGATCTCGGTAGGGTGGGAGGGAGCCGAGGCCAAGTTAGAAGCAAATTTTACAGTGTGGAGTAGGTGCGGTTGCTCAGGGTTGGCAGGGCCAGTGAACGGTAGAGCTCACAGTGATGTGAGCGAGGGGGGGCATTGAGGGCAAAGTGGTGGAACGCATTAAAGAGGGGGTCCAGTCTGGCTAGAGTGGTCTTTGAGGCGGAGTTATAGACTATGTCACAGTAGTCGAAGGTGGTTAGAATCATTTTCAGGACTAGATCACGTCTGATGGGTAGCGAGAGGGAGGAGCGGTTCCTGTAGAGGGCACCAAGTTTAGGGCACAGTTTGGAAATGATGGCGTCTATGTGTGTGGTAAAGGAGAGGTGGCGATTGAGCCAAACCCCTAGATACCTAAAGGAGGGTACTTCTTCGAGGATGGTATTGTTTAAAATATGGAAAATCAATGGATGGGTGAGTTTGGAAAGACGCTGCCTTGTGCCGAAAGTCATAGAGACTGTTTTCTTGGGATTTAGGGAGAGCTGATTGGTATTGAACCAGTGTTGGATTTTGTTGAAATCCGTTTGTAGTTTGGAAGTGAGTTCTTTGTGGGACTGGCCGGAGGTGAAAAGGACCGTGTCGTCTGCATACATGTTTATAGCGGAGGAGGAGCATGAATTTGGCAGATCATTTAGTATGATAGAGAATAGGATGGAACCAAGAACTGAGACTTGGGGAATGCCAGTGGAGAAAGGGAGAGGGGGCGAGATGTGGTCAGCTATTCTAGTGGATTGGGTTCTATTTAGTAGGTAGGCGCGGAACCAGTTTGTGGCAGAATCAGCTAAACCGGCTCTTGATAGGAGGGATAGTAGGAGAGGGTGGGAGACCGTGTCAAAAGCTTTAGCTAAGTCTATGAAGATAGCGGAAGTGATTAGCCCTTTATCCATCCCGGAGAGGATGGCAGCCGTGAGACGTAGTAGGGAGGAGGTGGTAGAGTGGTGTTTTCTGAAGCCGGACTGAAATGGGGTGAAGAAATCGGTTTCTGAGAGAAAGTGGGAGAGTTGGGATAGAACTAGGTGTTCTTGAAGTTTGGCGAGGGCGGGGAGGAGGGAGATGGGACGGTAGTTAGTAGTGGAGGAGGGATCACCACATTTTGGAAGAGGAAGGACCGTGGCATGCTTCCAGACGGATGGGAGTGACTCGGTGGTAAAAGATAGATTTAATAGGGTGGCAAGGGTTGTCGCAATGGCTGGGGCAGAAAGGAAGAGGAGTTTGTTATCAAGACCATCGGGGGATTTGCCTTTGGAGCGGTTCAGGGAACGTAGGGCATCTAAGGTTTCGATAGGGGAGATGGGTCTGAATGAAAAGGGGGTCCTACCTGATGTCAGGGTGATAGATGGCAGGGGTTGGAGGAGGTTGTTGATGTGTGGGGGTGGGAAAGGATGGTGGGGTAAGGAATCGAGGAGGGTTTGGGTGCAAGTAGTGAAATAGGAGTTAAACTCGGTGGCTACCTTGAGGAGTCGGTGAGAGTGTCCCTGGATGAGGAGAAGAGGTGGAGGGTTTGCTGTTTGAGGGTGAAGAGGAGTTAATGACTTTCCAGAATTTAGATGGTTCCCAAGATTTGCATTTAGGGTATTGTTGAAATAGTCGTCCTTGGCAAGGCAGACTGACCTTTGTATTGTTAAGGAGCATCTGTTGTAGGTGATAAGATTGTTTGGGGGGTAGCTTTGTAGTTATGCCAGGCCTTGTCCTGGGCTTGTTGGCAGGCTATCAACTCCGGGGAGATCCAGGGTAGTTGAGACCCACGGACTCTTGCCCGGTGCAGGGGGGCGTGTTTGTCCCAGTCGGCGAGGAAGGTGTTTTGAAAATGTGTGAGGGCCGAGTCCATGCTAGAGCAGTCAGTGCTTGGGACCCAGTTTGAGTGAGCGAGATCTTCCAGGAGGGGAGAGAGGTTGAATGATTTGTAAGAGCGTTGGAAAATAAATTTGGGAGGGGATTTAAGTCTGTGGATTTTTCGGACCAAGTAGATAGAGTGGTGGTCACTTATGGAATCAGAAAGGAGGCCCGAACTGATGACGCGATGTGGGTGGGATGTAAGCACCCAATCTAGTAGTGTGTGATTACTGGACTTATGGTTTAAGTGGATAGGTTCCAAAATAGTTTGGGTAAGGTTGAGAGCGGTTATCTCAGTTTGGGATTTATCAAAAGTCAGAGTTAACCAGTTGTGGTTAAAGTCTCCCATGACGTATAGTTCACCAGACTGGGCATGGGAGGAGAGTTGGCCCAGTAGGTCAGTGACTATTGTGGTAGGAGTGCCTGGACGGCAATATATGCCAGCCACGAAGATAGGTAGTGAGGGGGGGACAGCTTTACCATGAGGAGCTCATACACTTTGGGTTCAGCTTTTGTGAGAGAGACTGTGAAATGAAGAGTTGATCTGATGTAGATGGCCACCCCTCCACCTCTGGTGGGCTGGTCTTGCCTTATAGTTGTAAAACCAGGAATGGCAATGAAGTTATCAGGTAGGCTGGCATTTAGCCAGGTCTCAGATAGGATAATTATATCCGGGTCATGGTGGGCAGCTAGAACCTGAAGCTGATCGAGCTTAGAGGCCAGACTACAAATATTTAGGTGAAGGAGGCGTAGGCCTCTGTGGAGGTAGCCAGGACATGCGTTGGAGGTGGCTTGGGCTGAAGGGTTAGGTATGGGGTGAGCTGGACCTGGGGTAGCGGTTGGGCCGGGGTTAGGGTGAGTATCACCTGTGGTCAGGAGGAGAAGAGCAAGGATTAGGTGGTAGTGTAGGACCCGGAGAGACCGGGATTTTACTGTGCGCTGGATGGGGGTGGTGGTATAGGGTACGGTGTGGAGGAAGTGGGTACTGGAGTGGGTGAGGGAGGCCAGAAGGCAGCCAAAGGGAAAGACTGGGGAGGAGAGTGGTGAGGGAAATGGGACCAGGAGATAGTTGGGTGGAATGAAGAGGATTTAAAGGGGGTATTTGTAAGATGGGTCAGAGTTGCCGGTGGGTGGGGGGGTGCTGGGAAGCAGCTTAGTGGGGGAATTAGGATGGGAAGTGACAGAAAAATGGAGGAGAGCAGAAGTTCAAGGTTTGATTGTGTAGGCATTTTACCGGATTAGGGGAGGAGGTGCCCTAGTAAAGTACCTTGGTAGCAGGAGGGTGAAGGTTATGGATATTTTGGTTGCCCTTCAGAAAGTGTAGATACCACTTTAGAGTAGTGGTACTGTCACGGCCTCTGGTGGTCAAAGTACAAGGTTCAAGGCCCAGGCAGGCCGTTTGGGATAAGGCTTGGCTAGGAGCAGGGATCCTGATACTAGTTGGCTTGAAAGTGGTCAGGTTTGGACCAGAAAACAGGGTTGAAATAGTGACTCCTAGTGGTCATAAGGGGTTGGTACCAGAGAGGGTGGGATCAGGCAATGTGGCATGGGTTTGAGTTGGGCTAGTCAGGTAACCACCAAGGGAGGGGTGTGAGCAGAGGTTGAAAGGGGAGAGAGGGGAGAGAAGTGGTCAGTTAGTAGATGAGCCTTGATGAGCAACAGGAGAGGGGAGTAGTGTGGAGTTGAGGTGGCAGGGACAGGGGGTTCCCTCTAGTGATTAGCAGATATAACCTGCAAGTGGTAAAGTGGGGACTTAAAAAAAATGAGAACAGGAAATGATATCATACGCAGCGACTATATAAGTAGAGATGACCCAGGGTGGGTGGGGCAGTCGGCAGCGTGCAGTGCGTCGTGGGCTAACCCCCTCACAAAGTGCTGGCAGGTACTGTAATTACCTCCATTTTGGCACCTCATCAGTCCTGCTCCTGGAGGGAGCACCGGAGGCTTCAGGGCTGTCGGCTGTGGCTCGAGGATGGGATTCATTATTGCCATTGCTCCTTATGGCAATAAAAGGGTCACCTTCTGTAGGTACATAGTGTACCCCATTTGAAATCATGACCGGACGGTCCATGAGACTCCCAGAACACTTACTTCTGGACCTTGGTGCCCCCACTGCTGACAGGGTGTCAGTAGACAAATATGTCAAATAACTCAAACAAGACATCCACAAGACACACTTGTTTGCTGCACATCACATGGGCAAGGCCCAGCTACAGGCCAAAATCCAATTTGACAAGACTGTACATCCTGTAGACTGGCAAGTTGGGGACCAGGTAATGGTACCCAGATTTGCACCACCTACACATCCATTTGTAAACAAATGGGAGGGGCCCTATCCTATTGTAAACAAACTTTGTCCAGCAGTCTATCAAGTTAGACTGCCTCACATTGAGAGACATTGATAAATGGCTACATGCCAATCAAATGAAACTGTTTAAAGGAGTTTAAATTACTTTTTTTATACCCCAATGGGCGGAATAGTACCAAACTATGTTTTTCTTATCTCTTTCCTTTTAGGTTCCAGGGAGAGAGATGCTTGTTTTATGCTTATTTTTCTTTTTATAAGTATGGGTCTTCTTACAAGCCCAAACTGTACATTGTACTGCAGATAAAAAACAGCGACCTAAACCTAAACAGCTTGTTGAGGCAGAGTACATCACAAGCCCACATGATCTAATTGTATCCTGTGGAGTTCACACTAAAGTCCTAAAAGACATGTTCATTGTCCAGGAGGGTAGTGCGACCCTACTGAATGGTATGATCATTGCTTCAGATCAATCCTAGCAGCTAGACTTGATCTGGACCCCTGTTTACATTTTGTTGATAATCAGGAATTTTGCATTCGAAATTTATATGGCAATAAAAGCCATTAGATCTTAAGATTTTACCCTATGATACCCTATAATTTGTGACACCACATACTGATTGCCCAGACAGGACCCTGGCCCACCCAGTGGTCTAATAGCTACTTCCCAATCAGGTACCCTAGTTAATAATGTGCAGTTCATGCACATCCCAATGATTTTAAATATTACCTTTTAGAACATGGAATGATTTGTTATATGTTTCACAACAAACATTTCCAACATTTTATTTTAGTAATGATGTGATTGGATACCCTGGCAGCATACCAGGTACTCAGTAATGACCCCTATATAGGGACTAATAGCACCACACACACACACACACACACACACACACACACACACACACACACACACAGGATTTTCACATCCTAACCACTAGTGGTACATCTTATAACTGCAAACCTATCCAAACTCACTAGGCAGGCTTTTTTTTTGTTTTGTTTAAAAAAAAAAACAGGTTTAGGCTCAGGTCTATTTGGCTCTTACATATCTATTTGAAATAGGACTGATATAGCCATTATTCAATCACATATGTTAAAGGTTCATAATAGTTTGAAATAAAATATCACACCTCCCCTATTGCATGATATACATCGTCTTGCTCATGAAGAGCGATTTACATTTACAATATTAAGGATATTATTAAGGGGTTTGACCCAACAAAGGTTAATATTAATGTATTCATTTCTGCCTACATTAAGGAAGCAAACGAGCATCACATAGCTAGGGAAGTCCTTTGCACTGTCTACAGCTGTTATGTTCTTACAACCTTTTGGTTATTTCTTTCAGGATCTGGAATTAGGACATACAGTATCCTTGATCTCATACATGACAGACATATGGGTCAGTGGTACTGACCAAAATGCACTTCTATTGCATGTGTTAAATGTTTATTTGAATCTAAAATGGTTCCCTTGCCAAAGGCAAGGAACCTTGGGTATGTCACCACACACCCCAGTATTGCTCCATGTTTCTAAACTTATTCCTGCAAAATTCAGGAAACCATGTTTATGACTCTCACAGTGTCATTGCTGCATTTTCATCTGGCAACATCCGTCTCTGATCGTCTGGCAACCATCCATTCTAATGATAATCTTGATGGAACTTTAATTGTGAAAGGTTGAAACTACCTCCTTTGTTTGTCTATCATGAAGTCTTGGAATCGTGACTGACTCCAAATTTTAATTGTCGTACCTGCAAGGATTGCTACCTTTTATGCAGATGTGACACCTTCCAATTTGTTTTAGCAATTTGTGAATACTAGCCTAGTAATTCAAATTTGGATTCCTCTTGTGAACTCTCAAATAACCTGTATTCGGTCCAGCCAATTCAGATACTACAATCAAGCTAATTGTTATGCATACTATGAAGCCAAGCTTGGGGTAGGGGCAATCCTCTAACTTCAGCAAGAAGACTCTTCTTTATTTGATCTACAATCAAGAAATCCGTTTTCTTCACTGCTTGTTTTCCAGGCCTGGCTGGCACCTCATACAAACTGAGTACTGTCATAAACTTTTACACTTTGTGCAGCCATGTGATCATCTTCCACAACACTGTTACTATTCCATTGTAAAACTCAGTGCACAATCTAATGCATCCCCCTGCTGAGGCCTCTGCAAATACTGTAGCCTCCTGAACATTTGTATCTACCATTGGAAAATCTAAATGCATCTAATTTGAACTATGAATCTTCATCTAACACTTGAAGAAATCCTGGGTTTATCCCTGGAATTGTTCGTAGTTCATGACGTGTGGACAATGACATTTCGTGTCCTGTTCAACTTACCAACTGAAAAATGCCATCCTCAATTCTGCTGCTAGAGAACATTGTGTGGCGACCAACTATATGTTCTTCTGATATGGACTAAAGTTGTGCAAAGTGAACTTTTCTAACTTCTGTTTATAGTCCCTAAACAGGTTATAGGTTATATTGTGATCACACCTGTTCCCATCCCGAAACCTGATACCATTGAGTCTAGTCTTAACTATCTTGATGCTCTATCTTGGTTTTTACTTATTTTTAATATCCATACTGGCGACTTAAGCTTGTCTCTCCAATCTCTTCCCAATAGAACAGATTCACACTTGATACATATCAGTAATGACATTGTTTTAATATTGGAAAACTCCATTGTGAAGTTTAATTCCAAATGTTTATAGTAAGACAAGGTTTACTAACATTTTCCCTCATAATTACATTTTGTTGTTTAAGGAAAACCCTAAAACACCACCGTGACCAGTTAAAATTCCTCTATCAGGCTCGTGCCTCAGGCCTGTAGATGAATGGTGCCTAACCGTAGTCTTTTTGTTATATTGCCACGTTTGTAGTTAGGGCAACAAAGAGGGGATTGTTGTCCTAGATTATGCCCCCATTGTCCCACATACACCTTACACTGCATTCCTAGTCTAATATACTGTGATATTGCTATTTTGCACTAACATGTAGATTTAGGCACCCATTGTATAAGAATGAGTGCCAGGAATGTGCTTTGCTGCTAATATATGATAAAGTTTACATCTTTTATAGGATTTCATCATGCGTGATTTATTATACATCACTATAATGCATTTACCTATATTACATTTGTCTTTTACATATATTCTATATATAATCTACCTAATCACTGATAAGATGACTCTTATGGATTGTCAGTGATTACTGTATACATTTATATAATTATATTCTCATATAATTATATGTAGTTTGTGTTTTATACTTAGGCAAGTATGCCACTTGTAGTAGTGGCCAGTCAGCATTTGTCTCTGTCTAAGCTTCATTCTGTGAGAGACAAATCCTTTGTCTTACATTATACTCATTAGTAATTCTGTCTCCTAAGTCATTATCCAATGGAGAATGTGTTATACCATCTTGTTTATAGTAGAGAACCAATATATTGTGTTCTTTATATCTACTGCCATTATGTTATCTGTGGTATATAACCTTGTGTAACCCGGCTCCTCATGTTGATTCTGGAAATTCTGAGAGATTATGTACATTCTTCAGGAGACTGGTGAGAACCAATCTTCCTTGTAATTTTCTTTGTCACATGTTTGGTGTCAGTATTGTAATAAATTATCATTATTACTTCTGCTTGTGTGGTTGTTTCTTTGGCTGACACTATAGACATACAAGAATCTAATTTATTTACCCCAGAGCTGGTTTCTTGGTAATACCATGAAATTGCCTTTCAGGATGGATTTGTAAAATTCCAGTGACGTTGCCTATGAGGTGGGGACCCCAAAAGACCATGTTGAAAATGTGGTGTCATAATATGCAAAAATGGCCAAGTTATACATCTAAGTTGAAAACCCTATTGAAATACACTGAACCACCTTTACCTTAGTTTCTCATACTACAGTCACTGGTTCCAACAGCAAGACATGTCTTCCATAGGAGAATGGATATTAAGAGTGGCACCTGCTCAGGTGAGTGAGGGTGTGTGGGGGAGCAGTTGGTGGGTGCTGAGTGAGAGGTGGGGTGGTGGGGTCAGATGGGTGAAGAACATTTCATTTTTTTACAGATAACAGAAAACAATGGACCATTTTCTTTATTTCAGCTGGACATTGATTGGAGGGTGGGAGGTGCCACTACACACCAGGAAAAAGGGAAGTTAACGGAGATCAGAAGGTGGGGGGTGCCACTAGACACCAAGGAAAGGGGAAACAAGTAAGGGAGCCAGCAATCGGAGGGTGATTGTGCCACTAGACACCAGGGATAAAGACTGCATCTATAAAGACATTTATGGGGACAACAATCAGAGGGTGGGGGGGCCACTATTCAGAAGGGAAACAACAGGGATAGAGATCAGAAGGTGAGGAGCTGCCTCAACACTAGGGAAACAATGGGCCAGTGATCAGAAGTTGG
The DNA here is from genome assembly GCA_016271365.2 of Neoceratodus forsteri. Lineage (NCBI taxonomy): Eukaryota > Metazoa > Chordata > Ceratodontiformes > Ceratodontidae > Neoceratodus > Neoceratodus forsteri. The sequence goes on along the minus strand of JADMNL010000022.1, from coordinate 628,949,906 downwards.
GGACCGGGGTACCACTAGACACAAGGGAAACTGCATAAATGGCAATCAGAGGGTGCTGGGTACCATTAGACACCAAGGAAAGGATTTTCCATCACAAAAAATAATCCTTTTTTGTGACTCATAATATGAAAACGAATCTTTTTTCATATCATGAGTCACGAAAAAAGATTTATAATGTTAAACAAAAAACTTATTCTACAATAGATAAGTACAGAATCCAGCTGAGGGGGGGTCCCAATAAGCAAGTTACATTTGTTGGTTTCTACTAAAGATATAATTTTTTGAGTTATTTGATTTTGTTTCTCTTGCTAACTGTAAAACAAAATGGCAGTCACACGAAACAAGATATCCAATTTGAAACACAGGCTCACTCATTTGCAGAAAAGGATAACCCATCTGAGACAAATGATCCTTTTTCAAGGTTCACATCTGACTGATCCCATTGAAAATAATGAGACATTTAAAAATGTAATAACTTTGGAATGGATTAATATTTTTTCACAAACCTTCAAAATATACATATATGAGCCAAGACTTTGTGCCTAAAACTTTCAGAACAAAATCCCAAGCTGATTGTGCACAGCGGCATGACAAAGAATTTTACAAAAAACAGTAATGTTCACATTTTCTTGACACTCTGTATCTCTGTACCTACACATCCAACCAGAACAAAACTTGTCACATCAAGAGATCTTTGGTTCCTGATGGTGCATGCAAACTTTCATGTGAATTGTTTGAACTGTTGCAAGTTATTAATGTGCAAAATTATGAGTTTATCATAGAATTGAAGACTGAACCCTAACTATAGGAGCGCAACTGCACCCCTATATTATGTTCTTTGCAAAAAACTACATTAATACACTGGTTAGGGTGGAAATTAATGCAACAAAAGTAGGGAAATGCGGCATTAAGGTTTCCAACTCTAACTTTCCACCCACACCAAGAAGCAAAAGGAAAAAACATTAGGGTTTTGGATCTCTGGAGTCTTGGTGAATCAGTGGTGGGGCCTTCCTTGGGGTAGTCAATCCTAATCCCCACCCTGTTCCCTGAGGATACAATGTCAGATGTGTTGTCCTTTTTTCATGTGAGAAAGATGCCACCACTGATTCTCCAAGACTCGGGAGACCCAAAACTCTTAAGTTTTTTCCTTTTGCTGCTTGGGATGGATGGGGAGTTAAGGTTGAAAACCCTAATGCCACATTTCCCTACTTTATTGCATTAACTTCCACCCTAACTGGTGCAGTAACATAGTTTTTTTTTACAAAGAATTTCCTTTCTTTTTGAGTATGAATTGCAATGATGAAGGGAAAAGGTGAACCACTAGGAACTGGACTTGGGACCTCTAGCATTCTGCACTAGTAACTCCACCTCTGAGCTATGGTTCACACAGCTGCAGGGGCTGTCCAGGTCTTCCTTCAAAGTCACATTCCCTCTCTCTGCTGTTACATATATTTGCAACCTCAGAAGTACATCAGAACAACAGCCAATCAAGTCCTTCTCAGTGCAGTTTAAAGAAGCCACTGCTAGGCAAATTTAGATTATGAATTACAATGAAGAAGGGAAAAGGTGAACCACTAAGAATTGAACCTAGGACCTCTAGCATTCCTTCTTTTTGAGATAATGGAATCATATCCTCATCCTCACAGATCCCTTTGGACCTGCAACAGCAGATGCAGACATGCAGGACCCTTTGAGCCTTGTATCAAGGAAAGACTCTGTCTGCCTACAGAAGTGCAGGGCCGTTGCAGGCACTGCCCTTCCATGAAGCGATGTATGAGAACAACTCTTGGGGCTCTCTGATAGACCATGGAAGTGCAGGGTCTTCTTGTCCCTGCACTTGCATGTCCATCTCAACTAATGTACAGGACCTGTGTCACCCATGCATGCAGATTTGCAGGGCCCTATGCCAAGAGAAGAGCTCTCTTCACTGTATGGTACCCAGGTCCATGTGAGAAACTGCAAATTGCATTCCCAGGCTGAGGCAGGGATGTCACATAACAGTGTCATCCCAGCACCCTCACCCCAAGTACCTTAGCCACTGGGTTTGTCCCTGAACTTTCCTCACCAGCATGAGATCACAAGGCATACCCACTGGGGTGAAGACTGGGACTACACCCAAAGTTTCTTAATAATTATATATATATTTTTATTTTGACCTCATATTTTCAAGATAGTCATTTTATGAATCTCCTTATAAAGATGACATGTGGCCTTTATAGTATATTGTCTGAATCATCTGAAATCACAACCTGCTTATCTTATTCCCTTCATTATTGGCTCTTGATTTTTTTTTTTTACTTATTATTTTTCAGCATCTACTGTCCCCCAACCTCCACTCATTCAGGCCTCCAAGGAGTGATACCCTCCCAACCCTACCGACCCTCAGAGTCCGCTCCTAGAGTGCCACACTCACCATCAGGTCCCTTGATGGCCTGGATTACCCCCACCAGGCAGGGCGAGGAGAGATTCCCCCCTTACCTCCCTCTTCCTCCCCTGAGGTGAGCTTTACAGAGGGGTTTGCCCTGTTCGGTCGGTGGGTGGTGAGACTGGCTCCAGAAGATGTCATCTAGGTGGCTGGATGAACGATTTTTCCTCCGAGTTGTGTGGATCCCCAACGTTGATGTGCAATGAGGAACAAGGCTGCTGGCGTGCGTGGAGACGCATGTGGAAGCCGGTCCTCTGCCAGCGTCTACCCTTATGTCAGGGCATCCCTCAGCTGCACCGACCACCCTGAGTTCCCCCAATATGTGGTGGTATCTCAGCGGAGAGTGCAGTCCCACCTCCCCGGAGAAGGAAAGCAGCCATTGGGCACTCAATCCTTCTCCCTCCTGGCCGACCCCCATTGACTCGTGTCCGCTCCCGAACCCAGGTCGCTGGTGTGGTATGAGGTGTGGTGTCCAGTGCCTCAACCCTCAGCACCACCGGGCTGACAATTGTCTCCTGATTTTCAGGAAAGACTAATGGAGTTAAATATGGTATTCCCTGGAGAACAGAAGGCAGAGGGGGGACATGATAGAGACATTAAAATACCTCACTGGTATAAACAGAGTACAGGAATGGAGCATCTTCCAAGGTAAGAGATGCTCAAGGACAAGGGGGCACAGTATTAAGCTGAAGGGGGGATGGGTCAGGGGTAATGCAAGAAAGAATGTTTTCACAGAGAGGGTGGTCGATGCTTGCAATGGAATACCAAATGATATGATACAGCCAAAAACAGTCATGGGATTTAAGAATGAGTGGGACAGACACAGGGGTATCCTGCAAGCAATAGGGGGTACCCCAGAGTTCAGTTTGGGCATCCAGCCTCTTAATAGGTAGGGATATACAGGGCAGACTGGGTGGATCAAGAGGTCCTTATCTACTGACAAGTTCTATGTATCTATGTATCTTGTTTCTGCTAAGAAGTGTCACTTTCTCAGAGGTCATTGAGCTGAATGTGGACGAACAGGTATATATAACCCACTGTTTCACCTTGATAAGCATCCTGGGCTCCTTGCTCTGGGAAATATTCAGTCAGAAGAACATTAAGACCCTAGCCCATGATAGCAAGGACAGGTTTTTTCGTGAACCAGGATTTTTTTTTGTTCCGCTACATCCTAGACTACATGTGAGATCAGCAGTTGGTGCTGCCTGATCATTTCCCAGAAAGAAGCAAGTTGTAGCAGGAAGCAAAGTATTGCATTTTACCTTACATGAGCTGGTGAAACTGCTGGCCCTGGGGGTGTGGTTTAGCTCCTAATGAGATGGCTGCCTGACTCTAGTGCTTTGCCGACCCGGGGGTTCTATTTTGAAATTTACGCCACATAACTGTATCAGATCTCCAGGTGTAGCAGAGAAAAATAAATCCCAGATGAATGCAGAACAGACCATCTAATTACAATTGCTGAACGCTAGCCAGAAACGACACTGGAGCCGATTGCATATTCCTCCTTCAACATGATGCACAGTGGCATTCCAGTTGGTCCTACAGACCTCAAAGCACAGCAGATTAACAATATGTTTATTGCCCTGATGCAGTGTATGTCAGAAGTCACTTTGGCCTCAAATAATACCATGCTGGCCATTTGACAAATGGATGTAAGAGTGTGCACACCAAATCACAAGTTACCCGATATACAGAAGCCATTGATACACTTACCTCCACTGTTCATGACCAAGAATGAACCATCTAGCAGCAGCAAAATAAAATTGATGACATGGAAAATAGGAGCTGGAGCAACAATCTACAGCTCTTAGGGTTCCCCGAGGGTGCCGAACGGGGGAATCCTTTGGATTTTATATATCATGTCCTGCCCGAAATCCTACAACACAAACTGCCTCCCAGCCTAGTGATAGAGTGAGCTCACAGGACCCTTAATCCCCCACCCAAACCAGGTGACAGGCCTAGACCACTTATGGCCCATATTCTAAATTTTGCTGACAAAGAATGTATTACCTCCAGGGCTAGGGATCTCAGGACCTTTTAATGGCAAGGACATAACATTTTAATTTTCAAGATTATTCTCGGGAATTGGCGGCCAAATGGAAGGAGCATACTGAGGCTCACCACCTGATGCATTACTTGGGTATCAGATTTTCCCTGACGTTACCCCTCCACAATGCATCTGGATGTGAACGGGGCCCCCTGTCTCCTTCTCAACACCAGAAGCCCTTATGGACTACCTTCACCGTAATTGCCCCCCCCAGTCCAGATCTAACCCTCCGATGCTCCAAAACAATAATTCTGGCCACTCCAGGGCAAAAAGCTTGTTGGCTGATGCACATGACATGGGAGATTTCCAACACAGCTACACATTTCAAGGCGCTGCTCCGGGCCTTCCAGCCAGATCCTGTAAACAGCAACAGTCTGCCCGGCATGCCAGAAGAATGCACTGCAAGATCAGGAGGCAGAAGGTCTTCAGCAGGATGAGTCAGCAGGGATCCATGTCCTGAGCCTTAACAGATTTTCCACCCTGAACCACTTTGCAGTACTGGCCCCTGTAGAACCGTCTGGACTTGAGGAGTTCCCTGATTACCTAGATGAGGAGATGGTGCAGGAGGCCTCTGCTACTGAAGAAGAACTAAAAAATGGACTGCGGAGAAGCCTCCTAGCACTGCTTCCCCTCTGCTGCAGTGCTCATTCTAACCTTTGGATCTTGGCCCAGACAAGATAGTACCCCAATCCTTAATCATAGCAGAGGAACCCCAGAGGAAGACATTGCTGGACCAAACATAGATAAGTGTCCTTTTGAATTCTTTTCTTGTGGTTGAGGCAAGGTTATGGGCTTAGGGAGAGATACCCGGGTTATTACTGTTTGTAGTCTCCTGTTAAATTAATGATTAATAAATAGGAGGTCCATAGTTCTCACCTCCACCACAATCCACTCAGGGACTCCAGGCCTATGTATTTGCCTGACCATCCAGAAAACTGCTCCTAGGATGCTGTGCACTACCTAAATATAGCTATTTTTGCAGTTTTCCGGTCTTTACAAGGTTATGTCATTTCTGGTTGCACTTGGGGAATTATTGCAATTGCCTCTCCAGGAGGGCGGAGAGAGGGAAGTCTATTGTAAAGGTATGCTACATGTTAAAAGTAACAGGATGTCCTCCTTTTTTTCCTTGAGGTCACTAGCTCATCAAGTTACTACTTTATCCCTTTATGATTGAGGACTGTTTGTTAACATATACTGCATTGACGCTGTGTGCTACAACGGTGCCCCCTTCCTTCTTCCCTGCCCCCTTCCCCATTAAGGGTAGGGGACATACCAGGACACTGAAAGAATAGTCACTGATGCAAACTTTCAGCTAATCATGCATTCTGTATCTATGGCTGCTGCACCACTATTCTCATGTGCTCTCTGGACAAGTGGCAGTAACTTGTGGTGTGCACATTTGACAGAGTTTACCCCCCCCCAGGAGGGCACAGACTAGATGCAGTCAGCCTATATGTACCCCTACACTTCCAACTCTCTTGGAGATATGAGATCCCCTACTCAGGGGATCTCTTATCCGATATACCCCCCATTGGAAGGGTGGGTTAGGCCTGAGAGGATCCTGTATCCTCGGCCTGCCAAACCGACCTTTTCCACTGTGCAGTTAGGCACAATACATGCAAATAGTTTATGCTGTATTATTGTTTTCATGTTACTGTTTTTTATATGCTGCAATATGTTCTTCATGCAATGTCTACCCTGCAAGGATTTATCAGCTGCTGTCCACAGGTCATCATGGCCCAGGGCAGTTCCTAGTAAGCAATGGCTTGCCTCACACGTCCCGGAGCCCTCTACCGAACCCTCATTCTCATCGACGGCTTATGCCATATCCTTACTAATTTTCCTTTGATCACTTAACTATGGCTGACATCTCCTTCATCACCTGGAATGTCAGGGGGCTAAACACTCCTATAAAAATGAAAAAAGGTATTGATGTAGCTGAAGAGAACAAAGACCCAGGCTGCCTTCTTGCAAGAAACAAAACTAACCAGGCAGGATCATGCATACCTAGTGAGAGACTGGGTGGGGAAGGAGATGCATGCTAGTGCTCCTACGAGGAAAAGAGGTCTGATTATCCTGTTGCACAAATCCCTACCCTGGTCTATTCTGCGGAGTATGTCTGACCCCCAGGGCAGATGGGTTCTGGCCTTGTTAGATACCCCAAATAGGCATATTCTGTTGGTGAATGTTTATGCCCCGAACGAGGATGACCCCACCTTTTTTCTGGACTTATCGACTAAAACAGAAGGCATGAGTGAGACAGATACATCTATTATGATGGGGGGGGAGATTTTAAACTCATGCTGGTTCTGGTCCTGGATAGGAATGACCAAGGTAAGGAAACACACACCAGAGGGGTGAAGGCTGCAATGCAGTTGAGTTCTGAATTCCAGTTAGTTGACATATGGTGCCCCACCCACCCCAAGGAACAAGACTATACTTCCAGTTGGGGGTCCATGGAACCTTCAACAGGTTAGATTTCTGGCTGATCTCTCAAACCCTTACATGATCTGTCCTTGATGCCAGAATTCTGCCTACTGTTATTTCAGATCATGCCCCAGTCCAGCTGTTACTTTCCTTGGCTGTCTCCTCTCCCCGCTCTCCCACTTGGAGGCTTGACCCTTTCCTCATGTGGGAAAAACAGTTTATAGAGTGGGCAAACTCCAAAAATAGAATGTTCCTACAGAAAAACCTTATTCATGATACCTCTGCCCAAAACACCTGGGAAACATATAAGGCATATATGAGGGGGAGAATCATGGGTTACGCTGCACATAGGAGGATGGATAGAAAGTGGGAATTGACTGAGTTGGAGGAGGACCTTGACACAGCTGAAAAGACCTTTAAGGCCAAGTCCCACCCCACCCCCTCACTCTGCCTGTGGCCAACAGGTCCTCTCACATCGTATGAGAATAAATGAGCTCCTGTCACGAAAGGCTAACCTGGCTATGCTTTGAATATGGCATGTCTATTGGGAGGGGCAGACAAAAGTGGGAAAATACTGGCATATCAACTCCAGAAGCAGCAGGTGAATAGGTATATTACAGGGCTTAAAGATCCTACATCTGGGGAGATAAAAACCAAACCCCATCAGGTAAAATATATCATGGTAGCATTTTACTTACAGTTATACACCTCATCCAGAGACGTAACCAACTCAGACACTCGTAAGTTCCTAGATTCCATATCCCTCCCCAAATTATCAGTAGCCCAGAGTTCGGCCCTTGAGATCCCCTTTTCCACTGAAGAGATATCGACAGCCCTACTATCTCTTAAAAAGGGGAAGGCCCCAGGGGAAGATGGCTTCCCTGTGGACTTCCTGCAAACCATGGCACCTTTGATTACCCTGTTACTCTGCCAGGTGTACACTGAATCCACAGAGGTAGGTACACTACCCTTCTCTCTCTGGGAGGCAATTATAACTGTTCTCCCCAAGAAAGGGAAGTACCCCACGCAGGCAGCCATCTACCACCCCATATCCTTGATAAACTCTGACAGTAAGGTATATGCTAGAGCTTTGGCCAACAGACTAAATCCCTTTCTACCCTCTCTGCGCCACCCTTCCCAAGTTGGATTTATACAAAGGAGATACAATACTGACCATATCTGAACACTTCTCAATCTCATATATTGAGAGAATGAGCTGATACCCCAGCAGCTGCACTGGCCATTGATTTTGAGAAGGCGTTCAATTTAGTGGAATGAGACTACCTCAATGTTGTCCTAGAACACTTTGGATTTGGACCCCATTTTCAGGCTGCCATCATGGCTCTCTACACTTCTCCTCAAGCATGGGTACTCACCAGCTCAGTGCTATCCACTCCCTTCCCACTCCACAGGGGAACCAGGCAGGGATGTCCCCTTTCCCCCCTCCTATTTGTACTGGCTGTCGAACCCCTTGCCTCTTTCATCCAGCAAGACCCTCATATCAGGATACAGTTGGAGAAGTCTCACTTCTCCATGCTGATGTAAACTGATGATCTGTTGGTCCCTCTAGAGGATACACAGTGTTCAATCCCCCCGCCCTTCTGAACCGATCCACATACATTTCTGGGCTCAAAGTCAATCAAAAAAAAACAGAGATACTCCCTCTTAATTCGAAATGTCATCCTCAAAGTACCCCTCATTCTGGTATTAAGCGGTCACAAGACTCCATTACATACCTGGGTATCAGAGTGGGGGCTAATACTGACAAATGGTGGGATAACAATCTGGGGCCATTGTTATCTGACTGCAAAAGAGAACTGGAGTGATGGAGTCGGCTACATCTCACCATGGCTGGTAAGATTGCCTCTTTTAAAATGTCAATGGCACCCAGGTTTTTTTTCACTTAATTTCACAAATCCCTCTATATTTACCCCCACACTGGCACCAGAAGCTGGACAGGATGATTGACTCCTTTTTGTGGGGCGCCAGTCACCCTTGATGCAGTAGGAACACAGTCAGGGTGCACTGGTCTTAAGGGGGCTGGGGACTACCCTGGATGGAAGGGTATAAGCTGACTTATCACTGTTCTCAAACTTTTAAATCTTTTCAGCCCCATTCTAACAGCTCCCCACAGTGGCTAGAGATAGAACAGAAACTTGCAGACACCCCTATGTTGGTCTCTTTACTGTGAGCAGACACATCCCATGCTTTTCCAACCCATCCTACCCTAGGATCAGAAGTCTATCTGGTACTGGAAGATATTACTCAAAATCAGATACCTCTCCCTGCCCTTTGTCCCACACCCCACTACGGCATAACCCCGCTATTATAATAGGGTGTTCCCCAATACTGTGGCCAAGATGGAAGGAGGAAGGCATTCTGTTGCTCAGAAACCTGCTGACCCCCAACACTAGAGTGGTTGACAGCTTTCAAAACCTGAAGCTTCAGTGGTCATTACCCACATCCGACTTCTGGAGGTATTTACAGATATGAGACGCAGTCAAATCCCTCCTCCTTCCTGTCTCAAGCCCAGTTAGGACTCCATCTCAACTTAAAAGCTAGCTTCACCTTCCAAAATGGGTGGCAGGGGTAATATATGCTGCAGTAAGGGAGGCCCCATCAAACACATCATTCTCATCAAAAAATTAACGGGAACAGGCCTTAAACAAACAGCTCTAGGACCTCGAGTGGGCTCAGTGTTGGAATACCAGGCATATTGCCTATAGAGATGCTAGAAGCAAAGTAATACACAACAAAATACTGCACTCTTGTTATAGGACCCCAGTAGTATTAAAGAATGCTAAGATAATGACGAATGATCACTGCTGGCATTGCCAGCAGCCTGGAAGAGATCTATTTCATATTCTCTGGCAATGCCCTCTCGTCTTTCCTACATGGATAAAAGTGTCACAGGAGGCCGGCAGGATTCTCCATTATCCAGTACCTCCCCAAGCCCCTCTGCTGCTGCTCAGCTTAAGGTCAGAGGCCCCATACCTTACTTCTCGTGAGTTCAGATGGCTAATACTGCTCAGCGTGCAGGTGAAATGTATCATTCTTAGGAAATGAAGAAGCCCTACCACACCCACCATTAGCAACATTTTCTCAGCTCTCACTGTAGTACATGAACTGGAAAGGCACTTTCATTTAGTACTCGGACAGGTAGAGAAATTCCCAAAGTGCTGGGCACCTTGTATAGCATATCTGGCTCTCAGTGCTGGCATAGGTTGAGGTTATTTCAATATAACTCCTGGATTATACTCTAACAGCAAATGTTTATATGGATACTGACTTCTCCTTGAAATAGATATGCAAGCAGCAGTTTTTTCTTTTGTCTGTAAAAAGATGTTTTGTATATAGTTGATCGTGGATAGCCTTTGTTTCTCTTTTTTTAGCTGGGTAAGTGTCAGCTGATCAGGCTCCTTCTGTTTTCAATATCTCTGTTTAATTGGTTGAGTTCACTTTGAGGTGACCTTCTTTTTCTAGGTCTGGCACCAGGAATTATCACTGGAAGGTGCATCTTTCTGAAAACCTTAAGCCTTGACTTCGTATCAGCAGCTGTACCTCCTACTTGGTCGTGGTTGCCCACCCTGCAAGATTAGGTAGGTGCCTGATCCCCGTCATAGTTGGGAATTACTTTTAATTTTTTCTTTCTAGTAAATGCCCGGCTGGACCCCTTTTACATGGTGTAGCTTATCCAAAAGTTTCCACTATATGTGTCTTGTATATGTCACTGTGCCAACACACATTCCTTTATGTAATAATGCTGAGTTATCCTTTTTATGTGTTCTGTGTTGTGTGTTATTTTTCCTTGTTGTTCTTTTCGAGAAAACAATAAAACATTTAACTGAAAAAAAAGAAATTGTTGGCCCCAAAGATCAGCAAGCAGATTTTGACTGGGGATGATCCCTATTAGAGTGACCCAGAGGAGACATCCCCAAGTATGTACACTACTCGCAACATTGCCTTGACTGGTTCAGCTATGTGTGCTACCAGCAGCCAGGGATCCAGCTCAGAAACCAGGAGGTCTGGCTTCATCACCCTAGAAAATCATGGTCCTACATCTTGGGCAGGGAAAGCCACACAAGTTCAGAAGGATGGCAAGGATCATGGTGTGTGGCAAGATCTCACTGGCTAAAGAAGCCTTCAGTGACACATTGAAAGAGAGCAGAGATCCTGACCAGCCACCAGAGAGGTATAACTCCATGTATCACCTGAAATTAAATTTTTGGGAGAAAGCCTTCTATAAACTCTCCAAGGCTGGCTTCCACATGATGGACTATAATTCTACTGGCACCTGCACTTTCTCACATGAGTAGACAGATGACAAGATTTGGACCTTTTACACCGAATACGTTTTTTACCATGAGTGAAAACATAACCCAGTAAAACCCAACCATTGTGCTAAGTGGCATCATCTATTCAAACTAATACAAAGATATTAACATAGATTCAATGATAAATTATTCTGACTTTAATCAATATTGGGCATTTCTCAGCTTACCATAATAAATTATTTGCATGTTGTAATTTATGCAAAGATCCCAAACACAAATCTTCTATCTCTGAAGAGTTGAAAATGACATAACACATTAAAGTAATAAATTACAATACAATAAAAAATGACTACAGCTTTTGTTAGAATGCCAGTACAGTGCTGTTATATGGGGCTGGGGTAGCAGTGTAAAAAAACTCCAAAAGCTGGAACCCTTATTTTTAGCACAACTATATCATCCCTAAGATGATGAATAATGATATGATACACTAAAGTAGTTGGCTACACTGTAGTCAAAAATGATGACAGCTTTTATTAAAATGCCTTTAAGTACAAAGCTGTTATGTGGGACAGAAGCAGTAATATTACAACTAGTTTGATAATTACTCATGCATATATTAACAACTCAGTCTTAAAATATGGAGGGGGAAAACATGATACCCCTTCACAAAAGTGGGAGAAAGGTAGAAGAGGGAAACTATAAACTGGTCACTTTGACCTCCGTGGTAGGAAAGATGATGGAATCACTGTTAAAGGAAAGGATTGAAGAATATCTAGAAGTCAGCAGGGTACAAGACCCAAGGCAACATAAGAACATAAGAAAAGTGTTGGCAGATGGGGACCATGTGATCCATCTAGTCAGCCCTAGGTGGCTACCCCCCCAGTTATATATTGTTTGATTTCTAAGCTGCCCGTAATGCCTGTCCCAAGCTCACTTGAATTCACCTACTGACTTTGATGCTGCCACTTCTAGTAGCAAGCTGTTCCATGGGCCTATCACTCTCTCAGTGAAGGAGTGCTTCCTAGAGTTGCCACCCACCAGACGCCAGATATGTCCTCTTGTGCACGCTGACCTGTTTCCCTGGAAGAGGCTTTCCTTCTGGGTTGTGTTAATTCCCTTAACATATTTCAATGTTTCTATCATGTCCCCTCTATTTCTTCTCTGTTGTAGAGAGAACACGTTCAACTCATTGAGTCTTGTCTCATACGGCTCGTGGTGCAGCCCCTACACCATCTTTGTAACCCTTCTCTGTACTGTCTCTAAGCAGTCAACGTCCATTTTTTGGGTGAGGTCTCTAGAACTGGACATGGTATTCCAGGTGTGGCCTCACCAAGGATCTGTAAAGTGGCATGATTACCTCCTGCTTACTGCTCTTAATTCCTCTGCCTATGCATCCGAGGATGCCACTGGCCTTCTCTACTGCTTTTTGCATTGTTTACCCACCTTCAGGTCACTGGTAATAATTACTCCTAGATCCTGCTCCATTATTGTCTCCTCTAATTGGTGCCCTTTCAGTGTGTATTTCCTTCCTAGGTTCCACTTTCCAAGGTGCATTACTTTACATTTCTTGGCATTAAATTTTAACTGACAGTTTTTGGACCATTCCTCCAGTTTTCTGAGGTCAGCATCTACACCTAAGGCCCCCTCCTGTGTGTCCACTGTGTTGCAGAGTTTTGTATCATCTGCAAACAGACAAATCTTCCCCACCAGTTCATTGGTCATGTCACTGATTAATATGTTGAAGAGGACTGAGCCCAGCACCGATCCTTGTGGAACACCACTGATCAGCCCCTCTCTCCCTTGATAATGATCCATTTAACAAAACTCTCTGGGTCGTAGATGCAAGAAGTATTTCTAAAAGGTATGTTTCTATCAGCACTCTAATAAAAAGAATAGCCCAAAATTAGTGTTACTTTGCTAATTCTTTTTCTTTTATTCTTTCTTTTTCAAGGCAGTGTCAAAAACGTTTAAACCTTCTGACACATGCATGTGTGTTTCAGTTAGGTTCTGTAAAGTTATGGCAAAGAAAAAAGTCACTACCAGTTATATGCATTTGTCATGCTTGGAGTTTTTAGCTTCTCCTTTTCATGGCTCAGTTGCCTGTTCCTTTAGAGTCAGTCCCACTGCATGTGCAGGCACCTTTTTCCGTTGTTTCTGTCCTCAGTTTACAGGTTGTCCTTGCATTTAATAAATCAAGGTTTGCTGCTGCATGGGCCCCCGGAGCTGTTTGCACTTCCATAGATTCTCTGGCTCTGGGAGTCCAGCAGCTCAAAGCTGTCATGTGCCACTCCTCTCTGCATGCAGTTGCTTCCATAATTCAGAGTTCTGTGGACAACGTGTACTGTGTGCTTATGTTTTGCAGCTCTAGGGCTCCATCAACAGAGCTTGCAGCTGTTGGGATAGCATGCCTTAAATCCCCTCAGGTTGTCTTGGCAACAAACAACAACAGGCATTCATTTACAACTTAACTATAATTGTCCCTTGCTCTTTGTATTTACATCTAAAAGTGACAAGTGCAAAGATGATACCTAAACCAAGTATAAACTCCCCTTAAATATTGTTATATAAATAACTTTTACAAATATCTTCTTTTCTGTTTAAAAAAAAATAATTTAATTTTATTTAAAACTTCATTCTTAACTATTTACTGAATAGCACGGTTCCTTTTTATAGCTTTTATCTACTGTTAATGAGCACCTTTGGTGTAAAAACTATGTGCAATTAAAGACAAACCAACATTCAATATTAAATATAAAAACAAGTAAAATTATGCTGATACTTTAGCTGTCTATTTTCCTGCTGAATATAATCACTTATGGCAAATTACAAATGACTACCATAGGCTACGTCATCATTCAAGCCTTTTGGCCACATCATTCGAGTTCATGTATCCAATATGATTCTCTTTGTCTCAGTAAATTTTTTAAATCCTCCCTCTTTCGGGTACTTGTACTTTCTCCAGACCAATATGGATTAGGGTTGCCAGTGAGCTGTGTCCTACCTCCATATAATGCTGCACCACTGCATGTTTGATGTTATTCACTCTGATTGCCATTTTATGTTCCCCTATTCTTTGTTTAAGAGGTCTTTTTGTTTGTCCTATATAGGACATCCCACATGGACAGGTCAGCATTACCCCTTTGCTTACACAGTTAATAAAGTTCTTTATTGTATATTTTCTTTCCGATCTTGGATGGCTAAAAGATTTAGTGTTCCTGGTGCTACTATAATGTGCACAGTTAGCACACCTGAATTTTCCCACTGGTGCGGCCGGCATCCAGTCTGGTCTGTTTGATTTCTTGGCATCAATAAATAGAGAATTTACTAATATATCTTTAAAATTGATATTTCTCCTATAGCTAAAGAGAGGTCCTTTATTAACTATTTGGGCCAGATCTTTGTCTGCATCTAAAACATTCCAGTACTTTAAAATGATGTTTTTTATTTCTCCATAGGTGTCAGTTTAGGATGTGCAAAAAGAAATTTGTTCTAAGCCTCTTTTGTGACTAGTAATTAAGGAGGCTATTGCACATGTTAGCAGACTCTTTCAGTCTTGTTTCTTCCCTACTGCAGTTCCTTTTTATACACAAAAGTTGCCTATAAGGTATATTTTGTTTGTTGTGGTGAGGGTGGTGACTCTCATAATGTAGTATGGTGTTCCTATCTGTTTCTTTTCTAAATAATTTTGTTTCCACTACATTTCTTTTTTACAGCTGCAGTGGGCATAGCCCTGACAATGTCTTGCATTCAGAAAAGGGCCAATGTCATTTTTGCTACCAAAGAACATGATAAGTGTTAAAAATAGAGACCTCTGCTGGAGCTGCATTACTACGCTGCCTGTGTGTGTATAGGAGCTGGAGAGCACTATTTTCCCTCTGACTTGAGTTAATTGAGCCCTCCCTCAGCTCAGACATTCTACACTACAGTCAGCAAACACATAAAAGTAATTCATTAACTTCTGGCACTCATTTTGTATCAGGTTACCAATGGATATTAGACATCATACAAAGCTATTGGAAGTAGAATGGATTAAACACTTCCTGGAGCTTTCTGCATAACAAATAAGCACTGCTATGCCCTCAGCCCTCATGAACACCTTATTAAGCCATTTGACACCTTCATCCTAACCAGGGGGCATAGGCGGGGGGGTGTTTAGGGTGTTCAAACACCCCCCGAAATGACTGCAAAAGTATATTTAAAAATCTTCGGACAGAGCGCGCTGTCCCTGTAAATTTCTGCTTCAACACCTGATCCACAGTTACACAGTGTGGCAAAGGATTTAGCCAGGAAATAGAGCAGCACACAAAACCTAAATGAGTAAGCTGAGTACCGGTGGGTATAGAGTAGCCTGGGGGGGGTCAGCTCTTTCTTTGTGCGTAAAATCCGTGAATCACGGTCCTCCTCCTCGGATCTACCTCAGCTGAGCAGACAGCAGCCAATCAAGTCACACAACGTGTATTTGGCGGCTTGGAGACAGAGATAGGGAGAAGAAGCGCGTTGTTGACGTCGAGTAAATGAGAGTTGGAGCGAGATGAAAGTCGGATCGGCTGGAGCCTGGAGTCTGAACTGTGCTGCCTGCCACTCGTCATCGCTGCCTAGTCCTACCAGTTTTCTTCAGTGGAGTTGAGGGTAGGCGCCCCGAACTTGTTTTCTGAGACCCCAGTCACTGTTGGTGAGGCCACGCGGAGTGTGTAGAGGGGGGTGGGGGAGTCGCGATTGCAATTAGGAGCCAGTGCCCAGGTCTGTCGCTGACAGGATGAGGAGAGATCCAGAGTGAGCCATCCGTCTGGCCTGCTGCAGTCTATTCCTGCCCAAAGTGGTCAGAGTCTGGACTGGAGCCTGGAGGTGAATTTAAGCCAGGTAAGGAAATTGAGGAATTACCTGACTGTCACTGGCAGGGGAGGGGTACAACTACCAGTCTGGTAGTACCAGAGTCCTGAGGAGATGTCACAAAAGTTATTGTAACTTGTGAGAACAAATGATAACACCTCAGTGAGGTGTTATCATCATTTGTTCTCACAAGTTAGTGACCTCAGAGGGATAGGGAATATGTGGTTTCATGGTCTGAGAATTAAAGGTAGGAGGAAGGAGAAAGGAAGTGGGGAAGAAGAAGCAGGAAAAGTTGGGGGGGAAGAGGCACAGGTAGAGAATGCAGGGAGGCACAGGTGGTGGTAAAATACAAGACATGGGCTGGGTGTACATCCAGATGTGTCAGACACTTGTGGGGTGGTTATCCCAGAGGGCTGAATATATGGGTGTTGGGTAGACATTCGAGCCCAGAAGCAGGAGAATGTGAAGACTGTGGTTTTGTGTAAGAATGTAGTGGTTTCATATGCAAGCAATAATACCCGACAGGGTGGGCAGTATTGGGCAATACCGGACCGCCCAGGGGCGTAATGAGGCCCAACGCCACAGGTGGAGGGCCTTATACATAGATACATAGATACATAGACAGTGTCGGCAGATAAGGGCCTATGGCCCACCTAGTCTGCCCATTTGAGCTTGTAAGTTCAGTTTGTTTTCCTAGAAGTCTATTTCCCCTTACCCCTGACCTCTAGAATTCCTTTATGTCTATCCCATGCATTTTAAATCCGTGATTGTTTCAGCCCCCACCACTTCCTCTGGCAGGGTGTTCCACTTGTCCACCACCCGTTCTGTGAAGAAATTCTTTCTCATGTTTCCTCTGAATAGTCCTCCTCCAACTTCATCCCATGCCTCTAGTCCTGAAACATCTTTTTCGCTTAAAATAGTGTTTTCCTGCACCCTGTTCCTCCCTGTAAGATACTTGTATGTCTCTATCATATCCCTCTCCTCCTCTCCTCCAGGGAGTACATGTTCAGTTCCTTCAACCTGTCTTCATAGGACTTGTGATGCAACCCATGCACCATCTTTGTTGCCCTCCTCTGAACCTTCTCTACCCTGTCTATGTCCTTACGTAGGTATGGTCTCCAGAACTGTACACTGTACTCCAGGTGGGGCCTCACTAGTGTCTTGTATAGCGGAATTATGACCTCCTTTTCCTGCTGGTGATGCCCCTGCCTATACATCCCAGCATCCTATTTGCTTTACCTGATGCCTTGTCACACTGTTTCCTACCTTGAGGTCATCAGAGATGACAACCCCAAGATCCTTTTTCCTGCTTGGTGCATGCTATATCCTCACCCCCAACTGATATATTGTGCCAGGTTTTTGTGCCCCATATGCATTATCTTGCACTTTGCATTGAATTTCAACTGCCAAACCCTTGACCATTCTTCAAGTTTCTGCAGGTCCTTCTCATTCTGTCTACACCTCTGGTGTGTCTACTCTGTTACAGAGCTTTGTGTCATCAGCTAACAGTGAAATTCTGCCTTCTATATCCTGTGCAATGTCACTGATGAAGATGTTGAATAGGACCGGTCCCAGCACTGATCCCTGTGGTACCCCACTGGTCACTCTTCCCTCTGTGGAGTGACAGCCATTTACCACCACCCTCTGTGTCCTGCCATCCAGCCAGTTACCTACCCACCACACTACTGTCCTGCCCACACCCATATTCCCCAGTTTGTGTAATAGTCTTCTATGTGGCACAGTGTCAAAGGCCTTGCTGAAGTCCAGATAGGCCATGTCCACTGCCCTCCCCTGATCCACCTCCCTAGTCACCCAGTCAAAAAATTCAATGAGGTTGGTCTGACATGACCTCCCCCTGGTGAAACCATGCTGCCTTGGGTCCTGTAGTCCATTGACAACCAGATGTTCCACCAATCTCTCCTTCAGTAGTGCTTCCATGATCTTTCCCACTACCGAGGTGAGGCTGACTGGTCTGTAGTTCCCTGCTTCCTCTTTGTTCCCACTTTGTATAAGGGGACTACATCTGCTGTCCTCCAGTCTTTGGGTACTCTCCCTGTTTCCAGTGATTGGCTGAACAGGATAGCCAGAGGTTCAGCCACCACCTCTCTTAGTTCTTAAGACCCTGGGTGCACCCCATCTGGCCCCATTGCTTTATCAGCTCTTATTACTTCCAGTTCCTTCAGGACCCTTTCGTGTAAAGGGACTTGTGTCCATTTCTGCACCATTCTCACCCTTTGTACTCCTTCAGACCCATTACCCCTCTTCCTTAGTAAAGACTGAGCAGAAATACCTATTCAATATGTCAGCTTTACTGTTGTCATCCTCCACGCTGCTCCCATCCTCCCCTTCAGTCTCACTATCCCTCCCTTTGTCCTTCTTTTTCACTTATGTACCTGTAAAAGGTTTTGTCCCCTTTAACCACTGATTTTGCAATGTGTTCTTCTGTCTGAGCTTTGGCTTCCCTTACTGACTTACCTGCCTCCCTTTGTTTCTCCTGGTACTTCTCCCTATAGCCCCTGGAAGGTCCAGTATTGCCCATACCGCCCACCCTGGAGGGTATTATTGTGCATAGAAAATGGGCACCATGGAAAAAAAAATTGAATCAATAAATGCTCTTTAAAAACTTGTTCAAAATGAGTTCTGTTATGAAATAGTTCCTCTGCCTGTATTTTCATTGGTCTCACACACACACACACACACCAGCACAGATCGTGATTGCAGATTATTTTCATTCAGACAAGCAGGAAACTGCACCCCCCACAGCAGACGAGACACTCAGGAGTTTCTGTTTTGTTTCATTCAGACAGGCAGGAAACTGCACCCCCCCCCACAGCAGAAAAGACACTCAGGAGTTTCGTTTTACCTGTCTTATTTTTCACACTGCAGGCTTCACAGCGGCTTCATGAAGGAAAGAGGCACGAGGAGATCATAGGGCTCCTAAGAGTTGCGTGGCAGCCATTATATTTTATGGACATCCAGGATTGTTTTTAATGTGGTACATGTGGCTAGTTCTGAGGGGTGGAGAGAAATTACAGCGTAGTGAGTGGGACTGTAGCTCGGAGAGGTAAGGGATGGGAGGCGGGCATGAGCAGTGAAGACCGTTTTTAAGAGAAGCTGCAATGCTGGCATAGAAGATAAAAGTAAATCTGTTTTGTCGGTGCTGTGCAGCCAAATTGTTTTTTAATAGTTGTTTGAGTGGATTTCTGGAGGGCTCAGTCTGTCTCGCTAATTGGGTTGGAGATGGAAGAGAGCCACTATTGAGCAGACGGCTTTGAAGAGGCACGAGCAGTGAAGACTGTTTTTAACAGAAGCTGCAATGCTGTCATAGTAGATAAATATACATCAGTTTTGTCGGTGCTGTGCTAAAAGTAAATCAGTTTTGTCGGTGCTGTGCAGCCAATTGTTTTTAATAGTTGTTTGAGTGCATTTCTGGAGGGCTCTTATATTTGGTTAATTCGTGAAACAAAAGGCAGTTTTACATTTTTTGTTCAGTGCTTTAGCCAATTAAATAGCAGGCTGGGCACAAGGATACCTGTATTGTCATCTGGCAGGTTTGGACTGGAGCTTTTTATTTGGTGGGCATCTACTGAAAGTTAATGTACCCCTATCGAAGGGGTACCAGCCAATCAGATGCCTTCAAATAAAAAGCCCATTTTCTAAAACAATGTAGTAGTCATGTAATAAACTGTAATGTGCTTTATGTAGATGTGTTTTATGTAAATACACTTATGAAAATTGTAGTGGAAATAAAGGTTGGAGTGAAAGGATTGTAAATATGTGAAGGGTTACATAAATAACACTGCCAAGCCAACTGAGCATCCAATATGATTGCATGGTATGTCATTTCATGAGGGAAATCCCATGACAAGGGGTTCTAGTTTACGTGTATAAGAAGGTGGACAGAATTAATATTTTTAACTAGAGTCTTATTAGCCTCCTGAATTTTTTTTACATGGGGTTTACCAGTGATTGGGGTTGCAGGTGGGGTGGGGAGGATCCCGATAGACTACAAGGGATATATTTTACCTTTATTTTCGACAATCGCAGCTATGGATGGGAGGGGGTACCACTACCACTAGACTACCAGGATATCATTTACACATATGTTTGGCAATGCATGCTATGGGCGGGTGGGGGCACTTAGCCTACCAGGGACATCTATGGGTGCTTATGCATGGTGTTGGGGGTTTCCTTATCAAAAAGGCAGACATTGTATAATAGCAATATACTCCTCCAGAGTGTGGGTATACTGGTTGATTTACCACTTCTGGTGTGGTTAAGTCACCTGGCTGCACCTCGTAACCGAACCACGCCAGCCATGGTAAATCCACCAGTATACCCACACCCTGGGGGGGTATATTGCTTAACTAGTCTTCAATGTGTCTAAAGGTGGCTTGTTCATTATGAGAAAGAATGCTTCATATGTGCCTTAAAAATACAGGTATTATGTGTGTGAAAATTAGTGTGCTGAATGGCCTAGTCTTTCTAGTTCAAAATAACCCTGAGATTTAAAAATACAGTATTTCTAAAAAACTAAACATACCGACTGGTTTCTAAATAACTTTAAATCAAGCTTGAAACTGGGATTGAGCCTAGTCACCCTTGTGAGTATGGCTAAATTACTCGGTCAATGCCGAATTTTGTCTTGCTAGCATTGGCATTGGTAGTGCAATAGTTAGAGAGACGCATAATAGGAGTGGCAATGAAATATAGAACCATCCTGAACCCCAGCCCACCCTGCAGAGAGTGACATGCATTGGGGTGTAGCTTTAGGTCATTGACCAAGCCCATAACGCTAGTGCCATTTCACTTCACCCTACCCTGCAGACTCTGACAGGTGTTGCATTGTGCCTTGGGGTCGTCAGGCCTTGCACTCACCCCATTTCATAAGGAAGTATGTTCAGATGGGTGCAGCATAGAAGAATGGGTGAACTTTGAAGTGGAAGAGTCCAAGGCACACCTGGATGCCTGTCAGCGACTGCATGGTGGGGGTGCAGTGGTATGAGCATTATAGCCGACTATCCAAAGGTATTCCCACTCTAAATTTTCAACATGACCTTTTTGTGTCCGGCCCGGTGGCACAGAGGGTTGAGGTGCTGGATGACACACCTTGCGCTACACCGGTGACCCAGGTTTGGGAGCGAGCTCGGGCACTGGTGGATCAGCACATGGGTTGGAGAACAAAGTACCCTGTGGTGCTCTCCTCCCTGGGAGATTGGGGTGGGACAGCTTAACGAAAAGAGGAGCTTATATACTTTTAACAGATGATGACTGATTTTCAACTCTGGCAGACTGCCCTAGTTTGCCTGTTTCGCTTGACTTACAGTACTGAGAAGGACCAGGGAGATTCATACAAGGAGCAGCTGTAATGGGGTGGCAGTCGTATTGTGAAGAATCTGAGGGATGGAAGGTGCTTTTATTTACAAGGGTTCTGGGAGTTCAACCAAGCTGGGTGGTAAACAAAGAGATGGCCTGCAAAAGCAGGTAGATTTAAGTGCCTTTACTGTTTATCAACTGGTGTACTAAAGGAAAATAATTATATTTAGCATGAGAGTTGGTCCGAGGAGTGGTGGTGGTGGTGGGCAGGAGTCTGTACTATGGATGTTCCAAGGTTGGACACAAGGACTTTAAAACTCAACAGGTGCAAAACAGGAGTGCGCAATCATGGTAAGTCACCAGTGGTGCACCCCAGTGTAGTCTTTCTGAGGAACAAGTTTTCCTAGAGGCAGGAGGCAGTAAAATACATAGAGACACTTCTGAGAGACATTTTTTTGTTTGTTTTGTTTGAGGTAGACAGTACAGCAGGCAGCACAGGCTGAGGCAAGCAGCACATGTGGAATTCGTTCCTATGTAGAAGCTCGTGCTGTGCAGCTGTTTTGAAAGCCCCACTTCCCACTACCGTGACCAAAGGATGGTCTGATTGATGATTTTACTTTTTACAACTTAAATTAATTTTTTTTAATGTGTGGCTAAGTGTTTAAATAACATTAATGAAAGAGAAGTGGGAGGGCTTGCTGGATGTTACCAAATCTCTAAGCGAGAGAAAAAATGGTGGATAGCAAGTTTGAAAATTCAGATGGCCCAACAATACCCTAAGTAATGGGGCTCTCTGAATTATCTATTTTTTTTTGACAGGGCTCTATGTAAGCAATAATACCCGACAGGGTGGGTGGTATTGTGCTATACCGGACTGCCCCAGGGGCGTAATGAGGCCTGACGCCTAGGGTATTATTGCGCTTAGAAACGGGAAATGGGTAAATATTAATGAGACAGAGACACAAAATAGTTTTTATAAATGAGTTGTGACACTTAAATTTACTACAAAATAGTGTCGGAGAGTGTGACGGTGATCATTCTGATCATGGGATGGCAGTTAATGGTTGGGAAGTGGCATGACAGGGCTGTTTTTTTTTAAACGTTTTCTTTGTGCACTTCATTTGGTAATGAGGTACAGGATGAAAAAATGAGATGTTGCAGTCATTTACTCGCTGTGACTGAGGAAGTTCAGTAAAATGGCAGACTAACAGGAGGAGATCAGCTAACTGCTTTATTGTTTGTAAGTAAGAAGCAACATGGCTGCAGTTGCTTTTTCAATGTCTCTACTGGCCCAGTATTATTAGAACTATATGAGGCAGCAGAGACTGGGACTAGATATTTCCAGTCTCTGTTGTCTCATACTGGACCGGCTGATTGGCACTTTAGCCAATCAAAATGAAGCTTTATAGTCCCATTTTCTAATAAAAATAAACACATGCCTGACAGTGGCTTTCAGCTAATCAGGATGCTTTATTTTTCAAGCCCATTTTCTAAGAGATGGCAATGTTGACAATTTGGAGTGAAAATATTAAAAATGCTTGATGTTACAAGCGCACATGAAAACTAGGTAACACACGCTCGTAACAGTCTGTTTGTTGGAATTCTTTCACCAAATTTTTAACATAGGCATTTTGGGATCTCTGCTCATGAACAGTGGTGGCAGGATTTTCTTAATTTGTCTCAAACGTTGCTTTCCTACAGTGACCATGCCATTGTGCGCCAGATGCGCAGAACCACATTTTGGGTAGGATATGAAAAATTACAGCTGTACTGTTAATAACATAGTCATTTTGTGGAATTTTTTGACCAGCTGTTTAACATAGGCATTCCGGGACCTCTGTTCATAAACAGTGTCACTGTGATTTTCTTACTGTGTCCCGAACATTGTTTTCCGACAGTGACTGCGTCACTGTGCGCCAGATGTGCTAAAACACATTTTGGGCATGATGTGGGAAATAACCACTGCACTGTTCATAAGGAGGTGTGCAAAAATGGCAATGTTGAAAATATGGAGCAAAAATATTACACATTCTCAGAGTTACAAGCATGAGTGGGACCTGCACAACGCACACTCATAACACGGTCATTTTTTTGGAATTTTCTCACCAAATTTGCAACATGGGTGTTTTGGTAGCCCACCTCATGAACAGTCACATTGTCATTTCCTTAATCAGTCCCAAAAGGCGATTCCGCAGTGACTGTGAAATCTTCTTCAGGACCCAATACCAACATGACAATGACTGAATTCATGAGGTGGGTCCCAAGAACCCATGTTTAAAATTTGGTGACAAAATTGAAAAACAATTGAGATATGCACAGACAGAGTAGGTGCTATAATGTAAACTAAGACTTATAACATAGAAATGAATAATATTCTAATTTACTAAATCAAAATAGAAGTGTTTAGCCTCCTCTTCTGCCTGCTGTGTTAGTAATGCTGCCTGTAACAAGGCATTGTACCACTATGTAAATGGATTATGGTGGAATGTTATGCCACCAGCACCAGGTCATCCTCCACAACTCACCCATGTTTTCTGTCATGGTGTCCTAGTTGTCCCCGGCCCCCATGTTACTAATGTGCAAGCATGTGCCCCTTTTGTATATTTGTATGTCAAAAATGAGAAGTTATATGTACTCTGAGTTCTTTTTTTTTTTTTTTGAAATTTTGTTTTTTTTATTGTTTCATTATACCTTTTAACAGATACAAGCTTCATATTTAGGACATACCAACATAGTTAATACATAGTCACATAAGGGAAACTTATCCCCCATTTAATCCTAGGATTAGTGATTCCCAAATATTTTGATACAGCATGTAGGGGTATTTCCATTAAAACGTTTACAGTTATATATTCAAAAATAAAGCTGTGTAAGGTGAGCCCAAGAGCAGTGTGGCTAATATGTTTAAGAACTTAAGTTAAAACATTATCTGCCCAACTGTATGCCCCCAAGTTAGGGGTTATCTTGCCACACTATAGGTCTAAAAGTCCAAGTCCTCCTGTAAAAGAAATATAGGCAGCACCCCAGCAGTCCCTCTCCTATAGAAAGCCTGCCATTTCTCCGGATTAGGAATGGGGAAAATAAAAAAAACTACCACTGGTATACTCGTGGTCAGTCCAAGACCTAGAAGGAGGAGTAATAAAGAAAACTGCTATATTTCTAAATTTCAATATGGGCCCATTTCAGAGAGAGCAATATGAGGGCAGAACAAACTCTTAACTTTTAGCTAACACAGTATTTGAAAAGAGTCAGTTAAATAAGAGCACAGTAAGTGTTTGCGAGTCTGGCCTGCCGTTCCTCAGGTGTCTTCTGTCCTCCTCAATTCGCTCGAGTCTGCACCCCATCTCTTCGCCGCTTTCTGCTGGATTCTGCAAACTTGAGGCCCACTTACTGGCTTCTGTGGGGTCTGAAAAGACCCAGACCTTCTCCAGATACAATCCTCAATCGGGCTGGAAATACCAGAGCATGGGAGATGTTCACTTGTTTTAACCTTGCCCTGATCGCATCAAATCTCTTCCTCTTAAGGCGGTGGCGTAACTAATATCTGGGAAGAAATGGATCACTCGGTCATCCTGTAGGATAGGCTCTATCTAGTCTCCGCATACATCGTGAAGATACGATCCCTTAGTGCCTACACCATCGGTTACTAATAAGAGAGTCGAGGGTTTTGTTGTCCTCACGGTATCTTCTGGGTGTAATCCTGTAAGTTTTCTGTAGAGAAAATTCAATGCTGTGGTCCTCCGGGTCAACTTTGCCAACCACTCCCTGAAAAACATTAGAGGATGGTCCCCTTCGATCCCCTCCGGGAGGCCTAGCACCCGGACATGCGAGGCGCGGGCCTGGTTCTCCAGTGTTTCAAGCCTGGCTCTGAGATTTGTATTCTCTTTCACCAACTGTGCTGTTGCGGATGATGCGGCCTCCATTTTATTTTTAATGGTTTCCGACTCTTGTTTTATTTCCTCCAAAGTAGTTTCAACAACTGAGACTCTCGAGTCAAGGCATCGATCTTGCTATTCAGGTCAGCCATGAAGAGAGTATTCTGTTCAGTTTTAATCCCAGGAGGTCATAGTTTCTCAGGCTCCTCTGACCTCATGACTGCACCTCGATGGGGTTTCTCAACTGCTGCGACGTGTCTGGCAACCTCGCCCGATCCTCCTCCTCTATCTTTCCGAGGATTTCCCATTTTATGTTTAGAGGGATCCTCTTTCGAATGGCAGAGTTATTTTGGGTCTCTTTGTGAGCAATTGAGGTTTTTTTGGATATTTTTAGAAAATTTGAGCTGGAGCTGTTGTTGAGTGCTGCCGTCTTGCCCGGGCTCCACAGCGCCCCCCCCACTCTGAGTTCTGAGAGCATGCTGTTAGGCTTATGCTGCTAGGTCTGACTTCTGAGAGTGCACCACCCACATCAGTCCACACTGGAAACAAAGATCGAATGTTCACTACTGGAAATGGGATTGTGAAGTATGGTTGTTTTCACCCACAAGATGGTAAACACTCCAAACCAAGTGGTCCCACAAACTTGGTCAAGTTACACACTGGTGAGGCAGACAGCAAGTCTTATTTTTCCTCAGCTCACAAGGGCATTGATTTTTCACTAGACAGAATTCAAACATGCCCATTGCTCTGTTAAGATTTCTAGAACATTACATCTTTTCTTTCTGGGAATTTCAGGCGAGGTTCCTCCCACCCTAGCCCCAGCCAGCCTCTATCATGCCATCCAATTGGGAAAACGCATAATGACCGGACCATCCACACTCTCTTGGCCACTAAATGCTTCCACTATAAATGCAAGCTCAGCATGTATTTGTGGTGAGGCTGGGGCTCGGACTGGTGTATTCTAGCCTGATCTCTGTGCACATACACCAAGAGACAGCAACAAAGAAATTGCTAGTCTCCATCTGTACTCTCAGTTTTGTTTAACTTGCAATGCAGACATCTGACTAAAGAAAACCTTTCACTTTCAAGGGTCACAGACTGGAAATTATCTCTTGTCTCCTCACAGGACTGCTAACATTCTTCTGCTCTAATAGCGGATCGCCTCTTGCACTCATAGAACTGCTGACCCACTCTCCTTTGTCTCTGAAATGACAATCTGTTGTCCTGGCATCAACAGTAACCACCACTTTCCAATGGCACTGCTGACATCACACTCATTATGGTGAGATAAATGACTAGGAAGCACAGTGCAGCAGAAACCCGAACTACCCCTTTCCCCACACTTGTGTCCCCACAGTTTCATGCCTTATAATGGCTGGTGGCTCTTGATGGGAAGTGGAAAGCATTGGGGTCCCACCTCCTTCTGCTTTTCAGATTAGTGTCACTGAATCATCTTTATTGATGTTTCACTTGCAATTTAAGTGAATGGAGCCTTAGGCACACTCATCATCTATCAGGCACAGCGTTAAACAGTTCCTCAGGCTGAAGAAAAACTGGAGGATTTTATCACTGGTGCCCGATAAACATAATTTCTCTATGTGGCCTTTTATGCTTTTGTCCGCATTCATCTTGTGCTTTGTTCAAAGTTTACTCTACTTATAATGTTTACTTCTTCTTGGTGAATCATAGCACTGATGAGTATTAATCCACAGTTTCTGTTACAGTTTGCTGGAGTTGTAGTCCTGGTTACTACCTGCGTGACAATCGTATCACTTTGCCTACAATGATCACATCGTGATTCAAATAAATAGCAGCACAAGATGGAAGGGAAAAAGAAAAAATCAAGCAACACACTGCTAAAATATTTTTCCAAGAAACCCCGTGTTGAAGATGTACCAGAAAACACTGACAGTTCACTCAGTGACCGGGATCCTCATGTTTCACAAGTGAATAATCACAGTGACAGTTCTTCAGAACCACAACCATCGTGTTCCACCAGTGTACCTGATAATATAGGGAGTGATCATGCTGGCGCTGCTGCTGCTGGTAGCACTGGCACTTATAATGCACTTGACATAGGGCAGTATGCAGGGATAACTGATGCAACTGCTGTATCTGAACAGCTGAAAATTGATTTACTCAGAAATGTGGTGACCTTCAAATGATTATTCTTTCCGAAAATGATCATAAATTAGCATTTCAGGCTTCATGGTTAAGCAGATTTGTCTGCATGGTGTTACTCTGCAAAAGACAATGGAGCATTCTGCAAAGTTTGTGTTCTGTTTGCTAAAAGTGCTGTTGGAAAGGGATCACATCAGACTTTAGGGGCACTGGTTGATAAACCTTTCACAAAGTGGAGGAAAGCACTGGAGGTATTTAGTCATCATGCAAAAATGGCTTATCATCAACGTTGCCATGAACTGGCAGAAAATTTTTTGAAAGTGAAAGCAGGATCACTAGTAGACATCGCCACACAAATAGATTCCCAAAAAAAAGAAGGCGGTGGAACAAAATCGTAACAAATAGACATCAATTATTGATACAGTGCTTGTGTGTGGGAGACAAGGACTTGCTTTTTGAGGCCATAGAGACAGTGGACCAATACAGTCCTATGATCCAGTACTAACTATAGAAAATGATGTAAATTTTCGTATGCTAATAAGGTTTAAGGCTTATAGTGGAGACCAAGTGCTGCGAGATCATCTCCAAACTTCCTGTCTTAATGCAACTTACATTAGTCCACACATTCAGAATGAGATTGTCACTACATGTGGAGCTATAATCCAGAGAAAGCTGGTAGACAAAATCTGGAATGCAAAATACTTTACAGTCCTTGCGGATGAAACAACAGATATCTCTGGAATACAGCAGCATTCAGTGTGTGTCCGATATGTTGATTGCCAAGTTAGTGAAACTGAACCTTTCACAACTTATAGCGTGAGAGAGAAGATTTCTTGGGTTTTATGCCTGTATATGATATGACAGGAAGAAATCTGTCTGATAATATTCTGAGGTTTCTTGCCAGTGTTGGAGATCGTGGTCTCAACCTTAGTGATATCACGAGGTCAAGGTTATGATGGCGCCAGTAGTACGTCGGGCAGAGTACAAGGTGTACAAGCATTAATTCAGCAGCAATACCCAACAGCTCTTTACTTGCACTGCACTAGTCACTCACTAAATTTAGCTCTAAGCAAAAGTTGCATAGTGCCAGCTATCCGCAATTGTTTAGGGACTGTCAGTGATGTTTGTACCTTCTTTCGAGCTTCTGCACAGCGTATCGCTATCTTAAAAGAACAAGTAGACATGCTCCTTCCCCAATCAAAAAAAGACAGACTTTTACCTCTGTGTGACACTCGGTGGGTTGAACGACATGACAGTTTAATAACCTTTAGTGAGCTGATTTCTCCAGTCACAGCAGTATTGGAACACTTTGTAGAACATGGAAACAATGACTGTTCTTCCAGAGCTACTCAGTTTCGTGCTACAATCAGCCACAGCGAATTCCTTGTTGCACTGCATTGCTGTGTACAAGTCTTCAGTGTCTCACTCCCTCTGTCCAGGTACTTGCAGCAAGAGAACTGTGATATAAGTTCTGCCCTAGCCCATGTATGCAGTGTCAAAGATGCCATACGTGAACTGCGATCAGACTGTGACAGTTCTTTTCATAAAGTCTTTGAGGGCACTCAAAGAACAGCCCATGGCTTGGGTGAAGAGTTACGGATTCCAAGACTAAGTGGCAGGCAGCAACACAGGGCAAACTACCCAGAAGACAACACAGAGCAATATTTCCGAAGAGCTGTGTACATTCCTTTTCTTGACTTTTTTTTTGTCTGAACTAGACAATCGCTTTACCTCTTATTCAAAAGTGCTTTCTTGTTTCAATAGCATCTGCCAGTATACCTAGCTGATGGCTTTGCAAGTCATTTACATTCTGGAGCATCAGATCTTGTAAAATTTTATGAGTCTGATTTTGATTCTGAACAAGTTGTATTGTCTGAAATGAAGCCGTAGAATATAAATGGAAAAATACTGCAGAAAAACCTAAATCTGCAATAATGGCATTTACTCAGTGTGATGCACAGTTTTACCCAAATGTGCACAAGCTTCTGCAAATTTTGGTTACACTACCTGTTTCTACCGCATGCTCAGAGTGATCTTTCTCCTCTCTCAGGCAGTTAAAGAGTTATCTTCGCAATACCAGCTGTGAAAACAGACTTGTTGGTCTTGCACTTCTAAGCATTCACCAGGATATTCCATTGCAAAGTGAGGAAGTGATTGACAGATTAGCGACCACACATAGCCGATGTTTGAACTTACTACTTTAGAGTGTTTGTCCAGCACCAAGAGTGGTTGCAATCCCACATTTCAAGAAATAGTCTAATAAAATGTTTCCAGTAACAACTGATATAGGACCACTATCTCATGATGACTGGTGTGGGACTACTTTCCCACAGCTGGTCTTGAAACAGTTTCACAGGAATACTGCTCTGTCAACAGTTTAAATGAATGTCTGAGCACTGCTCCGTCTGGGACTCTGGCACCAATTCCCAAACTTATTTGGGATCACTAGCTGTCAGACATGTGTATAACTGCAAGCTTGCTATCCAGCTGCCAGTGTGTCACCATAGCATAGTGGTATTTGCACTGGTCAGTGCTACAGTGAACTGCAAAATCCTGCAATCAGGGCAAGAAATACATTTTTGTAGCTGATTGTCCAACAAGGTTGAAGTGCAAGTATACATTACTCATGTTGACTGTCCCACCAACTCTGTAGGTGTCTAGTTCATTTTTTTTTGGAATGTTATATTTCCACTTCTAGATTAGCGCTAATAAATAGTGTACTCTGTGTCTGGTGCACAGACAGTGCCATGAAAAAAAGGGCTTGATAATTGATGTAAAAGCCTAAAACAGGCTTCTAAATATTACCTGCTGGCTGGTAAATAGCCCAGGAAATTATGTCACAAATCTGTCCTCAGGCAAGTGCGCAAAACTCCTTTCTGGTACACCATGACATAGAAACATAAAAGTTGATGTCAGAAGTAGTTCGCTAGCTCATCTAGTCTGGCCATTTGTTATAACCCTATTTTGACTCTCAATTTGTCCTCCGTAGTCAGGGCTCCCTTGTGTCTCTCCAATACAGTCTTGGTTCCCAGCCACTGTTGACCCCCATAACCTCCTGGGGCAGGCTGTTCCAAGCATCCACCAGTGTTTCTGTGAAGAAAAACTTCCTGGTGTTGGTAGAGAACCTCTCTCCTTGCAGCCTAACATCATATTCCTTGGTACAGGAGTTCTTCATGAACTGAAAACTTCCCTGTGCCTGTTAATGCCTGTTATGTAATCAATGTTTCATTCATGTTCCCACCCTCTCTTCTCTGCTCTAGGGAGTACATATTCTCTACAGAAGCAAACAAATCCACCTCTGAGATGTCCCACCTTCTCAAAACTGTACTGAGTATCCCTGGGATTCAGACACCACTCGTGGTGGTCCTGATTTATCCTGCTGAGGGAATATATCAATACATTGTCCTTCCCTGGAAGGTGTATGGCTGATAAGGATACTTTCATGGAGTATGTCAGTAACCACAGCCTCACTGCTTCTGTGCAAAGTTGGGCTGACCTGGTCCCTCCCTGTTTTGTTGATGATGTACATAGTTCACTGTCCTAGCCAGCCAGTATTCATTTTGCTAGTGCTAGGGATTGCTGTGCATGCTGTCAGGATTGACCCACTACTAGCCAGTCATCCAGGTATAGAAAAGACTGTTACCCCCAGTTTTCTCAAACACGCTACCATTACGGCCAGGTACTTTGTGAAGGCCCTTGTAGCAGAAGTTAGGCCAAATGGAAGTGCTATTAACTGACAGTGGCATGAGGCAAGCCTGAATCTCAAATACTTTTTGTGACATGGTCTGATAGGGATGTGAAAGTAAGCATCCTTTAGGTCTAGGGAGGCTAGCCAGTCTCCCATTTGCAATGTGGGACTGATTATTGAAAGAGTAACCATTTTGAACTTTGGCTTCAAAATGTGTCTACAATTCTTAGATCAAGAGTATGTCACCAATCACCATTTTTCTTCCTTGTGAGGAAGTATCTGAAGTAAAAGCCTTTACCCCTTTGACTTGGGGCACTGGCTCCATTGCTTTGATTGCCAGAAGATGTTTTACCTCTCTTCCAGAAAGACTCTGTCTGCAGATCTACCTGGTGCCAAGGTTCTTGTTCTCAGCTTGGGGAATGATCTTAAGCTAAGTGCTAGACCATGACTCCTTATCTCCAGGGCTCACTTGTCTCCTTTATCTCCTTGATTTGGAGCCTGTACACAATGCCTATTCTGAAACGTTTTCCCTTGTCCATGCCTACTGTTAGCCACAGTGACTCAAAGCCCCAGGTTGCCCTTTTACTGGCTTCCATCATATTGAAAGAAAAGTTTTTTCAGAAAAGTTGTGCTAGTTCCATATGTAATGGTATCCTGTGTCTTAGCACCAATCACACAGCCATGAGTTGAATTCACATATTGCAATCTCTCTGACTCGCTTGGTGCTTTTTCTTTTTCACTACACTGGCAGCACTTCTGAGAAGGCTGCTTTGCACGGAAAGGAAGACTAGGCGGGCCAAGCAGTCCTTATCTACCATCAAATTTTATGTTTTTACATGTGCAGCCTGTGTATTCCTACAGAGGATTTCTTTTAATTTGTGCTGCTTGGTGAAACTGCTGATTGCACATAAGATACCATTCTAAAACATTTGTTTCAATAAACATCTTTCAACAATTGACACCACGACGTTGAAGTATCCATAGCACAACCTTACACAGGTAGCAGCATCTCCAGTGATGTGGTGCTAATACTTTTTCACTTGTTACAGGCCGACCCAATGATAGACAGAGAAATTAAATCAGCAGTCAGTGAGGGTAAAGTGGGCATCACTGACTGTGAACCAGGTGTTCATTTCAACTGTTGACTACAATCCAGGTGGTCTCAGTTTCAATCACAATTTCCTCTAAATGTATTTCAGCTTCAAATTTCACTTGAGCGGTGATCATGGTGAAATGATGTTGGAATACTGATTCTACACTAACTGGTGTAAATGGCAATAAAATAAATATGTCAGAAAAACTGTTCCCAGACCAGTAAAGTCATCAGTCTCTGACCAGTTGTCTTGGGAAACTTGTCTTGGGCCAACTATTAAGAGAAGCAGGACCCAGAACAGTCATCTCAGGAACAAACTTACTGCAGCTCAGATCTGATTGAAATTGCATACATAGTAAGGAACGTGTACTGTCATCATCGAATGCATCTCTCTGCACCATGTCATTGCAGAACTCCTGCTCATGAAACTAAATACAACAAAAAGAGTGATTTGAGCATTAAAAAAAATCTTGGGACTGTGAATTGCAGCGGTTGGTTGGAAGACAAAGGCACTATTGAAGACTACTGAGGCAACTGGTTATAGCACTTCAGCTTACAGTGCTTTTTGAAAGCAATCTATTCTCTTGTTGAATAAACACTGCCTAACACAATTTTTGTAACATGAGTTAAGTTTCTCAAAGAAATGGAATGTCCCGACCATTCTTCAAAAGATTGCATATTGAAACAGACTGGGCTGACTTATGACACCTTCATGAATGCTACTACACTATCCTCCCAGAGGATAGGTACCACCAACGATGTCTCTGGAAAATCCTCCCGATCAAGTGGCAAGACCACCACACTAACGTCAGTGTTCTCGCTGAGGCCAATGTCACCAGCATTGAGGCAATGATCGTCAGACATCGATTCTGCTGGACTGGACACTGTACACGGATGCCCAACTCTCGACTCCCCAAACAAATTTTATACTCCCAGCTCCATCATGGCCAGAGATCCCATGGTGGTCAAAGGAAATGCTACAAAGACACACTGAATGCATATGTCATGAAAACAGATACGGACATAACAAGCTGGGAGGAGCTGGCCACCAACCAATCTCAATGGCGCCAGAACCTCCATCAAGCAGGGGCCTGCTTCAAAGAGAAACGCCTTACCCTTGAAGCCAAAAACAGAGAGCATAGGAAGGAAAGGGAAAGAAACCCCAGCCAGCGGGCAGCTCTCCCACATGGAAACATCTGCAATTTCTGCAAATGAATCTGTGGCTCTAGGATTGGATTACTGAGCCACCTCAGGACCCATCAGTGAACCATGGAAGAGATCATCCTGGAATTGAGGGCTCACCGCCGATCCTCCCAGATGCATGACACCATTGCAGATAGTCAAATTCCATGGAGAAGATAGATGCTGCTGTGAATGAAGAGCCAGTGAAAAGCTAGCTTTATACTGGATGAGTCCACATAAGACATCAGCAACTGCATGAATAATCCTCATTCTGGCCCCTAACAGAACATGAAGAAAAATGAAGACAAGAAGACACTAAATTGTAAGTACGTTTATTTAACACTCATATTAACATGTTTAACAACATTTTTTTTAGGCAGTAACTTTACTTCAAATGTCTCTCACAGGCTGTAAGGGTTGGTGGTGGTGGTGTGGTTAATCATGGCACTGTTGGTCAGTCAGTGCACTACCATAGGTACTTGCAGCCTTGTTGGCAAAACTGCATATTGTACAGTATGTGGAGTGAGAGGTTGATGGCACTGTTGGACAGCCAGTTGTCCACAACCATTGGAGGTCCTACTGACTGTAAGGCCAAAAAGAGTTTTCCACACCCCTGATTCTTTTGTAATAAAACATTCCAATGAAATTAGCAGTGTGGAACATGTAACTAAACTGTGCTTTTACTTAAAAAAAAAAACACTAAAACTCACCACAGAGCATGTAAACACTATAGAGCTTCTGGGGCCTAGCTGCCCCCAGACATCCAGCAGCAGCCTTTATGTAGAAATATTTCAAACATCACAGTATATTACAAAAACTGCATAAGCCTAACAGTTCAATCTCAGAACTTAGAGTACATATAACTGCTCATTTTTGACATACAGATATATAAAAGGGGCACACGCTTGCACACTGGTAACATTGGGGGGGCAAATAGGGCACCATGACAGAAAACATGAGGGAGTTTAGTTGGTGGCCTGGTGCTCACGCCATAATATTCCACCATAATCTGTGTACATAGTGGTACAATGCCTTGTTACCAGCAAGCATTACTAACACAGCAGGTAGAATCACGGTGGTTGATCTCACTGTTAGATAACCAGTTGTCCACAACCATTGGAGGTTCTGTAGACTTATGACAGTCACCGTCTCCCACAACCCTGATCCCATGTGAAAAAAAAGATTTCTCATGAAATTAAGGTGGAGAACATGTAACAAATGTGTGTGTTTTCTTCCAGAAAACCCCCAAAATTCACCACAGAGCATGTACACACCCCAGAGCTTCTGGGGGCCTACCCCCGGCTTTTATCTGTCCTGTTTCACAAATGTCATATTTAAACACCCCCCAAATAGAATTCTGGCTACACCCCTGATCCTAACAGCAACCATCCTGCTACTTTGTAAGACATTCCATAGCAAAGAGTTCCAGTGATGCCTGTTCCCAAATAATAAACACATTTAAAGTGTTAAATGCCAACTTCATTTTCTCAACAAGGCAGTTCTGGGGAGACACTAGTACCTGACATTTAGTGATTACGTGTCTGTTATATTATTAGAATTTCATCTCTGTTTAATTCTCTGTGGAGAAAGTACCAAGCTGCTATTGTTCTAAGCTATTGTTTCCCTCACTCTGGATAGTGCAGGACACTCCTTTACCCATCAACTGTGTACCCCCACCCCCAAATTCACAGGATAATTTCCTAGGTGTATAGTGTGCTGTACAGATGATATAAGGTAGTGACAACTGAGTGATGTGCTCATTCTACACAGGGAGCAAAGTCTACAACAAATACAAAACATCCCGATGTTCATTTAGCCCAATAAACAGATGTTCACAGAACAGCTAGAACTAGCTGACTTTCTTTTTCTTCCACATCTAGCAAGCTAGACATTGTTTCATAGGTGACCCCACCCCCCAGAAAAAATGAGAAATAAACCTTTTATTTAGTTGGAATTGCCTTTACAATTTAGCACATTTAGAACATTACACACCTCAGCTTGATAAAGAAAAATACACATCCATACATACATATTCAGAGGCAGAAAATAAAATGATGTAATACAGTCCAACAATGCATTTTACAACACCGCCAGCTATGCCAGATAAACAGTCACGCAATCACTCACTAGCTGAATAAATGTGAATTGCTTGAAAACTGACTGCAAAAGAAATGATCATTCCATGTAACACAGTCTGTACTGAAAAATTTACTAAGGTAGCATCAGTGAGTCATAGCTTCTCTTGGGACCTCCCTGCAATGAGTGATAACTATGACTGCACAATATACTTTTGGTGAACTTTATTATTGTTGCTTTAAAAAAAACACTAGCCACATGACAATGACAGCACTGTCAGAGCAACTCCGTAAATTTCTCTCTCCATCACCCTCTCCTTCTATCTGTCTGTCTCTGTCTCTCCACACCTCTGACAGTAAACACCATGAATGTCAGGAGCTTAAAAAAATAGTAGATTTAATTGGTGTATATATTTCGACATGTCAGTATAGCTGTTTGTGAATTTCTGCATGGAAATCAATAGTAAAAATACATAAATCTCTGCAAGATATGTATAGATGACATATATGTAACTGTGCCTTTCAATTTAATGAACAATGCATTTGGAGTGGCACATTCTGCACTATAAATACTATTTTTATTTCCACTCCTGATATTCTTACTGAATATTGTGAGACATGTGGGGGGGGGGGCAGATAGAGAAATTACACATGTGTGCTGACAGTGCTGTCATTATCATGTGGCTTGTTTTTTTAAAAGGAACTATAATAAAGCTACTTAAAATTCTAGTGTGCAGTCAGAGGTGTCATACCTTGCACGGAGGTCCAGAGTGGAGCTGTGATTCTTTCAGTATAGATATGGAATGCACATTTCTTTGTCAGACAGTCTGTTTGCAAGCAATTCACTTTTCTTCAGCTAGTGAGTAATTGTGTGACAGTACTTAATGTAAGTCCTATACCTTTATAAGGGTATATACTATGGTACTTTTCTTAACAATATTGAAAGAAGATATAGTATTAATATAAATAAAAAGTTATAAATGAAAGTTGAACCAGCATAATATTTTGTGATGATTTGCACATACAGCACATTATGCTTTGCATTATGGAGGTATGTGTGATTTTGTATTTCATAGTATTAATATGCCCCTTTTATGGTGAACTGTATTCTTTTTTTAAAGTAGCAACATAGCTGGTGCAGTTTAAGTTACATAGTGTTGACCATTGTAAGCTTAATAATGGGACAATTTTGTAAGAAGTTATCTGAAATGTGTAGGAACTTGAAGCCAGGTGCAAAATAGTGACAGTAACAGTAATGCCTGTACTGGTGTTTTCCAGGAAAAATTAATAACATTTTCATTAAGAGGATACAGGTTCCCCTTGGCCCCGTTGACCTCTCATTGACTGAAGCAATGGAATTAGGTTGCTGATCTGTGAGAAATATGTTGTTGCCTTAGGTGTAAAGAATTACATCTCTTTTCGAGTGCATGGCGGATTCATGTGGCCAATGCATGAAAGGGAGCATGGTTCTGACTCAGTCATCAGCCAGGCATTGGAGCCTGAGGGTCTGTGCTAGGAATAAGTTTGATTGTTTTTATAATAATAGTATGAATTGATGTTTGGTACTATATTATAATAACGTGCAGGAGCTTTTTCCCTAAGAAAACACAGATTGATATTTGCCATAATAACTAGCTGGTTATTACAGCAAACATGCACCGGGTTTCCCTGACTGTGAGCATGTGCCAGCTACTCTCTCCCTTTGCTCACGCTGGACACCTGCCGCAACAGACACTCAACGGTAAGTGAAACCAAAGATCTCTTTTTTTTTTACTTTATATAACTGCTGTGCCAAAAAAGCTCCTGCCAGCAATTATATAAAATAAAAGATTGGGCGGTGTGTAAAACTCTCTTTTTAACATACCCTCAGTGTGGGATGCTTCTCATAAACCCATTGGGCTTCGCCCTCAGGGTTTATGTAGTGTTCCTCACCTCGGGTGTGTGTAAAATCTTGTAACACACACCATCTTATCCTTTATTCTCTATATAGAAAGTAATAATAATAATAATAAAAAAGGCAATGTAAAAATCACAACATAATTTGATAAAACAATAATCTGATAAGAGCATATTAGTTCCACTTGACCCATGTGACCTCCCATTTATATAGTTGGTGAATATGCACCTAGGTTTAATAGATAGATATGGGTTAAACCATGACCAGCAAAATGAATAACTTAGTTTTATTAAATAGCCATTCTGTTAGGATTGTGTGTAAAGTGCCCTTACCTTATTATTTCTTTTGTATATCAAACAACTGGCACTCAGTTGATATTGTAACAGAAGGGAACTGCTACAAGCTGTAGAAGTAGCTTAACAGTTACACATTAGGTCACTGCGACTCCCCATGGCTTCCAAGCTCTAGTTCTATATGTAAGCAATAAGCCATGACAGGGTGTGCATTTCAAGGATTTTAATGCATGCTGCAGGGTGTGCTATGGCATGAGGCTGAAGGTCAAGTGTCCTTATATCCCTGGAAAGTGCATTAAAATTCTTGAAATGCACACTGTGGAGTGGCTTATCACACTTATAAAATGGACCACCATGATAAAATCATTAGTTTGAGTCACTCTGATAGGGATTACAACTTCTTAACTATTTTCTAACAAGTGTATAATACATTAACTCTAAAACTGCTAAAATATTGAAAAAGTAGTCCCTGTTAATGCATCAATAACATATTTCAGCAATAGATTAGTACTTTGCAGTAAAAATATTTATTAGTAGTGTAAGCTGAAAATAT
Source organism: Neoceratodus forsteri (assembly GCA_016271365.2). NCBI lineage: Eukaryota > Metazoa > Chordata > Ceratodontiformes > Ceratodontidae > Neoceratodus > Neoceratodus forsteri. The sequence goes on along the minus strand of JADMNL010000022.1, from coordinate 628,911,810 downwards.
ATATTTCTCTGTAACATGTAAATTCTCATATGAATGCACAGCAACATCTGTAAATTTGTAAAAATAAGCAGTGTTTAAAATGTTATTTTCATTAAATTGTTGTAATGTAGTTTATTTGAAGGTGACATTCTCTTATTTATAGGACTGAGGTGAAATGTTGGTAAGAAAAAACATGTTACCTTGCATTTCAAATCAGTACAAGTACTGTCTCTTAATGGAAATGTGTTCAAAACTTTAACCTGCCATGTTGCCTTTTTTGGTGGTAGTGGAAGTGGGGTAGGTGATATATTTCACCTGAAAATACTCATATGTAATTCAAATGTCCTTGCTTTTATAAGGAGTGTGTTTGAGTAATCTGGATTTGCCTCTGCCTATATAATAGTGTTTTGCCACCATTTCTCTTTGATAATAAAGTTTATTGCCTACTTTCTTCTTCCTGTTTTTTTTTCTCTGTTTTTCTACACATTCAAGATATGGAATTTTGTTATGGAATGTTTACCATGGAACACAGGGATTCAAGATGCTCTGTTCCACTGGTGGAATGTTCCTCTCCTAACATACTGCACACTCACAGACACATAACATATAGAATAGTGTATGGGTAAGCATACACAACAAGGCTGTGTTTCCAACAAAGGTTTATGATGACATCATACAGACCTCGAGAGCGAATCTCGAGCGGTCCCATGATGTCATCACAAAACTGAGATGGAAATACAGCCTTGCTGTGTATGCTTACCCCTATACTGTTTTATATAGTATATGGTAAGCTTCGATTGTACACTGTAAAAAAAAACTAATGAAGTGAAAAGAAGCTGACACATGGTGGAATGTTTTAAAACTCACATTCATTTTGAACACTGTAACAGTTTACAACTTTGTTTTTTTTTTACAGAGAAATACTTCAAATAGTTCAAAGGATATGATTTTCTGTTCAAAGTTCCTGTTAGAACAACAAAAATGAGTGTCAGTGCTTTACTGTAGCGTTTACCCCCCCACACACACCTCTGCCCTCCTGCCTACTCTACCCACTGATGACTGCCAAATTAAGTTAAAACAAGTGAGGACTCATCTAGTCTGAGTCACTGGAGTCAGAAATTATGGCTGTCCATCTGCACTTCACTGGTTTTGTGAGTGCTGAGGCGGCAATGACAGCGCAAGCCTGTTCAAATGTTAGAAATATTGTTGCACTGTCGATGTGATGTCAGAACGACAGTACAACATTTTTGACCTTTGAACTGTACCACAACAGCATTTCAGCAGCTGCTGAAATCGGTGTACAATCGAGGCTTACCATACACTATAAAGGCCTCTTCTACAGCCACAGACTCAATTATCTCACTGTCAGGGCAAGCAGAACAACTTTCCCAGGTAAGCATGGTAAGGACAGAAGAGGGATTTTTCACTGTCAGCAAAGAAACAGTTGCAATGGAAACTATTAACAATTTTTAATGTTTCTAATTTGTTTACATGTGTAAGGAGAGTGTGATGATCAAGAAAACAACATTTAATTCATTTGTTTTTTGATTTATTTAAGGTAGTTTTATTTTTAGTGCCCAGTTGAAGGTTTTTATAGTGTAAATATAGCAGCCATGTTTGTGATGGAAAATCAGCTCTGGTTGTAGGGGTCCTGATGGGAGATAGTTTTGGTTGTTGAATGACTGATTTGCTCATTGTGTGATGTGGTATAGGACCAGGATGACTGTTCGTTTATAGAGATTTAATATAAGGTCAGGTGACATCTCTTGGCCAAAGAGATTTCTAGATTTTTTTCTTGCCATTTTATAATAGTATCTAATAATGTTACGTATGCCATCTTACTGTTTTAATTTTTCTGCAGCTCAAGTGTTAGGTCCAATTGGACAGCATTTAGGACAGTTAGGAACTGCTGTACGAAGATGGTTTGGGAGGTTGAAACAAATTATTTCCACACCGAACTGGACTCTTCCCTCAGATTCTCTGCTAAATTCTGGAAAACGCTCAAGGATATAGAAGGTTATGCATCTTCTAACTCTCTGCCTGGTAAAATCACTTCTGATTCCACCATGGTGACCAATAAACATACAATCCTCGACCTTCTCAATAACCACTTAGCCTCTGCAGACCTTGCATTCAATACTTCCCTGGCCGGTAACCTCTGCTCTTAACTTGGTCTACAGGATCCAGACAACCTGGACACTAATGTCTTGGTGAATGCCACAGCCTTCACCTTTCAGCCTGTATCTCTGAAAGAAGTGAAGGATTTTATTTTACAGCTGGATTGTAGGAAGAATGCTGGCACAGGCTTAATTGATCCATACTTCCTAAAACTTAGTCATCACATCCTGCAAGGTGATATCCCACATATTTGAAAATCTGCCCATGTGATCCCTCTCTGTAAATCTGGTGATCCAGGTGATCTGAATAACTATAGACCCATTTCCCTACTCCCTATATTTTCTAAAATGTTGGAGAAAATAGTTAGTACACAGCTTAGGAAGTTCCTGGACTCCTCTAATCTGCTTAATCCTCTGCAATCAGGATTTAGACCATGTCATAGTACAATTTCAGCCCTTGAAAAAGTAACTAATGACTGGCAGGGCACCCTTGATAACAAGAACTTTGTATGTGCAGTACTCCTGGACTTAAGCAAGGCATTCAACACTGTCGATCATGACCTGCTTTTACATACTCTCTGTACGATTGGCCTTGACACCGCTACTATGAGATGGTTCTCAAACTACCTCGCAGGTTGTCTTCAGCAGGTAAAAGCAGAAGGGGAATTCTTACTGCTGAAACCCTTGTCCCACAAGGCTCCATATTGGGACCACTGCTCTTTGCACTCTACATTATTAGTATTGACTCGGGATTAAAATCCACAAATATTCATCTTTTCTCAGATGATACAATCCTTTACATTAGCAGACATACCCCCGAAGCAGCCTGCTCTGACTTACAGCAGCAGTTCAAGCAGCTCCAATTAAATCTACTGAACAGAAGCTTCTTTTGAATGCTAGAAGACTAAGGTGATGCTTCTCTCTCCCCTAATCTATACCCCTGATCCTGCTACCTTTGGATTCGTACCGAAGCTTACTACTCTCCTAGGTGAATCATTAGACTTCATATCCAGTTTCAAGTGCCTGGGGATCTGGATCGACCGTAATGTCTTCTTTCTTCTTCATATCGAGGAAATAATAAAAATGTTTAAGCAGAGACTTGAACTATTTTATAGGATCAAACACCTGCTAGCTCAGGATGCTAAAAAAGGCTGATCCAATCCACCTTTCCTATCGATTCTGGACTATGTTGACTTCCTTTATGGCCAAGCTCCTGCATCTGCATTAGCCAGACTTGATGTGCTGTATCATAAATCCATAAGGGTTATCTCTGATGCACCATATTCTATGCATCACTGCTCTCTCTACACCTCAGTTGGCTGGTCATCTCTCACTTTCAGAAGGCAAAGAAATGCTGCCTTCTGGATTTATAGAGTAATCACAAAGAAGTTGCCTATGTACATAGTTGACTGTCTATACCTAAGTACAATAAGCAAGTATGCATTAAGAAGCTTCACTTATATCACCTTATCCGTATCTAAGGTCAAATCAAGATTTGACAGGTCCGCTATAATTTTCTGTCTTCCCTAACTGTGAAATAAATGTGCAAAAACTCTTAAGGTGGTCCACCCTATCTCTCTGGCCTCATTCAAGACACTTTATTCACGATCTATCAAAGAGGCATGTAAATGCTTCCCCTGATTGTGACCTGGTATTACCTGTCTGCAGTCTCCTCCCTTGATGCACTTGACACCATCCTCGCTAAATAAAGTTGGTGCCTCCCATCCTTTTGTATCTCCTCCTTCCTCCTGTCTTCTCTGCATCCTGCTCTTTCTTCCTCCCTCCTACTATGCATAATGTCCCCACTTCCTCTTCCCTCCCAATATGTGAGGCGCTCAATGGGTATCCTTGAATTTATTTATATGTTTCCTCAAGGATACTCTTTTAGTACTGTTTGCAGGCATTTGTTTATATTGCAAACTACAAGTTACTTGTACATATTGATTATAGACTTTTTTGCCTTCTCAGACTATTGTTCTTCAGATTTCTGTATTGTATAAGTCTCACATCATTATGTATTCATCCTGTGTACCCATATTCTGCATTATGTGTACTGTTTTCTTATTGTACCTTATACTTAACTTCCCAGGTCCACCTTGAAAATTAGTTTACTCAATAGTGTTTCATCTGATAAAATTAATATTGCTTGATTAATTGGAATCTTTTGCAACTAGCTGCAACTTAATTTTCCATTCCTGTTTCATGTGGTATTGTGTTGGAACATGCTACTCTCTGTAAGGCTGGGCACTTGATCACTTAACATGTTTTGGTTCATATATGTCTACAAATCTACTCTGAAGTTAGCTGTATTTTACTTATTTGTCTTTATTATTGTATATGTTATGTTATTTTTGCCTATGCACCAACCAGAGGTGCAAAGTAATATTTGCCCCCTTTCATTTTATAGCTACTCCTTCTCTTCCATTCCACTTTCTGTTTTATTTTTATTAACTTCATTCCTCTCAATTGAAGCTGAATATCTCTACCCTTGTTGTGCTCCATTTATTAATCTGTGTTTCTAGCAAAATATGTATGCTGATACGGTTTAGTGCCAGCTTAATTTCTGCTCCTTTTTCTTTTCCAAACTTTTATTTTTTTTTTATCTTTCAACACACGCTACTTTTCAAGCTTGTTTTTTTTTATTTTGGTGTAATCTCTTTAATAAATCAAATGCTTTCTATCCACCCCTCCCAAGTTTTTCAAATGGCACAGTTACTTATTGTTTTCCTTTAGATTTCTGTGCACCCACATCATAACCAGTTGTTGGGGTGACGGCCTGGTAAACTTCCTAAAAGCAAAACTTAGCATCCCTCCCCATGTACAGGCAGTCCCTCACCTTTTAGCCCAAAACTGCATATATCCTGATGCAGGATCATTGGAATGGCTTGCTTATTCATATAGGGCTTGGTGCAATGCATGCAAGCCATTGGCCTGATGTTTTTGTGTAATAGTAGGTTCATGGTACAGTCAGAATGGATGATTACATGTCTGTTGGGGCACAGGTTCTTATAAGGAGTGGTTTTCCTTCTAAACATTTATTTTTTGCCAGGAAATTCATCCCTGAGCTGGTAATGGCTCATTTTCAGAAACATCCTGGGCAGGGGAGGGGGGAACAGCACAAAACAGTAAATATTATAATGTGCATACAAAAAATAAGCAAAAGAAAGAACAATAACACCTCTATTAGTTGTTTTGTATATTTATCTGAACTGTTAATTAATTGTTAGTTATGATGTGTTTTTTCCCGGATGTACAGTGTACTGCGGTATTTCTGATTTATACGTCGATCTTCTAGTGAAGACATTGGAGTTGTCTCCTTTTCATAGGTTTCCAGATCATTGATTAAAAAAAATCTATTGTCTTTTTTTTTTTGTATCAGGCACTTCACTTACATACAGCATTACATAGTTACAGCATTTCCAGCTGGGTGGTACATTTTGTTATACTGTAATTCATCAGTTTACTTGTTTTGGTTCTGCCATTTTCATCCCTGATCCTTTATTTTTTTTTCTTTTTGTAGTTTCTATCACAGTCATATTTTCCTTTCACAGCCTCTGTGTCTTAATTAGCCCCAATGCATTGTGTCATTTTGCTACATACTTGCTTCTCCACCTTTCTCATTTTTGAGTTCATGCATGCACGCCAAACTCCTTGGGATAGTGACTTTTAAGGGGTGTGTCACTGTCTGTCCAATGCAGAGTGTTTTGCAAGGGGTTCAATAGTATCACACCAATCATCAGCCAGGCTGGTCATGATGCTGTTTTGCCTGAAGTGGCCTGCACTTGAAAAGAAAATGCCACACCAATCATGTGGTGGCTTTTTCCTTTCATCTGCAGGTCACCATGCAGCAAACAGCTGTTTGCATCACAATCAGCCTGGCTGATGTCTCTTCTGCCCTCTCGCCACCCCACAGGTCCCTTCCTGGAAAGTGGGAGGAGGTGCTTTCCTCACCTTCCTCCTCCACTTCTCATTTTGCTTGTTCTCTCCCACCCATGTGGAGTAGGCTACAGCCTAAGCTCTGTACAGGCTGGGAGTATATAGTGTCCAAAGGATCTTTCACTCTAAGCGCAATTGTGCTAGTGAATCACCCCACATGCTGACATCGGAATGCTCAATTCCCCTGTCAGCATGTATCCCTCCCCATACTCTGGCACACTGGGACCCCACCCCAGAGTGCTGAAATCCATGTTGTGAATAGTTTACCTGTAAAAAAGAAAACAGTCCCATGACATTTTTTCAAACCTGAAAAAAAAGAAAATGGTCCCTTGTCGTTCCTGCCGCCTCCTCCCCCAACCCGCTCCCTCCCTCTGGGCACCCCAACTCAATGCACCCCCTCACCCAAACTTACCTCTGATGGTTAGGAGCAGCGATCTTCTGTGGACTGGGAACACATCTGCACTCTTCAAAAGCCGACTGCAAGCTGAAGAAGATCACGGTAAGCCCTATAAGGGCAATCAGTAGGGGGTTTCAACTTAGGTTGATGTCTCAGCCACTTTTTGGAGTTTTGGTCCCAGATTTTCAATGTGGGGTTCTTGGGACCCCACCTTGTGAACACAGTCACTGTCATTTCATTTCTCGGTCCCGAAAGGTGATTTTGTAATCACTGCATGGAATCACCTTTTGGTACCAATTCATGAAATGACAGTGCCACTGTTCATGAGGTGGGGCCCCAAAATACCCTTGTTGCAAATCTGGTGAAAAAACTCCCAAAAATAACTGCATTAAGAGAGTCCGTGGAGCAGTTTCTGCACATGCTTGTAATGTCATCAGTTTTTAAGATTTGCACTCCAAATTTCCAACATTGCCATTTTTTCACACCCCCTTATGAACAGTATAGCTGTCATTGTTTGCATCCTTGCTGAAATGTGTTTTTGTATATGTGGCACAGAATAGTGCAGTTGCTGTGCAAAATCATCTTTTGGAACAGATTAATGAAATTCCAGTGCCACTGTTCATGAGAGAAGGTCCCAAAAAGGCCATGCTGAAAATTTGGTGAAAACATTAAAAAAAAAAAATGACTGCATTACAAGCGTGCGTTGCACAATTTCTATGCACAATCATAACTTCACCACTTTTTTATATTTTCACCCCAGATTTTCAACATTGCCATTTCTTCACACCTCCTCACGAACAGTACAGCTGTCATTTTTCACATCCTGCCCAAAATGTGTTTTTGTACCTGTGTCACTATATGGCACACTTACTGTGTGAAATCTCCTTTTAGGATTGATTAACAAAATGATACTGCCACTGTTCATGAGGTGGGGTCCCAAAAGCCCATGTTGAAAATTTGGAGCAAAAATACTAACAAACACAAGGGGCATTAAAGTTTCCAACCATAATGCCCACCCTGTACAGACTGATAAGTATGTAATGAAGTAAACCAGTACTGGAAGAACATAAGAAATTTGTGTTGAGAGTGATGCCTTAAAATGCAAGGCAGAGGAATATACACAGAAAAATATGGAAGCATGTACAACAGCAATATCAACAGTGAACTTTCGGCATTGACAAATGCTTGTTCTTTATTGGTATTTAATACTGTTACTGATGAAGTCTTACTGTTTTTTCCTTTTTCTGCAGCAAAAGTGTAAACTCCAACTGGGATTCTTTGCCACTATCTGCAACTTAAATTTGCATTCCTGTTTCATATGGTATTATGTTGGAAAGTGCTGGAAAGTGCTACTCTCTATAAGGCAGGGAACTTGATCATTGAACTTGTTTTGGCTCATACTGTATATGACTGCAAATCTGCTGTGTAGTGAGCTGTATTTTATTTATGTTTCTTTATTACCATATATGTTATGTTATTTTTGCCTGTGCACTCACCTGAGATGTAGAGCAATTGAACACATCACCTATTGCCGCTGGAATAGAGTTTGTTCCCCCCACCTTTCATTTTATAGCTACTTCTCTTCCATTCCACTTTGTTTAATTGTTATTAACTTCATTCCTCTCACTTAAATTATGCATTATGTGGAATAACTCCCATTTGTCATTTTTTTTACAAAAATTGTCAACTGTGTAGATGCATTTGTAACAAGCATTTGTCAATGCCGAATGTTTGCTTGCTAGTATTAGCATTAGAAATGCAGGAGTTAGACAGATGCAGAACAGGAATGGCAGTGAAGTACTGAACTTCACATGAACCCCACCTCCATCCTGTAGAGACGGACAGGATTTGGGGTAAGTTTTTGGGTCATCACCCATGACGGTCAAGCCATGTCACCTCACCCTATTCTGCAGACACCGACATGTGTTGAGCTGTGCCTTAGGGTGTTTGGCTTTACAGTCACCCCATTCCATAAGGACATACATTGAAATGGGTGCAGTATAGGAGAATGGGGTGAAGTCTTGGGACAAAGAGTCCAAGGTACACCTCGATGCCTGTCAGTGGCTGGGGGGGGGGTGGGATGGCATGAGCAGTACAGTTGGCAATCCAAAAGCACACCCTGATGCCTGTCTGTCTGTACAGGGTAGGACATTATCGTTAGAAACTGTAATGCCTCGGGTGTTTATTGGTATTCACAGTAAAAATTTTGAACATGGCCTTTTTGTGACCCCACCTCATGAAAGCATTTGGAGTGTCTTGTCATGAACAGTGGCAGTGTGATTTTGCCAATATATCCTGAAAACTGACTTCCAACAGTGACAGTGGCATTCTGCACCACATGTATGAAAACACAGATTGGGCAGGATGTGAAGAATGACAGCTGTACCATCCATAGGGAGGTATGAAGAGATGGCAATGTTGAAAATGTGTAGTGGGAATATTAAAAATGCTTGCACTTCCGAGCATATGTAGAAACCGCGCAATGCATGTGCATAACACAGTCATTTAATGGAGTTTCATCACCAGATTTTCAACATAGGCATTTAATGACCTGTGGTCATGAACAGTGTCATTGTGATTTTGTTACTGTGTCCTGAACACTGATTTCCCACAGCAACCATGGTATTCTACGTTGGAACTGCAAAAACATATTTCAACCAGGATGTGAAAAATGACAGCTGTACTGTTCATAAGGAGGTGTGAAAAAATGGCATTGTTGAAAATCTGGAGTGAAAATATTACAAATGTGCAAAGTTATAAGCGTGCGTGGAAACTGTGCAACACACGCTCGTAACACAGTCATTTTATGGACTTTCATCACAAAATTTTCAACATAGGCATTTTAGGACCTCTGCTAATGAACAGTGTCACTGTGATTTTTGTAATGTGTCCCAAACAGTGATTTCCCACAGCGACCGTGCCATTCTGTGCTGGAAGTGCAAAAACACATTTCAGCCAGGATGTGAAAAATTACAGCTGTACTGTTCATAACAAGGTGCATAAAAATGGCAATGTAGCCAATCTGGAGTGAGAATATTGCAAATGTGCGAAGGTACAAGCGTGCGTAGAAACTGCACAACACAGGCTCGTAACACACTCATTTTATGAACTTTTCTCACCAAATTTTCAACATAGATATTTTAGGACCTCTGCTAATGAACAGTGTCACTGTGATTTTCTTAATTTGTCCCAAACATTGATTTTGCACACCGACTGCGCCATTGTGCGCTACATGCACAGAAACACATTTTGGGCAAGATGTGAAAAATGACAGCTGTACTGCTCATAAGTAGGTGTGATAAAATGGCAATGTTGAAAATCTGGACTGCAAATATTAAAATGCACGCAGTTACGAAAAGTGTGTAGGAACAGTGCAACGCATCAGAAACAGGTCATTTTAGAATCTTCCACCAAATTTCTTCAACATAGCCATTTTAAGACCTCTGCTCATGAACAGTGTCACTGTGATTTTCTTAATCTGTCCCAAACATTGATTTCACACACCAACTGCACCATTGTATGCTACATGCATGGAAACACATTTTGGTGAGATGTGAAAAATGACAGCTGTACGGTTCATAAGTAGGTGTGCTAAAATGGCAATGTTGAAAATCTGGAGTGCAAATGTAAAAAATTTGCCAACTTATGAGCGTGCATAGGAACTGCACAATGCACACTCGTAACAGTCATTTTTATGAATTTTTCACCAAATTTGCAACATAGGCTTTTTGAGAGCCCACCTCATGGACACTGGCACTGTCATTTCTTTAACCAGTCCCAAAAGGTGATTCCACACAGTGACCGTGAAATCACCCTTCAGGCCCAATTAACGCCATGACTGAGACAGAATTCATGAGGAGGTGTCCCAAAAACCCCATGTTGAAAATTTGGTGCCAAAATCAAATAAAATGCCTGAGATATGCTTAAAAGTTCAAAAAACACTATCTATCCCATTATACAGATTACCGGCATTTCCTCAGTTGGCGGTCAGCTTTGAAGAGTGCAGGCGTGTTCCCGGTCCACTGAAGATCGTTCGCGGACTTCGGAGGTAAGTATGGGGTGAGGGTGTGGGAAGGCAGGGTGCACAGTGGGTGGGTGTGGATTGTGGGGGAGGGGCCAGGAGACTGCGAGGGCGTTTTGTTTGCAAGTTGTAAATAAAAAAAAATCATTACAGCGGTTTTCCTTTGCAGGCGTTGGGCATGCTGGGGGTGGGCTCCCAGTGTGCCACCTGAACATTGTTTTTTTGGGTGGTATAGCCAATGGGGGATTTGACACCCTTGTCGGTACAAAAGCAGGGGGCACAAGAGCTCAGGGGGATTGGGCACCCCATCGATATCTCACATTACTCTTTGGGGAGGCTGTTGCTGATGGGGAGTGGGCTCCCCCATTGGCACATCACACAAGGAGTGGGACACTACTGCCAATGGGGAGTGGGCTCCCCACTGGCAAGTCAACACTGGGGATAGATGCCAACGGGGATTGGGGCCCGTCGGTAAAACACACATCTGTGGGGAGGGCACATGCTGCCATGGGGATTGGGAACCCTCGCACTATGGTTCAGGGAAGAGCAGCTTGTGAACATGGCGGCAACACACCGCCATGTTCACAAACAATATCACACCAGCAATGTTCCACCCAGCAATGCCAGGTCACTCCTCATTGCAGCAATCACTGAGGCTGCAGTGATGAGGTGGCCCATGATTGCTGCAGTGAAAACGTTAGAACTTGGTGCACCTTCTGGAAGCCATTGTCATCAGCACACTGTGTCTCCATTGGTGCACCAAGGCCAGGACCCCAAATGCAATGCTGCTGTTGGATGCCACACTGCCGTGCCTCCCCAGCCCGCTTCTCTCCTAAGCTGTCACATAATGTTTCTTGTGCATGCGCAAGCAAACGTAAAAAATGAATTATAATAGTGAGACTTTTTGAAATGTTATTTGACTTACCATACTCTTGCTTGTCTGCCCACTTACTTAGTCTTCTACTTGTTTCTGTCCTTGTACTAACTAATTCCTGTTGCTGCATATAAAGCGGTTGTTAATTTTCATATTGTGTGTGCCTGGGGTGGAGCAGCAATAAAAGATAAACTATGGAATGCCCTCAATAACACACCTACCCCAGTTTACTTTTACCTAACATTTATTTCTTAGGCCTTGTACAGTAAGTTCTTCCTTCAGAAGAACAACTGGTAATGAAATGTGCATCTCCTGTGTTTCCCATGTTTAGCATGGATTTGATCCTGGATTTATCTCCATAAAGTTTGTTTTCCAAAAATTGAATATCCTGACTTTTGTGTGACTTTTATATTCTGCCTTCCTTACTGATAACCAGACTGACCTGTAGTCACTGGTACCTAGATTGAGTTCTACATTAATGTCTGAGATCCTGCTGCTGTTCATGAGCACCAGGTCCAGGGTTGCTTTGTCTCTGGTGGATGAGTCCACCAATTGATTTAGTCCTGCCCCCTGCAGTGTGAACAGGAGTTCTCAGCTCTGCTCTGTGGATGCTGTGTATGAGATCCAGTCTACATCTGGTAGATTGAAGTCCCCAACAAGTAGGAACTCACCCTTGTCTGCCATCAATGAGATGGCTTCCAGGAGCTCTTTGTCAATCTCAGTTTCCTGGGTTAGGGATCTGTATACAACTCCCACTTGGATACGCCCTTGTCCCCTACTCCCAGGATGAACCTTAGGGCCTCTGCCTTACAGTACTTCCCTTGTATTTCTATTGCTCAGATTCCCTCCCTTACATACAAAGCCATCCCCCTCCCTTCTTTCCTACATGGTCCCTCCTGAACAGTGTGTGACCTGGGTTGCTAACCTCCCAGGAATGGTTTGCAATGAACCAAATTTCTGTAACTGCACCCAGTCCAGTTTTGAGTCCACCATCATGGCTGTGAGGTCCAGGATTTTGTTTGGAAGACTACGAGCATTGATGCACATTGCCTTCCACCCAGGTAGTCTCTGCGCTGTGTCTGCTTTCCCTGTTCTACTTTGCAGTTTTTGTGTCTCGTTCCTTTTTTTGCATCTACCTATTGGATCCAGCTGGGCTGTTTCCCTATTATCACAGCTTTAGAGTTCCTTCTGGCATTCAGGCACTGAACTAGTTGATGGGGAAGGGGCAGTTGGATTCACAACAGGAAGATCTTGTCAAATGAATCTGATAGATTTCTTTGACTGGGTGACAAGGGTTGTACATCAGGGAGGGGCGGTGGACATGGCCTACCTAGATTTTAGAAAGGCATTTGACACAGTCTAGCACAAGAGATTACTAAAAAAGTTGGGCAAGCTGGGAGTGGGTACCAAGGTGGTAAACTGGGTCAGAAATTGGCTTAGCAATAGGACACAGAAGGTGGTGGTTAACGGAGTTCAATCTGAAGAAAGGAGGGTAACCAGCAACAGGGTTCAGTGCTGGGACCAGTTCTCTTTAATGGCTTTATAAGTGACATTGCAGAGGGACTTGAAGGAAAGGTATGCCTCTTTGCAGATGACACCAAGATCTGCAATAGGGTTGATAGTCCAAAGGGTGGTTAAAATGAGAAGAGACTTAGGCAAGTTGGAGGAGTGGTTAAGAGTGTGGCAGCTCAGCTTCAATGCCAAGAAGTGCACATCTGTGCACTTGGTAAGCATTAAATCCATCGGAGGAATATACAATGTGGTGGGGGGGTACTTACAATAACAAAACTGGAAAGGACCTGGGGTAGTCATAACAAATTATCTAAAGGTAGTCAAACAATATGAGAAGGCAGTGAGGAAAGATGTAGGGATGCTGGAGTGCATAGGCAGTGGTATTACCAGTAGAAAACAGGAGGTGGTGAGCAGTTGGTGAGGCCTCATCTAGAGTACTGCATGTAGTTCTGGAGACCACATTTCCTTAAGGACATAGACAGGGTAGAGGCAGTCTTGAGAAAGGCAATGAAAATGATACATGGACTTCACCAGAAACCATATGAGGAGAGATTGAGGGAGCTCAATATGTATACTCTGGAGGAAAGGAGGGGGGGATATGACCGAGACATTCAAATATCTCAAGGGGATTAACAGAATTCAAGAGGCAGCATCTTTCAGAAAAGGAGATGTGCAAGAAAAATGGGTCACAACACGAGGCTAGAGGGGGGCAGACTCAGGGACAATGTAAGGAAATATTTGTTCACAGAAAGGGTGGTGGATGCATGGAACAGCCTTCCTGAGGAGGTTGTAGGGGAAAATATGGTAGACTAATTCAAGAATGTATGGGACAGCCAGAAGGCAACACTAGTGGTAGGAAGGAGGAGGTAGGCTGCAGATTAAATAGGATCTGGAGTTTATAAAGTAGGTAGGAAAATGGGCAGATGAGGTGGGCAAAGCAGTTTTTATTTGCTGTCAAATTCTATGTTTCTATGTAAATGCACAGTTTAAAAAAATGTTTTAACAAATTGGTCATTCTCATATATGTTCCTTTGCACAAAAACTCTATCCTGAAATGTATCATAACACCCTTATTACAGATGCAATAGGAGTAGCCCTGAAGCCATCTTGTGAGCACAGAGCACAGTATAGAAGGAAGTTTACCGGATACCAACTTGACTTTTAAATACTGGAGGTGAACAGCAATAAGTGCTTCTTCACTGCACTAATTAAAAGATTGGTCAGTAGAACACGGCATTGTCCACCATGTTCATGATGACCACGGAAGTTTTCTGTTCATGCGTGTACGACTCATGCATGCATATTGAACTCTGGCAGCACAGTCTTAACTAAAATGACCACCAGCGTTTTCTGTGCATGTGCCATGACTTGCACATGTGCACTGAACTCTGGAGGCCATCTTGGACATGGGGAACTTGCCAACATGCTGCCGGAGTTCAGTGCGCATGCGCGAGTCATCGCACATGCACAGAAAACTTCTGCAGCCATCTTAAAGGCAAAGGCAAGGAAAGCAAGGCACATTCTATTTATCTGGTGCACAATCCCAGGGGCTCTGAGCACTGTACAATCAAAAAACAACAATGAAATCATAAAATAAAATATAAAAATACTTAAAAACACAATAATTAAGGGTTTAATATCTACCAAAATTTACAGAAAACCCTATAATTCTAAAAGGCTGACATGATCACACTACCAGACTGTGTCCGGGAATGCCCGGCTGAATAGATAAGTCTTAAGGTGAGCTTTAAATGCCTCAACTGAAGGGGCCTCCCTTACTGATCAAGCAGCAAATTCCATTGGATGGGGCTGGCAACACAAAAAGCTCTGTCTTCAGCAGTTTTTAACCTCATCCTGGGAATCACCAGGAGGCCCCTAGAGGAGGATTGAATGGAACAGACCTAGGCAGCAGGTGATAGAAGGTCCAACAGGTAGCCAGGGGCCCAATCCATGTACGGCATTAAAGGTGAGCAAGCCCACCTTGAAGAGCACTCTCCACTGAACAGGCAGCCAGTGCAGTTCACGCAGCACCGGTGTGACGTGACAGAATTTAGACTGTCCAGTCAACAATCTGGCAGCTGAATTCTGCACTAGTTGCAGTTGGCAGAGAGTGCCCCCCGAGACCCTGAGGTAGAGTGCATTACAGAAGTCAAGCCTAGATGTCATGAAAGCATGTACCAAGTTGGGGGAATCTAGGAGTGGAGCCAGGTGTTTGATCCTAGTGATATTCCTAAGATGGAAAAAGCTTGATCGGACAACGGACAACACCTAATATTCAAATGACAATCTGCTGTCCAGGAAAATGCTGAGATCACGCACCCTAGAGGAGGCCTTCAATGGGACAGACTCCAGAACTAATCCTGTGTCTGTCCCAGAGGCTAACCTCTCATGCCTCCTGTTCGACTCCAACACCAGTACCTCCATATTATCGGGGTTCAGTCACAACCATCTAGAGGCCATCCAGTCATTGATCTCAGCCAGGCAGCTGTTAAATACTTCAGCGTCATTGGATGTCTCCAGGCAAAGGATAGATACAGGTGGGTATCACTGGCTTAACAATGAAACTCCAAGCTGTAATTCCTAATGATCCCACTCAGGGGTAGCATGTACATGGTAAACAACATTGGTGACAAGTCCAAACCCTGAGGTACTCCACAAGACAGAAGGCTAGGGGAAGAGGAGAAATTCCCCATCACCATCCTTTGCCTCCTGTTTGTGAAACAGGACTTGAACCAGTGGATGACAGTGCTAGTGAGTCCACAGAATTACCTCAGGTGGTTGAGTAACACACAATGGTCCACCGTGTCAAAAGCTGAGGAGAGATCGAGGAGAATGAGAATTGTCTCCTCTCCTCGGTCTCTCACCCTGAGGAGATCATTGTGCACCTGAACTAATGCAGTTTCTGTACAGTGTCCAGCATGAAATCCAGACAGCAGTGGCTCTCAGATATCAAATGCCATGAGGTGTTCTCCCAGCTGATGCACCGCAATCTTCTCAACAACCTTTCCCAAAAATGGTAGGTTGGAGACAGGTCAGTAACTCACCTTGATATCAGGGTCTAATGATGGTTTCTTCAGAAGGGGTCTCACCAGTGCCTCCTTCAAGTCATCTGGAAAGACCCCCTCTGACAAAGAGCACTGGACAATCAAGGTGAACACTGGGCCAACAGAGTCAACACATCCCATTAAGAAATGAGTCGGCTCTGGGTCCAGTTCGCAATATGTGTGCTTCAGCCTCAAAGCCACCTCAATGACAACAGCCACCTCCACTGGTTTAAACCCCCCCAGCCAGGAGGGGTGCTATGTAGACAATCCAGGTGACCACTGTCAGCCATACTGTGGCTCGCTGGCAGAATTCCCTGCCTGATTGCAGACACCCTGTCCGAAAAGAACTGAGCAAACTCATTGCACAAAGCCTCATAAAATGCTTTTTTTGGCTGTAGACAGGCAGGATGTAATAACCTGTTCATAGACCGAGAAAGCACAGCTGATTGTTCTTCCCAGCAGCAATCTCCCTGGACAGGAACACTGCCTTCTTATGGTCGATTGCCTCGGTACACCCCATAGTGTGTACACAGGGCCAGTTTGTCCACCTCCAGTCCAGTCCTCCACCAGCAGCGCTCTAACCTCCAATCCTTGATCTTTAATGCATTGAGCTCTCTCTCAAATCATGGGGAATTCGAGTGAGAAGATCTAGGTCATGCATGGACCCATGCAAGGGAGTCAAGTGCCCCAGCCATCATCCTATTATAGGCAGCGACTACTTCACTCACACCCCCCCCGCATGCACTACCCACACTAGATAGGTCCACTACCACCAAAATACCCTCTGGGATCAAACCCCTCAAAAGGCGGTAGCTTACCATCTCTGTGGGGGGAGGGATATTGGGGGGAGCCCTGAGCAGGAACTCCACTGTACAATGATCAGACCAACTGAACCAATCAGTCCTGATGTTGTCAATCTCACACCCCAGCGAGAAGACCAAGTCTAACATGAGACCACCCTGGTCAGTCACAGTACTAACTGCTTGTGACAGGCCCAGAGATGTCATCATCTGGAGGAAGTGATAACCCAACCTAGATGATTCATCATCAGCCCACACATTGAGGTCCCCCAGGACCAAACACCTGGGGCCTCCAATGTCTCACCGACAACTAAATCAGGCAGGCGGTAAACCAAGAGAATCCTGCCACCTGTGCCCAGACCACCATGGATGGCCACACATTCAAAAGAACTCAGTATTTTCACTGGGTGCATGGTAAAGCCAAACCCAGATCGAAAATAGATGGCCACAACCCCACGCCTGCGTTCTACTCTGGGGCAGTGTGCAACGGAGTACCTGGGGGGGACTGAGGCCTCTAAAACCATGCCTGCACCATCCTCCAACCAGATCTTGGTAATGCAAGCTAGACCAACCAATGAAACCTGATCTGCAATAATTGTGGTCTTATTTCTGATCGACCTGGCATTGCATAGCACCGCCCTCAGGGGATTGGCAGACAGTGCTGTGTTCCTCCATCAGCTCGAATACAGCTGTACTGGCTCTGGCCAGAATTTGTTTTTAGCATGATCGGATTCATAATTATAAAGAAACTTGGTTTCATCATTTTAGCTACAGTATAGTCTGAAAAGATTAAAACTTGTATTTAAAAAAAATCTTTATTTAGAATACTGTTATACTGAAATGAAATCACTTTGTAGTGACTGCTATAAATTCAATACAAATAGTGCTTAACACATACAGTAGGTAACAGTAAAGAACTAGCTGTCAAATCCACATAAATAGAATGGGTATTTATGGAGAACCAAACATTTTAGTAAACAAATGAAGCACACAAAATATCAGGCACTCACTATTTGCAAATCTTATATCGATCCTCAGTTCACAAATCAGGTCTCATTATTTGATTCATGATGAGTTTGTGCCCCTGCAGTCTCAAACTCCCAGGCTATTGCTTCAATTCTTTAGTCAGCTTTTACTGGGTTTGTAAATTGAAATGTATATCCTCTATAATAAATCTGGTCACAACCTGGCATCAGTACAGAATGCACTACTCCCCAGCTTCCAAGTCTGGCTTTCAATGCATCAAATGTTTTTCTGCATGCCCAAAATCACATAAGGCAAAACCAGGAACAGATGGAGAGTTGCTCATTATAAGTTAATGACTCTGTGGCTCTGGCAGCTGCCAGGAGACAGTCCCACACAATAGAACTGGCTGTTACCAGCAACAGTGTCCTGGAGCGGTCTCGCTGGGCATCTACACTCCTAGATGATATTCAGGATGCTTTAATAAAACAAGTTTGGAGAGTGTTCAGCTGTCCAGATTTAAATTCAGTGCTCCTGGGAGCCAACACTGAAAAAAGCTCAAGTTGTCCTCTCCTTCACTGCGTTCAAGCAGCAGACAATATGAATCTTTGAAGCCCATTTTGCATTCCCCAGAGCCCTCCTGCCAATATCATAGTTTGGCATTTTCCTGGACCATCTTGGTTTGTTGCCTGCAATGCTTGTGTGTGGCATGCCATGATTTACATTCAGAAGTTTAAAATGATGGATCAGTAGTTTGGGCAGATGTAATGGTAACAGAAACTGACAAATACAGCAGCTGATCCAAATGATCACGTTGCTGTAAAAAAAATTCTACTTAAGAAGACAAGGTGGTAAGGTACCTTTTGATCACTATTTGAAAAGATTTCTGGAGAATAAAGGGGGAAAAAAGAATAATGGAGGGGTAAAAAATGGACTTCCACAAACACAGATTACTAGTGAGAAAAAATTCCCCTTAAGAGACCCTTGCCAGGTGACGAGGGAGAACTGGAAGAAAGAGGGAAAGTGGTAAACAACCCTAATGTCTGTTCAGTAAATTCATTCAGCGTTGCTCACTTTGAACTAATGATGGTAGAAATGGCAGCCATAAAAATCATAAAAATCTCAGTGTTAAATTTCCTTGGTTTGTTCTAAGGAACTGAAACAGGAGTCATGAACATGAAACAAAGATTAATGATGCTGAAGCATGAATCAGTAGTACTGAAGATGGAATAGAAAAAGAAACAGGAGAGGGAATACACCAGGCTGAAAGGCTGGCTAAAATTGAAAGCAAACTTGAAGATCTTGAAAGCAGGGGTCAAAGTAATAACCTTCAACTTTTGGACTAAGAGAAGCACTAGAAAGAACTGATGTCATTAACTTTGTGAATAAAATGCTTCTGCAAATTACAGGTCCAACCGACAGCCCTAAATACATAACTGAGAGAGCACACAAGTTGCTGAAACCAAAACCAGGTCCTGATGAGAAACCTCGATCTCTGGTCTTTAAATTACTTAATTTCCAACACAAAACATATACACAGAGAATGCTCTGACAGAACATACAGTATGAATGATATTGGATAAAGATTGTTAATGACCTCCTCCGTAAGGTCATCAAAAAAGAGATGCCTTTATACCCCTGAACTGAAAGCTGAAAGGCCAGTTTGAAATACAGTCTACATACTATTTCCAACAACATTAAGTGTATGGACATCTGTGGGGTCCAAAGACTACAGTGGCTTTGAGGTGACAAAATCTAGACTTTGGAAAGATCTTCACAGCCTTTTAAAAGCTCCTGTTTCAACCCTCAGTCTTGCAAGTGATAGAAATAACAAAGCCTTTTTAGTAGAACATGTTAGCTTTGATTATCTGAGTTGAGTATTGTGGTGGAGAAACATTGGATTGCTGGTGGTTCCTGTGTTTCTCTTGTTGCTGTTGTCTGGACCTGATTTAAATGATGCTGAACATTAGAAAGGGCTATCTCTCCTTCACACATTGGACCAAAGTTGATTCACAAAGTAAAGCACATATTCCTTGAATATTAGTATGAGTATACCACTCATACTTTCTGGTAGTGGGAGGAGCTTGGGGACAATTTCCTGTTCCCACCCTGTTGAAGGAGGTGGAGGCTCTTTGGTATCAGAGATGGACAGGGTAATTAAATGGATATGCTTTAGCCAAAATATATTAAATGCAGAGCTGATTTCTGTGCCAGTAAGGAGAATGCTTAAAGGTAAATGTTGAGTGCATCTGTGGAATAATACCCAATTCCTGTTGGAAACAGTATCTCTTTAAATATTTCAGTGCTAAGTTAAAAGAGAATACCTGAAGCTTTGGCACTGTAGGAGGTAGGGGGTTATAGCTGGGGTTGGTTGTGCTTACACACCACGACTGTTCTAACTCTGAAGTTTAATACTAAGTTGAAAGATTTATCATATTAGGTGGACTAGTGTGCTGCATGTTGTCTGTTCTTCAATATTCAAATGCATTTACTCTGCTGAGGCACTTTATTTAATACTCTGAAAGTTTTGAAGCAGCATTGCAGCAGGCATGGACTACAGTGACTCCTGACATCTGGTTGGTCTGAAAGCTTAGGCACTGTGTTCTTTTTGTAACATCTAAGTTGGTCCAATAAAAGGTATCAAACCATTTGCTTCTGGAGCAGTTCTTACAAGGACCAAAACGGCAACTAAACTAAATATGTCTGTTACAAGGGAATAACTTAACAGGTGCTGGTATAGTCTGATCTTATAAATGTTTTTGCTCAGTACTGCAATATATTTTGAAGTTTCTTTCTCTATCTCCTACAAGTTACTAGTTGAAACATAATGTTATGAATGAACATAAAGCTTAATTTTCATTACCAATATAGTGGCTAATGCAAAGATATGGTTTAAATGTACTATAAACTCTATGTTAGAACAGAGTTATAAACTCTGCAGAGACGGGCTTGATCCTGGCAAGCTTCACTGTATATTACTAGTTTAAATGATTTGGTGGGGGGGGGTTCTAGTTTTGATAGCCATTATGTAATATGCAAAGTGGGTCTTATGGGTGGATAATAATTCAATACATCAGATTGTTTTTAAATGAGTTTTATGAGGGGGAGGTCAGTATGAGTACTGTTAAGAATTCATATGATTTTAAGGTACTTTATTTCTCCACTGTCCCTCTTTTTTCTGTACAAAGATATATAGATGTTGTCAGCAGATAAGGGCCTTGTGGCCCATCTAGTCTGCCTTAACCCTCTTTCTAATGCTTAAGGTACCCTAGATGCTACAAATTCCCCTTCCCACCTTTCACCTTAGCTTGATAATTACCATGTGCCTATCCCACACATTCTTGAATCCATTAATCATGGCTGCCCCCACCACTTCCTGAGTGAGACTGTTCCATCTCTTCACCACCCTTTCAGTGAAGTAGAATTTCTTTAAGTTCCCTCTAAGTTTTCCCCCTTTTAATCTCATGCTGTGCCCCCTAGTTCTGCTATTTCCCTTAATATGAAAGATGCTCTCCTCTGGTACCCTGTTGATCCCCTTTAGATACTTGAAGGTCTCTATCATGTCCCCCTTCTCTCTCCTTTCCTCCAGGGAGTACATATTGAGAGCTCTGAGTCTCTCCTCATATGACTTATGCTGCATCCTGGACACCATTTTTGTCACCCTCCTCTGTGCTGTCTCCATCCTGCCTGTGTCTTTTTGGAGATGAGGCCTCGAGAACTGAACACAGTACTCCAGATGAGGCCTTACTAGGGACTTTTTGTTGGTTACTGCCATTAAAATCTTCATCTGTTGTAATTTTTCCCTTCTCTGGTGTGCCCCCGAGCCCTTATTCATAAATCCAATAGTTACACATACGTAAATAGTTTGCTATAAAGCATACCTGTTGTGGACAGAGAGACATAATATCCATGGGGAAAACATTTATCACAAAGTATTAGATAATGAACACTAACACCGGCCTGGTGGCACTGAGGGTTGAGGCACTGGATGCCACACCTTGCGCCATGCCGGCGACCTGGGTTAGGGAACGAGCTCAGGTTGTCAGGGGTCAGTAGGGGAGGACTAGGATTCAGTGTCTGATGACAGCTCTCCTAGTTCTGGAGAAAAGGGGTAGATACACATCATGCTCTGGTGGTCCCTGGGGATACCCAGAGGAACTGCAGTGCGTGAGTGTTAAGTAAGGGGGGGAGCACAGCAAGACATCTGCATGTTGTGCATGGACATCATTGCACATCCGTGCTCACATTGGGGAGAAAAGGAAAAAAAAACAGCAGCACAGTCCATGGCAGCTTGATGGCCGCATGTTTCACTGGCCGATGATGCCTGGAACCAGGTGTGTGCCGATATTGGATCCTCACTGGGTGTGGGGGCTTAGGGGGCCCCTCTTGATAGACATAGCAGCATATGCCAGCTGGGCACGTCAAGCTTCAGGGTCAGTGGAGAAAGGAGGAGCAGTGGCTGGATTCATTGCAGGACTGTGGCTACAATAGGTGAGAAAAAAGATATGTGATAAAAAGATAGTGAACACTAACAAAGAATATCATTTAATCAATTGGAATGTTACATATGTGTTTCAGCCATAGAGGCAGCTTTTGTGGCTACCTCAGTCATTATATCCTGGTCTAGCATTCATTTTAGGATGGGTTCAACTTTTAAATTAATTGCCTTCATTGGGGATTGTAGAGCTTTCCAGTGGGGATCACTTCCCACCATCAGTGTTTTGCTGGTCTCGACCTGCGGTTCACCAGTCAATTGATTTTTTTTCAGACCACTTCCTCTCATGAGCTTTGGACACACCATCAGTATGTAACTGTGCAGTGCCAGTAACTAATGATCTTTCTAGTGCTGTCTTTGATTTTCATTTACAAAATAAAAAATTATAAGGTCAAATATTGAGACAGCACAGTGTAGACTCACAGGGGCAACAAAGTCATTGTGGTCTCATGCCACTCTGAGGATGACTTTGAAATTTTTGGAATGAGTACATTAGTAGAGAGCAACAGATAACAGTGATCACAAAAATGACAATAATACACACACACACACACACATATATATATATTTATAAAATGAGCAAATCCTCCAAATCCAAATCCAGTGTTCTGATTGTATAAAACACATCACATGACTATTCGTATATCAGAGCACGACTGCACACCTGCACTTTTACCCACCTCCAAAACAATTTTGACATTTTATAAGTGAGATAAACCACTCTGAGGTGTGTGGTCATGCTCTGATATACGCACACCTTGGGCTGTTGACACACACCAAGGCATGCGATATCACAGCGCTGACGGCACACCTCAGAGTGGTTTATCTATTACATATATATATACATATATATATATATATATATATATATATATATTTTCTGTGCAAGAACTTTGTTAAAGCATCAGTTAGGGTTCTTCTACAGCGAAAAAGCAAGGAAATTTGATTGAAGGGTTCCACCCTTACCCCACTCCACCCTGCCCCCAACAGGCATCAGGGTGTGCGTTAGGGTCATTAGCTAACTCTCACCCCATTCTCTACACTGCACCACCTCAGCTTGTTTACACAAAGGATGGGGTGAGAGTTAGGTCGATGACTCAACGCACACCCGATGCCTGTTGGTGGGGTGCGGTGGGGTGTGTGCAAGGGTGGGAACCCTTAAATCAAATTTCTCACTTTTCCTAGAAGAACCCTAACTGATGCATTAACTAAAGTTATTTATAGAATTTCTTACGTTTAAGAAATAATAGAAAATAGAAAGTTACGCAAGTTGGTGGGAGCTTGGGCCCCATGCTCCCACCAACTTGTACGTGTCAGGCCACATTACACACCCAATGACTAAAAAGTACATTCACAACAGCAAGGCCAGCCACCAAACAAATGTTAATCTAGTAGAACAATAGAAAACGCTGTCCACAAAACATAAACTGCACCACACAATATGGCCACAAAAAATATATTGTTCAACATGTAAACACCTCTACTAACATCTACTGAACATGTCGTCAACACCTTCCAAATTTCAAGTAAAAAGAGCAAACCATGTCCAAGATATGACATTTTAACGTATGAGATTTTCATTCGTCAGACTGGCACAGTTCCGCACCTGTTGACATTTAACACACACAACAACTGAAAACTACATCCAAGATATGGCACAAGTTCTGCACCTGTTGACATTTAACACACACAATGACTGAAAACTACATCCATGACACCAAGGCTAGGTATCCTATCAATTTCAAGCCACCACCACAAGCAAAATGCTGTCCACAGAACGTAAACTGCACCACACCATATCTCCGCCAAAAAAAATTTTACAACATGGAAACACAGTAATTTACATCCACAGGACATGCCATCAACACCCTCCAAATTTCAAGTGAAAAGACCAAACCGTGTCTGAGATATAACATTTTAACGTATGAGATTTTCATTCGTCAGACTGGCACAGTTCTGCACCTGTTGACATTTAACACACACAACAACTGAAAACTACATCCAAGATATGGCACAGTTCTGCACCTGTTGACATTTAACACACACAATGACTGAAAACTACATCCATGACACCAAGGCTAGGTATCCTATCAATTTCAAGCCACCACCACAAGCAAAACGCTGTCCACAGAACGTAAACTGCACCACACCATATCTCCGCCAAAAAAAAATTTCCAACATGGAAACACAGTAATTTACATCCACAGGACATGCCATCAACACCCTCCAAATTTCAAGTGAAAAGACCAAACCGTGTCTGAGATATAACATTTTAACGTATGAGATTTTCATTCGTCAGACTGGCACAGTTCTGCACCTGTTGACATTTAACACTCACAACAACTGAAAACTACATCCATGACACTAAGGCTAGGTATCCTATCAATTTCAAGCCACCACCATAAGCAAAACACTGTCGGCAACACGTAAAGTGCATCACGGAATATCTCCACAAAATAAATTTTCTCCAACATGTAAGCACCATAATTCACATCTACAGGACATGCCGTAAACACCCTCCAAATTTCAAGTAAAAAGACCAAACTGTTTCCAAGATATTCAATGTTAAGGATTGATCAAATTTCCTTATCTATTCCATTATAAAAAATCTGGCCATCTTGTCCTTCCCTCGTGATCAAAGATGGCGATCAAAGAATCTCATGATCAAAGAATTTGCAGGCTCATGATCAAAGAATCTGCAGGCTCACAAACAAAGAATTAAAAATCTTATAAATCAAAAAATTGATGGAATTGCAGTAAACCACCACCATGGTTCAACAGAATGAAGCCCTCTGATTAAAACCCACCCTCATTTGACTTCCTAGGACACCCATGGGCTGAGAAAATTTATTTTCAAATTGGGCCATCTCATCCCTAGCTCACAATGCACGATCGCGATCAAAGAATCTCATGATCAATGAATTTGCAGGCTCGTGATCAAAGAATTTGAAGGCTCATGAATAAAGAATTAAAAATATTATAAATCAAAAAATTAAAGGAATTGTGGTAAACCACCACCATGGTTCGACAGAACGAAGCCCCCTGAGTAAAACCCACCCTCATTTGACTTCCTAGGACACCCTGGCCTGAGAAAATAGATTTTTAAATTGGGCCATCTCATCCCTCGTTCACGATGCGTGATCGCGATCAAAGGATCTCACGATCATAAAATTTGCAGGCTCATGATCAAAGAATTTGCAGGCTCACGTACAAAGAATTAAAAATGGTAAAACACGAATTTTTCACCGATTTGAACCAAACCAACAGCATGCCTCGATAGAATGGACCCTCCTGAGCAAAACCCACCCTCATTTGTGTCCCTAGCCCACCCCTGAGCCGAGATATTAGTGTTTTTAGGTCGCAATGCAAGATTGCGATCAAAGAATCTCATGATCAAAGAATTTGCAGGCTCGCAATCAAAGATCATTAGCGAGCCACGAATTAAGATTTTAAAAGCTTATAACTCTATTTTTTGACTAATTTGGATGGAACCAAAGGCATGGCTTGATAGAACGGAGCCCCTTGAGTAAAACCCATCCAAGTTTTACTTCAGAACTGACCCCTGAGCCGAGATATTTGTGTTTTTCCAATCAGAAAATAAAAAAAACAGAATGGCGGATCTCGCAATCAAAGAATTTTAAAAATCCTCGGGGTCAAAGATTCTTGAACCATGAGGCTACAAATTCTTTGATTGCCAGGCGGGACCAGATGGCCAGAACCCCATTCTTTGTTCAGTAAAATAGATATATAAATTTTTCCATTGACTTATAATAGGAACTTAAAAGTGGCATAACTTTTGAACGCCTTAATATTTTTTCACCAAACAAAAAGCGGCATGTTTGGCCACCAAAGTTCTTTCAAACAAGCCATCCTATAGAGTGGCATGCCACACACGGCCATGCAGGGCCACGTCCAATATCCCAAAAGCTGCCTCCAAATATGGATAATTTTGCATTTTACAGTGCTTTCATTAGCAAAGACCGTAAGTCCAACTGAAACACAATTTGGCAAATCAAGAGATCTACCATGCCCCACTGTGTACCAAATTTCAGGCAAATCTGTTTAACGGGCCCAAAGTTATTAACGCTCAAACTTTTGACTTTAGTATGTAACTGACCGCTGAACTCTAACTACAGTGGCGCGACTGCACCACTATAACATATATATATATACATATATATATATATATAATATATAAAATACAAATTCTAATTAATTCAGCTCTTGTGTATTGGTATCTGACCCAGGGATACAAGTTAAGTTAATACATTTTTTATTCACTTCACCTTTAACTACTGCCTGACTGAAACATAGAAACATAGAAGTGGATGGCAAATAAGGACTGCAAGGCCCATCCAGTCTGCCCATTTCTTTTTCTGCCTTATGTTTTCACTGCTTTCACTTTCCTGATCCACATTTAACCACACTGAAACTTTACTGTGCATGCAGTACGTTATCTCAGAACCTGATCAGAAGCGGACAGGGAAATGGTAAAAAACACAAATGTTCAAATATAAATAACTTAAAAACTATAAAACTCCCAAACATCAAACCAGCCCAGGAAATCCTTCCCCATTAACCTACACAACCCTACGTAATTTCACAGCTAAGGATTTTTCATTTTTTATGCAGACGGCTAAAATTCAAGAAAAAAACACCACTGAAGTCAAGGGGAAAAACATATTTGTTTCTCACTTTAATATCTCTAAAAATGCTAAACTGATTTACATGAGCCTTTCAGGGATTGTGGATTCAATCATATACAATAAATCCTGAATGTTTCATGTAAATTTGTAAAACCATTTTTCTACAAGAAGCAAACAAAAAACTGAGTTTAACATAGACGTCACCAGCCACCCTAACTACTGTATAGTGGTGCTACCACAATAATATATATGTAGCATTTTGAAAGCATTCCTCGCTCTATTGACAGTAACCTGACTGCAGTTATGACAAGCTTCTGTTGAAAGTTGTGACATCAGCTTCACAGAACTCCCTCGACCTCTCCTCCCACTCCCCATAACCTGTCAGGTTTCAAAGTTTAAAATGTAAACAGCCCATGTCCAAGAAGCTGTCACTGCGATCAGCTTAAGTGCTCTGCTTCTGTACTCCTGTCTCCTAGAGATAAAGCCCTACCTACCACTGTCAGGGTTTTCTGTAGGTGCTCATATTTCTGCCCTTACAAAAAAAAGAATTTAAAACACAAAAGCCGACATTGCAATCGGCAATCGTGGCTCCCACCCCTGCTTACAGCTAGAAAACTTCAACATGTGCACAGTGCTGTTGTCGGTCCACTGAAGAAATGACACTGTCCACACCTTCCCCAAACACACTGATTGCTTCTGTTAATCACAGTGAGCTTCTTACTCACACTCAGTGCCGTGTTAGTTATTACCTCCTTTCTTTTTTCTTTTCACAAAGACTGCAACTGTATCGGTAGAACCACACAAACAAAAAGTTGAATCCTCATAGCAAAAAATCAGTATGGGAGGGTGGGTGTGTGAACAGTTTTCATCAAGAAATGAGAAACAGAGAGAGACAGAGACAGAGAACTGGAGAAACAAAGAGAAATAGAGAATGGGGGTGTGTGTGGCCAGTGTGGCTGGCTTTCACATTCATAGAACAAAACAAAAATTTGTAGAGTATGGAAGCAACGTTAAGTGGGCAAAGTCACACAGTACAGCAGCTCCACTACTAGTAAATAGAAGGAACAATCGGCACAAATTTTTTTTGTTAGTATGCCTATACACTGAAAATATGGCCAAAAAAATACTTACAATGAACTTCTTAATATTTTTCCTTTTTTTTATACAAACGGGCCATTGTATTATAGGAATAATGCACTCCAGGGTGTGTGTCTTGCTGGGATAACATCACTTTTTGGGTGTTGGACACACTCAGCCTACAGCCTCGTGCAGTAGCACCAGTATAGTTAGGGTTGATGGATAGAAACATAGAAACACAGAATTTGATGGCAGAGAAGGACCACTTGGCCCACCTAGTCTGCCCATTTCCTTACCTAATGGATTAGCTGCAGATCCTAGTTAACCAACAGCCTACTTCCTCCTACCCCCCACTAGAATTGCCTTAAGTCTGTCCCATGCATTCTTGAATTCCCCACTGTTTTCAACTCTATGACCTCCTCAGGAAGGTCATTCCATGCATCTACAACCCTTTCTGTGAGAAATACTTCCTCACATTACCTCAGAGCTGTTACCCCTTTATCTTCAAATTGTGCCCCCTTGTTCTTGCACATCTCTTTTTCTGAAAGATGCTACCCTCTTGGACTTTGTTGATTCCCTTGAGGTATTTGAAAGTTTCTATTATGTCTCCCCTCTCCCTCCTTTACTCGAGGCTATACATCTCAAGCTCCTTTTGTCTTCTATGTTAAACCCAAACTTTGACACCCTAATAGCATCACAATAGTTCACTGGATTTGCATGACATTTTGCATGCATAATGTCTTGGGGTAGGTCTCTCGATGTGGCACATTTCATGCGGATCCATTGTGTGGTTTCTGAGATACAGAGTGTTAAAATTCCTTAAATCCTTAAATGTATGTGTTTTTTGCAGTTTCTATGTCCACCTGTGTCTCAGAAACTCATTTAAACTGCGGCCTGAAATGTTCAGTGTAGAAAGCTTTTGCCTCACAGATGTGCCTTTTGCTGGTTTGGTGAAAAAATATGAATCCATTTCAAAGTTATTACATTTTATTTATTTTTATTTGGATTTTGGTAACTGGGTAAGCCCTCTGAGACCAGAGATCCCTTTTTCAGGGGTGACCTGGAGTTAATTACAGAAAAAGACACATAATAGCATTATTTACAGTAATTACAATAGTCACAATAGGTACACAGATTTACATTAGCAACAGTTTACAGGGGTAACAACAGGTTCACATACAGGCTCTTGTAAGCAATACATGATGTCAAATTGCACACCAGTTAGTAGGGAATTGAGACAACAACAGTAAATGACATCCTTGTTTAGGAGAATCATCAGGGATGAAGGTGGGTTTAGCAGAGTGACGGAAATGAGACCTGGACTAGGGAGCTAATGGGAGCTTTTGAGTTCCCATTATTTCCAATGGCAAAAAGTAGATGTCCAGCATGAAAACTGATTCATTTTTGCAGGAGCTAACCTATTTTTGCAGAAGTGGGAAATCCTTTTTTGATCTGCCCAGACTTTGTTTTCTCAATGAGAGAAACAAAAGAAAACTCATGAAAATGAATGGATTACAAAAAACATCAGAATAAATGTGACCCGTTTAGCTAGATTCTGATGTTTGTTCTTTTTAATTCTGGCAAGAAATACATTTTCTGGCACCCAAAATCCTGGCTGCCCATCTTTGCAAGAGGAGCACTTCCATTGCATTATCAGTATGACAACAGTGGGATTTTCTTGACTTCTTCAGCCACAGCTGGGACTCATGCTGCTGGCTGCAGATTTAGCCATGAGCCAGCATTTTCTCTGGTGTCTGTCTGGTGGCACCCCCCCCACCGATCTGTGTCCCATATACCTGGTGTCTAGTGGTACCTGCCCATATGTTTCCCTGGTGTCTAGTGGCACCCCCACCCTCCGATCCCCATACTTAATTACTTATTTCTTAATTAAATTATTTATATATTTGTATAATCTGACAATAAGATGCCCACTCCCACTGTCAGATGCCCCCCCCACAGCCCAAACCTCATGTCAGCATTTATAAGACCCCACCAGCAGTGTGGACACTGGGGAGCCCAACCCCAGTCTCCCAAATTGTTAACCTGAAAGAAAGAAGGCAGTTCCTCATCATCCCCACCATCCCCTCCACATCCTGACCTCCCACTGAGCACCCACTGCCCCACCCCTTACCCTATACTTACCACTGGAGTCATAGGCTGTCATCTTCTGTGGACCGAGACATGTCTGCACTCTTTAAAGTCAAACTGTGACCAGAGGAATCAAAGTAATTGCCATATACTAACGTACTAACATACTAATCGCCAGCAGATTGGGTCTTACAGTCTATCGAGTCTGCTCAAGCCTCAGAACTCAGGGTGGTTACCGAAGCCACCACTCCTTGCTATATCCTATGTCTCCCGTCCTCCATCTCAGCCCCCCCGGGGCAAGCCAAGCCCTGCATCATCCCTTTCCTATACCTGTCACACCCTCTCTTGAAATTCACCACCGTAGGGGCCTGAACCAGCTCACCAGGCAGCGTATTCCATGGTTCCACCTCTCTCTGAGTGAATTACCTCCTCCTCCTTTCCCCCCAAACCTTCCTTCCTCAAGCTTCCAGCTGTGTCCCCTGGTAATTCTCCCCTCCTTCATCCTAAAGATCTGCTCCCGATTTACCCTATTTATTCCCTTATGATACTTGAAGACCTCAATCATATCCCTCCAATCCCTCTTCTCCTCCAATGAGAACAGGCCTAGCTCCTCTAGTCTCTTGGCGTATGTCATCTCCCCTAGACTTTGAATCATTTTGGTTGCTTTCCTCTGGACCCTCTCCAGAAGCTGGATGTCCTTCCTTAAGTGCGGCCTCCACTACTGTACACAGTACTCAAGGTGTGGTCTGACTAGGCCATTGTACACGGCAGAATCACATCCCTGCTTCTCGAGGTAATCTCCTGTGCGATGCAGCCCAACATCCTATTTGCTTTTTCAACCGCCCCCCTACATTGCTCAGAATTGTTTATGCTGACATCCACCAGGACCCCCAGGTCTTTCTCCCCTTCCATGGCCTTCAGCACTTTCTCTCCCAGGGTGTAGTAATGATTGGGGTTCCCCCACCCAAGATGTAACACCTTGCACTTGGAGGTGTTAAATTTTAATTTCCAGGTGCAGGTCCACCTATCCAGGGTCTCCAGGCCCCTTTGCAGGGCCACCCTACCCTCTTCCCCCTCCACCACTGCCCCCAGCTTGGAGTCATCCGCAAAGAGACTCATTTCACACCCTATACCCTCCCTGATATCTGAGATGTAGGCATTAAACAGTATCAGCCCCAGGACTGAGCCCTGTGGTACCCCACTAATGACCTCCCTAGGAGACAAGACCTCCCCTCTAACCACTACTCTCAGGGTGCACACAGCCAGCCAGTTTCCAGTTCATCTGACCATCAATGGACCTACGCCTGTCACCCTCAATTTCTCCAGTAGTCCACTGTGAGGAACTGAGTCAAACACCTTGCTGAAGTCCAAGAACAGTACATCCACAGGTGTACCCTTGTCTAGTTCCAATGTTACCCATTCATAAAACTCCACAAGGTTAGTTTGACATGATCTACCAGACACAAACCCATGTTGACGACTATCCAGAAGTCCCATACCCTCCAAGAACCCCCCCGAAGCGTTCCTTAAGTATCCCCTCCAGCATCTTGCCTACCACTGACGTCAAACTGACAGGTCTGTAGTTACCTGGCACCTCCCTAGATACCCCTTTATAGATTGGCACCACATGTGCCACCCTCCAATCCCTAGGTACCCCCATCTCCAGTGACAAATTAAAAGTTCTGCCAGGGTGCGGCCAGTATATCCACCATCTCCCAAAGTACTTGGGATGTATGCCATCCAGGCCCGGAGATTTATTCTTTTTAGAGTTTTAAGGGCTCTCCACACCTTTCTGTGGGTATAGCATCATGGTCCCTTCCCCCCTTTTAGTGGATCCTTCCTGGTGTGATATCCTTGGGGCTTCATTTGTCCCTATCCCCTTTTTAGTAGAACCGCCCTGATTTGATACCTCTGAGGTAACCCTCACCCCCCGCCTTAACTGGTGTTCTAGCCCTTCTACCCTCTGCCCCTTCCATGTCCAACATCTCCCATTTGGCAAATTTCCCATCCCCCCAAGTGAACACGGAGGCAAAACACTCATTTAGCACCTCCGCCTGTTCCCTCACCTCCTCCACCCACCCCTCATTTGTCCTCAGTCTGCCAATCTGTCCCTTGGTATTTCTCCACTCCCCAATGTACATAAAGAACCCATTTTCCCCTCCCCATATCCTCTGTGCAAGCCAATACTCTTTACTGGACTTCGCCCGCCTCACCACCGGTGACCTGTCTGGACGTGAGATAGTACTTGTCCTTTCCCTATCCCTCCTCATTTTTTGTAGTCTCTATAGGGCTCTCTTCTCCCTAACAGCCTCCTGAACCTCCACAGACCACCAGCACAGTTTACGTGACCTCGCCCCCTTGCACTTCACTTTTGCACAGGTCATGGCAGACCTTCTGAAGCCCCCATTTAATGACCTCCACCTCATTCTACATCCATCCTTTGTGTAATCCCTTCAAATGATCCTTGAGAATCACCCCATGCCCCTGAAGTCCTCCCTGAAATCCACTGCCACTGTCCTGGACCTTTTCACCTCCTCCCCAAAATTTAGCTGAAACCAGACAGTATCATGATCACTCCCGCCAGGGATCCTCCACCACCAGATCCCATACCAGATCTCCTTCTGCCAGAACCATGTCCAGGACATGCCCATCCCTATGGGTTCCATCACCTGCTGAGTGAGAACATATCCTGGAAGCCATCCAGCAGCCTCTGTTCCCTGGCCCCATGGAAGTCATGGTTCCCCAATCAGTAGCAGGCATATTTAGATCCCCCATCAACACTACTCCTCCCATGTTGGTTCACACTGGCTCTTAATGTTATCCTTCAGACACTAATCCAGCACCTCTCCTATCCCTGGGGCCTGTAGACCACTCCCAACTTGATCTTTCCACCTTCAGGGGTTCGCACGGTGACTCATAAAGCCTCCACATTTCCCTCTGCTTCTTCTGCCCGACTAATCTCTATATTGTCCCTAACGAACATAGCCACTCCTCACCCTCCACCTTCCTTTCTATCCTTCCTGAGCACTGTGTATCCACTCACCTGCAAGTCCCAACCGTGACTAAGGTTAGCCCAAGTTTCTGTAACCGTCGCAATATCTACCCCTCCTTCGCATAGCATGGTCTGGAACTACATAATCTTATTACCCAGGCTTCTGGCATTTAGTAATACCACCCTCCAACCCAAATCTTTATCCCCCTTTACCATACTCCCCCCCGATCTCATATACATCCGCCTTCCAATCTCACCTACATTACCCTCACCCCTAAGGATTTTGCCCAACTCTACAGCAGAAGTCAAGATCCTCCTCGAGATGGTAAGGTCTCCCAGTCAGTCCTCCTGTTACCTCCCCCAAGTTTAAACTCCCACCTAGCGTGAATATAGTCCACATCCCTGTTTTAGGACTTCCTTCCCTATCTGATTTAGGTGAAGCCTATCTCTGGCATACATTCCTTATCCTCCCAAACTCCACCCCAGTCCCCAACACCCCTTTCTCCCCCACTTCCAAGCCAGGCATTTGCCTCTGATCTTCACTTTATTCTCCACAGAAGCCTTTGGTACTGGCAGTATTTGAGAAGGAACTTTGATCCATTATCCTAGCAAACTGGCCATTTCTCAGAACCTTGCCTGAATTTCCAGTACATTATTGTCGTCTATATCATTAGTCCCCAGATGCACGAGGAAGTCCGGTGACCCCCACAATCCTTGCCAGCTCATACACCAGGAATTTGCCCTGTGTACCATCAGACCAGAGATCCCACGACTTTAACTTGGCTGGGTTTTCCTCCCTGCCCCTCCCAGTGTATACCCCTAATCATGGAGTCCCCAGCAGAAGTACCTTTGACCCCATCTGTCTTTTGTTTATCTCCGCTTTGTGTACCCGACCCCACCTCCCTTTACCTGGTTTCTCCTTCCCCTAGGTATCTTCCTGCCTCCTTATGAGAGAAGCCCTAGTCGCCCTCTCCTCCTGTCACCCTTTCTATGCCCATTTTCCTCAGTCTCCCTGATTTATTATCCCTTTACCTCTACATCCACTGCTAGCCCTCTGGCCCTGACCATCACCCATCCCTCTCTCCTCCACCTCCTCAGTCCTTCTAGCATATCTCCTCCCTCCCTCCTCCCTGCGGTCCCCATCTCCATAGCCCTCTGTTGGTACTATCTCTTCTGGGGCCCCCTGACCTCTGTTTCTCCTTGTTTGTTCCTGCTCATGCCCCAACCTCCACTCCTGCTATCTGATCTCCTCCTCCCTTTGCTTTACAATTAATTCCCCTCTTACCCCACTTGAACCATTGCTTGCATTTCCTTTCCTGGACACTAACCCCCTCTGTTTACCCACATCCCTACTTCTAGTCTCAATTTCTCCCATCTCCACACTGCCTCTTCCTCTCCTCTTCAAATCATGTAATGCTCAAATTTATTGTAACACTCTATGCCAGCCTCCTCCTTTTGACCCAATGTCTCACTGCCTGCCCTCCTGGCTGTTCCCTACCCTCTCCTATCCTGCCCGCCTTTTGACCTAATTTCCCACCATCCACCCCTCCAGGCTTCCCCTTTTCAGCTAATCCTGATTTGACCCCCCCTCATACGCTTTGTACCATCAACCCTTTTTCTTCCCTCCCTGACATTTGCGTCCCTAGCTAAGAATCTTCACTCCAAACATCCTCCCCCCTGTCTGATGAGATGTGTCCCGGGCTAGCTTCAACTCTATCCATCTGGCTCCCAATTCCTCTTCCCTTCTCTTTCATCACCCCTCAACTCCTCAGTTGCCTCCTTAACCTGTTTGCCTCTCCCTGGTCTGCAGTTAATGCCTTCAGAGTGGGCAACCTCCCTCCCTCAGGCCCAATTTAATATTGCCACCCCACAGCCAGTGCAACCTACAATCCTTCCAAAGATGCCATGAAGTGTATGAAGACCACCCCAATTGTTCTTCTCTATACATACTGGGATGTTTCTCCTCGCCTCAGTCCCTGCCCCCTGGCCTACTACCCTCACCCCTCTCCAGGTGTCCATTCTATAGTGGAATAAGATCAAATCCTACAGCCCCTATACAGTTTTAACACATCACCCACAGCCCTAAAAAACAATTTGTAATCTAGATAAAACAATTTAACAGCTCATAGTTCTATCTAGCTAAACAGCTTAACAGCTAGTAGTTCTAACAGCTAAACTAGGCACTCTATTTATACATATATACCATAAATTTATAGTAGATCTTGTATCTAAACTGTGTAAGAAGAAAAAAATTTTTGCAGCTAACAGTTCGAACAGTATCCGCACCCCTCCTAGAGCTTGCTCCTGCACTGATTAAAATACTGTAATGGGTCAAACAGTTCTAATAATTCAAAAACAGCTAATTAAAATACTGTAATAGGGCTAACAGTTCTAATAGATTTGAAAACAGCACCAGTTTTATACATTTCGCCTTTCCCAGCACTTATTCAAACAGTTCTAATAGATTTGAAAACAGCACCAGTTTTGTACATTATCCCTTTCCCAGCACTTATTCAAACAGCTCAAGTAAAACCTCCAAGGTTACTGTCCTCCCTTTCAGTTTCTACCAGCCAATCCATTGCCCAACCTCCTACAAGGCACACCTCCTCTGCCCATTTAATAGAGGTCGGGGCCACAGAGGTGTGCAGGACCAACAACTCCCATACAGTCACTGTCTCTAGTCTCTAATTTTAGCTGCCTAGCCTCCTGCTAGGCCCAGGCACCAACCTCAGTTCAAATCTTGATGCCCTGTTCGGTGACTGGTGCGTCCTCCCTCGCCTCCCCAAGTTGCGACTGCTGACTGTGGTTCCTGGACTGTCTCCGGCCACGATGCAGCCAGTTAGGCTAGTTATGCCACCAAATGTGACTCCGACCCTCCCGCAGAGATCCCTCAGCTCTTGTGACACCGACGGGTGGCTGGGCCACGTGAGGTTATGTAGCCTAGCCCAGTTCAAATCTTGGCACTCTGTTCAGTGATTGGTCATCCTCCTTGCTTCCCAAGTTGTGACCACTGACTGTGGTCCCCGGACTGTCTCCTGGCTGCCGATGCAGCCATTATGCAAATTATGCTGCCAAATGCAGATCCAGACCCTCCGCAGGAGGTCCCACAGCTCTTGTGGCACAGGATAAGGAGGGTCTCTTAAGCCTAGTGACAACTAAAACATAAGGGGCACAGTCTTAAGCTGGAGGAGGGAGGTTTAGGAGGGAAGTTAGGAAGCACTTCTTCACAGAGAGGGTTGGGGACACTTGGATGCGCTGTCAGAAGAGGTGGTCTTGTTGAGAACAGTCTGGCAGTTTTAAGAGAGGCTGGGATAGGCATGGGGAGAAGGTAAGGATCATGGGTAGGGAGTATGGGAGGAGTGGTGGGGCAGGGGCAGTAGCTCAAGCTGGGGACCCTGCAATGCAAGCAGACTAGAGAGACCACATGGCCTTCTTCTGCTGGCTTGTTCACATGTTTACATTTTTAAGCAGTGCCGTTGGGCCCTTGAGGATTGGATGGAAGATATGGTGCTGTCAGAATACCATCTCTGAACAGCACATTTCTGGAAAGCAGTAGATAGGGTTAAAAATCTGGGAGTCATTGTTGACTCATGGATGACACTAGAACATCAGATGGTAGCTGTGGTCCACAATGGATTTTCCTTCTAAGGAATATCTCCATGATTAGACCCTAACTAGTGCAAGAGGACCTGGCAACCCTAGCCCATGCCTTTATGACCTCAAGACTTGATTACTGTAATGATCCGCACCTAGGGTTATCTAGGGGTTTCATGTGCAACCTACAGCTGGTATAGAATGCCTCAGTCAGGTTTGGGGGCTGAGGTACCTTACAGAGATGATATCACACCTGTCTTGCAGAAGCTGCACTGGCTTCTAATTAGGTGGTATACCACCTTCTAGATCATTTTGTTAACATACTACTGCTACACAGGAGGCAGTATAGCACAGTGGTTTACAGTTCTGAGCTACAAACCTGGAGACGTGGGTTTGAATTCCACAACCCCCACTTGCATACTGTGTGACCCTGAGCAAGTCACTTAACTTCCTTGTGTTCCCAGGTTTCACTTGGAAACGAGCTTCGGTTTAGTGTGCCTTTCCTGGTTAAACAATTTCCCTTTTTCCTTAACATACAAAGCCCTGCATGGATTGGGCCCTGCCAATTTAAAAGACGTCTTAGCTTGGTATGCTCCAAGCTGCTCTCTCTGCACCACTGAGGAGTTGCTTCTAGCCATCAAGAGATCCTATCTGAAACAATCTGGAGATGGGTGTCCCCAGGGGACTGAAAAGTCATCTTTTGAGTTAGCCTATGGGCCTCCTGTCTGATTTTATTGGTCTGTACCTCTGATTTTTTTTTTAATTTTATTAACTCTAATGATTTTATTGTGTGTTTAATTATTATCTGTATGTCATCTATGTTAAATGTCCTGAGCCCCTGGGATAGGGTGCTATACAAATACAATTGCCTTGCCGTGGTTAATATAATTGTTTATTTGGACATGTTTGAAGTAGTTTACTACCCTAAATGTATTGTTTTATGTATTTTTTTTGAACTAGTAGTACTTTTTTCCCTTTTAGGGTCCCTTGTTAATGTTGCCTTTTTGTATAACATTACTTATCAGTTCCAGAACCCAGTGATATCAGTTGGGTGGAGAACTACAGAGAAGTTTTTCATGTAAGTCTTCAGCTCAACTGAGGTCACTGGTCCTGGAACTGTTAAATAACTGAACAATTAATATTGGGAGGACTGCATTAAAAAGGACCTTAAAAATGAAAAAACAAATAGGACTATTTCCACACATCTGACAATAGAGAGGTATTTTACAAATTAAAGGCAAAATATGGACAGTAACCAGATCATGGTTAACACAGCCCAGGGCTCAAAGTGGTGAAAGTGTTAAACCTGCAACACAGAATATTATTAGCAGCTTAGTTCATGTCAATTAACCATGAAACTTTTTTGCAAAAATGACTCAGGAAGCAGTCAAAGGCAAAGCAGCTGCTCATAGAAACGAGGCCTGACCCCGCATGCACTCTCCCTCTCTCTAGCTAGTGACCATGTTCCTACTGAGAGTGGGTCAACATGCAACCTGACAGAAAAATGATGGATAAATTAGTCCAGCACATATGGAAACCATCCCAGTCTCTGTCGAAAAGGAAAACTTCCTCTCTAACCCGCAGCCCACTCAATGAGGAGAAACAGCTTGCAAAAGTTGGAGTGGCAACCTCTGAATGAGATAAATGGCTGTTGTATGTGTATGTGTGTGTCTGTGTAGGTGTGCTTATGTATATATGTCCATATGCGTGTATGTATTATACGATGCATATTGCATATTTGTGTTTCTACATGCATGTTTACATGCACATGTGCAGGTATGCATAGGTGTTTGCATAACATAGCACTATGATGACGTAAGGGAATAAGGTGCATCTTATCCCCACCTCCTGATGTATGGTTGTGATTATAACCACTTTCAATATGCGCATACATCCAAGCTCATCAGCCAGAATGTTGCCCCACTCAGGCTCTGTAACCTGCAATGACATTCTCCTGCAGGAATCTGACTAGTCCTGTTTTAAAAGTCCAAACATTGCCAGCTCTTACAACCTCATAAGGTGGGCTAATCTGCATGTTAACCACCATCATTGTGAAATAATGTTTTCTGATGTTTCCTCTAACCCCCCCCCCACACCGCCTGAGGGCAAGCCCTCCAGTTCTGCTAGCACTCATCGACATCTGTGTTATCTTCTTTAGTACTGGAGCAGTGTGTGTGTGTGTCAAACAGCTTAGTTGAAATATCTGCCAATTAAGTCACAGTAAACATTTTGAGAATTAGTTATGTCATTCCTACATAGTCTAAGCAGCTACATGTGCACATATCTAAATGGGCTGAAATGTGGCAAAGTGTTCCTTCTAAACCTTTTTCGCATAGCATTTTTTTACATGCCATGTAACTTTGACTCCTATATCATATCTGTCAAAACAAATGCAGAAACAAGATTTCCTTTTAAAATATACAGTCTCAATCTGATTGCAATATGCTGGACTCTGCAACAGGTAGGTGAGAGCAATATAAATCCAAATGACACTGAGGGTCAAAAAGAGATGCATAAATGCAAGCGCTCCATACCAGGACTTAGTCTTTGATGATTGTGTCTGTTCTCTTCGTCAGTATCCACAAACTGCATCCAAAATTGTGGAGGCAACAATACAGGATGCAGTTGTGTCCAAACAATGTACTCTATGCCATCCTCTCACCACAGTAGTAAGGCTACTCCTGCGGCGTCAGGGACCCAGGCTTGAAGTATGCTTGGCCATCAAGGGCCGGCAAGGGGATGCTCTCTCTTGCTTCGGGAAGAGAGGGCAGATACAACTGCCACCACTCTGCCACCTGGCTGACCACAGATGGTGGTGCAGTGGCAGTACAAGTGGGAAGAGGAGACACTGGTCAAGGACTATGTGAAACATGCTCTGCATGCATCAGCATGGACATTCTCCCACTGCTGTCACGGGGGGACCACAACAACAACAACAAAGAAAAATGTAAATCTGCCTTAAGCAGAATGGGCCCAAACGTGCTCGGGCCTCATCCCCAACCACTACCCACTGGAGCGGAACCCCATTAACTGCTAAGAACAGATAA
Source organism: Neoceratodus forsteri (assembly GCA_016271365.2). NCBI lineage: Eukaryota > Metazoa > Chordata > Ceratodontiformes > Ceratodontidae > Neoceratodus > Neoceratodus forsteri. Next base: position 628,872,228 of record JADMNL010000022.1, on the reverse strand, counting down.
AATACTGAACTGTACACATAAAGACTTTTTTATATGTGCACTTTGTGCCCCTAGCCATCCCCTGTACTAGAGTGCTTCAGGAGTTCCCCAGATATATCCGCCCCAGCGCCCACACACCAGCACTCACCTGCCTCTACATAGTCCTGGTTTACCCCAGGTGGGGTCGAGGTGAGGGATGTACCCCATCAGTGGTTATGTATCAGTGGTGTGGTGTGGCTGAGCCCAGATATACCGCAGTGTGTTGCTGCCAGCGTTGGAGCCTTTCCCTGTTTTTCCCTTGCCCTCCCACAAGGCGCTGCTGGCTGGGATGCCATGAACAGACATGCACAGCAAGCAGCTGCATGGCAGCAGCCACTGTCTTGCACCACCATGCAGTTGTAGCTATGGTCACCCAGGTGGCACTGCTACAGCGGCAACGCTCTGCCTCCATTCCTCCCTGGAGAAGGACAGCATACCCCTAGATGCTCAATCCTCCTTCCTCCTGTCCGGCTCCCGACAACACAGGCTCATTCCCAAACCTGGGTCACCAGCAGCACAAACTACAGATGGCAACTGACACAGACCCTCCTCTCAGCACATGAGCCAGCCGCCATCTGAATGACAGAGATCAAGCACATGCATACAGTGTGGAAACAGCTGTTTCTATAGTATTCACGCGTCTCGGTCCCAGTCATTCCAATGGCGGATGGCTAAGGTGGTGAGAGGAGGGTCTGATGCTTGTTATCCACTACTCTACCTGCAGTCATGGATGAGCTTTTCCAGGGTGAGTCAGCTGCTGAACAGGAATGGAGAGTGGTAGGTGCTGAGTGGGTGGGCAGGGAAGAGTTAAGGTATGTTGGTCTATAACAGTAATCTGGGTGAAAGGAGGTACCAATGGACTGCCACAGTGTTTGTCAGTTTCACAATGGGGATTGGGGGTGGGGTACCACTGGAATGCCCGGTGTTTTAATTTCACAACAGAGATCGGGGATGGAGATACCAGTGGACTGCCAGGATGTGTCAATTTTCCAATGACAAATCAGAGCAGGAGGACGCTGTTACATTTCCATGAAATCTGTGCTACGGGGGGCACCGCTGTGCGTACTGATAAAAGTAGAGTTTTGGAACTGTTAAACAACCTCAGCAGCCTTTTAACACTTCCAAAATCCCCTTTACATAGCACTGGGCCCTGTATGTAAGAGGGTTCTCACATTCAGATGGGCTATGCCTGGTTGGCACAGTGCTATTTCTGGTAACACCGTATAACTTTCTAAATATCGGGGCCTACATCTCCAGATTGTGGAACCATCTTCCCACAATTTCAAGTCATAGCCTGCTGCATCAGACAGACCTAGATATTTTAGGCACCTGAGATTTCAATTTGGGGCTAGTAAGATTTTTGATTGGTAATAATCCTTAACGTGGAGCACTCCTGTCCATTGTACTGTGCTGCAGGCATCCACAAATGATACCAGTAACCTGTTTTATATTTTTACAGTCATTAATGTAAATAGCAAGCCAGGACAGATGGAGAAAGGCACTCTAACACCACTAGCACATTTGGAGGATGAGATGGAGGTAATGCAAGCAATGAGACCTTGGCTGCTCGAGTTTGGAATGGGACCTATGGCGACAACTCTGTTACATCTGCTGTGTACTGCAACTGTTAGTAAGCAAAGAAATGTTTGTGACCTGGAAGGCCCAAGGTCAGAATTACTTTCCATCCGGATCGACTGGAAGGACATATACAGGCATATCCAGTAGTGTAAGCTATTCAAAGTATGAGCAGAGTTTTCCTGGCTACAGATAAAAATATGTCTGAGGACAGTCACACACATCAATTTGAAGCTGCTGGTATGTTTGTATAGCCTTGCAAAGGATGAGCTAAATGTCAACACTGTGTAACTAACCAGTATATGATGATGTCATTTATCTCAACAGTTCCTCTTATAGTCAAGTATGCAAACTCACTAACTCCACCGCACAGGCAGCCTTCTAGGTTTACTCAAGCCCTTACTTTTATATTTTAATATCCACTAACTGCCACTTACTTAGTGAGTGACCCTGAGCAATTCATTAACCTCCCCCGCTGCTTATCTTCTCTGAAATCTATATCTGTGCCCTTTAAATATCCCTGTGTGCTTGAAGTGGCAGTAACACTATCTATCTCCCTTCCCCTGTCCTGGATTGTGAAGCACTTTGGGACATAGTCTGCATGAAAGGTGCTGTATAAAACAAAATTCCTTCTACTGTATAAGTAAATGAGTCTGTGAGATGACACCTTTGATAAGCCAAGAGAAATCTTGTGACTTTTTAGGGTTTGAGCTCTGTTGCACAGCAATAGTGTTTGCTATTAAGCTGCCTGCAGCTGTATAAGTATTTATTTTAGTCTTTGGTGACCAGGTAAGGCCCACTAGGCACAAGTGCCTGTTTTCAAGGGCAACCTAGGAGCACTGGGCGTTAAGTGACTTGCTCAGAGTCACACAGTATGCAAGTGGAGGTTGTGAGAATCAAACTCAGGTCTGGTCTGCTGGATGTACCACGCTCGTTCACACCTCGTTCCCCTAACCTCTAGGCTATACTGCCATCCCAAGTATTCCAGGCTCAAAACTCTATATTCTGAAAGATGGAATAGAAAAAAAAAATGAAAATTAATTTTGTGAGCAACCAGTGGCATTGCTGCCAATAATACTGTCGAAAGTGCTCCCCACTAAAACAAAAGTGATATTATTAAGTAAACTGCAATATATTTTTCTTTGAAAACTCGTATCTGAAAAACTATATTTTCCTTTCTGTGCTCCAGTAGGTAAACAATATATACACTACTCACATAATGCAGCTCCATACACTCTTTCTGTCAGCGCACAAGCACGAAACAGCCAAGTCACAGACAAATATGTGCTATTGACAAGTTCTTGCAAAATGTAAGAATAAGGGAATTTTTGTTGCACAAAAAAATCATTAAACAAAATTACAGGAGACGATCATCAGAACATGAGTACAAGTATCAAATCACAAGAAAAACGTGAAAAGAAAAACTTAATAATAAAAAACAGATAAAAAGGGAGGTTGAGTAACAAAAAGAAGTACCAAAAGAAATCAGCTCCACTTGCTGATGTAACTGCTCGGTGAAACAATGAGAGTAGCGGAAAAGTTGGTCATTAGGAAATAACACAGTAACCAAAAATGGCAAAAACAAAAAATTGATAGCACTGTACCAAAGTTAGGAATGGGGGGTTGGGCCATAGTAGTAAATTCAATAGCCTACTGTATAACCACAAATCTTTAATAGTACACCATTGGGCAGCAAGGGCTGGTGGATGAAGCCACCGACAATCCGCCCAATATAAAAGTTCTAAATCATGGGTAATCATATGTAATAAAGTCAAAGAAGAAATGTCCTGTTGCTGAAACAAATATGCACAGTGAGACTGCCAGAGATAAAACGTAATCATGGTAATAATGAGCTGGAGAGTACCAGCATCATAAGACTGCGTTGTTGGGGAGGATCCCACAATAATGTCATGATAAGAGAGCATTGTCCAGCTCGGGTCCCCTCAGCAATGTGCCAGTGTGGACCAAACGATCTGGGCATAAGGACAGTCAAGAAACAAAATGTGTCATAGTTTCTAATGTATGGGAACAACACTCTCTGGGGCAGTTCCTTTGCCCAAGCTTTTATGCTTTGCGTTATCTTTACACTCAATAGACCATGACAAGACAACCAATGAACACCCCACATCTTGGGAGGGGTGCTAGTATCTGTCAGTGTCGAATGTACTATCTGATACGCAGTCTCAGGAAATCAGGGTATAAAGGAGTCTCAGTAAAATTGCCTTCCACAATATCAGCATAGAGGCATCAGCCTATGCAGAGTGCTAGATGCCGAGCAGTGACTTTCTACCTCTTTACCTTGTCAACCATTGTAATGATAAAAGGCAAGGTATGACGAAGTCAAAGAGGGAGAGAAGGTATGATGGTTCCTGGACTGTAATAACAAGTCCATCCAACTGCACACAAAAGATCCCCATATTTTGATACCAGAAGTTAAGTATTAAGAAACGCTCCAAGCCAAAAAGTACAGAAAGTAAAAACAAGGGGGTTAACCAGATTTAGGCCTCCTCTGTGTGAGGAAGGTACAAGGTATCCTTTGAAAGACAAATACTAAATACCGGTGTCAGAATCCCAAGACTGATTGCCCGAAACTCGAAATCCCGACACTCAGTAACTGCCGGCAGAGTTTGTTATCATGGTGGGGGTGGGGTTGCAGGGGCACAGCCCCTGCTTATAGGTGAAGCCCCTAAAACATGGAAAATACTCTGCCGCAGGCAATTACCAACTGTCGGGATTCCGAGTTTCGGGCAATTAGTCTTGGAATTCTGACACTCAGTATTTAGAGTTTCAGTCTTTCATCATATATCCATACAAAATGTTCCTCTTAATAGGATTAAGCCTACTACCCCAAACTATATGGAAAAACAAACTATAAAAATGGACCTCTAGAAATTTGGGAATGGGGAAGACCATACTGAGATGTGTGAAAATAGGTAAAGCAAATATCTTTTAAAACTGCAATCTTTTTCTTTTCGGACTGTTGCCATGATTTCTAAATCTGAATTTTTGCAGCACAAGAGGTAAGTCACTCTTCCCTATTAAGCAAAGCCATATCTTCGGGTTCAAAGGTCACCCCTAGGATTTTAAGTGAAGTGGAAGACACAGCAATACCACCAATATGGGCGTAACTCGCTGCATATGTACAGTACCAACAATCAGGCCTTTACATTTGTGCAGATTTAGCGTAGCACCAGAAAGCGGAGTAAACGAATGAAAAACATCAAGGGCGAGACATCCAGAATGGACATCATTAACAAATACAGTAAGCATAAGCAGTGATCTTAACCTCTTGGGGCGTGATACCTTGAATTTGAGGATGCAACTGAATTGTATATACAGTGGAATCTGCTTAAATGCACACCATTTTGCAGCAGAAAATGTGCATTTAAGTGGAATGTGCATTTATCAGAACTTGTATAGTTACAATGCAACATAAAGAAAATGACTGAGACCTGACACTGTAATGGCATTCCACATTTATTTATCTTAGCAATATATTTAAATGTTAAAATTTTATAATGTATTGCTGTGCAGCATTGACAAATAAATCAATGAAGCACAATGCTATAAAAATATCAAAGCTAATCATCTGCCCTCATTATCTGTCTTGCTTGTGGACCGAAAAAGTAAATGATCTTAGTCTGTTTGCAATTTTTCAGTGCCAGCTGAGTGATAAAGGGTATTAAATATTGCTTCACAACTGCTTAGAATCACCTGTGCACTTAAAGGTGCTAACTACCTAGGGAGAGTTGTTTTGGTGAATTGTAAAACTGTGCATTTAGCCAAAATGTGCACTTAACAGATTTCTTTTGTACTATGTGAATAGTAAAAATTGGGAAACTGAAAAGTGTGCACTTATCAGGAATGTGCACTTATCCAATGTGCATTTAAGTGGAATCCACTGTAGTATAGGAACGATACAATAAATATAAAGTTGGGAGCTAAGGAGGCACCCTTGCCATACCCTCAGTTTAAAGGTATATCTGGCTTCCTTGATGCTCATTAACCAAAGGCAGGATGGAGGCCACAGCGACAATTTATGGAGCCAACTACAAAATGAGGCAGGGAAACCATAATGGGCCAAAACAGCAAATAAATACTGATGCAACACTGTTGAATGCCTTTTCTTGATTAGGTATTAAAACATACCTGTAGCCTCATTATGGTCCCCAAACCCATGACTTCTCCAAGTAAAATTAAATTATCAGAAATATGACAACCCGAATCGAGCAAGTTTAAGAAGGAAAATGACAATTACTGAAATCAGGGATAATCTACTGTTGAGGACATTCATCAACATGTTAAAATACACATTTAAAAGGCTTAGAGGCCTCCAGTTATTCAAGTCCTCCTCTGGGCCCTTCATATACAGTAAAATTTGGATAGCTTCTGCAAAAGGAGTGGGGATCACACCATCTTGTAACATCCAATTAAATACCACCACCAAAATGTAAATCAGAACAGAACTGGAAGATTTAAAGAATTCAGCCTTCAGGCCACTCAGACCCAGTGCAGTGTTAGTATTAAGGTGACAGATAGCCTATGCCACTTCGGTCACTGAAATCAGACTGGTCAGAGCCTACACCATGTGTGAAGGAATAGCCACCATGGAAACTGAATTTAAAAATGTCTCGGGGGCAGAGAATCTACCGTAGTCCCAAACATCCCAATAAGATGGTCATGAACAAACGTAGAAATTACCTTTCCATCCGTGTACTCCACCCCCGTTGAGGCCACCACCAGAGAAATATTTCATCGATGGATTTGAGCCTTACAAGTGGCAAAGGGATCACCTAGCCCCTTAGAACCCTGTGTTCCACATTTATGTTCAAACTGCAGGGAGTGACATCATATTGCAAGGCTTTCATTTGCTCTTTAAGTCACGCCACTAGGGAGCTATAATCCCTGGAACCAGAGTGCATGAGAGTAAGTGCTTTAGGCAAATGGGAGCATAAAGTCAAGAAGCCTTCATAAGCAGTCTTTGAGTTTGTACGGGAATAAGTCTTAAAGATTCTTGCAAGAGCAGCTTTTGTTTCTACCCACCAAGTGACCAAATCATCAAACATACAAGCCAAGAACTGTCTTGCGTAAAGGAGGTCTGTAACCTTGTCGCCAAGAGAGTAATCATTCAACAAGGAATTGCTTAGTCCCCAATATCCTTTCCTTGTGCGTAAGGTAGGCTGCTCACCCAAGGTTCCCCCCAGGAACTGATATTCCGAAATTTTAATCAGAATCAGTGTGACTGCGTGAGTATGGAAATGGGAGGAAATAAACAAACAATCAATCCTAGTAGCCAGGGTAGGTTTGTGATATGTGAAACCTCCAGTAGGGTGGATGGATCTATAGGCATCTACTAGGGAAGTTTCCTTCAATAAACGAAGAAGATACATCGTATCACAAAACAATTTTGATGTACAAGCTCCACGATCAGAGAGTAAGGCCAGAAGTTAAAGTTGCCCCCAAAAACCACATGCCTAGTCGTGTATAAGACAGGATGATTAAGCTTCAGGAGATCAACCCAAGCCTTCTTTGTCTGGGCGACATGAATAGTAATGAGTCAAAAGGAGGACCCTTGATATTGGCGATCAAGAAGGAGAGCCCTGCCAGGATCAATGTCCACCAAGCAGGAAACCTGAAATGAAGTGCCCTTAAACAAAATACCAACTCCATCGCATAGATCTGGTCCAAAGGACCAGAAGGAGGGGCCCCAGCACTATTGCATTTATGTCTGCAATATATCCACAGATGAGGTGAACCTAGTTTCCTGTAGAAAATAATAAACATCAAACAACAAATCCCAGAACAGAGAAAAAATCGGAGTACACCTAGTAACATTCTTTATATTATTAACATTGATGCAATGTAGGGGCCATTAATAAGGAGGAAAAGAAAAAAAATAAATCAAGAGGGACTATCCCTCACTCGTCCAGTAGTGCTATGAGTAACTATCTGGAGTTTCTTTTGGGACTTCTTCCACAGCAAAGGTTTAACAACATCCTCATCCACATCCGATTCAAGCAGAGGCATGGAAGAAACCTGTGAAGAGATGTCGGAGACCAAACCAGTATCAGAGTCCACGACCTCATCAACCAAAATGCTGTACTTGTTTTCGAAAGGGACAGGTGTGGTCGAAGAAATAAGCTTAAGAGGGATAATCCCAGAGCTATTAGGGTGGAGTGATTGTTTATGACTGACCACAGTCATGCTGGGGGATGTCAATATCCACAGGAGATACCATATCAGAGGTATCCATAGTGCACCTCCAGCAAGTCATTGGGGGTTACAGTCAGGCTCAAGGTGAGCAACTAGTATAGGCAGCACTGGTCAGAAGCCGCATGCAGGGATCCAAGACAGAACAGGAAGAGGTCAGAATCCTCTTCATGGCCAGTGAAGCGTGAGTTCCTAATGTTGTTTCTGCTGTGAAGTTCTATAAGCATTAATCAAAAGACCGCTTTGAAGATTCACTTCGTCACTATTGTGCAAACCCATTTACAGTTATGGAAGGAATGTCCAGAGGCCTCACATAAATTACAACAGAGCTGATTTGAGCACTGGGCACGCAGATGACCCAGGATGAAACAAAGGGTACAATGAAGCCTGTCACAGTCGTTGCTGAGATGGTCAACTGAGCCACACATGAAACAAGTCTTGGGTTGTCCCAGATAGAAACATTGTCCATGATCCCTACCCAAGAAGAAGATATTCAGGAGATGTTGGAGTCCAGAACTAAGTGCCTGAGTTTGACCCTGAAATGCCAGTGATCCGTCAAAAATTGTTCAAGTCCAGGATAGGTTTTGAGTCACTGAGCGCATCACAATGCTGGGATAGCTAATACCAAACATCCTGAACATTTACCCTCATTTTTCAACATAACTGTGACAGTATCGAACGGACGGTTGTGAGAGGAATCACTTTGAAAGGTAGACAGAGGGGGTATTCTACAAGGCTTTATAAGAAGCCCAAAATCTGTCCAAATAGGACCCAGTACAAAAACTCAAATAAAAATATTCATCAGTAGGAGCATAAAGAAAAGCATAAAGCTCATTAGACATGAAGTGGGGAATCTTTAATGAGAGACCTCCCCGTATATTCTATGGGGTCCATACCCCAGTATACAACAGTTGTACAGCGTGCTATTGCTGAGCTGGAGCCAGTGATTTAGGAAAGACATCTGATTTCCTAAAATTTATCCAGTCCAGCACCAAGGTTCGTGCTGAGGCAGGGGAAACTCCATGCTGGGGAGGATCTACAGTAATTGGGTCCATTTCTCCAGAATGAGTGAGCCTTTGAAAAAGGATTTATGGTAATCTCAAACATGTCAGGCCCGAGGAAGTTGCAGTGAATAAATTACGTAGCAATGGATTTTCCATTTCTGACTGCTTTTTGCGTCTCTTTATTTGGAGTTTATGTGTGCTGGAAACATGTTGTTACAAAAGTAATTGGGTCCACCAGCTCCACTCTTTCCATCCATGACAAGTTGGTGGTGGAAGGCTGGTTAGGCAGCAGCCATGTCTCCTGGACCAAAAGGAGTGGATCAGCAGACATATTGTCCGGCCTCTCAATAGAGAAGGGTGTTCTCTCATCTGAGTCCAGCTGAACTACTGCAGCAGGCTTAACGAAAACCACGGAATCCCCAGTGAGAAGGGGAGTAGAAATAGCAGGGGTCATAAGAAAATTAGCATCGGGTGTCACTAACTTGGTCGATCCCAAGCAGGTCATGTCAGGCAATGCTGCAGATTCATGGTGGGAAAGCAATGCATCCATTACTGCAGCATTCAAGGATACAGGCACAGAAGTAGTACTCTTAGGGGAAGAAACAGGTAGCATCTGAGGTAGAGGAGACCCACCTGGTAAAGAAAACACCATCTTGGGATCAGTGAACAGCTGCACCACTGATTGAGAAATCAATGGAGAGGGTGCCATTGTCCCATTGTAGCCCACGTCCAGCCAGCGCCTGCCAAAGCCCAAACTGGAGACCAGGCCACGGGCGAAAAGATGTAGCCCTGTCCATTGGCAAAATGAAGTAACAGCCACTGAAGTGGGAGGCAAAGTCTGGATCCCTTGACCAGACTCAAAACAAGGCCACATCAGAAAATGGAGGCAGGCATTCCGGAAATGGGTGCAGGTAAAGAATCAGCTGGCAAACAGGAGGCATAGCAGGAGTCGGCAAATGGGCAGAAAGGTCAACGCTTAAAGGAAACATGCCCACAACAGCCGGACGAGCAGCAGATCGTATGCCAGGAAGCAAATCCTGATACAGGAAGTTCAGCAACTCATTGAAATGAACCAGCTGCCCAGAAAATAAACCAGGGGAAGCTGATGAAGTAAACAGCTCCTCCGAAGCAGCAGTAGCCGATCCCACAGACACGTGGAGCTTCCCAGCAGCAGGTGGTCCTCTCAAGAGCAACGGAGGTCTTCCCTGGAGGGCAAATAACTTTTCATTTTCATGGAGATACTCTGCCTTATCATCCACCAGTAAAGAAGGCAGATGATGTCTCCTCTTCAGAAGCAGCGCATCCTTCCATCGCAGATCGGCAGCACGAACATCAAGCAGGGCAGAATCCACAGCATCAGCAGGTAGAAATCAGTCTGCATCCACAGAAGTCACAGAGCCAGGCGCTGGTGTATCAGATAAGTGCAGAAGTCCATCTTCAGTCATAGTATCACAAGCAGAGGGCAGGGGGTCAGCACTCCCTTACCTGGAGCAGCAGCTCTCACTTTTTCAAGATCCGCCATCTTGAATCGCAAGACAGCAGTGCCCCTTACCACAAGAGTAGGGGAATTTCCCAGGTATCCCTGTTAAATTCCTTCCATTTACAGTTTCACCTGATTCAATACATAAGCCTTGCATTTGTGCCACCCAGGACAATGCTGTAAGTATGCAGAATTAATAAATATGCATGTATTTATGCAGGTCCAGTGGTGATGAATTGATATGACACAAATGTGTCTCTTATACAAACTTATAGACTCAATGGCATTTGTTTCAGAGTGAGATAATGGCATCAGACATTCTAAGCAGTTCACAAGCTGGGAGGACTGAAGCACACAAAGGTTAAGTGATATGCTCAAGGTCACACTGCAAAAATGTGGAGGTGATGGGATTCATACCCAGCTCTCCAGGTTCACCATCCTGCATTCATAACCACTACATAGCACTGCCTCTGCTGGTTTAAAGTGCCCATATTATCACTGAACAGCCTTAAACATATTCTTTTTTACATTTAAATTCTTTATTGAGATATGAACAAATTCAGGTTAAAACTGTACAGATAGGGTATTATATATAGAGTAAATCAGTACTCCAAGGGTGGTTGAACGAGCTAATCTTCACACAGTTTTTCATAAAATATCATTCTAGTACATACAAACATAGCTCTAGTACATACAGACATATAATCTGTTGGTAGATAAGAACCACAGTAGCCCACCCAGTCTGCCCATACTTTTCCCTACCCACAGTATCACCATAGACTCTATCTGGCTCTTTCTCCCTTCCCTGCATTCCTTTCCACTAAGATTCCCCTATACCAATCCCATGCATTCTTCAACCCCTCCCTTGTTTTCGTCCCCACTACATCGGCTGGTATGCTGTTCCTGGAATGCACTACTCTGTGATGAAATACTTCATAGCAGACTCTGTTAGAATAGCGATACAAAGCTGAAACTTGTTTTAGGGCTTCAGTAGAGTGGTTCCCTACTAATCCAGAACCATAAACCATGGTTCTTTTACCAAATTAGTTCTAGAATCCTAAGGCATAAAAGTATTGTCAGTTGACAAAATATGCATAAGCCAGCCTTCCCAATGTGTATAAAATTGGGCCAGTCTATAATGAAAAGAGGCAGTGACACACTCCATAAACTATATCTTCTAAATTATTGAGTGCCAGCCCTCAACTGTAGAAGGTCCAGCTGCATCCATAGCCGAGCGATGGCCTTCTTCACCGCCAGCATATATAAATATGGCATGGCTCATGTTCTAAGATGGCAGCCTGATGGGGGGAATTGACATAAGGACCCATTGTGGGAGAGAAACACTCCCTACAAAAAGAGCTCTAAAGATATTCTTATTTTGAAACAGGCACTTGCAATAAAAGGGCTCTACAAGGTATAGGACCACTGTCATACCCTTCCCCCACTCCAGCAGCAGAATCACCACTTTACAGTACTTTTCTATTCTGTAAATGATTACTGTAAACCACCCTAGTGGTCCAGAGTCTGCGTGGACTTTAGTTGGTTTCAGTCCTATTAACACTTCCCAATGCAGCAGCCCCAACCCTCCCAAGCACTGAACACAGGGCTTTAGAACCATACAAAAGGGACTCAACTACAGTTTCCACAGACAGACCATGCATCCACTTAAACATATACTGCATCTAAAGTAAGGACTACTTTGTTTTGCACAAGATCAAAAGCCAATGGCATAGAATCAAAACCAAATTTCACAGAATGAAAAATAGGATAAAAACATTTACTACTATAGGAACACATGTATAATATTGCTCCATAGATAAAAATGCAATAGGTTTAGTATTTAAATAGAAGCATAACTGAAACTGGTAACATAAAAGCATTAATAGGATTTAAAGTATGAGGTTGGGGCTAGCATACTTTTGCCTTCATATCCACATGAACAGCTGGTACACTCAGCCAAGTTATTTAACAAGCCTTCCTCTTAATATATAGTGATCTAAGAATCTAATCTAATCTTAATTGCACAAATGTTTTCAAATGTTCACAATATTTAATATATGCCGGTGTAATTCCTGTCCATGGGTTATTTTTAACTTCTTGTACAGAGGGCACTATCTTAACTCATGTGCCATTCTATTTGCCGTATCATTTGTGTGCAAGAACATTTAGCATTGTTTTTGCACCCAAAGAACCTGGTACTCCACCTAAAATTCAGCCCAGCTGAATCCTTGCTAAACAACCCAACAGCAGGACTCCAACTGTACCCGCACACCAAATATTGTGAGCAGAACACCAATAACCACCTGTCAGTAATCCATTCTGAATAGCAGGAGGTATTCATCTCCCAACACCAAATGTGGTTCCCATGGATCCCCTGTTCCCCTCCCCCATTATCGAAATGCCATAGCTCTAGCAGGTAGGGCAGGCAATGACCATCTTCATATCCTACATCAGTGTCACTGGTCTGCGGCAGATGGTGTGTGAACGGTGGCTGGCCCGTGCCTGCTCTCCCGCTCCGGAAGCCAAGCATCTCCATGATGCATCCAGCTGGGCTCAGACTGGGATTCTGGTGCCTGCCCACATGGACCCTGTTCTCCCAGGAAGCAGTACTGGTCACATGACCTGCTTGATCAGAAGTTTGTTTCTGTTTGTTGTTTAATTTTGCGCTGTTGTGTTAAAAAGTAGTTCCACTGAGGTGGTATGCCACATCGTTATGAACAAAATATCAGAATGGAAAAGTTCTTATCTTCTGAGATTCTGTTTCCTCGAGTTACTCATATCCTGTCATCCCAGCAGCCATACATTAGGGTATTCATCCTTCCACAGTGCACCATCCACTGACTGAGGTTTAATACCCTACTGCACGGCTGCTGGGATGGAAGTTATACCCAGGTAGCTAAGGCTGCCCTGTAGGTTCACTTGACCTCTAAGGGGTTAACCTCGCCAGCCTGGGAGACTCTCTGCTGGCTAGATTGACTGGGAGTTTTCAAAGGTGTGGCCACTCCTGGTGACTGGGAGTCATCGGGTGTGGTTAGCTCAATCTGAGGAGAGGATATGGAGACAGCTACAGCATACAGCTGAAAGAGCTGAGAGGCCTTGCAAGAAGATTAACCCACCAAAGCCTTGGGATCATGGCAGCAGCCTCCGCCACGGAGCATCCTGTGGAGTGAATTCCCACAGCATGCAAATCCTCAAGGGAAGTTGCTTCTTTACTCACAAAGATAAGTATATGGCCTCTGTGTAATTGTTCTAGTCTTTGAGAATAAATGTATTAGGTACTGCGGTGTCTCCACCCCTTGCTGGGTAACAGGGGGCACCATGCAATGGGGGTGGTGTTAACATCTGGCCTAGGATTCTTTGTTCCATGGGGTCCTCACTTGTGTGGCGTTCCACACAGGTCCTGGAGTAGACGGGATCATAGCATGGAATTGGTGGATATTATGTAAAATCCAGGGCCCTGATCTGACTGCTATATTTCCACATGGTAGTGGGCATTTGGGAACCTAGCTGGCTACTGCAGACATTCCTTTGGGGGCAGAGATGAGGAGGGTACTGTGTCTATGGGAGGTTGGAAGGATGGGATCCCCCCCAGCAAGCTCCCGAGTAAAATACCCCACAGCTACATCCATATTTAATTTCTGCCAGGTGCTTTTTAAATGCAAAAGAAATAGATTCAATTTAAATGTACCTCATGCTGGGCTTGTCTAGTAATCTGGGTATGAAACCCACTACTACAATTAATTTGCTTGTGCCTTAGGGTGGGATGCAGCGCCCCATAGAGTCCTGAAGATGCTGATCAAAGCACCAGTGCTCTATAGATGTGTCTCCACGGGATGATGGAGTTTACAAAAAGACATCCCCCCATGGGATATTCACAACCTGAAACTGCCCTGGTTGGGATTTATCATTTTACCCTTGTAATAATATACTCCCATTAAAATGGATTGCAGCCTGCTCCATGGTGCCAAGGGTTGGGTCACCTGCTTGGCACACTGGTGACCTGGGTTCATGCCCCGAGCCCAGGACATCAAGAGAGAAGGCCGTCAGAAAGGGAGACAGAGAATCCATGTGGATGCGCTCCTCCCAAGGGAGAGTGCTGTGGAGCACCACTTGGAGAGTGACACCTGGTGGTGTGTGGAGCCTTGCCGGCCTGAGTGACCATAAGTCATCTGACTCCACCTCAGGGCATCGCCACAGCGCACACTGTTGGGGAATGAGGAGGGGCCCAGAAAACAGAATATAGCACACCTCTCAGCCTGCCAGATGACAGATACCTAGTCCCAGGCCTAGTTCAGGAGGCCAATGAAAATGAGCACTGCTCAACTGGCTAAGTCTCATCTTATCCTGTTTTAAATAAAAACTTGAACTTGAACTGGTCCCCCATGCCACAGTCCCCCTAGCACAGCTCCTGCCCCCCAGCACTGCATATGTCAGAAGACCAACCAGGAATGCTACTTCCCTCCTCTCTGCTTGGGGAGGGGGGGCCTGGCAGGGTAAACCACACCCTCTGAGAAAGCAGGGACTGCCTGATGACCCAGGTGGAAGAAAGCAGCAGCAAAGGGTGAGACTAGCAGACAAAGGTTCCACCAAGTCGACTCGACAAGAAATTTGTCAAAGGACTTTATAGTGATAGCACTTTGCCGACGGCAGTCACATTGCTGCGGCAAAGTGCTGACGGACCCAACAGCAGCCGGAGTCAGGTACTGCTTGGGGGTGGCTTTCTCCCCGCACCCCTCGGATTTTTACATTCCTAACTCTGGGGGTGGTGGATGTTGGGAAAGAGCGGCCAAACCTGGGAGTAGATGAATCTGTTCATTGCTCCCACAGCCCATTTGACACTGCCGGTGTCAAATGGGTTGAGTCGCTTGGGGGGGGAGTCATTGTAACAGCATCGCTGTTACAATGGTATATGGCAGGCAAACAGGGACACTGAGCAGCAAGAAGGAGTGGGAGGTCACAGTGTGCAGGGGAAGGTGGAAAAAAAAGGATTCTGTTCACATTTTACAAATCATCTGGACATTCAGTTGCTAGAAACAAATTATCGCCCGCTAACCAGTTCATTCACAGCATGTAGTGGCGCAAAAGATGCCCAAGCACCCAGGAGGTTGCCACAGGCCTAGGAGATCAAGAAAGTGGATTTTTGTTTTGTGGCATCCCTCCCTGTAAATGAGCATTGTTAGCTACTCCTTAAGCTGGGGATGGGGTTACTGAAAGATAGGACAAAGGGAAATGAGAAATTTATGGGCTCCACTGGAAACAACCAAATTAAAATTAGACTTGAGTCCTGCTTGCATATCTTATGACTGATCAGCAGAACCACTTACCAGGACATTTCTAAGACTTGGAAACTGTCTCAGCCTGGCAGCAAGAAGAGTGCATTTTGCTATTTTGCTAGACAATAATAGGCTACAGGCTTAAAGCAGAGCACACTGGCCGGGACCATGAGAGAATGATCTTTATCAAACTCCTGCCCCAACATGTCTCCCAAAGTAAACAAGTTTGGGGGTGGTCCGATTGTAATCCATTTCCTGACTGTAGACACAACTGGAATGTTACCAAAGCCGTCCAAAGCCCACATCAGTAGCACTGTACACTAGGTCATAGATATAACTTGCATTTGTCATCAGCTCGGAATGGCACCTATCATTTTTGTCAGTGTGCATTTTTTGGAAGTGTGCTTCACTCAGTATTCATCCAAGACTCCAGGAATTGTAATGAGCTGGCACTGTACCATACAGATGTAGCTCAAATTTCCATCATACAGAGATCCAGTATACTGCCTGAAATTAATATTAGCATTCACAAATATTGCACTATTACTTTTCATTTCCACCCGACAATACTTGGTGTGATGTGTGGGACAGAACTCTACCTGGAGACGGACATAGCTGTAGTTCTAGTTTTTCTTGTACAGCATCAGCCCTATGACCGCACTGTCTGTGACATCACAATTGGCTAAGAAGAGCCAGTCACCTGCTGCCGGATTGGCCAAGTGTGATGTCACAATGAGCCAAGTCATAATGCCAATGCAGTATGTACGAAGAGGAACAGAACTAGATATGTCAGACTCCAAGTAAAGTACAGCTCTTTTCATCACACCTAATACCACCAGGTAGGAAACCTTTGAATGAACAAAAGTGAAAAGAAGAAATACTTCAGAAATAAAAAGTAACAACAGACTACTTTGAAAAATGGATTAACATTTTCTGCCAGATATTTTTAACAGTCTGATAATCACTTGCAAGGGGCATAATGTGGCAAGAGGAACAGTCGAGTGCCATATTGCCCCTAGGGGGTGATTGTTAATCTAACTCCTGGGAGTGCCCTCTTACTATTATAAAAGATTATTCCAAAAGAAAAATGTAAGACGTGTCCCTTTAAAATGATGTCCTCATTAAGAGGGAGCTTGTTAATAAAACAGTTCATCGACCAACAGTTTAAAAATGCTGGTTCAGAATCAGACTGCATCATTCCAATTATTCAGCAGTGCGGAAGGACGGAATGCTGACAGAAAGAATTCATGCGCTAGGGCGATCAGCCTACACATGACAGTGTAACAGAGATTAATGAAAGGGATTTGGAATGTTGACAGCCAATCAGACTGCAGGATTTCTAAGACCCTTTTTATAATAAAAGGCACTTTTTCTCATGCTTCTTTTTTAAATCAATGTTTGTACCCACGTTCACCCACCTGAGATGCAGCCTTGTTTACAGTGCGGCCCTGCTGCTGCCCAACTTTACACAGCTGGAAGGACTGACTCGAAAAACTTGGAGCTTTCTTTTTTGTGTGCCTGCTTTAAAGACTGCTGAACAAAAATATCCTTTGAAATTTGATGATTATTTTTTTTATTTATTTTATTTCAGATAATCAGTTTTACAACCTTTGAGTCAGAGACTCGCTTACGATTAGGAATACTATAGATGGTTTACTAATTATGTTCCACGCTTTATATATATATATATATATATATATATATATATATATATAGTTTGGTGTTCATACTCTAGTACCTGTCTTGTATTGATTACTGTTGCTGGTCTGGCAAGACTGAAATGGAGGGGGGGTTGATGATTTGCCTAGAATATTTTCTGGTAAAACAAATAAAATAAGAAATTGGAGTGCCAGGAGGTTATATGAAAAAGGAAGACTGTAACGTTTATGCAGAGCCTCACCAAGAATATTGTGAGCAACTGGGGAAACACACACACACTGCAAAGTAACAACAAACTGCATAGCAGGTTTTGATCTTCTGGGAAAAGACATTTATAATTTTCTGAAAAATAAAATACAGACAGTTCTACATATTCTAGGTAATGTTGTTATGCCATACTTCTGTACTCACCTGGGGTCATACCTGAAAATAGTCATTTTTTTGTCTGGTGTACCTACCTGGTAAATAAATGCTGACTAAATAATAAATGAACAACATTAATTAAATTACTGTTTCAGTGAAAAGGTCATGATAACCAAACGTTAACCCACCCATCAAAGTGGCTTACTGCGATTACAATATAGCTGAAGTAAGGCCACCTTTGTTTCATGACAATGGAAAAAATGGGATTAAAAAAGAATTTTCCATTTCTAAACACCATTAAGAGTCAATTTTTTCATATTAAGAAATCTGTATTACATTTACACCACCACTTGGCCCCCAGATTGTGCAAAACTCCCATTTTATGCCACATTTTTATGTTTGCTTGCATGCGCAGCACAAAGCGAACATTTTGTGCTACTTGGGACAGTAGGGACTGCAGAGGTGTGTGAGCAGAGCATGCAGTGCAGTTCAGGCTGCAGGACGCTCCCCGCTGACAGCGCAAACAGAAGCAGGCTTCCCCAGTCCCAGTCTCTAACAACAATCCCACCCACTGCAGGGGGAGGGCCTCAAACAACTGGTACAGCAACCCACAAGAGACAGGGCTATCCTAGATCTAGTACTGACTAACAAAGAAGGGATCACAGATCTCCAGGTAGAAGGTCACCTGGGGTCCAGTGACCATCACATGGTATGGTTCAATTTGGCTACTACATCTAAATCATCCCATTCCAAGGCAAAAATATGGGACTTCAGAGGAGCTGACTTTGATAAGATGGCCAACAGAGTTAAGCTAGCCCTGGCAAAAAGAAACACAGGTGAGGAGGTACAGGCAAAGTGGGCAAGCATTAAGGATACAATACTTGAAGCAACATCCCATTGTGTTAGACAGAAAAGGAAGTGCAAAAGAAGAAGGAAACCACTTTGGTTCTCAAATACAGTAGCAGAAAAGGTCAGAGCCAAAAGGCTGGCCTTCAGAAAATATAAGGGAACACAGGGATGAAGATAGGGAGGCATACCAAACTGCCCTAAGGGAAGCAGGTAAGGCAGTAAGGCAGGCAAAGTCCCAAACTGAGGAAACACTAGCACGAACAGTAAAGAAGGTGACAAGACTTTCTATAGATACATTAGTGAAAGGAGAAAGTCCAGAGAGGTATTGCTAAGCAATGGAGAAAAGGAGCATATGAGGAGGAGGACCCTGTAAAGGCATCTATCCTAAATAGATACTTTTGCTCAGTATTTACTGAAGAGAAGGTAGGGCAGGGCCCACAGCTCAGCATCATGGACACAGGGGGGAGGGAGGTGAGCACTACTCCCTTCACAAAAGAAAGGGTCCTACAAGAGCTTGCTAAGCTCAGAGTGGATAAGGCAATGGGACCTGATGGCATACATCCCAGGGTACTTAAGGAGCTAAAGGAGGAACTAGCAGAGCCATTAGCAGAATTGTTTAGTGAGTCTCTGAGCACAGGAGAGGTCCCAGAAGACTGGAGAAGGGCTCATGTGATCCCGCTCCACAAGAGTGGTAGCAGGGAGGAGGCGGGAACTACAGACCAGTCAGTCTTACCTCAGTAGTGGGCAAGATTATGGAGGCACCCTTAAGGAAAGGATAGTGCAACACCTGGAATCCATAGGGGCACAGGATCCAAGACAGCATGGGTTTACAAAGGAAGGTCCTGTCAAACTAATCTCATAGATTTCTTTGACTGGGTAACCAGAGTGGTGGACCAAGGGGAGCAGTTGATGTCGCCTACCTTGACTTCAGCAAAGCTTTTGACACTGTTCCACATAGAAGATTGATAAATAAGCTAGGTAGGCTCGGTGGTCAGAAGTTGGTCAACTGGGTGGCAAACTGGTTGACTGGCAGAAAACAGAGAGTGGTGGTAAATGGTATACAGTCAGAAGAGATGCAAGTCACAAAGTGGGGTACTCAGGGATCAGTCCTGGGGCCAGTCCTATTCAACATCTTCATTAGTGACCTCGAGATGGACTAGAGGGTAGGCTTGTCTGTTTGCAGATGACACCAAGATCTGCAACAGAGTAGATGATCCAGATGGGGTGGGCAGAATGAGAAGAGATCTGGATAAACTAGCAAAATGGTCAGAAGAGTGGCAACTGGGATTTAATGCAAAGAAGTGCAAAATCATGCACATAGGGAAGAGAAACCCTGAAGCCACTTATAGGCTGGGAGGGAGTTGCTAGCAGTCACAAAGGAAGAAAGAGACTTGGGCATCATCATCACTGATGACCTAAAATCATCCAAGCAGACCTCTAAAGCAGTAGGTAAGGCTAGGGGTGTTAGGTGTATTAGTAGGGTATCACAAGTCGTAAGAGGGAGGTAATAACTCTCTGTACAAGACATTGGTTAGGCCCCATCTGGAGTACTGCGCAGTATTGGAGGCCACACCTTCACAAGGACATTAACCAAATTGAGGCAGTCCAGAGAAGGGCAACCAAAATGGTGCAGGGACTGCATCAGAAGACATATGAGGACAGATTAACGGAGCTCAATATGTATACCCTTGAGCAAAGGAGGGAGAGAGGTGATATGATTGAGACATTTAAACACCTTAAGGGCATAAACAAGGTGAAAGAGTCTAACATGTTTAAATATAAGAAAAATTGCAGGACAAGAGGACACAGCATGAGATTAGAGGGAGGCCGATTAAGGGGAATGTGAGGAAATTCTTTTCACAGAAAGGGTGGTAGATGCATGGAATAGCTTACACAAGAAGTGTGTGGCTATGAATACAGTGCAGGGCTTCAAACAGGCATGGGATAGGCATAAGGGAGCAATACAAATGACTATGAATAGATAGGTCACTGACAGAGCAAAGGCCGATGGCACATTTATAAGGTAGAAAAAGAAATGGGCAGACTGGATGGGCCTTGCGGTCCTTATCTGCCCTCAACTTCTATGTTTCTATGTTTCTATGTTTCTGCCATAGCCCACCCACCTCCTGTTCTCATCCCCCAGTCCCAGTCTCTAACAACAATACCATCCAAAGAAATAGCCCACCCACCTCCTGTTCACTTCCCCAGCCCCAGTCTCTAACAACAACCCCACCCACTGCCATAGCCCACCCACCTCCCGTTCACTTCCCCAGGCCCAGTCTCTAACAACAATCCCACCCAATGCCATAGTCCACCCACCTCCCGTTCGCTTCCTCAATCCCGGTCTCTAAAAACAATCCCACCCACTGCCATAGCTCCATCCACCTCCTGTTCATTTCCTCATTCCCAGTCTCTAACAACAATCCCACCCACTGCCATAGACCACCCACCTCCTGTTCAATTCCTCATTCCCGGTCTCTAAAACAATCCCACCCACTGCCATAGCCCACCCACCTCCTGTTCTCATCCCCCAGTCCCAGTCTCTAACAACAATCCCACCCAATGCCATAGCCCACCCACCTCCTGTTCTCATCCCCCAGTCCCAGTCTCTAACAACAATACCACCCACTGCCATAGCCCATCCACCTCCTGTTCATTTCCTCAGTCCCAGTCTCTAACACTCCCACGCAATGCCCTAGCCCACCCACCTCCTGTTTATTTCCTCATTCCCAGTCTCTAACAACAATCCCACCCACTGCCATAGACCACCCACCTCCTGTTCATTTCCTCAGTCCCAGTCTCTAACAACAACCCCACCCACTGCCATAGCCCACCCACCTCCCGTTCGCTTCCTCAATCCCGGTCTCTAAAAACAATCCCACCCACTGCCATAGCCCATCCACCTACTGTTCATTTCCTCAGTCCCAGTCTCTAACAATCCCACCCAATGCCATAGCCCACCCACCTCCTGTTCACTTCCCCAGCCCCAGTCTCTAAGGGTGGCCACGGGAGTTTCTCGCCATCTTGCATTTGCGACCCCATCACTGGAAGGAACAAAGAACCCCCGACTCCTGACTGTTGAACCTGGCGCCGAAAGTGCCCTCATCTATTGGTCCTTGCAGGTGGTGACGCTCCCTTCGTATCCTACAAAGGGAGAGCCAGTCCCACCATCCCTGCGCCTTGTCTGACTTTGTGCTTGAGGGGAGGCGAGGGTGACCTGCTCCAGGAAGTCCCCCCCCCCCGGGCACTAGCAAGATTACTGAGGCCAAGTCCTGAGATGCGGGGTGCATCTGCTGCCCCGGCAGGCCTCCTCGGCGACTGTTTGCACAGATTTCCGCCCCTGCCCAGGTGCAGGAGAGTGATCGCTGAATCTCCTTGCCACGCTGGACTTGTTTTGAATGGATCAACAACGATATCCACTCACCGCTGCGCTGCGATCCTGCTGCCAGAGAATCACTGCATGGAGGTGGCCCACAGGGGTTTCTGCGCGTCTTGCGTTTGCGACCCCATTGCTAGAAAGAACAAAAGAGCCCCCGACTCCTGACTGTTGAACTTGGCGCCCGGCGCCCTCATCTATTGGTCCTTGCAGGTGGTGGCCCTGTAGCCTCCTAAAAGGAGAGCCAGTCCCACCATCCCTCGCCTTGTCTGACTTTGTGCTGGAGGGGAGGCAAGGGTGACCTGCTCCAGGAAGGTCCCCCCCAGGCACTAGCAAGATTACTGAGGCTGAGTCCTGAGGTGCCGGGTGCGTCTGCTGTCCCAGTGGGCCTCCTCAGCGGCTGTTTGCACAAGTTTCCGGGCCCCTGCCCAGGTGCAGGAGAGTTTCGGCCTGCCCGCCCAGCCCGTTCTCTCCTCCCATTAAATGCCCATTGGCTCCGCCTTCTGGAACTATCTCACCCTATCAGCTAGCGGGGGTGGGCCTGATCGCATAAAGGGGCCTAGCACGCTATCACCTACAGAGAGATCTAATGTTTTTCCCATCTCTCTGGCTGTGACTGGATATCTCAGAGACCAGGCTAATCGTTTGACTTTTGGACCATGTTTTAGATAATATTTGTGATTAGCCTGCTAACTTAATTACTGGTCCCCACTGATTGGCTCTCGTCCAGGGTAGATCCCGTTCGAAGGGAGCAGGATTATTACGTGCCAATGCTTTTAACTGTCCTTAGTGTCTACTGAGGGCAGTGTAATTCAACTGGCAATCGCCCAATAATTATACTGTCTAGAGAGACTAGCATTGTACCGACTACAGTGCCTAGAGTGAGCTTAGACAGTGCCGGGTCAGGAGCTACCCCCTCTTGAAGCTTGGCCTGGCCCCTCGGGGACCCCAGCTCACAGTCCTACTGGCACTGCTTACCCTCTTCCACAAGGCCTGTTCCTACTTCTATCCTGACTATAACTGTGTTAAGTACTTATTGTCTCTATAGTGATGCTCCTATCTCTCACTTCTGGCATAAATTGTGATTACACTCCTGTTTTCTGTTAACATTAACTGGGCCACTAGACAATCACAGTGGTAACCGAAGTCTATAATCCCAGTGGTATAATAGGCTATACTGTCTGCCCTACTGGCCATCTATTGATATTCTGCATCTACCTGCCTTCTCAGGAACAACATCTATCTCCCCTATTCTCCCATCAGCTACCCCCAACCTCCCTGTTGTCCAGGCACAACTACTTAGCTGGACCATGCCTCTAGCCCAAATGTGGACCAGGCTCCTTTACCTCCCGCCCAGGGGATATCGAAACAAACCCTGGTCCAAATACTCCGGGCCCCACAATCCCCCCTGTATGGGGCATGGGCAAGGGCCTAAAAGTGACTCATCTCAACATTAGGAGTCTGCTACCAAATCGGGATGAGCTTGTCTCATGGACCGCACTCTATAAACCCCATATCCTCGGAGTGACTAAGACCTGGCTCAAACCCTCGATCCCTGATTCAGCCTGTATTCTTCCTGGGTATGACTTCATCACGACAGGACCGAGCAGGATCGGGGGCATTTTGATCTACTACAGGAGCCACCTTAAGGTCTCCCCAGTAGTCTACTCAGCAATCCCACGTGTCCCCCTGTGAGGTACTGCATGTACTACTCCTACTTGGGAACACCAAGAAACTACATCTGGTGCACGATAACCCAGAGAGGTGGGCTCCAGGATTGACCCACCTCCTGGATTCAGTTGGTCCTAGCATTGGGACAACAAACTCATAATCATGGGGGACGTTAACCTTAATTGGGATGGTGGTAACGAAAAGCAGTTTGAGACCCTCCTTGCTAATCTTACCCTGACTCAGCTTATACAGGAACCAACCAGGCAATCGGCAAATGGCTCCTCCAGCTCCCTTCTGGACTGGATCCTGACCAACCGCCCGGACAGGATCACCTCAGCGGGAACACTATCAGATGCCATTTCTGACCACTCACCGGTCTTCTGTGTGTGGAAAATTCCCTCCCCCAGAATTCCACACAAAATCATGCATGTCAGAAACTTCTCCAGGTTTGACCCTGGAAAGTTCCTGGAGGACCTAAGGCTCACTGACTGGTCCAAGGTGCTAGGAGCTACCGACCCCTCAGTGGCAGCCTCCCACTTTCTTACCACTTTTGGGGCCCTGCAAGACAAGCATGCCCCAAAGGTCACCCGTAGGGTGAGGGGGTCTGCTACCCCCTGGTTGCACGGGAATCTCCTAGCCCAAATGTGGGCTAGAGACAAGTGTAGGGCCTACTTCAAAAGTTCCCGTGATCTCACTACTTACCTACAATACAGACACCTCAGAAACGAGTGCAAAAAGGCCATCAGGATTGTGAAAAGTGACTTCTGCAAGTCTGCCCTACTCAGCTCCGCCAGTGACCCCAGGAGGTTTTGGAGCAATATAAAAACCCTTGTCAGCAGTTCCTCCCATCCGGGGGTATCCGACATGATCATAAATGGTGTCTCCTGTAACAATCCCCACACCATTGCCAACTCCCTAAATTCGCACTTCTCTGACCTCTCAGCTTGCACCTCACTCTTCCCATCTGGCATGGGTATGTCCCCCCCTCCACTCGGCGGAAGGATCACCCCCCTCGGCAAATGTTTTACCTTAGGGCGGTGACAATCTTGGACATGCAGAGGCATCTAGCTGGTCTCTCCCAGTACTCCAGCCCTGGCCTAGATAACCTGGAGCCTAAGCTTCTAAAGCTTGGTGCTTCCCACATTGCCTCCCCAGTAGCCCACATCTTTAACCTATCCCTTGCATGGGGGTCCATCCCAGATATCTGGAAGGAGGCAAGGATTGTCCCTGTCCTAAAGCAGGGCAATCCTAAAATACTGGATAACTATCATCCGATTGCTATTCTTTCATCCCTTAGCAAGCTCCTTGAAAAGGTAGTGGCTGAGCAGCTCTCGGAATATATCCAGCGTCATGAGCTGCTATCCCTGGCCCAGCATGGTTTTCGAAAGGGGCATAGCACCTCCACAGCCCTGATCTCTGTCACATCAAGCATCAGAACAGCCATGGACCAGGGCAAACTTTCTGGAGCCATATTTATCGAACTGTCCAAAGCCTTCGACCTTGTCGACCATGCGCTGCTTTGTTCACAGTTGTGGTCACTCTGCCTTTCCCCCACTGCTATGAAGTGGATTATGGGCTACCTACATGGTAGAATGCAGTGGACCTGCTTCAATAAAGTCCTGTCCAAACCCCTACTGGTGACATCAGGTGTCCCCCAGGGCTCGGTACTGGGCCCCCTCCTCTTCTCCCTCTTTATTAATCAACTACCAAAGGTGACAACCAATTGCAGTGCCACTCTATACGCAGATGACCTGGTGATAACGGCCCACTCCCGAGACACCGCTACTCTTAACCAGTGCATGTCCGAGGACTTTAACAAGGTCCTGACCTCGGTTACTAATCACAAGCTAGTCCTGAATCTGAAAAAAACTCAGGCCATGCTATTCGGTTCAGCAGCCAAAATCAAAGCCTCGACATCCCCGCTGAGTATTATCAGCCCAGATGGATCCTCCCTCCCAGTAGTGAACTCGGTCAAGTATTTAGGGGTCACACTAGACCCTCAACTTGACATGGGGGGTCACATCGTTAACGTCTGCAGGGCAGCGAGCTGTAAACTTGGCCTGGCCTACAGGGCCAAGTACAACCTCACACCTGCGGCCAGGCTTGCCCCTGCGAGAGGTGTACTCCTTCCCTCCCTTAGCTATGGTCTGCACTTATTTGCTCACTCCGCTAAGACTCACCTTACTCGGTGGCACATGACATACAAGAACATCTGTCATTTTGCCCTGGCTGCTCCCCGCCTCACCCATCATTGTAAGCTCTACAATAAACTCTGTTGGTTCTCTCCAGCCAGATACCTGGACTTTGGGGTAGGTTGCCTCACGGGCAAGGCGATTAGAACTGGCACCCCCCTGGGGCTGGCCCAGCTTCTACCATCAGCTGACATTTCTTCCTACTCCCTTAGGTCCCAGGCCTTGGGGACGCTCAAAGTTCCTGCCACCAGAACTCTCATGGGAGACAGGGACTTTGTTGTGTGTGCGCCCAAACTTTGGAACTCCCTCCCAGAGTATGTTCGCTCGGCCCCCTCCCAGTGTTTTCGCAAATCCCTGTGGGGCTTCTTGAAACAAGCCTCAGCGTGTGACTGCCCTAAGCCTCCTTAGGGCAACGTCACCGGAAAACCTGACCCAAGCTGCCTCTTCAGGCGCTGCCTGGAACATACAGCTGTTCACCCCACTCTATCACTTGCCAGGTACCTGACTAGGGTATAACTGTCTTCTCTTGCATACCCAGGTCGTGCCTTAATTTATAAGTTTATTATGTGATTATTGACTTGTTGTCCTAATGTGTAACATAATGATCATAAGGTGTATTATGACTTGCTACTCTCTGAACTCTTATATGTTGTTATGTTGTCATGATGTACTTGCTTTTTGTCTCTGTACCATTATGTTGTACTCTCCCAGGTCGTTCCTGAAAATAGACATAATACTTGTCTAGTGTACTTACCCGGTAAACAAAAGCTAAATAAATAAATAAATAAAAACAACCTCACCCACTGCCATAGTCCACTCACCTCCTGTTCACTTCCTCAGTCCCAGTCTCTAACAACAATCCCACCAACTGCTACAGCCCACCCACCTCCTGTTCGCTTCCTCAGTCCCAGTCTCGACAAACAATCCTACCCAATGCCATAGCCCACACATCTCCTGCTCGCTTTCTCAGTCCCAGTCTCTAACAACAATCCCACTCACTGCCACACCCCCACCCACCTCCTGTTTTCTTCCCCAGTTCCAGTCTCTAACAACAATCCCACCCACTGCCCTAGCCCCACCACCTCATGATCTCCGGGCAGTGCTAATTTAGCCCCGAAGCAAAGTTTTGAATATCTGACCCATTGTGTTTATCTGAGAGTCTTTGCAGTCCAGAGTTATTCATATGTAAATCAGCCTGTAATTAAGAGCTGGTGGCAGCCATGTGTTTTAGGCTCCTGACAGGAAATTTTGTCACTGAGGGCCTTGATCCTCCTTTGACTGTATTTAATCCAACAGGTTAAATAGGAAATTGTCTGTTTTATTAAGTGTGTTTTAAGGTGTTATTACAGCACTTTCTACATTTATAATAATTATTTTGTATGTGCATTGAAACTAATGAGTTACCTCCTTTACATTTCAAACTGTTAGAAAATCCCATTCCATCCAAAGCATTTCGGTAAGAAACTGTTATATGTTTAACTTCATCAAAAGAAGTAAAATACTCTTTAATTAATGGTGATCATTTTTTACATACGGATAATAACACTTTTATATCCTGTTACAACCTCCTGGTTGATAATTTTGGTTACAACTGGGAGGTTGTAATCTAACATACTAACATACTAAGATGCCAGCAGAGTAGGTCAAAAGGTCGATTGAGTCTGCTCGTATAGCAGCACACGGTCAAGACACCTGCCACCTCCTTCAGGACCCTGGGGTGAATCCCATCCGGACCCAATGTCTTGTCCATTCTCAGGAACTTAAGAGTCTCCCTTACCCTGCCCACAGGAATTTCAACGTACGTGAGCTCACCCCCTTCCTCAGATCCTGACTGACTCCCTCCCCGCCGTGTGATGTTGGTCCTCCCCCATCCCTTATGAAGACCGAGGTAAAGTATTTGTTGAGTACCTCCGACTGTTCTCTGGCCTCCTCAGCCCACCCACTCTCTGACCTTAGTCTGCTAATCTGCCACTTCACTTTTCTACTTTCCCTGATATACCTAAAGAGCCCTTTATCCCCATTCCTGATCCCCTGTGCCAACCTCAGCTCCATCTTTGCTTTGGCTGATCTCATCACCCTGGTTACCTTTTTAGATATCCTATTGTATTCCTCTCTATCCATGTCCCCCACAAGCGCTTATGTTTCCTATAAGCTGCTCTTTTCTCTCACACCACTTCCCAAACCTCCCTGGTCCACCAACTTGGCTTACTGGCCCTACCAAACTTGTGCCGGACCTTCGTCCAGGCCTTAGTGGCTTCAAGGGTCCCTCTTTTAATAATCTCCCACCTGCACTCCATGTCCATGTCCTGTCTGATCCCCTCCAAGTGCCTCTTGAGAACACCCACCATACCCTCAAAGTCCGCCCCCCTGAAGTCCACCACTACCGTTTTTGTGCGGTTCTCCAACCCCCCAGGTCTAAGGAATACCAGACCATGGCATGGTCACTCCCCGCCAGTGGGTCCCTTACAACTAGGTGCCTAACCAGATTGCTATCAGACAGGACCACAGATGTGACCATCCCTTGTTGGGTCCGCTATCAGCTAAGAATGCATCCTGAAAAACGTCCGGCAAGCGTTGCTCCATAGTTGATGAAGATGCCATGTTGCTCTAATCCACCCCCGGCATGTTAAGGTCACCCAGCACCATGGTTCTACCACCACCCTGACCGCAGTGGGCTCTTAGATTCGCCACCAGGTCATCCTCAAGTTCTTCAGCCAGCAAGGGTAGTCTGTAAACCACCCCCAGGTTACCCCCTCCATCCCCCAGGGGCTTGCAAGCTAACCCACAACGCCTCTACATTTCCCTTAGCCCCCTCCACCCTGCATATATCAATGCCGTTCCTAATTAAGAGAGCTACCCCACCCCACCCACAGCCCTGACCTTCCTGAACACAGTGTACCCTGGCAAGTTCAAGTCCCAATCATGATGATGGGTGGCCCAAGTTTCAGTGACTGCCGCCACATCCACATTTCCCTCAGTCAGCATCGCCTGCAGTTCAGGCATCTTTTTTCTTAGATCCCCCAGTGGACTGCAAACTCCTGCTCCAGCGCACTATAGGATGTTCCAGTTAAACACCCCACTCCCTCTGTTGGGGGAAGAAGGCCAAGTCAGTACCTGTAAATCAAATGCAGCCACAGAAAGCTAATTTGCATATCGTTTCTCTGTGGGCAGGCTGAACATCTTGACTACCATGGCAGCTCCATTATAAAGTGTGTGAGTGTGTGTGCACACATGCGTGCATATGTGGTGTGTGTGTGTGTGTGTTTGTGTGTGTAAAAAAACAGAATTTTACACATACACTCTGTGTGGGATGCTTTTATCTCTGACAGAAGTGCTGCACTAACTGAACTGTGCTGCAAGGGAAAACAAAAATATTACATTAATTAATTAATTAAAATAATATGTGTGTGTGTGTA
Source organism: Neoceratodus forsteri (assembly GCA_016271365.2). NCBI lineage: Eukaryota > Metazoa > Chordata > Ceratodontiformes > Ceratodontidae > Neoceratodus > Neoceratodus forsteri. The sequence continues at coordinate 628,843,142 of JADMNL010000022.1, read as the reverse complement.
AAAAAACAGAATTTTACACACACCCTCTCTGTGGGATGCTTTTATAAACCCCTCGAGCATTGCTCTCAGGGTTTATGTAGTACCCCACACCTCGGTGTAACATTCTGGTTACACGCCCACCATATATTATTCTATATTGTAATAATGCATTTCAGGTTATGTATGTTTTCACAGTGTTGTCCATCTGTGTGTTTTTGCAATTAATAAACAGGTAATCGTGTCCTAGTTTTTCTTTTCAAGTCAAATCTGAATTATATTTTCAGAATTGTAACACACACTCAGATTGTTTTTAGTGTCTTTGTCCAGGAAAGGCACACCGAGCTACAGCTTGTTCCCAGGTCTGTTGTGGGAGCACAGGGAGGTTAAGTGACTTGCTTTGGTCACACAATATACAAGTAGAGCATGTTGGAATCAAACCCCATTCTGCTGGATGAACAAAACTTGTTCACAGCTCTTTGCTTTAACCTCTAGGCTGTACTGCCAGCTGATAATAAAAAACTACACATTTCAAGGCTGGTCCCATGATGCCAGGCCAGTAGGTATGTAGCCACATTTGCATCTTGTAGACCTGAGTTCACACCTGAAATTATAAGAAAAAGGCTGCAAGAGCGGGAATGGAAAAAGACAGAAGGTGCTGTGGCAGCCCCAGAAATCTGTACTGATATGAACACAGCCAGGGTTTAGAAATCCTGATTAGGGGACCTAATACCTGTTGGCACCACAGAGCCAACCTTGAGATGTATAGTTTTTGACACAAAGTAACATGGATTTTGTAAAGGGCATAGTACCACCACTGCCCTCCTCGAATTTACTGGCTTCATTCACCAGGCCCTTGATCAAGGCCAACAAGTCAGCACCACCTTTATTGACCTCTCCAAGGCTCTGGATATGGTTAACCATCCACTGCTACTTGAACAGCTCCATGACCTGGGTTTAAATGGTGACACCTTAAACTGGTTTAACAGCTGTCTCTCTGAACCCTCGCAACAGGTACGGATAGGTGATGTCCTCTCGACTAAGCAAATAGTCCAGTCGGGTGTCCCCCCAAGGATCAATATTGGGGCCATTACTCTTCAGTATCTTCCTTATCAAACTCCCAGCATCCTGCCCTGATCGTATCCTCTTATATGCGAATGATGCAGTAATTTTTGTTAAAGATATTGATCCCTCCCACCTGCAGAACCAGCTCCAGAAAAGTTTTATGGAAGCTGAGGCCTGGTTCATCTCCCAGAAGCTAGTGCTCAACTACAAAAAAACTAAAATTATACTATTCCATGGCACGCATAATAAACATAAAACCAAACAGCTGACTGTCAGAAACTGCTCTGGAGATGCACTTGAACAGACGCAAGTGTTCAAGTATCTTGGTGTGACTTTGGACAGCACACTGTCCTTCTCCAATCATATTGATACTGTCGCCAAATCAGTGAGTACCCAGATCAGCCTTCTTTACAAACATAAGCACTGTCTGACTCCTGAAGCCCTCAACCTAGCCACACAAAGCTCAACTGTTTCTACTATAGACTATGGGCTTGTTATCTATGGAGTTGCCATTGTTTTTGCTCTACAGCAGATCTCCTTTGCACTGAACAAGGTGTGCCATCTACTTACTGGGGCTACCTATCACATGCATACCTGTGGCCTTTATGAACAGGTGCACTGGCTCCATATCCAGGGAAGAATCACGTACCAAACCTGCCTGGTAGCAAAAAAGGCCTCCCTTGGTCTCATGCCCACTGGGGTACAGCAGTTCCTCTGTCCATCAACCAGCACCCACCTTACCAGAAGCTCTGAACTCAGCTCTGTAAGTCCCTCGCTGTTGCACATCGAAAGGCCAGCGGTCGTTCACAGGTAGAGCCCCAAAACTGTTTAATTCACTATCCCATCAGGTCTCTAATACTGCCACTATTGGCCTATTCAAATGCAAACTACATCAGCTCCTTGTGACTCGTGCTATCTGTGACTGCTTCACCTAAACTCAGAGTTGGCCACTTATAATTCATTGCCTTCCAATAGCCTTTGGTCCTTTTCACCACACCTCCCCCACCCTCCTTACTTACTCCCTACCCCTCACTCACTCTCCCCCCCTTCACTTCCGCCCCACCACACTCTTACACCATCCTGACCCTGCTGTTTGTCCTCTGGCTCTGACAACTATTACCAGCCCCTACTTCATGCCTTCTTTTCTGTTTTCATTGCTGGACAAGGCCTTTGGCTGCAATCTTATAATGTTATTGTATGTGTCCGCTGGACGCCACCTTTGCAACCTCAGTCTAGTCTGACTAGTTGTTACTTAGCTAATGTACTACTTTATCCTGTTCATATACTATGTCAACCATCTGTTATCTTTTATTTTACTTGTTCATTGCTATTTCTTGTTTTATAACTGTTGTAAATGCTTAACTGCTCATTGTATGTACCAATCTATGTATTCATGATGTGGAACCTGTGTAAAAGAGTCTTTGGCTCATAGGTATTAATCCAAAATTCAAATAAATAAATAAATGATGATCAGCTGGCAGTATAGCCTAGAGGTTAAAGCAATCCTAAAGATGGATTATTTTTACTAACAGTTTGAAATGTAAAGGTGAAAGATAACTCATCAGTTTCAATGCACAAACATATAGGATAGTGCATGGGGAACAGTTGGCAACAGGGCTATTCTTTCACTGAGTTGGCACTATGTGACGGATTACCTGAGGCGCAGCTCATAGTGCCATCGAGGTGAAAGATGCCCTAGTTGTCAACTGTTCTATCTTACCCCTAACTATAGTGTATGGTGGAACGTCGTTTTTGGGGGAAGAAAATCACTACAGCATGTTTCTGCTTCAAAACATTTTTACTGGGTTACTAGAAGGAAAAAAGAACTTTACATTTTGAACATTTTCACGCTTGACATTTTAACTGTTTAAGAACTTTACAGTTTGAGCATTTTAACGCTAAACATTAGTACTGCCGCTGGCATTGCTGCTTTCGCTATGTGTCCTGTCTATGGAGTGAGCCCTAACTGTCAAATGCTGCTCAAGGACACAGTGTGTGACGTGAGCAGTGCAGTAGAACAAAAAATCGTTCTGCTGCACTGCGAACATCACTAGTGTAGGAGAACAACATTTCGACAGCGATGGATTTCGGTGAAGAACGACGTTGCACCATACACTATGAAACAATTATTATAAATGTAGAAAGTGCTATAATAACACCTTAAAACAAACTTAATAAAACAGATGAGTTCCTATTTAACCTGTTAGATTGAATACTGTCAAAGGAGGACCAGGTCCCTCGGTGACATAATTTCCTGTCAGGAGCCTAAAACACATGGCTGCCCCAGCCCTTAATTACAGGCTGATTTACATACGAATAACTCTGGACTGCAAAGACTCACACATAAATACAATAGCTCACTCAAATTAGCTTTTTATGGGCTTTCAGACATTAAGAAATCCTGTAGATGACAGTTCCCTTCTAAAAAAGCAACCTACTATGATCATAAGGTAGGGCAATAAAAAGCCTACGTTAAAAAAACTGGGGTCAAAATCTCAAAAAATAACAAAGTTAAGAAGAAACATGGAAATTCGTCAACACTTACTCGTTTTTGACCCCACATTTATAATATAGACTTTTTTTTACCCGACCTCATGAACCAGGTAGGTAAAATATTTCAAATCCCCCCCCCCAATGTGTTTTCATGGCCACTCTGCAAAATCACTTTTCAGATGGGATTTAAAAAGTTACACCTGTTTTGATCATAAGATGGTATAATAAAAAGACTGTTGAAAATTTGGGATTAAAATCTCACAAAAACAATAAAGTTATGAAGAAACATTGAAATTCATCAACATTTACTCATAACATTGTGTTTTTCCAGATTTTGACCCCAAGTTTCCAACACAGCCTTGTGTCTGCCCCAGTTTATGAACAAGACAGGTGTTACGTTTCTTAAATCCTCTTCGAGACATGTTTTGCAGTTGCTCTACAAAATCCCTTTCGGACAGGATTTAAAACATTTCACCTGTGTGGATCATAAGGTGGGGGGGAGATAAAAAGATTATGTTGAAAATTTGGGATCAAAATCTCAAAAAAAACTCAAAATTATGAAGGAACATTGAAATTCTTTAGTGTTTATTCCTAGTTTTGCTATTTTACCTGACTTTGACCCCACATTTTCCATATAGCCATGTTTGTACCCTAGCTCATAAACATGAATGGGCTTGATTCTTGTAGTTTTGACACAGGGCTTGTACAATCCCAGCATCAAACTCTGTGCTGCGCCAACTGCATTGGCGCACCTTGCGCCCGATTCTAAAAGATCATGTGCATTTGCGACACTTGACCCTTTCTGTGGTGACTTGCTCCAAATATTTGGCACAAGCCCTGTAAAAGGTCCACAAAGTTAGACCAGCAAAGTTTGTCTACTGCGCGTGGTGCATGGGGGCTAGATTGAGAATCCAACGCCAGCTACGGACTGTCAGGTCGTATGATGTGTTCGGCACACCCAGGTTTGCGTGCAGTCTAAAGTACATTCCAGAATCGAGCCCCATGTGAGTGCTTCCGCACACCCAGGGTTTGGCGGCAGTCTAAAGCATTCCAGAATCGAGCCCCATGTGATGTGCGTTCGGCACACCCAGGGTTTGTGGCAGTCTAAAGCATTCCAGAATCGAGCCCCATGTATCATTTTTCAAATCCTACCAAAAACGTCTTTTCATACTTGTGCTGCAAAATGACATTTTGGACACGATTTCATAAATAAGGCCTGTCATGTTCACAATGTTGTGTAATAAAAAAGACCATGTTGTTGAACATTTAAGTCAAAACGGAAAAAAAAAGTTATGAACAAACAATGACATTTTCCAATGTTTACTCTTAACGCTGCAATATTTTTACTTTTTTGAACCAACATTTTCAACATGTTCATATTTTTATCCCTATCGAATGAACATGGCAAGTGTCATTATCAAATCCTCCTCCAAAACCTGTTTTCGCAGTTATTCCACAAAACAATGTTTCGGGTCGCATTTCATAAATGACACCTGTCATGTTCATGTGCTGGGGCAATAAAAACTAGTATTTTGAAAATTCAAGGCTGCACTCTAAGAAAACAATGATATTAGGTATGAACCTCTTCATTTCCCAATCATGAAAATGTCACTATCATAATCTGTGTTATTAATTTGCTAATTTTAGCCTCTGCACTATCAGTGCCAAACAGCTACACTGCAAATACAAGCAAGCAAACATTCAGCATTGATGAATGCTTGTTAGTACATAGCACGCTGATTCTTACTCTCTTTTGGGGGGAGGGGGACAGATTTTAGGAGTTCATAAATTGGAATGTGGACAAGGGGCTAAACTGGGCAGGACCCCACAGCAATATACTGTATATCAGCTGCTAGTGGAAACTGTTTAGAAGGCAGAATTCTAGTTTGGGGAAGGGAGGGAGTCATCATCTCTGGGAGTTGACATTCTGCCATTATATTCAATGCAGTAAGGGGACAGGAAACCTGCACATTCACGCAATTTTGTAAGGGGGGCCAATTCTGAAGGGGAGACCCCATTGCAGAATTCCAGGAGTCCCACTAAAACTTCTTTTTTTTTTTTAAACAAAGTTTTCATTATTTTCAGAAAAATGTTACAATCACGAATCGTATAATCCATAAAATCATAAAAGTACATTGAAGCAAATATTTATAAATTGAATATTTATATACAGCCAATCAATATCATTATAAATAAATAATTAGTATCCTGTTCCATCCAATATACAGGACATCTTTCTACATTTTGCTCAGTCTTACTAATATTACTATTCTAATTATAACTCAGTATATATTCTCTATTCTCATTATCAGCTACTATTCCTATAACCTTCAGTTTCCAGATAGCCATGTAAAGTAAGGATTCCAAATATCTTCATATTTATGTAACATTCCTGCGTTTAAATAACTTTCATTTATGGCAAGGTTCGTCAAATATTTAGCCCATTCTTCCAGCCCAGGTAAGTGACTGTCCTTCCAGTATCTTCGAATCAACCTCTTGTATCCTAGGGTTGCTAACTGCAGCCATTTCTTTCTTGTGTAGCTCAGTGAGCAAGCCCTGTTTGTGTCTCCTAACACAAAAATCTCAGCCTCAAAGGGATTGGTCATACCCAGGATTTGCTTACATAATTTCCAGATCATTAGCCAGACAGGTCTAATTAATTGGCAATTCCACAACATGTGTAACAGCCCTGCATTGACCGAGCCACATCTCCAACATCTGCTATTATCAGCCAGGCCCAATTTGTATAGCTTTTCAGGGGTGTAGTATCAATCATGCAGAATTTTAAATTGTACTAAACGGCCCTGCACATCTTTACTCATCTTATAAAGATTCTGCCATATTAGATCCCAACACTGTTCGGTTATCTCGTGACCTAGTCTCTCTTCCCATATTTCTTTAACCTTTTCAGTTAGATCTGGGCTGGCTTCTATGGATACTTTATATATTCTGCTAGCCCCGCCTTTGCTTCTCGCTATGTTAATCAAACTAGTTGCTTCTTTGGATGGATGGATGGTCTAGTTAGTGTCTAATACACTACGTAAAGCTTCCCTAATTTGAAGAAAGGAGTGAAACTCTGTATAGGGTAATTTATAGAAGCTTCTTAGTTCGGTAAAGGATCAGAGTATCCCCGTCCTGTGATCTACCGGATCCCATACCGTTAAAATTTCCCTGCTCTCCCACAATGGATTTGTCAGAGTGTGTCTCCCTTTGATAATATTAGGGTTTCTCCAGATAGGAGTATATTCCATTGGGAAAAGAGTGTTCTCTAGGGAATTGCCCAACCATTTTATTATCTTTGCAGTAGTTCTCAGGTATGGGTGTGACAATATCTTAGCTGGGAACACCCCTATCATAAGGTGGTACAGCAAGTATGGGCACACTACTTCAGCCTCATATTGAACCCAGAGGGGGGAGTTCCTATCCTGTTGAAACCAGTGGCATACTTGTTTATATAAAAAGGCCTGATGGTATCGCTTGAAATCCAGAAGCCCCATACCTCCTGACTGCCAAGTTTTCTTAAGCTTCCTTAAGCTGAGCCTAGCCTTCTTACCTTCCCATAGAAACTTTCTAATATAATAGACTATTTTTTTAAACCAGTTAAATGCCCACTAAAACTTCTTATGAGTTTCATTCAAGTTTCATTCTAAAAAGTTGCCGGATTGTTTTGAGAAACTAATACACAGCCATAAAAAGGAAAAGGTAACAAGCATTTGTCAATGCCGAATGTTCGCTTGCAGGTATTTGCAGTGGTGTTTGGCATTTATGCAGTTGTATCCATGTCCCTTCAGTATCCATGTCCCAGTAGAGTACCTCTCTGCAACTCCTCTTGCATCTGATTAACATTTCAGCCTCATACTTCTTAAGTGTCTGTCTTAGGAACCCTAACGCCTTGGTCGTGCTCAAGGTTTCGAGCCTGTGTGGAAGCTGCACAAAGTGCGCATGTAACACAGTCATTCAGTGGAATTATTTCACCAAATTTTCAACATAGGCATTTTGTCAACTCTGCTCATGAACACTGTCACTATAATTTTCTTAATGTGTCCCGAACATTGATTTACCACAGCGACCGCGCCATTGTGTGCCAGATGCACAAACGCATACTTCGGGCAGGATGTGAAAAATTACAGCTGTACTGTTCATAAGGCGGAGTGAAAAGATGGCAGTGCTGAAAATCTGAAGTGAAAATATTACAAATTCGCGTAATTATGAGGGTGCGTGGAAATTGCGCAATGTACACTTGTAACACAGTCATTTTATGGGCTTTTGTCAACAAATTTTCAACATAGGCATTTTAGGACCTCTGCTCATGAACAGTATCACTGTGATTTTCTTACTCTGTACCGAACACTAATTTCCCACAGCGACCACTTTATTCTACGCCAGAAGTGCGAAAACACATTTCGGCCAGGATGTGAAAAATAACAGCTGTACTGTTCATAAGGAGATGTGGAAAAATATCAATGCAGAAAATCTTGAGTTATTACAAAATTCGAAATGTACGCTCGTAAAATAGTCATTTTTTGGAATTTTTTCACTGAATTTTCAAAATAGGCATTTTAGGACCTCTGCTCATGAACAGTGTCACTGTGATTTTCTCACTCTGTACCAAACACTGATTTCCCACAGCAACCACGCTATTCTACGCCAGAAGTGCGAAAACACATTTCAGCCAGGATGTAAAAAATAACAGCTGTACTGTTCATAAGGAGATGTGGAAAAATGCCAGTGTTGAAAATATGGAGTGAAAATATTACAAATTCGCAAACTTACAAGTGTGCATTGAATCTGCGCAACGCACGCTCGTAACATAGCCACTTTATGGACTTTTGTCACCAAATTTTCAACATAGGCATTTTAGACCTCTGCTCATGAACAGTGTTACTGTGATTGTCTTACTCTGTACCAAACACTGATTTCCGACAGCAATCGCCCTATTCTGCACCGGAAGTGCGAAAACACATTTTGGCCAAGATGTGAAAAATGACAGCTGTACTGCTCATAAGGAGGTGTGGAAAAATGCCTGTGTTTAAAATCTAGAATGAAAATATAACAAATTCACAAACTTACGAGTGTATGTGGAAACTGCGCAACGCACGCTCGTAAAATAGTAATTTTGTGGAATTTTTTTCACCAAATTTGATACATAGGCTTTTTGAGAGCCCACTTCATGAACCCCTGACACTTTGTCCTTGTATTGGTCCTAAAAGGTGATTCCATACAGTGACCACGGAATCACCTTTTGGGACCGAATAACGCCATGACAGTGACTGAATTCATGAGAAGGGGTCCCAAGAACCCCATGTTGAAAATTGGTGGCAAAAGTCAAAAATGGCCAAGATATCCACCTGTTGAAAAAAACATTTATGCCATTATACAGCTTACCTGCATTTCTTAAGTTCTCGGTCGGCTTTGAAGAGTGAGATGTGTTCCCAGTCCGCCCGAAGATCGTCGTGCTGAATCGAATGAAAGTATGGGGTGAGGGAGGTCGGTCTTTGCCAGAGAGTGGGTGTGGGTTGGGGGCAAGAGACTCACCAAGGACTGTTTTCTACTTCAGGAATTTTTAAAACCCAGTGTGCCACTTACGTGTTTGTTGGGGAGGAACTGGAGCCGGCTGGGATTGGACACCCTGTTGGCCATAAAGTGTGTGTAGGGGGGAGACATGAGCATGCTGGGGTGGACTCTCAGCGCCAACTGGTTGTTTGTTGGGGGCTGCAGCCAATGGGGATTGGCACCACTGTTGGCCACACGGTGTGCTGGGGGAGGGATGCATGAGCCGAGGGGGATTGGGCACCCCCCTCAGCATACAACATGGGGGCCGGGGAGGACAATATCGAGGGAGGGGAAGTACATTAGCAGAGGGAGGAAGTGGGAGAGATTTCATGCCGAGCTGTGTATGACAGCAGTTCGGCTGTGCTGAAAGACGTAAAGACATCAGTATGCTAATTGCACACACGCTACCACCGCTGATTGCAGCAGACCTTTTGTTTAAAGTGAAGACCAGCACAGCCGAACTGCTGTCATACACAGCTCGGCAAGTATTGGTCTAGTAGGGTCATGCCTGCTACACTGAGCACTGCATTCGCAAGGAGTGTCACACACCTCCAAAAAGTTGTACTGTTTCAAGACATTCCTTGCGCATGCGCAAGTGAAAACAAAAAGTTAGTCTGATGTCTCACAGACTTTGTCTCATGGACCCGCTGCTTATCTGATAGAGGGATCTCACGCAACAAAGACGGGGCCCCTCTGCCCTTAGTGAGGGGTAACTGGAAGCTCAGGAAAAAAAGGTATAGGAAAGAGCCACAATGATTATCAAGGGGTTATAAAAAAAACATACAAGCAAGGACCTGGGATTCCTCTCAGGGATAAGTGTAAATGGGCTATCAGCACAGCAGGTTACCATGACCCATGTTACAGATACCAGTCTTTGTGGCTAAGCTATACGGCTAATAAATAAAAGTTACTTGCCGGTGATAAGTGCACTCATAGGGTTAATCCTTAGCCTTGCTGTTTCAAGTTAATGAAGTGTGTTCTGAAATGTTAACACAGTATTTCCTACTTTTTCAATGTGTTCTGCTTAGGGTAAAATGTCTAGGTCCAAGTTATGCACCTTAATTGCCCTCTGGTTAGGAGGGCTCCCGGACAATGTTGCCCACCCACTAGGGGCATGTGAATAGAGAACCTGGAGGAGAAGTGGGTGTTCTTCTTTCCACTGAAGACAGGGGAGCAGGCAGCATCTGTAACAGTGCTAGCACACACGTCTGGGTTCTAGGCGCCTCATGGAATCCTACCAGTTTTTGTTCATTAGCAGGGCATCAGGGTTGGTGTGGCATGGCATCTCGAGGGGCCTCAGGGCACCCTCGGAATCAGAGGGGACTGCTCTACCTCTCTGCGCCACCCTTCCCAAGTTGGATTTATACAAAGGAGATACAATACTGACCATATCTGGACACTTCTCAATCTCATATATTGAGAGAATGAGCTGATACCCCAGCAGCTGCACTGGCCATTGATTTTGAGAAGGCGTTCAATTTAGTGGAATGAGACTACCTCAATGTTGTCCTAGAACACTTTGGATTTGGACCCCATTTTCAGGCTGCCATCATGGCTCTCTACACTTCTCCTCAAGCATGGGTACTCACCAGCTCAGTGCTATCCACTCCCTTCCCACTCCACAGGGGAACCAGGCAGGGATGTCCCCTTTCCCCCCTCCTATTTGTACTGGCTGTCGAACCCCTTGCCTCTTTCATCCAGCAAGACCTCATATCAGGATACAGTTGGAGAAGTCTCACTTCTCCATGCTGATGTAAACTGATGATCTGTTGGTCCCTCTAGAGGATACACAGTGTTCAATCCCCCCGCCCTTCTGAACCGATCCACATACATTTCTGGGCTCAAAGTCAATCAAAAAAAACAGAGATACTCCCTCTTAATTCGAAATGTCATCCTCAAAGTACCCCTCATTCTGGTATTAAGCGGTCACAAGACTCCATTACATACCTGGGTATCAGAGTGGGGGCTAATACTGACAAATGGTGGGATAACAATCTGGGGCCATTGTTATCTGACTGCAAAAGAGAACTGGAGTGATGGAGTCGGCTACATCTCACCATGGCTGGTAAGATTGCCTCTTTTAAAATGTCAATGGCACCCAGGTTTTTTTTCACTTAATTTCACAAATCCCTCTATATTTACCCCCACACTGGCACCAGAAGCTGGACAGGATGATTGACTCCTTTTTGTGAGGCGCCAGTCACCCTTGATGCAGTAGGAACACAGTCAGGGTGCACTGGTCTTAAGGGGGCTGGGGACTACCCTGGATGGAAGGGTATAAGCTGACTTATCACTGTTCTCAAACTTTTAAATCTTTTCAGCCCCATTCTAACAGCTCCCCACAGTGGCTAGAGATAGAACAGAAACTTGCAGACACCCCTATGTTGGTCTCTTTACTGTGAGCAGACACATCCCATGCTTTTCCAACCCATCCTACCCTAGGATCAGAAGTCTATCTGGTACTGGAAGATATTACTCAAAATCAGATACCTCTCCCTGCCCTTTGTCCCACACCCCACTACGGCATAACCCCGCTATTATAATAGGGTGTTCCCCAATACTGTGGCCAAGATGGAAGGAGGAAGGCATTCTGTTGCTCAGAAACCTGCTGACCCCCAACACTAGAGTGGTTGACAGCTTTCAAAACCTGAAGCTTCAGTGGTCATTACCCACATCCGACTTCTGGAGGTATTTACAGATATGAGACGCAGTCAAATCCCTCCTCCTTCCTGTCTCAAGCCCAGTTAGGACTCCATCTCAACTTAAAAGCTAGCTTCACCTTCCAAAATGGGTGGCAGGGGTAATATATGCTGCAGTAAGGGAGGCCCCATCAAACACATCATTCTCATCAAAAAATTAACGGGAACAGGCCTTAAACAAACAGCTCTAGGACCTCGAGTGGGCTCAGTGTTGGAATACCAGGCATATTGCCTATAGAGATGCTAGAAGCAAAGTAATACACAACAAAATACTGCACTCTTGTTATAGGACCCCAGTAGTATTAAAGAATGCTAAGATAATGACGAATGATCACTGCTGGCATTGCCAGCAGCCTGGAAGAGATCTATTTCATATTCTCTGGCAATGCCCTCTCGTCTTTCCTACATGGATAAAAGTGTCACAGGAGGCCGGCAGGATTCTCCATTATCCAGTACCTCCCCAAGCCCCTCTGCTGCTGCTCAGCTTAAGGTCAGAGGCCCCATACCTTACTTCTCGTGAGTTCAGATGGCTAATACTGCTCAGCGTGCAGGTGAAATGTATCATTCTTAGGAAATGAAGAAGCCCTACCACACCCACCATTAGCAACATTTTCTCAGCTCTCACTGTAGTACATGAACTGGAAAGGCACTTTCATTTAGTACTCGGACAGGTAGAGAAATTCCCAAAGTGCTGGGCACCTTGTATAGCATATCTGGCTCTCAGTGCTGGCATAGGTTGAGGTTATTTCAATATAACTCCTGGATTATACTCTAACAGCAAATGTTTATATGGATACTGACTTCTCCTTGAAATAGATATGCAAGCAGCAGTTTTTTTCCTTTTGTCTGTAAAAAGATGTTTTGTATATAGTTGATCGTGGATAGCCTTTGTTTCTCTTTTTTTAGCTGGGTAAGTGTCAGCTGATCAGGCTCCTTCTGTTTTCAATATCTCTGTTTAATTGGTTGAGTTCACTTTGAGGTGACCTTCTTTTCTAGGTCTGGCACCAGGAATTATCACTGGAAGGTGCATCTTTCTGAAAACCTTAAGCCTTGACTTGTATCAGCAGCTGTACCTCCTACTTGGTCGTGGTTGCCCACCCTGCAAGATTAGGTAGGTGCCTGATCCCCGTCATAGTTGGGAATTACTTTTAATTTTTTCTTTCTAGTAAATGCCCGGCTGGACCCCTTTTACATGGTGTAGCTTATCCAAAAGTTTCCACTATATGTGTCTTGTATATGTCACTGTGCCAACACACATTCCTTTATGTAATAATGCTGAGTTATCCTTTTTATGTGTTCTGTGTTGTGTGTTATTTTTCCTTGTTGTTCTTTTCGAGAAAACAATAAAACATTTAACTGAAAAAAAAGAAATTGTTGGCCCCAAAGATCAGCAAGCAGATTTTGACTGGGGATGATCCCTATTAGAGTGACCCAGAGGAGACATCCCCAAGTATGTACACTACTCGCAACATTGCCTTGACTGGTTCAGCTATGTGTGCTACCAGCAGCCAGGGATCCAGCTCAGAAACCAGGAGGTCTGGCTTCATCACCCTAGAAAATCATGGTCCTACATCTTGGGCAGGGAAAGCCACACAAGTTCAGAAGGATGGCAAGGATCATGGTGTGTGGCAAGATCTCACTGGCTAAAGAAGCCTTCAGTGACACATTGAAAGAGAGCAGAGATCCTGACCAGCCACCAGAGAGGTATAACTCCATGTATCACCTGAAATTAAATTTTTGGGAGAAAGCCTTCTATAAACTCTCCAAGGCTGGCTTCCACATGATGGACTATAATTCTACTGGCACCTGCACTTTCTCACATGAGTAGACAGATGACAAGATTTGGACCTTTTACACCGAATACGTTTTTTACCATGAGTGAAAACATAACCCAGTAAAACCCAACCATTGTGCTAAGTGGCATCATCTATTCAAACTAATACAAAGATATTAACATAGATTCAATGATAAATTATTCTGACTTTAATCAATATTGGGCATTTCTCAGCTTACCATAATAAATTATTTGCATGTTGTAATTTATGCAAAGATCCCAAACACAAATCTTCTATCTCTGAAGAGTTGAAAATGACATAACACATTAAAGTAATAAATTACAATACAATAAAAAATGACTACAGCTTTTGTTAGAATGCCAGTACAGTGCTGTTATATGGGGCTGGGGTAGCAGTGTAAAAAAACTCCAAAAGCTGGAACCCTTATTTTTAGCACAACTATATCATCCCTAAGATGATGAATAATGATATGATACACTAAAGTAGTTGGCTACACTGTAGTCAAAAATGATGACAGCTTTTATTAAAATGCCTTTAAGTACAAAGCTGTTATGTGGGACAGAAGCAGTAATATTACAACTAGTTTGATAATTACTCATGCATATATTAACAACTCAGTCTTAAAATATGGAGGGGGAAAACATGATACCCCTTCACAAAAGTGGGAGAAAGGTAGAAGAGGGAAACTATAAACTGGTCACTTTGACCTCCGTGGTAGGAAAGATGATGGAATCACTGTTAAAGGAAAGGATTGAAGAATATCTAGAAGTCAGCAGGGTACAAGACCCAAGGCAACATAAGAACATAAGAAAAGTGTTGGCAGATGGGGACCATGTGATCCATCTAGTCAGCCCTAGGTGGCTACCCCCCCAGTTATATATTGTTTGATTTCTAAGCTGCCCGTAATGCCTGTCCCAAGCTCACTTGAATTCACCTACTGACTTTGATGCTGCCACTTCTAGTAGCAAGCTGTTCCATGGGCCTATCACTCTCTCAGTGAAGGAGTGCTTCCTAGAGTTGCCACCCACCAGACGCCAGATATGTCCTCTTGTGCACGCTGACCTGTTTCCCTGGAAGAGGCTTTCCTTCTGGGTTGTGTTAATTCCCTTAACATATTTCAATGTTTCTATCATGTCCCCTCTATTTCTTCTCTGTTGTAGAGAGAACACGTTCAACTCATTGAGTCTTGTCTCATACGGCTCGTGGTGCAGCCCCTACACCATCTTTGTAACCCTTCTCTGTACTGTCTCTAAGCAGTCAACGTCCATTTTTTGGGTGAGGTCTCTAGAACTGGACATGGTATTCCAGGTGTGGCCTCACCAAGGATCTGTAAAGTGGCATGATTACCTCCTGCTTACTGCTCTTAATTCCTCTGCCTATGCATCCGAGGATGCCACTGGCCTTCTCTACTGCTTTTTGCATTGTTTACCCACCTTCAGGTCACTGGTAATAATTACTCCTAGATCCTGCTCCATTATTGTCTCCTCTAATTGGTGCCCTTTCAGTGTGTATTTCCTTCCTAGGTTCCACTTTCCAAGGTGCATTACTTTACATTTCTTGGCATTAAATTTTAACTGACAGTTTTTGGACCATTCCTCCAGTTTTCTGAGGTCAGCATCTACACCTAAGGCCCCCTCCTGTGTGTCCACTGTGTTGCAGAGTTTTGTATCATCTGCAAACAGACAAATCTTCCCCACCAGTTCATTGGTCATGTCACTGATTAATATGTTGAAGAGGACTGAGCCCAGCACCGATCCTTGTGGAACACCACTGATCAGCCCCTCTCTCCCTTGATAATGATCCATTTAACAAAACTCTCTGGGTCGTAGATGCAAGAAGTATTTCTAAAAGGTATGTTTCTATCAGCACTCTAATAAAAAGAATAGCCCAAAATTAGTGTTACTTTGCTAATTCTTTTTCTTTTATTCTTTCTTTTTCAAGGCAGTGTCAAAAACGTTTAAACCTTCTGACACATGCATGTGTGTTTCAGTTAGGTTCTGTAAAGTTATGGCAAAGAAAAAAGTCACTACCAGTTATATGCATTTGTCATGCTTGGAGTTTTTAGCTTCTCCTTTTCATGGCTCAGTTGCCTGTTCCTTTAGAGTCAGTCCCACTGCATGTGCAGGCACCTTTTTCCGTTGTTTCTGTCCTCAGTTTACAGGTTGTCCTTGCATTTAATAAATCAAGGTTTGCTGCTGCATGGGCCCCCGGAGCTGTTTGCACTTCCATAGATTCTCTGGCTCTGGGAGTCCAGCAGCTCAAAGCTGTCATGTGCCACTCCTCTCTGCATGCAGTTGCTTCCATAATTCAGAGTTCTGTGGACAACGTGTACTGTGTGCTTATGTTTTGCAGCTCTAGGGCTCCATCAACAGAGCTTGCAGCTGTTGGGATAGCATGCCTTAAATCCCTCAGGTTGTCTTGGCAACAAACAACAACAGGCATTCATTTACAACTTAACTATAATTGTCCCTTGCTCTTTGTATTTACATCTAAAAGTGACAAGTGCAAAGATGATACCTAAACCAAGTATAAACTCCCCTTAAATATTGTTATATAAATAACTTTTACAAATATCTTCTTTTCTGTTTATAAAAAAATAATTTAATTTTATTTAAAACTTCATTCTTAACTATTTACTGAATAGCACGGTTCCTTTTTATAGCTTTTATCTACTGTTAATGAGCACCTTTGGTGTAAAAACTATGTGCAATTAAAGACAAACCAACATTCAATATTAAATATAAAAACAAGTAAAATTATGCTGATACTTTAGCTGTCTATTTTCCTGCTGAATATAATCACTTATGGCAAATTACAAATGACTACCATAGGCTACGTCATCATTCAAGCCTTTTGGCCACATCATTCGAGTTCATGTATCCAATATGATTCTCTTTGTCTCAGTAAATTTTTTAAATCCTCCCTCTTTCGGGTACTTGTACTTTCTCCAGACCAATATGGATTAGGGTTGCCAGTGAGCTGTGTCCTACCTCCATATAATGCTGCACCACTGCATGTTTGATGTTATTCACTCTGATTGCCATTTTATGTTCCCCTATTCTTTGTTTAAGAGGTCTTTTTGTTTGTCCTATATAGGACATCCCACATGGACAGGTCAGCATTACCCCTTTGCTTACACAGTTAATAAAGTTCTTTATTGTATATTTTCTTTCCGATCTTGGATGGCTAAAAGATTTAGTGTTCCTGGTGCTACTATAATGTGCACAGTTAGCACACCTGAATTTTCCCACTGGTGCGGCCGGCATCCAGTCTGGTCTGTTTGATTTCTTGGCATCAATAAATAGAGAATTTACTAATATATCTTTAAAATTGATATTTCTCCTATAGCTAAAGAGAGGTCCTTTATTAACTATTTGGGCCAGATCTTTGTCTGCATCTAAAACATTCCAGTACTTTAAAATGATGTTTTTTATTTCTCCATAGGTGTCAGTTTAGGATGTGCAAAAAGAAATTTGTTCTAAGCCTCTTTTGTGACTAGTAATTAAGGAGGCTATTGCACATGTTAGCAGACTCTTTCAGTCTTGTTTCTTCCCTACTGCAGTTCCTTTTTATACACAAAAGTTGCCTATAAGGTATATTTTGTTTGTTGTGGTGAGGGTGGTGACTCTCATAATGTAGTATGGTGTTCCTATCTGTTTCTTTTCTAAATAATTTTGTTTCCACTACATTTCTTTTTTACAGCTGCAGTGGGCATAGCCCTGACAATGTCTTGCATTCAGAAAAGGGCCAATGTCATTTTTGCTACCAAAGAACATGATAAGTGTTAAAAATAGAGACCTCTGCTGGAGCTGCATTACTACGCTGCCTGTGTGTGTATAGGAGCTGGAGAGCACTATTTTCCCTCTGACTTGAGTTAATTGAGCCCTCCCTCAGCTCAGACATTCTACACTACAGTCAGCAAACACATAAAAGTAATTCATTAACTTCTGGCACTCATTTTGTATCAGGTTACCAATGGATATTAGACATCATACAAAGCTATTGGAAGTAGAATGGATTAAACACTTCCTGGAGCTTTCTGCATAACAAATAAGCACTGCTATGCCCTCAGCCCTCATGAACACCTTATTAAGCCATTTGACACCTTCATCCTAACCAGGGGCATAGGCGGGGGGGTGTTTAGGGTGTTCAAACACCCCCCGAAATGACTGCAAAAGTATATTTAAAAATCTTCGGACAGAGCGTGCTGTCCCTGTAAATTTCTGCTTCAACACCTGATCCACAGTTACACAGTGTGGCAAAGGATTTAGCCAGGAAATAGAGCAGCACACAAAACCTAAATGAGTAAGCTGAGTACCGGTGGGTATAGAGTAGCCTGGGGGGGGTCAGCTCTTTCTTTGTGCGTAAAATCCGTGAATCACGGTCCTCCTCCTCGGATCTACCTCAGCTGAGCAGACAGCAGCCAATCAAGTCACACAACGTGTATTTGGCGGCTTGGAGACAGAGATAGGGAGAAGAAGCGCGTTGTTGACGTCGAGTAAATGAGAGTTGGAGCGAGATGAAAGTCGGATCGGCTGGAGCCTGGAGTCTGAACTGTGCTGCCTGCCACTCGTCATCGCTGCCTAGTCCTACCAGTTTTCTTCAGTGGAGTTGAGGGTAGGCGCCCCGAACTTGTTTTCTGAGACCCCAGTCACTGTTGGTGAGGCCACGCGGAGTGTGTAGAGGGGGGTGGGGGAGTCGCGATTGCAATTAGGAGCCAGTGCCCAGGTCTGTCGCTGACAGGATGAGGAGAGATCCAGAGTGAGCCATCCGTCTGGCCTGCTGCAGTCTATTCCTGCCCAAAGTGGTCAGAGTCTGGACTGGAGCCTGGAGGTGAATTTAAGCCAGGTAAGGAAATTGAGGAATTGCCTGACTGTCACTGGCAGGGGAGGGGTGCAACTACCAGTCTGGTAGTACCAGAGTCCTGAGGAGATGTCACAAAAGTTATTGTAACTTGTGAGAACAAATGATAACACCTCAGTGAGGTGTTATCATCATTTGTTCTCACAAGTTAGTGACCTCAGAGGGCTAGGGAATATGTGGTTTCATGGTCTGAGAATTAAAGGTAGGAGGAAGGAGAAAGGAAGTGGGGAAGAAGAAGCAGGAAAAGTTGGGGGGGAAGAGGCACAGGTAGAGAATGCAGGGAGGCACAGGTGGTGGTAAAATACAAGACATGGGCTGGGTGTACATCCAGATGTGTCAGACACTTGTGGGGTGGTTATCCCAGAGGGCTGAATATATGGGTGTTGGGTAGACATTCGAGCCCAGAAGCAGGAGAATGTGAAGACTGTGGTTTTGTGTAAGAATGTAGTGGTTTCATATGCAAGCAATAATACCCGACAGGGTGGGCAGTATTGGGCAATACCGGACCGCCCAGGGGCGTAATGAGGCCCAACGCCACAGGTGGAGGGCCTTATACATAGATACATAGATACATAGACAGTGTCGGCAGATAAGGGCCTATGGCCCACCTAGTCTGCCCATTTGAGCTTGTAAGTTCAGTTTGTTTTCCTAGAAGTCTATTTCCCCTTACCCCTGACCTCTAGAATTCCTTTATGTCTATCCCATGCATTTTAAATCCGTGATTGTTTCAGCCCCCACCACTTCCTCTGGCAGGGTGTTCCACTTGTCCACCACCCGTTCTGTGAAGAAATTCTTTCTCATGTTTCCTCTGAATAGTCCTCCTCCAACTTCATCCCATGCCTCTAGTCCTGAAACATCTTTTTCGCTTAAAATAGTGTTTTCCTGCACCCTGTTCCTCCCTGTAAGATACTTGTATGTCTCTATCATATCCCTCTCCTCCTCTCCTCCAGGGAGTACATGTTCAGTTCCTTCAACCTGTCTTCATAGGACTTGTGATGCAACCCATGCACCATCTTTGTTGCCCTCCTCTGAACCTTCTCTACCCTGTCTATGTCCTTACGTAGGTATGGTCTCCAGAACTGTACACTGTACTCCAGGTGGGGCCTCACTAGTGTCTTGTATAGCGGAATTATGACCTCCTTTTCCTGCTGGTGATGCCCCTGCCTATACATCCCAGCATCCTATTTGCTTTACCTGATGCCTTGTCACACTGTTTCCTACCTTGAGGTCATCAGAGATGACAACCCCAAGATCCTTTTTCCTGCTTGGTGCATGCTATATCCTCACCCCCAACTGATATATTGTGCCAGGTTTTTGTGCCCCATATGCATTATCTTGCACTTTGCATTGAATTTCAACTGCCAAACCCTTGACCATTCTTCAAGTTTCTGCAGGTCCTTCTCATTCTGTCTACACCTCTGGTGTGTCTACTCTGTTACAGAGCTTTGTGTCATCAGCTAACAGTGAAATTCTGCCTTCTATATCCTGTGCAATGTCACTGATGAAGATGTTGAATAGGACCGGTCCCAGCACTGATCCCTGTGGTACCCCACTGGTCACTCTTCCCTCTGTGGAGTGACAGCCATTTACCACCACCCTCTGTGTCCTGCCATCCAGCCAGTTACCTACCCACCACACTACTGTCCTGCCCACACCCATATTCCCCAGTTTGTGTAATAGTCTTCTATGTGGCACAGTGTCAAAGGCCTTGCTGAAGTCCAGATAGGCCATGTCCACTGCCCTCCTCTGATCCACCTCCCTAGTCACCCAGTCAAAAATTCAATGAGGTTGGTCTGACATGACCTCCCCCTGGTGAAACCATGCTGCCTTGGGTCCTGTAGTCCATTGACAACCAGATGTTCCACCAATCTCTCCTTCAGTAGTGCTTCCATGATCTTTCCCACTACCGAGGTGAGGCTGACTGGTCTGTAGTTCCCTGCTTCCTCTTTGTTCCCACTTTGTATAAGGGGACTACATCTGCTGTCCTCCAGTCTTTGGGTACTCTCCCTGTTTCCAGTGATTGGCTGAACAGGATAGCCAGAGGTTCAGCCACCACCTCTCTTAGTTCTTAAGACCCTGGGTGCACCCCATCTGGCCCCATTGCTTTATCAGCTCTTATTACTTCCAGTTCCTTCAGGACCCTTTCGTGTAAAGGGACTTGTGTCCATTTCTGCACCATTCTCACCCTTTGTACTCCTTCAGACCCATTACCCCTCTTCCTTAGTAAAGACTGAGCAGAAATACCTATTCAATATGTCAGCTTTACTGTTGTCATCCTCCACGCTGCTCCCATCCTCCCCTTCAGTCTCACTATCCCTCCCTTTGTCCTTCTTTTTTCACTTATGTACCTGTAAAAGGTTTTGTCCCCTTTAACCACTGATTTTGCAATGTGTTCTTCTGTCTGAGCTTTGGCTTCCCTTACTGACTTACCTGCCTCCCTTTGTTTCTCCTGGTACTTCTCCCTATAGCCCCTGGAAGGTCCAGTATTGCCCATACCGCCCACCCTGGAGGGTATTATTGTGCATAGAAAATGGGCACCATGGAAAAAAAAATTGAATCAATAAATGCTCTTTAAAAACTTGTTCAAAATGAGTTCTGTTATGAAATAGTTCCTCTGCCTGTATTTTCATTGGTCTCACACACACACACACACACCAGCACAGATCGTGATTGCAGATTATTTTCATTCAGACAAGCAGGAAACTGCACCCCCCACAGCAGACGAGACACTCAGGAGTTTCTGTTTTGTTTCATTCAGACAGGCAGGAAACTGCACCCTCACAGCAGAAAAAGACACTCAGGAGTTTCGTTTACCTGTCTTATTTTTCACACTGCAGGCTTCACAGCGGCTTCATGAAGGAAAGAGGCACGAGGAGATCATAGGGCTCCTAAGAGTTGCGTGGCAGCCATTATATTTTATGGACATCCAGGATTGTTTTTAATGTGGTACATGTGGC
Source organism: Neoceratodus forsteri (assembly GCA_016271365.2). NCBI lineage: Eukaryota > Metazoa > Chordata > Ceratodontiformes > Ceratodontidae > Neoceratodus > Neoceratodus forsteri. The sequence continues at coordinate 628,821,740 of JADMNL010000022.1, read as the reverse complement.
TAGTTCTGAGGGGTGGAGAGAAATTACAGCGTAGTGAGTGGGACTGTAGCTCGGAGAGGTAAGGGATGGGAGGCGGGCATGAGCAGTGAAGACCGTTTTTAAGAGAAGCTGCAATGCTGGCATAGAAGATAAAAGTAAATCTGTTTTGTCGGTGCTGTGCAGCCAAATTGTTTTTTAATAGTTGTTTGAGTGGATTTCTGGAGGGCTCAGTCTGTCTCGCTAATTGGGTTGGAGATGGAAGAGAGCCACTATTGAGCAGACGGCTTTGAAGAGGCACGAGCAGTGAAGACTGTTTTTAACAGAAGCTGCAATGCTGTCATAGTAGATAAATATACATCAGTTTTGTCGGTGCTGTGCTAAAAGTAAATCAGTTTTGTCGGTGCTGTGCAGCCAATTGTTTTTAATAGTTGTTTGAGTGCATTTCTGGAGGGCTCTTATATTTGGTTAATTCGTGAAACAAAAAGGCGGCAGTTTTACATTTTTTGTTCAGTGCTTTAGCCAATTAAATAGCAGGCTGGGCACAAGGATACCTGTATTGTCATCTGGCAGGTTTGGACTGGAGCTTTTTATTTGGTGGGCATCTACTGAAAGTTAATGTACTCCTATCGAAGGGGTACCAGCCAATCAGATGCCTTCAAATAAAAAGCCCATTTTCTAAAACAATGTAGTAGTCATGTAATAAACTGTAATGTGCTTTATGTAGATGTGTTTTATGTAAATACACTTATGAAAATTGTAGTGGAAATAAAGGTTGGAGTGAAAGGATTGTAAATATGTGAAGGGTTACATAAATAACACTGCCAAGCCAACTGAGCATCCAATATGATTGCATGGTATGTCATTTCATGAGGGAAATCCCATGACAAGGGGTTCTAGTTTACGTGTATAAGAAGGTGGACAGAATTAATATTTTTAACTAGAGTCTTATTAGCCTCCTGAATTTTTTTTACATGGGGTTTACCAGTGATTGGGGTTGCAGGTGGGGTGGGGAGGATCCCGATAGACTACAAGGGATATATTTTACCTTTATTTTCGACAATCGCAGCTATGGATGGGAGGGGGTACCACTACCACTAGACTACCAGGGATATCATTTACACATATGTTTGGCAATCGCGGCTATGGGCGGGGTGGGGGCCTCTAGCCTACCAGGGACATCTGCGGGTGCTTATGCATGGTGTTGGGGGTTTCCTTATCAAAAAGGCAGACATTGTATAATAGCAATATACTCCTCCAGAGTGTGGGTATACTGGTTGATTTACCACTTCTGGTGTGGTTAAGTCACCTGGCTGCACCTCGTAACCGAACCACGCCAGCCATGGTAAATCCACCAGTATACCCACACCCTGGGGGGGTATATTGCTTAACTAGTCTTCAATGTGTCTAAAGGTGGCTTGTTCATTATGAGAAAGAATGCTTCATATGTGCCTTAAAAATACAGGTATTATGTGTGTGAAAATTAGTGTGCTGAATGGCCTAGTCTTTCTAGTTCAAAATAACCCTGAGATTTAAAAATACAGTATTTCTAAAAAACTAAACATACCGACTGGTTTCTAAATAACTTTAAATCAAGCTTGAAACTGGGATTGAGCCTAGTCACCCTTGTGAGTATGGCTAAATTACTCTGTCAATGCCGAATTTTGTCTTGCTAGCATTGGCATTGGTAGTGCAATAGTTAGAGAGACGCATAATAGGAGTGGCAATGAAATATAGAACCATCCTGAACCCCAGCCCACCCTGCAGAGAGTGACATGCATTGGGGTGTAGCTTTAGGTCATTGACCAAGCCCATAACGCTAGTGCCATTTCACTTCACCCTACCCTGCAGACTCTGACAGGTGTTGCATTGTGCCTTGGGGTCGTCAGGCCTTGCACTCACCCCATTTCATAAGGAAGTATGTTCAGATGGGTGCAGCATAGAAGAATGGGTGAACTTTGAAGTGGAAGAGTCCAAGGCACACCTGGATGCCTGTCAGCGACTGCATGGTGGGGGTGCAGTGGTATGAGCATTATAGCCGACTATCCAAAGGTATTCCCACTCTAAATTTTCAACATGACCTTTTTGTGTCCGGCCCGGTGGCACAGAGGGTTGAGGTGCTGGATGACACACCTTGCGCTACACCGGTGACCCAGGTTTGGGAGCGAGCTCGGGCACTGGTGGATCAGCATGGGGCGGGTTGAGAACAAAGTACCCCTGTGGTGCTCTCCTCCCTGGGAGATTGGGGTGGGACAGCTTAACGTAAAAAGAGGAGCTTATATACTTTTTAACAGATGATGACTGATTTTCAACTCTGGCAGACTGCCCTAGTTTGCCTGTTTCGCTTGACTTACAGTACTGAGAAGGACCAGGGAGATTCGAGACAAGGAGCAGCTGTAATGGGGTGGCAGTCGTATTGTGAAGAATCTGAGGGATGGAAGGTGCTTTTATTTACAAGGGTTCTGGGAGTTCAACCAAGCTGGGTGGTAAACAAAGAGATGGCCTGCAAAAGCAGGTAGATTTAAGTGCCTTTACTGTTTATCAACTGGTGTACTAAAGGAAAATAATTATATTTAGCATGAGAGTTGGTCCGAGGAGTGGTGGTGGTGGTGGGCAGGAGTCTGTACTATGGATGTTCCAAGGTTGGACACAAGGACTTTAAAACTCAACAGGTGCAAAACAGGAGTGCGCAATCATGGTAAGTCACCAGTGGTGCACCCCAGTGTAGTCTTTCTGAGGAACAAGTTTTCCTAGAGGCAGGAGGCAGTAAAATACATAGAGACACTTCTGAGAGACATTTTTTTGTTTGTTTTGTTTGAGGTAGACAGTACAGCAGGCAGCACAGGCTGAGGCAAGCAGCACATGTGGAATTCGTTCCTATGTAGAAGCTCGTGCTGTGCAGCTGTTTTGAAAGCCCCACTTCCCACTACCGGTGACCAAAGGATGGTCTGATTGATGATTTTACTTTTTACAACTTAAATTAATTTTTTTTAATGTGTGGCTAAGTGTTTAAATAACATTAATGAAAGAGAAGTGGGGAAGGGCTTGGCCGGATGCTACCAAATCTCTCTAAGCGAGAGAAAAAAATGGTGGATAGCAAGTTTGAAAATTCAGATGGCCCAACAATACCCTAAGTAATGGGGCTCTCTGAATTATCTATTTTTTTTTGACAGGGCTCTATGTAAGCAATAATACCCGACAGGGTGGGTGGTATTGTGCTATACCGGACTGCCCCAGGGGCGTAATGAGGCCCGACGCCGTAGGGTATTATTGCGCTTAGAAAACGGGAAATGGGTAACATTAATGAGACAGAGACACAAAATAGTTTTTTATAAATGTGAGTTGTGACACTTAAATTTACTACAAAATAGTGTCGGAGAGTGTGACGGTGATCATTCTGATCATGGGATGGCAGTTAATGGTTGGGAAGTGGCATGACAGGGCTGTTTTTTTTTAAACGTTTTCTTTGTGCACTTCATTTGGTAATGAGGTACAGGATGAAAAAATGAGATGTTGCAGTCATTTACTCGCTGTGACTGAGGAAGTTCAGTAAAATGGCAGACTAACAGGAGGAGATCAGCTAACTGCTTTATTGTTTGTAAGTAAGAAGCAACATGGCTGCAGTTGCTTTTTCAATGTCTCTACTGGCCCAGTATTATTAGAACTATATGAGGCAGCAGAGACTGGGACTAGATATTTCCAGTCTCTGTTGTCTCATACTGGACCGGCTGATTGGCACTTTTAGCCAATCAAAATGAAGCTTTCTATAGTCCCATTTTCTAATAAAAAATAAACACATGCCTGACAGTGGCTTTCAGCTAATCAGGATGCTTTATTTTTCAAGCCCATTTTCTAAGAGATGGCAATGTTGACAATTTGGAGTGAAAATATTAAAAATGCTTGATGTTACAAGCGCACATGAAAACTAGGTAACACACGCTCGTAACAGTCTGTTTGTTGGAATTCTTTCACCAAATTTTTAACATAGGCATTTTGGGATCTCTGCTCATGAACAGTGGTGGCAGGATTTTCTTAATTTGTCTCAAACGTTGCTTTCCTACAGTGACCATGCCATTGTGCGCCAGATGCGCAGAACCACATTTTGGGTAGGATATGAAAAATTACAGCTGTACTGTTAATAACATAGTCATTTTGTGGAATTTTTTGACCAGCTGTTTAACATAGGCATTCCGGACCTCTGTTCATAAACAGTGTCACTGTGATTTTCTTACTGTGTCCCGAACATTGTTTTCCGACAGTGACTGCGTCACTGTGCGCCAGATGTGCTAAAACACATTTTGGGCATGATGTGGGAAATAACCACTGCACTGTTCATAAGGAGGTGTGCAAAAATGGCAATGTTGAAAATATGGAGCAAAAATATTACACATTCTCAGAGTTACAAGCATGAGTGGGACCTGCACAACGCACACTCATAACACGGTCATTTTTTGAATTTCTCACCAAATTTGCAACATGGTGTTTTGGTAGCCACCTCATGAACAGTCACATTGTCATTTCCTTAATCAGTCCCAAAAGGCGATTCCGCAGTGACTGTGAAATCTTCTTCAGGACCCAATACCAACATGACAATGACTGAATTCATGAGGTGGGTCCCAAGAACCCATGTTTAAAATTTGGTGACAAAATTGAAAAACAATTGAGATATGCACAGACAGAGTAGGTGCTATAATGTAAACTAAGACTTATAACATAGAAATGAATAATATTCTAATTTACTAAATCAAAATAGAAGTGTTTAGCCTCCTCTTCTGCCTGCTGTGTTAGTAATGCTGCCTGGTAACAAGGCATTGTACCACTATGTAAATGGATTATGGTGGAATGTTATGCCACCAGCACCAGGTCATCCTCCACAACTCACCCATGTTTTCTGTCATGGTGTCCTAGTTGTCCCCCGGCCCCATGTTACTAATGTGCAAGCATGTGCCCCTTTTGTATATTTGTATGTCAAAAATGAGAAGTTATATGTACTCTGAGTTCTTTTTTTTTTTTTTTGAAATTTTGTTTTTTTTATTGTTTCATTATACCTTTTAACAGATACAAGCTTCATATTTAGGACATACCAACATAGTTAATACATAGTCACATAAGGGAAACTTATCCCCCATTTAATCCTAGGATTAGTGATTCCCAAATATTTTGATACAGCATGTAGGGGTATTTCCATTAAAACGTTTACAGTTATATATTCAAAAATAAAGCTGTGTAAGGTGAGCCCAAGAGCAGTGTGGCTAATATGTTTAAGAACTTAAGTTAAAACATTATCTGCCCAACTGTATGCCCCCAAGTTAGGGGTTATCTTGCCACACTATAGGTCTAAAAGTCCAAGTCCTCCTGTAAAAGAAATATAGGCAGCACCCCAGCAGTCCCTCTCCTATAGAAAGCCTGCCATTTCTCCGGATTAGGAATGGGGAAAAAAAAAAAACTACCACTGGTATACTCGTGGTCAGTCCAAGACCTAGAAGGAGGAGTAATAAAGAAAACTGCTATATTTCTAAATTTCAATATGGGCCCATTTCAGAGAGAGCAATATGAGGGCAGAACAAACTCTTAACTTTTAGCTAACACAGTATTTGAAAAGAGTCAGTTAAATAAGAGCACAGTAAGTGTTTGCGAGTCTGGCCTGCCGTTCCTCAGGTGTCTTCTGTCCTCCTCAATTCGCTCGAGTCTGCACCCCATCTCTTCGCCGCTTTCTGCTGGATTCTGCAAACTTGAGGCCCACTTACTGGCTTCTGTGGGGTCTGAAAAGACCCAGACCTTCTCCAGATACAATCCTCAATCGGGCTGGAAATACCAGAGCATGGGAGATGTTCACTTGTTTTAACCTTGCCCTGATCGCATCAAATCTCTTCCTCTTAAGGCGGTGGCGTAACTAATATCTGGGAAGAAATGGATCACTCGGTCATCCTGTAGGATAGGCTCTATCTAGTCTCCGCATACATCGTGAAGATACGATCCCTTAGTGCCTACACCATCGGTTACTAATAAGAGAGTCGAGGGTTTTGTTGTCCTCACGGTATCTTCTGGGTGTAATCCTGTAAGTTTTCTGTAGAGAAAATTCAATGCTGTGGTCCTCCGGGTCAACTTTGCCAACCACTCCCTGAAAACATTAGAGGATGGTCCTTCGATCCTCCGGGAGGCCTAGCACCCGGACATGCGAGGCGCGGGCCTGGTTCTCCAGTGTTTCAAGCCTGGCTCTGAGATTTGTATTCTCTTTCACCAACTGTGCTGTTGCGGATGATGCGGCCTCCATTTTATTTTTAATGGTTTCCGACTCTTGTTTTATTTCCTCCAAAGTAGTTTCAACAACCGAGACTCTCGAGCCGAAGGCATCGATCTTGCTATTCAGGTCAGCCATGAAGAGAGTATTCTGTTCAGTTTTAATCCCAGGAGGTCATAGTTTCTCAGGCTCCTCTGACCTCATGACTGCACCTCGATGGGGTTTCTCAACTGCTGCGACGTGTCTGGCAACCTCGCCCGATCCTCCTCCTCTATCTTTCCGAGGATTTCCCATTTTATGTTTAGAGGATCCTCTTCGAATGGCAGAGTTATTTTGGGTCTCTTTGTGAGCAATTGAGGTTTTTTTGGATATTTTTAGAAAATTTGAGCTGGAGCTGTTGTTGAGTGCTGCCGTCTTGCCCGGGCTCCACAGCGCCCCCCCCACTCTGAGTTCTGAGAGCATGCTGTTAGGCTTATGCTGCTAGGTCTGACTTCTGAGAGTGCACCACCCACATCAGTCCACACTGGAAACAAAGATCGAATGTTCACTACTGGAAATGGGATTGTGAAGTATGGTTGTTTTCACCCACAAGATGGTAAACACTCCAAACCAAGTGGTCCCACAAACTTGGTCAAGTTACACACTGGTGAGGCAGACAGCAAGTCTTATTTTTCCTCAGCTCACAAGGGCATTGATTTTTCACTAGACAGAATTCAAACATGCCCATTGCTCTGTTAAGATTTCTAGAACATTACATCTTTTCTTTCTGGGAATTTCAGGCGAGGTTCCTCCCACCCTAGCCCCAGCCAGCCTCTATCATGCCATCCAATTGGGAAAACGCATAATGACCGGACCATCCACACTCTCTTGGCCACTAAATGCTTCCACTATAAATGCAAGCTCAGCATGTATTTGTGGTGAGGCTGGGGCTCGACTGGTGTATTCTAGCCTGATCTCTGTGCACATACACCAAGAGACAGCAACAAAGAAATTGCTAGTCTCCATCTGTACTCTCAGTTTTGTTTAACTTGCAATACAGACATCTGACTAAAGAAAACCTTTCACTTTCAAGGGTCACAGACTGGAAATTATCTCTTGTCTCCTCACAGGACTGCTAACATTCTTCTGCTCTAATAGCGGATCGCCTCTTGCACTCATAGAACTGCTGACCCACTCTCCTTTGTCTCTGAAATGACAATCTGTTGTCCTGGCATCAACAGTAACCACCACTTTCCAATGGCACTGCTGACATCACACTCATTATGGTGAGATAAATGACTAGGAAGCACAGTGCAGCAGAAACCCGAACTACCCCTTTCCCCACACTTGTGTCCCCACAGTTTCATGCCTTATAATGGCTGGTGGCTCTTGATGGGAAGTGGAAAGCATTGGGGTCCCACCTCCTTCTGCTTTTCAGATTAGTGTCACTGAATCATCTTTATTGATGTTTCACTTGCAATTTAAGTGAATGGAGCCTTAGGCACACTCATCATCTATCAGGCACAGCGTTAAACAGTTCCTCAGGCTGAAGAAAAACTGGAGGATTTTATCACTGGTGCCCGATAAACATAATTTCTCTATGTGGCCTTTTATGCTTTTGTCCGCATTCATCTTGTGCTTTGTTCAAAGTTTACTCTACTTATAATGTTTACTTCTTCTTGGTGAATCATAGCACTGATGAGTATTAATCCACAGTTTCTGTTACAGTTTGCTGGAGTTGTAGTCCTGGTTACTACCTGCGTGACAATCGTATCACTTTGCCTACAATGATCACATCGTGATTCAAATAAATAGCAGCACAAGATGGAAGGGAAAAAGAAAAAATCAAGCAACACACTGCTAAAATATTTTTCCAAGAAACCCCGTGTTGAAGATGTACCAGAAAACACTGACAGTTCACTCAGTGACCGGGATCCTCATGTTTCACAAGTGAATAATCACAGTGACAGTTCTTCAGAACCACAACCATCGTGTTCCACCAGTGTACCTGATAATATAGGGAGTGATCATGCTGGCGCTGCTGCTGCTGGTAGCACTGGCACTTATAATGCACTTGACATAGGGCAGTATGCAGGGATAACTGATGCAACTGCTGTATCTGAACAGCTGAAAATTGATTTACTCAGAAATGTGGTGACCTTCAAATGATTATTCTTTCCGAAAATGATCATAAATTAGCATTTCAGGCTTCATGGTTAAGCAGATTTGTCTGCATGGTGTTACTCTGCAAAAGACAATGGAGCATTCTGCAAAGTTTGTGTTCTGTTTGCTAAAAGTGCTGTTGGAAAGGGATCACATCAGACTTTAGGGGCACTGGTTGATAAACCTTTCACAAAGTGGAAGAAAGCACTGGAGATATTTAGTCATCATGCAAAAATGGCTTATCATCAACGTTGCCATGAACTGGCAGAAAATATTTTGAAAGTGAAAGCAGGATCACTAGTAGACATCGCCACACAAATAGATTCCCAAAAAAAAGAAGGCGGTGGAACAAAATCGTAACAAATAGACATCAATTATTGATACAGTGCTTGTGTGTGGGAGACAAGGACTTGCTTTTTGAGGCCATAGAGACAGTGGACCAATACAGTCCTATGATCCAGTACTAACTATAGAAAATGATGTAAATTTTCGTATGCTAATAAGGTTTAAGGCTTATAGTGGAGACCAAGTGCTGCGAGATCATCTCCAAACTTCCTGTCTTAATGCAACTTACATTAGTCCACACATTCAGAATGAGATTGTCACTACATGTGGAGCTATAATCCAGAGAAAGCTGGTAGACAAAATCTGGAATGCAAAATACTTTACAGTCCTTGCGGATGAAACAACAGATATCTCTGGAATACAGCAGCATTCAGTGTGTGTCCGATATTGTTGATTGCCAAGTTAGTGAAACTGAACCTTTCACAACTTATAGCGTGAGAGAGAAGATTTCTTGGGTTTTATGCCTGTATATGATATGACAGGAAGAAATCTGTCTGATAATATTCTGAGGTTTCTTGCCAGTGTTGGAGATCGTGGTCTCAACCTTAGTGATATCACGAGGTCAAGGTTATGATGGCGCCAGTAGTACGTCGGGCAGAGTACAAGGTGTACAAGCATTAATTCAGCAGCAATACCCAACAGCTCTTTACTTGCACTGCACTAGTCACTCACTAAATTTAGCTCTAAGCAAAAGTTGCATAGTGCCAGCTATCCGCAATTGTTTAGGGACTGTCAGTGATGTTTGTACCTTCTTTCGAGCTTCTGCACAGCGTATCGCTATCTTAAAAGAACAAGTAGACATGCTCCTTCCCCAATCAAAAAAAGACAGACTTTTACCTCTGTGTGACACTCGGTGGGTTGAACGACATGACAGTTTAATAACCTTTAGTGAGCTGATTTCTCCAGTCACAGCAGTATTGGAACACTTTGTAGAACATGGAAACAATGACTGTTCTTCCAGAGCTACTCAGTTTCGTGCTACAATCAGCCACAGCGAATTCCTTGTTGCACTGCATTGCTGTGTACAAGTCTTCAGTGTCTCACTCCCTCTGTCCAGGTACTTGCAGCAAGAGAACTGTGATATAAGTTCTGCCCTAGCCCATGTATGCAGTGTCAAAGATGCCATACGTGAACTGCGATCAGACTGTGACAGTTCTTTTCATAAAGTCTTTGAGGGCACTCAAAGAACAGCCCATGGCTTGGGTGAAGAGTTACGGATTCCAAGACTAAGTGGCAGGCAGCAACACAGGGCAAACTACCCAGAAGACAACAAAGAGCAATATTTTCCAAGAGCTGTGTACATTCCTTTTCTTGACTTTTTTTTTGTCTGAACTAGACAATCGCTTTACCTCTTATTCAAAAGTGCTTTCTGGTTTCAATAGCATCTTGCCAGTATACCTAGCTGATGGCTTTGCAAGTCATTTACATTCTGGAGCATCAGATCTTGTAAAATTTTATGAGTCTGATTTTGATTCTGAACAAGTTGTATTGTCTGAAATGAAGCCGTAGAATATAAATGGAAAAATACTGCAGAAAGACCTAAATCTGCAATAATGGCATTTACTCAGTGTGATGCACAGTTTTACCCAAATGTGCACAAGCTTCTGCAAATTTTGGTTACACTACCTGTTTCTACCGCATGCTCAGAGTGATCTTTCTCCTCTCTCAGGCAGTTAAAGAGTTATCTTCGCAATACCAGCTGTGAAAACAGACTTGTTGGTCTTGCACTTCTAAGCATTCACCAGGATATTCCATTGCAAAGTGAGGAAGTGATTGACAGATTAGCGACCACACATAGCCGATGTTTGAACTTACTACTTTAGAGTGTTTGTCCAGCACCAAGAGTGGTTGCAATCCCACATTTCAAGAAATAGTCTAATAAAATGTTTCCAGTAACAACTGATATAGGACCACTATCTCATGATGACTGGTGTGGGACTACTTTCCCACAGCTGGTCTTGAAACAGTTTCACAGGAATACTGCTCTGTCAACAGTTTAAATGAATGTCTGAGCACTGCTCCGTCTGGGACTCTGGCACCAATTCCCAAACTTATTTGGGATCACTAGCTGTCAGACATGTGTATAACTGCAAGCTTGCTATCCAGCTGCCAGTGTGTCACCATAGCATAGTGGTATTTGCACTGGTCAGTGCTACAGTGAACTGCAAAATCCTGCAATCAGGGCAAGAAATACATTTTTGTAGCTGATTGTCCAACAAGGTTGAAGTGCAAGTATACATTACTCATGTTGACTGTCCCACCAACTCTGTAGGTGTCTAGTTCATTTTTGTTTCATAATGTTATATTTCCACTTCTAGATTAGCGCTAATAAATAGTGTACTCTGTGTCTGGTGCACAGACAGTGCCATGAAAAAAAGGGCTTGATAATTGATGTAAAAGCCTAAAACAGGCTTCTAAATATTACCTGCTGGCTGGTAAATAGCCCAGGAAATTATGTCACAAATCTGTCCTCAGGCAAGTGCACAAAACTCCTTTCTGGTACACCATGACATAGAAACATAAAAGTTGATGTCAGAAGTAGTTCGCTAGCTCATCTAGTCTGGCCATTTGTTATAACCCTATTTTGACTCTCAATTTGTCCTTCCTAGTCAGGGCTCCCTTGTGTCTCTCCAATACAGTCTTGGTTCCCAGCCACTGTTGACCCCCATAACCTCCTGGGGCAGGCTGTTCCAAGCATCCACCAGTGTTTCTGTGAAGAAAAACTTCCTGGTGTTGGTAGAGAACCTCTCTCCTTGCAGCCTAACATCATATTCCTTGGTACAGGAGTTCTTCATGAACTGAAAACTTCCCTGTGCCTGTTAATGCCTGTTATGTAATCAATGTTTCATTCATGTTCCCACCCTCTCTTCTCTGCTCTAGGGAGTACATATTCTCTACAGAAGCAAACAAATCCACCTCTGAGATGTCCCACCTTCTCAAAACTGTACTGAGTATCCCTGGGATTCAGACACCACTCGTGGTGGTCCTGATTTATCCTGCTGAGGGAATATATCAATACATTGTCCTTCCCTGGAAGGTGTATGGCTGATAAGGATACTTTCATGGAGTATGTCAGTAACCACAGCCTCACTGCTTCTGTGCAAAGTTGGGCTGACCTGGTCCCTCCCTGTTTTGTTGATGATGTACATAGTTCACTGTCCTAGCCAGCCAGTATTCATTTTGCTAGTGCTAGGGATTGCTGTGCATGCTGTCAGGATTGACCCACTACTAGCCAGTCATCCAGGTATAGAAAAGACTGTTACCCCCAGTTTTCTCAAACACGCTACCATTACGGCCAGGTACTTTGTGAAGGCCCTTGTAGCAGAAGTTAGGCCAAATGGAAGTGCTATTAACTGACAGTGGCATGAGGCAAGCCTGAATCTCAAATACTTTTTGTGACATGGTCTGATAGGGATGTGAAAGTAAGCATCCTTTAGGTCTAGGGAGGCTAGCCAGTCTCCCATTTGCAATGTGGGACTGATTATTGAAAGAGTAACCATTTTGAACTTTGGCTTCAAAATGTGTCTACAATTCTTAGATGAAGAGTATGTCACCAATCACCATTTTTCTTCCTTGTGAGGAAGTATCTGAAGTAAAAGCCTTTACCCCTTTGACTTGGGGCACTGGCTCCATTGCTTTGATTGCCAGAAGATGTTTTACCTCTCTTTCCAGAAAGACTCTGTCTGCAGATCTACCTGGTGCCAAGGTTCTTGTTCTCAGCTTGGGGAATGATCTTAAGCTAAGTGCTAGACCATGACTCCTTATCTCCAGGGCTCACTTGTCTCCTTTATCTCCTTGATTTGGAGCCTGTACACAATGCCTATTCTGAAACGTTTTCCCTTGTCCATGCCTACTGTTAGCCACAGTGACTCAAAGCCCCAGGTTGCCCTTTTACTGGCTTCCATCATATTGAAAGAAAAGCTTTTTTCAGAAAAGTTGTGCTAGTTCCATATGTAATGGTATCCTGTGTCTTAGCACCAATCACACAGCCATGAGTTGAATTCACATATTGCAATCTCTCTGACTCGCTTGGTGCTTTTTCTTTTTCACTACACTGGCAGCACTTCTGAGAAGGCTGCTTTGCACGGAAAGGAAGACTAGGCGGCCAAGCAGTCCTTATCTACCATCAAATTTTATGTTTTTACATGTGCAGCCTGTGTATTCCTACAGAGGATTTCTTTTAATTTGTGCTGCTTGGTGAAACTGCTGATTGCACATAAGATACCATTCTAAAACATTTGTTTCAATAAACATCTTTCAACAATTGACACCACGACGTTGAAGTATCCATAGCACAACCTTACACAGGTAGCAGCATCTCCAGTGATGTGGTGCTAATACTTTTTCACTTGTTACAGGCCGACCCAATGATAGACAGAGAAATTAAATCAGCAGTCAGTGAGGGTAAAGTGGGCATCACTGACTGTGAACCAGGTGTTCATTTCAACTGTTGACTACAATCCAGGTGGTCTCAGTTTCAATCACAATTTCCTCTAAATGTATTTCAGCTTCAAATTTCACTTGAGCGGTGATCATGGTGAAATGATGTTGGAATACTGATTCTACACTAACTGGTGTAAATGGCAATAAAATAAATATGTCAGAAAAACTGTTCCCAGACCAGTAAAGTCATCAGTCTCTGACCAGTTGTCTTGGGAAACTTGTCTTGGGCCAACTATTAAGAGAAGCAGGACCCAGAACAGTCATCTCAGGAACAAACTTACTGCAGCTCAGATCTGATTGAAATTGCATACATAGTAAGGAACGTGTACTGTCATCATCGAATGCATCTCTCTGCACCATGTCATTGCAGAACTCCTGCTCATGAAACTAAATACAACAAAAAGAGTGATTTGAGCATTAAAAAAAATCTTGGGACTGTGAATTGCAGCGGTTGGTTGGAAGACAAAGGCACTATTGAAGACTACTGAGGCAACTGGTTATAGCACTTCAGCTTACAGTGCTTTTTGAAAGCAATCTATTCTCTTGTTGAATAAACACTGCCTAACACAATTTTTGTAACATGAGTTAAGTTTCTCAAAGAAATGGAATGTCCCGACCATTCTTCAAAAGATTGCATATTGAAACAGACTGGGCTGACTTATGACACCTTCATGAATGCTACTACACTATCCTCCCAGAGGATAGGTACCACCAACGATGTCTCTGGAAAATCCTCCCGATCAAGTGGCAAGACCACCACACTAACGTCAGTGTTCTCGCTGAGGCCAATGTCACCAGCATTGAGGCAATGATCGTCAGACATCGATTCTGCTGGACTGGACACTGTGTACGGATGCCCAACTCTCGACTCCCCAAACAAATTTTATACTCCCAGCTCCATCATGGCCAGAGATCCCATGGTGGTCAAAGGAAATGCTACAAAGACACACTGAATGCATATGTCATGAAAACAGATACGGACATAACAAGCTGGGAGGAGCTGGCCACCAACCAATCTCAATGGCGCCAGAACCTCCATCAAGCAGGGCCTGCTTCAAAGAGAAACGCCTTACCCTTGAAGCCAAAAACAGAGAGCATAGGAAGGAAAGGGAAAGAAACCCCAGCCAGCGGGCAGCTCTCCCACATGGAAACATCTGCAATTTCTGCAAATGAATCTGTGGCTCTAGGATTGGATTACTGAGCCACCTCAGGACCCATCAGTGAACCATGGAAGAGATCATCCTGGAATTGAGGGCTCACCGCCGATCCTCCCAGATGCATGACACCATTGCAGATAGTCAAATTCCATGGAGAAGATAGATGCTGCTGTGAATGAAGAGCCAGTGAAAAGCTAGCTTTATACTGGATGAGTCCACATAAGACATCAGCAACTGCATGAATAATCCTCATTCTGGCCCCTAACAGAACATGAAGAAAAATGAAGACAAGAAGACACTAAATTGTAAGTACGTTTATTTAACACTCATATTAACATGTTTAACAACATTTTTTTTAGGCAGTAACTTTACTTCAAATGTCTCTCACAGGCTGTAAGGGTTGGTGGTGGTGGTGTGGTTAATCATGGCACTGTTGGTCAGTCAGTGCACTACCATAGGTACTTGCAGCCTTGTTGGCAAAACTGCATATTGTACAGTATGTGGAGTGAGAGGTTGATGGCACTGTTGGACAGCCAGTTGTCCACAACCATTGGAGGTCCTACTGACTGTAAGGCCATAAAGAGTTTTCCACACCCCTGATTCTTTTGTAATAAAACATTCCAATGAAATTAGCAGTGTGGAACATGTAACTAAACTGTGCTTTTACTTAAAAAAAAAAACACTAAAACTCACCACAGAGCATGTAAACACTATAGAGCTTCTGGGGCCTAGCAGTCCCCAGACATCCAGCAGCAGCCTTTATGTAGAAATATTTCAAACATCACAGTATATTACAAAAACTGCATAAGCCTAACAGTTCAATCTCAGAACTTAGAGTACATATAACTGCTCATTTTTGACATACAGATATATAAAAGGGGCACACGCTTGCACACTGGTAACATTGGGGGGGCAAATAGGGCACCATGACAGAAAACATGAGGGAGTTTAGTTGGTGGCCTGGTGCTCACGCCATAATATTCCACCATAATCTGTGTACATAGTGGTACAATGCCTTGTTACCAGCAAGCATTACTAACACAGCAGGTAGAATCACGGTGGTTGATCTCACTGTTAGATAACCAGTTGTCCACAACCATTGGAGGTTCTGTAGACTTATGACAGTCACCGTCTCCCACAACCCTGATCCCATGTGAAAAAAAAGATTTCTCATGAAATTAAGGTGGAGAACATGTAACAAATGTGTGTGTTTTCTTCCAGAAAACCCCCAAAATTCACCACAGAGCATGTACACACCCCAGAGCTTCTGGGGGCCTACCCCCGGCTTTTATCTGTCCTGTTTCACAAATGTCATATTTAAACACCCCCCAAATAGAATTCTGGCTACACCCCTGATCCTAACAGCAACCATCCTGCTACTTTGTAAGACATTCCATAGCAAAGAGTTCCAGTGATGCCTGTTCCCAAATAATAAACACATTTAAAGTGTTAAATGCCAACTTCATTTTCTCAACAAGGCAGTTCTGGGGAGACACTAGTACCTGACATTTAGTGATTACGTGTCTGTTATATTATTAGAATTTCATCTCTGTTTAATTCTCTGTGGAGAAAGTACCAAGCTGCTATTGTTCTAAGCTATTGTTTCCCTCACTCTGGATAGTGCAGGACACTCCTTTACCCATCAACTGTGTACCCCCACCCCCAAATTCACAGGATAATTTCCTAGGTGTATAGTGTGCTGTACAGATGATATAAGGTAGTGACAACTGAGTGATGTGCTCATTCTACACAGGGAGCAAAGTCTACAACAAATACAAAACATCCCGATGTTCATTTAGCCCAATAAACAGATGTTCACAGAACAGCTAGAACTAGCTGACTTTCTTTTTCTTCCACATCTAGCAAGCTAGACATTGTTTCATAGGTGACCCCACCCCCCAGAAAAAATGAGAAATAAACCTTTTATTTAGTTGGAATTGCCTTTACAATTTAGCACATTTAGAACATTACACACCTCAGCTTGATAAAGAAAAATACACATCCATACATACATATTCAGAGGCAGAAAATAAAATGATGTAATACAGTCCAACAATGCATTTTACAACACCGCCAGCTATGCCAGATAAACAGTCACGCAATCACTCACTAGCTGAATAAATGTGAATTGCTTGAAAACTGACTGCAAAAGAAATGATCATTCCATGTAACACAGTCTGTACTGAAAAATTTACTAAGGTAGCATCAGTGAGTCATAGCTTCTCTTGGGACCTCCCTGCAATGAGTGATAACTATGACTGCACAATATACTTTTGGTGAACTTTATTATTGTTGCTTTAAAAAAAACACTAGCCACATGACAATGACAGCACTGTCAGAGCAACTCCGTAAATTTCTCTCTCCATCACCCTCTCCTTCTATCTGTCTGTCTCTGTCTCTCCACACCTCTGACAGTAAACACCATGAATGTCAGGAGCTTAAAAAAATAGTAGATTTAATTGGTGTATATATTTCGACATGTCAGTATAGCTGTTTGTGAATTTCTGCATGGAAATCAATAGTAAAAATACATAAATCTCTGCAAGATATGTATAGATGACATATATGTAACTGTGCCTTTCAATTTAATGAACAATGCATTTGGAGTGGCACATTCTGCACTATAAATACTATTTTTATTTCCACTCCTGATATTCTTACTGAATATTGTGAGACATGTGGGGGCAGATAGAGAAATTACACATGTGTGCTGACAGTGCTGTCATTATCATGTGGCTTGTTTTTTTAAAAGGAACTATAATAAAGCTACTTAAAATTCTAGTGTGCAGTCAGAGGTGTCATACCTTGCACGGAGGTCCAGAGTGGAGCTGTGATTCTTTCAGTATAGATATGGAATGCACATTTCTTTGTCAGACAGTCTGTTTGCAAGCAATTCACTTTTCTTCAGCTAGTGAGTAATTGTGTGACAGTACTTAATGTAAGTCCTATACCTTTATAAGGGTATATACTATGGTACTTTTCTTAACAATATTGAAAGAAGATATAGTATTAATATAAATAAAAAGTTATAAATGAAAGTTGAACCAGCATAATATTTTGTGATGATTTGCACATACAGCACATTATGCTTTGCATTATGGAGGTATGTGTGATTTTGTATTTCATAGTATTAATATGCCCCTTTTATGGTGAACTGTATTCTTTTTTTAAAGTAGCAACATAGCTGGTGCAGTTTAAGTTACATAGTGTTGACCATTGTAAGCTTAATAATGGGACAATTTTGTAAGAAGTTATCTGAAATGTGTAGGAACTTGAAGCCAGGTGCAAAATAGTGACAGTAACAGTAATGCCTGTACTGGTGTTTTCCAGGAAAAATTAATAACATTTTCATTAAGAGGATACAGGTTCCCCTTGGCCCCGTTGACCTCTCATTGACTGAAGCAATGGAATTAGGTTGCTGATCTGTGAGAAATATGTTGTTGCCTTAGGTGTAAAGAATTACATCTCTTTTCGAGTGCATGGCGGATTCATGTGGCCAATGCATGAAAGGGAGCATGGTTCTGACTCAGTCATCAGCCAGGCATTGGAGCCTGAGGGTCTGTGCTAGGAATAAGTTTGATTGTTTTTATAATAATAGTATGAATTGATGTTTGGTACTATATTATAATAACGTGCAGGAGCTTTTTCCCTAAGAAAACACAGATTGATATTTGCCATAATAACTAGCTGGTTATTACAGCAAACATGCACCGGGTTTCCCTGACTGTGAGCATGTGCCAGCTACTCTCTCCCTTTGCTCACGCTGGACACCTGCCGCAACAGACACTCAACGGTAAGTGAAACCAAAGATCTCTTTTTTTTTTACTTTATATAACTGCTGTGCCAAAAAAGCTCCTGCCAGCAATTATATAAAATAAAAGATTGGGCGGTGTGTAAAACTCTCTTTTTAACATACCCTCAGTGTGGGATGCTTCTCATAAACCCATTGGGCTTCGCCCTCAGGGTTTATGTAGTGTTCCTCACCTCGGGTGTGTGTAAAATCTTGTAACACACACCATCTTATCCTTTATTCTCTATATAGAAAGTAATAATAATAATAATAAAAAAGGCAATGTAAAAATCACAACATAATTTGATAAAACAATAATCTGATAAGAGCATATTAGTTCCACTTGACCCATGTGACCTCCCATTTATATAGTTGGTGAATATGCACCTAGGTTTAATAGATAGATATGGGTTAAACCATGACCAGCAAAATGAATAACTTAGTTTTATTAAATAGCCATTCTGTTAGGATTGTGTGTAAAGTGCCCTTACCTTATTATTTCTTTTGTATATCAAACAACTGGCACTCAGTTGATATTGTAACAGAAGGGAACTGCTACAAGCTGTAGAAGTAGCTTAACAGTTACACATTAGGTCACTGCGACTCCCCATGGCTTCCAAGCTCTAGTTCTATATGTAAGCAATAAGCCATGACAGGGTGTGCATTTCAAGGATTTTAATGCATGCTGCAGGGTGTGCTATGGCATGAGGCTGAAGGTCAAGTGTCCTTATATCCCTGGAAAGTGCATTAAAATTCTTGAAATGCACACTGTGGAGTGGCTTATCACACTTATAAAATGGACCACCATGATAAAATCATTAGTTTGAGTCACTCTGATAGGGATTACAACTTCTTAACTATTTTCTAACAAGTGTATAATACATTAACTCTAAAACTGCTAAAATATTGAAAAAGTAGTCCCTGTTAATGCATCAATAACATATTTCAGCAATAGATTAGTACTTTGCAGTAAAAATATTTATTAGTAGTGTAAGCTGAAAATATATATTTCTCTGTAACATGTAAATTCTCATATGAATGCACAGCAACATCTGTAAATTTGTAAAAATAAGCAGTGTTTAAAATGTTATTTTCATTAAATTGTTGTAATGTAGTTTATTTGAAGGTGACATTCTCTTATTTATAGGACTGAGGTGAAATGTTGGTAAGAAAAAACATGTTACCTTGCATTTCAAATCAGTACAAGTACTGTCTCTTAATGGAAATGTGTTCAAAACTTTAACCTGCCATGTTGCCTTTTTTGGTGGTAGTGGAAGTGGGGTAGGTGATATATTTCACCTGAAAATACTCATATGTAATTCAAATGTCCTTGCTTTTATAAGGAGTGTGTTTGAGTAATCTGGATTTGCCTCTGCCTATATAATAGTGTTTTGCCACCATTTCTCTTTGATAATAAAGTTTATTGCCTACTTTCTTCTTCCTGTTTTTTTTTCTCTGTTTTTCTACACATTCAAGATATGGAATTTTGTTATGGAATGTTTACCATGGAACACAGGGATTCAAGATGCTCTGTTCCACTGGTGGAATGTTCCTCTCCTAACATACTGCACACTCACAGACACATAACATATAGAATAGTGTATGGGTAAGCATACACAACAAGGCTGTGTTTCCAACAAAGGTTTATGATGACATCATACAGACCTCGAGAGCGAATCTCGAGCGGTCCCATGATGTCATCACAAAACTGAGATGGAAATACAGCCTTGCTGTGTATGCTTACCCCTATACTGTTTTATATAGTATATGGTAAGCTTCGATTGTACACTGTAAAAAAAAACTAATGAAGTGAAAAGAAGCTGACACATGGTGGAATGTTTTAAAACTCACATTCATTTTGAACACTGTAACAGTTTACAACTTTGTTTTTTTTTTACAGAGAAATACTTCAAATAGTTCAAAGGATATGATTTTCTGTTCAAAGTTCCTGTTAGAACAACAAAAATGAGTGTCAGTGCTTTACTGTAGCGTTTACCCCCCCACACACACCTCTGCCCTCCTGCCTACTCTACCCACTGATGACTGCCAAATTAAGTTAAAACAAGTGAGGACTCATCTAGTCTGAGTCACTGGAGTCAGAAATTATGGCTGTCCATCTGCACTTCACTGGTTTTGTGAGTGCTGAGGCGGCAATGACAGCGCAAGCCTGTTCAAATGTTAGAAATATTGTTGCACTGTCGATGTGATGTCAGAACGACAGTACAACATTTTTGACCTTTGAACTGTACCACAACAGCATTTCAGCAGCTGCTGAAATCGGTGTACAATCGAGGCTTACCATACACTATAAAGGCCTCTTCTACAGCCACAGACTCAATTATCTCACTGTCAGGGCAAGCAGAACAACTTTCCCAGGTAAGCATGGTAAGGACAGAAGAGGGATTTTTCACTGTCAGCAAAGAAACAGTTGCAATGGAAACTATTAACAATTTTTAATGTTTCTAATTTGTTTACATGTGTAAGGAGAGTGTGATGATCAAGAAAACAACATTTAATTCATTTGTTTTTTGATTTATTTAAGGTAGTTTTATTTTTAGTGCCCAGTTGAAGGTTTTTATAGTGTAAATATAGCAGCCATGTTTGTGATGGAAAATCAGCTCTGGTTGTAGGGGTCCTGATGGGAGATAGTTTTGGTTGTTGAATGACTGATTTGCTCATTGTGTGATGTGGTATAGGACCAGGATGACTGTTCGTTTATAGAGATTTAATATAAGGTCAGGTGACATCTCTTGGCCAAAGAGATTTCTAGATTTTTTTCTTGCCATTTTATAATAGTATCTAATAATGTTACGTATGCCATCTTACTGTTTTTAATTTTCTGCAGCTCAAGTGTTAGGTCCAATTGGACAGCATTTAGGACAGTTAGGAACTGCTGTACGAAGATGGTTTGGGAGGTTGAAACAAATTATTTCCACACCGAACTGGACTCTTCCCTCAGATTCTCTGCTAAATTCTGGAAAACGCTCAAGGATATAGAAGGTTATGCATCTTCTAACTCTCTGCCTGGTAAAATCACTTCTGATTCCACCATGGTGACCAATAAACATACAATCCTCGACCTTCTCAATAACCACTTCACCTCTGCAGACCTTGCATTCAATACTTCCCTGGCCGGTAACCTCTGCTCTTAACTTGGTCTACAGGATCCAGACAACCTGGACACTAATGTCTTGGTGAATGCCACAGCCTTCACCTTTCAGCCTGTATCTCTGAAAGAAGTGAAGGATTTTATTTTACAGCTGGATTGTAGGAAGAATGCTGGCACAGGCTTAATTGATCCATACTTCCTAAAACTTAGTCATCACATCCTGCAAGGTGATATCCCACATATTTGAAAATCTGCCCATGTGATCCCTCTCTGTAAATCTGGTGATCCAGGTGATCTGAATAACTATAGACCCATTTCCCTACTCCCTATATTTTCTAAAATGTTGGAGAAAATAGTTAGTACACAGCTTAGGAAGTTCCTGGACTCCTCTAATCTGCTTAATCCTCTGCAATCAGGATTTAGACCATGTCATAGTACAATTTCAGCCCTTGAAAAAGTAACTAATGACTGGCAGGGCACCCTTGATAACAAGAACTTTGTATGTGCAGTACTCCTGGACTTAAGCAAGGCATTCAACACTGTCGATCATGACCTGCTTTTACATACTCTCTGTACGATTGGCCTTGACACCGCTACTATGAGATGGTTCTCAAACTACCTCGCAGGTTGTCTTCAGCAGGTAAAAGCAGAAGGGGAATTCTTACTGCTGAAACCCTTGTCCCACAAGGCTCCATATTGGGACCACTGCTCTTTGCACTCTACATTATTAGTATTGACTCGGGATTAAAATCCACAAATATTCATCTTTTCTCAGATGATACAATCCTTTACATTAGCAGACATACCCCCGAAGCAGCCTGCTCTGACTTACAGCAGCAGTTCAAGCAGCTCCAATTAAATCTACTGAACAGAAGCTTCTTTTGAATGCTAGAAGACTAAGGTGATGCTTCTCTCTCCCCTAATCTATACCCCTGATCCTGCTACCTTTGGATTCGTACGAAGCTTACTACTCCTAGGTGAATCATTAGACTTCATATCCAGTTTCAAGTGCCTGGGGATCTGGATCGACCGTAATGTCTTCTTTCTTCTTCATATCGAGGAAATAATAAAAATGTTTAAGCAGAGACTTGAACTATTTTATAGGATCAAACACCTGCTAGCTCAGGATGCTAAAAAAGGCTGATCCAATCCACCTTTCCTATCGATTCTGGACTATGTTGACTTCCTTTATGGCCAAGCTCCTGCATCTGCATTAGCCAGACTTGATGTGCTGTATCATAAATCCATAAGGGTTATCTCTGATGCACCATATTCTATGCATCACTGCTCTCTCTACACCTCAGTTGGCTGGTCATCTCTCACTTTCAGAAGGCAAAGAAATGCTGCCTTCTGGATTTATAGAGTAATCACAAAGAAGTTGCCTATGTACATAGTTGACTGTCTATACCTAAGTACAATAAGCAAGTATGCATTAAGAAGCTTCACTTATATCACCTTATCCGTATCTAAGGTCAAATCAAGATTTGACAGGTCCGCTATAATTTTCTGTCTTCCCTAACTGTGAAATAAATGTGCAAAAACTCTTAAGGTGGTCCACCCTATCTCTCTGGCCTCATTCAAGACACTTTATTCACGATCTATCAAAGAGGCATGTAAATGCTTCCCCTGATTGTGACCTGGTATTACCTGTCTGCAGTCTCCTCCCTTGATGCACTTGACACCATCCTCGCTAAATAAAGTTGGTGCCTCCCATCCTTTTGTATCTCCTCCTTCCTCCTGTCTTCTCTGCATCCTGCTCTTTCTTCCTCCCTCCTACTATGCATAATGTCCCCACTTCCTCTTCCCTCCCAATATGTGAGGCGCTCAATGGGTATCCTTGAATTTATTTATATGTTTCCTCAAGGATACTCTTTTAGTACTGTTTGCAGGCATTTGTTTATATTGCAAACTACAAGTTACTTGTACATATTGATTATAGACTTTTTTGCCTTCTCAGACTATTGTTCTTCAGATTTCTGTATTGTATAAGTCTCACATCATTATGTATTCATCCTGTGTACCCATATTCTGCATTATGTGTACTGTTTTCTTATTGTACCTTATACTTAACTTCCCAGGTCCACCTTGAAAATTAGTTTACTCAATAGTGTTTCATCTGATAAAATTAATATTGCTTGATTAATTGGAATCTTTTGCAACTAGCTGCAACTTAATTTTCCATTCCTGTTTCATGTGGTATTGTGTTGGAACATGCTACTCTCTGTAAGGCTGGGCACTTGATCACTTAACATGTTTTGGTTCATATATGTCTACAAATCTACTCTGAAGTTAGCTGTATTTTACTTATTTGTCTTTATTATTGTATATGTTATGTTATTTTTGCCTATGCACCAACCAGAGGTGCAAAGTAATATTTGCCCCCTTTCATTTTATAGCTACTCCTTCTCTTCCATTCCACTTTCTGTTTTATTTTTATTAACTTCATTCCTCTCAATTGAAGCTGAATATCTCTACCCTTGTTGTGCTCCATTTATTAATCTGTGTTTCTAGCAAAATATGTATGCTGATACGGTTTAGTGCCAGCTTAATTTCTGCTCCTTTTTCTTTTCCAAACTTTTATTTTTTTTTTATCTTTCAACACACGCTACTTTTCAAGCTTGTTTTTTTTTATTTTGGTGTAATCTCTTTAATAAATCAAATGCTTTCTATCCACCCCTCCCAAGTTTTTCAAATGGCACAGTTACTTATTGTTTTCCTTTAGATTTCTGTGCACCCACATCATAACCAGTTGTTGGGGTGACGGCCTGGTAAACTTCCTAAAAGCAAAACTTAGCATCCCTCCCCATGTACAGGCAGTCCCTCACCTTTTAGCCCAAAACTGCATATATCCTGATGCAGGATCATTGGAATGGCTTGCTTATTCATATAGGGCTTGGTGCAATGCATGCAAGCCATTGGCCTGATGTTTTTGTGTAATAGTAGGTTCATGGTACAGTCAGAATGGATGATTACATGTCTGTTGGGGCACAGGTTCTTATAAGGAGTGGTTTTCCTTCTAAACATTTATTTTTTGCCAGGAAATTCATCCCTGAGCTGGTAATGGCTCATTTTCAGAAACATCCTGGGCAGGGGAGGGGGGAACAGCACAAAACAGTAAATATTATAATGTGCATACAAAAAATAAGCAAAAGAAAGAACAATAACACCTCTATTAGTTGTTTTGTATATTTATCTGAACTGTTAATTAATTGTTAGTTATGATGTGTTTTTTCCCGGATGTACAGTGTACTGCGGTATTTCTGATTTATACGTCGATCTTCTAGTGAAGACATTGGAGTTGTCTCCTTTTCATAGGTTTCCAGATCATTGATTAAAAAAAATCTATTGTCTTTTTTTTTTTGTATCAGGCACTTCACTTACATACAGCATTACATAGTTACAGCATTTCCAGCTGGGTGGTACATTTTGTTATACTGTAATTCATCAGTTTACTTGTTTTGGTTCTGCCATTTTCATCCCTGATCCTTTATTTTTTTTTCTTTTTGTAGTTTCTATCACAGTCATATTTTCCTTTCACAGCCTCTGTGTCTTAATTAGCCCCAATGCATTGTGTCATTTTGCTACATACTTGCTTCTCCACCTTTCTCATTTTTGAGTTCATGCATGCACGCCAAACTCCTTGGGATAGTGACTTTTTAAGGGTGTGTCACTGTCTGTCCAATGCAGAGTGTTTTGCAAGGGGTTCAATAGTATCACACCAATCATCAGCCAGGCTGGTCATGATGCTGTTTTGCCTGAAGTGGCCTGCACTTGAAAAGAAAATGCCACACCAATCATGTGGTGGCTTTTTCCTTTCATCTGCAGGTCACCATGCAGCAAACAGCTGTTTGCATCACAATCAGCCTGGCTGATGTCTCTTCTGCCCTCTCGCCACCCCACAGGTCCCTTCCTGGAAAGTGGGAGGAGGTGCTTTCCTCACCTTCCTCCTCCACTTCTCATTTTGCTTGTTCTCTCCCACCCATGTGGAGTAGGCTACAGCCTAAGCTCTGTACAGGCTGGGAGTATATAGTGTCCAAAGGATCTTTCACTCTAAGCGCAATTGTGCTAGTGAATCACCCCACATGCTGACATCGGAATGCTCAATTCCCCTGTCAGCATGTATCCCTCCCCATACTCTGGCACACTGGGACCCCACCCCAGAGTGCTGAAATCCATGTTGTGAATAGTTTACCTGTAAAAAAGAAAACAGTCCCATGACATTTTTTCAAACCTGAAAAAAAAGGAAATGGTCCCTTGTCGTTCCTGCCGCCTCCTCCCCCAACCCGCTCCCTCCCTCTGGGCACCCCAACTCAATGCACCCCCTCACCCAAACTTACCTCTGATGGTTAGGAGCAGCGATCTTCTGTGGACTGGGAACACATCTGCACTCTTCAAAAGCCGACTGCAAGCTGAAGAAGATCACGGTAAGCCCTATAAGGGCAATCAGTAGGGGGTTTCAACTTAGGTTGATGTCTCAGCCACTTTTTGGAGTTTTGGTCCCAGATTTTCAATGTGGGGTTCTTGGGACCCCACCTTGTGAACACAGTCACTGTCATTTCATTTCTCGGTCCCGAAAGGTGATTTTGTAATCACTGCATGGAATCACCTTTTGGTACCAATTCATGAAATGACAGTGCCACTGTTCATGAGGTGGGGCCCCAAAATACCCTTGTTGCAAATCTGGTGAAAAAACTCCCAAAAATAACTGCATTAAGAGAGTCCGTGGAGCAGTTTCTGCACATGCTTGTAATGTCATCAGTTTTTAAGATTTGCACTCCAAATTTCCAACATTGCCATTTTTTCACACCCCCTTATGAACAGTATAGCTGTCATTGTTTGCATCCTTGCTGAAATGTGTTTTTGTATATGTGGCACAGAATAGTGCAGTTGCTGTGCAAAATCATCTTTTGGAACAGATTAATGAAATTCCAGTGCCACTGTTCATGAGAGAAGGTCCCAAAAAGGCCATGCTGAAAATTTGGTGAAAACATTAAAAAAAAAAAATGACTGCATTACAAGCGTGCGTTGCACAATTTCTATGCACAATCATAACTTCACCACTTTTTTATATTTTCACCCCAGATTTTCAACATTGCCATTTCTTCACACCTCCTCACGAACAGTACAGCTGTCATTTTTCACATCCTGCCCAAAATGTGTTTTTGTACCTGTGTCACTATATGGCACACTTACTGTGTGAAATCTCCTTTTAGGATTGATTAACAAAATGATACTGCCACTGTTCATGAGGTGGGGTCCCAAAAAGCCCATGTTGAAAATTTGGAGCAAAAATACTAACAAACACCAAGGGCATTAAAGTTTCCAACCATAATGCCCACCCTGTACAGACTGATAAGTATGTAATGAAGTAAACCAGTACTGGAAGAACATAAGAAATTTGTGTTGAGAGTGATGCCTTAAAATGCAAGGCAGAGGAATATACACAGAAAAATATGGAAGCATGTACAACAGCAATATCAACAGTGAACTTTCGGCATTGACAAATGCTTGTTCTTTATTGGTATTTAATACTGTTACTGATGAAGTCTTACTGTTTTTTTCCTTTTCTGCAGCAAAAGTGTAAACTCCAACTGGGATTCTTTGCCACTATCTGCAACTTAAATTTGCATTCCTGTTTCATATGGTATTATGTTGGAAAGTGCTGGAAAGTGCTACTCTCTATAAGGCAGGGAACTTGATCATTGAACTTGTTTTGGCTCATACTGTATATGACTGCAAATCTGCTGTGTAGTGAGCTGTATTTTATTTATGTTTCTTTATTACCATATATGTTATGTTATTTTTGCCTGTGCACTCACCTGAGATGTAGAGCAATTGAACACATCACCTATTGCCGCTGGAATAGAGTTTGTTCCCCCCACCTTTCATTTTATAGCTACTTCTCTTCCATTCCACTTTGTTTAATTGTTATTAACTTCATTCCTCTCACTTAAATTATGCATTATGTGGAATAACTCCCATTTGTCATTTTTTTTACAAAAATTGTCAACTGTGTAGATGCATTTGTAACAAGCATTTGTCAATGCCGAATGTTTGCTTGCTAGTATTAGCATTAGAAATGCAGGAGTTAGACAGATGCAGAACAGGAATGGCAGTGAAGTACTGAACTTCACATGAACCCCACCTCCATCCTGTAGAGACGGACAGGATTTGGGGTAAGTTTTGGGTCATCACCCATGACGGTCAAGCCATGTCACCTCACCCTATTCTGCAGACACCGACATGTGTTGAGCTGTGCCTTAGGGTGTTTGGCTTTACAGTCACCCCATTCCATAAGGACATACATTGAAATGGGTGCAGTATAGGAGAATGGGGTGAAGTCTTGGGACAAAGAGTCCAAGGTACACCTCGATGCCTGTCAGTGGCTGGGGGGTTGGGGTGGGATGGCATGAGCAGTACAGTTGGCAATCCAAAAGCACACCCTGATGCCTGTCTGTCTGTACAGGGTAGGACATTATCGTTAGAAACTGTAATGCCTCGGGTGTTTATTGGTATTCACAGTAAAAATTTTGAACATGGCCTTTTTGTGACCCCACCTCATGAAAGCATTTGGAGTGTCTTGTCATGAACAGTGGCAGTGTGATTTTGCCAATATATCCTGAAAACTGACTTCCAACAGTGACAGTGGCATTCTGCACCACATGTATGAAAACACAGATTGGGCAGGATGTGAAGAATGACAGCTGTACCATCCATAGGGAGGTATGAAGAGATGGCAATGTTGAAAATGTGTAGTGGGAATATTAAAAATGCTTGCACTTCCGAGCATATGTAGAAACCGCGCAATGCATGTGCATAACACAGTCATTTAATGGAGTTTCATCACCAGATTTTCAACATAGGCATTTAATGACCTGTGGTCATGAACAGTGTCATTGTGATTTTGTTACTGTGTCCTGAACACTGATTTCCCACAGCAACCATGGTATTCTACGTTGGAACTGCAAAAACATATTTCAACCAGGATGTGAAAAATGACAGCTGTACTGTTCATAAGGAGGTGTGAAAAAATGGCATTGTTGAAAATCTGGAGTGAAAATATTACAAATGTGCAAAGTTATAAGCGTGCGTGGAAACTGTGCAACACACGCTCGTAACACAGTCATTTTATGGACTTTCATCACAAAATTTTCAACATAGGCATTTTAGGACCTCTGCTAATGAACAGTGTCACTGTGATTTTTGTAATGTGTCCCAAACAGTGATTTCCCACAGCGACCGTGCCATTCTGTGCTGGAAGTGCAAAAACACATTTCAGCCAGGATGTGAAAAATTACAGCTGTACTGTTCATAACAAGGTGCATAAAAATGGCAATGTAGCCAATCTGGAGTGAGAATATTGCAAATGTGCGAAGGTACAAGCGTGCATAGAAACTGCACAACACAGGCTCGTAACACACTCATTTTATGAACTTTTCTCACCAAATTTTCAACATAGATATTTTAGGACCTCTGCTAATGAACAGTGTCACTGTGATTTTCTTAATTTGTCCCAAACATTGATTTTGCACACCGACTGCGCCATTGTGCGCTACATGCACAGAAACACATTTTGGGCAAGATGTGAAAAATGACAGCTGTACTGCTCATAAGTAGGTGTGATAAAATGGCAATGTTGAAAATCTGGACTGCAAATATTAAAATGCACGCAGTTACGAAAAGTGTGTAGGAACAGTGCAACGCATCAGAAACAGGTCATTTTAGAATCTTCCACCAAATTTCTTCAACATAGCCATTTTAAGACCTCTGCTCATGAACAGTGTCACTGTGATTTTCTTAATCTGTCCCAAACATTGATTTCACACACCAACTGCACCATTGTGCGCTACATGCATGGAAACACATTTTGGGCGAGATGTGAAAAATGACAGCTGTACGGTTCATAAGTAGGTGTGCTAAAATGGCAATGTTGAAAATCTGGAGTGCAAATGTAAAAAATTTGCCAACTTATGAGCGTGCATAGGAACTGCACAATGCACACTCGTAACAGTCATTTTTATGAATTTTTCACCAAATTTGCAACATAGGCTTTTTGAGAGCCCACCTCATGGACACTGGCACTGTCATTTCTTTAACCAGTCCCAAAAGGTGATTCCACACAGTGACCGTGAAATCACCCTTCAGGCCCAATTAACGCCATGACTGAGACAGAATTCATGAGGAGGTGTCCCAAAAACCCCATGTTGAAAATTTGGTGCCAAAATCAAATAAAATGCCTGAGATATGCTTAAAAGTTCAAAAAACACTATCTATCCCATTATACAGATTACCGGCATTTCCTCAGTTGGCGGTCAGCTTTGAAGAGTGCAGACGTGTTCCCGGTCCACTGAAGATCGTTGCGCCGGACTTCGGAGGTAAGTATGGGGTGAGGGGGTGTGGGAAGGCAGGGTGCACAGTGGGTGGGTGTGGATTGTGGGGGAGGGGCCAGGAGACTGCGAGGGCGTTTTGTTTGCAAGTTGTAAATAAAAAAAATCATTACGGAGCGGTTTTCCTTTGCAGGCGTTGGGCATGCTGGGGGTGGGCTCCCAGTGTGCCACCTGAACATTGTTTTTTTGGGTGGTATAGCCAATGGGGGATTTGACACCCTTGTCGGTACAAAAGCAGGGGGCACAAGAGCTCAGGGGGATTGGGCACCCCATCGATATCTCACATTACTCTTTGGGGAGGCTGTTGCTGATGGGGAGTGGGCTCCCCCATTGGCACATCACACAAGGAGTGGGACACTACTGCCAATGGGGAGTGGGCTCCCCACTGGCAAGTCAACACTGGGGATAGATGCCAACGGGGATTGGGGCCCGTCGGTAAAACACACATCTGTGGGGAGGGCACATGCTGCCATGGGGATTGGGAACCCTCGCACTATGGTTCAGGGAAGAGCAGCTTGTGAACATGGCGGCAACACACCGCCATGTTCACAAACAATATCACACCAGCAATGTTCCACCCAGCAATGCCAGGTCACTCCCTCATTGCAGCAATCACTGAGGCTGCAGTGATGAGGTGGCCCATGATTGCTGCAGTGAAAACGTTAGAACTTGGTGCACCTTCTGGAAGCCATTGTCATCAGCACACTGTGTCTCCATTGGTGCACCAAGGCCAGGACCCCAAATGCAATGCTGCTGTTGGATGCCACACTGCCGTGCCTCCCCAGCCCGCTTCTCTCCTAAGCTGTCACATAATGTTTCTTGTGCATGCGCAAGCAAACGTAAAAAATGAATTATAATAGTGAGACTTTTTGAAATGTTATTTGACTTACCATACTCTTGCTTGTCTGCCCACTTACTTAGTCTTCTACTTGTTTCTGTCCTTGTACTAACTAATTCCTGTTGCTGCATATAAAGCGGTTGTTAATTTTCATATTGTGTGTGCCTGGGGTGGAGCAGCAATAAAAGATAAACTATGGAATGCCCTCAATAACACACCTACCCCAGTTTACTTTTACCTAACATTTATTTCTTAGGCCTTGTACAGTAAGTTCTTCCTTCAGAAGAACAACTGGTAATGAAATGTGCATCTCCTGTGTTTCCCATGTTTAGCATGGATTTGATCCTGGATTTATCTCCATAAAGTTTGTTTTCCAAAAATTGAATATCCTGACTTTTGTGTGACTTTTATATTCTGCCTTCCTTACTGATAACCAGACTGACCTGTAGTCACTGGTACCTAGATTGAGTTCTACATTAATGTCTGAGATCCTGCTGCTGTTCATGAGCACCAGGTCCAGGGTTGCTTTGTCTCTGGTGGATGAGTCCACCAATTGATTTAGTCCTGCCCCCCTGCAGTGTGAACAGGAGTTCTCAGCTCTGCTCTGTGGATGCTGTGTATGAGATCCAGTCTACATCTGGTAGATTGAAGTCCCCAACAAGTAGGAACTCACCCTTGTCTGCCATCAATGAGATGGCTTCCAGGAGCTCTTTGTCAATCTCAGTTTCCTGGGTTAGGGATCTGTATACAACTCCCACTTGGATACGCCCTTGTCCCCTACTCCCAGGATGAACCTTAGGGCCTCTGCCTTACAGTACTTCCCTTGTATTTCTATTGCTCAGATTCCCTCCCTTACATACAAAGCCATCCCCCTCCCTTCTTTCCTACATGGTCCCTCCTGAACAGTGTGTGGACCTGGGTTGCTAACCTCCCAGGAATGGTTTGCAATGAACCAAATTTCTGTAACTGCACCCAGTCCAGTTTTGAGTCCACCATCATGGCTGTGAGGTCCAGGATTTTGTTTGGAAGACTACGAGCATTGATGCACATTGCCTTCCACCCAGGTAGTCTCTGCGCTGTGTCTGCTTTCCCTGTTCTACTTTGCAGTTTTTGTGTCTCGTTCCTTTTTTTGCATCTACCTATTGGATCCAGCTGGGCTGTTTCCCTATTATCACAGCTTTAGAGTTCCTTCTGGCATTCAGGCACTGAACTAGTTGATGGGGAAGGGGCAGTTGGATTCACAACAGGAAGATCTTGTCAAATGAATCTGATAGATTTCTTTGACTGGGTGACAAGGGTTGTACATCAGGGAGGGGCGGTGGACATGGCCTACCTAGATTTTAGAAAGGCATTTGACACAGTCTAGCACAAGAGATTACTAAAAAAGTTGGGCAAGCTGGGAGTGGGTACCAAGGTGGTAAACTGGGTCAGAAATTGGCTTAGCAATAGGACACAGAAGGTGGTGGTTAACGGAGTTCAATCTGAAGAAAGGAGGGTAACCAGCAACAGGGTTCAGTGCTGGGACCAGTTCTCTTTAATGGCTTTATAAGTGACATTGCAGAGGGACTTGAAGGAAAGGTATGCCTCTTTGCAGATGACACCAAGATCTGCAATAGGGTTGATAGTCCAAAGGGTGGTTAAAATGAGAAGAGACTTAGGCAAGTTGGAGGAGTGGTTAAGAGTGTGGCAGCTCAGCTTCAATGCCAAGAAGTGCACATCTGTGCACTTGGTAAGCATTAAATCCATCGGAGGAATATACAATGTGGTGGGGGGGTACTTACAATAACAAAACTGGAAAGGACCTGGGGTAGTCATAACAAATTATCTAAAGGTAGTCAAACAATATGAGAAGGCAGTGAGGAAAGATGTAGGGATGCTGGAGTGCATAGGCAGTGGTATTACCAGTAGAAAACAGGAGGTGGTGAGCAGTTGGTGAGGCCTCATCTAGAGTACTGCATGTAGTTCTGGAGACCACATTTCCTTAAGGACATAGACAGGGTAGAGGCAGTCTTGAGAAAGGCAATGAAAATGATACATGGACTTCACCAGAAACCATATGAGGAGAGATTGAGGGAGCTCAATATGTATACTCTGGAGGAAAGGAGGGGGGGATATGACCGAGACATTCAAATATCTCAAGGGGATTAACAGAATTCAAGAGGCAGCATCTTTCAGAAAAGGAGATGTGCAAGAAAAATGGGTCACAACACGAGGCTAGAGGGGGGCAGACTCAGGGACAATGTAAGGAAATATTTGTTCACAGAAAGGGTGGTGGATGCATGGAACAGCCTTCCTGAGGAGGTTGTAGGGGAAAATATGGTAGACTAATTCAAGAATGTATGGGACAGCCAGAAGGCAACACTAGTGGTAGGAAGGAGGAGGTAGGCTGCAGATTAAATAGGATCTGGAGTTTATAAAGTAGGTAGGAAAATGGGCAGATGAGGTGGGCAAAGCAGTTTTTATTTGCTGTCAAATTCTATGTTTCTATGTAAATGCACAGTTTAAAAAAATGTTTTAACAAATTGGTCATTCTCATATATGTTCCTTTGCACAAAAACTCTATCCTGAAATGTATCATAACACCCTTATTACAGATGCAATAGGAGTAGCCCTGAAGCCATCTTGTGAGCACAGAGCACAGTATAGAAGGAAGTTTACCGGATACCAACTTGACTTTTAAATACTGGAGGTGAACAGCAATAAGTGCTTCTTCACTGCACTAATTAAAAGATTGGTCAGTAGAACACGGCATTGTCCACCATGTTCATGATGACCACCGGAGTTTTCTGTTCATGCGTGTACGACTCATGCATGCATATTGAACTCTGGCAGCACAGTCTTAACTAAAATGACCACCAGCGTTTTCTGTGCATGTGCCATGACTTGCACATGTGCACTGAACTCTGGAGGCCATCTTGGACATGGGGAACTTGCCAACATGCTGCCGGAGTTCAGTGCGCATGTGCCAGTCATCGCACATGCACAGAAAACTTCTGCAGCCATCTTAAAGGCAAAGGCAAGGAAAGCAAGGCACATTCTATTTATCTGGTGCACAATCCCAGGGGCTCTGAGCACTGTACAATCAAAAAACAACAATGAAATCATAAAATAAAATATAAAAATACTTAAAAACACAATAATTAAGGGTTTAATATCTACCAAAATTTACAGAAAACCCTATAATTCTAAAAGGCTGACATGATCACACTACCAGACTGTGTCCGGGAATGCCCGGCTGAATAGATAAGTCTTAAGGTGAGCTTTAAATGCCTCAACTGAAGGGGCCTCCCTTACTGATCAAGCAGCAAATTCCATTGGATGGGGCTGGCAACACAAAAAGCTCTGTCTTCAGCAGTTTTTAACCTCATCCTGGGAATCACCAGGAGGCCCCTAGAGGAGGATTGAATGGAACAGACCTAGGCAGCAGGTGATAGAAGGTCCAACAGGTAGCCAGGGGCCCAATCCATGTACGGCATTAAAGGTGAGCAAGCCCACCTTGAAGAGCACTCTCCACTGAACAGGCAGCCAGTGCAGTTCACGCAGCACCGGTGTGACGTGACAGAATTTAGACTGTCCAGTCAACAATCTGGCAGCTGAATTCTGCACTAGTTGCAGTTGGCAGAGAGTGCCCCCCGAGACCCTGAGGTAGAGTGCATTACAGAAGTCAAGCCTAGATGTCATGAAAGCATGTACCAAGTTGGGGGAATCTAGGAGTGGAGCCAGGTGTTTGATCCTAGTGATATTCCTAAGATGGAAAAAGCTTGATCGGACAACGGACAACACCTAATATTCAAATGACAATCTGCTGTCCAGGAAAATGCTGAGATCACGCACCCTAGAGGAGGCCTTCAATGGGACAGACTCCAGAACTAATCCTGTGTCTGTCCCAGAGGCTAACCTCTCATGCCTCCTGTTCGACTCCAACACCAGTACCTCCATATTATCGGGGTTCAGTCACAACCATCTAGAGGCCATCCAGTCATTGATCTCAGCCAGGCAGCTGTTAAATACTTCAGCGTCATTGGATGTCTCCAGGCAAAGGATAGATACAGGTGGGTATCACTGGCTTAACAATGAAACTCCAAGCTGTAATTCCTAATGATCCCACTCAGGGGTAGCATGTACATGGTAAACAACATTGGTGACAAGTCCAAACCCTGAGGTACTCCACAAGACAGAAGGCTAGGGGAAGAGGAGAAATTCCCCATCACCATCCTTTGCCTCCTGTTTGTGAAACAGGACTTGAACCAGTGGATGACAGTGCTAGTGAGTCCACAGAATTACCTCAGGTGGTTGAGTAACACACAATGGTCCACCGTGTCAAAAGCTGAGGAGAGATCGAGGAGAATGAGAATTGTCTCCTCTCCTCGGTCTCTCACCCTGAGGAGATCATTGTGCACCTGAACTAATGCAGTTTCTGTACAGTGTCCAGCATGAAATCCAGACAGCAGTGGCTCCTAGATATCAAATGCCATGAGGTGTTCTCCCAGCTGATGCACCGCAATCTTCTCAACAACCTTTCCCAAAAATGGTAGGTTGGAGACAGGTCAGTAACTCACCTTGATATCAGGGTCTAATGATGGTTTCTTCAGAAGGGGTCTCACCAGTGCCTCCTTCAAGTCATCTGGAAAGACCCCCTCTGACAAAGAGCACTGGACAATCAAGGTGAACACTGGGCCAACAGAGTCAACACATCCCATTAAGAAATGAGTCGGCTCTGGGTCCAGTTCGCAATATGTGTGCTTCAGCCTCAAAGCCACCTCAATGACAACAGCCACCTCCACTGGTTTAAACCCCCCCAGCCAGGAGGGGTGCTATGTAGACAATCCAGGTGACCACTGTCAGCCATACTGTGGCTCGCTGGCAGAATTCCCTGCCTGATTGCAGACACCCTGTCCGAAAAGAACTGAGCAAACTCATTGCACAAAGCCTCATAAAATGCTTTTTTTGGCTGTAGACAGGCAGGATGTAATAACCTGTTCATAGACCGAGAAAGCACAGCTGATTGTTCTTCCCAGCAGCAATCTCCCTGGACAGGAACACTGCCTTCTTATGGTCGATTGCCCCGGTACACCCCATAGTGTGTACACAGGGCCAGTTTGTCCACCTCCAGTCCAGTCCTCCACCAGCAGCGCTCTAACCTCCAATCCTTGATCTTTAATGCATTGAGCTCTCTCTCAAATCATGGGGAATTCGAGTGAGAAGATCTAGGTCATGCATGGACCCATGCAAGGGAGTCAAGTGCCCCAGCCATCATCCTAT
Organism: Neoceratodus forsteri; assembly: GCA_016271365.2. Classification (NCBI taxonomy): domain Eukaryota; kingdom Metazoa; phylum Chordata; order Ceratodontiformes; family Ceratodontidae; genus Neoceratodus; species Neoceratodus forsteri. The sequence continues at coordinate 628,786,050 of JADMNL010000022.1, read as the reverse complement.
TATAGGCAGCGACTACTTCACTCACACCCCCCCCGCATGCACTACCCACACTAGATAGGTCCACTACCACCAAAATACCCTCTGGGATCAAACCCCTCAAAAGGCGGTAGCTTACCATCTCTGTGGGGGGAGGGATATTGGGGGGAGCCCTGAGCAGGAACTCCACTGTACAATGATCAGACCAACTGAACCAATCAGTCCTGATGTTGTCAATCTCACACCCCAGCGAGAAGACCAAGTCTAACATGAGACCACCCTGGTCAGTCACAGTACTAACTGCTTGTGACAGGCCCAGAGATGTCATCATCTGGAGGAAGTGATAACCCAACCTAGATGATTCATCATCAGCCCACACATTGAGGTCCCCCAGGACCAAACACCTGGGGCCTCCAATGTCTCACCGACAACTAAATCAGGCAGGCGGTAAACCAAGAGAATCCTGCCACCTGTGCCCAGACCACCATGGATGGCCACACATTCAAAAGAACTCAGTATTTTCACTGGGTGCATGGTAAAGCCAAACCCAGATCGAAAATAGATGGCCACAACCCCACGCCTGCGTTCTACTCTGGGGCAGTGTGCAACGGAGTACCTGGGGGGGACTGAGGCCTCTAAAACCATGCCTGCACCATCCTCCAACCAGATCTTGGTAATGCAAGCTAGACCAACCAATGAAACCTGATCTGCAATAATTGTGGTCTTATTTCTGATCGACCTGGCATTGCATAGCACCGCCCTCAGGGGATTGGCAGACAGTGCTGTGTTCCTCCATCAGCTCGAATACAGCTGTACTGGCTCTGGCCAGAATTTGTTTTTAGCATGATCGGATTCATAATTATAAAGAAACTTGGTTTCATCATTTTAGCTACAGTATAGTCTGAAAAGATTAAAACTTGTATTTAAAAAATCTTTATTTAGAATACTGTTATACTGAAATGAAATCACTTTGTAGTGACTGCTATAAATTCAATACAAATAGTGCTTAACACATACAGTAGGTAACAGTAAAGAACTAGCTGTCAAATCCACATAAATAGAATGGGTATTTATGGAGAACCAAACATTTTAGTAAACAAATGAAGCACACAAAATATCAGGCACTCACTATTTGCAAATCTTATATCGATCCTCAGTTCACAAATCAGGTCTCATTATTTGATTCATGATGAGTTTGTGCCCCTGCAGTCTCAAACTCCCAGGCTATTGCTTCAATTCTTTAGTCAGCTTTTACTGGGTTTGTAAATTGAAATGTATATCCTCTATAATAAATCTGGTCACAACCTGGCATCAGTACAGAATGCACTACTCCCCAGCTTCCAAGTCTGGCTTTCAATGCATCAAATGTTTTTCTGCATGCCCAAAATCACATAAGGCAAAACCAGGAACAGATGGAGAGTTGCTCATTATAAGTTAATGACTCTGTGGCTCTGGCAGCTGCCAGGAGACAGTCCCACACAATAGAACTGGCTGTTACCAGCAACAGTGTCCTGGAGCGGTCTCGCTGGGCATCTACACTCCTAGATGATATTCAGGATGCTTTAATAAAACAAGTTTGGAGAGTGTTCAGCTGTCCAGATTTAAATTCAGTGCTCCTGGGAGCCAACACTGAAAAAAGCTCAAGTTGTCCTCTCCTTCACTGCGTTCAAGCAGCAGACAATATGAATCTTTGAAGCCCATTTTGCATTCCCCAGAGCCCTCCTGCCAATATCATAGTTTGGCATTTTCCTGGACCATCTTGGTTTGTTGCCTGCAATGCTTGTGTGTGGCATGCCATGATTTACATTCAGAAGTTTAAAATGATGGATCAGTAGTTTGGGCAGATGTAATGGTAACAGAAACTGACAAATACAGCAGCTGATCCAAATGATCACGTTGCTGTAAAAAAAATTCTACTTAAGAAGACAAGGTGGTAAGGTACCTTTTGATCACTATTTGAAAAGATTTCTGGAGAATAAAGGGGGAAAAAAGAATAATGGAGGGGTAAAAAATGGACTTCCACAAACACAGATTACTAGTGAGAAAAAAATTCCCTTAAGAGACCCTTGCCAGGTGACGAGGGAGAACTGGAAGAAAGAGGGAAAGTGGTAAACAACCCTAATGTCTGTTCAGTAAATTCATTCAGCGTTGCTCACTTTGAACTAATGATGGTAGAAATGGCAGCCATAAAAATCATAAAAATCTCAGTGTTAAATTTCCTTGGTTTGTTCTAAGGAACTGAAACAGGAGTCATGAACATGAAACAAAGATTAATGATGCTGAAGCATGAATCAGTAGTACTGAAGATGGAATAGAAAAAGAAACAGGAGAGGGAATACACCAGGCTGAAAGGCTGGCTAAAATTGAAAGCAAACTTGAAGATCTTGAAAGCAGGGGTCAAAGTAATAACCTTCAACTTTTGGACTAAGAGAAGCACTAGAAAGAACTGATGTCATTAACTTTGTGAATAAAATGCTTCTGCAAATTACAGGTCCAACCGACAGCCCTAAATACATAACTGAGAGAGCACACAAGTTGCTGAAACCAAAACCAGGTCCTGATGAGAAACCTCGATCTCTGGTCTTTAAATTACTTAATTTCCAACACAAAACATATACACAGAGAATGCTCTGACAGAACATACAGTATGAATGATATTGGATAAAGATTGTTAATGACCTCCTCCGTAAGGTCATCAAAAAAGAGATGCCTTTATACCCCTGAACTGAAAGCTGAAAGGCCAGTTTGAAATACAGTCTACATACTATTTCCAACAACATTAAGTGTATGGACATCTGTGGGGTCCAAAGACTACAGTGGCTTTGAGGTGACAAAATCTAGACTTTGGAAAGATCTTCACAGCCTTTTAAAAGCTCCTGTTTCAACCCTCAGTCTTGCAAGTGATAGAAATAACAAAGCCTTTTTAGTAGAACATGTTAGCTTTGATTATCTGAGTTGAGTATTGTGGTGGAGAAACATTGGATTGCTGGTGGTTCCTGTGTTTCTCTTGTTGCTGTTGTCTGGACCTGATTTAAATGATGCTGAACATTAGAAAGGGCTATCTCTCCTTCACACATTGGACCAAAGTTGATTCACAAAGTAAAGCACATATTCCTTGAATATTAGTATGAGTATACCACTCATACTTTCTGGTAGTGGGAGGAGCTTGGGGACAATTTCCTGTTCCCACCCTGTTGAAGGAGGTGGAGGCTCTTTGGTATCAGAGATGGACAGGGTAATTAAATGGATATGCTTTAGCCAAAATATATTAAATGCAGAGCTGATTTCTGTGCCAGTAAGGAGAATGCTTAAAGGTAAATGTTGAGTGCATCTGTGGAATAATACCCAATTCCTGTTGGAAACAGTATCTCTTTAAATATTTCAGTGCTAAGTTAAAAGAGAATACCTGAAGCTTTGGCACTGTAGGAGGTAGGGGGTTATAGCTGGGGTTGGTTGTGCTTACACACCACGACTGTTCTAACTCTGAAGTTTAATACTAAGTTGAAAGATTTATCATATTAGGTGGACTAGTGTGCTGCATGTTGTCTGTTCTTCAATATTCAAATGCATTTACTCTGCTGAGGCACTTTATTTAATACTCTGAAAGTTTTGAAGCAGCATTGCAGCAGGCATGGACTACAGTGACTCCTGACATCTGGTTGGTCTGAAAGCTTAGGCACTGTGTTCTTTTTGTAACATCTAAGTTGGTCCAATAAAAGGTATCAAACCATTTGCTTCTGGAGCAGTTCTTACAAGGACCAAAACGGCAACTAAACTAAATATGTCTGTTACAAGGGAATAACTTAACAGGTGCTGGTATAGTCTGATCTTATAAATGTTTTTGCTCAGTACTGCAATATATTTTGAAGTTTCTTTCTCTATCTCCTACAAGTTACTAGTTGAAACATAATGTTATGAATGAACATAAAGCTTAATTTTCATTACCAATATAGTGGCTAATGCAAAGATATGGTTTAAATGTACTATAAACTCTATGTTAGAACAGAGTTATAAACTCTGCAGAGACGGGCTTGATCCTGGCAAGCTTCACTGTATATTACTAGTTTAAATGATTTGGTGGGGGGGGGTTCTAGTTTTGATAGCCATTATGTAATATGCAAAGTGGGTCTTATGGGTGGATAATAATTCAATACATCAGATTGTTTTTAAATGAGTTTTATGAGGGGGAGGTCAGTATGAGTACTGTTAAGAATTCATATGATTTTAAGGTACTTTATTTCTCCACTGTCCCTCTTTTTTCTGTACAAAGATATATAGATGTTGTCAGCAGATAAGGGCCTTGTGGCCCATCTAGTCTGCCTTAACCCTCTTTCTAATGCTTAAGGTACCCTAGATGCTACAAATTCCCCCTTCCACCTTTCACCTTAGCTTGATAATTACCATGTGCCTATCCCACACATTCTTGAATCCATTAATCATGGCTGCCCCCACCACTTCCTGAGTGAGACTGTTCCATCTCTTCACCACCCTTTCAGTGAAGTAGAATTTCTTTAAGTTCCCTCTAAGTTTTCCCCCTTTTAATCTCATGCTGTGCCCCCTAGTTCTGCTATTTCCCTTAATATGAAAGATGCTCTCCTCTGGTACCCTGTTGATCCCCTTTAGATACTTGAAGGTCTCTATCATGTCCCCCTTCTCTCTCCTTTCCTCCAGGGAGTACATATTGAGAGCTCTGAGTCTCTCCTCATATGACTTATGCTGCATCCTGGACACCATTTTTGTCACCCTCCTCTGTGCTGTCTCCATCCTGCCTGTGTCTTTTTGGAGATGAGGCCTCGAGAACTGAACACAGTACTCCAGATGAGGCCTTACTAGGGACTTTTTGTTGGTTACTGCCATTAAAATCTTCATCTGTTGTAATTTTTCCCTTCTCTGGTGTGCCCCCGAGCCCTTATTCATAAATCCAATAGTTACACATACGTAAATAGTTTGCTATAAAGCATACCTGTTGTGGACAGAGAGACATAATATCCATGGGGAAAACATTTATCACAAAGTATTAGATAATGAACACTAACACCGGCCTGGTGGCACTGAGGGTTGAGGCACTGGATGCCACACCTTGCGCCATGCCGGCGACCTGGGTTAGGGAACGAGCTCAGGTTGTCAGGGGTCAGTAGGGGAGGACTAGGATTCAGTGTCTGATGACAGCTCTCCTAGTTCTGGAGAAAAGGGGTAGATACACATCATGCTCTGGTGGTCCCTGGGGATACCCAGAGGAACTGCAGTGCGTGAGTGTTAAGTAAGGGGGGGAGCACAGCAAGACATCTGCATGTTGTGCATGGACATCATTGCACATCCGTGCTCACATTGGGGAGAAAAAGAAAAAAAAACAGCAGCACAGTCCATGGCAGCTTGATGGCCGCATGTTTCACTGGCCGATGATGCCTGGAACCAGGTGTGTGCCGATATTGGATCCTCACTGGGTGTGGGGGCTTAGGGGGCCCCTCTTGATAGACATAGCAGCATATGCCAGCTGGGCACGTCAAGCTTCAGGGTCAGTGGAGAAAGGAGGAGCAGTGGCTGGATTCATTGCAGGACTGTGGCTACAATAGGTGAGAAAAAAGATATGTGATAAAAAGATAGTGAACACTAACAAAGAATATCATTTAATCAATTGGAATGTTACATATGTGTTTCAGCCATAGAGGCAGCTTTTGTGGCTACCTCAGTCATTATATCCTGGTCTAGCATTCATTTTAGGATGGGTTCAACTTTTAAATTAATTGCCTTCATTGGGGATTGTAGAGCTTTCCAGTGGGGATCACTTCCCACCATCAGTGTTTTGCTGGTCTCGACCTGCGGTTCACCAGTCAATTGATTTTTTTTCAGACCACTTCCTCTCATGAGCTTTGGACACACCATCAGTATGTAACTGTGCAGTGCCAGTAACTAATGATCTTTCTAGTGCTGTCTTTGATTTTCATTTACAAAATAAAAAATTATAAGGTCAAATATTGAGACAGCACAGTGTAGACTCACAGGGGCAACAAAGTCATTGTGGTCTCATGCCACTCTGAGGATGACTTTGAAATTTTTGGAATGAGTACATTAGTAGAGAGCAACAGATAACAGTGATCACAAAAATGACAATAATACACACACACACACACACATATATATATATTTATAAAATGAGCAAATCCTCCAAATCCAAATCCAGTGTTCTGATTGTATAAAACACATCACATGACTATTCGTATATCAGAGCACGACTGCACACCTGCACTTTTACCCACCTCCAAAACAATTTTGACATTTTATAAGTGAGATAAACCACTCTGAGGTGTGTGGTCATGCTCTGATATACGCACACCTTGGGCTGTTGACACACACCAAGGCATGCGATATCACAGCGCTGACGGCACACCTCAGAGTGGTTTATCTATTACATATATATATACATATATATATATATATATATATATATATATATTTTCTGTGCAAGAACTTTGTTAAAGCATCAGTTAGGGTTCTTCTACAGCGAAAAAGCAAGGAAATTTGATTGAAGGGTTCCACCCTTACCCCACTCCACCCTGCCCCCAACAGGCATCAGGGTGTGCGTTAGGGTCATTAGCTAACTCTCACCCCATTCTCTACACTGCACCACCTCAGCTTGTTTACACAAAGGATGGGGTGAGAGTTAGGTCGATGACTCAACGCACACCCGATGCCTGTTGGTGGGGTGCGGTGGGGTGTGTGCAAGGGTGGGAACCCTTAAATCAAATTTCTCACTTTTCCTAGAAGAACCCTAACTGATGCATTAACTAAAGTTATTTATAGAATTTCTTACGTTTAAGAAATAATAGAAAATAGAAAGTTAGCAAGTTGGTGGGAGCTTGGGCCATGCTCCCACCAACTTGTACGTGTCGACCACATTACACACCCAATGACTAAAAAGTACATTCACAACAGCAAGGCCAGCCACCAAACAAATGTTAATCTAGTAGAACAATAGAAAACGCTGTCCACAAAACATAAACTGCACCACACAATATGGCCACAAAAAATATATTGTTCAACATGTAAACACCTCTACTAACATCTACTGAACATGTCGTCAACACCTTCCAAATTTCAAGTAAAAAGAGCAAACCATGTCCAAGATATGACATTTTAACGTATGAGATTTTCATTCGTCAGACTGGCACAGTTCCGCACCTGTTGACATTTAACACACACAACAACTGAAAACTACATCCAAGATATGGCACAAGTTCTGCACCTGTTGACATTTAACACACACAATGACTGAAAACTACATCCATGACACCAAGGCTAGGTATCCTATCAATTTCAAGCCACCACCACAAGCAAAATGCTGTCCACAGAACGTAAACTGCACCACACCATATCTCCGCCAAAAAAAATTTTACAACATGGAAACACAGTAATTTACATCCACAGGACATGCCATCAACACCCTCCAAATTTCAAGTGAAAAGACCAAACCGTGTCTGAGATATAACATTTTAACGTATGAGATTTTCATTCGTCAGACTGGCACAGTTCTGCACCTGTTGACATTTAACACACACAACAACTGAAAACTACATCCAAGATATGGCACAGTTCTGCACCTGTTGACATTTAACACACACAATGACTGAAAACTACATCCATGACACCAAGGCTAGGTATCCTATCAATTTCAAGCCACCACCACAAGCAAAACGCTGTCCACAGAACGTAAACTGCACCACACCATATCTCCGCCAAAAAAAAATTTCCAACATGGAAACACAGTAATTTACATCCACAGGACATGCCATCAACACCCTCCAAATTTCAAGTGAAAAGACCAAACCGTGTCTGAGATATAACATTTTAACGTATGAGATTTTCATTCGTCAGACTGGCACAGTTCTGCACCTGTTGACATTTAACACTCACAACAACTGAAAACTACATCCATGACACTAAGGCTAGGTATCCTATCAATTTCAAGCCACCACCATAAGCAAAACACTGTCGGCAACACGTAAAGTGCATCACGGAATATCTCCACAAAATAAATTTTCTCCAACATGTAAGCACCATAATTCACATCTACAGGACATGCCGTAAACACCCTCCAAATTTCAAGTAAAAAGACCAAACTGTTTCCAAGATATTCAATGTTAAGGATTGATCAAATTTCCTTATCTATTCCATTATAAAAAATCTGGCCATCTTGTCCTTCCCTCGTGATCAAAGATGGCGATCAAAGAATCTCATGATCAAAGAATTTGCAGGCTCATGATCAAAGAATCTGCAGGCTCACAAACAAAGAATTAAAAATCTTATAAATCAAAAAATTGATGGAATTGCAGTAAACCACCACCATGGTTCAACAGAATGAAGCCCTCTGATTAAAACCCACCCTCATTTGACTTCCTAGGACACCCATGGGCTGAGAAAATTTATTTTCAAATTGGGCCATCTCATCCCTAGCTCACAATGCACGATCGCGATCAAAGAATCTCATGATCAATGAATTTGCAGGCTCGTGATCAAAGAATTTGAAGGCTCATGAATAAAGAATTAAAAATATTATAAATCAAAAAATTAAAGGAATTGTGGTAAACCACCACCATGGTTCGACAGAACGAAGCCCCCTGAGTAAAACCCACCCTCATTTGACTTCCTAGGACACCCTGGCCTGAGAAAATAGATTTTTAAATTGGGCCATCTCATCCTCGTCGATCGCGTGATCGCGATCAAAGGATCTCACGATCATAAAATTTGCAGGCTCATGATCAAAGAATTTGCAGGCTCACGTACAAAGAATTAAAATGGTAAAACACGAATTTTTCACCGATTTGAACCAAACCAACAGCATGCCTCGATAGAATGGACCCTCCTGAGCAAAACCCACCCTCATTTGTGTCCCTAGCCCACCCCTGAGCCGAGATATTAGTGTTTTAGGTCGCAATGCAAGATTGTGATCAAAGAATCTCATGATCAAAGAATTTGCAGGCTCGCAATCAAAGATCATTAGCGAGCCACGAATTAAGATTTTAAAAGCTTATAACTCTATTTTTTGACTAATTTGGATGGAACCAAAGGCATGGCTTGATAGAACGGAGCCCCTTGAGTAAAACCCATCCAAGTTTTACTTCAGAACTGACCCCTGAGCCGAGATATTTGTGTTTTTCCAATCAGAAAATAAAAAAAACAGAATGGCGGATCTCGCAATCAAAGAATTTTAAAAATCCTCGGGGTCAAAGATTCTTGAACCATGAGGCTACAAATTCTTTGATTGCCAGGCGGGACCAGATGGCCAGAACCCCATTCTTTGTTCGCAAAATAGATATATAAATTTTTCCATTGACTTATAATAGGAACTTAAAAGTGGCATAACTTTTGAACGCCTTAATATTTTTTCACCAAACAAAAAGCGGCATGTTTGGCCACCAAAGTTCTTTCAAACAAGCCATCCTATAGAGTGGCATGCCACACACGGCCATGCAGGGCCACGTCCAATATCCCAAAAGCTGCCTCCAAATATGGATAATTTTGCATTTTACAGTGCTTTCATTAGCAAAGACCGTAAGTCCAACTGAAACACAATTTGGCAAATCAAGAGATCTACCATGCCCCACTGTGTGTACCAAATTTCAGGCAAATCTGTTTAACGGGCCCAAAGTTATTAACGCCCAAACTTTTGACTTTAGTATGTAACTGACCGCTGAACCCTAACTACAGTGGCGCGACTGCACCACTATAACATATATATATATACATATATATATATATATAATATATAAAATACAAATTCTAATTAATTCAGCTCTTGTGTATTGGTATCTGACCCAGGGATACAAGTTAAGTTAATACATTTTTTATTCACTTCACCTTTAACTACTGCCTGACTGAAACATAGAAACATAGAAGTGGATGGCAAATAAGGACTGCAAGGCCCATCCAGTCTGCCCATTTCTTTTTCTGCCTTATGTTTTCACTGCTTTCACTTTCCTGATCCACATTTAACCACACTGAAACTTTACTGCCCATGCAGTACGTTATCTCAGAACCTGATCAGAAGCGGACAGGGAAATGGTAAAAAACACAAATGTTCAAATATAAATAACTTAAAAACTATAAAACTCCCAAACATCAAACCAGCCCAGGAAATCCTTCCCCATTAACCTACACAACCCTACGTAATTTCACAGCTAAGGATTTTTCATTTTTTATGCAGACGGCTAAAATTCAAGAAAAAAACACCACTGAAGTCAAGGGGAAAAACATATTTGTTTCTCACTTTAATATCTCTAAAAATGCTAAACTGATTTACATGAGCCTTTCAGGGATTGTGGATTCAATCATATACAATAAATCCTGAATGTTTCATGTAAATTTGTAAAACCATTTTTCTACAAGAAGCAAACAAAAAACTGAGTTTAACATAGACGTCACCAGCCACCCTAACTACTGTATAGTGGTGCTACCACAATAATATATATGTAGCATTTTGAAAGCATTCCTCGCTCTATTGACAGTAACCTGACTGCAGTTATGACAAGCTTCTGTTGAAAGTTGTGACATCAGCTTCACAGAACTCCCTCGACCTCTCCTCCCACTCCCCATAACCTGTCAGGTTTCAAAGTTTAAAATGTAAACAGCCCATGTCCAAGAAGCTGTCACTGCGATCAGCTTAAGTGCTCTGCTTCTGTACTCCTGTCTCCTAGAGATAAAGCCCTACCTACCACTGTCAGGGTTTTCTGTAGGTGCTCATATTTCTGCCCTTACAAAAAAAAGAATTTAAAACACAAAAGCCGACATTGCAATCGGCAATCGTGGCTCCCACCCCTGCTTACAGCTAGAAAACTTCAACATGTGCACAGTGCTGTTGTCGGTCCACTGAAGAAATGACACTGTCCACACCTTCCCCAAACACACTGATTGCTTCTGTTAATCACAGTGAGCTTCTTACTCACACTCAGTGCCGTGTTAGTTATTACCTCCTTTCTTTTTTCTTTTCACAAAGACTGCAACTGTATCGGTAGAACCACACAAACAAAAAGTTGAATCCTCATAGCAAAAAATCAGTATGGGAGGGTGGGTGTGTGAACAGTTTTCATCAAGAAATGAGAAACAGAGAGAGACAGAGACAGAGAACTGGAGAAACAAAGAGAAATAGAGAATGGGGGTGTGTGTGGCCAGCGTGTGGCCGGCTTTCACATTCATAGAACAAAACAAAAATTTGTAGAGTATGGAAGCAACGTTAAGTGGGCAAAGTCACACAGTACAGCAGCTCCACCTACTAGTAAATAGAAGGAACAATCGGCACAAATTTTTTTTGTTAGTATGCCTATACACTGAAAATATGGCCAAAAAAATACTTACAATGAACTTCTTAATATTTTTTCCTTTTTTTATACAAACGGGCCATTGTATTATAGGAATAATGCACTCCAGGGTGTGTGTCTTGCTGGGATAACATCACTTTTTGGGTGTTGGACACACTCAGCCTACAGCCTCGTGCAGTAGCACCAGTATAGTTAGGGTTGATGGATAGAAACATAGAAACACAGAATTTGATGGCAGAGAAGGACCACTTGGCCCACCTAGTCTGCCCATTTCCTTACCTAATGGATTAGCTGCAGATCCTAGTTAACCAACAGCCTACTTCCTCCTACCCCCCACTAGAATTGCCTTAAGTCTGTCCCATGCATTCTTGAATTCCCCACTGTTTTCAACTCTATGACCTCCTCAGGAAGGTCATTCCATGCATCTACAACCCTTTCTGTGAGAAATACTTCCTCACATTACCTCAGAGCTGTTACCCCTTTATCTTCAAATTGTGCCCCCTTGTTCTTGCACATCTCTTTTTCTGAAAGATGCTACCCTCTTGGACTTTGTTGATTCCCTTGAGGTATTTGAAAGTTTCTATTATGTCTCCCCTCTCCCTCCTTTACTCGAGGCTATACATCTCAAGCTCCTTTTGTCTTCTATGTTAAACCCAAACTTTGACACCCTAATAGCATCACAATAGTTCACTGGATTTGCATGACATTTTGCATGCATAATGTCTTGGGGTAGGTCTCTCGATGTGGCACATTTCATGCGGATCCATTGTGTGGTTTCTGAGATACAGAGTGTTAAAATTCCTTAAATCCTTAAATGTATGTGTTTTTTGCAGTTTCTATGTCCACCTGTGTCTCAGAAACTCATTTAAACTGCGGCCTGAAATGTTCAGTGTAGAAAGCTTTTGCCTCACAGATGTGCCTTTTGCTGGTTTGGTGAAAAAATATGAATCCATTTCAAAGTTATTACATTTTATTTATTTTTATTTGGATTTTGGTAACTGGGTAAGCCCTCTGAGACCAGAGATCCCTTTTTCAGGGGTGACCTGGAGTTAATTACAGAAAAAGACACATAATAGCATTATTTACAGTAATTACAATAGTCACAATAGGTACACAGATTTACATTAGCAACAGTTTACAGGGGTAACAACAGGTTCACATACAGGCTCTTGTAAGCAATACATGATGTCAAATTGCACACCAGTTAGTAGGGAATTGAGACAACAACAGTAAATGACATCCTTGTTTAGGAGAATCATCAGGGATGAAGGTGGGTTTAGCAGAGTGACGGAAATGAGACCTGGACTAGGGAGCTAATGGGAGCTTTTGAGTTCCCATTATTTCCAATGGCAAAAAGTAGATGTCCAGCATGAAAACTGATTCATTTTTGCAGGAGCTAACCTATTTTTGCAGAAGTGGGAAATCCTTTTTTGATCTGCCCAGACTTTGTTTTCTCAATGAGAGAAACAAAAGAAAACTCATGAAAATGAATGGATTACAAAAAACATCAGAATAAATGTGACCCGTTTAGCTAGATTCTGATGTTTGTTCTTTTTAATTCTGGCAAGAAATACATTTTCTGGCACCCAAAATCCTGGCTGCCCATCTTTGCAAGAGGAGCACTTCCATTGCATTATCAGTATGACAACAGTGGGATTTTCTTGACTTCTTCAGCCACAGCTGGGACTCATGCTGCTGGCTGCAGATTTAGCCATGAGCCAGCATTTTCTCTGGTGTCTGTCTGGTGGCACCCCCCCCACCGATCTGTGTCCCATATACCTGGTGTCTAGTGGTACCTGCCCATATGTTTCCCTGGTGTCTAGTGGCACCCCCACCCTCCGATCCCCATACTTAATTACTTATTTCTTAATTAAATTATTTATATATTTGTATAATCTGACAATAAGATGCCCACTCCCACTGTCAGATGCCCCCCCCACAGCCCAAACCTCATGTCAGCATTTATAAGACCCCACCAGCAGTGTGGACACTGGGGAGCCCAACCCCAGTCTCCCAAATTGTTAACCTGAAAGAAAGAAGGCAGTTCCTCATCATCCCCACCATCCCCTCCACATCCTGACCTCCCACTGAGCACCCACTGCCCCACCCCTTACCCTATACTTACCACTGGAGTCATAGGCTGTCATCTTCTGTGGACCGAGACATGTCTGCACTCTTTAAAGTCAAACTGTGACCAGAGGAATCAAAGTAATTGCCATATACTAACGTACTAACATACTAGTCGCCAGCAGATTAGGTCTTACAGTCTATCGAGTCTGCTCAAGCCTCAGAACTCAGGGTGGTTACCGAAGCCACCACTCCTTGCTATATCCTATGTCTCCCGTCCTCCATCTCAGCCCCCCCGGGGCAAGCCAAGCCCTGCATCATCCCTTTCCTATACCTGTCACACCCTCTCTTGAAATTCACCACCGTAGGGGCCTGAACCAGCTCACCAGGCAGCGTATTCCATGGTTCCACCTCTCTCTGAGTGAATTACCTCCTCCTCCTTTCCCCCCAAACCTTCCTTCCTCAAGCTTCCAGCTGTGTCCCCTGGTAATTCTCCCCTCCTTCATCCTAAAGATCTGCTCCCGATTTACCCTATTTATTCCCTTATGATACTTGAAGACCTCAATCATATCCCTCCAATCCCTCTTCTCCTCCAATGAGAACAGGCCTAGCTCCTCTAGTCTCTTGGCGTATGTCATCTCCCCTAGACTTTGAATCATTTTGGTTGCTTTCCTCTGGACCCTCTCCAGAAGCTGGATGTCCTTCCTTAAGTGCGGCCTCCACTACTGTACACAGTACTCAAGGTGTGGTCTGACTAGGCCATTGTACACGGCAGAATCACATCCCTGCTTCTCGAGGTAATCTCCTGTGCGATGCAGCCCAACATCCTATTTGCTTTTTCAACCGCCCCCCTACATTGCTCAGAATTGTTTATGCTGACATCCACCAGGACCCCCAGGTCTTTCTCCCCTTCCATGGCCTTCAGCACTTTCTCTCCCAGGGTGTAGTAATGATTGGGGTTCCCCCACCCAAGATGTAACACCTTGCACTTGGAGGTGTTAAATTTTAATTTCCAGGTGCAGGTCCACCTATCCAGGGTCTCCAGGCCCCTTTGCAGGGCCACCCTACCCTCTTCCCCCTCCACCACTGCCCCCAGCTTGGAGTCATCCGCAAAGAGACTCATTTCACACCCTATACCCTCCCTGATATCTGAGATGTAGGCATTAAACAGTATCAGCCCCAGGACTGAGCCCTGTGGTACCCCACTAATGACCTCCCTAGGAGACAAGACCTCCCCTCTAACCACTACTCTCAGGGTGCACACAGCCAGCCAGTTTCCAGTTCATCTGACCATCAATGGACCTACGCCTGTCACCCTCAATTTCTCCAGTAGTCCACTGTGAGGAACTGAGTCAAACACCTTGCTGAAGTCCAAGAACAGTACATCCACAGGTGTACCCTTGTCTAGTTCCAATGTTACCCATTCATAAAACTCCACAAGGTTAGTTTGACATGATCTACCAGACACAAACCCATGTTGACGACTATCCAGAAGTCCCATACCCTCCAAGAACCCCCCCAAGCATTCCTTAAGTATCCCCTCCAGCATCTTGTCTACCACTGACGTCAAACTGACAGGTCTATAGTTACCTGGCACCTCCCTAGATCCCCCTTTATGCATTCACACCACATGTGCCACCCTCCAATTGCTAGGTACCCCCCCATCTCCAGTGACAAATTAAAAAGTTCTGCCAGCGGTGCGGCCAGTATGTCTGCCATCTCCCAAAGTACTTGGGATGTATGCCATCCAGGCCCGGAGATTTATTCTTTTTAGTGGTTTAAGGGCTCTCCACACCCTTTCTGTGGGTATAGCATCATTGGTCCCTTCCCCCCTTTTAGTGGATCCTTCCTGGTGTGATATCCTTGGGGCTTCATTTGTCCCTATCCCCTTTTTAGTAGAACCGCCCTGATTTGATACCTCTGAGGTAACCCTCACCCCCCGCCTTAACTGGTGTTCTAGCCCTTCTACCCTCTGCCCCTTCCATGTCCAACATCTCCCATTTGGCAAATTTCCCATCCCCCCAAGTGAACACGGAGGCAAAACACTCATTTAGCACCTCCGCCTGTTCCCTCACCTCCTCCACCCACCCCTCATTTGTCCTCAGTCTGCCAATCTGTCCCTTGGTATTTCTCCACTCCCCAATGTACATAAAGAACCCATTTTCCCCTCCCCATATCCTCTGTGCAAGCCAATACTCTTTACTGGACTTCGCCCGCCTCACCACCCGGGTGACCTGTCTGGACGTGAGATAGTACTTGTCCTTTTCCCTATCCCTCCTCATTTTTTTGTAGTCTCTATAGGCGGCTCTCTTCTCCCTAACAGCCTCCTGAACCTCCTTAGACCACCAGCATGGTTTACTTGACATCACCTCCTTGCACTTCACTTTTGCACAGGTCATGATGGCCTCCTGAAGCCCCCATTTAATGACCTCCCACCTCCCTTCTACATCCATCCTTTGTGTAATCTCCTTCAAGTGCTCTTGAGAATTACCCCCTTGCCCCTGAAGTCTGCCGCCTTGAAATCCACCGCCATTGTCCTGGACTTTTTGCCCCCCCCCAAATTTAGCTGGAACCAGACAGTATTATGATCACTCCCTGCCAGGGGATCCTCCACTGCTAGATCCTGTACCAGATCTCCTTCTGCCAGAACCACATCCAGGACATGCCCATCCCTCATAGGTTCCATCACCTGCTGAGTGAGGAACATATCTTGGAAGCCATCCAGCAGCCTCTGTTCCCTTGCCCCTTGAGATCATGGTTCCCCAATCAGTAGCAGGCATATTTAGATCCCCCATCAACACTACTCCCTCCCCTGTTGGTCCACGCTGGCTCTTAATGTTATCCTTCAGACACTCATCCGGTGCCTCTCCTATCCCTGGGGGCCTGTAGACCACTCCCAACTTGATCTTTCTACCTGCAGGGGTTCGCACGGTGACCCATAAGGCCTTTACATTTCCCTCTGCTTCTTCTACCCAACTAATCTCTATATTGTCCCTAATGAACATAGCC
Source organism: Neoceratodus forsteri (assembly GCA_016271365.2). Taxonomy (NCBI): domain Eukaryota; kingdom Metazoa; phylum Chordata; order Ceratodontiformes; family Ceratodontidae; genus Neoceratodus; species Neoceratodus forsteri. The sequence goes on along the minus strand of JADMNL010000022.1, from coordinate 628,769,686 downwards.
ACTCCTCCCCCTCTACCCTCCTTTCCATCCTTCCTGAGCACTGTGTATCCACCCACCTGCAAGTCCCAACCATGGCTAAGGTTAGCCCAAGTTTTCGTGACAGCCTCAATATCTACTCCTTCACATAGCATGTCCTAGAACTCTGTCATCTTATTACCCAGGCTTCTGGCATTTAGTAATACCACCCTCCAACCCAAATCCTTACCCCCTTTACCATACCCCCCCCGGATCTCGTATACATCCACCTTCCAATCTCATCTACATTATCCTCACCCCTAAACTTTCGCCCAACTCTACAGGCTGAAGTCCAGGTTCCTCCTTGAGAGGTAAGGTCTACCGGTCAGTCCCCCTGTTACCCCTCCCCCACAAGTTTAAATCCCACCTAGCGTGCATATAGTCTGCCATCCCCTGTTTTAGGACTTCCTTCCCTATCTGATTTAGGTGAAGCCTATCTCTGGCATATAGTCCCTTATCCTCCAAAACTCCACCCCAGTCCCCCAATACCCCTTTTCTTCCCCCCACTTCCTAAGCCAGGCATTTACCTCTGTGATCTTCACTTTGTTCTCCACAGAAACCTTTGATACTGGCAATATTTTCAAGAAGGAAACTTTGCATCCATTATCCTGGCAAACTCTGGCCAGTTCTTGGAACCTTGCCTGACTTTCCAGTACACCATTGCTGTCTATATCATTAGTCCCCAGATGCACCAGGAAGTCCAGTGACCCCCCCCGGAATCCCTTGCCAGCTCATACACCAGGAACTTCGCCCTGTGTACCATCAGACCAGAGATCCCCACCACCTTAACTTGGCTGGGTTTTCCCTCCCCTTGCCCCTCCCAATGTATACCCCTAATCATGAAGTCACCCAGCAGGAGTACCTTTGTGACCCTATCTGTCTTTTGTTTACCTCCACTTTGTGTACCTGACCCCAACCCTTCCCCTTTACCCAGTTTCTCCTTTCCCCGTGTATCTTCCTGCCTCCTTATGAGAAAAGCCATAGTCGCCCTCTCCTTCCTACCACTCTTTTCATGCTCATTTTCCTCAGTTCCCCGCTGATTTATTATCCCCTTTTTAACTCTCACATCTACGCCTAACCCCCTGGCCCTGACCATCACCCCATCCCTCTCTCCCTCCCTCCTCCTCCTAAGTCTTTCTAACATATCCCCCTCCCTTCTCTCCCTGTGGGTCCCCATCTCCTGTAGCCCCTCTGTTGCTACTATTCTTCCTCTTCTGGGGGGTCTCCCCTTTGACTCTGTTTCTCCTCATTTGTCTCCATTCGTTCCTCCAACCACCACTTCTGCTATCCGATCTCCCTCATCCCTTTGCTTTACAATTAATTCCCCTCTTACCCTGCTTGAACTATTGCTTGCATTTCCTTTACTGGACACTAACCCCTTCTGTTTACCCACCTCCCTACTTCCAGTCTCATTGTCTCCCACATCTCCACATGCCCCTTCCTCGGCTTCCAAATCACGTAATACCTCAAATTTATTGTAAAACTCTAGGCAAGCCTCCTCCTTTTGACTGAATGTCTCACTGCCTGCCCCTCATGGTTGTCCCTTACCCCCTCCTCCTATTCTGCCCCCCTTGACCTAATTTCCCACCATCCACCCCTCCAGGCTTCCCCTTTTCATCCAGTCCTGACCTGACCTCCTCCCCTGCTCATATGCTTTGGACCATATACCCTATTTCTTCCCTCCCTGACATCTGCCTCCCTGGCTAAGGATCCTCACTCCAACTATCCTCCCCCTGTCTGATGCGATGTGTCCTGGGCTAGCCTCAACCCTATCCATCTGGCTCCCAATTCCTCCCCCTTCTCTTTCATTGCCCCCAACTCCTCCAGTTGCCTCCTTAGCCTGTTTACCTCTCCCCTGGTCTGCAACAACTGCCTGCAGAGTGGGCTACCTCCCTCCCTCCAGGCCCATTAATATTATTGCCACCCCACTGCCAGTGCAACCTGCAATCCTTCCAAAGATGCCATGTGAAGTGTATGAAGACCAACCCAATTGTCCCACTCTATACATATTGGGATGTTTCTCCTTCACCTGGTCCCTTCCCCCTGGCCTACTATCCCTCACCCCTCTCCAAGTGTCCACTGTGTAGTGGAATAAGATTAAATCCTACAGCCCCTATACAGTTTTAACAGATCACCCACAGCCCTATAAACCAATTTCTAATCTAGATAAAACAATTTAACAGCTCGTAGTTCTATCTAGCTAAACAGCTTAACAGCTAGTAGTTCTAACAGCTACACTAGGCACTCTACTTATACATCTATACTATACATTTATACTAGATCTAGCTATAATGCATTTCAATGGTGTTTCAGACTTATGTTCCTAACTTTGTCATTTTTAAGAATTTTTTCACAAAACTTTAAACATGGCCTTTTTGGGACCCCACCTCATGAACACTGGCATTGTCATTTCATTAATTGGGCCTCAGAAGATGATTTCACGGTTGCTGCACAAAATCACCTTTCAGGACTGAATAATGAAATGTCACCACCAGAGTTCATGAGGAGGGTCCTTAAAAAGTCATGTTGAAAAATCGGTGAAATAATTCCCCAGAATGAGCAAGTAATGAGTGTTCATTGAAATCTTTCTATGCATGCATAATGTTGGTAATTTTCAATACTTTGAGTCCAAATTTTCAACATAGCCATTTTTTCACACCACCTCATGAATAGTATAGCTGTCATTTTTCGCATCCTGTCCAAAACATGTTTTCGCACCTGTTGCATAGAATGGTATTTTGACATGGATTTGAAAATGTTCATCTATGGGGCTCATGAGGTGGGGTTGTAAGAAGACTATGTTCAACTTTTTCAGTCAAAATATGAAAAAATGCCAAAGTTATGACCATTCATGGTAATTCTGCTGTGCCCGCTTGTAAATTCATAAATTGTAAGTATTTTTACCCAAGATTTTCAGCATAGTCTTCTTATTACCTGACATCATGTATGTCATAGCTGTCATTTTTTAAATCTTGCCCAAAATGTGTTTTCTCACCTGTGGCATGGAATGGCATTGCAGTTGCACAGAATTATGTTTTGGTGGGGATTCAAAAATGTTCTGCACCCGGTACATGAGGTGGGGTAATAAGATGGCTATTCTGTCAATTTGGTCACCATTGTCCTATAAATGGAAGTGCAGTGCCTGGAGGGTCCTGTGCTTCTACAACTACTGTGCTCTGTGCTCCTACAGACAAATAAGGATATGATTATACTATCTGAAAAAGTAAGGAAATGTATTACAAAAAACTTTAATACATCAGTTAGGGTTGTTACTAAGGTGACAAAAGTAGGAAAATGTGGTATTAGGGTTTCCTTCCAACCCTAACACCTCACCCCCATCCTGCAGACACTGACATGTGTTGGGGTGTGCCATGGGGTCATCAGTCCTAACACTCACCCCATTCTCCTGTACTGTAGCCATCTCAGCTTATTTGCCTTGCAGATGGGGGTGAGCGTGGGGTTCAGTGACCCCAAGAGCACAAACTCTGTCAGGAGTCTGCAGAGTGAGAAATGTGGTGGCTGGGTTGAACCACACACATTTGCCTACTTTTGTTGCTACTAGCAACCCTAACTGATGTATTAGTGAAGTTATTTGCAATGAAAATATATATATATACTGTATATATATAAATATATATTCATGACAAAAAACTCCTTTACTGCATAAGTTAGGGTTGTTCCACAGTGACAAAAGCAAGGAAATTTGATATTGGGTTACCCTTTACACTTGCCCACACACACCACAGGCACCGGGGTGTGCGTTGAGATCCTCGTCTAACTCACACCCCATCCCATGTGTAAACAAGCTGAGGTGGTGCAGTGTAGGAGAATGGGGTGAGAGTTAGGACTGACGACCCCAACACACACCCCGATGCCTGTTGGTGGAGGTGGGGTGAGGGTGGGGGTGGGGGTGGTGTGCAAGGGAGTGGCAGCAATAACATCGAATTTCCTCTCCTTTGTCTCTGTGGAACAGCCTGAATTGATGCAATAAACTGATTTTTTTGCAATGAATTTCCCTTCTTTTTGAGAATGAGGACTATAAATAGTGAATGAAATATGGTGGTGGGAGCACGGGGCCCAATCACATGATTTTTGTCACATAGTAATGGTAACCATAAAGCAAACACAAGCGCAAACAGTAACGCACATGGTGACGCAAACATAAATGGTAATGCAAATGGTAAGAGAAACACAAGTGCAAACATTAATGAAATCAGAAATGGTAACACAAACAGTAACAGCAACAGAAATGCAAATGTTAATGAAAACAGTAATGTAAACGGTATCGCCAAAGGAAATGGAAACGGTAAAAGAAATGCAAATGGTAACAGAAAGGCAAACAGAAATGCAAATGGTTAAGGCTATGGCACTGGAGAAGGGAACAGTAATGCAATCAACAATGGAAAGCAACCGAAAATGCAAACGCTAAGGGCAACACAAACGCAAACGGTGACGAAGACGCAAACAGTAATACAAATGGAAATGGAAATGCAAGCGTGTATGGGAACACAAATGGTAACACACACGGTTATGGTACCGTAATTGGAAATGCAAATGGTAACGGTAACAGCAACAATAACTCTAAAGGAAACAGAAACAGAAACGCAAATGCAAGCACGTACAGAAACGCACACCGTAACGCACACGGTGATGGTAACATAATTGGAAATGGAAATGGTAATGGTAGCAGAAACGATGACACCAAACCAAAGAGAAATGCAAATGGAAGTGCAGCCGCAAACGCAAATGGAAATGCACACCGTGACGCAAATCGAAACGCAAACAGAAACAGTACTGGAAACTCAAATGGTAACAGTAATGCAAACACAAGCGCAAATGAAAATGCAAAGGGTAATGCACACTGTAGCTTACACAGGAATGCTAATGCAAATGGGTATGGAAACACAAGAGAAAATGCTAACTGTAACAGTAACGGAAGCGCACACCCTGGTTTTCCCCAACAGCTCCATAAAGAAACACAGCGGGTGGGATATTCAGAAGGTCTGCGCATGGCGCAACACAGTTGCACCATCGCAGCCACTGATATGCCCTGGTGCGATATTCAAAATAGAACATCGTGGCACAAATCGATGTGCTGGGGTGCATCAGTAATGTATGCGAGGCGCAGTGGAAGTGTGCCCAGCCATACCCAGCACATCGATATTCAGCCGGAATGTGTGGAGCCATGCAGGAACAACCCTACATGCGCCGCATACAGTTGTTACAAAAATAAAGGAACAACAGCCGGCCACCCACAGGTAAGCTGCGCGTGTGCGGGTGCAACACGGCGGCTGCCAGCAATGAGTAACCACCAGTTTAGTGGCACCCTCCGTCAGTAGTACCCCTTGCCCGATCGTGGGCATAAAGTATAAATACTGTATAGAAACTCCTATATCCCTGGTGGTCAGTGGACCACGCAATAGTGCAGGCGTGGTATAGAAATAAAATGTCCTATATCCCTGGTGGTCAGTGGACCGCTCGCAGCCTGATCACGGGCAGAAGTCTAAAAAAATAATAGATCCCATTCCTGGTTGTCCAGCGGTACCCCCTCCCCCTCCCACTGAGCCCAGCCACCCCACTTTCCCCCCAGTCAGCAGCAGGCAGCAGCTCCCCACCATAAGCTGCCCAGCCACCTGCCGACTGACTGTGTACAGTACAGCTCGCCCATTGGTCTGGCGTGAGCCAGTGAGCATACTAGTTCATACTGTACTACACGGTCAGATTTGTGAATGGATTCATTCACATATCTGGACTATGAATACTGATACAGATCTGCACACCCACTGGCCCACACTGTGGACCAATGGGCATACAGCTGTTCTGTACCCAGTCAGTCGACATGCGGCTGGGCAGCTTGCGGTGAGCTGCCGCCCACCGCTGACCGGGAGGACCGGGTGGTGGGGCTCAGTGGAGAAGGTGAGAAGGGCTACCACTGGACTACTAGGGAGGGATCTATTATTTTTAGACTTCTGCCCGCGATCGAGCTGCCAGCCAGTCCACGGATCCATGGAATTTTAGTTCTATACTCTGCCCGTGATTAGCTGGGAATGTCCACTGGACCACCAAGGATATAGGAGTTTCTTATTTTTATACTTATGCCCACGATCGGGCTGCAAGCGGTCCACTGGACCATCAGGGACATAGGACATTTTAGTTCTATACTTATGCCCGCGATTGGGCTGGGAGCGGTCCACTGGACCACCAGGGATATAGGAGTTCCTTATTTTTATATTTATGCCCGTGATCGGGCAGTGGGACAATTTACCACTTGTGCAGGGGATGTCGGGCCCCAACAGCTGCAGCCTGACAGGGCGCTAGGCACAAGTCGCCGGGATGGGTGCACCTGCATGCAAATGGGGCCATAATGACATGCAAATGACCCCATTTGCACCTTGCATGCATTATGGCCCCATTTGCATGTGCACCTTTGAATATCGTGGTTGATGCACCTAGCGCAATGGCACTTGCGCTAGCGCATCCCCCTGCCCTTCTCTGGCCACTTGTGCTGGTGCAGTGCCACTGCGCCATGCACAATGCGGGTGGCCACAGAGCGATATTCAACAGTGCTGAGCCATGGCGCAGCACCGTTGAATATCACCCTGTCAGCTCCCTGGCACATCCCTGTTGCACTGTGCCCAGACTTGCACCACAGCCTGGCGCAGACTGAATATCCCACCCAGTGAGTAAAAAGAATGTATGCATAGGCTTTGGAGCAGAAAATGAGCATTTGGAATACTGAATTGCTTATATCTCAGGAACTGTACGACAAAGAAAAAAATTTAAATTTCATATTATTTATTACTTTCCTGGCTAGTTCTCGAACTGTTTGCGAGATACGGGCCCCAAAAGGCACGGCAGATGCCGTAATGTTAGTCTATGGGAAAAAGCATCAACTTCAGAGTACCGTAACTTGCATCCCTGCAATATTTTGTTACCAAACCACCAAAAGGCACATCTGTGGTATCTTGGCTTTCTTCCCTCCAAATTTCAGTCCAAAACACCAAACTGGGTTTTCCTCTTAGGCTAACATTACGGCGTCCGCTGTGCCTTTCAGGGCCATATCTCAGAAATGCTTTGAGATACGGACTTTTTTTGGAAAAATGCTTAGCCCCCCCCACTAGAGAGTTAAGTGCAAAACTAGCCAGGAAAGTCATAAATGATATGAAATTTTAATTTTTTTTCTACGTCGTACAGTTCCTGAGATATAAGTAATTTAGTATTCCAAGTGTTCATTTTCTGCTCCGAGGCCCATTATTATGCATACATTCTTTGTATTCACTGTGTTTCTCAATGCAGCTTTTGGGGATAAAAAGGGTGTGCATTTTTGTTACTGTTAATGTTAGCGTTTCCACTCGCATTTCCATTACCATTTGCATTAGCGTTCCCACCTACGCCACTGTATGCGTTACCCTTTGTGTTTTCATTTGCGCTTGCGTTTGTGTTACTGTTACCATATGTGTTTCCATTACTGTTTTTGTTGGCATTTTATTTTGCATCACCATGTGCATTACCATTTGAGCTTGCATACACGCTTCTTTTTGCTTTTCCATTTGCGTTTGTGTTTCCTTTGACATCATTGTTGGTGTTACTGTAAGCATTTGCATTTCCAATTGCGGTACCATGATCATGCACATTACCATTTGCTTTTGCATACACACTTGTGTTTGCATTTCCATTTGCGTTACTGTTCGCTTTGGCATCATTGTTGCTGTTACCCTAACCGTTTGCATTTCCAATTGCGTTACCATTACTGTTTGCATGTTCGTCACTGTTTGCGTTTCTGCTGGCCTTAGCATTTGCGTTTTCGGTAGCATTTCGATCATCGATTGCATTACTGTTTACTTCTGCCGCGCCATTGCCTTCACCGTTTGCATTTCTGTTTGCGTTTGTGTTACCGTTTGCAATTTTCTTACTGTTTGCATTGGCCTTGGCGTTTGCATTACTGTTTTCATTAACGTTTGCATTTCTGTTGCCGTTAGTGTTTGCATTACCTTTTGCGTTACCATTTCTGTTTTCATTAACGTTTGCACTTGCGTTTCTCTTACAGTTTGCATTATTGTTTATATTTGCATCACCATATGCGTTACTGTTTGCGCTTCCAATTGTGTTACCATTAGCATTACAATGTGACAAAAAATCACATGGTGGGCCTCGCGCTTCCACCACCACATTCCGTTCACTATTTATAGTGCTCAATCTCAAAAAGAAGGGAAATTCATTGCAAAAATCTCTGTTTAATGCATTAGTTTGGGTTGTTCCTCAATGACAAAAGTGAGGAAATTTGGTGTTAGGGTTGCCACCCCTTGCACCCCATGCCCACCCAGTCCCCACCAACAGGCATTGGGGTGTGCATTGGGGTCGTCGGTCCTAACTCTCACCCCACTCTCCTATACTGCACAGCCTCAGCTTATTTACACATGGAATGTGGTGAGAGTTAGGACCAATGACCCCAACGCACACCCCGATACCTGCTGGTGAGGACGGAGTGGGTGTGGGGTGCGAGGAGTTGCAACCCTAACACCGAATTTCCTCACTTTTGTCCCTGTGGAACAACCCTAACTGATGCATTAAATGGATTTTTTTGCCATGAATACACACACACATATATATATATACACATACACACACACACACACACACACACACACACACAAACACAGAAAGAGATAGAGGGGGAGATGGATACATATATTATTTTAATTATTTGAAAAATAAACTTGATTAATGCATTAGCTAAGGTTGCTATTAAAGCAACAAAAGTATGGAAATGTGATGCTAGGATTTTCAAACCTAACTCCACATCCCCCCCCCCAAACATCCAGAAAGGGCAAGGCAACACATGCTACCACAAACATCTATCATCAGGTAAGACAAACAGCATATAATTCTTTCCTCATAACATAAGGGACATCCATCATCATGGTCCAGTGCTTCTGTAGCCATGGATATACGTGCACGCTTGCACATAACCTGGGAAGTGTGGCTAAAAATGTCCCTAGGATCACACTGTAAATTGTAAATGAGGAATAACACATGGCAGGGTGTGTGGCAATGGTAAATTGCTGCATGCTCCTGATGGGTTGTGAGACATGAGGCACAGCTGAGTGCATTCAACCACCTGGAAAGTGAGATATAAAATTCCCATACGATCACATTGTAAATTGTAAGTGAGCAATACCACATGGCAGGGTGTGCAGCAGTGCTAAAGTCCTGCATGCCATAGGTGGGTTGTGAGGCATAAGGTGCAGCCAAGTTCCTTCAATCACCTGGGAAGTGAGATATAAAATTCCCATAGTATCACCATTGTAAATTGCAAGTAAGGAATAACCCATGACAGTGTGTGTGGTAATGTTAAATTACTGCATGCACCAGGTGGGTTGTGAGGTGGGTTGTGAGGCATGAGGTGCAGCTGAGTGTCATCAACCACCTAGGAAGTGTGACTGTCTTCACTCAGGTGCCAAAGGCACCTATGGTGCCATGGAATTGATGATTGCATGCAGAAGCCCAGTGCTTTCAACTACCTGTGGCATGTGTCCATGGCTACATAAGCACTGGACTGTGATGATGGATGTCTCTTGTGTCATGTGGAGAGAGTTGAATGTTGTTTGCATTACCTGATGATGGATAGACATGGTTGATTGTGTTGCCTTGCCCCCTTGGGTTGCTTCAGGGGGATGTGGAGTTAGTGTTGAAAACCATAACATCTCATTTCCATACTTTTGTTGCTTTAATAGCAACCCTAACTGATGCATTAATGGAGTGTTTTTGCAAAAAAAGTCCTTACTTTTTGAGATAATATAATCATATCCTTATTTGTCTGTGGGAGTGCAGTGCACTCTGGGCCCTGTGTTGCCATTCATCCATAGATACAGATCCTCATTTTCCTGTTTTATATTTCCCATCCCACCAAAGATGCAGACATTTATGATACTATGAAAGTGCAGGGCACTATGTGCCCTGGGCTTGCATTTGTAGCAAAACAGCAACCAAATTGTCAGCATAGCCTTCTTACTACCTCACCTCATGAAAGCGGTACTGAAAATGTTCAAATCCCCACCAAAACATTATTCCATTCCACTGGGACATTATTCCAAGTCACAGGTGCAAAAACACAGTTTGTGAAGGATTTAAAAAAAATGGCAGCTGGGAAGTTCATGAGATAGTTTAAAAATTGTTGTATTGAACATTTGGGGTCAAAATGTTTTAAATTACTGAAGTTACAGTGGCGTGAAAAAGTATTTGCCCCCTTCCTGATTTTCTCTATTATTGCATATTTGTCACACTGGATGTTTTCAGATCTTTAGAGAAAATGTAATATTAGATAAAGGGAACCTGAGTGAACAAATAACACTTGTTTTTTTTTTTTAATTTCACTTATTTAATGAAAAAAAGTTAACCAACACCAACTGGCACTGTGTGAAAAAGTAATTGCCCCCTTACACTTAATAACTGGTTATGCCACATTTAGCTGCAATGACTGCAACCAAACACTTCCTATAATTCAATATCAGTCTTTCACATCGCTGTGGAGAATTTTAACCCACTCTTCCTCATAGAACTGCTTTAATTCAGTAACATTTGGTAGGTTTTGAGCATGACCTGCTCGTTTCAGGTCCTGCCACAGCATCTCTATTAGGTTTAAGTCTGGACTTTGACTAAGCCACTCCAAAACTTTAATTTACTTCTTTTTAGCCATTCTGATGTGGACTTGCTTTTGTGTTTTGGATCATTGTCTTGCTGCATGGCCCAACTACGCTTCAGCTTCAGCTGACGGAAGGATGACGGACATTCTCCTTAAGAATTTTCTGGTACAGAGCAGAATTCATGGTTCCTTTAATTATGGCAAGTCATCCAGGTCCTTAGGCAAAGCATCCCCACACCATCACACTACCACCACCATGTTTGACTGTTGGTATGGTGTTCTTACTGTGGAATGCTGTGTTTGCTTTCTACTGAGACATTATGGGATCCATGTCATCCAAAAGTTCCACTTTGACTCATCTGTCCATAGAACATTTTCCCAAAGGCTTGTGGATCATCCAGGTGCTTCTTGGCAAATGAGAGACGGGCATTTATGTTCTTCTTGGTTAGCAGTGGTTTCATTGCTACTCTCACATGAAGCCCATTTTGCCCAGTCTCTTTCTGATTGTGGGGTCGTGAACACTGACCTTAGCTGAGGCAAGAGAAGCCTGCAGTTCTTTGGATGTTGTTTTAGGATCCTTTGAGACTTCCTGAATGATTTTACGCTCGCCCTTGGAGTAATTTTGGCAGGCCGCCCACTCCTGGGAAGATTCACTACTGTTCCAAGTGTTCTCCATTTGGAGTTATGGCTCACTGTGGTTTGATGGGAGTCCCAGAGCCTTAGAAATAGCTTTGTAACCCTTTCCAGACTGATAGAGGGCAACACATTTTTCTGATCTTTTCAGGAACTTCCTTTGATCATGGCATAATGTGCTTGTTGAATCTTTGTGCTTAGCAACGTGACTCTGATGGTAAGGGTCAAAATAAGTGAGATTTATATTGAGCAGGGCTGGCTGTAATCAAGCCTGGCTGTGTTCAATCAGCTGACTCTAATTATCCCTTTAATTGGGTTGATTTAACTAGGGGCAATTACTTTTTCACACAGTGCCGCTAGGTTGGTTAACTTTTTCATTAAATAAATGAAATAAGTAAAAAAAAAAAGTGTTATTTGTTCACTCAGGTTCCCTTTATCTAATATTATATTTTGTCTAAAGACCTGAAAACATCCAGTGTGACAAATATGCAATAATAGAGAAAATCAGGAAGGGGGCAAATACTTTTTCACGCCACTGTACAAGTGAGCACAGGAAGATTTCAACAGATGCACATAACTTTACCATTGTTACGCAATCTGACCCCAAATGTTCAACAAAACCTTCTTATGACCCCACCTCATGAATAAGGGCAGTGAAAATTTTCAAATCCCACCCAAAAGGTTATTTTGCCAAGCAACCATGAAATCACCTTTCAGGACAGATTTGCATAATTTCACTGAAATTGTTCATGAGTTAGTGTCCCAAAAAGTGTATGTTGAAAATTTGGGGACAAAATATGCAAAAATGGCAAAGTTATGCATCAAAGTTGAAAATCTTATTGATCTACATTGAAGCACACAAATCTGTGTTTCTCATATAGCAGTCAGCATTTCTGGTAGCATGACTTGTCTTGAATTGAAGAGTGGATCTTCACCCTGGAACCTGTTCAGGTGAGTGAAGGTGTATGTGGGGGTGCAGAGTGGTGAGTGCTGTGTGGGAGGTTGGGGTGAGGGGGGTCAGATCACTAAGGAACCATTTTCTTTTTTACAGGTTGAAAAAAAACAATAAAAGGACAATGAGAGACCATTTTCTTTATTATAGGTAGGATAGCGATCAGAGTGGGTTGCACCTAGATATCAGGGAAAGACAAAATTTCAATGGGAACAGTGATTGGAGGGTAAGGGGCGCCACTAGACACCAGGGAAAAAAAATATGGGAATGGGGATAAGAGGGTTGGGGTGCCACTAGACATTAGGGAATCAAAAAACAATACAGGGATGGCAATTGGTGAGTGGGGGGGCATTATTGGACAACCAGGGAAAAAGTAAACAATTATGGGGATGGCGATCAGTGGGTGGTGGGTGCCACTAGATACCTGTGAAATAATAAACTTCAAACTCAATAAACAGCAACATAATAATTAAAAAAATTGCAAGACTTCATAATTATAAAAAAAGGTTTAGTTTAATATATGTTTTCATATTAGGGATAAAGAGTTACACAAGCCACAGATGACCTCTATTACTTGCAATGACACATCATGCGTATATTAAATATGACAGGTTTGTAGTGGAGGTGCAGAGCTGGTTATGTAGTAACAAATGGGAGTGAATATTGTTTCATTTAGGTAATGCTGTTGAGGTTATAAAAATGAATTAATTACCGCTACGCATCTGCATGGTAGATAACATTCAAAACAAATCACAAAATGTGGTTTACTAACAGTATATTTTTTGAGTATTATGGTTAAAAGGATTTTACACGAGCCAAACTGAATCACTGTCATTTGCTCTTACACATCATGCAGATACTGTATTGTTTGAGGCAGGATTTTACAATATAGCTACATATCTTGTGTCTAGTGGTGGGTGAAGTGGCCCCAATTACATCATGATGATCCATGAGTGAAGCGAATTGTGAGTGCCCTAGCATGACGAGTACTTCATGTTGCAAATGGGTAATGTGAAGTCCATTGAAACAATGACTTCACATTACTTCACCTTCCAAACCACTACTCACCAATTCTTAAGGCGAAGTACATTGAAAACAATGTACTTCGCCTTACTTCGCCTTGTTTTTAAGCTCCAAAGGCGAATTTTGCAGTGTTTCATGGGATTTCAGGTCACATGGGCTCTAGATTGTTCTGCACAGCCTCAATTTGGGGTAGTGTGTGTAGGAAGCTGTAGGAGACAATCTACTGTGAGAGCTCTCTGTAATTCAAACCTTCAAAAAGCTGTTAAAAAAAGCCTTTTTGAGTTATTTTTTTTGCTGAAACTTTAGTTCATCGATTATAGGAAACCCTCCTGTGCTCATATCATTGAGCATTTATTGTTTGTGTATGGAGTTTGAATGCTAATGTACAACAGTCAGTCTATGTACTGAGAGACAGTGGAAGTGTGCTTTGGGGGAAGGGTGTATCTGTGGTGTAGGTAGATTAACTTGGAGAAAAAGACAGTGCTTTCTATTTTGGTGATATTTTTCTTGTTTAACTGTGTTAATGTACACACAGTAATATTTTCAATATTTCTTGCCTTTTTTTGCTGATTGTTGTGGTGCAGCAGTGCATAATTTTAGTCTGTTTAAAATATGTGGTTATATTACTGAAGTTTTCAATCTGCTATGCATTACTTGGAGTGTGTGTGTGTATGTGTGTGACGCGTGTCATCAAATCAGACACCTTTTATTGTGCCACATAATAATTTCAGCAATGTGAAGCTGCTGTCCACTGCAGTTGTGTGATTTTTGTACTTCTTTGTGGTATCTTTACTGCTACTGGTACTATTACTAATGACTGTTACTGCAGCAGTACAGTACACTCCCCCCCCCCTCCCGCGAGGCCCATCCCAACCATTAAAGGTATTCTTTTCCAGATTTGAATTTCTGATGGTGAGCACTGGTTAGGTGTTGTGCCTTTGTGTCTGCATCTCTTCAGTGCACAGCACAATCTTAATCTGTCTGTGATTTGCATCTCTTTAGGGCCCAATCTCCATCTGTAACTTAAGTCACAGTTGTTTCTTTGGCTTCCCTTCAGAGTACTGGACAGGTGTGGTGTTTAATTCTGCATGAACATTGTACTCATTAATATGCATTTTTAAGTCAGGACCATCATCATCAGTCACTCGTGTTACAGATCACGTTCTTCATCATCACAGTCACAAATGCAGTCACAAATCACGATTCACCATCATTCACATTACGAATCACATAAATTTTTTTTCTAGTTACTTGGATGTATTGTAAACCTGTTTTGTAGCATCTCTCCAGGCTTCACCACCCCACCATTGTACTCATTGATATGTGTTTTTAAGTCTGGGAGTTTTAAGCTACAGCTCTTCAGGGAAGTACAGCCGTAGGTGGTAAGCATTCATGTTTCTTCATCATCACGGTCACAAATGCAGTCACAAATCATGATTCACGATCATTCACGTTGCGAATCACATTAATTTTTTTTCTAGTTACTTGGATGTATTGTAAGCCTTTTTTGTAGTATCTCTCCAGGCTTCACCAATCACCACCCCACCATTGTACTCATTGATACGTGTTTTTTAAGTCTGGGAATTTTAAGCTACAGCTCATCGGGGCCTGGGGAAGTGCAGCCATAGGCATTCACGTTTCTTCATCATCATCATGGTCACAAATGCAGTCACAAATCACGATTTATGATCACATCATGAATCACAACACAAATTTTTTTTAATAGTTACTTGGATGTATTGTAAGCCTGCTGGTCACGGTGCTGAACAGGGATGGGATCCACACCTGGGCTCGGGGGAACAGGCACATCCTGATCCAGAGGACCTGGTGCTGGACTTGGTGGTGGTTGTTCAACTGCCTCAGAGTCAGAACAGGAGGCGGTGCTGGTCCTGCTTTGGTGAGGGGCACTCACAAGTTTTGAGTGGTCCAACAGGAATGGGTGCCCATGCCCTCAACACATGCACACGGTACGATGCTTACCACTACCACGCTCTCCCAGAGCTGCCCCATCCCAGACATTCCCTCATCCTGGTCCATCTCTCCTACTGAGCTCCCTCAGTCCGAGCAATCACTACTCACACTGTCACACAACACACACACACAGTCACACACACACAGACAAACAACTAACTACTTATAAAGGTAAGAAAAATAAAATTTACAGAAAGAACAAATTAAGTAAAAAAGAGTACAGAAAAGACAAAAAAATGTAGCTTTTAAAAAAGCTGTTGGGTCTAAATCAAAGTTTAAATCTCCTCCTCACTCTGATCGAAAAGTATCAGCAGTCACAAAACACACTACTCTCTCTCCATCTGCGCAGGAGAAAGTAAAAGTGTCTGCTTGTATGACTCACTTTCTTCCTGCCTAGCTAAAGAGCATGTAACTTACAGTACTGTAAGCCATGTGATGTGTGGGGGGGGGGCTGCCAAATCTGAAACACCAAGTGGATCACTTAGAATCCTAATGAGGAACACGAAGTCCATTAAAAACAATGACTTTGTCTTAATTTGCATTGCCATTCCATCTTAATGTGAAGTGGTAATGACAAGGCAAAGTGAGCACTTTGCATTGCCCACTCCGCGTAGCGGAGTAGCAATGCGAAGTGCCCACGTCACGTTCACTTCACTGGTGAATTTTACATTCGCTGCATCTCTACTTGTCTCATCGCTTGATTTAGGAATGAGAATGGCCACTGAGAATGTGAGCAGATGGGGAAGATAAGGTTGTAAAATGGACTTCTCAGTATCTATAGACAACTGACATGTAAACAAACTTCTGAGACTTTAATTCCCAATAAAAATTTTAGGTCTGCGGTACTTTTTACTATAAATGCATAGTCCATGGGTCCTGTCACATGCAGTAACACGTCATGTAGCTACTGGGTGTGTCAATTTATTTATTTAAGCGTTTAACCAGGAAGGCATGCTGAGCAGGCTACTGCTCGTTTCCAGATGTGTCGTAGGGGAAAGGGGTGCAGATACATAATTGGAAGACAGTCATAAATACAATTGTGGTTACATAATGGGAATACCTGCTATCACAAAAGGTTCTGGTTTAAGATACAAAAGGACTGAGATAACAATAGAATACAGGCATAGTTTAGAATCATTACCATATAATATAGACGGACAGGTAGAACATACAGAGATGTATACACAGCTTGGATGCATGGCCCTGCCATTTTGTGACCCATAAACTGTCTAGACACATGAGCAGGTAGCGGAGAAATGAGATTTGAACATGGAGTTAAGGAGTGAGAAGGAAGAGAAGTGGTGAATGTTTGCTGGGAGGGAATTCCACAGAGTTGGTAGGCAGTAGCTGACTGCCACCTGGCCAGCAGCAGTGGACCTATGTGGGACAGCTAGGGACCGAGAGTCTGTGTTTCTGAGGGAGTATGCTGGGGTGCTGGGATTGACAAGGGCAGTGGCGAGGTAAGAGGGGAGCAGCTGGGACCAATACTTGGCTGTGAGCTTAGCACAGTGGGACAGTCCTGAGTTGTCTAGAAAGGGGAGGTTCGTTGATTGGTAACGGGTACAGTGGTGTGTGGAGTATGGACAATTCAGGACAAAGTGACAGAAAGAATGGAAAAGAGGGTCCAGTCTGGCTAGGGTGGGCTTAGGACCGGCACTGTATACTACGTCCCCATAGTCAAAGACGTGGAGGATCATTTTCTGCACAATGGCCCTGCGGGCAGAGACTGGGATGCAATCCCAGTTGCGATAAAGTGCCCCGAGCCTGGGGTGCAGCTTTTTGATTATAGAATCAACATGGGCAGAGAAGTTGAGGTGCTGGTCCAGTCAGACCCAGAGGTATCTGAAGGAGGTACAGGCCTCCAGGGGTGTCCCGTGTCAACATGTTGTCAGGGAGCTACAGCATTTATCTTGATGTGAGTAGCCATAGTAACAATTTCAGTAAGCGAATGTGTGTGTGGGGTGAGAGATATGTTGTATGCTGCCTGATGTAACAGACTATACTGCCTGAAATATAAAATTACAAGTATACAAAAACAATTATTCCCAACAAGATGTTATGACAAAACATTCATATATTAGAAATAACAGGACTTTACTGATGAGATGCAGAGGTGCAGCATTGATCTCATCTTCGGAGGTGAAAGAAGTGTTTCTGATAGAGAGTTCGATGGTGGTTGGAAAACTGACTTCTTTCTCACTATCTGCATGGTAAATTAGTAGATAACATTTATGATGCTTAAAAGTATCATGAAATGATGCATCTCTTATGCTTTTGCTGTGATGCATACAGTGAGCTTACATGATCACAATTAATTGCTGTCTCTAGTACTGACTGAGCATGCAGGCATTTGGCCTGACAGGATTTTGCCGTGAAGTTGCAGAACTGACAAGTATCTTCACGCATTCTGTTCAACTTAACTTTAAGCAGGGCAAAAAAGTATGTCTAATATATAACCTAAAATATATTTGACAGTATCAGGGGGTCATACTATGCTTGTAAGTGAGTTGGACGTGAGACTGGGAGTAATTTGGCAATGGATATGGTGGTTAAATGGAATGAACATCGATTTCTAAATGGCATGCCAAAATACCAATTCCAGTAATTCAGCTCTGTTTTTCTCTATGCTGCTGCATGCTTCTAGCTGATTATTGACCACATTATTTTAATTCTTATTGTATGCTCAACTATTTGGTTCAGATGACAGTTTGATTTTGAGGTTTTTAAGCCCAACAGGGGAAACAACCAACCAAGGGAGCATTTTATTACAAGCTCCATTACAGAGTGGCTGCCTGCCAAAATGGGAAAAAGGAAAAAAAAAGGCTGCTCTGAAGACACTCTGTTCTAGGGAGCATATGCTCTACATAGAACTGACAGGCTCCAGGTCAGAACAGTTTTAGGCTTTTAAGCTCAAAAAGAGCTCAATCAGCCAGATATATTTATATATATCTATATACATTTACAAGCTCCCCTATGGAGCAGCTGCTTGCTACAGGGGTTACAAACATATGTACAAACATATGAAAGTTGCCAGCAGCAAAAGGCAATCCTGGTCTATCGAAGGTGCTTGAGATTGCAGCTAGCTCCATATTCAGCAGCTGCCCCACCCCCCTTCCCTTCCCTCCCTTTACCCTCCCCATTGTCTTGTCCCACTCCTTATTGAAGCATTCCACTGTGTTACATGCCACCACCTCAGCCGGTACTGCGTTTCACTTTGCCACCACCCTCTCTGTGAAGAAATGCCTCCTCACCTCCCTCCTGAATCTACCTCCCCTCCAGTCTCATGTCATGGCCCCTAGTGTCTCTCCCCAACCTCCTCCTGAATAGACCCACTGTGTCTGTTTTGATTATCCCCTTCATATATTTGAAGGTCTCCATCATGTCTTCTCCTCCAGTGTGTACATGTTTAACTCTATTAGTCTGACCTCATATGACAATTCCCCCAGGCCCTGAATCAACTTCGTTGCCCTTCACTGAACCCACTACAGCAGCCTAATGTCCTTTTATAGGTGTGGGTGCCAGTACTGCATGCAGTATTCCAGGTGGGGTCTAACCAACGATCTGTATAATGGTAAAATAACCTCCCTTCTACTCGAGGCAATGCACCCCAGCATTTTGTTGGCCATTGCTGCTGTCTTTTTGCATTGCGCAGAATTGTTAAATTTTTTTTTTTTTTTTTACCAATTATTTTACCAGGTGAGACACACTAAGCTGAAAGCTTGTTTGCAGGTGCAACCTGGGAGCACAAGGAAGTTGAGTGACTTGCTCAGGGTCACACAGTATGCACCTAGGGGGCTGTGGGATTAAAACCTAGGTCTCCAGATTTGCAGCTCAGAGCCTTAACCCACTGCGCCACACTGCCTCCTTGTTCCAGTGATGAGCACCCCCAGATACTTCTCTTCTTCTATTACCTCCAGCCGTACCCCCCCCCCCCCGATGGTGGCTTATCCTCAGATTTTTTGTTCCAAAGAGCAGCACCTTGCATTTTCTTGCATTGAACCCCATCTGCCATCTGTCAGACCATGCCTCTAGCCTTACCAGATCCTCTTGTAGCCCCTGCCACCAAACCTGGTCATCCACCACTGCTCCCACCTTGGTGTCATCCACAAATAGGCTGATTTTGCTGCTGATGCCTTCTGAGATATCTGCAATAAATATACTTAAACAACACTGGGCCCAACGCCGACCCATGTGGAACACCACTTGTCACAAGCTTAAGGGATAAGTATTCCTCACCTACCACCACCCTCTGCTGCCTATCTTTTAGCCAGTTCTCCACCCACTCCACCAGTTTTGCTCCTGCCCCTGTGCCCTGTAGCTTGCTTCCAAGTCTCCCATGTGGTACTAAATTGAAGGCTTACTGAAGTCTAGGTACAGGACATCCACCGTATACCCCCGTCAATTTGCCTAGTCACCCAGTCATAGTATTCCACCAGGCTGGTCTGGCATGACCTGCCCTTGATGAAGCCATGCTGCCTCCCTTCCTGCACCCCATTCACCTCCAGTTGCACCACTAGTCTCTCCTTTAGGATGGTCTCCATTAGCTTCCTTACTATGGACGTTAGACTAACTGGCCTATAGTTCCCCCAGTTCATCCTTGGATCCACTCTTGTGGAGAGGAACCACGTGATCCAGTCTCCAGTCATGTGGTATGCATCCTGTGTCTAGAGATTAATTAAATAATTCTGTCAGGGGTCCTGCCAGAACCTCTGCCAGCTCCTTTAGCACTCTTGGATGTACTCCATCTGGTCCTGGTGCCTTGTCCACCTTCAATGCCCTTAACCCCTCCAGCACCCTCACCACTGTGATTTCTCCATCCTTCACCTCCCATCTATTTCTATCCTCCCTCCTACTATGGGTAGCGCCCCCTTCCTTTCTTTTGTAAAGACTGAACAGAAGTAGTCACTGAGCACTTCTGCCTTTTCACCCCCCTCTTCCACCCATCCCCCCTCCTTCTTAGTTCTTACAATTTGGTCCCTACAGCTTCTTTTCTCCCTGAGGTACCTAAAGAAGTCTTTTCCCCCCTTTTTTGTATGCCCTGCGCCAGCTTGAGTTCTCTTGCCGCCTTGGCTGTCCTTACCCCCCATGTCACTTCCTTTGCTTTTTGCAGATATTCCTCCCTACCTGATTTTCTGTATCTCCTGTAAGCTGCCCTTTTCCTCCTCACCCTGTCTAACACCCATATACTTATCCAGCTGGGTTTCCTTCCCCTAGCCTTCTTAGTCCGGGCCCTACAGCAAGTTTCTGTTGCCTCCACTGTCCCCTGTCTTATCAATTCCCACCTTTGTTGCATGTCCATACCCAGTTGAATTTTGAACAGGAACCCTTGTACCACTTCCCTCATCATCTTAAAGTTGGTGTTCCTGAAATCCAGCACCCTTATGCCAGATGCCCCCATATCTTTTACCAACTGTAACTGGAATCATACTGTCCAGTGGTCACTCCACCCCAGTGGTTCCCCCACCCTCACATCCCTCACCCACTCCCTGTTCGTAAGTATGAGGTCAAAGGTGTTCCTTTCCCTAATTGGTTCCTTGATCAACTGTACTAGAAAGCTTTCCTGGATTTCCTTTTCATGTTTCATACTCAGTTATTAATATATCCCAAAAAGGGGGCTGGAGTCTCCCAAGGGGAAACTTGCTATCGTCACGGTCTCTTCTGCCTCCCCCTTCTATCTTTTCATATTTCCTACTTCCCCTCTGTTCCTTTCCTATCCACACACTATCTCTTACAGGTATAATTTATCCACCTGAATTAAGTGCAGTTACAGTGTAGAGGCATACAAGAATGCTAGGTGAGCAGGCCTTCATGTATTGCAATTTTATAAATTACAAGGTCAATCAAGACAGACCACCCTTAAAGCTGCTATTTCAGGATCCAGATCTAGATCTCCTACCAAGTAAATGGAATGTTCCATCATGAACGACAGGGGTGCTTGGGCCCCCAACATACGCATAATTATCACAAGACCCCACCGAGAAAATAGGCCATAACTTGGCCATCTTGCTTTCATTTGATTCTGGACTTTTTCGCTACATTATTACTAACAACATTATTTTAACGAAGATGTGGTTCTGGATTTTACCTGTACCTTTTCTGTACTTTACTTAAACTTTTAATAAAAGAATTATTGTTGTAAAAAAAAGAAAGCTTTCCTGGAAGGCATCCAGCATTACCTGCTCCCTTCTGTTTTTTGGGGTAGGTGTGTTCAGCTCCACCTATGGCAGGTTGAAGTTCTCTACTATCACCATCTCCCCCTTCCCGCATTTCCTCCTAATCTGTTCTGCCAGTACCCTATCCACACCTTCAGATTGAGAGGGTGGCCTGTATATCATCCCCAGTCTTGGTGATCTATTTTTTTGGATCCTGTAGTTGCACCCACAGTGCTTCTGTATATCCCTCATCTCCCTCCTCCCTTACACATTTTAATCCCTCCTTTACATACAGCACCCCCCCCACCCTTCACCTTTTCCCTATCCTTCCAGTGTAATCTGCACCCCAGAACCATCATGTCCGAGTCATGGATTTGGGTGGCCCATGTCTCAGTTATAGCTGCCATGCCCACTCCCCCCTCCTCCAGGAGAGCCTGTAGTTCCACCCCCTTGTTCCCCAGACTCCTAGCATTTAGTGCTACCACTCTCCAACCATTGTCTCTACCCCCCGCCTCTCTCCCATTATGTCTGCTCCCTTGGTAGTTGCCTTCCTCCCTGCCTTGCTATCAAGGGGGTTAAGCACATTGGTTTCACACCATGGCCTCTGAACTCCTCTAGCCATCCTGCCCACCCATTTAAATGCTCCATGAGTGCTTCCCCTACTCTTGCCTTCAGTGCATGTTTTTCCTCCTCATTTAGGCGCAGTCTATCTTTTGAGTACAGACTGCTGTTCTCCCAGGTTCCCCCCCCCCCTTCTAGCCTGTACCCCTATTCCCAACACCAGATCCCCAGCCATTCATTAAACTCTTGAATTCTCCCTTTTCTTGCCATTTTTGCCCTGGGAACTGGAAGTACCTCTGAGAAGGTGAAAGATATGCCTGCTCCCTCACACAGAGGTCCCAGTTCCTCAAACCTCCACTTTACCTCCCCTACTGTCCCATCAGCCAGGTCATTCATCCCCAGGTGTATTATTAGGTGAGGCCTTTCCCTTCCTCTGCTTGCATACCTAAGTACAGATTGCCCCACCCTTTCTGCCTTCATTACTGGCATGGCTTCCACCATATTCTATTGTACCTCTCCCCTTTGCTGCCCCACCTGATCCTTCTTAGTATCGAGTCCCCCAACACTAAGACACCTCCCTTCTTCCCCTCCCCATCTTCCCCCTTATTCTCTCCTTCTTCCTCCTGCACAATGTTCCCTCCTATTGTCACTATTTCTCCCCCTATGTTCTCCATTGTACTCAACTCTTCTTGCCCCAGTTCATCTATTTCTCCATCAACCTCCCCAGTCATTTTGTTCTTTGTACCCATGGGCCGTGCTTCCTCCTTCCCCTCCTTTGACCCCTCTGTTAGAGATCAGCTCCTGTCTGAGCTTACTGTGTTACCATCTCCCTGTACTCCTCTTATTCTCCTTGCACTTTTGTTTCCCATACCTGTGTCACCCTCCCTGCCCCCTTGTTCTGACCACCCCTGGTCTCTTTTATCTCCCACATCTTTTTTCTTTTCCCGGATGTCTTTTGCGCTTTCCAAATTCCCTTCTCCTCCCAACCCAATATGTCCCTTCATCATCTTTGACACTTCCCCCATTAGCCTTAGTACTTCTTTCTCTAGCCTCCACAGCCTCATAAAGACTGGGCACCCCCGTTCTCCACAGGTGTCCAGAATACAGTACTGCCCTCCACAGTAATTGCTCTTTTCCTCGGCTTGTTTGACTGTATGATATCACAGGCTACCAGTATAAAGGAAGTGCTGTGCTAGAGGTGGGTGGGGAGGGTGGGGTTGGGCCCCTCCTGAGCACCAGATACAATCATCTACCCCAGCAAACCCTCACTGGGACACTCAGCTGCACCAGCAAAATCCCCTAAACAGATACCTTTCCAGCTTAAGTCAGAAAACACTGTGGTACCAACTGAAAACAAGAATAAGCTGAAAAATAAACAATAACAGCAATAAAATCTGTGAAAATCAACAGGCACTTCCCTGAGATGTGTCTGCTTCCTTCCCCAGCTCCACCACTCTGACTCAGCCCCACCATAGGTGCCAGGATGGGGGGACCACTATGGCCATGGCCTTACCACTTCCATAAGTGGCCCTATCACTTTTTGTAATCATGTTAATTTATTACTAAGGAAGAATTTACTCCTTACATCCTTGGCCCTACCACTTTTCAGACCGTTCAGGCACCAATGAGCCCCACCTTCAGTTAGCAGTAACCAAATGATTCAATCTGCAGGATTCAAATCCTGTACCTTCCATTTCAAACAAATGTGCCTGCATTACCACATTGCACCACTGTAACTGGTGTTCAGGAAGGCGTACCATTTTGGGAGCATATTCCATTTCACAGAGCCAATAGGCTTGATTCGAGCGGTTCTATCTCATGTCGGTGGCTCAATTAGGGTGAACATAAATTGGACGAAGCAATTATAGCGCATATCAAATGGGTGACTACGCATTACAGCTTGACAAATTACAGCAACTAAATAGCAGCAAACCTGTAGCCCATGTATGTTATTTCACCTTACACTGTAACAGATGCATTGTGATTTGTGAGAGATGTGTGCAACTAGCGGTGATGAGAGGCCAGGTAAGATGTATGTTAATTTCAGAACTGGGAGCCATGAAAGAAGCGTGTTACTTGTGGATCGGGGTGGGGGGGTCAAAGCAGGAGTGGGGGACTGCCAGCCAAGATTAGCGCAACATTCCAAGTTTGTATTTATGCAGGAGTCGCAGCCCCCCGTCCCCTATTTCTATTATTCTAACACCATGGTGCACATTGATAGTGGGGTATCCTAGCATACACACATTCACCCATATTGCCCAATCGCCACTATTTACTGGTCACTGTGATCGCCGTCACTCATATTGAGTTGCCCAATTATATTCAGTATAATATCCTCGCTGTTATTAATTGATACCGATTTGGGCAACACATCTGATGGAAATAAAAGAAAACTAACTAAACTAAATACTTTCTCCACTAAAGGAGAAAGAGAAATCCCTTGTTTCATTTACTCTTTTTTCTGGAGGCAAAAAACTCCCCTCCAGCACTTCTCTTATTGGGCTACCATTTCACTTTAGTGTAGCAGACCATTTTGTATGTGTTTCAGAGCCCTTTCAGACAGCAGCAATACACATTATTTCAAGGTACTTCTGGCACAAAACATATATTATACTATTTAATGTGGCATTACAGCATTCCAACAGGGAATGGTTCATATTTCAGATGCATACATAACAATGGTCATTTGTTCTCACAGAGTTGTAAATAAAATAACACTGGTCTAGCTAGCATTTATGTCTTTATTTATAAGAAATGATACTGTGCTAGCTAGCTGTTATATACTTATTATTTTGAGCCATTTAACACAAGGCACTCCTGGAGGGATTTGGAAAGGAAATAGAATAACGGAGAGGAGGAACAAAAGGGAGGGGGGAATGGTTCTGTAGGCAGGCTGTCCTGACAGAACAAGGACAGGAAAGTATAGAAGAGACACAGGGTTTTTGCAACAGTCTTTTACAAGAAAAAATGATAGAGACCCTCTGATACCTGGGTAAGACAACTAACCCAACCAGACAGCAAATGATTCTCCCTTCATGAAAAAGGATCTTTTTTCATGACTCGTGTTATGAAAAAATATTCCTTTTCTGTATCATGCAGTCAGAAAAAAGTGTTTTTATATTAAAAAAAATACATTTCAAGGGCATGTCTGCAACAGTGAAGTGCAAATTACACCTAGCGGGGTCCCAATCAGCCAGCTAGATGTGTTGGTTTCTCTTTCCAGGATATCACTTTTGCTGCTTTTGAATTTATTTTTTTTTTTAGGAAAAAGTGAACAAGATGGCAGCTAATGAAAAATAATTATTCCAATATGAAAAAGGATTCCTTTCTTGTTTCATACAGCTATCTTGAAATGCTTACTCAGCATGCTCAGAACCAAATTGTTTAAATTTATGAAATGAAATAAGTTTGGAACGTATTCATATTTTTTCACAAACAAGCAAAAGGCACTTCTGTGGGCCAGTCCCTTTCAACTCTGAAAATTCCAGGCCAAAATTCCAAACCCTCTGAGTTGTAGGCAAGTAAAAAAAAGCAAAACCAATGATTGAAAACTCACATTTTTCACTATACAGAACTCGGAATCTGTACATCCAACCAAAATGGAACTTGGCACA
Organism: Neoceratodus forsteri; assembly: GCA_016271365.2. Taxonomy (NCBI): domain Eukaryota; kingdom Metazoa; phylum Chordata; order Ceratodontiformes; family Ceratodontidae; genus Neoceratodus; species Neoceratodus forsteri. The sequence continues at coordinate 628,744,123 of JADMNL010000022.1, read as the reverse complement.
TCCACTGATCTACCACACAAGACCATGCATGTAAAATCTCATGCAAACCATTGAACAGTTGCAAAGTTATTAAAGTGCAAAATTGTTGGGTTAACCTTAAAGTGCCTACTCAACACTAACTATAGGGGTGTGACTATGCCTCTATAATATATATCTTCATTAATGCACCTGCTAGGGTTAAAGCAACAGAAGTATGGTAATGGATCATTAGGGTTTCCAACCCTAACACCCCACCTTAATTGTGCACACAGCAACATGCTTGGGGTGTGCCTTGGGCTTGTTAACCCTAACACTCATCCCATTCCATAAGTAAATAAGCTGTGATAGGTATAGTATATGAGAAAAGGGAAATCCTTAGGATTGCCAACTCCAAGGCACACCCCACTCCTGTTGCTGCATGCAGGGTGGGGGTGGGGTGGGATGTTAGGGTTGGAAAATCAAATCCACATTGCCCTACTTTTGTCACTTTGACCCTATCTGGTGCACTAGCAAACCTTTTTGCAATGAATTTCCTGACTTTCTGAGATAGTCTAATGGTATCCTTATTAGCCTGTGGGAACAAAGGGCCCAGAGGGCCCTCTGCTCCCATCCCCCAAAAATTGTAACCTTATTTGCATGAGGACCCTGTGCTCTCATCCATCCATAATTTTTAAAATACTGTAACTGTATCCTTATTTGCCTGTGGGAGCACAGGGCCTTCTGGGCCCTGTGCTCCCATCCCTTCATAGATGCATATATGAATGTTGCTGTTGAAACATAGGGCCCTTCAGGCCTTGCACTTCCATTTGTAAGACAAAAACAACCAAGTTGTCAACATAGCCTTCTTATTACCCACTTCATGTATGCGGTACTAAAACTTTCAAAATCCCCAGCAAAATGTGATTCCACAACACTGCAATGTTATTCCACACCATAAGTATGAAAAGACAGTTTGGGAAGGATTTAAAAAATGACAGCTGTCACATTCATGAGGTGGTGTAAAAAAATGGCTATGTTGACAATTTGGGGTCAAAATATTTAAAATTACCAAAGTTAGGAGTGAGTGAAGCAAAATTTCAATGGATGTGCATAACTTTGCCATGTTTACATATTTTGACCCACATTTTCAATATACCCTTCTTATGACCGCATCTCATGAACAAGGGTGGTGAACATTTTCTAATCTGACTAAAAGGTGATTTCACCAACTGATGGTGAAATTGCCTTTTGGGACAGCTTTTTGTAATTCCATCAACATTATTCATTAGGTGGATCTCAAAAAGCCCATGATGAAAAATTTGGTGTGAAAATATGCAAAAAAATGGCAAAGTTATGCATCAAAGTTGAAAACCCAATTGAAATACACTGAAGCTCATTTACTTTACTTTGTCATATACCAGTCGGTCATTCCAGCAGCAAGATGTGTCTTCTATCGAAGAGTGAATCTTCACCCTTGGTCCTGTTCAGGTGAGTAAGGGTGTGTGATTGGTATGGGGGGTGTCAGTTAGTGGGTGCTCAGCAGGATGTAAGATTTGGGGGTCCAATTGGTAAGGGAACATTTTCTTTCTTACAGGTTAAAAAAAGACATCTATGGACCATTTTATTACAGACAGAATGGTGATCATAGGATGAGAGGTGCCACTAGACACCAGGGAAAGAAAAAATGCCAATGGGGACAACGATCAGAGGGTGGGGAGTGGCACTAGACACCACTGAAAAGTAGAATAATGATGGGGTGGTGATCAGAGGGGGTGGTACCACGAGACACCAGGGAAATATTTAATGCTTACAGGGATGGTGATCAGAGGGTGGAGGAACCACTTCACATTAAGGAAATGTAAAATAATAATGGGAAGGCAATCAGAGGGTAGGGGGTGCCACTAGACACCAGGGAAACCTTAAATCATTACAGAGATGGTGATCAGAGGGGGAATGCCACTAGACACCAAGGAAACTTAAAACAAAATGGGGAGGGTGACTGGGTGGGTGGATGCCATGAGACACCAAGGAAAATGATATGTGTGTATGAATGAAAATGTTCTTATGAAATTTTCATTCATATGAAAATTTGTGAGTCTTGAAAAAGGATTTAAAAGGGACAAAATAAACACATTTGGGGGGCATTTTCCCAACAGCTAAGTGCAGATTCAACCTAAAAGGAGTCTCCATTAGCAAGATACATGTCTTGGTCTCTATGCAGGATGTCACTTTGGGGGGGGGGATTGAATTTTTTTTCATGGAAAACAAGATGGTGGCATATGAATGAGGATTTTACCTAATGAAAAAGGATTTTCCTATACGATTACTTCATACAGCTATTCTGAAGTACTTACTGAGCATGTTCAGAATCTGACATTTTACCCTTTAATAAGTTTGCAATGGATTTATATTTTTCACCAAACCAGCCAAAGGCACATGTGTTGGCCTATCCTTTTCTACCCTGAAAATATCAGACCAAACTTCCAAACCATCTGGGCACAAGGCAATAAAAAACCCAGCAAAAATACTGATTTTTTTAAAATGTTTTTTTGCTATCCAGATCTCGAAATATGGACATCTGACTGGAAAAACTTTGCATATCAAGACAGCTACCCCTTGAGATGAATGTTCAAAATTTCATGCAAATACAGTGAACAGATACAAAGATATTAAAGTACAAAATATGAAGTTTAACGTAGAAAGCACTGCACAACCCTAACTATATTGGTGCTTCTGCTGCACTATAATATCTATATGTATACCTATATCTATATCAATATCTGTATCTCTATAGCGATCTCTCTGTCTATCTATATAACTATCTATCTATCTATCTATCTATCTACATTCTTTGCAAAAAAAATGGTGTTAATGAAACATTTAGGGTTCAGGCCAAAGCAGCAAAAGTAGGGAAATGTGGTTTTAGGGTTTCCAATGCTAAAATCCAAACACGATCCCTACAACACATCAGGGGCAGAGTATTCTTAGGGGTTCACAACCCTAAAACTCACCCTATTCTGTACACTGTAGAAACATACGCATCTAATGGGGTTAGCTTTAGGGTTGACAACCCCTTGGAAGACTCCATCCCTGATTTGTTGTAGGGGTGGAAATTAAGGGTGGAGTATTCCTAGGGGTTGTCAACCCTAAAGCTCACCTCATTCTATACACTGCAGGTGCAGAAATGTGTACACCTAATTGGGTGAGCTTTATTGTTGACAACCCCTAGGAAGACTCCACACCTGATTTTTCATAGGGGTGGAATTGGGGTTTTATGGTTGGTAACCTTAAAACCACATTTTTTCTCTACTTTTGTCACCTTAGCCTGAACCCTAAATGCTGCATCATTGTAGTTTTTTTCAAAGAATTTGCTTATTTTTTGAGATAGTATAATTGTACTTTTATTTGCCTGTGGGAGTGCAGTGGCCTCCAGTCCCTGTGCTGCCATCCATCCATGTTTTTTGAGATTTTGTAATCATATCCTTATTAATCTGATGGAGTGCAAGGCCCTCTGAGCCCTGTGCTCCCATCCCTTCATAGATGTGGGTGTGTATATATATATATATATATATATTTATTTAGATTTTGGAAACCGTGTAAGCCCACTAAGACCAGAGGTCTCTTTTTCAGGGGTGACCCGGGATTAATACATACAGCAGTGATTACATACAGTAGACGATAATATAAGGTTAAATACATAATATTAGAGAGACAGCAATTACAGGTTGACAGTCAAGAAATCACAGTTGTACAATGCGTAGAATTAACAAGATCCAGTCACGGTAGATATATATATATATATATATATATATATTTATTTATGTGGAAGTGCAGGGACCTGTTGGCCCTGTGCTTCCATTTGTAAGACAACATCAACCAAATTGTCAACACAGCCTTCTTATTACGCTACCACATGAACCAGTTAGTAAACATTGTGGAATTTCTGCCAAAATGTCATTCCATACCTCCACAGCATAATTCCATGCCAGAGGCATGAAAACACATTTTGGTAACATTTAAAAAATGACAGATATCACATTCATGAGGTGGTATAAAGAAAGGGCTATGTTGAACATCTGGGTTGAAAATATTGAAAATTACTAAAGTTACATGTGGTTGTAGCAAAATTTCAATGAATGCACACAGCTTTGCCATTTTAGCATATTTTGACCCCAAATGTTCAACATACCCTTCATATGAGCCCTCCTCATGAACAATAACAGTCAAAATGTTGAAATCCCACCTAAAAGCTGATTTTGCCAATTGACTACAAAATCGCCTTTTGGACATGATTAGCAAAATGACACCAACGTAGTTCCCGAGGAGGGGTCTCAGAAAGAGTATGTTAAAAATGTTGTGTCAAAATCTTAACAAATTACAAAGTTATGCACCAAAGTTAAAAATCCCATTGAAATACATTGAACTGCACTTATCTTACTTTCTTATATTGCAGTCAATAGTTGCAGCAGCAAGACATCCCTCCCATAGCAGAGTGGATCTTAACCATGTGACTTGTTCAGGTGTGTGAAGGTGTGTGCGAGATCTGCGTGGTGTGGGCTGGTAGGTGCTCAGTGGGAGGTCGGTGTGGGGGTTGCCATTAATGAGGGACCTTTTTTTGCAGGCAAAAAAAAAATGATTTCAAGGGACAGATTTCTAGGAGGGTGCCACTAGACACCAGGGTAATAAGTTATAACTACAGTGCAGGTAATCGGAGGGTGGGGTGTGCCACTGGACACCAGGGAATAATTTAATGAAAAAGTATATAATTAAAAAAAAAGGGATAAATATCAGAGAGTGGAGGCACAACTAGACACCAGGGAAAATAATTTAATCGGGGCATGGCAATCAGAGGGTGGTGTGGTCCCACCAACTAGACCATGGAGGTACTGACACCATCTTTTGGCTCTAAGGAATACAGAACGGAGCTTGTAAGGTGCGTTTTTTAAGTTTTAGCATTCTTTACATGTTTGGGTGTCTTTTTAAGGATATCACAAAGTGTTTTTACCAGTTGGTTGTGTCACCTCCCCCCAACGGCCCCCCTTTTTTCTCTGTCAGCAGGGCTGCTTCTCTCACATCTAGGTGCCACTGAGAGGGTGGGGGTAGTCACTACAAATTATATTTTGCAGAAACTATGTACCCATTACTTCTACTACGGAGCCTGCCATACCTCAGACAGGCAAACCCAGTGTGGCAACTACCTGGCTCACACCTGGGGGGACCATTTAACATGGCCATGAACCTGGGTCCTTGGGAGAAAGTGGTTGCTCAGCATTGTGCTAGGTTTGTACTTCTGGACAGGGGCACCCAAACAAATCCGGACACAGGAAGCAATAACTGAAATGTCCAAACCAGGAACGGGATTCTAGAGTGTGGCTTTTATTCACATAACACAGAGAATAACAAAACAAAGATGGAACCCCACAGGGCTACACTCACTGGTAATGCAGATTACAGAGGTACAGAGCACACTTGTTCACCACTAACCCTCAGGTTCTGACTGGATCTGGGCACACACGGCCTGAACTGGTACACTTCTCTTCTATTCCTTGACATGACACCCCGGTCAGTACTAGGACACTTTTCCATATGGCATGGAGGTTGATGGTGGCTCCCTAAACCATCCATGAGCACTTTCTAGCTGTAAGGGAAAATATCCACAATCCCACGTCTGGGTGCTTTCTTCAGACACTGGCCAAGTCCCTGAGAGAAAACCATAGGTGCCCAAACTGAACCCGGAGAGGTAAACCTGGTTACTCCAGATAGGGGGTCTCTCACCTCTTGCTCCCAAATCTATACTCGGCCATTCATTTGGTTACAACACCTTTCTTTGAATTACTGGTTGTAAATGCTCTCTTGAAATGTTTAGCACATTTAACATTCCACATTTCACTCTGGAGGTGTCCTGACTTTAAAAGTTCTGTAAGTGGCTATATCTTTACCCTAGACCCCCACTGTTGCAGATGCTTTTAAGCCATACACAAACTAAAAGTTCTGTACTTGGTAAGCCTTCCTTTGACCCCACAGCAGGCAGACACTTTTAGTCTAAACTCTGTCTTGGTGAACATTGTCTCTATATCAGAGTAGAACTCACCAAAGGTATGCAGGTGCCCGAGGGCTTCTCTCTCACAAATGTCTCAGGTAGTCACAAACAACATGATTCTCAGGCAGCTTCTCCCTGTCCAGACTGGCACAGAGGATTGTCCCTGAATTCCTGGAAATCCCCCCCATCCCTCCGGGGATGGGGCACTGGAACAACTCTAGGAAGGGTCTCTACTACTTCCTTCTTTTCTCTTCTGTGATCCTTTCTAGGGTGAGAACACACAACCCCTTCTTTCTCTAAGGTAGCTCTATATCAGAGCTTGGCTCTGAGGAGCTGCACACTGCAGCACTCCTCTCTCTCTCTCTCGAGTCTCCCCACAGACTGCTACCTGAAGACTGACTTGAATTCCCCAGTGTTCTACTGCTAACCCCTGCAGCTAGCATTCCATTGTGGCATATGCTGCTGTGAGAATTCTATGGTGACATCATCACTCCAGCTCAGCTGAAACTGAGAACAGAGTGAGACAGTGTGAAACCTATTTAACTGGCATCTCACAAGCTGCCTTTCCATGCCTGTCACTGGTTCTAAGAGGGATTCTTGTAACCCCTGGGAACACGAGGATTACACCTGGACATTTAGAGTAGTGAGGGAACTGGAAGTGAGTGGAGTGCTACTCACAGTCCTCCCACTATATATCTCCTCTTTATAGCGAGCATCAGTGAGCCCAGCCATCGGCGAGCCCAGCAAAGGTGACATAGCTAAGGCAAACAGCTGTGTCTGCTGTGGCAGCCAGGGAAGGTGGGGTAGCTGGCAGGTTATTATCATTGAACACAACATTTAAGGAATTTATAAACAAAGATAGGATTAAGAAGTTGCTACGGTTGAATTAATATGGATTCTAATATAGTGCAACTTTAGAATTGGGAAATGGGAATAAAATGCAGGTTATGTGGGAAGTTTAGCACTGAGTCAATATACGAAGTGTTAATATACCTGCAGAGAATGCCAGTTAATAAGGGACAGGTGATGTTCTGGAGGATGGTTTGCTGGACAACATCATTGCCCAGTGTGGACCAAAAGGGGAAGGAGTGGTGTTGATGGGTGACCTGAATATGCCAGGTACAAACTGGGGAACCATGTCCTCTAAGGTGGCCAAGGAACATAGACTGCTGGATGGCTTCCAGGATGTGTTCTTAACACAGCATGTGATGGAGTCCACAAGGGAGGGGCATGTCCAGGATGTGGTTCTGGCAGGTGGGGATCTGATAAGGGACCTGGTTGTAGAGGATCCACTGACTGGGAGTGACCACAATACTGTCTGGTTAAAAATAAGCATGGAGGGAGGGGGGAAGAGATCTAGGACACTGGCAGTGGACTTCAGGGGGGAAGACTTTGTGGGCATGGGAAATATTATCAAGGATCACTTGAAGAGGATTACATCAATGACAAATGTGGAAAAGAGATGAGAGGTCATAAAATGGGGACTTCATGAGGCAGTCAGGACCTGCACTAAGGTGATACATAAGGGAGAAAGGTCACATAAACCATGCTGGTGGTCCAGTGAGGTACAGGTAGCAGTCAGAGAAAAGAAGGCGGCCTACAAAAAATATAAAACAACAAGAGGTGATAGGGAAAAGGAAATGTACTATCTTGCATCTAGAAAAGTTACCCAGATGGTGAGGGGGTAAAGTCCAGTAAAGAGCAGCGGCTGGCACAGGGGATACATGGAGGGGAAAAGCGGTTCTTCCAGTACATTGGGGAGTGCAGAAAAACTAAGGGCCATCTCGGCAGATTGAGATCAGAAGAAAGGTGGGTGGAAGAGGTGAGGGACCAGGCAGAGGTATTAAATGAGTACTTTGCCTCAGTGTTCACTAGGGAGGGGGATGAGATATCTACAAAGCAAGGCACAATGGGGATAGAAGCGGTACTGAGTGGGATCAAGGGAGCAACAGAAATGGAGCAAGAGGGAGGGAGAGGTACCCCAGGGGGTGTCACATCAGGATAAGGATAAAAAGGCCAGTAAGGTGGAGGGGACGGATGATGCTATCTCCACCGAAAGGGTGTGGTGAGCCTTCAAGGACCTAAAGAAAGATAAATCTCCTGGGCCGGATGGCATTCATCCAAGAGTACTATGGGAATTGGCAGACATACTGGCTGCACCCCGGTGGAGCTCATCAACAGGTCGCTTGAGACAGGGAGGGTACCTAGGGATTGGCAAGAGGCACATGTGGTGCCAATTCATAAAGGGGGGTTGAGGGAAGTGCCAGGTAACTATAGACCCATCAGTTTGACCTCGGGTGGTGGGAAAATTAATAGAGAGTATACTAAAGGAACGATTGGGGGTGTACTTGGAGGAGGTAGGAGGTATGGATAGTCAGAAACATGGGTTTGTGCCAGGTAGATCACGTCAAACCAATCTTGTGAAGTTCTACGAATGGGTAACATCAGAACTGGACTGGGGAAAGCCTGTGGATGTATTATTCTTGGACTTCAACAAGGTGTTTGATTCTGTCTCCCACAATCGTCTAGTGGAGAAACTGACGGGGTTGGGAGTAGGCCCTTTGATGGTCAAACGGATTGAAAACTGGCTAGCTGGATGCACCCAGAGAGTAGTGGTCAGTGGGGAGCTCTCAAACCCTATAGAGGTCGGTAGTGGGGTACCGCAGGGCTCAGTCCTGGGTCCGATCCTGTTTAATGCATACATATCGGTCATCAGGGAGGGTATAGGGAGTGAAATGAGTCTCTTCTCTGATGACTCCAAGATGGGAGCAGTAGTTGAGGGGGAAGAGGGGAGATTGGCCCTGCAAGGGACCTGGACACCCTGAAAGCTGGGCTCACACTTGGAAATTAAATTTCAATATCACCAAGTGCAGGTGTTATATCTTGGTGGAAACCTAAACACAGGTACACCCTGGGAGGGGAGGTGCTGGAGGCCTCAACAGGGGAAAAAGACCTAGGGATCATGGTGGATGCATGTATGAATAACTCTGAGCAGTGCAGGAGAGCGGCTAGCAAGGCAAACAGGAGGTTGGGATGCATTGTAAGGGGGATCACCTCTAGGAGCAGGGAAGTGATTCTGCCGCTGTACAATGGACTGGTTAGACCACACCTTGAGTACTGTGTACAGTACTGGAGACCACACTTGAAGAGGGACATACAGCTCCTGGAAAGGGTACAGAGGAGGGCAACTAAGATGATAAGAGGACTAGGGGATTTGACGTATGAGGACAGACTTGAGGAGCGCTGCCTGTTTTCTTTGGAGGAGAGGAGAGACAGGGGGGACATGATTGAGATCTTCAAGTACCTCAAGGGAATAAGTAGGGTAAACATGTAGGGGATCTTTAGACTAAAGCAGGGAGGTATCACCAGAGGACATGGTTTGAAGTTGGAAGGGTGAGGGGGCAAAAGAGGAGGAGTTTTTTCACTAAGAGAGTGGTGGACCCTTGGAATGCACTGCCTGGCAAGCTGGTTTAGAGATCCACAGTGGAGAGCTTCAAGAGAGGGTGGGACAGACACAGAAAGCGGATATATCAGATGATGGCCTGGCCCAGGGGGGTTGGGATGGATGATAGGGGTTTCTGGAACACAAGGGGGAGGGCTTCGGCACCGAACTAGGGATCTGAGGTTTGAGCAGACTAGATAGACAGTAAGGCCTAATCTGCTGGCAATTAGTATGTTAGTATAATTAAAAATCAAGCTCATCCATTAGAAATGGAATTGGTTTCACTTCAACAACATAAAACGTTAAATGAGGCAGATAATGATGTGGTGTTAAGCACAGATGAAACAAGTAATAAAGACATAGCTGCTGAAAATAAGAAAAGATTAAAGGAGGTAGATAAAAGGGCTCTTGGATGATAGAAGCAAGAAAATATAAAAAAGGTTGTAGGGCAATGGGATACAACATGGAGTTAAGTAATCATTTTGAGCCCCTTGTAGATATAATGGACATTAATATAGAAGCAGCTGACACCCAGGTGTTGGGAAACAGTGCAGTCAATGCTCAGCTTGATTTACAGAATAACCATATACAGAGTCAGATAACAGAGGCCCCATGCTCAATTGGTATCCAGACGGGGAACTATGATGGTGTACAAAAGGAACCTCAGTTCCTCAGTGGAACTGTAGAAAACAGAAGGAACCTAATATAGAGCTTGTTTTGAAAAATTATCATGCACAAAGAGAACTAACAATGGGTGCTCACCTATCAGATATGCAGCCAAATAACTGTAATAGGGTTAATGTGGAGTCCCAATTTGATAATTGCAGAAAGCACATGGAAGCTGATTTAGAAGAGAATCTGATGGAAGAGTGGAATTCCATGGGTGAGGAACTATGCAACACAAAACAGATATATATTTTGGGGGATTCCATAGTTAAATATAAGGACATATACACATCTAAAGGTAGCAAAGAGAATGTTACAACCAGTTATTTCTCAGGAGCAAAAATAAGGGAAATACAAAATATGCTACCCAATACAGTCAAGGGAAGAGATCGTACATCAGTACAAATCAAAATGAAAGAAAAAGCCACTATGGTTCTCAAAAGAGGTGGCGGTGAAGGTTAGGGAGAAAAATATCGCATTTAGGAAGTATAAGGAAACACAGAAGGAGCAGGACAGAGAACTGTACCTGTTAAGGCAGAAGGAAGCAGGGAGGGTAGTCAGAATAGCAAAGGCCCAAACTGAGGAAAAGATAGCCAACTCAGTTAAGAAGGGGGATAAAACCTTTTATAGGTATATCAGGGAGCGTAGAAAGACAAAGGAAGGGATAGTGAGGTTTAATAAAAGGGAGCGGGTGGGCAGAGGGTGACAGTAAAACAAACTTCTGCTCAGTATTCATAAAAGAAGAGGACGGGAGGTACCTAAACCAAACAACGGAAGCACTCTGTATGGGGGTCGATACCTAGACTTTGGCAAGGCATTTGACCTAGTCCCACACAAAATATTAATAAACAAGTTAGTCAGCCTGGGAGTAGGTCCCACGGTGGTAGCCTGGGAAAAAAATTGGCTGAACAACAGGACGTAGAGGGTAACAGTAAACAGAGTCCACTCCAAAGAAAGGGGGGTTACTAGCGGGATATTGCAGGGTTCAGTACTGGGACCAATCCTCTTTAATATCTTTATAGGTGACATTGCAGAGGGACTGGAAGGAAAAGTATGCCTCTTTGCAGATGACACAAACACTTCTGTGTTTCCTTATACTTCCTGACTGCTATCTTTTTCTCCCTAACCTTCCCCACCGCCTCTTTTGAGAACCATAGTGTTTTTTCCCTTCATTTTGTTTTATTTGCTTTAGACAAAGGCTTGTCACCTCTGTGATGGCAGTTTTGATTTTTTCCCATTGTTCCTCCAACCCTCCTTCTTGCCAGTTTGCTAGTGCTTTTCTAAGGCACTATCCAATTTTGCCAAAGTCAGCCCTCCTAAAGTCCAATACCCTCGCTTTTCTATGGCTTGACTCTACAGCTGTGTTTATTGTGAACCACGCTGGTAGTTGCTTGTTTCCAGATGGCTACCCACTTCTAATTCTGAGATCCTCTCTCGTTCCCCATTTGAGAGTACCATGGCTAAGATTGCTTCCTCCCTAGTGGGTTCCAACACTAGCTGTCTGAGACATGCCTCTTGTAGGACATAGAGAATGACCCTGCTCTTGGATGTGGCTGCAGCAAAGGTACTCCAGTTAACATCTGGCATATTCAGTTCCACCATCAATAATATCTCCCCTTTTTCTGCCATTCTAAGAATACCTTCTGTCATTTCCTTGTCCATTGCCTCCCCCTGAGATGGGGATCTATATAAAACCCCCATGCACATTGTGGTGCCATTTCCTGTCTCCAGGGTGACCCACAGTGCCTCCTCTCCTCCCTGTTTACCCTTCAATTCCATTACTTTGATCCCTTCCCTTACATAGAGAGCTACTCCTTCTCCTCTTTTACCCTCCCTGTCCCTCCTGTAGATTGTGTACCCTGACATGTTGACATCCCAGTCATGGTTCTCTGTGCACCATGTTTCTGTGACTGCCACAATATCCAGGTGTCCCTCTTTCATCAAGGCCACTAGTTCAGGGAGCTTGTTACCAAGACTACAGGTACTAATAATCATTGGCCTCCATTTTTTGTTGGCCTTATCCCTTTTAGCCTCATCCCTGTCCTTACTGCCTTTGCCTTTTTCTCCATTTATCCCTGTTCTGATTCCTGTTGACTTCTCTGTCTTGGTGTTTACCTCACTATCCTGTTTTTTTGGGGGGGCTGGGGTTTCCCTGTTCCTTTTCAGTGCCTTCCTCCTTGGCTTGTTTAAATGCTTGCCAATGAAGCATTTAAATCTATCACCTAGGATCCTGGTTCCCCTCCCAGACAGATGCAAACCATCTTACCAAAATAAGCCTGTATCCCTCCAGGTGGGTCCCCAGTCCCCAATGAAGCCAAAACCCTGAGGTCTGCACCAGTGTTTCATCCATTCATTGCATCCCATGGTGAGGAGTACCCTAGCCTCATCCATGCCATAGACAGGAACCACCTCTGAGAAGGTTACCATGCATGCTACTTGTCTAAGGCCCCTCCTCAACTCCACAAACTCCTCCTGCACTGCTCTGATCCCATTCTCAGCCAGGTCATTTGTCTCCCTCGCCCATGCAGCTGCTCCTTTGATCCTGAGGTTTTCCTTCCTGTCCCTTCAAGCCATAGCACTGGGCAGGCACCTTACCTCCCTCTCCCCTCCCTCCCCCAGTTTTACCCCCGAACAATTCAGTCTCTCAGCAGGCATTGTTTCCTTCCCCTTTGGGGTCCTGTGCCACCCTCCTGTGGGTCTTCTTTGTGGAAGTTCCCAGCATCTTCTTTGGTCTCCACTGTGGGTGCCTCCATAGAGGAACTACGCTCTATGAGAACAGTCTACGAATTGTGGAGAGGTACAATTGGAGGGATGCACCTCTGTTTCACCACCCTCACCCTCCCTGAGCCCACCGTGGTCCAACCGCTCCTCTTTCTTGACATTCCCTGAGGTAGTGGGTTGGGGAGGAGGTTTCCTAAATTTTCGCCAGGTCAGCCTGGAGACAAGCAACCTCTGCCCTCGGACCAGAGAGGTGCCTACAAATAGGGCAGAATCACAGCCTCCAGAACATCTTCTGGAAGACTGCTTCCCCACAGCCAGTGCATTGCACCACTACCCACATGTCTCTCTCCTTTACTGTTTACATTTTATTTTCTTTTTTGTTAGTGTGTTCGAGTGTGTGCATGTGTTTACCCCCTATGCAGTGTGCTGTGCTGTTAAGGATATGACCGGTGTATGTCCCTTGTCCTTTTTGGGAAGTGATGTCAGAACCATTGGTATAAAGAAATGATGCACTTTGGGTGGCAGGGTGAGGGGCAGGTGGGTGGGACCAAGCCTGTACCTCCAGCAACAATCAGCTACAGCTTTGACCCACCACCCCAGTGAGTGATTTCCTTCCTTTCAGCAAGACAACCTGCACAACAATTTAATATACCCTGGAAAAACAATTTCAGTCAGATATTCACTTAAACAGACCCTACAAGTTTGAAATGAAAAAAAAAAAAGATAAATCACCTCTGCTGTGCAGTTCTTTAAACTCTTCTAACATGGGGTAGACAAAGACAGGTACCTGACAGACACAGAGCCATCAGGTGACCATTGATTAATCTCTGATATACACACAGCAAATAGTGAAGCGTCCGCATTGAGAGATCAGTCAGCGATCCTAATCTTGTTATTCTGCCACAAATCCAGTTTGAGCGGCAGTTATTAATATCCTCACTAAGAGAGTGAGAGCTGAAGCATGTCATGTATTCTAGCACAGTGCACCAAGAGCTGCGGCATGCTGTCACAGTATCAGAAGTTGACCAGTGTCCCATGTAGCTGCGTTTGAGCCAGTGATGTAAATGAGTGAGAGAGAGAGAGAGAGAGAGACACACACACACACAGACACACAAACTGTCTGCACTTTTCAAACTTGGTGCACTGCTCTCTCTCTCTCTCTCTCTCTCTATTATTTTTTAATTTTAATTTTAATTTTTAACCAGGAAGTGAAATGGGCACAGCCCTTTTTCAGTCACACCTGACAATAAAATACAACAACATACATTACAAACAGTAGACAAATGTCTCCCGGGTTCTGAGTGCTGCTTGTTGCCCCCCCCCGTGGTTCCATTCATGTGCCTGTCCAGTCCCAGTTGCTGGCTGTGCTGTTTTAGGTGTCCACCCCCCAGCGATATGTACAGGGAGAGGATGGGAGAGAGAGAGAGAGAGAGAGAGGAGTGAGTGAGACACACAGTGAGAGAGTTATTTCATTCTTGTCAACTCCTGACTTACACAGCAACTCCCACAGTGACATCAGTTGTCTCAAGTTAAGTTCCCACCAAAAGCTGCTGACGTTGGGCTCTGTGGTTTTCCCCCACCAGCCTCACAGATCTCCTACTTTTTTCCCACCACCAGTTTTCATAAAATAAAAAAAATGAGTTATCAAGTTGAAATCAGTTAATTTCCTTTAATCATAACAACGCTGAACAAATGTTGGACATATTTAAGAACAAGGTACTATGGATATAAGATACATTTGTTCCTAGTAAATGTATGTACAGCACAAGAGGAAAATTACCTGTGTGCATTACTGAATGGGTTATAAAGCAGTGTAACAAAAAAAAGAAGGCATTCGTTGGAGTGAAAAAAACAAAGACGAGTATTCCACTTCAGTCTATAAAAGTGAATTAAGATCATTGAAAGACATGATTAGACTTGAAATAAGTTAGAATTTAACATTTTACATAGAAACAACAATGGAAAAAGTTTCTATGCTCATGTAAACAAACAGACTAGCAATTCTACTCAGGTAGGGCCACTACTACATGAAGGACAAGATGTAAAAACAAGGACTGTGAAATAACTGAATATTGTTTTCCAGATGCCACTAATAATGGGCTAACTGAATATTTAGGACCGAATAGTGCATTATTCAAGTGGCATTCGTTATTCAGCGGGGGGTTGTTTAAAAATAAAAAAGTATCTTTCCCCCTCCTGGCCAACATTAAAATTAATTTATATCCCTGGGTCCTGGTGCTCAAAAGGTTACATCTAGCATAACTTGACTTGTGCCAAAAAAAATGGTGCAAGTAGCAAGTTACTCCAGTAGTTGTGACATTTGGTATTTTGCAAAGCAGCCTGTGACATGCCGCAGGCTTCTAGTGCCAAAGTGGTCTTACAACACCAGTTACGCCCTAGACCCCCTGTGACATGGCACTAGGGGATTTATGGAAGCTGTTGCACCCTATTCTGGAAGGGCAGCAACAAAGTCCCCATACTTGCTATTCTAGAA
The DNA here is from genome assembly GCA_016271365.2 of Neoceratodus forsteri. Taxonomy (NCBI): domain Eukaryota; kingdom Metazoa; phylum Chordata; order Ceratodontiformes; family Ceratodontidae; genus Neoceratodus; species Neoceratodus forsteri. The sequence goes on along the minus strand of JADMNL010000022.1, from coordinate 628,728,802 downwards.
CAACCCCCATAGGACATTCATCAAAGTACAACACACCAGCTTTTAGCTGGTCTAAGTGTACTTATGCCCTCTGGGGGTTGCGTGTATGTGCCACTGGCCCAACATCCAATGCCATGCGACCCCCCCACCACTGCCCACTCCCCACAAAGCCAAATGTAATGCCTCATCCCCCCATATGCCCCAACCACTAAACAACTGAGTTAAAGCCCCAAAGGGCTATCCAAGTCCCCCCCTGCTCCAACCCCTGACCATGCGTGCCAAAGCCCCGCAGGGCTATTCATGCCCTCCCATGCCCCGATCCCTGAGTGGCTGCCTCCCACAACACACATCTCTTGCATGATAGATACCCCTTTAGCCCTGGTAGTCCAGTGGTCCTCCACCCCACCACCTGGCAGTGGCAGACATCCCTGCTCCCCCCACCCAGCTGGCGACTGGCACAGCCCACCTCTCACCTCCATGGCCAACCACCAACTGAGCTCCGTATGAGTGCATAGTGTATATAGACACTCAATGAATGAATGAGTTCATTCATTCATTAAGCTGTACATACAGTACATGCCCATATGGGGCTCAGTTGGCAGCTGGCCGTGGTGGTGAGAGGTAGGTTGTGCCAGCGCTGACTGGGGTGGTGGCAGGGGAGCGGGTGGTCTGGCACTGCTGGGTGGGGGTGGGAGGCCACTAGTCTACCAGGGCATTACATATGCCTACTGTACCTATTGTACAGTATGTGGCAGACTTGGGGTGTGGGTCAGGATACTGGGTGGGGGATCCTTGTGGTACTTACAGTGGGGGGGGGTTCTCCAGCCCATTCTTGGGTTTTGGGGCATGGGCGGGCACTTGGGCCCTGCCAGACAGTGGTTGTGGCTTGTGACAATCCCACCAGGTATACCTTTTGTTCGGCATACCTGCTAGATGTCGCAAGTTTCAGAACTTAGCCATGGGGACCCTGCCCCTTCTAGAATCAGTTGCTGGGTCCTTGGTGCAACTGTTTGGTGCAAGTCACCTTTGGCATTGACTTGTGCCATTCTTCTAGAATCTCCCCCCTGGTGTTTAGTGACCCCCCCTTCAATTGTCCCCACATCCACCAACTTTACGATATTAGAAATTTCCCTAGTGTTTACTGGACATCCCACCTCCACCCTGTCAGGTAGTGCCCCAACCCCACTCCCCCCATGACCCCAAGCAAGCAACCGGCACAGCCCTTCACTCACCTCCACTGCCAGCAGCCCAACTAAGCTCCAATGAATAGGTGTTTGCTTGTACAATCACACACTCATTCATTCAGTCAGCCAGCTCGTGGACAGTACAAGACGTTTTTCAGGGGGTGCAGAGGGGAGGAGGGCCTGCTCTGGTTGCCAACGAGTGGTTGGGATGAGAGAATGACACTGTGGATTCCTCCTGGGGTCCACAACACCATTCTCCCCACCCCCCAGCAGCAAGTGGAGCAGCCCCCCTCCACTCTACACCCCCTGAAAAACCTCTTGTACTGACCACGAGCTGGCTGACTCTGTCAATGAATGAGCATGTGCTTGTAAAAGCACACACTGATATACTGAGAGCTCAGTCAGTCTTCCAGTTGTGGAGGTGAGTGAAGTGCTGTGCTGCTGGCCTGCTCAGGGTCATAGGGGGCACTACCTGGCAGGGTAGGTGGCGGGGGGTCCACTAGACACCAGGGACATTGTTATTTTTGTAAAGTTGGTGGACATGGTGGTGCTCAGAGGGGAGGGGGATACCTGACACCAGGGATACTTGTTATTTGGCTGGTAATCAGACGGGGGGCTACTAGACACTAGGGAAACTTTTGTTTTAGTAAAGTTAGTCAGATGGGGTGGCAATCGGCAATGAGGGGGACCACTAGACTCCAGGGATACACTTAGTTCAGAGCCAGGGGTGGGGCCATATAGCGAATATTGAATATTTGGCCAAATATTTGAGAAATGGGATTCGTACAGCCCTAATAAAACCCTGTCTGCATTGCATTGGCAAGTTGTTTAAATTCATATTTTTGCTCAGTGTTCAATCACGGTAAATTGGAGGATAAAGGTGGTGTATGTAAAGAATACACTGATTTGTCCTTTAAGGTTAGTTCTCTGAATGTGCAGAATTCATTAGAAAATCTTAAGGAAAATAAATCTTCAGGGCTGGATCTGCTGCATCCTAGACTTCTGAAAGAAGTAAGAAATCACCTATCAGCACCATTGGCATTTTTGTTCAATGCATCATTTTCCTTGGGATCAGTTCCAACAGATTGGACGACAGCAATGGTTTTACCATTATTTAAGAATGGGAATAAAGCAATATTGTCTTATCAGTTTAACACCAGTTGACTGTAAGATTGCAGAGAACCTTTTGAAATTAAAAATAGAGGAAAATTTGAAGATCATTAATTATAAGGACATCAAGCAGCATGGGTTTAAACAAAACAGGGCACGCATTACTAATCAGTTGTGCTTTTATGAAAAGGTTAATAAAAGCAGAAAAATTTAATAAAAGCATAAATAACAACATACCTGTAGATGTAATTTATTTGGATTTCCAAAATGCTTTTGATAAGGTCCCTCACAGCTTATTAAAAGGAAAATGAATTCGGATGTGAATAGATGTAAGGTTAGTTAACTGGGTTTGGAGGAACTGGTTAAATAAAAGAAAGCAAAGTCAGGGTGAGAGGTTCCTACTCAGGGGATGGAGATATGACCAGTGGGGTGCCCCAGGGCTCGGTCCTGGGACCTGAGTTGTTTACATTATTTATCAGTTATTTACACCAAGACATCAACAGCTGGGTGGTGAAGTTTGCTGATGATGTCAAATTGAGTGGGTCAGTCGATACACTAGATAATATTGCCAAATTAGTGTGTAATTTGGGTAATGTGGAAAGATAAGCTATAGTAACTGGTACATTATGCTATTTAGTGTAGAGAAATGTTCAGTTCTACATATTGGGGTGCTCCTGTACCTATCTTAGCTCTGTTAGGGGACTCACAAGAAGTTGTAGGTAAATTTTAGTATTTAGGGCATTGGCAAAATAGTCACCTTTCTTTTACTGCTCTTACTGAGACTCTGACTAAGAAGCTAAAAGCCAGATTTGGGTTCTTTTACAAAAATACATTCCTTTTCCCTCTTGATGTCAGGATAAGATTAGTCCAAGCCACCTTCCTCCTTCTCCTAGACTAAGTGAACATGTTATTAACTAATTGACCAGTCTCTTAACATTTCAAACTGGAAGTTCTTTATCACTGAGCCATTCACTTTATACTAAATGCTCCCTCCAGGACCCATCATTGCTCACTCCATTCTAGAGTGGGCTGGGCATCTCTCACCACAAGAAGGCTGGTTCATATTTGCACCTCGGTATACAAAGATATGTTGAATAAGAAAAAATTACTCACTGTAGTAATCTTCTTTCCTCCAGGGTATTCTTCAATATCATGAACTCTTACAGTCAGCCTCCTGGATTGCACTGCCCCAGAGATAAACAGAACTTTATGCAAATAATGGAACATTAATTGGCTCATGCCACTATTCAGATCTGCTGACCTGAGAACTGTAGGCATTCAAAGACACTCATATTTCGACTAAGCCTGTACCTAGGTCTCATACTATGGTATCCTAACACTTTATAACAAAGTAACAATAATATTTTAATTAGATTACCCCCTGGCCCTTTTCATTTATTTCCCTGAGCCAACTGGCAATGTCCAAAAAGACCAATGAAATAGAAACTGGGCCAACTGGCTTAAAAAAGATTTTGTGCCAGTGACAGCCAACCAACACACAGTAACACCTGTAATCTTATACTGATAGGTTCTGGAAGGGGAGGTAGGGTGGAAGAGTTAATAATATTGAAGAATACCCTGGAAGAAAGAAGATTACTAAGGTAAGTAATTTTTTCTTCTAACCCCAGGTATTCTTCAATATCATTAACTCTTGCAGACTATGAAGCAGTACCTTTTGAGGAGGGTCCAGAACCCTGTTTAGGGAACAGACTCTGCAGCACTGCTGTACCAAACCTGGCATCATTCCTGGACTGGATGTCCAGGCTATAGTGCTTTGTAAAGGTCTTACTAGATTTCCATGTGGCTGCCTTGCAGATTTCCAACAAACATTTATAGGCGACATAGCGAAGGTCCTTGGGGGGGGGTGAGTCTATTTGCGGATGATACAAAGATCTGCAATAGAATAGACACACAGGAGGGGGGGGGTTGAGAGTATGTGAAGGGATTTGAGGAAACTAGAGGAAAGGTCCAGAGAGTGGTAACTGTCTTTCAATATATCAAAGTGCAAGTGGAAAGGGACCTGGGGGTAATCATATCAGATGACCGTAAGGTTGGCAAGCAATGTGAGAAGGTGGTAGGGAGGGCTGGGGGGATACTGGGATGTATAGGGAGAGGCATCACCAGCAGAAAACAGGAAGTTGTTATCCCCCTGTACAGACAGTTGGTGAGACCCCATCTGGAGTACAGCGTCCAGTTCTGGAGACCCCATCTCCGCAAGGACATACACAGGATGGAGGCAGTTCAGAGGAGGGCAACTAAAATGATGCAGGGTCTGCAAAAGAAGCCATATGAGGAGAGGCTAAAGGAGCTTAATATGTATACCCTTGAGGAAAGGAGGAGGGGACATGATAGAAACATTTTAAGTACCTCGTGGAATCAACAAAGTCCAAGAGGTAGCATCTTTCAGAAAGAGAGTGCAAGAACAAGGGGACACAATTTGAAGACAGAGGTATGGCTCAGGGCAATGTAGAAAGTATTTTTCACAGAGAGGTGGTGGACATGGAACAGCCTTCCTGAGGAGGTTGTGGGGTCTAAAACTGTGGGAGAATTCAAGAATGCGTGGGACAGACAAAAAGCAATTTTTGTGGGGGGTAGGAAAAAATAGGCTGTTGATTAAATAGGATCTGCAGCTTATCCTCTGGGTAGGGAAAGGGACAGACTAGGTGGGCCAAGCGGTCCTTATCTGCCGTCAAAGTTTATGTTTCAATGTTAAGGTCAGGCACCTAGGCAGGAAAAATGGAGAGCAGTGTACTGTATGGAAGGGCAACCACTAAAATTATCCAGACAGGAGAGAGAGACCTTGGTATCAATATTACACGGGACCTGAAGGTAGCAAAACATTGCAAGAAGGCAGTGACAAGAGCCAGCAGGATGCTGGGTTGCATCAGGAGGGGGATCACTAGTAGGTGGATGTAGGTCATAATACCCTTGTACACCCAGCTGGTTAAGCTGCATCTGGAGAATGGGGTCCAGTTCTGGAGTCCATACCTCAAGAAGGACATGGATAGGGTTGAGCGCATCCAGAGGAAGGCGACAAACATGGTTAAGGGAATCAGTCACTTAACATATGAGGAGAGACTATGGGTCCTCAACATGTACTCTCTGGAACAAAGGAGAGAGAGGTGGACATGATTGAGACATTCAAATACTTAAACAGTATTAACAAAGTGGCAGCAGGGAGCATATTCCAAATAAAGGGACAATCGAAGACAAGAGGCCATGATTTGCAAATGTGGGGGGAGTTCAGACAAACATTAGGAAGCACTTTTCACAGAAAGGGTGGAAGATAAATGGAATAGGCTTCCAGCAGAGGAGGTCAGAGAGAGGATGGTGGGAGGGTTCAAGGGGGTATGGGAAAGGTACAGGGGCCTGTTGGCAAGGGGGGGGTACAGTTAAGTCCTAGCATCCTAGCAGTGGTCTACACAACCAGGGCAGACTGTGTGGGCCTGGTGGGCCATTTCTGATGTCACATTTCTACGTTTCTATGTTTCTATTAAGGAATATCCCTTGCTGCTGCTGTTGTAGCAGCTGTACCCCTAGCAGAGTGTGCCCTCAGGCTACTGGGGGTTCCTTGACAGCTTTAGTGTAACAGAATTGTATGCATGCCACAATCCAGAGTGCAATTTTCCTTTTTGAGGCTCACCTACCTTTACCCACATCACCATAGGTCAGGAAAGCTGTTGTTTTTCCTGCCTATGCTCCTTTGTATGCTCGATGTAATTGTTCAGGGCTCTCTTTACATCTAGACTATGCAATCTACACTCCCCAGAGCTAGAGTGCTTGGTGAAGGAGACTGGTAAAGTAATAGATTGATTCAGGTGAAAGTCAGAAACTACTTTAGGAAGGAATTTCCTGTTAGTTCTGAGCACCACCTTATCTCTGTGGAAAGAAATGTAGTCTTGCTCCACACATAGAGCTTGTAACTCACTTATTCTTCTTGCAGATGTGATGGCTACTAGGAAGACAGTCTTCCAAGTGACAGATTTCAGATGGGCATTGGCCAATGGCTCAAATGGGGGCTCCATGAGCTTGGCAATACAGATATTCAGATTCTAGGCTGGAGCTGGCTCCCTGTGAGGTGGATGCAGATGGGTCAGCCCTTTAAAGAATTTCCTAAAAATAGGGTTAGTTGCTAAGGAGACTCCCTTACCAGCTGACAGATACACAGAAATGGATGCCAGATGGACTTTGAGTATGGGTGGCTGCAGTCCCAGAGTATTTAGGTATGTCAGATATTCCAGCAAGGCTGACAATCCAGCCTCTGTGGGAACCAACCCTTGTGAAGCACACCAGATGGAAAGCCTCTTCCATTTGGAAGAATAGGTTTTCCTAGTTGAAGGTTTGCTAGAACCCCTGAGGACCTCTAAAACATTCTCTGAGAGCTGTAAGTCAGCATATTCTACTGTAGGTCTTCAGTAGCCATGCCTTGAGACTGAAAGACCTGAGATTTGGATACAGAATCCTGCCCTGTGAGGATGTTAGGAGATTGTGTCTGTGTGGAAGGTGTATTGGTTGTTCCACTGACAGGGAGAGCAGCAGTGAGTACCAAGGCTGCCTTGCCCAATCTGGAACTATCAGAATCATGGTAGCTGACTGGATCCTGAGCTTGATCAGGACCCTGAGCAGCAAGGGGAATGGGGGAAATGCATACAGGGTTTTCCCTGCCCAATTCAGCACCATGGCATCCACTGGGATTGACTCCTTGGCTGGTGGTCTTCAACAAAATTTTGGTAACTGATGATTCTCTTCTGAGGCAAAAAGATCTATCTCTGGAGTGCCCTACCTTCTGAACACTATCTGCAGAACCTGTCTGTTGAGACACCATTCACAATGGTTCTGGCTGATTCTGCTTAGGGCATCTGCCAAAGTATTATTTTTCCTTTGAAGGTGCACTGCCACCAGGGACACTTGTAGAGAGTATGCCAGGCCCCAGATTTCCATTGCCTCTGTGCACAGCAGTTCAGATCTTGTCCTTACATCATGCCTTTGCACCCCTTGCACTTGTGAAGTGCTAAGCATTGGGAACTTTTTTTGTCGGACCATGTCCCTCCCTCCTTGTTGATGTGACACATGGTAGTGGTATTGTCTGTTCTGACCTGTACCACCTTTCCCTTTATCAGGGATGCAAATGACTAAAGTGCTAGAAGCACTGCCCTGAGCTCCAGTAGGTTTATGTGCAGCAGTGACTCCATGAGGGACCAAGTGCCATGCATTGCGTGTTCCTCTAGATGACCCCCTCCCAACCTAGCAGAGCTGCATCTGTTGTGAGTACCATGGTAGGAGGCTGAGTCTCGAATGGTACTCCTTCCCTCAAGTTGCTTTCATTCAGCCACCATTACAGAGCCTGTGTCAGGGTCCCTGACACTGGTAGCAACTTTGTCAGAGGGTCCCTTTTTAGGCACCAATGGGCCCTTAAATGGAATGGTATGGCATTCATCTAGAACTGACATCCCTGCACTGTGCTTGTAGCTGCAGCCATGTGTCCAGCAGCTGCAGAAAATGTCTTGCAGGTCTTGATTTGTTTTGGACAAAAGGACCTGCCATGCTCACAATACTGTCTGCTCTGTCTTGAGGAAGGAAGGTCTTTCCCTGTACAGTGTTCAGTTCTGCTCCTATGAATTGCAATACTTGAACAGGTTGCAGTGCAGACTTTTTGACATTTATGAGAAATACCAGGGACTCCAATATCCCCTGTGTGAGACTCAAAGCATCTCTTACTTGTGGAGTTTTTCCCACCATTAACCAGTCATCCAGATATGGGAACACAGAGGCACCATGCCTTCTCAGGTGTGCCACCACTGCTGACAGGTACTTTGTGAATACTCTTGGAGCAGAAGTCAGGCCAAAAGGCAGAGCTGCAAAACGATAGTGTCCCAATGGTAGCCTTAATCTCAGGTACTTTCTGTGGGATTCAGTTATGGGGATGTGGAAACAGGCAACTTTTAGGTCCAGTGATTCCAGGCAATCTCCTTGTTGCAATGCGGGTAGGATCATTGCCAAAGTAACCATCCGGGACTTTGGTTTTATGAGATGCCTGTTTAGGGATCTCAAATCCAGAATGGGTCACCACTCCCCATTTTTCTTTGAGGTCAGGAAGTACCTGGAGCACCTCTTCCCCTTTGAGAGGAGGGAACTGGCTCTACTGCCTTTGCTTCTAACAGCGAGGAAACTTTTTTTTCCAGACTTTCCTTTCTGCTGTGTCTGGGCACCTGAACAATCTTGGTCTTAACCTGGGGAAAGTTTTGAAACTGAGTACCATTCCTTGACCCACTACCTCCAATACCCACTTGTCTGTGGTGATGGATTTCCAGTTTTGGAAGTAGTGGGTCAATCTGCCTCTGACTGTAGTAGGGGAGGTGACCCTGACTAACACATCAGGGGTTCTGCTTTGACTGTGTGGTAGGCTGAAGGGATTGTTCTACCCTTCTGGAGCCTCTGTGACCCCTGCCCCATAGCACCCTCTCTGTGAGTAACTAGTGATAGCTTGTGCCTGATAGAAAGATCGGGTGTAACCCCTACCTCTACCTCCCCTTCCATATGGCCTGTACAAAGTAGAGGTCCTCTCTGTGACAGAATTATGTTTGTAAGTAGCCTTATGTTCATCCACTTTTTTTCATTTACTCTTCTGTTTTGGGTCCAAACTGAGTATTATTCTCCACCAGAAAGTCCATGGCCTTGTTTTTGGTATCTTGGGTAAGATTGGTTGCCCTAAGCTAGGCAAATCTTCTGAGGGTTATGGACAAAGCCATCCATCTGGTTGCATTGTCATTTGCATCAAAAGCTATATGGAATTGATATGTTGTAGCTTCCAGACCACACCTGGCAGTTTCCACAAGGTCAGCTTGCAGGCTTGGGGTTGTCTTGTCAGCAATGGCCATGATGGAGTTCCACAGGGTTTTCTAATATTGGGCTGCATAGCCCATGAAGTTAGATTCCCTACTGCCCAGGGAGATTGCTAGATACCCTTTCTTAACCATCCTATATAACTTCCTGGAGTCTTTCTCTGGTGGATGTGTAGCCAGAGGCACTTTAGCCTTATCACATGCTACTGTTTGCACCACCCCTTCAGGATCTGGGTGAGATAACAGAAATTCTGCCTCCAGTGGATCAAGCTGATATTTCATGTCAGCTTTCTTGTCCACAGGCAAGATAATGTTTGGGGTGTCAAGAATTTTAAGTACTTGCTTCTTGAAATATTTGTTAATAGGCAACAACACCTTTATTGTGAGTGTTAGCCCTATCACATCCACAAATTGCAGCTCCTTCTCATCCTTTTCAGGCTCATAAGGAGTGAGATCCAGATCTTCAACCATCTGCCTCACAAAAGTAAAGTGTGAGGAAAAGTTCTCAGTCAGCCTTGGGGGGGGATTGAACCAACGCTTAGGAGAAATTTCTGGTTTGATCAGTTCATCCTCCTCACATTCCTCCCCAAAATCATCCTGTGAAGGAGCCATAACCTTTGCAGAGGACATAGACATAGGTGCTGAAAAACTAACCAGTTGCTGGTTAACTGGAGCCAAACCAGTCTGCAAAGCCTGGAAAATATGGAAAGCCTCTGCCACCTGGTTAGCAGTTGGCGTATTACCTGGAACAACTGGGAGCCCAGTTGCTTTTTCAGCTAAGGAATCAGTGTTCTTTTTCTTGTCCAGCTTTTTCAAAGGAGGTGAATCCTTTACCGGTTCTCCTAGCCTTTTCAGTCCAGATGTCTTGCCCGTTTTAGGGATGTTTGAACAGACATCTTTAAACATATTTTTATCAACATTCAGATCCCTCGGATCTGAAACAGAACCTGTGGAAGTTTTCTCCTTAATAAGTTTCTTACATTTTTCCATATTTTTCTCAGGAAAACCTTCAGATATTTCACATTCAGCATCAAAATGTTCAACTCCCAGACAAAACAAGCAAAGTTCATGCTTGTCAGCCTTGGCAAATATTTCCTAACATTTAATAATGTAGAGAAAAAAACAACAAATATGTTGCAGGTGATACCTTTTATAGGACTAACAAAATTATTTCTGAGACTAGCTTTCCAGAGATAAAACTCTGTTCTTCAGGTCAAAGTAATTTTGAACAGTAAAAGTGAATATATTTTTAAGGAAATGTTACAAGTAACATATGTTGATGCATTACTTTTAAACAAATGCTTACCCAGACTCCTTCAGGAAGGGGATAGAACATTCCCTGAAATGTAGGGTTTTATGGGTTGGATGTAAAAATGAAAGAAAATGGGCCTGATTCTAGAAGCACTCCTACTCATGTTGTAAGTTGTGACATGCGAGGGGTGAGTTGTGCCAAAGACCCTGTGGCCAATTCTTTTTTTTTTTTTTCATTTACTGTGCTTTTTTCCCAATGCCAGCATTGGGATAATTTTTCGATGCACGACCTCACCGCCCACTCCCACATGAGCTACAACTCCCTGTGCTCAGCTTGAGCCCCTCAAGGGTGGGGTCAAGCACCAGCCAATGTGTCAAGAATGTCGGGTTGGGGAGCCGCCAGAAGTTGATTAGAGGCGGCAGGGCGGGCATCATATAAGCACTGGCTGGGTGTTTTTTGTCCCCAAAAGGATGTTTCTTGGGGGCGGGGATGTGCAATGACATCCCATGTCTGCCCCACCCCCTGAACATCCAGACACCAGCTGCTGTGGTATCACCGACCTCCGTCAGGGGTCCGTCATGCACCGGAACTTCTCCCACCTCCCCCCTGGAGAAGGACAACAGTCCATGGGATGCTCTATCCTTCTCCCCCGGCTGGTCCTCTGGTGACCAAGTCCATTCCTGAACCCAGGTCACCGGTGTCACAAGCAGAAATTCAACCATTGCACTGACTGGCCGGCAGACCCTGTGGCCAATTCTGTAAGGGGCAGGGTGCCCATGGCTAAGTCCTACATCTTGCATCAACCACACAGGTACACCCAACAGAGGGCATAACTGAATGGTTGGCTACATGCCTGCAGCTTGCATACAGGAAGGGCACAGTTTCCCACCCCAGCCCCAGTCCCCAAGCCTGCGAAGCTCCACAGGGCTATCGTACCCCTCCTGCCCCCATCCCCCATCCCCCAGTAATGTGTAAATCAAAGCCCTGCAGGGCTATGGGACACCCCCGTCCCAGTCCCCCAAAACTATATCATAAAAGCCCTGCTGGACTATGGACCCCTACCCCAGTCCCTCAAAACTATGTCATAAGAGCCCTGCAGGGCTATGGGACCCCTCTGCCACTGATCCCCCAATTATTTGCAAAAATATAACCCTGAAGGGCTATCAGACCCCACTGCCCCCAGTCCCCCAATAATGTGTAAAAAAAAGTCCCACAGGGCTATCGGACCCTCCCAAGCCACGATCCCCATAATGTATTAGTAACAGGCCCACAGGGTTGATCTCGCACCCCCAAGCTCCAATCTCTGATCCCCAAACCCAAGTCCTGGCAATATTACAGACTGAAGTAAAAGGAAAAACATATCCCCGTTATCCCTTGTAGTCTTGGTGCCCCCCCAACCCCATCTGGCAGTGCCAGACCACTTCACTCCCCCCTCCATACCTTGCCCCAGCTGGTGACTGGCTCAGCCCATCTCTCACCATTATGGTCAGCCACCGACTGAGCTCCGTAAGACAGCATACTACTGTATATAGTATGTGCTCAATGAATGACAGCTCATTCATTGAGCTCATTTTATTTACAGTAGTATGCACTCATACTAAGCTCAATTGGTGGCTGGCCATGGTGGTGAGAAGTGGGCAGCACCAGTCGCAGATGGCGATGAGTAGGTGGGTACAAGGTGGTCTGGCACTCTGGGTGGGGGTGGGGGACCTCACTAGACTACCAGGGATAATAGGCGCCTTTAACCAGTCTGTACAATGCCAGGACTTGGGTTTGTGGATCAGGCTTTGGGGATAGATTACTGGGCTGTTACAAATACATTATGGGATTGGGATTTGGGGTTGATAGCCATGCAGGGCTTTTTCTTACACATTATTGGGGACTTGGGGTGGAGTGTGCTCGATAGCCATGCAAGGCTTAATGTACTGTTTAGAGGCTGGGGCTGGTGGGTTTGCATATACCTGGGAACCAGGGCTGGCGGCATATTGGCACAACCCCTAGAGCATTAGTTCTCAGACTTTGACATTGTGAGCCTCCCCTAAGCCATGGAAAAGATCTTGAGCCTCGCCAAAATACTGGAATAATCTTGGGCCTCCCCACAGAAAAATAGCATACTTTGCATGGTACAGCAGGAATAAAGTGAAACTCTTTTGAGTAGTTGGCTCTCAGTTTATTCAGCTTATGTTAACCTCCCCCCCATTGTAACCCTTTCCCCAGGCCAGGCTACTTGCTATTTTGACTTTCGAACCAGTAACCCCTTGTTGCAATACCTTCATAGGTCAGACTGCTTTCTCTATGTTAACCTTCCTGCTGACCTCTGCATCTCCACCTTTCCCTGCTCTTAACCAACTCCTCAGGGATCCTTTTCTCCCTCCTGTTCTTCCTCCTAGTACCTCTCTGCTTAAGCCCTGTATTTGGGTTGCTCTGGCTCCAATCTAATTGGTCAATTGTTACCTCTTATTATTTGTTCATTGTTTCTATTTGTTTGCAGTACTGTTCATTTTGTATTGCTTGACTGTTTTGCAGTTATCTTTTGAATTGTATTCACTTCCTACCCTTCCCGGGTACACCTGAGATTATCCTTGGCACAGTTTGCCTGTCCTGGTCACTGATATGTAAATAAATACATAAATTTGCCTACTGTTATCCTCTTTCAGTTTGCCTCATCCTTTCACACAAAATGTCTAAAACTCAAAATTTGAATACAGTACTTTTTCAGACTTGCTTGAGCCTCCCCTTGAACAGGTTGGGGCCTCCCCAAGGAGGCTGGCCTCACCATTTGAGAAACCCTGCCCTAGAGGATGCAAAGTACATTTACACCAGCTATTAGCTGGTGTAACTGTACTTTGACGGATGTCGTCCAGGGGTTGTTTTAGAATAGCAAAACTGGGAACTTGGAGGCTGCCCTTCCAGAATAGGGCACAGCTGCTGCTGTAAACCCCACAGTGCCATGTCACAGTGGGTTTAGGGTGTAACTGGTGGTGTAAGTCCACTTTTGTGCAAACAGCCTGTGACTTGTCACAGGCTGCTTTGCAGAAACCGAATGTCGTGGCTCCTGGAGTAAACTACTACTTGCACCATTTTTTTGGGCTCAAGTCAGTTTACACCAGGTGTAGCCCTTTGAGAATTGGGTTCTTTTTCTTGAACATTTAATATTTGGTGAGTGAACCTGTTACTCCAATCTGCATGTGTGTTTACTAAGCCTTGCTTGGTCAGGGCTCTTTCCCATTACTGATACACCTTTTTCCTTTTGTTCATATTTTCCCCTTACATTGAGGTTGGCTGTGCCAGACTTTGTCTTCTAAATCCCTAATAAGTAATTCCCTCAAGGAGGATTGGCGCCATCCTTATAGCTAGTATGGCTATTAGGTTATATCTACTTCACTTGCTAAGTGATCTAAGTTACCAGCACTTCCCTCCTCTCTCAGGGACTACGCTTTCTAATTACAGTATCTTGCTACTACTGAGCGCTTAATATTTTCACTCCTTTCCAGTAAGTTACATAGAAATGTAGAAACTGTCAGCAGATAAGGACCACTAGGCCCATCCTCTCCACCCATTGGCCCTATACATTGTACATGGCCAATGACCCTATGTGATCAATGTGAAAAAGTGGTTGTTCTTTTTCATATATGAGCAGTGTTTCTGCCAAGCTGTTTGTTACTTCTTCTTCACAATTAGTTTTGTGCTGTATATGTATTACAATATTGCACTGTATTATGTTTATTTGGGTATGTTTATGATGTATTGTTTTGTATATCTAGTAGAATATTGAATTGTGTTATGTACATGTTATATTGTTTAGTCTGTGTCATGACCCTCCTTGTAAGTTAGCTTGCTCAATTAAGCCTTCCTGATGATACTGGCCCAGTGGCATAGAGGGCTGAGGTGCTGGCGCCTTACCTCAACCCATGCCGGTACCTGGGTTTGGGAACGAGCCCGGGTAGCCGGAGGTTGACACTGGTTGGGGAGGGTGGAGCTGGATGGAGCTGCCAGCAGGCAGCTATTCTCTCCAGGGTTGGGGGAAGTGGCATCCCTCAGCAATGGCTGCCCCCTGGTGGAGGCCAGGAGACAGTGCAGGCCACTGGGTGCTGGCATTAGGCCAATGTGGTGGACGGAAAGGGGTCATTACCGGGGCTGAAGATGCATGCGCGCCTCCATGTGCATGCGCCATTCTCCTGGGGCACTCGAGAGAAAATGGGGGATGACAATGCCGGCGGCAGGATGAGAACCAACTTCCTGCAGGTGCTGCACCTGGGCAGGGCAAAGATAAGCCCTGGTAATTCTGGGTGACGGGTCTGGGAAAGTCAGTTGAATGGGGGCCATCCAGGAAGAGAAAAAATCTAACATGATAAAAAAAATGCCTTCCTGATGAAATAAACTTGAACTTGAACATGGGGTTAGGAGGCTGGAGGGACAGGGGAGTGCATTAGGGATGCTGGGGAGCCAGTGAGCATGCCAGGGAGTGATTGGGCATCTATTGGGGGTGCTTTTTATATAACTAGGATGCTAATGGCTGCTATGTAGTGTTCATGGGACTAACTGTGCCATGGCCCCAAGTAGGCACAGCCCTGTCAGCAGGCCCAGCCTTGAGCAATGTTTGTCCCTGCAACCCCCCATACCATCCATTCTCATAATAGTTATATAAATAGCACCCCTGCCAAATGCTCAATCACGCACTGGCTTCACAGCATTCCCTATGGCACCCCATGTCCCTTCTCCCCCACTGCTCCTGGCAATCTTGTTTTGGGTGTGCCAAACAGGGAGAGCTGATCCCTGTGGAAATTCTTGCAGGTACACCTGCTATTTGGCACTAGCCTGTGGATATGGCAACTCCCTGTTTTTTGGCGCACAGCCTCTATTTTTTCAGAATTGGGTGCAGGGCCCTTGATACACACAGAGTTTGCCACAACCCTAGATTGCAGCAACTTGTAGCAATCTCAGGACTGTTTAAGAATCAGGCCCATGGTCTCCAAAACTGGACACAGTACTCTGCATGGGGTGTTACATATTGACCTACTGTATACAGGGGAACACCACCTCTCTCTTCCTGCTGGTGATACCCCTACCTATGTACCCCAGCATCCCACTAGCCCTCTTGACTGCCTTTTCACATTGCCTGGCCACTTGTTCGTTATCTGATATGATCACCCCTCCAGATCTCTTTCTTGTTTGGTCATTGTCAGTATCACTCCCTCCCATTTTGTACTCCATCTTCAGGTTTCTGCAGCCCAGGTGCATTACTTTGCACTTTTTTTGTTTGCATTAAATTCTAGCTGCTTAGTTACCCAGTAAAAGAAATCTATCAGATTTGTTTGCTATGACCTTCCCCCAGTGAAACTATGCTCCCTCTGGTCTGGTAATTCATTGGATTCCAAATATTCCAACATTCTTCCCTTTAATAGTGTTTCCATTGACTTAACCACCACTGATGTCAGGCTGTCTAGCTTATAAGTGCCCTCCTCTACCATGCTACCACTTTTGTGAAGTGGGACTATATCTGCCTTTCTCCAATCTTCTGGGACCATGCCGGTCTCCAGTAATGTTTTAAAATAAGTCTCTCAGAGGTGCAGCTAGTACACCCCTGAGCTCCCTCAGCACCCTTGGATGCACCCCGTCTGGCCCCACAGATTTGGCCACCTTCAGATTAGTGAGTTCCTTCTGGACTCTTTCCTCAGAAAATGAACTAGTGTCCATTTCTCTCCTCTCAAAGCCACTGATGAATTTGTGTGGTCCCTCCCTGGTGTTGACATCACACGGCAGCAAGCCTAGAGCTGAGGAGGACCTTGTAGGGGCCAGCTGTGCTGGGGTTACTATAAGCTACTGTACTTACAAGTTTAAGAAAAGGTATGCCATCATTACCTGATCATTTGTAACCCAAGAGTGACAAATTTGATGCGTGGGAGGTTGTGTAGTCCCATATCCTCTCTTTTTGTTTTATTTTAAATTCCCAAGCCCATCAGCAAGAGGAGGTGTGGAGAAGAGCTGAAGAGATCCAGTAGTGCTGCAATGGAGGAGCCACTGTGATGCAGAACTGCAGAAGCCAAGGATCAGTGAAGGCACAGCTCAGGCTTCTGACACACAGGCAAAGCAGAGCAGAGAGGCAGTGAAGCAGAGAAGAAGGTTGGAGTTTGGAAATGCATGGTACCGGACCTGTGTATTGGAGTGTGGGAGCACTATGCTCCGAAGTTCATATGGTGTAGAAGCCTAGAGGTACTCTGTGATAAAAAGAGGGGGCCAAATTAAAGTAAATCAGAGTCTGTTGCAGGGCTGCTAACACCAAGTGATCTCACAGAGTTGTATGTTATAGTATGTATGTACGTTGTACATTTTAGTTAGTGACTTCATTTTGTATTATTCCTGCTACAGTACTTCTATTTGCATTAATTATTAATGGCTATTTAACACCTGTGCCAACAACTGAAGAACAACTACAGAATTTCTGATCACTGACTGCCATTTGCTGAAAGGTTAAACTGAGAAACTGCTGAACTACTGAACTGCTCTCTGACTTTCTTTTTCTTTTTTTTTTGAATTTACCATCCTGAATCTATCAGATCCACTGAGTTTTTGAAGTTTTGAGGATCGAACTGCAGTTTATTTTTGCTGTCTTGCTTCAACAATTGGAGAACTTTTGTGGAACTTTGTGTAGAAAAGTTTATCCATGCTCTCACCTCATGCAAGCAGCCTGTTACTGCAGAACGTTGCAATATAGTCCTGAATGAGATAAATCTGAAGTAAAGTCAAAAGACTGGTAGAATTTGGACTTCCAGTTCCACCTCCTTCGGTGATGGCTGCATAGCACACTTGTTCTCACGCACACCAAGCCAAAAATACCTCCATCAGGTCTGATAAAAAAATTTGGGGGACTGAAAACAGCATGATAATAGGTAGTAAGGAGGTATCTACAGCATAAAAAGGCAGAGTTTGGCAGTGAGTGAAGCAGATGACAGAGATGGGGGACGGCTGCGACTCGGAGGCCTCAGATTGCAGTGTCGGCAAAGGCCTAACTGCCGAAACCCCACGCCGAACTCTAACCAAATCCGTATCAAAAAGCAGCAAGACAAAGGCTAAAAAAATTAAATTAGATGCTATGTATCTAGAACTGTTCTCCTTTCGGGCAGAAATTAAAGACTTATATGGCGAACTACGTAAAGATGTGAGGCAATTTGAACAGCGAGCTGATGACCTAGAAAGGCAGGGCACAGCTTCAAAAAATCAAGTAGATGATCTAGAGACAGAGGTACAAATGCTTAGAGAACAATGCAAGCAGATGGAAGCATGGCAGGAGGACTCAGAGAACCATATGAGGAGAAAAAATAAACGGATTTATAGCATTCTGGAAGGATCAGAGGCAGGCAATATTAAAGAATTTGTAGACACATTGCTTCATGCAGCGTTGAAGCTACCTAACAACCTTGATTTACAGTCTCAGAGGGTCCACAGAGTGTTAGCGCCTAAATGAGCTAATCTAAATGCCCCCCCCGAGGTCTATCATTGTAAGATGCAACAACTATGCCACCAAAGTAAACATTCTCCTTTCAGCATGGAGTAAGCAAAAAATATTCTATGGACAGGCACTTTTTTACATCAATCACGACTATGCTCCCAAAACAATGCGTCTCAGAAAAGCATACCTTCCATTATTGCCGGTGTTGAAAGCAGCTGGGCATAAATTCTCTACCCCGTACCCTGCCCAACTTGTAGTACATTTGCCTGAAGAAGAGGCAGTTTACCACTGCATCGGAGGCCAGAATGGAACTTTCTAAACTCAGGCTGAAATTTCCAGACAAACTGCTGGAGCAGCGAAATTCCTCCACGAGGCCTTCACATTGGCAGTCCATTCAAAACAAACAGCAGAAGCAACAAAACAACTTTGGAGAAGTGCAGAAAGCCCTAGCTGTGTATCACAGAAACAACTCTGATGCAACGACCTGAAGGGAAGAGATGTTTGCAACTTTGTGGACATTACATTTCATAATCCAGGTGAGTGCTTGGGGGGGTGAGGGTACTCTCGACAGAGAGTTTTCCTCTTTTTACTCTGGATCCTTCCTTGGTGGCTTGACTCTAGGCTAAGAGTGGTCCCTCTAATTTTGGGCCTGCATTAAGCCACTTGTCAGTCGTTCTGGGAGGAGAACAGAGCCACCTCCCCCCCGACTTAGCTATTAATTAAGGCCTATTAAACCTATTGCACTATCATTTGAGACACTGATAATCTTAAAGACTTTTTATGGACTCTTGCTGCATTTTACGTTTTATAATCCAGGACTATACTGGTACCTGAGCAAGACTATTTCTTTAGAGGCCTCTTGCCTCCTGTCCCCCATTTTAATAAGGCTCTTTCTTTTTAGCCCACATGGCAACCATGAAGTAATGGTATTGGGGAAGTGACAAGAAATGAGATAGGATGTGGAGCATACTCCTCGGAGAGCTATCCTACTCTAAATATTGTTTTTATTTCTTTGGTATGTCTCTACTTTTTGGGGTACACTTATTGGGTATCCTGAAGGCCCCAGCCAGTTTGCGATCTGGGACTTACCTCCATCTTCAGGAAGAGCTCAACAAAAATATGAGGTTCTTCATGAGGGATCAAGGAGGAACTTTTATACCTCCCCACTTAAGGAAGTCACTGATTTAAGTAATGACAAGGTTTTACTACTCAATGTCATTTACAGTGTAAATAGTTCTGTTATAGCGAAAGTCAGACAGTTTACTGACTCAAGGTTATATTTAAGATTAAGATTACAAGATATATGGGATATCAGAGAAAAGTATGATCATATCACGCAGTGCAAATGGGGAAGTATTAACCATGAAATACAGAATATTGCTAGAAATACAGCTATGGATGGGCAGGATAATCTGACCTTACCACAGAAAGATGCCCATTAAATCTCAGATTTTATTAAGAGGTATCTCTCTCTTATAAGCTATTACCGGAGAATGCCAGCATGTGCAGACAGGACAGGGGAAGTAGGATGGTGCCCTGTCCATCAGAGGGAAGTTTTCTTTTAAGCAGTCATGATGGATCCTTCCATAAACCTTTTATCATTAAATATTAGTGGTATCAATAATCCTATTAAGTGTTTTAGATTGCAGCAGTACCTACGTCAGCAGAGGGTGGATCTTATTTTCCTTCAGGAGACACATCTGACTCCTTTGGAGCATCAGGAGCTTTCTGCTGGCCACAGGTATGCCGTAATATTTGCTCAATAATTTTGCTCAGTATTTACAAAGGAAGAGGGTGAGATACATAAAACAAACAGTAGTAACACTCTGGATATAGAAGTTGATACCAGCCCATTTACAGAAGAAAGGGTTCTGAAAGAACTTCTTAAAACTGAAGGTGGACAAAGCAAGGGGGCCTGATGGGATTCATCCCAGAATTGTAAAAGAACTAAGGGTAGAACTAGTGACACCACTGACTACCCTTTTTAACAAATCATGGGAGGATGGGGTGGTACCTGAGGACTGGAGGAGGGCAGATGTGATTCCCCTTCACAAAAGTGGGAGCAAGGCAGAAGCAGAAAATTACAGACCTGTTAGTTTAACCTCAGTGATAGGGAAAATGATGGAATCACTTCTAAAGGAAAGAATTGTCGAGTATCTAGAGGCCAGAGGGGCACAGGACCCTAGGCAGCATGGATTCACAGCGGCAAGGTCATGCCAGACAAAACTGATAGATTGCTTTGACTGGGTGACCAAAGTAGTAGATCAGGGAGGGGCTGTGGACATGGCCTACCTAGACTTTAGCAAGGCATTTGACACAGTCCCACACAAAAGATTAATATACAAGTTAGCCAGCCTGGGAGTGGGTTCCAAGATGGCAGCCTGGGTAAAGAATTGGCTGGAGAATAGGACACAGAGAGTTATAGTAAATGGAGTCCACTCAGAGGAAAGGAGGGTTACTAGTGAGGTACCGCAGGGTTCAGTATTAGGATCGGTCCTCTTCAATGTCTTTATAGGCGACATTACAGAAGGACTAGAAGGAAAAGTATGTCTCTTTGCAGATGACACTAAGATCTGCAACAGAGTTGATGCACAGGGTGGGGTGGAAAGGATGAGAAGGGACTTGGCAAGGTTAGAGGAATGGTCAAATGTATGGCAGCTTAGATTCAGTGCTAAGAAATGCAAGGTAATGCACCTGGGAAACAAAAACCCAGGGGAAGAGTACACAATGGGGGGTGAGATACTAACAACAACAATAATGGAAAGGGACCTGGGGGTAGTCATATCAGATGACCTAAAGATGGGCAAGCAATGTGAGAGGGCAGCAAGGAGGGATGGGGGGATACTGGGATGCATAGGGAAAGGCATCACCAGTAGAAAACAGGAAGTTATTATCCCTCTGTACAGATAGCTGGTGAGACCCCATATACATCTGGAGTACTGTGTGCAGTTCTGGAGACCCAATCTCCGCAAAGACATAGACAGGATGGAAGCTGTCCAGAGGAGAGCAACTAAAATTGTGCAGGGTCTGCACCGGAAGTCATATGAAGAGAGACTTAAGGAGCTTAATATGTATAGCCTCGAGGAAACGAGGGAGAGGGGGGACATGATAGAAACTTTCAAGTACCTCAAGGGAATCAACAAAGTCCAAGAGGGTAGCATCTTTCAAAAAAAGAGGTGTGCAAGAACAAGAGGGCACAATTTGAAGATAGAGGGGGGCGGCTCAGAGGTAATTTAAGGAAGTATTTTTTCACAGAGAGGGTTGTGGATGATGGAACGCTCCGGAGGAGGTTGTGGAGTCAAAATCAGTGGGGGAATTCAAGCATGCATGGGATAGTCATAAGACAATTCTGGGGGGTTGGGGTAGGAAGAAGTAGGCTGCTGGTTAACTAGGATCTGCAGCTTATCCAGTAGGTAGGGAAATGGGCAGACTGGGTGGGCCAAGCGGTCCTTATCTGCCATCAAATTCTATGTTTCTATGTAATAACTTCTTCCAGTAAGACTGGCATGCGCAGGGGCTCTGCCATATTGATCTCTGCTGGGACGCCCTTCCTGAAAGAAGCTGAAAGGAATGACTCTAATGGCTATTTCACTATTGTTCAAGGACATCTCTAGGATTCAGTTGTCACGTTGGCAAGTGTATATTTTCCCCCAGGGGCCCCCCGGTTCATATGAAGATGTTTTTCAACCAGTCTTTGGATATATCAGAGCCAGAACACTCTCTTAGGGCCCTCTGAAAAATTATTACTCAGTTTTCATCAATTTCAGGATATAAGATTAATTCTACAAAAACAGAGGTTTTGACTATTTGCTTTTCTCTCTCGCCATCACTACGAGCTTATTTACCTTTTAAGTGGCAAGGGACAAAACAGAAACATTAAGGTATACGGCTACCTCAAAATATTGATCACATTGTCCTGATTAATTATGAACCTCTCACTCAGATAATAGAGAATGACCTCCATACCTGGTCTCAGCTACGTCTCTCCTTTTATTCAAGGATTGACCTTATTCAAATGAACATATTGCCCAGACTACTGTATTTGTTTCAGACCATTCCTGTCCTGCCTCCCCTTTTATTTATTTTTTATTTATTCAAGTCTAAGATTACAAATACCTTTCAGCCAAGGTTCTTTTACAAAGGTTCCATGTCAAAGGCAAGAGACATACAGTGGTAGGAAAGTTACGACAATAGTCAACAATATGGCACTATATTTATGGAATAGAACAGAATACATTTTAAGACATGGTTACTAGCTGTTCAGATGAGATGGGATAACCTTCAGAGAGGGTGAAATTAAATGAAGGAAACAGTGGTATAGAAGACAGAGAAGGGGGGTAGAAGGAAGGGCAACAACGCTGCAGCCATTGGCGGTTGTTGTGCAAGAAAGGGGAATAAGTGCTGGCAACAAGATAGGGGTGGGTAGAGGGGGGAGATGAAGGGCAGGTGAAGTGGGGCAGAAGATGAAATAAGAGCATCAGTGGGGTTAGGGGGCAGCCGGATGGGTGGAGTGGAGAGAGGCAGAAGTGATTCCAGGGACATGTCAGCTACAGTCATGGGGGGGCAGTCACAGGAGCTGGAGGCAGTAAGGTTCAACAGTAGTCTTGACTTAAAAGTGCCCAATGTAGGGGCAGAAGAGATGGTAGGGTTGAGGCTGTTCAGCCAAAGAGGAGCTTTGTAAGTGAAAGAACATACACCCTGGGTGGTGCGACAGTGGGGAACTTGCAGGAGTTGAGATTTTGAACCCCTGATGACCTGTATACTATTCCTGTTATTTTGTAGCAGGGCAGTGACCTCCAGAGGTGCAAGACCAAGACCAAGGCTGATTTTCTTGGCCATTGTGCAGGTCAGGTACTTTATGTGATTTGAGAGCTGGAGCCAGCCAGTTTTAGAATACAGCTTGCAGGTATGGATGAGACAGTGAGCTTCAGAGATGAACCAACAAGACTTATTGAGGGCGGTTGAGATACATCTGAGGGTAGTTGATGTGGCAGAGCCATAAATGATGAGATCATAGTCAATAATCAAGACCACGGAACTCTGTACGGTGATCTTCAAAGCTTCTGGGGTGAGATGTTGTCTGTGTCTGTAGAGGAGACTAATTCTGGTGTTAGCTGCCTTTGCCACAGAGTCAACATGGGCACCATAAGAGAGGTTGGGGTCCAACAGAATCCCTAGGTATTTGAAGTGTGGTACCTGTTCCAGGGTATTACCATGCAATGTCATGATAGCCAAGGGGTGAAGCTTGTGCCACTTGTGGGAGTTATAGAATAGCATGGACTTAGTCTTTTTGTGGTTAAGGACAAGTTTATGCTTAGAAAACCTCAGCTCAACGGTACTGAAGGCAAGCTGGAGATTCCGTTGTAAGGACATGGGATCCTTGTGAGAGGAGAAAACAGCATCATCAGCATAAATGATGATATTCTCAATGCATGACTGTGGTAGAGAGTTTAGAAAGAGACTGAAGAGGAGCAGGCCCAGGATTGATCCCTGCGGTACACCCGAACGAGCTGGCAAGGTGTCAGAGTGGGCACTGGCAATTTTCACCTTTTATGAGCATTTTTCAAGGTAGCTTTTGAACCATGAGGCTGAGTCAGGGAGAGACCGATGTTCTGAAGTTGGTTAACCAACAGCTGGTGGTGGACAGTATCGAAAGCCTTGGAGAGGTCTAAGCATGCCCTTATAGAGAGAATTATGTACTGCCGCAGTGAATTCGAGCAGAGAGAAGGAGGTGCTGTGGCCCTTTCTGAAACCATGCTGTTGAGTGTACTGTAAGTTGTATTTGTCCAGATGGTCGGTTAGTTGGTCAGCTATGATTCGTTCAAGTGCCTTGGAAAGGGAAGGCAGAATCGAGATCGGACGATAGTTTGAGTGGCTAGACGTGTCACCACTTTTGTGGACCGGGATGACCAAGGCAATTTTCCTAAGGTCCAGGAATTGACTAGAGTGGAGAGAGAGATTCAGAATACTGGTTAAGGGTAGAAGAACTTCCTCAAGAGTTAGCAACAGTATCTTCAGGTCAAGAAAGTCTCCTCTGGATCTGGATTTGGAGATGGCAGTAGTGATGTAGCAGTGCACGGCATTCAAGGAGACTTCCCAAAAGTAGAAATGGGGGGTATTGGCCTGAGCAGGATGAATGTTAGGGGAGCTATTGCCTACTTCAAAAAAGTCAGGGGGGAGGATGGCACTAAGGTCGGTAAAAGCAGAGTTAAAGATTTTGGCAATGACCAGGTGATCCAGGGTAGTGATTCCATCAACTTTCAACGTGGAAGAAGAGTTTTTTGGTTGTGCCCCTGTGATTCCTTTAATGTTATCCCAAAAAGCTCGACCATTTCCCCAGGAGTTGGTAAGTGTGTCCCTTTAGAAGGAGCTTTTCATAAGTCGGATGGCCTTGGTACAGGCATTATGGGCCTGTTTGTATTTTTGTAGGTCGGGCAGTGTGCTGGTGGCTTTGGCCACCGCCCAAAGGTGGTCCCTTGTTTTCAATTGTGATAGGAGCTTGGCATTAATCCAGGGATTACACAGTGTCTTGGCTTTGAGTTTTTTAACCGGAGCAAAGAGGTAACAGGCCTTGTTGAAAGTGGCAGTGAAGAAGTCAAGGGCCAAGTTAACATTTGTAGCCTTGAAAATAGGTTGCCAGTCCTTGAGATTCAGGTAGCATTTAAGATGAGCAAGTTGTCCACGTGGGAGGACCCTATTATAAATGAGTTTGGGGGGATTTGAGGAATTTGTTGGACCATTCACATGCGACAGGGAAGTGGTCACTGAGTGAATCCAGCAGTACAGTGGTGCTGAGGATCCTGGATGGGTGGCTGGTAAGTACCCAGTCCAGAAGGGTGCTAGTCCCAGTCTTATTGTTAGTTCTAATTGGTGAGACCACCATCTCTGAGAGGTTAGCAGAGGCTATAGAATCTTTCAGCTCCCCTGTATCCAATGCTAACCAATTGATGTTGAAGTCACCTAGTAGGACAAGTTCAGTGCCTGGATTTTGGGCATTGATAAACCTGAGGACATCATTGAGACCTTTGACCTGGTCCCTAGGAGGGATGTAGATGGATCCAATCATTAAGGCTTTTTGGTTTGGGCCAAGGAGAATTCTTATAGGTAGCAACTGAGCTGAGAAGTCAAACATTGGGAGCGCAAGGGGAAGCACCAAAAGGGAGTCTTTAACGTAGAAGGCTTAGTCCCCTCCTTTCTTGGAGACCCGGTCCAGTCTAAAAATGTTGTATCCTTGTAGTGTTATTGCCTGATTGGGAATTTTCGGCGTCAGCCAAGTTTCAACCACTGCTAGGACATCAGGGTTGTGTTGCCTTACAAAGGATTGAAGAGCATCAAGCTTAGATAGCAGGCTGTAGATGTTGAAAGAAACAAGCCAAAGAGCACCTGTATTATATTTGTTCCTTGGTTTGCATCGTCCAGGGTTTGGATGGACATTGCCTGAGAGCAGTAGGAGGAGGAGTAGCAGTTTTAAAGATCCAAGGTGTAGTTCCTTAAGGGATAATTTGAGCCAGCGTTTAGAGTGGGAGCGGTTAGTAGGTCCCAGATGGCAGTCCCAGTGGCATATAGCAAGTTGCAGCATGGTTACACCAGCCCACAGTCCAGGCCTAGGGGAATTAAGCAGTAGCCAAGTGTTGGCAATAGGTAGGCCAGGAGGCAGACTGGGTAAGTAGTGGAGGGTTCCTTTGGAGAGGTAGGTGTTGTCACAGAAGCAGGTGGGGTGGGAAAGGGGGCAGGGATGGCAGGGGCCAGGGAGGAAGAAGATGGGAGGAAGAGCAAGGAGGAGAAGGGGTAAGACAAGGGAGAGGAGTGACCAAGAGTTAGGCATTTTACAAAGGAGACGGGTGGGTAGCAATAAACAAACACAGAGTGGGTAGATCTAGACTCTAGTATGAGAGAGTGCTAAAATCAGGCAGGCACTGTGAGGGGCAGCAAATGGAGATGGGTGAGGCAAGAAGGACCAGTGACAGGAGAACCAATGGGCTATGGAAGGGTGGGGGGGAGCAGGGCAGGGGGTGGGGTTTAGGTGTATTTAATTAAGGTAGAGGGTGGAGGCAGGTGAAAAATTATGGCAAAGTCTATGATTTTCAATGGGCGCAGAGCCCAGCAAGCAGAACAAAAGAAGAGAGATACAGAGAGCCAATCAGGGGCAGCACAGGCAGTGGGTGACCAATCAGGAAGAAAGGCAGCAAGGGCTAGGCCAATGAAAGCTGCCAGCAGCTTCCCCGACCCCAGGCAGGAGTCTTACCCTGGTGTGCTGGAACTCGGAGCTGGGTGGGAGAGGCGGCTGGTGCGTCCAGATTCAGGAGCCGCAGCAGCACCGAGAGATGGACCCGGCAGCCTGTTTGGGGCTCGATCTAGTGGGAGAAGAGAGAGGAGGCAAATTAATTTAAGGGAAGAGCAGGACAAAAGTAGGAGAGGCCAGTAAGTAGATTAAGCAAAAGGGGCGTGGAGCGAGAGAAAAAATACAAAGGCAGAGAACTTAGCTAAAGCTGGGGGTGAAGGCAGCCAAGGTCAGAAACAGTGGATATTTTAGACCTGGTGCCAGGAAAGTGAGAGACAAAAAATTAAAGAAGAAATAGTCACAGGGCTAGAGGAGTAGAACAGGAATGAGCTGAGTGAGGGTGCAGAACAACAGGTAGAGGAGTAAACAGAGAAAGCAGCTGAGCAACACAGTACAGTTTTTCAGATACAGTTTGAAAATGAACAGCAAAATTAGGCAGTGATCAGACAGTCATGCCAAATTACAGCAGGGCAATGCAGACATGAAAAATTATGGCAAAGTCTATGATTTTCAATGGGCGCAGAGCCGGCAAGCAGAGCAAAAGCAGAGAGATACAGGGAGCCAATCAGGGGCAGCACAGGCAGTTGGTGACCAATCGAGAAGCAAGGCGGTGAGAGCTAAGCCAATGGAAGCTACCAGCGGCTTCCCCGACCCTAGGCAGGAGTCTTACTGTGGTGCACTGGAACTCAGAGGCAGAAGGAGAGGCGGCTGGTGTGGCCAAATTCAAGAGCCGTGGCAGCACTGACAGAAGGACCTGGAGGCCCATTCAGGGCTCTATCCTGGTGCGCTCCAACTCGGAGGCAGGCAGGAGAGGCGGCTGGAGTGGCCAGATTCAGGAGCCACGGCAGAGTGGAGAGATGGACCCAGCAGCCCATTCAGGGCTCGATCCTGGTATGGTGGAACTCAGAGGTGGGTGGGAGAGGCAGCTGGTGCGGCCATATTCAGGAGTCGCGGCAGTGCTAAGAGATGGACCCGGCAGCCCATTCAGAGTTCGATCCTGGTGCGCTGGAACACGGAGGTGGGCAGGAGAGGCGGCTGGTGCAGCCAGTTTCAGGAGCTGCAGCAGCACCGAGAGATAGACCTGGCAGCCCATTCAGGGCTCAATCCTGGTGCACTGGAACTTGGAGGCAGGCAGGAAAGGCAGCTGGTGCAGCCAGATTCAGGAGCCATGGCAGCACCGGGAGATAGACCCGGTGGACCATTCTGGGCTCAATCCTGGTGTACTGGAACTCGGAGGTGGGTGGGAGAGGCGGCTGGTGTGGCCAGATTTAGGAGCCATGGCAGTGCCGAGAGATGGACCCGACAGCCTATTTATATCATGGAACAGGACTTTAGCCCAATTTGTTTGGGCTGGTAAGAAACTTCGCATTTGATGGTCCATTCTGCAGCTTCCAAGAGACAAGGGAGGGTTGGGATTACCTGATCTGGGTAAATAGGCACAAGCAGCTACTCTGTCTAGGATACTGGAATGGATTGATCCAAATTATAGAATACCTAGGAAATGGCTAGAGACTACAGTAAATCATATTCAAGATATTAAGAATGTGTTGTTTGAACCAGGAGAACCCCTTCCAGGATGGAATGCTTATCACAAGGGAATGCAAAGTAGCATGATAGTTTGGGACAAACTTAGAGCATCTCAGGAACTTGCACTGGTCTTTTACTTCTTAAGACAACTTAGGTTAGAGACAAAGAATCTTCAGGTCCTCCTAACTGAGACTTTGAATGCTTGGCATAACAGACACCTAACTTTCATCTTTCAGATATTAGACAACCAAGGTATGTTACCCTTTTCCACATTAAGAAATGCCTATGGGCTTCTGCTAGATACTATTATAGCTTATCAGCAGATACAAGCCTATCTGGCAAATAAGGCTCCTCAATGGAGCCGCCTCCCATCTCCATCTCCTCAGTTATTGCTAATTATTATATCTTCCATAAAGGGTATAACCTCCCCCACCTGATTGAAGCACTGTATAAGGGATTGCAGGAGATTACTAGAGAGTCAAATTTAGGGGTCCTGGCAGCTTGGAATAGGGAATTATTGTTACCAGTCTCAGAAGACCTCTAGTTTAAATATATCAGGTTATCCCATGGAATATCACTAGCACCATACTGGCGGGAATTTGCCTGGAAAGTCAGGCCTAGATTTTTTAATACACCAGCTAAACTGGTGAAATTTATAGGTGGCCCAGTGGGAAGCTGCTGGAGATCCTGTCGGGAAAAGATGGCTAGACATACACATATCTTCTGGTTATGCCCAGTGCGCCGACATTTTTTGGGGGAGGTGGCGGAAACCTTAAGGGAGTTGGTGGGGGAGGAGGCTGTCTTAACTTCCGAACTGATGCTGCTTTCAATACCCCCAGAAGGCCTCCATGTTCTGAAAGTCTCTCTCTCTCTCTCTTGATCACTTACATATTGATAGCTAAGAAGGCAATCACTAGATTATGGGGCTGGACCTCACCTCCAACTAGAGGGGAATGGTTTATGGCCAAGAAGGAAGTACATTATCTGGAAAGACTGGCAACCAGCCATTTGAATGGAAAAGATACATTTGAACTCCAATGGAGGAAATGGGTCCTTTATATGTCAGTGCAAGATCCTCATTTTGTTCCATAATGAATACCCAGAGAGGTAACCAGGTGTTGAGAAAGGCAAAGGGAGGAGAGAGGTTCAGGGGGGCGATTTATCATTTGAGTACTAGTATACAAGGATCCTTACTGGGATGGATTTATTTATGGCTATATATATGAATTATGATTTTGTGCCCATAACTGTAATGAACTTTGTGCAGCTTGAGCTATACTTGAATGTATTATGTGATCTCTATTATGTAATGTATCCCATGTGTCTTATATATATTTTAAAACAAATAAAAATATAATTAAAAAAAAAGAGGCTGGTAGAATTTGAGCACATTCTTACACATTATTGAGTGGTACCAATATAATACAGTGATTTTCAGTGCTCCCGCTACTGTTTTTCATTTAAGTGTTTCAAACATTGAGGCATGCTCCTCCATAACCAAAAGGGTGGAGGAGATCGAGTAAGAGACAGTGGTTGTATTATTGCATTTAGGTGTTTTTAGATAATTTTAGGTAATTTACATAAATCTTAAATGTTTAGGGAAACTGTACTTTTATTTCTTTTTTTTATTGGCTGTCTTTGTTTTCACTTTAATTATTGGAAATGTCAGTGGCAATCAATGCACAAAAAAGGTACAAGGACATACAGTCGCAAGTGTAATAAGAGTAAAATTAACTCAATTTGATAAGATTTAAAGGGGCACAAAAATAAACTAGCAAAATCACACAATGTTTGGGCCAATTTTTCAACCATATTGAATTAAGGTGTAATAAAAAAAAGTAGCAAAGGACTTTAACCACAGGTTTAACCCAGTTAAGGGTTGTAGTATGGGGACCCAATCCTCTGTACACCCATTATTAAACAGAGTTAAAAGCTGGGAAGAAACAAATACTACAACAAGGATAAATGTTTTAGAGGAAAAAGGGAGTTAATTTGACTAATGTTACAGGCCCTGAGTTACATATGTCTGACCTGGCTGAACCCAGACAAATAGGATTACAAGTTTTTGACAATGCTGGTAAACAAGTGGCTAATAAGAAAGGGATTGGCTGTGAATATAATGATAAAACTAACAAAGACATGCATGATGGATCATTGACTGAAGCTGTGATACCAGCTCTAGAAGCAGTAGTAAATCTAGACGTTTGCAGGAGTCTCATTTCTCTATTCAAGGCTCTTTTCTTAATGAAGACGAGGCATTTCTGACTCCATATATTAATAACTATAACTTAGACCCTCCATCTAAATCTGAACCATAGGACAAAGTTCATCTGACCTGGCCTAATACGGGGGCTGAAGATGTTGGAATATTAGGTGAAAATATAGATTATGAAGTTCCTAGTGGTAGGAATAAAAGGCTACCAGAAAAAATATGGCACTGTTAATAAACCAAATAAATAAGTAAAAAAAAAGAAATACACTTTTCAAACACTCAACTTCTGGAGCAGGTAGCTCTATTTTGAGCATTTATTGACCTCTGTGTAAGAGAAGGGGGGGGGGGAGAGAAATGAATGAATACTGAACCAAAGCAAGACTAGAAAGTGATTTCACTAAGAAAGAGACAGGAAGATCAGACATACAGTAAGTAGTGAACAGCAGAGGAAAAGAGCAAATAAACAACTTGATAAGAAGGAAATAGGGAAAGATCATTAAACAAAAAAAAAATAACTGAAGAGGTGGCTAACAAATAAATTAGAGAAACAAAGCTTTTAGTTGAAGAATTAAACCGGAGAAAAAAATCAGATTAGAGAAGCCAATGAAAGCAGAAATAAAAACAACAAGAATTTGTCAATGCCAAAAATTTGTCGTGTGCACTCATGCCATTTTGTTTTGGGGGGAGTGGAGGATTACGAGCAGGTGTTGTCAAATTTCAATACGGATTTATAACTGCATTGTTTTTTAATATTTTTACACCACATTTACAACATAGCCATCTTATTATGCCACCTCATGAAGAAAGGAAGAATATAATTTCTACTCCTGTCTGAAAGGTACTTTCACGCAGTGGCTGCAAAACCACCTTTCAGGATGCAAAATAAATGTTGCCCAGGATCTGGAAAATGACACCTGTCATGTTCATGAGGTGCAGTGAAGAGATGGCTATGATGAAAATTTGGGGTCAAAATATTAAAAAGTACCAAAGGTACAAGCCTGTGTTTGTTAATTTAAGTGCATGCTTGTAACTTTGTTGTTTGTTAATATTTTCACAACAAATTTTTAGTGTGGCCCTCTTATGATCCTGCCTCATGAAAAGTGCCAGTGTCATTTTGTTTACTCATCCTGAAAGGTGATTTCACAGAGCCGCCACACCAGTCTGTGTTACGGTGCAAAAACATGTTTCAGGCAAGATATGAAAAATGATATCTATACTGTTCATAAGGAGGTGTGAAATAATGGCAGTGTTGAAAATCTGGAGTGAAAATATTAAAAACTGGTGAAGTTAGGAGCATACATAGAAGCTGCACAATGCACGCTCAAATGCAGTCATTTTTGGAATTTGTTAGCCAAATTTGCAACATGGAAAGTTTAGACCCCACCTCATGACCTGTGGCACTTTTGTTTCATTAATTGGTCCCGAAAGGTGATTCCACAGAGTGACTGTGAAATCACCTTTCAGGACTGAGTAACAAAATTACAGTGACAGTGTTCAGGAGGTGGGGTCCCAAGAACCACATCTTGAAAATTTGGGTCCAAAATTCCTAAAAACGAGTGAGATATCAACCTAAGTTAACCCCCCCCCATTGATTTCCATTATACATACAGCTTACCTTGCAATCTTCACTTTGCTGGTCAGCTTGGAAGAGTGCAGATATGTTCCAGTCCATAGAAGATCATAGCTCCTGACCTCTGAAGGTAAGTATGGGTAAGGGGAGGTGTGGGGAGGTGGGTACACAGTGGGAGAATTGGCAGGGGATAGGGGGACCGGGAGACAATGATAGACTTTTTTTCAGGTTTACATAAATAAGACACTGGGGAGTTTTTTTTTATATATAGGGAAAGGATGTGAGTATTTCTGGACACTGGGAGTGTGGTCCCCCGTGTCCAGGGAGGACAGGGAATGGAGGGTGTGAGGAAGACAGCAGCAGTGGGAGGGAGAGGGAGGGATTTGCTGTGTTGTGTGTGTGTGAGTATGTGGGCTCAAACAGAACACAGGTGTGGGGAGGACAGCAGCAGTGGGAGGAAGTGGGAGGGAGTGATTTGCTGGTGGGAGGGCCTCCAACAGAACGTGGGTGTGGGGAGGTAAGCAGCAGTGGGAGGGAGAGGGAGGGATTTGCTGTGTGTGTGTGTGTAGGGGGCTCGAACAGAACATGAGTGTGAGGAAGATAGCAGCAGTGGGAGGAAGTGGGTGGGAGTGATTTTCTGGTGGGGGGCCTCCAACAGCACCTGGATGTGGAGAGGATAGCAGCAATGGGAAGAAGTGGGAAGGAGTAATTTGCTGGTGGGGGGGTTTGAATGGGAACCAAGGAAGAAAGGAGCAGTGGGCAGGCTCAGTGTATTATTACACTGTGAAAAGATCACACAGTAGGTTCTTTGCATGGTATGCTGGACAAAGAAATAACAACAAGTAGAAGTAATAAAAAGGTTTATTACATACTTATGCCATAACAAGTGAAGCAAAGCAATCACAAGGGAGCCGATTTCCCACCATTCCTCGAGAATGGTCTCTTTCTCTCTGAGGAGCTGGTGTGCATACAATTATATATGACTGATAGCAGTACAGTTACAGATATGATAAGCATACAGCATTGGATAAGGCATGTAAATAAGGTGGTTCTCTTGGGCAATTACATAGGAAATGAAGTTGCAAAGTAAGGAAGAATCTTTGAATCTCTAAACAATGGAAATTCATAGTCTGCAACCTTTTATCAGTCTCACTGGAGACAATGAGTCTGAGAACACATGCAATGTCATCAGAAAAGCATTCAATGTGTCACAATAGTGGAAAACTACAGAAAATGAGTGATTATTAGTATAGCAGAATATATGGCAGAAACATAGCATACAGGTAAATGCATTACAGAAAGATATAAGCATAAAAAGGATATAATAAAGGACACTAACATAAGTAATACAATAAGATAAAACATTATAAGAATGTGTAAGGCATTAATACTTTTAGGTGTATACGGTTACAGTTAGGGGCTTTACACATCAAAAGATAGGGCCAGGCCACTATTGGTTTGGTTCTGTCCTTTGAAAAGTTTGCCAACTGTGCCCCATAAATAGAAAGTGAGTCATTGCCAGCCTGCTGACTGATTCGCCTGCACTGACCTGCCCCTTGGAACTTAGCTCTGTAGTGGATGCACCCTCCCTCACACCCCTGTATAGCAACTCTTATTTTAATGAGTTTGTCTGTGCTTGCATGCATGACAAACGTAACAAAAGGATATAAAAACAGGCAAGGACAATAAATTAAATCCACATGAGGCCTTGCAGGATAGTAAAAAACTACCCAAAAAAAGGAAAGGAAAAACAAGCAACTTCTGTTCTAGATAAAGACTCAGGCAGAGGTCACAGTGATAAAAGTGTTACATTTAATAAAACATCTAAAGGGAAAGATTTAGTGAAGGAACAAAAAAATGATACAGAGGATGAGAAAAAGGACCATTAAATAGCAGCAGGGGACTTATTGCCAACTGTTTTTGTAAAAGATTTGCCAAAATAAAAAAATGAAATCAATTATATATTAAAATGAGCGATTTACAGTTTAACTAAGGGAATAATGAAGACCAAGATAGGATGGTAGGACATCAAAACAGCATACAGATACAAGACCCATGCCTATAAAGGGTGGATATTTATTTTACTAAAAAATCAGGAAAAGGGAGCATGAATTCTGTCAGACAAAGCTAGATTTACAGATATTGGAATAACTCTAGACATAACAATAAGAATAGAACAAGGGAAATAATTAACAAGTAAATTCAGCAGTAAGGTCTTTAATTATGTACCTAAAGAAAAAAATGGAACAACAAACTTTCAACAGTCTCGAATTACTGTATTTATGAAACCAATTGAAAATGAACATAATCTGAAAGGGAAAGATATTGTTATGCGAGGTCCTTACACCCTAATTGGTATTCCATCTGTACACCTTAAGCAAACTATACTATGCATTTGTCATGCTAACTAATAGGTCATAGACACTTAGTACAAGTGTAAGTGTCAGGGTATTTTATGATTGTATTATAGTTTCTTTATGCATGGAAACTGCAGACAGTAGGCGAAGACACCTGGGTCTTTGTAATTTTCTGATATAGTATTATGTAGTTGGCACTGCCATATTTTGTATTTATGTATAATTGCACCACATCCTGTGTTTCCCATGTACCATCTATGCCTTTATTGTTCTATGATATAGCTGACTTAGCACATATTGTATAGGGCTAGATAATACTGTGGAGCCATCTAACATTTGGATAATAGGGCTTATTTTACGTATATAGCTCTGCTTCTTATTTATTTTATTTATTTAGTTTTTGTTGACCAGGTAACTGCACTAAACAAATCCTGCCTCTTTTCAGGCATAACCCAGGGGAGGGGGATACAGATGAATGCCAACTGACCTTTAACCAGATTTAAGCAGTTGGTGGTATTTTTAGTGAATGAGGGAAATTTGGCCAGAACACCGGGGAAATTCCCTTACTCTTCAGCAGGGGTGCTGTAGAGAGTCAGCGCGTGTTTGGAAATCAGATGGTTGCTGAAAGAAGCAGAGGATGGATGGCTGCATGTCCATTCCTCACTCTTTCTTGCGGGGACAGTGCTACAGCTGGGATGCACCCGAGTGGTGGCCAGCACATCGTACATGGCAGGTAACCCCATCACACGATGCAGAAGATGTCGAGAGTTTTGCATTGGGGGAAAACCCTGTACTCTGGGTGGAGCCTGCAATACCGGTTGAGATAGCAAGCAATGGCAATGTGGAAAAGTATGTAGACCAGGCCTCATTGCAGGGGTCCGATACTATGAATGCATTGTTAGAAAGGAAACGTCAGATTTTAGAAGAAGCGATGAGGAGTTCAATAAAGTGCAATTACAGGCTGAAGAAGACCGGAAGAGAAAGCAAACCACTTTGAATTCTCCCTCAGGCCTACCAGGTACTGTTTCAAAAGTGTTGAGAGGTCCGGTATTTTCAGATTTAGGGAATGAAGGAACCCCGCCCCAGGATCCTAACCCCACGGTTATTGGGTCCTGGTCCCCACAATGAGCCCTTCGGGGGGTGGTCTGTGTACAAACCGAGAAGGGAGACTGGATAGCTAACCCAGTAATTCCTCTTCCTGGAGTGATTGAGGAGGGTGGGGGTAAGGCTGAAACAAGTATTGTGGATGGGGTATCTAACTCTATGCCTGACTGTTCCGGATTTTCCCCTGTTGATGTCTTAAACAATCCATTAGAGCAGGCCCCTCCACTTGTTATCTCAACACAAAACCTACAGGATGATATTTCCTTGTCTCCTAAACTTACGATATCATAGCATGAAGTTCCTGAGATGTATGGTATTATGAGCGACGTGAACTCTGATTTAAATACAGTACAGGACCAGCCTGTCCTTACTGAACCTCCTGCAACATTTGCTAGCTTGTTTAAAAAAACTGTCACCCTTGCTATATGCAGGAATGCAGTATGTTTAAGATTTCTGGGTCCCATGGATGCAATGCCGGATCGTTTTTATATAGGAAAAGTTTTGATTAAACAACTGCTGGGTTTTTTGCCTAGTGAGGTGTATGCTCTTAGACACACCCCAGGTGACAATACATATGACATCAGCTTTCGGACATTACAGATTTGCTTAATAAATTCTGGATGAAATATGCAGTTTTGAAAACAAATCCGGCCTGGTACCATTTTCAAGCCATCCCTCTTACAAAACAGTCATTTAAAGTAATAACTGTGCTTTTTCGAAATGAGGGAGTAAATGTCAAATATATCATATATTGGTTGAAAAGAAAATGTACTATTCAGGGGAATCCAGAACCTATATTGGATGATGAGGGATTTTGGAATGGAGGGTGGAGATATAAGATTAATTTGCTACAGACAGATGAGGGATTACAGTACTTACCCAGTTGTTTTTATTTGGGACGTGATAAGGGGGTTTATTTTTTACCCAGGACAACTCAGACATTGTTATAAGTGTGGTTCTCCAAGACCTCTTAGTAGAATATGTGAGATAGTTAAATGTGCTCAGTGTGGTGAATTGGGTCACATTTTTTCTGATTGTCAGCATCCTATTAAATGTTCTCTTTGTGAGGAAGCACATTCATTTGTTGATTGCCCTTGGGCTGCTCAAAACAAATCTAGAGATTATAATATTCAATATTTTTATATTAATACAGCAGTTAAAGCAGCATTGAGACAGCGGCCTCCCCCCCCCCAACTAGAAATGTGCAAATACCCATTATGGTTGCTCGTGAAAATGCTTTACTTCAAAAACACCCTATGACCCAGTTGGGTTCTGATACTCCTGCACTTATTCCAGTGACAGTGGAACCTATTCCCCCAGGTGGATGCTTCTGGTACCGCTCAGATCTCAATGCCTCCACCCCTTCCACCTGAGGAGGCTTTTAAACTGGCGTCTACCAGAAGACGTAGCATTCGATCTGGAAACACAAGAATGGTTGTTCTTGAGCCTCCTACAACACCTATCCATAATCCCTTCCATGTACTATAGGATGATGCAGGTACAGAATCTAATTCAGCCTTGGTACATTCCTCACAACATGATGGTACATCTGATGTGGGTCAAAACTTGCCACATTCAGATTATGTTAAAAAGAAAAATAATAAATTAGGAAGGAGGAAAGGGAGTAGGAAGAAATAATATTATTTTTTGCTGATGGTTTGAGATGCAACTTAGATTTTGGCATGTTTTATATTTATTTCAGATGTTAGAGATCTTTAAAATTTCAGTTGATTCTTTGAATGTGAATAGTATACATTCTAATAGAAAACATTTGTTGATCCTTTCCCTTTTTGAAAAGATGGACTATGATGTTTATTTTTGCAAGATATCAGACTACATTCTAAAGTTGATGTTGAGTTAGCAACTGCTGGCTGGAGATGAGGTGTCGCTCACTGGTCAGTTGTTGGCAATGATCTCTGTAGTGGAGTGGGCATTGCCCTTAATAATCCCACAATACAAGTATTACAATTAGTTGATATTTTTCCTGGTTGAGTTTTACTGTTGGATGTAATGATTAATGGCCTACAGTGTCGCTTTATAAATGTATATGCACCTCAGACAAAATTTGCGAGAGTTGAAATCTTTTGACTAATTCAACCGTATTTATTTACATCTAAGTATGTATTCTTTGTAGGTGATTTTAATTGTAGTAGGTATAAAACAGATAGAGGACTTCATACTACTAAGATGTTTTGTGATGCTACTTGCCTTAACGATTTAATAGTTCAAACAGGTCTTAGTGATGTTATGGCCCTTAATGGGAACCCTGCAAAAACGTATTTTCAAGGTAGTAAAGCTACACACATAGATTTTTAGTTTCTTTCTGACTCTTTGTGGATTGTAGAAACTAAAACTCTGCCAGTTGCTTCCTCTGACCATGTAATTATAGAAGACACGGTTGCAAGCCATACACCTATGCATCAGGGACCAGGGTATTGGAGATTGAATTTGGCTTTGTTACTCCTCCTTGCAATAGAAGAAGGCTTTCTAGCTCTATTACAGGCCAGAAAGTCTGTTGTGTGTCTTTATGATACATACCAAGAATGGTGGTTAGATACTAAAACTGACATCAAACATTTTTTTCAAAGTATTGGCAGACTCCCTGGTAAATATAAAACTGATGCATATTTAAATTGTAGAAAGCAACTCTTGGACTTGCATTTTCAGGTGGCTAATGGTGATGATCAGTTCTTCCTATGTTACACAAAATTAGAAAGCAAATGAATAAATTACAATATGATCATTCCAAATCTTTGGACAATGAATGCCTTTTTGGGACTCAGGGTACTAAAGCCTTTATGAATTCATTTCAATTTAGCGCTGCTCAAAGACAAAAGAAATACATGATGGGACTTTCTGACCAGACAGGAGATTGGTGTACAGACCTCAGAGATATTATGCATATTGTTGACTTGCACGTCCAATCCCTTTTTGGTATCACTGAACCTTCACTTCAAACACATAGGACATAGGTTGGGACAGTGGAATTTGCCCCAGCTGTTGGAATCTGGGTCATCAATGTTGGTAGCAAACATTACATCACTAGAGGTCTCTGCTGCTCTTACACAAACTAAGACAGGTACCGCCCCGGGAAATGATGGTATCCCTTATGAAATACATAAAATACTTTTTCAGTACTTATTAAAAGAATTTATTGGAGTTCTGAATGAAATATTAAGGATGGGTGTATTACCTGAAAGTATGAATGAGGGTCTAATAGTTTTCATGTACAAGAAAGGGGACAGAGGGGATTTGTCAAACTGGAGACCCATAACTTTACTAAACACTGATTTCAAGTTGTTGACCAAAATATTGAATAATAAATTGTTAAATCAAGCACATTTCCTTTTACACCCTGCACAGGCCTGTTCTATTCCTAATAGGAATATAACAGATAGTCTAATACTCCTACATGAAATTTTTCACAGAGGAGCTATGGGAGAACTTACAGGCCTGATCATAAGCCTGGACCAGGTGAAAGTCTTTGACAATGTGAGACACGAGTATTTGTGGTATTGTTTGGCCGGGTATGGAATGCCTCATACCTTTATTGTATGGATTCAGACCTGTTATGCCAAAGCTACTGCACAAGCATACTGTAATGGCTGGTTATGTACCACATGTCCCATATTATGGGGAGTTTGTCAGGAATGTCCACTTAGTGCACTTTTGTATCTATTTACAATAGATCCGTTGATCAAACGAGTTTACGGTCATAATACAATCCGGGGACTCTCTTTTTCAAGTAATGACCCTGAGGTGAAATGTATAGCATATGCAGATGATTTGTGTTTTCTGATTGGAGATTTATCTTCTGCACTTTGTCTTAAAAAGATTTTGCAAGGTTTTTTGTTATTTACCCGGAGCAATGATTAACTATGATAAATGTAACTGTATATCACTTAGGGTAGAGGACATTCAATTTACACAGGTAATAGGCATACCAGTGATTAAGGACACATGCAACATTTTGGGCCTCTTGTTCAGGGCAGGAGACTTAGCATATTTAAATTGGAAATATAAATTGCAAGAAGCACAAAATAAAGTAAATCTATGGAATACATGGATGCTGTCTAAATTGAAATGGATTCAAATGGGAATCCTTTTTATTGCCCATATTTTTATATTTGAGCACAGTTTTTAGTCTTCCTTCAACCCTGGAGATGCAAATATATAGTTGTTTCTTTTCTTGTATCTGGGGTAGTAGATTGAACCCCATAAAGAGATGTTTGTTATTTCACAAGAAAAAGTATGGTGGTTTAAAAATGTTACATCCTATAGTTTTCCTTTTCACTATGTTTCTCTGCTCAAATTTGAAACCATTATTTATGGATAGAGACACTCAATGGAAACCTTGGCTTCTGGATACTATGGGTGAATTCTTTTTATTATGGCCCGAACATGATATAATCTCAAGGCAACAGTCTATAACCCATCTCCCACAATCACTTAGATCATGCTTTGGAAAGATTAAAATGTGAGGGATTTCGAAGCACACTATTCTACATCTTAGTAGGAAGGAACTGTATGCCTATATTTTACAAAAATATTTTCAAGACACTGCACCATTTGATTCCTACTCGTCACAAAATAAACTTTTGAAAGGCACTATGTTAACCTTTTCCCATATACCACCTTACATGTGGGATGTACTGTGGTTATCCTTATATGGTAAATTAAATGTTCAGGCTAATTTAAAGCATAAGCCGATCACTGACCGTTATTGCTCTAGGGATACTTGTCCCGAAATAGTTGAAACCATGGAACATTTGTTTTTGGAATGTCCCTTTATATTAGATTTTTGGAAACCTGTTAAACTCAAATGGCCTACATTTCCATTATTTCCCTTATCTTTGGAAATATTACGTATAGGTATACTGCCGTCATTATCAATTAAATATGATAAGGTGACATCATGGTTAATTCTGCTCTGTTTTAAGTTTTATATATGGCATGTGAGGTGTTGATTTACCATCCAACAGCAATATTTTACACAGGACGAACTGTTTTGTATGGTTGTTAATTCCATTTTTAAGCTGAAAATACAAGACTATGACAACTTTTCTCTTTCCGTCTGTAAATCTAGATGGGAATCCATAGATTGGATATAACATATCATGTTTGCCTTGGTCTGATTCACTGGAATATTGTGTTTTATATTTCTTTTTCATTATACTCTTATTCCGAAATTCACTGACTGTTACGTAATGAGGGAAAGTGAGTATTCTCTTTGTACTTA
This sequence comes from Neoceratodus forsteri, assembly GCA_016271365.2. Lineage (NCBI taxonomy): Eukaryota > Metazoa > Chordata > Ceratodontiformes > Ceratodontidae > Neoceratodus > Neoceratodus forsteri. Next base: position 628,688,695 of record JADMNL010000022.1, on the reverse strand, counting down.
TTATATGCTTTAGTTCTGTATATGATACATTTCTAATGATGGACTGATGTGCTTTTCCATATAATTTGTCACATCTAAATTTTGATTTCTAGTACGCTTATTTTCAGATTTTCTTACATATATTTAAAAATTTGATTTCAGAATTTCCTAGTTTTTTTTTCTTTTCCTGAGGTGATGTACTGTTTTCTTTATGTTTTATTCATTTTTTTTTGTATGTTCTATGACTCTGTATGACGTATCACTGATTATTTGCTATGTTGTTCTGTTGATATGAATAAAAATTCCCCTACTCTTTTTGATAAGTGCCATGGGATCTTTAACATCAACCTGAACTAACCAATCCAGGCAGATGGGACCTCGGTTTAATGTCTGATCTGAAAGACGGCACCTGAGAAGTGCAGCACCCCTCTCATGCTGCACTACAGTGTCAATACTGGGATATTAACCCAAGTGCCAGATGTAGGAACTGAACCCAGAGCCCTCTGATCTCCTTGCCTCAGAGGCGAGTGTGCTACCTACTGATCCACTGACATTGCCAATGGTTACCATAGTAATTATCACGGTATATAATGGGCATGGCTCCCAGTGTCTTCTAGTAAGAACTGCTTAAGGCAACTGTGATTTCCTTTTTGGTGTAATAAACTATATTTATTACTGATATACAATGTGTTTGTGACTCATTTGCACCTTTCCTACCGCAAAGAATCTGATCGGGATTACATACCCCAACATATTGGCTACCACATGCGGGCAGCATAGATGGTAAAAAGTTTCACTTGTTGATTAAAAATGTCCTTTCCCTATGGGTTCCATGGGAGTGCACTCCCACACCATTTCTTCCATTACTTTCAACTCCGTAACAACTTACAAAGTCTGGCTGCTTACTGGGCTCAGTCGATGCTGACTCATGGTGCCTAACAGTAGTTTTTAATTGCAGGACTATGAGAGTACAGTAGCCCACCCATCTGCCGGTTTTACCTACTGTGGATTGATACATAGCATGGCAGCCTCTTACAGGTAATGATTTTGTGTTCCCCCAATAACTTTTACTGGTAGCATGTTGTCCATGATGTCAAACATATGTGCAGACTTGAGACTCAATGTCTCTAACTTCTTTACCTCCCATGGAGGCTAGACCAACTTCTCACTGGATGCGATTCAATCCAAAAACCCTGTGCTGGGGATTTCAACCCAGTACTCTGAAGTGAGAAAAACAGCCAAAATGTGAAATGCTAAAGGGTTGTTGGTCGCGGCTCTATCTGCTTCTTTATAAGCATCTGAATCGAGGTTTCAATCCCACAAACTTCAACTCATCCCTTAAGAAAGAGATGGGATTGCAGGCACCTGAAAGTTTGAAAAAAGATCAACAGCTGGAAACTGAAATTCAGTTGTTGTGGAATGAGAAACAGACTCTTTTGCACTGTTCTGGTGAAGGTAATCAGAGAGATATATGTATGTTGAGAGAGGAATATGAAAGTTTAAGACAGGATAAGAGGCAGGTATTGCAAATGAATGATTTGTTGAGTAATACAAATGACCAATTTGTGAGGAGATGGATGAGTATGTTATGACCTGAAACAGAAAAGTGATAAGTTGGATGGGGAACATAGGGTCAACTGTGAATAGAGTGCCACATATAGAGTGTTACAGAAAGATGTTGTAAAAGATATGAAACAGAGCTTTGCAAAAGTTAGTCATAAAGAATGTAAAGACAAGATGGGGAAACTGTGCCATATGCAAGGGGTTTTGGCTGGTCATGTTAAGGTGATGGGCAGATTTCACTAAACACCCATGGACCTCATATCATCTGGAGATGATGACATCTCCCAATACAATGACCAGTCATGTCCTTACTCTGGTTCAGTATTCCCCCGCTAATCACAAGATAGCAAATCCCTTTGCTATGACAACACTACCCTACATCATCAACATTATTGTTAGTATCATGTGCAACATAAAGGTGGTGACCCCCATAATGGGGGGAGGTCTAGGTCTACGACTGGCCTCTCTAGACCTACCAATGGCTTCTCCAATTGCTGCCTAGACAAAGACTGACAGGAAAGAAATCTATAAAATGATCGAGACTGCCCTTGGTGATTCAGAATTTCCCATGAGAAGCAAGCAGGCCTTCAAAGCACATATGAAACCAATGATGAAGGAGGCCACTTCCCAGGATTCTGTTGTCTGTACTGTGACCGATGCTGCAGTGGAGGCTGCCCTTCATGGAGCACAGGACACCCTTAACCCCAACCATGTCCCCAATAATCCCCTTCAAATGGCTCACTCCGTACAGCAGATCCCTGACAGCATAGGCTGTATAGGCCCCACTGACAATCTCAGTTGTCATTTGGAGAACATACGCTCCAATTGTGAGATGCTCAACCTAGTGGAGGACTACCAGGCACAGATCCTCCAGGTACAGATCCTCCGACAGACTATCAATCCTGGCCTAATTTTTTTTTTTATTTGATTCAATTTTGCACTCACATTTGCAATAAACCTTATGAGTAGGATACTAGTCTCTGGTGGATGGTACCCTTCTTTCTTTGCCTGCCTATGGGCAAAACTCCCAGATGTAGCCTGCCGAGACACCAGAGTGACCTTTGCTCAGATCACAGTGGAACTTATTGCTGCACACAACTCAGGTGCAGTTGGGGTAATGCTGGCCCACCTCATAAAACAAAATGCCAAAGAAAGCCCTGTGGCATTTCATCAGAGGTTGTGGATAGTCTGTCATGCTGGTAAACATCTTGCAGGTGAAGCCACAGATGCCGACCTAATCGGTACAATAATTTGTTCCTCTGGAATATGCTTCCGCCTGTCTGTGAAAAGGTGAAACCAACAATTTTCCCCACCATGGACAAATTTATCAACATTCTTTAGAAAACACAGCAGGTTTACCAGCTCTACATCTGAGACCTTTGACCCAGTTTGAAAAATGTGGCCGTGGTACAGTCTACCAGTGAGTCCACAATCCACTACACAGTGGAGGGCAAGGCGCAAGACAAAAGGCCTTCATCTTTTGACAACTGACAGCACTCCCAATCTGGAGGTGGGAACCAGATCCATAACAAGAACAAATGCAACTGGAATTTTGATTCCAATCAAGGCAATTGAAACAATTGATCTGGCCCTTCCTACTGAGAGATCTCACAGGAGAACAAAACTCTCCGGAATCTTCTTGGTCAGGTTCGATCAGTAGCGGATCCCATCCCATCACACATCATCATAGCCCTAGCCCAGGACAGCAGGCCTCACTAGGCCACGGGGACTCCAGAACTGTAGGGAACCAGGCCACACCATGCCTGAACCCTGATGCTACACCCTTTGTTGCAGCTGTCCAGAACTGAGAAGAGGCCCTACAACAACAGACCCAGTCACTCTTTCAGGAGCTTCCTGGTACTGGCAGTGTGGATTGACAATTACAGGCCCCAGTTTGTATTGTGAACAAGTTTGCTTTTAACACAAACAGAAGATCTTGCACCAAGGCCATGGTCGGGGGCCACCAACTGACAATGCTACTCGATACAGGTGTGGCTTTGTCTGTACTACATGATGATGACCCAGCAAACTCTCCTTGGTCTATCAGATGGAGGACCAATATGTCAGGCATAGATGGCTTAAAGTTATTCACATACCACTCAATTGTACTTTCAGTGGCTATAGGCAACCTAAACACACACCATATCTTCAACCTCATGATGTTATATGATCATCCCAGCATCTTGGGAAATGATTTTCTCAAGCCTCATGGCTGTGTGGTAAATCTAGCCAGTATGCCCCTGATCCAGATCAGAGTACAATATTACACTGTCATGATTTCTGATTCGCACATGGTTGCAGCTATATCCAAGAATGACAAGGAATAAGACATCATAGCTCTATTCCAAAACCACACGTTTTTCAAAAAACTCTTACCCATCCTGTGTAGAAACATTTGGATGCTTTTTCCATGCATGATTGTGGGAGGATGCAAACTGTCATCAAAATCCCAGGCCCAGCACAGGACAGGCAAAGGCAAAACCCTTATCCTGCTGAGGCCTTACTATCACTCAAAGATACCATTCAGTTACTCCTCAAACAAGGTGTAATTAGGCCTTGTGTCTTGAATGCCAATTCACCTGTTTGGCCAGTGAAAAAGCCCACGGGATCTTCGAGAGACTCACAATTGATTATAGGAGGCTTAACCAAGTCACTCCTAGCTGCTCACCTACAGTAGCATCAACATGTGATGTGCTCAAACTACTAACCCCTGATCACCAGTAGTTTAGCACTCTCAACAGCTCCAGTAGTTTCCAGTTCCTGTCTCTGGCTTTCAAAAGTCAGTACAAATTTGCTTTCACCTTTGAAGGTCAACAGTACACATGGACCTGCTTACCCCAGAGGTTTCACAATAGCCCGTCCCTCTTCCATTTACACATGATGGACACCCTGGAAGATTTCTCTGACCCATAATGTGTTCTGCAGTATGTGGACAACTTACTCTTGGCAACTGCCACCAAAAAACAACACTTTGACCTCTTGGATGAACTACTGACCCTCCTAGAGAGGGCAGGCCTCAAATGCAACCCTGAAAAGGTACAACCTTGCCACAAAGAGGTAATCTTTCTTGGCCTACACATAACAGAATAAGGCTAAGGCCCTGCTTGGAAGAAAATCCAAGGCCTACAAGATCTGCCACTACCCACCAGAGTGGCAACACTGACATTTTCTAGGAATGGTCAACTATTTCAAGGACTTCATTTGTAACTTTGCACAGAAGGTCACACCTCTGTATGATCTCCTGAAAAATGCTGTTCCTTGGACTTAGGGTCCCATCCACACTCAGGCTGTGACACTACTGAAACAGGCCTTGGCCTCTACCCCAGCCTTAGTAAATCCCAATCCAGCACTGCCCTTCCATCTGGAATCAGCCTCCTCAGACATTGCCACATCTGCAGTCCTTCCTCAAAAGGTAAATGATACTCTGAGACCTATTGCACATGCATCCCAAATGTTGTCACCAGTGGAGCAGGAGTACAGTCTTTGTGAAAGACACCTTCTGTCTACCTACTGGGCTGTCAAACATTTTCTGCATGTCATTGGTACTCACCTATCATTATCAACACCAACCACACACCCACCACTTTTATGCTATCAGATAGAGTGAAGGATGGGTCAGTATCCAACATCAGACTGACTCATTTGTCTCTTCTTCTCCAGGACTGAGATATTCAGGTCCACTCTGCCAAAATGTCATCAGTTCTAGCCCATGGTCTCCTATACCAAGGAGCACCACACAATTGTGCACTACAACCCCCTGATTTGCCTGAGCCAGGCCCTTTTCTTCCTACTACTCCAAAACACCTTGCAGACACTTTCCTATGTCATGTTTTCACAGATGGCTCCACCTCATATTACCAAGGAGAATGGGTAGCTTGATTTGGAGCACTCATCATGCATCCCAATGGCAACACTGTGGGAATTTCCAAGCATTACCGTATTGCATCTTCACAGTACACAGAACTGGCAGCTGTGGCCTGTGCCCTCAAGTTCATACAACATGGTACTGAGGATAACATCATCTTTACAGACTCCAACTGAGTGTGGCCCTCCCTCACTGAATTTTTACCCTTCTGGCAAAATAACTCCTTCACATCTTCTGATGGCACTCCTGTGAAATATAAATCACTTGTGGTTCATATTCACAAACTCACCCAGCACTTTAAGTAGGAAGATTTACATCCACAAGTTTAAATCCCAGTCCAAATCTGACCCTTACCATTCTTTCAATAATCAAGCAGATACTCTTGCAAAAGAAGGTGCTCAAGGGGGGGAGACATGAACAATGGATAACCCTAATGCTCTAGCAGTTGTGCAAATAGCTGCTGTCAAGAAGAAACCAGAACCTTTCATGCCACTGGACTTGTACTCTGCACAACACTCAGATCCACAACTAAAAGATGTGTTCCAGTTCCTTGATAAAGGAACTGAACAAGAACTACCAACTCACAGTCCCTACAAGAAACATGTAAGTAGGTTACATTTATCTTAAGATGGCAAATGTATTTGGTATGAGCCCTAGGACATGTCCCACAAACTGTGGGTAGTTCCTCAATCACTGAGATCTGAATTTCTCCACCAGGTTCATGATACTCCACTGGTGGACACCAGTGAGTTGAAAATACACTCCAGAGACTCAAAACTGTTTGTTGGTGGCCTGGCATTACCAAAGATGTCAGACACTACATTGACAACTGTCTGGTCTGTGCTCAGAATAACCCAATACCAATGAAATGAAAAGCCAAACTACTACCACAAAGAAATTCTGGCCCTGGCATGCCATACAGATTGACTTTATTGGTTCATTGAGCAATACCCGCAGAAACAACAAGTATGCACTTGTAGTTACCGACCTATTTTTTTTAAGTGGGTTGAAGCTTTTCCCACTAAGAACTGTGCATCCAAATCAACTGCAAAAGTCCTGGTAGAACAGATCTTCTCCAGGTGGGTTCTACCTCTGAAGGTGGACTCTGACAAAAGAACCAGTTTTACAATGAGTTGATTCAAGAAGCACTTGAACTTCTGGGGGTACTCCAGAAGTTCCACATATCTTACTACCATCAGTCATCAGGTCAAGTAGAGAGAGCCAACAGGTGGATTAAGCAAATGCTTTCTAAATGTATTGAGAATGATCCCAAGGACTGGGATCCCCTGTTGCCTTTACTCCTTTGGCAATTAGGGGTACTCTGTCAACCACCACCCAGCTGACACCCTTCAAGTTGATGGCTGGTAGAAATGAGATTACCTGAACACCTGTTGTTTGACCTGAGCACTCCCACTGCAGAGTGTCTGTAGACAAGTATGTGGCCAAACCCAAAGATGACATTGTAAAAAAGCCATCTGTATGCTACACATCGCATGGGCAATGCCCAGCAACAGTCCAAACTCCAGTTTGGCAAGCACACACAAGAAGTGGATTGGCAAATTGGAGATCAGATGATGGTACTCAGATTTGCTCACCCTACACATTCCTTCTCCAATAAGTGGGAAAGAACCTACCCCATTGTCAGCCAGCTCAGTTCCGCAGTCTATCAAGTTAGATTTCTTCAAAACAAGAAACTTACTGAGAAATGGTTGCATGCTAACCAATTAAAGCTTTATAAAGGAGTATAATTACTTTACCTAACCTCATTGGGCTGAATTGTACTGACTGACTTTTTCCTTTTCCTCACAGATAATCCTACAATTTGACTATCTTGCAGCTGATTCTCCTGATATCAGGAGCTTTCCCCTGCATCCAAGGCATAGTGGACCACATTCTTCCACATCTTGACCATCCTCCTACTACTATTCCAGAAGGAGTTAATATCACTGTCCAAAACAAATTGATTACTGTCCAGGAAGCAAGGATGCCTACCTCACTGCATCAGTTGCGGCTCCTGACAAATCTTCTCTGCAAATTGAATAGCAAACAGAATTATAGGAACAAACTCTCCCTGTGGCCTACCAATCTAAAGGAACATTCCATGTTTGGGCTAATACCAAAATTGCCCCAAATGGTACTCTGTCCATTTTACAAGCTAATCATAGACATTCTGGATAATATAACCTTACTGCTTTAATTGACCCCACCTTTTGGGAGAGGTTCCCTCAAGACTCTGCAAAAGAATTCTGCACACACAACTATATGGCTACAGCTGCTGCTGTATGTTTTTATCTGTTTTACCTCCACTGAAGCAGAACTTACTAAATGTCCTCCACAGGAACCTGGTCCACTTAGTGGCCTCACTGCAAATTCTATCCCAGGTACTCTCATTAGTAACTTACAGTACATGCATGTCCCTGTCAATTTTAATCTCTCACATTGGAATATGGCAGAATTTGGTATGTGTTATACTATAAACACTTCTAAGTTTTTTGGTACTATGTTACTTGATAGTCTTGCAGCCTATAAGACATCACTCAAGATCCTGTATCTGGTATACATGCTATTGAACACTTAGGTTCATTTAGGCCTAGACCAAATCTCTCAAGTAAAAAGAATCTAGCATCATGAAAGACACTTGACTCTGCTGATGTTACTGGTGCAACTGGCAGCATATCCTGACTATTTGGATCCGATACATCCATCTGGAACAGGGCAGACATTGCTGCCATCAAAAGTCACACATTAAAATTCCAGGAGGCCATGAAGAATAATATTTTACCCCATTGTTACATGGTGTGAATGGAATTAGTCAGGATGAATGTTTTACAGTATACAATATGAGAGATATTATTAAGACTTTTAATGATACCAAAGATAAGCTAAATCAGCTTATTTTCCAAAATAACAAAGAGGCAGACAAGCACTATATTGCCATGGAACTTCTCTACTCTGCTTATGGCTCTTATGTCATAACCACTATCAATAATCTCTTCTTTGATTTGGAATCTGGACATATTCCAGATATCATTCATCATAGAAGAATTTCTAAATGGTACTGCCCATATTGTAGATCTACATCATGTATTACAATGTGTATGTCTCGCTTAATTTCTATTCCTGTATCTACTGCTAGAAATCTAGGATATGTTACAAGACATTCTAAAAGAGGACCTTGTTACACTGCTAAATGTTGTGCTGTGTTGGATACTATGTTCTTTACCTATACTGTATCCCTACCATGCTTTGATTCTCAAACTGCAATGTTTGATAAGTGTGCCTCTGTTCACTCCATTGGGCATCTCAATGAGGACATCTACAGAGAACGCATTGACCTACCACCTCTACTGGTGTACCACCTGATCCTGGAAGCATGGGTTTCACCCTATACAGACTGCTGTGCAAAACAGGGCTATCATTATTTGTGTCGTTGTGATGTTTTTGACATAATCATGCCAGTATGTGGATACTGACCAGACAGTATTGATTGTTCCTTTACTCTGGACCAGAACATTTCTTCTAATGACACAGGTACAACAGAAGCATCATCAGCACCCTTACCAGTGGTAAACACTGGACATCTCTACAACACTTATTCAGAAGAGGTTCATCAGCTGACTACAAGACTTATGAATCAATCTTTCACATGCCCAGTTCAACTACAGAAATGGAAGCTACCAACTATTAAAATGACTTAATTCTGATGGACAGTACTGCATTGTACTGTTCATAAATCTTTCTCCTATGGTGATAAAGTTTGTGATATTAAGCACCCTAACTTTTGTTTCATTCCTCATCAGTCTACTGTAATTGATCATACGCTGATTGCTCCTGTTCCCATTGCGGAACCAGATGTTATTGACAGTGACCCTAAATATGTACTTGCTATCTCTCAATATTTGCCTATTTTTAATGTACACATAGACCTTTTGACATTGACTGTCAAGTCCCTGTTAGAGAGAAAGGATACACATCTCATCCACATCAGTAAAAATATCTCCACTGCAGGAGATGCTCTTAATACCCTGATCCATGATGGCAATTTAAATAATACATTTTCTAATACTCGGTTAGTAATTACTTGAAAAGGCTTTATCATTATACGAGCATTTTTAATAATCTTTTTGATACTAACATTTTTCTGCCTGAGGTGTACTCTCAAACAACACCTAGAACAGCTCAAATTCATCTACAAGGCTCTTGCATTGGGTCTGTAGACAACAGTTTGTTCTCACCACTTTCCCACAGTGTTGTTGAATTGTCAGTAAGACAACGGGGGATGTTATGCATGGTCCTTACACCCTAATTGGCATTCCATCTGTACACCTTAGACAAACTATACTATGCATATGTTATACTAACTAATAGGGCATAGACACTTACCGTACAAGTGTAAGTGTCAGGGTACTTTATGATTATATTTTACTTTACTTTCTCTATGCATGGAAACTGCACAAGGTAGGCCAAATCACCTGTGTCTTTGTAATTGTTTGATACAGTATTATGTAGGCAGCACTGCCATCTTTTGTATTTATGCATAATTGCACCACATCCTGTGTTTCCCATGTACATGTATGCCTTAATTGTTCTATGATGTAGCTGACTTAGCACATATTGCATAGGAATAGATAACACTGTAGAGCCACCTAACTTTTGGACAACAAGGCTTATTTTATGTATCTAGCACTGCTTCTTACGAATGGTTATCATAGTAATTATCACAGTATATAATGTAATGTATTGTGTATTCCCCTCATAGAACTTCTATACTTCTTGGGGTATTGGGGAATGCTAGGCTCAGCTCCCAGTGTCTTATGATAAGAACTGCTTAGGACAACTGTGATTTCCTTTTTGGTGTAATAAACTAGATTTATTACTGATATGCAATGTGTCTGTGACACATTTGCAACTCTATTACTGCAAAGAATCTGACTGGGGCTACATACCGCAACAATATAGAACTGGTGGTAAGGAGGGGGAGAAAATAGCTCGGGACAAGAATACAGTAAATACTAGTGTCACTCTAGATTCAAAATACTCATGGCTGATAAAACTTCATTAAGGGAGGTCACAGTGCTGAGTAGTGTCAAAGAAATAAAAATGGGGCTGAAAATGTAATAAATCTTTTGAGCTGAAACATAGCAAAACATAAAACTAATGGATAAGAAGTGTCTATAATGGCTTAGAAATGTTTCTATACTTTTATTACAAGAGACTTGGATGGGGGCTGTAGATGAACAATTAATAGAGGGATATAATGCTTGGACCTCCTCAGCGGATAGGAATAATAAATATGGGAGACTGAAAGGTGGTCTTGAAATTTTTACAGATGCCTCACTTGATTTTAAAAGTATAGAATTAAGACGCTATAATGAGTTATTTATGTATATAATTACTAGCAATAGTAAGGTATAGGCATTGTTCAACACTTACATTCTGCCTGGTCTAAAACAAAAAGAGTTTGAAAGAGTCACAAAGATGATTGGCTCAGAGATGAAGTCCATTAGGTCCAGATTTCCAGGAGTCAAGTCCCTGTTGGCAGGTGACTTTAATGCTAACATAGGGAACATTATTGAGGAATACTCTTCTGATTGGTGCATGGATGATATAGTTAAAATTCCATTGAGACACTCCAAGGATAAATTATTAACACAAAATTGCAAAATAATATTATTATTTTTTTTTATTTGAACTCAGGCTGCTAAATGGGTATAACAAATGGGACTCGGATGGGGAATATACTTTCCCAACAGTAAAGGCAACAGGGTCTTGGACCTTTGTGCCATTAAAGCTACTGACTATGTCTTAATCAAACAATTTAAGATAAATAAATTATGGGATAGTGACCACTTTCCAACTGAATGTTGCTTTATAACAAATTTTAACAAGAAAACAAAAAATAGTTGGGCAGAGAAATAAGTATTTTTGCATATGTGCTCTAAATATGGGAGAAAAATAATATGGAATACATACACCAAAGAAGTCATTGACAACATTATCAATAATGAGCAAATAAAGGCCCCACTATACAAATATAATAACCTTAATCAGGACAAGGCAGCCAATATAATAGGACATTTTGATGATTTTATGGGCATGTTTAAAGCTCAGATAGGTACAACAAAAACACCAAAGAGGAAAATAGATATTTTTGCAGTTAACCCATGGTTTGATAAAGAAAGTTTCAACCTACAGGAAGAAATAAATAAGATAGGGAGACTTAGAGCAAAAATGCCCATCTGTCCAGTACTAGGAGCACTAAAAAATCTTAAATAGAATACATAAAAAAAAAGGACATAGGAAAATAAATTATGGGAGCAGCTCCAGGAGTGTATTTTAAAAAAAGATGCAAAGACCTTTTGGTCACTTGTAACTTACAGTTAAGATGAAAATAATACATATTACAACACAGTATGATTACAGTGGACATGTGGATTGATCATGTTAGCAAAATCTTTGGGGTGTATACAGAATCAACCATCATCTTACAGACAATGTATAATCCCCTGCTTGCATCTCAGAATTTACTTTTATTTACTAATAAGGAGGTTAAAGCAGCAATAATGGTGGAAAACAGAAATAAAGCCACAGGAGCCAATGGCCTCCCTTCAGAGGTTTTTTATATACAACCCATACTTTTAGACAAATATTTATAACAATAAGTAATTACCTAATTCTGCCTCAAAATTGTAACAAAGGAATTATTGTCCCTTTATTCAGAAAGGTTGATAAACAAGTCCCTAAATGTTACAGACCAATCACCTAAATACCAGTAATACAAAAAGTGCACTCAAGATTGATATTAGATAGAATCCTTGTGTGGGCAAAAAAAAAAAAAAATTAATTTAAAAATTTCAGTTCTGTTTTAAAAATGAACATAGCACCCTAGATCTGATTTTCACTTTTAATTATTTGTCCGATAAATATGTCCATGGGACAAATGAATCGCTATATGTATGCTTTATTGATATAAAGGCAGCGTTTGATTCGGTTAATCGAACAAATCTTTGGGACATCTTAGATAATCAAAGAATAAAACCACAGTTATTAGCAATATTAGAAATGTTATGTTATAATACATCTGCAGAAATAAGATTTGCAAGAGATGGAACTTTAACGAAAGACATTTTTATAAATAAAGGGGTGAAATTAAGTTGCCTGCTGACTCCCCTTTTGTTCGTCCTATACACTGAGATTTTAGTCAAAAACATCAAAGCCATTAATACCTTTGCACCATTTATAAATAATGAAAAAATAGTTACTTTTATATGAGGATGACACTATTGTTACATGACACACCCCATTAGGCCTGAGAAAGGGTATGACCAGCATAATGAAAACTTTAGATTCTTTAGATCTCAAACTAAATATAGTAAAATCCAGAATATTAGTGCTGGGAAAAAGAAGAAAAGCCAAGAAACTCTGGAACGTTGAAGGGAAAGAATTTGAGGTAGTTCAAGAGACACTGTCAACCTTTTTTATATAATATTGTCTTCAGGTAAAACCCCACATTTTATGATTGCTTACAGTCTTTAAAATTCATTGCTCTTGCTGGTTGTTTTATCTGCCTCCTTGCTTATTAGAACCGAAATGCATGGTAATGTATAGCTATGCCCAGCTTTGTTTTGTTTTAAATCATTGAACTGCTCTTAGTGAAAACTTCCTGAACATTAGAAACATCATAAAACAATGCAGTCACTCATGATACAATAGTCTCCTTTACTGCCACTGCATAATGAGTGGCTAGATTATGTTGGGGATGTTCCTGAGTCCAAGAAAGATGCATTGAGAGCTGGTCAATAAATGTAAACAAACATGTTTTGAAGTGGTAACACCAGTATGGTGGGCAGTCAGTTTTTCACTTTTAAAAAGAAAAAAGGGATGATTCAAACTACCAGCTGCATCATCAGTCTCTATAGAATGTGAACAATTATAAAATGTGTTTTTTTTTAAACTAGGGACAGTTTGAGGCCTAAGGAGGTTGACAGTGTCCCTTGAAGGAGCCTAAGTACTTGGGTATAACAGTCAACATGAACATGTCATGGAAACCACACTTAACTGAAATAAAAAGTAATTCCTACAAGTCTGCTGGAGCAATAAGATCTTTTGCTAAAAAGTTTTCAAGTAACTCATTCATAGCTATGAAAAAAAGCTTCTGAAGCTAAAACAACGAGTCAGTCCCTCTATGGGAGTGAAATACGGGGGTTGTACACAGATAACTTCAATCTTTAAACTATACAAAACACATTTATTAGGACTGCATGAAATCTACCAAGAGATTGCCTGACATGTTTTTTTATGACTTGAGCTTGGTACGCTCCCTACTAAAACTAAAATACTACTAAGAGCTGTTAAACTGTGGGCAGAATAATACAGATAGTTAATGAAAGATTACCAAAAATGTGCTGGCTGCAACATCTAAATATTCTCTCAATAGATAAAATGGAAATTGGTTCTACATATTGAATGTGGTGCTAAACAAATGGGTGTATGGATCTTTGGTCTGAAAAAGCCATAAACAACATAGAATTTTTTGTTAATGAAGTAATAACAAGATTACAAGATGTTGATGTACACGAGGCTATTGGTAGAATCCATGACCTAGACATCTATGGTCTGTATTCTAGTATGAAAGATCAAAGGGGCCTTAAAAAATACTTAGCAAATTGTGAAAACAACAGGCATATAAATATTCTGTGGGCCAGATATTCAAATCTTTGCCCCAGGGCAAAATTAGCACTGCCCAGCATGCGAAGTTGGCCTGGAGCAAATAGCCCACTACATTCAAAAGAAATAGCCAGGTGCTAAATCTGCTGAATATAGCATGCTAAGGAAGCCAGGCAAACTAGATTGTGAGTGCCTGGTAATAAGGCAGCACTCAATATAGCAAATAAGACTGCATTGAATATAGCACCCAGCCAGGCAGTGCAAACACTCACAGAAACATAGTGCAGAGGTGAGACTGTCCTGCCCTGGAATACATGCAAGGAAATACAGTCCTGAATGTGATCACAAGAGCAAACAGCAGTGCAGAACCCAGAATAAGACACACACAGCCATGTGAATGCCAATGAACACCCAGGACCTATATGTGACAACCACAGAACAGTACAAACCGCCCGAAATACCCAAGCACCCAAAAATGACACAGCACACAGGGATGTCATGAAAGCATGTTTTATAAATTACAAAGGCAACACAGAAAAGCAAGAATAACAGCACAGCAACCACAAAAGAACACAAAAAATGCAATAACAGGAACAGAAATGCAAAAACAAAACTATGCCCAACCACAGCAACAACTGCCAGTACTGAACCTAAATGGAAACAATGGAGATAACAACGTCTAACACAAAAACAGGAAATGATACTGTAAAAAACAAATCAGAATGACTCACTGAACCTCAGAACAACTATCTAAACAAGTAGAGGAATAACATATTTGCAATATACACATATTTACAAGATGGCATCGAGAATGTAGGGGAATGGGAAGGGGAAGTGGACACATACAGCAATGGAGGGACAAATGAAAGGAAACAACCATCAGTCCAGGTGAAGGAGGGGGAGGAATAACAACTAAAAAGAGACCACAGCTAAGATTGTGCATCAGATGCTGCTGGCAGACGTGCCTCCAGGATAGCTGCCATCCTCCTGGTCTCTGAAATGAACACTGCCTGCTGCTTGATCGGTGTCCTTTGCTGGCACGCAGTACTGCGCAGGAGTTCATCTTGCCCCTCCGTCTCTTCTGGACGTGTGGCTCACAGTGAGGAATGACGTGGACCTTCAGGATTAAGGGGGACCATGTCAGGATGGGATACCGACAAGGAGGGACAATGCATCCCCAGGTTGCAACCCAGGGATGGACAACATGTCCCAACAACCATGCCCATGTTGCAATACAAAACACAATGCAATGCACATCTGACATGTGCCTGCATGACAAGGCAGGATGACATAGGCAGTGACCACCATCCCAATGTACATGGACATGTGTGGAAGGCTGCTGTCAACACCACAGCACAGTGGACACCACACAACCCAGCAGCATAGACAGTGATACAGTGCAATCAGACAGCCAGTCCCTGAGATGACAATGACAGTGGGCTATGACATGACAAACACATGGGATGACACATATTGGGACATGTTACCTATAGGAACAGATCTATGATACACAATGCAGAGCACACCCAGCAGAGAAATGGGCACAGCCACAGCACAGTACGATGGCATGCAGCTCGTACTGTAGCATAGCAAGGCATGCGGCATTGCCAGCCACCGAAACAGCAGCACACACACTGCAGAAATGAATGGTCACCACCAGGTCACATAAGGATGCTGGCCATGTCCCACCAGCAGCAGGACTGCAGTAGGCCATACACATGCCAGTTATGGTGTTGCATACGCATGCACAGTATGGCAGCCCCCCCAGGAGGTCAACACACCAACCGCAAGGGCTGACCCACTGTACAACAAGCCAGTACGACAGCGCAGCACCAGTCACTCACCCAGGCTTGTCAGGTGTACAAGCACCAGCCACAATATGGACATGGCACTGTCTGGTGGGACAGGAATGTGGGCCCCACACACCCCTGCAATAAAACACAGGCACGCACAGTTCACAGCAACACCTGGATGAACATCAGAGGAGCCACACAGACCCGTAAACCTTGGCATGCAAACCGTAATGCAGCCGTCCAGCCAGACACATAGTACACCTGGCCAATGGATTGGTCAGTACAGTAACACATGTCACATTACAGTGTACCAGGTATACAGCCATGTGCATGGAAGGTACAACAGTGCCAGGCCATGGATCTACCCTCCCACCTAGTGTACATTTCGGGCAGTGATTATCCAAACAAAGTACTCACACAATATGCCCTGCTGTCCATCACTGCTTTCCTTCACCCACTGTGGCATGTGTGGCACTATCCTGCTGTCACATGGGCTCCTGGACCATCGTACACCCTCCTGGTCCCCATTGTCATCTCTGGTCCTCTCTCTGCACTCTGTCAGGAGAATATGGTACATGACTGTGAGCACATGTTAAAATACCAGGGTACACAACCTACAGGACAGACAGGGAGGGTAGAAGAGGGGGAGGAGTAGCTCTCTATGTAAGGGAAGGGATAAATGCAATGAAACAATAAAGTAAACAGGGAGGAGAGGAGTCACTGTGGGTCATCTTAGAGAACGGAAATGGCACCACAATCCTCACAGGGGTTGTATACTGACCCCCATGTCAGGGAGAGGTAATGGACAACGATATGATAGAAGGCATCCTTAGAATGGCAGAGTGGGGGACTTGAATGTGCCAGATGTTAACTGGAGCACCTTTGCTGTAGCTACATCCAAGAGCGGGGCCACTTTCGATGCCCTACAGGTGGCATGCCTCAGACAGCTAGTTTTGGAACCCACTTGGGAGGGAGCAATCTTAGACCTCATGCTCTCAAATGGGGACAGCAAGAGGATCTCTGATCTAGAAGTGGGTAGCCATCTTGGAACAAGTGACCACCAAACAGTGTGGTTCAAGATAAACTCAGCTAAAGAGTCAAGCCATACAAAAGTGAGGGTACTGAACTTCAGGAGGGCTGACTTTGGCAAGATGGGAGAGTGCCTTAGAAAAGCACTAGCAAACCAGCTAGAAGGAGGGGTAGAGCAATGATGGGGAAACATCAAAACTGCCATCACAGAGGCAACAAGCCTTTGTGTGATGCAAATAAATCAAAATGAAAGAAAAAGCCACTGTGGTTCTCAAAAGAGGTGGCAGAGAAGGTTAGGGAGAAAAAGAAAGTATTTAGGAAGTATAAGGAAACACAGAAGGAGGACAGAAAACTGTACCAGTTAAGGCAGAAGGAAGCAGGCAGGGAAGTCAGAATATCAAAGGCTCAAACTGAGGAAAAGATAGCCTACTCAGTTAAGAAGGGGGATGAAACTTTCTATAGGTACATCAAGGAGTGTGGAAAGACAAAGGGAGGGAATAGTGAGGCTGAATAGAAAAGACGGTGGGTGGGCAGAGAGGGACAGTGAAAAAGCAGGGATACTGAAAGAATACTTCTGCTTAGTATTCACAAAAGAGGAGGAGGGGGAAGTGATTAATCTAATTAACAGAAGCACTCTGGATAGGGGGGGGGTCAATCCCAGTCCTTTCACAGAAGAAAGGGTTCTGGAAGAACTTCTAAAACTGAAGGTGGACAAAGCAATGGGGCCTGATGGAATTCACCCCAGAATTCTAAAAGAATTAAAGGGAGAACTAGTGACACCACTGACTAGCCTTTTAATAAATCATGGGAGGATGGTGTGGTACCTGAGGACTGGAGGAAGGCAGATGTGATTCCCTTCCCAAAAGTGGGAGCAAGACGGAGGCAGGAAACTACAGACCTGTCAGTTTGACCTCTGTGGTAGGGAAAGTGATGGAATCACTTCTGAAGGAAAGAATTGTTGAGTACCTAGAGGAAAGTGGGGCACGGGACCCAAGGCAGCATGGGTTCACAGCAGGAAGGTCATGTCAGATGAATCTAATTGATTTATTTGACTGAATGACCAAAGTAGTAGACCAGGGAGGGGCTGTGGGCATGGCCTACCTAGACTTTAGCAAAGGCATTTGACACAGTCCCACACAAAAGATTAATAATCAAATTAACCAGCCTGGGAGTGGGTCCCAGGTTGGTAGCCTGGGTAAAACACTAGCTGGACAACAGGACACAGAAGGTAATTGTAAATGGAGTCCACTCTGAAGAAAGAGGAGTTACTAGTGGGGTACCGCAGGGTTCAGTACTGGGACCAGTCCTTTTTAATGTCTTTATAAATGACATTGCAGAGGGACTGGAAGGAAAAGTATGCCTCTTTGCAGATGATACAAAGATCTGCAACAGGGTTGATACACAAGGAGGTGTGGAAAGGATGAAAAGGGACTTGTCAAGTTTGGAGGAATGGTCAGAAGTATGGCAGCTAGGATTCAATGCAAAGAAGTGCAAAATAATGCAACTGGGAAACAAAAGCCCAGGGGAAGATTACACAATGGGGGGGGGGTAGTAACAACAACAAAAACGGAAAGGGACCTGGGGGTAATCATATCAGATGATCTTAAGGTTAGCAAGCAATGTGAGAAGGCAGTAGGGAGGGCTGGGGGGATACTGGGATGTATAGGGACAGGCATCACCAGCAGAAAACACAAAGTAGTTATCCCTCTGTACAGACAGTTGGTGAGACCCCATCTGGAGTACTGCGTTCAGTTCTGGAGACCCCATCTCCGCAAGGACATAGACACAATGGAGGCAGTCCAGATGAGGACAACTAAAATGGTGCAGGGTCTGTAAGAGAAGCCATAGGAGGAGAGACTAAAGGAGCTTAATATGTATACCCTTGAGGAAAGGAGGGAGAGGGGGGACATGATAGAAACTTTTAAGTACCTCAGTGGAATCAAAAAAGTCCAAGAGGATAGCATCTTTCAGAAAAAGGGATGTGCAAGAACAAGGGGAAACAATTTGAAGATAGAGGGGGGATGGCTCAGGGGCAATGTGAGAAAGTATTTTTTCACAGAGAGGGTAGTGGATGCATGGAACCCCTTCCTGAGGAGGTTGTGGGGTCTAAAACTGGGGAAGAATTCAAGAATGCATGGGACAGACATAAGGCAATTCTTGTGGGGGGGGTAGGAAGAAATAGGCTGTTGGTTAACTAGGATCTGCAGATTATCCTGTAGGTAGGGATATGGGCAGACTAGGTGGGCCAAGCAGTCCTTATCTGCTGTCAAAGTCTATGTTTCTATATCTGCCACGGTCTGCAACAGTAATGCCCATGGTACAGGACACCCCTGACACATGTTGCATGTTACAGTGCAAGCACAGTCCCCCCCCCCATGCACAGGCATACTGTGTCACCTGTATTATGCACATGTTTGGACATGTGTGGACACAATGTCCTACTGTGCAGCTGCAGTGGACACAGAACAGTAGAAGGTGGGCACATGCAGACAACCATTTGCAGAACACACACAAAGCAGCAGCAGACACATGTGGTGGGGGTACAGTCACATGCACAGGCACACCCTGCAACACACAGACACATGTGACAGCAGACACACACACACACACACACACACACACACACACACACACAGATTGCAAGCCTAGCTGTTGCTCCACATGCCACCTACCTGGCACTGGCACAGTCCCATCACGGATCATGCACTTGTAGCACTCCAGCTACCTGTGCTGCCACTTCTGCAGATCCACAAACTGATGGCAACACTTTTCTCTGTTGCTGGGTATCCCACTCCTTGCTGTCAGATGGCAGGCAATGGATACCCACACCTGTCTGCAGGCAGGTCCCCCTCCCTCACCTCCCCAAACAGTCTCTTGTGCTGCTGCATGACCAGTTCCATGAGGTTGGCTGTCTCCACCTCCCCCCATCACCTGTCCCTGTGGATGTCAGCCCTGTGCCTTCTCCTGGTGAACATGCCTGTTAAAGCACTGGTGGTCACCCCTATGGCAAATAACAGTGGCACACCCTACACTGGGCAATGGACCTGCACTATGGCACATGATGTGCGCCACACTGCAGTGGATGTAAGTGTGCTATCACGATAGCACTGTGCAATCAGAAAGTGAAGATACCGTGCAGGCATGATCCATAGTGACCTCTACAACATGGCCACGCACATTCATACCCCGCAGTGCAAACCACGGTTTGCACAGTGCTAACATGATAGCATAGCACAGCATTAGTGCCCCAGCACAGCACATGCACAGGATCAGCCTATGCGTGCTTGCACACTGGGGATGCGCGACACCTGTTAGCGCAGCACAAGAACACCAGCACAGCGCTATGTTATGTCAGATTAGCATGGTGCTAAACATTTGCCTGGCGCTATTAATTTGTCCAGCACTAAATGTTGGGATATTCAATGACAGTATGCAAATCAGGCTAATTGTGTATGTGCAGGGCAAACACGCATATTAGCATGTCATTATAGAGTCATTTCCATCCCTGACAAGGTGGATTGCCTGGCCGGGCTATTTAAGGGCAAACAATGCTCCACTTGTGTTTCTCTTAGGAACTGCAGTGCTGTATGCAAACAGTGACTGGTAACAGTGAATGCAGGATGCCCCAGGGAAGTCCGCAGGAGGCTTCAGGTATGTACCACAACAAGCCAATCTGCTGATATAAACAACTAATGAGGAACGCAAAGGGAACTGTGGTACCCTAGGGAGATCAGTCAACGTAGAGGAATGACACATTGGAACTCACTACCCAATCACACAGTACCACGGAGCAACTCGGTTCTCTGATAGCAGCACACTTGCATGCCTGATGTCTATAATGGACCATAAAGCCCGATACAGTTAGCAATACTAGTGTCCTTGCACAAAGGCCTGGCAACACAGATCTGCTAGGTGGTACTTGGGACACATGTAACATACGTGCACTGCTGCTGTGCCATCTGTGTCTGTGTACAGTACTGTATGCTGCACTGCTGCTGCACACCAGCATTGATGGTAGTAGCATCCCCTGCACAGGTAACAGTGGGACCACCATGCTGCATTGAGAGGCACCACTGACAACACACAGTGGGACATTGCCACATGCCAACTGCAACATATCTGTTCTGGTGGACCATGTGCAGCTTGGGCCAGTGGCACGCCTTGCAGCCTGTGAGCCACACTGGGGATGGTAGACATGCACCAACACTGCACAGTATTGGACAGTGTACTGTCACCTAGCATGGTGCGACAGATGCAGCTTGTGGCATGTAGCATGCACACCCACATTGTGGTATTCCAGGTCAATGTGTCACTGTCACTGGTGTACACTACACACGGTGATGTGTGTGTTAAACATTGAATGTGGCAGAACATCAGAGGGGGCACCTGCAGGGGTGTGTGTCACAGGCCACATGCTGCGGCAAGGGGACAGACACAACATGACGAACCATGCCAAGGTTCCACAGCACTATGCACATGCCACACATGGCAGACACACAGCCACCCTGGGGCACACACCCACTGTGAGTAGACATGGCCACCATGTGCTATGTGACATCCATGGATGTTTACATATATGGTGATGAGTGAGCTCAGCACTGCACAAGTGTGGACGGTGTGACAATGTTGGCACCTGAAGCACAGGGACAGGCATGTTGGTGATATCTGGGGTGCACCGTGGGCATATCTGTTGAATGTGCTACAGTGTGTGTCAAAGCGGTCATGTGCATGAGGCACAAAGGGCCTGTCAGGCACTGCTGGGTAAGTATTCTAACATGTTCATGTTACACAGGTGCCTTGTTTGTTATGCATACAATCCCCACCACTGTCTAACCAGTAGTATCCCATCTGTCCCATGCAGGTGCTTCCACCAGGCAGGAGAGGCTCCATTCCCACAAATTTACTGATGAGGAGCCAAAGGCACTTGTCCATGCATTCAAGGGAGAGAGAGAGAGAGAGAGAGAGAGAGAGAGAGAGGGCGATGAAGCACATCAAGCTGACAGAATTCGTCGTATGCCAGATGTGGGATGAGATAACTGCTGAGGTCAATGCAGTGGGAGGCCGTGGTAACAGCACTGATGTGGTATGGAAGCAGTGGAATGACCTTCTGCAGAGAGCTAAGGAGGAGGAGGCCCAGAGGCTGCGTGAACAGCTGAGGACAAGTGGTGGCCCACGAACAGGGCCCCTACTTTTCTGCCGCACAGTGGGACCAAGTTCTGCGGCAAAACTACCATTTGCCGCAGAACTTCTGCAGCTGTGGTTTGTAATTTCTGCAGAAGTTCTGCAGCACTAACAAACTACCACATCACAGTGTCAGCTTGTCATCCTGGCTTTATTTTCATGCCAATGGTTACAGCAATCAGGATGGTGGAAAGCACAGTAACACTACTTCAAAAAATAAACTTATAAAAATAATTTTATGCCTAAAAAAGCAAAACAAGTGTCTCTCCCTTAAGGTCCTAGGCTGTTGCATAAATGACATATGCAGAGGGGATCTGATGTGATAAAGAAGGTATTTCTATATGCATGCTATCTATCCCACTAATGATGTTTCCACTGTCTATCATTTATATATTTGTATGTGCTTTCAACACCGCTCATGAGGTTCCCATTGTGTATCACTTGCATATTTATATGCAATCTGTAACATACATACAAATATGCATATGTGTGTGTGTGTGTGGTGAGAGAGACAGAGATAATTTGTGTGTGTGTGTGTGTGTGTGTGTGTGTGTGCGTGTATATATATATATATATATTATTTTTTATTTCCATGAACTTGCATCCTCATTCATACAGGTCCCATTGGAAATGGCATAGAAGAGTTACTGCAAACTCATTTTTCATGTCAACCTGCTTTCCCTGACACTGCGTAACACCATCAGGCCATGACATGCATGTGAAGCAATTGTGAGATACAGCTCTCTGGCCCATCACAATGTGTCCACCATGTGACAGAACACTGCACCATACCTTCCCAGGCTCCGAGCAGTGATGTGTTCCACCAATCCTTGTGCTGCCCAGCCAGCAACCAGAGCTAATCTCTGAACCTGAGTTGCCGGAACGGAAACACAGCATGCTACCCTCTGGCCCAACAGCTGTCCCTGCACACAACATTTCTCAATAACTTTTAGGTGATTCTATCAACCAATGACAATATGTAATCAATAGCCCTGGCAAAAATGGGTACAGTGCAATTATTTATTTAACAGGTATATTCTTTCAACAGGTCTACACATTATTATATTTCACTTTTCTGGGCATGATTACTTTATTTTTCTTAAAAATTTAGACAGTTAAATTCATTTTACCAGTTATTCATTTCAGATAGCATCTCTATACCTTAAAGGCACAAATAGATTTGTACAAAGTGAGGTATGCACTTAACAGGTCTGTGATATTGACAAGGTTTTGTTTAAGTTGGCCATAGTGCAATAATGTAAGACTGAAAATTGTATTAGGCTGTAGTGCAGGTTGACCAAATATCACCATGCATGATGTGCTGTGCCACTGTCTCTGGCAGTGGGAGCTGTGGTAGATAAGTGACTGTTCATTTCTGTTGCAGAATGCAGCCATTTCATTAGCTAATGTATGATGTTTTAGCAGTGATAACATCACATTCTGAACATATAGGGGGGTTTTAGATATAAAAAGAGGGGAAGAGAACCAGATTCTATGTATAAACAGAAATATTAATAAAAAATCACCAAGAAGAGTGAATTCTGCAGCACCGCAGAAGTTCTGCGGTAGATTGCAAGTTCTGCACAAAATTCTGCAGCCGCAGAATTCTAGGGGCCTTGCCCACAAACACTGGAGCAGCATGACTGGGACCCAGTCCTGGCATTGGTTGCCTCGACCCTGAGTTCAGTAGTGGTGGAGGGCGTCGAAGGTGGTGATTGCGAGATGCAGCTGACAACACCAAGGGCAAGTATGTACCCATCATGATTACTACATTGCTGGCATGACACCTGCATGGGGGTGTTTCCCTTACAATGTCATGGCTTAGCTGCACCTGACAGTCACACACATGGTGCGGTTGTGGTGCATTGGTGGTGCATGGGTGACACACCACTGTGAATGTGTTGGCATTGCACAGCAGGCACCACTGTTCAACTGCAATGTATGGTTTGGGCACTCAATCTGCAGAGTGGGGGGATGAGCATTCAGTGGGATTTGCACTGTTGTGGATTGCATGTCATGGTGGTGGATATGGTGTACAGTGTGCTGTACAGTATATCTTTTTTTTTGTGATTTTAAGAGAAATTTTATTTATTAAAATTGTGGTAACTGGGTAAGACTCACTGAGACAATGATAGTCCCTTTTTTAGGGTTCGGCCTGGGATTAAGCACACATAGGGGCAAGTACACATCTTTACATTACACAGGTAGAAACAAAAATACACATCTTTACTTTAGAGTACAAGGTCAACATTTTGTGAGTTTATACAGTACAACATAGGTTGGACTATAACAAGTGAGACTATGTTTATAATACAGTATCAGGCTAACCTTATGGTAAGTTTCAATAAGTGCATTCAGCATAAACTAAGACAGACAGATGACATAGACTGATTGCAGACCAGTAGCAGTAAGTGGTATATATCATATGGGAGTGCCAGTTCCAGTGATAGCAAGTGCATTGGTTGAGTTGTTTGTTTTGTTGTTTGAACAAGTGTCTCCAGTGAGCTTGAGGAGTGCTTGGAGAAGAAACATGTAGGCTACGAACAAACGAACATACGAAATTTGCCAGCAGATAAAGGCCTAGAGGTCTATCAAGCCCGCTCAAATGTGCAGCTAGAACCCCTTATTCTGCAGCTGCCCCTTCCTTCCACCCTTCCCCTTCATTAACCCTTCCCCTTGTCCTGTCCCATCCCCTTTTGAAGCAGTCCACTGTTCTACTGCATACTACTTCTGCAGGTAACGCATTCCACCCAGCTACCACCCTCTCTGTAAAAAAGTGTCTCCTCATCTCCCTCCTGAACCTTCCTCCCTCCAGTCTCATATCATGACCCCTGGTGGCCCTCCCTCCTTACTTTGAACAGCCCCTCTGTACCCGTCTTGTTTATTCCTTTCATGTATTTAAAGGTTTCAATCATGTCACCCTGTCCTCCTCTCCTCCAGTGAGTACATGTTCAACTCCTTCAACCTCCTCTCGTATGATAAGTCCCCAGCCCCTTGATCATCTTTGTCGCCTGTGCTGCACCTCCAGTAACTTAATGTCCCTCTTCAGATACGGGTGCCAGTACTGCACGCAGTACTCCAGGTGTGGTCTAACTAATGACCTATACAGTGGCAGAATCACCTCCTCCCTCCTCGAGGATATACCCCTTGCAATACAACCCAGCATTTTGTTGGCCTTTGCAGCTGCCTTCCTACATTGTGCCGAGTTGTTCATTGACCCTGTAATAAGCATACCCAGATTCTTCTCCTCCTCTGTCTGGGCTAGCTGCACTCCTCCTAGCTGGTAACTCCTCCTTGGATTCTTCATCCCAAAATGCAGCACCTTGCACTTTTTGGAATTAAACCCCAGTTGCCAGGTGTCTGACCAGGTTTCAAGCTTTGCCAGATCATCCTGCAACCCTTACCATCCCCCTAGGTCATCCACCACTGCGCCTACCTTGGTATCATCAGCAAACAGACTGATCTTGCTCTTGATGTCCCATGATATGTCTGCAATGAATATCCCAAACAACACTGGTCCCAACACCGGGCCCTGTGGAACACCGCTCATCACTGCCCTTGGTGTGAGAGCTCCCCACCCACCACCCTCTGTCGCCTTCCCTGAAGCCAGTTTCCTACCCATCTCACCAGTTTTGCACCCGCCCCTGTGCCTACTAACTTCCTTCCCAGCCTTCCATGTGGCACCGAGTCGAATGCCTTACTGAAATCCAGATACAGGACATCCACTGCATGGCTCCTGTACAGTTGCCTAGTTACCCAGTCATAGAACTTGACCAGGGTGGTTTGGCAGGATCTGCCATGTATGAAGCCATGCTGTCTGCTGTCATGTAGTCCTTCGGCCTCTAGGAGGGCCACCAGCCTCTCCTTCAGGATAGTCTCCATTAGCTTACCCATGATGGATGTGAGGCTCACTGGTCTGTAGTTTCCCGGTTCATCCTTGGGGCCACTCTTGTGGAGGGGCACCACATGAGCCATCCTCCAGTCCTGAGGTACACACCCCAAATGTAGTGAGGCATTAAATAGGTCTGCTAAAGGTCCTGCAAGGACCTCTGCCAACTCCTTCAGTACCCTGGGCTGGATGCCATCTCAGCCTGGTGCCTTGTCCACCCTCAGTGCCTTCAAACCCTCTCGAACTGTGCCCTCCATGATTTCTCCATCTGTCACCACTTCCCCTCTGCTTCTGCCATTTCTCCCACCTTGGGTGTCACCCTCCTCTTCTCTTTAGTAAATACTGAGCAGAAGTACTCATTTAGTGCTTCTACCTTATCGCACCCTGCTTCCACCCAACCCCCCTCCTTTCTAATCCTTACTATGTGGTCCTTACAGCTCCTTTTCTCCCTGATGTACTTAAAGAAGTCCTTCTCTCCTTCTTAATGCCTTGTGCCAGCCTGAGTTCCGTAGATGCTTTGGCTCCCCTTACTGCCCTTGTCACCTCCTTCAATTCTGTCAAGTGCTCCTCCCTGTCCTCCCCCTCCCTGTTTTCTTGTACTTCCTAAAGGCAGCTCTTTTCCTCCTTACCTTTTCCATGACCTCCTTGCTCAACCAGCTTGGTTTCTTAGCCCTAGCCTTCTTGCTCTGGGCTTTGCAGCAGGTTTTGGTTGCCTCCACTATCCTCAGCTTTATGAGCTCCCACCTCTGGTTAGTGTCCATACTAGATTGAATTATGGCCAGATACCCTTTTACCACTTCCCCCATCCTCCCAAAGTCGGCCCTCCTGAAGTCCAGCACTCTTGTGCCAGATTCCACTCCTTCCTTGCCCACATCCAATGTGAGCCATACTGAGTGGTGGTCACTCTCTGACAGCGGTTCCTCCACTGTAAGTTCTCTCACAAAGTCCCCATTTGCTAGCACAAGGTCAAGGGTATTCCCTAACCTGGTTGGTTCACTGACCATTTGCAGCAGGAAGGTGTCCTGGAAGGCATCCAGCAGTACCTGCTCCCTTCTGTTCCTGGTTGTTGTGGTGCTCCAGTCCACTCCTGGCATGTTGAAGTCCCCCACAATCACCACACTACCCTTTGCAGAAAAAATTTGAATTTCCATTGAAAAGTCTGTAAACCGCTTTGTGGACTTGAGAAAAAAAAGTTCAGTTGCATTTTAAAAATCATTCCCACAGCTCGAGGAGCCATGAGGCGAGAGAAAGAGAGTTTGCCCCTTGTCATTAGTATGGCGTCAAGTGATTAGTCCATTCTGTGAACCCCCCACCTCCAAGCTGGAATCTGTGCTGGACTGTGCATTTGCTCATTGTGAAGTGTTGGAGAGAGTTTTTGAGGCAGCAAGGCCTGGAAGTTTGGAACGTTTGAGACTCTGTGGATTATCAGAAAATCGGAAGATTTTTGGGCAACCCGTTGGGCAATTTCCGCTGAAAACAAAGGAACATTTATTCTGGTTGCAAGTTTTGTGTACTGCCTGTTTTTTTTTTTGTTTGTTTTTTTTTTCATTTCAAAGTTTATTCGCTACATTTTCCACATTACAGGAGGCAGTAATGAACATTTTGACATAAGATCTAAGGCAAAGTCATACTGCCCCCAACCTTCCCCTCCCTGGCACAGCAGTTCATTCTAACACTGTTATCACCCACTAACTACCTTTACCAAGAATAATTAAGGTGGTAACCTCGACTACACATTACTTCATAGCCATCATAATTAGAGTGTGAAGGGGATCCCAGATAACCTTAAACCTATGTAATCTGTTTTGAAGGCTAGCAATAGCCTTCTCTATACGTATATTTGCTAAAATCTCATTGAGCCACTCCTCATATGTTGGACAGGTCCCTTCCTTCCAATGTCTAAGAATGATTTTTTTGGCTGAGAGCGCAACCATGGATATATGAAATCTCCAGATTTTAACCTTTATGGAAGACAAATCCCCCAACAGGTAAATATCCGGTGTAAAATAGTCTTGTAAACCCAATAAAGGATCCAGGTTGGTTTTTATATGCTCCCATGATAAGGCTATCTGGGGACACGACCAGAATAGATGAAAAAGTGACCCTGTGTCCTGGGAACACTAATTACACCTATCAGTATCAAGAAGGCCCCATTTCACCAGTTTAGTTGGGGTATAGTACAAATTATGCAGGATGTGAAACTGCATGAGACATAATCTATCTTGGGATACATATTTATGACAATACATCCAGAGGATGGACCATTTAAAAGTATATTGGGGAAAAAATGAAACCCAAAAGTTAGTGGGGCCACTACTGCATCCAAACTGCCATCAGAACAACACTCGATAAATCTTAGAAATCACACCTGAGGAGATGAGAAAAGGAGAAAGTTCACATACCAATGCAAAGGCTGCTGGAAGGGGTGGAGTGTCCCCAAGAACCGTGGTTAATAAGTGCCTCAATTGAAACACTTTAAAATCCTGAGACTCCGGAATTTTGAACTTGTAAATGAACTGAGAAAATGAGAGCCACTCTCCAACTTCATCCAAAAATGAGGATACTATCCCCTCTCCTAAATGAGGTAACCAGGAATGGGAAAGTTTCTGTTTGTTTATGGTGAAAGCTGGGGAATTCCAAATGGATTGAGCGAGATCTTTACTTTGATTGTAACGCAGAAAGGAGCACAATTGCGGATGTACTCTTAGCGAAGTCATGATGGTGGGACATTTGTTAATATTTTGCAACTGAGAAATTTTTAGATAGAGCATAGTCAGAGGGTCCATGTTCATAGACTGGATAAAATCTAGTTCAATCTTGAGCCAAGCCAGGTTCATGTTATCCGGGCCTGGTCTTACCCATCTCAGGTATTTAGCCAAATGACTAGCCCAGTAGTAGATGGGCAAGTAAGGAATCCGCAGCCCCTCGCATTTTTGGGTGCTGCTAGTTTGTGGTATGCCAGCCTAGAGGCCTTCCTCGACCATATAAACTTGGTAAAGAGTTTATGCGTTTTCTGAAACCAACTTAAGGGGACAAGTGAGTTAAGATGCGACAGAGGGTAAAATAAACAGGGAAACACATTCATCTTAATTATATTAATACGGCCCTATAAAGATAATGGGAGTTTATCCCATCTCTCTAGCTCTTGAGTGATCCCCTGCAAAAGAGGGTCCAGATTTTCTTTAAACCACAAAGAAGGATTACGCGTTAGTTTTATACCTAAATATTTAATAGCCCGGGATGACCAGCATAGTCCCAGAGAGATAATGCGGGTCTTGAAAACTTTATGGTTAAGAGGGAAAAAGGATGTCTTATTGGGATTTAACTTGTAATTCAAGAA
Organism: Neoceratodus forsteri; assembly: GCA_016271365.2. Classification (NCBI taxonomy): domain Eukaryota; kingdom Metazoa; phylum Chordata; order Ceratodontiformes; family Ceratodontidae; genus Neoceratodus; species Neoceratodus forsteri. The sequence goes on along the minus strand of JADMNL010000022.1, from coordinate 628,659,389 downwards.
ACTACTAAATCTATTAACCTCCCTTAACATGTTCGGGATAGAAATTACCAGATTAGCCAAATGTAAGAGGAGTTCATCAGCGTACGCTGTTATTTTCACTACCTCATTCTTAATGGGAATACCTTGTATTCCTTCATTATTCAGAATATGTTGAATAAGGGGTTCCAGATAAAGATTTAAAAGTAATGGAGAGAGTGGGCATCCCTGCCTCGTACCTGACCACAGCGTAAAAGACTTGGAGAAGGTCCCATTCCCTGAAATCCTCACTGTAGGAGACCAGTAAATTGCCCTGATCCAATCTATAAACATGGATGGGAATCCAAAAGCCTTAAGGGCTTCAAATAGAAAAGTCCAATTAATCCTATCTAATGCCTTCTCGGCGTCCAGGGAGACCAACCCCACAGGATATATGGCATCCCTGGACTCAGAGAAGACATGCGAGAGGGTACGCAGGTGATCTGAAGATGCACGTCCTCTCATAAATCCCACTTGAGACATACCCATGAGATCCGGGAGAGCCAGGGTTGGTCTATCCGCCAATATCTTCAAGAGAATTTTAACATCTTGATTCAGCAAAGATATTGGTCTATAGCTCTGAACCAATTCTGGGTTCTTGTCCGGTTTAGGTAACAAAACTATCAATGCTTCAAACAAATGAGCATCTGCCGTCTCTCCAGAAAAAACACGCAAGTAGGGACGATGCAACACAGGTAGTAATTGTTCCCTGAAAACTTTATAAAATAAGGTAGAATACCCATCTGGACCCGGGACTTTACCCAGAGGCAAGTTCTTTATAACAGCAGCTATTTCTTCCTGTGATAAAGGGGAAGATATGAATTTCTTTTGAGAGTTAGATAGTAATGGAAGATGTGCTTCCCTGAGATACTCCTCCAGTTTTTGAATGGGTGGAGGACTATCCATATCCCTATATGATTGCTTATAAAAAGTAGCAAACTCCTGGACTATCTCTGAGGGGGATACCTTCAGGGTCCCATCTGACTGTGACCTTATTGGGGTATAAATCTTGCTGACTCTTGTTGTTTTAAAAGTAAAGCCAACAGGTGCCCCGCTTTTTCTCCTTGATCTGTACAACTGACCTTTGTGCAGATTATAGCCAGCTCTGCCTTTTCTCTTAACATTCTCAAATATTTATCTTTATATGTTAATAGCTTCTGTGACTCCTCTTGAGAATTTTTTTCTGGGTGTATATTTTCTAATGCCTGTATCTGAGACAATAAGGACAATAACTCTGTTTCCTGTGCCCTCTTCATCTTTGTAGCTAGACTAATGAGAATGCCCCTTATATAAGCCTTGAAGGCTCCCCATAAAATATCCAGCCTTGCACTGTCTATTGGGTTGGTGGAAAAGGAACACTCTATCTGCTCTTTCACCAATCCTCGATACTTTTCATCTTTTAGTAATTGCTCATTTAATTTCCATCTGGTCTCTCTTTTGGCAATGTTAAGGAAAGCCAGATTACCCAGGACTAAGGAATGATCCTATATTGGACCCGGTTGGATCGAGGTGGACAAAACCCCCGGCAAGAGCTCGTGAGAAACTAACAGGTAGTCAATGCAAGATTGCGTGCCATGTACTGGTGAGCAATAAGTATATTCCCTAATATTAGGATGTGTGACTCTCCAGACATCGCACAACCCACACTGATCCATCATTTCCTTAAAGGCCCTGTGCCCTGGGGCCAGTCCCCTCAACCCAATGCTTGATCTATCCAAATTCGGATCAGAGACCAAATTAAAGTCTCCCCCTAAGATAATTGGAATAGGGATTATATGAAGGATCGCAGAGATCAGTTTCATGAAAAATGAGGGATCATCGTGCTGTACAGTATATCTGACACAGTTCATTTTGCTTCATAGCACAGAGTGGTCATCCAGCCAGTGTACTGGAGGGGTGTGGGCCAGCAGCTGTGGAGGATGTGGAGGACTCACCATGGGTGGTGCTATCAACATCAGGCCTGGGGGTTGCACATGGACCCTGGGTGGCAGAGCAACGTATAGGTGCATGTGGCTGTGGCACACAACCAATGGTGAGCTCCATCAGTGTCTATGGGGACACTGATGACGATGATGATGATGATGATGATGATAATGTCGTCAACAATGCCATACAACTGGAGGATGCACAGGTCAAGGACATCATCTCTGGACCCGTAATCTCCTTCACTGTCACCAGTGACCATGGAAGGGGTGACTCTGAGACTGAGGATGAGCTGCCAGCGAGGAGCACTGTTGACAGGGACAGTGGGTCAGGACATGCAGGGCCCACACACATGGATGCAGGGCTAGCGAGGGGAGCAAAGCCCATGTTGACATTGAACAGCAGCATGCTGTTGCGCATGCCGATGACCAGCATGCACCAGTGGACCTGGGCTGATGGCCACAGGGTGCAGCACAGGCCCTGGTGCAGACACAGTCCCATTCTAGGACAACACAGTGGCATCAGCGACAGCATCCACCACCACGACAGCTACTACAGACCTCTCAGCAGCCCCAGTGACCCCAACAGCTGCCACCCCCCACCACCCACAGGCAGGGTGTCCCCCACAGGATAGGATAGTGAGGGTGCATGACCTGTGCTCTAGGCTGCACTGGAGTCCTAGTATGCCACACAGCAGGACCTGCACAACTTCTGCAGGGAGATACACCATGAACTGGCACAGTTTTTATTTTTTATTTTGGTTTTTGTTGACCGGCTAAGTGCACTACACAAATCCTACCTATTTTCAGGCACAACCCAGGAGAGGGGGATGCAGATGAATGCCAACTGACCTTGAACCAGATTAAGCTGTTGGTGGTATTTTTAGTGAATAAGGGAAACTTGGCCAGGACACTGTGGAAATTCCCCTACTCTTTTTGATAAGTGCCATGGTATCTTTAACATACACCTGAACTACCACCAATCCAGGCAGATGGGACCTCGGTTTAACGTCTCATCTGAAAGACAGCACTTCAGAAGTGCAGCACCCATCTCATGTTGCACTACAGTGTCAGTACTGGGATATTAACCCAAGTGCCAGATGTGGGAACTGAACCCATAGCCCTTTGATCTTCTGGCCTCAGAGGTGAGTGTGCTACCTACTGAGCCACTGACACTGCAGTGTGGGAGACAACTGGGGTGGTCATGCTCCATGCCGAGGAGTGAATGACATGGATCCTTGGCACTGTCAAGTGGGGCTTTTGGGACCTCATGGCAGCAGTGCATGCCCATGCAGAGATGATGCGTGCCACAATCATGGCTGGTTGGCAGGGTGCTGCCATCACACCGCCAGTAAGTTCAGTGCTATTCCCCAGTGTACAGCCCATGCACGGGGTGTGGGCACTGGGTCCTCCACTCCCACATCACAGTCCTCTCTGGGCCAGGCACGGTGATGTGGCCACCACCCTCCATGGCTGGTGCAGTGTCCAGCCATGCTTGTGGGTGTGCTGCTGTCCATACCTCCCCACAGTCCTCATGACCTGTGTCCTCAACACAGAGCACTCCAACCTCCATGTCCTGCAGACATGGTGGATGCCGTGAGCATGGTGGCAGGCACCAGCGATAGACTGGGCTAGCCTGGCCTGCAGCTACTTGGGTCACACACACACACACACACACACACACGCACACACACACACACACACTCACTTATACACACAACGTCAACCACACGCACGGTCCCTCACCCACACATAGGCACATAACACCCACAGTACCCCACCTGCCAGTCTACCCCCACAGTCCCACGTCATGCACACACCACATTCCTCAGCCATCCAACCATGTGTGCCATGCACTGCACACTGCCACACACATACACATCACATGTGTACTGTTATACTGCATGCCAGTCCTGGTGTTTGCACTGTTATCACTGTTCTGCACTGTACATATTTTTCACATATATTAAAGGCACTGTTAATGACTTGTTGTTTGTCTGTGTTGTGTTCACTCACCTTCCCATCCAGGCTAGTGTGTCCACTATGCTGCTGCAGTGCTCCAGAGCTCTGCGGGCCATTTGGGGGTCTTTTCTCTCAAGTTGCTCTACTATCCCCTGGATCTCTGCCTCTGTGTCACTATCTGACTGTACCTCAGGTTCGGGTGCATGTATACCATGGTTTAGAGCCATGTTGTGCAGCATGCAACACGCTAGGAGTATACAGCATACCTTCTGAGGGCTATACTGTAGGGCACCACCCGAATGGTCTAGGCAGCAGAAATGCATCTTCAGCATGCCAAAGACCCTCTCTATGATGTTTCTTGTGGTGGTGTGTGCCTCATTATACCTCTCCAAAGCCACTGTTGCTGGCCACAGTACTGGTGTAAACAGCCAGGCTCTCAGGGGATAGGCACTGTACCTTGTGAACATATGTATACAAGTTAGCTGCAGTGTCCTGCTGTCTGAGCATTGCACGTCTGTCATGTGTTTTGCTTTCCCATTGCCCCTGCTCCACCCTCCACCCTGTCTACACTTGCTTGGCACTGTTCCCACTGTGGTGTTTGCATGTCGTGGCTGCAGATACTCACCGACAAGGTGCCCACTGAGTAGTCTGCCCTCCTTGAAGGCCTGGCACAGCCTTGATTGGTGCATCATGGGCATTGCCATGGTACTGTGCAAAGACATTGCTGATGCGCCCTGTCGCATAACACACCATCTGGCAACTGATGGAGTGGAACCCCTTCCTGTTGACATATAATTCATCTGCCATCACCAGGCACTGCATGGATGGCAACATGAGTGCAGTCAATGGCACCAAGTACTGCTGGTAGGTGCACAACTCAATAGAATTGCTGCATGGTTGCTCTGCGCTCAGCTGCCATGCTGGGAAATACTATGAATTTGGCAGCATGTGGCAGGAAGGCATCTAGGAACTGGGTCAGGAGGAGCGAGGTGGCAGACTGCGATACCCCAATGGTGTCTTCCACTGGGGTTTGGAATGTCCCAGTGGCTAGAAAGCACATCGCTGTTGTCACCTTCTCTTCCATTGACATGGCATGGCTGCATCTGGTGTTGGGCTGCAGCTGCTCATGCAGGAGTTTGCATATCTGCCTCAACATGTTCCTGTTCATCATGTACCTGCCAATGGTTTGCTCATCAAGCAGGGACTCAAAGAAGACTCTGGGCTGGTACAACCTGTGTGTAGCATATCTCCTCCTTGGCCTGGGGTGTGGGCCATGGTGGGCCTGGTCACTCTCCTCCTCCTACACTACTTCCTCCATGAGGTGCATCAGCACAGCTTTTGTAAAAAACGCCATGTTGGGTTCCTGTCCTGGCCACACACACTCTCTGTGGATTGCCCTGGGATAAGACTTGTCTTTTATATGCAGTAACTAGCACCATGCTACGTGTCATGCAATGTGGCCTTGCACTGCGCTAAACCTTTGAATATGCTGTTGCACCTGTATTCAGGTTCTTGCCTCTCACTTTGCCCCTTGCATACATTAACTTTTTGTGCCGCTGCTAACGCATTGTGCTGACACTATCTCTTGCTTTGCATATTATGAACCTGCTCTAACCCGGCGCTATCCCAGCACAAACTGTTTGTACATGGCACAAACCTTTGAATATCCAGGCCTGTGTGTTTTAGGACTGGCCATCCTAGGACACTCATATTATAATCTAAATAGATACTTTGATGTTGAAAACATGGGAAAGTGCAATTGTTCTTATAGGGCATCAATAGATGCATTACATATCCTTTTTGACCGTGTGTTGGGAAAATCCCAGAAAAAGATGTCTCTACCCACTATTATCAGCACATTATTTAGACCATGGTATACATAGTAAAGCCTATATATTACAGTTAAATAAAATAAAAATCATGTATGGGGTTGCAAAGTTATTTAGCTCTTGTAAGGTGTAAACTGGGTCTTTTAATGTTTCTTTGAATTTTTTTCAGTATTTGCTTGTATAATTTATGTGCCTGTATTTTTGTGTATGAGCATGTATTCATTTGTTTGGATATATTGTACAAGATATATGAAATGTAACAAATAAATCATGATTTTATACATTTTCCCTAAATAAAAATAACCAAACTGAAAAAAACCTGTGTGGCCTCTCTCCTTCACCTTCTACTCTGAACACTGAGCAGAAGTATTCTTTTTAAGATGTCTGCCTTTTCTTGGTACAGCACCCCTCCATACAGTTGCTCCCCCTTTTAACTGTACAATCCCTCCCTTTTTCTTCCTTTCTCACTAACATACCCCAAATCTATCTTGTCCACTTTTGATACCACATGAGCTATTCTTGTCTCACATTGCAACTTTGCGTTCCTTACCGCTTTCCCTGCCGCTCTCTGTTTCCCCTGTTACGCTTCCATATCCCCCACCCCGAGTCTCCATATATCCTATGAATGCTACTCTTTCAGCCTTTACCTTTTTCACCATCTCATTCAAAAACATTAGCAGTCTCATCTTCCTTTTGCTTTCTTGCTTTCTAGCTTGACACTGAGGTTTGTTGCCTTCACTATGCCCTCTTTTAGTTTGATTCACTTTTCCTCCACCCCCCTCAGGTCATCTCCCTCTGCCAGGTCATTCCTGAGGCATTCAACAATCTTTCTACCATTAACCCTTCCGAGGGACAGGACCCTCGCCTTTGTGCAGTTGGAGTCTGCCACTGTTCTTATGTTGAACTGCACTGTACAATGATCACTGGTGCCCCAGACAGCTTCCAACATCGATATCTTCAAAACTGTCCCTGCTGGTAAGAACCAAGTCCAGGATTGCACCATCACAAGTGGGTTCACTGACTTCTTGCTTGAAGAATGCCCCTTTCAGGGAGTCCAGGATGTCCCTGCTCCTAGCTGACACTACAGCAGAAAAGCTCCAAACTACATCTGCCTGATTGAAGTCCTCCTCCAGCAACACTTACTACTCTTCAGCCATTTTGCCCATTGCTTCTAATATTTCTTATCTAAGTCCTCCCAAGTCAGAGGCCAGTAGATCACTCCTGTCCGAATACAGGCTGTGTTTCTTGACTCAAGGGTGACACATCACCTTGGTTACCCCCCTCTGAATTCCTTGTACCTCCATTGCTTTTATGTTTTCATAGATACATAGATACATAGACAGTGTCAGCAGATAAGGGTCTATGGCCCACCTAGTCTGCCCATTTGAGCTTGTAAGTTCAGTTTGTTTTCCTAGAAGTCTATTTCCCCTTACCCCTGACCTCTAGAATTCCTTTATGTCTATCCCATGCATTCTTAAATCCTGTGATTGTTTCAGCCCCCACCACTTCCTCTGGCAGGGTGTTCCACTTGTCCACCACCCATTCTGTGAAGAAATTCTTTCTCATGTTTCCTCTGAATCGTCCTCCTCCAACTTCAACCCATGCCCTCTAGTCCTGAAACATCTTTTTCGCTTAAAAATAGTGTTTTCCTGCACCCTGTTCCTCCCTGTAAGATACTTGTATGTCTCTATCATATCCCCTCTCTCCCTCCTCTCCTCCAGGGAGTAGTACATGTTCAGTTCCTTCAACCTGTCTTCATAGGATTTGTGATGCAACCCATGCACCATCTTTGTTGCCCTCCTCTGAACCTTCTCTACCCTGTCTATGTCCTTACGTAGGTATGGTCTCCAGAACTGTACACTGTACTCCAGGTGGGGCCTCACTAGTGTCTTGTATAGTGGAATTATGACTCCCTTTTCCTGCTGGTGATGCCCCTGCCTATACATCCCAGCATCCTATTTGCTTTACCTGATGCCTTGTCACACTGTTTCCCTACCTTGAGGTCATCAGAGATGACAACCCCAAGATCCCTTTCCTGCTTGGTGCATGCTATATCCTCACCCCCAACTGATATATTGTGCCAGGTTTTGTGCCCATATGCATTATCTTGCACTCTTTGCATTGAATTTCAACTGCCAAACCCTTGACCATTCTTCAAGTTTCTGCAGGTCCCTTCTCATTCTGTCTACACCCTCTGGTGTGTCTACTCTGTTACAGAGCTTTGTGTCATCAGCGAACAGTGAAATTCTGCCTTCTATATCCTGTGCAATGTCACTGATGAAGATGTTGAATAGGACCGGTCCCAGCACTGATCCCTGTGGTACCCCACTGGTCACTCTTCCCTCTGTGGAGTGACAGCCATTTACCACCACCCTCTGTGTCCTGCCACCCAGCCAGTTACCTACCCACCACACTACTGTCCTGCCCACACCCATATTCCCCAGTTTGAGTAATAGTCTTCTATGTGGCACAGTGTCAAAGGCCTTGCTGAAGTCCAGATAGGCCATGTCCACTGCCCTCCCCTGATCCACCTCCCTAGTCACCCAGTCAAAAAATTCAATGAGGTTGGTCTGACATGACCTCCCCCTGGTGAAACCATGCTGCCTTGGGTCCTGTAGTCCATTGACAACCAGATGTTCCACCAATCTCTCCTTCAGTAGTGCTTCCATGATCTTTCCCACTACCGAGGTGAGGCTGACTGGTCTGTAGTTCCTGCTTCCTCTTGTTCCCACTTTTGTATAAGGGACTACATCTGCTGTCCTCCAGTCTTTGGTACCTCCCTGTTTCCAGTGATTGGCTGAACAGGATAGCCAGAAGTTCAGCCACCACCTCTCTTAGTTCTTTAAGGACCCTGGGGTACACCCCATCTGGCCCCATTGCTTTGTCAACTCTTATTACTTCCAGTTCCTTCAGGGACCCTTTCTCGTAAAGGGACTTGTGTCCATTTCTGCACCATTCTCCCCTTGTACTCCCTTCAGACCCATTACCCCCTTTTCCTTAGTAAAGACTGAGCAGAAATACCTGTTCAATATGTCAGCTTTACTGTTGTCATCCTCCACGCTGCTCCCATCCTCCCCTTCAGTCTAACTATCCTCCCTTTGTCCTTCTTTTTCCTTATGTACCTGTAAAGGTTTTGTCCCCTTTAACCACTGATTTTGCAATGTGTTCTTCTGTCTGAGCTTTGGCTTCCTTACTGACTTCCCTGCCTCCTTGGTTTCTCCTGGTACTTCTCCTATCCCCTTCTGCCTGTGTCTTTTGTATTGCCTGAATGCAGTCTTTTGGCTTTCACTTTCTTTGCTACCTCTTTGAAAACCATAATGGTCTCCTCTTTCTTTTCCTCTTGCTAACCTGCTTAATGCATAATTCTGTTGTTCTTATAATCCCCATTTTAAATACTGCCCACTGTTCCTCAATCCCTGATTCCTGTCCCATTCCCCTTAATGCCTCTTTCAAGCATCTCCCCATTTTCCCAAAGTCTGCCCCCCTTAAATCCAGGATACGTGTTTTTGTGTGGTTTTCCTTCACATAAAGCACCACTCCCCCTCTTTTCTTCCCTACCCTGTCTCTTCTGAACATTGTATAGCCTGGTATGACCATGTCCCAGCCATATTTGTCAGTACATGGTGATTCAGTAATGTACACATTATTCTGGTCTGCCTCTGCTATGACAGCCTCTAGGTCTGGGATCTTATTTCCCAGACTCTAGCATTGACATACATGGCTTTCCAAATTTTATTAGCTCTCTTCTTGTCACTTTCTCTTTCCTCTATTGGTTCCTCTTTCTCTCTTTTCTCATTTGACTGCTTCTTCCCCCTTCTGCCTTTGCAACTCCACAGCTTCCTTGAATAACTTGCATCCTGGAAGGACCTTCTCACCTTGGGATCTCCCTACTCTTTATTTTGGCCTGGGTTGGGCCACTTCCTGCCTCCCCCATTTCTTCCATCACCCCCTTGGCTAGTTTAAATGTTCATCAAAGTAACATTTAAACTGTACACTGAGGGTTATGCTCCCAACCTGGATAGAAGCAGGCCATCACTTTGGTATAGGCTCTTTTCCTTTCAGATTGGCCCACAGTCCCCAATGTAGCCATACCTCTCCTTCCTGCACAATTCCTTCTACCATTACTTGAAGGCCTTAGTGCACAGCTCCCTCTCCATGCCCATATAGTACAGGATGCATTTACCGCTCGCATTTTAAAAAGATTGGAAATACAGGATCAACCAAATAAATTATCTAACTTTACCAAAAAATGGAATTTACACGCAGAACTGACTGTGGCAATTCATCTTTATGTGAAATGCCCTTATCAAGTTAATGCATAGCAGACGTAGTGACTCTGACCAGAGTTTGTTATCACCACCCAGTGCAGAGTGTAGTGTTTCCATTAACCTGGTAGTGGCCTTTTTTAACAATATATGTTTTGGAATGAAAACCTTTGTTAAGGATATTAGTGACAGCATACTCATAAACTCTGCTTTCTCTATGTCCACTTCTGTTTCAGCGGATCAGAAGGTCAGTGCTGTGGGCATCTAATTTACAAATGAAGAGTAAGATGAAAAATTCTCATTCACTCTAAGAGTTGTTCAAGAGATTCCTCAAACACTATTGGTTTCTCCTCTTCCTCATCTTCTTCCTCTTCCTCTTCCTCTCTAATTTCCTGTACAGAGTATAGGGGTTTAGGAGTTGGAGGCAATCAAAGGTTTGTAATTCTGATAGCTCAGTAAATAAATAAATAAATAAATAAATCATAGCAGCAGGGTTTCTCATGGCTGGAATGGACTGTAAAATATGTCACTTCCTTTTATACTTTTACTGTATGTCTTCTACTGAGAAATTCAGCTGTTCTGGTAGTGGCGGCTCCTGATCTTTTTTTGTGGGGTGGGGGGCACCATTTGTTTCCCTTGTGTTTTTTTCTTTTCTGAAATTGTAGTGAACAGTTGTTCAGAATGCATTTCATTTTTCTTACTATCTGCTTTGTCAGAGCTCCACCTGCCGGATGTTCTCTGCTCTTTATTGGAATCCATTGGTGGCTTTACAGAATTCCTGTCACTTTTGATTGAGCCAGCTGTTTGCAGAATTTTTCAGTCTCCTTTGAAGTCAGGGATCCCCTGCAAAGGTTAGAGGTCTACTGATACATGCTTTCCACCATCAGGGATAACCATCTCCATGATGTTATTTATTTTTTTTGTCCAGATATGGTTCCAGTCCCCGGCCCACCCACTGCTTCCCACATCTCCAGGTTCCCCCAACCTGGATGGGACTGCCGAGTGGGTGACTCCTCCATAGAAACTCGGGTCATGAAGCCCTGGCTTGCCCCCCAGGGCAGGGTCGTGGGCGCGGGACACCCCCAGTGGAATTCAACCTGAGTGGGAAGTGGTGGCTGAGGCAGAGGCCATCATTAGCAGCTGATATTTTGTCCTGGTGTGTTTTTCCCCCTGGGGTGGGGACATGCAATGATGCCAGCATCTGCCCTGCCCCCGATGTGTGTTGTGCTGGCCATACAGGACCCCCTGGCTCCACCAGGGGTCCTCATTGTGTTGTACACTCCTCCCCCTCCTCCTAGAGAAGGAGAGCAGTCCATGGGATGCTCAATCACTCTCCCTCCAGCTGGCCCTCAGACTCCTGAGTCCATCCCCGAACTCTGGATGTTGATGGCTTGGATGCCTTGCCGCTGTGCTGGCAGGCCAGTAACCTCTCCACTATGTAATTACATTGTACTGGAGAGCACTGTAAGGACACCAATGTGGACTCTCAAGCTGATAAAAACTCCCTTTTTGCTGACCTTTTCTTTTCAGTTTTGGGGCAAAAATTCTAATTACAATTCATGATATCATGGCCCATGTCCAGAAAATCAAAGCACAACCTGTGGCAATCTGCCTTTGTCTAAAACATGTGACAGGATTGTCACTTTTTAAATTCTGTTGGACTGTTGTCTTTTTGGACCATTCAATCATACCAACTTGACAAAAGAAACACCAAATTTAGAAAATGCTAATCAATTGAAATAATAAAAATTATTTTTAACAAGATTTTTTTGTTCTATTATTTAAAAAAAAATCAAATTGGAGCCCCTTAAACTAAACAAATGCAGACTATCTGAAAACAATAAAAAAATAATTCTTAATCAGTTTAAACAAGTTTTTGGCAAATACTTAGCCAGAAGTATTGGAACAGGTCTTTGGGGTGACTGTACTGTTCAGCGGAGAAATAAATCTGCAGTTAGAACACTAGCGGGAGTGTGGCAACAGCACAGAGTTTGAATTTAAAAGATTCCAAGTTCCATTTATAGGGCAACGACTCAGGAATGAGGTGATTTAAAAATTGTATGACATCACTAGCAAACACGTGTTGCTAGAGTATCTCATTTTCACTAGGATCTTGTATGTACCCATTTGTACAATGTATTTACCCAAGAAAGTTCAGCTGCAATGCCACATCTTGCCATTCTATAGGTTTTACATTTACTTGTTACAGTGCCTTTTACTCAGGGTAGCCTAACTGAAATGCAATATCTTATTTTCAGTGATGTCCTGCTTTTACCAATTTTCAATGAAACTAATGTTGTGTAAATAAAATTCCTCCAGTAAAATTACTGCAATGGTCAGAATTTTGCTTCAATTAAATTGTTGGCTGCACTTTGACAACTTTTGCGAAACGTTAGCATCAATGTACAGTATGAATTGTAGATTAATGTCATAAACCGTGGAACAAAATTCCATGGAAATGATCACTGAACTGCAGATTGATTGCATGTACTGTGGACTGATGTATTAAAATGTAGTATAGAATTCCACAGAACTGTCATTCCGCAGTTAATGTACATTATTCAGCAATTCAACCAGAGCATTTCACAGAACTGGAAGAAAATTCACCAAACACATTCAAACAATTTAGAGTTTGGCAAAGTCAGAATTTCAGAAAATTTTCTGAAATTTGCTAAATGTTGCAAAATTTCTGCTAATTCAATATTTGCAGTTGCCACCCAGGACTACATGGAACCTGGGAATCTCTACTAAGATGCAATGTCTAATTTCAGTAAGGTACTGAGGTTATCTGTTTTTAAGCTCCATTTATTCTTGATAGCCCGTCTTAGATCTACCATCTCATTTTCAATGTGCTCCTGCTTTTATCATTTTTGAATATCCAATTGTTTAACCAGGAGTAGCACACTAAGCTGAAAGCTTGTTTACAGGTGCAACCTGGGAGCACAGGAAAGTTAAGTGACTTGCTCTGGGTCACATAGTATGCAAGTGGGGGCTATGGGATTCAAACCCAGGTCTCCAGATTTGTAGTTCAGAGCCTTAAACCACTGCACTATACTGCTTCCTTTTTATTTAAAATGTGTTGAGTGAGAAAGGCACAGTGAGCAAGGATTCATTTCCCAGTGTTCTATAAAATAACAGCAGACTTAAAAATTGTACAAGAAAAGTTTTCAACATTCAGCATAACCATTCCTTTTTGAAATAAGTGAAAAATGTAAAAGTTCTGGAATGACAAAATACTCAAGCAATTAAAAACCAAACAGAAAATAGTTCTTAGCAGAACTCTTTTTATATACGTTTTTTTTTCTTCTAACAACAGGAGGCCATTAGTAATGTCTTGCAAGTTGTAGACATCATAGCAGTACCTTTGCAGGTTGACACATTTGGAACTTATTTAGGAAAAAGGTAATGTAAGACTACAGTACAAAGCTGGCATGCTTCCTAAAGTGGTTGTAAAGGTGCGAACAGTAGACCAAGTGGCTGCTTCATGGATATCTTGGAGCGGAAGGTCCCTGAAAGCTGTGAATGATGTGAAGTATCATTGTGGAGTTGCTGCTAGGGCTCTAGAAGGTTGTTTGCTAACCTTCTCATAACAAAGTTGGATACAAGTGACTATTCAACATGATATAATCTTTTTGGCTGCTGATTTACCCTTACCAATGACTCCATAAATGACAAACAACTGGGTGCTATCAGTTATGGTGTCCTTTGTTCTGTCAAGGTAGTAGCTCAATGCCCTTTTCGCATCAAGGCAATGTCATTTTTTGTTTTTTTTTACATGTACTAGAGTGATTAGAGAAAATTACAATTAGAGATGCAAATTGATTCAAGTGTAATTCTAACATCATGTTAGGGAATAATTTCCTTGCATCCTAAGAACTGCTTTGTCCCTCAGTGTGATAACTGATAATGTAGTTTGGCTTTTTACATAAAGTTCACAATTCACTGACCCTCCTTGAAGAAATCAGTGCTATAAGGAACATTGTTTGCCATGTAACATACTTGAGATCTCCTGATGCCATTAGCCCAAAAGAAGACTACTAGCAGTGCCAGGCAGATGTTCAAATCCCATGGTGGGACTAGTTCCCTCACTAGTGGATGTGGGTGAATCAGACCAATGAAAAATGTTTTAAACACTGGTTGTGATGCCAGAGATTTCTCTTTACCTAATGATATGTAGGCTGATGCATATCCCCAGGTTTACCTTCTAGATGGAGGGACTAAGACCAAGAAACAGTTAGTGCACCACATAGTCCAGAACCATAGGCAAGCCTGCGTGTAAAGGAGAGACATTTTTATCAGTACACCATATGGACAGTCTTTTCTACTTCGAGAAATAAGTTTTACTAGTAGCTGTTTTTTTTTGGATACTTTTCAAGCCTCTAGTACCTTGTCTAAGAGGATTATTCCAAGTGTACTCTAGATCTTGAAGAACAAAACCTTCAGGCACAGTGTTTTGAGATCTGGATAAGTAGCCCTGCCCTGCAAAAGGATCAATTGATTGAATGGGATATGGGAGTTCTGAAGGACAGAAACAGTAGTAGAGAGTATCTAGGCTATCTGGCACAATCTGGTACAAGCAGAATCATTGTTGCTGACTCCCTTATCAGCTTTAGCAGAACTATTTATATTAGAGGAAATGGGGAAGATAGAGAGAATCTTGCCTTAGCAGCTTAGGAACAGTGCTTCCTTTGACACAGTCCCCTTGGAGGGTGGTCTGTAACAAGGCTCAGGTAGTTTCCTGTTCTCTGAGAAAGCAATCAGGTCTATCTCTGGAACACTCCCTCTTCTGAACACTGTGTTGACCACTCATGATTTCTCTGGCTCATTCTGCTCAGGGAGTATGGCAGGACACTGTGTTTGCCTGGCAGGGGAGCTGCAGTTGTCTTAGCATTTAGAGCATTTTCTAGGTTCTATATCTGTATTGCATGTGTGCAGAGCTGTGTGGAACTTGTACCTCCCTGTTTGTTTATGTAATACATTGGGTTGTATTTTCTGCTCACATATAAATGGTTTGACCTTGCAACAGAGAGGAGAAAGACTGCACCAAAAGGAGAACTCCCCTAAACTCTAACAGATTTATGTGTTGCATGTGCCCCTCTGAAGCTGACCCAGTTTACTGTTTTGTCTAGCAGGTGGCCTCGTCAGCCCTGTTGTGAGTACCTCAGTCAGAGGCAGTTGCTGGACAGGAGTACTTTCTCTGTGGTTGTCATTAAAAGGAACATGAAAAAAAAAGGAAGTTATATATATATATATATATATAAAAAAACAAGCATTTGTCAATGCCGAATGTTGTTGAGCTGGCATTGGCAGTGGCAGAGGTGGAGAGGCATAACACTGTGAGTTTGTTAATGTGTCCCAAAAGGTAATTTTGCACAGCGAATACACCACTGTGTGGCAGAGCTCCGGAAACACGTTTTGGGCAGGCTGTTGAAAATGGCCACTGGACTGCTGATAATGAGGTGTGCACAAATGCCAGTGGTGAAAATGTGGCATGGAAATATTGCAGATTGACAAAGTTACAAGAGTGCGTGGAAACTGCGCAATGCATGCTTGCAACACAATCATTGTCAGGACTTTCGCCACCAAATTTTCAACATAGGCATTTTAGGACCTCTGCTGTTGAACAGTATCACTGTCATTTCCTGAAAGTGTCCCAAAAAGTGATTTCGCACAGTGACCATGCAATTCTGCACCTGAAGTGCAAAAACGCATTTCAGCCAGCTGTATTGTTCATAAGGAGGTATGGAAAAATGGCAATGATGAACAGCTGGACTGAAAGTATTACAAATTCACAAAGTCAAGAGTGTGCGTGCGTGCAAACTGCGCAATGCACACTCATAAAACACTCATTTGATTGACTTTTGTCCCTAAATTTTCAACATAGGCATTTTAGGACATCTGCTAATAAATAGTGTCACTGCCATTTTCATAATGTGTCTCAAACACGGGCTTTCCGCAGCGACCGCACTATTGTGCGCCAGAACTGGGAAAACAGATTTTGGTCAGGATGTGAAAAATGACAGCTGTACTGTTCATTAAGAGGTGTAGAACAATGGCACTTTTTAAAATGTGGAGTGAAAATATAAGTTTGCGAACTTACGAGTGTGAGTACAAACTGCGCAACGCACGCTCGTAACACAGTCATTTTATGGAGTATTATCACCAAATGTTCAACACAGGCATTTTAGGACCTCTGCTCATGAACAGTGTCACTGTCATTTTTGTTATCTGTCCCGAACACTGATTTTGCACAGCGACCGCGCTATTCTGCGCCAGAAGTGTGAAAACACATTTCGGCAAGGATGTGAAAAATAACAGCTGTACGGTTCACAAGAAGGTGTGGTAAGATGCCAATTTTGAGAATGTGGCATGAAAATATTGCAAATGCACTAACTAACGAGCATGCATTGCACAGTTGCTACACACGCTCGTAAAACAGTAATTTTATGGAGTATTGTCACCAAATGTTCAACACAGGCATTTTAGGACCTCTGCTCATGAACAGTGTCACTGTCATTTTCATAACGTGTCCTAAACACTGATTTTACACTGTGACTGCGCTATTCTGTGCCGGAAGTAGGAAAACACATTTTGGGCAGGATGTGAAAAATGACAGCTGTACGGTTCACAAGAACGTGTGGTAAAATGCCAATGTTGAGAATCTGGCATGAAAGTAGTGCAAATGCACCAACTTATGAGCATGCATTGCGCAGTTGCTACGCACACTCATAAAACAGTAATTTTTTTGATTTTTCCCACCAAACTTGCAATATAGGCTTTTTGAGAGCCCCTCTCATGAATAGTTGCACTGTCATTTCGTTACTCAGTCCCGAAAGGTGATTCCGCGCAGTGACTGCGAAATCATCTTTCAGGACTGAATAACGCCATGACAGTGCAAGAATTCATGAGAAGGGGTCCCAAAAACCCCATGTTGAAAATGTGAAGCCAAAATTCGCAAAAATGCCCGAGATATGCATTAAAGTTGAAAAACCCCTATTCTTTCCATTATACAGCTTACTGGCATTTCCTCAGTTTGTGGTCGGCTTTGAAGAGTGCAGACATGTTCCCAGTCCACAGAAGATCGTCGTGTTGGACTCCACAGGTAAGTATGGGGTGAAGGGGGTGAGGGGAGGCAGGGTGCACAGTGGGTAGGTGCGGGTGGGGGAGGGAGGGAGCATCGAGACTATGAGGGACCATTTTCATTTTTCAGGGAAAAAAATGAAAAAAAAAACCATCACAGGAAAGTTTTGTTTTGCAGGGGATTTGGCACGCTGGGGTGGGATCCAAGCTTGCCACCTAACTGTTTGGGGGTGTGTCTGTAGCCAGCGAGATTGGGCACCCTTATCGGCACACAACACAGGGAGGAGAAGGAAGTAATGCCTACAGGGATTGGGCACCCCATTGGCACACAAAGCGGGGGTGTGAGCTGAGGGGGTTGGGCACCCTCAGCATTCAACATATGTGGGGGTTATGCTGATGGGGAGTGGATTCCCGTCAGCACACAAAGAAAGTGGGGGTTAACCGATATGGGATTGGGCACCCTCGAAGTCGGCAGTAGTTAGGCGGCCACCCGCTCGCTGACCATGCACATAATGGCGGTGAACACAGCAAGAAAAGGACCGCTGCTTATGACGAGCTTTGCTCAGATTTCAGCAGACATTTTCTTAGATGTGCTTGCCACATTATGTATGCATGGTGTGGCACCAGCATGCAAGCTGCTTGGTGAATGCAGAACTCACCTTCTGGTGTGTGCCCTGTATTCGCTCAACAGCGACCCCGCCTCCAAAGCTGCACTGTCCCATGATGTTGGCTGCGCAAGCACAATAACATAAAAAGAGTTAAGAATTAATGAAAAAAATAACTGCTGTTTCATTTCAATGTGGTTGGAGGAGTTGCGGATTGATAGACACTGAGGAGTCAGAATTCAGGGGCAGATGAGCCAGGACAAGAGACAAAGTTGGGATCCTGTACACAACCATCTGCAGGCTGCTGAGGCAGGCTTTGCTGGACCCTCACAGGAGAGCCAGGGACTGAACCAGCTGCTGCAGCCAAGGAGGTCCATCCCAGTCCCCCCCACAGAAGTGGCCATGGGATTTGCACTTGGCAACAAACAAGCCTACCCTCCTCGGGAGAAGGTGGGTATTTGTATAGTAGCCACATTACACTGGCCATGGCTTGGCAGTGATCCTGCTTCCCCCAGAAACTCTGTAGTGTAGCACTGTAAGAGTCATTGACTAATTTATTTAGCTTTTGTATATGATTAAATTGATTCTGTGCAGGAAAGGAGGCTATTTTTACCCAAGCCACAGCTTGACAATGATGTAACCTTGATTTTGTGGCAATCCAGCCAACCCAATGAAGGGCATCCCTACCTGAGCTGCGGCTTAGTTATGATCATGCCAGTCCCCTTTGGGCTGTGAAATACTTACCTGAGCTGTGACTCAGCAGTGATTCCACACACTGCTTCAGGAGAGGCAAGCATCCTTCCATGAGCCAGGGCTGGGTTGCATCCCTACATGAGACACAGCTCAGCAGTTCTGTGACCATGAATGTATTTGATAGAGACTGTCCCAAGGTTTGGCCCATTGAACCACTCACAGAGTCATGCCATGGCTTATGACTTGGGTACTTGGTGCTACTGCCAAAGCTGTTCCCCCACCCTTATCACCCCTTACTTTGATGGGCATGTTAGCAAGTAATTATGGTGTTCCCAATGGTCTCTCTACTGTACATCACTGTGTCCCTTACATCTAGTGAACATGCCCCTTTCCTATCTTTGTTGCATTGAATTGTATCATTTGGCAGTGTAGTGTGCTGCCTAACACTTCCCACCCTCTGGAACAGGAATACCAGCTCACAAGGCTACATTTTCAGAAACTGCTTTCAGTCATTCTACATGGCTTGGTGTCACTGTGCCTTTCAATTGGAGATGAGGACACCTGTAGACTGCTATGCATAGAACAGCACTTCCATGCATACTGGTTCTCTTGTTATTGAGGCCTATACCACCACTTTCCCTGTGCTAGTGTACTGACCTATGCACAAGTGCAGGAAGCACTTGCAATGGCTATGTGTATAGCACAAAGGGGTGTAAGTTAGAAATGTGGGGAAAAGACGTCCTTTTGAAAATTTTGCAACAAAGCATTGTGACGGTGTTTTGGTCCCTGCATGTTTTCCACCAGTGCAGAAATGCAGTATAATACATTGGAACAGAGTACTGTTAGAATTGTATGGAATTCCAGCAGTGGAAATTAGAATGGGTGGCATTTCCACTTCCAACATACATTTTGGAGTTTTCAGAAAAATCCTGCAGAATTCCATCAGTGCTTAAATTTAGGTCATAAATTAATTTCCCATGATTTACATAAAACATGGCTTCCTTCTTTGCAGTTTGCAGTAAACTAATCTTTGGTTTAAATAAACAAGATAACAATGATCTATAGTTTATGCAAACCAAAACTTTCTAATTTGCAATGAACATAAAAAAACCCACATATTACTTTTGGAACTTTGGAATTCCACTCACAACAGAATTCCACAGATTGTCATCAGAAATAGAATTTGGAAGTTCCACACAGCTCCACAAATTGTAATCATGGACTGCAATTTGCATAGTTATTGACCATATCAAGGTGGCCAGTGACAAAATGCACTATTTATCTGGATTCAGTTGGAAATGTCACAGGAATCCTATGGAAATAAATAAAGATTTCAAGTGAGATATTGTGATATAGCTGGACTTTCTGCATCTTGTCACTGGCTGACACTGAAAATGTTGCCCTTATAGGAGGATGCAAGTAGTAATAGCAGACAGTAACAGCTATTTCTTCTTTTCTGTCATCTATTTGTTGATGGTGTCTTGAAGATATTACAACAACTGCTTTTACATTTTATAACGCTACAGTTTATTATGGAGAAAAACGTAAATATCATTTCAGTAATACACCATATTTCTATAAAGATATTCTTTACTGTAGGTCAAGGCTTTCTTTCCTTCCTATGGAGAAAAAGAAACAGAGAAACAGTTACTACAAAAACATGCTTGTCAAGAAAGGTTGGTTATAAAAAAAAGTTTAAAGGTTTACATTAAAATTTCATCATATCTTAGCACAGCTCAGTTATTAAAATTATCTCTTTCAGATGAATGTGTTTTGCATTAAAGTTATTAAAAGTGTTGCATGGCATACTTTCAAACAGTCTGCTGCTGTGGGGAGACTATTCTCTTCTTTAACAATCAGTTTCTCCAAGTATTAGGCAATAACCTAATTTCTACAGTAACCATAACTCTTGAAAAACTATTATCACGCTGGTCAGTCAGTGCTGTGGTAGTGCTATCACTTACAATGCTGGTGATACAGGTACAGGAACCAGTCCAAGATATCTGGGGCTGGCAAGGGAGAGCAGGATGAAGCATCCTAGAGAACTCACACCTCCTGCTGGGAGGAAGGTCTGCAAGCCCCACTGTATTAACTTCACTTTGGTGACCAATAGTAGTCAGGCAGCTGGAGATGGCATGAATGGCTGACAGCTGGTAGTATGCAGCACACCTTGTGTGTACATGTACTTATTGATGCATAGCACATCAGTTTTCAAGGGGAGAAATAATAAGGAAAAGCCAGCTCTATGTCAGTTGGTAGCAGCAAATAACACATGGTCAGAACGGTGCAGACACCACTGCACAAGTCAGTACCATGCCCAGTGAATATGAGCATGAATCAGTGGTGAAGTGTAGAGTTACTATTACAACTCCATGCCACCATGGACCACCACTCCAGTGAAATGTTGTAAATAATTATTTTTGTTTGTTTTTGGGCTGTATTCCCTGATGCGGTGTTGACTTGTGCCATGTTGTCTGCGCTGTTTCCAACTGCATGGTATTGTCTGCCACAGACTTGATGTGCTACCAGAAAAGCCCAGGGACTGAAAGTAAAATTACACTGGCTTCTTTGGGATCCACCAACCCTGGCATGCTGCAAGGCTCCACCCATGTTAGGGACAGGACAAAAGGGGGACCCATCCTTCCCTCAGCCTTTGAAGGACTTGAGCCTGCCTTAGTTGCAGATGCTGCACAATGGACTTCAAGGAAACTGAGTAAGTCCAAGAAAAGGGTTGAATGGGCAAAGTGGCTGTCCAGCAGACAGGAGCCACTGGAGACAAGGGTGTAAGCAATAAAGCTTTTCAGGGCATTGGTTGTACTGTGATGACTGCACACCCAGGGGCATAGCAGGACACGGGGACAGGTCATATGCCTTCAGCCCCTAGATGAGCATTTGTCAAAGTGTTGCCAAGCCCAAGACTCTTATTTAAACCTCAAGTGAGGGGAGAAACCACAGTTTTGGAAGTTTTCCCCCAGATATACTGAGCTGGTCTCTGAGCCGAAGGGTAAAGTGGGGCATATATCTGAAGAAAAAAACAACCCCCCTTGACCCAGATAATCTTTGGGATTGTATCCCAGCAGAATAACTCTGTAATATTCCAGACAGAAAAATAACTTAGGAGATCAGAGCAGAATCCAGGGGAGGAAGAGTCAGGTAAAACGTTATCACAAACTGCCCCTCCCACCCTGAATGACATCCAGAACCACAGACATTAGAGGAGGAGGAAGCAGGTCCCTCCTCAAGATCTAGGGGACCTCAGAACAGGGCAGAGACGCTATGCAGATTTTTTTCAAACCCATGACTGAACCGGCAAAGAAGCACAATCTGCTCAGGTTCTGTTATTTGGGGGAGGGTTATGGGGGAAATCCCGGACAGAACATTTATCACTCATCAGCTAGTCAAGGAGATCTATATTTTTCAAGCAAAAGAACTCTATGCCCTGATGCATTCCCCAGGGGACACTATTTTTAACATTAGTTTTTAAAAACAGTCAAGTTTGGACATTTTCTGGTCTAGGTACCACAAATTGAAACATACCCCATTATGGTACTCATTTACAGCCACCCCAATCTTGAAATCTGCCTTTAAAATGATCAATCTTTCATTTAAAAATTAGGGAGTCATCATCGTAGATGTTCTCTTTTGTTTACGGCAGAAATAATAAGTGTTGTGCAGCCCAGTCACCATTTAAAATTCAGAGAATATCTGGACAGAGGGCTGGTGAATGAAGGTCCACCTACCACATAAAGAAGCTAGCCTGAAAAATCTCCCTAATTGTTTTTATCTTGGTAAGGATAGGGAGATCTTTCTTTTACCAAGGGCAGCCTATGGCTTGCTACCACTGGGACTCAAGAAGACACTTAAACTGAGCTTACAACACTGTTAGCTGTGGCCTTTGCACAGAATTAGGTAATCTCAGCACCCACTGTAAAAACTGTATGAAGTGTAATCTGTGTGAAGAGCTTGGCAGATCTGTCTATGGGCCTCACAGAGCAAGGAGGATCTCATGGATCCAATTGAATAGAAATTCTATATTAACAGGGTTCAGAGGTTGGATGCTAAACTGAATTCCTTCAGAATTCTGAGACCTCAAACCATGCACAGGGTACCTGTGCAGTACCTGAATCCCTCTCATTCTGAGTCTGAGATTGTACAAGGCAACATAATATCCCCTGACTTAAGGAACCCCCAAAAAGCCCAGTTTAAGTTCCTCTCCTCCTACCAAAACTATTGTAATGATTGAACAGGACTCAGTGAGGTCAGCAGTGCTGCCCATCACAGTACAGGAGGATCTGCCTCCCCACCCCACCCCAAGATCCCCAAACTGCCATAACTTCAAATATGTAACCAGCTGTTCAGATAGTGGAGAAAACAGCCAGACCATGTATGAGCACTGACTCACTAGGACAAGGCCTGGAGATGCACTGCAACAACTCCTTGAACTGAGAACCTTCATAAGGTTACTCAAAGGATCTTCCTTCACAGCCAATGTAAACTGAAGCTCCAAAGACAAGAATCAGTGCCACTGGAGAACAGATTTGAAGTTCTGACAGTGCCCAGAGTATAGAGAGATGGTGAAGAGGAATATGATACCTCTTCAGTGCTCCCATGTGAGCCAGGCCTTTCCTCTGGTACTGAAGGAATGCTCTAAGAAACAATACAGATGGGGAAAAAAAATAGATTGAGGGTTGGCAATGGAGGAGAAAAAGAAATCATGATAGTTTCCTGGAAGGTTTTGTAGATTTGTTACATATATTGTAGATGACAAAAGAGAGGGGGCTTGGGGCAGCTGCAAACTAAGGGTGTTGGCTGCACATTTGAGCAGGCTTAGATAGACTGGGTGGTCTGTTTCTGCTGGCTCATTCGTATGTTCGTATGTTCATATATGCAATGGGTAGTAAGTCAGGGCTCAATTTTTTAGCTGCTAACCTAAATGTGAACAGTATCTTGAATCAGACTTGAAAGCCAACTACGTACAGTGTCCTTTGTAGCCTATAACATGAAATCTGCTTTCTATAGGAAACAATGCAAAAATCACATTTGGACACAGAAAAATCACACAGATCCTGGGTCAATGGACTTTCTTACTGGTCTTTTGGAGAGGATAGATGCTCAGGAGCTGGCATATTTTTTCTTCTCATGGCTGTAAAGTAGAAATGTTTCTGGACTTGTTCCCAGGGAGTGTGCTACTATGGGATATTTGTTTTCATAATATCCACCCTAGGCTGATTAATATCTATGGCCCACAAACTAAGGTAGCATGGGCAGAACTGGTCAGGGGGTTACAGCCCTATTTATACAATGTAAAGAGAATATGGCCTGACAACTTTAATTGTAACATGACTCATCACAAATATAGGGGAGCTGATACTGTCAATATATTTCGTGACATGGACTGTCTGAAACAAAATGTTTGCCTCATCTCATTTAGTGGATGTAACTTTTGTCATTACATCTAAAGGAGAAAATATGTTTTTCAAGGAGTCTCCTTCCTTTAGGACTGCTCTGTGTTTTTTTTTTCCCACAGCTACCAATATCCTGTTCTACAAGAATTCCCATTGGCACTTCAGATCACAGACTTGTTTCAGTAACAGTGGTGGTGATGTCCAGTTATACAGGACCAGCTCTTTGGCATTTAAACACTTCCCTATTACACAACCTCATAGTAAATACAAACGGGGCAGAATTCATTAAAAATGTGAAACATTTTTTGTCAATGTTTAATTAACCTTTAGAGTGGTGGGAAACTTCAAATTTGAAATCTGGTCCTTTTTATAAACTCAGTCCCCCAAAAATTAAAACTCAGCAATACTTAAAATATTTAAATTTAAGGTATCCATTACAAAACTCCTATTCTTAACTCTAGAAACCAAATGAGATGTTTCTATCCAAATTGTTCAGATTCAGTATAACAGGATGACAGGTTTAATAAAAGAACAAAAATTCAGAACTTGGGTAAAGAAAGCAATGACCAGTCCTTTCATGGATTGCAAAAACATTTGCAAAACAAAAGCTTTTGGGCCCATGTAGGGGAAGACAATAGAATATGAAGAACAAACTCTTTGAGATATGTTCCCCATAGCGTACTATTTAGTATATCTGTTCTTCTCTTACACTAGGTGTATTAGAGCTACCCAGAATACCTGCCATGTTTGCTACTGGAACCATTAGGCTGTTCAATGCTAAACCATGTCTCCACAGTCATTGTGAACAGAGCATGAAATGTGGTTTAAGCAACAGTTCCTAAAACTATTCAGAAAAAACAAAGAAAAACACAGTGCAGGGACCAAGAGCAACCTGAATTTAAGAAAGTTAAACTTTGCACCAATAAAATAATAAATGACAGTGACCAAACATTGAACAGATGAATGAAAACATCCAAGCAACCCTCTCTTTAACAAAACCTAAAGATAAGGGGTTAGAATTCTGGGAGTCTTGCAACCATTGCAGTGCATACAGCATCCTTTAAAAAGATCCTATATTCTGGGGCACCGCACACCTAAAAAAAAACCATAGAATCTGTCAGCTGCTAAGGACCACTTGGCTTACTCATTCCATCCAATTTTCCCTGCCTATATTGTCATTGCAGACTCTATCTGACCTCTGGTTGCTCCCCCCCCCCACACTTTCCTACCAAAATTCCTGTGTGCCTATCCCATGCATGCCTGAAACTGACTTTGTTTCATTTTCATCCCAATCACCTCCACTGGAAGACTGTTTCAGTAGTCCACCACTATTTCAGTGGGGAGCTGTGTTCTTTGCTTCGTGCACCTGTGTTTGTGGAGGAGACAACACAAGTAGCAGGACTGCACTACGTGTTTTATTTCCAGAACAGGTATGCCACTGAGTGCCTAAAAAGTGCAGTCTTACCAGAAAATCTTATTGCATACACTGCTTCACTTGGTCAGTTTGTTTCTAATTTTTTTTACTGTTCACCACAGGAGGAGAGCCACTGGGACCTGAGAAGCTGGGTCAGTGGAGTGAGCTGGAGCTGTGTGTTAATATGGAGGCCATTGGATGGCTTTAAATGAGAGTTTGTTTACTCAACAGTCAGAGATAGACTGACTGGTGTAAGACGGAGAAGCTAATTGGGACTTTCTGGTAACAATTCTGAAAACATATAGAAAACATTTGTGGATCCTATGTGCATTTTGTTGAACTTTAGAGAGACAGGTGTAACAAAGGAGCAGAAGAAGTGTTCTTCTATGAGCTTTTAACAAATGTGTAGGACTTGTACTGGTCTATGTTTATGTCTTATGTTTTTATGCTCTCTATATTCTATATTTTATACCAAGCCCAGTGATCTCTAAGTTAAGTTTTAGCTAGTTGATTACTGTTGGAAACTGGAGTGGCTCATTGTAGAACTCTGTGTATTTTTTCTGCAAATCACCTTGTGTGTGTAGTTTAACAAACATAGCGCAAACTGTTAGGGCATCTAAGAGATTCAAAGTAGATATATATCCTGTAATCAGATTTTGTCCTTACTGTGGGAGCGTACATAAAGTACACATTAAAAACACATATACAAAAGGATTTTATTTTTTGTTTTCATTTTTGTGCCACTCAGACAGCTGCAATCACGTGATCTTGCACTACTTAAACTGTGCATGAACAAAGTTGGCTTTCAGATCACTTTGGCAGCCATCTATTGCGAGGGATCGGTCTCAGGTTCAGTCTCAGCTGATTGACAGATTGATAGGCTGAATGAATGCTTGAGCAAAGTTTGGCTGAATAGTTTCAGCTTGCAGCTATAGCATGTGTAGAAGCCATGAGAATAATTTCCTTTACCTAGAGAACATCAGCTTATACATTTTATCACCACAGCTGCTAAAAGTCTCACTCAGCATTTGGTTATTATCAGTGTGCATGTGTGATTTTGATTTACAAGAACAAGTATGTTTATTATCTTGTAGAGAGAATAATAGACTGGTAGCAACTTCAGCTGACATTTTGCATTTCTTATAGATATTCATAGATTATGAATACATTTATAATTGCATAATTAAACTAAAGATAAATTAATGATAAACTGATAGTTGCATACGTATCTATCCCTGTATTGAATCTCACTGCAGTAAAATTAGGGTTTTTTATTTATCTAGCTACCCACATAACTGCTTAGTGTCTGTAACATAAATTGAGGCCTTATTTTAGTATTTGTTTTTGTTCTTTTTTGTGTTATATTATTTTAGTGATTGTCAGGACTTTTGGGAAAGCAACATGCCCATATCGATTCTCTACAGAAAAGCTAAGAATTCTGCAAATGAATTTACTTAAGACTGATGCTGCAAATATGACTTTAGACAGATTGCTCAAGTACAGCATGAATCATGGGAGGTCTCTGCAGTCCATGAGGAACAGAATGAGTAAAAGGCTGATTGCTCTGGAATTAATGTACTTTGGACTGTGGTGTGTTTGTATATAGAGTGTAACAACATAAGACTGAAGCTGGAATACAAACTCCTTGCAAAATGTATTTATTGTGGACAATTTTGAACAGTGATTTGGTAAAAAATCATTTTTATTCTGGCTTGCAGCTTTTCAATTTTCTGTATTTCTACACTCTAGGATTGATTTGATTGCTAAGCACTTGTCTGGGTAGATATCACCCAGCACATTCTTAAATATTTCTAAGATATTCTGTACCACAATTTATGGTAAAAGTGTTTGCTCAGGAAACAGCAGCCACTTGTTCTACTTTTATAGTAAAAAGTATTTTGTTTTTTATTAAAATGGTACATACAAGAAAACAAGCACTTGAGGCAGAAATTGATTGTTTAAATGTTATCAATTGCCCACTGGTTAACCAGACACAGTCTAAGATAGTATCAGCTAATAATTATGAAAAGGGAACTCAGGAAGTGACTGGTTTACATTCAACCCTTTTCTCACAAAAAAGAGGAAAAAGGGAAGAGCTAAGAAAAAGTAAGGGGAAAAGTTATTGAAGTCTATAAAAACAAAACAAACTAAAATTATAGATCATTTTGAGCTGGTACAAACACAGGATGTTGAATCAAAGGTGATTATCATAGCAGACACACAAGAAAATAAAACCAGCCTGCTAGTTAAAAATGTGACCCTATGTGAGTCAAAATTACCAAAATCTCAGAAAATGTTTAATGAAAGTGATTCATTCCAAGTTCATTTGTGCAATAATGTTAGCTTCACATCTAA
Source organism: Neoceratodus forsteri (assembly GCA_016271365.2). Lineage (NCBI taxonomy): Eukaryota > Metazoa > Chordata > Ceratodontiformes > Ceratodontidae > Neoceratodus > Neoceratodus forsteri. The sequence continues at coordinate 628,631,844 of JADMNL010000022.1, read as the reverse complement.
ATTATATACAGATTGTAGAAGCAATATAAATACCAATCAGAGTAAAACTGAGAACCTGTCAGCTAATGAGGACCCACATAAATTCTATTACACTATGCCTATGTCAGCTGTGTCTTAGTCTTTTGATTTTTCACCTGAGTATTTTAGTGAAACTAATCAAAAGCCTAACCGGGAAATAGATTTAAAAAGTATAGCACAAGAGTTACAAAACACAACAAATGGATTGAAACAGTTCAATTCTCCAATTAAGGGTACCGATCCAACCAAATTTTATTCCAATTTGTTAACTGATTCTGTTATTAATTATCTATTTGCACCTAGTGAGGACATGAAAAAAATGTATGCTTAATCCCTATGCAGCTCATTTGATGATTTTGGATCAATTAGTTAATTTTAAATATGAGTGGGACACTATAAAGGAAAATATTATGATAAATGGAGGAAGACTAGATGATGTATTAAATAAAATGGAAAAGTTATTTGTACCAGAAGGCTCCCCCTCAATTCCTATGGAGGACTCTATCCAGAATTGCCCTGCCTTCCTTTCAATAAATATTCCAGTCACACCCACTAAACAGATAGCTGGCAATCAAAAAGGAAATAAACAGAAGAGAAAAAGGAAAAAGAAGACCTTAAAGGACAGACCAATAAAACAACAGAATAATAAAATAAATCAAGCCATAGGAAAGCACAAAAAAAGTTTATGTGGAAGAAATAAGTAATACTAGGAAGCAGACAACAGTGGAGCAGTTTGATAGCTTTACTGCACAGTTTAATGACATGCAAATAGATATAAATATTTCCCAAGAATCTACACATCAGAGAAACTCTCTAAAGATAGAGGACTTAGTTGCACAAATAGATAAAGTTGATTCAGAATTAAAAACTTTTAGGGAAGAATGGGCTGCCTGGAGTAAATCTAGACCTCCAGACAAACATTCTACTGAGCACAAAACAAACAGTTTGCACAAAACATCTCCTAATAGGGTTGGAAAAGAACCAGCAAATTATACCCCGCAAGGAGAGTTGTTTGATATAAATGAGTGCTATATTGTGCTTATATGGTTATAACAGTAAGGAATATGTATCCTTGAGTCCAACTAAGGACAAGATTGTGCACCTGCCTAGGACAGCAACTGGTTCCGATATAACAACAGCTCATGTAGTACAAATCAGGGAGGCAGTATAGCGCAGTGGTTTAAGGCTCTGAGCTGCAAATTTGGTGACATCACAGCAGGCCAGACCTGGGTTTGAATCCCACAACTTCCACTTACATACTGTGTGACCCTGAGCAAGTCACTTAACTTCCCTGTGTTCCCAGGATGCTCCTGTAAAAAAGCTTTCAGCTTAGTGTGCTACTCCTGGTTAAACAACTAAAAAAAAAATATATATATATATGGAGAGACAGGAATATAAATGTTGAAGAATGTGTGTTTATTTTCTATACTGCCCCAAGAACTGCAAACCAAATTTGGATAAATAATAGCGCTCTAAAAAGGTATAGATTTTCTGTAGATTTTGTGAACAGGAATCTGTTAAATGATGAATTACATGGTACTAACAAAACAATAAAATAAATAGGTATATTTGACCTAAAAGTAATTCCCATTGAGAATCGAGGGAAAATAAAGAAAGCTTTGTTCAATCTATTTATGCAAGCCCTGAAACTATCAACAAATGATTTATTAATTGTAGATGTGTATCATTGGAATGGCACATCAAAAACAGATCAAGTAGATGTGCTAATTCAAGAAGCTAGTATAGCTGATCAAATACTAGAAAAAGCTTCAATTCTAGACAGGGCAGATGTACATATCATAGACAGTGTGACGTTAAAGGAAACCAGCAAAGATAAAAAACAATGATATAAAAAAAAATGCAGATAGAGTCAGTAAAACATTTTTCTTCTATGGTTTAAGCAGGAATAAAAATTAAAATGATAGAAAATGGAAGGCAATTCTTTTGGATTTCTTAGAGCAACTTCTAAACATCGCAAAAGTAAACCAGGATGCCATCTCTGCTGCTAGGATGGGCAAGGATCCAGAGTGTGATCAAATACAGATCACAACAGAATATTTAAGTTTTACAATAAAATAATGGAAAACATAGGATTAATGGATGCTATGGGACTACACATAGTAACACCGTTTACTGAGATGGCTAATCTAGGCCCTATATACCCCCTATTAATGGAGAAAGAGATGATTGCACAAAAAAAAGATAGGCATCAGCCTACAAGTATTAAAGGAGATGTATTTATAATATACCAATTGCAAATAACTTTGACATTTTGGAATCACAAGAAAATTGACTTAAGGATGAACAGACTTTTAAGAATGAAGAGGTTGATGATGATGCCTCTCTATTCCTAACATGGCATGCATCAGGGCTGCTTGCCAAATTTGCAGAAAATGACTGGAGGGACATTATAAATAAGCACTATATTATTTGCCTACAGGAAACCTGGCATACAGCTGATTCTGATGTAGAATTGAATGGTTACAGTTCCTTCCAAATTCCTGGGGAAGAAAGTAGCAAAAATGGGCACTTTGGTGGGTTAGTTATATGAGTAAAGATTGATAGGAATATTAAGACAAAATCAGTAATGAACAGAGACAATTTTCAAGTTCTCTTGGTTTAATATAATAACTAAACTTTTGCATAATAAATTCATGTGCCCCCCCTCCCACTAGTTCTAAATACTATCAGGAGTCAATTTGGAAAACGTTAGATGACGTAATAAATATAAGTTGGTCTATCACGGCCTGTGAAACTATCCTCCTTTGCAGGGACTTTAATGCAAAAATCAGTGCATATGATGGATAGTCAGGAAATGATGTTCATAATCTGTGTCATGACAAAGCCCATGAATATAGTAGAAACACAAGAGATGAGAAAGTAAATAATGCTGGGCAAAGACTCATGGAAATTCTTAATACATACTATTTAGTACCCTTAAATGGCAGATTAACTGGGGGATAGTACCGGAAATTATACTTATTGTGGCCTGCTAGGTTCATCAGTATTAGATTTTATATTTTAGAATGGAGAAATGGACTTCTGGGACACCTGTCAAGTTAAACTCAGAGCAGACAATGATCATTTCCCTATTGTATCCAAATTTAAATTTCTCCATCCTATTATAAATAATTGTTATCCACTACAACAACTAGAGATAAGAAATCAAAATAGGATCACATGGCAAAATTAATGTGAGCCCATAATTATTCAAATAATACTGTCATATATAAATAGGTTTGATGAGACCATCAATGGTAATGAGGAATACGTAATAATTCAGTCATGTATTAATGAAATAAGATCTACTTTAATGGCATTTACTTTATCAAACAGTAATAATAAAAATCTGACTACTTGGTCTGATACAGAATGCCAGAGAGAGAACAAGAAACTAAATTGTTTAATTAGATCAACCAACCACCTTAAAAATAGAGAAAAATGCAAGTTATTAAACAAAGCTAGGAAAAATTCTAAGATATTTCTGAATACAAAACAAAAAGATTACCAAATCAAACAATGGAATAAAATGTTAACCATAATAAGAAATAATGATAATCATTCTTTTTGGCTACTAGTTACAAAGGGAACAAATAATCTCAAATATGAGATTGACACACATACTACATGCATGAGTAATTCATTATGCCAGCATATTTTATGACCCCCTAATTGGTAGTGCTAATAATGTAAGGTTGACTGAGATGGCAAATTTCAGAAGTATAACAATCCCTGAAGTATACTTTCAATAAATACCTTAAAAATAATTAAGGCTGCTGGGCCTGACTTAATACCAGCAGAAGCGTATCTAATTGCACCATCTTATTGGGCCAATATTTTTACTAGATTTTTCAACTTTTGCTGCTCTAAACTTAACTTTCCAACCTCATGGAAAGGAGCAATTATCATATCTAGCTATAAAAAGGGTGATAAAAATAACCCTCTTATGTATAGGCCAATATCACTCCTAGATAACACGGGTAAGACTTTTTCCAAAATTATATTAAGAAGACTCTTAGAACAAATCAATCAACTTGGAGGACTATCAGAATATCAAGTTGGTTTTAGGTCTGGTTACTGTACCACAGACAATTGTTTTATTATAAGGCACATCTATGAAAATTACATCAAAATACAGAAATAAAAAGTATATGTTGCATGCTGTGCATCAATTTAAGTTCTGCATTCGACACAATATTGTGAGGCTGCCTGTGTAAACTTATCATAGAATGGGGATCTCTGAAGAATTGGTTGCAATTGTAAGTGCCTATATAGAGACACGTGGGCACATGTCAGGTTAGGTGTTAAAGGACAACTCTCTACAAGTTTTCCAACTAATAAGGGTGTGACACAAGGATGCGTTTTAGCACCCCTGTTGTTTTCTATTTATATTGACAAGTTACTGACTCAACTAGAATTTTCTACCACTGATTCATCATAAATTCTCTCCAGGGACTGTGCAGCATTGACGTATGCTGATGATTTGGAGCTGTTTTCCCTTAGACAGTCTGGATTGACAGAAAAATTTAAAATTTTACATACCTATGCAACTGAATACCAACTCAGAATAAATGAGTCAAAAAGCCAGATAATGATTTTTGGAACCAAACAAATAAATAAAACATGGCAGCTTGGAGAGAAAAATTAAAAAATGATGTCACAATATACTTATTTAGGCCTGCATCTTACACCTAATGGTAAATGGACTAATCACATTAATCAGTTAAAAACTAAACTTCAACAAACCGCCAGTTTGTTAAATGTATTTATTAGGAAATATGGGGGCACCTCCATTAAACCATTAATTGATGCACTCAAAGCTAACTACTATGCCAAAACATTATATAACACAAAGATTTGGGATATGGATAACTCTGATATTTTAGAAGTTCCCTTGAATAAATTAATAAAATCTAGTATGGGCCTAAGTTACTGTATACCAGCTTCAGTAATTGGAGCTGAACTAGGATTAGCCAGACTCATGGCATATTTCTTTGCAAGAAAAGTTAATTACTGGATAGGGATTTCCTAAATGAAATCACATAGGCTTCCATACCTTTGCTTAGAGGAAAAATAGGATTGGAATAGAAATGGAATACTCCAATCTAGTTGGTTGAAGAACGTTTATTATATACTGAAAAAACAGATCTTGCCTTTTTGGAAAATTATGTAACCAGAGTTGTTAAAATAAGCTTAAAATATAGAAAATGTGTCTCAAACAGATTAGCTGAATATTTTAAAATTCATATTTTACATGGCATTAGTAGATATCAAATTATGCCATGGTTAGTCCAAAATGATTTGACATATAAATACAGATATTATCTGAATGTATTATATGAATTTAATCAAAGACAATTATATATTAAATACAGACTGGAACAGTTTCCCAGCAATGTATTATAGGCAAGATATAATAAGCTAACTTCCATCCAAGAGTGCTATTGTTCCTGAAGATACCAGCAAATAGAAAACTTACAGCATATAATTTTTGTTTGCCCTTGGTATAAGACCTAGAGACCACTGGCTGACTTCAGTATGGTCTACTGTTCAAACCAAGGATCAGGATTTGTTACTAAAGATTTTCTTTACAACAGAAGATGATTACATAATTAAATCTGTAGTAGGTTATCTGGAATCTATTACCAGAATCAGACTTAAATATTGTAATCTTCTATCAGATTGAAGAACTTGTGGTAATCAATTGTATGCTTTTTTGCATACTTAACATGCTAAAAATACCTATACTTGTACACATGACAGTTAATATATATCATGATTGTTGTGACTGTTTTATAATTACAAGTTTGTAGTGTTTCTTTTTTTTCTAATTCAATATACTTTTATTAACACTTAATAAACTTCCAATACAAACATGGGTAACAATTAGGCAAATAGGAATAACTACCCCCCCAACAAAGCACATAAAAACCATAAATTTTAAAGAGCTTCAACTAATATACCTTACCAACACCCAACCCTCCCTTCCTCCCTCTAAGGTCCAAAAAAAAACCCAAACAACCCCAACCCCAACCCACCCCTCTTCCTAACCTACCCCCATCAAGCATGTACACGCTTAGCCATCAAACTATATTAATAGAAAGATTCTCCATACTAAAAGCTATCATGGCTTCCATACAGTGAGTAAGGCATCTAAAGGACCCCATCTAGTCTGGTAGACCTGTGACCGATTGTTCATGGTTAAAATATGCTTCTCTAGTCGAAGGGCAAATAACATTTCTTTGTGCCATTCTATGATTGAAAGGGCTGAGTCATCCATCCAATGTCTCAGGATAATTAAATTGACTATTGCCGAGATCAAAGCCAAATGTGCTCTTCTAATATTGGGAATACCCTCTGGAAATAAATATAACAAACAAATCTCTGGAGTAATATAGGAATCCAGGACCAAGGGGTCAAGTGTCTTTCTAATGGTTTTCCAGAATTTCTGGACCAAAGAACAGGTCCACAACATATGGTATAGTGTCCCAGTATGGTTTGCACATCTAGGACAATCAGGAGAGGGCCTACTTCCCAATCTACATAATTTGAGTGGCGTAAAATATAAATTATGCATAACATTAAAATGCATCAAACGCAATCTATCTTGCTTAAAAAATTTATACAGTGTCTGCCAGATCTTAGTCCAGAGATTTGGTTCAGCATTAAGGGAAAACACCTGCACCAATAATAACACACTCCTTGTGGCAGCCCAGGGTCAACTGACTGGATTGCTTTATATACTGCAGACACAGCATGGGATTCTCCAGCTGCCTGCAGAAGATTATTAAAAACATCAGCAGACCCCTGATTTATCCCCCCCCCTCGACCCAAATGGGCAAGGATGGCCCTCTTAAGTTGCTCATACTTAAAAAAGGCTGTTACAGGCACCTTAAACCTATATCTGAAAAGAGCAAAAGGAATTATTCTACCCTCCTCATATATATCCATAACTCTTATGTTGCTAAGAGAAGGCCAAAAGGCCAAGGAAATGGGCTTACGCCCTATATGGAAGTGGGGATTTCCCACAACAGGCTGCTCCAAACAAAACTTGCCAATTATGGGATAGGTGAGTTTACAGCTGATGTAAGGCCCTGCTGGACCAACTTAGCAGAACATTCCAAAGAGATTTTGGAATTGCCTTGGGACTAGTGTATAACAGGGCAGGCAGGGAGCAACAGTATTGCCCTGCTAGAAATTGTTCAATATCTAACCACAAGGGTACATATGTTTGTTGCTCTTCCCTCGATATCTCCCTTGACCAGTATGACAGCCTGCTAAGATGATGAGCACACTAATATGAGAAAAAGGAAGGCGCTGCTAAGCCACCCTGCTTCTTAGGTGCAGAGAGTTTCAGATAGGAGTGCCTGACACACTTACCCTTCCAAAGGAAGGCAGTTAACATTTGGTTGAGCTTGCCAAACCATTTTTTGGGGATAAACAGGCCCAACATTCCCAGAGGATACAATACTCGGGGCAAGACATTCATCTTGACAATATTTATTCTTCCCCATAAGGAAAGAGGAAGATCTCCCCATCTGTTTAGGTCTAACTTAATTGTATTCAATAATTCCATAAGGTTTAGCTTAAACATGATAGGGACCTCTCTGGCAACTTTAATCCCAAGATACGTAAGGGACTTGGATTCCCATATTAAGTTAGAGTTATCAAGCACTGACCGGGAAGTATTATTATTTAGAGGAAAAACTTTTGTCTTAGACTCATTAAGCTTATAATGGGAGATAGTGGAAAACCACTCTATCTCAGCCAGAAGTTCTGGAATACCTGTTGCAGGATGTTGGAGGTGTAAAAGAAGGTCATCTGCATATGCAGAAAGGGAGTACCTTTGCAATCCTATTTCAATGTCCTAGAGCTTTGGGGGAAGTTAACAACCTCCTGATCAGGGGTTCTAAGTAGAGATTGAATAATAATGGGGAGAGGGGGCAACCCTGCCTGGTCCCCCTCTGAAGTAGAAAGGGAGCAGACAGTGTCCCATTGGACCAAATCTGGGCTGATGGGAATGTGTATAATAATCTGACCCATCTAAGAAAGCCCTGGGGGAGACCCAGGTGGGCCAGGGTTACAAAAAGAAAGTCCCAAGAAACTCTATCAAAAGTCTTCTCAGCATCCAAGGAGATCAGAAGAGAAGGAATGTCTGAGTCCTTGGATGCCGAGAGGATATATATAAGCTTACGCATGTGATCCACTGAGGATCTACCTTTCATGAAACCTATCTGTTCTCTACTAATGAGCGTGGGAAGAAGTGGACCAAACTTCATGGCCAAAATCTTAGCTAAAATTTTGACATCAGTATTAATTAAAGAAATAGGCCTATAACTTTCCAGGTATATGGGATCCTTACCAGACTTGGGAATAAGAGTAATTATAACATTAAGGAAGTTTGAATTCTGCCATTCCTTCAGCAAATCAGTAATTATAGACTTCAACCAGAAAGGGAGCAAGCTCTTGTGAGCAGCTTTTATACAGGTTATTAGAAATGCCGTCTGGGCCAGGGGACTTGTCAGGTGCAAGTTGCTCAATTGCTGTTACCACTTCTTGCACTGTAATTAAATTCCCAAGATAATCACCTTCAGGGGTCTCTAGTTTAGGAAGATCAGTGGCATCAAGGTACTCAGCCATATCCTGAGCTACAGGCTTTTCCTCCTGAGCCTCGGAATGCAGCCTTTTGTAATAAAAGTGTAAAGCCTTGGACACTTCCCTTGGGGATGTCACCAGGCTATCATTGGCAACCAATCTGATGCAAGGAATGGCTCGTGAGGCTGCTCTTTGCCTAAGCCTAATAGCTAATAGCTTACCAGCCTTCTCACCAGCATCAAGATATTTCATCTTTGTACATCTCAAAGCAAGCTCTGCTTTTTGGTATATGAGATCAGAGTACTGACTTTGCTATTGGTACAAAATTACCCAATCCGCATCTGGGGAGTGCCGAGAGAGGGTACGCTCCATAGCCCGTATTTTTTGGAGCAAGGCTGTTTGCCTGGCCCGAAACTGGCGACATCTCATTGCTGATAGCCTAAGGCACTCACCCCTGAGAGAGCACTTTAGGGCTGCCCAAATCATATCTGTCCTGGTAGTTGACCCCCTATTATCTAGTAAAAAGTTAACAATAAAACTTTTTATGTGTTGGAGAGATTCTGGTTTTTGGAGCAGCTGATTATTCAACCTCCAGAGAGCATCCCTTTGGATACTTGGCCCAGGGAGATATGCAAGGGAAATTGGAGCATGATCTGAGATAACTCTTGCGTGTATATCTGCGTACACTACCCCAGATAACGCAAAGGAACTCAATAGAAAGAAATTAATATGAGAAAAGGATTAATGTGGGGGCGAAAAATAAGTATATTGGCATTCTCCATGATGAAGAACTCGACATACATCCAGGAGATCAGCACCTGCCATAAGGTCGTGTAATGCCCTCTGTGAGGGAGATAAACCCCGTTTTCGGGAGTCAGATCTGTCTATGTACGTGTAAGGTACCACGTTCCAATCTCCTCCCAAAATAGTTAAAATGGGTGGATCAGTGACGAGAAGGCTCAATAAGAGGGTGAAAAAATGAGGAGACTCAGAATTTGGTCAATATATGGATCCTAAAATAATCTGCTGCCCTTCCAAGGATCCACATAATATTACATATCTGCCCTCAGGATCCAAAATTTCTTTATCCCATTTAAAAGGAATTTTTTTATCTATTAATACCACAACTCCCCTACTAGATGTGAATTTCTCTGCTCCATAGGCCTGTCCCACCCACGTCTTAAGAAATAAACTAACATCATGTCTTTGAAGATGCGTGTCTTGGAGACAAGCAATCCCCGCTTGTAATTGGTGAAGGTGCCTGAGGATAACCTGCCTCTTACATTTGTCCTGTGCACCTTTAACATTTCAACTTACGATCTTGTAGTAGTTAGCCATCCTTTGATTTATCAAACAATACTGAGGGTAAAATGATCAATCTAATTAAATAAGATCCCAATCTGACCTGACTGAGCACCAATAAAAATTCTACCATAAAAATAGAAGTTGACACACTTGACTTGCCATCCCCTATACCCCCGACAACTATAAAAAAAGAAAACTTATCCATCATATTATCCCTTTACCCTAGCCCCCGCAATTTCCAATAAATCTCTAATAATACTCTACCCACTATCTCCCCAAGTTCTAATCAACTGCACCACAATCCACTCTCAGGTGAGTGATGTCTTAGCGCAGGTAATGAGTTGCACCAGAGACTCCCCTATCTTTCTTATACCTCTCCCCTACCCCCGCTACTTATCTAGCAATTATATTACCCATCTAAACTCCCCTAATAAAACAACTTTTTAAACCACTATATACATAGCATCCCTCTAATAAGGCTTATTCACTATAATAAGTTGTAACAACATAACAGTAACAGGAAGTCAATAATACGCACATGGTACCTTAAGATACTGAAAGCACCCCCCCAACCTTTTCTAGATGGAACTTATATCCAATATCCCCCTGGATCCCCAGAATCAGACTACCCAGTTATGAGAAAAAAAAAGGGAGAGAAAACCCCATTCGGGATTCCTTAGCAGTTATTCCCCATCCCAGACTCTGCCTTTGATTTCTTTATATATAAAAAAAACAACAAAACAAAAAAAAACAGGAGAAATAAAAAATGATAGGCCCCCAGTATTTTAAGTTCAGTCACACAAGTATAATTAACTTGAGGGGCAGTGCAGCTATGCTTTTGCCAGTAAGTCCAGTAATCAGACAGCCTGCTTCTCCGACGACAGTCCACAATGTAGTAACACCGATATCAGGCACCATTTCAAATTTCCTCCATGAAAAAAAAAACCTCCATCACGTCTCTGCGACCTCCCCAAAGAAAGAAAATATAAAACAAAAGGAGGGAGCTACTACCCCAAAAATGCTTTAATGTCTGATATTGTCAAAAAGTTCAGAATATACCCAGTCCAAAATCCACAAGGGTGTCCATCCTATAAAACACAGGCAGCTTCTTTTCACCTCTGCACTGACCAGCTATGCACGACATGCATTTGCTCATAATCTTCTTGATCCTTTCACTTAAACAGGTCTGGGAAAAGACTTTTAAGCTCTTGCTGCGCCTGCTCTTGCGACTCAAAGGAAAACCATTTTTCTCCTGCCTTCACCTGAAGGACATCTGGATACTTCATACGAAATGGAGTTCCCGCCTCGATTAGCTTTGTCACTATAGGATGCATTCCTTGTCGCTTCACCCGCACTGACTGTGGAAGGTCCTGCGTGATCCGAATTCTATGCTCTTCCCACCGAACCTCTTGTAATTCACGCACTCTCGCAAGCACATGCTGCTTGTCTAAAAAATTAAGCAACTTAAAGATGAGAGGTCTGGGTGAAGAACCAGGCTGTGGAGGAGGCGAAGAGCCCGATGTGCCTTCTCAATAATATAAGATGCTCCATTCGGGGAGGGACCGGCGATTCGCTCACATAACTTTTGAATGAAAATAATGGGCATTGCTCCTTCTTCCTTTTCAGGAATTCCAAACACCAGCAAATTGTTTCTTCTTCTCCTCCCCTCCAAGTCTTCAATCTTCTCTTCAAGTTTCTTAATTCACTTTCCATAGAGTGTCACGGTCAACTCGCTTTTATCGTGCCTCTTTTCCAAAGACACCAGCTTAACCTCTGAGTCAGTTACTTGGGTAGTTAGGGAATGGACAGAAACTTTGACCTGCTGCAGATCATCATAAATCTCCGTAATTTTCTCCTGTAACAGTTGCATCACTTCTAGAAACCGCCCCTCTAAGAGAGCACCTGTTGCAGTGCCGATTTTACTGGAGCCCGCTGTCTGATGCTTAGGGTGCTTTGCAGCCTTGTCCTTCTCCAGGTTGGGTGGTGGTGAGTGCCTCGGCGGTGCCTTCTTCATGAACACCTCCATTTCTTAGAGTAAAATGCAGCAGTCTCAGGTGTTGAACAGTTGAAATGTTGTGATTTTATAGTATTCTCGCACAAAAAAAAATGTACCGGAGAACTGAATTGTGTAGCGGAGGCACGGAGCAATGGAGGGCTGCTGCCGCTTCTCAAGCTGCCATCACGTGACCCTTGTAGTGGGTTTTTAATAATTTTAAATTTATGTCTATGTTTTTGACTTTGTCTGATGAAATGGTCAATTGACCAATCAATAAAATGCTTTATACACTATTTCAGTGAAGAAATAGTTTCTTAAGTCCCTCCTAAATTTACCCCATCAAGCTTCATTACATGCTTCCTTGTTCTCAAGCACCCTCCCTTCTGAAAAATAATTCCCTCCTTTACCTTTTTCACTACTGTGCGGTATTTATAAGTCTCTATCATGTCTCCCCCTACCTCTTCTCTTCCAAGGTGTGCATATTAAAATCCATCAGTTATCTCCAAGAAGGGCTTATAATGCAGCTGTTGCACCACCTTAACTGCTGTCTTCAGGACAGCCACTGCTCTGTCCTTGTTCTGCCTGAGATGTGGGTTGCAGAATTGGACAGAGTACTCCAGTTGATGTTTTACCAATGATCAATACAATGGCAACGCCACCTCTCTCATTTTGATGGTGATACTCCTCCATGTACACCCCAGTATCCCACTGGCCCTGCCTACTGCCTTATCACACTGCCACACCTCTTGAGATCATCAGAAATGATTACCCTAAGGTCCCTTCCCTGTTTAGTGGCCATCAATACCTCACACTTCACCCCCTCACCAATTTTATACACTAGCCTCTGGGTTTCTTCGCCTTAGGTGCATAATTCTGCACTTTTTCACATTGAAAACCAGTTGCATTTCCTTGACCACTCCTCAATTTTTCTCAGGTTTCTGCTCATTTTCTCCACCACCACCACCTCCTGAATATCTACCCTATTGCAGATGTCAATGTCATCTGCAAAGAGGCATACCTTTCTACCTTGAGGAGATCATTAACAAGTTTGACTAGGCTGCTTTAATTCATGTAACTAATTCAATAGGCCTACGCAACTGAGTATAGTGTTATGCTTTTCGACTTGGATAATCTTTGGCTGTTCGCCTCTCTAGTTGTGGGATATACCACCCTGTAGTGGTACAATGGCAATGAACCCTAGAGGAGGGTTCCACACCTAGAAGTGTCGTGGCAATGAATCCCTTGGCTAAAGGGACCTTAGGAAGGAGACCCTGGGGGGGAGAGAGAGAGAGAGAGAGAGAGAGATGAGCCACTGGATCAGGAGGGGAGGATGGTGGGGCAATAAGAAAACACTTGTGGCAGCAGTTGGGAGGAGCAGCCTTTTATTGTCCAAGTGTGGGGAGTGGTCAATTGCTCTTCCCCATTGAACCACAGGCGCTGCCTTCCAGTTCAATGGGCCTACACAACTGAGTATGGTGTTATGCTTACATACGAACATACAAAACTGCAAGCAGATACTGGCCAAATGGTCTATCACATCTGCTTAATTCTGCAGCACAGAGGTTAGACTCCTGCTGCTCCCCCACCACCCCTTGCTCCCTTTCTTCCCTCCTCATATTCCCACTGACTTATATCTTGCCCTTAACCCTATCCCACCCCCTTTTAAAGCTCTCCACTGCTTTAAGCAATACCACTTCATCAGGAAGCGTGTTCCATCCCCCTACCACCCTCTCCATGAAGTAATGCTTCCTCATCTCCATTCTGACTCTACCCCCTACCAACTTCAGGCTGTGCTCCCTAGTAATCCCTTCTCCCTACAATCAAAACATGCCCTCTGTACTAGCCCTGTTGATGCCCTTTAAGTGCTTGAAGGTTTCAATCATATCACCCCTTTCCCGTCTCTCCTCCAATGAGTACATGTTGAGGTCCCTCAACCTATCCTCGTAAGGCTTCCCCTCCATACTTCTGATCATTTTAGTTGCCCTCTGATGTGCCCCCTCCAGTAACCTGATGTCCTTCTTTAAATATGGGTACCAGAATTGTGCACAGTACTTCAAGTGCAGCCTCACCAGTGACCTGTACAGTGGCAGAATGACTTCCTCCCTCCTAGAGGTGATTCCTCTAGCAATGCACCCCCAGCATCCTATTGGCTTTTGCCACTGTTTTCCTACACTGAGATGAATGGTTAATATTCTTTGTGACCATTACCCTCAAAACCTTTTCCTCCTCAGAGTCGGACAGCTGAACCCCTCCCAGATGGCAACTGTCCCCAGGATTCCTCACTCTGAAGTGCATGATCTTGCACTTTTTAGCATTGAAACCCAGCTGCCAAGTGTCTGACCACTGCTTAAGCCTTCCCAAATTTTCTTGGAGGCCTTTTCTCCCTCTACCCCATCCACAACTGCCCCTATCTTGGTGTCATCTGTGAAAAGGCTGATTCTTCTCTTAACTCCAACTGCTGTATTGGCTATGAAGATGTTAAACAGCACTGGCCCCAGCACTGAACCCTGTAGGACCCCACTGGTGACTTTCCTATGAGTTGAGAGCCCCCCCCACAACCACCCTTTGATGTATGTCCCCCAACCAGTTAAAACTAACTTAACCAGTTTCTTCCTTGCTTCCAGGTTTCTTGATTTACTAGTTAATCTGCCATGTGGTACTGAGTCAAAGGCCTTGCTGAAATCCAGGTACAGGAAATATATGGCCCAATCAGTATCTAGTTCTTTTGTCACCCAGTCAAAAAAGTGAACCAGGTTTGTTTGACATGATCTCCAGAAGACAAACCCATGCTGTTTGTCATCCATAAGACCATTCACCTCCAAGAAGGTCACCAACCTTTCCTTTAGGATCGTTTCCGTGAGCTTACCCACAAAGGATGTCAGACTGACTGATTGGTCTATAGTTACCAGGCTCATCCTTGGGACTGCTCTTGTGCATGGGTACCACATGTGCCATCCTCCATTTCTGAGGCATGCACCCCATCTGCTGGAAGATATAGAACAAGTCTGCCAGTGGTGCCACCAGAACCTCATCCAACTCCCTCAGGACTCTAAGGTGCAACCCATCTGGCTCTGGAGCCTTGTCCATGTTCAGTGACTTAAGGCCCTCTCAAGCACTCTGCTCACAGGGATTTCCCCATCCGTTATCCTATCTCCTCCCATGCCAGTGTTGCCCTGCCCCTGTGGTATTGGTCCATCTCTCTCTCCCTGGTACAAACTGAGCAGAAGTACTCATTGAGCACCTCTACCTGTTCAACCCCCTTCTCTACCCAACCTCCATCCTTCTTTATTCTGGTGATTTGCTCCTTGCAATTCCTCTTCTCCCATATGTACTTGAAGAAGGCCTTGTCCCCCTCCTTAATCCCCTCTGCTAGCCTTAGCTCCTTTGAAGCCTTGGCAGCCCTCACAACCATGCTTGCCTCCCTGGTTTTCCTTGTGTGCTCCTCCTTATCCTCCTCTCATTTGGATCCCTTCCATCTTCTGAAGGCTGTCTTTTACTCCCTCATCCTTATCTGCACCTCCTTTGACCACCAACCTTGCTTCTTGTTCCTTGCCTTCTTGCTGTGTTTCTTTGTGCAGGTGTCTGTGGCCACTAACAGGCATTCTTTCAGGATGATTCATTTCTGGATGGTATCCATATCAGGGGTGATGCTAACCAAATGCCACCTGAGGATGTCAGCCATCCTGCAGAAGTCAGCCCTTTTGAAGTCCACTGTCTTGGTTTTTGTAGACATCCCCTTCCTCCCTACCCATATCCAGGGAGAACCAAACTGTTCGGTGGTCGCTACCTGCTAGGGGGTCCTCAGTCCATACACCCTGCACGTAGTCTCCATTGGTCAGCACAAGATCCAAGATGTTCCCCTCCCTTGTTGGTTCCTCTACCTTTTGTGACAGGAATACCTCCTGGAAGACTTCCAGAATGACCTGCTCCCTAACACTTATGCTAGACATGGTTTTCCAACCCACCCCTGGTACATTGAAATCCCTGACCACCACACTGCCACCACCCCTTCCACAGTGTTTCTGTAACTGATCTGCTAGTTCTCAATCGATGCCCTCTGACTGTGAGGGTGGTTGGTACACAATCCCCAGTCTGACCCTTTTACCTTTATTGTTCTGCAATTGAACCCATAAGACTTCCGGCCTCCCCTCACCTCCCTCCTCCCTACTGCTCACTATTCCTTCCCTCAAAAATAAAGCCACCCCTCCACTCTTCCCTTTTGTCCTATCCCTGCGATACAATCTGTATCCCGGTAACATGATGTCCCAGTC
Organism: Neoceratodus forsteri; assembly: GCA_016271365.2. Taxonomy (NCBI): domain Eukaryota; kingdom Metazoa; phylum Chordata; order Ceratodontiformes; family Ceratodontidae; genus Neoceratodus; species Neoceratodus forsteri. The sequence continues at coordinate 628,615,659 of JADMNL010000022.1, read as the reverse complement.
AGGGTGCTAATTGGCCCATGTCTCGGTGATGGCAGCTATATCCACCTCCCCTTCTGCCATTAATGCTTGGAGCTCAGGTATTTCATTCCCCAAGCTCCTTGCATTTAGTAACATCCCCTCTACAGTCAGATCCTCTGTTTACTCCAATACTCCCCTCCCCTCTTCCTACTCTGCTTTTTGATTGCCTCCTCTTCCCCTACTCGCTAGCTGGTGGGGAAGTGCATTGCCTCCCTTTACTTTTGGCTCTGACTGCTGCCCAGTGTTAAGCCTCCCTCCCTTAGTCAGTTTAAATTATACTTGGCTGTAATGAACTCCCCCAGTTTATGTTTCAGGACACAGGAACCCTCCTTGCTCAGGTGAAGCCTATCTGGCAAGTAGAGGTTCTTGTTATCCCATGTTGCCCGCCAACCCACTACTAAACCAAACCCCATAGTTCTACCCCACTCTGCCAGCCATGCATTAAATTCTATGAGCCTCTGTTTCCTTGCTGTGCTTGCCCTGGGTACTGGTAGGATCTCAGAGAATGTGACCGTTTGCCCCTTGATGCTGTACAACCTGCCCAGCTCCCTGAAACTGTTCTGCACTTCCTGCTTGTGCGACTTGTATAATATATGGCTGTACACCTCTCTATCCTTGGGATATACCAACCTGTAGGGGTACAAAGGCAAGGAACCCTAGAGGAAGGTTTCACCCCTAGAGGTGCCACAGGAATGATTCCCTTGGCTAAAGGTACCTTAGGAAGGATCCCCAAAAGAGAGCTTCAAGCAGAAGCATTGCAAGGTGACGAACACATACTAATATTGAACACCTGAACATAGGTCAGTAGGTATAGTATAGTATAGTATAGTATAGTATAGTACAGTATAGTATAGTATAGCAAAGAACTTGAAGAATGGTAGCAGGAGGCAATGGATGAATAGTGACCCACTTGTAGGTCAGAATGTAAGACACGGAGGCATGACTTCCTAAGGAGAGAAGAAACAGCTAAAGGTGACCACCATCCGTCTCCATCCAACAGTGGAAAACTGCATAAATAACTAGGAAATATTGCTAATCCTATCTAAATATTATGACCATTGGCTTGGAGGAGAGAAAAGGAGGTGAGGATAAACCTCCTTTGATGAGGAAACTTCTGGGAATCCAAGGCCTAGGTTGCCTTCCCTCCAGGTTTTGGGACATTTTGTTTAGTGACAGCTCTGCTACTGCAATTTAGTAGGCCAATCCATGGGTGGAATATTCTAGTTTTGAGGGAACACTCTCACTCAGTCTCTCTAATGAAAATGCCTTGAAGAGTTGTGAGTGAACTTTGCAACAACAGGATATATTGCACATGGTACCAACCTCCAAGGCATAGGAGGAGAGTGACGACCACCGAGACACTCAACCAGCCTACCGATCTAAGAACAACTGGGTGAACCAGAGGTGGTCTTGGGGAGAACAGCTTAAAGGGTGTCTCTGAACCTGCTCAGCTACGTAAAGGTGCCCAGATAGAGAGTCCCACCCCTAACAGCTGAAGTCTTAAATTCTACATCTGTAGGTACTGCAAATGAGGTAGATGACTGAAGCTCCACCTGGAGTGAGGACATTCCCACTATGGGCCAGATGAGAAGGACCCCACTCCAAGCTTCACATGCTTAAGATGCAGACTTTGTGGGTGCAGAACAAGACCGTCAGCTACAGGGCAACCCCTGAGCCAATGAAGTACTGGTCATGGTTGGCATGTCGCTGACACATGGAGAGAATGGAAAGTTGAGAATGTAGTATGAAGACACAAGCGTGGGTCATACATGGATGATCAAACATGATGCTGAAACCTTCATGTAGATCAGACTGAGCAAATGGGGGATGCTCACATGGGTCTGAATAAGGGCAGATAACATTTCCTAACTACCAGAATGCATGCCAACCAATTCCAGTAAGAAGCCAACTTAAGAGTGAAATCCAGATTTATTGTTACTAGTGTGAGAGATAGTAAAAGGCCGGGCAGAGCCAGCAGCCACCAGTTAGGTAGGAGGAGGATTCGAATGCCAGTACATGAAAATGTGAGGTTCAAGAATTAATTGATTTGATGTGCTGATTACATTAATGCCATGAAGGCTGGTATTTGCGTGATTACTTGTAGTGCCATACAGGCCACATGGAGAGGTAGTGGGAGGCTAGACAGGCCAGGCGCTGCCAAATGACATGTAATATACAGAGAGCATGCTCCTACTGCTTGGAGCCATGTTTCCTGTCACAACAACACTGTCCCCCACCATGGAAATAACATAGAAGCCATGAGCTATGCACTGTGAGAACAAAACACCAATTAAAATAATTAAATAAATTTATTACAGGCTAGCAGGTGCAACCTAGGCTGACCTACCTCAGATTGGGCAAATAACGATTTTTGAATTATGAGGATATTAAAAGCATACAAGTCCTATACACAGGATTAGGAAAATAAGTAATAATTATATGTATAACAAAATACCAATGGTAGGGCAGGAAACCCCAAGACAGCACACAGCAGAGGAGCAGGAGGAGAAGATCCAGAAATATACCGGAGAAAAGCATGCAGCTGAAGCCATGCCGACAGGTCCTGGATGGACTAGAAGTAAGCACTGAGCACAGCAGAGGGACTAGTGTGGCGGTAGCGGAGAGCAGCAGGCAGTGAGCAGGAACAGGCAGAACAGAAGGAGCATGGATGCACCAGAAGAGGAAGGCAGCAACAAATGAGCAACCAGGAGGAAAACAACAGAAGGCTCCCCAAAAGGGATGGAGACAGGACAGGGGGTGGGCACAAATGGAAGCAGGAGATTGGATGGGGCTGCCGTGATGAGCAGCAGACCAAACAACCATACAAGGGAGTGGGATGGAATGGAGGATGCAGCAGAGATGTGAGGGAGGGGGAGGGGAAGGGGAAACAGACAAACAGCCTAGAGTGAGTGGCAACAATGGACGGAGCAAGGAGAACAGACAAACAGCTGTGTGGCTAGCAGCATGGGGGGAGGGGCTTCAGGAGATGGAGGAGGGGGGAGACAAGACAAATGGACACCTGGAGAGTGGTGACCACAGAAGAAAAACACAAACAGAAGAAGCAGCCAGGGAGACAGAGAGGGCAGCAGACAAGACAGAGAAATGAGGAAACGGGCATGAGCAATAAGGAAATGGGAGGGGAAGCAAGAGAGGTAGAGCCGGCCCAGTGGCACTTAGGGTTGAGGCACTGGACGCCACACCTTGCACTGTGCCAGCGACCCGGGTTCAGGAACGGACTCTGGCACCATGGGTCGGCAGGGGAAGGGTTGAGGATTGAATTCCTGTGTGGAGCTCACCTCCCCGGCCACAGGGGATGGGGTAGCCTGGCAAACCAGTGACCCCCAGTGGAGACCGGGGGTACTGTAGCAAGTCAGGCACAGCACATAATGGCGTGGCCAACACTGGCAGGGTTGCCGGGCACCAGAGCGTCGGGGCATGCCGACGCATGGGAGGGGAAATGGCAGCAAAAAGGAAACCCCCCCGAGGGCCGGATAAACGACGGCATCCCAGTGCCTCGACCGCCACACTCCCAACACTGGGCCTCTGCCTCCACCCTCTGATCTCCCCGTGGGTTTGAGAGGGGGGCCCACGGGGAGCGCTAACATCCTTGAGGGGGTAGTCGGTCACAGTGGGTGGTAGAAGCGGCAGGTGTGTGGATTGCCCAAGAGAGTTCTGGTTCTCGGGAGAGATAAAAGTCGGGAAAAAAAAAAAAGAGATAGAGCCTCCAGCCACAATGAGAAAATGTTTGTGGAAGATGTTGGGAGGTACGGTCTTTTATGGTCAGAGTTGGGGAGCAGTTAGTTGCTCTGCTCCTTTGTACTACAGGCACTGCCTTCCAAAAATGCAAGTCTCAAAGTAAAAGGTGAGAGTCTACATTTTTAGTCAGGGCATATTAAGAAGGGACAGATCAATCTATTGTCTCCCACTAAAGTCATTACTCAGAGTGGCTTGTGATAATCCCCAATGTCATCTAAAGGCACCTTGATTGATTAATACTATTGATTGTTTCAAATAGTTATAGTATATACCACTTTTACTTCAATACAGGAGGGATATTCTGTCTTGTGTTGGTTTTTATGTTGCATCACTGTTACAGCATCACCATCACATTGATCTTCAGATATACTACATCTAAGTACAAAAGGAAATAGAATTCTAAAAATAGTTGTAAAAAATGTGGCTACCTTTAGACAGCACCAGTAATGTGTTTTCTGCACATCTTTGACATAACTTTTCTCAGTGCACGTTGTACTTGCAGCTTACACACACTTTCATATGAACTGCATTTTTGCAATATACTAATTAGGGGTTTGGACTCAATGAGTGTTATTTCCAAAATACCATGACTAATGCATTATTCATTATTCGAGTCCAGAATACCAAATAATAGCATTGTTCATCCCTATTTGGGAAATGCTATCTTAAAAAAAGGGAAAGTCAACAGCACCCCAACCTCCTGCCTTGACCAGATGCTTTAAATATAGAACCATGTCCACCCATCTTCATTTAGCACTCAAATCCCCCCTCGCCCACCTGCACCCAGGTTTTGATAAAACTAAACTCCAGGGATGTGCTGGCTGGCACAACCTGCCTGCTTCCACGACCAGCTGCCGGCTTTTATCTGCTGTTGTATATATTCATTGATCGCCCCTCCTCCCCACCCTGGTAGCAACACCCTTGTAGTAGGACTCTCATAGCAGGCGCAGTCAGGACCCACATAACACCCCCCACACTGTACCTACACACACATATAGCACTCCTCCCCACCACACCTGCATGTAAGAGGTCAATAATAAAGTTCAGCTCGCCTATAGTCCATGGTTAGCCACCTTTCTTGAATGAAGACACTCCCATGTTTGCTTCCAGCTGGTTTTACTATGCAAGCAAGTGTGAGAGTGTCTTTACTCAGAAGAAGGTAGCAAGCCCTAGACTGAGGAGGGTGGGCTGTGTAATTCACCTTCTTTCATGCAAGTGCAGTAGCGGGTGTTACGAGGGTCTTGACTCTGCCTGCTATGAGTGTCCTACTACAAGGGTGCTGCTACCAGGGTGGGGGAGGAGGGACACTCAATGAATAAATACAAAGCACTGATGAAAGTTGTAAACCAGCCATGAAGGCAGGCAGGTTGTGCTGGCCACTCATTGCTGGAGTTTAATTTTATAAACGTGGGTGCTGAGGGGTAGTAGGGTGATTTGGGTTCTAACTTGGAGGATAGGGGCTTGTATATTTGCAGGATATGGGCTGGGGGGAGAGTGGGGGACTGTTTCTTTTTTTTTTTTAACTAAAATATTAAAAATCGGTTGAATAACAAATATCTTGTGTCCAAACACTGAATATTAGGCTGACTGTTCAGAAAATGATATTCGCACAGCCCTAATAGTAATTGTGCTTTGGTCATAAATAAAAGCTTTCTTTCACATTGACAGTGTAAATGTGTTTTTTTTCTAGCTAAAATACAACTGGAAAGACATCTCATTTTATTATTTCTTTGGTTAGTGTTTCACTTGGGAAGCGGGGGGATGGGCCCCATGGGGATTCGAGGACACACCTCCAGAACCTGTCCCAACGTAATCATATTATGACTGGAATTTTTAAGGCTGGCATGCATCACACAACTGCCATCCATTCTGCCTGAGGGGGATGGAGACTTTTATGGGATTATTTCCGATCGCTTTTCCATTATGTGTAGGAACCAGATGTTCCTCCTATTTTGTAATTTTGAAAGGGAGTGTTGCAACTGTGCCGTCATCATCTCCATTTATATATATCCCAGATGGCATCCGCTCAGTGAGTGAAGGTCGAGGAGTCTGGTTTCAGCCACAGTCTGGTTATCATTTTGTTGGCTGTTGTCAACAGAATGCTAATTAAATAAATCTTCTTCTCATCCCGAATGTTTGAAGGGAGGTGTAGTAGAACTGCCTGTTCAGGGGTAAGGTCTGGTAGCAATGGGAATATGCTCTGTAGTTTTTGTGCCACTTCTGTCCAAAAAGGGGTTAGTATTAAATAGGACCAAAAATGTATGTGTGTGTGGCTACTTCTGAGAGGCAGCTCTTCTTTTATGGAATGTTTTTCACCTCAGTTTCAACCACTGATTGAAGCTTATAATTTTATGTTGCCTTAAGTGTATTCAAGAACAATCAGCTGGGGTAAAGTTAAGAGTGAGTTCTGCGTCCCCTGCCATAACAGTGGAATCCATACTGCCCTTGGAGTCTGCTAACAGGTATTGGTAGCTTATCGAGATAAATTGTCATGGCCAAGTGCCTTATAGGATGTTTTTACTATGAGTGGAGGGAACTCTTCCTCATTTATATGCATGCTTAGTGTTGACTGGCAGCGATGTCTGAACTGGAGGTGTCTGTACCGATCCTGCACCATCAGGTGATTTTCTGTTTGTTGGTGTTCAAAAGTCTTAAATACACCTGACATATAAATGTTTTAGATGTGTGTCAGACCCTGTCTCATCCAGGTTCAAATGGTGGTGTGTACTAAGCAGGGAGGAATTGTTTGTTGTATGCAGGTATTGCCAGATAGGTCTTTCCCTTCCTCAGGAGAAGTTGCTGCCAGAAGGTATACCAAGTAATTAGCATGTTCTATCAAAGGGAAAAGGGTTCCTTTTTGTTTCACAGATGGGGGGCGCTGTTCATCAGCATGGCTAGTACTGTATCTTGCAAATTTCCCATTTCTATTTTGACCCATCTAGCATATAAGGTAGAGGGTCGTGTCCATGAAAGGACATGGAGTAGTCCTGTTGTCTGGGCATATAGGTACAAATCTGGGAGGGCTAGTCCACCTTTCACATTTGGCAACTGGAGGCAGGGATTGGCTATTTGTGGGCATCCTCCATTCCACTGGAACTGAGCAATGTATTAGTTCTATATTTGGAAATCCTGCTGGGAATGGAAGATTGGAAGGGTTTGGAATAAATAAAGAAATGTTGGAGGATGTTCATGCAGACTGTTTTATGTTCATTAGGGACACAAGAAGCAGGAACCATCTTTATAGGTTCTCTTTGATTTTCTTGACTGGGGTAGGATAGTTATATTGTAGAGCTCTAGCAAATGTACTCCCATATTTACATCAACGTATTTTGTAAGGGGCTGGTCTCATCTAAACAGGTACTGGCTCGGCAACGTTGCTTTTCAGGAAATAATTAATTTGGAGGGCCTCCATGTTACTTTCATTAGCCTTATATCCTGCCATGTATTCCATTGTCAGCAGGGTCTGTTGAAGGTGCCGGAGAGACTGCTGGAGCTCTGTTATGTATAATAACAGATCTTTGATATAAAAGGTAACTTTTTATTCTCGGTCATTAATAGTAATACATTTGATGTGTTACTGCAGTTTTAGGTATTGTGAAAGGGGCTCTGCATACAGTGTGAACAAGTATGGGATAGTCTTTTGCAGCACCTGTAGAAGTTTTTGTCAGTACTTTTTGATTTTTTTGCTTCTTTGGCAGTCTGATTTCCAACCCTGGATTTATGTCAGACTTACCATTTTCTACACTTTCCGCCACGGTAAATATTTTATTACCTGTTGGTGTTTTTTTTCATTTGGTGCTCTATTTTGTTGTATTTCTGTGTGTTTACTTTCAGCCACAGGATTTTCAAATGTGACCACTGAAGTAATCATTTGTTTCAAGCACACATACGGCAACCATAACACTCTCGCTCTACCGCAAATAGCACTTGGTGTTGGCTTTCCATAGTCTATTTCAGCATGAAGGGATGATGTGTAAAACCCTTCATATAAAAACGAAATTTCAACACATTTCATCAACAAAAGAAAGGGGCTGCTGAGTCACCATAGCAGTGAATAGTCGGAAACAGAAATTTTAGCTGAATTACTGGAAGGAGCATGCTGCAAATCACTGCTGGTTGCCAGACCAGAGTTCCAGCAGTCTTCAGAACAGGCAAAGAGATGGCAACAAGCTGGAGATATTCTTTCTGATAAATTCAAAGGTCTCCCCAAACATTCTGACAATTTCTTTGATCTATTCAGTAAACTTAAGAGACTCAAATGTTCAGAGGGTAATGTCTGTTGCGCTGTGGAGACTCTTAAACAGTACAAGGAAACTGATTCAGCTCCCAAGGGGTTAAGAATTAATAAAACACCCAGTGAAGGGTTTCTTACGGATATTTATCAAAACAGGTGGGAGACTGCTTTAGATACTTGCTCAAGAACCCTGGTAGAGATTTTGATCCATCAAAATACTGATAAACATTCAAATATTCTAACTGCTATAAATTCATTGGAGGGAGACATTGCACAGTCTGATACCACTGAAGAAAATATTGTGCTAAATAAAAGGTTACAAGATAAGGTCATAGCTCATGAAAAAAAAATAATATCCAGAAAACAACTTAAATTTAACCGGGATACCACAGATTACAGCACAAATCACATTTATCAGTGCAGCAACAGACAGTGTTCCAAATCCAGGGGAAGATTTGAGTCCAGGAACAGACCTCAATAGAGGGATAAATCCAAAAGAATTAATAAAAATTCTGAGCCAAGACAATAAAACAGCCACAGTAACATCAAATAGAGTCAAATTTTAGCCAAAATCGACTGAGGGTAAACAATCCCAAGAGGTTACAGATAGAACTGACACTAAGCCAAAAAACTCCTCAGGCACAACAGACGGGGCCTGGGGGTGGGAGTGAGGTGGGGAGGGAATAAGCACAAAACCAAACCAAAGTGAACCAGAACCAAAACAGTGCCCACTGAGAGGATGAGTCAAGTATTAAACATGTCCAGTGTGACACTTACAGATTCTCAAATATCGGTTCTGTCACATGGACTATCTTTTGTTCCTGAGCCACCAGTAGACAAATTTCTCCTCCAAGCAGATTGGGAAAAAAGTGCAAGGATCTTTTACAGACAGACTCTGAGGCCACAGGCAATGCTATCAGTATCCCTGCAGCTAATGCACCCCCCCCCTTGGGTTGTCCACCATCAATCAATAACATGGACATTGCTAGCGGTGTTAATAACAGAGGAACTGCACTACTGAACAATAGAACACCAGATTATGAAGACAATAATCCAAATACTCTTCCAGAAAGTTAGGACCTGGAATGGGCACTTGAAAATTTTGAAACTTTGGATTCTGCAATAAGATGGAATCACAGTTTATTTAAATCAAAATCCACATACTGTCCCGCCAAGAATATTTCACCAATAATCAACACCTTTGAGAAACTTGTACAACAAGAGGTGCATAGAATCCTGCAGAATGGGTGCATACTTGTCTATAGCAAAATTAAACTTGAAGAAGCTGTGGCCTTAAAAGAACTATAAAAGATGGACCAAATTACAATTAAGAAACATAGAGACATAGACTTTGACAGCAGACAAGGACTGCTTGGCCCACCTAGTCTGCCCATTTCCCTACCTATTGGATAAGCTGCAGATCCTAGTTAGCCAATAGCCTACTTCTTCATACCCCCCACTAGAATTATCTTATGTCTGTCCCATGCATTTTTGAATTCCCCCACTGTTTTGGACCCCACGACCTCCTCAGGAAGGCTGTTCCATTTGCCCACCACCTTCACTGTGTAAAAATACTTCCTCCCATAGCCCCTGAGCTGTCCTCCCTCTCTCTTTAAATTGTGTCCCCTTGTTCTTGTACACCTCTTTTTCTGAAATATGCAACCCTCTTGGACTTTATTGATTCCCTTGAGGTACTTGAAAGTTTCTATCATGTCCACCTTCTCCCTCCTTTCCTCAAGGGTATACATATTAAGTTCCTTTAGTCTCCTTTCATATGGCTTCTGTTGCAGACCCTGCACCATTTTAGTTGCCTTTCTCTGGACTGCCTCCATCCTGTCTATGCCCTTGCAGAGGCGGGGTCTTCAGAACTTCATATAGTACTCCAGATGGGGTCTCACCAACTGTCTGTGCAGAGGGATAACAACTTCCTGTTTTTTACTGGTGATGTCTCTCCCTGTACATCCCAGTATCCTCCCAGCAATCTGTACTGCTTTCTCACATTGCTTGCTTACCTTTAGGTCATTTGATATGACTACCCCCAAGTCCTTTTCCATTTTTGTTGTTGTTAATACCCCCCCCCATTGTGTACTCTTCTCCTGGGTTTTTGTTTCCCAGGTGCTTTACTTTGCATTTATTTGCATTGAATCTAAGTTGCTAAACTTTTGACCATTCCTCCAACTCTGCCAAGCCACTTCTTATCCTTTCCACCTCCCTTTGTGTATCAACCGTGTTGCAGATCTTTGTGTCGTTTGCAAAGAGACATACTTTTCCTTCCAGTCCCTCTGCAATGTCACTTATAAAGACATCAAAAAGGACCTGTCCCAGTACTGAACCCTGCACTACCTCATTAGTAACCCCCCTTCCTTTGGAATGGACCCTATTTATTATTATTATCCTCTGTGTCCAGTTGTCTACCAATTTTTTACCCAGGCTACCACCCTGGGACCCACTCCCAGGCTGGCTAATTTGTTTATTAATATTTGTGTGGGACTGTGTCAAATGCCTTGCTAAAGTCTAGGCAGGCCATGTTTACAGCCTCTCCCTGGTCTACTGCTTTGGTCACCCAGTCAAAGAAATCTATTAGATTTGTCTGACGTGATCTTCTTGCTGTGAATCCATGCTGCCTTGGGTCCTGTGCCCTGCTGGCCTCTAGGTACTCAATAATTCTTCCTTTCAGAATGGATTCCATCATTTTCCCTACCACTGAGGTCAAGCTAGCAGGTCTGTAGTTTTCTGCCTCTGTCTTGCTCCCACTTTTGTGAAGGGGAATCACATCCACCCTCCTCCAGTCCTTAGGTACCACATCATCCTCCCATGATTTGTTAAAAAGGGTAGTTAGTGGTGTCACTAATTCTCCACTTAGTTCTGTTAGAATTCTGGGGTGAATTCCATCAGGCCCCACTGCTTTGTCCACTTTGAGTTTTAGGAGTTCCTTCATGACCCTTTCTTCTGTGAAAGGACTGGTATCAACCCCCTATCCAGAATGCTTCTATTGATTGGATTAGGTATCTCCCCCTCCTCTTCTTTTGTGAATACTGTGACTGCCTTCCACGCTTCACTGCTTTAACTGGTACAGTTCTCTGTCCTGCTTCTTCTGTGTTTTCCTTATAGTTCTTGAATGCTATCTTTTTCTCCCTAACCTTCCCCACTACCTGTTTTGAGAACCATAGTGTTTTTTTCTTTCATTTTGATTTGTCTATTTGCTTCACACAAAGGCTTGTTGCCTCTGTGATGGCAGTTTTGATGTTTCCCATTGTTCCTCCACCCTCCATCCTGCCTGTTTGCTACTGCTTTTCTGAGGCACTCCTCCATTTTGACAACGTCAGCCCTCCTAAAGTTTAGTACCTTCACTTTTGTATGGCTTGACTCTGCAGCTGTGTTTATTGTGAACCACACTGTTTGGTGGTCACTTGTTGTCAGATGGCTACTCACTTCTAGATCTGAGATCCTCTCTCCATCCCCATTTGACAGTACCAGGTCTAAGATTGCTCCATCCTGAATGGGTTCCAACACTAGCTGTCTGAGGCATGACCCCTGTAGGGAGTCAAGAATGACCCTACTCTGGGATGTGGCTGCAGCAAAGGTGCTCCAGTTAACATCTGGCATATTCAGGTCCCCCATCAACAATATCTCCCCTTTTTCTGCCATCCTAAGTATGTCTTCTATCATTTCCTTGTCCATTTCCTCCCCCTGAGACAGTGGTCTGTATACAACCCCAGTGCAGATTGTGGTGCCATTTCTGGTCTCCAGGGTGACCCACAGTGCCTCCTTTCTTCCCTGTTTACCCTTTAGTTCCATTGCTTTGATCCCTTCCCTTACAAACTTGATAATACTTGGTAAGATAAGACAAAGTAGGCTACAAGGCCCATTTAATTGTCTCCCACTCCTAGTGGGGTCGGTTACCCGACTGATTTTGAAACAAGTAATCATCTAATCTAATCTTAAATTGCTCAAAGCACAGTGCCATTACAATATTAGTAGGTAGGGAGTTCCATAATTTAGCTGATCTTATAGTAAAAAAAATTGTCTTTTGACAGTTTTTACCCTTGGAACATATAATTGTCTCTTATGTGATCTTAAATCCATCGACGATATATCTTTGCTAGAGAAGCCACATAACCTCATCATATTAGAACTTTGCAAAAAATTATAGGTGAGGAGTAAATCACCTCTCCTCCTTCGAGTCTCCAGAGTAAACAATTTTAATTCATTGATTCTAGACATGTAATCCTTATTTTTAAAACCTTCTCAGGATTTTGTTAATTTCCTTTGTGTTTTTTCTAATAAACTAATCTCCTTTTTCAAATACGGGCTCCAAAAAGGAGAACCATAATCAAGGTAAGGAATAATATAGGATTTATATAATTTCATTAAACACTCTTTATTTCTAGTTATGAAAGTTTTATTTATAGTTCTTAGCAATCTGTTTGTGATGTTTGAGACATGACGAGAATGATCAACAGAGGCTAAATCAGTATTTACCCAAATTCCCAAATCTAGTTCCTTCTTGGAAAATTCAAGTATTTTCCATTTGAGTTTATGTTTATATTTTGGATTATTCTTACCAAAATGCAAAACTGTGCATTTTGATTAATTAAATTCCATTTTATTACATCTTCCCCAAGATTCAATTAGTTCCAAGTCGTGACAAAAATCTAGATAGCTCAGTATGGAATCTACTTCATTTCCTATATTGGTATCATCTGCAAATTTTGAGATAACACCCTTTATATCTCTCCCCATGTCACTAATACACAAAAAAACAACACACGACCAAGCACTGATTCCTGGGGTACTCTACTGGTGACACCCTCCTCACCGGACAATACACCATTTATCCTAACTGACTGTTTACAATTTGTAAGCCAGTTATTAATCCATCTAACAATATGTTTATTGATTCCAATTTTGTTTAACTTGAATATCAGTAAATCATGGGGTACTGTATCAAATGCTTTTTTAATATCCAGTAGGATGATATCAGTGGATACATTACTAGCTAGTTGGTCACTTACAAACTCATAAAAAGACAGAAAATTTGTCACACATAATAATCCTTTACGAAAATCATGTTGTGACAAATCCAAAAGATGTATACCTCCGTCTCACTTTCAATCCTATTTTTAACTAACCTTTCCATCAGTTTAGAGCAGATATAAGTTAGGCTAATAGGTCTATAATTGGACGTACTAGAATTATTTCCTTTTTTGTGAATTGGGACCACTACAGCCCTCTTCCAATCATCAAGAACATCACCAGATGATAACGATGTATTAAATAAAGAGATCTACTCCTCCTCCTCTTCTATCCTCCCTGTCTCTCCTGTAGATTGTGTACCCTGGTATGTTGACATCCCAGTCATGGTTCTCTGTGTACCATGTTTCTGTGACTGCCACGGTATCCAGGCATCCCTCATCCATTAAGGCCACCATTTCAGGGAGCTTGTTACCTAGACTACGGGCATTTGTACTCATTGCCCTCTATTTTTTGATGGCCTTACCCCTTTTTCCCCATCCCTGTTCTTACTGCCTTTGCCTTTTTTCCATTTATCCCTGCTCTTCTCCCTATTGACTTCTCTGTCTTGTCGTTTACCTCACTAACTACCCTGATTTTTTTTTTTTGAAGGCTAGGATTTTCCCACTCCTTTCTAGTGCATCCCCCCTTGGCTAGTTTAAATGCTTGCCAATGAAGCATTTAAACATATCACCTAGGATTCTGGTTCACCTCCTGGACGGATGCAGACCATCATGCCAGTATAGGTCTGCATCCCTCTAGGTGGACCCCCAGTCCCCAGTGAAGTCAAAATCCTGAGTTCTGCACCAGTTTTTCAATCATTGATTGAATTCCATGGTGCAGAGCACCCCAGCCTCACCCATGCCATAGACAGGCAGCACCTCTGAGAAGGTTACTGTGTGTGCTACTTCTCTAAGGCCCCTCCTCAACTCCACAAACTCCTCCTGGTACTGCTCTGATCCCTTTCCCAGTCAGGTTATTTGTCCCTAGGTGGACAATGACATCCAACTCCCTTCCCTGTGCAGCTGCTCCCATGATTCTGAGGATTTGCTCCCTGTCCCTCCAAGCCATGGCACCAGGCAGGTACCTTACCTCCCTCTACCCACCCTACCCCAGTTCTACTCTACTAACAATGGAGTCCCCCACCAGGAGTTGTTTCCTTCCCCTGCAGGGTCCCATGCCACCTTCCAGTGGGTCTCCTTTGTGGAGGTTCCCAGCATCCTCCTTGGTCTCCACTGTAGGAGCCACCATAGAGGAATTACACTCTGCCAGAATGGTGTATGAATTGTGGAGAGGTACAACTGGAGGGATGCACCTCTATTCTACCACCCTCACCCTCCCTGAGCCCACAGTGGTCCAACCACTCCTCTTTCTTGGCAACCTCTGAGGCAGCGGCGGCAACCCTGGTGGTCCCTGGGTAGGAGAGGAGGTCCCCTAAATCCTGGCCAACTCAGCCTAGACATGAGCAACCTCCATCCTCAGCCCAGTGAGGTGCCTGCAGAAGGGACAACACTGCATCCTCTAGAACATCTCCAGGAAGACTGCCGGTCCACAGCCACTACACTGCGCCACTCCCATCATGTTTTATTTGTGGCCCCTCAAATGTTGTTTTGTATGCTTACTCTTTCCTTGCTCTCTGTTTATTTATTTAATTTTTCCTCCCTACTTTCCTACAGCCTCCATGCCCTTAAAGCTCCTGCTCTTCCTCTTCTGGGACAGGTAGTCCCCGTTTTCTTCCGTAGTCTCCTTCTTATACACATGGGAATACTGTACAATGCAATCGCTGCTAACAGTTTGTGGCCTCAGAGGCACTAGCATTGTTGAAAGACTGTATTATGCAATTAATAGCTAAAGTACAGTAGTGGCAAACACAAGAGTACATGTCACATATCCTAGTCAAGTAGCAGTAAAAGCACAGTGGTGGTAGACACAAAAGTATTTTATTATACCTGGATGCTGCCTCAGAAGAGACATTGTCAAAAAATCCTATACAGGTATTAGCTAGTGTTCTATAGAGTCTAACATATTAGTACAGTGGGATTTAAAGGTGGTATAGAGGGTGGTGCCTCAGGGTGACAATGTCAGAGGCAAGCTTGGGATCGTACTTTAGCAGGACCTGGGACTGTGCCTTAGTGAGCACACTGACAGTTGTGGGAAGTCAGGATGTGATTCTTTAGTGCTGCCTTAAATGGACCTATCTTGGCTATAGAGGTGATGGCTAGGGGGAGGGCATTGTACCAGGAAGGATCTCTGAAGGGGAAGGATGTTTGTGCTAAGGAGGACCTGACCCTGGGGACCTTCCAAATATTCTTGGTGGCAGTGTGAGTGGCAACAGCAGAGGTGGTCATGAGAAGGGACACAGAGACCCTGGGGGGGGTCAAACCTAGTAGGATTTTTTTAGCAAGCAAACATGATTGGTATTGGAGTCTCTCATGTAGAGGGAGAACACTGGTCAGGGAATATAGGGTGCAGGTGTAAGTTCACCTGTCCACTCCGGAGAGGAGCCTACAAGGTTTATTAATTGCCAGTTGGATTTTTCTCAGTGCAGTGGGATCAGAGGCTGCATGTATTGTGAGCCTGTAGTCCACTAGAGATAAGACTGAGGATGTGACTGCCAAGTGGAGGGCCTCTGGAGTCAGGCAGTACTTGTGTCTGAATAAGAGGCTGATGTGGGCATTTGTAGTGAAAGAAAGCAAGTTGATGTGAGCATGAAGGAGAGGGTAGAGACAAAAGTGATGCCAAAATATTTGTAGGTATTAACCTGGTTCAGAGGGTGGAGTGAACTAGAGAGGATGTTTAGAGGAGAGTCCTTGGCCTTATTTTGGTGGTGGGTGAAGAGAATAGTCTTGTTTCCTTTTTATGTTAACAACTAGTCTGTGTTCAGTAAACCAGTTTTCAATTTGATTGAAAGAGTCTTGCAGGGAGGACTGGAGCGCTGCGGGGTCAGGGTGGGAGGTGAAGGGACCACGTCTGCGTAAAGAAGTACATTACCTGAGCGGGAGTTGGGCAGGGCATTTAGGTAGATACTGAAGAGTAGTGGGCCCAGGATAGAGTCCTGGGGAACACCAGAGCATACCGGCTGAATGGAAGTGAGTGTGTTGTATATTTTAACACATTGGGATCTTGAGGAGAGGTAGCTGGAGAACCAGGAAAGGGGACCTTGAGATAAACTGATATGCTGGAGTGTGTTTAATAGGAGAGGGTGGGAGACCGTGTCAAAGGCCTTAGAGAGGTCGAAGAAAACAGCCCCAGCAAGGTGTCTCATATCCAGGGCAGTGTGAAGGAAGTTAGAAAATTCTGTTAGGGTGGTGGTTGTGTTATGGCCAGTTCTGAATCTGTGTTGTTCCCTGCATAATAGGTTGTGGGTGAGCAGGTACTCAGTGAGTTGATCTGACAAAATGTTTTCAAGGGCTTTGGAGAGTGAAGGGAGGGTGGAGATGGGTCGGTAGTTATTGGGGGAGAAGCTGTCACCACCTTTTAGAATTGGGGTTATGATTGCTGTTTTCCAAGGGGTTAGGAACTGTCCTAGACACAAGAAGCAATTGAGGAGATCTGTGAGTGGGGAGAGGATGGTGTCAAGGACCAGACAAAGGATTCACATGCCAAAGGAGTCTTTACAGTGGTTGGAGCTGCTGAGGGCTTTTAAAAGGTAAGATCTGACTTTCTGTGGGCTAATGACCTTTAGGTAGAAAAGGGGGCATTGGGAATTTGGCACATGGGCAGATGGTACTGGGTCAAAAAAGTTACTTGGGAGAACAGTGCTGAGGTCAGAGAAGGCAGAGTTGAGGCAGTCAGTGTTGCTTTGGGGATCTGAGGAGGTGATATTATTTATGTTGAGTTGGGATGGAGGTGGGGAGTGGGATTTCCCATTAAGTTCTTTAATGTTATCCCACAATTTTCATGCACTACCCCAGCAGCTAGCCAGGGTGGTTCTATTGAACTCTGCCTTGGCTTTGTGAATGGCCCATGTGCATTTGTTGCATTTGGCATTATAAGACTGTCTGTCTTCCTGCTTGCAAGAGGCAATGGCTCTGTGACAAAGGTAGTCCCTTTGTTGAAGCTGCTGCAGCAGCAGCATTGGAGTGACCCAAGGTGCATTGTGCTACTTGGTATGTGTTTTGGTAAACAGGGCATAGATATCACAGGCCCTGTAGAAGGATCAGGTGAAACAGTTGAGGGTGTCATCAATGTTCTCGGGCCGTGTTATGGGGGACCAGTCCCAGTGGGCCAGGTATTGTTTGAGTTTACTAAGGCCACCAGGCTGTAGACAGCGATGGCAGACAAAGTTGGGCAGTGGCTTGGGTAGCTGATATGACCAAGAGAAGAGGACCGGGGGAGTGGTCACTCAGGGAGTTGGGAAGGACCACAAGATCTGAGATTCTGTGAGGACGATTAGTTAGCAGGATGTCCAGTAGTGTGTGTGAACCATTCAAGGGGTTTGACCTAGTGGGTTGGGAAACCAGTTGGGTTAGGTCAAGGGCCACAAAAGTGTCCTTGACATGGGCTGCTGAGCCAGTTTATGTTGAGGTCCCCAACTTGTACCTGTTTCAATTTGTGGGGAAGGCTGGCAAGGTAGTCTGACAGTGATAGAACTGCAGTGGTTTGAATTCTTGGAGGGACATAAGCCACAGTGACAATAAGCAGGACTCTGACGGGGTCTGGGATAAGTTTTAGTGAGAAGGGCTTGGGCCCCATGGTCTAGTGTAGGAGCAGGTAGGGTTTGGCACAGCAATGAGTCACATACATAGAAGGCACATCCACCACCACGTTTTCCCACTCTGTCCTCCCTGTGGAGGGAGAAACCAGGGAAAGAAACAAAAGAGTCAGGGGTCTTTTTGGAGAGCCAGGTTTCTGTTAGTGCCAGGATGTCAGGTTGATGCTGCGGTAGCCAGCATTGGAGGGATGCAGTTTTTTGGGGGGATGCTACAGATATTCATTGAGGCAATACGTAGCCCTGGAGGGGACTGTAGCTGATTGTGTGATACAGGGACTGGGTTGGGATGGATGTTGCCTGGCAGTAATAGTAGTAGGGAGATTATCCTAAGGAGATCAGTGAGATGATGGCTGTTTGCTGGGTGAGAATGGTAGGAGGACTTGATGGCGAGTGAACATGGGATGGGCATGGAGCGGATGACTGGGATGGTAATGTAGATTAAGAGCAGGGTGAGTGAAGGGAGCATGGGGCCAGAGGGAGGCTAGCTGGGGAGGGAGGACAGAGGAGTTGACATGATGGGGAGATAGCAAGGAAGGGGCCATGGTGAGCTTGGGAAGCTGGCAGGAAAGCATGTTGGTGGGTGGGGGGTAAGGGAGTGATAAGTGTAGGGGAGCTACAGGAAGGGTGAATGAGGGGGACTGTGGTGTGAGATTTTGGTGTTGGGATGGTGGGCATAGAAGTGGGAGGGATAGTGTCAATATTAGTAGAGTAGCTAGGTTGTGAGGGCAGGTGGGGCCAGCCATCACATTGGGTACGGTCCTGTTCCTATGTGGGTATAAGAGGATCATGCTGACACCCTTGAGTGTGGGAGTCTCTGTGGTGCAGTGGTAGGGTGTCAGACTTTGGTGCAGGAAGTGGGAGGACACCCTGAGAAATGCCTGGTGAGACCTAGTGGTACCATGTGAAGTGTCTCATTAGAGTTGGGCGGCAGGCTATAAAAGCAGGATTCAGTAGTGACTCCTAGTGGTGATAAAGGGAAGAGTGGTGTGAGGTGGGGGCAGGTCCAGAAGGGCTGAGGTGAGCAGGAGAAGGTGGGACAGAGAAAAATGTGGGACTGGTGTAAGGCTCAGTGTATAGTAGTAAGATGGGTGGATAGTAGTAGACAGGGGAAGGGTGTCCTAGAGTGTCAGGGAGAGGAGTGACAGCAGGGTGGGTCCAGAGAGGCAGATACGCAAGAGAAGAAGGAAAGCCCTCTAGTGGGAAGACCATATAACCTGCAAATGGGAATCTAGGGACTTAGTTAAAATCACTGCAGGATGTCATGTGACCAGGGTGCTCCTGAAATTGAGGGCCAGCTTTGGGGGGGGGTGACTGGGGTGGGTGAGGCAGTCAACGCACAGCGTCAATGGGCTAACACCCCCACTAAATGGAGCAAGTTGAGGCTGCTGGCAATTACCTCTTACCCCTCCCGGAGCTATCACTGGTCTGCCATTTATGAGAATCAGTGGACGGGGAACCCTTGGGACTGCCCCCCTGATTCTCTAGTAGAGACATTTTCTGCTCCATAAGGTAGGATTCTATCTTCTGTAGCCATCATCGATGGGTTGCCTGGTTGAAATCCTGGCAATGAATGTAGGAGGTGGTGTTGTGTGTGGGTCCCAGATACCTTACACAAGTGGTGCGGTAGTTGAAAAGGTAGATTTTTCTACCGCAATGACAAGAACAAAGTAGCACTGTCTTGCTTGTAGATTCTTTTGACATTTCTCAATGTAGGAAGTGAAACAGAAAAATTCTGCTTCTAGCTCAAGTTCTCGTCGATGACTAATGCTGTCTGCACTACCTGCTGTGTGCGAGCTGAAGACGGTGGGAAAATGAACTGAGGATATCAGGGACCACCCACTCTTATATAGTAAGCAGGAAAATTATGTCATGTGTGGTCATTCCCTGGAAAAAGACTGCTAGAAGAGCTACAGTGTGCCACAGCGACCTCTGGCAATAACCCAAAAGAGATATGCAAGAACAAGGGGGCACAATTTGAAGATAGAGGGGGTACAGCTCAGAGGTAATGTGAGGAAGTATTTCTTCACAGAGGGGGTTGTAGATGAATGGAACAGCCTTTCTGAGGTGGTCGTAGAGTCAAAAACAGTGGGGGAATTCAAGAATGCATGGGACAGATATACAGTAAGGCAATTCTAGTGGGAGAAACATAGAAACATAGAAACATAGAATTTCACGGCAGATAAGGACTGCTTGGCCCACCTAGTCTGCCCATTTTCCTACCTAACAGATAAGCTACAGATCCTAGTTAACCAACAGCTTACTTCCTCCTACCCCCCCCTCCACTAGGACTGCCTTATGTGTGTCCCATGCATTCTTGAATGCAACCACTGTTCTTGACTCCACAATCTCCTCAGGGAGGCTGTTCCATGTATCCACAACCCTCTCTGTGAAAAAATACTTCCTCACATTACCTCTGAGCCATCCCCCCTCTATCTTCAAATTGTGCCCCCTTGTTCTTGCACATCTCTTTTTCTGAAAGATGCTACCCTCTTGGACTTTGTTTATTCCCTTGAGGTACTTGAAAGTTTCTATCATGTTGCCTCTCTCCCTTCTTTCCTTAAGGGTATACATATTAAGCTCCTTTAGTCTTTCTTCATATGTCTTCTGGTGCAGACCCTGCACCATTTTGGTTGCCCTCCTCTGGACAGCCTCCACTCTGTCTACGTTTTTGCAGAGATGCGGTCTCCAGAACTGCACACAGTACTCCAGATGGGGTCTCACCAACTATATGTACAGAGGGGTAACAACTTCCTGTTTTCTACTATTGATGCCTCTCCCTGTGCATCCCAGTATCCCCCAGCCTTCCTTACTGCCTTCTCACAATGCTTTCCCACCTTTAGGTCATGTGATATAATTACCCCCAGGTCCCTTTCCATTTTTACTGTTGTCAGTATCTCACCCCCCATTGTGTACTCTTCCCCTGGGTTTTTGTTTCCCAAGTGCTTTACCTTGCACTTCTTTGTATTGAATCTGAGCTGCCATACATTTGACCATTCCTCCAACCTTGTCAAGTCCCTTCTAATCCTTTCACTCCATCTTGTGTATCAAACCTGTTGCAGATGTTTGTGTCATCTGCAAAGAGACATACCTTTCCTTCCAGTGCCTCTGCAATTCACTTATAAAGACATTAAAAAGGACTGGTCCCAGTACTGAACCCTGTGGTACCCCGCTAGTAACCCTCCTTTCTTCACTGTGGACTCTGTTTACTACTACCCTTTGTGTCCTGTTGTCTAGCCAATTTTTTATCCAGGCTACCATCTTGGGACCCACTCGAAGGCTGGCTAACTTGTGTATTAATCTTTTGTGTGGGACTGTATCAAATGCCTTGCTAACATCTAGATAGGCCATGTCCACAGCCCCTTCCTGGTCAACTACTTTGGCCACCCAGTCAAAGAAATCTATTAGATTCATCTGACATGACCTTCCCATCGTGAATCCATGCTGCCTTGCGTCCTGTGCCCACTGGCCTCTAAGTACTCAACAATTCTTTCCTTCAGAAGTGATTCCATCATTTTCCCTACCACTGAGGTCAAACTAACTGGTCTGTAGTATCCTGCCTCTGTCCTGCTCCCACTTTTGTGAAGAGGAATCACATCTGCCCTCCTCCATTCCTCAGATACCACCCCATCCTCCCATGATTTGTTAAAGAGAGTAGTCAACGGTGTCACTAGTTTTACCCTTAGTTCTTTTAGCAATCTTGGGTGAATCCCATCAGGCCCTATTGCTTTGTCCACCTTCAATTTTATTAGTTCTTTCAGAACCCTTTCTTCTGTAAATGGACTGGTATCAACCTCCCGTCTTCAGAGTGTTTCTCGTTTGGTTTCGGTACCTCCCCCATCTCTTCCTTTGTGAATACTGAGCAGAAATATTCATTCAGTATCCCTATTTTTTCACTGTCACCCTCTGCCCACATTCCCTCCCCTTTATTAAGCCTCAGTATCTCTCCTTTGGTCTTTCTTCGCTTCCTAATGTACCTCTAAAAGGTCTTATCCTCCTTCTTAACAGAGTTGGCTATCCTTTCCTTGGTTTGGGCTTTTGCTATTCTGATTGCCTTCCCTGCCTCTTTCTGCTTTAACTGATAAAGTTCTCTTTCCTGCTCCTTCTGTGTTTCCTTATATTTCCTGAAGGCTATCATTTTCTCCTTAACCTTCCCTGCCACCTCTTTTGAGAACCATAGCATTTTTTTCCTTCGTTGTGTTTTGTTGATTTGCTTTACACAAAGGCTTGTTGCCTCTGTGATGTCATTTTTGATTACTCTCCATTGTTCCCCCAACCCTCCTTCTTGCCTGTTTGCTAATGCTTAGAGGTAGGAGGAAGTAGGCTGTTGGTTAACTAGGATCTGCAGCTTATCCATTAGGTAGGGAAATGGGCAGACTAGGTGGGCCAAGCGGTCCTCATCTGCCATCAGATTTTATGTTTCTATGTTTCTATTACCTGCTGTCAGAGATCACCTCATGGAAGAGCTAAAGGTATTAAGCAAGGTGATGTGTAGTAATTCTCTTGATGCTTTGTAAAATGCTGCCCCATATTCATCCGGTCCAGGGGTTTTACCATTTTAAGGGCTTGTAGGGCCAATGTTAATTCCTCCAAGGAGATGTGGAGGTTTAATTTTTCCTGTTGTTCCTCAGTTAAGTATAGTATGATCAGGTTTCCCTCAGCTGGAAGGGGATCTGATGTGTAGAAGTCCATGTAAAATTGTTTGAGGGCCTTTAGGATGTCTTGGGATTTAGTGCAGTACTGGCCTGTATGTGGGTGCATCATTTTGGCTATTGCAGATAGTTTTTTATTTGCCTAAAGCAGTAAGCTAATATTTTTTTTCCCTTAACTCCTCCATCATAATATTTCTGTCAGATCCAGAGGAGTATCTGTTCCATCTGATAATTTAGTATATCGTGAATAGAATGCTGTGTTTGCTTGATTAAATCTACAAGGGAAGAGTCTCCCTGTATAAGGGCAGTGTGAAGGAACTGAAGATTCTCTTGCAGGAGCCGCAGTTTCTCTTCAAGTTCTTTTCTGCTTGGTTAAATCTACAAGGGAGAAGTCACCCTCCATATAGGCCACCTGAAAGAACTGAGGTTTCTCTTGTAGGATCTTCAGTTTCTTTTCATGTTCTTTTTTGTGTTTGGAGATGAGTACAAAAATTTTACCTCTCAAAACCATTTTAGTCATGTCCCATAAGGTTGCTGGTGAGATCTCTGGTTCATCATTTCCCATGAGTATGTGAATAATTGAACTCTGTAACAATTCTGTAAACTCTGAGTCATGCAGTAGCAGAGGATTGAAATGCCATTGTGTTTTTCCCAGCTCTGCCAGGGCTGTTAAGGTTATGGATATGGATACAGGATCCAAAAGCAGAATTGGAACCAGTTGCACTTTTTTTGCCCAACCTCTATGTTCTGCAGATATAAAGAAATAGTTGAAGTTCAAGTACAGTAGCTGTGATGGGCATTTGAAATTGATGTGTATTGGTGGTCTTGTGGGTAGCACAGCTGCCAGGTTTCCAGCATCCCAAGATCCCCTAGGATCTAAGGCATTTTTGGCCACTTGTTGAGGGGGACAATCTGGGGTTACTTGAGTCTAGAGATGGATTATGCAAGAAACTGAAGTCACCTCCTATTAAAAGGGCCCCCTCTTGGTGTTGTAAAAGTGTGTCTATTAAGCGCTGCACAGTGGAGACATCCCTGCCAGGCTGGATGTAAAGGCTAACTGCCATAAGCTGTCTGTTGTTTATGGTATGAAATGCTAGTGCCTGCCTACTTTCTTTGTCCATGTACAAGGAGTACAAGGAGATAACTTTGAAGGATGAGTCTTTGTTAATTAGGATAACCACCCCATATCTCCTGTCCTTCCTATAAGTGGATTCAATGATTTGGTCAGACTATATAGATATATATATATTGCCTCGTCCTGTCTGAGGCCCCAATTTCCCATGAGTCCCCCACCACCATGCAGGAGTGGGAGGGACATCCTCCCCCACAAGACACATCCAGATACACCTGGGACCAGAATAGCCAGGCAGATACACCAAGATATGAGCAGGGCTTCACAAAGCCAAAGCACCTACATTTTCATGTTTTCTCCCTGTTCCTCCCTGCTGGGGGACAGACACCAATGTTCACACATGTGGAGGCATGCACGCTAATCACGGAAGCCTTACAACTGCCTTCCTTCCTGTGCTGTTATGTGCACCTGCAATACCACCAGACCTCCACCTGGCAGCAGTCATTCAGTGGGATCAGCAGGCCTCCTCCCCCTCAGGAGAGGATGAGCTGGCTATCAGATGCTCATCTTCTGCCTCTCCAGCTGTACTCTAACTATCCACAACTGCTCCCGATTCTGGATCACAAGCATGGTGGGCAGTAATGCTACCTCTGTGCCACTGGGATGACTTTGTCAAAGCTATATTTTAACATTTTCTGATGTTCAGTGGAACTCGTTTGTCTCCTGTAGGAGGAGGAGATTTTTTTTTTGAGGGATGTTATAATTTTTGTCCTTTT
The DNA here is from genome assembly GCA_016271365.2 of Neoceratodus forsteri. Lineage (NCBI taxonomy): Eukaryota > Metazoa > Chordata > Ceratodontiformes > Ceratodontidae > Neoceratodus > Neoceratodus forsteri. The sequence continues at coordinate 628,591,427 of JADMNL010000022.1, read as the reverse complement.
TTATGAGACTGGACAGGCCATTAACATTTTGAGAGACTATACAAAAAGGTGACAGCATTTGGGATATAGTAGGTTTTCATGACAAGGTGCCCTTCCTACCCACACCAACTGGATGCTTCATATGTAATTCCTGAATCTGCTTATCCAGTAGTTATTAGATTACGCTGTAATTGGTTTAAAAATAGCTTTTGTTGCCCAATTTTCTGTAAAATCCAACACCCCAGTAACTGGGGAATCAACAAGTCGAAAGGCGCTTGGGTCTGCTACCCTGTCCCTGCCAGCTGGGTCAACTGCAGATGTTACGGTTTAGGACCTCTGAAGACAGAAACTAGGAACTGCCAACCATGGCTGTTTCAAAATGATGACACCAACAGGGGACAGCATAGCCCCCAGGTAACATGCTGGGGCTTACTCTATGAGGAGTTATAAAAGAACATTTGTACAATTGTGGATTAGAAGGTTGAGGGGGGTATGGTTGCCACCCCTTCTGTGGTGGCCTCAAGTGCTGAACCAGGGAGATAATCAAATGTTGAGTGGCTTTAGGCTCCAACAGAGACTACCACAGTCCCAACAGAGGGATTAAGAAAGAAAAATAAGTAAACAGGGGTAAAATGAAACTGTGGGAGGTTGTTAAGATAAATAACTTCACCGCCATGTTGTAACTGTCCAATACCACAGACTTCTTTTAGCCGCCATCTTTTAAACACTTGTAATGATAATGAGCCATCACCACTGCACTGAAAGGTACAGAAGTGGCTAGTATAGTGGTTCCTTGTCTGGAAGAAGGCTAAGGTGTAACTGGCTCCGAGATCTGGAGTGGTGTAAGAGGGCCCCCCACCTTGGATAGTTTATGTTTGATTTAGAGTACTGCAGAAGGTACTCCCCCATGGCAGAAATTAAAGATACCCCTGTAGCACATTTAAAATATTTTCAACACTTCAGTAGTAATCCCAGAAAGATATAATATTGGTTTCAAACCTGAGAAGTTAGTTATGATGTCATAATGTCATTTTGGGTCACCAGGTTCAAAACTGGGGTCTTCAGTTGTCCTCAAAGGGGTATTCTGGCTATGAATATTCTGATCCAGCAGCCTGTAGGAGTAATCATAGGGCAGGGCAGATTTTAGGTGACCTCCCCAGGAGGTGGGAACTAACAGGAGGAGAGTCCTGAGATGCAGTCACATGCAGCTCCCCCTTATCTGTACTGCATTTTCTGACATGCCACTAAATCTGTTGGGTTGGCCATCTGGTGGAATGCTTCTGATTACAGCACCTGCAATGTTTTCTCATGCATTCTAGCTAAGGATACATACAACTGAAGCAAGTAACATGATGTAGAATATCAATATATGTCATGACATACCACAAGAAGTTCCCATTAATTGTAATTACATTTATGTGATATTTCTGGATATATCTAGATAATAAATAATAATAATAATAACTTTATTTTTAAAGTGCCTTTCAAAATATCAAGGCGCTTTACATGTCAAAATCCAGGATATAAAATATCACATAAAAACATGTAAATACAATAAATACATAACATCACATATTAAAAACCAACAATAAAATCATCCATACAGTCAAAAAATAATATTAATAGATACATAGTACAAGGGGTTCAGTTAATTTATTTTTTGTGGAAGTCAAATACTTCCATGAGTCAAAATCTTGAAGTCATTTGAATTTTTTGGTAGTCCAAACGCTTTCCAGATCCCACAAGTTGAAAGCCAGTATTTTAAGAAGGATCAGTTTATGGATGTTAGTACAAATATTAGTGGTAAAATACAATTTCCCTTAGAAGAATCCATAATTTCTTAGCTTCTGTGTCTTCAGTTTTGGAAGTCATCCAATTTTGTTTTTTTTTTTCAATTTGGAAGTCAATGACTTCCTCCCCCCTTTATTTTGAAAGGTTTTGCCTAATTTGTGGGAGTCAAATACTCACAAAATGGAGTTAACTGAAGCCCTGCATAGTACATGTAATGATGATAGTTGATTAGTCAGCACTGACTTCTATTTTATTTTTTTTAATTATATAATGTACCTACCTCACTGAAAATACAAGCGAAATACTACATCTTGCTTACCCACACAAGCAAATCTCTGGAGTCTTTATCCCCATGGATTCAACTTGAATTGAAACATTCTGTGCCATGCCAAGGAATCTCTATTAAATGAGACCTAAGGTTTCCACAGATCCAAATACTTTGTTTCAAACATTTAGCTGTAAACACGGGGACCTGGATCTTTAAAGCTATGACAGAAGGCCTTGTAGCAGTTATTCTGTCATTGCTGCATCACTGCAAATGGGCCAAAATGTTTGTGTGAGAATTTCAAACATGTTAATGCATTTGTGACCCTTTGCTCACTTTACAGCAAGAAAATGGCGCATGTATCACTTTTGTCATGCACACATCATTTTTGATGTGCGTCCTGTGTCAATTGTGACATGAACTTACTGTATATCACATTTTATGTGGGTTAACAGTAGTGCCCCAAGTAGTGCAACTGCAACAACATTGTGCCACAATTCTTTGAATATCCAGCCCAGGACCTTAAAAGCTTCTCCCCAGGAAAAACAAATTATGGTGGTGTCTGGAAAGGAAACTAAGAAATAAAGGAATAGGCCTAGCCAGTTTAAAATGACCAAGGAGGGTGACTGAAATAACAAAATTCCATTTTCAAGACTTAAACATTCTGGGAATTGTATCGGTGATTGTAAAGCTAATTTCTGGATTTTAACAGGATTCTACTGTCATTATTTTAGTATGTGTAGAAATAATCAGAATAAAAGAATACTTAATACACAGAACATTAAATGAAGCAAATTGAAAATAGTACAGGAAGCAATTATAAGAAAAATGCAAGTTGTGCAGACTTACTGATCTGGTATAAAATGTCAAATTCTGTGTAACACTTTGTTTTTACCAGTGTGCAGGCAATCCTAATTCTGGATTCCTACTGGGTTTTCTGGAAAAAAAACAGAAAGCCAGTGGCCTTGAAGATGACCAATGTATATCAGTAGTGGGGACGTCTATGGAGAAATCATTGAAGAATTATTAGATATCTTGAGTCGAATGACCTGCAGGATCACCAACAGCGTGGATTAATGGAAGGGAGCTTATGTCAGACTAACTCGATTGAGTTCTTCGACTGGGTGAAGACAGAGAGAGAGAGAGGGGGGAGGCCGGGGGGAATGCTGTGTGTGTGTCAGGCAATGTTGCTGCGCAACCAAGCAATTAGCTCTCCTGCCCCAATCCTGCTATTGAAATATTGTGTAAAAATTAGTGCCATTTTAAGAAAACACAAAATTACCTGATCAGAAACCAAAATGAATGTTTCAGTCTTCATTACCCATTCATGTTCCCAATTAAACCCTAATTGCAATAACTTCATAGTCATCTGTCCACTATAAATATAATGTTTAAATGAGTCTTTTGTTAAATCGGATATGTCTGGAAAAGGCATACCATTGGTTCAACAGACTGGTTTCCAATGTGACTCCTCCATCTAGTGGCTAAAGGAGAAGCACAATTATCAACGTAATAACAATAGCTTTCAGGCATCCAGTAGATATGAAAATATTTAAACTCTGACTCTGCAATTAACAGAAAAATATGTGAACTGGACAAACTTGCCAGTAAATTATATGTGTAAACTATTCTTAAATCACACTCTCTGACATCTGAGAGTGTTATAAGCAATTGCAATAACATTTTGTTATCTGTCCATTGCTAAAGGATATGCTTTGAAAATTGAGACAATTGCAAGAGCAAGATGAAAGGTAGGTTATAAAATCAAAAAGGCAGGATCCCAACACACCTCATCCATATTGCATCAGAGTAAAAATAAATCAGTTAAGCAACATGTGAAACGAGCATTCGATGTCTGACGAATAGGAAAGTAAATGGGATCAAGTTTAGAAAGGCTCACAAAAGCTTGTGAGCAGGACAAGTTTGCCATGAAGCTGATCCCCTCATTGTAGTAATACTAGAGGGATCCTGAAGGGTTGAATTTCAAACCTGCATTGTTCGGAGTCCAATCTGGATGGCGGTAGGCAATTTTAACCAGCTCCCATAACACCCGTGTCTACCAAAACCGATTTTGCTCTAGACAGTTTCGCAGCGAGGAGTCAAACACATTCACTTGTAGAGATCTGGAAGCAGCTTTTTCAGCTCATTCTGGGCTTGCTCATGATTTTTGAATGATAGCCACTGTTAATTTATTTTGACTTGTAGGAGCACTGGATACTTAACTTTAAACTGTTTCCCAGCTTCTATTAGCTTGGAGACAAGAGGATGCAGCTCTTGCCACTTCACACGAACAGATTGTGGTAAATCCTGGGTTATCCTAATTTTCCTACCTTCCCATAGAACTTCTTGCAGAGATTTTACTTGGGAAAGAATATGTTGCTTATCTAAGTAATTGAGCAACTTGCAGATGGTCTGGGTGGTGAGCCAGGTGGAGATAGGGGGTGAAGCGCCCGGTGAGCTCTCTCGACCACATAAGTTGTGCCATTCTGGGAGGGACTGGCAATTTTCTCACAGACCTTTTGTATGAACAATATTGGGGAAGTGCCTTCTCTCTCTGGAATTCCAATAATGATGGTATTGTTCTGTCTACTTCTCTCTTCCAGGTCCTCCAATTTTTCCTCAAGTTTCTTGAGTTGCCTCTTACTATTAGTGTGATCCAGCTTGGCCTTATCAGATTTTATCTCTAGGTGGACAATACACATTTCCAAGTCCCCAACTCTGATATTTAGCGCGTTGATAGAGGTTTTAATGCTGTGTAGCTCTGTTGATATGTCGGCGATCGAGCTTTGTAGAGGTATAATCATTTCTAAAAAATCTCTCCTCAGTTAGCACCATAGATCCTGAGGTGGATTTAGTGACTGTCTGTTTAGGCCACTTTGGGGCCTGATCTTTCTCAGGCGATGGTGGGGGATCTTTGCATTGGGGGGGCATGTGTGATTTTGTATTTTCTTGAAACTTGGCTTCCCAGCCAGATGCCCTTTGGGGTAACCCTTTCCTCAGTGTTTGCACACAGAGGTTCTTTGTCTTTTAAATAGTTTTTATTTTAATGGGTTCACTACAATATATCCAAGGCACACTGCCTTAACGGTAGCTGGTCCATTCCACTGGGGTGTCAAACAGATGAGGCATACTGATGAGTCCTGGTAGGATGAAACACGTGTCTATGTCTTCTGTTAGCACCCTTTGCAAACTGTGTGAGAGGCCTTTTGGCACCATGCAATTCTGTTTAAGGTTGGACCAGCATAACATTCTGTGGTGATTTGCATATGCAGCCCATGATGCTTTTCATTGTGGGGGCATGTGTGATTTTGTATTTTCTTGAAACTTGGCTTCCCAGCCAGATGCCCTTTGGGGTAACCCTTTCCTCAGTGTTTGCACACAGAGGTTCTTTGTTTTATATATATATATATATATATATATATATATAGATATATATATATATATATGGCAGAGCCTGATTTTCAGAGAGGTATTCCCAGAAGGACTTACTGTCATGGGACAGTAACACTTTTCTGGAGCCCCTCTGGGATAAGCCCAGCCATAGCACTTACTAGCATAACACAAAGGACCCCACAAGTCATAGCCTCTGGCTATAGGGCATCCCAAGATTCAAATATACTGTATATCATCCAACTTTTCCCAGCACAGCCACACTGTAACAGACCCTTACTCTAGCTCCCTGTACTAGGAAACATTCCTTTTAGGCCCTTTGGGCCAAGTGGGTCATAATAGCATGGACCACCAGATACTTATAAAGGGTGTTAAAAATTACACCTGTCTGGTGTCCAAAAGCAGTGGAGCATCTGGTCCCATCCTAGTTTCTGCATTCAAATATACAGACGGAACACCCTCTATGGGGCTATCATACCAAGAATCTCTTATCGGTGATGCAGAGAATATCCCAGGATCCCCTCCCTTCATCTGACTGCTTACCAGCCATACCATAAGCATATACTTAATCATTCTTAATCACTCTTAAAAAGCTATAAAATTATTTCTATCACAGTCTATCTTGGCCGTATTTTTAATCTGGTCATTGTACTGAAACTTTAAGCTTTAAATTCTATGCAGAAGACCATGGTAAAAATCATGCTTAAATACTTAAAACTTTTGCAGAAATAAGTAAAAAAAAATCAGTAAATGCTTCACATACTAAAACAGCACAGTTACTTGTGAGCAGCACTAACATAGTAAGAAGTCCCCTGGCTTGTCGCCTTTAGTGCTTAGAATAACGTCTTTATGAATTTTGCTGGAGAAATTGACTGCTAGGGCACAAAACAGTTTGACCCATGTCTCACATCTAATAGTCTAAAAGTTCAGATTTGTACCATGGAGAGGTCTCACACAAATCCCAGTATCAAATGGGGTGAAGATCCATTTAACTATAGGAGTCCTTCAAAGAGTAATGAGTTTCATCCTTTCCCGGGAGGTTGTAGAGTTATGTTACTCCTTTATGGATCTTATGTCGGCTCAGTCTCCATTAGTACCCTATGCCTTTAATCTCCATTGTTCCACCCAAACATTTGTTAAAACAAACAATAGGAATGGTAAAAGCTCCCATGACCAGCCATTACTAACCGGCAGGACATTAATTGTATCTGATGTTTTAAACACTCTAACTGTACAAAAAAGATGTGCCTTCAGCGAGTAGTTTAATTTATGTCCATAATTCATACATTGCAGAAAAAAGAGTGCACAAGTTACACTCAACCAGATACTCCAGCTTTGACCATTTAAAAAATATATAACAATCAGCTCCAAATCTAGGAGACAGTAGAGAGTATCAGACCATCCACAGACCTACGCTATTAGTGTGGGAGCAAGTTACGCTACTTTCTTAAATCAGTCATTGGGTTATTTTTAGTAGCTTATTTGAGTTGGTGGGCTTCACCCCAACACCCCTCCCCCCATTAAAAAAAAAAATAACAAGGGGAGTGAAGCCCCCCCAACTCAAACTTGACACAACAAACATCAACAGTAAGCACAAGCACGAGCTGTATTCATGAAAGTTTTAAGCTACTCGCGTAGTGCTGGTCCAATACTCTCCACTATCGTCCAAATCTAGAAGTCCTCTAGGGGGAGGAAGGAGAGAGGGAGGTAAGGTGCCTTCCAGGTGCCACGGCTTGGAGGGACAGGAGCGAATCCTCAGGATCATGGGAGGAGCTGCACAAGGGAGGGAGCTGGATGTCATTGTCCACCTAGGGACAAATGGCCTGGCTAGGAATGGGATCAGAGCAGTGCAAGAGGAGTTTGTAGAGTTGGGAAGGGGCCTAGACAAGTAGGCGCATATGGTAACCTTCTCGGAGTTGCTTCCTGTCTATGGCAAGGGAGATGCTAGGGCACTTCTCACCAGGGAATTCAATGAGTGGTTGAAAAACTGGTGTGGAGCTCAGGGATTTGGCTTCATTGGGGACTGGGGAGCCACCTGGAGGGATGCAGACTATACTGGTGCGATGGTCTGCATCTGTCCGGGGGGGAACCAGGATCCTAGGTGAGAGGTTTAAATGCTTCATTGGCAAGCATTTAAACTAGCCAAGGGGGGAGGCACTGAAAAGGAGCAGGGAAATCCCAGCCTCCCCCCCACAAAACATGGTGATTAGTGAGGTAAACACCAAGGTACAGTAGTTATAAGGAAGCAGAACAGATTTAAATGTAAAAAAAGGCAAAGGCAGTAAGGACAGAAATGGGGATAAAAGAGGTAAGGCTATCAAAAAGTGGAGGGTGATGAGTACCAATGCCCGTAGTCTGTAACAAGCTCCCTGAACTAGTGGCCTTGATGGAAGAGGGTTGCCTGGATATTGTGGCAGTCACAGAAACATGGTACACAGAGAACCATGACTGGGATGTCAACATACCAGGATACACAATCTACAGGAGGGACAGGGAGGGTAAAAGAGGAGGAGGAGTAGCTCTCTATGTAAAGGAAGGGATCAAAGCAACAGAGCTAAAGAGTAAACAGGGAGCAGATGAGGCACTTTGGGTCACCCTGGAGACAGGAAATGGTACCACAATCCGCATGGGGGTTGTATACAGACCCCCATCTCAGGGGGAGGGAATGGACAAGGAAATGATAGAAGGCTTTCTTAGAATGGCAGAAAAAGGGGAGATATTTATTGATGGGGGACCTGAATATGCCAGATGTTAACTGGAGCACCTTTGCTGCAGGCACATCCAAGAGCAGGGTCATTCTTGATGCCTTACAGGGGGCATGCCTCAGACAGCTAGTATTGGAACCCACTGGGGAGGGAGCAATCTTAGACCTGGTACTCTCAAATGGGGATGGAGAAAGAATCTCAGATTTAGAAGTGGGTAGCCATCTGGGAACAAAGAGACCACCAAACAGTGTGGTTCACGATAAACACAGCCATACAATCAAGCCATACAAAAGCAAGGTACTGGACTTTAGGAGGGCTGACTTTGGAAAATGAGAGAGTGCCTCAGAAAAGCACTAGCAAATAGGCAAGAAGGAGGGTGGAGAAACAATGGGAGTGATCAAACAGCCATCACAAGAGGCAACAAAGCCTTTGTGTAAAGCAAATCAATAAAACACAACGAAGGAAAAACTGCCATGGTTCTCAAAAGAGGTGGCAGGGAAGGTTAAGGAGAAAAGGACAGCATTCAGGAAATTTAAGGAAACACAGAAGAAGCAGGACAGAGAACTTTATCAGTTAAAGCAGAAAGAGGCTGGGAAGGCAGTCAGAATAGCAAAGGCCCAAACCGAGGAAAGGATAGCCAATTCTGTTAAGAAGGGGGATAAGACCTTTTATAGGTACATTAGGGAGCGAAGAAAGACCAAAGGAGGGACACTGAAGCTTAATAAAGGGGAGGGAATGTGGGTAGAGGGTGACAGTGAAAAAGCAGGGATACTGAACGAATATTTCTGCTCAGTATTCACAAAGGAAGAGGAGGGGGAGTTACCTAAACCAAACAAGAGAAACACTCTGAAGACGGGGTCGATATCAGTCCATTTACAGAAGAAAGGGTTCTGAAAGAACTAATAAAATTGAAGGTGGACAAAGCAATGGGGCCTGATGGGATTCACCCAAGAATTCTAAAAGAACTAAGGGTAGAACTAGTGACACCGCTGACTACTCTCTTTAACAAATCATGGGAGGATGGGGTGGTACCCCGAGGACTGGAGGAGGGCAGATGTGATTCCTCTTCACAAAAGTGGGAGCAGGACAGAGGCAGGAAACTACAGACCAGTTAGTTTGACCTCAGTGGTAGGGAAAATGATGGAATCACTTCTAAAGGAAAGAATGGTTGAGTACTTAGAGGCCAGTGGGGCACAGGACCCAAGGCAACATGGATTCACGATGGGAAGGTCATGTCAGATGAATCTAATAGATTTCTTTGACTGGGTGACCAAAGTAGTAGACCAGGGAAGGGCTGTGGACATGGCCTACCAAGACTTTAGCAAGGCATTTGATACAGTCCCACACCAAAGATTAATACACAAGATAGCCAGCCTTGGAGTGGGTCCCAGGGTGGTAGCCTGGATAAAAAATTGGCTGGACAACAGGACACAAAGGGTAATAGTAAATGGAGTATACAGTGAAGAAAGGAGGGTTACTAGCGGGGTACTGCAGGGTTCAGTACCTGGACCGGTCCTTTTTAATGTCTTTATAAGTGACATTGCAGAGGAACTGGAAGGAAAAGTATGTCTCTCTGCAGATGACACAAAGATCTGCAACAGGGTTGATACACAAGACGGAGTGGAAAGGATGAGAAGGGACTTGGCAAGGTTGGAGGAATGGTCAAATGTATGGCAGCTCAGATTCAATGCAAAGAAGTGAAAGTTAATGCACATGGGAAACAAAAACCCAGGGGAAGCGTACACAATGGGGGGTGAGATTCTGACAACAGTAAAAATAGAAAGGGACCTGGGGTTAATTATATCAGATGACCTAAAGGTGGGCAAGCAATGTGAGAAGGCAGTAAGGAAGGCTGGGGGGATGCTGGGATGCATAGGAAGAGGCATCAATAGTAGAAAACAGGAAGTTGTTATCCCTCTGTACAGACAGTTGGTGAGACCCCATCTGGAGTACTGTGTGCAGTTCTGGAGACCCCATCTCTGCAAAGACATAGACAGAGTGGAGGCTGTCCAGAGGAGGGCAACCAAAATGGTGCAGGGTCTGCACCCAGAAGACATCTGAAAGGCTAAAGAAGCTTAATATGTACCCTTGAGGAAAGAAGGGAGAGAGGGACATGATAGAAACTTTCAAGTACCTCAAGGGAATTAACAAAGTCCAAGAGGGTAGCATCTTCCAGAAAAAGAGATGTGCAAGAACAAGGGGGCACACTTTGAAGATAGAGGGGGGACGGCTCAGAGGTAATGTGAGGAAGTATTTTTTCACTGAGAGGGTTGTGGATGCATGGAGGTTGTGGAGTCAAGAACAGTGGGGGACTTCAAGAATGCATGGGACAGGCATAAGGCAGTTCTAGTGGGGTGTAGGAGGAAGTAAGCTGTTGGTTAACTAGGATCTGCAGCTTATCTGTTAGGTAGGAAAATGGTCAGACTGGGTGGGCCAAGCGGTCCTTATCTGCCATCAAATTCTATGTTTCTATGTTTCCTCATTCAGCAGCTTGTATCTATGTCACTGTCCCACTTAGGAAAATGAAACGCTTTGCCCAAGTAGGGCAGTCAGTCGATTTCACCCCCATCCATTAAAGACTAAGTAACAACAAGCAGTGCTTTTCATAAACTTCTTAAGTGTGTTTGCAACCATGAAAATCATTCAAAATGTTTATATTTACATGGAAGGTGACCACCAGAGTAAACCATTTTCAATGACTCGGTAGCAGACTACTGCCTCAAATTCTTTTCCATAAATTGTCAGACTAGACAGCTGGGCCAATATCAGAACATGTTGTGGGTCACATATTTAATAAGTGAGGAGAAGTAAAAACAATAATCTGGAGGGGGTATTACAGTGAATAGGGTATTTAATAGGGTATTTAATAGGGTATTTAATCACCTTAAACCAAATAATGTTAAACGCTAAACAGGAGCACCATTTTTATACCAGATGTGGTTAAACAAACATCCATGCATCACTGTTCTCATTATACTCCTGCCATACTCTCCTTAATAGGAGTATTTGTGAGTTTTTGTGAGTCAGGATGAAAAGAAAACAAACCACTTTCTCTTGGCGACCTTGTCAGTGAATCAATGAGAGTTCGCCGGTCTACCGCTCCAGGTTTCCCCACTCTCCTGCTTCACAATCTCCAGTGCTGCAACACTTTTATCCTGGCTCCTGGGCTCCTCTGATTTCATTTTGTCTCCGCCACTCCCATGATATTTAGCCACTTTACTGGTACACCTTTTGGAACAGAAAAACAGGAGTATCAGCACAATTAGTGCATCCAGGATCCTCATCATTAATATCGGCTGTCGTCTACCTTCAGAGAGCAGCTAAGTTATTCATGAACCCTGCCATGGACTATGCCTTGTGGCTCCAATTGGAAAATGAACAATGGGTCTTTCAAAAGACACTAGTCACTGGTGGTACACAGCTGCCGAATGCACTATTGCAGTTCCTGTACTAAAAGAAGCATTTGTCAATGGCGAATGTTTGCTTGCTGGTATTAGCACTGGAAATGCAAGAGTTAGACAGATGCAGAATAGGAATGGCAGTGAAGTATTGAACTTCATGCCAACCCCACCTCCATCCTGTAGAGATGGACAGGCATGGGGGCAAGTGTTTGGGTCGTCACCCATGATGGTCATGCCATGTCACCTCACCCTATTCTGCAGACACTGACACGTGTTGATGTGTGCCATAGGGTGTTTGGCTTTACAGTCACCCCATTCTATAAGGACATATGGTGAAATGGGTGCAGTGTAAGAGAATGGGGTGAAATCTGGGGCCAAAGAGTCCAAGGTACACCTCGATGCCTGTCAGTGGTTGGGGGGTGGGGGTGGGATGGCATGAGCAGTACAATCGGCAATCCAAAGGCAAACCCCGATGCCTGCCAGTATGTACAGGGTAGGATGTTATGGCTAGAAACCCTAATGCCTCAAGTGTTTGTTGGTATTTACACTACAAATTTTCAACATGGCCTTTTTGTGACCCCACCTCATGAAAGCATTTGGGACCTCTTCTCATGAAGAGTGGCAGTGTGATTTTGTCAATGTGTCCTGAACATTGAGTTCCAACAGTGACAGTGACATCCTATGCCACATGTATGAAAACACAGATGAGGTAGGATGTGAAGAATTACAGCTGTATCATCCATAGGGAGGTATGAAGACATGGCAATGTTGAAAATCTGTAGTTGGGAAAATTAAAAATGCTTGCACTTCTGAGCATATGTGGAAACTGTGCAACGCATGTGCATAACACAGTCATTTTATGGACTTTCGTCACTTACCCCACAAATTTTTAACATAGGCATTTTAGGACTTCTGCTCATGAACACTGTCACTGTGATTTTCTTACTGTGTCCCAAACACTGATTTCCCACAGCAACCAGGCTATTCTGCACCAGAAGTGCAAAAACACAATACGGCCAGGATGTAAACAACCATTTGTCAATGCTGAATGTTGCTTGCTTGTATGTGCTGTTTAGGCATTTGGAAGTGATAGTTCCATGCCTTCCTCCCAAGACATCCACTGTGTCTTTCCGTTCAGTATTCAGAGAAGAGTGGGAGGGGCAAGGGCCACCACAGTACAGCAGTTGCCAAGGGGGTGAAGAGGTGGACAATAGTCCATTCAAAGGCAAAAGAGTCCTGCAGGAGCTCACTAAATGGAAGGTGGACAAAGCGATGGAACCAGATGGCATACGCCCAAGGATATTAACAGGACTGCTAAGGGAGATAGCAGTACTTCTGGCAGCCATGTTCACTGAGTCATTCAACATGAGTGAACTGGAGGAGGGCACATGTGGTCCCTCTACACAAGTCCAGCAGCAGGGAGGAGGCAGGGACAATAGGCTGTTCAGCCTCACCTCAGTAGTGGGGAAGATCATGGAGACATTGCTTAAAGAAAGGATAGTGGGGCATCTAGATGCCATCAGAGCCCAGGACCATAGGCAACATGGATTCACAGTGGGGACATCATGTCAGATAAATCTGGTTGATTTCTTTGACTAGGTGACAAGGGAAGTGAATCAGGGTGGGGCAGTGGACAATGCTTACCTTGATTCCAGCAAAGCCTTTGACACCATTCCATATAGGAGGCTGATAAATTAGCTGGGTAGGCTGGGCATGGGGGAAAGGGTGGTAAACTGGGTTAGAAACTGGCTAACAGACAGGAGGCAGAGAGTGGTGGTAAATGGTGTGCAGTCTAGGGAGAGGGGGCGACCAGTGGGGTGCTGCAGGGATCGGTCCTGGGGCCAGTTCTGCTCAATGTCTTCATTAGTAATATTGTAGAATGTCTGAATGGAATTTTTTCACCAAATTTTCAACATAGCCATTTTAAGATCTCTGTTCATGAACAGTGTCACTGTGATTTTCTTAATCTGTCCCAAACATTGCACACACCGAATGCGCCATTGTGCACTACATGCATGGAAACACATTTTGGGTGATATGTGAAAAATGACAGCTGTACTGCTCATAAGGAGGTGTGGTAAAATGGCAATGTCGAAAATCTGGAGTGCAAATGTTAAAAATTTGCGAACTTACAAGCGTGTGTAGGAACTGCGAAACACACGCTCAGAAAACAGTCATTTTTAGGAATTTTTTTACCAAATTTTCAACATAGCCATTTTAAGATCTCTGCTCATGAACAGTGTCACTGTGATTTTCTTAATCTGTCCCAAACATTGATTGTGCACACCGACTGCACCATTGTGCGCTACATGCATGGAAACACATTTTGGGCAACATGTGAAAAATGGCAGCTGTACTGCTCATAAGGAGGTGTGGTAAAATGGCAATGTTGAAAATCTGGAGTGAAAATATGAAAATTCGGGAACTTACAGTAAGTAGGAACTATAGCATAAGCTGAAATAAAACAGTCATTTTAGGAATTTTTCACCAAATTGTCAACATAGACTTTTGAGAGCCCACCTATGAACACTGGCAGTGTCATTTCATTAATCGGTCCCAAAAGGTGATTTCATGCAGTGACCGTGAAATCACCCTTCAGGCCTGATTAACACCATGACAGTGCAAGAATTCATGAGGAGGTCTCAAAAACCTATGTTGAAATTTGAGCCCAAAATTCTAAAGATGCCTGAGATATGCAACAAAGTTGAAAAACCCTATCTATCCCATTATACAGCTTACGGGATTTCCTCAGTTCGGCGGTTGGCTTTGAAGAGTGCAGAGCGTGTTCCGGTCCACGAAGGATAAATCGCCGAGCTCCGGAGGTAAGTATGGGTGGGGGGTGTGGGAGGCAGAGTGCACAGTGGTGGGTGCGGGTTGTGGGAGGGGGCAGGGAGAAGCGCAATGGGACAGTTTTTGTATTTACAGGTTTTTTGGTTTTTTTTGCTAAGACTATGAGGGATGAAGACTACGAGGGACGTTTGTCACACAGGGGTGGGCTCCCAGCATGGCAGCTGGAAGGCTGTTGGGGGGGCTGGAGCCCATGGGGGATTGGGCACCCCCGTAGGCCATAACATCAATTTGCCATGCTAGGGTGGGCTCCAAGCATGGCACCTGGATGCTTTGGGGGCGTGCAGCCGACGGGGGATTGGACACCCCTGTCGGCCATAAAACATTTAGCCACGCTGGGGTGGGCTCCCAGCATGGCACCTGGATGCTTTGGGGGGGCATGGAGCCCATGGGGGATTGGGCACCCCCCGTTGGCCATACAGTGTGGGAGGGAGGAAGGCGCATGAGCACGCAGTGTGTATGCGCGCGCTGCGTGTGTGTGTGGGGAGCTCTGCTACCTGCCAGAGCTCTTCTATCTGCTATGCCACTGCATTTTCAACTTGTCATAGACAGCTGCAGCAGTGATTGGGGATCTGGGGCCGTGCCTGCAAACACACTGACTGCATTGGAAGACCGGTGCCACACCTCCGAAAACTCGGATGATGGCACTATGTTTCTTGCACATGCATGCAAGCAACATAAAAATGACAGCTGTACTGTTCATAAGGAGGTACAGGAAAATGGCAATGTTGAAAATCTGGAGTGAAAATATTACAAATGTGTGAAGTTTTGCGTGAGCGTGGAAACTGTGCAACACACGTTCATAACACACTCATTTTATGGACTTTCATCACAAAATTTTCAACATAGACATTTTAGGACCACTGCTCATGAACAGTGTCACTGTAATTTTCTTCATGCATCCCAAACACTGATTTCCTGCAGCAACTGCACTATTCTGCTCCAGAAGTGCGAAAACACATTTCAGCCAGGTTGTGAAAAATGACAGCTGCACTGTTCATAAGGAGGTGTGGAAAAATGACAATGTTGAAAATCTTGCAAATTCATGAACTTACGAGCATGCGTAGCAACTGTGCATAGCATGCTGGTAAAACAGTAATTTTTTTTATTTTTCCCATCAAATTTGCAACATAGACTTTTCGAGATCCCACCTCATGAACACTGGCACTGTTATTTCGTTAATCAGTCCCAAAAGGTGATTCCCGTGCAGTGATCGTGGAATCACCTTTTGGGACCGAATAATGCCATGACAGTGGCTGAATTCATAAGGAGGGGTCCCAAAAACCCCATGTTGAAAATTTAGTACCAAAATTCAAAAAAATGCCTGAGATGTGCATCAAAGTTGGAAAAACCCTATTTATGCCATTATACGGCTTACCAGCATTTCCTGAGTTCGCGGTCAGCTTTGAAGACTGCAGACGTGTTCCCGGTTCACCGAAGATCGTTGTTCCGGGCTCCCAAGGCAAGTATGGGGTGAGGGGGGTGGGGAGAGAGTGGGCGCGGGTTTGTTAGGGGCTGCTGGACTCGATGAGGGACTGTTTTTTGCTTTACAGGGAGAAAAAAACAAATAAAATTGCAGGACTTTTTTTTTTTTTTAACAGGGACATTTACATGGACATTTGGCATGCTGGGGTGGGCTCACAGCATGCCAACCTAGTGTTTGTGTGGGAAGGGGTGACAGTAGCCAACGGGGGATTAGGCACCCCCGTCGGCATATACGGGGGCGCAATAGTCAATGGGGATTGGGCACCCCCCTCGGCCCACACCTATGTTTGTTCTGGAGGAGACATTATGCCAACGGGGAGTGGGATCCTCCATTGGGAAATCTAACTGGGAGGGAGGAGATTATGCCAACAGGGAGTGGGCTCCCCAGTCGGCAACCTTAACTCACATGGGACTGAAGCTGACGGGGATTGGTACCCCCTTCTGCAAACACACATGGTTGGGGGGGCACATGCTGCCAAGGGGGATTGGGCACCCCCTTGGCACTGGGGGCTAAGTAATATTGTTTGTGAACATGGCAGCAAGCTGCCGCCATGTTCACAAACAATATTACAGTACCAACGTTCTGCCCAGCAATGACAGGTGGCTCCCTCATTGCATCGGAATGACTGATGCTGCAATGATGAGGTGGCCCCTGATTGCTGCCACGAAAACATTTGTACTTGGTGGCACTTTTGGAGACCAGTGTCATCAGCACTCTATGCCTCCATTGGTTCACCAATGCCAAGCCCCCAAATGCAGTGCCTCCCTTGGCTGCCACAGTGCCGCACCTCCACAACCCACTTCTCTCCTAAGCTGTTGCATAATGTTTCTTGTGCATGCGTGCAATTAAATATAAAAATGCATTAGTTTCATTCAAGAGGCTGCAATGCAAAGTTTAAACGGATTAAAATCTAAAGCATAAAGATGCTCATTTAGCATGGTATGGAGCAGAGCAGCAGCATGGCCATCTTGCTGCTCCCCCCCATCACCCCAGGTGACCAGAGTAATACATCAGGGTGGGGCAGTGAACATGGCTTACCATGACTTCACATGACTTTAACAATGCATTCGGCACTGTGCTGCACAGAAGGCTTCTGCACAAGCTGAGAGGCCATGGGGGGTGCAGAGATGGTGAGATGGATGAAACATTAGTTGGAGGGAAGAAGACAAAGGGTGGTCATTAATGGAGTTTCATCAAGGGAGGGAAGAGTGACCAGTTGGGTACCACAGGGGTAGGTATCGGACCCATCCTGTTCAACATTTTGTAGGAGACATTGCAGAAGGGCTTGAAGGGAAGGTATGTCTATTTTCAGATGTTACAAAGATCTGCAACAAAGTAGTCACTTTGGGTGGGACAGAAAAAAAGTGTAGGGATTTGTACCAACTTGAGGAGTGGTCTAGAGTGTAGCAGTTAAGCTTCAATATAAAAAAGTGCAGAATCATGCACTTGAGGAACAGAAATCAGAGAGCAGAGCACAGGATGGGTGGTCAGGTACTGAAGGCTACAGAGCAGAAGAGGGGCCTTGGTATAATCATATCTAATGATCTCAAGGTGGCTAAACAATGCAACAGGACAGTAGCGAGAGCCAGTAGAATGCATTTTCAGAGACTTACTGAATGTTTTTTATTGTCTTTGTTATCAGCTTTGTTGATTTTAAATATATTGTAATTGTATGAAGTATTGTAAAGGCACCCTGAGCTCAGGAAGGGCACCTTATATAAATAAACCTTAACTTACTTACTTACTTACTTACTTACTTACTATGATGCATAGGCAGGGGTATTACAAGTAGGAGGAGGGAGGTGGTGATACCTTTATACAAGCAGCTGGTGAGACCACACCTTGAGTATGGTGTCCAGTTCTGGAGATCCTATCTCAGAAAGGACATGGATAGGGTGGAGAAGGTCCAGAGGAGGGTGACGAAAATGATGCACTGACTCAGCCACTTGTCATATGAGGAGAGGCTAAAGGACCATGACATGTACACCCTAGAGCAAAGATGGAAAATGGTGGACATAATAGAGACCTTCAAGTACCTCAAGGGTATTAACGAGGTGCCAGATTACAGTATTTTTCAGAATAAAAGACACTTGAAAATGAGGGGTCATGACATGAAACTAGGAGAGGGCAGATTCAAGAGAAACATTAGGAAATTTTATATCACAGATAGGGTGGTGGACGGTTGGAATGGCCTTCCTGAGGAGGTGGTGGAGGCCATGACTGTGACTGGATTCAAAGCTTTATGCGATAGGCACAAGGGAATTCTAGAGAGAGGTGAGGGTGGGAAAATTCCTTGGGACCTCTAGGGTCTTTGCTTAATATGTAGGTAGTATACTTTGGCTGACTTGCTGTGCCTGGGAGGCCCTTTTCTGACATCAATTTCTATGTTTCTTTGTTAATAGCATGACTAAAATATCCAGATTCAAAAAGACTGGATCCCAGTTAAGAGGAATGCATTTCATTCAGCCATCCTCATTGTCAACACAGAATAATTTAAGGATGTTCTACATTATAAATGGCTCGTATGGCAACTGTATGTGAAAAAAATCAAGTTCAATAAGGTTACTCACATTTTAGCTTTTATAGGCTTTATCATGAATCCACACACCACACAGTTAGCAATCGCACAAATGAGTAAGGTTGTCCCAAGGAAGGCAGCTAAAACTTTCAGGTTCTCCATTTTAACTTCATTGTTGCAGTCACACTTGCCAAATACTGTGAAAAAAAAATCCAAAATGTATTTGTTACTAATATGACAACAAGGAATACTATATAATGGAAGTAGTAAACATTTCATGACAACTACAGCATTAGGAAGAAAGAAAACATTTTTAACCTTACATTACTTTATTTTCTGTTACATCCAACTTTGTCACTGGGGCCAGCATTTATTTACTGCACTCCAAAGCTGTGACATCATTATAGAACCCTGGCCCCTTTCCGTTCTGAGCCTGTCGGCTTTGAATTCTCAGTTCTCAGTCTTTCAGAGTCATATAGTAACATAACACCATGGTTAACATTCCTTAAAAGACAAGTATTTGTCAATGCCGGATGCTTGCTGCTGGTATTAATGTTGTGTCAGGTCAAGGTGCATATCCCGGGCTGTGCCAGAAGACTAAGGGTTGGACCTGGGGAGGAGCAGTTATGGTGGGGCAACAACTGATAAACTGAAGGGAATTTAAAAGAATAAAAAATATGGTTTGCACCATTCTCTGCTTGGAGCTGAGGCTGGGCTCTCTGTGTAGAGTTCCTCTGCAGCAGTGCTGCTGTAGTCTGGTGTACTTGGGTGACTTCAGAAACTAATGTAGCTTCCATTCCCACCAGTCTGGTGTAAGAACATCATAAAACTGAACTGCAGGCTGCGGTAGAGCTGTGCTCTACTTTAGAAATAATTGGAGCACTCAGGGACATATTTTTCTCACCTCTCCCCTTTTCTGTCTTTGTAGTTTGCTGCAGCAGTGCCATTTTCCAAGCCTATTTATTTCCCATTTTATGCCTCGGTAGAGTGGCCACCTACCTAGGTAGTCTCCCCTCTCTCTATTCTTTCTCTTACTTTTTTTTCCTTTTCTGTCCATATTTGGTGCTAAAGTGTCTGCTGTGCTGAATAAAATGCTTGATATGCATATGAATAAGAAAAACTGCTTAAGAAAGTGCTTATGGTGCTTTAGCAATCATAAAGCACCAAGCATGTTTGCTGGCTGTTGATATAAATAAAGTGAAGAGGATACTTTGTAAAACCTTTATGTGTTGTTTAAAATCCTAATTCTAGAAAGCCTGCAGTGCTTGAATACCTGGAATAAAGCTGGAACTTAATGAAAAGAATGTGCATGGTAAAAGATAAGCCATTGTATGACACAGACATTATCCTTTCCCTGCTTTGACACAGAGAGCATGAGATCAGCTTTGTTTGCTGAAGGAACTGGTTTATGAATGTGTCTGTCCACACAATGCTTTAACGTCCAAGCACTTCATGCCTCAACAGTGTCATTATCAGACTGGCTGAATATTGATCAAGCCCCTTGTGGATGCTCCTGTATTGGATCACTGTGACACACCTCTCAGAGTCCTGTATCATGGCAAAATGCTTTGCCTAGTGGTAAACATAATAAAATGAAATCTCAGCCCCACCATATAGAAAATGTTAGCAGAAAAAGACTGCTTGGTCCACCCAGTCTGAGGCCAATGCAGCTTTGTCAGTCATAACTTCTGCAATAGAAGCCCTCATAAATAAACTCTCAAAAGAATCTCTGAATATATGAACAATGCACTAAATATGTATGTGCAGGAAAAAATGGCATCAAATTAATAGATGATAACTGAATTCAATCCAAACTTCAGTTGCTGAATATTCTCTGTAGAGTAACATACTCTAAAATGGGTTCCAGTAGCAACATTCAAACTAAAATAAAATAAATTATTGCAAGTATGATAAAAAAAAGTTCTTTTTGTGCAGTTCTACATTGGCACTGGGCATTCATACTGTATACTGCTGGTATTTAATAAGCAATACACAACAAATGGATTCTGGAGGGGAAGAATCTTTCCTCAGTTTTAATTGTCTATACCTCACAACCACTTCAATCACATTTTATGCAACAGCTAAATTAATGGAACTCTGAGTGACCAGTCTGTAATGTTTTGTAAAAATATGCACTGAAAACCAGCAAAAGTCAGCCACTTTGGCCTCAACCAATCTGCCTAGGAGGCTATCATAGGCTGGCCACATGTTGTTTGATTAAATCTGTCAGCTACAATTTTACCACCCTGTAGGCCTTTGCTCAGCATGCTCTGATCCATCTAGTTGAAGTCACCAGGGAAGCTTTCTGGTCCTATTTAACTGCTCTAAATAATAAAAATAGAATATCTGATATCAAGAGACTGACTTTGTATAAGAAGAAGAAGAAGAATCAGCATTTATATAGCGCTTTTCATACACAGTACCCCAAAATGCTTTACAAGCAATGCTAGACTGGTAGTGAAGTGACTGAATGTGTGGTGGCGGCCATATTGCACATCATCACCCACACACAGCCTGGATAATTGCATGAAAGGAAATGTTGGCCAGGACACTGGGAATGTTCCCTGCTCTTTGCAAAGAGTGCCCTGGGTTCTTTTACTTCCACCTGGACACCCACCAGGACAACACCAGGATGGGCAGAAGGGACCTCAGATTAACGTCTCATCTGAAAGACGGCACACCCCAGCAGTACAGCACCCCCCAATACTGCACTCAGATGCCAGTGATTTTTAGGTGCAAGTCCAATCCCGGTGTGGGATGAGAATAAGGTATGGCTATACCACGCTGCAAAAATCCTGCTTATTCAGCTGCTGCTTCTTGTCATTCACTGGCTTCAGATAAAAGGAAGGCAGGCCTACCTCCTGATTTTCAAACAAAATCTGCTGGTACTTTTGAGAAAAAAGAAAAGAAATACCATTGTAATATTTCATCTAGAGGATTTACTAGTGATTTATACAATCTGCAGTGATCTCAGCAGTGAGTTGTTGCCCTGGAGATGGAACTTAAAATGTTAAGTTTTGAGTTCAAACTCTGCTCTGTGGTCACTCCCCCACCACACAATGTTCTAATGATAGATGTATGGTTGAAGACCAGAAGAGAACTGTAACTGTCTACCATTTTAATTTATGGTAAGTACTCTTAACTAATGTAAATGTAAATAAGGATGCAAAACCCACTCATGAAAATTAGAAAAAAACTGCAAAATGATGCACAAGGAAATGCTCAAGTAACAAAGCAAATGTCAGATTTAATCTGAGGGACCCATTTTTTCTGAAGTTCTAGAAGGGGAGGTATGGAAGGTTTGTATGAATAACTAGCAAACCCTCTAGAATAAACATCATTGCTCGTTTACTGGTGATTTCTTACAATCCACAGATTTGAAGCAGTACTTGAAAGGCAGGATCTAGAACCTTTTCAGAAAAAATTTTGAAGCACTGAAGTACCAAACCTAGTTTATTTTCTAGTGTGGATGCTCTGGCAGTAATGGGAAGTAAACGTGTGTACTGTGGACCAGCTACAGTAGCTGCTTTATAAACCTTCTGAAGGGTTATACCCCTTGGAGTTGCCATAGTGGTAGATGTAGCTCTAATAGGATGTGCCCACAGACCTTGGGTGGCTGCTTGCCAGCCTAACCATACCAAAACTGTACACAAGTGACTATCCAATAACAAATAGTCTTTTTAGCTGCTGACTTGCGTTGACCTACCCGACCATAAAGCACAAATGCTAGAATGCTCTCTCAGTTCTAAGTCTCTTCATTCCGTTTTTACAGAAACTCAACGCCTTCTTTACTTATATGCTTTGCAGTTTCTCCTCACCAGTATTTGAGTGAGTCTTTGTGAAATAAGAAAAAAAAACTATTTACCGTAGTAATGACATTTCTTCTAATGGGTCTGATAGTGAGCCTATACAAAAATGGCATTGTCTCCACTCTGTAATGCTGCCTCGAAGTTTAGAATGGTGCTGTGGATTCAGAACTGCATTCAAATGTTGCTCTGTGGTGATGCTCCTTCCATTGTTCTAACATCAGACTTGTGCTGAAGAGAGCAGTACTACAGTTGCAGCCATAGATACTGACAGATATTTCCAGATATTTCACAATATTTATCAAGAGCTTCAACCTGGTGGCCCACAGGGGCACTGCAGACAGACTAAGGATTTCACAGAAATTTCAGGAAGTATCTAACAATGTGCTGGCCTGCAACTGTAACTAGCTACACCGCAATGCTTATAGTAAGAACAGCAAAAAAGTAGCATACTTAACATTTTGAACATTTTAAGTAACTATACCATAAATATTTTAAAAGACATATTTAAAATATAAAATGTATAAACATACTCAAATGCTCAAGCACAAAACAGTATTTAAGCTAATCTTATATTTATAAGCCTTTTTTCAGATTAGGTTCTAGAAAGGGAAATAGGGATGGGATGGGATTGTATTAGCTCACTATCGGACCCATTGCAAAAAATATCATTACTACAGTGAGTACTGTTTTCATCTAGCAACATGAATCCAATAGTGATGTCATACAAAACTGCAGACTACATAGCAGTACCTTAGGAGGCTGGGAACCGTGGAACCTACAGTATTTAGGAAAACGGTTCTATAAGACTGCCCTACCAAACATAGCATCGCTTCTGGAGAGAATGTCTAGAAAGTAGTGCTTAGTGAGACTGTCTGCAGTTTTCTATGAAGCCGCTTTGCAGATAAAAACAAACACAGATACCTGGGATTTTTGTGATATGGGTGAGTCCCTTATCACGCCGCTCACAAGAGTGACGCAGAATTGCCCATGTCAAAAGGGTGATGAGAACTTAGAGAAACCATCACAAACAGCGATGGTCCTCAACAAAATACATTGCTTCTTTTGATTTTTGTGGGGGGCTGTGCCCCCTGCATCACCCTTTGCGGGGAGCAAGCCTCCCACACCCACCATAATAAAATAATCAACTCTGGGAGGGCAGTCTCATAAAAAAAAAGAAACATTTGAAATGCCTACTGAAGAACATGAATCCAGGTCCGTTGGCTCTATAGGTGATGGCTCTAGCTATTACGCCAAATGGCCACCTCGGCAGGATTCTGGACCACACCTGCTCATATCCTGTCATAGCGAGCGATATTTCTGAGTCACTCATATTGAGTCACTCAATAATATGTACTCATATAGGGTGATACCTGTATGGGCACTCAATCCATAGACAGAGAGGCTTTTATTACAAAAGCATGGTTACATGTCATAACGGTGATCACAGAATAGCAATCGCCGTCATGGCGAGTGTACATCGCCTAAAATGAATTTCAACAATGCACACTCATAGCGCATACAAACGGCACCTAGGACCTATAGGCTCATTTTTAATGTAAGGGGGCTGTGACCTCCCTATTTGGATTCTCAACTCCAGGGGTGGATGTCAGGGGGCTGAAAAACTTAAAAATTAAAAGCCCTATAGGCCAAAAACCACACATGGCGCTGGACCTGAATCCTGTACACCGCCTCCCAGCTGACCACCCTCCCCACCACTCTAGCTGACCAGCTCAGCAGCTGCATGCTACATCCCATCCCACATCCCATATCCCATCCTTCCCCTGCCTTTCTTCCCCAGCATGTGTGTGCATGCGCATATACCCGACCCTTCCCATTGCGGTATTTACCCACCCCAGTATCCTGTCACCCCTCTGCTTGCTAGCCATGAACACAGGCACCGCAACTGAGTCGCCATTTTTGTAGGAACCCAATTTCAGTCACCTTGTTCACTGGATACCCAAAAACAAATGTGTCAAAAAACATCTACTAAAAAAAAAAATAATACAAAACAAATGGTGCAAACTGATTAGTGGACAAGTCTGGGTCTTGACATCATGATAAAAACCCTGATGTTTCAAGGGTGTACCCTCTTCTTTAGACTTCCCTACCAAACATAGCATCTGCTCTATTCAGGAGAGATAGATGGAGTAAAAAAGGGGAGGGATGGCTAGATCCGTAAGAGAAGGTATAAAAGCAATGGAGGTGCAGGGTTGACACGGAGAGGCTGAGGCACAGTGGGTCACCCTTGAGCCAGGCAATGGCACAGCAGTCCACACAGGGGTGATCTACAGACCTCCAATGCATCCCAACAGCTACTTCAACCAGGAGCCAAGACATCCTGTATTCCCTACAGGGGGCAGGCCTCAGACAACTAGTGGTTGATCTCACCAAACACAGGGTGATTCTGGACCTGGTACAGACCAGTGGGGATAGAATTACAGATATCCAGGAAGAAGGTCAACTGGGATCCAGTGACCACCACATAGTGTAGTTTAGCATGGGGACAGAGACAGTCTAGTCACACAAAGTCACAGGTTTTAGATTTAAGGAGGGTGGATTTTGCTAAAATAGGAAGGTGTATCAAAGAGGCCCTGGTGAGGAGGGATGTAGGAATGGGAGTTGAGGAGCAGTGAGAACACCTGAAGGAAGCCATAAAGGAGGTGACAAACCAATGCATCAGGAAGGTAAACAAAGGCAAGAGAAGGAGGAAACCACTATTGTTCTCAAGAGAGGTGTCAGGCAAGGTAAGGGCTAAAATTATGAGTTTCAGGAAAAATAATGAGTCTCAAAGGGAGGAAAACAGGGAAATGTACCTAAAAAATCTAAGAGAAGCGAGGAAGGCTGTTAGGAGCGCAAAGGCAAAGACTGAGGAACGATTAGTGCAGAAGGTGAAGAAAGAAGATAAGACATTCTATTGGTACATCAGCAAAAGAAGGAGAGCCAGGGAGTGGATTGTATGGCTCAGAGGGGATACAGGGGACTGTAAGGAGGGAGACCTGGAAAAGGCGGAAATACTGAACAAATAGTTCTGTGCAGTATTCACTGAGGAGGGGGAAGGTCAGAGACCACAGCTGGGTAACAGACAGGAAGGGAGGGGGAGAGGTAAACACATGTCCATTCACAGTGGAGAGAGTCCTGAAGGAGCTCACAAAGCTGAAGGTAGACAAAGCAATGGAGCCAGATGGCATAAACCCACAGATATTAAGGGAGCTGCGAATAGAGCTAGCAGTGAACCTGGCAGTCATGTTCACTGAGTCACTCAACACAGGAGTGGTTCCAGAGGACTGGAAGATGACACATGTAGTCCCTCTACTCAAAAGTGTGAGTAGGAAGCAGGCAGGGAACTATAGGCAGGACAGCCTTACCTCAGTAGTGGGAAAGATCATGGAGGCACTACTTAAAGAAAGAATAGTGGCACACTTGGAATCCAAAGGTGCCCAGGATCTGAGGCAACATGGATTCACAGCAGGAAGGTTGTGTCAGATGAATCTGATAGATTTTCTTAACTGGGTGATGAAGAAAGTAAATCGGGGGGAGGTGGACATTGCCTACCTCAATTTCAGCAAGGCCTTCAACATCGTACCACATAAAAGGCTGGTTAACAAGATGGGAAGTCTGGGCATGGGGTACAAGATGGTAAACTGGGTCAGGATCCAATCCAGGGAGAGGGGGGTGACCAGCAGGGTACCTCAGGGATCATTCCTTGGCCCAGTCCTGTTTAATGTTTTCATTAGTGACATTGTGGATGGGATGGAGGGAAAGGTCTGCCTGTTTGCAGATGACACCAAGATCCGCAGCAGGGTAGATACTCCAGACAGGGTGGAGAATATGAGGCGGGACCTGGGGAAGCCTAAAAAATGGTCTGAGGTGTGGCAACTGAGGTTCAATTCAAAGAAGTGCAAAATAATGCACCTGGGATGAGGGAACCCTGGGGAGAGCTACAGGATGGGTGGGAGTTGCTGATGATCACCGAGGAAGAAAAGGACCTGGGGTTGTCATTTCAGATGACTTAAGGTGTCTAAGCAGAGTACAAAGGCTGCAGTGAGGGCCAGTGGTAAGTTGTGGTGCATAGGCAGAGATAAAACTAGCAGAAGACGGGAGGTAGTGATGCCACTGTGTAAAACACTAGTGAGGCCTCACTTAAGAGTAATGTGTGCAGTTCTGGAGGCCTCACCTTCATAAGGAGATTGACAGGGTAGAGGTGTTCCAGAGAAGGGCGACAACGATGGTACATGGCTTGCACCAGAAAACATATGAGGAGAGATTAAAGGACCTCAATATGTACTCACTGGAGGAGAGGAGAGATTGAGGTGACATGATAGAAACATTTAAATACCTTAAGGGCATAAACAAGGTGCAGAAGGGAGACATATTCCAATGTAGGAGGAGTACAAGAATGAGGGGTAATGATATGAAATTGGAAGCTGGCAGGTTAAGGGGAAATGTAAGGATGTTTTTCTTCATGGAGAGGGTGGTGGACACATGGAATAGCCTGCCACTGGAGGTGGTGGGAGCCAGCACAGTGGAGGGATTTAAACATGCCTGGGATAGGCATAAGGGAACCTCAGAGGTGGGAAGGACTGGTGAAAAGCCATTGACCAGGTAGGGTCAGAGGCCGTAAACAAGTGTAGGGCTTACGGGCAGACAGAATTGGCCTAGTGGTCCTTATCTGCTGACAGTTTCTGTATGCTATGTTCTATATCTCTTCTGGAGAGAAAACCCAGATAGTAGTGTAGTGCCACAAAGTATGAGGGCACCACAGAAATAATTATGTGATTTAATTAGTGCCCTGTAAGGTCCCCAGTGGGGTGGGCAGTCAGAGAGCAGTAGTTAGGGGCCCCTGTCAGTGTTCCCTTCTGGCAGAACATTCTGCAAATAAAGGAAAAAAAATGTTTTTCTTTCCCTGCTGCTTTCTCCATTCTGAGAACCCCCACAAGCAGGCAGCACAAGCTGTGACCCCCCCCACCACCAAATGCTGAGTCTGCTGTTCTTGCCCAGCGCGTGCTGCTTGGTTTTAAAAGAAGAGCCGGTAGTTGTGGCATGGACTCAAAGTTCTGGAACTGGAACCCAGAGCCTTCCATTTGAGTCCTCTTTCATTTTTGGTGGCAGTTGAAGCTGGGTCGGAGAGAGAGAGGGGGAACAGACAATGAGTGGGAACATTGTGGAGTTACCTGAGGAGGAAGAAGCCATCCCAAGGGCTGTGCTGTGTGCCTCTGCTCCCTTGACCTGCAGCTCCAGTGTGTCCATCCTGGTTCCTTCTGTTGTGTGGGGAAGTGTGCTGTGGTCACTCAAGACGAAAGAAGATGAGCGGTCCATTGTTTGGTGTGGGCTCTGTTCTACCTCATTTGTTATTTTATTTATATTTAAAAAAACATTTTTTAAGACAAGTTCCTCATCTGCGGCATGCCCAAGAACCGCATCCATAAGAGAGGATCATCTGCCCTCTTGAGATCCCCAGTCATCCACCGCAGTGCCTGCCTCCTTGAAATGGTTGCTCCCTCTGCCAGCAAGCCTCCCGCCTCCCTGTTCTTGCAGTCTTCACCCTAGGCCAGGGCAGTGAATCGGTGGCAGCAAGGAAAGAAATGTGTTTAAACTAAAAAAAGGAAAGTTTTTTATATGTTTGAGAACTGCTGAGGGCACCTAGGAAGGTTGCCCAACAGCTGAGGGGTGGACCACGGGTCATCTGAAAAAATTAATATTAAGCGGTCTTAGGTGACGCCCAGGGGAGGGTCTAGGGCAGACACCCAAGAGGAGGGCCAAATAAATATTCATAAGGAGAGCTCCTGGATAAATATACAAAAAACTTAAAATTTACTTGTATCGCTTAAATTCCAGATCTACTGGGGCATACTAGGGCCAGTCTGTAATATGTGTGTGCCAAGAGTCACACTGCTCTCATTATTACCAAACACAAAGGGGCAAAGCTGACAGTGCCCCTTTAAGTGATTTTCTGTTTATTTATTAGAGTTGGCTTTCAGAGCACCGGGTTAGTGACTGAGGTTGCATTGGTGGGAGAGGGGGTTTTAAATATTTCCCAACTTTGACCTGCCAATAGAGGTGGCCGAGGAAGGAGTTGGCTAGCAGCTCCTTAATTGGGCTAGCATTGGGGCAACAGAGCATTTGAGGGCACTTTAGAGTGGCAATAAGTCTGCAACTACCTGCACTATGTTTTATTGCCTGCTACTTCCTGAACTGTGTTTTATTGCTTGCAACTGAATGCACTGTGTTTATTGCCCTGAAACTGGTTATTTGCCCCTGCTGTTGACAATTGCCCCAGGAACTAGTCAGTTGCCCTGAAACTGGTTATTTGGCCCTGTTACTGGCAATTGCTGTTGGAACTGGTCAATTGGTTATTTGCCTCTGTTACTGGCAAATGCCCCTGGAACTGGTCAATTGCCCCGAAACTGGTTATTTGCCCCTGCTACTGGCAATTGCCCCCCTGGAACTGGCCAATTGCCCCAAAACTGGTTATTTTCCCTTGCTACTGGAAATTGCTCCCTGGAATTGGTCAATTGCCCAAAAACTGGTTATTTGCCTCTGCTACTGGCAATTGTCCCTTTAACTGGTCAATTGCCCTGAAACTGGTTATTTGCACCTGCTACAGGCAATTGCCCCCCTGGAACTAGTCAATTGCCCATGAACTGGTTCTGAGTATACCAACCACCTCTAATTCCTTTAGAACTTTGCACCTGGATTCAATCTTTTGCCACTGTGTTGAACTGAAAGTTCTGCATGCCGACTCAGAACTGTCTAAGATTGTACACTTGTGACTCCAATTGCATACCACTGGAATCAGTCTCAAGCCAGCAGAAGAAAGATCCTACAGCTTCATTCTTCACCACTATCTTCCAGCTTCTGCACCTATGGTCCTGGTCGAAATCATCTTCACCCTGAGTAGGTTCGTTCTGGAAGAACCACATTGACATCCCATCTGTTGTTTGCTGCTGGTTCTCAGTCTCGTCTAAGCACAGTGTGATCTGTGACTGCCAATTTGCTGTTTTCCCTGGTTCTTATTCTGGATACTTCAAGGTCTTTTATCTTCACTCAACTTTCAATGCTCTGTTTGTTATTTTCCTTCTTATTTATGTGTTTCCCGCTTCATGCTGGTTGCTTTCTCATTCCTGCTTGCAGCATTCATCCTCTCCTGCTCGTCTGATCCCTGCAGTCCTTTGCAAGTGTTTATGATAAAGAACTTCCAGCAGTTTGTCTTGTCCTTAGCAGCCCATTGCAAAGGTTTGTGCTGAAGAGTTTCCAGCTACTCGTCTTGTCCCTGACAGCCCATTGACGGGCTGGTGTCAGACATACTCTTCTGCTCATCTGGTCCTGGCAGCCCACTGGAGGAGTTTGTGCTAAAGAATCTCCAGCAGCTCATTTTGTCCCTGGCAGCTCATTAGGGGGTTGGTGCCAGACATCCTCTTTAGCTCAGTTTGTCCCGGCAGCCCATTGCAAGTTCTTGTGCCGAAGTACCTCCTGCAGTTATCCCATCCCTAGCAGCCCACCAGCAGATTTATGCCAGAACTGTAGTCTGTATAACAGGCTGGGGTGGTTATCCCTGGATTACAGGGATCTATTACAGAGATCTTGTTTTGTAAATAAAACAATTTATTGCACCAGATCTAATCCAATGTATAATTTTTTTTCAGCGGAGAGCCTTATCCAGAAATTTGGGATCCCAAAATTCAATTTATCTGACAGCTTCGATTTGTAAACCCTCTAAATATCAAAAATCTTTTAAACAAAGCACAATAAAAACTTGGAATGACTTACCTGCTAAAATGCAAAATGTTTCAAATTTCAAGCAGTTTAGAGTAACTTTGAAAAAGGAGCTTGATTCCAGGTCTGTATGTAGTTGCACATGATTTTACTATGCTGGATACATTTTTAGCATTTTTCTGATTTGCTGATGTGTCTTTATATTTCACTACATGGATTTTATCTTTTTGTATTTACATGGTATTATTGTACTCTGGTTTCATTACTGCTATTTATTTTTGTTGTATTGTGAATATGAATGTCTTCTGACCCTCACCGGGTTAAGCCTGTAAAAGGGCCATGTGGCCCAGTTGCTTTTTAACCCGGTCAACAAAATGAAATGAAATGAAAAAGAACCTTGTTCCATTTGTTCTTCTGTTCTAGCAGCCCACCAGTGGCTTTGTGCCGGAATCATGTCTCCTTTGTTCTTCTGTCCCAGCAGCCCAAGAGAGGGTTTTCTTGCCGATGAACTCATGGTCTGTTTAACAAACCTCATAAATCCAATGGCCTCACCTAGGTCTGCACTGAAGCTGTTTCTGTGCTACAACTAGGATCCTTTGTTTTCATTCCCTTTCTTCTTCTCCACCTCACCTCCAGCTTGTGTGCATGAAGACCATCACCAGACATGGACTCATTTGTGCTATGACTTATTTTATTTTTATTTTATTTATTGAATATAATCAGAATTACAATCCTTTGAGTCACAGACTCTTTTGCAAAGGCTCCACGTCAGTTACAGAGGGTGGAGGGTAGTCATTTACAGGAAACGAACATATACAAACAGTATTAGCTTAATAGTACAGGGTAATACAGCCTTAGCTTTGTCTTAGTTAACAGGTGACAGTAGTTTGGCGGCATTATTGAATTTGTTGTAACCCTGCAGTATTCTGCAGTACTGCAAGAACCCTATGGGCTAGCAAATGATCCATTGTGATACTCCAGAGTGCTAAGCGTAGCATAAAGTATAGTGGCTTTAGGCCGAGCTGCACCGAGTAGACTGTTATATAGAAATTCCCGTAAAGTAACTGTTGGTTGTTTATTCTCTGTTAGTGAGCCTTACTTAGTGGCTGTTTAGACAAGAGTGATTTATTTTATATACAGATGCCCAGATATTCAAAAGGGTTGTGCATGGCGCAACAGTGTTCGCCATGCACAACACTGATACACCCAGGCGATACTTCAAAAGGGAAAAGTCGTAGCACAAATCCTGATGCCAAAGTGCATCAGTAATCTATCTGAGCACAGGTGGAAGTCGTGCCCATGCACAACCTGCACAGCCGATATTCAGCCCAGGATGTGCAGGAGTCATGCATCACATAACCCCACCTCCATGCCTACTGAAGTTGAGGCCCCAAAAAGGAACAAGTGATGACCACCCACAGGTGAGCTGCTGCACTGCAGGGCGCACACAGCAGCTGCCACCTGTGGGTGGCCTGATTCCTGCCACCTGGCAGCACCACCCCATGCCCCATGGGGGGC
Organism: Neoceratodus forsteri; assembly: GCA_016271365.2. Taxonomy (NCBI): domain Eukaryota; kingdom Metazoa; phylum Chordata; order Ceratodontiformes; family Ceratodontidae; genus Neoceratodus; species Neoceratodus forsteri. Next base: position 628,560,005 of record JADMNL010000022.1, on the reverse strand, counting down.
ATCTGTAATCACCCCCCCAAGTCCAATATCCCTGGTGGTCCAGTGGACCACACTGAGCCCAATCGCGGGCATCTATAAGCACACCTCCCTCAAGTCCAATATCCCTGGTGGTCCAGTGGACCTCACTGGAAGCCGATCGTGCCAGGCATCTATAAGCCACATACAAGTCCAATATCCCTGGTGGTCTAGGTATGCCCTTACCCACCGCCCACTGGGCCCCAACACCCCAATCCCCCGTCAGCGGCGGGCGGCAGCACCCCACCACCTGCAGCCTGCTGTGCCCGCCACGACTGAGAGCTCGGTAGGGCTGCACACCCATTAGTTCACAACATGGGCCAATAGACATGCAGCCCATACCGTATTCTCAGTCAGATATGTGAATGAATGAATTCATTCACATATCTGAACTAATATCATATGAGCTGCGCCTGGCCATGCTGGCGAGCAAACCGTAGCTATCAGCTCGGCGGGCAGTGGAGCGACTGGTGGGTGGGGTGCTGCCACCCGCCAGCTGATGGGGAGGAGGAGGCGGTGCGGCTCAGTGGGCGGTGAGTGAAGTACACTAGACCACAGGGATATTGAACTTGGGGATGTACTTATAAATGCCCGCGGTTGGGCTCAGTGCGGTCCACTGGACCACCAGGGATACTGGACTTGGAGGGGGGTGTGCTTATAGATGTCCGCGATCGGGCACATAGAGGTCCACTGGACTACCAGGGATATTGGACTTGGGGGGGTGCTTATAGATTCCCATAATCGGGCTCCGTGCGGTCCACTGGACCAATAGGGATATTGGACGGGTTTTCTTTTCGCTTACAGGAATTCCCGTGAACGGGCTGCAGGGGGCATCAGTCCCTGATGGCTACTGCCTGGCAGGGCACCAGGCGCAAGTCGTCGGGGATCGGCGCACCTGCATGCTAATGGCATGCAAATGGAGCCATAATGGGATGCAAATGGACCCTGTGTGCCTTGCATAAATTATGGCCTCATTTGCATGTCCCCATTTGAATATCGCAGGTGCAGTGCATGGCGCAATGGCACTTGCACCACCGCATCTCCATGCTCCACTCTGGCCACTTGCACTGGCGCAGTGCCACTGCGCCATGCACAGTGGGGGTGGCCAGGGTGTGATATTCAAAGCTGCTGCGCCATAGCGCAGCTCCGCTGAATATCATCCAGGCCACACCCATGCGCAACAAAGTTGAGCTGCACCCAGGCTTGCGCCACAGCCTGGCGCAGTTTGAATATCTGGGCCATAGTGTTTGCTTTTACTACTGCCATCCCTCCTCCCTTGTGTGTAACCATGTCATTCTACCCCTGTTGCCTGAATAAAGTCAAAACTCTATGGAGAACTCCTGGATTTCCTTGTTGGATGTGTCCATCCACCCATCTAAAGAACCTTTAGTGTCCCTCTCGCCACAACACCTGCTGAGGGTGACACTTGTGTTGGTAGTCTGATGATTACAGTGAAACCATTTCCTAGTCATTCTATCCATCTCTCAGGAAGTAAGATACAACTTAAAACTCCATTCACACACCAGCCCCTCACAGTAGTGCTTAGTGAAAGTGTGTACAGCCACCTGGAGGTAGCTACTTTGCATATATCTGCCAGAGGGATGCATTTTGAGGCTGCCACTGAGGCTGCAGGGCTCCTTGTAAAATGTCTTCTAAGCCCTAAAGGGTGCTGCTTACCTGATTTTTCATAGAAGAATTGTATGCAAGATGCAGACCACTTAGAAACAGTTTTTGTTCTGCCAGGTGCTGGAGATTGTGTGGGGAGGCTTCTGCTGACCAGTCACATGTCTTTTGGACCTGCCCTTCCTTTGCACCATTTTGGCAGGCTGTTTCTGTAGCTCTTAACCTGATTTTCAACTACTCCTTTTGTCTTGACTCCAAAATAATTTTGTTTCATATACTTTTGGACATTCTAAAACTATCCATCCATCTTGGCACAAAATCAAAATCCTGGACCAGCATGGCTGGTATGAGATAATATATTTCATTTATAATTTGTAAAAGGCATCCTATAGGTATTTAAATAGGGAGGCCTTCTGTCAAGAAATCTGGGCCCCATGGGTGAATTTTCAATTGGCAGTCTCACCCTCGTTTGTTCCGTGAGGAATGGTTGAGCTTTTATTCCATTTCATTTTACTTCCTTTGAACCTTTTTTCTTGGTTATTTTATTTGTCAGCTTTTTATATGGTGGTAGCCCAGTTCTCCTTAGTCTCCAGTATTGTTTGGTTTTTCCTTTTTCATTTAGACTCTCTTAGAGAACTGATTGATTTTTTTATTACTACGAAATATATTCTGTGTATATTCTTTTTTTTTGTTGGTTCTCAATTTTATTCTATGCTTTATGGTTTGAAATAATAATTACTTCCATCTGCTTTTTTATGGTAGTTTTGAGCTGTTTGCGTTAATCTAAATTTGTTGTTCTTGATATTTCATGTCATTGAAGGATTTTGTCGCTATGGATCATCCTCTATAATAAAACTTTAAGTTTAATTATAAAAAAAAATATTATTTTTGTTGCAACATGTTTTCCATTGCCACACTTCACATAGGTGACCAAAAGATGGCTGTTGTCAGATCCATTTTGTTCTGTCAAGATAGTAGCTGAGTGCTGTCTTGACATCCAAACAGTGCAATTGTGGTTCACCTGGATTTGAATTGGATGGAAAAGGGCACTGGTACAGTGACTGCTTGGTTAAGGTGAAATTGTGACACCGCTTTGGGGAGAAATGTTCTGTACATCCTCATGACAACCTTGTCTCTGTGCATGATGGTGTCATTAGGCTCTGTGCACAGGGCTAGGAGCTCACTGACTCTCCTAGCAAATGTCATAGCTATGAGGAACAGTGTCTTCCATGTGACAGACTTCAGTTCCATAGAGTCCATGGCTTCGAAGGGGCATGCACTAGTTGTACCAAGCATATATTTAGGTCCGGGGGGGGGTAAAGGTTCCCTAACTAGGGGTTGCAGTTGAAGGAAGCCTTTGAAAAACATCTTGAACACAGGGTGTTTCTGCTAGTGATTTTGGCTTCCCTGCGGATAGGAAGGCTAATACTGCTGCCAAGTGAACTTTCAGTGATAAAGTCCTTAGCTGATAAATGTGCAAATGTAAATTATCCAGAACAACTACTGTATCAGCTTCCAGGGAAGAAAGACCTTTACCTAAGTACCAAATTGAAAATATTTTCTATTTTGATTATTAAGATTTTCTTGTGGACTGCTTCCTTGAACCGTTCAAAATATTTAATACTCTGCTTGACACATTCATGCTACAGTATTCTTGGCCTTCAACAACCAAGCCATCGGCCTTAATGTTCTGAGGTTTGGAATCACAGTACCACCACTGCCCTGCTGGACTACATGGACTATGCACATAAGGCCCTGGATGAAGGCAAACTGGTGGGGTCTGTCTTTATTGACCTCACCAAAGCCTTCAATTCAGTTAACCACCCCCTGTTACTGACCCAACTGCAAAACATGGGTGTGGCACCCAGTGCCCTTTGCTAATGCCAAGACTACCTGATAAGGACCCACCGCTCCAGAAGGGCAAGAGTAGCCTCTCGCCCCTCTAGCTGCTGGAGGTCTGCCTCTGAACAAGTAAGGGGTCTACTGAGAAATATAGGATATTCTTGTCTCAGAACAGGACAATCAGGAGCTTAAAGGGCACACAGGCAGAAAGTAAGAGAGAGAGAGAGAAAAAACAGACGAAAGAGTAAGGATTGCAAACAGTTAAGGGGTCAGAAATAAGACATGATTGGAGTGGTGCAGTGCAGTGGCTGTGAGCAGCAGTCTTCCGGAGATGTTCTGGAGGATGCGGTGTTGTCCCATCTGCAGGCACCTCTCTGGGCTGAGGGAGGAGGTTGCTCATCTCCAGGCTGAGTTGGCCAGGATTTGTGGGACCTCCTCTTCCATCCAGGACCACCAGTGCCACTGCCGTTGCCTCAGAGGTTGCCAAGAAAGAGGCGGTTGGACCACAGTGGGCTCAGGGAGGGTGAGGTGGTGGAACAGGGCACATCCCTCCAGTTGTACCTCTCCACAATTCCCTATGCCATTCTGGCAAAGTGTGGTTCCTCTATGGAGGCACCTACAGTGGAACCAAGGAGGACGTTGGGAACCTCCACAAAGGAGACCCACAGGAGGGTGGCAGGGGACCCTGCAGGGAAGGAAACAACTCCTGGTGGGGACTCCATTGTTAGGAAGGTAGAACTGGGCAAGGAAGGGAGAGGAAGGTAGGTGCCTGCCTGGCGCCATGGCTTGGAGGGACAGGAGCAGAATCCTCAGGATTGCCAGAGCAGCTGCACAGGGAGGGAGCTGGATGTCATTGTCCACCTAGGGACAAATGACCTGGCTAAGAAAGGATTAGAGAAGTGCAGGAAGAGTTTGTGGAATTGGGGAGGGGCCTTGAGTCAAGTAGCACTCACGGTAACCTTCTCTGAGGTGCTACCCATCTATGGCATAGGAGAGGCTAGGATGTTCCGTACCATGGGATTCAATCAGTGATTGAAAACTGGTGTGGAGCTCAGAGTTGGCTTCATTGGGGACTGGGGGTCCCACCTGGAGTGATGCAAGCCTATACTGGCATGATGGGCTGCATCTGTCCGGGAGGGAACCAGGGACCTAGGTGATAGGTTTAAATGCTTCATTGGCAAGCTTTAAACCAGCTGGGGAGGCACTGGAAAGGAGCAAGAACTAGCCCCCAAACAATCACGGTAGTAAGTGTGGCAAACACCAACATGGAGGTGTCAATAGGGAGAAGGGCAGGGTAAATGGAGAAAGTGACAAAGGCAAGAAGGACAGGGATGGGGCAAAAGGGGTAAGGCCATCAGGAAATGGAGGTAATGAGTACAATTCCGTGGTCTGGGCAACAATCTCCCTGAGCTGGTGGCCTTGATGGAAGAGGGATGCCTGGATATCATAGCAGTCACAGAAACATGGTACACAGAGAACCATGACTGGGATGTTAACATACCAGGGTACATAACCTACAGGAGAGACAGGCAGGGGAGAGAGGGGGAGGAGTAGCTCTCTATGTAAAGGAAGGGATAAAAGCAACTGAACAAAAGAGTAAACAGGGAGGAGAGGAGGCACTGTGGGTCACCTTGGAGACTGGAAAGGGCACCACAATCCACACAGGGGTTAGTACAGACCCCATGTCAGGGGAAGGAATGGACAAGGATATGATGGAAGGCATTCTTAGAATGGCAGAGAAAGGGAGATACTGTTGATGGGAGACCTGAATATGCCAGATGTTAACTGGAGCACATTTGCTGCAGCCACATCCAAAGCAGGGCCATTCTTGATGCCCTACAGGTGGCAGGCATTAGACAGCTAGTTTCGGAACCCACTCGTGAGGGAGCAATCTTAGACCTCGTGCTCTCAAACGGGGGCAGTGAGAGGATCTCAGATCTAGAAGTAGGTTGCCATCTGGGGACAAGTGACCATCAAACAGTGTGGTTCACGTTAAACTCAGCTACAGACTCAAGCCATACAAAAGTGAGGGTACTGGACTTTAGGAGGGCTGACTTTGGCAAGATGGGAGAGTGCCTCAGAAAAGCACTAGCAAACAGGCTAGAAGGAGGTGTGGAGCAACAATGGGGAATTATCAAAACTGCCATCACAGCGCAACAAGCCTTTGTGTGAAGCAAATAAACAAATCAAGACGAAAGAAAAAGCCACTATGGTTCTCAAGAGAGGTGGCTGTGAAAGTCAGGAAGAAAAAGATAGCATTCCTGAAGTATAAGGAAACACAGAAGGAGCAGGACAGAGAGCTGTACCAGTTAAGGCAGAAAGAAGCAGGGAAGGAAGTCAGAATAGCAAAGGCCCAAACTGAGGAAAAGATAGCCAACTCAGTTAAGAAGGGGGATAAAACCTTTTATAGGTACATCAGCGAGCGTAGAAAGACAAAGGGAGGGATAGTGAGGCTGAATAGAATGAACGGTGGGTGGGCAGAGGGGAACAGTGAAAAAGCAGGAATACTGAACGAATATTTCTGCTCAGTATTCACAAAAGAGGAGGGGGAAGTGCCTAATCCAATTAACAGAAGCACTCTTGATAGGGGGGTCGATCCCAGTCCTTTCACAGAAGAAAGGGTTCTGCAAGAACTCCTAAAACTGAAGGTGGACAAAGCAATGGGTCCTGATGGAATTCACCCCAGAATTCTAAAAGAATTAAGGAAGGAACTAGTGAAACCACTGGCTACTCTTTTAATAAATCATGGGAGGATGGTGTGGTACCGAGGACTTGAGGAGGCGGATGTGATTCCCCTTCACAAAAGTGGGACCAAGACAGAGGCAGGAAACTACAGACCTGTCAGTCTGACCTCTGTGGTAGAAAGTGATGGAGTCACTTCTGAAGGAAAGAATAGTTGAGTACCTAGAGGTCAGTGGAGCACAGGATCCAAGGCAGCATGGGTTCACAGTGGGAAGGTCATGTCAGGCAGAATCTAATAGATTTCTTTGACTGGGTGACCAAAGTAGTAGACCAGGGAGGGGCTGTGGACATGGCCTACCTAGACTTTAGCAAAGCATTTGACACAGTCCCACACAAAAGATTTATAGTCAAATTAACCAGCCTGGGAGTGGTCCCAGGGTGGTAGCCTGGTAAAACATTGGCTGGACAACAGGACACAGAAGGTAATTGTAAATGGAGTCCACTCTGAAGAAAGGGCGGTTACTAGTGGTGTACACGAGGGTTCAGTATTGGGTCCAGTCCTTTTAATGTCTTCATCAGTGACATTGCAGAGGGACTGGAAGGAAAGTATGCCTTTGCAGATGACACAAAGATCTGCAACAGGGTTGATACACAAGGAGGCGTGGAAAGGATGAAAAGGACTTAGCAAGGTTGGAGGAATTGGTCAGACGTGCAGCAGTAGGATTCAAGCAAAAAGTGCAAAATAATGCACTTGGGAAACAAGAACCCAGGGAAGAATACACAATGGTGCGGAGCTAGTAACAACAACAAAACAGGAAAGGGACCTGGGGTAATCATATCAGATGACCTTAAGGTTAGCAAGCAATGTGAGAAAGCAGTAGGGAGGGCCGGGGTATACTGGGATGTATAGAAGAGGCATCAGCAGCAGAAAACAGGAAGTTGTTATCCTCTGTACAGACAGTTGGTGAGAACCCATCTGGAATACTGTGTCCAGTTCTGAGACCCCATCTCCTCAAGGACATAGACAGGATAGAGGCAGTCCAGAGGAGGGCAACTAAAATGGTGCAGGGTCTGCAAGAGAAGCCGTATGAGGAGAGACTAAAGGAGCTTAATATGTATACCCTTGAGGAAAGAAGGAGAGGGACATGACAGAAACTTTCAAGTACCTCAAGGGAATCAACAAAGTCCAAGAGGGTAGCATCTTTCAGAAAAAGAGACTTGCAAGAACAAGGGAACACAATTTAAAGATAGAAGGAGGGCGGTTCAGGGGCAATGTGAGGCAGTATTATTTCACAGAGAGGGTAGTGGATGCATGGAACAGCCTTCTTGAGGAAGTTATGGGGTCTAAAACTGTGGGAGAATTCAAGAATGCATGGGACAGACATAAGGCAATTCTTGTGGGGGGGCAGGAAGATAAAGGCTGTTGGTTAACTAGGATCTGCGGCCTATCCTGTAGGTAGGGAAATGGGCAGACTAGATGGGCCTAGCGGTCCTTATCTGCTGTCAAAGTCTATGTTTCTATGTTTCTATGTTTCTATATGGAGAAATCAATGTATCAAAACTGGGCAAACAGTATCCAGCACAAGAGAGAGGTATCATTAGGGGCACCCCAGGGATAAATACTGGGGCACCTACTCTTCAGCTTCTTCTTAAATGACCTTCCACAGCCTGTGACACCAAACTCATACTATATGCAGACGGTGCTATGCTCCTGAGCTGCAGCATGTCTCAGGCTGCCCTATAATCGGAGCTGCAGAACTCATTCTCCAAACTCAAGGACTGGTTCTGTAGTCATAACTTGCTACCACACTGCAAGAAGACCAAGGCCATGCTTATATCCAGCCCCCACAACAAAAATAAGCACCACCCTCTCATCATCTCCAACTCATGCAGTGAGCCACTGGAACAAGTGCACTTGTTCAGGTATCTGGGGGTCATAATAGATGATACCCTCATGGTTGCGCTCCATTTTGACTCTCTGGTCAAGACAGTCAGTACAATGATTGGTGTCCTGTACAGGCACAGGCAATACCTTTCTCTGGGGGTCCTCCATCTCTCAGTCCACAGCTCCATCATATCTACTATTGGCTATGGACTAGTGGTCTACAGGGCAGCAACAGATACAGTGCTCAAGAGGGTTCAGACTGCACTCAACAAAGCCTGCAGACTCACCCTGGATGCTAAGCAAGGCAAGCACACCTATACCTTGTACAAACGTGCAAATTGGCTGTCATTAAGAAACAGGGTCAAATTCCAGAGTTGCATTCTAGGGAAGAAGGCTCTATTGAGTAAAACACCACCTTGTGTAGGCAATTTGATCAAGGCAGCCAACTCATTACAGGTCACCAGGGAATGGACTAAAGGGGTGTTGGCTATCTCCTTCTGTCACACCTCACTTGGGCAATGTGCATTTGCCTACCAGGCCCCCCTGTGGATGAATGAACTCCCCAGGCATCTCTTGGCCACCAATTGTCTGGCCCAATTCAAAACTGACCTCAAACAGCACCTAATAACACTCTCTAAGTGCACCTCCCCTTAAGTCCAGCCACACCCGCTCTCTCTGCCCCCCAGAAAGCACTAGGCAGGCCTCAGGTACCACCTCCCTCTCTCCCTTCTCATGACTTGCCTCAGCAATTAGTTCACGTCATGCTCCTTTGGCACCCACCATCCAACCTTCCCCTCCCCCAGTCCTGTAAGTTTCCCTAACAGTCACTACTAATGCAAGCTACCTGACCATGCCCCTTCACACCCCACCATTTACTGTAGCACATCTTCTCTGCTCAGCCTCCCCTCACTCCCCTATTTCTCCCTATACCTTATCACTCTTCTTCCCCCACTCTTCACCTCCACCGCAGTACCTACCTGTCTCTCGTACCTCTTTTCTTCACCCCACTGCCAGCTAGCCCCATCCCTCTGAACTACTGACAAGGCACTTTGTGGCTGCTTATCCCCCACCCTCATAAAGTGTTTTTCTTGTTATTTTAACTTGTACCTATGTTTTGAGTTATTCTGTAAGTTCCAAATCCAAGCTGCATCGTTCATTGTGATGTACCTTTGCTTTCTCTTATTGTACTTTGTTTTGCAATCTATGACATGGAACCTTTGTAAAAGAGCTTGCACTCAAAGGTCTTTTCTGAATCACTAAATAAATAAATAAATACAATTTACCCTGCACTAAAACAGAGTCAGAAGATCAAGTCTCATGTGGAGTGATATGGGATTCCTGTCTGACAGGGACAGTACAATACAGAACCATAGCTCTCTTACCCAGTATGGTGCCACCAGAATCAGCTGATTCTTTCCTCAGTTTCTGGAGCAGCCTGGGAATTACAAGGAATAGGGGAATGCATAGAGAAACTTTTCCTTCCAACTAAGAGTCAAAGCATCCTGGGGTGCAGCCCCCTGTGGGATGGCCTACAGCAGAACTGTAGTAACTTGTGACTGTCCCATGAAGCAAACAAGTCTGCCTCTTGTACACCTCATCTCCTGAATAAGGTTTGAACCATCTGGTGTTCTAGTGTCCACTCATGGTTTTCCTGACTTATCTTGTTTAGTGAAACTGCTAGAACACTCTCCTTGAAGCTGTACAGCAATGATTTCTTGGGAGTATGCCAGATTCAAGACCCTCACTGCCTCTGTGAAGAGTTCTGAGGTTCTGCTGCCACCTTGCCTGTTTATGTAGTATATTGAGTTGATATTGTCTGTTCTGACCAGAACTGACTGATTGTGGACCAGGGCTGAGTAGCAGAGACACGAGTACAGCCCTGAGATTCATTAGGTTTATGTGCTACTGCTTCTCTTGTGGAGACCAGACTCTGCTTACTTTCTGACCCCATTTACTGTAGGTGCCCTCCCCATCCTAGTAAGAAGGCACCTGTTGTCAGTGTGTGAGTGTTATAGACACTGGCATGGGATTACTTCCCTGAGGTTGCCCACTTTCTTCTACCATTTCAGAGCCTGGACCAGGATTGCTGCAACTGGAAATTTCTGGCTCAGTGGGTTTGACCTGTGATGGCAGTGACCACTTAACTCATTGTCTCCTAGCAGATGTCTGTAGTCATCAGTAAAATACACTGGTGTATCCTGAGGATGTCTGCAGAATTCGGCTACTGACTCCCAGTGTGCCTTTGCAACATCTGGAGAAGTCATTTATATATTTTAATATATATTGTAACAAAATATAATATATATTTGACTGCATAGCACCGTTGGAAAGGTAATTTTATGCTGAACAACTTTGTCACTGATATTTTGTGGATATCATATATACTTTAGGAGTTATTTGCATTTGTTTATGGTATGGTGTGTAAGGCTTGTGTTGCCTGTTTTAGTGAAAGCACATTTTTTTTGCTGTTTCAACCAGCATAAAAAAAAATTACATATTATTATTTGCATACCACCATTGGAGAGGTAATTTTGTGCTGAACAACTTTGCCACTGATATTTTGTGTATATCATGTATACTTTAGGAGTTATTCACATTTGTTTATGGTATGGTGTGCATGGCTTATGTTGCCAGTTTTGGTGAATAAATATTTTTTTTTTTTGCTGTTTCAACCAGCATAGACAAAAAACAAAATTACACATTATTATTTGCATATCACCATTGGAAAGGTAATTTTGTGCTGAATAACTTTGCCACGCATACTTTATGTCTAGCACTTACGGTTCTTGAACTATTAGGATTTGTTTGTGGCATGCTGGTTATAGCTTGATTTTGCTTAGAAAGGCCCAGGATTTACTGTTAACAGTAGAAACATAGAATCATAGAATTTGACAGCAGATAAGCACCACTTGGCCCACCCAGTCTGCCCATTTCCCTACCTAATGGATAAGCTGCAGATCCTAGTAAACCAGCAGCCTACTTCTTTCTACCCCCACCCCCTAGAATTGCCTTATGGCTGTCCCATGCATGCTTGAATTCAACCACTGTTTTTGATTCCACAACCTTCTCTGGAAGGCCGATCCATGCATCCACAACCCTCTCTGTGAAAAAATACTTCCTTACATTTCCTCTGAGCCACCTCCCCTCTATCTTCAAATTGTGCCCCCTTGTTCTCACACACCTCTTTTTTTTAAAGATGCTAGTCTCTTGGACTTTGTTGATTCCCTTGAGGTACTTGAAAGTTTCTATCATGTACCCCCTCTCCCTCCTTTCCTTGAGACTATACATATTAAGCTCCTTTGGTCTCTCTTCATATGTCGTCTGGTGCAGACCCTGCACTATTTTAGTTGCCCCCCTCTGGACAGCTTCCATCTTGTCTATGTCCTTGCGGAGATTGGGTCTCCAGAACTACATACAGTACTCCAGATGGGTTCTTACCAGCTGTCTGTACAGAGGGATAACAACTTCCTGTTTTCTACTGGTGATGCCTCTTCCAATGCATCCCAGTAGCCTCCCAGCCCTCCTTACTGCCCTCTCACATTGCTTTCCCACCTTTAAGTCATCTGATATGACTACCCCCAGGTCCCTTTCCATTTTTGTTGTTGTTAGTATCTCACCCCCCATTGTGTACTCTTCCCCTGGGTTTTTGTTTCCCAGGTGCATTACCTTGCATTTCTTAGCATTAAATCTAAGCTGCCATACATTTGACCATTCCTCTAACCTTGCCAAGTCCCTTATCCTTTCCACCCCACCTTGTGCATCAACTCTGTTGCAGATCTTTGTGTCATCTGCAAAGAGACACACTTTTCCTTCCAGTCCCTCTGCAATGTCTCTTACAAAGACAGTGAAGGGAACTGGTCCTAATACTGAACCCTGCGGCAACCCACTAGTAACCCCCCTTTCTTCAGAGTGGACTTAATTTACTATTACCCTCTGTGTCCTATTCTTCAGCCAATTCTTTACCCAGGCTATCATCTTGGGACCCACTCCCAGGCTGGCTAACTTGTATATTAATCTTTTGTGTGGGACTGTGTCAAATGCCTTGCTAAAGTCTAGGTAGGCCATGTCCACAGCCCGTCCCTGATCTACTACTTTGGTCACCCAGTCAAAGAAATCTGTTAGATTCATCTGGCATGACCTTCCCACTGTGAATCCATGCTGCCTTGGGTCCTGTGCCCCTCTGGCCTCTAGGTATTCAACAATTCGACAAGTGGTGCAACTTCAGAGAGCTCCTGTGGAGGCAATGAGTTAAGTGTTACTGAACATCTCTTACCTGTAAGTGGACCCAGAGCACCACTGTTGTTGCTTCTGACATGTGATCTAGCAACTGCAAAAAGTCCCTTGCTGGCCTTGACTCTCCTGGCTTGTAAGATCTTGCACAAGACAACAGGCTATCAGGAATTATTTCCCCTGAGTTGTGCCCAACTCTGATCCTATGAAAACCAGTACTTGGCTGGGTTTCAGCTGGGACCTTTCTATGTTTAATTGAAATACCAGACTTTCCTGGGTGTTCCTCACCATTGGAATGGAGCACAGTGCCACTTTTCCTTCCTGTGACTAGCCAGTCATCCAGGTAAGGGTACACTGTTAAACATTTTCTTCTCATAAATGCAGCCACTGTTACTGGCTGGCCCAGTGACATGGAGGGCAGAGGCATTACTGCCTTAACTCCTGCCACAATGGTAACCTGTGTTCGCATCTTGAGCGGGTCACCAGGGGTTAGCCAGGGAGGGAGCATCTTAAGAACAGCTCTCCTCTCCTCTCCTGGGATGGGGTGGAGATGGAGTCTGCTGCTTGTCTGGACCCTAGTGATAGTTGGAGGCTGGCACAATGGACCCATAAACAGAGGGGGTGGACATGGAGTAGACACCCGGTGTGCTGCATGTGGATGCATGTGCTCAGCTCGGCCATTGGTGTCATTGCATACTGCTGTGTCATACTTGGGGAGAAAATGGCATCTGAGCATCAAAATGACACCTGTACCCCATAAGCTCTGCACCTGGCCAGTTAAGAACCTTGGAGGAGCAAGAGAGGTGAGTCCCAATGGACACCAGGGTGATGGGGCTGGGGGGACTGGTGGATGGAGGTCTGGTCAACCGGGAGAGAAAAAAGTAGAACAACATAAATAAATAAATAAGTACAGCCACTGTTGCTAGGCACTGTGGTGCTTATGCATGAACGGGCAGAAAGTAAGCTCCAGAGGCGCGTACCCCGCCCATGTAGCTCTGCACCTGCAGACAGGTGCTCATGTTTTTTTATTTTATTTAGTTTTTGTTGACCAGGTAAGTGCACTAGACAAATCCTGCCTATTTTCAGGCATGACCCAGGGGGAGGGGGATACAGATGAATGCCAACTGACCTTGAACCAGATTAAGCTGTTGGTGGTATTTTGGCTAAGATGCCAGTATGCACTAACATCAGCCATCTGTCTGTGACCCTGCCCCCCTATCACGCAGTTGCAGACCCAAATGGGCAGCCAATTCATTGCCATCATGGATCCCAGAGTGGATCCCCTTTGCAGGTAGGTGTGGGTCCAGATGCATAAATAGTCTCTGCAGGCATCCAGGGTGAGCACGGCCAGTCCATGTTGTCCAGTGGTTCCTCCACCCAATATCAGCCCCATGGCAGCACACCTCACCTCATGCACAGCTGGACCCCCCTGCAGACCCCCACCCCAGTCCCGTATGCCAGCCTACCCCACTCCACACACAACACAGCCCAGTGCCCGCAATAGTAGATGAGCACCCCCCCACAGACACACACATCACAGCCAAATCCATGTACTGATATATGAGAACACACCCACACATACGTGCGCGCGCGCACACACACACACACACACAACACACACACACACAAACACTACAGCCAAGTCCCATACTGATATGTAGAACACCACACACACACACACACGCACGTGCACAGCGCACACATATATACATAGCTAAGTCCCCGTACCGGTATATGGGAACACACACAAACACACACACATCACAGCCCGTCCCCAGTCCTAATGTCAGTGGCACACCCCTGACCCCCAATCCTGGCTTCCCTCTTCCTACATTGGTGACCAGTGCATCCACCACCCTCATGGCACCAAGGAAGAACACCACCCCCCATCACCTGTACCTGCAGGTTGGTGCTGCAAAGAGGAATAATGAGTGGCACATCCCTCCACACACCTCCTCAGCCACCTGCTGTCCACCTGATGCTGGAAGCGTGCTGCCTATAAATAGGCAGCACCTTCCCAGCATCAGTTGAATGGCAGGGGGCCAAGGAGGTGTGCAGTGGGATGCGCTGTTCATTGTCCCTCACTGTGGCACTAACCTGCAGGTGCCAGGGATGGGGGATGGTGTCGGTGCCGTGGGGGGCACCACTGGCCACCAATGTGGGGGAGGGTGTGGCAGGATTGGGGGTCAGGGGATGTCAGCATGTGGAGCAGGGCAGGGCCTGTCAGGTACTGGTTGGGGGACTGTTATACATATGCAGACTGGGACAGGGGCACAGCTGTGAGCAGGGGGTGTACACTATTACCGGACTGGGGATGTTGTTGATTATGTGTTGGGGGCAGCCTGGCATATGGGACTGGGGCAGGGTCTCTGTTGTGGGGGGGTAACATCCTGATTCCTGGTCAGGGTGGGGGCACCATTATGTTGGGACAGTGTACATGTTGCTGCCTGGAAATAGTAGGGGCACAGATGTGTTGGGAGGAGGGTACATGTTACTGTCACAACATGGCAGGGGCACAGATTTGTTGGGAGGGGGTATATGTTACTGCCTAGATGTGGCAGGGGCATACGTGTGTTGAAAGGGGAGTACATGTTAGTGCTGGGACATGGCAGGGGCACAGATTTGTTGGGAGAGGGCTGCATGTTATTGTTGGGAGGGGGGTACATGCTACTGCCAGGACTGGGGAAGGGTTGTGTGTGTGGGGCACACGTGTATGGAAGTTACGGCAGAGTCCCCACTGCCATAACCAGTGCTCTCCTATGCCCCCACTATGCACAGCACTATGCACCTTTGTGCATGATGCGTAGTGTGGCATGCCCCCATCCCTCCCCCCAGGACTGCCCTGGCGTGTAGCAGCATGGGCTGCCAGGGAATCAGGTGCTCATCTAGCCTGTGCCCCTTTGGTGAATGCCACCAGGGCTCTGCGGGACCCCCACTATGTGGCATTCCCATGTATCTATGCCTATGCACCCGTAGTGCAAGGCACATTGGCATACTGCATTGGGCCCTTTGTGAATATGCTTGGAATAGAAGGTAGACCAAGATGCAGTGCGGCAAACTGATACTGCACTTTTCCTAATCTGAATTGAAGGTGTTTTCTATGTAAGTGTCTCACAAGGATATGGAAGTATGCATCTTTCAGATCCAGTGATCCCAACCACTCCTCTTTCTGCACGGATGGTATAACTGTTCCAGTGTTCAGTTTTCAAAAATGTCCTTTTTTATGGGTTTGTTCAGGAATCACAACTCTAGAATGGGCAGACAATCTCTATTTTACTTTCTTCTGAGAAAGTACACTGAGAAGAGACCTCTTCCTTAGTTTAAGAGAGGGATCCGTTTTATGGCCTTTATTTTAGCAATTTCATTATATACAGCTCTAACAGGATTTTTTTCCTGCAATTGGAGTGGATGAAAACATTTTGAGCTCTTTAGTTTTGGAAGCCTAGAAACTGAAGAGCTAAACCCTGACTCACCACTTCCAGCACCCACTTGTCTGTGGTAATGCTTTTCCATTCATGGAAGTAATGAGACTGGCAACCTTCCACTGGTAGGGGTTCTATGGTGGCTTTAGGGATTTTGTTTTTCTTGTGGTTTAGGGGCTTATACTTGCTTCTGCCTTGCACTGCTCCTGCCTCTGGCTCTTGGGGCACCTCCGAGTGAGGTAGTCATAGTAGGAGTAAGGCCTTTGATAGTAGGCCCTGCCCCTTCATCCCCTTCCATATGGCCTGAAGGAAGTAGAAACCTATCTCCTTCTTGGTCAAATTCCTACAGGTTGCTTTTTGTTCATCATCCATTTTCAGTAGGCTTCAGCTTTATCCCCAAAGAGGGAGGGTCCCACAAAGGAAGGTCAACAGCCTTTGTTTTTGTATCCTCTGGCAGGATGGTTGCTCTAATCCAGCATGTTCTAGTACCAATAAGGCTGTCATTTGTATCTACAGCCTTGTAAAACAGATATTTGATGGCTTCCATTGAATTTTTTTGTAGTTTCTTCCAGATCACTGCTAATTCACCTCCCATGTTTTCGCTTAGGGCTTGCACAGTATTCTAAGGGGCTATTTGGTAGGGTGCAATGTAAGCCATTTAAACAGCCTACCTCATCTGCAGGGTGGCCGAAGTGTACACATTCCTTGCTATATAATCCAGTTTCTTGGATTACTTTTCTGGAGGCATTGAAGCTAGTAACATTTTAGATTTTTCACATGCAGCTGCCTACACAACTTCCTCATGATCGAGCTTGTAATATGGAAACATAGAAACATGGAATTCATCAACAGAAAAAGACCTTTTGACTCATCCAGTGTGCCCAGATGATCTCTACCTTGTCTGTCTGTACCGACCCTACCTGGTCTCTGGTGACCTTCCCTCCTCCCTATTTATTAATATTCCTCTATGTTTATCTCACACTTGCTTGAAGTACCCTACTGTTTTCACCTCTGCCACTTCTGCAGATAGTCTGTTCTACGTATCCACCACACTGCCTCTCCTCCAGTCTTCATTGCATGTCCCCTGGTCCCACTGATTTTTCCTACTTGAAAGAGACTCCCCTCCAGCACCCTGTTCACCCCTGTGATGTACTTGCTAGTCACTATTATGCCCCGTCTCATTCTTCTCTCTTGCAGGGTGTACATGCTGAGATCCCACAGTCTCTCCTCATAGGACTTTTGATGCAATCCCTGCAACATTTTAGCTGCCATCCTCTGGACTGCCTTCGCCCTGTCTATATCTTTTTTTTTCTGTTTATGCTCCCACTCAGCCAGCAGCAGCCATCCTCAGTGCTTCTGGGCAGCCCCAACTCCATCAACCTGTCATTGCCCAGGGATCCACGCCACCACATCAACAGTTTTTTGTTGATGCAATGTTTCCCCAAGATCACTACATTGACTACAATTGCAGTCAGCATGGTGCCACCAAGATGTAAGTTCTTGTTTTGCGGGGGGGGCGGGCTGTGCCCTCCACACTCCCCATGCAGGAGGCTATGCCCTCTGCATCCCATACTTATGATTCTCAACTCTGAGATGGAGCTGTGTCAGGGATGGAGTGCAGAACCTTGTGGAAGGGTTCCAGAGTCCCAGGTGGACCTTATAATGACATGGCAATGTTGTCAGTATCGACCATGTTGCTGCAAAGTTGTGACCGTAACAACGGTATTCCATTGCCTAGGACGTACCATTGCTCCATGAGTGTCATCCTGTGGTTTCCCTTCCCCACATGGAAGACTAGGTTTGCTGGCAAAGGCACCTAACTTCACCTGAGCTCTTTTCTTCTAGGTTTGCTTGTAAGAACAGAGCAAGGAACAACATTATCAGAGCAAGGAAAAAGATAAAGGCTTCTTTTGGCTAGGCAGGTTTACCATGTGTTACTATTTTCTTTTGTGCTCACAGGGTTTGTTACTGTTTTTTGCTTACATTTTACTGTCATGATCTTCTCTGATCCAAATTGCTGTTGCAGGGTATACATTCTGCTGCATTATTACAGGATGTGCCTACTGGTTTGTTACTGTTTTGTGCTTACAGATTACTGCTGTTACTTCTCTGATTCTAATTGTTTTTTTGAAAGGTATACCTTCTGTCATTGCTTTATTTTTCCCTGTAGCAAAGGGTTTTTGCAGGGTATTTCTTCTGTGAAATTGTTGCAGGTGGTGCTTACAGGTTTTACAGTTTTATCTATCATTAGGCTAAGCTTTCAGGGCTACTGCATTTGTTGGTGGTTGATTGTTTCTGCTCTTACCTCCTTGATTTTTTCATCTGTGGTTCTTCTTTTTCGGCAAGGGAAGGGTCCAGCCACCCATCCCCATCTCCAACCACCCTATGCTACATTCCTTCTATACAGTAGCACAGTCATGATATTTCCTGTAGCAAAGCAGGAAGGGGAGGATCAGAGGGGTATCCAGACAGTGACCTCACTTACAGGAGCACAAATAATTAACTTGTTGTTACAAGTTATACAAAAACAAACAAAGCAAAACAAAAACTATTGCTTTCATTTTCCTCCTTCTAATTACTCAGACCAGGTTATAAACTCAGCAACTCAGTTGGAATGGATATTATTAATTGCAGGTACCGCAGGACACTTTTCAAAAGGGCAGTTATACAGGATTTAGGATGCTATCCTACATGCTGAACTATTGGAGTTGTAAGGGCTAAGTTCCAGGCAGCATGAGCAGAGACTGCGCACCTCAAATTGCATATTCAGGAGGAAATAAATTATAAGAAACACCCTCCATTTCCCCAACATCCAACTGAAGCACCTCAACAGCAGAGGGTAGTTGGTCCTGGAAGTTGGCAGGTGGTTAGGAGGGGCAATTGGGTGTCCCATCCCTCAGTGCTCTCCAACATATCACCTCTACAAACCATATAAAACCTACAAACAGGTATCTGCCTCTATCTCCAAAATCAAACAAAGGGGCAGAGAATACTGTAGCACAGGAGCTAGCACTACAAACTCACCCAAAACAGGGACCAAAATAAAACAAGCAAAAAGGAAATCCAAAACACTTGTGATCATAGAAGACTCCATGATTCGGGGAGTTAATACCTACCTCCAGCCAGGGATAATGGTCAGATGTCTCCTAGGTACATCAGCGTAGAGAGACACTGACTACATTGCTAAAATTATGCAGAAAGCAGGAGAAAGCATCAACATCCTGGTACACAGAGGGACTAACGATCTCGCCAGCTGGCAGGTTGTGGAGACCTAGGAACACCTGACCAGGCTGGGAGACAAACTGTCATCCATTTCATCCAGCATCTCCTTCTCTGAGATCCTGCTGGTCTGGGAGAGGGATGCAGATGGACGGAAGATCAGAGAAGGGGAGACAGGGGAGCCAAACATGTGGCTCAAGGGCTGGTGCCAGGAAAAAGGACACAAATTTGTAGGCAACTGGCAACAGTTTTGGGACCAAAAGTTCTTTAAATTCAATGGACTGCATCTGACTAAGGAGGGAGTCAGTGCATTGGGGCAGAAGTTTGACATCTTTGCAGAATATTTAAACTAGCAAATGGGGAAGGGGTGCAGCACCCGATAGATCGGACTGGAAGAACACCCTCCCCCCTCAGCTAGTGATCAAACAGGAGTTCAGCATGTTTATAGTTCATTTGCATCACCAGGTAAGGAAAAAGGTCCAGTTCCCCATATGACGTACAGAGGAAATGCCGGACCTCGCCCAACAACTAACGCACTGAAATTTGGCCAATGGAAAATCATGTACACAAATTCCCGCAGTCTGGGAAACAAGATCCCAGACTGCAGGCAACAATGACAGAGGCTCAACTGTGCACAGAAGCCATTAGTAAGACATGGTTCACCAGTAACCACACTTGGGAGACTTCAGTACCCAGCTATGTACTGTTCAGAAGAGACTAAGGTGCAAAAAGGGTGGGGAGGAGTGGCCCTTTATGTCAATGAAAATATCAAAGCTACAGAATTTCAGAATACACATTAGGAGCCAGAAGAACTGTGGGTCACCCTGGAAACAGGAAATGGGACAGCCATACAAACTGGAGTTGTCTACAGGCCTCTAGACCAGGGGGAGGACATAGACACATTATTGTTAGAAGGTATACAAAACATGACAGCTAAAGAGGTTCTGATAATGGGAGACTTCAACATGCCAGATGCAGATTGGTCAATACCAGCAGGAACATCTGCCAGAACTAGACACATAGTGGATTCCCTGCAGTGGGAGGGCCTCAAACAACAGGTACAACAACCCACAAGAGATAGGGCTATCCTAGATCTAGTACTGACTAACGGAGAAAGGATCGCAGATCTCCAGGAAGAAGGTCAACTGGGGGCCAGTGACAATCACATGGTATGGTTCAATTTGGCCACTAGAACTAAATCATCCCATTCCAAGGCATAAATATGGGACTTCAGAGGAGCTGACTTTGATAAGATGGCCAACAGAGTTAAGCTAGCCCTGGCAAGAAGAAATACAGGAGAAAGGGTACAGGCAAAGTGGGCAAGCATTAAGGATGCAATACTTGAAGCAACATCCCACTGTGTTAGGGGGGAAAAGCAAGAGCAAAAGAAGGAGGAAACCACTTTGGTTCTCAAAAACAGTAGCAGAAAAGGTCAGAGCCAAAAGGTTGGCCTTCAGAAAATATAAGGGAACGCAGCTGGATGAAGATAGGGAGGCATACCAAACTTCCCTAAGGGAAGCAGGGAAGGAAGGAAGGCAGGCAAATGCCCAAACCAAGGAAACACTAGCATGAACAGTAAAAGAAGGGGCAAATTTTTTTATAGATACATTAGTGAAAGGAGAAAGTCCAGAGGGAGTATTGCTAAGAATAAAGGGGATAAGGGGGAGTGTGTGGAGGAGGACCAAGGAAAAGCATCTATCCTAAATAGATACTTCTGCTCAGTATTTACTGAGGAGAAGGTAGGGCAGGGCCCACAGCTCAGCACCATGGACATAGGGGGAAGGAGGTGTGCACAAGTCCCTTCACAAAAGAAAGGGTCCTACGAGAGCTCACTAAGCTCAGGGTGGACAAGGCAATAGGACCTGATGGCATACATCCCAGGGTACTAAAGGAGCAAAGAGTAGAACTAGCAGAGCCATTATCAGAACTGTTTAGTGAGTATCTTCATCCACATTTGAGAGTACCAGGTCTAAGATTGCCCCCTTCTGAGTGGGTTCCAACACTAGCTGTCTGAGACATGCTCCCTGTAGGGCATTCAGAATGGCTCTGCTCTTGGATGTGGCTGCAGCAAAGGTGCTCCAGTTAAAATCTGGCATATTCAGGTCCCCCATCAGCAATATCCCACCTTTCTGTGCCATCCTAAGGATGCCTTCTGTCATTTCCTTGTCCATTTACTCCCCCTTAGAGAGGGGTCTGTATACAACCCCATGTGGATTGTAGTGCCATTTCCAGTCTCCAGGGTGACCCACAGTGCCTCCTCTCCTTCCTGTTTACCCCTTAGTTCTGTTGCTTTGATCTCTTACCTTACATAGAGAGTTACTCCTCCTCCTCCTCTTCTACCCTCCCTGTCCCTCCTGTAGATTGTCTACCCTGGTATGTCGACATCCTGGTCATGGTTCTCTGTGTACCATGTTTCTGTGACTGCCATGATATCCAGGCATCCCTCTTCCATCAAGGCCACCAGTTCAGGGAGTTTGTTACCTAGACTACAGGCATTGGTACTCACTACCCTCTATTTTTGGATGGCCTTACCCCTTTTTCCCCATCCCTGTCCTTACTGCCTTTGTTTTTTTCTCCATTTTCCCCTGCCCTTCTCCCTATCGACTTCTCTATCTTGGTGTTTACCTCACTAACTAGCCTGATTTCTTTGGGGTGGGGCTTGGATTTCGCGTCTCCTTTTCAGTGCCTCCCCCCTTGGCTAGTTTAAATGCTTGCCAATGGAACATTTAAACCTATCACCTAGGATCCTGGTTCCCCTCCTGGACAGATGACAAGCATTGTGCCAGTATAGGTCTGCATCCCTCCAAGTGGACCCCCAGTCCCCAATGAAGCCAAACCCCTGAGCTCTGTACCACTTTTTCAACCACTGATTGAATCCCATACCATAGACAGGCAGCACCTCCGAGAAGGCTATCATGCGTGCTACTTGTCTAAGGCTCCTCCCCAACTCTACAAACTCCTCCTGCACTGCTCTGATCCCTTTCCCTGCCAGGTCATTTGTCCCTAGGTGGACAATGACATCCAGCACCCTCCCCTGATCAGCTGCTCCCACAAACCTGAGGATTTGCTCCCTGTCCCTCTAAGTCGTAGCACCAGGCAGGCACCTTTTCTCCCTCTCCCTCTCCCCTCCCTCCCTCAGTTCTACCCTCCTAACAATGGAGTCCCCCACCAGGAGTTGTTCCCTTCCCCTTTGGGGTCCCTTGCCACCCTCCTGTGGGTCTCCTTTGTGGAGGTTACCAGCATCCTCCTTGGTCTCCACTGCGGGTGCCTCCATAGAGGAACTACACTCTGCCAGAATGGCATATGAATTGTGGAGAGCTACAACTGGTGGTATGTGCCTCTGTTCCACCACCCTCACCCTCCTTGAGCCCACTGTGGTCCAACCACTCCTGTTTTTGGCAACCTCTGAGGCAGCAGCAGTGGCCCTGGTGGTCCCTGGGTGGGAAAGGAGGTCCTCAAATCCTGGCCAACTCAGCCTGGAGATGAGCAACCTCCTTCTTTATGGAGTTCTTTCAGCCCTTCATCAGAACTTGAATGTGTGTGTCTAAGTCCTCAGGAATCATGATCTTCTGCTTAAGAATTTTCAGTCTTAATGAAACACTCTGCCTTTCAAGCTGACACAACAACCTGCCTCAAGGAAAGTGCTATTGTAGTTTCCTGAAGAAGGCTCAAAGGCATTGAGTATCAGGGTTGTCTTGCCCAGTATAGTGCTATTAGGATCACTACTAAGCACCCCCCCACTCCATTTAAAGAGAATTCTCTGAATCAGAGGAAATGGTACAAAAGCATAGATGGATATGTTCTCCCATTTTAGGCTAAATGCATCCTCTGGGACTATTCCCAGCATTCGAAATCTGCAGAAGAACAGCAACAGTTCCCAGTCCTCCGGTGAAGCAAGCCGATCTAATTAGGGAACACGTCATCTTTCAAAGATGAAATTGAAGTACATTTGGTCTATGAACCATTTGTAGGTCATATTATGTAGTCCACTATACCAATATTTCAATATATTGCCCTTCACAGCTAGGTGCACTGCAGAAATCTCTTGTTTTCAAGCTAAATGCTAGACTCCAGATTGTCATTGTTTCTCTTCATAAATGTCATTATCTGGCAGTCCCATTTGTTTATATTTCACACCATTGTATTGTCTGTCCCTAACTGCTGTCCTGCTTTCCATCAGAAAAGAACTGACTTCAGGGTGAGAATGAGTGCTCTCTGCTTTAGGATATTTATGTACACCAAGCTCTCTGTTGAAGACCAAACTCTATCTTCTGACCTTCCATCTTGGTGCACCCATTCTACCAGTGAAGGGGGGGAGGGTGAAACTATTGTGAGCACTACTGTGAACTGTGACTACAAAAAAGGGATTCCTTCTTTAACAGTCCCTATATCCCACCACCAATATAGACTTTCTGCAGTGTTGTTTAGGTTGGAACTCTAAGTAAGTAGTGCGCTTTTTTGCACCAGCACATTTGCAGATACCACCGTATCTTCTTCATGTGAAGTCTGGCCCAGAAAACCACTACTGAAAGTCAAGATATGAGGCATAGTAACCATAAGAACTCTTGGGCTGTTCTCTATGAACCTGAAGGAACAAAAAAGTGTAATCTCTCAGAGCATCTGCCCTCTGAAAAAGAAGGACCGTTCTTTCTACTACAGAATTCAGTTATGCTTCCATGAAATTCAGAATCTGTGTGGATTCTAGTTTTTAGTTCTCTGTACTTAGAAGAACCCCAGTGTTTTACATTACAGACCTAGATGCACTGTATCTAGAGATGACAGTACCTGTTCCTTTGTTGTCCCTCACTTTAAACTGTTTTGTAGGCAGGGATAAATGATACCCTGTTACTTTCTTCATGCTGTTTCCACTGTGAGGCATTTGCCAAACACCCTTGATGTTGACGTCTGTCCAAAAGGCAATGCCCCAAGTTAGCACTCATCCAGCCGCACTCTGATCCATGGGTATTTTCTGTGATGTGGACCATATAGGTATGTGAAAGTACTCATTGCTTGGGTTCAAGGAGCAAGACTAATCAAAATCCTGAAAAGAAGGGATTCTTGTTTCTGCTGATTCATTCTATTCTTCTTCTGGAATCCTAAAGTAGGTCAAGAACTGACCACAACTTCCTTTTTTCTTTGGGATTAGAAAATACCTTCAGAAGAAACCTTTCTGTAATTAAGGTTGTACTTTCTCTACAGCATTCCACACCAAAAGACTCTGTATGGTCAGTTTCCTGCAGACATTTTCATTTTCAGCCACTTAGGTACAGTAACTTGGTAGAGCTGGGGAAAAAACTTCAAATTCCGGGTTCATGAAAATTTCATGAAATATCACATTTTTTGTGAAATTTTCAGAAATTCTGACTTTGGTGAATTCTGAATCTTTGGAATGCATTCTGCAGACTTTTTGCCCATACCATAACATTTGTGATTGAATTGAAGAATAATACATATGAATTATGAAATGAAAGTCTGACTGCAGTTATTTCACAGGTCAATGTAACAATTATTCAGTTATATACCTAATTCAGTGAAATATTATTTTATGAGCAATTTTGTGCTGTATGGATCTTCAAGTAGGTAATACAACAAGGTTAAAAGCTGAAGTTACAAATGCCCACTCCTACCTTTAAAGTGGCATTACTGCCCCCACGTAATGTCAACAACCAATGGTATTTGGGGTTTTTATTTTATTTATTTTTTTTTTATTTTATTGAATTCTTGGATTACAAAATACCTTTGACCCAGTGGTTCATTTACAACGGTTCCATGTCAGAGGGACAAAAAGACATCAAATAGTAATGGAATAAGGCACTATGCAGAAACATTCCTACTGCTGTAGGCAAAGGCCAATATACAAAAAAGTATCCAAACTTAATTCAAGATAATGAAGACTGAGGATGATACATAGAGTTAGAGAAGACTGGTGGCCACTAGAAAGGGAGGCAGTCCTGAAGTTAGACTTTGTCATAAAGTGCAAGAGTTAGTGGTAAGTGCTGGTTAGGCTATAGAGGGCAAAGAAGGGGTGGGGGGAGTAGTGATAGAGGCAGGGGAAGGTAGGTCAAGAAGTGTGGGTAAGGGTGGGCTGGAAAAATGGGCAAGAGGGGGCATGGTGCAGGAGCTACAACAACAGATGAGCAGAGTATAAGAATAACAGGATGTGGTGGGAAGAGAGGGGGGAGAGGAGGTAGCTGAAGTGAGAGAGGGGGAAAGGAGGTAGGTGCAGAGGGGAAAGGAAAAGGGGAGAGGAGGACAGGGGCAAGGGGGGAGATGAGAGGGACGGTAGAGTGGGAATGGCGCTCAGAGTGACATTAGTGGGAGCAGTCACAGTGATGGAGGCTCCTGAGGTGCTGGTTTAGCTTGCATTTGAAAGGGCCCAGCCTAGACTCAGACAAGACCTCAGTGCGTAGTCAGTTCATTAGAGTAGGGACCTTAGTGAAAAAGGTACGCTGTGCTTGTGATGTGTGACAGATTGGAATCTGGAAGGAGTATTTGTCAGAATTGTGAGTGCAGTGTGCTACTGTGGTTGGTGACAGGAGGGTAAGCATGGCATGGAGAGTAAGGTAAGCATGGGGTTAGAGCTGCCATTCTACCATTCAAGTAAATGTTTTGTATTTCATGGTTTAATTCCCAGGAAAACTAAATGATTCTGCAAGTTGTGCAGTCATTAGTGAGACATGAAGGCAACAGTGGTTAGACTCATAAGTACCATGATAGAACATATGGGCGAACACTATAACAGCCATATCCTCCAAATGTGCTTTGGCCTTCTACTGTTTGCAAAGGTGCTGCCTGCCTAAGGAAATGGAGCTGCATGGTTGACTGCCCAGTGTGTTGGTTGTAGGGGTGGGCGAAAGTTGCGAATTCCACTTTCACATAACTTCCTCAAAATTTCCAAAATTTCATGGAAATGTAGGAACTTTCACCATTGGCAAAATTGTGATTTTCCATGGATTTTTGGCGGGTTCCACAGACTTTTTTGTGAACTGTGAAATAATGCATATAAACTGTGGAATTTATTCTATCCACAGTTTAATGAACTGTCAATGAATGAGTGTGTGTTTGTAAAACCACACAGTCGTTCACTGACAGTTCTGTGGACCACCGGTAGTGGAGGAGAGAGGAAGACTGTACCATTGGCCTGCTCAGGGGAAGGGTGGGGGGATCGGGTTGGTGGCAGATGAATTGTTGTGGTGGGGGTTGTGGGGTCTACTAGACACCAGGGAACTGGGATTACTTTTATATAAGAGATTGGGGATGGGGGTCCACTAGACACCAGGGAATACTGGGAATAGAGGGGAATGAGTTGGTGGGCTACCGGCTGTTTTTTTTTGTGGATTAAGGGAATCCAGGATAGGGATGAGGGTCCGCTAGACACCAGGGAATTAAAATGTTTTGGGGGCCATGGTGGGTGTGGGTGGGGGGGTCACTAGACTCCATGAAGGAATTAGAGTTTTTTCCTTCATTACCGGGACCCACAGGCTGCGATCCCTGGGTGGGGGGGAGTGGAACCACTAGATACTGGGGATCAGGAAATTTTTACTTGCGACCCATGATCGGTGGGGGGGGGGCAGTAAACACCAGGAGGGTCTGAGGGACATATCAGAGGTTTTTTTTTACATTTATTTATTTACTTACTGGGACCCATTATCAACAGGGGTGGATTAATTAATTAAATTGAGGTTAAAAAAAGCCTCTGAACTGACCAGTGGCAGTGATCCGTTCTGCAGATTTTTTTCTGCAGTTTAGTAAAGTAACCCGAAGTCTGTACATTTATTCCAGTTTTAAGATGAAATTTCTGTGAAAGTTGCGAAAATGATTTCTGAACTTTCACAGAAGTGAAAGTCACGCTTTTGTGGAAATTCCACAGGCGGAATTCTTTTTTCGCACACCCCTAGTTGGTTGACCATTTGTTAAAATAGATAGCTACACAGAAAGTAGCTGGTCCATCAGCACAATGGTAATGCCACTGCTCATGGTGCCAGCGATCCAGGTTAGGTAATGAGTATGAATAGTTGGAGGGCCTACGGCAGGGGTAGGAGGATCAAGCATCCCAAAGAATGCTCAACTCTTTGGGAGAGGGAAGGGTCACCACCACGCAACTACAAGCTGGATGATAATGGATGGTAGTACAGACAGGGAGCTAAGTCAGGGTGGGAGAGATGAAAAAATGACTCTCCATAGTAATATTTCTTCTAATGGGTGCAGTAGGGAATCAATACAATAACTGCATCATCCTGAGCCAGAGATGTTGTCTCAAAGATAGAATGGCGATGATATAATTAAGAACTCCATTCAATGCTGCTGTGTGTTGCTGCTCTCTCTACTGTTCTAATGTCAGATTTGTGCTAAAGAGCAAATGGAAACAGTGCCAACTTGTCTAATTTACTAAACTTTCGCGGACTTCATCGTTGACATGGCACTGGAGTCGCCTAGATGGTTAATTCTGGGTGACTTCAATGCCTGGGTCGACGATGAACTCTCGCACTTTGTAAAGAACTTCCTCCAACTTATGTCTATGTTGGGCCTGTCGCAGATAGTTACCTCTGCTACCCATATAGGTGGACATTCATTGGACCTGGTGTTCCTACTGGATTTGGATGTCTCGCATTTGGAGGTGGAACCAAATGCATGGACAGACCATCACACCATAAGATTCAGTTTTGGGGCACCCCCTAATAGGCCTATCCCTACGGAGATGGTCCAGTATCGCCCTTTAAGGGGAGTAAATCCAGAGGGCCTAATGGTGGTACTGGACCTATTGGGTATTTCGGATGAGAGCATGGGTCCAGGGGACATGGTTATTGCCTATAACAAGGTGGTGACCGGGGCCCTGGATCGAATTGCTCCGGTTCATGTTTGCCCACTCTCTCAGCGCCCAAAGACTCCCTGGTTTGATGAGTCTTTGAAGGAGCTGAGGAGAGTGGGGCGAAGGCTAGAGAGAGCATGGCGGAAATCTTGCCTGGATGCCGACAAACTTAGATTGATGGATCATTATGTTATCTATCAATCGGCAATATCCTGTAAGAAGTCAGAATTCCTGTCCAGGGAGATTGCTGCTGCGAGAAACTGACCAGCTCAACTCTTTCGGACTGTTGACAGATTGTGCAATCCACTCTGTCTACAGTCTGGAAGAGATTTTTCATAAATAAAGTGCGATGAGCTTGCTCGATTTTTTGCTGATAAGATTGCCGGCATTAGGGCGGATCTCAGCCAGGTTCAATCTATAAGGGCTTGCAGTGGTCGGTGAGGGGAAGCAAACACCTGTGTCACCTGGTCTGACTTTGGTAGGCCGGAATTCATGGACATTATGAGGATTGTCCAGACTGTACGTCCAACCAGCTGTAGTTTGGATCCGGGCCCTACGCCACTTTTATTAGGTTGCGTAGATATTATCTGTCTGATCATTGCTGAAATCGTCTGGAAATCCTTGAAGCAGGGGATCTTTCCTGAACCCCTAAAGGAGGCGGTCGTTCGACCACTCCTAAAAAAACCTTCACTGAATCCGGACTGTCCAGCTAACTCAGACCTATCTCTATCCTCCCTTCTGGGTAAGGTTATTGAAAAGGTGGTTGCACTGCAACTGGACGACCATCTTATAAATCATAATGTCTATGATACTCTTCAATCAGGATTTAGGAAAAGACATAGTACTGAGACTGCTCTTGTCCGGGTTCTAAATGATCTCCTGATAGCGAGGATCAAAAAGCTTGTACTATTCTAGTCCTTCTTGATCTCTCTGCAGCTTTGACACTGTGGACCATGGTGTGCTTCTGGGCACCTGCGGTTCCATTGTGGACTGTCTGGTACAGTCCTACAGTGGTTTCAATCTTTTATCACAGGGCGGAGACATAGGGTTATCACCGAATTTATTCCTCTGATGCGTCTCCTTGCCTTGTGGGGGTTCCTGAGGTTCCATTTGGCACCCATGTTGTTACGCTGTCTACATGCTGCCATTGGGAGACATTATTAGGCAATATGGCTTGGGTTTTCACTGCTATGCAGATGACACCCAGCTATATTTGTCCTTTAGCCCTGGGCAAGAAGATGCAGTCTCTAAACTTAACAACTGTCTATCCGAGATCAGTGATTGGATGAGTGCCAGCTGGCTAAGATTAAACCCGGATAAGACTGAGGTGTTGGTGGTGGACCCAGGTCGTCGTGATGCGGGTGGTAGGGCTGGTCTTCCCTCTGGCATATGGATCGATGGAGCCCAGCTCTCGACCTCAGACCGGGTGCGTAACCTGGGCGTTATTATTGGCGACAGTTTGACGCTGAAATTCCGGTGTCATCTGCCGTCCAAATCCTCTTTACCATCTGAGGAATATCGCCGGTGAAACACCTTGTTCCTCCGGCTGACCTCCGACATTAGTCCATGCCTTTGTTACTTCTCGCCTTGACTACTGCAATGCCCTGTACCTAGGGATGCCGGGGGTTGATATCCGCCGCTTGCAGCTGGTGCAGAACGCTGCAGCCAGGCTTTTGACGGGGACATCAATGAGGAATCATATTACGCCTGTGCTGCGCGAACTGCACTGGCAGCCGGTTCAGTGGCGGATCACCTTTAAGGTCAGTTTACTGACCTATAAAGACCTACATGAACAGGGACCGCGATATCTGCAAGATCTTCTTGTTCCCTACCGTCCCTCCCGCTCACTCTGCTCCACCGACAAGGGATTGCTAGAGGTTCCCAGGGTTCGTTTAAAAACATCTGGGGCACGAGCGTTTTCTTTTGCTGCCCCTACCCTGTGGAATTCTCTACCTCGTCGGATACGAAGCTGCCTGACTGTTGAAAGCTTTAAATCAGAACTGAAAACCTATTTATTTCAAAAGGCTTATGGGGAGTAGTTACTGCACTGAATTGAAATTATATTTTATTGTTGTTTGTTACGTTGTATGTATGTTTTATATGTATTTAATTATTGTACAGCGCTTTGATTTCGTAAAGCGCTTAAAAATAAACTTTTACTTACTTACTTAAAGTTAAAATACATATTAGAAAGTTTTAGTTGTGCCAGCAACATTTTTAAATAAATACTCAAAAATTGAAACTGTGTAAAGTAATGCATATTTAAGCAGAAATTATTATTTAGAAACATATTAGGTACTGAACCTTTCAATGATTAGGTTCTAGAAGGGGAAGTAGGGATGGGATTGTTGTGGTTAACTACTGGACTCATTAGAAGAAACATCATTACTACAGGGAGTCATTTATTTCTTCTAACAACATGCATTCAGTAGTGATGTCATACAAAAACTGCATGTAACCCTTAGATGGCGCTATCCCAAGGGTTACTACCCCCGCCTGCTTAACTACTAACAGGTTAAGGGGCCTAGGTCCAATGGCCGGTGCCTCCACCCAGAGGTCAGTTGTTTACTGTCTGCCCTGATGCCTTTTGTTCTGTCAAGGTAAGAGCTCAGTGCTCTATTGACATCTAAGCAATGCAATTTCTGTTCTACACTAGAGTGTGCAGGGAATAACACAGGAAATGTCACTACTTGATTCAGGTGGAATTCTGATACCACTTTAGGGAGGAACTTTCTGTGAGTTCTGAGCACCACTTTATCGTTGTGTGTGGCTATACAGTTTGGTTCAGTGAACAGGGCTTGAAGTTCACTGACACTCTTTGCAGAGGTCATAGTTATGAGGAATATAGTTCCCAGGTTACAGATTTCAGATCTTCAGAGGCCATTGGCTCAAATAGATCTTGTTACCATCTATGCTAAGCCTATATTTAAACCCCAGAGCAGTACTGGTTCTCTGGCTGGGAGCTGTAGGTGAAGCAGGCCTTTGAAAAATCTCTTAAACACAGAATGAGAAGCCAGAGATTTACTGTTTCCTGCAGATAGAAAAGCTGATACTGCTGCTAGGTGGACATTCAGGGATGAAGGTCTAAGGCCACCTGAGTGCAGGTGCTTTTGGAAATCTAGGACCAGGAGAATACCAGTCTCCATGGATGATACAACCTTTCCTGAACACCATCATGAGAATCTTTTCCATTTTGATGAGTAATATTTTTAGATGAATGACTTCTGTGAACCTTTCAGGATGTGCAGCACTTTGTCTCAAAGTTTCATACCTGAGTATTCTAAATCCTCAAGAACTATGCTTTTTTTCTCAATGTTTTGAGGTTTTGGAATGTTACTTTGCCTTGTGGCAGAATCAGGAGATCATGTCTCATAGGTAGTAAGATAAGTTTTTGCATGACAGGGACAACATGAGTGCATACAGTACCATGGCAGTCTTGTTCATTCTGGTACGATAAAATAATTCTTCCTGACACTCTTCTCAGCTTCCACAGAGTATCAGATGGAAAGAAGGGAAGGCATAAAGAAACATTCCCTTCTCGCTGAGAGTCAATGTATCATGAAGCAGGGTCCCCCATGGGATGGTCTGCACCAAAATCATGGCAGTTTGTGATTCTCCCATGAGGCAAACAAATCTACCTCTGGTGTTTGACATCTGAAAAGTATGCTTACTAGTGACCACTCATTGTTGCCCTGGTTTATCCTGCTTAGAGAGTTTGCCAGTAATGTGTCCTTCCCTGGCAAATGCACTGCTATAATGTTTCATTCAAAGAGTAATCTAGATTCCAGATTCTCATTCCCCTGTGCGGAGCTTTGAGGATGTTGTTCCACCCTGCTTCTTAACACAGTACCTTGTGGTGATATTGTTTGTTCTCAGAACTGACTGACCTTGCAGCAGAACTGAAAAGGACTACATTGACAGGAGTGCTGCCTTGAGCTCTAGCAAGTTTGTATGCTCCTGCTGTTCTTGCTGGGACTAAACCTGACTTATGTCTGAATCTCTAAGTGCCCTCCCCATCTTAGCAGGGCGAAATCAATCATCAGTTTGAGAACTGAAGACAGCAGCTGGAAGAGGATTCCTTGTCTGAGGTCACCCATCTATTTCCACCAGTCCATGGCCTTGATCAGTCTGTTTGTGACTGGTACAGGTTACACAGAAACATAGATAATGATGGCAGAAAAAGCTGATGGTCCATCTAGTCTGCCTATGGTTTCCTATCTAACCCTGAGACCTATTGTCTGTACTGGGTTCTAACCCTCCCTATGCACCCCTCCCCTCATTCTCATTCCCCTCTCTGTTACTGTTATTCTGAGTGACCACTATACCCTTCTCTCTGTCCCCACCAAGCTTGAAATCATTAATGGTTTTGGTGCCCACCACCGTGGCTGATAAACTGCTCCATGGTTCCATCACCCTTTCTGTAAAGTAATACTTTCTCACATCCCTCATGAACCTCCCTCGTGTCAGTTTTCACTCATTTAGTTTAATTTAGGGTTGATTGAGTGAGTCTGATGTTTGCTGCCAGTGCCTTGCTAAGTGCTAAGGCACATCTCTCATCTATAGGAGAGGCCAATGGTGTGACAGCTGTTGCTGCTGACGTATGACCCAGAAGTTGTGAGAAGTCCCTTTCTGGTCTTAGTTCACCCATCTTAAATGACTTTGCATAGGATAGCCAGCTTTCTACCCTTCCTTGAAGTGCAAATATTTTTCCTTGTGTAGTATCCAATTCTGCCCCTATAAATACCAGTATTTGGCTGGGTTCTAGTTGAATATTTCCAGATTCAGAAGGAAACAAGGTTTTCCAGGGTGCTGTTTTTCTTTACCAGTGTAAGAGAGCTCAGTGCTTCCTCCTTTGTCCTGCCTGTGACTAGCAGTTGTCCACATAGGGATCCACTACTGCTATACCCCTTTACTTTACAGTTAAACCACTGCTGCTAGGCACTCTGTAAATACCCTTGGAGCTGAAGTCAAGCCAGATGGGAGTGATATGAATTGGTGCCTGCCTCTTCCCAGCCTGAACCTTAGATATTTTATGTGAGAGGGTCTAATAGGGATTTTGAAGTAAACGACTTTCAGATACAGAGATCCCAATCACTCTTCAGTTTATAGAGATGGTATCCCAGTGTTACCATTTCAAACTTTTCCTTTTCAATGTACCTGTTCTGGAATCTTAAGTCCAGAATTGACCATCAATCCCCATTTTTATTTTTTGTGACAAAGCAGCTTGAGAATAAGCCACTTTCTCACTGAGCGGGAGGGGCCTTTTCTATAGCTTTCAGTTTTAATAGCTTTTTTACTTCCATTAACAGGATTTTGTTGCTATGGTTGAAGTAGTAGAAAAACCTTTGGGCCATTCAGTTTTGACAAACATGTAAACCTGAAGTGCTAATCCCTTACTCACAAACTCCAGAAACCACTTGTCTGTCATGATAAACTTCCATTCTTGGAGGTAATGGTCAGTCACCTGACTACTGAAGGCGGGTGTATGGCAGACTGTACACAATAGTCAGGGATTCTGTTACAAAATAGTCAGGGATTCTGTTTTTCTCTTGCGGCTTTGGAGCAGGTGCCTACTTCTGCCTGGCACCTCTCCTGCCTCTGCGTACTCATAGTAAGAATGGGGCCTTTGGTAATAAGTCCTACCCTTACCTCCCCTTCTGTATGGCCTGGAGGAAGAAGAAGCTCTGTCCTTAACATAGAAACATAGACTTTGATGGCAGATAAGAACCACTTGGCCCACCCAGTCTGGGTGGGTCAAGCCAAGGGCCTTCTGGGTCAGAATTTTGTAGGTTGTTTTGTGTTCATTAATCTTTTTCATGTAGGATAGAGTGTTGTCACCAAAGAGGCACTGTCCCTAAAAGGGGAAGTCCATAGCTTTGTTTTGTATCCTTTGTAAAGAGGGTTGCTTTTAGTCAGGAAAACCTCCTCAGAGCAACTGAATGTGCTCACTCCCTTGAGGCTGTGTCATTTGAGTCCACAGCCATTTGAAACAGGTATTTGATGGCCTCCAATGCATCTTTAGCAGTCTCTGCTAAATCATTGCCAATGTCACTACCCACCTTCTCACTGAGAGCTTGGACAGTGTTCCAAAGGGCCTTCAGGCACTGTGCAGTGTAAGCCAGCCTTAATTGCAAGGTTGCTGGAGTGTATAGTTTCCTTTCTAAATAGTCCAGTTTCCTACAGTCCTTTTTGATACCCTTGCTGTCAGTGACACCTTTGCATTTTCACATGCAGTGGCTTGCACACCTCCTTCATGGTCAGGGTAGGAATACAAGTACTCAATGCCCGCCTGTCTGCCTGGTATTTCTCTTCAACTTTTTTTAATCTAGGCCAGGAGTTCACATATCATGCTACTGGCTTTCTTGAGGGATTTCTGGATGGGTATTGTCAGCCTCTTTGAGAAGATCAGTCCCAGTATGCTCATGAATTCTGCTTTCTCAGTATCCTCCTCAGTTTCCTTAGATGGATGTCTAGAGTCTTCACCATCTGCTTATAAAAGAAAAGTGTGAGGTAAAATCCTCAGTGACTCTGACAGATAAATAAAGTATTGTTCAGGGGTAGTCTCCAGTTCAGTTGGTTCCCTTTCTTCCTCCTCCTCCAGCACAGTTTAAAAATGTTTCTGATGCTGGTGTGGTGGTGCAGAAATAGTGGTTAGGTTTCTCATGGCTTGAAAGGCCTGGAAAAACTGCTAAATTTTCATAATGTCCACAGCTGAGAGCATAGCTCTGGGTTCCACTGCTGGCTCCTCTTCCTTTAGAGGGGGAGATGCTGTCAGATGCCTTACTTTTTATTTTTTTTTTTACTGGTGCTGATGACACCAATGCATTTGTGGCTTTTTACTTTTTGCCATCCTTTGCATCAGGGTTCCCCCTGTTGGAGACCCTGTACTCTTTTTCTGCACTGGATGATGGCTTTGCAGCTTTGCCTGTCTCTTTAGCTGTGTTTACACTGCTGACCTCGCCCCTTCTTTGGAGCATTGCAGAGCTTCCCTGACACAAAAGATGCTTGGCTAATGCATCTACACAGCCCTCCTCAGTGCTGATGTAAGAGGCACTGGAGAGGGGCTGGGAGTCGGGGCAGTCAGCCGACGTAAGTGCCCACAAGTGGGACTGAGCAGTGCAGTATATCCACACAGCCGATTAAATTGATAATTCCCGAATGCATCCCCAAACTTTCTGGCACTGCTGAGTGTTGCAGGAAGTGACATACTGTGATTCAGTAAGTGTCCACTTAGTGGCATTTGCACAGCAGCAACGCAAGCACCCGGGTTGCTGTGGTGCAAATGCCGCAATGTAAACATGGCTTTTTATAAGAGACTATTGCCTATTTTCTGTCACCTTTTGTTTATTTGGAGGTGAGGTACTGAAAGATGTGTGCTTTCCATGGGAAATCAGGATCTCAAGCACACACAAAACTAAAAGAGGGATGCCAGAACAAAAAGTTTCAACTTCAAATCTTGTTTTAATGCAAAACAATAGACATGGTCCTACCTGACATGTTTTGAACTAGGTCCTTTTTCAAAGGCTAGGAATATAAAACACAACAGTACTTATACAGGCTAAAAACAGTCATGTGATGCTATGACACACGGTGACTCTAACTGATACCATAAGTTAAGATACAAATTATTTAATTATAAACATTAAAAACAGTGATAACACCCCAAAATTGTGCAAAGCCTATTTTCTTAAGGACAATCGGGAGGGGCTGACTGGGGGAGGGGAATTGAGAATCTCACAGGGTGCTCTCCTCCTCCTCCTCTTACTCTGGAGAAAGAGAGAGAGGAAGAAGGAATGACTATCACCATGAGACTGCCAGCTGGTTTCCCACAGGTAGCAGTGCAGGCAAACAGAAACAAGTGGATTATGGGATCACTAATTGGCTGAATGGACCCTCATGCCTTGCATAAGCATGCCCGTCTCAGTCAGCATCCCTGAGTGATGAGGGTTCAAAGGGAGAAAAATACAGCTGTGCAAATGTGACAGCTCTGTGCAGCCCACTGACCCCAAACCCCACTGACCTAGGCCCACTCCTGAAGTCACAACTGCTGCCTTTTCAAGGAACATTTAAGATCAAAGAAGATAAGGGGGCATGTGAGGAGGGGGACCATGTAAAAGCATCTATCCTAAATAGATACTTCTGCTCAGTATTTACTGAGGAAAAGGTAGGGCATGGCCCACAGCTCAGCACCATGGACACAAGGGGGAGGGGAAGGAAGTGTGCACTAGTCCCTTCAAAAAATAAAAGGTCCTACGAGAGCTCAATAAGCTTAGGATGGACAAGACAATGGGACCTGATGACATACATCACAGGGTACTAAAGGAGCTAAGGGTGGAACTAGCAGAGCCATTATCAGAATGGTTTAATAATAATAGTTTTATTTTTAGGCGCCTTTCAAAAACCAAGGCACTTTACAGTGCTAAAACATGATTCCATAAAAACTGTCATAATTAATAAATAAAACAACAGTAGCAAATAATAGCAGTTCACTGGAAAGCCTGACTCCACAAAAAAGTTTTAAGTGCCTGTTTAAACCCCTGATTGTCATGCATTCCCAAAGCTGATGGGGCAGAGAATTCCAGAGGGTAGAGGCCACAAACATAAATACACGGGCCCCAGAAGATTTCAAAGAAACCCTCAGAATCTCCAGCAACCCCTTGTCAGCTGAGCGGAGCTGTCGCTCAGGGGTGTAGAGAATCAGAAGCTCTTTCAAGTAGTTAGGACCAAGTCCATGTAGGGCTTTGTAGGTCAATAAACCTACCTTAAAGGTGATCCACCACTGAAATGGCAGCCAGTGCAGATCACGCTGCCTAGGGGTGATATCTGACCTCCAAGACACCCCTGTCAACAGTCGGGCAGCAGCGTTTTGCACTAGCTGCAAGTAGCAGATATCAACCCCAGGAAGCCCCAGGTAAAGGGAGTTGCAGTAGTCAAGGTGGGAGATCACAAAGCCATGGACAAACACAGGCAGATTGCTAGACAGAACAAGGTGTTTGACACTGGCAATGTTCCTATGATGATAAAAGGTAGGCTTAATGACTGCTGATACCTGATAACGAAGGTTCAGCCCATCGTCAAGCACCACTCCCAGGTCGCGCATCCATTCAAAGGTAAGGATCTGTGTATCCCCCAGAAATAGTTCAGAGGGCTAATCAGTCCTCATCCCCTCTATCCTGTGACCCGGGTCCACAACCATAACCTCAGTCTTTCCTGTGTTCAACTTTAACCAGCTTGAATTCATCCAGTCTTGGATTTCAGTGAGGCAGTTATTAAATACTGAGAGAGCACTAACCTGGTCAGGAGCAAAATACAGGTAGAGCTGGGTATCATCAGCATACAGTGAAACCTCAGCCCATACTGTCTTACAATGACTCCGAGGGGTAACGTATACACTGCAAATAACATGTGTGACAACACCAAGCCCTGAGGGACCCCACATGACAGAGAGAACAAGTCAGAAGAAAAAATCCCCGACACAACTCTCTGTGTTCTACCAGTTAGGAAAGATGTAAACCACCCAAGGACTGTACTTGTCAGGCCACAGATGGACCTCAGGCACTCAAGTAGCACCCCATGGTCTACAGTGCCAAAGGCTGAAGACATATCTAGGAGTACCAGAATGGAATGGTTTCTCCAATCTCCTGCCATCAGGAGATCATTGAGCACCTGAACCAGAGCAGTCTCAGTGCTATGTTTCTTATGGAAACCAGACTGGAGAGGTTCGTAGACATTATGTATGGTCAAAAGGTTCTCTAGTTGAGTTGCCACTACTTTCTCAATAACCTTTCCTATAAAGGGAAGGTTTGAGATAGGTCTGTAGTTAGCTAGAGTGTCCGGGTCCAATGAAGCTTTCTTCAGAAGGGGTGTCCCCTCCGCCTCCTTCAGGGAGCTTGGAAACTCACTCTATTCCAAGGAGCATGGGACAATCTGAGCCAAAACTGGGCTGATGGTCTCATAACAACCCCAAATCAGGGAAGCTGGGAGAGGATCTTATCCACAGCATGTAGGGTGTATCTCCTGGACAATCTGCATAATATCTATGAACTCCAGCAGGTCAAAGGTACTCCAGGAAGTACGAGGTATAGTAACTGAGCACCAACCAACAGCGTCCCCTATAGAGTGAGTCAAGAGGATCTCCAACCCGATGCCAGCCACCTTATTCACAAAAAATTGAGCAAGCTCATCACACTCCTTTTGTGAAAAAGCTCGATGGAGCTGCAGGCAGGCTGGGTTGCACAACCTGTCCACAGTTCGGAAGAGTTGAGCTGATCAGTTCTGAGCAATAGCAATCTCCCTGAACAGGAACTCTGCCTTCTTACATAAGAACGCTGATTGGTAGGACTGATAATGCTCCACCAAACTAAGATGGATTACCAACAGGGAGAATTTCCGTCAATGATGTTCTAACCCTCATCCCAACCACCGCATCTCCTTCAAGGACCTATCGAACCAAGGGGACCTGAGAGCGATGATGAAGGGGACAAAACTGGACAGGAGCAATCAGGTCAAGGGACATGGAGATAGCCTTATTATAGGCCAGGACCAACGGCTCCAGACCTGAGCTGGCATCAGGAAACTCCAAGAGGTCACTCACTGCCACCAGGTCTTTCAGGGCTCACATCCCATAAAGGGTGGTAACTGACCATTTACACAGGGGCAGACCTACCTGGGGGTCACAAAAACTGAACCTCATGGTGTAATGATTGGACCAACCAACAGGTTCCACCCCCAAGTCAGAGGCCTCAATTCCCAGGAGGAAAATCAAATCCAGAGAATGACCGTGATTATGGGTAGCTGAGGAAACAATCTGTGTGTAGCCCAGTGAAGTTATCAACTGGAGCAAGTGCTGTCCAAAAGGTGAGAGTTTGTCATCAACTCAAGAAATGAAGTCACCCAGAACCATTAGCCTGGGCGACTCCAATGCCATGTCGACGGCAAAATCCGCCATTTCCTGCAGGAATAGTTTTAAGTTCCAGGGTGGACAGTAGATGAGAACTGTCCTGCAACCCACACCAGCTACCACAGTACATTCAAAAGATTTGGTTTCCTCTACTGGTACACCAGTGAGGGCCAACTCAGTCTTAAAACAGACAGCTACCCCCCCCCCCCAGCAGTCCAATCTCGGGTGGTGTATCACTGAGTACCCGACTGGAATTGCCACCTCCAAAATGGGGCTGGCATTTTCATCCAGCCAGGTCTCAGTGATGCAAGCCAGATCAGCTCTTCCAACAAAATCTGCAATAATTGCGGTTTTGTTCTTAATTGATCTGGCATTGCATAATACCACCAGAGTTGGACGGGGTTCATGAGACTTCCCAGCTACTAGCCCATCAATAAAGATGGTGCCCTTGGGTATGGGGACTAGACATGGAATACCATGTTCCAGGCTCCATTTTTCCCCAGGGCATCTCCTAAACCTAATCAACCCTGTATGGGAGATCCGCTCATTTGTCCTCCAATGTCTGTGCCCCCCACCACACCCCACCACCATCCCTCCTATGTGCAATACCTTAGGCTGGGCCAGGTTCCATAGAAACATAAACATAGAAACATAGTAAGTCTCTGAGCACAGGAGAAGTCCCAGAAGACTAGAGAAGAGTTCATGTTATCCCGCTCCACAAGAGTGGTAGCAGGGATGAGGCAGGGAACTACAGACCAGTCCATCTTACCTCAGTAGTGAGCAAGATTATGGAGGCACTCCTTAATGAAAGGATAGTGCAACACCAGGAATCCATAGGAGCACAGGATCCAAGACAGCATGGGTTTACAAAAGGAAAGGCCTGCCAAACTAATCTCATAGATTTCTTTGACTGGGTGACCACAGTGGTGGACCTAGGAGGAGCAGTTGATGTTGCCTACCTTGACTTCAGCAAAGCTTTCGATACTGTTCCATATAGAAGATTGATTAATAAGCTGGGTAAGCTCAGGGTAAGTCAGAAGTTCATCAACTGAGTGGCTAACTAGTTGACGAGCAGAAAACAGAGAGTTGTGGTAAATGGTATACAGTTAGAAGACATGCAAGTTATAAGTGGGGTACCTCAGGGATCAGTCCTGGGGCCAGTCATCTTCAATATCTTCATCAGTGACATTGCAGATGGACTGGATGGTAAGGTTTGTCTGTTTGCAGATGACACCATGATCTGCAACAGAGTAGATGATCCAGATGGGGTGGACAGAATGAGAAGAGATCTGTATAAATTAGCAAAATGGTCAGAAGAGTGGCAACTAGAGTTTAATGTAAAGAAGTGCAAGATAATGCACATAGGGAAGAGAAACCCTGAAGTCATCTATAGGCTGGGAGGGGAGTTGCTGGCAGTCACAAGGGAAGAAAGAGACTTCGGCATCATCATCACCGATGACCTGAAATCGTCCAAGCAGATCAATAAAGCAGTAGGTAAGGCTAGATGGATGTTGGGGTGTATTAATGGGGGTATCACAAGTTGGAAGACAGAGGTAATAATCCCTCTTTACAAGACACTGGTTATGCCCCATCTGGAGAACTGTGTGCAGTACTGGAGGCCACACCTTCACAAGGACATTAACCAAATTGAGGCAGTCCAGAGAAGGGCAATCAAAATGGTGCAGGGACTGCATCAGAAAACATATAACGACAGATCAAAGGAGCTCAATATGTATACCCTAGAGCAAAGGAGGGAGAGAGGTGATATGATCGAAACATTCAAACACCTTAAGGGCATTAACAAGGTGAAAGAGTCTAACATGTTTCAATATAAGAAAAATAGCAGGACAAGAGGACACAGCATGAGATTAGAGGGAGGCCAATTTAGGGGTAATGCGAGGAAGTTCTTTTTCACAGAAAGGGTGGTGGATGCATGGAACGACCTACCTTAGGAAGTGGTGGATATGAATACAGTGCAGGGCTTCAAACAGCCATGGGATAGGCACAAGAGAGCAATACAGATAAGTATGAATGGATAGACTATTGACAGAGCAAAGGCCAATGACACATTCATAAGGAAGAAAAAGAAATGGGCAGACTGGATGGGCCTTGTGGTCCTTATCTGCTGTCAACTTCTGTGTTTCTATGTTTATGTTTCTATGGGACCTGGTCCAGCCTAAGTATCTACACCATGGGGAGGGGATACCATGGGATTCCACTCTAGGAGTAAGGCAAGCCCTAGGAGATGTTGGTGATGACAGGGTTTTTTTTTTTTTTAATTCAGTAAACTTTATTAAATGTATTCAGAACAGATAAAGTACAAGGAACAGGTGCAATCCTGATGTTCAATAAATAAGCCCCCCCATCCCCGATACCCCCTCCCCCCTTGGAGCTCCACCCAACCCGAAAAAGTAATAGAAGAGATAGGAGAAAGATAAAAATAGTAATAGTAAAACGTAGGAGCTCAGACACCACCCTGCACATTTGTATATTTCTCAAACCCAGGTTAGTAACCTTCCAAAATTAGTACATAAGGCAGATAATTTCCCCTGCCTTTTATCTTAGCTAAAGGAGTCTATGCCACAGCCTCGCAACCATACACTCCATTCTAAGGTTATACAACAACTCCTGTAACCATTCTTGATATGAAATTGTACACTGATCCAGCCAGTGCTTCAGGACCACTCTTTTCAAAGACAGTCAAATTAAAGATAAGTAGTATTTCCATTCCCTCACTCAGATTGTACTATAATCTCCTAAAATACAAATTTCAGGGGTGAATATCCCTTGTAAACTCAGTAGAGGGTCTGTGCTCTGCTCAATCAGGGACCAAAGCGATGTTACCTTAGGGCAGTCCCAGAATACATGAAGTAGCGAGCCTTCCCCCTGAGAACACCTGGTACTTTCTGAGAGGTATCGCTTCCCCATACATGCCAGTTTCTGAGGGGTATAGTAAAGGTTATTTATAATATTAAATTGAGTAATTCTCAACCTATCCTGAGTAGTATAGTGATATAGATCACTCCAGATAGATTGCCACTGTGTAGGGGATCTGGGAAATACCTGATCCCTGTATGGGGAGGAACCATTCAGTTCTAGGGAAAACATAGCAAAAAAAAATAAAATAAAATAAAGCTTAGACACATAATGTTTTTGTGAGATGAGAGAAAGGATAGAAGAGATAAGAGAAGCTGGATCCATACCACTGAATTAAAACATGTTGCAGTTGATAGATCTTAAAAATAGCCTTATTACTTAAGTGCAAGCATGTTAGTATTGCAGCAGACAGCAATAAAAACCCCTTCCTCTACCAGGTCACATACTTTAATGTCTAACAGTTGAGATAACCATTCCATTCTAATGGAGTAGCCTCCAATCTTGAAATTCAAATTGTTGAGTATGGGTTGTGTAATATCTTTAGATATGGGAATTTTAGTTACAATCCAGAATTAAAAACAGACCCAGAGACAGGTACCTAGAACTGAATTTTTGATCAGCTGGGGTAAGGACTTCCAGGGTGTATGTAACAAACAGAAATGAGACAGACCAGAGTATTGTAATATCCCAAGTTCCAAATTGAGCCAAAAAGGTCTGTAACTCTGGGTTGAATCCACAGGAGTAGGCAGAAACCACTAGAAGAGCTTACCTAGATGACTAACCAAGTAATAAATAAGGAAGTGAGGTAGCTTGATCCCTCCTAGATTTTTTGGGGCAGTTATTTTTCTGTAAGCACGCTTCAGGGTTTTTTTTCCTGGCATATAAATTCAGTAATTATTCTGTGGAAACACTTAAACTGGAGTAACCAATGATTCAACATATGGATCAGATAAAAAATCTGGGGAAGCACATTCCTTTTAATATGGATATACTTCCTCAAAGGGATAGAGGAAGAGCTTCCCATCTCTGCAGATCTTGCTGTATACACAGTATCAAGTCATCTGTATTAGTCTTCTGAACAACTGAAGTATCCTTGGCTAAGTACAGTCCCAGATATTTAATATCACGAGGAGCCCACATCATCCCCCAGAGACACACTATCATGTTTACTAACTGTTATAGATTCCTTGGTTGCAGTGAATATGTGGTCCAGTTTTCTAAACTGATCCAAAGAAGAACGATTAGGGACAAAATTCACCCCTTCCCTACTCTACTCAATGGACCATCCCAAACATTCCAAAGTCTATCAGCCAAAACTTTAGCCAGAATTTTGATATCACAGTTTATTAGAGACATTGGTCTATAATTGACCACTGAATCTGGGAATTTACCAGGTTTAGGTAAGAGAATATTTAGTGCTTCTAACGGTGCTGGATCAGATATATCTGAATCATATATACACCCATAGAAACGATGAAGAAGGAGGGCCAATTGGTCAATAAACGTCTTATAAAAATTAGCAGTAAATCCATCAGGTCCAGGTGCCTTGGCTGAAGCCAAACTCAAAATTGCTTTTCGTATTTCGTATTCAGAAATGGTTTGAGACAAAAAAGCATGTTGGGGAGTGGTCAGACCCGGTAAGGTAGACTCTTTACTATAAGGTATGGTGCTATATAAGGTATATAACTATAGGAGTGGAGGGGATGCTCTAGGGCCATATAAGTCCTTATAAAAGGAAGCAAATTCTCTTGGTATATCCCTAGGCTGTGTCCAGAGAGACCAGCCCCTTGATTTTATACAGGTTATCAGCCTAGAAGATTGTTACTGTCGAAGACAGAATGCTAGCAACTAACTAGCCTTGTCTCCTTGATCTATATATTTAGCTTTTGTTTTAAGAATAGAGTATTCTGCTTTTCTTGCATAAGATCTGCATACTTATCCCTTAAAATCAACAGTTCTTGTAAGATATGTTCTGGAATGGAGGGGATGACAGAGTTGGGGCAGCACAGAGCCCTGGGAAGGGCTTAGGCCCGCTGAGGGGAGTGAGACACAGAAAGTAAAAAAAAAGTATCCATTTCTCCAAGAAATAGGATGTGCCATTAGCAGGAACAGTGCTTCAAGCTACCCATGTGAATCTTTGGCCACACATTACGAACACAAGAAAACACTCTGAAGATAAAAAGTGTAAC
The DNA here is from genome assembly GCA_016271365.2 of Neoceratodus forsteri. Classification (NCBI taxonomy): domain Eukaryota; kingdom Metazoa; phylum Chordata; order Ceratodontiformes; family Ceratodontidae; genus Neoceratodus; species Neoceratodus forsteri. The sequence continues at coordinate 628,516,312 of JADMNL010000022.1, read as the reverse complement.
AGTAAAAGTTTATAGCATGAAAACAAAAACTAGCATAACAACAACAATATAATAAAATAACCAACAAACAATTACAAAACTACCAAAGTAATTTAGAACAAATCACACCCTGAGTACTACCACAGTTAAAATGTCAACTGATAGAAGTACCTATGCACTCAGTCCTTGGGTTGTGTAACCTGTTATGATGGTGGTGTTGGCCTGGCAGGAATCACAGCATTTCCTGTGATTGGCTGCGCTGTCACGAGCTTGCCCAGTTGAAAGGATATCATCTGCAGCATCCTCTCCGTCTGGACTTGCCCAGCCTGCATTTTCTTTAGTTCCTTCCTGATTCTGCAGTTGTGGATTGCTGTGGCTGGCACCACTGGTTCTGATGCCAGTGGTGTTTAAGGAGACAAGTCTGTGGTTCCACAGCTGCAGCCATGCCTTCCCATGGGCATCCTTCTCCTCAATCGGGGACATCTGGGACAAATATTTCTTTAGCCTGGCTAAACAGTTTTCCACATGTTTTGTCAGTACTTTTATCTTTGAAGGTGGGGATGGCTGTGTCTCAGCCGGTGACAAAGGTTCTGTACAAAACAGAAGAAAGAAATATTAACATAACTATGTTGATGCTTATTTTTTAAGATGATCTGTTACTCCTCCTCCTTGACTACTGGTGAGGTCCCCTATTCTGATCTGATCACCTGAGCCCCATCAGCCAGCATCCTGGTGACTTACCTGGCTACACCATATCCCCATGGCTTACTTTCTGTTGTGGGTGTGGTAAGGATCTCCAAGAGCCGCAGATCTGGATCCAACTTGAGGGCCTGTGAGCAATCCTGCTTATGTTTGGGATTTACCATTGTTCGAAAGAAACACTCCAGCACAACCCTACAAAACACAAAATGAGCAGGCACCAAATAGTGATTTTTTAATGCACTTTAATAAGGCATATAAAACATATCAAGATGAACATACCAAACAGTGCCAAGACCACGTTCAGGAACAACCCAGCAGGACCCACAAACCTCTTACCAGATTTGCATTACAGTATAATCAGGAAGTGTTTCATTCTTGCATTGTTTATTCTACTGTACACACTCGGCCATTGGAGCTGCTTTTTTCTCATTTGATTTCTCATTGTTCACCTGATTCCCATGGGATGCTGACACAGGGAGTGTGCAAGCTCTAAGGAATGCTGGCGTGCTGAGTGTGCATCACCCATCCCAGTATGCTGCTTCATGTACACTGCCTCGAGTGAACACCCAGGTGACACTTTTATATTAGAGTCACCTGTCTTCCCCTCCTCTTGTCAGGCCCCTGATGACTCAGACTCGTTATCTTATATTAAGAAGTGACTGAACTAGGGAAAGTATTGTAACAGCCACATAATCTCTTCCATTTCTTGTACTGCCTAGGTCTTGATTTTGACCATAAATATCTTGACCATAAATATTCAGAGTTAATTGGACTGAAAATAATCCTTGCTGTTATCAGGTGATGGAAAACAATTAACAATCATACACTGTATACTTGTTCCAAATGTCCACACTTTTACTGAAAAACATAAGCAGGGGAAAGCATCAAGCTGTGAAGATGACCACCAATGAATGCTGGAACTTCAGGACAAGAGTGTCTGCTGACTACAGTGCACATTGGCTTAAGAGAACTGTCAGGTTGCCAGCCTGGGAAGGACTGCATTGTGACATCTAGCATGTTCAGGTGCTCACCTTGCTTAATCTCTGTTTCTGGGAGGCAGGTCAGCCACATCTCTTATAAACATCATTCAGTAGACACTTACTGTATCTTCATCCCTTTTGAGGGTCCTATACCACAAAGCCGTGTTACAGCTTGAGTTTGTGTATGTGAGGAAATAGAGCTAAATGGGGTGAATAATGGGTCCAGGGACTATGGTGACCTCTGGAACAATGCACTCACCACTAACACTCAAAGTAGGAACAACAAACTGGGCCAATGCATCACATAACATTATTACTAGCACACTGTAGTAATACAGCAGAAGATTTAGCTAGTTCAGAGACTCAAATACAGTATATTCACAGCTTCAGCTTCTGTAGAACAATAAATAGCATACCAAGAATGGCCATGCCACTGCTTTTTAATGCAGTGGTTGTACTACCTCCGGGTCTGCTGGCAGTACCAGGCACCTTTCCAAAAGTGACAGTCTCCATTTCCTCCCTCTTGGTCTCATCATGAGGTCTCTCAGTTGCTGGAAATGAATAAGATGACCCAGTTAGAACCACCACCAAATAATTAAATATTATTATTATTAAAAGGACACTGTCAACCTGTTTTACATCATATACTTTCTAGATAAAATCCCACATTTTATGATTGCTTACCTCCTCCAAAACTCATTGATGTTGCTGTTTGTTTTGTCACTCTGCTTGTTTAGTAGAACTGAAATGAATGCTAATGTATATTTATAAACAACTTTGTTTTGTTTCAAATCCTGTCTAACTATTCTTCCTGAAGACTTCTTGAACATTAGAAACATCTCTCAACAGTGCAGTCATTTATGGTGCAGCAGCCTCCTAAGCTCCCACTGTATAATGAGTGGCTAGACTATGTTTGAGATGTTCCCAAGTTCAGGAAAGGTGCAGTGGGAGTTGGTTAAGGAATGTAAGCAAACCTGTTTTTGTGTGTTAATACCAGTATGGTGGGCAGTCTGTTTTTCACTTTTTAAAAGAAAAAAAGAATCAGAAGCAAAGTAACAGCTAAATCAGCAATCTTTACAAAATGTTGGCAATAGTAAAATATGTTTTCTAAACTACGGACAGTATGAGGCCTGAGGGGAGTTGACAGTGTCCCTTTAATATAACACATTGCATCATAGAAAAGGCAAAGTATACTTGAAACAAACAACCCTGATCCAGCCATCAGGAAGGTTACTTAACACACTGAGAAGGCAGCTGCAGTATAGCAACCCAGCACTGACCCACCCATAACCACCTACGGTCACTAATTAGTGCAAATATCAGTTGATCAGGCCAGATAGGCAGAGTTTCCATATTAGTCTTCCCACTAACGCATCTATTCGCTCTTCCCCATACATATGGTATTGCTCCAACCTAGAAAATGGCAAAAATTGTCCCAGTCCCCAAAAAAGGTGACCCTAACCTTATCTCTCAATAGCACCCATTGCCTTCCTGTCATTCCAGAGTAAACTACTTGAAAAGGTGGTGGCCACCGGCCACCCAGCTTACTGATTGCTTCCAAAAATATGAACTCCTCATCCCTGTCAGTATGGCTTTCACGAGGACATAGGATCACAACTGCTTTGGTTCAGCTAACAAATGACATTAAGACTGCCATGGACAAAGGTTCCCTCACTGGTGCAGTTTTCACTGGTCTAGACAAAGTCCTTGACCAAGCAGACCACAAACTTTCCTGCCATAAATTAACTGAAGTTGTAACTGAAGTTGGCCTCTGATTCGATGCCTCTGCTTGGTTCTTCAGCTACTTACTTGACAAGCAACAAGGGACACCACCTCTAGTCTAGTCCCAATCCACCTGGCCTTCCCCTCTGCCTATGGCCAACTGGATGGTGTGGGACATTAGACATTGTGTAGCCTGTACCCTACCTAGGTGGCAAGCCATAGGGGCCTGGCTACTGATTGTGTCACATAACCAGGTTGCCCACTGTTCCAAGCAGGTGGGTCTCAGCCGTATAGGATAAGGGTGCTGGAGCAAGGTTGAAGGGGTCCCAACCAGCAGTGCACGGAGGAAAAATCAGAGTTGGAAGAAAAATATATTAGATTATTATACTCACTTGCGCTGCTGCTGCTGCTGACTTCCATGGTGTCCTTCTGCTTGCATTTCTTGTGTCCACCTTCAGGTATTGAGATGGCCCCACCAAGAACCTCCACCACTTCTGGCTCCCTCTATTGCAGGTTATGTCATTTATCTTTCATCTGTATTATTGTGCATGGGTTGCTGTCCTCCTGTGCATCCAGCACAGACTTGATGTCCACCCACAGTTACTGGCATGGGGGTCTTTTTTGCCCAAAAAGTGATTATACATTTTTGGTCACCTTGCGAGCTAAGAGGATGGTATCTCTGTTCCAAAAGGGTGGTGCTAACTTCCAGCTCATCTGCTGGCTAATGATGCTCCCCCTACTGACTGCCACTCCCTCTCCTTGATATTTTTTTATCTCTACTCTATTGTTTGCTGTCTTACACAATCCTGATCCTGTTTCTCTTACCTCTGTCTCACCAACACAAACTTCACTTTAAACCATGGTTTCCACATGGAGAAATGGCAAAATCATATTTCTCAGTTGACCAAAGATTTTGCAGTTCATACTGGACTCCTGCTTTACAAACAGCAAAATGATATTCCAATGGTGACGAGTAAATAATATGTCATTTACTTAATGGTGAAATACGTCATTGTGGTTTGCAATGCATTTCACAATTTACATAGCATACTGCTATACTGCTTTTAAACTGAGAAATGCTATTCCAATGCACTGAAATTGCGTCAATGATTCACAATACTGTAATTCCACAATGTGATTTTGCACTTTATAGGCACCATTCTTGATTTATAAATTTCTTCTTCTTTTTTTTTTTATAAACTCTGGATTAGCTTAAATTTAAACAATGAAAACAAACAATGCTTTTTTAAGTGATTCTATTTTTCACCCCACTGATGAGGCCACCCATCTGGTTAGACCCCCCCCCACTCTGTCACCCAGCTTCCCATGGCATTACCAGGCATCCTCATTCCATGTATTCTCCCAAGGCTTACACCTTCCCCCGTGGAAAAGTTGGCAGGTCTCCCAACTGCTGGGTATAAGAGCTGGTTCTTCGCGGCAGGCTATGACACTGGTTCAGGTCCATTAAAAGGTTGAATCCTCATATGCACCCCTCAGTGTTTTTCCTCCTAAGTTTTCTCTCCATGTGGGATGCCAATGTGAATGTCAGTGCAAGCTTGATGCACACCAAGTATGCTGAGTGTACTGACATCCTCTGAAAGCTGCAATGAGTGTAGTGCCACCTGTCGTCACCCAAGTGGCAATATAGTGCTAAATACAATTGCCATCCCTCCCCGGATGACAGTATCACTTGGGATGCCCGATTCTCCTCCCCAGGATGACCGTGATGATCCAGACTCACTTCAAAACCTGCGTCACTGGCACCATGAGCAGTAGCGCTACCCTTGAGATGATGGCCCAGCAAAAAACAATCAATTTTTAAGGGAGCACTTCACTGGGGAAGGGTAGATCAACCCAGGGAGGGTGGGCCATACTATGCTACTGTGCATTTGACTGAAACATGATGAGGGAGTCAGGGCAGCACAGGGTGGGGGAGGCTAACATTTATTGCCACCAGGAAGTGGCTTAAAAGACAGTGCAAGGAAGGGGACCATTACATACCTGAGAGTGCATAACTCTGGGTAAGGATGACACAGAGAGGGGGACCATTGCATATCAGGAAACTGTAAAGGGGCCTGTAGTCGGTCGGAGGGTTGTATTTCTTTCATTTTTTTGTTGACTAGAAAAGCAGGGCTACACAATACTGCCTATTTCAGCCTTGTAGTGGTGGAAGCAGATAGAAACGGATGCAAATGATCTGAAATTGGACAGGATTGAGCTGTTGGTGGTATTTCAGTGTATGTGGGAAATCTGGTCATGACTCAAGGGAAATTACCCGACTCTTTTCACCAGGGAAGGGGAGGGAGAGGGATCGAGACTCAGTAAGAGAGGTATTCAGGGGAAGGAGGTAGACACCAGCCCATTCACAGTGGAAAGAGTCCTAGAAGAACTCTGAGAAATAAAAGCAGATAAGGCAATGGGGCCAGATGGGATCCACCCCAGAGTACTAAAGGAACTCAGGGAAGTGCTGGTGGAACCACTGGCTGCCCTTTTCAGTGCATCAGTGGAGACAGGAGAGGTACCTGAGGACTGGAGGAGGGCAGATGTGGTCTCTCTCCAGAAGAGTGAAAGCAAAGAGGAGACAGGCAATAACACCCCTGTAAGCCTGATCTCAGCAGTGGGGAAACTAATGGAGTCCTTACTTAAGGAGAGGATTGTGAAGTTTCTGGAGGATAACAGGGCACAGGATCCAAGGTAGCATGGATTCTCAGCAAGAAGGTCCTGTCAGAAGAATCTTCTAGATTTGACCGGGTAACCAGGGTGATAGATTGGAGGGCAGTGGATGTAGCCTACCTGGAGTTCAGCAAGGCCTTCGACACCGTCCCACACAGGGGATTGCTAAATAAACTGGGGAGCCTGGGAGTGGGTCCTATGATTGTAAAGTGGGTTGGGAACTGGCTAAGGGACAGGACTCAGAAGATGGTGGTAAATGGCATGAAATCTGAGGAGAGGGAGGTGACCAGCGGGGTGCCACAGGGGTTGGTACTGGGGCCAGTCCTATTCAATGTCTTTATTAATGACATTGTGGAGAGTCTGGAGGGAAAGACGTGCCTCTTAACAGATGAAAACAAGATCTGCAACACAGTGGACACACCGGAGGGGTGGAAAAAATTAGAAATGACCAGAGCCTATTGGAGGAGTGGTTAGGTGTCTGGCAGTTGAGTTTCAAAGCTAAAACGTGCACCAGCATGCACCTGGGTCACAGAAATGCAAGGGAGGATTACAGGATGAGTGGGGAAATTCTAACCACCACAAGTCAGGAGAGAAACCTGGGGATTATCATATCTGATGACCTGAAGGTGACCAAACAGTGTGAAAAAGCAGTGGGGAGAGCAAACACAATGCTGGTGTGCATAGAGAGGGGCACAACAAGCAGGAGGAAAGAGGTAGTGATGCCATTGTACAGATCACTGATGAAGTCTCAGCTGGATTACTGTGCCCAGTTCTGGAGACCACATCTCCGGAAGGACATTGACAAAATAGAGCCAGTCCAGAGAAGGGCAATGAAGATGGTACATCGACTGCACCAGAAACCCTACACAGAAAGATTTAAGGACCTTAATATATATTCACTGGAGGAAAGAAGGGAGAGGGGAGATATGAGAGAAACTTTCAAGTACCTTAGGGGAATAAACAGGGTACAGGCAGAAAGCAAATTTTAGAGAAAACTCTGCACAAGAATAAGGGGTCATGATATGAGGCTGAAGGGTGGAAGGTTCCGGGGTAATGTTAGGAAGTACTTTTTCACTGAGAGGGTGGTGGAGCCATGGAACAGCCTTCCAGCAGAAGTGGTGGGTGCAAAAACAATACAGGGGTTCAAGAGTGTATGGGATAGACATAAGGGTACCCTGGAGATGTGCAGAGCAGGAGAGCCACAGATCAAATAAGATCTGGGGCTGCAGCAGTGAGTAGGGAAATGGGCAAACTAGGTGGGCTATTTGGTCCTAATCTTCCAACAGATGCTATGTTTCTATGTTCTATGCCTCTATGTTTCTTTTGTAATGACATCTTTAATGTCTACCTGAGCAAACACAAGAACAGGCAGACAGGACATTGGTTTAACATCTCAGCCAAAGAATGGCACACACCAACAGTACAGCATCCCCTTAGTAATGCACTTGGGTGCCAACATTTATGATTGAGCCCAATCCCAGTGAGATACTAGAACCCATGACCTTCTGACCCAGAGGTGGATGTGCTACCAAGTGAGCCATGCTGACACCGGTGGGGCAGGACACCAGGAGCCATATATTTAAAAGTTAGCATGGGAACTAAGAGGGTGTTTGCTCATGTTAACCATCTTTTTCACCCTCATCATTAGTGGGGTTTATATTCAGACACCTCTGTAGCATGGGCAAAACCTGTTAGCACATGAGCATTAACTTAAGGCTGCACCCATGCACATGAGGGGGTCCACACAGCATACAGGCACAGCAGCAATTTCAGAGGTTTATTTCAATGGTAAATGGCACCCAAAAGGGTGCTATCTATTGCCTTTGCAAACTTAGTCTTAAATGGGAACAAAGTCCCAGTAGTGTAAGCAGCCACCCACTCTCCAACCCCCCATCCTGGTGCAACAAAGGATACCCTGATGTCTAGCAGCATCCTCCTACCCTCTAATCTCATGTCCTGATCTGATATAACATTGACCTGGTGTCTAGTGGGAGCCCCCAGCCTCTGATCCCCCATCCCAGTCCAGTTTAATGTTGCTCTGGTTTGTAGTGGCACCCTACGATCCCCTTTCCTGGTGCAATCTAATGTTATCCTGATGTCTAGTGGCACCCCACCACCTTCTGGTCCCTGATCACAGTGCATGCAGTTGGTAGGGCACAGAACAGCAACACTAAAACTGCAAAAGACCATTACAGTGACACAATTGGCAGTTCACTGTAATGGTCTGTGGTACCTTGACACTTCTTCTCCCAGTGTTGCACCCCCTCCTTGAACCATCTCTGACCTGGAGTTGGTTATATTAGAATGCGGGGAGTGCGGGGGGCAGAGCAAAAAGCACATTGTTCTTCTTACAGCACAATGCAGAGTGTCTGTTTTGTGCCTTTGCTATGATGGATTTCAACAGATTTACTGTTGATAGGACATGGTGGGACCCATGCAGTAGAGTCCCTGGTGGCTAGTGGTACACCCATCCCCAAATGCATGTCCCCTATATGCTTATGTATATCTTGGTAGTTGTTGGTACCTCTCACCCCCCGAATGCCCATCCCCTAAATTCAGATGTATGCTCTGGTGGCTAGTGGTGTCCCCCACCCACTGTGCACCCATCCTGTTGCCACCACTGATTCCCCGGTAGCTAGCCACCCCCTGCTGTGGTTTCCTAGCCTGTATAGGTCACTGCCCCCCAGGTGTCCAGTGGCATCCCCCCATCTTCTGGTCCTCATAACCAAGCCAATCTCTGGTGTGCAGTAATACCCTTACCTGGGACATCAACCCAGGTCACCCAGAATACCACTCTGGTTACACTACCAGCTGCACCATCAAGGCACCTGGAACCTAGAGTGTCCCAAAGCATCTTACTCTTTCTCTAATGCACAACCTGGTGCTGCACAGTTAATTAAATTTTTAGTTACAAGAGTACGGTGTGCATATTTACGGAACTCAAATAGAAGAGAGAAAGAAATAAGTGCCTTAGCTGGGACTTGAACCCAAGCCACCTGGAATACCATTCCAGTCATACTACCAGCTGCACCACCAAGGCAATTGGAACCTGAAGTGCCCCAAGACACCTTACTCTTTCTCTAATGCACAACCTTGTTCAAGTCCCAGCTAAGGCACGTATTTCTTTCTCTCGTCAGTTTGTATGAGTTTCATAAATAATCACACCACACTGTTGTGATCGAAAATGTAATTTTCTGTGCAGCACCAGGTTGTGCAATAGAGAAAGAGTAAGGTGCCTTGGGACACACCAGTTTCCAGCTGCCTTGGTTTTGCATTTGGTAGCATAACCGGAATGGTATTCTGGGCAGCCTGGGTTCAAGTCCCAGCCAAGGCACTTATTTCTTTCTCTTTTCTGTTTACATGAGTTCCATAAATATGCACACTGCACTCCTGTGATTGAGAAAGTCCAGTGGTACCCTCTGGGACCACTGGTCACCACGTGGACCACCAAACAGTGGCAGTTCTGCAACCTCAGCCCACTCTACCCACCCCCAGCACAGCACCTACCCCGGCCTTCCTCTTACCGGGCAGGACAAAATTGTGCAATACATCCCTCTATTGTGACTGGCACAGCTCTCTTCTCACCTCCTCAATCAGCTGCCATATTAGCTGCAGTAAGCGCACATACAGTATACTGTGTACTGTATGCACACTCACTGCAGCTCATACAGTGGCCAGATGAGGAGGTGAGAGGAGGGCAGTGCCAGTCACCATAGAGGTATAAGCTGCACAGCCCCATCCTGCTTGGTAAAGGGTGGTGTTGGGGTGGCTGATTTGCTAGGTGAGGGCAGAGTTTGTGGGGGCCAAGGAACTGCCACTGTTTGGCAGTCTGTGTACTGACTAGTGGTCCAGGGGAGTACCATTGTATATCAGGGATTGGCTTGGGTACACGACCAGGAGATGGGGGGAGGACACTGAATTCCTGGATAACATATAAAGTAATACCTTGTCTGACCAGGTCTCAATCATTCACGGAGGGCTGCCTCTCCCACTTACACCCCCCCCCATGGGTGACAGTACACTTTTTAGTTGGAGATAGGACACATACCCCCACTCCCATGCTCCCTACATCCCAGGTCTGATTCTGCAGTCTTAGCCTTCATCCCACCTTGCTCACCCTGCTTGTTCTCATTCAGTTGCCTCTCAAACTCATCAAAGTCTGACATCACGGATGTTGGTGGCAGCATGTGATGGAAATGGAGAATGGCTTCTCATGCTCAATCTCACACTACTAAACGGTATGCAACTGCAGGCGGTCGGGCTTGAAGGGCTCCCGCGGCCGAGCGTGAGCTCCTCAACACAAGAGTGATACATAAACATGCACTGCAGTCAGAGCAGCAGCACCACCTTGTTGCTCACAGGTGGGCTGGCTATTGGTTTGTGCCGTGTTTTCTGATGCACACTATCTCACATTCCCATTAATGAATCTCACCTTTTGTTCTGTTGCAGCTGATGGGAGTTGCTTGTAGGGCCTGTTTTGATTCTGGTTCTTGTTTGGGAATCACCACTATCATTGCTGCTCACTCCTTCAGTGTGGCACACCTCTTTCTGTGTCAGAACAGCGTTGGGGGGGGGGAGATGAGCACGGATGAAGTAAGATATCTGAACGCCCCTCTGCTATCGGTCAATTCGCACATTAGCAAGATCTGATTTTTTTCCTTTTTTGTCAAATGAAGTTTGTTCAACTTTTTCAATAGAACTCCAATAAGGACCCAACTTTTTCCAAGACATATGAAGTAAGTGTATTCCTAAAACAGATGATGTGCTGACACAATAAATGGTATTTTTTTCAGTTTTGAAATTGGGACTTTGAGAATGAGCAGGCGTATTACAGTTGGACAAGCTGGTTAGCTGACAGTGATGCTGATGCTTATTGTGAGCCTTCTGTATTCAAAATGACAAAAAACAAGACTTCTAACTCTCATTTTTGAAAAAAATACATACATGCTGTTGGAGTAGAGATATTGTGAGGAAAAACTTCATTCCCGAATTTTGCGCAAAGTGCCGAAAATGTGCACTTCACGAAATTTTCGATTTTTAGGCTAACCAACCGAAACTCGCTTCACATGAATGGCATGAATTTTGCAGCAAAATTCATGCTTTTCTATCGTGAAGTGTGAAATTCTCTGGGGAAATTGCACACTTTCTGGTAAATTCATGCAATTCGGGGGGTGAAAATTGTGCTAATTTCACTCTACAAATTCTGAAAAATCCAAGAATTAATTTATGAACTGAATGTTGCCGACTTTGCACAGCTCTGTGTTGGAGACTATATCATTTCATGCAGCATACTAAATGAAAACAATTTAAAAAGCGGATATGTGAAAGATTACCAAACAGTGACTTGGAAAATATCGGTACAGCACATTCATTTTTAAATGGCATTTCATGAACTTCATTAAACGGAATGTTTCTAAGCTTCATTATTAAATTTCAGTGTACAGACGTTGAACATATTAAACATAGTTATACAATACAGGTTCTTTTTTTTCAATTTAAAGTTTATTAAAGATATTTTTTCTTATACACATAAGGCAGATATGCATATACATGTTACAAGGTACATGAGACATCATATCAGTATGAACCTGCACCCCTCCCTTCCCCCCATCCACCAACCCACTCCCTCCCCTTTATCCCACCCCTCCTCATAGAGCTACAACATATTCATTATCAGTACATCACAAACATTTTTGATGCAGATATGTAACTGGTTAATCCAGTACATTATTACATCCAAAGTATATCTTATAAGGAATATAAGGTATACAAAGGGTCCCAAATCTTTTTAAACTTTCCCATTCTATTATTCAGGATGGCTATTGCTTTTTCCATTCGAAGGCTTGCCAACAATTCCATTAGCTATTCATTATAAGAAATATCTTCCTGGTCAACCCAATGTCTTAATATCAACTTTTTAACCAACATGGATATGAGTCATTTGGTATTTTCGGTTAAGGACCCTAATTCCTGAAAAGTCACCCAAAAGGAAAATCTCAGGGATAAACAGGTCTTTCAGCCCCAATAAGGGGTCAGTTAGCTGCTTGATAGTGGTCCATAATGGAGTCACTTTGGGACATGACCAAAAGATGTGATATAGTGTACCTTCTCCTTGAAGGCATCTAGCACACAATGGTGAAGGTATTAAACCCAATCTGGCTAATCTGTGCGGCGAATAATATGCATTGTGAAGAATGTACATCTGCATGAGCCTCAATCTATCTTGAGTCACAAATTTATGGCAATTATGCCAAAGCACTGGCCATTCAATGACAAGGTTTGGGAATAAGGTTTCCCAGTATTAGGTAGGACCAAAACAGTCAGGGAATTTCCAGTCATATAATATACTATAAATCTTTGACACTGCTTTTGGATGGCCACTTAAATGAGACATTTCTTAAGTAAAGGAGATGCTATTTGTTAAAGAGGGGTTCTGACCAAATACTTGTATTAATAGGTGCCACAATTGAATGATTTTAAAGGTATATTTATGGGAAGACACAAACTTATCCTTAAATTCTGCAACCGGAAGCCATGAAGCTCTTTCATTAATAAAGTTAATAATTGACATATGCAGTACACCTGGTAGCCAATTTGGAGGGATAATCCTTCCATCAAGTTTAAAATTTAGGTTACCTATTAATGGCTGATCCATATCCTTTCAATGATCATATTTAAGATAATGGCAAAGCTGAGCATGAATCTTCAAAGTCAATGCTATTGTAGAATTTTTAAGCTTAAGGGGGAGAAGGCTTTCTCTAATATATAATAAGCTCTCAGGTTCTAAACCACATGAACGTATCAGGGTCAACTCAATTTTGAGCCAAAGTGGGGCAAGATACTGATCTTCCTTGGAAAGCCATCTTAAGTATTTGTTAATATGGCTGGCCCTAAAATAGAAACCGATATGGGGGAGGCATAACCACCTCTTGTTTTGGGAGCAGTTAACTTATTATAAGTAATCCTAGGGGATTTATTGTTTCATATAAATTTGGTAAACAAGGAATGTATTTTTTAAAACCAGGATAATGGAAGTCAAATGTTAATTAATGAAAGAGGGTAAAAAAGCCATGGGAAAACATTCATTTTGAGTAAACTTATTCTGCCCCACAAAGAGATCGGAAGTGATGCCCATCTATTAAGATCCTGAGTTATACTGTGGACTAGGGTTTCTACATTTAGTTTAATGAATTGTCCAGTTTGTCTAGTTAGGTCAATTCCTAGATATCTTAAAGAATCTTGCTTCCAGCTAAATCCAAGGGCCAGGATATCAGATTTGAATAATTTATGGTTAAGTGGAAAAACAATTGTTTTACTTACATTCAATTTATAGTAAGAGACTCTACTAAAGGCATTGATAATCTTTAGCATGGGAGGTATGGACATGACTGGGTCTGAGAGTTGGAGAAGAAGGTTATCCTCATAGGACGAGACCTTAATCTCACAGGGGTGAATGGAAATAACTTGAATGGCCTGGCAGTTTTGCAATTTGCGAATTAAGGGTTCCAAATAAATATTGAAGAGTATTTGGGATAAGGGGCAACCTTGTCTAGTTCCTGAATGAAGTGTAAAGACTTCTGAGGTCACTCCATTGCCTGAAACATGGGCAGTTGGGGACCGGTATAGAGCCCTGATCCAATTTTGGAAATTTAGTGGGAAACCAAATGCTTCTAATGTTTGAAACAAGTATTACCAGTTTACCCTGTCAAATGCCTTCTAGGCGTCCAGGGAGACTAAGGCAGCTGGAAAGGGTGCATCCTTGCACGCCGCAAACACATGAGACAGGGTGCGGAGGTGATCTGAGGAGGATCTCCCTTTCATAAATCTGACCTGTTCAGGTCCAATCAGGGCAGAAAGTACTGGTCTTAGATGATTGGCTAATAATTTAGTTAATATTTTAACATCTTGATTCATTAAGGAGATGGGTCTGTAATTTGTTACAAATTCAGGTGCTTTGTCAGGTTTAGATATCAAAACTATCAATGCCTCAAAGAGTGAGGGGTCTACTTCTACTCCTGAGAGGATTTGTTGATATAAGGGAAGGAGCTTTAGGATTAATTGATCCTTACATTTTTTATTGAAATTAGCCGAATATCCATCTACCCTTGGGGTTTTATTCACCGGTAAATTTCCAATAATTTCAGAAATGTCCCTGCTCATTATAGGAGTTAATAGTCTATTCTATTGCTCTTCCATGAGCTGAGATAAATTTGCCTCAGCCAAATAATTTTGTACTGTCTGTTCGGATGGGGGAAATTGCATGGGCATATATAGAGATTTATAGTACTTGGTAAATTCAGCTATAATATCACTTGGGCTAGTTTTTAAGGAGCCATCAGTTAGAGAACATATTGAAGCTATGAAATGAGAAGACTCCATTTGCTTAATTCTGAGTGCTAAAAGGCATCTCGCCTTTTCCTCTTGATCTGTATAAGAGGCTTTTACTTTCATTATGATATAATCAGCTTTCTCTCTTAAGATTTCAAGATAGGCTGCTCTCAGCTTTGTTAGTTCCTGTCTGACTGAGTCAGGGGAGTGTGGAGATAATTCTCTTTCGATGGCCCTTATCCGGGATAGTAACTGGGACATGTATAAGCTTGATGCCTTTTTCTTATTGGTGGCTAAACTGATTACAGTGCCCCTTAGATATGCTTTGAAAGCACACCACACCATATCAGGTCTCCCCGAGGAATCTTGATTAAACTCGATAAACATTTTAATATGTTCTTGAATATGTTTACATAAACCAGGATCTTTTAACAACTGTTCATTCAATTTCCAACTGGAATCTCATTTAGGAAATGATACTAGCGATATCTGACTTAAAACAAGGGAATGATCCAAAGGGGGACCAGGTTGTATCGAAGTATCAAGGGTCCCAGGTATAAGGGAGTGAACTAGGGGTATGTAGTCTATTTGGGATGAGGAACTATGAATGTGAGAGGTATATGTATAGTCCCTTTCCAGGGCCTGTAAAACCCTCCAGATATTACATACTCCTATCTGATCGATAAGTTCCCTTAGTGCTCTTTGGGTGGGTGACAGACCTTTTCTCTGCTGACCTGTTCGGTCTAAGGTCGGATCATAAACCAGGTTAAAATCTCCCCCAAGGATCATAGGGGTAGAAATATATGGAATTAACACATGAATGAGTTGTGTAAAAAATCCTGGTGTGTCCTGATTGGGGCCATAAATACTACCCAACAGTATTTCTTTATTAAAAAGTAATCCTTGAACAAGAAATGAGAAAGGGTCCTGAAGGAACTGGAAGTAATAAGAGTTGATAAAGCAATGGGGCCAGATGAGGTGCACCCCAGGGTCCTTAAAGAACTAAGAGAGGTGGTGGCTGAACCTCTGGCTATCCTGTTTAGCCGATCACTGGAAACAGGGGAGGTACCCAAAGACTGGAGGACAGCAGATGTAGTCCCCTTATACAAAAGTGGGAACAAAGAGGAAGCAGGGAACTACAGACCAGTCAGCCTCACCTTGGTAGTGGGGAAGATCATGGAAGCACTACTGAAGGAGAGATTGGTGGAACATCTGGTTGTCAATGGACTGCAGGACCCAAGGCAGCATGGTTTCACCAGGGGAGGTCATGTCAGACCAACCTCATTGAATTTTTGACTGGGTGACTAGGGAGGTGGATCAGGGAGGGCAGTGGACATGGCCTATCTGGACTTCAGCAAGGCCTTTGACACTGTGCCACATAGAAGACTATTACACAAACTGGGGAATATGGGTGTGGGCAGGACAGTAGTGTGGTGGGTAGGTAACTGGCTGGGTGGCAGGACACAGAGGGTGGTGGTAAATGGCTGTCACTCCACAGAGGGAAGAGTGACCAGTGGGGTACCACAGGGATCAGTGCTGGGACCGGTCCTATTCAACATCTTCATCAGTGACATGGCGCAGGACCTAGAAGACAGAATTTCACTGTTCGCTGATGACACAAAGCTCTGTAACAGAGTAGACACACCAGAGGGTGTAGACAGAATGAGAAGGGACCTGCAGAAACTTGAAGAATGGTCAAGGGTTTGGCAGTTGAAATTCAATGCAAAGAAGTGCAAGATAATGCATATGGGGCACAAAAACCCTGGCACAATATATCAGTTGGGGGGTGAGGATATAGCATGCACCAAGCAGGAAAGGGATCTTGGGGTTATCATCTCTGATGACCTCAAGGTAGGAAACAGTGTGACAAGGCAGCAGGTAAAGCAAATAGGACGCTGGGATGTATAGGCAGGGCATTACCAGCAGGAAAGGGAGGTCATAATTCCGCTATACAAGACACTAGTGAGGCCCCACCTGGAGTACAGTGTACAGTTCTGGAGACCATACCTACGTAAGGACATAGACAGGGTAGAGAAGGTTCAGAGGAGGGCAACAAAGATGGTGCATGGATTGCATCACAAGTCCTATGAAGACAGGTTGAAGGAACTGAACATGTACTCCCTGGAGGAGAGGAGGGAGAGAGGGGATATGATAGAGACATACAAGTATCTTACAGGGAGGAACAGGGTGCAGGAAAACACTATTTTTAAGCAAAAAAGATGTTCCAGGACAAGAGGGCATGGGATGAAGCTGGAGGGAGGATGATTCAGAGGAAACATGAGAAAGAATTTCTTCACAGAACGGGTGGTGGACAAGTGGAACACCCTGCCAGAGGAAGTGGTGGAAGCTGAAACAATCACGGGATTTAAGAATGGATGGGATAGACATAAAGGAATTCTAGAGGTCAGGGGTAAGGTGCAACAGACTTTTAGGAAAACAAACTGAACTTACAAGCTCAAATGGGCAGACTGGGTGGGTCATAGGCCCTTATCTGCCGACACTGTCTATGTATCTATGTATCTATGTAACAAATATGTATCTACCCTGTGGATCTTTAACCAAATTGGTCATAGTAAATGGGACCCTCCTATGGATAAGGATCATCACTCCGCAACTATTAGTCATGCCTTCAGCAGCAAAAAACTGACCAAATTGTTGTCTCCGGAGCTGAGATGCCTCAGAATCCATTAAATGCGATTCTTGAATAAGAACTATGTCTATTTCTAGTACTTCCAGATGTTTTAATACCTGATATTGTTTGGAATTTTTCCTCACCCCTTCAACATTCCATGTAACAATCTGTATAGAGTTAGCCATTTATCATATCTAAAACTGTTCTTGAAAAGGAACCCCTGAAAATCTTAGTAATCCATCCATGCATTATTTTTAAGTGACTTATTTTTGTTGCGCTCTTATCTATTCTTACCCCCCTTCCTTTTCCCGCTCTCTGATTATTTACTTTCTTGCTTCTATACCCTGGTTTTAATCATGTCTCAAATCGGGACAATACTCCCCTTAATTTCCCCCTTACTGTACCTACAATGCTATACAGCCTGTCCTATGTGCTCCCCTCCACTCCACTCCCCCATCACCCAATCTAAAGATGAAACATATTAATAAATAGTTTGGATATAAACTATTATTATCTGCTGAACTGAATAAGAATCTATATCTAATAGGTATTAACTCCCCTTATATGTTGATCATTCTTCTTCACTGGTTTAATAGCTGATATTATTTACAACCTATAACTACAAAATTACTGTTAACCTGAATGAATCTCTTGATCTAACTTGTTACCTGCAAAAGCTTATACAAACTTAGTCTCATTGCTAAATAGTAATTTTTTACCCAGGAAATCTGAGGATCGTAATTTCCCCCTTAAAATATACTCAACTCCATAAACAATTCCTAGAACAACACAAATATATATTGCCCTAGTATCCACAAAGGAGAAACTGGTTAGGCTATGTCCAAACTTGTGTAGAGAGCTCCCTCTTGTGGTGGATTACCACCAGTGCATTCTAGTAACAGAAAAATATCAAAACGAATATTGCTACTTGACTGGCTCCTATAACTCAAAAGTATGTCATGTAATAGTTTCAGTCATTCCGAAGAAACAAAATAAAGTCAGGTCCTAAACCAAATGTGGAGCTTTTCATCAGGTTCTACACTTCATTAGTACCACAGGTTTTTTACTGCGTTAATCCCGGGTTGCACTGAAAAAGAGACCTTTGGGGCCCAGTGGGCCAACCAGGTCATCAAAATTCAATAAATAAATAAATAAAATAAATAAATCCAGTTCCTCACAATGCTATGGGATGCTGTTGTCTTTATTGAAACCCAAGGACATGGTTAATCCTCAAACCAGAAAGACTAACGAGCATAATGGACGTTACTGCCCACATGCTGCCATCCTCTTAAGCAAAACCACCTCTGTCACTAGATCTTCTTGTGTTTGTAGTATAAAGATCCTTACAACCCCTTTCAGAGTGTATGGGAAAGATCTGGCAAAGCCTTCTGCAGGCTACCTGTGCTGATTCAACATCCTCAAATGTAGCCCAGGATCCCGATAACAGAACCTGTAAACGTGCTGGATATCCCATCTTAAATTTTACTCCTGCAGCTATTAATTTTGTGACAATGGGGTGAAATTGAGTTCTCTGCTGCCTTACAGAAGCTGGAAAGTCCTGAGTAATCCTAATTTTAGACCCTTCCCATTGTACTTCCTGCAGTTCTTTAATTTTTCCCAAGAATGGTTGCATTTCTTGGTAATTCAGGAATTTGAATATTAGTGGTCAAGGCAAAGAGCCCAACGGTGGCATCGGTCTTAGGGCTTTTTGGGCCCGCTCTATGGCATAGGAAACTCCAAAGGGATAAGGGCCTGCTAATTTCTCAATCAACTTCTGGACAAAAAGGATTGTATTGCTGCCTTCTTTTTCCAGAATCCCAATTATCACCACATTATTTCTGCAACTCCTCCCCTCTAAATCCTTGATTTTATTTTCCAGTTTTTTAATATGTGCCTGATTTCAACTGCCTTATTGTCCATTCTGTCTGCTCGTTTCTCCAAGGAGATAAGGCAAGTTTCGTTATCTGCCATCCTGGTGGAGAGATCATCGAGCGCAGACACTATCTGTTTCACTTCAGTAGTTAAAGACTTCAAATCCTCTCAAAACAGATTAAAATTCTTTGAGGAATCACTCGAGAGGGAGGGGGTCGCTTTGGAGGCCTGACTGGAGGTGGCCACTGTAGTATTCAGCTTACCGCTACTGCTCTGCTGGGCCTTGGAGCGCTTGCTGGATTTCTCCGGGGAGACTTGGGGGGTATGCCTCGGTACGGCAAGATGCATTTCAGCATCCATATTTTCACCCAATTCTTTTCTCAACAGCTTGAGGAGGTTGTTAGCAGCAAGAAAAAGCATTAGGATTCTCCAGGATATTTAATTTAACCATGAAATAGCGCTGGGCGACTGGAGCCGGCTCAAGAAGCTGCTACACGGACCACTGCGTCACGTGGTCTCTCTACTATACAGGTTCTAATAGAAACAACATAGAAACTTCATAACTGTCTGACGCTAAACCAATTTGTTTGCCAGCAAGTCTATGAATAACAAACCAGAGGGACTATTTAACATCAGAATGGAATTTTATTGAGAAACTGTGCCATACAAAATGGAAGATTTGTTTTCAACATTATAATAATGGCAATATGGTATGTACAGGGGTCAGATAGACATTTTTTTCCATTTATAGCCACCTGGTGTAGTTTGCAGACAGAGGAGTGCTGTGTTAGTTGTGTGTACCATGTGTTCTCAACTGCTGTATGCCAGGTGAGGTTTAAACCTGGTTTACAATGTCCAGGCCTGTTTCAGTCTGTGTAAGTAACAGTTTCTGAATACCTAAGAAACCCCTGACAATGTAAGCTGCTTCTCAGGTCCTGTTTATTTACTTCCTTGGTTGGAAAAAGTGAGTGAACCTTAGAAACAAGAGAATGAACTTTATGAGACTGCACAGTCTATTCTCAGTGCTGTTGCTCACAGCCAGGATGTGACATCCGAACCCTGGCATTAATACTTCCCATAAGTTCTGCACCCCTGCTATTTGAAATCCACACACAGTGGTTGCATGCTAGATCACTCTCCCTTTTGATTTAACCACGTTATGCCATTTCTGTACTGTACTCTTGATTTAAATTCTAGAACAGTACAAAATACAAATAAAATACCAACATATCTATTTATCTATCTATCTATCTATCTATCTATCTATCTATCTATCTATCTATCTATCTATCTATCTATCTGTCTGTCTGTCTGTCAGTCTATCTATCTATCTATCTATCTATCTATCTATCTATCTATCTATCTATCTATCTCTCTTATACCTATCTACCTGCCTGTTTACCTGCCTGCCTACCTGCCAGCCTTCCTACCCACCTACCTGCTTTTCTACCTACCTAGCCGCAAACCTTCCCACTTGCCTAACTTCTTTGAGTATAAGTACACCTTCAAGCTTATCCACCAGAAAGCTACCCCTATTTATGAGAAGTAGTCCTAAGTGCCATTTACCTTCAGGAATTTGGCTGTCTGGTCCTGTTTCAAAAGTCTAAACTGTGCAAGCTAACTGTAATCTGGTGAGGTAATAAAGAGGAGGGACCTTATCAACCAGATGAATGTATATAGGAAACAAACAATGGAAAAAGGGCACACAAAGAGATCACAGCTTGATATACCAGCAATGCCTTTTAGCTATATAAAACAATTTCAAAAGGCAAAGTTTATTGTGTAAGGTAAGCAATTGTACAACAGCAACACAGTACAATCTATGCCCTATCAATATAAAAGGACACCAACAAGTACCCCTGGTACTTCAAGCTTCACTAGCTCTTTATCGGGGGGAGGGGGGAGAGGTGGGCTGTAGACACAAATGGATTAATATGTGTGCTGATTTCAGTGAAAGTTCCTACACTTAATAGATCCTCCCAAATAGTATCAATTTTAATATACTGTATGTACTGTATCTATGAAAACATCCAAAGTGAAATGAAAGTTCGATGGAACTACAGTAATCAAAATGGTATAATCATTTTCAGTGTACCTTACTATTCTAAGTAGTTAAGCAAATCATTGATTAATGCAAAACATGCTCATTGAGCACCCACATTTTATATCTATCAATACTTGAAAGACTCATTTTATGAATTTCTGACAAATACATTAATTAGTACATTAATTGATAGATGATGTAGTGATAGATGGTGCCATGTATGGATTATATAATTGCCTGCCTTGCACATTAAACTTTGCCTTTTACCTCTCCCATAGAGGAACAGCTCATCACAACTGTATGCTGTGTAAAAAATGGTTTTATTTCGGTGCAAAATCAGTGCAGCACAGTGAAAACAGGCATGGTGTATACAGAAGAATGCTGACCATGCTTGAATGTACTAATGTTTTTAAATACAAAACTGGAAGTTATGGCCCCCCAGCCCCTCCAGTCCATATATAAGGGCTGGGGGCAGCAGCTGGGGTTGGGAGGATCTCCAAAATGGTCTGAAGGGGGTGGGCACCAAGTGTTCAGAAGTGTAATTCCTTCGTTTCCCATGGCATAACATTGCAACATATACCACTTCCCCCATTAATGGAAAATGTTAATGAAATCCCTGAATGAACAAACATTCCCCACAGAACACCCCCAATGAAACAGATCATGTTATGGCAGGCTTAAGGTTTGGGATGCAGAGGGAATCACGGATGTGCAGAGTTTGCTTCATATGTTGAGCAGGACCATTGAACTATGCCAGCCTCCCTAGTCAGCCCTTTCAGGTGCACAGAGCACCCAGAGCCTTTTCTGGCTTGGGCCCTGAGACATGACATGACTTGAAAAGATGTTGGATCTTTAGCTTCAATTGCACATTTGGGTCACACTTTATTTTAAAGGAAAACAGCCAACAATACAGACTCCCGCCCCCGCAAGACTTACCCTCTGCTTAAGCCTTTTAAGTATGTTGTGACATTTTCCGCATGCCGCAACATACTTTATTTTAATAAAGAAAAGTCTGTGGCCCAGAATTATGGCGAATGCTGGGGGGCGGGGGGGGGCTTCATTATCTGTAAAGGTGCAGAACCGCACCGCTCTCTTAAATACATAATGTATTGAAGCAAATGCTGCATTGTGGCATGAGAAAAATGCCACAACATACTTAAAAGGCTTAACTGGAGGGTAAGCATTGCAGGGGTGAGAGCCTATATTGTTGACTGTTTTCCTTTAAGTGTCAGTTTCAATGTAACTGCGGGTAGCTAATCATTACTTATATGCAACAGGAGTAATTACACTGTGGTTACATGTTTGCTGCCTGTACTACATTGCAATTCCAATTCAGTTAGAGTGTAGTTACACTGTAACTACAGTGTAGTTAAGGAAACAAAATTGTATTACCCACATTTGTCCTTATTAATCATTAGGCAAGTAGGAAGATAAACATGAAGACAGTCTGGGAAAGGAGAGAGAAGGGGGACATAATAGAAACTTTCAAGTAACTCAAGGGAATCCACACAGTCCAAGAGGGTAGCATCTTTCAGAAAAAGAGATGTGCAAGAACAAGGGGGCACAATTTGAAGATAGAAGGGGGACGGCTCAGAGGTAATGTGAGGAAGTATTTTTTCATGGAGAGGGTAGTGGATGCATGAAACAGCCTTTCTGAGGAGGTCATGGAGTCAAAAACAGTGGGGGAAATCAAGAATGCATGGGACAAACATAAAGCAATTCTAGTGGGGGTAGAAGAAAGTAGGCTGTTGGTTAACTAGAATCTGCAGCTTATCCATTAGGTAGAGAAATGGGCAGACTAGGTCAGCCAAGCAGTCATTATCTGCCATCAGATTCTATGTTTATATGGGATTTATTTTCATCCTGTGTAACACCACATTGATGCCACATTCAGGATAATCAGGATTAAAATAAAGGAGACTACCCAAGGGCCTTTTCAGTGTCAAAGATGCTAGTAAGCCTTGCTAGTAAGGATGGCTGAATATTAAGGATGTCTTGAAGTCCAAATAAATACATTTTTAAAATAGCAGTGCACTGAAAAATGTTTTTTAAGTGAGATTCAGCTACAAATAATAAACATATTAGCACACCTGTCAAATCTGCTTTACTAGGTACCTCCTATGCTGTGCACCATGAGTTTTTTTTTGTTTTATATATAGAGTATATATTCTGGATTGTAACCCTTGCTAGGTGTACAATGCTATTTGTAAACCCAATGTGGCAGTCATTTTTTTAGAAAAAAGTAAATAAAAACATTTACAAAATATTCTAATTTTGGTGTAACTAGAACATTTTACCTCAAAATAAAATTGGAAGATGCCTGGAATTTTTCCTAGTGAAAAAAACAAACTTTAGTGTCAAAATGTTTGCCCAGTTTTGTTGCACTGCTGCTTTAAATTTATTGTTTATGTGCCTGTATCTCGAGCCAACTCCCCTAAACTTCCCACGGTATTTCCCACCTGGCATCCGGCTTAACTTCTTCAATCATCACCCATGTATTTCGAGTTTATCACCTGGGTGGGGCACTTGGGCTGCGGGTTGCACCCCAGATCATGTGTTGCATCGTACGATGGAGGTTGCAACTCAGACAATCCTAAATATACTGGGGTCCCATTAGACCCGATGCTGGGGTTAAGACTTTGTCACATTTTTTGACTCACCCTAGGATGGTGGCATGCACAGGTATCAGTATTTCAGCCAGGATTGCATCTCTCCCTCCCCAGAGGAGGAAAACATCTGCTGCAATGTTCAATACTCGTCCCCCACCTTAGCTCCTGATGACACGGGCTCATTACAGAACCCAGGTCGCCATCGCCAGGAGAGAAAGAACTACTGCTATGTTGACATGATGACTCCAAATACAATATGTTGAGTAATGTGCAACATTTATATTAAGGATAAATTGACATTAAGGTATGATTCTTTAGTCCTGATGGCATCCTTAATAGACACATTTATCTGTATATAGTAGAGGTTTAAAGTAGGACAGGGATAAACAGGATTCTTGTCCCCAAAACACATCAGTATTTGCTGCTTGCCTGATTACTCCTTTGCTGAAGCAGTAATTGTCTGGTTATTACAGTTTGTGTCTATGGGATCAAGTGTGATATCACAAATACAGTAGATGATTGAGATCTCAGCAAATGATTCAAAAACAGGAGTAGATCAATAGTAATTATTAAGGATATGGTTTTCATGTACTTTTTATTAATTTATTTTGTTTTAGAATTTTTGTCTGTGAATGGTACACTGAGTTGAATCTCATTTATAAGTGTGTCCCATGAGGTTAAGTGACTTGTTCAGGGTCACACAGTATGCAAGTGGTGGTTGTGGGTTTCAAACCCCTGTCTGCTGGATCTGCAGTTTCACCACCTGGGACTTTAACCCTCTTGGCCATACTGCCTCTGGCATTTAATATACCTAGTAGTGATGAATAATAGAAAAGGAACTGCAAAATCTATAAAACCATAACTGAATTGTGTCTAAATGTTATGTTTTGAAAGCTTTCTGAAAAGTGAAAAATTTAATATAAAATTAAGTTAATTCACAAAAAAATGAAATGTTAATATGCTATCCTAGGCTTAGACAAAGTGAGACAAAAGACGAGTCACCAATACTTACATGATGCAAGTTTCTTTTTGATTTCATCCCATCCATTTAATTCCTTCTGAACAAATTCTTGTGGGAACCCAGTGCTTTTAAATGAGTCATCAGAATTATTCATCTAAATAAGAGGAAAATTGCCAAGTTTTAAGTTTATTGCAAATCCTTGTAAATATTGGCATAGGTTATGTTAGTTTAATTAGAATGGATTGACTGTTCTCAATACTGGCATCTATGGTTGTAAAAACAAATCCACATCAATTATTGTATTACTGAACATTTACTTGTGAACCAATAGTCTTTTAATAATGAAGACACGGGTGGCACTGGTTTTACAGGCTCCCCAAAGTGCTGTAAACTATAACCTGAGCATTCCATCACCCAACACCCTGGCATACACCTGGAAGTACAGCCCATCTTGGCACTGTGACATGCTTGTGGTGCATACTGCCATGTTTAATGTGTTGTGCTGTGGTTGCCAAACACACATCACACCGTGAAGTTCCCTCCTCCATCCTCCAATAGGTCACTTGTTCTCTGGTAGTCCAGTGATTCTCCTTCCCAAACACACTGTAATGGTACTCCCTGGATGTTTATAGGTCCACCCTCCTCCTCCAGTGTGGAATAACTCCAGTGGTCCTGTAGTTCTCATCTCCTAGACCCATGTACTTGAACTCCTTAGTGGACTGGTGGTCCTTTCTCTTGGACTAGTGTCTGATTTGAGGACTGCCTAGCCACCTGTTGGGCCACTTGCCTCACTGTGAAACCATTTCTGCCGAGTTTAGCAGGTAGTGTCCAGAGAAAGTTGTAGTGGCATGTGAACAGGACTGCGAGAAACACCATTAGTTTGAGAATAGCCCTGTGTGTCATTTGCATGGTGGCTCTGCTCCTTCCCTAAATGCTTTTAGTACCCTTTGAGAGTACAAGAGCAAGGTGTACAAACCCTGTTGGGCATAGCTGCATCTTATTTACTTATTTGTAATTTTTGACCAAGAAAAGCTCACAAAGCTATGATAGCTTGTTTCCTCTATTAGTCTTCAGTAACTGCCATTGGATCTTCAGTTTCCACCTTGATAGTGACCACAGGCGGGCAAAAGGGATCTCAGTTTAGTGTCTCTTCCAAAGGATGGCACCTCAACAATACTGTCCACCCCCCCTTCCCCTTTGTCTTGCACTACAGTGTCAGTTATCAGTATTGCCTCAAGTGTCTGGTGTAGAGCTAGAACTTATGATCTTGCAGTCCTCCAGCCACAGAGTCATGTGTGCTACCTACTGAGCCACTACTCTACCTTGTAACTACAGTATTTTTTTTTCAAATTTAATAAACTTTATTGAAAGAATACCATACCAAACAGGTGAACAGCATTTTGTTTTCAAATTTAATAAACTTTATTGAAAGAATACCATACCAATCAGGTGAACAGCAAGAACAACAGTATTTAAGAGAGATGGTCAGGGTGTCCTAACTTTGCAACGGAGTTCAGAAGAACTGGTAGGGTACAAAGATTAGTGTAGAATAAGAGACTGTTCTCACCTACAGGATGGTGATTTTGAGAAGAGGTTTCAGTGTAGGGCTGCTGAATAACCCAGGAATGTTACCTGAGTGTAGGAATATTTATAAATTCAATGACTCAACAACTCAACTATAGGAACAGGGTGGGCCAGTGAGAGAAGGCTTCTAGCGATAGCCTGGTCCCTCACTAACTCTTTTATTTTATCAATAAATGCTTTTGTTTTTTTAAATGTACAAACAACAAAGTATACGCAAAAAAATATATACTGAGAGCAATCTGGCATCTCTATGTTTACACTCAGTAATAAGATTTATAAATAATGATTAAAAGAAGGAACAAATAAACAGATCTTCACATTTTTAATTCACCTCGAATCTCCCCCTACTAACTCACCATTGTTCACTTTACTCTGCACTCTCTGTTCTTCCTCTCCCTCTCCACCATCAACTGTACAACGTGTTCTTTATAGATAAATATTGGTTTAACTCTCTCTCCCAGCCTACCTCTCCTCCTTCCTCTTGCCAACCGGTGCTTCTGACTACCCCTTCTGCTCCAGAGATGTGTGCACTTTCTTCACCCCTCGGGTGAACTCTTGTGCCAACCTGCCTTCTCTTACCACCTCCACCTACTCTGGAATCAGCACCCCTCATTCGTATGATTGTCTCCCTCCATTTCCTCCCTTAAATACCAGCTAAAACTCTCTCTCTAGCCCTCCTGCTCCTGTATCCCTGCCCAGGCTCCCAGTTCATACCCTTCCTATTCCCTCTTCACCTGGCTGATGCCCCCCCACCCAAGCTAGCCTTCTAGCCCAAAGTCCAATGTCTACCTGATCTCACCTCCTCAGCTTTCCTGCTGCATAATTCCTTCAACCATCGCAACCCATCCATCCCACACATCCATTGCTCTTTATTTCTGCTCATTCAATACAAAAGGTATTGTTTTCCCTTATTATTGCTTGATATGAAACTGTAACATGGATCTTTTGTTCATGTAACTGTTTTTTGATTGTAAATATCTATATATTCTTCACTAATTGTTTATTCATGGTAACTCTTTTTGGATTATAAATATCTGTATATACTCCTCTTCCCCTTGCCCTGGGTCACATCTGGAAATAAGACTTGTGTGCCTTTTCCAGCAACCAACTTTTAAATAAACAAGTAAACAAATAAAATTAATGACTTAGTTGTTGTACATAAAGTCCTAAAAAAGAAAGCTCGGATCTCAAATGACTGTTTCATGCCTATTCCAGCATTCAATGCCCTTTTTAATAACAAAAAATAAAATGACAAAAAGGAAAAAAAACTAAGAAGAGGATAGAAGAAGCATACAATGAAAAAAATTATAAAGGAATAAGTTCGGGAAATGAAAGAGGTTGAAGCAAAATGAAGAAAGACGTGCTTACCATTTGTTTTGGCGTGGCATATAACTGTGCAACAGGTGTTATGCCATACAACAACCTCTGTGGGTGGCTGGGGACACAAAAGTAATTATAGACAAGTCAGCCTTACCTACACTGTGTGTGAGCTGAAGGAGACAACAGCAAAGGAAAACCTTGTAATCTACAGTGCTTAGAAGATAATGAACTGTAGAATGTCAAACAGTGCAGTGTTGTGTCAAAAACATTGAGTCAGACCAGCCTATTTTTTCACTAAGGCAATAGAAAAAGGACATGCAGTACATTTGCTCTATTTTAACTTTAGTAAAGCCTTTGAGTCAGTGCCACATGAAAGGCTGCTGCAAAATGCTGGAAGTCTTAGGAGTGGAGCCAAGTTTAGTCATTTGGGTGGGACAGAGGTTAGGGCACCGGCATCAGAAGGTGGTAGTGAACAGGGTCAAATCTGAAGACATAGGGGGTCACTAGCAGAGTGCTACAGGGGTCAGTCCTGGGACCTGTCTTATTTCATATAATTATAATTGATATGGGGAGGGTATCCAGGAATCATGTGACTTTTTACTGATGACACAAAGTTTTGCAGTAGGGTGGACAGCAAGAAAGGGATGAGGGAACTTCAAAAAGCTTGAGAGAGATGATCAAAGATAGCAGTTGAGATTTAATTCCAAGAAATGTAAGGTGATGCACTTAAGAAACAAAAACCCACATACAAAATTCTGGATGGATGGGGTTCAACTAGCAACTTCACCAGAGCAGAGGGATTTGGGAGTCCTCATTAGCGACTCACTTAAACAAGCCAGCCAGTGCAAATACGCTTACTGTATAGCAAAGCATCAAGGATGCAGGGGAGTGTAGGGTGGGGTTCTGATAATAGGATGGAGGAGGTAATACATTCCCTGAACAGACTACCGCTGAGGCCTCACAGATCGATAGATAAATAATTTATTAAGTGCTCATTTCCACAGACTCTGAGCACTGTACAAACAGCAACAACAAAATAAACACGTTAAAAACCAACCAGAATTCAATTTCAGCAATCCCAACAGTTCCATTCAGCAGTTAGTCATAAAAAGCCAACCGGAATAAACATGTTTTGAGGCCCTTCTTAAAGGCTTCCACCAAGGCAGCCCTCCTCAAATTTTCAGACAAAACATTCCACAGGGTAGGCACGGCAACTGAAAATGCCCTGTATCCGGAATGCAGCAGCTTCACCCTGGGAATCTCAAGGAGAGCTCCCCCAGCAGAACAAAGTCCCCGGGGGGGGAGATAGGGGACAAGGAGATTTTGCAGATAGACAGGCTCCTCTTCATATAGGGTTTTGTAGGACAGGAGCCCTACCTTAAAGACAATCCTCCGCCTGACTGGCAGCCAGTTCAGTTTGCAGAGGACAGGAGTAATATGCTCGGATCTTTTTGTTCCTGTCAGTAATCTTGCCACTGTATTCTGCACCAGCTGCAGCCTATAGAGGTTGCTTCCAGATAACCCTAGGTGTGGGGCATTGTAGTAGTCCAATCTGGAGATGACAAAGGCATGTACTAGTGTGGGCAGGTCATCGGGGGAATCGGGAAGCGAATTCGGGTGATATTCTGTAGATGGTAAAAACCACACCTGATGATGGCTGACATTTGGGCATCCTTAGTCAGTCCATCATCCAGGATCACATCTAAATCCCTCACCTGTCTGAAAGAGACAAGAGGAACACCCCCTAACATCAGGTCAGAGAGTATTCCCATGCCCCCTCCTTCCCTCGATGACCTAGATCCACCACCAGCACCTCAGCCTTGTCAGGGTTTAGTTTGAGCCAGTTTTGAGCCATCCACAACTGGATCTCCTCAAGGCAGATGTTAAACATGGCAACCAAAACCTGGTTCTCGGGTGCACAGAACAGATACAATTGGGTATCATCTGCATAACAGTGAAAATCCAGTCCATTACTCCTGATGATGTCCCCCATTAGCAGCAGATACACCATGAAAAACAAGGGTGACAAGACTGAACCTTGTGGAACTCCACAGCACAGAGGCTTCAGGGTAGATGAGGCAAGCCCCATCATTACCCATTGCACTCTGCCATTTAGGTATGATCTGAATCAGCAGATGAACTTGCTAGACAGGCCACACCAAAACTGCAAGTGGTCAAGCAGCACCTCATGATCCATGGCATCAAATGCTGCAGAGATGTCTAGGAGGACTAAGATGGTATGATTGCTCCTATCCCTTGCCATCAGGAGGTCATTCAACACCCTTATCATTGTAGTCTCTGTGCTATGCCTCACCCAGAAGCCAGAATGGCTCATAGGTAGAAGAAGAGGTGAGGTGTCTCTCAAGCTGAATGGCCACCACTTTTTCAATAACCTTCCCTAAATATGGGAGGTTCAACATCAGTCTATAGTTGCCGAGAAAGTCCAGGTCCAGAGAAGGCTTTTTCCAAAGGGATCTAATCAAGGCCTCTTATAAAGCCTATGGAAAGATCCCACTCCTCAAAGAACTCCAGATAATCTCAGCAACCTCTGGTCCCAACAGGTCCAAAAATCCAACCAAAAGCCAGGTTGGTTCTCGGTTGAGATCACATTGGGTAGGTCGTAGCTTAAAGAGTATCCCCACCACCCACCCCACCCCAACTAGCTCAAACTCCTCCCAGACAGGAGGAGTGTCTCTACACCTCTCAGATAGACCACTA
Source organism: Neoceratodus forsteri (assembly GCA_016271365.2). Lineage (NCBI taxonomy): Eukaryota > Metazoa > Chordata > Ceratodontiformes > Ceratodontidae > Neoceratodus > Neoceratodus forsteri. The sequence goes on along the minus strand of JADMNL010000022.1, from coordinate 628,486,188 downwards.
ACACCCTTTTGAGAGACATTTGAGAAGACTTCAGCCCTGATGGAGGACACCTTGTCGGCGAATAACAGAACCAGCTCCTCACACCTAGCAACTGAACCCGCTCTCCCCACACGTAGACAATCAGGGTGTAACAACCTGTCCACCATATGGATGAGCTGAGCTGGTCTATTCCTTGCTGCAGCAATCTCTTTTGACAGAAAACACACCTTCTTCTGAGAGATTTCTCCCTGATAGTCAGCATAATGTGACTTCAGGGCCAATCTGTCCCCCTCCAGTCGAGATCTCGTCCAGCACCTCTCTAATCTCTGTCCCTTTCTCTTTAAACCACACAGTTCTTCATCAATCCACAAGGGTCTACAGTGTGCAGACAAAGGGTAGACAGGAATGGGTGCAATGGAGTTGAAGGCAGCAGAGAACATACAGAACACCAGGAGGAAGGAGCTACTGGTATAACTAAAACTTCTCTACTGGAACTAAGAACTAGATCTCTTGTACTGGGATCTTCAATTTAGGGTAAAATACAAACAAAAAAAGGAGTTGGTGTGTTTGTCAGAGGTAGTTGAAGTAAACTGTTATCTGTTATCTGTGTTATCTGTGTACTTATCTAGGTGCTTGTCACAGGTGTCAGAAGGGAATTGTTATCTGTGAAATTAACTAAGTGTAGAAAGATTTGCAAAGTAGGGGAAATGGCTTAGCTAGAAGGAGCCAGGTTAAGACCAGATATAAACACTGGCCTAGATAGCATCTGCCAGAGAACAGACAGAACACCAGGAGGAAGGAGCTACTGGTATAACTAAAACTTCTCTACTGGGACTATATTGCCCTCCTTCCCTCCCCTCCACCCCCCACACTAAATCAGTTCTACTTTTATAGGCACATGATTTAATTGACAACAGTAACTTCCTGTTTGGGAGCAGGAAGTGAGTGATCACAGAGCCACCAAAGACTCACCATCCTAGAAGGGCAAGAGTAGCTCTCCATCCCCCCCTAGCTGCTGGAGGTCTGACTCTAAGCAAGTAAGGAGACTACTGAGAAATATAGGAACTTCTTGTCTCAGAACAGGAAGATCAGGTGATAAAAGGGTGCAGAGGCAGTAGGTAAGTAGGGAGAGAAGAAAAAAAAAGAAATAAACAAACAGAGGAAAGAGTAAGTATTCCAAATAACAGTTAGGGGTCCAAAAAAAAGACATGATGGGAGTGGTGGAGTGCAGTGGCTGTGGAGTAGCGGTCTTCTGGGAGATGTTCTGGAGGATGCAGTGTTGTCCCATCTGCAGACACCTCTCTGGGCTGAGGGAGGAGGTTGCTCATCTCCAGGCTGAGTTGGCCAGGATTTGTGGGTCTTTCTCTCCCACCCAGGGAAGACCAGGGTCACTGCCGTTGCCTCAGAGGTTGCCAAGAAAGAGGAGTGGTTGTACCACAGTGGGCTCAAGAAGAGTGAGGGTGGTGAAACAGAGGTGCATCCCTCCAGTTGTACCTCTCCATAATTTCTATGCCGTTCTGGAAAAGTGTGGTTCCTCTATGGAGGCACCCACAGTGGAGACCAAGGAGGATGCTGGGAACTTCCATGAAGAAGACCCACAGGTGGGTGGCATGGGACCCCACAGGGGAAGGAAACAACTCCTGGTGGGGGACTCCATTGTTAGGAAGGTAGAACTGGGGGAGGAAGGGGAGAGGGAGGTAAGGTGCCTGCCTGGTGCAATGGCTTGGTGGGACAGGGAGTGAATCGTCAGGATCGCAGGAGCAACTGCACAGAGGAAGGAGCTGGATGTCATTGTCCACCTAGGGACAAATGACCTGGCTAAGAAAGGGATCAGAGCAGTGCAAGAAGTGTTTGTGGAGATGGGGAGGGGCCTTAGACAAATAGCACACACGGTAACCTTCTCGGAGGTGCTGCCTGTCTATGGCACAGGTGAGGCTAGGGTGCTCCACGCCATGGGATTCAATCAGTGGTTGAAAACTGATTCAGAGCTCAGGGATTTGGCTTCATTTGGGACTGGGGGTCCACCTGGAGGGATGCAGGCCTATACTGGCATGATGGTCTGCATCTGTCCAGGAGGGGAACCAGGATCCTAGGTGATAGGTTTAAATACTTCATTGGCAAGCATTTAAACTAGCCAAGGGGGGAGGCACTGGAAAGGAGCAGGGAAATCCTAGCCCCCCCAAAATATCAGGGTATTAAGTGAGGTAGACACCAACATAGAGATGTTGATAGGTAGAAGTGCAGGGGGTAAATGGAGAAAGTGACAAATGCAATAAGGACAGGGATGGGGCAAAAAGGGCTAAGGCCATCAAGAAATGCAGGGTAATGAGTACCAATGCCCATAGTCTGGGCAACAAGCTCCCTGAACTGGTGGCCTTGATGGAAGAGGGATGCCTAGATATTGTAGCAGTCACAGAAACATAGACAGAGAACATACACAGAGAACCATGACTGGGAGGTTAACATACCAGGGTACACAACCTATAGGAGAGACAGGGAGGGAAGAAGGGGGGGAGTAGCTATCTATGTAAGGGAAGGGATAAAAGCAACTGAACAAAACAGTAAACAGGGAGGAGAGGAGGCACTGTGGGTCACCTTAGAGACTGGAAATGGCACCACAATCTGCACAGGGGTTGTATATAGACTCCCATGTCAAGGGGAGGGAATGGACAAGGATATGATAGAAGGCATACTTACGATGGCAGAGAAAGGGGAGATACTGTCGATTGGGGACCTTAACATGCCAGATGTTAACTGGAGCACCTTTGCGGCAGCCACATCCAAAAGCAGGGCCATTCTTGATGCCCTTCAGGTGGCATGCCTCAAACAGCTAGTTGTGGAACCTACTCATGAGGGAACAATCTTAGACCTTGTACTCTCAAATGGGGACAGAGAGAGGATCTCAGATCTAGAAGTGGGTAGCCATCTGGGAACAAGTGACCACCAAACAGTGTGGTTCAAGATAAACTCAGCTAAAGAGTCAAGCCATACAAAAGTGAGGGTTCTGGACTTCAGGAGGGCTGACTTTGGCAAGATGGGAGAGTGCCTTAGAAGAGTACTAGCAAACAGGCTAGAAGGAGGGGTGGAGCAACAATGGGGAAATATCAAAACTGCCATCACAGAGGCAACAAGCCTTTGTGTGAAGCAAATAAACAAATCAAAATGAAAGAAAAAGCCACTATGGTTCTCAAAAGGGGTGGCGGTGAAGGTTAGCGAGAAACAGATAGCATTTAAGCAGTATAAGGAAGCACAGAAGGAGCAGGACAGAAAACTGTACCAGTTAAGGCAGAAGGAAGCAGGGGGGTAGTCAGAATAGCAAAGGCACAAACTGAGGAAAATATAGCTAACTCAGTTAAGAAGGGGATAAAACCTTTTATAGGAATGTCAGCGAGCATAGAAAGACAAAGGGAAGGATAGTGAGGCTGAATAGAATGGATGGGGGTGGGCAGAGAGTGACAGTGAAAAAGCAGGGATACTGAATGAATACTTCTGTTCAGTATTCACAAAAGCGGAAGTGGGGGAGGTGCCTAATCCAATTAACAGAAGCACTCTGGAGAGGGGGTCAATCCCAGTCCTTTCACAGAAGAAAGGGTTCTGAAAGAACTCCTAAAATTGAAGGTGGACAAAGCAATGGGGCCAGATGGAATTCACCACAGAATTATAAAAGAATTAAGCAGAGAACTAGTGACACCAATGACTACCCTTTTAACAAATCATGGGAGGATGGTGTGGTACCTGAGGACTGGAAGAAGGTAGATGTGATTCCCCTTAACAAAAGCGGGACCAAGACAGAGGCAGGAAACTACAGACCGGTCAATTTGACCTCTGTGGTAGGAAAAGTGATGGAATCACTTCTGAAGGAAAGAATTGTTGAGTACCTAGAGGCCAGTGGGGTATAGGACCCAAGACAGCATGGGTTCACAGTGGGAAGGTCATGTCAGATTAATCTAATTGATTTCTTTGACTGGGTGACCAAAGTAGTAGACCAGAGAGGGGCTGTGGACATGGCCTACCTAGACTTTAGCAAGGCATTTGACACAGTCCCACACAAAAGATTAATAGTCAAATTAACCAGCCTGGGAGTGGGTCCCAGGGTGGTAGCCTGGGTAAAACATTGGCTGAACAACAGGACACAGAAGGTAATTATAAATGGAGTCCACTCTGAAGAAAGAGGGGTTACTAGTGGGGTACTGCAGGGTTCAGTACTGGATTCAGTCCTTTTTAATGTCTTTATAAGTGACATTGCAGAGGGACTGGAAGGAAAAGTATGCCTCTTTGCAGATGACACAAAGATCTGCAACAGAGTTGATACACAAGGAGGCATGGAAAGGATGAGAAGGGACTTGGCAAGGTTGGAGGAATGGTCAGAAGTAGGGCAGCTTGGATTCAATGCAAAGAAGTGCAAAGTAATGCACCTGGGAAACAAAAACCCAGGGGAAGATTACACAATGGGGGGAGGTAGTAACAACAACAAAAATGGAAAGAGACCTGGGGGTAATCATATCAGATGACCTTAAGGTTGGCAAGCAATGTGTGAAGGCGGTAGGGAGGGCTGGGGAGATACTGGGACATATAGGGAGAGGTATCACCAGCAGAAAACAGGAAGTTGTTATCCCCCTGTACAGACAGTTGGTGAGACCCCATCTGGAGTATTGCGTCCAGTTCTGAAGACCCCATCTCCGCAAGGACATAGACAGGATGGAGGCAGTTCAGAGAAGGGCAACTAAAATGGTGCAGGGTCTGCAAGAGAAGCCATACGAGGAGATGCTAAAGGAGCTTTATATGTATACCCTTGAGGAAAGGAGGGAGAGGGGGGACATGATATAAACGTTTAAGTACCTCAGTGGAATCAACAAAATCCAAGAGGGTAGCATCTTTCAAAAAAAGAGATGTGCAAGAACAAGGGGACACAATTTGAAGATAGAGGGGGGGACGGCTCAGGGACAATGTGAAAAAGTATTTTTTCACAGAGAGGGTGGTGGACACATGGAACAGCCTTCCTGAGGAGGTTGTGGGGTCTAAAACTGTGGGAGAATTCAAGAATGGATGGGACAGACATAAGGCAATTTTTGTGGGGGGTAGGAAGAAATAGGCTGTTGGTTAAATAGGATCTGCAGCTTATCCTCTAGGAAGGGAAATGGGCAGACTACGTGGGCCAAGCAGTCCTTATCTGCCATCAGAGTTTATGTTTCTATGAGATGGCCTTATTATAGGCCATCACCACCTCCTCCATACCCACCACACAAGCCCCTCTCAATCTTGATAGGTCCAGCACCGCCACCAATCCTATAGAGGAAACACCTCTCAAGGGGAGGTACCGGACCATCTCCACAGGGGCAGGACCTTCTAAGGGGGGTGCTGCCAATGAGAAACCCATGGCACCATGATCTTACCAACTTACCAGATCAATCCTGAAATTACTTAGTTCAAAATTCAAAGAAAAGACCAAATCCAATGTGTGACCACCTGAGTGAGTGGGAGATGACACATGTTGCACCAGGCCCAGGGCCCCCATGCTCTGCAGGAGGTCATGGCCTAACCCTGGAGCCCCACCATTGACCCAGGCATTGAAATCCCCCATGATTAACCTCCTGGGGACTCCAACACTAGGCCGGACACCAGTTCCTCGATCTCCTGCTTAAATTCCCTTGCTAAACCAGGGGGTTGATAAATCACTAGGACCCCAAAGCCCGTAACCCAACCCCATTAGGTAGCCACACACTTAAAGGTCTGCAAAATTACTCCCAGTTCTGGAGCCCATACCTATGAAGGACATAAATAAGTTAGAGACAGTGCATCTAAGGGCTGCAAAAATGATTCATAGTCAGAGTATCAAAACATAGGAAGAAAGGTTAAAATCCCTGCAGTGTATACTAGAGACTACGTGGGAGAAGAAGGACAAAATAGAGAGTTACCTAAGGGGTATAAATAGAACAAATACTGAGGGTCTGTTTGTTAGAAACAGGGAAACAGTTACAAGCGGTCCCAACTGGAAAATGATGGGGATAAATTCAAGAAGGATATGCGAAAGTTCTTCACTGAAAGGGTGATGGAGTTGTGGAACAGATTGCCAGTAGGAGTGGTAGAGGCAAGAATGCTGAATCAGTTCAGGCATGGTCTGGACAGAATCACAGGATTCATAGATCTAAAAAAGTGATACATAAAGGGAATGGGCACAGATGGCGATGGGTTCAGTGGGGGAGGGGAATAACCAGCCATGACATTAGGTTGGTGGATTAGGTAGTTACAGATGTGAGGAGACTTGAAGAACCATTGGTCTTTTTCTGCCAACAGATTCTGTTTATAAAATTCTAAAATGCCTAGTACTAGTAATACATTTTCAGAAAAAAAAATATATTTTGGTAAAGAAGTATCTGTTTTCAAGAAAAAGTCAGAGTTTGTATAGAAAATCAGATGCAAGTTGATACAAATGTAGACTGATGAACATTTTAGACCTTCTAAAAGATGGTGTAGCATGTTTAGTCAGATGTAGTCTGCAGATGAAAATATGGAGAAACAAATCCTGAACATACTCTTTTGAAAATCCTACCAAGGATATTTACATGGAAGATATGTAATTAAATGTGTCATAGTATGAAAGGAAAAGTTTTAGTGGAAAGAAAGAAAGAAAGAAAGAAAGAAAGAAAGAAAGAAAGAAAGAAAGAAAGAAAGAAAGAAAGTAAATATATTGTACATTAAAGTTTACAGGATTAGGACTTCTACTACAAAAATTGCTTATGAGAACCATTAATATGTTTGCTTACAAACTGGAAAGCAGGTGTAACTGAGTCATCATGGATGTTGATGGTTACTACCCTTGCTTGTGGGTTCAAACAAGTTAATGAGATTTATAAACTCCCTGAATTGGGAGGTTTGTATCCAAGATTTAATTAATTGTGCAGTATCTCAACCCAGAGAAAAGTTTAAGTGGGCCAGCATAAATATGGTACAATCCCATGGGAAGCAGGACCTCCCCACCTCTCCACAGGATCACTCCACCTATGAAGCAACACAGTTCAATGAACAGACAGACCAGTACCCATTATTAGACCTTTACTAATAATATGCTCACATATCACAAATATGAACAAACAATGGCTTTATTAAGGGTATGGGATCAAGTCCTTGGAGAAAAAGAGTTGCGCAATCACAGAAAGCTGGGTAGCTGGTTATCTGGTGCATGTCTATACCCAGATTAAATTAACTGAAAGCCCTTCTGTCACCCTACTAGGCTCAGCTAAATTATAGTTGGCAATTATAATTGGTAGAGGACTTGGGGTGGGTAGTAAAATCACAAGGTGTGTAAAAAATTGGCTATATGACAGAAACCAGAGAATAATCCTAAATGGGGAATACACAGAGGTCAGATAGTCAACAGAAGGTTGTGGTAGGGATCAGTTTTGGGAACTGTCCATATCAAAATATTTTGCCTCCCTCTTTTACCCACCAACCTTTGTACATCCTAAATTGTGGTGGCTAAAAGAAGGTGGCAGATAATAGAGAGTGGCAGTTAAAGGGGAAGATAGCCTTTCTGGAAAATGGGACAGAATCTCACACTGGTGTTAAGCAAGGGTGGCAGACAAGTGGGGCAGATAAGGAAAGAGCATTGTATTGGAGCTATATTGGGGAAGGGATACAAGGGAAGCTCTGCCTATTCATAGATGATAAAAAGATCTGTGGAAGAGGGGAGAGTGAGGAGGGGGTAACATCTATGAAAGAGGATCGAGAAAGGTCGGAAAAGTGGTCAAGGGTTTGGCAGTTGAAATTCAGCACCAAGATGAACAAGGAAATGTACACATGGACATGAAACCCAAGGACTGAATACAGAATGAGGGCAAGGTTTATCGTGGAGAGCACATTAGAGGAAAGGAATCCAGGGTAATTATATTAGACAATCTGAAGACAACAGTACAGTGCAGCAGGGTAGCGAGGAAGGTAAATAGGATTCTGGGATGTATAGCAATAGGGATAAGCAGCCGGAGGAGCAATGAGATTCTGCCACTGTACAGGTCCTGGGTTAATCCTCACCTGGTGTGCTGTTTGCAGTTCTGTAACTCACATTTGAAGAAAGATAGGGATATGGTGGAAGTGGTGCAGAGGTGGATAACAAGAATGATCTGGGGCCAGCAGAATGAAACTTACATGGAGAGGTTATTGAATCTCAACATGTACAAGCTGAAGGCAAGGGAGGGCATGACAAAAACATACACATATCTCCACAGAATTAACAGAGTAGACCATGGACAGTTTTTACACTGACTGGGGTGGAGCTATAAGAGGAACATCAGAAAATATTTCTTCATCGAAATGGGATGGATGGGTAAAATTGTCTGCCAAGGGATGTTGTCTAAAATCAGCACATCAAGCATGGGTGGGATAGGCATATTGGGATGGTCAAGACAGTGGCAAAAGGGGAAGGAGGAATGGGGGTGATGGGCCACTTTGGCCCTCACAAAGTCAACCTTTATAGGTAGGACTCTATGGGCTGCAAGGCCTCTTTCTGCTGACAATATCTGTGTTTCTATGTACCACAGCTATACATGCTTCCAGTGCCCTTCCTGGCTCATCCCAACTTTAGGCAGCAAACCCCCAAACCACACATGCACAGTACTCTTGCCCAGCTGTGCTGTTGGGCACTATCCTCACCCCAATGGTTCTAGCTTTTGTATCATCTAGTTTTAGGAAGCTTCCAGTTGATTCACTAGGTACTCTACCAGCACCAAACTGTGGTACTGGATGCATGGTTTCCCAGGTGAACTGGTATCACAGTTTTGCTTCAGGGGTGCAGCACAGCAAAGCTTTTTAATTTACAGTTGCAGCCTTCAGCTTCAGATTGCTCTGAGATAGCACAGGATTGCCTTCTTTTTGTTTTCAGCATAGAGATCTCTGTAAATTGTAATTGTCTCTTGTGTATGCATGATCTTCCTCACCACACAGCTCCATACAGGTACCAGGCTGTTTCCATTACAGACACATGCACCACACACACACACACACACACACACACACACACACACACACACATATACTATATACACACACACATACAAAGACTGAACTCTGGCAAAGCCACTGCTGTTCATTGGGGAATTAAATATCTCAGCAATAAAAAAATGACAGCCACCAGGGGTCCAGTGACCACCGCATGTTATGGTTCCAGGTAAATATGGCAGTAGAAACTAGGCACTCAAAAACTAAAGTACTAGACTTGTGAAGAACAGATTTTGCTAAAATGAAGAACTGTCTTAAAAATAACCCAGTAAATAAAGCAAGGGGGGGCTGAAGAGTACTGGGCACATCTAAAGGGGGCCATAATAGAAGCCTGAAATCAATGTCTAAGAAAGGTGAATAAAGCAAATTAGAGAAGAAAACCGCTCTGGTTTTCTAAGCAGGTGGCTAACAGGGTTGGAGAAAAAATAATTCTTTCAGGAGATACAAGGAAACTGAATGCAAAAAAGACAGACACGTACAAGGAGAAACAGGAAAGTAAGTAAGACAATTAGGGTGGCAAAGACTTCAACAGAAGAAAAGTTAGCTAGGGAGAACAAAAGTGGGGACAAGACCTTCTTTAGATATATCAGAGAGAGAGAGAGAACAGAAAGATGAGCAGGTGAACAATAAGAATTGCAAAGGATGAAGGGGGGCACATAGAGGATGAAAAGGACAAAGCAGAGATCCTCAACAGATACTTCTGCTCAGTTTTTGATAAGGAATATGATGGTAGTGGACCCACCATGATTGGAAGTAGTATCGTCAATTGTGAAGTCAATTCAAGACCATTCAAAAGGGAAAATGGGTCCTTGAATAATTGGGGAAACTCAAGGTGGACAAGGCCATGGACCCAGTAGAAATTCACCCTAAGATTCTCAGGGAGTTACAAGAGGAGCTCACAGCACCTCTGACTGAGCTAGTTAACCTATAACGTGAACTGGGTGAGGTGCTGAGGAATTGGAGATGAGACAATGTTATCCCTCTCCATAAGAACAGGAGTAGGGAAATTGCAGGCAACTACCGCCTGGTCAGCCTCACTTTGATTGTAGAAAAAATGATGGAAGCTCTACTCAAGGAAATAATTTTAACTGCCTTAGAAAAGAGTGGTAACCTGGACCCAAAACAGGATGGTTTTACCACAGGAAAATCACTATAAATAAATCTAACTGATTTCTTCAACTGGGTAACCAAAACGATGGATCAAGGTGGTGCTGTTGATGTGGTATATCTGGACTTCAGCAAAGCCTTCAACTCTGTTCCACACAGAAGGCTGCTGACTAAGCTAGCCAGCATGAGAGTTGGTCAGAAAGTGGTAAACTGGATAAGGAGATGGCTAATTGGGAGGACCCTGAGGGTACTGGTAAATGGCACCTTATCAGATGAAAGAGAGGTGATTAATGGCATGCCACAGGGGTCGGTATTGGGATCTATCCTCTTCAACATCTTCATTAGAGACATCTCTGAAGACTTGGAGGGAAAGTAAGCCTGTTCACTGATGACACGAAGATTTGCAATAGAGTCAACATCCCTGGTGGGGCTGATAAGATGATGGCAGATCTCAGAAAGCTGGAATTATGGTTGTAAACATAGCAGCTGAAATTCAACGCAAAGATGTGCAAGGTCATGCACCAGGGGAAGGGCAACCTTGGAGATGAATACCACATGGGGGACATGAAAGTAGAGGCCACTAAGCAAGAGAGAGACCTGGGGTGATTATAATGGATTACCTCAAAAAGACCAAGCAGTATGAGAAAGCTGCACTAAGGTCAAATGGTATGCTGGGATGCATAAGAAGGGGAATTACTAGTAGAAAAAGGGAAGTCATAATGCCATGCAATATATCACTGGTAAGACCACACCTGGAATACTATGTGCAGTTCTGGAGGCCAGATCTTAGAAAGTATGTAGATAGACTGGAAACGGTGCAGAGGAAAGCTACAAAGATGGTACAAGGACTGCATCTGAAATCATACGATGAAAGGATGTCAACATGTATTCCTTGGGACAATAGAAGGACAGGGAAGACATGACTGAAACCTTCAAATACATGAAGGGAATAAATAAGGTACAGGTTCAGGACTTATTTCAGGTAAAGAATTATACAAGAACTAGAGGTTATGACATGAAACTGGGGGGGGGGCAAGCTCAGGCATAACACACATAAGTTCTTCTTCATGGAAAGGGTGGTAGATGCATGGAATGGCCTCCCTCAAGGAGCAGTGGAGACAAAAACGGTTGGGTCTTTCAAGAATGCTTGGGATAATTACAAAGGCATCATAACACTGAGTAGCAGTTAAGGGGGTAGGGACATGGGAAGACTAGGTGGATCTTATGGTCCCCTTCTGCCATCACGTTCTACGTTTTTACAGTATGCATGTTTTTATGAATGGCAGCTCTTGGTTGGTTTACTGAGCTGTCAGTCACTACACAAGGGCTGGAGGCCTATCATTCAGTCACTGACTGGTCAGAAATTCTTTTTGGAAGTTATCTAGTCCTCCTGTCTCCCAGGAGCTCCTTGTGTCTCCCTTGTCAGGCTATGTAACCTGACTGGCTAGGCTGCAACCTCTGACCACTGTTGCTGTGGGGTGGGGGTCAGGAAAGGCTCCTGCCAGCAGACAGTTATTCTGTGATGCAGAATGTTAACTTGTCATACAAATAATGAATTAACATGGAGCTTTACAATAAGCAGTTCTGTAGATCCGTGTAGTGCAAAATACTGCCAGAAAGCATCCCCTTTTGTGAACATTTTCACCAGTGCTCCATAGAGCTGTTATGAATTGATTTTCTTAGTCTAGTGTCTAACTCATACAAGTATTCCAATATTCTTGTGCTAGCAGATCAATTTTCAAGATATGCCCAAGCCCAAGTGATCTAGGATCAAAAGGCTTCTGTGGTTTATTAAAATGCTAAAGAAAACATTTATTGTCCATAATGGAGAACCACCGAGGATTCACTCAGATCACAGTTCAGATCTGAAGACCAGACTTGTCAAGGAACTGTTATCCCAGTGGGGGAATACATAAATCCAGAACCATGGCATTAACCTTCCAGGTGATCCTAAACCCAAAAGGTTTAACAGGATGCTTTTAAACATGCTAGGTATGTTGGATCCCAAAGACAAGACAAAATAGAGCCAAGTAAGCATTATTAGTACACATGTACAATTGTATGAAATGAGATGCTACTGGTTACTTGCCCTACTACCTAAATGTTTTGCAAGGAAGCAAGGTTATCTGTGGACATATGCTTTAGAGTTCCTGCTGATGGAGCTTGGCTAGAGTCCTACCTACAGTTTGTTTTATGCCTTAAAGTTAAGTTGAATGCAGCCTACCAGTTGGCCTCAGAGGTGGCTGCCAAATGTAACAGAGCCAACAAGGATCAATATGACAGAACGGTCAAGGCACAGCAGTGGTAGCCAGGGGACAGAGTGTTACAACATATCTATCAAATCAAATCAAATCAGACTTTATTTTTGTAGTGCCTTTCCAAGCCAAGGCACTGTACATAAAACCAAATACAGCCAATATAAATAAAATTAAAACAGTAAATCAGTGTATCCATATTCTGAAAAGGCTAGATTAAATAAATACATTTTTAATTCAGTTTTGAACCTATCAACAGTCAAGCATTCTCTCAACCGAGGTAGAGAATTCCACAGGGTTGGTGCCGAGAAATAAAAAGCTCGAGAACCAGATGTCTTCAGTCGAACAACTGGGAATCTCTAGCAATCTTTCTTCGGTGGAACAGAGGTGGCGTAGGGGGCAGTAGGGTACCAAGAGATCTTGCAGGTAACCGGATCCCTGATCATGTAGGGCTTTAAAGGTTAGCAATCCAACCTTAAAGGTGATCTGCCACTGAACAGGCAACCAGTGCAGTTCGCAGAGCACAGGCATGATATGACTGGTCCTAGAAGGCCGAGTCAAAAGTTTGTCAGCCACGTTCTGCACCATCTGCAAGCTGCGGATATCGAGCCCTGGTAGCCCTAGGTAGAGGGAATTGCAGTAATCAAGATGGGTAGTGACAAAGACATGGACCAATGTTGGAAGATCATCCGGAGGAACCAGGAGTTTCATCCGGGCAATATTCCTGAGATGATAAAGAGATAATTTACCGACAGCTAAAACCTGATGCCTTAGAGTCGAATCATCATCAAAAATAACGTCCAGGTTTTGCACCCGGTCTGAGGTAGTGAGCTGTGTTCCACCAAGCAACAAGCCTGATGGTTGTCCAGCCCCCAGACCTGCCCCCGGATAATCTGGGTCCACTACCAACACTTCAGTCTTGTCTGGATTCAGTCTCAACCAGCTAGAACTCATCCAGATTCTGTTCTCAGTAAGGCAATTATTTAGCACAGAAAGTGCATCATTCTGACTGGGCAGAAAGGACATATACAGCTGAGTGTCATCTGCATAGCAGTGAAAACTCAGACTGTATCTCCTGATGATATCTCCCAATGGCAGCATGTACACTGCAAATGGGGGCCAAAATGGAGCCCTGTGGCACCCCAAGGAGCAGGGAGTGAGCACCAGAGGAATAAATTGCAGTGGCAACTTTCTGAGACTTGCCCATGAGGAACAAGTGGAACCATTTGCAGACTGTACCAGACAGCCCACAAAAGAGCTGCAGGCGCTCCAATAGCACACCATGGTCTACAGTGTCAAATGCAGCAGAGAGAGAGATCAAGAAGGACCAAAATGGTACTTGTCTTTCGATCTCTGGTCATTAGGAGGTCGTTCAATACCCGGACAAGAGCAGTCTCCGTGCTATGCTTCTTCCTGAAGCCAGATTAGAGAGAATCATAAACATTGTGTGTTGTAAGGTGATCATACAATTGCAATGCAACCACCTTTTCAGTAACCTTATCAACAAATGGCAGGTTAGAGATAGGCTGGTAATTAGCTAGACAGTCTGGATCCAAGGAGGATTTCTTAAGGAGTGTGGTCAAACGACCGCCTCCTTGAGGGAGTCAGGAAAGATCCCACTCTCCAAAGACTTCCAGACAATTTCAGCTAGGATCAGGCAGATAACATCTACACATCCCACTAAGAGGGATGTAGGGCCTGAATCCAAACTACAACTGGTAGGGCGCAATGTTTGGATGGTCTTTACAATGTCCATGAATTCCGTCTGGCAAAAATCTGACCAGACTGACCGAATGCATGCCACGTCCTGTCAATCACTGCAATCCCTCATAGGAGAGACCGGACCAATGCCAGACCTGATGCTGGCAACCTTATCTGCGAAAAATCGAGCGAACTCCTTGCATCTTAGCTGAGAAAAAGTTTCTCTGGGCTGGAGACACATTAGATTGCATAATCAGTCAACAGTCCGGAAAAGCTGAGCCGGTCGATTTTGTGAAGCAGAAATCTCCCTGGACAGGAATTCTGCCTTCTTACAGGTGATTTCTGATTGATAACTATCATAATGTGCCATCAATCTAAGCCTGTCAGCATCATAGCCGGACTTCCGCCAGGCTCTCTCCATCCTTCGGCTAACTAGCCTCAACTCCTTCAAGGAGCCATCAAACCAAGAGCTCCCTGGGTAAAGGGTGAGGGGTCGAACATGAACAGGAGCAATCTTGTCCAGAGCATCTCCCACTGCCTTGTTGTAGGCTAGTACAAGACCATGACTCATGCATTCATGCATTCACCTGACAAGCCTGATAGGTCCAGCACCACCGATAGGTCACTAGGATTAATCCCCCTTAAAGGGTGGTACTGAACCATCTCCATAGGGGCAGACCTATTGGGGGAGCCCTGAAGCTGAACCTTATGGTGTGATGGTCAGACCAGCTGACTGGTTCCACCCCCAAATCAGCTATCAGATCCAACGAATGGCCCCCTACGTGGGTCGAGGAGGTAACTACCTGTGTAAGGCCCAGCATCATCATCAGTCGAAGGAGATTTTGACTAAAATACAAGAGTTCATCATCGACCCAGGCATTGAAGTCCCCAAGAACAATCCATCTGAGGGACCTCAGCACCATGTTGACAATGAAGTCTGCTAACTCCTGCAGGAATTCTCCTCCATCTCCTGGTGGACAGTAGATGAGGAGTATTCTGCAGCCTACACCCTCTCCCAGGATATTTGTGAAGGATCTGGTACTTCCCAATGGCATATCCACAAGACCCAGCTCAGTCTTAAACATAATGGCCACACCCCCGGCCCTATGATTCAACCTTGGACGGTGTATCACCGAGAACCCGGCTGGAGTTGCTGAAGCCAATGCAGGGCCTGCATTTTTATTCAGACAGGTCTCAGTGATGCAAGCCAGATCAGCTGATCCAACAAGATCAGCTATAATAGCTGTCTTGTTTTTACTAGATCTGGCATTGCATAACACCGCCAAGGCAGGCTGAGCTGTCAGGGAAGACCTAGGCACCTACCCGCTAACATCAGAGCCCTTGGGTATGGGGATAAGACAAGGAGAACCTCTTTCATGACTCCATTTCACCCCAGGGCATCTCCTGGACCGTACGACCCCAATCCACCTTCCCCCTTCCTGTCCCCCACCAGGCCCAGATCTCCCCCTTCTTCTAGGACTGTTTGGAAAGCTCAGAATCACTGACAGATGGGGAACACTCCACAAACTGTTGTGGAGCAAGTACAGGTCATGCCTGTATACAATATGTGTCCTGAAGGAGGATCAAGTGAAACCTGGCACATACACCAGAGTCATTTGTCGTCCTTTGGGTATATCCATGGAACAGTTTTCTGGCAGAGGTTGCAGGGGCAAAAACAGTAGGGGAATAAAAAAATGTATGGGACAGACATAAAGGAATTCTAGCAATAGGAAAGAGAGGATAAGCAGCAGATCATCGTGTGCACAGGGTTCTGTCCTCAGTATGGTCCTCTTCAACATGTTCCTTAACAACATTGGTGTTGGCATCCAAGCAAGCCCTCCCTCTTCGTTGATGACACAAAGTTGGGCAGCATGGTGGACAGTGAAGAGGCCTTCAGGGACCAACAGAAGGATCTCCAGAGGCTAGAAAAATGGTCCAAAATCTGGCAGTTGAAGTTCAACATGAAGAAGTGCAAAGTGATGCACTTGCGTAAAGGCAACCCGAGGACAGAATACTAGCTTGATGGAGTTCAGCTCTGTACCTTTCATGAAGAAAGAGACATATGGGTCATAATCTTGGAAACCCTTAAGCAATCCAGCCAGTGTAACAGAGCTTACAGCAAGGCAAACAAAATGTTGGGATGTATTGGAAGAGGCTTTGACAGCAGGCGCAGGGAAGTGATCCTTCCACTTTACAGGTCTCAGGTGAGACCCCATCTGGAATATTGTGTTCAGTTTTTGGAATCCTCACCTTAGAAAGGACAGGGACAGATCTGAGATGTTTCAGCGAAAAGGGCAACTAAAATGATACAAGGGCTTCATAAACTCTTGTATGGGGATTGATTGAAGGCACTGGACATGTGCTCCCTGGAGACCAGGAGGGACAGGAGGGATATAATTGAAACATTCAAGTTTATGAAATGCATAAATAAAGTGCCATGCTCAGAACTGTTCAACAGGATACCTCAATCAAATACTAGAGGACATGAATGGAAGTAGCATGGGGAAACTTGAAGATGGAATTAAGGAAGCACTACTTCACTGAAAGGGTGGTAGAACCATAGAACAGGTTGCTAGCTGAGGTGGTGGAAGTTAAATCTGCTGCAGCATTCAAGCATTGGTGGAACAGAGCAAGGGATTTGCAGGATGTAGTGGGAGTCAGGAATGGCACTAAACTCAGAAGACAGACTAGGACCCGGGGCCGCTTATGGTGCTTAATACAATTGGCAGACTAGATGGACCAATGGTCTCCTTCTTCTATCTCTTTCTATGTTACTAGCACCTTTTTTCATTTCAGTTAGTTTTAATTACTGAGACAAATTCTTATTTTGCTGAAATGTGAAATTAGCATCAAGTATATTTGATGCTAATTCCTGTCTAATTTGCAAGTAAAGCCAACAAAAGTTTATAGACTTTGTAGTTAGTTTGGATTTCTGCAAAGGAAAGTAACTGGTTATTAATGGGATTTAATATATCTCTGACCACTTCAATGTCAGATCAACTCCATCCTGTCTACTTTATAGGTTTACTATTATATTGAATTAAGGGATCGTTCCACAAGGGGCAATATTGTAATTGAAAAGCTGTATTATTCATGAGAGAAGAGATTATTTTACATAGCCAAGTAAGCAATAACCCACAACAGACTGTGAGTACACCAGGCATTAATGCACACCCTAGTTGTGTTGTGAGGCATGAGGGTGCAGCCTGAATGACCTCCAACCAATTGGGAAGTGCATTAATGCCTGGTATACCCATGGTCTGGAGTGGGTTATTGTACTTATAAAATGAAACGTTATGAAACACAGAAACTGTGTTATAATAAAATGCGCTTGTACAACTGTGCTGTTTGAAATCTCGGCAAACTTTGGAAGTGGATGAAAAGAGTGTTTACAAATCAGCTATGTTTAAACATTTAACTGTAAAATTGCTCTAAAATCAAAAGTTGTGAAAAAACATTTGTTTGACAAGTCAGACTTTATAAAATGGATTCACAAACAAAGCACACGAGTTTAAAAGACTTTCCGAGATCATGAAGCATATTAAAATTGTACTCTTTTTTCCTTGGACATTTTTTTTTTGTAAATTTTACTCACTTAGCTGGTTTTGTAAATCATGGCTTTCTGAGCGGGGAAAATGTAAACACATGGATTTTTGTTCAAGAAAAATGTGTCTGTGCTTGCCATGCGATCTAGATTGGCATGGTAAGTGTTGGTATACCAAGCATTAATCAACGGTCATGTGTCGCATTTTAACCAATTAGGTTGCTGCTTTTGAGCCTTGCTTGTGAGCCCATTATATAAATGGAGATATAGAGGGAGGGGTGGTTCTTCAAATGAGAGAGAGAGTCTTGAGAAAAATCAAATCCGTTGAAGAGTAAAGTTTTGCTAGGTTTTGTTCCACAACTAGCCAGAAGGGGGACATCTGTGGTTTGTTAGGATGTTTGCCTCATTAAGTAGGCCCAGTAGTATTCCTGCCACCAAGGTAATCCGAAACTACCATCTTTCAGTTGACCCTATATTTCTTTAGGTTGGGTTTAGAGGAACTTTCCATTCTAAAGAAAAGAGGAAATTTCTCAATCAATTTTCTTAAACCAAATAAAATATTAATGAACATGGGGAGATTATTTAATACAAAGAAAATTTGGGAGCTGTAACCATTTTATAGAATTGCTTTTACTCTACAGTGATAAGTATAATTTGCTCCACTTGTCCAAATCATTCTTTTTTGACATAGTTGGTGCACTTAAATTGATCTCTATAACTTGACTTACTGAATTATGTATGGATGTGGTATCGCTGTGAAATTCCGAAATACAAAATCCCAACACCTGCCAGTCAGAGTCTGACATCCTGATGCTGCACTTACCCAACAGTGTCACATCCTAATGACAATAAGCCCAACAGTGGAGTTTGCCAGGACTTGGAGTTGGTTATAATTATTTTGGGGGGGGGGGGCATAGCCCCCATGCCAGACCAGAATCCTGGCATAAGTTCAGTGTTGGGCTTTCCATCATCGGGATGTGACACTGTCAGGTAAGTGCAGCGTCAGGATGTTGGGCTCGGGTTGGTGGGTGTCGGGATTATGCATTTCAGGATTTCGTAGAAGATGCATGGATATTCCTAGGTAAATTAAGGATTTGGATGTCCAGTTAATATCAGAGGATGAAATTAATCTTTAGTTTTTAAATGTTTGCACACTGAGTGTGAAACCTATTGTCTTGTTCCAATTTACTAACAATCATATTATTTCTCGGAAGGTGTTGAAAAATGTATTTCAAATTGGTGAAGGAGTAGTGTTGTTGGGAAACAGCTAGCAGTAAATCATCTTTATAACCTAAATTGTTTTGAGTTTTGTTCCCTGTAACAGTTCCATGTATGTTAGTGGCATCAGTTATTATTCTAATCTGGGGTTCAATGGAAAGGATGAATTAGAAAGGAGATAGTGGGCAACCCTGTCTAGTGCCTCTGTTTAAGTTACAGTAAATGACTATGAGATGTTTCCATTGGTAATTATGTCAGAAGTTTATTTTGAATATACAGTTTTTTATCTAGGAGCATAAAAGGCAGTAAAGGGATTTCTCTGAGTATTTTTTCACAGTGCAATCAGTTGCTTCAATGATGGTTGGAGATGCTGTTGTCTCCATCTCTGCTGGAGGTGGTAGTGAAGTTGTTAATGGCTTGATTATTGGCCCAAGTTCAACCTGTGACACGTTAACAGGTTGCCAAAATACTGTGGACTCTATAAAGATGTGAGTCAGACTGTAGTTGATGTCACACCCCCTGTACCCATGATACAAGGGCTTCATAAACTCTTGTATGGGTATTCATTGAAGGCACTGGACATGTGCTCTTCTGGAGACCAGGAGGGACAGGAAGGATATGATTGAAACATTCAAGTTTATAAGATGCATAAATAAAGTGCCATGCTCAGAACTGTTAAAGAGGAAACCACAATCGAATACTAGAGGACACGAATGGAAGTAGCATGGGGGAATCTTTAAGATGGAATTAAGGAAGCACTACTTCACTGAAAGGGTGGTGGAACCATAGAACAGGTTGCCAGCTGAGGTGGTGGAAGTTAAATCTGCTGCAGCATTCAAGCATTGGTGAGACAGAGTAAGGGCTTTGCAGGATGTAGTGGGAGTCAGGAATGGCACAAAACTCAGAAAACAGACTAGGACCCGGGGCCCCTTATGGTGCTTAATACAATTGGCAGACTAGATGGACCAATGGTCTCCTTCTGCTATCTCTTTCTATGTTACTAGCACCTTTTTCTCATTTCAGCTAGTTTTAATAACTGAGACAAATGCTTATGTTGCTGAAATGTGAAATTAGCATCAAGTATATTTGATGCTAGTTCCTGTCTAATTTGCAAGTAAAGCCACAGAAAGTTTAAAGACTTTGTAGTTAGTTTGGATTTCTGCAAAGGAAAGTAACTGGTTATTAATGGGATTTAATATATCTCTGACCACTTCGATGCCAGATTAACTCCATCCTGTGTACATAATAGGTTTACTATTATATTGAATTAAGGGATTGCCACAAGGGGCAATATTGTAATGGAAGAGCTGTATTATTCATGAGAGAAGAGATTATTTTACATAGCCAAGTAAGCTATAATAAACGACAGTCTGTGAGTACACCAGGCATTATTGCACACCCCAGTTGTGTTGTGAGGCACGAGGGCACAGCCTGAGTGACCTCCAACCAATTGGGAAGTGCATTAATGCCTGGTATACCCACGGTCTGGAGTGGGTTATTGTACTTATAAAATGAAACGTTATGAAACACAGAAGAAAAAATTACTTACCACAGTAATCTTCTTTCTTCCCAGTGATGCTCAGATATTCATAACTTTATGCAGTAAGCCTGGAGGGTTGGACTGCTCGGAGAGATGGAACACATGCAAATGAGTAGAATTATTTGCAGGTGAGCATCTTTCAAATACTGCCTCTACCAACTGTAGTGTTCTACCTCTTCAGATTTGTAAGAAGCCTGGAAGTCAGGAATTAGGAAAAAATCCTAATGGTTAAACATTTGGGTTTACCCCTAATGAAGAAGTATTAGCAAAAATCTCCAAGGGAGGAACATTAATAAATTTAACAATGGTGTTCACCAAACAGCATCAGAAAAACTCTGTTTAAAATTTACTCAGCATAGAGAAAATGAACCACAATAGGATATGACTAGGTGGTACCAGCATGCGGAGTGCAGAGGCTGAAGTTCTGGAAGGGGAGGCAGGGAGGAAGTTGTGAATATCTGAGCATCACTGAGAAGAAAGAAGATTACTATAGTAAGTAATTTTTTCTTCTAACCTCAGTAATGCTCAGGATATTCAAAACTTTATGCAGACTACCAAGCAGTACCACTGGAGGTGGGCACAGAACTTACTTAGGAAAGAGACTTTGCAGGACTGCTGTGCCAAACCTGGCATCACTTCAAGACAAAATATCCAGCTTGCAGTGCTTTGTAAAGGTGTGTACTGATTTCCAGGTAGCTGCTTTGCAAATATCCAGTATGGGAACCTCCCTGGCAGCTGCAAGACTAGCAGCTGTTCCTCTTGTAGAGTGTGCCCTCAGCCTAGCTGGGGGCTCCTTACCTGCTTTACTGTAGCAGAATTGAATACACTGGACAATCCATCGAGAAATGGATCTTTTTCAAGCTGCCTTGCCCTTTCCTACATCCCCATATGTAAGGAAAATTTTTTTTTATCTTGCCTATGGCCCTTAGTAGCTGTCATGTAATAGCTGAGAGCTCTTTTTACATCCATACTGTAGATTCTTCTTTCACCAGAACTCGCATGGTCTGTAAAAAAAGAAAGGCAGAGTGATTGATTGATTCAGATGGAAGTCTGAAATGACCTTAGGAAGGAATTGTCTATTTGTTCTGAAGAGTACCTTATCCCTGTGGAATGAGATGTAGTCCTGGTCAACACAAAGAGCCTGGAGCTCTCTGATCCTTCTTGCTGAAGTAATTGCTACTAGAAAAACTGTTTTCCAGGTAACATACTTTAAATGGGCTGTAGCCATGGGTTCAAAAGGAGACCCCTTTAACTTAGTTATACATACATTAAGATCCCAGGCAGGCACTGGTGCCCTATGAGGGGGATGCAAATGCATCAGCCCTTTAAAAAACATTTTGAAAATGGGACCTAATGCTACAGACACCTTTGTCCTAGCAGAAAGGTAGGCAGACACTGCTGCAAGATGAACCTTTAAAGAACTGGGTTGTAAACCCTGTGAATACAAATGAGTGAGATAATCCAATACCACTGATACTCCCGCATCATTTGGGATGAAATTCCTACCAGAGCACCAAAAGGAAAACCTCTTCCACTTAGAGGAATAGGTTTTCTTAGTGGAAGGTTTTATATAACCTTTCAAGATAGTTAATACAGCTTCAGAAAGGCTTAAGTCTGCATACTCTAACTCATCAAGAGCCATGCCTTGAGGTGGAGGGACTTGAGATTTGGGTACAACAATTCTCCTGATTGAATGTCAAGAGATTGTGCCTGAGAGGCAAGTTTATTGGTTTGCTCACAGACATGGAGAGCAGAAGAGAGTACCATGGTTGCCTGCGCCAATCTGGAGCTATCAAAATCAGAGAAGCTGAGAGGGATTTGAGCTTCAGTAACACCCTGAAAACCAAAGGAAATGGGGGGACAGACATAAAGGAACTTGCCTTTCCAGTCTAGCACCAGAGCATCCAGTGAGAATGTGCCCTAAGCTGGTGGTCTGCAGCAATACTGAGGCAACTGGTGGTTCTAGTGGGATGGGAACAGGTCTACCTCTGGAGTGCCCCACCTCCTGAAAATTACTTGCACCACCTGCTTGTTCAGTGTTCATTTGTGATGGGACTGGTTGATTTGACTCAGTGTGTCTGCAAAAGGTATTGTCCTTTCCTGGCAGATGGATTACTTACAAGGATACCTTTAGGGAATACGCTAGAGTCCAGATTTTCATGGCTTCTGTGCAGAGAAAGCCTGATTTGGTGCCTCCCTCCTTGTTTATGTAATACATGGTGGTGGTATTGTCGGTTCTGATTTGTACCACCCTGCCCGTCACCAAAGGAGAGAAAACCTTTAGGGCTAGCCACACTGCTCTGAGTTCCAGCAAGTTTATATGCTGGAGGGACTCTGCTTCTGTCCAGGTACCCTGGGTTGTGTGCTCCCCTAGATGAGTGCCGTAGCCCAAAAGGGATGTGTCTGTTGTGAGGACTAGAGAGGGATTTTCTTTCTGAAAAGAAATTCCTTGCCTTAGATTGGTCCTCTTTTTTCCACCACAGGAGGGCCTGTAATAGTGCCCTTGTTACTGGAATAAGTTTTGAAAAGGGGTATTTTTTCTGACTCTAGTGATTCCTGAGGTGAAACTGGATGTCTCTCATGTGAAACCTGGACCCCTGAACTGTGCTTGTGGATGCAGCCATATGTCCCAGGAGCTGCAGGAACTGCTTGGCAGTTCTTTGTTTGTGCAACTTGAAGAAATTTGTTATGGACTGAAGGCTTTGCACCCTGTCCAGGGGCAAAAAGGCTCTGCCCTGAAGAGTATTGATCTCTGCCCCTATGAACTGTAAAATCTGTGTAGGGGTTAGGACTGATTTTTTCTGGTTTATTATGAAACCCAGGGACTCCAAGAGATCATGGGTGAGCTTTAGAGAAATTCTGACTTGGTCTGGTGATTTGCCCACCACCAGCCAGTCATCCAGATATGGAAAGACAGTCACTTCCTGTCTTCGAAGAAATGCCACCACAGTTGCTAGGTATTTTGTAAAATCCCTTGGTGCTGAGGAAAGACCGAAGGGCAGGGTTGAAAACTGGTAATGACCTGATGGGAGTCTGAATCTGAGATATTTTCTGAAAGATTCTTTTATGGGGATATGGAAATAGGTGTCTTTCAAGTCCAGTGATGCCAGCCAGTCCCCTTTTTGGATTGTTGGTAAAATCCGAGCCTAAGTTACCATTTTTAACTTTGTTTTTTTCAAGTGCTTGTTTAAAGCTCTGAGATCCAATATTGGCCGCCACTCCCCACATTTCTTTGTTCTTAGGAAGTATCTGGAGTAAAAACCTCTTCCTCTCGGGATTGTAGGAACTGGTTCCACTGCGCTGAGCTGTAGCAGCTTTTGAACCCCTGCCCCTAGCAGTGCTGTTTCTGCTAGGGAAGGAGAGAGGAAAACCCTGGACTTTTGTAGTGGAAGAGATTTGAAATCCAGAGGCAGGCCCTTGCCCACTACCTCCAACAGCCACTTGTCTGTGGTGATGGTTGACCAAACATGGAGGAAGTGGGACAGCCTGCCTCTGACAGGTAGGGAGGAGGTGGCCTATATCTCAGAGATTTTGTTTAGGCTAGGGCTGAGATTCTGCCTGAGCCCCTTCTACCCTTACCCCTAGAGTATCCCTGTTGGGGGTACTGCTGGTATTGGGGAACAGCTACTGACTGGATAAAAGGTCTTGTCATGAAGGACTGACCTCTGACCCCCCTTCATATGGCATGGTGGATGATGAAGCTCTGTCTTTGGCAGAGTTGCTTCTATAAGTAGCCTTATATTCATCAACCTTCTTCATAAAGGCAACCGTGGATTCCCCAAAAAGAGAATTTCCTTCCAATGGAAAATCCAAGGCCTTTGACTGAGTATCCAGAGTGAGGTTTGTGGCCCTAAGCCAAGCAAACCTTCTCTGAGCCACTGTGTTAGCCATTCATCTGGCTGCAGTGTCATTAGAATCAGCAGCCATTTGGAACTGGTACTTAGCCGCCTCTAGACCAAACCTGGCAGTTTCAGCCAGGTCATATGATAAGGGTGAGGAGGCTTTCCTAGACATTGCCAGTACCAACTGCCTCAGGGATTTCTGATACTGGGCAGCATAAGCCTGGAAGGTAGCCTGTCTCATAGCCAAGGAGGCTGACAAATAGCCTTTTTTGGCCATACTGTCCCATTTTCTGGAATCCTTGTCCGGGGGATGTGAGGACAGAGGGACGTTAGCCTTATCACAGGCTGCCTGTTGTATTACCCCTTGGTGGTCTGGATGGGAGAAGAGGAAGTCAGCTCCTTCCCTATCAAGCTGGTATTTCTTGTCTATCCTCCTGTCAATGGGAGGAATATAATTAGGGGTCTGAAGGAGCTTTAAAACATCCTTCTTAAAAAACATATAGACTGGCAGGAGGAGGGCCTTTGTGGGTGTTAAACCCATCATATTCAAATATTCAGTCTCCTCCTCATCCTCCACTTGCTCTGTTGTGGCAAGATCCAGAGCATCTGCCATTTTCCTCACAAAATAAAAATGAAAAGAAAAGTCTTCAGACACCCTGGGAAGCGAACCAAAATCCTGCTCAGGGGACACCTCTGGGGGGATAATTTCATCCTCCTCAAATGGCTCATCATCCTCTTCAAAATACAGTTGCTCTGGTAACGAGGGCAATGCAGCACTGCCAGCCTGGGAACCATGAGAAGGGGCAGGAGGTTGAGGGATGATGTTCTGCAGGGCTTGAATAATTTTAAATGTCTGAGCTATCTCCTGAACCGAAGGCATTGCAGGCACCTGGCACCTGTGCAGAAGTCCCTGGTTTAGTAGGAGAGGGTTCTGCATGTTTAAGTTTCTTTGTCTTTTTTGAGGGAACTGGGGAGTCAGCTGGTTCTTTGCCTCTTTTTGCCCCTTTTTCACCCGTATCAGGGGCATGGGTATGTATACCTGTGGGTTCAGCCACAACAGACTCGGGTGTCAGCTGGTCAGAGCAGGAGGGACCCCTTGGAAACTTTTTAGTCAGCCTTTCAAGGCATTTTTCCACATCTTTATCTGGGAAAGTTTTCCAAATGTCACAATTTTGGTCAAGATGTTCAAATCTCATACAAGCTACACATAAGGTGTGCTTGTCTGCCTTAGCGGACACATCTCCACGCTTTATGCAATTTTTAAAATCGGGCTCTCCGGTTCTATTTTTAGGTTTCTCTGCCATGGTGAAGCCAAAGAAGATAACCCCAACCGCTAAATAATAAACTGCTGTGGTTATTAAATCAGAATTTTTTTTTTGCGGTCAGTTCCCGAACCGATAGGAACCAGAGGAACCGAACCAGGAGATGTAGAAATGAACTGGTTTAGCAGTTCTGTAACTGCGAAAAAGCAGTTACAAATAGAATTTGTAAGGACCAAAATGTAACACAAATACACAGGTTCTTTAGTCAGAGAACCCAAAATAACTTAAAACTAACTTGGTTCCCTCACGGTTATCCCGAACTGTGTGGAACCGAGAAAACAACTATTTTTTAAATACTAACAAGATCTAAACTGACAATTTGTAGAGGCAGTAAAAGAAATGAAATATACTTATGGTTTTTTATGATTTTATATCTTTCTTCACTTGAAAGAGGATAACAGGAACTCCGAGCGACCAGACTTTCAGGCGGAGAGAAAAATCTGAAGAGGTAGAACACTACAGTTGGTAGAGGCAGTATTTAAAAGATGCTCACATGCAAAGAATTCTACTCATTTGCATGTGTTCCATTTCTCTGGGCAGTCCAACCCTCCAGGCTTACTGCATGAAGTTATGAATATCCTGAGCATTACTGGGGTTAGAAACTGTGTTATAATAAAAAGCGCTTGTACAACTGTGCTGTTTGAAATCTCAGTGAACCGTGGAAGTGGATGACAAGAGTGTTTATAAATCAGCTATGTTTAAACATTTAACTGTAAAATAGCTCTAAAATCAAAAGCTGTGAAAAAACATTTATGTTTGACATGTCAGACTTTATAAAATGGGTTCACAAACAAGGCACAAGTGTTTAAAAGACTTTCTCAGATCATGAAGCTTATTAAAATTGTACTCTTTTTCCTTGGACATTTTTATTTATTTTTTTGTAAATTTTACTCACTTAGCTGGTTTTGTAAATCATGGCTTTCTGAGTGAGGAAAATGTAAACACATGGATGTTTGTTCCAGAAAAATTTGGCAGTGCGTGCCATGCAATCTAGATTGGCATGGTAAGTGTTAGTATACCAAGTATTAATCAACGGTCATGTGTCACATTTGAGCCAATTAGGTTGCCGCTTTTGAGCCTTGCTTGTGATCCCATTATATAAGTAAGGAATAAGACATGACGAGGTGTGGTTTATGGCTTGATAAGAGCACGCCCCAGGTGCGTAATGAGGCACGAGGAGCTTGCGCCGAGTGACTTTAGCACCTGGGAAGTGCTCTTATCAAGCCATAAACCACACCTCGGAGTGTCTTATTCCACTTATAAAATGGGCCCTGCAGTAATTATTTATTGGGAAAAAACCAAAATTATACAAAAATTACAAAATATAAAAAAACATGGTTTAATAACTCAAGTAGTAAAAAGTAGTCCCCATGAAGTGACATTTAGTTGGCAGTACAGTGTTGTTACTGTGTTTGCTGATTTAGATTGATTTAAATCCTCCTGTGACATTTTTTTAATGTGTTTTCCTGTTAAATGGTGAGAGTACTGGGTTAAAGAGAGAGACACACATAGCTAACTATAGCTGTTCACAATGAAGCAAGTGAAGAGATTCGTAGAATTGCAATGTCTGTATATACGGACTCAGGATCAGTAAGCTGCAGCAACATAAAATAATAATTTAAAAAATAAAACATCTGTTGCTCTACTGTCACAGTTCTATCAAACTTGCAAGAACTGCAAAACAGTTTTTAGTGAACAGTTCTCTGTAGTGGAGCGAGCATGTCCTCACAGGCCGCCATACCTCGCTGCTTGCTTTCTATTTTCATTTTATGTTGCTGCGACGCCGCTGTTCATGAGTGTGCCACGGAAATGTTTCGTTGTTTGACTGTGGTTCGATACATTGGTACTAAGAGAGAATGCGTCGGTTACCCTAAGGAGGAGACTAGAAGACAGGTTAGACTTTATATGTGAAATTAAAGAAAAGATTTCTGGGGATTATGAGAAGCAGCTGGAGGTTGAGAGAAAGTAGCGGGAGAGCCGTGAAGGATCGAGAGAGGTTAGCAGTGGCGCTCAGTGAACTCTGGCAGCAAGCATTTCTGTTTACGCTTGCCAGAGGTCACTGATTTGTTGCTGTGGTGCGGCATAGTGGTGGGCAGTAGTCCCGGTTGGCTACTATATTATCTGATAAGGACACGGCTCAGATGATGTAGTAGCCAATAAGATAGCTGGATTTTCTAAGCCCATTTTATAAATGGAGATATACAGTAGATGGCGGGGTGCTTTTTCAAATGAGAGGGAGTCTTGAGAAAAATCAAATCCGATGAAGAGTAAAGTTTTGTTAGGTTTTGTTCCACAACTAGCCAGAAGGGGGACATCTGTGGTTTGTTAGGATGTTTGTCTCATTAAGTAGGCCCAGTAGTATTCCTGCCACCAAGGTAATCCGAAACTACCATCTCTTCAGTTGGCCCTATATTTCTTTAGGTTGGGTCTAGGGCAACTTTCCATTCTAAAGAAAAGAGGAAATTTCTCAATCAATTTTCTTAAACCAAATAAAATATTAATGAACATGGGAAGATTATTTAATACAAAGAAAATTTGGGAGCTGTAACCATTTTATAGCATTGATTTTACTCCACTGTGATAAATATAATTTGCTCCACGTGTCCAAATCATCCTTTTTTGACATAGTTGGTGCACTTAAATTGATCTCTATAACTTGACTTACTGAATTATGTATGGATGTGGTATCGCTGCGAAATTCTGAAATTCAAAATCCCAAAACCTGCCAGTCAGAGTCTGACATCCTGACACTGCACTTACCCAACAGTGTCACATCCTAATGACAGTAAGCCCAATAGTGGAGTTTGCCAGGACTTAGAGTTGGTTATAATTATTTCGGGGGGGAGCATAGCCCCCCTCAGACCAGAAACTCAGCATATGTCCAGTGTTGGGCTTTCCAACATCGGGATGTGACACTGGCAGGTAAGTGCAGCGTCAGGATGTCAGGCTCGGGCTGGTGGGTGTCGGGATTATGCATTTCAGGATTTTGTAGAAGAAGCATGGATATTCCTAGGAAAGTCAAGGATTTGGATGTCCAGTTAATATCAGAGGATAAAATTAATCTTTAGTTTACAAATGTTTGCACACTGAGTGTGAGACCTATTGTCTTGTTCCAGTTTACTAACAATAATGCTATTTCTGTGAAGGTGTTTAAAAATGTGTTTCAAATTGATGCAGGAATAGTGTTGTTAGGAAACAGCTAGCAGTAAATCATTTGTATAACCTAAATTGTTTTGAGTTTTGTTCCTTGTAACAATTCCATGTATGTTAGTGGCATCAGTTATTATTCTAATCAGTGGTTCAATGGAAAGGATGAATTGGAAAGGAGATAGTGGGCAACCCTGTCTAGTGCCTCTATTTAAGTTAAATGACTGTGAGATGTTTCCATTGGTAATAAGGTCAGAAGTTTGTTTTGAATATATAGTTTTTATCTAGGAGCATACATTGTGGCCAAAATGATAGTTTTTCTAGGATTTTGCAATGAAAGTGCCATTGAAGTGTAGCAAAGGCCTTATTTATATCTACTGTAAGGGTAACAAAGCACTGGGAAAACAATCTTGCTTTTCTTGACAAAAATATACAGTCTTCTTTAATATACAAACGCAAATACATCAGGATATATCAAGTGTGTTCTTTTTTTTTGATTTTGCTTACATTTTACCTGAAGGTCTCAATGTCATAGCCTTTTCTTTTAGCAGCATATTCACCCTACACTCAATCAGTTCAAAAGAAAACAACACTGCTTTTGCCACAGCAGGCTGTTTCTTATAATGTCTCATTGTTGCTGGTTAATAATATTTACCCTTAATCCTTCTTGTGGTAATAGTATTGTTTATAACTAAAACTATTCAGCAATGCACCATGTGCTGTTTTTCCACTCACTCATACTGTGTAGGGAAATATTTTGTTTTCCAAAAGATGCTCAAACTGAACTGTTATGTATAGGGTGTCTATGAAAACCAGATTGCCCAAATATGCAAAATGTGCTTTTGTATAAAATCTCACCTCATCATCAGTACAGCTTCCGAACCTAATCAATAGAATTCTAGCCCACAAAATGCCCCAGACCCACAAATACAGTACCCCAACCAACTGGAATAGATGAGATGATGGGACCCTCAGAATGCCCCAATCTGGTGGAACAAACACCCCAACCCCTGTCAAATGGGGAGGGATTGTATTTTTTCAGGTATTATTGGGTGCTGATGTAGTCTTGGGTCCTAGCACATATATAAGTTACTTATCTACTACGGTTTGTCTCCTCCCCAACACACACACACCCCTAAAACTAAGCTTTTAGTGCACAAGAATAGAAGAGTGAAATTAATAAACCTTTCCTGCCCACACAGGCAAAATGAAGTTCATCAATTCATGAACTTTGATGAACATTTATGAATGGTTCATGAATATTCATCAGCATTAAAAAAACTGTTCTTTGGCTCTGTTCATGCACCAAGTTAATGAACTATTCATCAACATTAAATTCCTGAAGTTGCAGCACCTTTAAAAGATCATGATGAAACTAAAAAAAACATCAATTTGTATACTAACATACTAAGATGCCAGCAGATTAGGCCTTATGGTCTTTCGTGTCTGCTTGGGAGTCAGCACCCCTGCAGGGGTTCCCTAGTGCCTGCAAAACTCTGCCCCCAGGTCACTCCATGCCCTGCCAGGGCCTCCTCCCCTCCTTGGTTGGCATTTCTCATTTTCACCTTCCTCCAATACCTGTCCTAACCTCTCTTGAACCCTTCCACAGTAGCAGCTGCTACCACAAGCTCCTCAGGCAGTGCATTCCATGTTTCCACTACCCTCTCAGTGAAATAATGTTTCCTCCTCTCACCCCTGAATCTCCCCTCAACTGTGCCCCCTGGTAGCCCCCCTTCCTCTTCTGAAAAACATTATTCATCCTAACCCTATTTACCCCTTTTAAATACTTGAAGACCTCAGTCATTATCCCCTCTGCTCCTCCTCTCCTTCAGTGAATAAAGGTTGAACTCCACAAGCCTCTCCCCATAGAACCTGTCACCCATCCCCCGTATCATTTTGGTTGTCCTCCTCTGGACCCTCTCCAAGAGGTCAATGTCCTTTTTCAGGTGGGGGCACCAAAACCAAATGCAGTATTCCAGGTGTGGCCTAACCAAGGTATAGCTACTTTGCATTTCAGAATGCACTGTTTCCCACTGTAAGAATTAAAAAGACTCACAACATCAGAGCTTTTTCAGTTTAGGGCTGGAAAATGTATGCTGGTAAGGGCAATAAGCTATTTGAGCACCAAACAGGATTAACATTTAAACACAACATATTTTTACAGCTGCAGGAGCAGAGTCCGGCAGATATCTTTCTATCACATGGGAAAAAAGAACACTTCAGGCTCCTTCTGAAGCACAGTTTTGGAGTTGAACCATGATCCTTCCACTACCTGAAATCTCTACGCTGGGGGAGAAAGAGTTCCTTTCCTACATGTAGCATTCTTCTGCCAGCTCAAATTACAATCAGTGGAGTACAGATAGCACAGGCAGCTTGTTTTAGTCTTAAAGAACACCTACTGTAAACCCTCTTTTTACACATTTGTATCTAAACAATACCCTGTTGGCAGGGGTGTACTGCTCCCATACTTCTTAAAGTCTTCAATTATGTTTTTTTTTTTATGTAGTTCTTCATGCAGCAGTCCTAAATAAGCAACAGGACAGTCATGAAGCACATCTGTAAGGGCACTTTGTTTTATAGCTTCTCTGCTGAATTCCTTGACAGAGGAGCACAAGGTGATTTGAGATCAGGTTTTAGCTTGTGGCAGTGGGGTTGCTGGGCTGGAACAGGCAGACAGTCATTATGATGAACTTCCAACTGAGTAAAACAGGCAGTCTAATTTTTTAGTAAATCTGTTTGTTTGCTAAATTAAAGTTACTTTCCTACGAAGGTAAGTAAAGATCATGTAACCCTCTGTTCAGGTTTTGTATTGACAATCTTGTGAAAGAACTTGGTTGGTTACACTTTATTGGCATTTGTAAAGCATTTATTTGTTACTTTGTATTTTATTCCTTTTATAGAGAAATAGTGCAAAATACAGACATACCTTGTAGGGAACATCAAGATAGTCGCATATCAAC
Source organism: Neoceratodus forsteri (assembly GCA_016271365.2). Classification (NCBI taxonomy): domain Eukaryota; kingdom Metazoa; phylum Chordata; order Ceratodontiformes; family Ceratodontidae; genus Neoceratodus; species Neoceratodus forsteri. The sequence goes on along the minus strand of JADMNL010000022.1, from coordinate 628,454,582 downwards.
AGGAAATTATTCCATATATAACCCCCTGCAAATGGGGGTTCTCAAAAGTCTTCCAGGAGCTTGCTTGAATGCTCCAAGCCTGAATGGTGTTCGGCGTCTAAGCCGTTTATCTGTGAGTGCTTTTAGAGCCTCTGGTACTGTCTCTTTAAGAGCTGTCTGCCTGCAGACATAATTAATTTGGATGGGGATCTCTGTGTTTTCCTGCTTGAGTCCCGCTTGAGCTGCTGACAAATCACTCCATTTCTGCCATCGCTAAGTGGTCAGAGTGAGCACTTTTCAAAGATGTAACTGTTTGCCAGAAATCATTTAGAGTATTAGTGGAAATGCACTTTGTCTAACCTGCCTTTCTTGCAGCTGAGACTCTGTGTGTTTTGCCCCTCCATTTTGGATCTGAACTACTGAATAGATCCAAACAGTGCAAGGGGGGCCTCTAAAATGGAGCCTTTGGATGAATCAGAACTTGCACTCTTAATTGGAGCTAGCCACAAGAGGACTGTATGGGCAGTGACTCTGGGAAATGTAGTTTTGACCTTGGTGCCTTTTTCCACCAACAGGGGGAGTTTTATTGTGAGTGACAGCCAGACCAGCCAACAGAATAGTGTGGAGCTAAAGAAAATGCCCTGCTCTGGGACTGGAGAGAGTAGATCAGTTGTGACAGTGAAGAGACAAGGAGCTCTGTGCTTCTGCGGTGTGTAGTTTCACACAGGGAGCGAATGTGAGGCCCTGAGGTTCGGCCTGCAGCCATTGCAAATGCCAAATCAGACTGAATCTGACTTGTGAGGAGAAGGAAGGAGATCTGAAGAGTAGAAACCAGGCTCACTCTGTAGAAGACTGGAGAAATTGCTGAATCGCGCTCGGTCTGTCAGGAACTGAAGCTGCTGTGTGTTCTCCCGGTTATTTTGCAGTAATTGCGGTCGGGATCGAGGAGCAGCCTGCCTGGTATAGTACTTTCCTTTTACATATAAATGCTTGTAGTGCTTGTGAGGAATTGCTGTTTCAAATCCCCTGTACAGTGAATTGAGTGCATGAAACTGGAAGTAAACCCCAGCTTAATTCGGACTACATCCGTTTGCTATAAACTGCAGTGGGGTCCAGTCACAAGGACCTTGTCCACATGTTCTGCTCCTCCTGGCAATCCAGGACAATCTGCCTTCCATCCAGTTTTCAGCACTGAGTCTGTGAGTACAAAGCAGGGTAGCTTCCTGCCATCTGTTTATCAAATTGCAAGTGTGTCATCTAATTGTTGCTGTTTCATTTCTTCATGAACTGAGCCATCTGGCTTCGGATTACAATTGGGTATTGTGCAAGTGCTTTTTCCATCACAGATCCCCAACCAGCTGCACCAATCCTGGCTAGCCCCCCCCCCCATCCTGGGTACCCAGTGAAAGTGACATTTTGGGACTCTGAATATGCACACAGTACTGTGATTATTACTGTGTCTAACCTAATTAACCTGATTTCCCCCTTTCCTTGTTACAGCTCATTTAATAAATCAGATCTGTTTGTTTCAGCAAAGTTACACTGACTGTGGTGTTCATTTATGTTAAAGTGTTGTACTGTGGCTATTGTACTGCATCATCTTGTTTTACAGGGGGTCCCCAGAGTCAAGCTGACAAAGCCAGTCCGGGGGGTAAGTGTAAATAGTGAAGATACTCATGGTGTACTGTGTGGGCCACTAGTAGGAATACAAGGGGGTCTCAGTGTCCCAGAGGGCTGTGACCAAGTTAGTCTAATTACTGCAAACCCTGACCTCTGGGTGGAGGCACCCACCATAGAACCTAGGCCCCTCAACCTGTCAGTAGTGAGGCAAGCAGGGGTAGTAGCCCTTGGGATAGTGCCATCTGGGGGTTACACAAACACACACACATATATATATATATATATATAAATAGTATCCCCTACTTATACTTCTAATATGGAGGCAACCTTTAATAACTAAGTACCTTTAACAAAGTAAAATACATCTGTGGAACTGTAGTCCATAACACATGGCAGTAAACTATTATAAAAATTCCATAATGTCCAGCAAGAAGTCTGTTGCCCTCAAAAGGGCTAATGGTGCCATGTATAGAACCATATGTCTATAACCAAATCTATTAAATCAGTCGCCTTAAAGGAACGTCAGCCTAACCATGGGAATAATATAACAACTAGTCAGGTACAGTTACACCTGAAAAATCCCATGTGTCTAAAACAATTGGCTTTATCATTCGCAACATAACTATGGAGGAAAACAGTAGATTAAACTAATACACTAATTAACTAATTCAGTATATTATTCACCTTCCTAAACAGTTTTAGTTAAATCCCACTTCAAACCACATCATTTCCCCCCAATTAAAGAACCCAGAATCAGAGCTCAACAAATCCCCCAAAGGAAAACTCCCCTTCTAAGGAGACAGTGTTATTTTATGTATCAGATCGAAATAAGAGTATTTCAGGATGCACTGTCTGAATCCTCAGCTATAGGGTCATTTTTTCATGTGACAGCCATCTTCGCAGCCCACTTGCCTGCATCACCAGGGTCTGTAAATATGTAAACTTTGGCATCAAATATCATGCGCAGTTTTGCAGGAAACTGAATGGTATGGGGTATATTTAAGTCTCTAAGAACTGAACGAACCCCATCAAATTTTTTCCATCTGAGATGAGTCGCATATGAAATGTCTGGGAAGATGTGCACCAAGTCTCCTTCTATATTTAGCTACCCATATCTCTGAGCCATGTTCAGAATAGAATCTCGGACCCCATGCTATTCAAAATGACCATTACTACTCTAGGAAGCTCTACTGTCAGCTTACCTCTGTGTGGAATGCGGTAAGCCTTAACCACTGTGAAATCAATGTTAGCCATGTGTGCCCGAAATTGCTCAAGGAGCCAGTCCTTAATAAATAATCAAGCTGAATCCCCTTCTGAACCCTCCGGTAGACTGATAAGCCTCACATTCTGACTCCTTACTTGATTTTCCAGTATCTCCAGCTGGGTATCAGCATGTTGCCACTCCTTAGCTCTTTGTGAAAGGGCACTTTTACAAGTTTCAGAGTGCCGCTTTATCTCCTCATCTCGCCTTGCAGCAGGTCCACCGTTTGCTCCACTGTGGTAAGACAGCCCGTCACAAGATCCAACTTCTGATTAACCATGGTCGATGATGCCAGCAATTGTTTCATTTTAGCTCCCAGCAACTGAAGGGTCTCTTCCAAGCTTTCCGCTTCTGCTGCGCCATACTGCGCAGATTGAGTACTTGGGCCAATGGTCAATGTTTTACCAGCATCTTTCTGACCATCCTAAAATGGTTGATTTTTATGAGTTTTGCCCATTATGCAATCAGAGGGGCTAACTCCCAAAAGAAAGTCAATTAAGTCATAGTTTGAGCTCTGAAGCATTAGGTTTTAGTTGTTTAAACTTAAATGTAGACGGAGCCGAAGTTCAAGGCGACCGCTCAGCTCGGGCTCCACAGTGCCCCCTGTAAGGCATTTATTTGGAAACACTGCTTGATTGAGTTGGTACTTTTTGTTCTTGAGAAAGACAGATCAGCAATCTGGGGAATGTCCTACAGAAATCCTCTAACCCAGCGAGCAGCTAGCTGTACCTCTGTGACTGGAGATGTGACTGGTACTATGCGGAGTGTGACTGGGGAGCAGCTGACTAATCATGCCATATACTGTAAGCCTGTGAGAGATTAATTCTCACAAGTCAGGAGTTGGGACTTGACCAGGACCAAGTGAGTAAGACGGTCAGTGCCAATAAAACAATATGAATTAATAACCATCCTGGCTTTATCATAAAAATAGTATTGAGATAAGTGTGCTGTTTTGTATTAATAATTTTTTTTGTATTGAATGGCCTTATCTGACGGTAAGAGGCTGGGCTGTGTCCAGTGACTCAAGTGATCTCTCTTCCCCAAAGTTTGCCCCCTTGCTGCCAGCCTCCCATCCCCCCACTGTGAGTGAGCATGGAACCCATGAAGTGAAGTCCACAAGCATCTGATGGTGGATCACAATTCTTCAGCATTAAAGCCTGTGCTGCATTCGGAGGAGGCATTAGGTCATGGGTGTTTTTGGCTTTGTTGCCTAGGATAACTTCTGAGTGGGTGTTTAGGGTGGGATGAGCCTATCACTGGCTTTGCCCCTGCCCTTGCCATGTGACTGGGCTGCGTACATGTCACCATTGGGTCATCATCTATTACAGTTGGTTGTGCACCCCTGCAGGTTGGCTGTTATGTGTGGGTTATGCTGGTTGATGGTGTTGTGGTTCTGGTGTATGATATATGGGGATTTAGAGATTGGCTGCAATGTACTGGATATGAATGGGAAACATCATCCTGCTGTATAGCAGTGATAATTATAGTCATGTCATTGTCTGAGGTCTCACACAGATTGCGGAACCCTTGCTGCATGTCAAGTCTGTGGGCTGTGATGTCGCTGTATATGCCCTGTATTTAATGCAGCTGACCCTGCTGAGCCTTACATTCCCTGCTCCAACCGTCTCAATTCAGGGTACATGCAGATAAAGCATTCACAACCTGGTATACAGCCTGTGTCAATGCTGAGCCTTGAATGACTCTCCAGTGGTTTATGTGTATCAGTTCCATTCTCTGGCATGGATGGTCTGTTTACATGTCTGCTGTGTGACAGACACATGCACTTCCAGGCTGGTGTTTTGTATACCTTCTTGCTGCCTTGTATGTCTGACTGTGGGGTACACTGTTGGTGAGCAGAGTCTTCTGTTCAGGTTGCAAGGTAACAAGTGCAAGACCTGCTGCAGAGATAGCTGACTGTTCTCAAGACAAGTGGTATATAGTCAGATGTTTGCAGGGTGGGCAGATTGGGATGTTTTACTTTAGTGTTGACTTTTTTTTTTGAAGAAAATAAAAAGTTGTTATTTTGATAGTGATATTGGTTGTTTGTAACAAGTCAAAGAAGGCTTTAAAAGCAGCCAAATAGTCTCAAACTGCACCAGAATGCATCTAAAACCTGATAACGTATGGGGGCCTAGGTGGCCCCGAGACCCCTGGCCTGTGGGGGGTTGGGGACATCATAGTTCATGGAGACCCCACACTTCTAAATTTAGCACTACGCCATTACACCACTGCCTGTTGGTCAAAGCTGAGTTTGTAATAAGTCTACATTGTTCCAGCAAAGATGCAGTTTACACTTCTCTCTTTCTCCCAACTATGTGTGTGTGTGTGTCTGGCAGTGTACAATGATTTAATGCTGTTTGTAGGGTTTGTTAACCCTTTCAGGACTGATCTATGACTGAATGATAAACAGATATCCACCATTCCTCCTCCTCTTTCTCTCTCTCTCTGTCTCTCTCTTTCGCTCTCTGAACCAGATTTATGCAGGGGAAATGCTGAAAGGTAAAGCTGACCAAACATGATAATTTGCTTGACTTTTTTGTCAACTTAAACTTTTAAATTACTTCCCAGCTTTTTACAAATAAAGTTTACTGAATGAAGGCTAATGGCTTTGATAAAAAAAAATATATATAAATGTATTTCTGAAATCACTGACCATAACCTTCAGAATATGTATGTAATGTTCATCACTGCTGGGCTTGATGGAGTGCATAGTACTATTTGGCACAGGTATTTAATTTATTTTGTTTTTAGTTTCATTTGCTCCTCAAGACTAGTGGTGGGCGAAGTTCCCAAACTTCGCTATGTGGAGTACTTCGCATATAAATGCAAAATTCGCGTAGCGCTCCACATTGCAACGCATATTACTTCACCTTACTTATTGAATGCAGACTCCCATTGGTTACAATAGACTTCACGATAACTTCCCTTTTTTGTATAACTTCTCCCTTATTTTTAAAGCAAAGTGCCATTGATTTGAATGGGTTTCGCGTTAACTTCGCCTTGTTAATGCTCTCTATGCTGAATTTTGCGTTGATTCATGGGATGGCAGGTCACATGGGCTGTATATTGTCTTGCACAGCCTCATTTCAGCATAGTGTGTGTAGTGGAAAGCTGGAGACAGTTTGCTCTCAGAGCTCTGAGATTCAAATACTCTAAAAACTTTTAAAAATGTCTTTTTTGCCACAGGCTTTTGTGTTAAAATTTAGTACATCGATTGCAGGAAACCCTTGTGTGTTGATATCATTGAGTGTTTATTAATTCTGTGTGCATATTGAATGTTAATTTCGTCCATTCAATCTCTGTACTGACAGACACAGTAGAAGTGTGCTTCAGGGGAGGGGAGTATCTGTGGTGAAGGGAGATTTACAGTGAGAAAGGCAGTCTTTCTAACTGTTGTTGGATAGTTAGTGTGTTAGTATTTGTGTGCTCATGTACACACAGTAATACTTGTAGAAATGTTTGATGATTTTTTGCTGTTTGCTGTTGTGCAGTGGATTTTTTCAGTTTGATATAAAAGATTTGGTGATAGTGTACTGAACTGTTAAATGTTCTGTACATAGTCTCCCTCCTCAATGGAAAATAGCCCATGTTATCCCTCTATTTAAAGCAGGTGACCCCTGCGATCTAAATAATTACAGACCAATCTCCCTCCTCCCCATCCTGTCTAAATTACTAGAGAAAATAGTGTGTGGCCAGCTAGGGTATACTTAGAATCCAGAAGCCTATTAAACCCGGTTCAGTCTGGATTCAGAGCAAAGCACAGCACCATAACAGCCCTAGGTAAAGTGACCAATGATTGGCTCCTAGACCTTAAAAAGAAGAAGCATGCCTGTGCTGTTTTCTTGGATCTTAGTAAGGCATTCAACACAGTCGATCACAGCCTGCTTCTTTCCTCCCTAAACACCTTAGGCCTGGACCATAAATCTATGTGCTGGTTTGCAGACTACCTCAGAGAATGGAAACAGCAGGTTAAAGCTGAAGGTGATCTTTCTCCATTAAAACCTATGCTGAGGAGCGTGCCCCAGGGCTCTATCCTTGGTCCCCTCCTCTTTGCAGTCTACATTAACAACATCAATGACCCCATCAAAAAAGCCAACATCCACTTGTTCTCGGATGACACTGTACTGTACTTGAGTTGTCCCACGCTGGAAGTAGCCTGTGAAGACCTCCAAGCTGAATTTAACCTTCTACAATACCAGCTCATAAACAAAAAGCTTTTGCTCAATGCGAAAAAGACAAAAGCCATGCTCTTCTCCCCTTCCTTTCATGCGGCAATTCCTGCTGGGGGGAGCTATCCCACAAATTACCACTGTTCTTGGAGAAACACTAGAGTATGTAGCTAAATTCAAATATCTAGGAGCTTGGCTCGATCATAAACTTTCCTTCACCTACCATCTTGAAGAACTACAGAAGAAACTAAGGCAAAGATTAGGACTATTCTACAGAATTAACCACCTGCTCACAAAGGAGGCCAAGATTCAACTGGTTCAAGTTACCTTCCTATCTTTAATAGATTATGCAGACCTGCTTTACAGCCACTGCACTGCCTCTGCACTGGCTGTTGGACACCCTCTACCACAGAGCTATCAGGTTCATTACTGGCCTTCCACTTTCCACACACCACTGCTCCCTGTACTCATCGTTAGGCTGGACTTCCCTTCACTATAGAAGGAATAGAAAGCAGCATATATGGGCCTTCAGGCGGTGACCAACAACTCCCTCATACATCTCAGATTGTATTCCCCAGAGTGTGTTAGGCACCTACGCTCTAAGGAGCTATTCCCTAATTGCCCTCCAAGTTCCAAGGGCCATAACTCGTTTCGGCAAAGCTGCTCTAAGCTTCTCTTTACCCACATTGTGGAATGGTTTACAAAGGAACTTAAAGCTGAGCTGCCCTGTTAGCCTGAATATCTTCAAGGAGCTCTACGATCGCTACATGAAAGCACCTTGCAAATGTTTTCCTCACTGCTAGCCCACTAATTCCACAATTCCCCCTTTCCATCCTGACACTCGCCATGTTTCTACCCCTGGCTCTCACTCTTTTCCTATTAACTCTTCCTACTGCACCCACCCTTCCCTGTCCACTCTAGCCTGGTTAAAGTCCCACCCCATCCATAGTAGTGCCCCAATTATCTACCCCTCCTCCATCATTATCATAATAAACAAGCACATGACAGCCATCGTCACTTGCTGTGGTTTTAGCTCAATTTTTCCCCCAGTCATCAGTAATATATCCCTCATCTTCTTTACCTCTCTAACCTGCCACCCCATACATGGCCTCTTTCCCCTATATGTGTAGTTGCCAGCTGCCTCACTCAAAAGCTCTCTGCTTATAACCCCTGTATGCTTATGGTTGATTGTATATCTGTTACCTTCTTCAATTGTAAAATAATGCTGGTTTTTTTTATTTATTTCAACCTTGTACTGTACTGTATACACTGTATATACTTTTGCTTCCTTGTATATTATTGCTTTTTGTATACCTGCTTCTGTACTGTACTTTGATGTATTCATGACCAGGTCCACCTTGCAAATGAGCCTTGCTCAATGGTGCCCGCCTGGATAAATAAAGATTTTGATTGATTGATGTGTGTGTGCATGTGTGCATTCCATCAGGTTAGACACAGTTTATTGTGCCACACTGTAATCGCATCAATCTGAGTCTCTTATCCATCTGCAGTATTTTTTACTGCTTCGTTCTATCCACTGAGTGGACTGGTACTGCAACCCCCCCCCCCGCAAAAGGTATTATTTTTCTATTTATTTTGTTTGTGTGACCACTGGTTAAGGTGTTGTTGTGTCTGTGTGGCTGCATCTCTTGAGTGTGCAATCTCCATCTGTCTGTGTGTCTGCATCTGTTTAGGGCCCAATCACCATCTGTAAGCCATAGTTGTTATTTTTTGTCTTCCCATCCAGCCCAAAGTTCAGAAATCTAAATTCATTGGTAATTTTGTGTGTAATCCAAAAAAATGCCTGCAACGAGACATGCATGCAAACATGTTTCTGGCCACGGCACTGATGCCAGTGACAAACGTGGTCAAGGTCGTAGGCGTGGTAGTATGCAATATAAAGGCATAGTTGATGGCAGTAAAGGGATTTCTCTGAATATGTTTTTCACAGTGCAATCAGTTGTTTCAATGATGGTTGGATATGCTGTTGTCTCCATCTCCACTGGTGGTGGTAGTAAAGTTGCTGATGGAATGATTATTGGCCCAAGTTCAACCTGTTGTGAGTCAGACTGTAGTTGATGTCACCACCCCGTACCCATCCCCACAGAAGCTGAACCTGATTCTAATCCTGACGATGACTCACAGTCACAATGTAATGTTTCTTTTGCTGTTGAGGTTATTCCTGGGCCATCCAATGATTCAAATGTTGAAGAGAAAATCATGGATGATCATAATGAGACTGTGGTTGGAACATGTTTTCCACAGGACAGCATCCAAACTAAAATTGTGGATGTGGAAGATGATTATGATGATTTCAGTGACCTCAATTGGGGACCAGAGAAAAAGAAAGTAAAGGTGACTGTGTGCAAGCAATCTGTTAGTAAATGAACCCCTCCTCAAAGTTGTGATGTAGCTGTGCCTGTTGATGATGATGATGACTCCGTAATAGTCATAGATTGTGATGGTCAGGTACAGTCCAAGTCTGCCCAACAACAGAATTCATGCAGTACCCCTTCCCTTTTAGTGTCTAAAACACTGGAGTCCAATATGCAGCATCTTGTACATGTGAAAAGTAGGGCTTAAAAATTCCTATTTGGGATTTTTTTGCACAAGATGCAAGTGATGAAACAGTGGCAATCTGCCAGCATTGTCAAACATGTGTGAGGCGTGGTAAATGGGTAGCCATCTGGGGACTGGGAGCCAGCATACACATCTGAAGAGCAGGCACATGGCACTCTGGACTCAGCACCAGAGGGGTCCTAATGCCATAGAGGGGCATTCATCCTCATCCACCTTTTGGAGCATGGTCTCCCCTTCCTTGAGTGAAATTAGCCCAAGTAGCCATGTCTGTAGTAGTGGTGAAATTACTCCTGAGGATTACTACAGGCATGAGGAGGAGGAGGAGGATTTTGAATTGTCAAGTAGTGGTCAGAGTAGCAGTGGCAGTGGTTCGTGCAGTGTTTCTAGTCCAGCATCAACCCCTGTGTTTAACATGGAGAAAACAACATCATTTGTTGGCTTGACCTCTGTCACCCCTCAGCATCATACAGCAAAAGCACCACACCCATGGCAGTTCACAGAGAAGAGCCATTTTACACACCACGTGCAAAACGGGTAACAATGCAGCCCACGTTGCACAGTGTTTTTGCCCAGAACATGAAATACCCACCAAATCATGAGGTGTTACATGAACTGAATGCTGCTGTCACAGAAATGCTGGCAATTGACCTTTTGCACTTCTTCTTTGTGGAGAATTTTGGACTCCAGCATTTTGTGGCATGCGTATGTCCCAAATGAAAGCCCCTTCCAGGACCTGCTTTTCCACCCACACTGTCCCTGAGTTATACCAGACTGTGAAAGAGAGTCTACAAAACATGTCCTTCAACATTCCTCCTCACCATACATTCACTTAAGTATGGATATGTGGACAAGTGGCCAAACTGTGGGTAGTTCCTATTTGTATATTACTGCACATTGGGCTCAGGTGCTAGGGGTTGTCTGTGCTGGTGGTATTGGAAAGCAGTGTAATAAGGCAGACTGTCATGGTAGCAACCTTCAAAGAATAAGACAGCATGCAACACTTGCAATGCGCAGTGTTTGCAGGGTCCCACGCAGGTGAAATCATGCTAGACTTGCTACTGGCAGAAATTGATGAGTGGCTGAGCCCCCTGTCCCTCAAAGCTGGCTTTATAGCTAGTGGCAATGGATCAAACATCATTAAATGTATCAGCAATGGTGGCTTTGTGGGGGTTCCATGCATGGCTCATTGTTTAAATCTTGTGGTACAGGAGTTTCTGCATCACCCTGACATCAAGCAACTGCTGACAGTTGCACACCACATCTGTGCTTACTTTGCCTACCTGGAAAGGCCCATGACCAACTTAGGCAGCTGCAGATTCAAAACAGCCTCCCTCAGCACCACCTCAGGCTGGAAGTTGTCACGGGCTGGAACTCAACACTTTACAAGGCAGAGTGGTTATATGAACAGTACAAAGCCATTTCAGAATACCTAGTAATGCACAGTAGCCATGATAGTTCAGAAGCATCAATGTATATGACAACTGAACAGTGGAGCCTCATGGACTCATCAATTTTGAGGCAGTTTGAACATGCAACACAGGCAGTGAGTGGTGACACTACATTCATCAGTCAAGCCACTCCACTGCTGCAGGTGCTGAGACAGACTGTGTTGAATCTGCAGCCTAGCCTTGATGTTTCCGGAGATAGGTCAAGCAGAGCATTACTTAAACACATGCTAACAATATTCAACCACAATTGCCACATTGCCACTAGTCAGCAACATGCAGAATTTGTAATAGCAACAATGCTGGACCCACGATACAAACATGGCATTGCATCCTTACTGGAGGGAGGGCCTGATCAGATTCAAAACCTTACCGGACAGCTGGTGCGATTGATTCATGGGGCACATAAGTCATGTGCAAATTGTGGCAAACCACATCGAAACAAGACTGAAGGTCACTGTGGATTAAGCTCATCCAGTAAGGTGGCTGTGGGACAAGGGTGTGTGTCAGCAAAACAGGTTGCCATTAACCCACTTTGGGGTGCCTTGTCTCAAGTAGAAATCTGTGACCTCTACGAAGCCTGTGAACAGGTGGATGACTCATCATTGGGACTGCGTGCAGCACAGAGAATGGTTGACACCTATTTGGCACAAAACATGCATCTGTCAGTACTTGACAATCCTCTGCTGTACTGGAGTGGTAAGGTTAATTCAATCAATCAATCAAAATGTTTATTTAACCAGGCAAACACCATTGAGTAAGCTCATTTTCGAGATGAACCTGGGCAAGATACATGAATAATACATAAAGAGGGATACCAACTTACAGAGTCATTACATAGAATAGGGATTACACACAAGAGGTTAATAACAGCACTGGAGTACATTTATAAAATAAGACAGAAAGCTAAATACCATGTGCTACAGAACTTGTGCTACAAAAGATACAGAGTAAACCTGTACAAACATATATACAAAGTTTTCATGGAGCAGGCTTGGAGTCAAGTATTGAGTACATAGTGCAAGGAGGGGCACTGGTGAGGAAGGGGAAGGCATTTGGGAATGAGAATATAAGTGCAGGGGTGCCTGAGGGGCCTTAGAGCACCAGGGGCAGGTGGCAATGGTTATAGAGCTAGGTACAATACACCAGGAACACGGGCCGAGGGTGACGTGCCAGGAAGTGTAATGTTAGTAGATGCCAGGATGACTCAGAGAGGGAGACTCCAACTTAGATTGGGTGGATCTATCAGGTGGGGTACAAATAGACACAGACATACTGAGTAGTGGGGCAGGAGTACCAGGAATGGAATGCTTCTGATAGGGCTAACAACTGAGTCTGGGGGGGGGGACGCTGGCAGGCTGTGACATCAGGGGAAGTAGTTACAGGATTCCTTGAATGAATGAGAATATAGAGCTTTGAATGCTGATAGTTTGATTGGGAATGCCAGTTGCAAAGTTTTTTGCAGGTTGTTCCATAGTGCGGGTAGAGCGTGATTAATGGCAGACCTACCAAAGCGTGACTTGAACTTAGGTACTGCAAGCGAGATGTAGGTAGAATTCCTTACAGCATACTTACCTACCGCATTTAGAAGAAGACAATCCAAGATATATTGGGGCAGTACTTTAGTAATAGCCCTGTAGGTCCAGAGGGCTGCATTTCTCTGTCTTCTGTACCCAAGGGAGGACCAACCTACTGTAGCATAGAGGGAGCAGTGATGAGTAGAATAAGGAAGTCCAGTAATGAATTTCAGAGATCTATGGTATAGCGTGTCGAGTTTGGCCAGAGCAGTGGCAGTGCTTTGGCTATAAAGAAAGTCTGCATAATCCAATAAGGTGAGGAAAGTGGTTTGGACCAGTCACTTTTTTGCCTCTAACGTTAGTAGGTTTTTGATCCTGTAAAAGAGGACAAGCCTCTGCCTCAGCTTCCTTATCAGCTCATCAATGTGATCATTGAAGGAAGGCTTTTGGTCTATCCAGACCCCCAGATATTTGAATTGTGTGACATAGTCCAGTGGTTTGCAGAGGAGTGTATGAATCTGAGCTAAGTTACCTTGAATTGCAAGGTTATTGGCATTTGCAAAGGGAGAGAATAGCATCGCCTTTGTTTTCTTTGCATTCAGGAGCAGTTTCTATTGCAGAAATTGTCATTGTAGCAGGTTAAATTCCTGTTTCAGATCCCTGCAAGCTGCTTCTGGGGAGGATCTTTCAGTGTAAAGTACCGTATCATCAGCAAAAAGGTGAATGTTAGCAGATTTGATGTCAGCGTCGATTCTGTTTATGTATATTGCAAAGAGCAATGGACCCAGAATCGAGCCTTGCAGTACACCCCTCAGAAGAGGTTTCAGGGGTGAGAGCTCCCCTTCCACCTTAATCTACTGTTGCCATCCTGTAAGATAGTTTGAGAACCATCTTAGGGATAGGGAGTCCAGGCCAGTGTTTTGGAAGGAGACAAGGAGTAGGCCAGGGCTGCCTTCAGTAGCACTGAAGTACCTCACCAGCCCACCCTACAGTGTAAGTGTATAGAGGGTATTCAGTTCTGTGGGGGCAATAGTGTGTGACCATTGTACTAACCTCTCACCCACAAATGTCAGCATGACATTTATAAAAATTAATCAAGGTCACATACCAAGATGAACTACCACATCTGTGTTTGTACCCCGTCATGATGATGGTTGTGCTGATGATGTGGGTGAAACAGACCATCCTGGTGGCAGCATCAAATGGTCTACCATTGAGGTTGATGATTAAGTCATGGAAAAAGAACTCCTGAGTGGGCACAGTTCTGACCTTGATGACTGTGAGGGCAGCTTCCTCTTTGATCAGGAGGATGAGGATGATGGTGCTGGTACTGTGTAACATGTTTAAAGGCTGTCACATTTCTGCAATGTTACTTTTTTTTTTCTTTTACAAAAGAAAAACAGTGTCCTTGACTCTCGTTCCATATGACAGATATGCACAAATAATGACCCATCATTGCATTTTACCTTCCCATTGGTAGACTTTGAAAGTATTTTTATTTATTTTTTTTTATTTATTTCAATCTAGGATTACAATATCTTTGAGCCGAGGCTCTTTTACAAAGGTTCCACGTCAGCGTGTGCAACAGTCATCATTTTTAGTTACAAACATATAGTCATTGACTTACAGACATGTAATAACCAGTACAAAGACTTGAGCTATGAGCAAGACAAAGGAAGGAGGGGGGTGGGTGGGGGGAGTGAGGGTAGGAGATCGAGGGGGAAGGAGGTGCAGGGGTAAGGGGAGTATGGGAGGTGGTTGGGGTGGGGGCAGGAGTGGAGATACGGTGGGGAGGTGGGTGAGGGTGGGAGACAGTGCAGCCAGGGGGCCTTGTCGAGGGAATATGACAGGTAAGGTGCTAGGGGTGCAAAGACTGATTGAAGTGTTGGGTGCTGGGGCATGTGCAGCTGGAATAGTGGAAATGTTAAGATGGGCAATCGCAGGATACAAGCAGTGAGAGGTGCAGCTTGGACTTGAAGAGGCCGAGTGTTGGAGCGGTCGCTATGTCGCTGCCAAGAGAGTTGAGCCAGTTGGATGCCCAATAGGTGAATGATCTTTGTCCTTGGGTCGTGCGACATCATGGAATATGTAGTAGATGGGAATTGGATCTCCTTATAGTGACATTCCTACATCTAGGCTTAAGGAGGGCACAGACACCTGGTGGGGCAAGCCCCATTATAATTTTCTTGGCCGTGATGCAGGTTTGGTATTTTATGCATTTGTCCAGTTGAAGCCATCCAGATTGGGAATAAAGGTCACATGTGTGGGTACGGCAATGTGAGCCAGTGATGAGATGACAGGCCTTATTCTGGAAGGTCGCGATACGTTTGAGAACAGTAGTAGTTGCAGACCCATATGATAAGATCATAGTCTATGATGCTGACGATGGAGCTTTGGACGGCCACTGACAGTGCTTCTGGAGTTAGGTGTTTCCTGTGACGGAATAATATGCCTAACCTCACATTGGCAGACTTTGCAACATTGCTGATATGGACAGCGTATAAGAGGTGGGGATCAAGGGTGATGCCGAGGTACTTGAACGATTGTGTTTGCTCTAGGATGGCTCCTTGTTTGGTTGCAATAGAAACATAGAAGCATGGAAGTTGACGGCAGATAAGGACCGCAAGGCCCATCCAGACTGCCCATTTCTTTTTCTACCTTATAAATGTGCCATCGGCCTTTGCTCTGTCAGTGACCTATCTATTCATAGTCATTTGAATTGCTCCCTTATGCCTATCCCATGCCTGTTTGAAGCCCTGCACTGTATTCATAGCCACCACTTCTTGTGGTAAGCCATTCCATGCATCCACCACCTTTTCTGTGAAAAATAATTTCCTCACATTCCCCTTAATCGGCCTCCTCTAATCTCATGCTGTGTCCTCTTGTCCTGCTTTTTCTTATATTTAAACATGTTAGACTCTTTCACCTTGTTTATGCCCTTAAGGTGTTTGAATGCCTCGATCATATCACCTCTCTCCCTCCTTTGCTTAAGGGTACATATTGAGCTCTGTTAATCTGTCCTCATATGTCTTCTGATGCAGTCCCTGCACCATTTTGGTTGCCCTTCTCTGGACTGCCTCAATTTGGTTAATGTCCTTGTGAAGGTGTGGCCTCCAATACTGCATGCAGTACTCCAGATGGGGCCTAACCAATGTCTTGTACAGAGGGATTATTACCTCCCTCTTACGACTTGTGATACCCCTACTAATACACCCTAACACCACCCTAGCCTTACCTACTGCTTTAGAGGTCTGCTTGGATGATTTTAGGTCATCAGTGATGATGATGCCCAAGTCTCTTTCTTCCTTTGAGACTGCTAGCAACTCCCCTCCCAGCCTATAAGTGGCTTCAGGGTTTCTCTTCCCTATGTGCATGATTTTGCACTTTGGAGAGGTGGAGTTGTTTGTTTTTGTTGTGGGGGCTGCAGAAGACCACAGACTTGTTTTTTTTCTGATTGAGAAGCAGTTTATGATTTAGGAACCAGGATTCGATGGAGTAGAAGGCCCGCTGAAGTTTATTTTGTAATTGTATTGGATCAGGGTCCGAGGTGAGGACCACAGCATCGTCGGCGTAGAGAATTATTTGTTCTAGGCAGCTGTCTGTTAGTGAGTTTAAGAATAGGCTGAAGAGGAGGGGTTCCAGAATGGAGCCCTGGGGGACTCCTGAGTGGACTGGTCTAGGGTCCGAGAATGTATCAGCGATTCTTACTGTTTGGGACCATTCTTCAAGGTAGCTCTTAAATCAGCCAATGGAGTCGGTTGACAGCCCAGTGTTCTGAAGCTGGACAAACAGGAGGCAGTGATTGACGGTGTCAAAGGCTTTAGTTAAGTCAATGTAGATTGAGCCTAATAGTTCACCGGAGTCAAGTGCGTTGTGGATTGCACAGGTGAATTCAAGTAGGGCTGTGGAGGTGCTTTGACCTTTGTTGAACCCATGTTGTTTCTTGCACTGGATGTTGTACGTATCCAGGTATTCTGTGAGCTGGTCCAAGACGATGCGTTCTAGTGCCTTGGAGAGCGGGGGTAGTAGGGAGATAGATCTGTAGTTATTGTGGGCAGTTTTGTCACCACTTTTATGGTTTGGGGTGACATGGCAGATTTCCATCTGTCTGGGAACTGGCTAAGGCTGAGGGAGAGGTTGAAAATTCTGGTCAGAGGACTATGCACTTAATCATGTGTGAGAGACAGGATTTTGAGATCGA
The DNA here is from genome assembly GCA_016271365.2 of Neoceratodus forsteri. Lineage (NCBI taxonomy): Eukaryota > Metazoa > Chordata > Ceratodontiformes > Ceratodontidae > Neoceratodus > Neoceratodus forsteri. The sequence goes on along the minus strand of JADMNL010000022.1, from coordinate 628,437,810 downwards.
GGGAGTCATTACTGAATCTTGATTTACCAAGGGCTTTGGTAACATATTTGCATACTTAGTGAGCCTTGTCTACTTTGAAGTAGAAGCGGGGGGAGCTGATGGGAGTAGTGTTCATTGCAGACAGAGGGGCTTCACCATCTTTGAAGTAGTCCTGGGGTAGGGCAGCGCTGAGGTCAGTAAAGGCTTTGTTAAAGGTATCCGCAATGGTTTTTGGGTTGAGGGTTGTGGTTCCGTTGATGTTGAGTATTGATGAGGGGGTTTGGGGTGGATTCCCGGTGAGTTCCTTTATGTTCTTCCAGAATTCTCGACCATTGCCCCAGGAGTTTATGAGGGCATGCTTATAGTAGGCGGACTTCGTTTGCTGGATGGTTTTGGTGCAGTCATTGCGAGCACGTTTGTAGTTTTGGATGTCGTTTTGCCTTCCAGAGTTTCTGGCCAGCTCCCATAGGTGGTTTCTTGTTTTTAGCATCCTGAGGAGGTCACCTGTGAGCCAAGGGTTACTGAATGACTTGACTTTGTGTTTCTTAATAGGAGCATACATGTCACAGGCCACAGTGAAGATGTTTATGAAGTGGTCAAGGGCAGTGTTTACGTTGGTTGCATTGAAGATAGGGGACCAGTCTTGATGGAGGAGGTAGGATTTGAGTCGAGGAAGGTGACCATGGTGTAGAACCCTGCTGGTGATAGTTTTTGGCAGTTGTTTGATGAATTTATTTGACCAGGTGCAGCTAACAGGGGAGTGGTTGCTGAGAGAGTCAGGGAGGACATTAGTGTTAGACATCCACGATGGGTGACTGGTAAGGATCCAGTCCAAGAGGGTGCTGGTGCAGGTCCTGTAATTTTTCCTGGTTGGTGAGTCAACCATTTGTGAGAGGTTCGCCGCAGCAATGGTATCTCTGTGTGCACCAGCATCGGCCGCAGGCCAGTTGATGTTGAAGTTGCCTAGGAGGATGGATTCGGTGTCCAGTGGGAGTGACTTTACAAAGTCAAGAACAGCTGTTAGACCAGTTCCCTGTTCTTTGGGAGGGATGTAGATGGTGGCAACTGTGAGGGTTTTGTTTTGGGCTCCGAGGAGGATTCTCACTGGCAGTATCTGAGCAGTTGTGGGTTGGAGTGAGGTAATGATGTGGTGCCCCTGTATGGAGTCTTTTAGGTAGAGAGCGCAGCCCCCACCTTTTTGGAGAGGCGATCCAGCCTAAAGATGTTGTAGCCAGGAAGGCTGCTTGCATGGTCCAGTACTGATGGCGTGAGTCAGGTTTCGACAACTGCCAGGATATCAGGGCAGTGTTGGCTGGTGAAGGTCTGTAGGGCATCCATTTTAGGAAGGAGGCTGCAGATGTTGATTGATATAAATGAGAGGGCACCTGAAGGCTTGCTCAGATTAGTGGCTTTAGAGCAGAATGGGCCAGGGTTTGGGTGCACGTTGCCTGACAGCAAGCCGCACGTGTAACAAAATGTTTAAGTGCAATGAAGTCCGAATAATTTCTTCTTCATCATTTTGCAGGTAACATTTAAGTGCTGTGTGTTGCCATTGGTGCTTTCTTCAAATCAGAACACATGAAACTTGTATGAATGTGGACTGGAGGATACACATAAAACCTACAAAGAAGTCAAAACCATTATTGAAACTTGTTTTCAAATGAAGCCCCGCCACCCCCCAAAAATACTTACCTTTCATGGCTTGACACTAGTTTTCATAGAGCATAAGTCACCAGCAAGCCAAAATGAGCGCAACAAAAGTAGGACTCCATAACCTATGAGAAAAAAGATGACATGTATATACATATATGTGTGTGTGTATATATATATATATATATATATATATATATATATATGTATATATATGTGTATATATATATATATATATATATATATATATATATAAGTTAATGAGTTAATGTCTGGGTCTCTGAAAAAACATGAACATGAAGTGTACAGTAACTTACCAATGGAGGTATGAATCCATGGCATAGGGCAGTATGTTTCAGTCAGTGCAGCAGATTAATTGTCCTCCAGAACTTCTTAGTATGGTTCACCCAATGGTCATCTTTGGCTATCATCATTTGGCAGCACACTGTGCATCAACTCAGTCAGCAGCAGCAGAAAACAAAAGTACGACAGCAGCAGCAGGCACCAGAGTTGTGGCTGTTAGTGCACGTTCTAATCAGTGCATCCTGAAATAAATGTGACTTTTCAGCACATTTTCTCATGTGATTATTATTCATCTGGGATCAGGAGGGACAGTAATACTGCATGCCGAATGATGTAGCAAGATAACAGTATAAGCATGGTACATTCACATATTATAGTAATTTTTTTTTTCTGGTGAGTGGGCAATAATTGTGTTGTGTGATGATAGGATTTTTTGATTGTGGTTGTTGTGGGTATTCAAAGAAAAGAGAACATAGTCAACAGTAACCAAAATCTTATATTGCATAACAACTACCGCAGCAGTGCAATAATCAGTTGAAAATGTGTACCCGTACTTTTCTCTGCGATATTCAATTGCTAGTACTTATCTACTGACTTGTCTATATGATACCCTTATTTTCACAATTTACATCTGCAGGACTATGTTTTTTTCACATATGACATTATAAACAGCGTTCCTTTTAATCTTGCTTGCAGCAGGTTTTCATCAGTATTCACACCAATGTCTGTACATCTATCATTTCAAATCCTTTCTGTTGGGACTACAACAAAGTACCATGCTATCCAGCAGGACGTGGTACACTGCCATCACATTACGGAGCAGTCGGTGTACAAAAATAGCTGGGTAAACTGATTAAAACAGTGGTTTAAAACAAGACTAAAATGAGCACTACTGTTCTTTCACATCTGAAAAAAGGTAATGGTATCATGCAGACAAGTCAGTAATTAAGGGACAATTGAAAATAGAGTAAAACTGTATAGGTCAAAATTGTTCAAGAGCAGGTGCGCATTGTCAGGTGGTTATTATTACCCAGCACCCCTCAAACATATACGATAGCCGATGTGCTCCAGTTTTGAGAGGTATTAATAATAATACCATGCGGTCCTGTCCAGTAACAAAGTTAAAGCACCCCGAATGTGTACCACAGAAAAACACAGCAGTGTCCAAAACCGACTGATACAACCCCCAGGCAGGCGCACCAATGTTAATTTGGGAACATCAGTAAATTAACTGAGACTTTGAGAGTATGCACTTCATTGACATGTGTGGGCATGATTTTTCTAGAGCGTCTTGTACTACTTAGTGTTGCAATTTACAGAAATAAAAAAGCGATCGCAAGAGTGGAGTAACAAACACTTACTACAGCAGTCACTTTCAGTTTTCTAAACTGCAGTTAAAAATAGCACTAACAGCTAAAGAAAGATCTCACCCATACAGGGCAGGAGAGTACACAGTAACCATTCATTTTCTAACATCACAAAATTAACATGGGGGTGCCTGCCTGCATGGTGGCATGTTCAGGAAATGCCTCTGTTTTTCTGTGGGTACACATTCAGGGTGCTACAACTGTTTGACTGGAAGTGGAAGATCAGTCAGTGTGGCTCTCAGTCATTGTCCACCGCTCAATGAGCCACAATCATTGCAGTAGGGCAAATTCCACATCACCGCGCAACAAGGTTAGGATTGCTATGTGGGGGAGTGGCACCTCCATCTATGTGCTGGTAAAATAAACCTTTGGGAAATGTATTCTACTGCAATTACTTTAAGCTGTGGACAGGGGACTGAGAGCAGTACTGACCTGTTCATACTTCAATAGATGGGATGGCATGGTATATTATTAATACCATAAACATTGGACAAAGTCATTTATCATATAAGTTTGCAGGTGGCTGGGTACCTGACAGTGCGCACTTGCTTTTTGACAGATTATTGCACTGCTGCTTTAACACAAACAACACGACAGGAAGAAAACACTACTGCCAAAAAAAAATTGAAAATTTCTTGTTTGTAAACAGAGATTATTAACTAGGATTAGGAACATAAGGAAGAGAAGGATAGCATTTTTTTGTGTTTCTTTCTTTAAACTGGTTTCAGGGGGTGTTTTTAAAATTTTCGGTGGGAATAAGGTTAGAACTGAGAAAGAAAGACAGAACGCAAAATGAAAATTATACAGCAAACAAAAACTCTAAGGTTATAGGTTGTGGTCAGACAGCAGTAGTTGGTGCATGGACATAATCTGTAATTGGTGACCCTACATATTTTTTTTTATTTTTTTAATTTTATTTAGTTTTTGTTGACCGGGTAAGTGCACTAGACAAATCCTGCCTATTTTCAGGAACGACCCGGGGGAGGGGGATACAGATGAATGCCAACTGACCTTGAACCAAATTAAGCTGTTGGTGGTATTTTCAGTGAAGGAGGGAAATTTGGCAAGGACACCGGGCAAATTCCTCTACTCTTTTTCGATAAGTGCCATGCGATCTTCAACATCCACCTGAACTACCACCAATCCAGGAAGATGGGACCTCGGTTTAACGTCTCATCCGAAAGATGGCACCTCAGAAGTGCAGCACCCCTCTCATGCTGCACTACAGTGTCAGTATTGGGATATTAACCCAAGTGCCAGATGTGGGAACTGAACCCACAGCCCTCTGATCTCCCAGCCTCAGAGGCACTCCTCAAGGTTCTCCACCATGTTGGTAAGGTAGTCTACCACACTCCACATAACATCCAAATTAGCCTGGGTGGCAGGTGTTGTTGCAGGATTTCCTCTAGAGTCATCATGTGCATATGAAGGCTCTGGAGCAGCCACTTGCTTCCTGGTCCTTCTGCCCTTTGCACCCCATGCAAGCAGAGGCCATGCTGCCACATGTTGTCCAGCAGGCACATTACCTCCATGTTTTGCCACCTAGGCCTTCCACTCAACACAGTGGTGGTTAGCAAGGGGCATGAGCTGCCCACCTGTCCCCAGATGACTACCCCTGGGCCCACGATGCACAAGCACATCGCATATCTTACACTTCACAACACTGGGGTCACTGGGCAGTACATGGGATGCCATGGTGCATACATGGCCCCACACGCTGTCCTTTGCATGCCCCAGGGGAAACAAAACCACCTCTCTCCATTTTACACACACAATCACTATTAAGATCAACTACTGATACAAAAACAAAAAGATGTAAACTAAGGAATCAGGACGTGGAATAACGAATCAAAATCAAAAGGGGCTTAACTAAAAGCAACAAATAGGCATCTAAATTAACAAAAAAGCTCTAAATTCAAGGAAATCTTCAAGATATAACTCTCTCTCTCTCTCTCTGCTATAGACAAAAGCTCCTTCACCAAGTCTAGGCAAGGCAAAAGTGAAACTATTTTACTCTATGGCTGATTAACTTCCAGCCTGCAGCATGTGACCTGCAGACTGTGAGTCTGTGACTCATGTGATCTGTGGGCTGTTTCATTTTCACTTGCTTCACCTTTGTGCAAAAATAAGACAAATTCAATGCAAAGTTCGTGGCACAAAGTCGCCCAGTATGAGGAGGACTTCACGCAGACATAAACAAATGTGAGGTGGCCACTTCAACTGCACCTCACCGAGGAATTTAAACTTTGCTGCATCTCTACTCAAGACTGCATCTCCATACCCCTACCCCCAACAACCACCACACACATTTGTATCTAAACTTGCTCTGTAAACCAACAACGTGAGTGCAAAACTGTAACAGCTGTGTGCCTTATCCATTTGAGTCACATAACCTGTCATACATTCAATGTTTGGGTGAATAGAGCATGGGGTTAGAAGTGCTTATGTAACTGTAGTTTACTTTTTGTCTTTTCTCTGTTCATGCCCTTGGTAGGTAAGCTGGGTGTTGAGTAGGGAAAAGAAAGCCCAACACCAAGGTGAGTAGAGTGCCAGAGAAGGAGGAGGCAGGGGAGTATGATGGGTGTTTCACAATGCGCTAAGCAGAGAATCATCGTGGGAGGCTGACCTTTGTGGGAGATGTGGGAGGAGCTATTCTCCCACACTGAACCTTGGGCTATATCCCTCCCATTCAATGTTTGGGTGACTAGAGTATGAGGTTAGAAGTGCTTATGTAACTGCAGTTTACTGTGGCTTTTCTCTTTTCCCACCCTTGGTAGGTAAGCTGGGAAGTGAGTAGGGAATAGAAAGCCCAAAAGAATTACCAATGAATGTTTGAAAGAGTATGATTACCTCATCAAACTCATGGAGAGTATGACCAGTAGCCCACAGGAGAGGAAAACCCCCAGGAGGAGGAAACCTCTGAGGACCCATGACTACTGACCCGACCGTCCTCTAGGCAAATTAAGAGGAGATGAACCTAGGTTCTAGCAACAGTAAGCTAATTTTGGGATCAAGGTGAACTGCTTGGAGAGATGACAGTCCATCTTCGAATCCATGGATGATGCATTCTGGAAGGGTGATTCTGAGGTTGAAGAGGTACTTTAGGTCTATTCTGAAGGAGCACCCGAATCCTGAGAGTGGAGTAGGTCCAGTTGATAACGGTTGAATGTAGTCCAGGTTTCCAAGGTGATGATGGATGATGTCCAGATGGATTATAGAGTCCAATGAGCAGGAAGAGCATGATGTGACAAATATGCTATCGGGCTTTGAACAGTAGGAATATGATGGTTATTATATTATAAGGTAAACAATATAACTTTGTAGAGGTTTGGCATTCACGTTAGAGTTTGGAGGTAAGGAGTTAAGTGGTGAATGATAAGTTGCAATGTAAGCATCCATGAAGCAGAAGAATGAGTTGGACAAGAGTTTTTTATGCACCTGTTAGAAGTAGTGACGTGAATGATTTTAGAACAATGGAAAAAGATTGGTAAATGCAGAAGAAATGGTAACCAAATGTATATGAAATAATTGGAAGTTCAGTACAAGGAATTTGAGTTGATTAGAGTATTAATGTCATAATGATACTTGTATAGGCTCTTGCTGGTCCGTCGGTAGAAAAGTAGATAAGGGTATTTCTGTGGCACAATTGGTGTGACATGCTCTGAGGTGGCTATGGCTGTTTTGCCTTACATGCAATCCAATGTCTAAATAGCGTGGGAAGCTTGGAAACAGGTATATGAAAGAGTCTATAGACTGATATGGCAATGGGGAGTCAGGAGCAGTGTAGAATGCCAGGGGGTGCCTATCACTGTAGTTGAATATAGATCTGTCAAGTTGCAAGACTGGGATAGTGAGACAGCCAGATCTGTTGTGGATGTTCAGATTGAGAATCAATGGAAGTCTGCTCTCAGTAAAATCTGTACTGGAGGGAGTATAAGAGGATAATCATGAGGGATGAGCTAGAAGGACTACTGTATGGGCAGCTGACCTGATTGATGGTAATATAGTATAAAGTGGCAAGCATTAAGGATGCAATACAAGCATTAAGGATGCAATACTTGAAGCAACATCCCATTGTGTTAGAGAGAAAAAGGAAGTACAAAAGAAGAAGGAAACCACTTTGGTTCTCAAACACAGTAGCAGAAAAGGTCAGAGCCAAAAGGCAGGCCTTCAGGAAATATAAGGGAATGCAGCTGGATGAAGATAGGAAGGCATACCAAACTTTCCTAAGGGAAGCAGGGGAAGGCAGTAAGGCAGACAAAGGCCCAAACCAAGGAAACACTAGCACAAACAGTAAAAGACGGTGACAAGACTTTCTATAGATACATTAGTGAAAGGAGAAAGTCCAGAGGGGGTATTGCTAAAATCAAAGGAGATAAGTGGGCATGTGAGGAGGAAGACCACGTAAAAGCATCTATCCTAAATAGATACTTCTGCTCAGAATTTACTGAAGAGAAGGTAGGGCAGGGCCCACAGATCAGCACCATGGACACAGGGGGGAGAGAGGTGTGCACTAGTCCCTTCACAAAAGAAAGGGTCCTACAAGAGCTCGATAAGCTCAGGGTGGACAAGGCAATGGGACCTGATGGCATACATCCTAGGGTACTAAAGGAGCTAAGGCTGGAACTAGCAGAGCCATTATCATAACTGTTTAGTGAGTATCTGAGCACAGGAGAGGTTCCAGAAGACTGGAGAAGGGCTCATGTGATCCCGCTCCACAAGAGTGGTAGCAGGGAGAAGGCAGGGAACTACAGACCAGTCAGTCTTACCTCAGTAGAGGGCAAGATTCTGGAGGCACTCCTTAAGGAAAGGATCGTGCAACACCTGGAATCCATAGGAGCACAGGATCCAAGACAGCATGGGTTTACAAAAGGAAGGTCCTGTCAAACTAATCTCATAGATTTTTTTTGACTGGGTAACCAGAGTGGTGGACCAAGGGGGAGCAGTTGATGTCACCTACCTTGACTTCAGCAAAGCTTTTGATACTGTTCCACACAGAAGATTGATTAATAAGCTGAGTAGGCTTGGAGTGGGTCAGAAGTTGGTCAACTGGGTGGCAAACTGGTTGACAGGCAGAAAACAGAGAGTGGTGGTAAATGGTATACAGTCAGAAGACATACAAGTCACAAGTGGGGTACCTCAGGAATCAGTCCTAGGGCCAGTCTTCTTCAATATCTTCATCAGTGACATTTCAGATGGACTGGAGGGTAAGGTTTGTCTGTTTGCAGATGACACTAAGATCTGCAACAGAGTAGATGATCCAGATGGGGTGAGCAGAATGAGAAGAGATCTGGATAAACCAGCAAAATGGTCAGAAGAGTGGCAACTGGGGTTTAATGCAAAGACGTGCAAGATCATACACCTAGGGAAGAGAAACCCTGAAGCCACCTATAGTCTGGGAGGGGAGTTGCTGACAGTCACAAGGGAAGAAGGAGACTTGGGCATCATCATCACTGATGAACTGAAATCATCCAAGCAGACCACTAAAGCAGTAGATAAGGCTAGGGAGATGTTGGGGTGTATTAGTAGAGGTATCACAAGTCGGGAGAGGGAGGTAATAATCCCTCTTTACAAGACACTGGTTAGGCCCCATCTGGAGTACTGCATGCAGTACTAGAGGCCACACCTTCACAAAGACATTAACTAAATTGAGGCAGTCCAGATAAGGGCAACCAAAATAGTGTAGGGACTGCATCAGAAAACACATGAGGACAGATTAACAGAGCTCAATATGTATACCCTAGAGCAAAGGAGGGAGAGAGGTGATATGATCCAAACATTCAAACACCTTAAGGGCATTAACAGGGTGATAGAGTCTCACATGTTTCAATATAAGAAAAATAGTAGGACAAGAGGACACAGCATGAGATTAGAGGGAGGCCGATTAAGTGGTAATATGAGGAAGTTCTTCTTCACAGAATGGGTGGTGGATGCATGGAACGGCCTACCTCAGGAAGTGGTGGATATGAATACAGGGCAGGGCTTCAAACAGGCATGGGATAGGCATAAGAGAGCAATACAGATGAGTATGAATAGATAGACCATTGACAGAGCAAAGGCCAATGGCACATTTATAAGGTAGAAAAAGAAATGGGCAGACTGGATGGGTCTTGTAGTCCTTATCTGCCATCAACTTCTATGTTTCTATGTTTTTATGATGAAGGAATGTAGATGGCTGTATTAAGTATGGTGACATCCAGGAGTTAGATGACAGTGGTTTGGATTGAATGCCTTAAGTAAGGTAGCTAGGCACTGGAAATCCAATTATAGGAGTTCTGGGAAGGTATCTGTGAAGGTCTTAGGACATCCAGTGGCTACTGAGGACATAGAAGTTGAGTAACATGATCAACAGAGTCGATGCTCGTAGGAGAAGCTATGGAAAGGTAAAACTGATGATGTCGGTACTGCTATGAGGTATCTTGTGGTTCCAGTTACCCATAACAGCGATAATTACAAAGTTGTTGCATGACAGAAGGAATTAGGTCACTTTTCCATGTAAAAGATATCTTATGAGACATTGTGGATAAGGAAGCCATAGTGCTTGAATTGATAGGATGCGTAGGGAGTATCCAGTAGAGTCAGATGAGGGATGAGATCTTTCTATAGTCCAGTAGAGTGGGATTCTGGAATTGATCCTGGGGAGATGATTGGGAAGTGTAGATTGCTCTATTGTGACGTAAGAGTCTATGAGGCACATTGTCCAAGGGATGTTTGCTTGAAGTAGGTTTCCTCAGGTGAAATGAACAGTGCTCCATCAAGTAGTGGATGGGAGTTGTTAGAATGGCCACAGTAGGAGTATGAGATAGATAAATGGGAGGAGTTGTTGATCGGTTAGGAATAATAGCTGGAGATAGAGCAATATGCCCAAAAAGAGCCACGGCAAACAGGAAGAAGCTCCGAGCTGCTAGGGCAGTGAGAAGGCAGCAGTCCAAGGATGGAGAGAAAAGTCTGGAGGGGATGGTAGTGGACTGGAGAAAGGAGTCCTGGAAGAAGACAGCAGAGGCCAAGCCGTACTGACATTGCAGGTGCAGGAAGGAACAGGACTGGGGTCAGCATCACAGCAAACCGAAGTAGGATGTAGCAAAGCCAATGCAGGCCACAAGTGGCAGATCCAAGAAAGACCAGAAGTGAATCCAGGGACCAAGTGCTGTGAAGCTGAGGTATGAAGATCTCATGTTCACAGGAGATGATGAACAGCAAGTGCAGAAAACAGAAGGTGCTGCAGCAAAGAGGCACGAAGATCCCAGCTCCGAAGGAGAACTCACATGGTAGACAGGAAGAGGTGACTTGTGGTATGGAAGTCCAGGAGACAATTGAACTGAATGGAGGTAGAAACTGAACAAACTGTTGGAGTGCAAGTCCAAAGCACAAGGAGGCCAAGGCAGAGGCGAGCACAATGAGTCCATGAAAGTGTGGGATGTAGACTGGCAAAGTAGAATGTGGAAGGCGAATGGGGTATAGTGGTTCAGGTCCTGAAGGGAAGTGGCAACCGGTTGTCAGGTAGAGAATGCAGAAGGCTGAAACAGTCTATTGTGGACACAGGCTTCCAACCCTGGCAGACGGTGCGAGGCAACCTTCATCCGATGTAGCCAGCAGAGGTGGGATGTTGAAGGCAAATGGGGGTACAGTGGTCCCGTTCCCGAAGGGAAGCAGGAACAGTGTATTGGGTAGAGAATGCATAAGGTTGAAACAGTCAAATGTAAACTCAGGTTCCCATTCCTTGTAGCCGAGGCTAGACAACCTCGAATCTAGGCCGCCAGGCATAGGTAGAATGTTGAAGGCATATGGGGTAAAGAGGTCCCAGTCCCAAAGGGAAGCAGCAACCAGGTATCGGGTGGAGAATGCATAATGGAGACAGGCAGCACAGAATGGGGAAACAAGGTATGGTATCCATACAGTACAAAGAAATCAGCAAGATATGGAGCCCTTCACTGGAGCAGATGACAGTAAAATGAAACAGTAGCAATGACAAAATAAAGAGAAAGTCTACTTGCAGGGAAGATCAGCGTCAGAAATAAGAAGTCCATGTTACAGAGTGCAGGTCAATGATTGCTGGAGAGGAATCAGGAAAACAAGGGCCAGATGATGGTGGTGTAGGTTCCAGAGGACAACAGATTAGTTTCAGCAGTGCTAACAGCTCACGGCATGTCACATATGGCATACGAGTGATACCAATCCAGTAGCAAAGACGGTTAGAAAGGGCAGAGGAACAAAGCAGTGTGGCCCAGAATGCTAGTGAATTGCAGAGGAAACCAAGGAGAAACAGTGCAGATGCTGGGGGAGAGGGCTCCTAGGCTGAAACGAACTGAAGAAGTATCCGGACATGAAATGCAGCATGGGGCAAAAGCAGAAAGAATGTACAGTACCTCAATGAGGCACTGAGCCACAGCAGTTCATTAGGAGAATATGGCATGGACAAATACAGCAGCAGGCGAGGGCAGGGAGTTGGCCAGACAGGGATGCAATGCCAGGAAAGAGGCTTCACACAGCAAGTCCATGGCAGGCGCAGCAGGTAGGATGCCGCGCCCCAGAAGAGGAGGAGGAGAGGATGGGGTGGTGGCCCTGAAGGGAACAGGGCCGAGAACAGAAGGACACCCCAAGGGAGCAGGCAAGAAAGGAGATGATCGGCAAACCATGTTCGGGGCAGGGAGAGCAGAGGGAAAACGGGCACCAGATGGGAGGAGGGAGACAAGAGGAACACTCACATGGTCAGTATGGCCATAATAGCAGCTTTTACCTGGACTGAGAGGCTGCACAGTCTCGCATTAACTCAGGACCACTATGGCCACAAAAGTTTGAAGGCAGCACAAGTCCCAAAACAGTTCACAATGCTAACAGCCCATTATTCTTCACAGGCACCCAAACTACAATCCTTGCAACTTCGGGATTTGTGCATTACCTCATGATCCCTGTATCCTTACCCAGAACTGGCAGCAACTGTCCCCGAATTGAGAAAGGGGACACATCCTGTGGAGCTCCAAGGCAACTTGCTGTCTGGTCACTACGCTGCCTGCCGCATTCTTGCTCACTGGATCCCTACATGAATTGGAGCAGGTTGCCAGGCAACTGTACGACTTGTGGTTGCTGGCTCCCCTCTCAACTTTAGCTTCCCTCCAAGATACTTCGCAGCTTGTGGCTACTGGCTCCCATTTCTTCCTCTGTGTTCCTCTAAGTGTCACCAGCTGGGGGCCAGAGCAGGCAATTGCCCCTGCCCAGCCCAACTCACTCTCACTCCCTCGCCGCTCACTCCTCTGACCGGAACTCCCCTTCCTACTTAAACTGCTGAACTTTATCCCCCATTGCACCCATGATGACCTCCCAACCCACAGGAGGCTTCACCTCAGTGCTGAGAAGAATTAACCCTTTTCCCTACTGGGCCAAATTAGGCCACAAAAACCCAGGAAGGGGTGAATAGACTAGTAATCTTCCAAAAGGGGGGTTACATAAACATAGAAACTGATGGCAGATAATGTCCACTGGACCCATCTAGTCTGCCCATTTTTAGTTATGATCACTTTTGCAGCACACCCAACTTGCCCTACAGCACTGTCTCTTCCACCTTTCACCCCCTTCCTCCCTCCTAGGATTCCTTTGTGCCTGTCCCAGGCATTTTTGAAACCCACCACTGGTTTCACCCCCACTGCCTCCCATGGAAGGCTGTTCCTGGAATCCACCACCCTTTCTGTAAAGAACTACATCCTCACATCTCTCCTGAATCTACTTCCTTCCAGCTTCATATGACCCTTTGTTCTACAGCACCTTTTTCTCTGAAACATATTTTCCTCCTATACCTTATTAACTCCCAAGACGTATTTAAAGGTGTCCATAACAGCCCAACTATCCCTCCTCTCCTCCAGGGTGTACATATTGAACTCTTTCAGTCTCTCTTCATAGGGTTTCTGATGTAGACACTGCACCATTTTGACAGCCCTCACCTCTTTTCTTGCTGCTTCCCCTTTTTCCAATTGTTTCCCCTTCTACACCTTTCTCCTTTGACTGTTCCCCCCCTTCTTCCTTTGCTAACCCCCTGCTTCCTTGAATAACTTGTATCCTGGTGGGAGTCTCTCTTTCCTTGGGTTCTCCCTACTCTCTATCTCAGCTTGTAGGGGCCCACTTTCTGCCTCCCCTATTTCTTTCATCACCCCCTTGGCTACTTTAAATGCCTATCAAAGTAATATTTGAATTGTCCACTCAGGATTTTGGTTGCCTCCTGGATGAAAGCAGGCCATCACTTCAGTATAGGTTCTTATCTTTCTAGCTTGGCCCACAGTCCCCAATGTAGACATATCAGTATCCAGTGAACAAGATGACCAAAATTGGGCACCTACAAAGATGGCGACTCAATTACGGTGCCTGTGTTCACGGCTACCTTGGGGGGTGACGGATACTGAGGGTGGACAAAATACCGCCAATGGAAATCGCATGTATGCATGTCTTGGCACATGCGGGAGGGGTAGGGAAGGATGGTGTGAGAGGGGGTGTGGTGGGCAGTTGCTGTGTCCACTAGCATGGTGGGGAGGGTGGTCAGCTGGGAAGTGCAGGTGCAGGGCTCGGTCCGCGCCGTGCTGTTTTTTTTTTTCAGCAGATGGCTTTAAATGTATTTAAGTTTTTCACACATACACCCAACAAGCACCCCCGAAGCTGAGAATCCATAAGTATGGAGATGGGGGTTGAAGGCTCTTGCCAGGTGTGAGAGGAGCAGCCCCACATTAAAAATAAGACCGTAGGTCTCGGCCTCATTTTGTCCGGCACAGAGTGTGCATCTCCAAAATTAATTTTTGGTGATGTATACTCACCATAAGGGCGGTCAATGACATGGAACAAGACATACCTCTCCTCTCTGCATCATTCCTTCTACCATTACTTGAAGGCCTTGATGTGGAGCTCCCTCTTCTTCCACATATAGTACAACATGCACTTGTCACTCACATTTAAACACAGGGGAAACACAGGATCAACTAGATAAATTATCTATTTTTAACAAAAATGAAATTTTCACATGTAGCTGACTAGGGCAATTTATCTTTACATTTAAGGCCATGAAACACCCTTATCAAGTTAATGTATAAGCAGCCGTAGTGTCTGTGACCAAAGTTTGTTAACAGAGTGTCACATTCTGCTGAAATAAATTGCAATTGAACAGTTCTGTTTATGAAAAGAAGGTGAGCAGTGATTTGAGATGAAAAAACAACAGAACAAAATAGTAAGTATAAGGTACATTACGTATTCTAAATTGCATAGTAAGAAAAGCTATCATTTAGAAAATGTATTAATTGTAATAAATCTCTTGTTGCCAGCTCAGTGGCATGGAGGGCTGAGGCGCTGGCACTTTTCTTCCTGCCTCTCTGGCAACCCATGTTCAGTGGTGAATGCAGGTTGCTGGGGGGTCAGTCGAGAAGGGAGAGGATCGAGCATCTAGAGGACAGCTCTCCTCTCCCAGGGAGGGGGGGGATCGGTGACTGGTGTTTACCTGACACTTAATGGTGGCTGGGTGTTGGCATGCTGATCCCACACATTAGGGGGGCGGAAGCAGAGTGGACGCCTGGCATGCAGTGCGTGGACATGTGTACTGCTCAGCCATTGGCATCATTGCACGCTACCTCAGCCATGTTTGGGGCTGGGGAGTGGGAATGACAAAGCTATGGATCCCCCTACTACAACCAGTAAAGGAACCCTAGGTGGGGAACCAGATCAGTGGGCATGCCCACCACGAAGCCCCAGGCAGTGGGGGAACACAAACAAATAAAAAAATAAGAAATCGCTCATTGTGGTTAATTGCTTAGTTTTTCTGACAAAATAACTAAGAGTTGAAAGGGTCTAACTCTAATATACCCTGTACATTGGACAACAATATTTTGAAAATAGAACTAAAACAGGGTGTTCTTATGAATTATACAAGGGGAAGAAAGAATCCTGGGCTCCGATTGGTCAGTGCCCACCATCAGCAGTGATGTTATCTCAATATAAAATCATTGAATGAAGGTCCAACACAGAAGACGGCAGCAAAAGTAAAAAAAATAACTGCACCCCTCTCCCTCTGTCGGCAGCACTGACCCAGAGCACTGAACACAGCCTATGGTGACAAACCACACAAGCCTTTCATAAAAAGCAGCACATACCAAAAATGCCATCAGACAAATCCATCCCACATTTTTCTAAACTCCCGCTTTGCTGCTAGCATTCTCTCAGTTTGAGAATATCTCATGCTCTCAAGCAACAGCTATCATGCCTCCTGGCTACAAATTACTGCCACTACAGACCACCACTGTGTGGACTATAACTCTTCCCCCCCACCGAGGATGTATGTTTAAACATAAAATCTCCCACCCACCATACCACAAAGTTTCTCCGAAAGAGAAAACCTGTGTTTTTTTTTTTTTTGTTACAGTGAAACTGTGCGCCCTGCTATATTGGAAGAGGGGACGTTGTAGCACATGCACACAACAGCGCCACACCTGCTCCACCAGTCGGTCACAGTCGGTCACAGCCGGTCATGCACAGAAGCCTTCTTTGGAAAAAGTAAAATAAAATACACCAAAATTAAAAGAAAGCCTGCTTAAATTGGTTTTCTCCTCCACAACAAATCCGCAGTACCTCCACTTGCTGATTAGCTCCCACTTAATACCTGTCATGCTCCTTCGGTCACTGAAAACATGTACAGTAATCACATGCATTAGTAATGAAAGAACCTTCTCCCCACAAAAAAAAATGTTACCTTAAGGGACAGGAACCAGCAGGTACAATGGCAGTGTAAGACACAGGAAGAAACATAAACCTGTGCACTGGGACAGAAGGAAACCAGCAGGGCACGAAATAAAAGACAGTATACAATCACAGCCCCATCTACTGGGCAAAACAGAAAGTGTGGACTTTTTTTTCAAAATGTATATCTACACACATCAAAAATTAAGAAACAAAAACATTTTAAACATGATTTTATTAATGTTTTTTTCTTTACAAATGAGCCATTGTATAACAGCAATAAGGCACTCCAAGGATGTGTGTTATTGTGTAATAACATAACTTCTCGGGTGCTGAACGCATTCAGCCTGCAGTTTCATGCTTCAACCACCCGAGGTATGATGTTATTACACAATACCATACACCCTGTGATGCCTTATTGCTTAATTGACCAATATTATAAATGCAGGATACATCTGGTCACAAAAAGCATTGATAAGCATTGACAATAAACATTCAGTGAAAGAGTTTCATAAACTTTCATGGACTTTTATGAAACTTTATGTTCATGAACATTTATGAGCACAAGAGTGCCATTTACTATTCATACACAATTTGTAAACATTCATGAACAATTTGTTGCACACCTGAATGAACGTTCATGGGCTGAAATCATGAACTGTTGATTAATAATTTATGAAAATTCATAAACATTTCATTATTGTTTCAACCAGACATGCAGAGAAGATGCTCATAAACCTGTTGGGAGGATGCTGAGGCAAAAGCCAAGCAGTGATAGGTGTTCCTAGAGGTCACCAAACAGGTGGAGATCGAAGCAATTACAGTCTATCCAGTGGCTATGAGTTGATACCAAGGCATTTTATATCACTGCCTGTAATGAACAAAATGAGCACAAGCAAAAAGAACAATTATTCACTGTAGTAATGTTGTTTCTTTTAATGGGTTTAATGGGACCTGTAGTGAACCATTACAAAAACTGCATCATCTCCAGACAGAGTTGTAGTAGTAGTAGTAGTAGTAGGTTTTGTCTCAGCAGTACCCTTCCCCAGAGGTCCAGGGTGCTTTATAAAACTGCAGACATTACAAACATTCAGTAAATAAACAAACATATAAATAATATAAATCAGCAATAAAAACATTTCAAAACCCATAAAACTAATAAAACTCAGCTGGGAGGAAGCTAAAGGGGAAGAGAGAGCAATCACTAAAAGCTTGATTGAATAAAAAGGTCTTCAGACTCCTTTTAAAGGCTCCACTATGGCAGCCTCTCTGAGGGCCCCTGGTAGTGAAATACATAAGACCAGGCATGCCATCTCAAAGGCCCTGTCTCCCTAGGCTTTCAGCCTGGCCCTCCCTATAGCTAAGAGGTCCATCTCTGTGGAGCAAAGAGAGCCTCAGATATTTAGTATGGTGATGATAGAATCAGAACTCTGTACTAATGCTGCTGTGCTGTTTCTCCCTCTAGTGTTCTAAAGGTAGATTTGTGCTGAAGGGCAGATGTGCGCAGTGATAATTTGTCTAAAATACTAAATGTAAAGAGCTAGTGTACTGCCTAAAACTAATATTATTTTTTAAATGCAGTCATCTATTACTTTTTATTTCTGAGGTACTTTTTCTTTTTCCTTTGTTTAATTAGAAGATTTTATACCTGATGTTAGCAGGTGTGCTGTGTGCAACAGCACTCTGCCTGGCAGCTTATATACCTATCTCTATTCCCCCCACTACATTATAAACATTGTGGCCTCACTGTGACATCACTGCTGCTTAAGAAGATCCACTCAGTGGCTGCCAAGTCTGCCTCCTGTGATGTCATTGTTAGTGAGATCACAATGCTGTTGTTGTAGTGGTGAGATAAAGATAGATATGTCACCTATCACTACACTTGATTTAGGCAACACACTAGCTTTTCCCACACATCCAGCACAAAATTATCACATAGAAAACCTTCTAATGAGCAAAAGGAAAAGCAAAAGTACTTCAGAAATAAAAAGCTAAAACTGTCTACTTCTTAAAGTTTTTATTATTTTCCTGTCTGCCTGTTTTGGACCCACTAGCTCTTTAAAGGTAAATGGCTGACAAATGCAGAGTTAAGAAAAATGTTAGTTGTCATATTGGTCCTTGTACAAAAAGATGAACTAAATGGGTGATTAGATACCTTTATTGAACCAACAAAAGATTTACAAAATGTTTAAGCTTTCAGACTCACAGACTGCTTTATCGGAAACACGGCAATTAAGGAAAGACTTCACTTTAAATACAAAGAATATAATTTGTAAAAAAAAAAAAAAAGCCCTTCACATATGGATTGGACAACTTAGCTGATAATATGATCTAAAACAGAGACCAAAACCAATGATAAAAGCCAGTACTTGGGAACCTACAGTAATTAGGTGTAAATCACAAATTCTAGCAAGGGGGCAGTAGAAATCTATAAATTATCAAATCCTAATTACCTACCTGAAAAGAGCAGCAGACTGTATGGGTGTGTGTGTGTGTGTGTGTATGCATTGTGTATGTGTGTGTGTGCAGTGTGTGTGTGTGTGTGTGTGTGTGTGTGTGTGTGTGTGTGTGTGTGTGTGTGTGCATATACGTATGCATGTGTGTGCATATGGTCAGCACAGCTGTATGTCTGTGTGTATGAATGTGAGACAAGAAAAAGGCAGTTGGAGTTCAGATTGTGTAATAAATCATAAAACCAAGGTCCATGTTCATACCATCATTAAATGTAGTCAGAAGAAAATAAATTTGACCTCATATGCTTGCCTATCATGTGCATTCCTGAAATCCCTTGAGAACCAGGACAGAGAGGTCAGAAATGGAGTGATCAGACTGAAAGAAATGTTGTCCCATTGGTTTTATAGTATTTTTTATTTTAATGTCATGTCTATGTGAGTTCATTTGGGTTCGAAGGCATTGTCAGGTTTCCCACACATAACCTGTATGTGGACATTTCTTGCACTGGATGCACTAAGCAGGTGTAACCCCCTTGTTCCCCGGGGTTACTAGAATCCCAGTTAGAATCAGGGGCAGGCAGGGAAGGCAGCTTGCAAAATGCCAGGTAGATGGATTTCACACTGTCACACTCTGTTGTGAGTCTCAGCTGAACTGGAGTGATGATGTAATCATAGAACTCTCGCAGCAGCATAAGCCACAGTCACACCTGGTTTTGGAGTGAATTGGAATGTTCAGTTAGTTGGTTGTAGAGTGGAGTTTGAGGAGGAGACTGCAGCTGCTGGGCAGCTCCTCAGATTAGCTCTGACAAAGAACTACCCCTTTTTGTTTTGTGGTAGTTTGTTCTCACCCTAGAAGAAGAAGAACAAAGAAGACAGTTTTTTGAAGTAGTGGAGACCTGTGACAGAAGGTTTTCCCTGCCCCATTAGAGAAGAGATGGGGGCGAACTCCAGGACTCAGGGGCAATCCCCTTGATCCATTTTGTTTGGTGAAGCTGTCTTGTACATCTTCATTGTTTTGTGAGTACAAATCTTTTCTGTGTAAGCCCAGGGGCATCTGCAATACCTTGGGGTGAATTTCTCTGACGATGAGATCAGGCACCCAGTACTAAGTAAAGTTTCTGCCTATGTTGGAGTCCAAGAATGTGACTTTCCAAGTACAGAACTTTTAACTTTGACACCCAGGGGGTGTGTCACTAGTTTGTTAAGTGTGGTAAACATTTAAGACAACAACTACAAGTTTTCTTCTGTGTGGATGTTATTAACCAGATGAATGGCCGACTATAAACTTGGAAGCAAAAGGTGGGAGACCCCTCATCTGGAGTAACCAGTTTACCTCTCTGGGTTCAGTTTGGGCACCATTACATTTTCATTTAGTGCATCTGGCCAATGCCTAATGGAAGTAATTATGCCGAGATATGGGTTTGGAATTTTTGTTTCTTCAGTTTACCCCAGTATAGTGGGTTCTGGAAGAGTTGAGCCTGGATGTGCTCAGTGTGGTCATGGGTACCACTTTCATTCCTGTGGGACATGGGAACAGTACTAGTCTGGCCGAATGTGTCAATCATCAGTTTCAGAACCAGAGTGTTCGCTGTTTTTGTGTTTCTTCACCCTATGCTAAATGGGAATTCAGGAACTTCCATACCCTGGAAAATCTGCAATACCAGTATGTGTAGCCCCATGGGGGTCCATCTTCACTTTGTGTATTATCCCTACTTTGTTAGGTGAATAAAAACCACACTCTAGAATCCCAACCTGGTTTGGACAGTATTGTTATTGCTTCCCTGTGTCTGGATTTACTTGGGTGCCCCTGTCCAGAAGTGCAAACTTAGCATAATTGTGAGCAAATGTTTTCTCCCAGAGACCTGGGTTGCTGGCCATGGTAAATGGTCCCACCAGGTGTGTGCCAGGTATTTGCCACACTTGGTCGACTGTTTTTGTATAACAGTCTGGTCCGCCTAGCCTAATGGTTGCCACCTACATGTGTTTTTCTCTATGTCTTTTTTAGTATGTAAACCCTCACCCCTCTCTGTTGCCCCTAGACATTTTTGTGGTGAAAGGAGAAGCCCTGCTGGTTAGACAAAGGGAGCTGGTGGGGGTGTTACACAGGTATTAATTTGCTCCTGACAATCAGGTTGGATAAATTAGATGGCTGTTTGAAAAGCTATGTTTACACCTCTGGAGAGCTCCGCAATTGGCGATGCTCCACTACTGCTCCGATGGATGCAACAGCTCAATTCTGTGTCCGAACAGCCAGCTGTTCCAGAGGATGTTCCATCCCTCCAACCTGGCAGAGATGAGCTGGTGATGTGCATGAGGTGCTGAAGTGCAAGAATGCTCGTTTCCTGCCTAGCACACCCAAGTTCAGCAATATCATTTTTCAAGAGCAAAAAGAAAGTTGAACTCAGGAAAGTGTATAAAAATGTAAAATGTGGGCCACAAGTAATACAAATTAAGGTCCTAAACTGAGACCACTGTATTGGGCATGCATGACCTGGCATGCTAAACCTGGCGGGCCCCCTTCTTGGCCCATCTGATCTCCCACATTCTTAACTCCTCGCTCATATCGGGGTCTGTCCTTGCCATTTGGAAGGTGGCCTGTGTGATCCCTGTCCTCAAGAATGGCAATCCCAAATTACTTAAGAACTATCGACCCTTAACGATTCTATCTGCAGTTAATAAGCTGCTAGAAAAAGTAGTGGCCTCCCAGATTGCCATCTTCCTCCAAACCTATGGCCTTCTCTCCTCTAAGCAGTACGGGTTCTGAAAAGGACACATCACCTCCACTGCCCTCGCACAGGTCGCCTCCAATATCAGAACTGCGACTGATCAAGGCAAACTCACGGGGGCTGTCTTCATTGACCTGTCCAAGGCCTTCAATTTGGTTGATCACACCCTCCTGGGCTCTTGTCTCCAGTCTTTTGGCCTCTCCCCCACTGTCCTAGCCTGGTTTTCTAATTATCTCTCGGGTAGGAAACAGTACACAAGGTTCCAAAATGCCATTTGCGGCCTATCACCAGTAGCCTGTGGGGTACCTCAGGGGTCGGTCCTTGACCCCCTATTGTTCTTCCTTTTTATCAACCAGCTGCCTTCAATCCCAACCTTCGGACATGTTACTCTATATGCTGATGATATGGTGCTCCTCGCCAGTTCACAAAATATTGATGATATAAACTCTACACTCAACTCAGATTTTGGTAGCATCCAATCCTGGCTCAAGGCAAGCAAGCTTGTCATCAACCTGCAGAAGATGCAGGCAATGTTATTTGGCTCCCTTCCCAAGATGAGAGCGTGCCTGGCTGAGCTCAGAGTCGTTGGCACTGATGGCACCCCTGTGACGGTGGTGGAATCATTCAAGAACTTGGGGGTGACTCTTGACCCCCAACTGGATTTCTCCCTGCACATACTTAACTCCTGTAAGGCCACAAACTGCAAATTGGGACTCGCGTACAGAGCAAAAAGTTGTCTCACCCCAGCTGCCAGACTTGCCCTGGCAAAAGGGGTCTTCCTCCCCTTGCTTTGCTATGGGCTCACCTCCTTCATGAATGAACCCAAAGCCTGGATCTCCAAATGGGACACCTCATATAACAACATATGTCGCTTCGACCTATCAGCCCCTCGTCTCACCCATCATTGTCTACTTTACTGTAGACTGGGTTGGCTCTCCCCTAGTAACCATCGATCATTCATTATGGGCAACTTTACGGATAACAGCATCCAGTCATCTACTCCTCCAGCACTTGCTCACCCCCTCCAGCCTGCCTCTTCTGGCTATCGGCTGAGGTCCACTGAATCCCAGGCACTTATGGTCCCTAAGACTCACTCCCTTGCGGAAGATCGAGCCTTTGTGGCTCTTGTTCTTAGAACCTGGAACCTCCTTCATCCTCATGTAAGAACTGCTCCCTGCCACAGCTGCTTCAGGTCCTCCCTTTGGGGTTACCTAAAACAAGCATCAAGCTGCTTCTGTCCCCCGTAGTCCTACCCTCCATGAAGTGCCTGTGAAAAATCCTGGCCGCAGGTGTGCACTTATTCCAAAAATAACAAATAACAAATATCACAAATGTTGTTGCTGTCACTGGTCCTAATTCCATGGCTGTCCTCCCTGGGTTGTCATGCCACATACTGAATTGCCTTAAATTGTTCACTGCCTGTTACCTGACTGTAGTTGTTTCCTTATACCTGTCTGTACCATGCCTGACAGTTGGACCCGAGTCTCTGTATTTTGTTTCTGCTGGTCCTTCTTGCTTGTATTCTGACTGTATCTTGTGTAATTTGTTGCTAGCCTCTGTACTGTTATTGCCTGTACCTTTGTAACTCTCTCGGGTCGCACCTGAAAATAGGCACTTGACTGTCTAGTGTGCTTACCTGGTAAACAAAAGCTAAATAAATAAATAAATGCATATGCATATCCCTGGGGAGCAAGAGGATATGCATATGTATTAAAACATGCCCAGTATCGTGGTCCCAGTTTAGGACCCTAATTTGTATTACTTGTAGCCTTCATTTTACATTTGTATGCACTTTTCCGAGTTCAAATTTCTTTCTGCTATTGAAAAATGTCTTTTGCTGAACTCCGGTGTGCTAAGAGATTCTTCCAAAGTGCTAACAGGTGAGCATTGAAGAAATTCATGGAGCCAGGAGGATGCTGGGTGAGGAGACATTCAGATGGGAGTGAGCGCTGTGGAGTGCCTACATGGCAGGTAAGGCACTGCAAAGTAACTTGCTTCAATACAAGTCCCCTCTCCCGAGTCACATCACAAATCTGATACAAAGCACTCTTAGGACACTCCCAAAAGTGCCATACTGCTGACTTTGAAGTGCATCAACCCATGTGCATGGGTTAATGCGCTTTAAAGTTGGCAGTGTAAACTGGGCTAAAGACAGTAAAAGTAGTTCTTGGAAGATACATTTCAAGGTGTAATCCTCATTGAATATTGGTTGAATGTCCTTAATGATTTTATGTAGGTGCTCCAGATCTGGACTGTATATAAAAACTAAGGGTATCTGGTTGGTTGTGGTCTTTTCTTTATATTGTAGTAGTTGTTCTCTTGGCATAAGCATGGCACGTTAATGCAGAGTTATAAAGTTTTAAGTTAAGCAACAAAAAATTCTACAATAATTATTCAAGTATGGACTGTGTAAACATATTGAAATGCTCAGGCAGAAAAGTTTCTGTGTTTGCTGCAGTTCACTGGCTGCATTTTCACCCCTACTGCTGCCTCCTTGTACAACCGTTTCCACCAAAGCTTAATATCTCACCCACATTCTTTTATGATTACTTACTTTACCCATGGCTGCAACAGTGATGTACCTCTATTATGTCCACAACATTTGATATTTCCTCAGAGTGTGACAGCTCCCCTGATTTAAATTTGCTGACTTTTGACTTGTATTGTATATTGTATTGCACTTGTAACATGTTTCTCCCTTTACCCCTTCCCCAGGTCACACCTGAAAATGAGCCCTGGCTCAGTGTGTCCTTCCCAGTTACCAACTTTTAAATAAAGAAATAAAATAAATGAATATCAAAAACCTACTAATAGGGAAACTACTGTACTTTTCACACCAGTCCATTCCAGTCCCACCGGTACTACATACTCACTGCAACACATCCCCCATCGCCCACTCTTATGCCCTGATACCACCTGCTTAGTATCCCAGAATCTTTCTACCAGCGTCCCTGCCTCCTATGCGTGTGCTTTTCCATATCCCAGGGACTCCTTTACAGGCTATGAACATGTTATTGATGGATAGGATTATAAAGGCATCTCTATAAATATTTTTTACCTTTATTACTACACTGTATATATTTTGTTGTATACGTCTTGCTACTGTTGTTTTATGTATATTTTACTTGTACTCTATTCTGTACCCTTGTCCTTGCAAACTGCAGGTCCACCTTGTAAATGAGCTTGCTCAATGGTGATCGCCTGGGTAAATAAAGATTTTGATTGATTGATTGATTGATTGATTAACTTTTACTGATTAGGTTCTGTAAGTGGAGGAAGGGATGAGATTGTATTGGCTCTTTATTGGACCTATTCGGAAAAAAAAACGTTATTACTATAGTGAGTAATTTTTGTTTTCTAACAACATAAAACCAACAGTAATTGCAAATCAGACAAAAACTGCAGACTACATAGCAGTACCTTTTGGGACTGGGAAGTCTGAAACCTGTTTAGTGAAAGAGTTCTGCAAGACCTCAGTCCCAATCTTTGCATCTCTTCTGGATAGAACATCCAAGACAGTAATGCTTTGTAAATGATTAAACAGTTTTTCGGGTACTATAGCTGCTTTGCAGATGTCTACCAACAGAATGCCCCTTGAGGCAGCCACTGATTTTGCAGTGCCCTTTGTGGAATGTGCTCTGAAACCTAATTGGTGCTGCTTGCCAGCTTTCTCATAACAGAATTGGATGCAAGAGACCAGCCAACTTGACATGTTCTTTCTTCCTGCAGGTTTGTCCTTATGAACCTCACTGTAAGTGGCAAACAGCTGGTTGCTGTTTGTCCTGTTGTCCTTTGTTTTGTCAGGATAGTAACTAAGTGCTCTCTTGACACTCAAGTAGTGCAGTCTCTGTTACCCAGAACCAGAATGTGCTGGAAACAGTATAAGTAAAGTAACTGCCTGATTAAGGTGAAATTCTGAAACCACTTTTGGGAGGAACTTCCTGGTGGTCCTGAGAACCACTTTGTCCCTATGCATAATTATGCACTTTGGTTCTGTGCACAGGGCTTGCAGCTCGCTGACTCTTCTAACAGAGGTCATAGCTATGAGGGAAATTATTTTCCATTTTACAAATTTCAGGTCTACAGAGGCCATTGGTTCAAAAGAGGCCTGTCCCAACTGTGTCAGAAGATATTCAAATATCAGGGAGGTACTGTTTCCCAGACTGGGGGTGCAAATGAAGCAGGCCTTTGAATACTCTCTTGAACAGCAAACAAGAGGCCAGAGATTATCCTTTCCCTGCAGTCAGCAAGGCTGACACTGCTGCCAAGTGGACATTCCATTCAAAATTGTCAAGTCCATGTGAGTGCAAGTGTCCCAGGTAATCAAGAACCAGGGGCAAATCAGTTTCTAGGGAGGATACACCCTTTTCTGGACACCATAATGAGAATAATTTCCATTTTGAGGAGTAAGATTTTCTTGTGGATGGTTTTCTTGAACCTTTTAGAATATTGAGAACTCTGCATGAAAGATTTATGTCTGAGTATTCTAGGTTTTCAAGAGCAATTCCTTCAGTCTCAGTGTTCTGAGGGATGGACATTTCACTGTGCCCTGTGCCAAAGTCAGGAAGCTGTGTCTCATGGGCAGTGAGATGGAGTTCATGCATGACAGGAACATCAGGAGAGAGTACCATAACTGTCTTGTCCATTCTGACTACTAGGATCATTGTGGATGTCTCCCTCCTTAGTATTCAAAAAACTCTAATATCAGAGGAATGAGGGAAGGTATAAAGGAACTTTTATTTATTTATTTATTTATGTATTTGAAAATTGGTGACTGTGCAAGGCACACTGAGTCAAGGCTTGTTTTCAGGTGTGACCCGGGGAAGAGAACAGGGGAGGAAAATACATAGCACTGACACAGTACACAGTTACAATGTAAATACATAGCACTGACATGGCACACAGTTACAATGCAAATACATAGCACTGACACAGCACACAGTTTCAATGCAATTACATATCACTTACACAGTTCACAGTTGCAGTAAAGTGGAATAGATTAAATGATTAAAGCCGGAGTAAGTACATGTGTATATGTGAGTTGGTACAGGCTGTGGGGAGGTCATTAAGGAAGACAGAGAACAGGATGGGCCCCAGGATGGAGCCCTGCAGGACCCCGGCCTGGATGGGAAGTGGAGATGACAGGCCACTATCAGCCTGCACTGACTGCAGGCAGCCAAAGAGGTAAGAATTGAACCAGTCTCTAGCTGGAGCTGAGAGGCCAGCAGAACTCAGCTTTATCCAGGAGGACAGGCTGGAACACCAAGTCAAAGGCCTTGGCCAGACTGATGAAAATTGCAGCAGTGATGTGCCCCTGATCTATCCCTGAGAAGACAGAATCAGTTACACGCAACAGGGAGGAGATGGTGGGGTGATGCTTCCAGAAGCCAGACTGGAACAGGGACATTAAATCAGTGGAGGATAGAAAATTGGAGAGCATAGTGTAGACAAGCTTCTCTTGCAGTTTAGCAAGGGAAGGGAGGAGGGACGTTGGTTGGAAGTTACCCAGGGAAGAAGAGTCCCCCCTTTATTGAGTGGAAGAACTTTGACCAACTTCCAGGACTGAGGGACAGCACTGAGGGAAAAGGAGAGATTGAGTAGGAGAGTCAGTGGATATGTTGTGGCAGATGCAGAGATTTGGAGTAGTGCAGGTGAAGCAGTAAAGGGAAGTAAGAGTTTCTTGGGTAGTAATAGGGAGAAGAGGAAATCAGCGGAAGGGAGATGAGAGGGAATATGAGGAGGAGGAGGAGTGGAGAAGGCTGGAAGGTGAGTGGAAGAGAGAGAATAAGTGGGAAAGAACTGAATGAAATGAACAGCAACAGAGGAGGGGTCAGATACTGGTGAACCATTTACAAGGAGGACTGAAGGGGCAGACTGAGTAGGAGGGTCAAAAAAGGGAGTGAGTTATATTCCAGAACTTTGAGGGAGCATTACAGTTGTTCTGAAGGTTGGCTTTGAAATACTGTGATTTTACAACCTGGACCACCTTAGTACAGGAGTTCCTGATAGACCTGTAGAAGAGGTCAGGACTTGCACTGATCAATGATTTCAGGGTTAATCCGGGGTGATGGTGATTTCTGACCATGGATTTTCTGAGTGGAGCATGCTTGTCCCATACAGAGCAGAATGAGGAACGAAACAAGGAGAGGGCAATATCATGATCCATGATGGATGGTATGGCTGTCCAATCTGAATCAGCAAGATCATTCGAGAGAGTGGAGGTGCTGAGTGAGCTAAAGGACCTGGTTCAGATGTATTTAGAGGAGGAGGGTGGATGCTGAATCTTCCTTATGCAGAACACCATGCAGTGGTTGCTGAAAGTGTCCGGCAGGATTCCTGCTGCTACAACATGGTGGAAGGAGAGAACCCAGTCCAGGAGGGAGTGGTCATGAGAGTGGGTGCTGAGACAGGTGAGTTTAGTGATGAGATGTAGGGACTCAACCTTGTGGATGGTCAAACTGGAGGCTGGGGAGAGCAAATTGACACTGAAGTCCCCTACCAAGATGAATTCACCATTGGGGGATTGAGAAGTGATGGCAGATAGGGAATCAACCAGGGAGGAGGTGGATATTCTAGTCTAGGTATAGAAAACCCCAATGAAGATGGGAACAGAGGAGGGGAATGATAGCCTGACCAGGAGGAATGCATGGGAGGAAAATGAGACCTCATTGAAAACTATAGTGCATGCGAGGGTCTGACGTGCATAGATGGCAACACCATCCCCAAATTTTCCCCTGTTCTGCCTGAAAAGATGATAGTCAGAAAGGGGCAGGCTAGAGTATGGGATCCTGAAGGACAGCCAGGACTCAGAGATACTGAGGATGTTGGGTGAATGTTGCGAAATTCAGACTTACAGGCGATCAAGCATTGGAAAAAGTCTCCAAGCATTGAGGTGAAGTATGCTCAGGCCCCCAGTTGAGGGTAAGAACATCTTAGATCAAGGTACCCTTGAGGGGTGGCCTGCAGAAAAACAGAGGTAGGTTGTGATTCTTCCATGAGGCAAACAAGTCTACCTCTGGTATTCCCCCATCTCCTGAAAAAAATGTGCACCACTTGTTGCTCTTGTGACCATAGAAACATAGAATTTGATATCAGATAAGGACCAATTGGCACACCCATTCTTCCCATTTTTCCCTAACTACAGTGTCATTGCAGAAACTACTTTATCTCCAGCTCTTTCATAGCATCATAGTCAACACAAAGCATCATCTGGACCTAAGCCCATTTTGCTCGCTGTATACCTTAGTGTAATAGAACTTTTGTAATTTAAAACTCATAAATTTTATCTTGACTGTAGGTGTCCAGTCTACTTTTGAATATTTCTAAAGAAGGACTATCTACCACTACTTTTGGAAGTGCATTCCAGTGGGGAACTACCCTCTGACTAAACCAGTATTTGCATTTTAGTAGTCTCCATCTTTGTTGATCTATCTGTAAATGATGTGTTCTAGTGCTATATTTCTTTTGCTTTACTTCCAGCCCCAAATCTTTTCTCAGCTTATGGTCCTGCATTGATTTATATATCAAGATCATGTCACCTCTCCAACGACTATATCTAAGTGAACAGAGATTTAGTTTTCTCATCCTCTCCTCATATATCATCTGCTCAAAACCCTTCACTGCTCTAGTTGCTCTCCTCTGCACTTTCTCCACTCTCTCAATCTCCCCCCCTTATATGGTGCCCAAACTTGAGAACAATACTCAAGTTGAGTCCTCACCAATGACCCATACAGTGGCATCAGGACCTCCCTGTCTCTACTCACAATATGCCTTAAAATACAATTTAATGTCTATTTGCTTTGTTTATCATCTGTTTGCAATGTGTACAAAAGGTAAGGTCATTTTTATGTTTGCTTGCGCACATGCACAAGAAACATTATGTGACAGCTTAGAAGAGAAGCGGGTTTGGGAGGTGCGGCAGTGTGGCAGCCAACACAAGCATTGCATTTGGGGGCTTGACCATGGTGCACCAATGGAGGCGCAGTGTGCTGATGACACTGGCTTCCAGAAGTTGCACCAAGTTGTAATATTTTTGCCGCAGCAATCATGGGCCGCCTCGTCATTGTAGTGTCAGTGATTCGCTGCAATGAGGGAGCGACCCGTCATTGCTGGGCGGAACGTTGCTAGTGTAATATTGTTTGTGAACATGGTGGCGCCTTGCTGCCGTGTTCACAAACAATATCAAACCGGCCCCCAGTGCCGAGGTGGTGCCCAATCCCCCTTGGCAGCATGTTTCCCTCCCCACAGAAGTGTGTTTTTGCCGACGGGGGCCACAATCCCCATCGGCACGCATCCTGGTACTATCTGAGCTGCTGACGGGGGAGCCAACTCCCCATCGGCAGTATGTTCCCATCCCTGTTTGATGCACCGATGGGGGAGCCCACCCCTCGTCAGCATCAGCCCCCCCAAAGAGTAATGGGAAAGTCCTAGGGGGTGCCCAATCCCCCTTGGCTCTTGCACTCCACCCCCCAGCTTTTGTACCAACGGGGGTGCCCAATCCCCGTCAGCTATACCCCACCCCAAAAAAATATTCAGGTGGCATGCTGGGAGCCCACCCCAGCATGCCCAATGCCCCTGCAAAGGAAAAACCATCCCGATGGCTTTTTTTTTAAACCTGTATAACAAAAACGGTCCCTCATGGTCTCCCTGGCCCCCACCCTCACAACCCGCGCCCACCCACTGTGCACCCTGCCTCCCCACACCCCCCTCACCCCATACTTACCTCCGGAGCCCAGCGCAATGATCTTCGGTAGACTGGGAACACGTCTGCTCTCTTCAAAGCCAACTGCGAACTGAGGAAATGCCAGTAAGCTGTATAAAGGAATAAATAAGGTTTTTCCAACTTTGTTGCATATCTCAGGCATTTTTTGGACTTTTTGCACCAAGTTTTCAACGTGGGGTTTTTGAGACACCGCCTTATGAATTCAGTCACTGTCATGGCGTTAATCAGCCCCGGAAGGTGATTTTGCGGTCACTGCGTGGAATCACCTTTCGGGACCAATTAACGAAACGACAGTGCCAGTGTTCATGAGGTGGGCTCTCAAAAAGTGTATTTTGCAAATTTGGTGGAAAAAATCCCAAAAATGACTGTTTTACGAGCGTACATTGCGCAGTTGTTACGCATGCTCGTAACTTCGTGAATTTGCAGTATTTTCAGTCCAGATTTTCAACATTGCCATTTATCCTCACTTCCTTATGAACAGTACAGCTATCATTTTTCACATCCTGGCCAAAATGTGTTTTCACACTTGTGGCGCAGAATAGCATGGTCGCTGTGGGAAATCTGTGTTCGGGACACATTATGGAAATGACAGTGAACTGTTCATTAGCAGAGGTCCTAAAATGCGTATGTTGAAAATTTGGTGTCAAAAGTCTATAAAATGACTGTGTTACGTGCGTGCATTGCACAGTTTCCATGCACGCTCATAACTTCGCACATTTGCAGTATTTTCACTCCAGATTTTTAGCATTGCCATTTCTCCACACCTCCTTATGAACAGTACTGCTGTCATTTTTCACATCCTGGCCAAAATGTGTTTTCGCACTTCCGGCGCAGAATAGCGCAGTCGCTGTGGGAAATCAGTGTTCAGAACACATAACGAAACTCACAGTGCATATCTCAGGCATTTTTTGGACTTTTTGCACCAAATTTTCAACGTGGGGTTTTTGAGACACCGCCTTATGAACTGTTGATTAGCAGAGGCCATAAAATGTCTATGTTGAAAATTTGGTGATAAAAGTCCATAAACGACTGTGTTACGCGTGTACATTGCATAGTTTCCACGCATGCTCATAACTTCTCACATTTGTAATATGTTCACTCCAGATTTTCAACATTGCCTTTTTTCCAGTGCTCCTTATGAACAGTACAGCTGTCATTTTTCACATCCTGGCCGAAATGTATTTTTGCATTTGCAGCGCAGAGCTGCGCGGTCGCTGTGGGAAATCAGTGTTGGGGGCACATTAAGAAAATCACACTGACACTGATCATTAGCAGAGGCCCTAAAATGCCTATGTTGAAAATTTGGTGATGAAACTCCATAAAATGACTGTGTTACAAGCGTGCGTTGCACAGTTTCCAGTCGCACTCATAACTTCGCACTTTTGTAATATGTTCACTCCAGTTTTTCAACATTATCATTTTTCTGCACCTCCTTATGAACAGTACAGCTGTCATTTTTCACATCCTGGCTGAAATGTGTTTTTGCACTTCTGGCGCAGAATAGCGTGGTTGCTGTGGGAAATCAGTGTTCAGGACACATCAAGAAAATCACAATGACACTGTTCATCAGCAGAGGTCCTACAATGCCTATGTTGAAAATTTGGTGACGAACGTCCATAAAATGACAGTGTAATGCACATGCATTGCACAGTTCCCACGTACTGTATGCTCGGACGTGCAAGTATTTTTTATATTCCCAGTATAGCTGTTCAACATTGCCATCTCTTCACACCTCCCTGTGGATGGTACAGCTGTTATTCTTCACATCCTGCCCGATCTGTGTTTTTGTTCATGTGGTGCAGAATCGCACTGTCGCTGTTGGAAATCAATGTTCGGGACACATACACATAATCACACTGCCAATCTTCATAGGTAGGGTCACAAAAAGGCCATGTTGAAAATTTGTAGTATAAATACCAACAAACGCCTGAGGCGTTAGGGTTTCTAACCATAACGTCCTACCCTGTACAGACTGACAGGCATCGGGGTGTGTCTTTGCATTGCTGACTGTACTGCTCATGCCATCCCACCCCCACCTCCAGCCACTGACAAGCATTGAGGTGTACCTTGGAGTCTTCGGCCCCAGACTTCACCCCATTCTCCTATGCTGCACCCATTTCAGTGTATGTCCTTATGGAATGCGGTGACTGTAAAGCCAAACACCCTAAGGCACACCTCAACACGTGT
This sequence comes from Neoceratodus forsteri, assembly GCA_016271365.2. NCBI lineage: Eukaryota > Metazoa > Chordata > Ceratodontiformes > Ceratodontidae > Neoceratodus > Neoceratodus forsteri. The sequence continues at coordinate 628,405,721 of JADMNL010000022.1, read as the reverse complement.
CGCTGTCTGCAGAATAGGGTGACCTGACATGGAATGCCCGTATTGGCCGACGACCCAAACACTTACCCAAAAGCCTGTCTGTCTCTACAGGATGGAGGTGGGGTTGACGTGAACTTCAATGCTTCACTGCCATTCCTATTCTGCATCTGTCTCACTCCTGCATTTCCAATGCTAATACCAGCAAGCAAACATGCGGCATTGCCAAATGCTTGTTAATAATTACACCAAAATCTCTTTCTGCTGCAGATGTTTTCCCATTGTGTACCCACACTCTGGATTCTTTTTGCCCACATGAAGCACTATACACTTTCCCTCATTCAATGTAAGTTTATACTTTTCTGTCCATTGCTTAATATAATCAGGAAATTTTGCAGCTCGTTTTGATCTTGTTTTGATTTTGCAATGCTACCTACTCGACAGTCATCCACAAATTTCGTAACCCAAATGTTGTCTGTCTTACAGTGTAAGGTGAATATATACAAATTAAACAGACAGGGTCCCAATACCGATCCCTGTGGCACTTCACTAGCCACCAATATCCAATGTGACAACACACCATTTACCGTAACCCTCTGCCTTCTATCTTCCAACCATGATCTAATCCAGTTGATAATATTATTTTGGATATTATGTTTGGAAAGTGTCTCAATTAGCTCGGGATGTGGAAGCTTATCAAAAGCTTTTGAAAATCCAGTTGTACCACATCCACAGTGTTCCCCTCGTCCAGTGCCTTACGTACTTTTTCATAAAATTGGAGTAGATTTGTTTGGCAAGATCTTGCCTTTGTAAAGCCATGTTGGTTAGGATCAAAATTTTGATTTTCAGATTGTTTTTGAAGAATATGTTCTTTAATTATTCCCTTTAATATCTTTCCCAGAACGGATGTCAAGCTCACTGGTCTATAATTTTCTGGGGAATCCTTCTTTCCTTTTTCATATATTGGTACGACATGGGCCTCCCTCCATTTGGAAACCACCTCCACACTATCCAAGGATTTCTGAAAAACATATGCCACTGATGGCGCTATAACTGATGCAGTCTCAGAGATTACTCTTGGGTGGATGTCATCCAGTCCCGGGGATTTATTTCTCTGCTTCTTCTTTTCCACTAATTTTCCCTCATGTCTATCCCATGCATTCTTTAACCCCATCACTGTTCACTGCATTTGCCCCCATAACATGTGGTGGAAGACTATTTCCGGCATCCACCACTCTTTCTGTGAAGAAGTACTTCCTGACATCTTTCCTAAATCTCCCCCCCTTGAGCTTCATTGCATGTCCAATTGATCTTGACCATCCATTTTTCTGAAAAGTACTCCATTCTTGTACCTTATTTCCTCTGCAAAGTATTTAAAGGTCTCTATCATATCTCTCCTCCCCTCTTCCAGGGTGTAGATATTGAGGTTTCTTTGTCTGTCCTCATAAGGCTTCTGATGCAGACCCTCCACTATTTTAGTTTCCCTCCTCTGTGCAGCCTCCGCTCTGTGTATGTCCTTCTGGAGATGTGGGGCCTGATTTTTTAAGCCCCCCCTTACTTTGGAGCTTGTGCACCAAACTCCCCACTGCAGCAAACTTGGGTACACCAGGTACCCTGCGCTGGATTATGAAAGAATTGGGGTCCCGGCAGCAAACTGTCCTGTGTGTCAAACATGCAGTGTATGGGAAGGAAATTCTGCAAGCTGTGAGACATTCAGCCAGTAGTGGTGGCTGTAGTAAGGACACACCTGCTGTGCATCCTGAAGGCTCAGGGACTTGTGCTGGGCTGGGTGGGGTGGGTTGTATCATGGGGGAGGCAACAGACCTGGACAGAGACAAGGTACAGCTGCTGCTGTCCCAGGGACTGGACTGTGGGGAGTAGTCAGGTGACTGGCACCGGGGGTCCCTGGGGGGCACCAACTGCAGCTCCAATGGTGCTGGGACAGGTGTCCAGGTGCAGAATGGCTGCTGAAGGCTGCTAGCATAGGCCACAACATGGGGGCATGGACCACCTTCCACACTGACTTGGCTCGAGGAATGGTTTACAGGCTGCTAGACCATCCCCTGCCTGGTCTAACTCTGACTGACCATGCACCTGTTGGGGAGGTTATCAGAATCCCAATTAAGGGGATGCCACAGCGTTGCCCTGGGGCAAGCCCCTCTTGGCCTTGGAACAGCGGTGCATCTGCCCCAAGGATGGTGCAAGCCTGACCAACACAGGCAGCCCCCCAGTCAGTGCATCTGTCATCTGAAAATTGGTAATGGCGCATGGTACGGTGCAAGATTCTCCTTGTGCAATTCCTTGTTGTTGCAAGCAGTATGCGCCATTCCTGATGGCTTGAAAATCGTGCCCGTTGTATCCAGAGTTGGACACAGTACTCCAAGTGGGGTCTTGTAATCTACACAGAGGTGACAACACACCCCTCTTTCTGCTGATGATACCCACTCCCTATACGCACTACCATCCCACTAGCCCTCCCATCTGCATTGTTGCACTGCCTGGCCACCTTTAGGATATCAGATGTAACTACCCCAACATCTCTTTCCTTTTGGTGGTCATCACTACCTCTCCACCCATTTTGTACTCCATCCATGGGTTTATGTTCCCTAAGTGCATGATTTTGCATTTTCTCGAATTAAAACAGAGCTGCCATACTCTTGACCACTCCTAGAATTGTATCAGGTCTCTGCTCATTCTTTGAACCCCTGTAAAATTTCCATCTTACTGCAGAGTTTGGCATCATTTTCAAAGAGGCAGACCTTCCCTTCCAGGTCCTTTGCAATGTCATTTACAAAGACATCAAAGAGGACCTGTCCCGGTACTGATCCCTGAGGCACACCGCTGGTCACCCTCCCTCCTCCAGAGTGACCTCCATTTACCACCACTCTCTGTTGCCTATCCCCTAACCAATTTTTTACCCAGTTTACCACCTTTGCACCCACCCCTAAGCTGTCCAGCTTCATTATGAGCCTCCTATGTGGAATGGTGTTGAATGCCTTACTGAAACATAGGTTTACCACATCCATGCTCCACCCTGATCTAATTCCCTGCTCACCCATTCAAAGAAATCTAGCTGTCACAGAGTGTGGGAAATAATTCAGATGAGGCAATATTTCAAGATTAAAAACACACAGGAATTTGAGATTTATTTACAGAAACCATAAAACTGAGAAATCAGAAAACTAAAAATAATCAAATATAAAGAAAAGTAAGATACAATGTCAATGAGCACTTTTTTCCTCAGTGGTTACTTGCAGTTTCCAATATACAGTCAAAGACCACAGGTCTACTTACTTCTGTATTTACTTTACTTAACTCTCACAGTCTACCTCACTGTAGACCTCCCTGTTTCACTTCCAAGGCTCATCTTCCTGAAGAACAGATTTGGGAGGTATTTATACTCCCTGGCCAAGGTCACCTGACTAGACCCTTAACATACTTAACACAAATATAACACTCTAGAATAGGTTAGGTATCTAAATGTGAACAAATACTCAGTTAAATACAATTCTCTTACTGTTCCCATTTATACAGCAGGCTAAAAATCAAAGCTTTTAATCCTATTTCATTGTTAATTAGACTGTTAATTACATATCAACCCATATGTAATGTGTTTAGTTAATCATCTGAGTGACAGTTGATTATTATCTAACCATATAAAAAGGTGACAGTAGAGGGTGCTGATCCCTTAGGAACCCCGTTCAAAGACCAGCAGCTCCTGGAATCAGTCAGCACGGTTCATTTCCTTAGCAACCAGGTAAGGATTTCTACCTGGTTAAACCTTAGTTCCCTTTTTAAATAGTTTTTCTTTAAACAAATGCAAGCAGCTTTATTTCTGGGTGCACAGTATTACTGAGGGGTTAACTAAATCCCATATTAGAGTTTTACCCTCCTTTCTGCAAGACCCTGTGCTTCTCATGTTTATTTTAAATATTTTTATTTTATTTGCTTGTATGCTGTTTTAAGAAAGGGAAGCCTCTCATTCTAACATGCCTGAAATACTGTGTCTTCCAAGCCAAGTGAACTATAATTGCGCTGAGGGAGCAGCTGCTGAAATTGCAAGCTTATATTTTTACTCGGCCGCTAACTCCTTTAGCTGTTTTAACTTCCAGTTTAACTTTCTCTCAGAGGCTTGCTACCCCAAGTCTAAGCACCTTGCCTTAAGGATACTGGGTATCAGCCTCTGTACAACAGCAAGCATTTGTCAATGCCGAATGTTTGCTTGCAGGCATTAGCATTGGAAATGCAGCAGATAGAGAGATGCAGAATAGGAATGGCAGTGAAGTATTGAATTTCACGCCAACCTCACCTCCACCCTGCAGAGATGGACAGGCATTGGGGTATGCATTTGGACTGTCACCCAAAACGATCATACCATTTTACTTCACCCTATCCTGTAGACACCAACACGTGTTGAGGTGTGCCTTGGGATATTCGGCTTTACAGTCACCCCATTCCATAAGAACATACGCTGAAATGGGTGCAGTATAGGAGAATGGGGTGAACTCTGGGGCAGAAGAGTCCAAGGCACACCTCGATCCCTGTCACTGGCTACAGGGTGGGGAGTGGTGGTGGAATGGCATGAGCATTACAGTCAGCAATCCAAAGGCACACCCCTGATGCCTGTCAGTCTATACAGGGTGGGACATTATGGTTAGAAACCCTAACGCCCAGGGTGTTTGTTGGTATTTGCACTACAAATTTTCAACATGGCCTTTTTGTGACCCCACCTCATGAAAGCATTTGGGATCTCTTCTCATGAACAGTGGCACTGTGATTTTGTTAATGTGTCCCGAACTTTGAGTTCCTACAGCAACCATGCTATTCTGCACCAGATGTATGAAAACACAGATCGGGCAGGATGTGAAGAATGACAGCTGTTCCATTCATAGGGAGGTGTGAAGAGATGGCAATGTTGAAAATCTGTAGTGAAAATATTAGCAATACTCGAACATCTGGGCTTATGTGGAAACTGCGCAATGCATGCGTGTAACATAGTCATTTAGTGGAATTTTTTCACCAAATTTTCAACATAGGCATTTTGTGACCTCTGCTCATGAACAGTGTCACTATGATTTTCCAAATCTGTCCCGAAGATTGATTTCCCACAGCAGCTGTGCTATTCTGTGCCGGAAGTACGAAAACACATTTCTGCCAGGATGTGAAAAATTACAGCTGTGTTGTTCATAAGGAAGTGTGGAAAAATGCCAATGTTGAATATCTGGAGTGAAAATATTACAAATTTGTGACGTTATGAGCATGTGCAGAAACTGCGCAACGCATGCTCGTAACAGTCATTTTATGGACTTTTGTCACCAAATTTTCAACATAGGCATTTTAGGACCTCTGCTCATGAACAGTGTCACTGTGATTTTCTTAATGTGTCCCGAACACTGATTTCCCACAGCAACCGCTCTATTCTGCACCAGAAGTGCAAAAACACATTTTGATCAGGATGCGAAAAATGACAGCTGTACTGTCCATAAGGAGGTGTGGAAAAATGCCAATGTTGAAAATCTGGAGTGAAAATATTACAGATTCGTGAAGGTATGAGCATGCATGGAAACTGCGTAATGCATGCTCATAAAACAGTCATTTTTGGGATTTTTTCTCCAAATTTGCAACATAGGATTTTTGAGAGCCCACCTCATGAACACTGGCACTGTTTTTTCGTTAACCGGTCCTGAAAGGTGATTCTGTGCAGTGACCGAAAAATCATCTTTCAGGACCAAATAATGCCATGACAGTGGCTGAATTCATGAGGAGGGGTCCCAATAACCCCATGTTGAAAATTTGGTGCCAAAATTCCCCAAAATGCCTGAAATATGCACCAAAATTGAAAAAAACCTATTTATGCCATTATATAGGTTACCGGCATTCTGAAGAATGCAGATGTGTTCCCGGTCCACCGAAGGTCGTCGCTCCAGGCTCTGGAGATAAGTATGGGGTGAGGGGGTGTGGGGAGGTATGGTGCAGTGGGTGGGTGTGGGTTGGGGGAGGGATGGTGACCAGCGTGGGACCGTTTCCTTCCTTTCAGGGAGAAAAAACAAAACAAAAAGAAGTCGAGGGAAGGTTTTTCTTTTTCAGGCTTGCTTTCAGCACACTGGGGTGGGCTCCCAGTGTGCCACCTGCCTTTTTTGGTGAGGGTGGACTTAAGCCAATAGGGATTGGGCCCCCCATCAGCAAAGAATGACTGTTTGGGGGTATGATGCTGAGGGGGATTGGGCACCCCCTTGGCACACAACAAATGGGCAGGGGGTTGCATTATGCCAATGGGGAGTGGGCTCCCCTGTTGGCAAATGAACTGGGTCAGGGGCATGCCAATAGGGGGATTGGCCACCCCTGTCAGCGCTCATGGGGCTGTGAGTCAGCAGCAAGCCACAGCCATGTTTACAAAAAATGTTACACTAGGCAAGGTACCACCCTGCAATGACTCCCTCCCTCATTACAGCAGAATGGCTGATGCTGCAATGATAAGGTGGCCCCTCATTGCAGTGGTGAAACTGTTTCAACTTGGTGGCACTTTTGGAAACCAATGTCATCAGCACAGTGTGCCTGCATTGGTTCACCAGTGCCAAGCTCCCAAATGCAGTGCTGCCATTGGCTGCCACAGTGCCACACCTCCACAACCCGTTTCTCTCCTAAGTTAGCCCATAATGTTTCTTGTGCATGCACACAAGCAAACATAAAAAGGGGAGGTCTTTTTTTTTTAGACTTGCATGGTTCGCCTGCAGTGTGACTCATGCAGGAAAGTGAAAGTTGTACAGTTTTCCTCTTCGGAGCGGGCGGATGACATTTCTAATGCTACCCTGCCTCTCCTTTTTAGGATATCTTGCTTCTTATGGCCAAGGCATTAATTTAAACCTGATAGAAAGGTCCTTTCTAGCCACATTAAATACTACATTTAGCTCAGTTCACGGGAGCTGCATGTGCCGAGTATAAGAGGGACATTTCTAATTATTTCTTTACTCAGGTGGCTGAAAAAGCGGACATCACTTTTACCTGAGTGTATGAGGGAAATGAATTCAACACAGCTTTTCCTTCAATACAACCTTTTTAAATATCTTTATACATTATACCTAATGCAATATTGTCCATATCATTATTTTCCCAGATCCTGTCTCATTAATCACTTTTATTTTAGTCTTTATCACTTATTATGTCCGAGAACATAATTCTCTTTTTATATTGTACAGTATTACTTTATTAACTGCTAGCTCCTAGGAGTTGGGGGCTGTATGAACTGAAATAGAAGATTTAGACTTGGCTAAAGAATAGAAATGAAGTACTGAAGTAGATAGTATAGTTTTATCCTAGGTGGCCTACCTAGGATAATAGAAAAAGTATTTAAAATAGAGTAGATAAGAGGTACTGTTGCAACAGAAGTTTTAAAGTTGAAGAAAAAGAAGACAGGACAGGGTTCAATAGTCCATTTTTAGGCAGTGTAGCCTAGATTTGCCACACTAGCAGATTAGTTTGAAATGACCTCCCTCCACATGAAGCCATGCTGCCTCAGGTCTTGTAACCCACTGGATTCTGGATATTTTACAATTCTTTCCTTCAGCAGTGATTCCAAAAACTTTTCCTCTACCAATTTCAAGCTGATTGGCCTATAGTTGCTAGTCTTCTCTCTGCTACCACTTTTTTGAAGCAGGACTATATCTGCCCTCCATCAGTCCTCCAGTACCACTCCTGTTTCTAGTGAGTTGTTAAATAGGACTGTCCGAGGTACAGCCAGTACCTCACAGAGATCCTTCAGTACCCTTGGATGCACCCCATCTGGCTCCATTGCTTTGTTTACTTTCAGATTTGTCAAATGTATTTATTTATTTATGACTTTGATAACTGGGTAGGTGCACTGGTCCAAAGGACCAGAAGGCACAAGTTACAAGATATATGATGACACAGACAGATACATCCAAATACAAGGTACAGTAGGGTAAATAAGTATACACCAGTAAAATTACAATAATATTAAAAATACAGTAGGGTAATTAAGTACATCAGTAGATACAATGACATGATCAACACAGAGGCAGAAATAGGTGAGGTGCAGACACAGAAATGGCAGAAACCAACTAGCCCACCCCACCTCTAATGTCCCAGGGCATTTTGACTAGCTACCAAGAGCAGGAAGGGAGGGAGAAAGAAGGGAAGTTAGCCAGTGTGGGGAGCAGAAAGGGAGAGGGCAAGAAGGGAGAGAGATGGGAAGCTGGGCAGTGAAAGGATAGGATCACCAAACAGGTAGGAGAGCTATCTGGGCAGGCAGTTACAGCTGTAGTTGGTTAGTAGTCAGGATTTGAGGTTGCGTCTAAAGGTGTGATTGGTGCCAGAGGATCTGAGGGGTGCGGGAAGCCCATTCCAAAAGGTAGGGGCCGCTGCCAACAGGGCCTTCCCACCCATCTTGGTAGAGGTTCATGGCACATCAAGGGGAGGGACAGCTGAGGAGCGGAAGCACCCAGGCAAGGTATGGAATTTACAGAGGCTGGAGAGAGGGGAAACAGTGCTGTTTCTTATGATAGTGTCCACAAAGCAGCTAAGGGTGAATTTGAAGAGTACTTGTAGAGCAAGCCAGCTGAGAAAGCGGTAAAGGTTGCAGTGATGAGTGGAGAAAGGGGCGGACAGCGCAAAGCAACAAGCGCTATTGTAGGTGGACAAGAGTCTAGCCCAGAGGGTGGCAGAGACTCGGGAGTAGATGAGGGAACAGTAGTCCAATATGGGTAGAAGGTTACCTCTGACTATAGCCAGGTGAGCCTCTGTGGACAGGTAGGGTTTTATGCAGTAAGCAGCTCCAAGTTTCTGGTTGATCCTGTGAATAACAATCCTGACATGGTCTGTGAAGGAATGCATGGGGTTGAGTGTATTCCCCAGATATTTAAAGGAGGAGACGTTATCCAGGACAAGGCTATCGGATGAGACGAAAGAGGAAAGAAGAGTTATCAGTGATGGATTTGGTTTGGAATGGTTTGGACGCAAAAAGCATGGCTTTGTTTTTTTTGGCGTTAACCAGCAGCAGGTTGGAAGAGAACCAGCTATGGGCAGCACTGTAGTTCCGGGTAAGGACAGAGGATATACGAGGAAAGGAGTTGTCACTATGAAAGAGGACAAGGTCATCTGCTCAAAGGAGAGTGTTGCAGGTAAGGCAGTCAGAGGAGAGGGTGTTGATGAAAATGGAGAAGAGCAGGGGGCCCAGAATGGACCCTTGTGGTACTTCAGTGGACACTGACAGGGCAGGAGAAGAGATGGTGCAGATGCAAACTGATTGGGAGCAGTTAAAGAGGTAGCACTGAAACCATTTAGTGGTCTTGGCAGAACAACCAATTGATTGCAGTTTAGAGAGTAGGAGGTCATGGTTGACCAGACTGAAGGCTTTTGATAGGTCTACAAAGACAGCACCAGTGGCACAGCCACGATCCATGTTAGTGAGGATGTGATTGGTGAACAAATTCAAAGCCGTAGCGGTATTGTGATGCTTATGGAAGCCATGTTGCTGGGTGCATAGAAGGTTATGTTTATTGACATATTCTGATAGCTGGTGGTGGGAAACCTTTTCAAGGAGTTTACTAAGGTGGGGGAGAATAGATATAGGCCGATGGTTGTCAGGGGAGTGGGGGTGTCCAGCTTTAAAGATGTGAACCACCTTAAGCAGACTTTAAGGAGAGGGGCATGGAGGAGGTGGGCAGAGCAAGATTGAATATGAAGGTAAGTGGCCTGGAGATCCCGGAGAAGACTAGTTTTAGAAAAAACAGGGAGAGGCCACCAGCACCTGGGCTGTCCTGGTTGGGTAGACCCCAAAGTAGTTCAAAGGTGTCCCCAGGGAGATGGTCTTAAAATTGAATAGGAGGTGGAGGAAGGGGGCAGGAGGGGGCGTGGGCAGAGCTTAGGCCAGGCTAGAGGGTTGACTCAGAGGTGTGGGAAGGAAGGGAGGTGGGGGGAGGGGAGTGGGAGGAGGTTCTGGGCCCAGAGTGAGAGGGGTTGCTGGAAGGGAATTTGCTGAGGAGGGCTGACAGGTCAGAGAATTGAGAGTTGAGCACCTTGGCTACGTCCAAGAGATCGGTCAGTAGACCAGAGGGGGAATTTAGGTGGATGCTAGGGCTGTTTGTGCAGGGATGCAGAAGGGAGCTAATGAAGTCCCAGAATTTTCTTAGCTTGCCGAAGCTCTACCTCTGCATCTTGAGGTGATAGTTCAATTTTAGGGATCTGATCATGTGTTTGCACTGATTACACAGGTAGCGGTATTCATTCCACAGGTCCAGGGAGGGGGTCAGTTTGTAGGCAAACCATTTTCTGTCCCTCTCCTTCATGAGGGTAAGGAGTTCTGGGGCTAACCAATGTGTGTACCCACCACAGACAATCCTGGAGGTGATAGAGAAGTGCTGGTCCTCACTATCTAGCAGAGCATTGGTGAAGTAGGCAACTGCAGTAATAACATCCATAAGGGCACAGAGGCCCAGCCAGTTGATAGCCTTGACATCATTGAGGAGCAGGCACTTGGGGCAGTTAAAGTTGCAAAATGTTAGGTACTGGGGGGGAGCCTTAGAGGATCAGATGGCATAGGTGTGGGAGTGATCACTCAGAGAGTCAGATAGGATGCCTGCCTGAGTGATTCTGTCCTCCCTGTTGGCAATTACCCAGTGACACCAAAGCCAGGTGCACTTTCAGAGCAGAATGCTGCAGGCCTTGGGAATGCAGATGAGTCAGATAGTCCAGCAAGGTTGGTATGCTAGCTTGAGCTGGGGCCACACCCTTATCCTTCCACCATATAGAGAATATTTTCCATTTCGAGGCATAGGTTTTCTTAGTAGAAGATTTCCTATACCCTCTGAGGACCTTCAGGACCCGTTCAGAGAATTGCCAACCTGCGCATTCTAAGTCCTCAAGAGCTATTCCTTGAGCCTGAGAGACCTGAGATTGGGGTATATGACCCTCCCCTGAAAGGAGGTCAGTAGGCTGAACCTTTGTGGGAGGTGAATCTGTTTGGTCACAGACATGGAGAGCAGGAGGGAGTACCAAAGCTGTCTGGCCCAGTCTGGGGCTACCAGTATCATTGAAGCTGGCTGTGATCTGAGCTTGATGAGCACCCTGAGTATCAGGAGCAAAGGGGGGAAGGCATAGGGATGCCTCCCTGTCCAATCCAGAATCAAGACATCTAGGGGAACTGTTCACCTGGAAGGGGCCTGCAGCAATAGAGAGGCAGGTGGTGATTTTGGTGGGATGCAAAAAGATCTATCTCTGGGGTGCTCCACCTCCTGAACAGAACAATCACCACTTGCTTGTTCAGTGTCCATTTGTGATGGTCCTGGTTTATCCTACTCAACATCTGCCAGGGTGTTGTCCCTGCCAGGCAGATGGATCAACTGTAGGGAGATGTTTAGAGGGTAAGCAAGGCTCCATATCCTCATTGCCTCTGTACAAAGTGGGGTAGACCTTGTCCATCCCTGTTTGTTGATGTAGTAAATTGTTGTGGTATTGTCTGTTCTGACTTGTGCCACCTTTCCCTGTATTAGATGAACGAAAGCCTGAAGGGCCAGGTAAACAGCCCTTAGCTCTAGCAGGTTTATATGCTGGAGTGAATCTGCACTCTCCCAGGTGCCGTAAATGGTGTGCTCCCTCAAGTGAGCACCTCATCCTAACAGGGAAGCATCTATTGTGAGAACCAATGAAGGGGACTCCTGCAGGAATGGAACCTCTCCTCTCAAGATTTACAGCTCCATCCACCATTGGAGTGCCTGTAGTAACACCCTTGTTACTGGTATTGGTTTTGATAGGGAGTCCCGCCTTTGGCAGCAGTGAGCCCTGAGATGGAACTGGACGTCTCTTATCTGAAACCTGGCATCTATGACTGTGCTTGTTGCTGAAGCCATGTGCCCTAACAGTTGTAGAAACTGTCTTGCTGGCTTTGGCTTGCCCAGGATAAAAAAGCCTGCCAAAAGTCGAATGCTTTCTGCCCTCTGCTGAGGGAGGAAACCCTTCCCAGTATGGTGTTTAGTTCTACACCTATAAACTGCAGTACCTGCACAGGGGTCAAGACTGACTTTTTGATGTTGAGAAGGAATCCCAAAGAGTGCAACAGATCCGTGGTTACCTGAAGGTGCTCATTCACATGCTGGTGAGATTTTCCCATGATTAGCCAATCGTCCAGATAGGGAAAAACTTTAACACCTAGTCTTCTTAGGTGTACCACCACTACTGCCATGCACTTGGTAAAGACCCTTGGTGCAGAGGTGAGCCCGAAGGGATGTGTTGAGAACTGAAAGTGGCCTGAGGGAAGTCTGAACCTCAGATATTTTCTGTGTGACTCCCTTATGGGAATATGGAAATATGCATCCTTTAGGTCTAAGAAGGTTAGCCAGTCTCCTTTTTGCAGAGTTGGCAGAATCATGGCCAATGTGACCATCTTGAACCTGGGTTTTACCAGGTACCTCTTTAGCAGTCTGAGGTCTAGTATAAGCCACCACTCCCCATTCTTTTTTGTTGTTAGGAAATATCTTGAATAAAACCCCTGCCCTTTTTGGCTGGGGGAACAGGCTCTACTGCCCTTGCTAGAAGTAAAGCCTGCACCTCCTGTTCCAGCAGTTTTCTTTCTGTGAAAGGAGCTGGTGTGAACTGCTTTGATCTTGAAGGAGGAAAGGATTTGAAACAAAGGGACAAACCCTGACTCACTATTTCTAGAACCCACCTGTCTGTGGTGATTTTCAGCCATTCCTGAAAATAATGAGTCAGTCTGCCCCCTACAGGAGATGGAGAGGCAGCCTGGTGGGAAAAGTCAGGGATTTTGTTTTGTTTGTTGCTGGTGTTGTGCAGATTGGGATCCTTGCCTGGAACCCCTTCTGCCTCAGGCTCTATAAAAGCCACCCTGCTGTGATTGGTACTGCTGTTGGGGCACAGCCTGCACTTGAAAAAAGGGCCTCCTAAAAGAGGACCTACCCCTGCCTCCCCTTCCGTATGATGAAGTGGATGGAGAAGCTCTTTCTTTGGTAGAATTTCTACGGAAAGTAGCCTTATACTCATCTACTTTCTTCATATATGCCTCAGTCTGGGTACCAAAAAGTGAATGGCCCTCGACTGGGAAGTCCATAGCCTTATCCTGGGTGTCCTGGGTGAGATTAATAGCTCTCAGTCAGGCAAATCTTCTCAAGGCTATAGTACCTGCCATCCATCGAGCAGCTGTATCATCCATATCAGCTGACATTTGGAACTGATACTTGGAAGCCTCCAAGCCCAGTCTTGCAGTGTCCAATAACTCTGAAACTGCTAGAGACGGGTTAGCCTCTGCATTATCCAAGATGGACTGCCAAAGAACTTTCTAGTAGAGGGCTGAATAAGCTTGGCAGCTGGCTTGGCAAACTGCTAGGGAAGCAGAAAGGTACCTTTTTTATCCATGCTATGTATTTTTCTTGAGTTGTTCTAAGGGGGGGGGTGAGAGGAAAAGGGAGGTTTTGCCTTTTCACAGGCAGCCTGCTGTACAATCCCTTGGTGGGCAGGGTGAGTAAATAAAAACTCAGCCCCTGACCTCTCAAGTTGGTATTTTTTATCACACTGTTTATCAGTGGGTGAGACAGTGTGTGGAGTCTTAAGAATTTCCAGGACATCTTTCTTAAAAAACTTATACATAGGCAGAAGGGGCCTTCTAGTGGGTGTCAGCCCCATAAGCTCCATATATTGGGCTTCTTCCTCATCCTGGATCTCTTCTGCAGTTTGCAGTTCCAGGGTTTCCACCATTTTCCTGACAAAGGAAAAATGGGATGAAAAGTCCTGTGTGTGTGTCTGGGAGGAGAGCCAAAGTTCTGTTCTGGCGAGACTTCGGATTTGATACCCTCCTCTGCCTGATCACCCTCCTCAAATTCCACTGTGTCAGTAGATAAAGGAGGTTCAAAAATAGTTTTTTTTTTGTTTCAACCATAGTGACCACTGGCTGCTTAGGGGGTAGTAAGCCCTGCAGCACTTGTAGTAAGACCAGAGCCTGGGTTAGCTCAGCAGGCAAAGGAGCAGGTAGAGGCACCTGAGGGACCCCTTCAGGCATTTCTGCCAGGGTCTCAGTGTACTTTGTCTTCTTGAGTTTTTTGGCAGGCACCTGAAAGTCAGCCGGTTCATTGCCTCTCTTGCCAGAGCCCTCACTTGTCTCAGGGGTGGTTTTTGAGGCTCTAGAAGAAATAGCCAAGGATTTAGAGGGGGTGGACTGGTTAGAGCCCATTGGACCCCCTTCCAATTTTCTTTTTAGCCTTTCCATACATTTTTCCACTGTTTTTTCAGGGAAAGACTTACATATCTCATAGTCAGCAGAAAAATGCTGTTGACCAAGGCAGAACAAGCATAAATCATGTTTGTCTGCCTTAGCAAACACTTCAGAGCACTTCAAACTACTTTTAAACCCAGGGGTTCCTGTTTTCTTTTTAGGTTCATCTGACATTTTAAAGGAAACAGGAACCGGGAATCGACAAAAATAAAGTCAAGTTCAATATTTGCAGACATTTCAGCAACCAAGAAAACCCCAAATTTATCAGTTCCGATCAGATCCAGAACCAAGAAACAGCTCAGGGAACTGAGAAAAATCAGTTCAAAAACAATAAATTTTACAGAAAAACACAGAAAATATAATCGGAAAACTTTAAAAAAGATTCTGATTCAGGAAAGAAAAGAATCAGTTGCCTCTCAGTTCACAGGAACTGTGAGGAACCGGAAAAAATAATGCTAAATTTAAACTATGAGGTAAAAAGCTAAAATACAATTACACTAGGAAGTAAATGAAAAAATTAAACACAAATAATGAAGTTTTTTTTTGTTCAATGCACTTCAGGAATTGCTGTTGATAGAGAGAAAATCTCCAGGGCATCTAAACTTTGCAGCGGAGTGAAGAAATTTGAGATTAGAATGTAGGCAGTTACACTGAACAGTTTTTGAATTGGATGCACCAGTTAAAGATTCCATCATTAGCATAGCATTCCATTTGGCTCCGGGGCAGTGCTGGTTTAAAGGAGCACTGCAAGAAGTAATAATAGTAGTGGATTCCTGGGGTTAGAATTGTCTATTTTGAGACTGAATGCAATGACAGGAGTACTGCCCTTAGTTTTAGAAAGTTTATGTGCTCCTGTTGCTCCAGCTCGGACCAGATGCCACTTACTGTCTGGTCCCTCCAGATGCCCACCCCATCCTAGCAAGGGGGGGCCTCTGTTGTCAGTGTTACAATTGTGGATAATTGCTAAAAATGAATTCCTTCTCTTAGGTTGTCCACCTCTTTCCGCAAGTCTAGAACCTTGACCAGTCTGTTTGTTACTGGTAGGCTTAGAGAGTTTGACTTTTAGTGCCAATGCCTCTGGGTACTGCATATCTCTCATCCGTAGATGAGCCCATGGCACCACAGCCATTGCTGCTGACATGTGGCCTAGTAGTTGCAAAAAGTCTCTTTGGTGGTCTTGGTTTGCCTGGCTTGAAGGGCCCTGCAGTGGGCAGCAAGCTTTCCACTCTTGCCTGTGAAAGAAATGCTTTCCCCTGTGTGGTATCAGTAGTTGGGTTCTAACTGTGATTTTTCTATGTTTGAGAAGAAATTCCAGGTTTTCCAGGGTGTTTCTTACCAGTGTCATGGAGCTCAGTGCTTCCTTTTCTGAACTTGTGACTTGCCAGATGTCCAGGTAGGGATACAATACTACGTTTTTTCAAAGGTATGCAGCTACTGCTGCTAAGCTCTATGTAAACACTAGTGGTGTGTGAAACTGGCTGACTTCACTCTATGGATTCATTTGTGAATTCATTGCAATTCACAAAGTTAGTCCATCCGGTGAAGTTTCAGTTCCTAGTACAGGACTAACTCATGAATGGCCAATTTGGTAACTTCGATGGTAAAGCGAGGCCAAAGGTGAAGTTTGCAATGTACCATAGGACTGGAGATCACATTATACTGAAATGAGCTGCACGCCATGTAGAGGCTGTATTAAGTACAGTCTTATGAAGAGAGAGTTGGAGAGACGTCTGTTCCTGCTTGCCTGAGCAAAAAATCCTTCACAACTACTCTGAAAGCTGACTATTTTTCACCAAATCTCACAAAATATCTTGACTGGCATGTGTAGCTAGATTTCCATTGTTTGTAGTTTTGCAGGTTTATTTAGTTGAAAGCAGTGGCTTGCTTTGTCTAGTGAAGCAGGGCTGTGTGTTTGCAAACTAGCAGGCAAGACAACCCTGTGAGCACTAGCCTGATTTTGTTTTCCTCAATCTTCTTAATTATTTTTGTCTGTGGTCTGTGATGTGTTGTTTATTTCTGTAGTACAGTTTTGTGTGGTTAAGTGAATTTAATTTTGTCAGTCTGTTTCTATATTCAATGTAAGTATTTTGTTTAGTTGAAGTGACAGTGTTACTTATAGTAACTTGTTTTGAATTACCCATCATGTGTGTTTTGTTTCTCCCCATTACGTTAAAAAAAATATAAATACCAGAAAAAGCATTTTTTTTTTTGGCAGCTGAGATCCCAATGCATCCATCAGCTCCCATCAGGTCTCGTCCCTCCCATCATGACATCCTCAGCTGCCAACCACCCTGGGTTGCCCCTACAAGGTGGGACCATTCAGATGCTCACCCCGTGGACACTAGTCCAGATTACCGGTGGCACGACAGGCACTGGCAGGGCTCCCTGGGCTTTCCCCATGGGTGGGGCCGGGGGGGGTGAGCTGACCAGAGGAACACTCATCTTGGCTAGGACCAGGAGGCATGGTGCAGGAGAACAGGACCAGAAGTGGGCATCAGAGTGGATCGCATGCCATTTTTGTGAATGTTCCTCCCCTTGGGGTTGGACATGCAATGGCATGCTATGTCTGCCCCGCCCCCATGAATAACAGCATCAGGTGCAGCAAAACCTCAAGCCTCCACCAGAGGTCTGTAAAGTGCCAGATACTCTGCTATCCCTCCCCCCAGAGAAGGAGATCCATCCCTGGGATGCTCAATCCTTCACCCCCTTCGGCCCTCCAACTCCCTAATGTGTCCCCGAACCCAGGATGTCGGCACTGCAAGCGGACTCCTTGCCGCTGGACCAGCTGGCCAATTGCATTTTCATGGTTTTACTGTAGCTACTGTTAGCTCAGTAAAGTGTTCTGATTCAAATATCACTGTTAATCCCTCTGGTGAAGTGTTGTCTGCTGCTGCTGCTGCTGCTGCTGCTGGCATTTAGCTTTACTGCTGTGTTTAATTTTTTTTCATTGCAATTTTAAAAATCTAAATATATAAAATGACTGGAAACAGACACTCAAGGAAAGAGAGAGAGGTGCCAGTGAGGCAGCCAGGAAATGAGCATGTTTTGTGGGGCAAAAGTTTGTTGCACCTAAAAAACTACCTCTGCAGCAGCATCATCCATGGATTCCCGAGCTGGCAGTAGTAGCAAAGGAGTAGTTGGAAGTGGCGGTTGCATTAGTGTTGCCAAATTATTCTCTGCCACATCTGTGGCATCCATGCTTGTGGGTGCTGGGGAAGTCAGTAACAATTACAAGAGGATCAGTCCAAGAGGCATCAAAATCTCTGGCTGAGGATGAGGTTACTGGTATCCCCATGACTGCTGGTGGTAGTGGTGGTGATGGTGAGCCTGACCTGGATGATAGGTTCCCATTCCCAAATAAGAGGGCAGAGCTTGACCATGAGTTAGAGTATGAGGGGGGGATCTGACAGTAGTGCTGTCAGAAGAGATTACATTTAAAAATATTTCTCACACTTAGGATGATGAGAAGGAAAGAGAGAGTAAATAAAGTGGAGATAAGGAAGACATAGTTCAGGAGGAGGAGGAGGTTATCAGCCTTGATGGGGATGAGGATTCGGACTCCCTATGGGAACCTGAAAAGAAAAAAAGGAAGGGTGATGCTGCTAAACTGTGATGCTTTGTACACCAATACTACAACTGTTGTTCCTGTTACCACTGCTGAGCCCATTACACCATGGGAATCACCCACTGTTGCAGTGCAGAAATCATCACAAAAAACATCCACTCCCCCCTCCACTGCTCCAGTCCCACCAACATGTAAAATTAAGGGGTTCAGCATTTTTACCTACTGGACCCCGCTTCTGAAACATTTGCTGTCTGCCAGCTGTATCAATTATATGTTACTCATGGAAAAAAGGGAACCACCCAGACAGTGGTGGCCAACACACATACCTCATGTCAAGGCACCTGTTATGCTGAACGCAGCACCAATGGGAAGCCAGTGCAGAGGAGCCCTGTCCCTCATCAGCTTCACCTGCTAAGGCTTCTCAATGTGGCAGGGAAACAGTACAGGTGGAGGCAGGGTTAACTGAAGGAGACTGCTATAGCAATAAGGAGGTCTGTAGGATTGTCTAGTTGTGGTCATAGTAGTAGTGGTGGGTTAAGTACTGACACCCAGAGAGGCACCAAAGCACATTAAACCCAGTTCAGAACACACCCTAAATCATCACTTTCATTCAAGCAGCATCCATGAATCCCCTGAGTCAAATGGTACCACAGCTGTCATGCTGCCATGCAGAGTCCAGCTGTTTGGCAGCCCAACACCCAGAAAGGTCCAGCCTATGCTGCATGGCATGTTTGAGCATCATGCCAAATACCCAACCAGTCATGCTATTGCACAGGAACTAAACATAGCGACCACTGAAAAGATAGCAATTGATCTACTGCCATTTTTGCGTGTGTGGAGAACGTGGGATTTAGAAGGCTGATAGTTTGTGCCTGTCCCAAATGGCAAATTCCCCTCAAGAACATATTTCTCCACCAGTACCATTTCTGAACTTTATGGCACTGTGTCACAAATGGTAATCCATGCCCCACTGCATTCAGGATCCCCATGCATACATCTCAGTATAGAAATGTGGACCAGTGGCCAAATGCCCAGTAACTCCTATTTGTACATTACAGCACAGTGGGCACAGGTACCTCGGGTAGTATTTGACTCTGGCTGTGGAAAATTATACTAAGCCCAATTGTGAGGTAAGAACATTCCAGGTATTCACCATCATGCCATGCTGGCAATGAAGAGTGTAAATGGATTGCAAATGGGTTGGAAAATGATACAATTGCTCCTGACTGAGACTAATGAATGGATGCAGCCTGCCTGCTGCGGAGGGGGTGGGGGGAGTGCTGACATTGTCACTTGTTTACCAGTAGTCTCATTTTGGTCAAACTTCGCCTCGGTGTGCTGGTGTGCTGCAACAGCAATATTACTGGTAAAGTTGCCAGGAGAAGTTGCCAAAGGCAAATATCCTATGAAATAGAAAATATCTGCAAATGTATCCATGAAGGTGAATTTGGGGAATTCACCTTAACTTTGCTGGTGGATTAAAACATCACAACATCTCTAGTAAACACCCTTGAAGCTGAGGTCAGAAGCAGTATTGTGAAATATTTCTGGTTCTTTCCTATCCTGAATCTGAGATATTTTCCATGAGAGAGCCTTACTGGAATGCATAAGTACACACCTTTCGGATCCAGGGATCCCAGCCACTCTCTTTTTTTTGTAAAGATGGTGCAGTGTACCTGTTCCCAGTGTTACCACTTTAAACTTTTCCTTACTTATGTGTCTGCTCAGGTACCTTAGAAAGCTAGTGTGCTGCCTAAAGCTAATATTTTTTAAAAGCAGACAACCATTACCTTTTGTATCAGAAGCACTTTTTATTTTCCCTTTGTCCAATTAGAAGATTGTTTACCTGATGATAGTAGGTATGATGTGAGAAACAGCACTCCGTCTGGCAGCTGGCATATCTAGCTCTGTTCCTCCCATTACAGCATCAGCATTGTGACCTCACTGACTGTGACATCCTGCTGCTCAGGAAGAGCCAATCAAAAAGCTGCCAGGTCAGTCACCTGTGATGTCACTGTCAGTGAGGTCACACTGCTTATGATGTAGTGGGGGGAATAAAACTAGCTATGTCAGCTGCCAGACACAGCTATTCCACACATCCAGCACAATGTTATCACATAGAAAACATTATAATGGGCAAAAGAAAAAAAAAGAGAAACACTTCAGAAATAAAAGGTTATAACTGACTACTTTACACAATTTGCATCATTTTTCTGTTTGCCTGTTTTGGTTCCGCTAGTTCTTTAAGTTTATAATAGATCACCAGTCACCATTTTGCTTTCTTTTGAGGAGGTATCTAAAATAGGCTTCTTCCCCCACTGACAGAGAGGAATCTTTTCTATAGCTTTCATTCTTAACAGCTTCTTTACCTACAGTTCTAGCAGGTTTTTTCCCCCAGAGACTGGATTGGAGGAATGATATTTGGATTTTTCAGTATGTGGATTTTTGTGAATTGAAGTGCCAGTTCCTGACTCACTACTTCCAACATCAGCTTGTCTGTGGTGACAGATTTCCAGTCTTGGGAGTTATGAGTCAGATGGCCTCCTACTGGTGATGGTGGTGGTGGTGGGGGGTCTATGGCAGCCTGCATAGTCTAGTCAGGGATTCTGTTCCTCTTGCTTGCTTCTGCCTGGCACCACTCCTGCCTCTGTCTCTTCGGGCACCCCTCTGAGGAGAGTAGTAATAGTAAGATTAGAGCCTTTGGTAGTAGGCCCTATGCATACGTCCCCTTTCATATGTCCTGAACAAAGGAGAAGCTCTCTTTTTCTTGGACAGATTTTTTAGGTTGTTTTTTGTTCATCAGCCTTCTTCATTTAGGCTTCTGTCTTAACCACCAAAAAGGGATGGTCCCTCAAAGGGGAAATCCATAGTTGTTTTTTTTGGGTCCTCTGAAAGGATGGTTGCTCTAAGACAAGGAAATCTCCCCAGAGCAACTGCATGTGCTAGTACCCTTAAGGCTGTGTCATTAGAGTCCACAGCAATATTAAACTGATATTTAGTGGCTTTCAATGCATCCTTTGCAGTCTCTGCTAGGTCATTGCCAATGTCACGACCCACTTTTTCACTAAGTACCTGTACAGTGCTCCAGAGGGCTTTTAGGTACTATTCGGTGTAGGCCATATATGTAGCTTGCCTAAAGTGAAAGGTTGCTGAGGTATATACTTTCTTCTGCCAAATAGTCAAGTTTTCTATAATTCTTTTCACATGGCATAGCTGCCAGTGACACCTTAGATTGTTCACTTATAGCTGCTTGTGCAACTCCCTCATGGGCCGGGTGTGAGTATGCAAATTTAACCCCCTGTCCTTTGACTTGGTATTTCTTTTACACTTTTTCATCAATGCTAGGAGCTGAATTTGGGTGTTTCTGAATCCTGCTAGTGGCTTTTTCGAGGGATTTGTGTATGGGTAATTTGAACATTTTCGATGAGGACAGTCCCAGCATACTCATAAATTCTGCTGTCCTCAATACCCTCCTCCCTCTCAGAAGAGGTGGATCTTAATGCGGGCAGTATGGCATAGTGGGTAAGGGCACTGACCTGCAAACCTGGAGAGCTGGGGTATGAATCCCATCAGCTTCCACTTGCATACTGTGTGACACTGAACAAGTCACTTAGCTTCCTTGTGCTACTGGGTTGCACCTGTAAACAAGCTCTGGCTTAGTGTGCCTTTCCTACTTAAACAATTCCCCCTTTACCATTCCTTGAGGTGATCTCCAAAGTCTCCAACATATGCCTTAAGAAACACAAGTATGAGGTAAAATCCTCATTGACTCTGGGTGGTGAACTAAAATCATGTTCAGGGGTTGTCTCCAGTTCTATCAGTTCCCCTTCATCCTCCTCTTCCAGCACAGGTTTAAACAAGCATTTGTCAATGCTGAACATTCACTTGATGGTATTTGCAGTGGCATATGACACTTATGGCACTAAGTTCAAACCCTGTTGAAATACATTGTGCCATATACCTGTTTCTTCAGTTTGTGATCTGGCTTTGAAGATGTGTCTGCAGTCCAGAGAGGATTATGGCACTAGACCTTCAGGTGGGTAAGTAAGGGCTTTGGGAGGAGGGTGGGGGGGGAGCTGAGTGGATGAGTTGGGAGGATAACGGTGCAACAGACAATGATGGATGGTTTTCTTATTTTTAGCTGTTAAAAAAAAAAGAGGATTGCCAGTCATAAGTCAACACTGGGGGATTGGGCACTCCCACTGTCATTGTAAAAAGAAGCTGCACCACAGCTGTTGTTGAAGGTGGGGGGGGGGTTCAGAGGAGCCCAGACTGGGGACTGAGAGTGCAGCTAGTGGCACCGCAGCGGTTGTTGAAGTCGGGGGGTGAGGTTTAGAGGAGCCTGGTTGGGGGGATAACAGTGCAACAGACAATGATGGATGGTTTTCTTATTTTTAGGTGTTAAAAGTAAAAAGAAGATTGACGGTTGCGACACTTTGGGATTGGGCACCCCCAGTGTCATTGTAAAAAGAAGCTGCACCATCGCTGTTGAAGGTGGGGGATCAGAGGAGCCTGTAACAGTGACTGAGAGTGCGGCTGGTAGCACCACGACTGTTGTTGAAGCCTGGGGGGGGGGTTCAGAGGAGCCTGGTTGGGGGGGATAATGGTGCAACAGACAACGATGGATGGTTTTCTCATTTTTAGGTGTTAAAAAAAAGAGGATTGCTTGTGGTGACACTGGGAAATTGGGCACCCCCAGTGTCACTGTAAAAAGAAGCCGCACCACAGCTGTTGTTAAAGGTGGGGGTGTTCAGAGGAGCCTGGACCAGGGACTGAGAGTGCAGCCAGTGGCACCATGGCTGTTGTTGAAGCCTTGGGGGGGGGGTTCAGAGGAACCTGGTTGGGGGCATAATGGTGGAACAGACAACAATGAATGGTTTTCTTATTTTTAGGTGTTAAAAAAAAGGACAGAGGATTGCCGGTCACGACACTGGGGGATTGGGCACCTCCAGTGAAATTATAAAGGGAAGCCGCACTGTGGCTGTTGTTGAAAGCTGAGGGGGGTGTCTGAAGAGCCTGGACCCAGGACTGAGAGTGCAGCTGGTGGCATGAGAAAGCTGTAGATGTAACTCCGGCCATGTGGATTACTGTCAACTGTAATGTACATGGTCAGAGTTATGGCTATGGAAAGAAATTAAGTGATCTCATTGGAGCAGTTCATTTCTTTTAACTAGAGAATCCACCACATCGGCAAAGCAGAACTTGAGTCATGACCAGAGGGCCTGGTCATTGGTGTAGACTGCCAAGCCCGTTGCAGTTTCAGCCGTAGTTGGCTTGCCAGTGACACACCTCTCAAATGCTGTATTGTCCCAAGACATTCCTTGGCAAGCGCAAGTGAACACAAAAATGCCTGAAGTTGGGGAAAGGCAGAAAGGAAAACATACTCACTATAGAAATTATGTTTCTTGTAATGGGTCTGTTAGTGAGAAAATACAAAAAAATGCACCATCATCTCCACTCTGAGATGCTGTCTTGGAGTTTAGACTGATGCTGTGGAAACAAAACTCTATTCAAATGTTGCTGTATGTTGGTTCTCCCTCTAGTATTCTAACATCAGATTTGTGCAGAAGAGAAGAAGGGAACAGTACTAAGCAGTTAAACTGCAATGCCTTTAGTAAGCTAAATAGCCAATACTTCAGCAGACTTAAAATGTCTAAATGTTTAATATTGAAACAGAATTTGTCAGCAGATGAGGACAGCTTGGACTACCCAGTCTGCCCATTTTGCCCCTGCCTGTAATGTCACTGCAGACTCTACCTTCTACTGTGGTTCATACTGCAGTTGACTGAGGAACTGGGGGCAAGATGCCCATAGAAGTTCCCATCGAGGTCCTTACTCATAGGAACACATTGTGTTAATTAACCAAATATCGACTATTTTTAAAAATGTGTTTACTTTTGCTGATGATTATGTTAAGTGGTAGAGTATTCCAGGCTTGTATAACTCTCTTTGCAAAGAAGAGTTTTCTTATATTTATTTTATGTGAAAAACTTCGTAATTGTAGTAGATGCCCCCTTGTTTCCTTGATGTTTTGCTTGAATTCAAAACCCATTGCCATAAAGAGAGCTGGATCCTTTGCCATGTCCCACAGAAATAGCAAGTCTCTCCTGCATTTCCTTGTCTCTAGTGACATGAGTTTCAAGGATTTTAATCGGCTAGTATAGTCAAGATCTTTTAATCCAGTGATTTGTTTTGTGAATCTAAGTTGGACTCTTTCAAGATTTTTATCTTTCTTATACTGTGGCAACCATAACTGGGAATAATAATATATGTGGGGCCTAACATATGCCCTGTACGAAGGTAAAAGCACCTTAGCTTCCCTTGTTGTAATGTTGTTTTTTATTGTCCCTTTAACCCGGTTTGCTTTACCTATAACTGCATTAGTTTGTTCCGTAAATGTTAGGTCATTTGAGATAAGAACTCCCAAATCCTTCTCATTGACTGTTTTAGTTAAATTGGCATCTCCTATACAGTATTGGTACTTGGTGTTTTTGTTTTTGAGGTGCATGACTTCACATTTTTTGATGTTCAATGTCATGCCCCAAGTTTTAGTCCAATTTGATACATTACCTAAGTCACTTTGAAGTGACATAATATGGTCTTCTGTACTACAGATCCCTCCTATTTTTAAATCATCAGCACATTTTATAGTATCATTGACTATTTTGTCAGTGATATCAGCAATAGACAGTTGGAAAATGTATGGACCTAACACCAGCCCCTGAGGTACACCACTAGAAACCTCAGCTAGACAGGATGAATGTCAGTTAATAAACACTTTTTGCGTTCTTGATCCTTGCATACCTGATCTTGTCTACTTCCCTCCACCACTTTCCTATCAAGATTATTCTGTGCCTATATCATGAATGCTAGAAATCTACCACTATTTTCAACCCCACCACCTCCGCTGGAAGACTGTTTCAGGTGTCAAGAATTCTTTCAGTGAAGAAGTACTTCCTCACATCCTCCTAAATCCCCCCCTTGCAGCCCCATTGCATGCACCCTTGTTCTTATGCACATTCTCTTCTGCAAAATACTCTTCTCCTGTACCTTATTCACCCACAAGAGGTACTTACAGGTCTTTATAACATGGGGTAGGGAAAGACAGGTACCTGATTGGTAAAGAGCCACCAGGTGGCAGTTGATTAATCCCTGATATACGCACAGTTGCTGTGAGGGGGACGATACAGAATCAGTGGGCAGAATGGGACTCATTATGTCCTTGATGAAATGGAACTGCAAGGCAGCTATTTGTAAACTGAGCAGAGCAAGAGGTAGGGACTGAACTGCAACAGTTGTTGGGGCATGCTGCGTACCGAAATCCCGCACTGTTGTTTCCCCTCCTATGTTGTGAAAGTTGTGGCAAAGTCCCATGTGTGTGTCTCTCTCGCTGTACAGTAATTTGGAAGCAAATGTGCAGAGCAAGTGAGACTGAAAGAGACACACTGGGACTTTTGTGTTCAGGCATACAATCACACTTTTCCCTGTCTCCGATCCACTTTCATGCAGTGTGTTAATTCTGCCTTCCAAATGCCCCCCTTTCTCTGTGGGAGATTCCCAAGACACACAGTGTGTAGTGAAGGAGCAGCAGTGTGCAGTAGTCACCAGTACAGAGTGACAGAGTGAGGTCCACCCACCCCACTGACCTCTGAGTACTGAGCGACAGAATGAAGCCAGGCAGAATGAGTATTTTTCCCGTGCCCTGCAGTGATGGCTTGCTGTGCACTATCCCATCCTGAAGGTCTTGCTAACAATCCGTATGCTATTTCCCATTCCCCAGAGACAGAGAGAGTGAGACTAGAGTGGGTGCCTGACAGGGAACAAAGCAAAATCCTCCTGCAGAAATGTGTCCTCACCATTCCAGTTTGTGGTTCCTGTCCCATCCTGCAGCATTATAATGAGCATCATGGTGTTTCCAGTCCCAGCAGCATGTCACACAGGGGCACAAGAAAGATTGTGATCAACACAGACTTGCTTGCTTCACCATGTGCAGCAGCAGAGAGAAAGACATGCTGCAGCCTGCAACAGAGTAGCAGGTGCTTGCAAGTGCAGTGAGATTAAATCTGCTGGGAACTTGTAGTAACAATTCTCTTTTGTGTGTCAATTAGCTGTACTGTGCAGAAGCAATCCTGAATGGCAGGTACCTTAGTAGTACCCACAGTGCATCTGTCCTCAATTCATGACCCCCCTCTCGTTGTCTATGCTGTAGGGCGAGAGAGAGAGAGACAGTGAAATAGCGGCACCCATGCTATGACTTAATTGATGCCAAGCCACTGTATTACTGTGTATCTGGAGCTGTCTGTCCACATCCCCATACCCTGCAGTACTCTGAAACTGTCTCTCAAGAGTGAATGTCTCATGTGTCAGTGTCTGTTACACATTCATAGGATTCATAGGATGTGTACAAGTCAAAAAGCTAAGAAAAGCCATATAGACTCTCCAACATTAGATGTTGGACTGATAATTAAAGTGTTTATCTATTAGAGATTTAAATGTCTCCATCAAGTCGCCATCCACATTATTTTGTGGTAGAGAATTCCAAGTCGAGACAACTCTCTGATTAAACCATTTGCTCCTTTTAGGTGTGTTGTATTTGACACCCTTAAGCTGTTTATTGTGTCCCATAGGTTCTTATTAGTTGTCTTATATTCCAAACCTAAGCTTTCAAAGAGGTCAGGAGTAGTTATAGCTTTATAGACCAAGCATAGGTCACCCCTGAATCTTCTATATTCCAAGTAATATAGCCATACTGCAGTTCTAATAACTTTTGTTCGTATGCTAGTGGTATCATGCTATTTATCCTTTTTGTGGCATTCCTTTGTATTCTTTCTAGGAGAACTGTATCCCTTTTGTAAGGACACCAGAATTACACACAGTCTTTGAGTTCTGGCCTAACCAAAGCTCTATACAATGACAGGATGACATTACTATTCCTACTAACAATATGTTTGAAAATCCTACATAAGGTCATATTGGCTTTGGAGACCACATATCTAACATGTTCGGAAAGGGTAAATCATTGGATATAATGACACCTAAGTCCTTTTCTTTATCACATTCCTCAAAGGAAATACCATTTAAATTTAAATTTAAGGTATTTGTAATCCTAGAGTTTAATAAAAAAAAAAATTATATTCAAAATAGATTTTTCTTGCCGAAGTGCATTAACTTGCATTTAGATACATCAAATTTGAGCTTATGTGCATTTGCCTAATGTGTTACTGAGTCTAAATCATTTTGCAACTGTATACAATTGGTTGAGGTATTAACCACTGATCCTATTTTGGTATCATCGGCATATTTACAAACCCAAGTACTAGGTGATGTTTCCATGGTGGACACAAATGTATTAAATAAAGTAGGGCCTAGTATGGAGCCCTGAGGTACCCCACTACTGACGCAACCCCAATCTGAAAAGTGGCCCCTGATAGAAATTCTTTGTTGCCTCCTATTTAGCCATGAAGTCACCCAGCTTAGCTACCAATTCTTCAATGAGCTCTTTATGAGGAACGGTTTCAAAGGCCTTAGTGTAGACCAAATACACCACATCCACAGCTAGGCCATCATCTAGTGCCTTACTTATTGGTTCAATAAATTTGAACAGGTTCGATTGACATGAACGATTATTCACAAAACCATGTTGAATAATATCAGTTTTATTGGTTTCTTTAATGTGTTTGTCAATTAGATCCTTGGCAAAGCCTTACATCACCTTGCTGATTATTGATGTTAAACTAATTAGTCTGTAGTTTGTTAATTCTGATTTCAAACCATTTTTGTGGATTGGTGTCACGTTGGCCTGGCTCCACTCATTTATGACTGTACCTTGAGAGATGGATGGACTGAACAACAAGGCCAAGGGTCCAGCCAGTTCAGAGGACAATTCTCTAAGCATTCTTGAATGGATTTCGTCAGGTCCTGGGGATTTATTGAGCTTTAGTGCATTCAATTTTTCTTTCACATCCTCTGGTGTTATTTTATATTGGGTAAATGTGTTATTACAGGGATAATGCATGACAGGCTGTGTGTCATACTGCTATAATGCCACACCTGGGGTGGTTGGGCATGAGGCCACAAGCCAAATGCATCCAATGCCCTAGGAGTGGTGTTATCCAGCATGGCACACACACCCTGGAGTGCATTATTCCTATTATGCAATGATTCATTTGTTAAAAACAAGAGAAAAAAAAAGATAAAGCTTATTAAAACTAGATTTTGTGTCATTTTTAATGGGTAGGTATACCTATCAAAAAAACAGTGCTGATTGTTTTGGCCAGTAGGTGGAGCTCTTTTCATGTTACTGTACCTCTGTCCCACAGAGGTACTTTCATGCTGTACACTGGTCTGTTTCTCCTCTCTTTATTTTTATTTGTTCTATATCTTTCTGTGCCTTTCTCTTTGTCTGTTTCTGTTTATGGTAAGCCAGAAAGCGCCCCCCCCCACTGACATTGCGGTACCGTGGCTGCCACTCTCCAGATAAAGTTTTTCTATGTTATGTAGCAGGAGAGGAAAAAAATGCAAGCACACTAGAAATACCCATGAATAATGTTTCTCTTTTGATTTACGCCAGAAAGCCGCACAGTGAACTATCTGCCCTGCTCTTTCCTTTTTCACATATGCAAGAAAGACGCGCTGCCAGGCGTCACTTTAGTCCGCTCATTCTTCACAGTGGTGTACTGGTTGTGGTTCTCCCTGTACAGTTGTTGTGTGTTTTGTGTATTGGGAGGTAGGAAATGAAGAAGATCAGTTAAAAAACAAAATGATTGAGTGAAAGTTTAGTACAATGACTGATTTTAAACACACATGTGCCGTGGTCAGTCTGTTTAGGGTAGGAGGGGAGCATCTGGCAAAGTGGGGACCTATGAAGCTGACCACAGGGTCAGGTTTCTGGCAAGTTTCAGGTTACTTTAAAAGAAAACTGAGCTACAATACCTAAAATGTTTTAGTGTGACAGGGCCCAGAGCTTTCATTTATTTGCGAAGGGAAACGCAGTCACATATCGGTGACTGTTGGGAGCTGGTAGTGACGCAGACTGTGGTGTTGGCAGGTGAAGAAAATCTTGTTGGATTGTTCTTTCCCCCGAAGTACTGGTGGACTGATCTCTTTACTGGTTACTGTGGTCGTTCATGTGCTGGGACTAGATCTGTGATGTTATGCTGGGATAACATCACGGGTCCAGCCCCAGACTTGACCAATCAGAGACAAGCATTCTTTCTTGCCACTGTGTAATATTAATCATATGGTTTACCATAGTACTTTCTTCTTTTGGTTGGTACACTTCCATAAAGTAATTGTTAAAAGCCACAGTCATTTCCTTTTCATCTTTCTTAGTAGCATTATTAACTTTTAATGGCCCTAATGTATACTGTGCCCCCTCATACCATTAATGTAGTTAAAAATTATTTTTTATTATTTTTAGTTTTTTATTGCCAAGTTATATTCAAAGTTTTTTTAGCTCTCCTGATAGCCTGTATGCACTTCTTCAACTTTAATTTGTATAGGTTCCACTTACTATCTGTTGGCTTCATTTTATATCTTTTGAAAGCTTTATTTTTTGCTCTGATCTGCTTTCTTATGTAATTATGAAGCCACACAGGTATCCTACCTATACCATTATACTTAATGCATTCAGGGATGACATTTTGCACACAGAATTTAATATGATATTTGATCCAATTTCACATTTAATCTAATGAAAGTTGTATAAAGTCATTTTCCCAGTCCCAGCTGGTGAGATGTTCTTTCATTTTTTTTATAGTCCGCTGTGTTATAACATCTGATTTTAGTTTTCCCCTAATAGATATCCAAGTTTCTTTGAGATATACTTGAAGCATGTTGTGGTCACTATCTACTAGTGGTTCTCTGACTGAACAACAAACATTATCTGCATCCAAATTGGTAATAGCCAACTCAAGTATATTAGCCCCACTAGTATTAGCTTAACAGATTGGTTCATATTATTTGTAATTACAAAGTCAAGTAAATCTCTTGCCAGTGTAGTTTGGTCAGACTTGTTATCCCAGTTTATATTTGGTAAATTAAAGTCACCAGTAATAATGGTTCTAGGTTCTGTCCCATTATCATATAATGAATTAAAAAATTATTGTAAGATGCTCGCCTACATCCCTGAGTATGCAGCAGCAGTCAATCAGAGAGACAGAAGCTCCTTGTTGCCCACTTCCAAAAAGGACAACATGGAGGGATGTTTCTTTGTGTCAGGATGTGGTTTGTCTGCTAAACTAACACCATGCCTAACAGTAATATTTCTGTGCTGCTGTTTCTGTAAGTAATATGCTTTCTGCAGAAAGTGCAATTATTGCTTGTACACTATCCCCCCAACTGGTGTGACAATCTTAAGCATATTCTCTGTACAGTACACTCTCACCATGTGAGACAGTGAGAGAGAGAGAGAGAGAAAGACAAACAGACAGTCAGACAGACACACTAAGACACTATTTAATTAACTGTTGATCCACTGTCCTCTGTGTGTGTGTGTGTGTGTGTGTGTGTCTCTGGAGTTCCTTGCATTTAGCAGTCAGTGGGGAGAGAACACAGTTTACTGCTGCAGTAATGCATTCCACAACCATTTCAACACTGGGACTACTTTTTTGGGGGGAAGGATACTTAACAAAGTATCTACTTTTTCAGCATTTTATATGACTTTGCTTTATTTTTATAACACTGTATTGACCCCATGTTATAAACTCAATAACCCATTTCGGGGTATGAGGTTATTGGGGATTAATCAACACCCTGGGTGCTGTAAGGACACTTGGCCTGTGGCCTCATGCCTCACAATGCTCCCGGGGTGTTAATTAATCCCCCGTAACTGCACACCCTGTCATGGGTTATTGCTTACCTGTCATGTCCCCCCCATCCCTCTTCTTTCCAGGGTGTTCATACTGAGATCCCTCAGTCTCTCTTCATACAACATATGATGCAGCCCTTGCAGCATTTTAGTCCATAGGATTCATAGGATAAGTACAAGTCAATAGCTCAGGTCAATGAGACTCGCCATTATTAAATGGAATAAAGTTCCAACCTTTTTTTAAAAGTATTGATTGTGCCACTTGATACTATCTCTTCAGGGAGGCCATTCCAATGAGCCTCCACTCTTTGATTTATCCAGGCCCCTCTTTTGTTTGTTTTATAGAACTCTCCCCTTAGTTGATAACTATGTGCTCTACTGTTCCTATTTGATATCCTTGCTTCCAATTCAAGACATTTCCATAAGTCTCTATTCCTAAATGCTCCATATACAAGACACAAGTCACCTCTAAGATGACAATATTCTAAGGTGCATAACCCCAATTCCTGCAGTCTCTCTTCATATGGAAGATGTTTAAGCTTTGTTATTTTCTAAGTTGCTTTCCTTTGGACCCCTTCCAAGAGTCTAATATCTCCCCTATGGTATGGAGCCCAGAACTGAGCACAGTACTCCATTTGGTGTCTATCCAATGACCCATAAAGCGGCATTAAGACTGAACTCTCCCTGCTTTGGATATTCCTGAGTATGCAGTTCATCACTTTGTTAGTGCTCTTGATCACTTCCATACTGTGTTGTTTAAATGACAGATCTTTTGTAATAAGTACCCCCAAGTCTCTTTCACTGTCGGTCCTTCTAGGTTTTGCACCATTCAGGAAATATTGCACTAACCTATTCTTTATTCCAAAATGTATAACGCTGCACTTACTAATATTAAAGGTCATCTTGTGTTCAGTCGCCCATATTCCTGTTTTATTTCAGTCTTCTTGGAAGCTTTGTATAGTGTGTTCACTATTTACTAGTTCCCCTTCTTTGGATAGCCTCTACCCTGTCTATGTCCTTCCTGAGATATGGTCTCCAGAACTGGACACAGTACTCCAGGTGGGGTCTCACCAATGATCAATACAGTGATAATACCCCTCTCTCCTTCCGCTGGTCCCACTGACACTGCCTACTGTCTTTTCCACTGCCCTGTAACCTTGAGATCAGCAGATATGATAACCCCATGGTCCCTTAACTCTTCTCCAACTTTATGCATTGCCCCTGGGTTTCTGTGCCCTAGGTGCATGATTTTGTACTTTTTTGCACTGAAACCTAGCTGCAATACTCTCCACCACTCCTCAAGTTTTCTCAGGTCTCTACTCATCCTTTCCATCCGCTCTGGAATACCTATGCTCTTACAGATTTTAGTGTCATCTGCAAAGAGGTACACAGGTACCTGCTCTCCTAGTTCTTCTGCAATGTCATTTATGAAGACACCGATGTGGACTGGCCCAGTACTGACCATGAGGTACTCTGCATGTCACTCTCTCCTCATTAGAGTGAGTGCTATTTACCACCACTCTGTCACCTATCCATCAAGCAATTCTTTACTCAATTTATCACTTTGGGTCCAACCCCCAATTTGCAGTTTCCTAATAAGCCACCTATGTGGTACGGTATATAATGCCTTGTAGAAATCTAAGTAGGCCATGTCCACTACCCCACCTTGATCTATTTCCCTCATCACCCAGGCAAA
Organism: Neoceratodus forsteri; assembly: GCA_016271365.2. Lineage (NCBI taxonomy): Eukaryota > Metazoa > Chordata > Ceratodontiformes > Ceratodontidae > Neoceratodus > Neoceratodus forsteri. The sequence goes on along the minus strand of JADMNL010000022.1, from coordinate 628,373,440 downwards.
GAAATTGATCAGAATTGTCTGACATGACCTCTGCCCTGTGACTCTGTGTTGCCGCAGGTCTTTTAACCAGCTGTATTCAAGATACTACACTGCCTTTCTTTTATTAGCATTTCCATTAACGTTCCAACCACTGACAAGCCTATAGCTGTCAACCTCCTCGCTGCTGCCACTTTTATGAGGCCAGATTGCATCTGCCCTCCTTGAGTCGTTTGGAACCACTTCTGTTTCCAAAGAGTTTTTGAAGAGGGATGAAAGTGATGTAGCCAGTACTTTCCTGAGTTCCCTCAGCACTCTTGGGTGTGCCCCATTCGGCTCCAGAGCTTTATCCACTTTCAGGTTTGCAAGTCCCCTCAGGAACATTTCCTGTGAATGAACTTGTGTCAGCCTCCCTTCCCCTAGTATTTCAGCTGCTTCTATGTGGTCTGCACCTCCCCCCACTACCGTAAAGATCCAGCCGAAGCATCTGTTCAGGATATCTGCTTTTTCCTGATATTCTTGTGCACAGTCTTCCCTGCCTTTCTTAACCACAGAATCCCTCCCCTTGTCTTCCTTTTTTTGCTTATGTATGAAAAAAGTATTGCCCCCTTTAGTTACCCCTTTGGCTATCCTTTCTTCTATTTGTACCCCTATGCCCCTCACCACATTCCCTGCTTCTCTTTGCTTTTCCTGTTACACATTCCTGCCCTCCTCCCTCTGCATTTCCTTGTATCTCCTAAATGCCACCCCTTTAGCCTTTACCTTCACAGCCACTTCCCTCAAGAACCATAATGATCTCTTGTTCCTCCTGTTTCTGGTCACTTCTTTCACGTAGAGTTTTTTTAGCCTTCACTACTCCATCTCTTAATGTGGCCTACTGTTCCTCCACCTCACCCAGGCAATCCCTTCCTGCTAGCTTGTTTCTGAGGCATTCGCCCATTTTTTTAAATCTACTCTCCCGACGTTCTGGACCCTGATCCTTGTGTGGTTTGTCTCTGTCACAGTTCTTATGTTTAACCACATTGTAGGGTGATCGGGGGTCCCAAGGTGGTATCCCACCCTGATATCTGCAATACTGTCCCTGTTTGTGAGTGCCAGGTCCCATATTGCTCCATCTCAAGTGGTCTCTTTGACTAGTTGTCTGAGAAATGCCCCCTGCAGGGAGTTTAGGATTGCCCTGATTCCAGCCAAGGCCATGGCTGAGAGGCTCCGCTTTACATCTGGCAGACTGAAGACCTCCACCAGAAGCACCTCAAAAAGATCCAGGTCTGCCTCTGCCATGATGGCCTCCAGGTCTAGAATTTTATTTCCAAGACTCCTTGCATCGGTACACATGGCTCTCCACATCTTGCTCCTACTGTGCCTGCAGCAACCCTTCCTGTCTTTACTGTCACTTGAAACTTCCTTCTTCATGCTAGCTTGTTAATTCTGTAGTGCTGTAGCTAAGTTTTCTGATTCTCTGCTGCCTATAGTGCTGTAGCTAATTTTCTCTGTTTCTCTGCTGCCTTGTACTGCCTTCCTGCCTTTTTCTGTTTGAATCTCCTAAACTCCCTTTGTTCTAGTAAAAACTATTTCAAGTGCTGTCCTACTCACCTGCCTTAACTGAAGCCTGTAACCCTACTCCTCTACCTGCTAATCTCCTCCTTTCTATCACCTACGCCCCCCTACCATTGTTTCTGCTGCCTCTAATCTGCTTCTCCTTGCTACCCCTCAGGATTCCTCCAAGCCCACCGGGGCTCTGGACACCCTCCTCCAGGATCTAGGAATCAGCCTTGTACCGAAAAGATGCCTCTGGGGTCCCCGCTTAACAAGCGGCCCCCACTGAAGACAAAAGTGCCCCTCCAGAAAGTCTGTTGCCAGGGGCCGCACCGACCGCAAGCCACCTGGGGAAGGGAACCAGGAGCTCGGCCACACCCTGGTACCTTGTGTATCTGAAGGTGAAAAAGCCTGCAAGGTACATTTAACTCGACCTCCATCCTGCTGGCCCTCTCCTGCTGGGTTTGGGACTTTACCAAGTACCACTCCCCACAGAAAGCGGATGTTCTCACTCTATATTTTTCAGATTTGGACTACTATTTTGTACCCCCAAGGACTGTGAGCACTGCCACTGTGGCCAAGTAATACAGCTCCCTGAAGCTCTCTTCCCGCCGGCGCTTTGCGCCGGCTCCCCACCCTCTCCCCACCTCACCCACCCTGGTCGACCCTTTAGCTTTATAGACACCAGGGGATCATATGACTAAGTGTCTACTTTTCCATTGGCTCCTTATACTCTGCCTCCACTAGGAGCAGCTCACTATTCTTTCAAACTAACAGCTCTGTTATTTCTTTTACCAAGCCCGCCTTCTGGCCTGAATCACAGCGTCCTATTTTCTTTTCTTTCCAAAGTATTTGACCAGGCCTATCAGTATTTTCTCTCTATATCGCATTGCCACACTTAGCACTGCTCTATCCAATACTCCTCCTTTCCTGTGCCCCTGCTACCCTCTCTTCCCATTCTAAAATGACTCCTTATGTCACTATATATCGCTCCGGCTTGGCTTCTTTTTTCTGCCTGTGTCTCCTGTATGGTCTAAGTAGTGTCTCCCTATCTGTGCCACTTGTCACTAATCACAAAGCAGAATCTATAAAGGACTTTTTCTTCTCTAATCTTCTCCTTTCCTACCGTCACCCCCTTCCTGCTCTACATCATGCACTCCTGAAGAAAGGCTGTACCTACCTGTCACTCCTGTACTACCTACAGCATAGGGCTAGACATAAAAAGTGACACTCTGACTAGAAATCTGCTCAAGTTCCTAGCCCAAAGGCTGCTCCTGATAGCTGGTGACATCGAGTTGAACCCAGGTCTGCCACATAATATCCCTATACCAACCACAGCCAAGCTAATAAAGGCCTATTACTAGCCCATATGAATATAAGGAGTCTATGGGGCACCTGGCTGAGCTTGAAGCCTGGGCAAAACTGATTAACCCTGACATCCTGTGCCTAACTGAAACATGGCTCAAACCCAATATCCTAGATGCCCACTGCGCCCTGCCTGGGTATGCCATCATTCAGCAGGATCGAAGTGGCTCAAAAAGGGGTGGGGGCATTGCCATTTATTACAAAAATCACCTCTCATTAAAAGCGGTTCCAAATCCTGGCCCCCACATGCGCTGTGAATTGTTACATGCTACACTGTCCCTAGGAGCCAAACACTTGCACATCCTGTGTTTGTACAACCCACCCACTGGAGGTTTGGAAAGTCTCCAGATCTTACTACAACATGTGTCTCAATCCGTGAAACTGAATGAGTGTATCCTGCTGGGGGACGTCAACTTAAACTGGCTAGGCCCGAATCAAGGCAACCTTGCATCTATGGTCCAAAAATATAACTTTGACCAACTTGTAACAGAATGCACGAGAATGACTAACACACAGACAGGAACACTATTAGACTGGGTTCTCACCAACAGGCCTGACCATGTATCCAAAACCACTGTACTTGCTGACTCTCTGACAGACCACTCTCCCACGGTCTGTCACTGGCATTCCTGTCAGCCGCCTGCTCCTCGGTCCCGCCTCATCACCATTACCAACTTTGCAGCACTTGATGTACAAGCATTTCTCAATGACATATCTATTATTGATTGGTCCGACATCTACAGTGCAACAAGTGCTGAGGCTGCCCTGGATGTGTTCCTCAGCAGGTTTGGGGAGGTACAAAGGAGGCATGTACCTAAGATAAAAAGAAGGGTCAGGGGGCAACAAACTAGGTGGCTGAGTAAAGATCTTCTCACAAGCTCAAACTCAGGGACAAACTCTGAAACATTATAAATCCACCGGCTTCCTGTGATCATCAGGCTTACAAACAGCATAGAAACGAATGTAAGAAACATATCAGGTTTGCGAAGAGCAGATACTGCCAAGACCTTTTAACCAGCTCTACTAATGATCCTAGAAGGTTTTGGAATCATATAAAAACCTACCTCGGAACCCCTCAATCCTTCACCCCCTCAGACATGCTACTACAAGAGGTCCACTGCAATGATTCCCTCACCATTGCCAATGCCTTCAACCAGCAATTCTCGGACCTATCTGCTATCACATCTCTCTTTAAAATCTCTGCCTGATAACTCTCAACCATACTCCAACATGATAAGCTCCAATCCACAACTTGCCTCTAAAAGATTGTTTTACTTTAAAAGGGTTACTGGAAATCAAGTCTGCAAACTACTGTTGGGGATATCTGAGAACACTAGCCTGGGCTCTGACACCCTGGAACCTCGACTCCTGAAAATAGCTGCCCACCTCATATCCCGCCCACTTGCCAGGATTTTCACCTTATCTCTCTCTACAGGTGCTGTCCCCGAGATTTGGAAGGCTGCCAGAATCAAGCCAGTTTTCAAGAAAGGGAGCAAAAATGACTTGTTAAACTACAGACCCATTGCCATACTCTCGGTACTGAGTAAAATACTTGAAAAGATTGTAGCCACCCAGGTCACTGAATTTATTGACTCCACTAATGCACTCTGTGAAGCGCAGCATGGCTTCAGGAAGCACCACAGTACTACAACTGCTCTGACTAAATTCACATAGGAGTTCTCTCAAATATGGACAAAGGGCAGCTAACAGGTGCTGTGTTCATCGACCTTACAAAGGCCTTTGATCTTGTGGATCATCCACTACTGCTTGCTACCCTCAAAAACCTATGCTTCTCACCCCCAGTAACGTCCTGGTTCAGTAGCTACCTCACCAACAGGTCTCAAGCTGTAAAGCTTAACTCAGCCATCTCTGACAGTACCACGATCAATATTGGTGTACCACAGGGCTCTATTCTTGGTCCACTTCTCTTCTCATTATTTATCAACAACCTGCCCACCGTAATAACGTCAGGCAACTCACTACTCTATGCTGATGATCTTGTTATATATGCTCACTCTGACAATATCTCTCACCTGAATTCCACATTGTCATCAGCCTTCCACCTTACACAGCACTGGCTTGAAGCTCATTGCCTTATACTCAATGCTAGCAAAACTAAGGCCATGCTCTTTGGATCAAAGCATAAGCTTAGAGCCTGCACATCTCCACTGTCAATTCCTGATATCAATGGATCCACCCTTGAGATTGTAAGTTCTTTCTGCTATCTTGGGATACAGCTTGACCAAAATCTTGATCTGAAGCAGCATATCTAGGAGTCGTGTAAAAATGTCAACTGTAAGCTGGGTGCTGCCTACAGGATGAACTTTATGCTCACACCCACCGCCAAACTTGCTATTGCCAGGGGTATCCTATTACCCACCTGTCTTATTGTGCACCTATCTTACCATGGCAAATAAAACTGTTCTACAGAAATGGGACACCACCTACAATAATGTCTGTAGATATGCAGCTAAAGTACCACGCCTGACCACCATTGCCAGCTATACAAAGGGTTAGGTTGGCTATCCCTTCCTCCACGAGGCTATACTACCTTTGCAGCCTATCAGACTCCATAATCAGAGTGTCGAAACCTGCCACATTGTCTGAACTACTCCAACCTGTAGTACCATCACGTGACCTGAGGTCATCAGACAAGTCTTTTTTATCAGTTTCCCCACTGCCGTACCTCCAAGGGTGCTGGTGCCTTCAGGTGTGCTGCCCCTCTTGCCTGGAACTTACTGCCTATGGATCTGAGAAGTGCTCCATCACACCTAGCCTTCAAGTGGAGACTTCACTCATACTTCTACTCTATGGACCATTGCACTTGTTTTGATCCCACTTAAGCTTTGTAACCTGTCTAAATCAATCCTCCCTTGCCATATATTCAATAGCCTACCTTCCCTCGATTGCTCTGTCACCTGGTTTGTCTGATTACACTTTAATGAACTGTCTATAAGACTGCCTGCACTTACAATGTAATGCTTATAAACCTCTCATATGGACACTCTACTCCAATCATGTTTGCTGCCTAAGTGCCTTAACGTTGTAATATGTATATTAGTCTGACCTTTTTTACTGCATATCCAACATTGTTTATTCTCTTCTGACTTTATGTGTAATTATGACATAATCCTTCTGTTTTATCCTTCGTCAGTTCTACGTGTAGTACTAAACCATAAGATGTATCTAATTGTTAATGGGTACTGGTCCCTCTTGCTTTCCCTCTCCCCTCCCCTCTCACTCCTCTCCCCCTCAGTCCTACCTGGTCTCAATTCCAAAACCCCTTTTTCGCCTTTCCTGCCAACCCGTATCTAGCCGCACTTTACCGTATACGTCTCTATGCCCAGCCGAGTTCCAGTTCCATAGCCCCAGGTCTTTTCAGCGCCCTTTTCCGCAAAAGCCGTAACTAGCTGTACTTTGCCGCATGAGTCCCTGAGCCCAGCCGAGTTTTAGTTCCACAGCCCCGGGTCTTCTTTGTGCCTTTTCCCGCTAAAGCCATAATTGCGCTGCTCCTTGCCGTACGTGCCTTCAGCCTAGCTGCCTCTCCTGATCCAGCTCTGTTGCTATTGGATCACTTTGTGCCTTCCCTTTAAATGCTGCACCTTGAAATTGTGTCCCTCATCTCCTCCTTGCCCCTTACCCTCTGGTGTCATCCTCTTGCTTTCTGCAACACTCTTCCCCCTACCTGACGTTATCTAGCCGTACTTTGCCGTATGCATCTCTGCGCCCAGCCGAGTTCTAGCCCCGGGTCCTTTCAGAGCCTTTTCCCGCAAAAGCCGCAACTAGCCGTACTTCGCTGCATGAGTCCCTGAGCCAAGCCAGGTTTTAGATCCACAGCCCCTGGGTCTTCCTAGTGTCTTTTCGCCCCTAAAGCCATAATTACGCTGCCCCTTGCCATACGGGCTTTCTGCCTAGCTGCCTCCCACTAAATGCTGCACTTTGAAACTGTGTCCCTCGACTCCTCCTTGCCCCTTACCCTCTGGTTTCATCCTCTTGCTTTCTTCAACACTCTTACCTCCTACTTGCCATTCATCCCCTCCCGCCTGCTCTGCCATCCCTTCGTTCTGTGAGCCCGGCTGTGTATCCCTGCCCAGCACTGCAAGGCCGTTAGCTGCTATCTTCCGTCCTTTCGTTGATTGCCCTCCACCTCTCATCAGTTTCACACCCTCCCTTGTTGTCCTAAAATCCCCCTTACCTTCCCTTTCCTCTCTCTCTCCCCCTAAATGTGATCTTCCACCAGTACCCTCTGCCTATTCGAAACCGTATGCCTGCCTTTGAAAATCGTATGTCTGTACTTGTACCATTGTACCTTTGCCTGTATTATGTTAACTAAACTGACCTATTTTGTACTGTAATTGTGTCTCCTGGGTCGTGCCTGAAAATAGTCACCTGTTGGCTAGTGCACCTACCCAGTTAACAAAAACTAAATAAAAATAAAAAATAAATGCCTTGCCTCCTCAACACCTCCCTTTCACCTCTTCTGTTCATGTCCCCCTTGTCCCCTACTATGTTTCTAATTTCTTTAACTTGTGGCCTGGGGAGTTTCCTCCCTTTGGGCCTTCTCTTGCTGTTGCTTCTATCTGTGAGGGGGAACAGTTTATGCCTCCCTTTGTATTTATGCCTCCCACTTGGCCAGTTTAAATGTTAATCAAAGTAACTTCTAAACCTTCCCCATAGGACATCAGTACCCTTCTGCCATCACCTCTGTATAGACCCATATCCTTCCAGGTTGAACCCCAGTCCCCAAGGAAGCCAAACGCCTCCTCCCTGAACCATTCTTTCAACCAAGTGTTGGAACTCCTGGTGTGTTGTACCCTATCCTCCACATGGCCATAGACAGGTAGCAGCTCGGTGACTGAGACCATCCATGATACTTGCCTTAGGCCCAGATCCAGTTGCCTGAACTCTCCCTGTACTACACCAGCCCCATCCTTCACTAGGCCATTTCTACCCAGGTTGACAAAGACATCCAGCTCCCCACTCTATCCTGCCACCTTAGAGATCCTTGGGATCAGCTATCCATCCCTACATGTCGAGGCACCAGGTAGGCACCTAACCTCCCTCTCTCCACTCCTTTCTGCTCCCAAAGCTACCACCCTGACAACTGAGTTCCACCATCAGAAGCTGATTTATCCTCTGCTGGAGTCCTCTACCTCCCATTTTGGGATCTCCCTATTGAAGGACCCCTACGGCCTTCCTATGGGTGTCTTCTGTTGGCAGTCCCCCCATCAGAATGGTGAAGGAGTGCTGTAGTGTTACAGGCTGAGGAATATGCCTCTGAACCACCACCCCCACCCTCCTGGAGCCCACTAAGGTTCAGATGGCCCTCCTCTGTCTAGGCAACCTCTGGGGCAATGGCAGTAGACTTGGTGGCCCATGAGTGGTGCAAGAGGTCCTATAGATCCAAGCTAACTTCACATGGAGCCCAGCAACTTTGGCATGAAGACCAGCAACATTCACCCTCAACCCAGAGAGGTGCATGCAGATTGTGCAGCTCCCCTGTCTCCTGAGAGTCTCCTGGAAAACTGCAGCTCCACAACCCTTTCAGTGCGCCACTTCCATATCTGCTAATATTAGACATAATTTAAGTATATATACCATAAATATTTTACATATTAAAATGCTGAGGCAGAAGAGAGTATTTAAACCTGTAAATATTATTTACAGTATTCATAGAACATTTTGGAGAATACCTCTGAGCACAAGTGTTCCTTTACAAAGGTTCTATGTCAATAAGAAACAGTTGCTCACCTTAGTAATCTTGTTTATTCCAATGTATTCTTCCATATTCATAACTCTCTGCAGTTAGCCTGCCCAGTGTAACTGCCCAGAGAATGGAACTATATGCTAATGATGGAATCATTGGCACGTGACAATATTCAAACTGCTGCCTTCATCTGCTGCACATTCTATCAATGTCTCATATTTCTAGGAAGCCCACAAGGCAACCTAACTAAAGTGACTCAAACTAAAAACTGCTTGATACAGACAACTGCTCTATAACTACCCCTACAACTGATACTAATGATTGTGGTATCAGACCTAACTAAAACACCCAGAATCACTTGGGAAAAAGAAAGGTAAGTTAAAAAAAGGCCCCACAGGATTAAGGTAAGTGTGCCTGTGTTTGGGACTGCCAAGCAGGAAGACTGTTCAGAGGCTCTGGTTCTGGAAGGGGAGGTAGGGAGGGAGAGTTATGAATATGGAAGAATATATTGGAAGAAACAAGATTATTAAGGTGAGTAATTTTTTCTTGTAACCCCATGTATTCTTCTCATATTCATAACTCTCTGCAGACTTCAAAGCAGTACCTTTGGAGGTGGGCAGAGAACCTACTTAGGAAAGAGGCTCTGCAGGACTGCTGTGCCAAACTTGGCATCACTTCTGGACTGCAAGTCCAAACTATATAATATTTAGTAAAGGTGTATTGACTTCAGGTAGCTGCTTACAGATCTCCACTAAAGGGATGTTCTTAGAAGCTGCTATAGAAGCAGCTGTGCCCCTAGTAGAGTGGGTCCTGAGACCTGTTGGAGCCTGATTTCCAGATTTTGTGTAACAAAACTGAATGCATTGAACTATCCAGTGAGAGATTGATCTCTTGGAGGCTGCAGTGCCCTTTTCCGCATCCCCATAAGTGAGAAAAAGTTGCTGTTTATCAGCTCTGTGATCTTTGGTGTAGGTTAGATAGTAACTCAGTGCCCTTTTAACGTCCAGACTATGGACCTGTGCTCTCCTGAACTGGCATGTTCAGTGAAGAAGACTGGCAGTGTCATGGACTGATTCAAGTGGAAATCAGAAACCACCTTAGGGAGAAATCTTCTATTAGTATGAAGTACTACTTAATCCTTATGAAAAGATAAATAATTATTTTCCACAGACAATGCTTGCGATTCACTTATTCTTCTAGCAGAAGCGATTGCTACCAAAAACACGGTTTTCCATTGTGATATATTGCAGATGTGCTGATGACATTGACTCAAATGGAGGTTTCATAATCTGAGCAATGCAAATGTTCAGATCCCATACTGGGACTGGTTTTTTAATAGGAGGATGTAAATGGGCTAACCCTCTAAAGATTTTTTGAAAATAGGGTTAGATGCAAAGGAAACAGTTTTCCCTGCTGAAATAAAGCTGAAATTGATGCCAAATGCACCTTCAGGGATGTATGTTTGAGACCTTGACAGTGCAGTTCAGTAAGATATTCTAACAATGGTGAGATCCCTGCCAGAGAAGGAGAAACATGTTTGGCATCACACCAAACAGAAAATCTTTTCCATTTTGCACTATAGGTTTTCTTAGTGGATGCTTTTCTATATCCTTTTAGGATATCCAGAACAGCTTGGGAAAGTTGCAAATTTGTAAACTCTAAGTCCTCAAGAGCCAGGCTTTGAGCCTGAGAGACCTGAGGTTCGGATACAGGATCTTCCCTTGGTGGGAAGTTAATAGGTTACGCCTCCTGGGTAGGAGGATTAGTATGGACACTGACATTGACAGCAGAAGGGGATACCATGGTTGTCTGACCCAGTCTGGTGCTATCAGTATCATAGATGCAGGCTGTGACCTGAGTTTGAGTAACACTCTGAAGATGAGAGGAAGGGAGGGAAGGCATACAGATGCTTTCCTGACCAATCCAGGACTAGGGCGTCCAGGGGAATTGTGCCCCTGACTGGTGGTCTGCAACAAAAGAGGGGCAACATGTGATTCTCATGAGAGGCAAAGAGATCCACCTCTGGAGTGCCCCATCGTCTAAACACTGGGTCCAGTACCTGTGTGTTCAGAGACCATTCGTGATGTGACTGGTTGATCCTGCTTAGGGCATCTGCCAGGACATTGTCCTTTCTTGGTACATGAATGGCCTGCAGGGAAGCTTTTAGTGAGTAGGCCAATTCCCAAATTTTCATGGCCTCTGTGAACAGAGGGTCTGACCTTGCTCCCCCTTGCTTGTTTATGTAAAACAATGTAGTGGTGCTGTCTGTCCTGACCTGCACCACTCCGCCCTGTATAAGTTGAGAGAAATTTTTTAGGGTCAGAAACACTGCTCGAAGCTCCAACAGATTTATGTGGAGGAGACACTCCACTCTTGACCAAGTACCATGGGCCGTGTGCTCCCCTATATGAGCACTCCATCCTAACAGAGAAGCATCAGTCATAAGAATGACTGAGGGATTTTCCCCTCTGAAAGGGAACTCCTGCCCTTAGATTGTGGACATCTGTCCACCACTGTAGGGACTGGATCACAAATTTTGTCACAGGAATCAATTTTGACATAAGGTCTTTCCTTTGGCACCAGTGTGCCTGTAGATGAAACTGGATGTCTCTCATTCGAACTCTTGCTTCCAAGACCACTCCTGTTGCTGCAGCCATGTGACCCAGTATTTGCAAGTATCTTCTTGCAGGACATGGCTTTCCTAACTCGAATGAGGCAATCAGTTGCAGTATAGACTGAGCTCTGTCCTCTGGAAGAAAGGCTCTGCCCTTTATGGTATTCAGTTCTGCCCCGATGAAATGCAGAACCTGAACCGGTGTGAGAATGGACTTTTCCTGGTTTAGCAGGAAGCCCAGAGAATGAAACAGATTTTTTGTTGCTTCCAGGTTTGCACCTGCTTAAATGACTTTCCCACTATTAGCCAGTCCTCGAAGTAAGGAAACAGTATAATTCCTAGTTTTTGTAGGAATGCCACTACCACTGCCATGCATTTTGTGAATACCCTTGGTACTGAAGTGAGACCGAAAGGCATGGCTGAGAACTGGTAATGACCTGAAGGAAGTCTGAACCTGAGATATTTTTTGTAAGACTCCCTTATGGGGATGTGGTAATAGGCATCTTTTAAATCTAGAGATGTCAGCCAATCTCCTTGCTGGATGACTGGTAAAATTACAGATAGGGTAACCATCCTGAATTTTGGCTTTGCCAGGAATTTGTTCAGATGCCTTAGGTCTAGAATAGGCCACCACTCCCCATTTTTCTTTTTGGTAAGAAACTACTGGGAGTAAAACACTCTGCCCCTCTGAAGGATTGGCACATGCTCCAATGCTTTTATGCTGAGCAGGGTTCGAACCTCCTGTTCTAGGAGCTGCTCTTCGAGAAGGGAGGCTGGTTTGAACAGCTGTGACTTCGGAGGAGGGAAAGATTTGAAACGCAGAGGCAATCCCTGGCTCACTACTTCCAATACCCACTTGTCAGTGGTCATGGCCTGCCAGGCCCTGAAAGAAGTGGGGTCAGTCTGCCCCTACTGGTATTAGGGAGGGGCCTTGGCAAAGGAGTCAGGGATTCTGTTTCAGTGGGGCCTGAGCTTGGGCAGATTGGGAACCCCTCCTGGAGCCCCTCCTGCCTCTGGCCCTATAATACCCAGTCTGCTGTGGGTATGGCTACAGCTGTGGAACAGCTTGAGGCTGACAGTAGGGCCTACCATAGGTCCTTCCTCTACCTCCCCTTCCATAAGGCCTATAAGAAGTAGTAGGCCTGTCTCTGGATGAATTGCTCTTATAGGTAGTTTTGTATTCATCCACCTTTTTCATATATTCTTCAGTCTGTTTGCCAAAGAGAGAATGGTCCTGCACAGGAAAATCCATGGCCTTAGCCTGGGTATCCTGTGTCAGATTTGTAGCCCTTAGCCAAGCAAACCTTCTCAGGGCTACAGTCAGAGCCATGATCCTAGCAGCATTATCATTGGCATCTGCTGCCATCTGGAACTGGTATTTAGAAGCTTCCAGTGCACACCTGGCTATTTCTGCTATGTTGTCAGAGATAGGAGAGAGAACCTTCTCTGACATGGTCAGAACAGACTGCCACAGTGTCTTTTGATACTGTGCAGTGTAGGCCTAGTAATTACAGTAGTAGCCACAGACATTGCCAGCTATTTCCCAAAAATTTCTGTGATATTTCTAGAGAAATCTTCTGCTTTCTGCATTTCCACAGTAGGGGCAGCAGAGAGAGACTCTTTAGAAATGTCGTGAAATATCTGGACATAACTGGCAATGTCTGTGGCTACTACTGTAGCTTGTCTGACCCCCAGAGGGGCAGCTAAGTACCCTTTCTTTGACATGCTGTCCATTTTTCTTGAATCCTTCTCAGGAGGGTGAGAGGATAAAGGAATCCTCACCTTCTCACAGGCTGCCTGTTGGACTATACCTGATGATCAGGATGAGAATAGAGGAATTCAGCCCCTTTCCTGTCCAGTTGATACTTCTTGTCAGCCTTCTTATCCAGAGGCGTGACAGAGTTAGGGTTCTGCAGGACTGTAAATAAATCCTTCTTAAAGAATTTATTGATAGGCAGGAAAATGTTTTTAGTGGGTGTTAGCCCCATCATCTTCATATATTCTGCCCCTCATCTTCTATGACCTTGGTGGTAGCCAGGTCAAGGGCATCTACTATTTTCCTTACAAAGGAAAATTGAGAGGAAAAATCCTCAGGCCTAGAAGGAGAGCAAAAGTCCTGCTCTGGTGAGATTTCTGGTTCAATGGGCTCACCATCATCTTCCTCTGGTAAATTATACTCCCCAGTATCCATCTCTTGAGACTGGGGATCTGAGGAGGGAGTAATCTCCTGAACCCTTGGAGGAGGAGGGGTTGGAGAAGGTATAAACCCCTGAATTGCCTCAATGACTTTAATAGCCCTGGCAATTTCCTCAGCAGCAGGCAGACTGTGAGGCACAGAAGAATCCCCTGTAGGTATTGCCTGGGGTTTGACGTGCTTGGTCTCTTCTCAACTTTGAGGGCACCGAGAGTCATTTAACCACCGCTTTTTAGAGAGGTTGAGTCACCCTTATCAGGGGTGGTAATAGAAGAAACTGTGGTTTCACCCACTGGTTTTGAAGGTGCTGGCTGGTTAGAGCCTGAAGCACCCCCTAATTTTTTATGCAACCTCTCCAGCCATGTTTCCACAGTTTTCTGTGGAAAAGATTTACAAATGTCACAGTCAGAATTCAAATGATTGGTTCCCAGGCAGAGTACACAACTGTCACGTTTGTCTGCTCTGGGAAACACTTCCCCACACTTGACACAGTTTTTAAAACCTGGGGGACCAGTCTTTTTCTTAGGTTTTTCAGAATGCTCCATTTTCAGGAGAAAAACCTAAACCACAAAACAATTTCTCTCTTTTTTTTTTTTTTGCGGTCGGTTCAGGAACCGATTAGGCTCCAAAAAGAACCAAGAAAGTTTGTAAATCGGAACTGGTTTAGCGGTTCTCAGAACCGATGAAGCGATTCACAGTAACCGGGTTAGTGGTTAAAAAGGAAAATGGGTTAATGGCTTCAAACAAGTAAATACAATATAAACAATAAGTTTTTTAACAGAAAATAAAGCGGAAAAGTCCACAATTAATATAGAACTACTTGGTTCCTCAACGGTTATACCGAACCTTGAGGAACCGAGAAATAAATGCTAAATCTAACTAAACTAAAGTAAATTAGACCTTATAATAAAACTGAACAATAAGTGAAGGCAGCAGAGAGAAATTAATGTATAATTAATTCAATTATACTTCACAATAGCCAACAATGACCTGAGGGATCTCCTGGGCTTCTAGACTTGTGAGGCGGAGTAAGAAATCTGAGACATTGATAGAATGTCCAGCAGATGAAGGCAGCAGTCTGAATATTGTCATGTGCCAATGTTTCCATCATTAGCATATAGTTCCATTCTTCGGGCAGTTCTACTGGGCAGGCTAACTGCAGAGAGTTATGAATATGAGAAGAATACATGGGGTTAGAACAGAGATTACAAGGCAACATAACAAATACAGCAAGCAAGTTCCAGTGGAATTAAATCAAATGAGTACATTATACTGCAGTTGAACTAGTAAAAATAAATAGGCTAGATCAGTTGCATACAATTTTACAATAAGACAGGTAGACAGAAACAGTGTAAAATAAGCATAGTACTGGTACATGCCCACAGAGCCAGAGTCTGACCCAGTTCAAAGTGTAAACTAGGAAGGACATAGGATGATAAGCAATTACTGTTGCATTGAACTGTTGGGGCCTTTTTCTAATTAAGTTCTAGAAGAAGAGGTAGTGATGGGATTGCATTGCCTCACTAATGGACCCATTAGGGGAAACATTATTACAATGGTGTGCAATTTTTTCTTGTAACAACATGACTCCAACAGGGGATATGCTAAGAAGCTGGGGGAGGGGGAAACTCAGGGAGATGTGAGGAAGTTCTTCTTCACAGAAAGAATGGTGGATGCCTGGAATAGCCTCCCAGCAGAGGTGGTAGGGTCAAAAATGGTAACAGGCTTTAAGAATGCATGGGACAGGCATAAGGGAACCTTAGAGGTAGGGAAATGGGGGTTAGAGATGGAGATCAAGTAGGGTCTATGGTGCTATAGTAGGTAGGGAAAATGCACAGACTAGGTGGGCCAAGTGGTCCTTATCTGCCTTCAATATCTGTGTTTCTATGTTTCTGTGTGATGCCATAGAAAAAGTGCAGACTACATACAGTAGCAGTTCTTTGGAAGGCTGGGAAGACTGGACCCTATTTATGAAAAAGGTTCTTTAAAACTGCTGCCTTGAACTTAGCATCTCTTCTGGAGAGACTGTCCAAACAGTAGTGCTTAGTGAAAGTGCGTACAGTTTTAAGGGTAGTTCCATTGCAGATAACTGCCAGACAGATGCCTCATGAAGCTGCCACAGGGGATGCAGTGCCCCTTGATGAATGTGCTCTAAGTCCTATGGGGGGCTGCTTACCTACTTTTTCATAGCAGAATTGTATGCAAGAGACCAACCACATTAAAAAGGTCTTTCTTGCAGCATATTTTCCTTTGGAGCCACACCACAGGTAACAACTGGATGTTGCCAGATTAGATATCTTTTGTTCTTTTAAGATAGTTGCTGAGTGCTCTCTTGACATCCAGCCAGTGCAATTGTTGTTCACCTGGACTTAAATGGGATGGAAAAAGCACAGGTAGAGTAACTGGTTAAGGTGCAATTATAACACCACTTTAGGGAAGAAGTTCCTCTTTGTCCTCAGAACAACTTTGTCCCTGTGCATGATGATGTAGTTAGGCTCTGTCCACAAGGCATGCAGCTTACCACGTCTTCTGGCAGCCGTCATACCTATGAGGAAGAGTGTCTTCCATGTCATAAACATGAGGTCCACAGGGACCATGGGCTTGAAGGAGTTATGCACTAGTTTTGACAAGCATATATTTAGGCCTCAGGGTGGCACAGGTTCCCTAAATATGGGTTGCAGTTGAAGGAGGCCTTTGAAGACTTTCTTGAAGACAGGGTATATGTCTAGAGATTTCAGTTTCACTGCAGATAGGAAGGCTATTACAGCTGTCAGGTGGACATTCAGTGATAAAGTCCTCAAACTACTTGTGCAGATGTTCTACGTAATCCAGAACAACTGTTAAATCAGCTTCCAGGGAAAAAAACTCCTTTATTTGAGCACCAAATTGAAATCCTTTCCACTTTGAGGAATATGATTTTCTCATGGATTGTCTTCTTGAAACTTTCAAAATGTTCAGTACTCTCCTTGACAGGTTAATGCTAGAGTATTCTAGGTCTTCAAGAACCAAGCTTTCGGCCTCAGTATTCTGAGGTTTGAAATTTTAACCAGTTCTGAGACAGAGTCAGAAGGTTGTGTCTCAGGAGGAGATTGATAGGATTCCTGTCTGACAGGGGCAGTAGAAGGAGAACAATGGATATCTCATCCAGTCTGGTACCACTAGAATCATTGTTGCTGACTCCTTCCTCAGTCTCCAGAGTACTCTGTGAATTAGAGTAACTTTCTTTCCTAATTGAGAATCAGAGCATCCTGGGGTAGGGTCACCCTATGGGGTGGCCTGCAACAGAACAGTGGTAACTTGTAATTGTCCCACAAAGCAAACAAGCCCACCACTAGAACACCCCATCTCATGAATAAAGTCTGAACCACCTGGTGGCCTAGTAAACACTCATGGCTTCTCTGGCTCATACTGCTTAGTGAATCTACCAGGACATTGTCCTTCCCTGGTAGATGTACAGCAGTGGTTTCTTTGTCTAGGGAATATGCCAGATTCCAGATCCTCATTGCCTCTGTGCACAGTTTTGTGGATCTGGTGTCACCTTGCTTTTTTATGTAGCACATGCTGGTGATATTGCCTGTTTTGACCAGAACTGTATCATTGTGGACCAGGTATAGAAGTGCTGTAGAGACAGGAGTTGCCCCGAGCTCCAGCAGGCTTATGTTCTCATGCTGCTCTTGTGTAGACCAGACTCCACATACTGTGCTATCATCCAGATGCTCTCTCCATCCTAGTAAGGAGGTATCTGTTGTTAAAGTGAGTGCTGTGGACAGTTTCGGGAATGGGATTCTTTCCTTGGGACTGTCCACGTCCTTCCACTACTCTAGAACCCTGATCAAGCCTGCTGTGACTGATACTAGCTAGCTGAGTTGGTTTGACCTTTGATGCCAGTGCCTTCTTAAGTGGTACTTGTCATCTCTCATCTGTAATAGGGCCCAGGGCACCACAGCTGTTGCTGCTGATATGTGCCCTAGCAGCTGCAAGAAGTCCCTTGCTGGCCTTGACACACCTCGCTTATAAGATCTTGCACAGGACAACAGACTCTGTGGTCTTGTCTGCAGCAAGAGTGCTTTCCCCTGTGTAGTGTCCAACTCTGCTCCTATGAATAAAAGCATTTTGCTGAGTTCCAGCTAGGGCTTTTCTATATTTAACAGAAAGCCCTGACTTTCCAGGGTGTTCGTCACTATTGTAATGCAGCACCATGCTTCCTGTCTCCTGTTCTGCCCTTCCTGTGTCTAGCCACTCATCCTGGTAAGGATACACTGTTTTTCACTTTCTTCTCAGGGATGCAGCCACTGCTGCTAAGCACTTTGTGAACACCCTTGGAGCTAAGGTCAGGCCAAAAGGCATTGTGGCAACCTGATACTGCTCTTTTCATAATCTGAATCTTAGGTATTCTCTTTAGGAGTGTTTCACAGGTATATGAAAGTAAGCATCTTTCATATCCAGTGATCCCAACCACTCCGCTCTCTGCATGATTGATATAACTGTTCCCAGTATTACCATTTTGAATTTATCCTTTTTTATGTCCTATTTGGGGATTTTAAGTTCAGAATGGTGCACAAATCCTAATTTTTCTTTATTTCTTGTGAGAAAGTACCTTGAGAAGAAGTTTCTTCCCTACTGTAAGTGAGGGACTGTTTCCATGACATTTATCCATAGCAGTTTTTTTTTTATGTCTCCAGCTCTAACAGAATTTTTTTTCTGAGGTTGGAGTGGAGGAAGAACCTTTGGGCTCTTCAGTTTTGGGAGTCCTGTGAATGAAAGGGTTAAACCCTGACTCAGCACTTTCAGTATCACTTGTCTGTGGTGATGGTTTTCCATTTCTGGAAGTAATGAGATGGTTGGTCTCCAACTGATAGGGGTTCTATGGTGACCTGCACAAAGTCAGAGATTTTGTTTTTCTTGTGTCTTAGAAGCTGGTGATTATGTCTGTCTTGCACCTCTCCTGCCTCTGCATCTTTGACCACCTTTCTGAGGAGGATAGTCATAGTAGGAGTAAGGCCTTCAGCAGTAGGCCCTGCTCCTACCTTTCTTTCCACATGGCCTGAACTGAAGGAAGTAGGAGCTCTCTCCTTCTAGGTCACTTTTTTATAGTTTTTTTTTGGTTGTTGTCCTTTAGCCTTTTCCATATACTGTACGTTTTAGTTTTATTCCCGGAGACAGATGATCCCTTGAATGGTTTCACCAGGAGGAGGTCATGTCAGACCAACCTCGTTGAATTTTTTGACTGGGTGACTAAGGAGGTGGATCAGGGGAGGGCAGTGGACATGGCCTATCTGGACTTCAGCAAGGCCTTTAACACTGTGCCACATAGAAGACTATTACACAAACTGGGGAATATGGGTGTGGGCAGGACAGTAGTGCAGTGGGTAGGTAACTGGCTGGGTGGCAGGACACAGAGGGTGGTGGTAATTGACTGTCACTCCACAGAGGGAAGAGTGACCAGTGGGGTACCACAGAGATCAGTGCTGGGACTGGTCCTAGTTAACATCTACATCAGTGACATTGCGCAGGACCTAGAAGGCAGAATTTCCCTGTTTGCTGATGACACAAAGCTCTGTAACAGAGTAGACACACCTGAGGGTGTAGACAGAATGAGAAGGAACCTGCAGAAACTTGAAGAATGGTCAGTGGTTTGGCAGTTGAAATTCAATGCAAAGAAGTGCAAGATAATGCATATGGGGCACAAAAACCCTGGCACAATATATCAGTTGGGGGGTGAGGATATAACATGCACCAAGCAGGAAAGCGATCTTGGGGTTATCATCTCTGATGACCTCAAGGTAGGGAAACAGTGTGACAAGGCAGCAGGTAAGTAAATAGGATGCTGGGATGCATAGGCAGGGGCATCACCAGCAGGAAAAGGGAGGTCATAATTCCACTATACAAGACACTAGTGAGGCTCTACTGGGAGTACAGTGTACTGTTCTGGAGACCTTATTTACATAAGGACATAGACAGGGTAGAGAAGGTGCAGAGGAGGGCAACAAAGATGGTACATGGATTGCATCACAAATCCTATGAGGACAGGTTGAAGGAATTTAATATGTACTCCCTGGAGGAGAGGAGGGAGACAGGGGATATGACAGAGACATACAGGTATCTTATAGGGAGGAACAGGGTGCAGGAATACACTATTTTTAAGCAAAAAAGATCTTCCAGGACTAGAAGGCATGGGATGAAGTTGGAGGGAGGACAATTCAGAGGAAATGTGAGGAAGAATTTCTTCACAGAACGGGTGGTGGACAAGTGGAACACCCTGCCAGAGGAAGTGTTGGGGGCTGAAACAATCACGGGATTTAAGAATGCATGGGATAGACATAAAGGAACTCTGGAGGTCAGGGTCAAGGGGCAACAGACTTCTAGGAAAACATAAAGTAAACTTACTAGCTCAAATGGGCAGACTGGGTGGGCCGTAGACCCTTATCTGCTGACACTGTCTATGTATGTATTTATGTATCTGTGAATGGGATATCCATAGCTTTTGTCTTTGTATCCTCTGACAGGGTATTTGCCCTGAGCCAGGCAAACCTCCTTAGAGCTACTGCATGTGCTAACACCCTGGAGGCTGTGTCATTTGCATCCACGGCCATGTAGAACTAATAGTTGGTGGCTTCTGGTGCATCTTTAGCACTTTCTGTTAGATCACTGCCAACCTTGTTCACCTCCCACATTCTCACTTAGCTGGGCTTGCACTGCATTTCAAAGGGCTTTTTGGTACTGTGCAGTATATGCCATGTAAGTAGCCAGCCTTAACAGCATGGTGCCTGAAGTGTACATCTTCCTTGCCATATAATGTGACTTTCTGGAGAATCTTTTCTGGACTCATTGAAGCTAGTGACACTAAATTTTTCACATGTAGCTGCCTGCACAATTCCCACATGATCAGGGTGAGAATATTGGAACGCTACCCCTGCTTCTCTACCTGATATTTTGTTTCCACTTTGTCAGTCTGAGAGCTGAATGTGGATGCTCCAAAATCTTGCTAGTGGCTTTGTTAAGGATTTGTGATTGGGTACTGTGAAACTTTGACATCAGGTTAGTTGAAGCATGCTCATAAATTCTGCCTCTTCTATATCCTCTCCAGTCTCAGTCAAGGAGAATACCTACAGTCTCAACTATATGCCTTACAAAAGAGGAATATGAGGAAAAATCTTCACTGACTCCTGGTGGTGAGCCAAAGTCATGTTCAGTGGTTGCCTCTGGTTCTATCAGTTCCAGTTCATCCTTTTCCTCCTCCACCTCCTCCTCCTCCTCCAGCTCAGGCTCAAAAAATACCTGAGGCTGGGGGGGGTTGGGGCAGTGCAGGAATAGTGGCAAGATTTTTCATGACTTGGAAGGTCTGGAAAAACTGTCACATTTTTATGATGTCCTCTGCTGCGGGCATAGCTCTCTATTCTACTACTTGCTCCTTGTCCCTTTGGGGGAAGGTGCAGTCAGATGCTTTCCTTTCAGTTTTTTCTTAGCTGGTGTTCATGTCACCAGAGAATCAGCTTTTTATGGCTGCAGTGGGCGGAGCCTGCAGCCCTCCTGTGAGCAGCTCTTAAAAGGAGCCACAGGATTCACACCGAAGAACAGTTTTGGAGTTGCAGTACAATTATTTCATAACTCCAGAACTCTCCACTCACTCCCCATCTGTAGAGACACTACTTTTGTTCTTGTCGACCGCCATTGCCCACCATGCTCAAGATGGCCACTGATGCTCAGTGCGCATGTGCAAGTAGTTGTGCATGCGTGACTTGAGCTAAGGTTGGCTATCTTGGGCATGGTGGACTGTTCCACCATGAGATCAGTGAGCATGGCTGCAGCTGTGTCGACTCTGGCCAGAGTTTGTTTCTTTATGTCATCATTAGCATTAGGGTTCCCCCTATGGAATACCCTGTGCTGTTTGTCTAAGGTACATGATGGCTTGGTAGTTTTTTTCTGTCTCTGATCAGGGACTGCTGCTATTCAGTCACCTTAGATTTTGTTTGATGATAAGTATAGTACTTGAAGATGCATGTTCTCCTCTATCTGAGGTACATCCCTCCATTTTCTTTTTACAAAAGCTATGTTACTCAGTGTAAGACTTAGACTCTTTGAGTTTTGTCCTTTCTATTGTGTTTTAGGGCAGAAATATTTACACAAATCACAGTTTCAAAAGTTGCGCTCAGGGTCCAAATAGACAAAACAGAGACCGTGGAGGTCCAGGGAACCCATTGAGAACTTGAAAATATAATTAAAATCACAGTTAAATAAAAATAACCTATCTACAGTGACTAAAATATTGAGCACTAAGCAGAAATAATAATGAGTTTTTACAAATTAAAACAAATAAAGGACTTAGCCAATGACCTTGAAGAGGTCTCTGAGGAAACTGATCCCTTTATCAGAGAACACAAAGCTGAGGTTAGAATACTAGAAGAAGAAGAAGAACCAGCAGACAGCAACAAGTAGATGGAGTTCTGATTCCACAGCTCCATTCTAAACTCTGAGGCCACATCTCACAGTGCAGGAGATGCATTTTTTGTACGGCATCATTACTGGACTCATATTGTTAGAATAGTGGCAAAGTTTCCCATGGATTGAAATGCCTGGAAAAACTGCTGCATTTTAGTGATGTCCTCAGCTAAGGGCATAGCTCTTTGTTCTGCTGCTATCTCCTGGTCCCTTTTTTTTTGGGGGGGGGGACAGTAAAATGCTATTCTTTCTGTTTGTTTCTTTGCTGATCTTGATGGCACCAGAGCACTTAGTACCATTTTTTCTCTGCCATCCTTATCATCAGGGTTCCCCCACTGGACACCCTGTCCTCTTCATCAGAGCTGGATGGTGTCTTTGTTGCTTTTTCTTTCTCTTTGATCAAAGACTGCTGCTGCTTTCTGTTACCTTTTGTTTGAATTGGGAAGAGTTTCCCCGAGGATGTGTATTTTCCACCATCTAAGGTACTTACCTCCATTTTTGTAGTTATCTTAAGAGAGCTGTTAGGTGACTCTATGGCAGACTGAGACTCTGAGCTTGGCCCTTTTCTTTTGAGTTTTAGGGCAAAGCAATTTACATAATTCTCAATTTTAAATAATCATGATCGGGGCCCAAGCAGTCAAAACAAAGGTTGTGGCAGTCTTCCTTTGCTGAGATCTTTTTACACCATTTACAGTTTTTAAATCTTGTAGGCCCAGTCATTGTCTTAAAGCAGCAGTGCAACAAAAATGTTTTTCCAAAACAAGATAGTTTCAGCTACAGTTAAGAAAAATATTAGCAAACCTGTCAAATCCATTTATATAAGTACCTCCCATGCTAGACACCATGAGACTTTTTCAGTTGTTCACTCCTAACCCTTGCCAGGTCTACAATGCTATTTTTATGCAAAATGTGGCAGCCATCTTTTTTCTTGAGAACAAAATCAATTAAAACATTTATAAAATACTCAAATTTTGGTGGAAATAGAAAATTGTACTACTAAATAAAACTGGAAGATGTCTGGAAATCTTTTTAGTGAGAAAAAAAAAAGGAAGGGTCAAATTTTTTGCCCTGTTTCATCGCACTGCTGCTTTAAGCTTTTTAGTCATGCCAATTGACTGAAAATGCTTAAAAAATATTATTGGTTCCTTAATTTGTTAAAAGTGCAAACTACTTTGTAAAACAATAAAATGTAATGGTTAATTTATAACATTTTTATTAAAAATATAGGTTATCACAATAGAGTGGGAACCATGCTGACTTTTCTCCAGTTCCAGGAACCAATCAGGAAAAGGAGAAAACTGCTACATTTGCAAATAATCACATAATAACTTCTCTAAGTAATGCAATATAGAGAAAAACTAATTGAAAAAAATAAGGGAAAACAATAAAAGGCTTAGTCACTGGATTTGTAGAGGAATTTGAGGAAACTGTTCTCTTCAGTGAAGAAAACAAATCTGATGTTAGAACACTACAGGAAGCAACAGCACAGCAACATAGAAGATAATGGATGGGTAACAGTGAACGACAATGCTGTGTTCGCTTCAAGAGGTTGTCATGGCAACCTAGTACACCTCAAGAGCAAAGTTCCAGAGGTTCACGGTTGGCAAGAAACCTTGAGAAGTGAACTCAGTGTTGTTGTTTAACTGTTGCTCATCCATTGTCTTTTATAGTGATGGGCAAAAGCTACAAATGCTGAGCATTTCTTGGGCTAGGCTGTCTTTCCTGCACTACCTTCCTGAACATTGCACTGCTGTTTATGTTCCCCCCTTCCCCAACCACAAGAACAAGCCCTGCTCCATCCATGGTCCCCCGCTCTTATGGATTCATTTTTAAAGAAAAATAGCACATGCACCCTCTAGCACTGCTGTCTTTCAGGGCCAGATCTTGCCACCATGGCCGTTTCTTGAAATGCAGGAAGTCTGAGAGACATGCATGCGTAAAGGAGTTCAAGTTATTATGCTATTGTTGTGACGAACTCAAGATGGTATAAAAACCTCTAGACATCACAACAATAGTATAACAATGATAGGAATTCATAAAATTCCACCATTAATAACTCTCTCCAATACACTATAACAAAATAGAGTTCTGATTCTATCATCACCATTCTAAATCTCTGAGATAATATTTCTGGATGGAAAGGGTGCAGTTTTTGTATGGAATAATTTTTGGACTTATCTTGTTTGAAGCAGTTGTCTGTGTAGGTTCAGAATAGAAATGCATTAGTGTGTGAATCACAGTTTAAATCACCAGTGCATGATAGCAGTGTCAATTTTGGTATGTATGTTTTTATTCTATTTTAGACTGCACATTATCTCACGACTTGTACGATACCCTTCTCTTCCCATTCTGAGTCTGCTTTAGCACTTTTTTCTAATTTAAAATATTACAACGAGCGTTCCTTTTAATATGGCTAATATGGCGTGAGCCTGGTATTCCTCAGAATTCTTAGCCATGTCTGTTCACCAGTTGTCCTATAAAGTTAGGGAGCAGTGTTTATTTACTGTATGCTAGTTCATCATAGTTACAAGAAAAGTGCCCTTAAAGAATGGGTGTTCAAAAACAGGAGACAATACTGAAGAAAACCTGATCTAAGCCAAATTAAAAGGAGTGCTACTTTTATTATTTCAGCTGATAAACAGTTTTAAAATAAAGCTAGATAAACATTACAGGATGGGAGGGATTCATTTTTAAGTAAAGCTCTGTCAAACCTATGAAACCTATGGAAAAAAGATGCAAAACTGGTAAAAAAGGACATCATACAAATCAGGAGATAAGGAACAACCTATAACAGAATAAAAAAAGTATAAGTTACAATGTTCACCGATATCATGTACTGCTGCTTTAATGCACATATGAATAGATGATTGCATTTTCTAAAAGTTAAGTGAATATTACAACTTAAAAGAAACTAAATGATTCCCAATACTGTACCTCCTATTATTGATCTTAATCCTCATATGTAACATGGCACAGGACAACACAGCAGAATAAGTAACATGGATTGGAGAAATGAAAACAGGTGACTATGGAGCAAGCATGGATTAATTCTTAAGTAATTCATAGTTGCTGCTGTAGTACTACTCACAGCCACTGGTGTGCAAGGGTGTCATTTCCTAAGCACCACCAATACCAGCCTATGTGCAACGGGTGAATGACCATAAGTTCACTACAGAGCACTGATAACAGCACAGAGAACATAATTTACTCCTCTGTGTGCTTTCCCAGCCACCCACCCCACAGACCTCGGAGAACCCAGTGGTCACTGTGTACAGTGGGTGTTCAAGCAGAGGTGTAACTATGTAACCCCGTCAGTATGTGCCTTCACACCCATCCGCCATGTGGATCTCTGATCACCAAGCGGTCACTGTCCCAATGTAACGGGGTTTTGTTGCCACGAAGCTCAGCTGTAGCATTGAACAGCAGCAGAGTTTCTTTCAGCATCAGCTAGTACGGCAATAGCAGAAAGCCAGTAGACAGTGTGATGACAGGAGAGCTGTTTGCATGCTGTGAAGGGGAGCAGTAGACAGAAGAGGGGTGGAGTTCTGACACAGAGGTATGGTACCCATTTGCATGCGTCTCCAGTGAGCGGTTTGTGTGGAAAAATGCAAAATGTAAGACAGACATGAAGAACAGGGGGAAAACTCACTGTCAGGCATTACATGTTGATTCCTCCATAGTCCGTGAAGCCTACGCTGTGTTTTGGGACTGCACCTAATATATGCGTAAGCCATGTCCCACAATTCATACTGACCCCTTTCTCTCTTGCTAATGGCGAAAAAGGAAGCTTTGCAAAGGTGCTACAGATGTAAGTAAAGAAAAAAAGTACACTATTTCAGAGTTATAATGGGAAAGCAATATATTAAGCACCTGTTGGATATTAGTGAAAAACTCACAATGTTAAATGTGTAAAAATGTTGAAAACTCTCTTGTCAGTAAAAGTTCACAATGCACATATTGAAATCAAACATATGACTCTGTATTTTATTTCTTAATTTACAAAGGTACTTTTTAAAATAACATAACACTTATTACTATGCTTGCCATGTTACAAGCGCATTAAGCCACTCCAGAGCATGGCTCTACTGTGGAACTAATCCATGCCTGGGTGTTTGGAGGCACTCGGCCTGCAGCCTTGTACCCCCCCACCGGCATGGATTAATTCCATGGTAGAACCATGCTCTGTCATGGCTTAATGCTTAATTAGAACAAAGAGATCTAGCAGGAAGTTTATTTTTGAGATCCTCAAAACCACTGACTCAGCTGGTTTCAACTACAGAAGAGAATTAGGAAAAACACACACATACGCGCGCGCGCACACACACACACACACACAAACTGCATTGTAACAAGTATCCATTTAAAACATCTACTTGCGACTGCCAACTTGAATGCAATTGTTTTAATCCATACTTGTTCAGTGACCTCAAGGATACACCACTGCTTGACTTTTACCTTTGGGCTACTGCTGAAGATTCTATGATTATCTAGTCTACCTGGCCAGAAAAAAATTTACTAATGTCATTTATTCATGCTTGTGTACTAGCAGCCAAGCTTTAGGGGGTGGGAATAGTGATGAGTGAAATCTCTAGTACTCTTGCAAATTTGTGAAAAATCACCACTTTCACCGTCACACAATTTTCGTGAAATTGCACTAAATCCAGAGTAATTTTGCTTCATTTTTTTTCTGAAATTGCATATTTTTCCCCAAACTGCATATTTTTAAAATGTGCTTTCTTAAAAATGCACAATTTCAGCAAATTCTTAAAAATGCACAATTTCAGCAAATAGCACTGTTTTTCTCCAAATTTTAATTTTTTTTTTTAAATGGTAATTCCCTGAGCTTGAGGTGTGGGTATCCCTATACAAAACACAGCTGTTAGGTCTCTCTGAGATCTGGTTAAAACCCTACCACCCTGACTCCTCATTTCAACTACAGTTACTAACACCTATGCCTGGACAGACCAGGAAGAAAGAGGGGTGGGGGCTTGGCACTGTATGTGTAAGAGCACATCACTGCCACTACCATCAGCTGCTCAACCCCTACCTCCCTGAGTGAGTGGCTCCTCACTGAGATAACCATAGGTACATCCAAGAAACTCAACCTAGGTTGCTGTTATAACCCCCCACGGGAAGCGTCCCAGGCCTATTGAACTTCTTAGATGGCATAGGTTGCACAGTACCCTCAAGAGGTACAATAGTGTAAGCTGGCCCACTGGCATTGGAGGTTGAGGTACTGGTTGCTACACCTTGTGCCATGCTGGTGACCTGGGTTCAGGAATGTGCCTGGGCCACCGGGTGTCAGCAGTTGGAAGAGAGGATCGAGCATCCAGAGGACTGCTCTCCTCTCTCAGGGGGAGGGAGGCTAGTCGTCCCGCTCATTGACTGACCTCTGGCAGTTGTTGGAGGGCAGTATGGGCTGGGAGGCTTGATCCGACGTCTTACGTCAGAGGGGAGGGGGGATGGGCACAAAATGCAGGAAACTGAGCCTGGCAGGCTTGATGATGGTCCGCCGCTCACGGGTGCTATCCCTGGATTCTGGATTGGACCTCCAGGAGGAGGGAGAAGCCAGCAACCTCCTACTAGGCCTGCCGTGGGGGGCAATCTGCAGGGGAACTACTGGGGGCCACAAATACAGGAGCGGTGGGACCAGAGAGGGAGTCCCTTCATCAGGAAAGCCGAAGCTGCCTGCCAGGGCTCTGGAGGATAAAGAAATAATAGAAAAAAAAAAGATACAATAGTGCTTGGAGATTTCAATCCCAATTGGTTGGATGCCCCTGCAACAGACTATACTAATCTACTGAAAGAACATAACCTGGAGCAAGAAATTATCTCCTCCCCACCAGACACAATGCCCACTTGCTAAAACACTCCCTTATTGACTGGGTTGCCACAAACCGAGTAGGCTTGATCCTCCAGGCAGGCACAATGTCTGACTCTATCAGTGACCACACTCCAACCTACTCTATACTGTTCACCAAATCAAGCTGCCCCCCTCCCCCACAAACTCCTGTCTTCAGAAAGTGTAACTGCCAAGATCCCATACTGTCCTCAGAGATGTCAGGACAATAAATTGGTCTGCCCTCTGCCATTTCAGCAATATCTCTGATGTGGTCACTTTCTTTACCTCCACCTTCTCTTACCTGCAGGACATTAATTTCCCCCTTACAACCAGAAGGGCAAGAGTGGGCTGCACCCACCGGCTATCCAGAGAACTACTGGCACTAATGAAAGACAGGCATAGCAGATGGAAGGCATACAAAGCATCCCCCTCCCCCCAACTCAGGAATGCCTATAGACAACAGCACACCTGCAAACAGACTGCAAAATCGCTCAAATTCAAATATTACCTCGACCAACAAAGCAACAACCTTGGTAATCCACATAATTTCTGGGGCCTACATTGGGTCACTCCTAGACCCTGAGACCACAGACAAATAACTCAACTTACATCCCCCTCTGGTCTAATTTCTGACCCTACTGAGATTGCCAATGGTTTCAACGCAAAATTCACAGACTTCTATCTGAACAAACTCCCCCCCAGACTTATCCAGCCCAGAACCTCCAACCAAACAACCTACCCTCCTCCTTAACCACCACTCTGCCCCCATCCTTCCATTTCAGGACTATTGGGCAAAATGTCACTATCAAATTCCTGAAGTGTTTCCAGGCCAAAGGAAGCCCTGGCAGTGATGGACTATACCCCACACTCCTAAAACTTATCCCCCACAATTATTAAACCCATCACATTCATTTTCAACTTCACCCTTACTACATCAACTGTTCCCAACTCCTGGAAACATGCAAATGTGGTATCACTCTTCAAAGCTGATGACCCCTGTGACAGGGTGACCCCTGTCATAGTGGACACCCCTGGGATAAGTTGGAACCATGTCCCAAGCAGTTAATATGTTTTGTATAATGTCTAACATGCTGCTTGGCTGGCTGAAACAAAACTGTTTTGATATAAGAAAAACAAAAGCTTGTGTATGTTTTTTTTAAGATGTTAGCTGCCCTTCTAAGATATCTTGTACAGTAGACAGCATGTTCCTGCAGGAGAGTTGGAGAGTACAGAATGTTCTAACCTCATGTCTGACCTTTCCCAATGGTGTAAACAAACCTGCAGGTGCTATCTGAACTATTCTTTATGGAGCAACAGTGGCCCCTAGTGGCTAATTTTATGTTACCTGATGAATGGAATTGTCCTACTTCCCAGAGAGACTATAAAAGCTGAAACTCAGTTCTGAAATGGGTTAGTTCTTGTTTTTAGACTGAGACTGAGGAAGGTGAAATACCTCCTGGTAGTGTGTGCTATCACACTATTAGGCTGAAGAAAGAGCCTTGGACACTGCTGAAGCAAAGCACTTGTCATCTGATTTATTTTGTCTAACCAATTTTTCTTATTTTCTGTAATTTTTACTTGATGAAAATAAAATGATAAACACAACCATGTGTTTTTTATGCACCTGACTTGTGGTCTGCCTGAAATTGTGTTATCCTAAACCTACACTCAGTGATAATCCCCTCTCCCCTGACAACTATAGGCCCATATCCCTCCTCCCCCACCTAAGTAAACTGTTTGAAAAAATTGTACACTTCTAGCTATCAGAGCATCTAGAAAAATACAACCTCCTATGTCCCCTCCAGCATGGCTTCTGCAAGCACCACTGTACCTCATCTGCGTTGGCCATCTTTTCAGATTATGTTCTAAGAAACATGGACCAGGGCAAAGCCACAGGTGCTGTCTTCATAGATCTGTCAAAGGCGTTTGACCTTGTTGACCACCATCTCCTCCACTCCACCCTGCTTCTTTTTGGCTGCTCTGCTGCAACTGCTGCTTTGCTCTGCAGCTATCTCTCTAACAGGTCTCAGTCTGTTATCAGTGATAATGCATCCTCAGCTGCCCTTCCTGTACACACTGGAGTCCCCCAGAGTTCCATACTTGGATCTCTGCTTTCTTCCATGTTCATTAATGCACTCCTCAGGGATAGCCCCAGCTGTAAAGCTCTTCTCTATCAGATGATCTGGTCCTCTACCATAGCGACAAATCAATTGAATGTATCTCCTCCACCCTCACACAAAACTACAGCTCTGCCTAACAATGGTTCCTCTCAAACAGGTTCCTAGTCATTGAAAAAAAAAAGACTAAATCTATGCTCTTTGGCGCTAAATCTTTCCTCACCAAAGCTGCCAAAACTAACTACTCCCTCCTTGTACTCACCCCCAGCAGGCCGTCCCCTTGAAAATGTCCTATACTTCAACTACTTAGGTGTTACCCTTGACCCCTTCCTTTCTTTCTCTGAACATGTCAACAACACTGTGTGAAGAATCTATCAGAAGTTAGGTGCTGCATACTGACTCAAATTTTTTCTGTCTGCCGGAGCGTGCCTTGCCATCACTTGCAGTAACCTACTGCCTCCTCCTTGACTACTACTCCCTTGTATCCTCTACCTTGCACTCACAGCTAAACACAACATACAACTCTATCTATCGATGCACCCTTTAAGATCCCCACCGTAGCCATCACTGCACACTCTACCAGTCCCTAGGGTGGCTCCCTCTACAAGTCACTTCGACTATGCAGTGGGCTACCTGGTGGACAACTCACTTAGAAACCAACACCTGTCCCCCTACTCATCCCTCCTGACAGATAGAGTGGCTTCAAGGACTCTAAGGGCATCCTCAGCCCCCCCCATTAGAACTACTCCGTGTCTCCACTGCCATGGGAATTCAAGCTTTCTCCATCTCAGCACCCTCCCTATGGAACAAGCTCCCACCTTTCATCCACTCATCCTCCACCCACCTGGCTTTTAAACAGAATCTGAAAGCTTGGCTCCTGACTGCTGCTAACTGTCAGTGCACCTAACAATAACTCTAGGGTCTACATATTGCCCATGCTCTATAATGTGTAGGCATCTCTTATTGCCTCTACCTTTCCAGCCCTCCTTTCTCACCTCTGTCTTCCTCTTGCCCAAACCCTCCCCCACACCATGAAACCCTCGAAACTGCCCCAGTCCTATTTGATCATTTATTGATCCCTAAGAAACAATGAAAATGTTGTTTTTCTGAAGCTTCACAGCTATTGTTGTTGGCACCTATATGGAAATAGATCATGATATCATATGTTGTTATTGAATGTAATTTTCACTATTTGTTTTTGTCACATTTTCCTTAGCCTATCTCTACTGTTATTGTATAATCCAGCTTATCTACTGTACATTCCTTTTTTTTTCTACACCACCTCATGTTGGGGTGTGTATTACTGTGCCCTGTATGTACTGTTGTTCTGTGTTGTTGCCACATTTTGACCCGGGTCATGCCTGAAAATGGTCTTTTGGATCAGTGCACCTACCCAATTACCAAAAACATAAATAAATAAACATGTGCCATTTCAGCAAATAATGCTACAGGCCCAGAATAAACATTCAAAAGTGTGCATTTTTATAAACATTAATCAGTAAAATTGCATAATTTCACTCATAGTACTGTGTAATGTGCAGAAGTCAAGAAAATGTGCAAAATTATGTGAAAATGGCACAATTTTGCGAAAACTGCATGAAACAAATTTTCACAATTTCAACTAGCACTAGGTGGGAAGTAGAGATGCAGCGAATTTAAATTCCGCTGGCGAAGTGGTCAATGCAAAGTACTCACTCCGCCTTGTCAGTACCACTTCATGTTAAGGCGGAATGACAAGAAGTGAGGTAAAGTTGTTGTTTTCAATGGACTTCACCATGCTCTTTAGCCAGTGCCACCATAGCCAGGCAGGAAAAGGAAGGAAGTGAGTCATACAAGCAGACACTTTCACTTTCTCCCGTGCAGATGGAGACAGAGAGAGGGGAGTGTGTTGTTTTGTCACTGCTGAGACTTGGAGATCAGAGCGAGGAGAAGATTTAAACTTTGATTTAGACCCAACAGCTTTTTTATGAGCTACATTTTTTTGTCTTTTCTGTACTCTTTTTGACTTAATGTATTCTTTCTGTAAATTTATTTTTCTTACCCTACTAAGTAGTTAGTTGTTTGTGTCTGTGTGACTGTGCGAGTGTTGTGTGACAGTGTGAGTAGTCATTGCTCAGACTAAGGGAGTGCTGTAGGTGTCAGCATGGCTCAGTTGGTAGCACATCTGCCTCTGGACCAGAAGGTCGTGGGTTCTCGTCCCACACTGGGATTGGACTTGCACCTAAAAATTGCTGTCATCTGAGTGCAGTATTGGGGGGTGCTGTACTGCTGGGGTGTGCCGTCCTTCGGATGAGATGTTAAACCGAGGTCCCTTCTGCCCGTCCAGGTGGAAGTAAAAGAAACCAGAGCACTCTTCACAAAGAGTAGAGAACATTCCCAGTGTTCTGGCCAACATTCCCCTTATCATAAACTGGTTCATGCAATTATCCAGGCTGTGTGTGGGTGATTTTATGCGATATGGCCACCATCACACATTCAGTCACTTCACTACCAGTCTAGCATTGCTTGTAAAGTGCTTTGGGATACACTGTGTATGAAAACTGCTATATAAATGCTTATTCCTTTTCTTCTTCTTCTTCAGTAGGAGAGATGAATCAGGGTGAGGGTCTGAGGGAATGTCTGAGGTGGGGGCAGCTCTGGGAGAGCATGGTACTGGTAGGTGTTGTATTGTGCACATGCATAGTGAGCATGACCCTCGGTTCCTGTTGGACCGATTGAAAATTCAGAGTGTCCCCCCCTTCCTGGAAGCAGGATTAGCACCGCTTCCTGACTCTGAGGCAGTTGAACCACCACCACCACCATGTCCAGTACCAGCTCCAGCAAGAGGTCCTCTGGAGCAGGATGTGCCTGTGCCCCTGGGCCCAGGTATGCATCCCAATCCTGCTGAGCACCATGACCAGCCAGCTGCCAGTACATTTGGCCCTCCCCTGCCTGTGCCTGGTCCTCCCTGCACTTCCGTTGTTTGGCAGGTTTTTGACTGTGTCGGGGGGACAGCAGCATGGTCAGGTGCCACCTATGTAAGGTGGAGGTGCACCGTGGCCACTGGGGGACTCACCTGGGGACTCAGGGCCAGTGCACCCATATGCTTAATCACCACCAGTTGGAGTGCCAGGCTGCCACAGAATGGGCCATGAGTGCACCTGCTGACCCTTCTGTGGCGGAGGGTGCAACTGTGCATGGCAGTGGCCCTAAGAAGAGGAGGGCAAGAGTAGCAACTGTTGCTCCACCAGCCATCACCACCAGCAGGTCAGCCTGTAGAATGTGTGGACCCCAGAGAACTGCATG
Organism: Neoceratodus forsteri; assembly: GCA_016271365.2. Lineage (NCBI taxonomy): Eukaryota > Metazoa > Chordata > Ceratodontiformes > Ceratodontidae > Neoceratodus > Neoceratodus forsteri. The sequence goes on along the minus strand of JADMNL010000022.1, from coordinate 628,340,365 downwards.
TAACTCAGGCTGACTTGGCAGTTCTCTGGAGTGCTGTCAAGGAGAACAATGAGAGGGTGACTGCTGTCGAGCAACAGTTGGATTGAATAGAGGGACATCAGTTGCAAATTATGTCCATGCTGGAACTGCTGCTGGATCACCATGGGATCCCACATTAGTTTTTTTTCCTCTCACCATGTGCCCCCCACACCTTCCTTGCTGTGTTATAAAATGTATTCATCCACCATCCCCAACCCTTGTATTTAATTATGTCCTTTTTTTGTTGTCTTCCATATGCGTGACACTTTGTATTCTGAGCAGTGCAAGTATACTGTGCTAAACTGCATGTGTGCAGTCAGTCTTCTTTCCAGTCTTTGTATCTACTACACACACCGTCCAACTCCCTTAAAACATTTATTAATGAGTACAATGGTGGGGTGGTGAAGCATAGAGAGATACTATAAAACAGGCTTACAATACATCCAAGTAACTAGTAAAAAAAATGAATGTTGTGATTCATGACGTGATCGTAAATCGCCATTTGTGACTGCATTTGTGACTGTGATGATGAAGAAACGTGAATGCCTATGGCTGTACTTCCCTGGGCCCTGATGAGGTGTTGCACAAAACTCCCGGACTTAAAAACACTCATTAATGAGTACAATGGTGGGGTGGTGAAGCATGGAGAGATAGTACAGAACAGGCTTGCAATACATCCAAGTAACTAGTAAAAAAAATGAATGCTGTGATTCATGGCGTGATTGTAAATCATGATTTGTGACTGCATTTGTGACCGTGATGATGAAGAATGTGATTTATATCATGAGTGACCCATGAACATGATGATGGTCCTGACTTAAAAACACATATTAATGAGTACAATGTTCATGCAGAATTATGCACCACACCAGTCCAATACTCTGAAGGGAAGCCAAAGAAACAACTGTGACTTAAGTTACAGATGGAGATTGGGCCCTAAAGAAATGCAAATGCACAGACAGATTAAGATTGCGCTGCACACTGAAGAGATGCAGACGCAAAGGCACAACACCTAACCAGTGCTCACCATCAGAAATTAAAATCTGGAAAAGAATACCTTTGCCGGTTGGGGCGAGCCGTGGGTGGGGGGTAGTGTACTGCACTGCTGCAGTAACTGTCACAAGTACTAGTACCAGTACCAGTAAAGATACCATAAAGAAGTACAAAAATCACACAGCTGCAGTTGATAGCAAGTCCACATTGCTGAAATTACTATATGGCACAATAAAAGGTGTCTGATTTGATGACATGCGTCACACACATATTCACACACACACACACACACTAAGAAATGCGTAGCAAATTTAAAACTTCGGTAATATAACCACGTATTTTAAACAAACTAAAAGTATGTACTGCTACTTCACAACAGTCAGCAAAAAAATGGCAAGAATGATTGAAATTATTACTGTGTCTACATTAACACAGTTATTATACAAGAAAAATATCACCAAAACAGAAAGAACTGTCTTTTTCTCCAAGTTAATCTACCTACACCACAGATACATCCCTCCCCAAAGCACACTTTCACTGCCTCTTACTACACAGACCCAGTGTTGTACATTAACATTCAAAATCCACATGCAAACAATAAACGCTCGATGATATGAGCACAGGAGGGTTTCCTACAATCGATGAACTAAGTTTGAGCAAAAAAAAGGCTTTTTGAACAGCTTTTACAAGGTTTGAATCACGGAGATCTCTCACAGCAGACTGTCTCCTACAGCTTCCTACACACACTACCCTGAACTGAGGCTGTACAGAACAATATAGAGCCCATGTGACCTGAAATCCCATGAATCACTGCAAAAATTTGCCTTCAGAGCTTAAAAACAAGGCAAAGTAAGGTGAAGTATGATTTCAATGTACTTCGCCTTAAGATTTGGTGGAGAAATGTTTTGGGAAGGCGGAGTAATGTGAAGTCATTGTTTTCAATGGACTTCGAGTTACCCATCATAACTTGAAGTACTCCGCTTCGCGTCATGGGACACTCAGCGAATCCGCTTTCGCATTGCGATTAACTTCGCAGAGCAAATTGAGGCCACTTCACCCATCTCTAGTGGGAAGAAACAGTTGGGGACAGAGTACAAAGGACAGGAAACATGTACAATAACTGACATGAATCCAAACAGATGACATCACATCAGCACCCGATAATTCCTAAAAGACACTTTATGTCCCTGAATGTGAGTGTAAAAACTAATATACATGTGATGGGAGGAATGTAATAACTGAAATATTACGTGACTAGAATATTTATTTTTGGATTATCTTATTTCGTAACACTGCCTGTAAAGAGCAACTTGAATGCACAGGGAGGAATCAACAATCTGCACGTGATCAGAAAAGACCAAGTCTATGACTCAGTTACTTTACAGTGTCAGCAACTGACATGGTCAGATATTTCAAGATAGCTGGTGATTTTCCTAAAGAGAGGGTCTCTCTAGAGGCCCTACAGTGGTACTGTAGGCAAATGGAATTTCACTAGGGATATCACAGAAATTTCAGGAACTATATGGTCATGTCAATTGCTACCACTATATTAGCATAATCTCTGTGGCTCCTCAGACAACTGATGCAAAACCTGGTGACAAACACTCAGGGCACATCTAAAAATAAATAAAATAAAAAAAATTGAATTTTAACAAGGACTCATTTTTTTCTCGGTCACTTAATAAGCATAACAATTTTGTTCTAAAACTTTCAAGTAAATTGGGTAGGCATTAAAGAGCCACTACTGATGCCTTTTGGAAAACTTTGTAAAACATAATATTTAGACACAGTTCAGCTTGTATTTCATATGTCTTCTATAGATTTATCCTCTACATTGTTTATTATGGAAGACATTCCTAAAAAATAGCTTACTCCCTACTTGAAATTATAATGCTCTGTTATGACATCACAGTACGTATGTTGACAAGGGGATAACTGTGATGTCACAAGCAGAGTATTATGACACCAGGGTAGGAAGAAGCAATAGGAGCTGATGAACCCTCAAGAAACAACTGTCCTGTTTTCATGCATGTGAGCACAGTAATAAATAATGGGAATAAGAAATACAGAGCTTGTGAGAAATATCAGCTGCTTTGTATGCAAATATTATGTTTTTCAAAGTTATTCTTCAGGTGTTGATGGCTCTTTAACCAATGCTTGTAATTCCTAGGATTACCTCCTGTTTCAAGAACATCTTCATGGCTGATTTCATGTAACTAATGTTCTCATCAACATTGTTTTCCTGTTCCTGTGAAAGACTATTTCCTTTCTCTTCTTTTTTGCAAAGGACTGAAAAATATAAATAAGTCGATGAATTATAAACAAGTAATCAATGTATAGCTGCAAACGCATCAAGTCATCAGATTATTGGTACCCATCTTACATGAAGAACAATGCATAAAAAAAATAATTTTGAACAAAACTAGTTTCTTTGCGAGAAATAAACTGGTGAGTGAGTTACCTAATGGATATTAAGCTGTAATAATATCTGGACCTTATAATATTCACCCACTGGTAAATGTAGCGTTAAAAGGGATTTTGTCTTTTTTTTATATATATATATATATTTTACATTTTTATTGAGTTGCAAGGTTATATACAGTATGTGGGCAAAACCCAGGAGTTCTGTTTAAAATGGGAGGGGGGAGAGGCACTTACAGTAACCAAGCAAGAACGCGACCTCAGGGGTCATCATATCTGATGATCTCAAGGTCACTGTGTCAGTGTGACAAGGCAGTGGGAAAGGCTAGTAGGATGATGGAGTGCTTTGGAAGGGGGATTTCTAGCAGAAGGAGGGAGATGGTGCCACCATCATATTGCTCACTAGTGAGGCTTGCATTGCATTGCATTGCTCACTGGTGAGGCCCCACCTGGAATACTGTGTCTAATTGGCTGGCAGTACAGCCTAGAGGTTAGAGTAATGAGCTGTCAACAAGCTTGGTACATCCAGCAGACCAGACCTTTGTTTGATTCTTGCAACCTCCACTTGCATACTGTGTGACTCTGAGCAAGTCACTTAACCACCCAGTGCTCTCAGGTCATCCCTGAAAACAGGCACTTGCGCCTAGTGGGCCTTATCTGGTTACCAATGACTAAAATAAAAAACAAAACAACATAAACAATTCTAGAGGCTGTACCACTGCAAGGACATTGACAGGGTGGAGGCAGTACAGAAGAGAGCAACCACATGCACCCCCTGGTAGAGAGGAGAGGAGAGGAGAGAGAGAGGAGGAGAGGGAGAGGAGAGGAGGAGAGGAGAGGAGACCTACAAGTACTTCACAAGGGGTAAAAGGTTCAGGAAGGGTGTCTCTTTCAGATAAAAGAAGTAACTATATCTTTGGAAGATAGGGAGGTGTATCAAGGGAAACAGAAGGAAGCAGGGAAAGCACTAAGGCATACAAAGGAGCAAACTGAAGGGAGAATAACCCTGAAGGTAATGAAAGGGACAAGACATATCTTAGGTATGTAAGTGAAAAGTGGAAGACCAGAGATGGGAGTGTTGTTAAAATGGAAAGGAGGGCCCGGTGGCACAGAGGGCTCAGGCATTTCCCACCTTACCTCATTCCACGCCGGTGACCTGGGTTCGAGAATAATCTCAAGTCATGGGGGTGCCAGCTGGGGGGTTTGGAGAAGAATCGAGCTGCCTAACACAGGCTCTCCTCCCCGGGCTGGATGATGCCCCTCCTATAGTCCTGCCACCACCGGGTGGAGGTCCGGTGGTGGCGCAGGTGGAGAGGGGACCAACTAGTAGTGCAGGGCATCCTGGGTGTGGGTGTGTGTGTGTGCCTCCATACGCACGCGTCCATGCCAAGGACATGCAGGTGGGTGGGCATCAAAGGGGAAAAACTACATAAATGAAGAATTTAAAAAAAAAAAGGAAAGGGGGGACTGTGCAGAAGGGGACCAGGAAAAGGCAGACATCCTGAGCATATACTTTTATTCAGTGTGCACAAAGGAAGAGGAAGGTTAGAGGCCACAAGATAGTAAAAGAAGTCTTGTGGTGGTGGGGGGGAGGAGGTAGAGACAAGTCCTCTTTTTTGGAGGAGAGAGATCTGAAAGGACTCCCTAATCTGAAGGTGGATAAAGCAATGTGGCTAGATGGGGTACATCCAAGGGTATTGAGGGGATCTCCAGGAGGTACTGACAGCACCTCTGGCAGTCTTATATAACAGCTTATTGGAAACAGCAGTGGTTCAGGAGGACTAGAAGAGGGCAGATGTAGTCCCACTTCACAAAAGTGGTAGCAGGGAGAAGGCTGGCAATTATAGACTAGTCAGCCTGACACATCGGTGGTAGGAATGTTAATGGAATCACTGCTGAAGGAAGGGATTGTGGAATATCTTGAATCCAGTGGATTACAAGTTCCAAGGCAAAATGAGATCACAGGTGGGGGCATCATGTCAAACAAATATGAAAGAATTCTTTGAATGGGTGACAAAGGAATTGGATCAGGGTGGAGCAGTGGATGTGGTCTTCCTAAGTTTCAGTAAGGCTTTTGGCACCGTTTCATATAGGACACTAGTAAGCAAGCTGGGTAACTTATGAGTGGGTCCAAAGATGGTAACCAGGATAAGAAATCGGTTAGAGGTTAGGTGACAGAGGGAGGTGGTAAATCAAGTTCACTCCAAGGAGGGGTGTGACCAGTGGGGTGCTTCAGGGATCAGTGCTTGGACCAGTCCAGTCTTTTTAAGTGACATTGTACAGGTCCAGGAGGTGGATACTATGGGTGTGTGTGTACAAAGGATGAACAAAAACATGAGAACACTAGAGGAGTTGCCAAGGGTATGGTAGCTTGGTTTCAATGTTAAAACATGCAAAATAATGCATGTAGGGCACAGAAACCCAAGGGCAGAGTCTAAAATAGATGGCATGGTACTGATGACTACCAAGCAAGAAAGAGATCTGGGGTAATCATATCTGAAGACCTAAAGGTGGCCAGGCAGTGTGACAAGGCAGTCGGGAGGGCTAGTGGGGTGGTGGGGTGCATAGGGAGTAGTATCACCAGCAGAAAGGGAGAGGTGTTGTTGCCTCTGTATAGGTCTCTGGTAAGACCCTCCCCCCCATAGTACTGTATCAAGTTCTTGACAGCTCACCCCTGGAAGGTCATAGACAGAGTGGAGGTTATCCAGAGGAGGGCAACAAAAATAAAGCAGGGTCTGCATCAAAAGCCTTATGAGGAGAGACTAAAGAACCTCAATATGTACACCTTGGAAGAGAGGAGGGAAGGGAGGATAGATAGATTTTTAAATATCTCACAGCAGTAAAGTTTGTACAGGAGGAAAGTATTTTTCAGAAAAAAAGGTGCTCAAGAGCAAGGGGACATGATATGAACAAAACAGATGCCAGGAAGTATTTCACAGAAAGAACGGTGGATTCCAACAGAAGTGGTGAGGGCAAAAACAGTGGTGGGGTTCAAGAGTGCATGGAATAGGCACAAGGGAATCATAGTGGAAAGGTAGGAGTGAGGGAGAAAGACCTGAAGAGCAAGTAGTCTGCAGTGATAATGTAGGTAGGCAAAATGGGCAACAGTCTGGGTTAGCCAAGCTATCCTTATCTGCCATCAAATTCCGCTTCTATGTTTCTGTCCTTCTGCAATTGGGTCAGTAGCTTTTACAAGTGGTGATATTAGAAGACCATCTTTTTGCCTACCGTAGGTATGTCGAAGTCAGGCAGGTTAAGGATATCAGGAATCTCTTACAGCTGGAAAGATGCCAAAAGTGGGAGGTTTGAGCTACTCAATCCCTTACTAGTACATTGGCCGCCTTTTCATCTGGTTTAGTAACCCTGGCACCAGCAACTTCTCAGGCTGCCAGTGCTGTATGTCTGCTGGAGTTAGTATCCGTAATGCTGCCAGCAGTTCTTTCTCTGCTTTCAGTCATTCCACAGGAGGGCAGTATGCCTGATTTGGCTTTTGGGCATTCAAAAGGGAAAGGTTTTGCAACTTCACCAACAAACATCCACTGGACAGCCTCTCCCTTCCCCAGACCCACTCTTTCCCTACAAGGTCCAAACACGGATGTAACCCATTGTCTTCTCTGAGGACCTACTATATCCATCAGTGTAACTCACAATTTTGCAACTTTATGTAACCTAAGTAACATACAAACTACTATATTATGTAACCTGTGTATCTATGTTAAATGTTCCTTTTACTGCAACTGTAATGTTATCCTCTGTTTTAATCTGCACTGTAATAACTGTCTTGATGTCTTCCCCCGCGTGACGAGGTGCCTTTGTAAATGATTCTCTGACTCAAAGGTTGTAAACCCGATTTGTAATGAATAAATGAATAAATAAATGAACAAACACTGAACCAGCACTGGTTTGTCAGCAGAAACTACTGAAGTTCCTGTGTCTGCTCCAGCCGCAGTCGTTGATAGTGTGGAGCCAGTGGCAACAGCACCAGTGCTTGCATTAAATACCGACTCCCAGATGGGAAAAATAACCCACTGTTAAACACCCGCATGGACATTACTGAAAATTCAGCACAAGTTCAGTCAGTTCAATTTATGCCTAAACAATTAACTGAAACTAATGCCTCTACTGAAACCTCTGTGGGCGTAAGGCTCACAGAAATGAGTTGGACAAAAAAGTGAAATGCTTTAAAATACTGCTGAGGTGGACACCCCACTGGCCTGGATCAAAGACACCAGATAGGACCTGCAAAATATACAGCAGGGTATGCTTACTGGATCTGAAACACTGAGCATTACTATCAATACTCTTGTCTTAGCAGTAGGCAATCTGAATGAAAAAATTGAGTCATTAATGACAGAGTTAGCTTGGTGTTGGATATTTTACCCCCTCCCCCCATTACAGATAATGTCTCAGATCACACTCGTCAACTGAAATACCCCTTGAATAAATTACAGGAGCAAAAGGATTGATCAAAGATAGGACATTTAAAACTCATTCATGTCCCTAAAGTTATTGAAGGAGCAGGAGACTGGATTCACTTTTTTGAGAAAAAAAATAATTTTAGTGGGTCATAGAAACCCCAATGAGACAATTACACTTGACAGAGCCTACTGAGGATGACCAGATCAAAAACTGTTTCCTCAAGTTTCTAGACAGGCCTACCTATCATCTGCACACACATAAATTCCAACAGAAAAAAAAACATTTTCAGGAAAGCCAGAATGGAATGTGTATTGAAATACTGTATGAGAAGACAAAATGTCATGCATACCTTGACTTCAGTTGAGCAACCATGCAACAAAGGAAATCTTTTGACCAAGGAAAAGCTGCACCCAAATGGGCATTAAATATTCACTTTTACCCCCTGTATAGATAAGGTTCTGTCTAAATTAGAGGAGTCATTGTTTTAAAAACGTAGCTGATGCTATAAATTCTCTCGATGAAACCCTGATCCCTCCAACAGTTGCTTGATCAGTGGCTTTTTTGAAAGGCCTGGATAATAACCAAATGGCTTTGTCATCTAGATACTCAGCCCTGCAACTGACAGGCTCAAGCAAGGAAGAAGACTCTGAAGGACCATCAAACCTGAATATCCAACCTACTACAGTACACAACAGTTCCAATGTTGCATAACCAGAGAACTACAGTAGCTGGCTAGTAGGGGTGGGCGGATTGCTAAAATTTGCCAGATATCGGATCCGGATAATCACAAGGCACTATCCGACTGGATCGGGTATTTATCAGATCGGATAACATAGGAGGCACAAGTGTATAGTAAGCCTCGCTAGCCATGACTAAAGGTTAAATAAAAAAATGTAAAAGTAATGTGACTCAAACCAGGAATTAAAAAGCAGTCAGTCCTTTCAGATCACAGCTCGCTCCCAATGCTGTCTGTTACTGGGATCAGGCTTTTTACATGTCTCAGCTTTATATAATTCAGTCCAGCATTTAGGACTTAATTTTTACAGCCCCCAGATCCCATAGTTGCCTCTCTGCCCTGGCTCCTGGTGGGAGAGTTGATTCTGGAGGAGACTTCCCCTGCCTGTTGCGTCCTCCGATTCAGTATCCCTCTAGGTGCAGGAGAACAGAAGTGGGGCAGGAGAACAGAAGCGGACTATGTCAGAACTGCTGCAGTGGCTTTACATTGAGCGCCATAGAGCATGAACATTCCCGATGCAAGCTGAGCGGCCGTGCACTCCACTGCTTCACCTAATAGGCAGTTTAACTTTTGTATACCATGCTCCTCCAGTCCCCCCACCAGAGGATTACACCCGATGGCTGGAAGGAGCATCAGGCAGACACTTGGGACCGGCACTGGCAGTGGAAATGGCCAGGAGGGCAACTAAGGTAAGCCCCACCAACAGTATAGTTTAAATAAAATTGAAATGGAGTAAAAAGAAGGTGTGAATTACTGGGGATCAATCCGATTCACAGGTGCTTAATGTGAAAGCACTAATCCAATTGCTACACAGAAAGATATCTGATCAGATCGGATACATCTAAAACGGTCAATACCCGACCGGATTGTTTTATCGGATCAGATATCCGCCCATCCCTACTAGCTACTGTACTTTTACTACAAACCGAAAGATGGCTGTGGCCCAGTAAGAATTAATGTCTGCTGTGGATAGGGAAGAACTATTAATTCTGAATATCGATTTTGAAGTCTACTTGCTGAAGTCTGGTTGGAAATAATGAATTTGGTCAACACAAACAGCCCAATTCGACTTACAGTGGTGTCAGCCAGGATGCAATGCAGTGCCTTGCAGTACATTGTGAAATGCTGTAATATGCTGCAGGGAAGAGTGTAATTTAATGTCAATTAAGCCCTTTTGTCATACTGTATTTTGTGGCATGTTATTTATTGAAATGTACTGCATAGCTTCCTGGTTTGCTCTGCTGTAACTGAAGTAACTGATACATTGGAGATAACAAATTCAGCTAAATAACATAATCAAACTCTTCTTGCCCAACTGAAGTGGCTCTAATTGGATAAACCACAACAGTCTACTATGTTGTATTTTAAATTTCCAGATCATGAAAAAATGAAAGACTATAAGATGGCTATATGTATTTCCCTGAGGAATGTGTCAGTCATAGTGTTATCTTTGTATTTGCCTTCTCCTTTCTTTCTGTATATGTGTTTTGGGTTTTGTGGAAAGAGGTGGAGTGGTGGTGGGGTGGTTAGGAGGGTATCATGTTCAAACAGTGATAGGAATACGACGAAGACCATTACAGCGACAAAATGAGCAGTTCACTGCAATGGTCCCTGGTGTTCCCAACACTGCTGTGTCTGAAGTTATCACCCTCTCCCCAAATCAACTCTGACTCAGAGTTAGTTATCTATTTTATTTATTTATTTAATTTATTTTATTTTAGCCTTTGGTAACCGGGTAAGGCCCACTAGGCACAAGTGCCTGTTTTCAGGGGCGACCTGGGAGCACTGGGCAGTTAAGTGACTTGCTCAGCGTTACACAGTATGCAAGTGGAAGTTGTGAGAATCAAATTCAGGTCTGGTCTGCTGGATGTATCAAGCTCATTCACACCTTGTTCCTCTAACCTCTAGGCTATACTGCCAGCCAGTACAGAGGGTATAATACAGAGGGTGTGGGGGCAGAGTCCCCTGTCTAAAATATTTCCTTTTCCTGGACGGCACAATGCTGACTGTTGGCATTGTGCCATCGCTGTAATGCCGTTCGACACAATTCATATCGCTGTGGCATGGTGGAACTGGTTAGGAGTAGGCTGAGATATTGTGTATTACAAAATGGCAAAATATGAGAAACTTAAGATAATGAGAACATTAATCACGCTAGCTGTGAAAAATTATACTTGTGTTGGTTTCAATGTCTATGTTAGATAAGATTAAAATGTTCACCCAGAATGGTAAAGATATAAAAGATTCAATGAAAATAAGAAAAAAAATATTTATTATATTTACAGAAAAATGATAAATAATTTGCTACTACAGGAGACACACTTCCCTGATAGGGAATTTGAATGGGTTATAAATAAGTGCAGAGAAGGTACTGCCTCCCTATTCAAGCAAAATTCTCAAGGGGCCACCATATCTATCAAACATCACAGTGTGATTAAGAAAGGTCATTCAGAGACTAATGATGCTGGCTGCAGTGTGATACAGGAACTGAAAACTCCTGGGCAAACATCCACATTAGCCAACTTATATGGGCCAAACAAGAATGACCCTAAATGTTTATGGACTTCTTCTTATGAACATATGAACATATAAATCTGCCAGCAGAAACAGGCCTTATGGTCTATCAAGTTAGTCTGCTCAAATGCGCAGCTAGCACCCTTATATTGCAGCTGCCCCCCCTCATCTTTACCCCACCTTGCACCCTGTCCCATGCCCTTTTAAAACTGCCCACCATCCTACAGGATACCACCTCCTTACGTAGAGCGTTCCATTTATCCAACACCCTCTTCTGTGAAAAAAATGCCTCCTCATCTCTCTCTGATATCTACCACCCTCCAACCTGAGACCACGCCCTCTTGTGTCCCTTCATCTCCTCAGCTTAATTATCCCTTCTGTGCCTATTTTGTTAATTCCCTTCAAATATTTGTAGGTCTCAATCATATGCGCCAGATCCCACCTCTCCTCCAAGGAGTACATGTTCAACTCAGTCAGCCTGTCCGCATAGGTTTTTGCCCTCCAGCCCCTGGATCATCATAGTTGCCCTGCTCTGCACTCCCTTCAGCAATCTGATATCCTTCTTCAGAAAGGGACACCAGACCTGCATGCATTACTCCAAATGTGGCATGACTAGTGACCTGTACAATGGCAGGATCACATCCCTATTTCTGGGTGAAATTCCTCTCACAATACACCCCAGCATCTTACTGGCCTTTGCTGCTGATTTCCTGAACTGAGCTGAGTTGTTCATGTTATCCATTATGATCACCCCTAGGTCCTTCTCCTCCATGGTGACCTCTATCTGAACCCCTCCCAACTGGTAGCCCCTCCCTGGGTTCCTTGCTCTGAAGTGCATAACCTTGCACTCCTTAGCATTGAAGCTCAATAGCCACTTTTCTGACCACTCCTCCAGTTTGTTTAGGTCCTCCTGTATCCTCTACCACCCCTCTATGTCATCCACCAGCACCCCAATCTTGATATCATCTGTGAACAGACTAATCTTGCTCCTAACACCATGTGAGATATCTGATATGAATAACCCAAACAACATCTGACCCAGCACTGTGCCCTGCGGCAGGGATCCCGCTTGTCACTGCCCTTGGGGATGAGAGTGCCCCCCACCACCACCGCCCATTGCTGCCTCCCCTTCAGCCAGTTCACTATCCAATTTACCATCTTTCTCCCTGCCCGCACATATTGCAACTTACCCCTCAGCCACTCATGAGGCACTGAATCAAAGGCCTTGATGAAGTCTAAATACAGTACATCCACTGCATGGCCTTTATCCAGTTCCCTCATTACCCACTTGTAGTACTCAATTAGGTTGGTCTGGCAGGATCTTTCAGAGATGAATCCATTTTCCTCCAAAAAGGTCACCCGCCTCTCTTTCAGGATTGCTTCCATAAGGTTTCCTACAATGCATGTGATGCTTACAGGTCTGTAACTGCCTGGTTCATCCTTTAGGCCACTCTTGTGGAGGAGCACCATGCGAGCCATCCTCCAATCCTGTGGTATGCAACATGTGTCCATGGAGGTATTAAACAGGTCCACCAGTGGCCCCACCAATACCTCTGCCAGTTCTTTCACCACCCCGGGGTGAATGCCATCTGGACCTGGTGCCTTATCCACCCTTAGTGACTTCAGACCCTCCAGCACCCTACCCACCGTAATTGCCCAATTCATCTCCCCTTCCCCCCCTTGCCCACCTTCCCCATCCCCTGAGGTAGCTGTCCACCCTTCTCCTTCAGGAACACAAAACAAGAACTCATTTACTGTTCTGCCTGTTCTGCCCCCTTCTCCAACCACCTCCTTCCTTCTTAATCCTCACTATCTGATCCCTGCAGCTCCTTCTTTCCCTTATGTATCTGAAAAAGTCTTTCTCCACTTCCCTGATGCCCTGTGCCAGCCTCAGCTCCCTGGAAGACTTGGCCACCCTGACCAATCTGGTTGCTTCCTTGGATGTCTTCACATACAGTTCCCTGTCTTTCCTCCTCCCAGATTTCTTGAACCTCCGGAAAGCTGCTTTTCTTGCCCTTACCCCTTTCAAAACCTACTTGTTTGGCTAGCTTGGCTTCTTAGCCCTACTCTTCTTGCTCAGTGTCTTGGTACATGACCCAGTAGCCTCAATCAACCCAAGTTCAATAATATCCCACTTCTGATTTGCATCCATATCAGGCCTAATTCCTTCCAGGTGCCTTCCCAGAATTTCTCCCATCTTGTTAAAGTCTGCCCACCTGAAGTCATCCAGCCTGATTCCTGTACCTACAGTCTCCCTGCCAATGCTGAGCGTGAACCACACCAATTGATGGTCACTCCCAGCTAGCGGGTCCTCCACCCTCAGCTCCATCACAGCCTCCCCGTTTCTGTTCTTCGAATTAGATCTGTTCCCTATGCCATATATTATAGGTGGCCACTTCAGCTTAACTTTAAACAGTGTACTAGCTAGATCAAAAACATTTACTGGTCATACACTGCCAGCTATAAAAACTATAAAACAAATTATGAATGACCTCAGTTTAATTGATCTGTGGTGGCACCTGTACTCCACTACAGTTCAATATTCCTGTTTCACAAGTGTCTACCAATCCTTCTCCCGAATTGATTACTTTCTTTAATCCACTGAATGTTTGTACTAAATTTCTCAGGTGGACTATCGTAGTATAATAATTTTATCCAATGCCCTTGCCTCTCTTACATTAAAAAGACACAAAGACAGTGGTATATGCACCAAATATTAATCAATGATAATAAATTTATTAACTTACTGAAAACAGAAATCCTGAATTTCTTTAATAGCAATTCAACTTCGGAAGAAGAACCAAACATTATATGGGAATGTTTCAAAGCCTGTGTAAAAGGCCTATCCATCTTGCTTTCAAACAAAAAGTTTAAAAACATTAACTCTGAACTAAATTTCCCAAAAAAAGACATCAGACACATAGAAATAAATCACTCTCTTCATTCAGAATTTACTTTGAACAACTTAACCAAACAAATTATAAATATAATGAACTAGTAACCGAGAAGGTTGAAAAACGGATCTTAACATCTAGAACAACATATTATAATTTGGGTGATAAACCTTGTTAATTATTGGCCCTTCAGTGTAAAATAGAACAAGCTAATAGGAACATGTATAAAATCAATGGAGAACAAGGTACCTTGCATAACAAAATAAATGAACAATTTTTCAAATACTATTCAAAGTTATATTCACCTGAAAGATTACATTTTTGGGCTATACATTTTTGGTTATACAGTTCAATCAAGTTAACATTGACTCCTTAACTCAGGAAGTGTTAGAATCAACACCGTATCACTACTGAGGAAGTCAAATTAGTGATAAAATCACTTGCTCCCTTCAAATCACTTGCCTCTGGGAAAGCTCCTGGACCAGATGGCATTCCCCTTGATTTATATGAAAAATGTATTTTAACTATAACCCCACATTTTTTTTGCTTGTTTGTTTAATCACCAGTTCATCACAGGTAAACTACCATATTAATTCTATAATGCTAATATCTGATATGTCGACTGTAGAGCAAAACCGCTAGCGCGAAGACCATCACAGCGATAGATTTTGATCTAAAACATCAGGTCACTGTGATGGTCTTTGCTGGCACCGGTGTTGCATCACCAAGTGTTTTGCCCCCTTCCCGAGACAACTCCAGCTCAGAGTTGTATATGTAGAAACCGGGGTGTGTGGGGTGCAGACCCCCTCGAAGAAAACACTCACACATTCCCGACAGTACAATGCCGACACTCGGCATTCTGTCTGTCACTGTCAAGGATGTTGATGTCAGGGATGTTGCTTAATATCCTACTATTTCTTCAAAAGGAAAAAACAAACTAACCCTGAGCGATGTTCATCTAATGGCCCAATTTTGCTGCTTAACAGAAACATTGCAATTTTTTCAAAGATCCTAGCTACAAGATTAGAACAAATTTTGCTCTACATGATACATGAGACTCAAACTGGATTCATTAAAGGGAGACAACTATCCAACATTATAAGGCAAGCCATTAATCTCCTCCAACCCAGACAAAATACAGATGTGATATTATTAATGATTATTAAGATGGATTACTTTTTAGGAAGGAAAGGGAAGGGAGAAGTGGAGGGGGGTTTCAATGTATATGAAGGAGGGGACTAAAGCAACAGAATCTCAAGGGTCACAAGAAGGATCAAAGATACTGTGGGTCACCCTGGAGGTGTGAAAAAGGACTGCCATTTGCATTGGAGAAATTTATTTATTTACTTTAGTCTTTGGTAACCGGGTAAGGCCCACTAGGCACAAGTGTCTGTTTTCAGGGGTGACCTGGGAGCACTGGGCGGTTAGGTGACTAGCTCAGAGTCACACAGTATGCAAGTGGAGGTTGTGAGAATCCAACCCAGGTTTGGTCTGCTGGATGTACCAAGCTCATTCACAGCTCTTTACTCTAACCTCTAGGCTATACTACAGGCCTTTGGCACAGGGAGAGGAATCAGATGAGGCTCCTGTAGAAACCATCCACAAAATGGTAGCCAAAGGGGAACTGCTACTAATGGGTGACTTTAACCCACCTGAGGTAGATTGGAGCACTCAGACTGTGATTACAACAAGGAGAAGGGACTTTCTTAACTGCCCTGAATGGGGCAAACGTCAGACACCTTGCAGGAGAATCAACCCGCGAAAAGGCTATACTGGATTAGGTCCTGACCAGTGGGGACAGGATCACAGATGTGGATGTGGGCAGTCCCCTTCATCCCAGCAACCACAGGACAGTGTGGTTTAAGACAACCACAGTGGAGGAGGCAAGCCATACAAGGATAAAGGTCCTAGATTTCAGAAAGGCTAACTTTAAGGAGATGGGTAGAAATTTCAAAAGAGCCCTAGCAGTGGAAGGTACAGGGGGAGATGTGGAAAAACTGTGGTCTAGACTCAAGAGAGTCATAACAGAAGTATCAGATCACTGCATCAAAATGCATATCAAGAGTAAAAGAAAGAAAAGGCCTCTGTGGTTCTTGAAGGTAGTGGCTGAGAAAGTAAGGGAAAATAAAAGAGCATTCAGAAGATAGAAGGAAACATAAAAGAATGAGGACAGAGAACAATATCTGGAGAAGCAGAGGGAATCTGGGAAAATAATCAGAAGGGCTAATGCACAGACAGAGGAAGGTATAACCTAGGCTATTAAGAAAGGTGACTAGACCGTCTTCAGATACTATAGTGAGAGGAAAAAGACCAGAAATGGGATCGTTAAGCTGAAGAAGGCAGGATGAGAAAGGGTGGAGGACAACCTAGAAAAGACTGAGATACTGAACAAGTACTTTTGCTCAGTATTCACCAGGGTAGAGGAGGGTGAGGGACTGAGACTCATTAAGAGTGGTATTCAGGGGAAGGAGGTAGACATCAGCCCGTTCATGGTGGAAAGAGTCCTAGAAGAACTCAGGGAAAATAAAAGCAGATAAGGTAATGGGGCCAGATGAGATCCACCCCAGAGTATTAAAGGAACTCAGGGAAGTGCTGGCAGAACCACTGGATGCCCTTTTCAACGCATCACTAGAGACGGGGGAGGTACCAGAGTACTGGAGGAGGGCAGATGTGGTATTCTCCACAATAGTGGAAGCAGAGAGGAGGCAGGCAATTATAGGCCTGTAAGCCTGACCTCAGTAGTGGGGAAACTAATAGAGTCCTTAGTTAAGGAGAGGACTGTGAAGTTTCTGGAGCATAGCGGGGCACAGTATTCAAGGCAGCATGGATTCTCAGTGGGAAGGTCCTGTCAGATGAATCTTATAGATTTCTTTGACTGGGTAACCAGGGTGGTAGATCGGGGAGGGGCGGTGGATGTAGCCTACCTGGATTTCAGCAAGGTCTTCAACACTGTCCCACACAGGAGATTGCTAAATAAATTGGGGAGCCTGGTAGTTGGTCCTATGGTAGTAAAGTGGGTTGGGAACTGGCTAAGGGACAGGACTCAGAGGGTGGTGGTAAATGGCATGAAATCTAAGGAGAGGGAGGTGACCAGTGGGGTGCTACATGGGTCGGTGCTGAAGCCAGTCCTATTCAATGTCTTCATTAGTGACTTTGCAGAGCATCTGGAGGGAAAGGTGTGCCTCTTCGCAGATGACACCAAGATCTGCAACAGAGTGGACACACCGGAGAGGGTGGAACAAATGAGAAAGGAACTAAGCCTATTAGAGGAATGGTCGGGTATCTGGCACTTGAGTTTCAATGCTACAAAGTGCAAGATCATGCACCTGGGTCACAGGAATCCAAAGGAGGAGTACAGGATGGGTGGGGAAATTCTGGCCATCACAAGTCAGGAGAGAGACCTGGGGATTATCATCTCTGACAACTTGAAAGTGACCAAACAGTGTGAAAATGCAGTGGGGAGAACAAACAACATGTTGGGATGCTTAGGGAAGGGCATAACAAGCACGAGGAAAGAGCTGGTGATACCACTGTACAGATCACAGGCAAGGTCTCAGCTGGAGTACTGCTTCCAGTTCTGGAGACCACATCTCCAGAAGGACATTGACAAAATAGAGGCAGTCCAGAGAAGGACAATGAAGATGGTACATGGACTGCACCAGAAGCCCTATGAGGAAAGACTTAAGGACCTTAATATCTATTCACTAGAGGAAAGAAGGGAGAGGGAAGATATGATAGAGACTTTCAAGAATAAACAGGGTACAGGTGGAAAGTATATTTCAGAGAAAACTCTGCACAAGAACAAGGGTGCATGATATGAGACTGAAGGGTGGAAAGCTCAGGGGTAATGTTAGGAAGTACTTTTTCACTCAGAGGGTGGTGGAGCCATGGAACAGTCTTCCAGCAGATGTGGTGGGTGTGAAAGCAATACAGGGGTTCAAGAGTACATGGGATAGACATAACGGTATCCTGGAGATGTGCAGAGCAGGACAGCCGCCGATCAAAAAGGATCTGGGGCTGCAGCAGTGAGAAGGGAAATGGGCAGACTAGGTGGGCCATATGGCCCTTATCTGCCGACAGATTCTGTGTTTCTGTGTTTCTATTAACACATGATGCCGAAAAGGCCTTTGACTGTGGGGAGTGAGATTAGTATGGCATAGGCACCAACTTTAGCAACTGGATCTGCTGCATTTATTAATCTAATCTACTTCTGCACACATTTGCACTAATAATATCTCTCCTAAAATCTTTTCAGCAAATGGACACCAGAAAAGATTGAAAGTTGGCAACCTTGCTTGGTGCCCCCCTACTGAAAAGATTTTTGCAGTAAACATGGAACAGCTTGCCACAGCTATCAGAAATAATCAGAATTTTAAGGGGTGACAATTAGACTATAATAAATATAAAATCTGCGTATTCACTGATTATATTTTCCTGTCACTAACATCCCTGGAAATATACAAACATCACGTTTATACCCTGAAAGATAATTTTGGGCATGCATCATGGTACAAAATCAATGGGGCAAATCAGAAGCCCTGCTCATAGGTGACAACAATAACATTCCTTTCCTCTCCAAATTTAAATTAATAGTATCTAGTACCACTAAATACCTTGGAGTTACATTTTCTAGTAGATATAATGATCTACATGAGTTACACTTTCAGGCCCTCTGAGAAAAAATTTGAACTGATTTAGATAAATACAAGAAGAAGAATTAGCATTTATAGAGCACTTTTCATGCACAATGTATCCCAACGTGCTTTACAAGCAATCCTAGACTGGTAGTGAAGTGACTGAATGTGTAGTGTCAGTCATATCACACATTAGCATCCACACACAGCCTGGACAATTGCATGAACTGGTTTTATGGGAAGGGAAATATTGGCCAGGACACTGGGAATGTCCACTACTCTTTGTGAAGAAGGCCTTGGTTTTTGTACTTCCCCCTGGACACCCACCAAGACAGCACCAAGATGGGTAGAAGGGACCTCGGTTTAACGTATCACTTGAAGGACAGCACACCCCAACAGTACAGCACCCCCCTATTACTGCACACGAGTGCCAGCATTTTAGGTATGAGTTCAATCCTGGTGTGGGATGAGGACCCACAACCTTCTGGTCCAGAGGTGGATGTGATACCAACTGAGCCATGCACAAGGGCCTTGTTAGTCAAGCAATGGCCTTCATTTATTTCCAACTCACCATTATAAGGTACTAAATAGGATGCAAAATTGAACCCCATTCATTTCAATGGGGCACACCCCATGCTTTCCCTTGCCGGATGTCATAGTGCGGGGGCATGTTCATCACTTGGGAAGTAAAGGAATCAGCTGTTCCACCTCATTGGGGCCCAAGTACGATTGCTTGTTTCTATATACAGACTGTGAATAAAGTACTATATTGAAAATAGGAGCACAGATACACAAATACATAGAAATGTGACAGCAGAGAAAGGCCCCATGACCATCTAGTCTGCACAACACCCTACCTTCCCCCTTCCGTTATGCTTCCACCCTCTTTTCCCAACCCCTTAAATCTATCCCAAGCCATCTCGAACCACTCCACCGTTCCAGCTTCCACTACCTTCTCCGGCAGCTTGTTCCAGGCCTCCACCACCCTCTCTGTGAAAAACTGCCCCCTGACATTACCTCTGTATTGCCTACCTTCCAGTTTGATGCTATGTCCCCTCATGTTTGCTCCCTTCTTCAATTTGAACAAGCTACCACCCTCCACCTTGTTTATTCTCTTCAGATACTTAAAAGTTTCAATCGTGTCTGTCCCCCTCTCCCTCCTAGTCTCCAGAGGGTACAAATTCAGCCCTCTCAATCTTTGCTTATAGGGTACATCGTGCATCCCTCGTACCATTTTGTTTGCCCTTCTCTGTACCCTCTCCATCAACTCAATATTTCTGCGTAGGTGAGGCCTCCAGAACTGCACCCCATACTCCAGATGCGGCCTGACCATGGTTCTGTATAATGGCATCAGCACCTCCTTCTTCCTACTAGTAAAACCCCTCGCAATGCAGGCCAACATACCGTTTGTCTTTCCCACCATGCTGCTACACTGGCTGCCCATCTTAAGGTCACGTGATACCATAATCCCCAGGTCCCTTTCTGCTTCCTTCTCCTTAATCGCCACTCCCCCAAGGGAATAAGTTTCCCTCCTATTCTTCCTCCCCAGGTGCATCACAGAGCACTTTTGTGCATTAAACTTCAATTTCCAGGTGTCAGACCACCTCTCCAGCCTCTCCAGGTCCCACCTCATGGCTTGCACCCCACTAGGTGATTCCACCCTATTGAAGACCTTTGTATCATCTGCAAACAGGCACACCCATCCCTCCAGCCCCTCCGCGAGGTCACTAACATAGATGTTAAAGAGTATTGGTCCTAGCACTGACCCCTGTGGCATCCCACTGGTCACCACCTGTTCCTTGGAATGTGTTCCATTTACCGCCACCGTCTGACTCCTTCCCTTCAGCCAGTTTCCCACCCACCTGGTGATCCTGTGGTCTACCCCTAGTCTGTCCAGCTTATGCACTAGCCTACCATGTGGAACGGTGTCGAAAGCCTTACTGAAATCCAGATAGGCCATGTCTACCACTCCTCCCTGGTCCACTATCTGTGTCACCCCATCAAAAAACTCTATCAGGTTAGTCTGGCAAGACCTTCCCTTGGTGAAGCCATGCTGCCTGTCATCTTGCATGCCATTCATCTCCAAGTATTCTATCAACTGGCTCTTAAATAGTGTTTCCATTACCTTCCCCACCACTGAGGAAAGACTAACAGGATGGTAGTTTTTGACCTTGTCCTTTCTCCCCCCCCATGTATTGCAACCACCTCTGCCCTCTTCCAGTCTGTTGGCACCACCCCTGTGACCAAGGACAAGCTACATAGCCTCACCAGATGTGGTGCCAGTTTATCCCTCACCTCCTTGAGAACCCTTGGGTGCATTCCATCAGGCTCCATTGCCTTGTCCACCCTAAGTCTACCCAGCTCTTCCCTTATTCCTTCAGCTGTGAATTCTGCCAAACCCAACTGCCTGTGGCTGTCACCCTTCCCATCCCATCCTGGTCCCCTGCACTTGCTTTCCTCCATGAACTTTGAGGCAAAATAGCTATTTAATGCCTCTACTTTTTCGAAATCCCCTTACAGTATTGTTCCACTTACCCCTTAACCTTCCAATCCCATGCTTTGCCCTCCTCCTTTCTCCAACGTACCTAAAGAAAATGTTGTCCCCCCTCTTTGCCTGCTTCACTATCCTCTCCTCAGTGGCCTCCTTAGCTCTCCTTATCTTTTAACCTGCCTCCCTTCTTTTTTCCCTGTAGGTTTCCCTGTCTTCATCTTTTTGTGCCCTCCTGTATCTCTTGAATGCTCTAGTCTTCTTCTTCACCCCTAATGCCACCTCTCTAGTGAACCATAGAGGTCTTTTCCATCTTCTATTCTTTCTTACCCTTTTTTATGCATGAGTCCATGGCTTTAAATACCCCTCTCTTGATGGCCGCCCAAAGTTCCTCCACCCCCTGCACATCCCCTATCCTCGACATTTCTTCCCCAACTACCCTCCTCATTCCATGAAAATCAGCCTTCCTGAAGTCCGTTATCTTCGTTCTCATCCTAACCCTCTCCCTGCCTGTTCTCACCCTGAACCTGACAGCCCTGTGGTCACTAGTACCAAGCTCTTCCCCCACCTCCACCTCTTCCATGCCATCCCCATTTGTGAGGACTACATCCAACAGGTTCACACCCCTAGTGGGCTCTCTGACCCTTTGCTGCAGGAATATGCCCTGCAGAGCCTCTAAGATGCCCCTACTTCTTGCGGAGATTGCTGTCTGGGCCTCCCAATTGATTCTGGAAGGTTTAAGTACCTAACCAGCACAATTTCCCCTTTCCATGCCATCCTTGTTACTGATTCTACAAAGCGTCTATCCCCTTCCACCCCCTGCATAGGAGGCCTATAGACTACCCCAACGTGTAGGTTTTCCCCCTGGCCCCTGTCTAGGGTCACCCACATTATCTCTGTTTCCCCCTCCTCTTCCCACCCTTCCATGGACCCAGTCTCTTCCCTGACATACAATGCCACCCCTCCCCCCCTTTCCCTCTCAATCCTTCCTAAACAAACGATACCCTGGGATCACCGTCTCTCAGGTGTGGTGTTCATTCCACCAAGTCTCACTCACTGCTACTATGTCTAGGTTCTTCTCCATCATAGTGGCCTCCAGTTCTCCTATTTTGTTCCCCAGGCTCCTGGCATTTGCAACCAATGTCCTCCAACATCTAGCCCAATCCTGGCCTTACCTGCGCTAACTGTTTCCTTGATGAGTGTTGTGACTTGGGGGCAGGCTGATAGCCTCTCTGTTCTGCCTCACGTAAGGATGGCCCTGTCTGTAGCCCCCCCCCATTTAGTTTAAATTGAACTTCCTTGCCATGAAGTCCCCCAGTTTACTCTTTAGTACAGCTGCCCCTGAAGAGCTCAGGTGTAGCCTGTCTTGGGCATACTGCCCCTCCACCTCCCATGTAGAGCCCCAGTCACCTATCCAGCTGAACCCCATCCTACTGCACCAACCTTGTAGCCAATTGTTGAGTGCCCTTATCTTTTCCTTTCTGGGTGTGCTTGCTCTTGGTACTGACAACACCTCAGAGAAGGAAATGGAAAGAAAAACAGTGTTGCTCCTACAGAATCTAGTGAGTTCCTCGAACCTTGCCAGTTCCTCCATCAGACTGTTCCCCTCCAAGTTATTTGTGACCAGGTGAAATGCCAGATGTGTCTTTTCATCATGCTACTTGCCCAAGGAAGGAATATAATGCCTCATCTCCAGCTCCGTCAGCCCTGGCATGCACTGTACCCATACTGCATTGTTTTTTGCTCCCTTCCTTCCCCATTTTATCCCTTTTATTATTGAGTCTACCAAGAGTGACACCCTACTGCCCCCTGCTTCCTGGTTGTCCTTCTGGCCTCCAGCTTTGTGTCGCAGGGCTTGACTCCCTTTGGACTCCTCCTCATGTTCCATCCTGACCTGGTTTCTGCCCCTTCTCATCATTTGTTCCCCATCACCTAACCCATCCTGGTTTTTACCCACACTTAGCATCTTTCCCTCATCACCCTCTCCCTTTAGCCTTTCCTCAGACCCCCCCTCCTGTAACCCTTCATCCCTTGTACTTCCACCTGGCTTCCTTCATCCCTGCAAGCCCCTCCTGCATCACTGCTTGAGCATGAGCCAACTTCATCTGATCCCCCTCTAACTGCTACTGGCCTGCACCCAACCACATTGCTGTGTGAACTTCTGCCAATTTTGCTTGATCCCCCCTCCAACTGCTCCTGGCCTTCCCCCATCTGCATCTCTGTGTGAGATTGTGCCACCTTTTCTTGATCCCTCTCCAGCTGTTCCTGTCTCGCCCATCTTTGCAGAAGGTTTTGAGCACTGTACCCCACTTGGGGAAGTCTTCCTCCTCACCACCTGCTCTGTCTGCATATTTCCCCTCTCCTGCATCCTGCCTGGTGCATCCCCCAGCCTCCTATTGCAGCTCCTGTCCTGCAGTGTTTCCTCCCATTCATTTGCAGCCTCCCAGGATTTCAACTCCAGCTCTTCCAGTGCTTCCTTCCTGCCCCTTTTCCTATGCCTCAGTTCCCCTAGTGCCACCCTCTGGTGAGACCCTAATGTGCCTACCCCCTCCTCCCTCCCTTCCACTGCACCTGAGAACTCTCTCCCCACATCCCCCAGCCGCCCTGTCCCCCCTTCTCTGATGACCCCCTGCCAGACCCCTTCCTCCCCTATGTCCTTGACTAGAATACATAGGGAGGCAAATTGTTTGTTACTTCCTCCCACTGGCCCATTTCACCTATGCCTGTGTCGTCTTTCATTTTGGGCATCCATCTGCCTTTACCTGAGCCAACTGTCTTCCATTCCTCCTGATCTCTGGCTAACCCCTTCTCTCTAGCTACAGGCATCATTATCGTGCCTCTAGTCTTCCTGCTGTGAGTTCCAGCTGACCTCTTTCCTCCTGTCTCGGCATCCTTTTCCCAACCCTGGACTTGCTGCTGTCAGTTACCACCTTTTGTCTACCCTCTCTGGATCACCTTCTATCCTCTCCCACCCAAGCCCTTGACTTCTGAATCAGTGTACCTGATCCTCCAGTGGATCCATCTAGCCCTTCCCACCCCTTCCCTGACTTATACCGTCCCTGTATCTCTACCCCTCTTTCCCAGCCTCCCCCCCATTTAACACCCACCCTAGCCTCGCCACGTCCTCCCTCAGCTGAGTGAGCTGCTTACACATCATATATCCTCCCATCCTCCAAGCCCAATTTAGGATCATAGCCGTTCCACAGCCACTGCACCCCACCACCCTGCCAAAGATCCCCCTCCCTTGGTTGCCCCTTCTTCTGTGCTGCTCTTCCATTTCTTCCGTGACACTCAGATACAGTTACAGATACAGGTACAGTCCTAAATTATACCTTATGTATGTTGGGCCCCCGACCCTCACCCCCTCCTCAACCCCAACCCACAGGCAAAAACTTTTGAAATAATAAACCATGTGCAAACTGTAGACATCAAGAATTTATAACCATAGTCACCAAGTCCAAGTCACCAAGTTCAAGGCCAAGTCCAAGTCCCCCAGCTCTTCAGCATCAGTAGTTCAAGTCCCCAGCATCTCCAGCATCAGTAGGCTTGACCCAGTTCAGCTCACCGCAATTTCAGCTCCTTTGTGAAGGTTTTCTAGTATCTGTGATTAATTTCCCATAGCCACCAAGGTTGAAGTTCAAGAACCCTGTGGAGAAATGCAGGACCCAGTTCCTTTGCTGCAAACCAGCTCCTTGCAGTGATTTCCTTAGCTCATGACCCTTCTTGCTCCCTCTTTACATCCTTCCATGTACTTGGCCACTCCCCCTACAGACCAGCCCGTCAGCTCCTCCACTCCATATATGGCTCCTCCTCCCCCCTTCCGTATTTAATAGAGGCTGGGGTTGGGGAGGGTGAGTGGGAACAAACACAGCTCTCAGCACTGCGCTCCTGCAGTCTGGCTGGCTTTTTAAAGCCTGACTGCCTTGGTGCTGCTCTCCCCGATTGGCCCCTGCACCACTGACTATGGTTGACCATCAGCTCTTCTCCCTCTGGTTGTCTGATTTGCTCCTGCACCACCGACTGCGGTTGGTCATCCCTCCTTCAGTCACCAACGGTGACCTGTACCCCTCACTGCTGACTACAGCGAGTGCTCTGCTCAGCTCTCCTCCCTCTGGTCACCGACTGCGACCCACTCCCCTGCTGCCGACCACAGTGAGCGCTCAGCTCAGCTATCCTTCTGGTTGCCGACTGTGACCTGCTCAAAAACGCAGCTCTCAGCACTGCACTCCTGCGGTCTGACTGCCTTTTTAAAGCCTGACCACCTTGGAATCACTCTCCCCAATTGGCCCCTGCACCACCGACTGCAGTTGGCCACCAGTTCTCCTCCATTGGGTCACCTGATTGGCCCCTGCACCACCGACTGCGGTTGTCCATCCCCCTTTCAGTCAACGACTGTGACCTGCACCCCTCACTGCCAACTGCAGCTAGTGCTCCGCTCATCTCTCCTCCCTCTGGTCACCGACTGTGACCCACTCCCCCGCTGCCAACTGCAGCGAGTGCTCAGCTCAGCTCTCCTCCTTCTGGTCGCCAACTGTGACCTGCTTCCAAACACAACTCTCAGCACTGCACTCCTGCAGTCTGGCTGGCTTTTTAAAGCCTGACCAACTTGGCGCTGCTCTCCCTGATTGGCCCCTGCACCGCCGACTGTGGTTGGCTGTCAGCTCTCCTCCCTCTGATCGCCTGATTGGCCCCTGCACCGCTGACTGTGATTGGCTATCCCTCCTTCAGTTGCCAACTGTGACCTGTGCCCCACACTGCCGACTGCAGCGAGCGCTCCTCTCAGCTCTCCTCCTTCTGGTTGCCGACTGCAACCCACTCCACCACTGCCAACCACAGCGAGCGCTCAGCTCAGCTCTCCTCCTACTGGTCGCTGAATGCGACCTGCTCCCAAACACAGCTCTCAGCAGAATGACTTTCACTGACATAACTGATGCAATAAGATAAGTCAGTTTGAAATGTGACTAAATCACTTTAACTTTAACATGACAGCACTGGAACAATAGGTTCTTGTGTTTAATTGGTAACATTCATAATTGTTTAGTATTTAAATTAAAAAGAGAAAGAATCAGTAGCGTTAATGAAACATGCAAATTTCAATGGCTTTCTTCAGCAGTGGTGGACAGTTGAATGGTTGACGGCACAAAAAACAACTGAAGTATGATGGGACCACCGACATTATATAGGCAGTGACAATGTATGTTGATGTGGGCAACTCCAGCTAGCAAAAATTTGTAGGTGGTCCTGTTGCCAACAGCTTACAGTGCTATGATATGGCTTAATGCAGGGAGATATCCTCAAAGAAGACAGAGTACTGCTTTCAATTGAAACTGAATATACCCTACCCTGAATCCTAAATACTTTTTGTGGCAGGGCCTTATTGGGATGTGAAAATATGCTTCCTTTAAGTCCAGTGACTCTAGGCAGCCCCCTTGTTGTAGGGATGGAATTTCTCTCTGTGGTGTTACCATTCTAAAATGCTCTTTTTTCAGATGCTTGTTCAGGAAACTTAATTCCAGAATAGGTTACCATGTCTCATTTTTCTACAGAATGAGAAGGTAACAGGAAAAGAACCCCTTTCCCAGCTGTGAAATAGTATCCTATACAGAACTAAACTCGTACAAGATCCTCACCTCTAATTCCAGTAGGGGTTTCTGTTCTGGCAACAGAGCTGTGAACACTCAGGGGTGCATGTGATCAGGATTCCTAGATGACAGCCTACGTCAGTAGCTCCACTCAACTGAATAGAAATCTGTTACTTTTTGGCCAGTAGTCGACTACTTCAGTTTGGATTACTGTATAGACTTAGACTTTGCTGTAAAGCACTTGTGCGATCACCTGGTGCGGCATTTCAAACAAATTTCTTACCGGGAGTGTTGTGGAGTGAGTTGCATCATCTGGTGTAAGAGGACTGCTCTGGGAACTAATAATGGCGATGCTGGAGACTCGTGTTGCAGTGGGCTTAAAGAACCTTTCAGACATTCATGCCATGCTACAGACATTAATCCATGATATTCCCAACATTAAATCCACTGTGTCTCAGTTGAATGAACGCTTGGAAGATGCAGCATTGCGTATAGCGGATAACACATTTTTCTCTATAAATGTGGAGTCAGTTACCACCAGAAATGAAGACTGCATTGCTCTGCTTGAACAGCAACTGCAGACAGCTTGGACTAAGATTAAAGATCTCGAAAACAGGGACCAGCGTAATAATTTAAGAATAGTTGGAGTTCCAGAGGGATCGGAGGGTCCAAATATGCCTAAATATTTGCAACATCTAATATCGCAGGCTGTTGATTATTATTAGGACTCACCCTTGGAAACAAAGAGGGCTCATAGGTCACTGGGACCCCAACTTGAAAAAGGTATACAAAATCACACATGCCCACATAATGCAAAGCATCATGGGCTGCATATGCAAATCACCACAGAATGTTATGCTGGTCCAACTTTAAGCAGAATTGCATGGTGCCGAAAGGCCTCTCACACAGTTTGCAAAGGGTGCTAACAGAAGACACAGACACGTGTTTCGTCCTACCAGGACTCATCAGTATGCCTCGTCTGCTTGACACCCCAGTGGACTGGACCAGCTACCCTAGGACCAGCATAACATTCTGTGGTGATTTGCATATGCAGCCCATGATGCTTTGCATTGTGTGGGCATGTGTGATTTTGTATTTTCTTGAAACTTGGCTTCCCAGCCAAATGCCCTTTGAGGTAACCCTTGCCTCAGTGTTTGCGCACAGAGGTTCTTTGTCTTTTAAATAGTTTTTTATTTTAATGGGTTCACCACAACATATCCAAGACACACTGTCTTAGGGTAGCTGGTCCAGTCCACTGGGGTGTCAAGCAGACGAGGCATACTGATGAGTCCTGGTAGGACTAAACACGTGTTATGTCTTCTGTTAGCACCCTTGCAAACTGTGTGAGGCCTTTTGGCACCATGCAATTCTGCTTAAAGTTGGACCAGCATAATATTCTGTGGTGATTTGCATATGCAGCCCATGATGCTTTGCATTGTGTGGACATGTGTGATTTTGTATTTTCTTGAAACTTGGCTTCCCAGCTAAATGCCCTTTGGGGTAACCCTTGCCTCAGTGTTTGCGCACAGAGGTTCTTTGTCTTGAGAAAGGTATGCCTCCTCGTCCCATTATTGCATACTTTTTAAGGTTTTCTGTTAAGGAGGAAATTCTAAAACTGGCCCACAAGAGGGGTCCCCTAAAATGGGATGGGCATACTATACATATTTTTCTGGATTTTTCTAAAGAGGTTACAGCCCACCACAAGGCCTTTGTCCCTATCAGAAAATAACTTGCCTCATGGAAGCTCCAATATTCTATTAAATATCCTGTGATCCTTAGAGTGTTTTGGGAAGGACGATGGTTACGCTTTGACTGCCCTCAGGAGGCACAACATTTTATCTTGGAGAGTAAAAGACCATCTCAATCTTCTGCATGGGCAGCCATGAGACAGTTGATCCCTGGATGAAAGTCAGATGATGAAGGGGAGAATGGTAAAAAAGGTGCCCTTTCCTATCTTCTTGCCACTGGCTCGAGTCACTCTGCCAGACGAGCCCCTATAAAGTCTCTGGTTGTCTCCAATATGGGCGAGGGAAGCTCAGCTTAAAAGCTGAAAAGTCAGAGGGACCTTCATCAGTCTGTAACTAATTAGGTGATTGTGTAGAGAGTCGGACCACCCAGGTTGCGTAGCGCAAAAGCTACAGGAATCGCATGCCACTTTCCACCGTAACCGTAAGCTTAGCGTAACGCTCACATAACGAGACACGCGTGTCAACTGACCCAGCTATTGGGAGTCTGTGACCCCTCCCCCACACTCCCCCTTCTCCTTCACATTACACAACCACCACAAATAAAAAAAAATTATGAAAAAGTGTAAAAAACAAACAGAATAACAGACTTAATCAATGTACTTAACCTTTCTTCGGGGGACTGTGCCCTCCGCACCCCTCCTCTAATTCGGGCTATCTCTGATAAATCGTGGACATAATAAATGAATGTTACCTTTCATCGTGAGGCATGCCCCAAGACTCTCTAATTATCTTTTAATTAAAAAAGATAACAATAAAAAAAAATGTACAAACACAACGGCCATCCTGAATATTTGAGTGTCTCGCTCCAACTTCAGAATTGTAGTTGTTGTATTTGCATTTTTGCCCACGAATGCTTGTATTAGCACGTATCTACGCAAATGCGTAAAGTTGCACGTAGCTACACAACATGACGTTTGCTCATTGTCAGTTACTCATTAAGCGCAGCTCCACCGCTGGTCCGACAAACTACACTATCACCGCTAGTTATAGGGCGCCACAGCAGTGAACATCAGAGGATACCCCACTGGTGAAAGACTTAGCTGTTTCAGAGCCCTCGGTCCTCTCTAATACTCTAGAGTGGTCACTAGATTCTGACCCTAAGCACCCACGGTTGTTGTCAACGTTACAGTCAGAAGATACACACTCTGGCAGCACAGAGTGGGCCAATTATATGGAAGAAAAATTACTCGCTACTTTACCACCAGAGCAACTGACAACAACTTTGAACCCCATTGTTGCTCCTGACTCTGTACTGAACAAGCCAGAGGTGATAATCTCAGAAACAAGCCTTAATGCTCTGTCTGTTGATCAGCCAAAAGCTGTGGAAAGAGAGAATGGAAGGTGAGCACATGACACCTGGACTGGTCGTGGTTTACAAAACAACAAAGGGCGCTTTGGACTAATGCAGACATTAGTCTAAATACTTTGGTCAGTAGAGAAGGGAGTGGTGGGGTGACTATTGCTTGAGTATCTTGTTGTTAGGTAACATAGTTTTCTGTACTTTATCATCTCAAGCCCCTCCTCACTGATACATTTTATTTTATTAATATGCTGGTTTTTTTTTATAATTGGGTTGACTAGGTGCAGTGACTAGTTTCCATTGACTCTTACATTGACAATATATTTATTTATTTATTTATTTCATTTTTGTTGACCAGGTAAGTGCACTAGACAAATTCTGCCTATTTTCAGGCATGACCCGGGGGAAGGGAATACAGATGAATGCCAACTGACCTTGAACCAGATTAAGCTGTTGGTGGTATTTTAGTGAATGGGGGAAATTTGGCCAGGGCACTGGGGAAATCCCCCTACTCGAGCAGCAGGGGGAACTTTTGGCTGCCTGGCTGCTTGCTAAGATGGCTGCCGTCCCGGACCCCGGTGGAGGTGGTGAGGACACTGCTCTCGGCCCTACGGTTCTTACTACTGGAATTCAGCTTGGTTCTCCCTCTATGGTTAACAGAAATGATCTTTTAGACTCTGTGCCTGCCTTGAATGCTTCAACTGTGGTGCTTCGGTCGTCTACTGCTGCTATTACCTCAGCTACTGCATCGTCTCCTGTGGATCCCGCTACTACCATTGCATCTGGGCCTGGCATTGCTCCCATATCCCCTTCACAGCTACACTGTCTCTACCTCCAGCACCATTCACTTTTATGGTGTTTTGTACTGGAGGACGACGCCTTACATCCAGACCTGCCGCCTGTTATGGCTCGATCAGCACTTTCTGCTACGCAGTCTTCTCCGGAGCTACACACACAGACTGCTATTCCTACCTGTTCGTCTGAGCCTTTGCCAAGATTATTCCCCCCTGACTCAGTCTATGGACCTGTTACTTCTCTGGCTTTGATCTGGTCCCCTTCCTCTGCTCTTCGGGCTGCGGGCTGGACGCAATCACTTCCTGGTGCACCATGGTCCTCACCCCGTGCAGTCCAAGCTCGAGACATTATCCGCAATGCCTTGGTTCCTGTTGATTCACTACCACTTCCCTCTCCTCTATCGGAGCCTTCCCAGGATTTTTCAGCTCCCACTCAGGGCTCCTCTGTTTGCCAACCACCTCTTCCTTCTCCGGATATTACTCCTGTGACAACTGCTGCCTCGGATCTTCAACTCCCAGTTCCAACACTCTCCTCTTCAGGACAATGAGATTCAGCATTTCAAGGACAATTCTGCTCTGCCTTCTTTGCCTACAGGTGAGACTTTACCAGATCCCTCCTTTCGCCTTAGCGATCTTTTTCAGAACTTGGGTGCCCCAGCTCAGCACAGGAACGCTGTACATTTGAAGTTTTTTAGTGACCTTTCTGCTGCTCCTGATCGCAGAACTGTTCTACATTCCATGTTAAGAGACTCTCTGGGCATTTCAGCTAGTGACTTGTTTACATTCATTCATGTTAAAGGGGAATCTATTTATGACATCAGCTTCAAAAATGTGCATACTTTGGAGTGATTCTAGGCCAAATATGAGTTGGCGAAGTCTCAGCCTTTATGGGCCCCCTTTATGCTCATTCCTCTTACTAAACCCACCATAAAGATTATTACTCTTCTTTTTCGCAATGAGGGGGTGAGCATAGTGGATGTCCAATATTGGCTTAAGCAGCGCTGAGACATTCGCGAGGCCCCTTGACCTATTTTGGACGAGGACCTCATCTGGACTGGGGGCTAGAAGATTAAGGTGCAACTGAGATACACTGATCAGGGTATTACCCACTTGCCAGGTAGTTTCTATATTGGTAGGGATAGGGGATTGTGTTTTTACCCAGGCCATAAATGCGGAGTTCGTACACACCTCAGCCACACCTGCGATAAACGACGCTGCTCCATTTGTTTGGCCTATGGTCATGTGAGCCTTAGCTGTCTGTACCCGCAGAAATGTAATCTCTGCGATGAGTCCAGTCACACCTACCACCAGTGCCCTTGGGCGGACCACAACAGGCTGGACCGTCTCCCTCAGGACCAGGTGGCTCTAATTTCTGATTCTCAATCCCAGGTATTTTGGCAGCACGTGGAGCGGCACCTGGACGATGCACCACCCCCCACGGTCATTGTCCCGGCTTCCCCCCCAGATATTCAGATGGCTGATCCTATGCCACAGGATCATGTCCCTCCCAGTATGGGCCTGGACCCACTGCTTGTCACTCCTTCTGACTCTGTGCCCCCCCCCTTCCTCTGGACCAGGACCCTTTTCAGAAGTTTTTCAGAGCAAGCGGGGCAAGTCTAAGGGTAAGCGGAAAGCTCCAGGTCCCCCTCCTCGGCATTCCATTTTGACTTGGAACCAGTATCAGGCCTTGACAAAACAGAAACAGTGGAGTGACATAATGGATGAAGAAAATGATTCCGAATCCTCTCAAGCCTCTTCAATCCATATGGACTACTCCTCCGATTCCCAGCGGGATCCCTCTCCCTCTAGGCCTGATACCGGACAAGGCAATGTGGTTACTTGATAATCTTTGTTTTGCTTTTCTGTTTTTTTCCCCTAGTTTTGTCTTTCATTGCCACTTCCTATGTCAGGTGGTTTGAGCCTTTGCTGTCTTACACTTAATGTGTGCAGCATGAAATCTCATAGGAAGCTCTTTACCTCCTTACAACACCTATTGGATTTCCCCTCATGATTTTTATTTGCCTCAGGATACCAGATTGAAGACCCAATACGAAATATCTCGGGCTTTTTTTTTTCTAAGTGTCTACTTTCTCATTTGCAAATTATACTACATAGCCACTAGAGGGTTACAACAGCTGTCTTTTCTGTTAAAGAGGAAACACATTATATTTTCTACTTCCTCTTCTGCTCTAGCAGACCTGGGATACCTCTCTTTCTGAGGACCATCCCCAGGGTTTTTCTGCCTGTTTCTCAGGCCGAACCATACTCATCCACTAAGGCTGCAAGACCTGAATGCCTGCCCCAACTCCCATTCTGTACTGGTGGAGCAGGGCCAGAAACAGAAACTAAAGCTACAGACCAATCTTGCCACACCGGATTGCAGCCTTGAACCACCTCACTGGCTCAGCTGCAAAGAGTTGCTCCACAGGTACATTCAGTGCCAAAACCGCCTCTTAGCCAACAAAAGGATTTTGAACTTATGACACCTGATTGCTGATTGGTCTAGGCTTCTAGTGGCTTTTACTGCAGGCTGTTGTGGCGTTTAGAACTACCTTGGGAAATTACAGCTGGTTCCTCGGTGTGTTACTAGCTTTACTAGCACTCAGCTCAATTCTTCAGAACCCTCATCCCTCCCTAAAGTGGAATGACCCTTGCACTTCTCCCTGTCCTGCGTCCAACCGCTCCTTTCAGGGAGCCATTCTGGACTATTGGGCTTCTCAGCTGTCTCTGCTGGGGAGTGGGACATCTCCCGAGCTGCCTCTGCAGATTACTCCCCCATCCAGACTCGAGACTTCCTACTCATGGCAAATCTCTGCCAGGACACTAGTGGCTGCAACACTAGGCCAGTATAACACCAGGAGTGGGTACAGGCCTACCCATCAACACTGCCTCCCCAATCTCCCAAAAAATAGTGTTTATAAATTGCAGTTCACAGCCTTAAAAAGAATTCTGCTTCTTTTACTATTGTGCTCAGGCAATGTTGAACTCAACTCAGGACCATTAGACACCCTTGCTTCTCCATCAGACCTGGCAGGTATCAAAGGAATGTATTTTATGCATCTTAAGGCCTGTAGTTTGCTGAAAAAGTTCACCCTTATCCAGGCTTAGGTGAGCCACACCCTGCCTGATGTCCTAGTGATCACTGAGACCTGGCTTAGGCCAGCCACCCCAGACAATGAAATCAATATCCCAAATTATTTACTCTTTCGAGTGGATAGACAATCAAGAGGAGGTGGGGTGGCAATTTATGTAAGGGACAAATACTCAGCCACATGCATAGATGCATCATTCTCCCCCAAAGAATTTGAGTGCTTGAGCCTAAAGATCAAACTTTCTCCTTCCAGTGCACTCTGTGTAATAGGCTGTTACAGGCCCCCTTCTGCCAGACCTCATCTCCTGTCTCACCTCAGTTCCGTACTGGGGCTCAGTTCCTTGGAAACCATTATTCTTGGCGACCTGAACTACGTTTGGCTATGAAGTGCATCAGCTCCCCTGAAATCCTTTTGTGACACTCTAGGGCTGGTGCAACTCATTGGCGAGCCTACTCACCCAAATAAAAAGAACCTTAACAACAGCTCCCTCTTAGATGTAATTTTGGTTAGCAAGCCACACCTGTTCTCTCATGTCGGAACATTTTTCTCAGACATTAGCGATCATTGTATAATCACCACCATTAGATCCATGCACAACCCACAGTTTGTGGCAAAGTTCTCTATCAAGAGGTGCAAACACAACTTTGATTTGTTTGCTTACATCCACGACTTGAAACATTCACCGCGATGGCAGGAATTCTTCTTCCTAGCCAAAACGGTTAACAGAGCATATACTATTTTTTATGATATTTTAAGTGAGGCTTTAAATAAGCATGCACCCTTGGTTAAGGTGTGGGTCAGGAGCAGCACCTGCCATTGGTTCTTGCCTGAGCTCAAAGCTTCCCTGTTAGAAAGGGATACTTTATGGAAAAAAGCCCGAAGAAGTAAGAACGTCTCCGATCGGTGTCTTTTTAAGAGAGCACGTAACAAGTGCACCAAGTTAATCCGAGCAGCCAAGGCCTCCTACTATCGTTCGGAGCTAGCCTCTGCCTCAAGAAATCCTTCAAAGCTCTGGAAAACATTAAAAGACATGTCTGGACATGCACCTGGTAATTCCATTCCAGCAAAAATTAAGTCTGGTGGCAGCGTTATCTCTAACCGACAGGAGATATTGGAAGCCCTCAATAACCATTTTGCAACGGCAGGGCTAGCATTTGATACTTCTCCTGCCAATGACCTTCGCACAGCTCAGGGCCCACCAACCCACTAGTCCCCCTCTACCGAGGAGGCCTTTTCCCTCCTGCCTGTCTCTCTAAAAGAGGTGGAAGACCTACTGCTGCAACTGGACACCAGAAAGGGAGCAGGCTCCAACTTCATAGAGCCATACTATCTGAAATGTGCCTACCATGTGCTTGCGGTGCCAATCACCCACCTATTCAACGTGCCACTCTCCCAGCCTCCCCCCTCAATGGAAAATAGCCCATGTCATCCCTCTATTAAGAGCAGGTGACCCCTGCAATATAAATAATTACATACCAATCTCCCTCCTCCCCATCCTGTCTAAATTACTAGAAAAAATAGTGTGTGGCCAGCTAGGGGTATACTTAGAATACAGAAGCCTATTAAACCCGGTTCAGTCTGGATTCAGAGCAAAGCACAGCACCATAACAGCCTTAGCTAAGGTGACCAATAATTGGCTCCTAGACCTTAACAACAAGAAGCAAGTCTGTGCCGTTTTCTTGGATCTTAGTAAGGCATTTGACACAGTCGATCACAGCCTGCTTCTTTCCTCCCTAAGCACCTTAGGCCTGGACCATAAATCTATGTGCTGGTTTGCAGACTACCTTGGAGAACAAAAACAGCAGGTTAAAGCTGAAAGTGATCTTTCTCCATTAAAACCTATCCTGAGGGGCGTGCCCCAGGGCTCTATCCTTGGTCCCCTCCTCTTTGCAGTCTACATTAACAACATCAATGACCCCATCAAAAAAGCCAACATCCACTTATTAGCGGACGACACTGTACTGTACTGTACTTAAGTCGTCCCATGCTGGAAGCAGCCTGTGAAGACCTCCAAGCTGACTTTAACCTTCTACAATACCAGCTCATAAACAAAAAGATTTTGCTCAATGTGAAAAAGTCAATAGCCATGCTCTTCTCCCCCACCTTGCATGCGGCAATTCCTGCTGAGGGGGGGCTATCCTACAAATTACCACTGTTCTTGGAGAAACACTAGTGTATGTAGCTAAATTCAAATGTCTAGGAGTTTGGCTCAATCATAAACTTTCCTTCACTGACCATCTCGAAGAACTACAGAAGAAACTAAGGCAACGATTAGGACTGTTCTACAGAATTAACCACCTGCTCACAGTGGAGGCCAAGATTCAACTGGTTCAAGCTACCTTCCTATCTTTAATAGATTATGCGGACCTGCTCTACAGCCACTGCACTGGCTAAGTTGGACACCCTCTACCACAGTTCATTATTGGCCTTCCACTTTCCACACACCACTGCTCCATGTACTCATCGTTAGGCTGGACTTCCCTTCACTATAGAAGGAATAGAAACGCCGCCCTATGGACCTTTAGAGCGGTGACCAACAAGCTCCCCTCATACGTCTCAGATTGTATTCCCCAAAGTGTGTTAGGTACCTACGGTCTAAGAAGCTAGTCCCTAATTGCCCTCCAAGTTCCAAGGGTCAAAACTTGTTTCAGCAAAGCTGCTCTAAGCTTCTCTTTACCCACATTGTGAAACGGTTTACAAAGAAACTTGAAGCTGAGCTGCCCTGTTAGCCTGAATATCTTCAACGTGCTCTACGATCGCTATATGAAAGCACCTAGCAAATGTTTTCCTCACTGCTAGCCCATTAATTCCACAACTCCCCCTTTCCATCCTGACGCTCACCATGTTTCTACCCCTGGCTCTCACTCTTTCCCTATGAACTCTTCCTGCTGCACCCACCCTTCCCTGTCCGCTCCAGCCTGGCTAAAGTCCCACCCCATCCATAGTAGTGTCCCAATTATCTACCCTCCTCCATCATTATCATAATAAACAAGTACACGACAGCCATCATCACTTTCTGTGGTTTTAGCACAATTTTTCCTCCAGTCTTCGGTAATATATCCCTCCTCTTCTTTACCTCTCTATCCTGCCACCCCATACAAGGCCTCTTTCCCCTATATGTGTAGTTGCCGGCTGCCTCACTCAAAAGATCTCTGCTTAGAACCCCTGAATGCCCATGGTTGATTGTACATCTGCTGACTTCTTCAATTGTAAAATAATGCTTTTTTTTTTTTTTATTTATTTCAACCTTGTACTGTACTGTATACACTGTATATACTTTTTCTTCCTTGTATATTATTGCTTTTTGTATACCTGCTTCTGTACTGTACTTTAATGTATTCATGACCAGGTCTACCTTGCAAATGAGCCTTGCTCAATGATGCCCACCTGGATAAATGAAGATTTTGATTGATTGATTGATTCTGCGGGTTGGACCAAGGGTCCTTCTTACTGGTCCCTCTGGTGAGGATACATGTGATGGTTTGGGTATTTTATTTTCTGGTTTTGACTGTATGGTTACACGACTGGTTGATATTGTTCTGGGTAGGGCTCTTATGCTGGACTGCACTTTTCATCGCCTCCGGCTCCGGATTCTTAATGTTTACGCATCCCAAAGCATCGCCACGCATTCTGATCTGTTCAGGTCCATACAACCTTATTTTACACACCTCCCACCATCTTTATATGGGAGGGGATTTCAATTGTGGTCTTGCCTTAGCAGATAGAGGGGGTTCCACTCAGAAACATTTTGGCGACTCTACTGCATTGCGTACCATCCTACAGACCGCTTCTCTTAAGGACGGCTTCTGTGAGTTGCATCCCATTGGAGCTAAAACCTTTCACAAGGGATCTTTGGTCACTTGCATAGATTTTTTTTCTTCCTTTCTCAGAATGTTAAAGTTCATCAGGCTAGAGTTGTTCCTTGTGAGACCTCGGATCACATGGCCATTTCCATGTTATGTTCTCCTTCCACGGCTTCTCACCCTTTGGTCGTTTCCTCACGTTGGAAGTTGAATGGTTCATTATTGTCTGATGCTTGTCTTGTTTGGGACTGTTGGGATTTCCTGCTGG
Organism: Neoceratodus forsteri; assembly: GCA_016271365.2. Classification (NCBI taxonomy): domain Eukaryota; kingdom Metazoa; phylum Chordata; order Ceratodontiformes; family Ceratodontidae; genus Neoceratodus; species Neoceratodus forsteri. The sequence continues at coordinate 628,302,661 of JADMNL010000022.1, read as the reverse complement.
CCTGTATCTTGGTACTAGATGCTTATACCTCCCCCCCCTTCCATGGTGGGGAAGACACCAAACTGGATCTCAAACGTTTCTTTCTTCAGCATGCCAGGAGAAAATCAGCCTCCTCTTACCATCAGTATTTACTTTTATGACAACATTTACAGGCTACTATCTCAAGGGCATCTCAGTGTGGTCTTGCCCTCTCCCCTCTTATCACCATGCTCAAATCCCAGATGGAAGCATATCAGTATGACAGGGCTCAATCCCTGCATCTAGAGGCCTCTTGAGGCACGAGTTCTTCCAAAGCTTCCTTTGACATCTATAAACGTTGTTCTGATAGAGTGACTGCAACTCATATCGCCCGCCTTGTAGATTAGGACTCTACTGTTTATGATACTATAGCCTCACTTCAAGGTAAGGTTTTTTCACACCTGAATAGTGTCTTCGGTACTCCTACGGTGACTTCTCCTCTGGATACTTCTTTTCTTGACTTTTACCTCCCATCTCCTCCTCCAGATCTCTGCACCTGGTTGACTGCTCCAGTATCCTTATTGAAGGTCCAGACTGCCATCAAAAGCAAAAATGGTGTACTTCCCCAGGACCTGATGGTCTGACGGTGGAGCTTTACCACTTGTTTGCTGATATTTTTTCTCAAATTCTCACCGATCTCTTTAATACTATTATTGCTTCACATTTGGTTCCCCGACATTTCTCTGATGTCATTATGTTTCTCTTACATAAGAAGGGGGATAGGACGGATATTCGAAACTGAAGACCATTGAGCCTTCTGAATGTAGACTACAAGATTTTTGCCTCTGTTTTGCTCCATCGACTTCTTCCTGTTGTGTCTCATGTCATTTCTGAAGTTCAGACCTGTGCTATTCCAATTCGCTCTATTGTTTCAAATCTTTCTCTTCTACGGGATGTCTCTGCCTTCAGCTCCCCTTCTTCCCCTTCCCTTCTTCCTTCTCTAGATCAAGAGAAAGTGTTTGACAGGGTGAACCATGACTACCTTTTTTTAGTTCTCTCACACTATGGCATTCCATGTCACTTCATCCAGTGGCTTAAGTTGCTCTATTCTACGGCCTGGATCCAGCCTTATGTGAATGGCACTCCTTGCCCCTCCTTTTTGAGTCAGACTGGTGTCCGACAAGGTTGCCCTTTGAGTCCCTTTCTCTATGTTTTTCATATTGATCCCTTACTTCATAGGATTTTATGCCATCCCTCTATCTCTCCTCTCTCCTTTTTTTCGACACCCCCTGTCCCTACGGTGTTGGCTTATGCGGATGACCTTTGTATTCTCACCACACCACAACTTCAGGAGATGAACTTGCTCCATCTTCTCTCGGACTTTGAACAGGTATCAGGCTCACGGCTAAATTTTGGTAAGAGCTCCACTTTGTACCTCCCATTGTCACCACCTCATGATCCTCCTGCTTCTCCTCATCAGATTGCTGGTGTACCTGTATGCTACACCCCATCAAGGTTTTAGGTCTGTCTTTTGGTACTCCAGACGATGCCCTCACCAACTGGACTGTTGTTCTGGACAAGGCTTACCATATGGTTGCTTCCTGGAAAGGTCATACTATTGGTAAGCGTAAGCGGGTTTTGTTGTTGAAAACCTTTGTCCTCCCCTTGTTTCTTCACTTGGCTTCTGTTTTTCCGGTTCCATTTTGCTTGGAAGCTCGACTGTATAGTGTCTTTTTTCTGGGTTTCTGGGGTAGTCGACTGAACCCGGTTAAGAGGGCTTATATGTATCTTGATTATTTTCATGGTGGTGTTCGGATGTTGAACCCCTTTGGTGTTTTTTCATTGTTTGTTTCTCAAATCCACTTTTCCTTCCTTGTTGCATCCCCAGCCACTTTTCTGTTTTTTCCTTCTCCATCATTGTGTCGCTTCATTATGTGCGACACGGCATCTTCCATCTATAGAGATTCCTCAGAATTTTCGGAAGTATGATCTCCCCCATTTTATTACTCCCACCTTTTTGAAGATTTGCCAATGGTCTTTGACTCCTGCGGCGATGCTTTCTTCCTCAAGGAAACATTTATATATGCCTATTTTGGGATCCTTCTTTTTGGACCTCCCGGTGTTGCAGGACCCCCTTGGCTCTATTTTGGACTCTTCTTGTTTCTTTCATCAGTTGACTGATCCTCGCATACCTCAGTGGGTTTGGGATGTTACCTGACTTTCTTGCCATGGTAGACTAGGTGTTCGGGATAACCTGAAACAGAAAGCTCTAGAGGACAGAACTTGTCCCCGTAACTCTTGCCCTTCTATTCCTGAAACCATGTTCCATTTTTTTATTGATTGCCCATATATGTGACCCGTTTGGACCCTACTTCTACATAAGTGGAAGGATAGGCCCTTCTTACTCTTACTTATGATGTTTTGATATATGGCATTTATCCTCTGGTCTGCATCATTACCACCCCAGTACACTTCGTCTGATTTTTGCTTTCTGCCACTACTATTTGTGGCAGGCCAGATGTGCATTTTTGTTGCAGCACAAGCTGTGTACTCCCACTCAGGTAGTAACTCAAATTTTACAAGGTTTGAGTACTGTCTACTCCTCTGAGCAAGCCTCCCTACCACCTGGGGTATTCCAGCATTACTGGGATTTCTGTTCCTGGATTTTTTCCTGAGTTTCCCTTTCTTTGCATTGAGACACTCCCCTTCCCTTATACTGGAGCTGGGATGGGGGTTCATGTATGCTGTACTGCTTCTTTATGTTTTTGTTTCTTTTATTGTGTTTAGTATGAAGCTATACAATTTTGTGCATTTTTGTTTTACTTATTTGAATAAACTATTCCCCTACTCCTTTAGTGGGGAAGGGTTGGGGTTATGTATGCCCATGGATTACTTATGTTTGCTGTCCCTGTATGTAGTACTACTTACTTGTGATTTTGTTTCCTTCCTTGTGATTCTGTATGATGCAATACGATGTTGAGCATTTTGTTTTCAGTTTTTGAATGAAAAATTCCCTACTCTATTAGTGGGGATGGGTCGGGGCATATGTACGATTGCAGATTTTTTTAAGTTTGCAGAATATGTATGCTGTATTACTTCTTTCTGTTTTTGTTATTTTTTATTTTTGTATGAAACAATACAGTTTTGTATGTTTTGTTTTAAGTTTTTGAATGAAAAATTCCCCTACTCTTTTAGTGGGGATGGGATTTGTACAAATACAAATACAAATTATTTCTGTTTGTAGTTCAAGTATGCTGTACTACTTCTTTCTGTTTTTCATTTCTTTCATTATGAATTTGTATGTTGTACTTCACTTTTGCATTCTGTTTCAAGTTTTTGAATTAAAAATTCCCCTACTCTTTTCGAGAAGTGCCATGGGATCTTTAACATCCATCTGAACTACCACCAGAACAGGCAGATGGGACCTCAGTTTAACACCTCATCTGAAAGATGGCACCTCAGGAGTGCAGCACCCCCCTCATGCTGCACTGTAGTGTGAGTATTGGGATATTAACCCAAGTGCCTGATGTGGGGATAGAACCCACAGCCTTCTGATCTCCCAGCCTCAGAGGCGAGTGTGATACCTGCTGAGCCACTGACACTGATTATGCTCTACTATTATTAAGATGGCCAATTGGAAATGGTTTGTGTGGCAGGAATGTTTGCCTAGCCACTCAAGTAAATATTTTAAGCACTGGGCTGGTATGCCTGCTGTTGCGCCTGCTGTGGAGTGGGAGATCCTGTATGGGATGTTTCTGTCTGCCTGTTTTTACATTTCCTGTGCTTGTTATTATATATTTACTAATAATTTTAGTATCCCTTGTCCTAGAGTTAGACCCTTTTTGCTTTCTCTTACCTGATGGGATACGTCACTGGATTGTTAGTTCAATGTATGGATTATCCTTACCGTTATGCAGACTTCAGTTATATCAGCTCCTCCTGTTGGTGGAGGAGACAGTTTATATGTTTTGACTTCGTACTGGATTTGTTTCTATTTGATATTCTGTAATCTTACTTTAAGTGTTAGCTCTCCTGTTTGTGAGGTTGAGGGACCTGTGGGTCTTTATTCAATGAGTTCACTAGTTATGGTTACAAGTATTCTTAATGGGATTATGGGGCACGTTGTACACATGGCGCCATCTCACTCCTTATGCTCTACTGATATAACTAGCTTGAGCCTGTTTTTTTGCTACTTTTGTTCAAATTTTGAAACATTGCTTACAATGGCTGACATCCGGGGGATCACTTGGAAAGTTCAGGGCATTGATGAACCTATCAAAAGGAAAAAAGTGATCTCCTACTAGGGGCCCTGTAATTGTGACATAGCTGTTCTACAAGAAACTTACCTATTGAAGGTAGAGGCCACTAAGGTGGCAAGGGCTTGGGTTGGGATGGCCTTTTCCAGCACTTATTGTGTTAAAAAATGAGGGGTCTCGATTATTTTTAAAAGAGGCTGCCCTTTTCAGGTTAAACATACTTTGCTTGACTGGGAGGGGCATAGTTTTCTTCTTTTGGAGATACTGCTGGGGGTGAGACTCATGTTAATTGATATTTATGCTCCCAATGTGGACTCCCCGAATTTTGTCTCACAACTTGCCCAGAATATTACAGAATGGTATTAGCCTCCCATGTATGTAATAGTTGAGGGGGATTTCAACTTTGTTCTGGATCCTTTTGTGGCTAGAACCCCATAAGCAAAGAGTGTTCCCTCGCATCAGCACCCCAGAACATTGTTAAATCAGTTATGCTTTGAATTTAATTTAGTGGATTTCTGGAGGCTCTCTCATCCCAAGGATCAAGGTTATACTTTTTGTTCATATAGGTTTAGTACTTGCAGTAGGCTAGATTTCTTTTTAGATAGTTCCCCATTGTTTTCTGACTTGCTGGATGTGGACATTCTTCCTATTTTAATTTCAGACCATGCCCCTGTTGGCATAATATGGGTACCAAAAGGAAGCTCTCCAAAATCTCCCCGTTAGCAGTTTAACCCTTTCCTTTTATGTACTGTGGGGTTTCAAGAGTGGTTAAAGTCTGAAATCTGTTTTTTCTTCTCAAATTAATGCTGACCCTGACATTTTGCAGTTTACCCTATGGAATGCATTCAAAGCTTTTGTTAGAGGCCGGGTTATTTCCTGTGCTTCTAAGGAAACTAAAATTTGGAAACAAGAAATTTACACACTATCCAGCTGTACTAAGTCATTGGAGGATGTCATTTATCAAAATCCCTCTGAAAGTCCAATTCAGATTCAAGAACTGTTAGAGCTTAAATATAGGCTGAATACTATTTACCATCAGAAGGTTTTAAGATCTCTGTTTTTCTTGCAGCAAGCCTATTGGGAGTCAGAGGACAAGGCCGGGAAACTGCTGGCCTACTGCTTAAAAAGAAAGGCTATGGAGACTCAAATGCCTTATTTAATGCAGGGTGGGGATTGTACAGTTGTTGATCCCCAAGAAATTTCAGGCCTCTTTCGAGACTATTACCAATCTCTGACGCATCTATTTCACCTTCTCAAGTTAACTATGATTCTTATTTTGCACGGATCATGTTACCCCATTTACTGAATGAGGTTACTCAGGCCTTAAACAAAGATATTTCCCTTGCTGAGATTCAACTGGCCATTTACCAGTTAACCCCAGGCAAGGCTCCTGGACTGGATGGCCGTAGCATGGATTTTTGTCAGGCCTTCCAGGAGGAGTTATCACCCCATCTTTTTGAGCTTTACTGGTCTATAGAGGAGACTGGAGCCATGCCTCCATCAATGCAAGAAGCCACTATCACTGTCCTGCCTAAACTGAACAAAGATCCCACTTCGTGTTTGAATTACAGGCCTATATCTTTACTTAATGTAGATTGTAAGGTACTAGCTAAGATTTTGGCTTTACGGCTGGAGACAGCTCTTCTGATATTGATGCATAAGTCTCAGGCCAGTTTTATGAAGGGTTGGCTGGACATTAATAACCTATGGGCTGTGGTGGATTTAATTCAAATTTCTACTAGAGGCTCAGAGTCAGTGGCCATAGTAGCCATAGATGCCGAGAAGGCTTTTGATTTCATCTATTTTATGTTCTTTCAGTGGTAGTAGTTGGTCAGATCTTCAAGGCATGGGTTTCTTGTTTGTACCCCTCCCCTAAGGCCAAAGTAGTAGTGAATGGGGTGTTATTGGAACCTTTCAGTTTAGCTTGTGGCACCAGGCAGGGGTGTCTGTTAAGCCCCTTGCTGTTTTTATTAGCAATGGGACCATTAAATGCAGCATTAAGACAACACCCAGCAATTCATGGCATCCCAGTGGGCACTCAATCCTTTACTACATTACAATATGCTAATGATTTGCCCCTGATTTTATCTAAGGTGGAAACCTCTCTCCCTAATGTCTGGGAGGTTATGGATTCATTCAGTGCAGTTTCAGGCCTAAAGGTTAACTGGGCTAAAACTGAGATCTTACCCTTATGCAAAGATAATCCCAGTTGGGCAAGTATCCATATGCCACCATTAAAATGGTCACCTGGAGACATAATGTAACTTGGTATGCATATTTTTAGGGAGGTTCAGGATATGGGTCCCAAAAATATACTGAAGGTATTGGCCACCATGACAATAGATTTTAACAGATGGACAAAACTGAACCTGAAACTGCCCGGTAGGATTGCTGCAATAAAGCTCATGGCATTCCCTAAATTATTTTATTATTTGAATAATCTACCTGTGCCTGTTTCTTCAGGCTTACTACATAAAATTGATTGTTTGTTTTCTAATTTTATTTGGGAGGGCACAATTCCACGTTTTGCGAAGAAAACACTACAGGCCCCTGGGTCAAAAGGAGGGGTGGAATATGCCCTGGCCTTGGGCATAGCATGCAGTTCTGGGTATTAAACAGACAGTACAGTGGTTATCCTCACCCTTAAGGAGCTCACCACTCTGGGCTGAAACTGAACAGGCCTTTATGGATAATATTCCCCTGGCAGTGACACTTAGGGATCTCCACCATAACCCAAATAAGCTTACTTTTCCCATTAGATTCATACAACAGTGTTGGAAAATGCTTTTGAAGAAGGTTAAGTGGTATTCTACACATCTGGGCCACTTCGAACCTCTCTGGAACAACCCTGGGATTCAGATAAGAGGTTCTCAGACCCACTGGCGTCCTTTCATATCCAGGGGGATTCGAATTGTGGGAGATCTCTTTGATCCAGATTCAGAGGTTCTTAAATCTTTTCATCAGATGCAGAGTGAGTATCTCCTTCCTAATCAGGACCTCTGAAGGTATCTGCAATTGCGTCATGTGCTCCGGCCTTGGCTTACAAAGGATTATACATTAATTCAAACTGATCTTGTTCAACATCTACAGAGATGGTTCAAGGTCCCCAGGGGCCAGATGAGTTATATATACAGACTGATGATGGACCGCCATTTGCCTTCTTGGGAGGCCATAGAATGAAATGGTCATCAGAGTTGCAGTGTCCCACAGCAGAAGACAACTGGTCATGTTGTTGGGTTGAAGTGCATCGGGCCACACCTGATCCACACCTTCAATTTATACAAAAGAAAGTCTTAAGCCGGTGGTGCAGGACCCCAGATAGTTTAGTGTTAATGGGCCTGGCTACTTCTAATGCCTGGTGGAGGTGTGCAGAGAAGCCCAGGACCCTTTACCATGTACTATGAGATTGTCCCTTATTGAGGAGGCAGTGGTGGAAGAAAAACATCCACTCTCTAGAGAGTACCCTGAATACACCCCTACCGCATTCTCTGAGATTCTAGATTTTGCAGGACCCGCTTTTACTCAGGCAACTGGCCTCAAAACATACACTGTTTCTTTACTCTATAGCGTTAGAGGCCAAGAGACTAGAGTTATGTAACTGGAAATCAGCTTCTATGCCTACATGTTAGCTGGCAACAGGCAATGCTCAAAACTGCCTCCAATCAACAAGTATTATACTGGAGGAAAAAGAAACTTGAGGTATTTCAAGCAGCTTGGGCACCTTGGTTTTCCCATTTTGGGGTGATGGGGAGTAAATCCTAGCATGCTTCCACAGGTGACTGAATGATCAGCACTCATGCTTTCTATTTATCTATGTAAGATTAAGTCAGATATAGACAGGCTCTCTGTTGAACTAAATGGAATGTGGTTAAAGGGTTCTTACAAGATGTTGCCATGTTCCCATACCATTAATGTTACAATTGCTTAATAGCCCATGGGCTCCTTTATGTCTTTCTTGGTTAGTCTAATATGATACTGTATTTAGTGGACATGGTTTCTGAATAGGTTTTGTTCAGTGTTGAGTTTGCCTTGCAACTCAGTTTTGTTGGTCTAAAGTATATTATTGTAACTTTTTCAATTATGAGTTATGTACTGATGTATAGTTATCGCTTTCAAATCAATAAAACATTTATATACAAAAAAAGACCTGTGAACACTCTGTATCTGATTAACTTTGGAAATTGTAAGATCCCCTCACTGAACACTAACGTGTATTAGATTCATCGCAATGATGTGAAATACCCAAACTTTTGTAGCCTAGTGTTATCATTGCCAGACAAAATTTGGGGATGTCCCACTTACCCCCATAGCAGGCCCCCAAGTGATGTATACATTTCCCCACAGGTATACACATGGAAAATGGACTGCAGGAAAGGAACTAAAAAAACAAAACCACGAAAGAAACTTTTACTATATTCACTTCTATATGGAGCATTAGGATTTTATAAATGAATACTCTGGAGTAGAAGTTCACTTGTTGAAACAGCCCCACAGGAATGCATTGCCTTACAGACGCTTAAATGGAAGTTGTGTGAGGTGACCTCTGCCCTTTTGCTTTTGGGAGGTTAACCGGAAGGTCAATCTGCAGGCATCATATCGATCAATTTTTCAGGATGAGTGTACTCCTTATACTGATGAGGGAAGTACTTGCTGACAGAAGCACTGTTATTGCTGAGGTGATGCTGGTTCTCTATAGTAGAACATTATTCAGGGACATTGAATAAGAGAAGTATTGATAATTAGTGTAAACACTTTTTAAACCAACCCTACCACCATTTCTGAGTCAATGTAGTCTCAGAATTAGTGGGGCTATTTATTTATTTATTTATTCATGGTTTTTCTTATCACAATCTAGCTATACACTTGCAAGAATTAAAGACAACGCACTCTGACGCTAAGTATGATAATAGGAACTATAGAACTGTTAAGTACTTTATGGTGATCAGGATGTACCAAACTGAGGATGATATACATGCTTATTTATTTTTCTAAGCATTCACATGATGCACCTCACTCACTCAAAATAACATGATAATCATGGATGGTTCGAGAGGCTATAATATTCATGGGGCTCTATATAGTGGTATTGCAAATAAATGACAGCACAACGTTTCAGGTTTGGTTGCCTAATAAACGTGATGCCCTACTATTGGATAACATTGTCTGCTATTGGGGCTTATGAAGCTTTGCAGAAATATAAATTATGATCAACCTTTGTTTCTCCCCATAAAAATTGTGTTGGAGACCCACAATAAAGCACTATCCATGCTTACTCTATACATCCCTCCTAAAGTGAAATTTCCAGGATTCGAATCCATCTTTCTAGGGGACTTCAATATCAATTAGTTGGCACCACCAACTGGCACATATAAGGACACTGTAGCTGCACTGCATCTTACAAAACTCGTTGACTCACCCAACAGAACAAATTACAAAACTGGATCTAGCACACTACTTGACTGGATCCTCACAAACTGCCTGGATCGTATCTCCAATGTGACAGTCCACCCAGACTCACTGAGTGACCACTCTCCAGTAACCTGCTGCTGGACCAACAAATTCAATGCAACATCCCCCCAAATAATCTCTAATCATAAAGTGAAAAGGGGTCACCTGGAGTACCTTAAGGAGCAGTTATGCAACACTAACTGGAGCCCCCTTGACACAGCAGAGGATATGGACACCGCACTCGAGTACTTCATCATACAATTCAATGCTGCTTGTGACTGCCATGCCCCAGTGCAGAGGACAAAGATCCGTGGATGATACAGCCTCTGGATCACACCAGACTTACTAGGCCACATAAAAGACAAGGACAACTGGTGGCATAGGGCACAGAACTCTGGCAAGCAATCAGACTTCCAGGAATACAGAAGACTACGGAATGACTGCACCTGGACCATCCGCTCTGCCAAAAGTAAACATTTTAGAGAAGCATTACAAACATCATGGGAAAACAGCAAGTCTTTTTGGAATAACCTAAAGGATGTAACAGGGAAAGTCAAGAGAGAGGCTCCACAAATGCTCAACATCAATGGTGCCCCTACCCTTGACCCCCTGACTATTGCCAACGTGTTTAACAAAGCATTTACTGACCTTAATAGTGTACTTCCTACAAATATTTTTGAAGAAACCAACCCAAGCTCAAGCCAAAGCCAAGGGCCCACTCAAATATCCCCCCACCTTCTACTTTAAATCTGTCAACTACAACCAAGCAAGAAAGTACATTCATAAGGTACTTGGAAAATCCAGGAAAAGCAGTGACACACTCGACCTCAAATTTATTTCCCTTGTACTTGATGAAATCCTAGCTCCCATTACTAAACTACTGAACTTATCCCTGCAGCTGGCTCAATTCCCCCCAAGCTTGGAGGTCAGCCCTGGTAACTCCAGTGCACAAGAGTGGTGACTGGGCACTGCATGCCTATTTCTAGCCTTCCACCACTGTCAAAAGCACTGGAGTGCATAGTGTCAGACCAGCTGGTTGAATACCTTAATAAATACAACATTCAGTGTCCGGAACAACATGGATTTTGGAAAGGGCACAATACCTCCACAGCTGTTCTGGAATTCACCAACTGCATACACAGTTCACTGGACCAGGTTAACCTTGTTGGCACTGCCTTTATTGATCTAACAAAGGCCTTTGACATGGTCAGTCACTCCCTACTACTTCAACAACTCTCCTTGATAGGCCTCTCTAACCCCGCTACTAACTGGTTCAAAAGCTATCTAGTTGATCATTACCAACAGGTAAAGATTGGAAACATCACATCTGGGCCCCTGCCAGTTCATTTTGGGGTCCCCCAGGGGTCAATCCTAGGACCCATCCTTTTCAGCATCTTTCTAAATAGCCTACCTCAATCATGTGACCAATGGATACTTCTTATGCAGATGATGCTGTTATTTTTACTTCTCAACATGACCCTCACACCCTAAACTATCAGCTACAACATGCTTTTAAACAAACTAAAGATTGGTTCAGAGCCCACAAGATGGTTCTGAACTATAAAAAGACAAAAGTAATGCTTTTTTAGCGGTGCGAGAAGCAAACACAAAGCAGCAGCTCTTAACATCACTAACTGTGCAGGGGTTTCACTTGAACAAGTGGAGCAATTAAAAATACCTGGGGTTACACTTGACTGTTCCCTCTCCTATGCAGAACACAGTGAGAATGTGTCCAAAACAGTCAACTTAAGAAATTGGCTCCTGCACAGGCACAAGAAATACCTAACACCTAAAGCACTCCAAACTGCAATCCATAGCACAGTTGTCTCCATCATCGACTATGGATTGGTCATATATAGCTCAGCCACTCCCACCTTACTATGTAGGATAGCAGTAGCCCTAAACAAAGCCTGCAGACTGCTCACCAATTCTCCCCAACAAACGCACACATGTGACCTTTATGAGCAAGCCGGGTGGCTACAACTTGAAAACAGGATAGAATACCAAACCTGCCTCTTAGTTAAAAAATCACTACTCGGACTTCAGCATCCTGGAGTCACAAACCTATTAAGCTTATTCACAGGCCCATACCGCACCAGGAACTCTGACCATCAGGTTCTCACCATCCCTCACTTCAGAACCTCCCAAGGGCAGAGGTCATATGCCTACCGGGCACCACTTTGGCTCAATAACCTAGGCACTGAACATAACGCTATGCAGAGATTGGGGCTTTTCAATACCAAGCTAAGACAACACCTACTGAAGAAAAGCTCCTGTGACTGTACTTTCTAATTACTCCACACACACACACACACTTCTGACCCCGGTCTTATTCACCTTTCAGTTTATTATCATCTCCTCGCTACTCCTACTTTGTCCTTCTACCCTGAATTGTCCCCATTTTTGCTCTGCAATACCCTGCACTCTCCTCTCCCACCTCCCCCATAATAATCATCATGGCCTCCCCCACACAGTGTCCCCTACTCTCCTTTCTGGATAGCTGCTTACTGTCTTTTACCTGGCAATGCCACCTAGGCTGCTACTGTTACCTGAATTATCCTAGTGTTAAAACCATCTCTGTTTCCTATTTACAATGTATTTTTGTCTATGTTTACTCACCTAGCTAGATACTCCTAAACCCACAATGTATGTATACCCACCCTTTACGACGTGGAACCTTTGTAAAAGAGTGGTCTCCAGCTCAAAGGTATTGTAGTCCAAGATTGAATAAATAAATAAAAATAAATAAAAATAAATAAAAATATCCATGAGATATTATGTTCATTGTGGCTTTTGCCAGGACACACACAATATTACAAACATTGACGTATCCCAAGAGGACGAGTTGACAGAATGTTTGCTAACAGGTCAACAATACCAAATACTGTATATCTAATGCTTACATATACCTTCCATGTAAGCAGAGGTGTATATCTTTAGTGCTTGATGACCGAGCTACATTTTGTGCATAAATAATTGTTTGTTTACAGATAAGCAGTCTGTTCTTCACATTGTCACTCCTGTTTTACCATCTTGTAAATAAATATTTTATGTTCCTATACTTAAATGTTAATAACTGAAGCAGGTGGCTTGAACCCCATTATAACAGTGTCCTCTTTTTCTTCTTATTGTTGGTCTAGAAGTGATTATTACAGCAATGCTGGGAAGTATTCATTACAATGTAATTGCGTTTTACAAGAAAATATAACGGTGCAGCAAAGGTTAACAGCTCTGGTTTAAGTATTCAAGTCTGAGTTAACAAATCAGCTATGTAATAAAGAAATGAATACATAGTATCTTTTCTTAGTTTTCTATATATTGCTCTGTTACTTTTTGCCTGCTATATAGCTCATTTAATTAAGTTGCATAGTGTAGTGTTAGTATTTAATTATTGGACAAGCTCTATAGACTTCAGAGACAGAGTGGTTCCCAAATAACTAGTTGACTCCAATAGGGATTACAAGTACTCCTTTTCATATTGTTCATACAAAAAAAATGCCTTTAATTGGCCACAGCATTAAAGTCGTATCTTGGACTATACAGGGGTGCAATAACCCAATGAAAAGGTCCAAAGTGTTGGCCTGTCTTAAGTCTATGAAAGCAGACATTGCCTTCCTACAAGAAACTCACTTAACAAATGAAGAAACCAATAAGCTCAGAAAAACATGGGTGGGGTCAGTGTATGGTAGCTCCTTTAATTCTAAGAGTAAAGGGGTGTGTATACTATTTCACAAAAAGCTAAATGTGTTGGTGGACTCATCATTTTCAGATGTAGAAGGTGGAATTGTGGTGGCTAACATCAGGATAGATGACAAAAAATATCTCTAGTGAATGTATACGCTCCAAACATCCAGCATGCAGCATTTTATGCAAATCCAGTTGACCATGCTAGCTCTGCTAAGGCATTAATGGCATTCTGCAAGGAGTTTGGCTTAGTAGATGTATGGAGGATCATGCATCCAAAAGGCAGAGACTATACTTTTTATTCAAATAGGCATGGCTTCTATAGCAGATTGGACTACATACTTATCGTTAAATCTTTGTTGACTGGTCTCTCATCTAGCCATATTGGTAACATGGTCATTTCTGATCATGCCCCTGTTTCTTTGGACATATCTCTGGGATTTACTATACCCTCAGAGAGGAGTTGGAGGTTTAACAGTAGCATATTAAATCATAATGAATTTCCTAGCTGGTTGGAAAAGGAGATTAAAACCTTTTTCCAAATTAATGACAATGGGGAAGTCTCATTATCCACCCTATAGGATGCATTTAAAGCCTACATAAGAGGACGCATCATCTCCTTTTCATCACATAAAAAGAAACTTGGTGAAGCAGAACTAAGACATTTAGAAAAAAGATTTAAAAACAAAAGAGGAGATATTTAATTCTAAGAAAGATAAAATGCTCAACCTTTACAGGGATATTATAAATATTAAATATGAAATTAATAACATATATAACTGTGAAGCTGAATATGCCCTTTTTTGCCTTAAACAAGCATACTGGGAAGCTGGGGAAGCACAAGGGAAATTGCTGGCTTAAAAACTTAAAAAAACTTCAGAAGCAATCAAGATTGCCTCCATAAAAAAACAAACAGGGGTCTCCAGTTCATAGGACTAATCAAATTCTACAGCAGTTCAACTCTTACTATTCAAATTTATATAAATCTGAAGGCCTAACTAACCAGTATTCCCTAGAGAAATTCTTACTATCTGTTGAATTACCAGTCATCTCAGAACAAGACAGAGAAAGTTTAAACAACCCTTTACCGAATGGGAAATAATAAAGGCCATCTTGTCTTTTCCTGCTGCTAAAGCCCCAGGACCTGATGGCCTGTCTGGTGAATTTTACAAAGCCACCAGTCATCTGATTGTACCCATAATATATAAAGTATTTTGCAATACAGCAGTTATGGGTTCTTTGCCACCGTCCATGAGAGAAGCTTCCATAGTGGTCTTGCCCCAAAAAAACAAGGATCCTACACTTTGTGAGAATTATCGACTGATCTCACTTATTAATGTGGACTGTAAAATACTAGCAAAAGTATTGGCCTTTAGATTTAACAATGTTATGCAGAATCTGATACACCCTGACCAAGTAGGGTTTATTTATTTATTTATTTATTTAAGAGTTTTACCAGGAAGGCATACTGAGCAGATTACCACTCGATTCCAGATGCGCTCTCGGGGAAGGGGGATAGGCAGGATACAGTAATAGAAGCATTTACACACATATACATGTTTAGTTACAGTATACATTAGCATAGTCAGAATCCTATATATAAATAGCATTATACAGCCAGGTAGAAGGTAGTGGAATGGCATGCACTGATTAACAGATATGTCCCGCAACACACAGTGAGCAGGGTTTGACAAAATGGGGAGAAAAATAGTGGAGATAATAAACAACTGACAACAAGCTTTCAAGGGATTCAGCTGGGCTGGAGGCAAGAACAAGTGGTAGTGAATTGAGTCTTAAGAAGAGCATTCTGGTGTGGAGTGTCTGTGGTGTGTCTAATGTCGGCTGACAGGGAGTTCCATAATTTGGGCATGCTGAAGCTGATGGCAGCTTGTCCAGACCTGGTGGACCTGTGCAGGATGTGAAGTAGCCGAGAATCAGTGTTCCTGAGTGAGTAGGCTGGGGGGGGAAGTACATTCAGAGAGGATGCCAGGTAGGAGGGGAGTGCCTCTGATCAGAATTTTGCAGTGGTTCTAGTGCAGTGTTGTAATCTTTGATTGTGGAGAGAGGGGAGATCCAGGGACTGGTAGAGGACACAGTGATGTGTACTGGGGGCAGTCCAGGGAGAACCTACAGAAGGAGTTGAAAAGAGGGTCTAGTCTGGACAGTGAGGTTTGAGGGGCAGCACAGTAGACTACATCACCGTAGTCCATTATTGGGAGGATCATCTTTTAAACAATAGCCCGTCACGTCGGTAGGGGGATGCAACTTTTGTTGTGGTATAATGTGCCTAACATGGGGTGCAGCTTCTTGTGTATAGCATCAATGTGTGCAGTGAAGTCAAGATGCTGGTCTAACCAGACCCCGTGGTATCTGTAGGAAGTGCAGACCTCCAGGGGGGAGCCTTCTAGAGTATGGAACACGGGGGAGGCAGGAAGGCGGAACAGTTTGGCCCAGGATCCGAAAGTGAGGGAAACAGTTTTTTGGGGGTTTAGAAATAGCTGGTTTGCATGGAACCAGCATTGGATGGAGTCAAAGTCCTCCTGCAGGCTGGCTGTCACAGCAGTGGGGGATGAATCAGAGGCAAACAGCACCATGTCATCTGCATACATGTGGATAGATGTATGTGGGCTGGCAGATCATTGAGAAAGATGGAGAACAACAGAGGGCCAAGGACAGATCCTTGAGGGAACCCATTGGCAACTGGGAGTGAGGTGGAGATAGCAGAGCCAATACAGACAAACTGGGAACTACCTGCCAAGTATGTCTGGAACCAGTTGGTGGCAGGCACAGTTAGTCCAGCCTGGGTGAGTTTAGACAGCAGCATGGCATGAGAGACCGTAATGAAGGCCTTGGCCAGATCGATGAAGATTGCCATGGTTATCTCCCCTTTATCCATGCCCGTGAGGATGGTGTTGGTGAGTCGAAGGAGAGAGAGGTGGTGGTGGAGTGATTTTTTCTAAACCCAGCCTGATAGGGGGTGAAGAATGAGATGGAGTCGAGGTAGTGGGAGAGCTGGACTAGTACAAGGTGCTTCTGTATTTTGGCTAGGATGGGGAGCAGCGATATAGGACGGTAGTTGCATGGGGAGGAAGGGTCTCCTCCTTTGGCGATGGGAATGACTGTGGCTTGTTTCCATATTGTAGGGACGGACCTGAGTCTGAAGGACAGGTCATAGAGAGCAGCTCGAGGGTTGGCTATGGCTGGGGCAGAGAGAAGGAGCATTTTGGAGTCCAGGCTCGAGGGACATTTACCCTTGGTTGGATTTAGTGACTGAAGTAATTTTAGTACCTCGGTGGGTGTGACTGGGTGGAGCGAGAAATAAGCAGGTGAGGAGACAGCAGGGGAACTGGGGAGGGAGGGAGGGGTGAGAGGAGAGTAGAGAGGATGTAGTGTTGGTGAAATATGAGTTCAACTCAGTGGCTACAATGCCTGGATCAGTGATGATACTACAATCTGTGTTGAGTGTAGGAGTAGGGGGTTGGGCCAGAGGGGTGAGAAGGGATTTAATTGATTCATGGTTGGTCGCTGCAGTTCAGTTTTATTTCGAAAAATGATCCATATTATTCATACTGCCAAAGGTAAGCCCTCATACCCAACACTTTTATCCTTGGATGCCAATAAAGCATTTGACAGAAAAGAGTGGAGTTATCTATTTAAAATACATGATAGATACAGTCTAGGGGATTACTTCTGTAATTGGGTCATGGTTTTATATTTGGAAGTGATGGCAAAAATTAAGATTAACGGTACATCTTCAGACAGGTTTCAAATCCACAGGGGCACCAGACAGGGATGCCCCTTATCACCACTTTTATTTCTTCTTGCTCTAGAACCCCTTTTTATCAAAATATGTATGTCTACAGTAATATCAGGTATTTAGCTGGAAAAGGAACAAAGATCTCAGTCTATGCAGATGACATCATGCTTTCCATTACTAATCCCCAAACTTCGATACCACACATTCTAGCTTTAGTCAATGATTTCTTGACAGTGTCAGGTTTTGAAATAAACTTTGACAAGGCAGAAGCATTAGCCCTTACTAAAGGAGTGGATAAAACTATATTCACCAGTAATAAGATTCAAATACCATCACAAGGCATTAAGTTTTTGGGCATAACATTAACTACTAACATCTCTGAGATTATCTCGAAGAACCTTAATTTGATTTTGGAAAAGATGGATCTTGATTTCATAAGACGGAATAAAATGTCCTTATCTCTATGGGGAAAAATTCAGACATTCAATATGATAGTGACACCAAAAATATATTACATTTTACAACATCGTCCTATTCATATACTGTCCTCCTTGTTTAGTAAAATTTACACTTTTGTTAGGAAAGTTTTATGGAATGACAAACCACCACAGATTGCTATGGGCAAAGTGCAACAACATAGGTCCAAAGGTGGATTTGGACTGCCAAATTTGAAACTAAGACATGATACTTTAATAGCAGCTCAATGTATCAAAACATTATGGTGAACAAATAATCGGGATATCCCAGGCTGGGTAGACATTGAGAGAGCATTGCTAAAAGGTAGCCACCCCAGAGTTTCCTTGTTTGCAGATTCTACTAAAATGTTTAATTCTAACCCAATACTTTGTCAGGTTAATAAATCATGGAAACATGTTGTCACCACCCTCTGTTGGGATCCATATTCTTCTCCACATTGTCCTTTATGGGACAATCTGATTCTAAAAATAGAAGGTAAAAGTATTAACTGGCCAGGCTGGAAAGCTAAGGGCATACAGTTTTTGGATGATATCATACATTCTGCCATTGATTCTTTGATGTTGTTCTCACAGCTCTCATCAAAGTATAGATTACCCCAAACTGATTTCCATAAATACCTTCAGTTAAGGGATATCCTTAGAACATAAATAAATAAAGATATAATTTTCCCCCCCATCCACATCCTGGATAAAATATGTAATACCTATGATGGGCACAAAAAAAACTTTATCAGATGTTATTAGAAGCCAAGCCTGACCCAGTGGCACTTCTAATTGAAAAGTGGCAACAGGAACTCCAAACACAAATATTGAATTCAGAATGGAAAGATATTTGGGTTATGACATTAAAGGCATGTAGAGAGGCCAAGGGGAGACTCATACAATTTAAAATAGTTCATAGATGGCACTATACCCTCTGTAAATTGGTCAGGCTTAGCTTATCAACAGATGACAAATGCTGGTGCTGTTTAGTAGACAAAGGCACTCTATCTCCCATATACTGGTTCTGCCCTCACCTATCACCCTTCCAGGATAGTATTATAGCAATCTGTGGAAAAATAATAGGCTGCAAACTAAACTACACCAGGAACTAATACAACAAATGAGTAACCTGAACATAAATCCTTATATATTAGGTTGGGTTCAAAACTGGTTACTTGATCGGAGTCAGCGTGCGAGTATTAGAGGAGAATTGTCCGATAGTTTGGGGGTGACTAGCGGGGTGCCCCAGGGCTCGGTCTTGGGCCCCTGCCTCTTCAATCTATATGTATCAGCACTCCAAATAAAACAAAAATCTGTTTGGATGCAAAAGTTTGCTGATGATTGTAGGGTTGGAGCTGAAGTAAATATTAAATTAAATACTTCTAAACTACGAGATGTAATAGATGATATAGCCACATGGTCTAATAAATATAAATCAGCAGAGAACTTAGATAAATGCTTTATTATGCATTTGGGAAATAGAAACCCTAAATTACCCTATCAATTGGGAATTGTTCCGCTCAAAATAACATATGAGGAAAGGGATTTGGGTATAATAGTTTCCGACAATGTGACATTCTCATCTTATTGCCAAAATATAGCCCAGAAAGGAAACAGAATCCTGAACTGCATATTGAGGCATATATCATCTAGAAGCAGAGGGTTGTTTTGTCCTTGTATGTATCCCTTGTGAGACCAATTATGGAATATGGAACACAGGTGTGGTCACCTTTTAAAAAACAGGATATTGCCCTGTTAGAGGGAGTGCAGAGGAGGGCAACAAGAGCTGTTAGTGGTATGCAGGGTAGAGACTATAGGACTAGATTGAGAGATTTGAATATGTATTCCTTGGAGGAACGTAGAAAGCGAGGGGACATGTGCTTGGTATACAGAGCTTGGCAAAAATGATGACTTGTGGGATGTTACAGGGCTAACATTTAATAGTTGTATGTATAAAACTAGGTCCCACCCAATGCAATTAACAGCATCCAAATGTAATAAAGTGAGAACTACATGGTGGTTTAACCAAAGGGTAGTGCATGCTTGGAATGCACTCCCTTTGGAGATTGTGGCAAGTAGATCTATGGCCGAGTTCAAATCCATGTGGGACAGGAATATGTATAAGTTCATAAATTAGATAACCATGGCGGAGCATATAGGACGAAAGTCCATTTAGCTCAGTATCTTCCTATGATTCCTATGATTCCTATGAAACTGCTCAGCTAAATTTGCAGTCCTAGGAATTTGCTCTGAGCTCATAAACCTGTCACAACCGCAAAAGCTATGGTTATTAGCAGCCTTCATAACAGCAAAAATTTTTATTTTAAGATACTGGAATGATGCTGCCATTCCATTAGTAAAGGAGTGGTTACAAGACATGTTTACCAGAGCCAGTTATGAGAGAGTCTCTTATGTGAATATAAATAGATTGGATGTATTTCTTTCAATTTGGGAACCCTTTTTGATCTATTCATATAAATAGTGATGCATAGTTGTAACTCAAGAATCATATGGGTTATGGGCTTATCCTTCTTTCCTTTCATTTTAAATTATATTTTTCCTTAATATTACTAGTTTAGGTTTGAACACTCACAAGATAATAATCTATTCAATACCTTATTTATTGTAGATACTGAATAATATTTCATTGTTCATTATTACAGACTGTCATATTTTATCATTTTCGTTTTATGATCTCTGTACCTATGTTATTTTGCTATTATGTTTTGGTTATATATGTATAAACTGAAAAATCAATAAATTTTGAATTATAAAAAAAACTTTGGAAATTGTAAAATTTGAAGGGTTAGGCTCTCTCTGATTATTTCCAAAAGCCACATGTCTGTGGTAATCCTTTCTCGCTCTTCAGGGTAATAAGAAAGGTACCTCCTACTGGCAATGGTTCTATGCAGACATGGTCAGATTTGCCAGGAGTTGGGCTTTACTGGGGTTGTGGCCGTGGATACAGATTGCTGTCTGACTCACATTCTTCCTCTGCCTCTCCCTGTGCCCCTCTGAACTGTATAGTGATGGTGCACATATTAATACAGTTTTACTGGTGGTCAGACAATTACAGGTTAAAGTATTACAGACAGACTTTTTAGTAACATTTTTGTATGTAGTAACAATGTATGTGTTTTTTGTTTTACATTTCTATATTGGATGCAATTGTAAAAGAGAGTTTCCTCTCAATTTGCTTTCCAATAAATATTGATTGATTGACTGACTGATTGATTGATTGATGTTGTTCAGTAGTCCACAACAAATAAAAAGAGACTATTGTAAGTACTATCATCTTACTTACATAGGGTCTTCAATAATAGTCCTTTCCCATATCTCTCATTCTGTAGGACATGAAAGACAATTTGGTCCTTTCTGTGTCAGATTTTTAAAAGTTGTTTTTTGCTCATGAGATTTTTCATCTGTATCTCTGTTTTGTCAACAAAAAACAGGTACAAGTACTTTCAAAGAGGAAGTCAGCTGCCTTATTTTGCATGTTTGATGGAGGCAGTACAGTGCATTGCAACAGAGATTGTCCATAGCCTAGGGGGAAATGATATGTGAAGAGAGGCTGTAGGACTGAAACATGTACAACATTGAGAAGAGGGAACAGGATGACAAAACAGAGACATACAAGTACCTGTATAGGCTAAATGGAATAGATGCCAAGGAACTTTTCTTGAGTTCAAACACAGGGTTGAGAGGGAATTCACTAAATCTGGCAGAAAGGAAAATTTAAAAAGGACTCTCGTAAGTACCTCTTCCCGGAAAGGGTGATGGACTAGTGCAATAAACTTCCAAAGGAAGTTGTACAGGCCAAATAAAATTTAAAAAAGCAGATTCAAGCAGGGATGGGAAAGACATGTGGGTTAAAAAACAGTGGATAGTAACAAAGGGGTGGATTGACACGGCACTATGTCTGAACAGCACATGTATGAACAGCGTTGTCAATAACAGCGCCATCTATACAGCGCTGTTCAGAACAGCAGCATGAACAAATGCTGCAAATAAAGACATCACCATTGGTAGCAGTCATAAAGCACACTGACGACTGCTACCAGTTCAAACACTTAATTTAGAGGGGGCTCTGCTTCCCGCACCCCCGTAACTAAAATAATTAACTCCGAGTCGGAGTTGGATTACAGGAGAAAAACAAAATTTTGGAGACCAGGATTAGAACTCTGATCTCCACCACCATTCTGCCTGAGCTGCTTCATGTCTCAGTACTCTCTGCCACAGGAGCAGCTTGTCCAGCATTCTCGATTCCCCAGGCCATGTCTTCTTTCTAGTACCATGGACAGTGACCTGGGTAGCGCTTACTGCACAGCACTGTTTAATCCCCGACGCTCTCTGTGATATGACATTTGGACCTCGTTGTTTTTTCTTGTGCTATATTTGTAGCACTATTCTAACTGGTTACCGATTGACACTAGTGCAAGAGTTAGGTTGGGTGGGCAGACTGGATGGGCCAAGAGACTTTTTCTGCCATCAACATCTATGTCTTTATGTCCTGTTACAAACCAGTTGTTCTAACCTCCACAAATCTTTTTGCAGGCACTGAGCCCTGGATGCAGTCTCATTCACATCAGTGGCCATCTAAAATTGGTACTTAGCAGCTTCCAGACCAGACTTCACTACTGTGACAGGGTTGAATAAGGCCCTGTCCCATTTGTTATTCAGAAAGAGTTAAACACAAGGGTCTGTTCTTTCCTCTCCTGTCTCTTCTCTGTCTGGTTTCACTACCAGATTTTTGTGTGAGACCTAGGAACTGATTACTCCAATGATTTTGCAGTTCTCCATCTCTCACTGTCTCTCTGACTTCCCTTGCTATTTCTGTCTTTTCTTCCCCCTTGCATATTTGCAGTTAAAAAAAATATATATATATGTGAATCTCTGTGTAAAACTGTATCCCTTTGTTTAAAACTGTATATAGTTATACTGTTGATATGATTGCAAAAAAGCTATGTGGAACTCGGGGGGGGGGTTAACCCGAGATGCAGTTTTTAAGCTCTTTGCAGAGATGTCAACAAGAGGTTAGTTCTGGAACACTATGTACTGTTTTGTGGCACCTGCAAGGAATGAAACTGACAAGAACATTGTGTGAGAAGCAGGCTCTCTTAATGAGTTCCCAGACAAAGACATAAAAAGAGCAGCAATGCTTTTGCTAGAAAGACAAGGAGAGTGAGAGACTGGAACTTGGAATTAAGAGATATCCTCAGAAGTTTTCCTATGCTTTCTGACCTTTGCCTCGACAACAGATGGTGTTAGTAGTGGGATTTATGCCGTGCAAATACTCAGCCAAGAGTTTTGTGCATGGGTACTAGACCTAGTATCAGGGAAGCTTAGCAGAAATATATGGATTCTTCAGCAACAAGCCCAGGAGTCATTACTAGAAGAATGGCAGCCAAACTAGAAGCAGAAACAAAAGTCCAAAGTGAGACTGTACAGCCAGCACTAGTCAAGAAACAAAAAAGAGTGCCAGGCAGTGACAGAACCTGAAAGCCTGTCTGCCTTTTTTGAATGGTGGGCTATACAACAACAAGAGATGGAAAAACAGAGAAGAGAAGAACTGCAGCAATAGGAGCAGCAGAGAAAAGAAGAGATGCAGCGACTGGCGCACCTATGGCTGGATGCCTTGGAAGCTATCCAAGCTGGAGGATCTGGCACTGGCCCAACAGAGCAACAAGATGCAAACAACTTAAAATACATTAAATTTACAAAGTTGTGTCCCTCGGATGATTTCAAAGCATACCTGACAACGTTTGAAAGGGTTGCCGCAGCTTGCCAGAGGCCAAAACAGCAATGGGTAATCAGACTGGTGCCTTACCTGACAGGTAAAGCCCAACTTGTCTACAGCAATATGGACACTGCAAATTGAGAAAATTATGACCTGGTGAAAAGAAAGGTTCTTAAAAGATATGACATCTCAGGAGAGACCTGCAGGCAGGGATTTCGGTCTCTGAAGTACAACTCAGTTGACAATCCTTGAGAAAACTTCACCCGACTCAGAGAACTCCTTATGAAATGACTCCAACCAGAGGGCAAAACACTCCTGCAGATCATCAAAACATCTGCAATGGAATAGTACCCACAGACATACAGCTTTGGTGTAAAAGAACACACACCAGAAAGTGTCGAGAAGGCTGTTTCTTTGGCTGAAAACTACCAAATGGCCAGACAGATGCCACAGCAGTGAGGTAACAGCCAAGCACCAGTAAGACACTCTTTTTCCCACTTAAACTCCAAGTCTGATGAGAACTCTGGTGGGGGTTACAAATCTACACCCAAAGACTTTATTTGCTATAACTGTAATAAGCCAGGTCATAATGCAAGAAATTGCCATAGTAAGAAGACTTACACTGAAGCAGATTTGTCCTTAGCAAATTGGGGCAAGTACTTAGCAGATGTGATGGTGGGAGATAAGACTGTGAATTAACTTATAGATTCAGGAAGCAGACAGACCCTAGTGCATATTGAAGTGCTGGAAAAACAATGCTCAAAAGGACCAGATACTGGTGTCATCTGCATCCAAGGGGACACTCTATACTATCCCACCAGCCAAATGACTCTATTAATGGGGTGTTGCACCAAATGAAAGTGGGAGTAATACCTAAGTTACCAGTACCTGTGATTATTGGAAATGACTTTCCAGGATTTACTGAGTTAATCAATGAAGGAGTAATTTCTGACGTTTCAGCAGCTGTGGTGACAAGAGTTTAGGCAAAGAAAATCTCATATGGTGGAGACTCTTTCCCTTTTGCTGATTTTGATACGGACTTGTTTAAGCACAGCTCCAGAAAAGACAGATGACACCTGAAGAAACAGTGGCAACAAAAAACTAATTGACATACGGGGTTAACATATGAAAATGCTGAAACTAAACTGATCACTGATTGTGATTTTGTTTCAAAACAAGCTAATGATGTTTCTCTCCAGGGTTATTTTAAGCAACTGGGGGTGAAACCAAAACATGGTGAACCTATGTTTAAAAAATGTAATGGGCTACTGTACAGAGTTTGGGTTAAACCTCAGACACAGGACCGGATTGAACAATTGGTTATACCACAAAAGTATAGATCGGAGTTGTTACAGATAGCACATGATAGTCCTATGGCTGGTCACTTGGGGTGGGATTACACCCTTGCCAGATAGCTGTACAGATTTTACTAGCCTGGAATTAATGAAGATGTTGCTACCTACTGCAGTTCTTGTGCTGAGTGTCAGAAAGTAGCCCCAGTGACTAACAAAAACAAGGTGCCCCTACCCTGGAGAGATGTGCCTTTTGAGAGAACTGCAATGGATGTGGTTGGTCCATTAGACAAAAGTAAAAAGGGTAATCGATTCATTTTGGTAGTATGTGACTATGCTACTCAATACCCAGATGCTGTTCCTTTTTTTTGAAAACTTTCTTTATTTTATCATTTTTGCTTACAAGTTAATACAACAGACAACAATTAACATCCACAATACACAATACATACACAAAACTTTGGACACTTATTCCATATCTTATCATTCTGGAGCATTTATAATCTCGGACACTCATTCCATAATTTATCATTTTGGAACATTTACAATCTCAGGGTGGTACAAAAGGGAAAGCTACAGGAAAGGGGCATGATGGAGCAGGACAGATGGAAACAAAAGAGTTATCAATTATAACAGATGATCATGATGTTTGACAAGGAGCTAGGTTGCAACATTTCTCTAAGGGACAAAGTCCGGACTTATGGAAGACATATACAGAACCCATCGTCTCCATACAAGCTCAAACTGTGATAGTCTCTTATTTATCATGGCTGTTAAGTCTTCCATTCTATAAACTGAAATCATAATCTCATGCCATTGAGAGATTATAGGTGCCTGCATAGTAAGTCACTTTTTAGTGGCTGCCTTTTGAGCTGCCAAAAGAGCTACCCTCAGCAGTTTTTTCTGTATTTGAGTCTTTATATCCTTTTGGTGTGTCCATAAAAAAGTACATGGACGGGGTCAGCACCAGCTCAGGATTAAATATTGTGCATAGTGCTTGCTGCAAGTCCCTCCGGAACCCTGCTAAGCCTGAGCAGTCCCACCATATGTGACTTAAGGCAGCTGGAGAATAGCCATATTCTCTCCAACAAAGTGCAGTGTGGTATGTCTGGTATTTGGCTTGCACTGCAGGAGTCCTAAAAAAACAGATCAACGTTTTCCAGGCAAATTCTCTCCAGGTTATTGCTGATAGGTACCTATATAACTTCATTTGTATTTTACTCCATAGGTCATCTTCTACTAAAATCCCTAGGTCCTTAGCCCATGCTTCCTTGACTAATTGTGTGGAACTCCCTTTCCATGATACCAGAGCCCTGTACATATAGGAAATAATGTGATTCGAAGGTGCTCTGTCTTCCACTTCTGCCTTACATAGAGTTAGTATCAGAGGGGGAGAACCTATCTCCCCCACTCCAGGGCAAATATTTTTAACATAGTCCTGAATTTGAAAGTACCTGAATCTATCTCTACATGTAAGCCCATACTGTGTAATTAGGTCCTGGAGAGACAGGACTCCCTCCTCACATAGAAAATACCAAATCATATAAAGGTTTTTCTTTTCCCATAGTTTAAATCCCCCATCCCCTTTTGCGGGTCCAAAATCCTCTAGGTATGGGATCACCCATAATAGATATCTCCATTTCCACAAACTTCTATCTCCCAAGACCCCATACCATATGTCCAAAGTGTGGGCTGTATACAGGTTGGGGTCCCCCGGGAGCACCATTTTCCTTTTACTGGCCCACAGGGTCTGGTGTAGGTTGGTAAGGTCCCCTTCCTCTAATTCCAATGACTTCCACTTAGCTATATAGCTCTTATTGGACCAATAAAAAATTGTCCCAAGTTGCGCAGCCATATGGTATAGTTTAAAGTTAGGGAGAGAGAGCCTCCCCCCCCGGGTAATTGAAGACTTGTCAGGCGTATCCTTGGTTTTTGTGGGCCCCAAATAAATCTGGAGATCTTCCTAGTGAGTGAATTATAGAAGAGATGTGGGATACCTATAGGCAGGGTTTGTGCCAAGTAAAGGAATCTAGGTAGTACTACCATCTTTACCGTTTGCACTCTTGCAGTAGTGAGATGGGAATAATTGACCATCTTTCTAAGTCCTTACTTATTTGTTCTAGAAGTGGAGAATAATTAAGATCAGTCAAATGTTCATATGCTGGACCTATCTGAACCCCCAAATATTGTAGATGGCTTAAGTCCCATTTAAAGGGGAATTGTTGTCAGATACTATCCAAGGGTGTGTAATCAATCTGTCACACTTCAGTTTTTGTAATGTTGATTTTATAAGCTGCCAGCTGACCAAAACCCTCCAAACAGCTCCACAGTCTAGGGAGGGCCCGTTCCTAGTCACCCAGGTATATGAGAAGATCATCTGCATACAACACCAGTTGTTGTTGTTCCCCTCCGAACTCCACTCCTTGCACCCCGTCCCCCCCCCAAGTGCCCGGGCCAATGGCTCCAAGTAAAGAGCAAAGAGGAGGAGGGGACAAAGGGCACCCCTGCCTCATGCCTCTATATAGTGAAATCATCCCAGACACCTGGCCATTTATCTTTACAAAGGCTCTAGGTGTAAAGTAGATATTGTTGATAATTTTAATATTGGATTCTGAGAAGCTCAAATGGGCCAATGGTAGGCGGAGAAAATTCCAAGCTACCTGGTCAAAGGCCTTCTCAGTGTCTAAACTCAGAAGTAGGAAGGGAGATCCTCGACTGGGCAGCTTGGTGTAAAATATGTAATGTTCGATTAATATTGTCTTGGGTTTGCCTACCAGGCACAAAACCTGTTTGGTCAAAGTCAATTAAGGTAGGTAAAATGAGTTCTAATCTTCAGGCTATGAGATTGGTGTATAATTTGTAGTCAATATTGAGGTCTGAAATTGGCCTATATGATTTACATTGGGTAGCATCTTTAGCTGGTTTTGGAATGCTGGATATCACCGCATAGTTCTAGGTGTCTGAGATCCATTCCCCTTGTGCCTCTCTGCAGGCTTCTAGCAGGGGGCCCTCCACCTCTGTTTTGAAGAATTTATAAAACTCGGGGGTGTAGCCATCAGGGCCTGGGGATTTGCCTGATTTCAGTTTTTTAATTGTTTGAGTTAATTCTGCCTGGGTAATAGGCCTGATAGCTGAAGTTGGGTCTCTGTGCTAAGTTTTGGAAGTGCTAGTTTAGATAGGTATGCATTTATTTGAGCATCTTCAGCTCTTTGTTCAGGGGTACAGAATTCTTGATAAAATTTCCAGAAGCTCGCCATTATACCCTTATGGGAGCGCATTAATTTTCCAGTTTGAGGGTCTCCAATCTGGGTTATCATGGATTGGGTTGTCTGTTGACGCAGCTGATGAGCCAGTAGTCTAGTGGCTCTGGGGCCCACTTCACCGTTCTTCTGTCTTAGGCATTGTAGTGCCTGTTCTGTCTTAATATCTAATTGTTTTTGTATCTGTTGTTTAAGGACCTTTATCGTAGCAGGAGCAGACTCATCTCCCTCTGCATGTTGGGTCTGTTCTTCTTTCAGTTGCTCATGCAGCTTTTCCCACAGTGCTGTTTGTTGTCTTTTAAAGTACACTGCAAATTTAATTACATCCCTCCTTAAAACAGTTTTTAAGGTGTCCCACAGAGTAGTCCTTGAAAGCTCTTGAGTGTCATTTTCCCTCAAAATCTGTGCAATTCTTAATTTAGTCAGATCTGTAAAATCTATCAGGTTTAATAGATAATTATTACATTTCCATAAGGTTTGTCTTTTCTCTTCCCCCAAATCTAGTTGCAGCATCAGTTGCAAGTGATCAGATAGAACTGAGGGGGTGTGAGCAATGTAAAAATCTGATGCTGATGTTCACTGGATATTAAGAAGTAATCAATATGGGCATATGACCCATATGGTGGAGAGAAGTGTGTATATTCCCTTTTCTTGGGGTGCACTGTGCGCCAAACATCCACCCAAGAGGCCCCTCTGAAATATATCCTGATCAGCTTGGTAACAGGATTGTTTCTAAATACTGCCGGTCTGGAGGTGTCCACATGTTCCAGAATCTGGTTAAGGTCCCCCCCACCACCAGCGTCCCTCTATGATATTCAGTTATTTTGAGTAGAAGCCCTTTTACTTCTGTAACCGGGGAACTAGAGGTATATAGAGTGACACCAAGCTCCTGGGCGACCCCCCCTAGTTCTCCCACCATGATGACCAGCCTACCTTCTGGATCTGAGTAACTAGTAGTTTTCTTAAAGGAGGATCCCTTAGGGATTAAGACAGCTGTTCCCCTTTGTTTGCCTCTGGCATAGGAGGAATCAATCACCTCCGCAAAGCCAAGCTTTGCCAGCTTTTTAAGCTTGGCCTCACAGAGGTGAGCCTCCTGAAGCAATACAAAATTTGGGGCTTGTCTTTTCAAAGTATAGCGCAGTGGTTTAAGGCTCTGAGCTGCAAATCTGGTAACATCCAGCAGACCAGACCTGGGTTTGAATCCCACAGCTTCCACTTGCATACTGTGTGACCCTGAGCAAGTCACTTAACCTCCTTGTGCTCCCGGGTCGCTCCTGTAAAAAAGCTTTCAGCTTAGTGTGATATACCTGGTTAAACAACTAAATAAAAAAAAAAGTTGAAAGGACTTTGTATCTTTTAATTGGGTTATTTAACCTGTTCACATTATGTGAATGAATTCTAATCTTGCCACTGTCAGCCATTTGTAAATTGAGAATATAGACCTATGAGAAGGATGTACACAGTTGTCTGATAATGGAAAATAACCCTCATATCCCTTCTCCCTTCCGCCTGGTCCCGTGACTTAATTTTGTTGTGTTCCAATTCCCATCATGCCCCCTGTCAGATTAAAACTTACATTAGATATACTGCCTTTATGTAGTGCCACAAAAAAACAACATTGCCATTCAGCAAAACAGTTCAGTAAGAACATCACAGCCCCCGCAGGGCGAGGTGCCAAAAGAGCTACCTCACCTCCATGGTCAAATTATATACAATGTGACTTCCAAGGTAGGGGAACTGTTTATTTCATTCCCTACAGTCCCCAAATAGGCAATATGGAGGTAGAGGAGATGGACCCTTGGTAAGGGCTCATTTCTCTAAGGTCTTAATAGTAGTGTGCCTGGGCCTGATATTTTGGCCTAATGATGTCAGCAAGATCCCGCGGTATGGGCTGAAGGAACTCAGAGGACCCCCTTTACCAAAACTCAGGGCTGTCTCTGGTCCTTCTCCTGCTGCCAAGATCAGGGCAGCAACCACCCAGCAACTCAGTACTCTAACGCGCAGCACTGTGAATGAACTAACCCTCACTCCCCCTCCCCAGGGCAGAAATGAACAGTTCTTTTAAGTCATGTCTCTGTGAATACACAGGTGCAAAGTACTGCAGCGAAAAGTCCAAAGATTCTTATGTAAGTTTAGTTCTGATATTATTGGCTGCACTCTCTGATTTTAGAACTAATGTCTCAGCTCTTATGTTAACCATAACAACATGCCGAGCTTACTAGCGGCTCAATTATTTCAGCAATATCCCCCCCCATTCTAATGTAAGAGGGTAGTTACAGTATGTCATCAGCCTAACACTATACATGTTACAGCTCTATCTCCCTCTTATGGATCTATCTAAATCACAAACTTGGAAATGTTGCGATGGGTGGGAAGTATTTCCTCCGAGTTTCAGAAACATTATAGACATCTGGTGGCAATTCACATCGAGATTCTGTCTCTGCTCAAGTTTGCTTTAGTCCTTGTAAACAGCCCTGTTAGAAGATAAGAGAGGAAACCATGAAGTATTCAGAAAAACCCACACTCATGGTTTACCAGTCCCCTCATTCAGGTACCCTCGTCTTCAGAGTCGGCTGGAGATCATCGGCGAGAATGAGTTAGTCAGCGCAGGATCCCCTTGATACCTTGCATTGTACTGGAGGCAATTTTCTTCACGGATCTCTTGGCATTATGCTGTGCTGCTTCTTGCCATCGTGGTTGCTGGTTAGACCATGTAGTTGATAGGGAGCTTATTTCTGGAAGGTCGTAGCCTTTGCTTTGCAGCACCTGCAGGGCTTCTTCTGCCGAATAGTACAGCTCTGTACCCATCTCCCAGCGCACTCATAAACGAACATGGTAAGGCATTTGAAATTTGAGACCTAACATTTTTAACTTGAGCAGAATGGGGGCATATTCAAGGCGATGCTCTTGGATTTGTGGGGCATAGTCTTGATCGCAGAACAATCGGTCACCATTATACTCCACCTTTTGCTGGCACCAAGCTGTCTACAGGATAGTCTCCTTATCGCAGTAACTCGAGAATTTTGCAATGATAGATCTTGGTCTGGTTGATGCTGAAGGAGGTTTAGGGATTAATGCCCTATGGGCTCATTCTGTTTTAAAGGAGAAAGATTGTGGCAGGTCTAAAACATGTTTCATTAGGTCCGTAAGAAAATCCGCCATCTCCCCCACTTCAGCCTCCTCTGGGAGGCCATAAATTCTTAAACTATCTTATCTGGCTTGGGCCTCAAGACCCAGGCATTTGGCTGCATTCTGCTCTTGCTGTCTAGTAAGCAAGTCTACCGCATAGGAAAGGTGCCAAATATCATCTTCGGCTGTGGAGATCCTGTCTTGTTTTTCATGCACCCTTGTCTCCAGCTGCATAAGGTCATTGTGTTGTTTCTCAAACTCCATTTTGTTCCCAGAGTGGAACTGTTTAATTTCAGACAGTAAGATTTCAAATCTTGAGTGAGACATGGTCTCCAACTCTGTGTCCATGTCTCTGCTCACCATACTTGCTGGAGATTCACCCCCACAGGCCCCAGAGCTCATCTGCTGCAATCCGCATGTTTTCTAGGTTTGTCTCAAACTCCTTGGATGCAATCTCTTCTCTGCTGTACTCCTGTTGGTATTTTTGCTCATATTGTATTAAAGTAGCCAAGTTTCATAAACCTCAGAATGTCGGCCTTGCCCGAGGGAATCAGAGCTCCATCTCTAGGCTGCCATTACAGCGGTGATATCACCAGAAGTCCTCCCAGAGGCAGTTCCAATGCGTACTGTCACAGCCCAAAAAGAGGCAGCACAGCTTGCCAAAATTTTCAGTAGGGTGGGCATAGCTAAAGAGATTATTACTGATCAGGGTAGTAATTTTGGTGCTGCATTAGTGAAGGAGCTATACCACCTACTAGGTATCACTGCCATAAGAACCTCCCCTTATCACTCTCAGACAGACAATCTTGTTGAGCATCTTAATCAAATCCTAAAATGCATGTTATAAAGGTTTGTAAAAGGGGAAGGGAAAGACTGGGACCAATACTTACCTTACCTGCTTTTTGCTTACAGAGAAGTGCCACAGACATCAACAGGCTTTTCACTGTTTGAAATGCTGTATGGTAGACAACCTTGAGGGCTACTATTTATTTGTTTATTTATTTATTGAGTTCTAGGATTACAAACTTTGAACCAGCAGTTCTTTTATAAGGGTCCATTTTGAAAAGGGTACAACAACATATGGATACACAAGAAAGCGGAGAAGCAGGCAAAAGAAATTGCAATACAATGTAATTACAATCAATAGTAGTAACAGACATGGATCATAGTTACAGTTACAGTTACAGTATAGCAGTCAGCACAGGACCTCTTTGAAAATGCTTATGCAGTTCAGTAAGTGCAGGATGGCATGTAAGAGGCTAGGGATGGAGGGGGATAGGGAGAAAAGGGGTGAGGTGAGAGTGGGTAAGGGAAGGGAAGAAGGGAGGAAGCTGAGACAGCATAGAGAAATATTAGAGCAGGAGGGGAGGGGAGGGTAAGGAGGGGGAAGGGTGGAGAAAACTGGAAAGAGTGATATGATGGAAAAGGGGGAAACAAGAAGGGGAAGAAAAAAAATTGCTCACCTTAGCAATCTTGTTTTTTTCTAAGGGAATCTTACTGTATTCTTACTAATGCAGTATGGTCTCACCATAGGAGTGCCCTGGAGCTGAAATGGTTAATAGAACCTATGCAAATGATGGAATGGTAGGCTCGAGTTCCGTTTTCAAATCACTGTCCCTGGTAAACAATCTCTAACCATCAGATTGTTATGAAGCATGCACTAAGCAGTTTCCTCTTAATTGAAGATAATAATAACAATAACGATAATAAGAATAATAGTAATAATATTAATAATCATAAAAACCTCCCTGCACCAGAAATGGCAGGAGAAAATAAGTGGGAATTACCCCTGTTTCAAATACTTCCAAAAAACCTAGGCATCCCAGAAGACTCAAGTCACAGATGCCCAAAATAAAAACAGTATATACTCCCCAGGTTTACAACAACTGTAGCACAGCTGTAATGCAGTGACCTTAGGTATCAGAAGGGGAGGAAGGGAAGGACCTCATAATGCAGTAATATTCCCTTAGAAGAAACAAGATTACTAAGGTGAGTAATTTTTTCTTTAAACCCCAAGAAATCTTACTGTATTCTGACTAATGCAGATTACCAAGCAGTGTATTTGGAGGTGGGCCTATAACCTATTTAGGAAACAGGCTCTACAGAACTGCTGTGCCAAACCTGGCATCACCTGTGGCTTGGACGTCCAAATAGTAATGTTTTGTAAATGTGTGGACTGTTTTCCAAGTTGCAGCTTTGCAGATATTTACTAGGGGAAAGTCCCTAGCAGCTGCTAAGGAGGCTGCAGTACCCCTAGTTGAATGGGCCCTGAGGCTTGCAGGTGGTTCCTTACCCACCTTGCCATAACAGAACTGGATACAGGTTACAATCCATCTGGCAATGGATCGCTTTGTGGCAGTTTTGCCTTTCCCTACCTCTCCAAAGGTAAGGAAGATCTGGGTTTGATTCTGTCTGTGACCCTTTGTGTGGTCAAGATAGTAGCTGACTGCCCTCTTTACATCAAGGCTGTGCAGTCTACATTCACATGAAGTGGAATGATCTGTAAAGAAGACTGGCAAGGTAATTGACTGGTTAA
Organism: Neoceratodus forsteri; assembly: GCA_016271365.2. Lineage (NCBI taxonomy): Eukaryota > Metazoa > Chordata > Ceratodontiformes > Ceratodontidae > Neoceratodus > Neoceratodus forsteri. Next base: position 628,269,146 of record JADMNL010000022.1, on the reverse strand, counting down.
AGGGGAAATCAGATACCACCTTAGGCAAAAACTTTCTAATAGTTCTAAGGACTATCTTGTCCCTGTGGACTGTGATATATCCTGGCTCTGTGGATAATGCCTGAAGTTCACTGATCCTCCTGGCAAAGGTAATGGCAACCAGGAGTACAGTTTTCCAGGTCACATATTTCAGGTCTGCTGAGGACATGGGTTCGAATGGAGGTTGCATGAGCTGAGCAATGCAAATATTCAGGTCCCACATGGGAGTGGGCTCTCTATGTGGTGGGTGTAAATGTTGCAGCCCTTTAAAGAATTTATTGAACACTGGCTTTGAAGTCGAAGAGGAGGAAGAAGATTTTCCTGCTGATAAATAAGCTGAAACAGCTGCCAAAATGCAACTTCAGAGTGGAAATAGTTAACCCTGTGGAGTGCAAATGAGATACATTGTCCAGGACAACAGAAATGTTAGCTTGAGAATGATCCAGGCCTCTGCCCTGGCACCAATAGGAAAATCTTTTCCATTTAGAGGCATAAGTTTTCTTAGTGGAGGGTTTTCTGGAAACTCTCAGTATATCCATAACTCCTTCTGAAAGATGCAAGTCAGCATACTCTAGGTCTTCAAGAGCCATGCCTTGAGTCTGAGAGATAATAGGTTGGGGTACATGATTCCACCCTGAGAGGAGGTCAGTAGATTATACCTCCTGGGAAGACTGATTGGCATGGCTACTGACACTGAGAGAAGTATGGAGTACCAAGGCTGCCTGGCCCAGTCTGGGGCAATGATAATCATTGAGGCTGGTTGAAGCCTGAGTTTGTTCAAGACTTTCAGCAGTAAGGGAATGGAGGGAAAGCATACAGGAATTCCCCTGTCCAATTCAACAGGAGTGGATCCAAAGGAATTGTGCCCCTGGTGGGAGGTCTACAATAGTACTCTGTGAGGAGGTAATTGTCTGGGGCTGCAAACAAATCCACCTCCTGAAAATGGTCTGTAAGACCTGCCTGTACAGTGACCATTCGTGATGATTCTGGTTCATCCTGCTGAGTGCATCTGCCAGGACATTGTCCTTGCCTGGGAGATGAACAGCTGACAGGAACACCTTTAGAGAGTAAGCTAGTGTCCAAATTCTCATAGCTTCTGTGCAAAGTGGGGTTGACCTTGTGCCTCCTTGTTTGTTTATGTAGTACATGTGGTTGTGCTGTCTGTTCTGACCTGCACCACCTTCCCTACCACCTGAGTGGCAAAAGACTGAAGGGCTAGACGAACTGCTCTGAGCTCTAGTAGATTGATGTGCAGAAGGGATTTCTGCTTTTCCCTCATGCCATGGGCAGTGTGATCCCCCAGATGTGCCCCCCCACCCTAGAAAGGAAGCATCTGTGGTAAGCACCAGAGAAGGGGACTGCTGTAGGAAAGGTACCCCTTGTCTGAGGTGTTCCCTTACCTGACACCACTGCAGAGTTTGAACAAGGGTGGCTGTGACTGGAACCGGCTCTGGTAAGGGCTCTTTCTTTTGGGACCAGTACTCCCTGAGATGAAACTGGATGTCTCTCATCTGAAACCTGGCTCCTGGGATGGTTACAGTGGAGGCTGCCATGTGCCCTAACAGCTGCAGGAAATGCCTTGCTGGTCTGAGAAAGACCTGGCTATTTGAACAAGGATGTCCACCCTGTCTTGAGGATGGAAAACCATTCCTGTCCTTGTATTCAATTCTGCTCCAATGAACTGGAGCAACTGCACTGGTTCTAGGACAGACTTCTTTTGATTGACTAGGAACCCAAGGGAGGATAAGGTGGACTGAGTGATTGAGCGTGCCTCTCTCACTTGTTGCTGTGACTGGCCTACAATGAGCCAGTCATCCAGATAGTGAAACACTGACACTCCTAGCCACCTTAAGTGTGCTACCATGACAGCTAGGCATTTTGTGAACACCCCTGGAGAAATTGATAATGGCCTGATGGTGACCTGAATCTAAGGTACCTTCTGTGAGACCTTCTGATTGGAATATGGAAGTAAGCATATTTTAGGTCCAGGGAAGCTAGCCAGTCTCCCTGTCTTAGAGTAGATATAATGGTGAATAGAGTGACCATCCTGAATTTTGGCTTTGCCTGATGCTTGCTCAGGTATCTGAGGTCCAGAATGGGATGCCACTCCCTTGTTTTCTTTGATGTAAGGAAGTATCTGGAATACAGACCCTTGCCTTTTTGAAGGGCAAGGACTGGCTCTACTGCCTAAAGCAGCAGAAGGGATGCCACTTCCTTTTTCAGTAGGGCTGTTTCTGATGGGGAAGAAGGCTTGAAAGCCTTTGATCTTAGCTTGGCTTGGCTTTGAAGCTGAGTACCAAACCCTGGCCCACTACTTCCAGAACTCACTTGTCTGTGGTGATGTTTTTCCATTTCTGAAAATAGTGGGCCAGTCTGCCCCCTACTGGCAGTGGGGAGGTGACCCAGACATTCTGTTCAGGGAGTCTGTTTTGATTGAGCTGCTGGCTGGACAGTGGGGCTAGTGCAGCCAGTGCCCTTCCTGCCCCTTCCCCTAAAGTATCCCTTGGACTGATACTGGGGAAAAGCTTGGGGCTGGAAATAAGGCCTGTAAGGAGTCCTGCACCTGCCACCCCTAGAATGGTGCCTTTGAGGGTTGGCAGTTCTGTCCTTTACTGCTGCACTTTTGTAAGCCGACTTGTATTCATCCATTTTTTTCATATACTGTATGCCTCTGTTTGTTGTCCAAACAGAGACACAAGGTCACAGGGAAAATCCAAGGCCTTATTCTGTGTGTCCTGTGAGAGGTTAGTGGTTCTCAACCATGCAAACCTTCTCAAGGACACTGCTGAAGCCATTTGTCTGGATGCAGTGTCATCTGTATCCACTGCCATCCTAAACTGGGTTTTTGAAGCTTCAATGCACCTCTTAACTGCTTCCTCCAGGTCAGCAGCTATTGGAGGGGGGAACAGACTTAGCAATTTCTAGTATGGTAGACCACACAGATTTTTGGTATCTGGCTAAATATGCCATATAGGATGCCTGATGGCTAGGGAGGATCCCAAATAAATCTTTTTGCTATTGAGTCCATCCTCCTGGAGTCTTTTTTCAGGAGGGTGGAAAGCCAGAGGGATGCCAGCTTTGTCACAAGCTGCATCCTGTACCACACCTTCATAGCTGGGGTACCCAAACAAAATCTTAGCCCCAGACTTATCCACCCAGTACTTCCTGTCCACTTTCTTATCTATTGGAGGGACAGAAGTGGGAGTCTCCAAAATCTTCATGGTCTGCTTCTTTAAAGATTTGTGCAGTGGGAGGAGCAGCCTTTTTGATGGAGGAACATCCATCATTTCTTTATAGTCCTCTTCCTCCTCATCTTCCAGAGACTCATGGGATGGGAGGTCAAGAGACTGGGCAACTTGCTTCATAAAATCAAAGTATGAGGAAAAATCCTCAGTTCCCTTATTAGGGGAATCAGGCCTGTGGGGATCAGAAGAGATGTCTGTCTCTATAGACTCATCATAACCATCGTCTCCATAGTCCTCCTCTGGATCTTCAGCAAGACCAGTATCATCATACTGTTCCTCACCTTGGTCTATTAAACCGGAGACTTGTGAACCGGGAGTTCACGGAATCAGCTGCTTATCAACTGGAACCGGAGACTGCAAAGACTGAATAATTCTGATCATGTTCTCGATCTCTTCTGCAGAAGGAACTGCTGTTGGGGTCGGTTGCTGTTCCTGGTGCTTTTTTTTACATTTTTTCTTAACTGTGGTGGTTGGTTCAGCAGCTTTATCCACCGTTCTCTTTTTTGTGGACCCGTTGCCCCTGTCACAGGGCAGTCCCTCTGATTCGGTAGTCTGTTTGGTAGCTGGGTTAGGGGCTTTATCCAACATTTTTTCCTTTAGTCTCTTTAACTTTATATCAAGGGTAGACTGAGGAAAATTAGCACAGATCTCACAGTCTGTCTGAAGGTGGTCAAACCCCAGACAGAACAAACAAATTAAGTGAGGATCAGCCTTTGCAAACAGTTCCCTGTACTCTGCACAGAGCTGGAAACCTGTGGGTCCTGTTCTCTTTTTTGGTTTCTGTGACATAAGAAACAGTATTCAGAAAAGGCTAAAAACTGTCTTTTTTTTTTTTTTGTCTGTTGTTACACTGGAAAAAGAAACCAGGCTTCAGAAGTATATATCCAGGAGTTACCCCAGTTGAAATAAGGGACCCACACACTGGGAAATTACTCCAGTGTAAGTTTAAAATAACTTACGACTATACTGAGTCAGAAATACTAACACTAACTAATACATTATAAAAGAAAAGTCAAGGGAGCTGTCAGTTTCTCCTTGGTTAAGGAACCGGGGAGAAAAATGACTACTTACCCTTTACAAACTAAAATCTAAACAATTACTACCTGAAAACCAAGGACAGTGATAAGAACACCAAATAAAATAAATTCACTAATATAAAACCGAGAAAAATAAACTTTCTTCAAGAGATGAAGGAGAGCTCTCCGGAGACATCTTGCTGAGGCAAGCAGAGTAAAGAATCTGATGGTTAGAGATTGTTTACCAGGGACAGTGGTTTGAAAACCGAGCTCTAACCAGCATTCCATTATTTGCATAAGTTCTAGTAACCATTTCAGCTCTGGGACAGTCCTATAGTGAGACCATACTGCATTAGTCAGAATACAGTAAGATTTCCTGGGGTTTGAAACCACAGGACACAGGAGGTGATGTAAAGTCCATGCAGGGGGATGAGGTAGGGGCAGGAGTAGGAGGAGGGAAAGGGTGGTAGGGGTGGACAGGGCAGGAAAGACAAGAGGGGAAGGAAAGGAGGAGAGGAGTAGAAGGGAGACCAAAAACCAGAATAAGCAGAGTTTATGAGGAGTGGGGGGAAAGGATGAGGTGTAAGAAAAAGTGACAAGTGAAAGGGGTTGGCATTGGTGCCGAAGAGGAGGGGAAAGGAGATGGAGAAAGGCAGGATGTCAGGTGAGAGGGAGTCAGGAGATAGACAAAGTAATAGAACCAAAATAAGTGTGAGAAGGTGCAGCAGAGGCTTAGGCGGAGGTGGAGGAAGAGTGAAAAAGTAAAGGGAGGGAGCGAAAGGGCAGTAGTGGAGGGATAGGAGTTAGAGAACAAGAAGCAGGATGACAAGTGAAGGGGAGTCTTGAGTGAGACAAAGCAGTTGTAGTGACTTAGTGTAAGGAGGTGTTGACATAGCCTCAGTTTGAAGGAACTCAGTTTCAGCAGGGCAGTGACATCCGAGGGGAGACAGCTGAGGAGGGAAGGTGCTTTGAAGGCAAAAGTACGCTGGGCCTGGGAGGTCCTGTAGAAGGGGACAGGGAAGGATGGTTTAGAGGAACGCCCCTTATGCCAGGTTGCACTAGATGTACACTAGATTTAATAAAAGAAACATGGGAAGATAACCCTAATCAGAAACAATCTACAGTATTACATCTTATATGTGTGCCCTGAGAAGGAAGCTGGCAAAATATGTTGAAATCGCCCATAGTAATCAGGAAGAGGTTCAAAACCAGCAGAAGGCATATTATGACCATGGGGTAAAATAAAGTCTTTGAATTAGGTGAAAAGATCTTGCTACTGTTACCCACTACAGAAAATAAACTGTTAATGAAGTGGCAAGGTCTTTATAAAGTTCATAGATGTACTGGGACAGTTAACTAAGAGACTGAGACCCCTAATAGGAAAAATCCCACTAAGATATACCATGCTAACCTCCACAAGAAAAGAGTTGAAAAAACACTAAAAGCTGTTTTGCTGGTTTTACTAGAAACTGATGAAGATATTGATGTAGCTAATGACAGACTTGAACAAACTGCAACTGCTGATGCTATAAAGGTGAATGTTTCCTTAACCTCCGAACAAACCACAAAAATTTGTAACTTGTTAAAGACATTTAACAGTAGTTTTCGCCACAGTACCAGTCCAAGCAAAAGGGGCTGAGCACGTAACAGTGACAAGGAATGCTCACCCTATTAGACAAAAGACATAAAGATTACCAGAGCGGTTAAGAGCTAACGTGATTAAGGAAATAGAAAAAAATTAAAGAACTGGGTATCATAGAAGAGTCAAGAAGTACTTGGTCATCACCAGTGGTGATTGTAAACAAAAAAGAAGGGGGTGCAAGACTCTACCTTGATTATAGAAAGCTTAACCAAGTGTCAGAACTTGGGCACGGGTCATAATCTCTTACGATACAATGCCGCATGGCAAGATCACTAATACAACATGATTTTGCCATGCAGCAATCTTTTTTTATAGGGGGCTCTGCCCCACACCCCTGTTATGGTGGGATGCACCCCCACGATAGAGTCTCAACTCCTGGGGGTGTTCAAGTCGGGGAGTGCACAAAGTTGTAAAAAATAAAAGTTTCGGGGACCGGGAATCAAACCCAGTCCCAGAAGCACTGCTTGGGTTCTCTACTGCTGTGGCTCAGTCTGTTGAGCTACAGCAGCTGGTTGGCAGAACCCACTCCCAGCAGAGGTCTTATCCTGTGCCTGGGACAGTGAGAATGGTGCAATACTGGGTACAGCAGTATACGCGGTATTGCACCATTCGCTCACTAATGCAGTACTGTACCAGGTAAGCCATAATGTTGTATGCTATTAAGCATGTGAGATTATGACCCAGTTCCCAGAATTTTACAGTTATCCTATGCCCAGAATAGATGATTTGGTGGGCAGACTTGGGGAGTGCCAAGTATATCAGTACCCTTGATCTCACCAAGGGTTACTGGCAAATCCTTCTAGCTAAATAATCCAATAAAAAACTGCATTTACCACTCCTATAGGATTTTATCAGTTCATCACCATGCCATTTGGTTTATAGTACATGGTGTACCTGCTGCATTCCAGTTGTACAGGGATGTAATTTTACCCCTCACAGTGGTTATTGTGCTGCTTACCTGGATGATGTGGTGTACAGTCCAGACTGGGAAAAGCCACTTGAAACACCTACAAGCAGTTATCCAATCAATCAAAAAGGCAGGTCTGGCAAATAATCCTAACAAGTGTGCATTGGGCATGCAGGAAGCCAGATATTTGGGCTATGTTTTGGGAAATGGAGAAGTCAAGCCATAGGTTTCCAAGACAGAAGCTGTAGCTAACAGCCCTGTCCCAAAAACCAAGAAACATGTCAGGTAATTTTTAGGACTGGCTGGTTATTATCAGAGATTTGTTCCCAGCTTTGCCGAGTTAGCTACTCTCCTCACTGAACTCACAAAGAAACAGATCCTGAATAATGTGAAATGGACCAAAGAGTGTGATGAAGCTTTTCATGCCATTAAGGCTGTGTTATGTTCAGCCCCTATTTTAAGAAGCCCAGACTTTGATAAACAATTTCTGTTACAGACTGATGCATCAGAGGTAAGCCTAGATGCAGACTTGAGTCAGCATATAGATGGGAAAGAACATCCTATTCTATACATAAGTAGGAAATTGCATGACAGAGAGAAAAGGTACTCCACTATTGAAAAGGAATTCCTTGCAGCAAAGTGGGCCTTGGAGTCCCTTAAGTTTTATTTACTAGTAGCTGACTTTGTACTTGTAATAAATCAAAATTCTCTCTGTTGGCTTAACCAAATGAAGGATAAAAATTCTAGAATCATGTGGTGGTATCTGGCACTACAGCCATTTAAATTTAAAGTGATGCACAAATCGGGGAAAGAGAATGTCAATGCTGATTTTCTGTCAAGATATGGATCAGGAACTGAGAATTCCGAAGGCTGGAAACATGTGAGTTGAAACTTCTCTGGTTGTTATGCTGCATATGCACTGAACTGTTCAAGTTATAAGCTAATGCTAGAAGATAATTAAAAGAAAGCTTTGGAAACCTGTTTTTGTAAAACAGGTTCCTTCTTAAAGAGTGGGGTATGTGATAGAGTTGAATAAGGCCCTGCCCCATTTGTTATTCAGAAATAGTTAAACACAAGGGTCTGTTCTATCCTCTCCTTTTCTGTCTCTTCTCTGTCTGGTTGCGCAACCAAATTTTCATGTGAGACCTAGGAACTGATCAGTCCGATGGTTTTGCAATTCTCCGCCTCTCGCTGTCTCTCTGCCTTACCTTGCTATTTCTGTCTTTTCTTCCCCCTTGCATATCTGCAGTTATTAAAAAAATATATGTGACTCTATGTGTAAAACTGTATGTGAAACTGTATCCCTTTGTTTAAAAATGCATATAGTTGTGTTGAAATGATTGCAAAAAGCTATGTGGAATGGGGGGTGTTAACCTGAGATACATTTTTTAAGCCCTTTGCAGATTTGTCAGCAAGATGACAGTTCTGGGACACCATGTACTGTTTTGCTGCACCTACAGGAATGAAACTGACAAGAACATTCTGTGAGAAGCAGGCTCTCTTAACAAGTTTGCAGACAAAGACTTATAAAAAGAGCAGCAATGCTTTTTCTAGAGAGACAAGGAGAGTGAGAGACTGAAAATTGAAATTGAGATACCCTCAGAAGAAGGACTTTGTTTTCTCTGTTTGTACTGCCTTTGTAAATAGTTATACTGAACAATTTTTTTTTAATTTTATTTTGCTGTTACTGAGACAAATAAAATGCTATTTGCAAATGTTGAAACTGCTTTTCATTTTCCTATGCTTCTTGACCTGTGCCTCAATGGCAATTACCTCTTCTAGGTCAAGTTTTTCTTAGGACAATAAGTGCTGACATAGCAGCAGGATTTTATTCCACAGAGTCAGCTGGTAATGTGCAGAGTAACTCAGAAAGGCTGCCAGACTCAGCAGCAAAGTGGAGGTAGTGTATGCATTTTTCACCATTAAATCATGTTTTCTGTGATTTCTTTGAAGAGGTGCAGCTGAGAAATGAGCCTTTGTTTTCTTGCAAGCAGCTGCCCGAATAACACCCTCAGGATCAGGATGAGTAAAATGAACTCAGAGCCCTTTCTGTATGTCAGATATCTTTTCACAGTTTTCTTGACTATGGCCTTAGCAGTTGACAGCATAGCAAGAATCTTTTTAGTGGCTTTTTAAGGCCTTAATGATGGGCACGGGTACACTTTTTGTTGAGGTAAAACCAAGCATACTCATAAATACTTCAGTGTAAAAAAAAAAAGTGTGCTACTCAAACTGAGAGGTTTGCTGCCAAAAAATAGTTAACTGATAATAGCCACCAAAAACCAGGAAAAGCACAAAGATTGGGATGCACACCAGGCTTCAAATTTAAAATGCTTTTACTAGCAAATAACTATTACATAGTAGTGAAAGAGACCTATATTCCACACATTCCAGTCTATGTTTTTTTCTTATGTATACATCCTCTTCTATAACCACTTCTGATTTGGTGGCAAGCACTGCACATTTGGCATATCAGTCAATTGTCTCAAAAATGCTGTACAGGATGAACAGTCCTGACTCACCCTGGGTGATGGACTGAATTCATCCTTGGCAGTGTCCTCTGAGGAAATTGGTTCCTCATCCTTTTGCACCTTAAAGGAAATTTCTAATATTTGCATAGAGGCTCCATATATAGCCCATTACTTTATGCAGGTGCTAGACTTTTGCTGGCAAAATTATAATTTTATTTCACATCTTGTGTGGGAGGGAATGGAACATAACTGCAGTCGACCCCACGGCCAGCCGATCTCTTCCACTTCCCAGTCTACCATCCCCACCCTCTCATTTAGACATTTTGTGACATCAGCTGGAGTGAAGTTAGTCTGTATTAGTAAGCCAGCAGGGGCTGAGCTTTTTGGTGTGCCCTGAGATATTTACAGGTACAGGCCTGAGTGTCTGCAGCCATGATAGAGTCTGAGAGTCTGGGGAGACATCACCACCAGCTACTACAGCTGGTGGTGACTGCCTTGGAGTACTGCAGGGTAGTCTTGGAGATGCACTAGTTAGGGAGGTGGGTACTCCCTAGCCTGGGATGACACATCCTCACAGGGAGACTGAGTGAGTGAGTGAGTGAGTGAGTGATCCAGAGTTCAGCTGATCTTCAAGAGATGCCAGAGGGTAGACATATGTGGACTTTGGGGCTTACTTGTACACTAGCAATTATTTCATTTACTGGGATTACAAATGGGTCAATGAACCTGTAGATGAGTGGCGAGTCACCTGATTACAATGTATGGTTATCACATGATCCAGAGGTGGGACTGAGTTTGAAACTGGAATTGAAAGGAGAAGTTGTATCTGGAGTACGTAGCCTACAGATCCAGGGAGAATGGTTCAGAGGGGGCTGTAGAAAATGCTCTTATATGCACAGAGTGTGGAGTGTGGAATGGTTTGCCAGAAGCAGTGGAATACACAAAAAGTTTGCATGATTTTAAGGCTGGACTTGACAGACACATGTGGGTGGCAGATCTAAATTAGGGCTGGGAGAACTTGGTGAAGTTCTGACCCTTATTAAATAAGAACCGAAACACGGTGGAGTTCTGATTTGTTCTGATTAATTCTGATTATTTATAAATATTTGAAAAACTGCAATAAAATACATAAAAGTGGCCAAAGTCAGTCATATTCAATACAGAGGCCAAAAGGAAATAATTTAATGCATTATTTGTATAAAAATGACAGTAAAACTGCTAAATAAAAGAAAGAATTAATTACTACTAGCTGCATCATGTCTGGTCTGTACTGGTAGCATATCCTGCTCAGGCCTGTGACATGCATGTGCTGGGAGAGAGAGAGAGAGACAGAGAAAAAGACAGACTGATTCAAGTACTATTGTACCACAAAGAAATACCAAGCACTGCAGGCAGCTAAGATTATTTTTTTATTAATGTTGCTGCTGTGTGGGTATTATTTTGATGGATTTTCCAGTCAGAGCAAACTAGGTGAATGAAATTAATGATTAAAATGAGCAGCAGTATGAACCCACCCACCCACGCTACACATGTGAATGATGCAACTGCATTGCATGGCCCAGTGTGCTGTGGTATGGTACACTATGTGGTCCAACAGGTGGTAATGTTGTCTATGAATAATTCTACTACTGTTCAACATGCAATATATTTATTAAACAAGAAATAAAATAAATAAACTGATCACCACCAAGGCAGCCAGTCAGTCACATTACATTGGTCAAGTGCAGTGAAGTCATAAAAATAAACGTTCCTACTGCCACCTGAAGACCTGATGATGATGATGATACACAGTTACAGCCAAATAATTTAAGTACATAAAAATTTAAATATAATAATCTTAGCCCAGTTACTGGAAGTGAGATGTAGTGTTGTTACAGCAAGGCTAGTATACCCCCCCCAACACACACACAAACAATGAAGAAATTCATTTACATTTTTCTCTGTAATCGCAGCCAAATATCAAGAATGTGAGAAATATATTATACTAAGAGCATTCAGTTTCAGTGTTCAGACTTCTGCTAAGCCAACCATTGTACAAAAATTAAAACAGTAATACTACAGTACAGTCAGCTTGGTGGTAAAATAATTTTTAATCAGTTGCTGAGGACAAAATAGCAACAAGTAGTAGTAGTAGTAGTAGTGAGGACAAAAAGTGACTATTAGTAGTAGTAGTAGACAGCAGCACCCTACTTTCAGATCAGAGTGGTACCTAGTACCAACAAGTAAGTGTGACATGAAATGCAGTTGCTTGATGTATTTGGATTCTGACCCACTGATGGTATTAATTTTCATGTTTCTGTGCTCATCTTGATGATTAAAACCGTGTACGGACGTTATGTCCCTGGACAAAAGGTCGCGGACTTTACGTAGCGGACAATAAGTCGTGTGGACAAATAGTAGCCTGACAATTGGGAATCCAGTTAAATAATCACAAGACTAAATGTCACAACTCCTTTAGGTGCCAGACTAAATGTCGCTGTAAGCAGAGAAGGAAATGAGAATGGAAATAGGGCTGTTAGTGTTAGTAAGGCTGTTAAATATGTAGTATACCAGTTTATTTGCATTGTAGCTACATGTATACTACCTAGGAAGATCGAACAGCGGCATACAGAAACGCATACAGTACAGGACTGCTGGTGAATGGAGAAGGGATTGCATTGTCACTGTACTACCTAGGCAGAAACGGAAATGAGAATGGAAATAGGGCTGTTAGTGTTAGTAAGGCTGTTAAATATGTATGCACGTATACTACCTAGGCAGATCGAACAGCGGCATACAGAAATGCATACAGTACAGGACTGCTGGTGAATGGAGAAGGGATTGGATTGTCACTGTACTACCTAGGCAGAAACGCATATAGTGTAGTGCTTGATGCACAGGACTGCTGGTGAAAGATACTAGATGTACTGTACACTTTATTTCAGTGACAACAGCGATGTCGAGGTTGCAGCATTTGTGCATATAGTGTACTGTAACAAATACAGAAATGCGTATAGTGTAGTGCTTGATGTACAGGACTGCTGTACTTGATGTACTGTACACTGTATTTCAATGACAACAGCGATGTCGAGGTTGCAGCACTTGTGCATATAGTGTACTGTGACAAATACAGAAATGCATATAGTGTAGTGCTTGATGTACAGGACTGCTGGTGAAAGGTACTTGATGTACACTTTATTTCTGTTAAAAACTCTGTTAAAATCTTTATTTATTTAAAAACTCTGTCTCTTATGCAACATTTATTTCAATGACAGCAGCGACGTCCTTTAAATATTGTTTTGGCTGTCTGTTTTCAAAATCCTCGCAAATGGAGTGGAATACTTTATTAACTCTTACATACTTAGTATTCTTTAGTGGTGCCTGCTGCCCAAGTTGCAACTGCCTCCTTTGAATGGCAACTGCATGTTGTTCTTGCCTCAGCTTACGGGCAAGCTTAGCACGGGTTGGGTGGCTGATGCTCACTGTTCAGGCAAAGGCACGATGCCATGCCTCTATAGCATTGTTGCTGCATGGCAGGTCTTGCATTACACTGTCATACTGATTCCAGAAAGTAATAGCAAAATGTGGCTGCCTCCTATTTTTCCTGTTTCTTGTCAATCTGCCTATGTAACAGTCCTCAAAATAGTCGAGCAGGCATTGGAGATCTTCAAACTGGTCATCTTCTTGCATGATTTCAAAATATTCTTCTACCCTCTGTGGTTTAACAAATGCCAATCCCAATATACATCTCACTCTGTGTGCAAAGTCTTCATCCTGCACATACCGTACTTGTAGCCCTTCCTGCTGAACACGTCGCCACATGGTCTGGCCAAGGTGAAAGTTACACCCGGACAGTTCAGCATTTGGTACCATTGTACGCAGTACCTTAATAGCCGCGACTTCAAAATCTGTCATTATTGTAGCCGGACAGATCTTTTCACCTATAAGAGCTTGGATATTGGTAAACAGTTTTCTGTATACTTCTTCACTACGTCCTGGCAAAAGCAAGTAAACACAGCGTCTGTTAACCCCCTGAACAAGAGCGTGAATGGTGTACAGTTGATCACCTTGCTGTGGTGCAACACTGAATGTACCATCACAGAACCAGTGTGGGCTGTCCTTTAGAACTGCAAGATCATCATCGCTTGCAAAAATCACCATGTCATCTTCGTGTACATGAAGAAATTCCTCATCACTGACTGTCTTTGAGTACTTCAGTATGTCAGTGTCATTAGGACCAACAATCTGCCTATGTCTACGTACATCTCTGCACAGTGTTTCATGTGTTGGCAGAAGGTGTGCGTGCTGCACTGCAACTGATTGCAATGCTTGGTGGACAACATTGCGAGTTGATTCTTCCGATTCACAAGCTTTCCTTTCCATTGATGTCCTTGGTCGTAAAACCTCTGCTCATCCATGCACTGGTGCATGGTTATACTCACTTGGAGTCTGGGTTATGGTGTCACCTAGAGTGTGTAACCTGGCTCTGCATGTTCTCATCTCACACCGCCAAATAATTTTACCACCACTACCCAACTTCTATTGTGTATACAGGTAGTTGTCAAGTGTCAGTTTTGATTTTCCCTTCTGTGACACTACATACTCCATTGCAGATCTGTTCAGAATGAAAATCCCAACTCACAAATGCTCATCCCTTAAATATTGAGTCAATTTGTTACTTGCACAAACTGGATAACATAATAGATTAATGTCCCCTTTAAGAGGAAGGCTGCACCCTGGCACTGATGACGTTGTACATGGAAGTCTTGTAGTACCGTAGCACAGTCCTTGTAAAACTAAAATGCAAACACTGATAAGTAAGTTATCTGCAATGTTTTATTTTTTAAAAGCCAATATGTTGCTGAAATCAGGCGTACAATGGAAATAGGGCTAGGTATGAGAACGCAGCACCACGCTGTCTCAGTTCATGTAGCTACAATGCGAAGAAACTGGTAAAACCACAGGGGAATGTGCAGGAGATTTAAACAGGATCTTAAATGGAAATGGGCTAGGAGTGAAGGTGCCTGAAGTCAAAAGAAATGGTTAAGTAATCCTCTTTGGATTATCTAATGGTCGTATAAATGTATTTGATTTGTTTTGCTTCATCCTGTTGATGTTTACTGTGTATCTAGTTGAGCTTGATGTATTTTGGATTCACGGCATTGAATGTAGCTGAACCAATCTCAAATGTCACCAGTAAATGAAGAGTTCAGCTACATTATGACCGCAACCAATTCTTACATTGCCCTATTTATTTTCACCGAAATGACCGCAACATTAAGTCCGCTGCAAAAATGTAATGCAACCTTTTGTCCGTATGCCATTAAAACAATTCTGGCCTGGCCTAGTAGTCCAGCCTCCAGAGTTCTGATCTGACATGTTGCAAATAATTGCTGCCTCATGTAGTAGACACTATTCACAAAAGATTTTAACCACAGGCACAAAATAAATTCTTGAAAGTGTTTTGTGGATAGGGCCAGCTCACTCAGACTATACGTTTCATTCAGGTATCATATTTGAAATTAAAGTGAGGAATGTTGACTTTTAGAAATGTCAGGCACTCAGCATTTTCTGGTGTCAAACAGGATCGTGTGTCAGTAATGACATTACCAGCTGAGCTAAACAATTGTTTTTAACACACGCTAGTCAGAGGGCAATTCATGTACTTCATTGCAATGTTTACAAAAGCAGGTCACATACTTTGTTTGGATTTGCAGTATTTCAAAGGATCAGCATTCCAGCTGATACTGGGCTCTGCAAGGTACATTTCAGCAATGATCTGTGCTGAGGCTGTGTTACATGAGGCAGTTGAAGAAGATGTTACAGTTATATCTTCTAAGTGACTCCAGAGACATGAAGCTGAACCAAGTGACTGTGGGACAGTGCTATGTTTGGATGGTGGTGAAGAAGATTTGGCTGCAGTGGCTGGGGCAGAAGAGGGAGAAAATGCCACAGCTGTAGAGGATGGGCCACATGATGCTGTGCTGTGTCATGAAGAAGATTCTGAATGTGGTGCTGCTGTCGTACTCTGTTCCATGACAGCAAGCACCTCATCAATTATTTCTTGTTTGTTTATCTCGAAAGAAGTGTCATCCTCTTCACTCAATAGTTGATTCAATTTGTATCATCACATCATCAATTAATTCTTGTTTAGTAGTAAAATATTTATTGATCAACGTTAGCTATTTCATATTAAAATGTCATCACAATACAAAGTATTCTATAACAACTTTTACAATAAAATTACATTTAAAATAAACACCTGAGGAACATGAGCCACAGGCCCTTGTTGCATAGACATTATACAATAAGAATACTTGTTCAAGAAGAGGAGGATACCATAATTAAAAACAAAAGTCAGAAAAAGAGTGGCCACTATGTACTGTTATTTTTATTAATAACCGGTAGAGCAGTGTCCATGCTTTATGTTGTTAATGGTAAAGTTTTCCACTCTCGAATCTTACCAGTCATAGATAAGTAAAGTGCAAGGTCAGTAAGGATCAATAAGGATCTTCTCATTTTCTGAATTAAATAAAAGATCCAACAAATATCTGTCTGGAATATTGCAGGAGTTTAAGTATTTTCCCAGGAATTTCCTTCTTGAGCTATCATACCATGGGCAACCTGGGACCACATGTCTCAAATCTTCTGTTTTTTGCCATGCACAATTACAATTCACAGAACTTTTTTTGTTCTTTATTATATCTAGCAACCAAAACATCGCTAGCAAAGTTCTCAAACCTGTATCTAGTTAATATTATCCTATGTTCTTTATTTTTAACCAGAATAAGATACTGTTTTATTTTGTGTTCTTTTGTATTGTTTTCCAGCCATGAAGCATTGTTTTAGATATTTGATGTCTTGTAAAGCTTTCTGTCTAGAAGAATCATAAATCTTTTTTGTTACGAAAGCTGTATATTTGGAATTTATGACAATATTTTGACTAGCCCAATCTTTTTAAGTATATAAGCCCAAGAATTTCCAACAAACACAATTTTATTCAGACATACTTTTTAATTATATTGTAATAATCTTTCCTTCTCTTTCATGCATGACTTAATCAAATCATCCTTTAAATCTGTTTTAGTTTTAATCTAGAAATTGATCAGCCTAGCCTGAAACATATATTCCAAGCTAGGCTGTCCAATCTGGGACCTAACCAGGGCATTCAATGTGCCTTTTGTTAATATTAGATACTTCTTATATGCATTATTAAGAGCTGATTCTAACTTCACAAGACTAGCAACATCCCAAACTTCGGCTGAGTACAGGATGTGAGCAGCAACCTTCACATTCAAAGTTTTTAAAAAAGGGACAATTGAAAGTCCACCATGTTGATGGTCAGACCTGTTCAGGGCTAGCAATGTATTTTTTATTTTCTTATGAATATAGCATATATGCTTATTCCATTTTAAATTCCTGGAAAACCAGATCCCCAAGTATTGGTATTCTTGTACATATTTTAGTTTTTATTGTTTAAAAAAATACTTCTATAACATTTGTTACTACCAAAAACCATCACTTGCATTTTCTGAAGGTTTGCTTTTAAATTTTGTGCATGACATAGTTATTCCATATCCTTAATTGCATGTTGTAGACTTAATCTGCTAGTAATAATTATTGCAAGATCATCCGCATAGGCTAGGATTGGAATTTTCATCATACCAATCTTTGAGGCATGATGGTTATCCTTACCCAAAGTTGTAATATCATCATTAATACAGATGTTAAACAGAGCTGGTGCTCATACGCAGCCCTGTCGGACACCCAGGTTTGTTTTAATATTATCTGTTAGATCACCCTGTTTTGAATATTTAATTTGAACCCATGTGTCCGAGTAAAGTCTTTTGATAATATTAAGTTATTGTGAATACCTGTATTTTGTACAGTATACTGTCCCATAGCATTTGTCTATTAAGTGAATCAAAAGCAGAACAAAAACCTATGTATGCAACAAATAGTGGTTGCCTTCTTATCTTACAGTATTTTTCCAAAAGATGATTTAAAAGAAAAATTTGAGTTACTGTACTTTTGTTTTTAGTGAAACCTGTCTGCAACTGGGATAGTACCTGTGAATGTTATAGCCATAAAATCAGCCAATCCAACAGTACCTTAGCAATTAATTTAGCTAAATTGTCTATAAGACTGATTGGCCTATAGTTGCTTTGGTCAAGTATTGTCCGTTTCTTATATATAGGCATAATGTAACTTCCATGCCAGGTCGGTGGTAAATATGCATACATAACAATTTTATAAAAAAAAAAAATCTGTTAATATGTTGGCCCACCATTCAGTATTAAATTTACAAAGGTTTATAGATAATGTATCTGGTCCAGGTGACTTGTTTCTTTTAAAGCTGTCTATTGCCTTACTGATCTCATTTGCTGTAAACCACTTGAAGTATTTATTAATCTCAAAGGCATCTTCGTGGCTTTGCATACTCACATCCCAGTAAACTTTGAAAAGTAATCAGCCCATTTATCTGGTGTTATATAGGAATGTAGATTGGCTCTATATGCACTGATACCAGAGGCTACAAGGGACCATAATTTCTTGTCATCCTTATTTATAACCACATCATACATGGATTCCCATAGAAGCTGTTGATGCTCATATTTTTTTTGTTTTACATGCCGTTTGTATTTTTGCCTTGCTTGTTTAAGATACTCTTGTGGGATTTTTTTTTTTTTGTGATTCTAAGTTGTTTACTTATTTTTTTCTCCTTTCTGCAATATTTATAGAACCAGTTTTCATATCTATATACTCTGTTCTGTTCATTATCATTATTCTTCTCTCTGTTCAGTGCTGCTATATGTTTATAATACTTTTGCATAATTGTGTTACATATTTTCTCAGGTTCAAAAGTGACTTTTTTGAGATAATCTTTTTCTGCAGTAAATGATGCAATAATATTATTAGCCATACACTCTGATATTTTATCTCATCTCAGTCTTTTAGTTTTAATTTCAATATATTCATCTTATTTTCTTATTACTGGACAATCTGATTTCTTAAAAAGGACATTTGGGGGCTGGTCACTTTCCATTCTTTGTATTACCTTAAAGTCTAAATAATTTTCAAAATTGTACAATGTACAAAGTGCATAATCAGTAATCAAAGTACCCCTGGAATTTAGGTATGTTGATTATTTCTTGTTTGTTTAACTCGAAAGAAGTGTCATCATCATCACTCAATAGTTGCTTTAATTTCTATTGTGGATCAAAGATTGTTGCTTTAATGTAGTACTTAGAATGAAGCATTTTACATAGTTTGTCATCTTCTGCAACTTTTTTGATTATACGTCTCATTAAATCTTGTTGTATTCTGGGGGACAATCTGTATGTGTTAGCAGCACCACTGGTAGCCTGTGTGATCATGGAACTGTCTTGGTTCTCTAACTTTTCCTTAATCAGATTCAACCTGAATTTTTTAATTTTTATTAGGGGTATTACTTGGCTCAGAGTTGCTGTGTTTGCACTAACATCTCTAGTGATTTCTTCAAATGGCTGGAGCAGGAAATATAGACATCTGAATCACCAATTTTATTTTCCAAGGTGTGTTGTCTGACAGCTTTCCTTTGTTCCAGTAGCCTTTGGAACATATAAAAGGTTGAATTCCATCGGGTAGAAATGTCTTGGATAAGTCTGTGCAAAAGTAATCTGTGCTTCTGCTGTATTAGAAACATAGAAACATAGAATTTGATGACAGATGAGAACCGCTTGGGCCACATAGTCTGCCCATTTCCCTACCTAATGGATAAGCTGCAGATCCTAGTTAACCAACAGCCTTCTTTCTCCTACCCCCCGCTAGAATTGCCTTATGTCTGTCCCATGTATTCTTGAATTCTCCAACTGTTTTTAACTCCATGACCTCCTCAGGAAGGCTGTTCCATGCATCTACAACCCTCTCCATGAAGAAATACTTCCTTACATTACTTCTTGTATTTTTTCAAACAAGTGACAGGCTTTGTTTGAGTGATTGAAATTAATGTATATTCTTTTAGCAGTGCTAACAAGAGCCTTAATGTCCCTATCATCATTGATAAAACTGTGAACTTCTAAATGTAAGCAATGTGCAAAGCAGCAGATGTGAACAAAGCCTCCCTCCTGCAAGGTCTTCCTTATGTTGGACCCATTATCTGCAACTATAAAGCTAACTGACAGTCCTTGTAAAGTGAGCCATTGCTGTATTGGTTTTTGGAGCTCTTCTTTCATGTTGCATGAGTTATGTTCAGATGGAAAATAAAATATTCTTAGAACAGCAAACTGCAATGCTTCACTGTCCCCAAGTGAATTAACAAAACATGCCCAATGTGCCATGACAGACACGAAGAGTTCAGGCTGACAGGTTGTCCAGATATTTGTTGTGAGATGCACCACCCTCTCAACAGCATTGCACAAGATCATATTAATTGTTTACATACAACAACGTAAAGATCTGGAATCCCTGTTGTCGAGAAGTATTTCCATGATGGTAGTATACTATATCGAGGTTCGAGGTACTCAAGCAGCTGCCTGAATCTTACATGTTCACCCATGTATGGTAGCAAATCAACAACTATCATTTCTGGATTTTTTTTGGTTATTGTAACAGCAACAGGGTGAGTTGAGGCATATTTGGCTTTACACTCATATGTTTCTGAGATGGTATACTGTCTCCTTGAAGGATGGGGGCTTTTGAACACATGGTCACTTTCAGTAACAGTCAGTAGGAATCCTTCAAATGGAAGGAAGTGGTGGTGGAGGTGTTTCCGTAGTGCTGCGGGGGCTGCCACTGCTTTCATCTATCAGAGTTACCTCTGAGTGTAGTGAGCTGTCACTGTCACTTTCTCTATGAGACTCACAACTGGAGTTCTCAGTGATGTTATGACATAGAAACATAAAAATAGTCAACAGATAAGGACCACAAGGCCCATCTAGTCTGCTTTAAAGCCCTAACCTAGTTTGTGGCCTCTGACCCTACCTGGTCAATGGCTTTTCATCCCTCCTTTCCACCCCCAAGGTACCTTTATGTCTGTCCCATGCATGTTTAAGGCCCTCTACTGTGCTCACCCCCACCACCTCCTGTGGCATCCACCACCCTCTCTGTGAAGAAAAACTTCCTCACATTACTTATCAGCCTGCCACCTTCCAATCTCATGTCATGTCCCCTTGTTCTTGTACAACTTTTGTATTGGAAGGTGTTTTCTCCCCTGCACCTTGTTTATACTTGAATGTTTCTATCATGTCCCCCTGGTCCCTCTTCTAGCGAGTACATATTGCGGTCCTTTAGTCGCTTCTCTTATGTTTTCTGGTGCAAGCCCAGAACCATCTTAGTCGCTCTTCTCTGGACCCCCTCTACCCTGTCAATGTCCTTACAAAGGTGTGGCCTCCAGAATTGCACACAGTACTCTAGGTGGAGTCTCACTAGTGTCTTGTACAATGGCATCACTACCTCTTGCCTTCTACTAGTGATACCTCTACTTATGCACCCTAGCATGCCACTTGCCCTCCCTGTAGCCTTTGTACTCTGCTTAGACACTTTTAGGTAATCAGAAATGATAACCACCAGGTACCTTTCTTCCTTGGTGATAGTCAGTAATCCCCTTCAATCCCGTAGCTCTCCCCAGGGTTCCCTCTTCCCAGGTGCATTATTTTGCAGTTCTTGAAATTGAACCTTAGTTGCCACACTTCAGACTATTTTTCAAGCTTTTCCAGGTCCCTCCTCATACTCTCTACCCTGTCCAGAGCATCCCCCCTTTTGAAGATCTTGATGTCACCTGCAAACAGGCAAAACTTTCCCTCCAGTCCTGCCACAATGTTATTTATGAAGACATTAACTAGAACTGGCCCAAGGACTGATCCCTGTGGTATCCTGCTGGTCACCTCGTCTCCCCTGACTGGATATCATTTTCCACCATCCTCTGCTTCCTGTCCATTATCCAGTTCCTAGCCCAGTTTAACACCTTTTGCCCCATGCCCAGACTTCTCATTTTGTTGGTCAGCCTTTTATGTGGAACAGGGTTGAAAGCTTTGCTGAAATTGAGGTAGGCAATGTCCACCCCACACCCCCTATTTACTTCCTTCATAACTCAATTAAAAAAGTCTATCAGATTTGTCTGACACAACCTTCTTGCTGTGAATCCATGTTGCATCAGATCTTGGGCCCTGATGAATTACAGGTGCACCACTTTTCTTTCTTTAAGCACTGCCTCCATGATCTTACCCACTACTGAGGTAAGGCTGACCTGCCTATAGTTCCCAACATCCTTTATACTTCCATTTTTGTGTAGAGGGACTACATGTGTCCTCTTCCAGTCTTCTGGAACCATGCCTGTGTTAAGTGACTCTGTAAACATGACTGACAGGGGTGCTGCTAGCTCCCCTCACAATTCCCTTAATATTCTGGGATGTATGCCATCCAGCTCCATTGCCTTGTCCACCCTCAGTTTTGGAGTTCCTTTAGGACTCTCTCCACTGTAAATGGACTAGCGTTTACCTCTTTCTCCCCTTTGTGTCTGCTATACAGCTGTGGTCTGTGCCCCTCCACCTCCTCAGTGAATACTGAGCAAAAGTGTTTGTTCAGTATTTCTGCCTTCTGTAGGTCTCCTGAATGGTTTCCCCTGCATCCCCTCTGAGCATTACAATCCCTTCCCTGGCCTTCCTTCTTTTGCTGATGTACCTAAAACATGTCTTGTCCCCTTTCTTCACAGTCTACACTAATCTTTTTTTGGTCTGTGCCTTTGCTCTCCTTACAGCCTTTCCCGCTTCCCTCAGATTTTGTAGGTACTGTCTGCCTCCCTTTAAGTCTCCTTGTATTTCCTGAAAGTCACCCTTTTGGTCTATACATTGTCTGACACTTCTCTTGAGAACCACAGCAATTTCCTCCTTTTCTTGCCTTTACTTGCCACCTTGATGCAATGGTTCATTACCTCCTATATGTCTCCCTTCAGGCATTCTCACTGTTTCTAAACCTTGTCTCCTATCTCCCATCCCACCAGTGCCTCTTTGATACACCTCCCTATTTTATCAAAATCCACCCTTCTAAAATCCAAGACTCTTGATTTAGTGTGACTAGACCGTGTTTCTATTCCCACGTTAAACCACACTATGTGGTGGTCGCTGGACCCCAGCTGACCTTCCACCTGGACATCAGTGATACTGTCCCCATTGGTCAGTACCAGGTCCAGAATCACCTGCTGTCTTGTGGAATCACTCACCAGCTATCTAGATGCCTTTTCAATCCTGACGTTCCCAATGTTACTTTCTTTTTACCCCTGCTGATTGACCATTTACAAATGGCGCATGTTGCCACCAACTCATTAGAAGAACTCCATGTAATAACAGCACATCATTTACAGTGAATGACAAAAGAGCGAATCCATAATGGTGACTCCAATTATAGCGCATGCCAATATAGCGCAGCACATATCAGCTAACTTGAGGCTCACACTCACCCTATCTGCAACCGTATGGATCTGTGCAGGACACTGATAATGGTGGTAATCAGTGCACCTTCAATATACCTTCTCTCACTCTTCCTTATCCCATCTGAAGATGAAGCCACCATAGAGGATGAATGGCATACCCTTCTTACTCCACAGAAACTCTATCACCATCTTCATGCAAGGACAGGTGAGCAAAACACACCCACATTTATACCCTTCCAGACATCTGTTGTGAATTGTAGCAGATGTGGGGGCTATGCCCCCTGCACCCCCCATGGGGGGCTGTGCACTGACCCCCCTATCTCTAGGATTACTACTCAACACCACTCATTGATTGTCGGGGTATCAGCCAACACCAATCGCTCAAATGTGCTGTTGCTCTTTGTTGTATTCGCTATAGTGTGCCACTTGCTGTTAAATGCTACTCGCTATACTGTGCTTTGTTATTGTTGATTTGCCCATATTGGTTTGCTATAATGTACTCGCTGTTATGACATGATACCCATTAGAAGCACTAATGGAGAAGTATGACCAAACAAAACATTATAAACATATATTTTTTTTTTCCCCAGGAAGGCACTGCACCTCAGTCCCCTTTTCATGTTTTTTTTTCACCCTGGATTTTTCTTGGACCTATTCTTCTTGTGGTTTATTCCCACTGCCCTCCTCTTCAACCAAAACATTTCTGTCCATTTCTTCCTCATTTGCAATTTCCATACCCTCTTGTTATAAACCTTGTGTGGCCTGATCATTCTCTTCATCTTTATTATTAGTACCCTCATCGGGTTCAACCTCAGAAGAATCAGATGCTATATGTGAGGGAGTGGCAGTGACATAGTATGAAATTGTTCAATATCTTAGTGTGCCTCTGTGGGTGGTACCCACCAACCCTTTGGTTTTAACTATATAACTTTTTTTGTTTTACTTGGGACTGATCTGACATATGCACCTTTCATGGTTCAAGCATTCGCTTGAAAGACAAAACTTTAGATATGAACAAATCAATTTGGAGGGTTTATTTTGTTTTTCCTTTGCAGGCTGACTGCTGTCTTTTGCAGTGGCACTGGCTGCACTGCCTTTCTGAGAAGAATGTGCCTCATCTAAACTTTGATCCATTTTTTATTTCTTATTCCAAGTGTAAAAAAAAAGATCCCCCTGCCTAATGTCCTCTGATGACTCCCACCCACACCCATAAGTCAGGAATGGATTTACAGTCATGAGTCAAGAATTGTGATTGTACACAGTACACCGCAGTCCGCCACCACTTCCTTCCAAGATTAGCTGACTGACTCCTACTAAAGTTACTGTTCAGTGACCCACTCAGCAGTGTGCCTCAGAATTTAAATTGGTGATGCAGACATCTGGTGCACAGCCGCATGCACAGTCCCACATGGGTTACTTAATGCTTACATGTAATGATAAACTAAGAAGGATAAGAGGGAGGAATAATGGATGAAATGAGTGATGATGAATGATAATGATGACACTTGTGTGTGTTTTCTTTATTACTTGTGTTGTACTGCAAACAGATTGCTATGGGTCACAAATTCAGGATATCCCCTGGGCCCCCACAGCCAGCAGTGCAGGTGCAGTAGCTTGTCTATTGTTTATCAGAAATGTTTTTTTTATTTGTAATACATGAAATCATGAATGAACATTAATGCATGATCCTGATTGGATGGCACAAGTCAAAGATTTATTTTGCCAGCCTGCCCTTGCCCTATACACACAGCCACACTGAGGTCAGAAAAAGAAAAAAAATCATTTATTAGGGATTTCTGGGACTGTAAAATTTCTTGTGCCCCCCCATTCTCTCTCTCTCTCTCTCTCTCTCTCTCTCTCTTTCTCCCCTCCTGATCTGGATGGCACAAGTCAAAGATTTATTTTGTCAGCCTGCCCTTGCCCTACAAACACTCACACAGCCACATTTGAGGCCAGGAAAAAATTAAAAATATTTGGGATTTCTGGGACTGTACAATTTCTCATGCTCTCCCCCATAGTCTCTCTCTCCCTCTCTCCTCTGGATCAAGATGGCACAAGTCAAAGATTTATTTTGCCAGCCTGCCACTGCCCTGTACACACAGCCACACTGAGGCCAAGAAAAGAAAAATAAACTTTTATTTGGGATTCTGGGACTGTACAATTTCTCATGCCCCCCATAGTCTCTCTCTCTCCTCTCTGGATCTGGATCTGGATCTGGATGGCACAAGTCAAAGATTTATTTTGCCACCCCACCCTTGCTTAGTGTACACACAGCCACATTGAAGCCAAGAAAAGAAAAAAAAAACTTTCATAGATTTCTAGGACTGAAAAGTTTCTCTTGTGCCCCCACTAGTCTCTCCCTCTCTCCTCTGAATCTGGAATGGTGCGAGTCAATGATTTTGCCAGCCTGCCTTTGCTCAGTGTACACATGGTCACCCTGTTTGAGGCCAAGAAAAGAAAACATTTTTATTTGGGATTTTCAGTGTAACCCCCCACCCCACAAATGGGTGTTCCCAAAAGGCTTCCTTTGAGCTTGCTCAAGTGCTCATTGCCAGGCTGTTGTCCCGTGTTTAGGTTTAAAGGTATTGCCTGTGAGTGCCTGTGTGGCCTCCGTGTCCTTTCCCTTTAAGGGCTGCCTGTTTGCAGTTGTAATTAATCAAAAGGGGGGACTGTGTGTTTCCATGCCCAAGTCTCGCCCGGGCTCTGAATACTCGCTCCGTTTCTGCCATTGCTAACTGTGCTTAGGGAGCCCTGCTAAAAGATGTGACTAATTGCTGGTGATCATTTAGAGTAGCAATAATAATGTGGTTTGTTCTAACCTGCCTTATTTGCAGCAAGGACTGTTTAGTTAGCTCCACCATTTTGGTCCCGAACTGCCGAATTGGACCAATCAGTACGTGAGGACTCTAAAATGGAGCCTACTAACGTGGGACTGTGTGGATTACCAGTTGGGACTTGTAGTTTTGGACTGTTGGCGCCTTTTGCACCAAAAGGGGGAGCTATTACTGTGATTGACAGCTGGACCCACCAATCGGACCTTTTGGATCCAAGAGAAAACCCCAGAGCTGTCTGCTGGCAAGCTAGACTGAAGTTGGGAGTCGAGGGGGAGTGACAGCTTGTGATAGCCGAGCAAGCGTGTCGTAGTTCGAGTGGGAGAATTGTGTGAGGGCCTAGTTAATGGCCTGCATTTTGGCTCATAGTGTGGAGGGGGTGAGAGGGAAAGAGCACATTTTGGACCAATTCTGATTCTGGAGAAACCCAGCAAGTAACTGGAAAGAGACCAGGCTGGACTTGTAGAAGACTGAAGACCTTGTTAAATGCGATCGGCCTGTCAGGAACTTCAGCTACCTCAGAGCTCCTGGGTGTTAGCAGTGACTTTGCGATTGGGATCGAGGAGCATTTGCCTGGTAAAGTAAGCCCATTTTACATGTAAATGTGCTGAGAGCTGGAAGTGTACTCAGCTCTAATTGGACTTAATCCACTGATACCTAATGCAGCTAGGTCCTGCCACGAGGGTTCTGCCATCCTACCCTGCTGCACAGTGAAGAACCATCGATGAGAGACCAGCCAGGGGATCAGCCCTGACTCCATGCCCAAACAGAAATGACTCTGCGATACATCGTGTGGGCCCTGCTATTCCTGCCAATCCAGAATCATCATCTACTGTCTCTACCATCGTCCATCCTGTGTCCAGATTTGGGTATCATGAGTAATCATCAGGGTAGCTCCCTGCAACACATAGCCAAATCAAAAGAGTGTCACCTGACTACTTGTTATTTCTTTTCTTTTGCACAAACTGAGCCCTCCGGCTCCGGATTACAATTAGGGTGTGATGAATGTTATTTCTTTTCTTCACAGGGCCCCAACCAGCTGCAACGCCAGCCTACCCAGGGCAACAGTCCTGGCTAGCCCACCTCTCATTCCCATGGGTACCCAGAGAGTGTAACTGTGTCAGGGACCTTAAGTGCACACACGGTAGAGTGAATGATAGATTATTCCAACCAATTACCCTGATTGTGCCCCTCCCATGTTACTACCCCCCTGAATAAATCAGATCTACTTTTTTCTGCAATTTGCATTGACTGTGGTGTCAGTTTATGCTTAAGGTATTGTACTGTTGCCTTTTGTTTTGCCTGACCTTGTTTTACAGGGGGTCCCCAGAGCCAAGCTGAAGAAGTCAGTCCTGGGGGTAAGTACCAAATATATGTGTATGTGCAAAACATATCAGGGGTATTGTGAAGGTAAACATTTTGTATTGCGTGGACCACTAGTAGGAGACAAGGGGGATCACAGTGTCCCAGAGGGTTGTGGCTTGGTTAGTTTGACCCATACCAATCCTGACCTTTGGGTGGAGGCACCCGGCACTGAACCTAGGCTCCTTAACCTGCTACTAGCCCAGCAGGCCGAGGTAGTAGCCCTTGGGATAGTGCCACCTAGGGGTTACATCTGTAACTGAAAAACTTCTCTAGGGCCCCCAGTAGTCTCTCTCTCTCTCTCTCTCTCTCTCTCTCTCTATCTCATATCTGGATGATCTTCTGGATTCAATTTCTGGAGTCAAAGATTTATTTTGCCAGCCTGCCCTGCCCTTGACCTGTTGTACACTTCAGCCACACTTCCCTTTATTTGCTTTGCCTCCCCCCAGCAGCCACCCACTATCTCTCTCTCTCTCCCTCCTTGGATTCCTCTCCTCTCCCTTTCTCAACAAAGACTTTCTCTCCCTTTACCCCAGTAAGTCTCTTCCCTCTCCTCTCTTTATTTTCTCCCCTCTGGCTCCACTTAAAAAATCGATATTTTTGTCAGCCTGGTGGCACTGAGGGTTGAGGCACTAGATGCCTTACCTCGCACCACACCAGTGACCTGGGTTCAGGAATGACCTCGGGTCATTGGGGAGCCGGCCTGGGGGAGAGGGAGGGAGTAGGATCAAGCTGCCTAACTGCAGCTCTCCTCTCCCGGGAAGGTTGTCACCCCCTGTATTTCTGCCGCCGCCGGGTGAAGATCAAGTGACAGTGTAAGCAGGAGGGGGCAACATGAAGGGAGGGCATCTCATAGCATGACATGTGTGTGCCTCTGCATGAGCGCATTTGCACCGAGATGGGGATGGGCAAAAAACTGGGGTACTAAAACCAATAAAATATTAATAAAAAAATAGATTTTTTTTTATTCATATTATTTATAGTCTCTCTTTCTCTGTGGTGCACAACTGCACAGTGTCTGGCTCTGCAGCAACAAGCCCCTCCGACTAACTTCCAAATCATCTGTGCTGAGTTGCTCACTCACCATGGTTATATACCATGGGTGCATCACGTGACTGATTATCCTGCTCTTTTGCCTGATTGGATGCTGCTGGCTGCCTGTACATGGAGAGAGCGTGCCGATGGCATCCCCATGGCAAAAATACACTATATGGCACTCCACAGACCCGCAATCGGACTTGTGCGGTGAAGTCCATATTTATCCAGGTCTGTGGATTATGGGTTTGATCCAGGGGTTCGGATCTCAGGCAGAACAATCCACCCAGCCCTAACCTAAATGTGTACTACTACTACTACTAAGAAATAGAAGATGGTGTCCATGGGCACATGTGCTAACTTCCATCTGTTATCCTTGTGTACTTACAAAGAACTTTTCTAATTAAAAAATAATTCTAGCTGACCCACCAGCACAATGGTATGGCTACTACTTGTGGCGCTGACAAACCAAGTTTGTGAGCAAACTCAACATGTCAAAGGGTTGGCCAGAGGGGGGGATCAAGCATCCAATGGACTGCTTTCCTCCGGGGTGGGGTGGGGGCCGCACCTGCCATTAGCCTGGTCCCTAATGGTGTCTGGGGGATAGACCACTGGGATTGAAATATAGGGGGCAGAGGCATGGCTGACATCTGGTGGGCTTTGTGTGGAAGTGTGCTCAGCAATGGCATTGATGCCATTGCATGTGTGCTATGCTGCACCACAGGGAAGGAAAATGGAAAATTACTCTGGCTAGCAGGATAATTCTCTGACACCTCAGAGGCTCCACACTGGTGACCTGTCGTGGTTCCAACTGAATCCTGTCTAGCAGGTTGAGCTTGCATAGCTCTCCCCTACCCTGCTGAGGGGATAAGCCATAGAAAAATCTGGAGATGATAAGTAAAATGATGGGTAATGGGGCTGGGGTGGTGGAGGAGAGAGAAGCCAGCCAGGGTAAGGTAGAAACAGGTTAATAACAAATAATTTTAAATGTTGTAAAACTGTTTTAATTTATTGCATTAACTTGCAGCATACAGCACATATATGCAATATGACACTCCAGGGCATTGGTTGTTGTGTGATAAATTAACTTCCAGGTGGTGAAGGCACTTGATCCACAGATTTATGCCTCACTACTAGGAATACTCGGATTCTGTGGCATCTGTCCAGTTTGTATAAATCTAAGTTTTAGAAATTCTGATTCTGAGTCTGACTCCATTCAAACTCCAATTAAACCAGTGTGATGGAATCAGAAATGTAATCAGAATTTTCAGTTCTGAAATTCCAAATCCAAGTACTGTAGAAAGCAACTGTACCTTCCCCACACCAGTCCACAAAACACCAGAGAAAGACCAAAGGCTTAAAAAAAACACCAAGATACCTGAGATCACCCCCTTCCCCACCTTGTGTCTTCCCCTCCTCTACCTTGTGTGATGGTCTTCTCCTCCTCGGAGTCCAATTGCTAAGTTACAGCTGCTGCTGCTGCAGATTTTGTAGGTGTCCGCCTCCTGTCTCTGTCTGCTGGCAGGCAAACACTTCTTGTCCTGTTTGTGCACTGGCTCCTCTCCCGTTGACCTGATTCCAACCACCTGACCCACACCAGGTCTGTAACCCACATTCACAAACCTGACTCACTGCTGTAGAGCAAAAAAAAAAAATCCTGATTCCGGAAGGCTCAGCCAGCCATCCTCCTCACACTCCTCATTAACCTCACTGAGCGGCCTGGGAACATATGAACATACAAAACTGGCAGCAGAAAAAGGCCATTTGATCTATCAAGTCTTTTCGATTTTGCAGCTAGTATACCTACTCTGCAGCTGCTCCTCTGACCCTACCCCCCCATGACCCTTCCTTTTGCTCTATCCCAGCCCCTCCTGAAGCATCCCACTGTTTTACAGGCCACCACCTCAGCCGGTAGTGCATTCCACTCTGCTACCACCCTTTCTGGAAATTAACCAAATCTGCTCACAGGAAATCTCACTAAAGTTTGAAATGCTGGTGCTGGGCCTTCCTCCTCCAGAGACAACAGCAGAAAAAAATGTTTCACACCTTTTGCTTGATAGTTATTAATGGGCTTACCTGCCACTGGCTGTTGGCACAGGTTCCATCTACCCCTGAATGGCAAGGGAGAGTTCAGCAGATAGCTGATATAGAAAAATTTACAGAGGACCTAAGATTACGCCAGAAAAATACTTAGAATAATGGGAAAAATGGATAAGTTACAGAGCTGGTTAGAAGGGTGATGGAGGTATTACTATGGATTTTGGTCCCTCTACTGCTCCCACCCCACTCTGGGTACTCACTTGTCTTCACCCTTCCTTCTACTCCAGCCCCCCTCATCCACATTCTTTAAGTCCTCTGTTCTAGCTTGGCTTCAGTTACCAGTCTACCTTAATCTCATCCCTTTCCTGTCCTATCACTAATGCTTGTAATTTTTGTTCTCCCCTTTCTCTTCTCCCCCACCTCCCTTCCCCATCCCTCTACCCCTCACCTCTCCAAGCTATGTCCCCACCCTCCACTTCTCCACCTCCACCTATAAATCCTCATTCCCTCTCAACTTCTACCTCCCATGTCTCCTCCTGGTCCCATAATACCTGGCAAATAGGGCCATCTGTTCTCGCTGTTGTCGCTGCTGGTTTATATCCCGACAACATAAGCAATCATCTCTTTATCTACTTTGTATGGAAGATCCGCCAACCCAAATCACCCCCAAGGTACATTGTGACTCGCTTCTATAAATCCTTTGACCTCAACCCTGTACTTGCTGGCTTATCATCTCCCAACTGGACCCCCATCACATCTGCATCCTCCATCGACCTGGCATGGGACTTTATCTGAGCCAAATTCCTTGCTACCTGGAATAAATCTGCCCCCCTCAGGCATGTCAGTGTGTGGAAACCACCTTCCCTAGATCACCCCTGAACTACTGGCTTGTATTTGCACTTGTGATTTAGCCTGGAAGTCTCATAAAACCTCTGGCTCCCCAAGCAACTTCCAACATTACCACACATTCCGCAACTCTTGCACCCATGCTATAGGGCGTGCATGAGCAGAATATTTCAAATCCACCTTCCATTCCAATCTGAACCACCCATCTAAATTCTGGAAAGTGATACAAGCCCTTTTCTCCACTCCCACCCAACCTCCTGTCCCAGTTCTCCATGACCCCCGACCAGTTGCCACCAAGTTCAACTCCTACTTTATTTCCCATGCTGCTGATCTTCTCAGTTCTCTCCCATCCCACCCCCTTCTCACTCACCACTATGAACCCTTCCCCCCACACCTCTCCTTCTCTTTCTCCCCTGTACCCCCCTCATCCACCCTCAAGACCCTCCTTTCCTTGAATCCCTCTTCTGGTACCACCCCTGATGATCTTGACTTGAAACTCCTTTTTCTATCAGCCTCTGTCATCACCATCCCCCTTACCTCACTCCTGAACCTTTCCTTTTCCTTATCCTCAGTCCCTGCAGCCTGGAAACATGCCACGGTCCTCCCACTTCCAAAAGGGGGTGACTCTTCCTCACCTGGCAACTATCAGTCAGTTTCCCTCCTCCCTATCCTATCTAAGCTCCTAGAACACCTTGCCCTCTCTCAGCTCTCCTCCTACTTAGATTCCACCTCCATCTTCACCCTCTTCCAGTCTGGCTTCAGGAAGAATCACTCCACTACCACCACCCTTCTTAGGCTCACTGACTCCATTCCCACTGGTATGGACAGTGGCCTCATCACCTCCTTCATTTTCATTGATGTTACAAATTCTTTTAACACAGTCTCTCACCCTATCCTTTTAACAAAACTTTCTTCAGCAGGGCTCTCTCCTACCGCTGTTGATGGATTCAGGTACTACCTGGTTGGCAGAACCCAATCAGTTAATATTGCTGACTCTGTATCCCTTCTCTCCCTATCCAGACAGATGTACCACAGAGCTCCGTTCTAGGTCCCCTACTCTTTTCCATTTTCTTTAATGACCTCCCTTCTGCTTGCTCCTCTTCCAACATCCATATGTATACAGATGACACTGTCCTATATACATCTATTCCCTCCCCTCTAATGTTACTACCAACCTACAGTGGGACTTTGATATCTTCCAGCACTGGTTAGTTTCTCACTAATTATTCCTCAGTGCCAAAAAGACTATATCTATGACCTTTGATACCAGGCAAAGACTGTCTCGATTCCCTTCCCTGCCCTTTTTCCACACCCTGGAAGGGACAAAACTGGATGATATGCCCACTGTAAAGTATCTTGGCATCTGGCTTGACTGGCACCTTGAATTTTCTGAACAAATGGATTCAATTGCCAAGAAACTGCACCCTAAGCTTGGTGCCCTTTATAGAAACCGCAGCTGCATCCCACTGCCTGCCCACCGTACTGTGATCCAGAAAATGATCTTCCCAGTTTTTCACTAAGGTGGTGTAGTCTTCAGTGATGCTCCCAAAACTTCCCTAGCCAGACTGGACACCCTTTTCAACTCCTTTTGCTGCTTTGCACTTTATGCTCCCCCTATCTCCCACCACTGAGACTTCCATAACTCCCTCTCCATCCTTTCTCTTGAGGATAGGCAGTGCTCACACTGTATCTCCTTCACAGATAAATACTGGTGGCTCCTCCTTCCTACTCTTCCTCTTTCTCCCTTATCTACCTCCTTCTTGCCTCAGTATGACTCTGGTTCTTTGACTATTCCTACAGATCCTCCTTAACAGGCCAATCTGAGTTCTCCTACCGCTTATCCAAATTGTGGAACTACCTCCCAATGTCCCTCCAACATGCCCCCTCTCCCTCTGCTCTCTCCTTTTTCCTTCATAATCTCTCTCTCCCCACCTGAAATTGCTCCTAATTCCCACATTCACTTTCTCTGCATGGGTTACCTCTTTAGAGATCATTGCTCAGCATTCTCTAGACGAGCCAGTGCATCTGCCCTCCCCAAGGGCTATTTCCAGTAGGTTTTAGTGCATTCCTCTCCGTATTATCTCTACTGTGCATAATGCTCGTAATCAGTATATCAGTCACTGTACTCATTGTGTTAGTCTTGTTTATTTGCTGTACTATTATTTATTGTTTTTTGCATACTGTGTATATATATATATATATATATATATATATATATATATATATATATATATATATATATATATAAATAACTGTATTTCCCTCCACCCCTTACCTCAGGACGCACCTGGAAATGAGCCTAAGCTTAGTGTTCCTTCCTGGTGAAACACTTAAATAAAATAAAATAAGTAAATAAATGATCCCAGGTGGAAACCCTGTGTAAAAGATTATATACCAAACCTACCAAACCTACAGAAAACAGTCAATATAAACACAATTTTTTTCTCTTTTTTTTGTTTTTTTGTTAATGACTGTTTTTTCTTGTTTTGAAATGTTGTTGTTTGTCTCTATGCAACAGGGAGAGGTATAGCAATATTTTCCCTAGGAAGAGAGACAACTTTTACCAGACACATCTGGACATTTTCTCCATCAGGACTCTAACAGCGAACTTTGTTCTGTACCTCAGTGGACACTATCCTCTGTTTGGAGAATGGACTATATTATTATGTGTCAATTATATCTCACATCATATGTCCTATTGTGTATAATAAGCTATATCCAAGATCTAGCTCTAAAAATATTGAGTTTTATAATAAGACAATTAGCAGCCTTCTCTGTCAGATGGACTTCAGCAGTCACTACATATTTTTTATTTCCAATTTGTTTTTCACTCTTACTGGTTTTTGGGGTTTTTTTTTTAGGTTTTTTTTTTTTAACCAGGTATAGCACACTAAGCTGAAAGCTTTTTTTAAAGGAGCGACCTGGGAGCACAAGGAGGTTAAGTGACTTGCTCAGGGTCACACAGTATGCAAGTGGAAGCTGTGGGATTCAAACCCAGGTCTGGTCACTCTTACTGTTGACTTGCTCACATCCCAGTGAGTCCTGTTACTTTAGTCTTCATTATGGATAGCATTGCAGGACATCCTACTATCTCTGGGACTGCTTTGCCAGTTAGAAGGCACACCGTTGGGAAAACCCACTCACGACCCTGAAGGTGCGGGGCAAGATCTATAGTTACCTACCAGCTTACCTATACTGTCAGGAAGAGACAGGGATGGTCCTGAAGCTTGTAGTTGGGGGGTGCCAACAGCATCATTCGTGTCACTCAGGAAACCAGCAGCTCATTGTCTTACTGGTATAATCTGCCCACCTCTCTATTAACACTTATGGCATCTGTGTATTATCTGTTTTATGAGGTGGTCAGGGCACTGTGTGGACTCCTATGACAGCCTATGCTGACCCAAACTCCCTATGGATGGTGCTTTATCAAAGATGATACCGCCATCCCTCAAAACCTGAAAACACTGCCTCTGCCATGCTCTGTGTGCTTCACCGGCCTTCAGCATGTATCAGCCACATGGCAGCGTGAGTGGTCACCTTCTCCTGGAGAGCCCAACCGTGGCCTAATACAGGTCCAAAGCCTACCCCCACCCCACACACAGAGACACAGACACACAAACACACACAAAATGCTGCTTACGCAGGATCATAGTACACTATTTACACTGCTACTTTGGAAGATAACTTTCTGAGAACTGAGGAGATGTATAAGCTTTGTTGCTATTTCTATTATGGTTGCTCAAAATATGTTGAATCATATTGGATTCATTGGATTTCTACCTTTTTGGGGAATTCTGAATTTTGGTATTTAAGTCAAAAAATTTGAATTCCAAAAAAACCCATGTCATATGTGGAATGAGAACCTGCTTCTGATTCCTCATTGGAATGTATAGTAGCTGTTTAAAACCTCTCCCACACAGAACAAACTTGGAAGAGCTTATTAGTGAGCCTGAAATACATGTTCTCAGTTCTCAGAAAGTTATCCAACATATGTTCAACAGAATGGAATCATTAGATTCCAAGCAAACCTCATTTCTATGTTAGAAACCAGTAAAAGAAAGAATAAGATTTAAAGACTGGTCCATCCTGTAAGTGATGATTTATAATAGCAATCAATCATACAATATACAGAAATTCAATACAAATTATTTTCTTAGTAACTTTTATGCAGCATATCACAAAACCACTTTACAGAGTAATTAGAAAAACATGTGTAAATTGAAATAAAGAACAGTAAAACTAAAAGCAGCACTCCAGATAATATAGAAAAGAAAAAAAGCATACAAATTGTATTGCTACAACTAATATATTATGTACCACCAAAATATTTTCAGCCAGTCAGGTGTGTTAGTATCTTAACCATTCTAGGCATTATTTTGTTGAATTTAGGTGAATGAAAAGGCAGCAGAGGCATTTGCTGAGAGTGACTCATAAAAGCAGAGTAGAAACTGTAAACCTCTGAGTTCTGTTTCTAGAGTCCATTTTCCTGCTTAGTGATGTCTTTAATTTTTTTAATTTAAAATACGTTAGCAGGAAAACAAAATGTTCATCAGATACAATCACGAGAGGCACAACGTCAAGGGTGCATTGTGATGCTTAAGGGGGGAAGGCTTGGAGAAGGGGGATAAAGGCAAGGTAGAGATACTGAACCAATGTGTTTGTTCAGTATTTACAAGGTAAAAATATGGACTGCTAGCCAGCCCGGTGGTGCTGAGGGTTGAGGCGCTGGATGCCACACATCACATCACACTTGCGACCTGGGTTCGGACGCGAGCCCTGGTTGTCAGGGGTTGGCAGGGGAAGGATAGGACTAAGCATCTGGAGGACTGCTCTCCTATCCTGTGGTGGGCTATGGGTCTTCACTACTCTGCAGTAGCCCCTGGGGATGCTTGGGGGCACTGCCAGAGATGGTGTAAAGAAGGGAGGAGTGTAGCAGACATCAGCACTTTAGTGCTAGACATCATTGCACATCTGCACTCCTGGGACAAGAAAGAGGAGGAAAATGCAGCTCTGTCCATGGCAGCTTGATGGCCACACTCCCTGAGCCTGGCAGGGTTCATTGGTGCAGATTCTGTGGCCAGTATTGGATCCTGGCCTGGTGCGGGAACCGAGGGGGGGGTCCCTCTCATCGGCACAGCTGCATATGTCAGCTGGCCCAGAAGATGTGTCTCCATGCTCGTTGGGGGAAGTGGAGTGGTGGCTGGATTAAATGGCAGATCAGTGGCTGAAGGGGAGGAAATAAATTGAAGATTAAAAAAAAGATGGACTGCTGCCAGATTGTGGGATAATAAGGGTAGGAAATGGGGGCAGCAGGAGCACAAACAGCATGGACAGTATACAGGATGATGGAGAACAACAGATGGAAACATTAAAAGGTCTAAAAATAGACAGCTCTTTACAGCCTGATGGATTGTATCGTAGGATAGTAAGGGAGACTGCAGAGTTAATAGCTGTTCTATTTGCAGACATATTTAGTCACTTGCTAGCCACTGGGGTGGCCCCATGAAACAGAAGAACAGTAGATGTGGTCCATCTCCACCAAAGAAGAAGGGAAGACAGATGAGCTAGGAAACTATAGACCAGACAGCCTGATGCCTATAGTGGAGAAGGTAATGGAGTCAATAGTAAAAAAGGAACTGATGGAATTCCTTGAAGAAATGGGCTACAGGACCCCAGGAAGCATGGGTTCATGGGAAGGAAGTCTTACCAGACAAATCTTAGTGCAAGCAGTTGTGTATACTTAGATTTTAGTAAGGCCTTTGACTCAGTCCCCTTCAAGAAACAATATGAACTCAGCAACATACATTACAAATATGTTACAAGAATTTGTGTCTTATACTGCTGTACCATTAATGCAGCTCCAGCAAACACCTGGAGCTGCTCTAAAATATGTTCTTGCATGAAAACTGAATGTTGTTATATATTTTAGAATTTTAGGACCATCTCTCCTTGACAATGTCAACGGGGACTAACAAAACATGTTGGGGGTTTCTGAAGGGTGGCCAAGTAACGAATAAAGGAGTTTTTGAGTGAACTTCACATGAATTTGTCTTGGTTTCATGGGACTGATAACCTATCCCATTTCTGAGTTAACCAGTCCTTTTGGCTATCTCAGTGGAACCAGCTACAGGCAGAAGCACAAAGGTCTACACAGTTGGTTCTTCTTCTTTTGGAGAGTTGAAATTCAGTGCAAAAAATTGCAATGTTATGCACCTAGGAGAAAGAACCAGGACAGAGTACTGGATGGGAGGGTTTAAACTGAGCTCTACAGCAGAGAAAAGGACCTTGAACTCATCATTAATGACTGCCTCAAACAATCAACGTAAGATAAAAAAATGTGCACCAGGTTTTGGGTGCTGCAGGTACCAAAGTAAATACAAATTCAAAAAACCCAGCACTCACCACCTCAAAAAATATATCAGGTACCACTATAGTCACATAAAAGCAGTTTCATTTAAGAGACACTGTGTGCCAATCTTAAACAATCAAGCCAGTGTAACAAGGCCTATAGCAAGGCAAATAGGATTCTGGGGTGTATTGGAAGGGGTATTGACAGCAGGAGAAAGAAGGTGCTACATAGGTCACTGGTGAGGCCGCACCTGGACTACCATGATCAGTTCTGCAGTACGCACCTAAAGAAGGACAGGGACATGCTGGAGATTGTGCAGCGCAGGATGACAAAGATGACTCATCTCCAACAGGGCAGATCTTATGAATATCATTTCAAGGTATTGAACATGTATTCATTGGAGACCAAGCAACAGAGGAGGGATATGACAGAGACCTTCAAGTTTGTGAAGGGAATAAACAAGGAGACCTGTGTGGAACTATTTAGCATGAGTAGAGTCAAGAACCCAAGGTCAAGAGTGGAAACTGGTGGGGGAAAATTTAAATGGGATGTGAGGAAGTTTTTTTTGGAAAGGGTGGTGGAGCCTTGGAAGAGTCTTCCAGAGGAGGTGGTGGACATCAAGACCATAGAAGCTTTCAAGCATGGCTTGGATAGAGTGAAGGGCTTGGTGGTTGCTCAGGTCAATAGCAGTAGGGAGGGGAGCAGGGAGTGAACAGGAAGGGATAAAACCCTGCAAAGACAATAGGTTTCAAGGCAGATAGGAAACTCTAAGCAGATTAGGTATCCAGTGCGAATAGTGACTGTAAATGAGCGACTGCTAAAACAGCTTCTCATTTACAGCACTATTCTCTTGGGCTACCATATAAGAGTAGCGTCCCTCTGCGAAAGCGGTGGTAAGGTATGGTGACCAGAAGGGGACGACTAGCGAGGGGAAGGGGAAGGAAGGAAAGAGGGTTTGTGAGGAGTTAGTGTGCCTGCTGCAGCTGAGCTAGCCATGTGGTGTGGTGGTGAGGGTGGCTAGCTATGGCACAGCAGGTAGTGGGTTTGGGGCTCGGGACTGGGGGTAAATATTTTGCTTCTGCCTGCTGTGGACATGTTTTTTTTTTTTTCCCTGATGGAGTGTCACCCCCCTCCCCAACATGCACCCCCCTGGAGTTGGTAATCATAAATCAAGGGGGTGTGGGGCATGGGGGGGCAGCCCCCAGCATCAACACTTACTTAAGTTGCCAGATGTCTTCTTACCAGCATGTGTATATCGCTGATTTGTTTTTCCGTGATTTACACTTGCCATAATAGCGATCACTGTTTTCTAATCGCTATTATGACATGGAACAGGCAGACTATATGGCCCTTTGATCTTTTTCTGCCATCATTGTCTATGTTTCTATATGTAATATTGGGGATGGCATGAAGGGTAAGATCTGACTCTTCACAGGCAACATGAAGATCTATGCAAAGGCTGACACAGACAGGGGGACAAGGGAACTTAGGGAGGATCTGGGCAAGCTGGCAAACTAGTCAAAGATCTAACAGCTACACTTCAACACTACAAAATGTAAAATGTTGCATACTGGGAAAAGTAACTGTAGGATGCAGTATGAAATGGGGGGGTTGGGAGGCTTGGTACTGGCATGCACAATGGAGGAAAAAGACCTGGGGGGTCATAATACCAGAATATCTTAATCTACAGCACACAAATAGAGTGGTGAATAAAAAAAAACATGATGCTGGGATGTAGCAGAAGTCACTAGTTACTGTAATCCTCCCACTGGGGCTATACAGGGGCTGGCAGTATAGCCTAGAGGTTAGGGTAACGAGCTGTCAATGAGCTTGGTACATCCAGGAGACCTGGGTTTGATTCCCACAACCTCCACTTGCATATTGTGTGACTGAACAAGTCACATAACCTCCTCAGTGCTCCCCAGTCATCCCTGAAAACAGGCACTTGTGCCTGGTGGGCCTTAACCAGTTACAAAAAAAAAGAAAGACTGTACAGCTTGGTAATGAGACCACCTCTGGAGTACTGCACAAGGCACTGGAATCCACACCTGAGTGTTAACTGCATAAAGGGGAAGTAGTACAGAGCAGGCAACCAAGATGGTCTAGGGTCTGAGAGGGCATGAAACATCAGGAAAGGCTGCAAGGCTTGAACATGTAGACTCTTGAGAAGTGAAAAGAGTGACATGATAGAAACATACAAATACTTGCACAGGATCAACAGGGTGGACATCAAGGACTTATTTTCCTTGAGCTCAAATATAGGAATGAGGGGGAAATTCACTCAAACTAGGCAAGACAAGGCACATTTTATTTAAGAGACACCCATCCCGGAGACTCTGGGCACCAAACTTATTAAAACTTCATACAACAAATCATAATAAGTACAAAACAACATACTATTAAACATTAAAGGAGTAGTCCACCAAGAATTTGCAAAAACATATGTTATTTAGAGTGTTTTGATATGTATGTTAAGTCCTAGTGTATCCTTCCCTCTGTCTGCTATTAGGAGTTTTCCTAAATTTGCCTGCTAGTTGTATGGTAGTTTTATGACGCCTGAGGATCTCCATCACAAATAGATTTATGGGCTTTCTTTCTCCTTCGATGCACCCTGTCTCATGTGACAGTGATGTAGCCATGCCCTTAGATTTAGCATGTGCGATACTTTAAAATCAGTTTAAAATAACTTCACAACAGCAGAACTTTGTAACTATTCTTATCCAGGGAGCACAAATGGCATCAGTTACAGTTTAGCAGATACCTCAGAGCAAGCTAACTGGAGTTTCTGTAAGACAACAGCTACTAAATAGCTCTAATTCACTATTTATGTTTTCTATGTGCATCAGGTCTAGCTAGCAGGAGTGTTTTAATTTTAAAATGTTTAATTTTATCAAACTATATACAACCATAAAAGCACAGAAACTGCCCAGACCATCAATGTTATAATTAATAAAGACTCTAGCTGTTTTGTTAGAGAAACCCCACTCAGATGTCAAATATCTGCTAAACTGTAAATGCAGGTATCAGCATTCTATTAGCAGTTAGTGCTGATTTTGCTGTGTGACAAGATTTTCATATTTGTTATTTTATTTTAATGTTTTTTTTTACAAATGAAGTGTATACTATGAAGCTGCAGCCCAGAAACTGCAGCATACTTTGAAGTCAGCTTTTCTCTTGCCTGTGGTATGGCATGAAAGCAACAGGATGACAGTGACTATTCCAGCTACACATTTGATTCCATTTTACAATGGTTCACTGCACTACACATTTAGTGTATCACACTTTTTTCAAATAATAAAACAAATATTGTCCAAACTAAATAACTCACACAAACATATTTTTATACTTTATTAAAAAGACACTTCACATTTGTAACAAAAAACAAGCAAA
This sequence comes from Neoceratodus forsteri, assembly GCA_016271365.2. Classification (NCBI taxonomy): domain Eukaryota; kingdom Metazoa; phylum Chordata; order Ceratodontiformes; family Ceratodontidae; genus Neoceratodus; species Neoceratodus forsteri. The sequence continues at coordinate 628,228,607 of JADMNL010000022.1, read as the reverse complement.
AAAAAAAGAAATAAATGAGAGTGATGTCACAGAGCAAAGTCAACCCTAACTCCCAGCTCCTTCTAGCAGAATGATGGTACCTACATTTATGGTTTAACAAATACTTGAGAGTTGAGTAGGTGTTCTGTAAGAAAACAGCTACAGTCTTTATTAATTATAGCATTGATGATCTGGGGCAATTTCTGTGATTTTTATTGTTGTATGTAGTTTGATGAAACAACATTTTAAAATGAAAACTCTTACTACTGCTAACTAGACCTGACACACACCAAAAACACAAATAATGAATTAAAGCTATTTAGCAGCTGTTTTCTTACAGAAACCCGAGTTAGCTTGCTCTCAAGTATCTGCTAAACTGTAACTGATGCCATTTGTGCTCCCTGGATAAGAACAGTTACAAAGTTCTACTGTTGTAAACTGATTTTAAAGCAGTGCACATGCTAAATCTAAGGGCATGGCTACATCACTGTCATATGAGACAGGGTGCATCGTGGGAGAAAGAAAGCCAATAAACCTATTTGTGAAGGAGATCCCCAGGGGTCATAAAACTACCATATAGCTAGCAGGCTAACTTAGGAAAAACCCCTAATAGCAGACAGAGGGAAGGATACACTAGGACTTAACATACATATCAAAACACTCTGCATAACATATGTTTTTTTGCAAATTCTGGATGGACTACTCCTTTAATATACAATATTCCAGCAATTAAAACAAGATTTAATATAAATACTACCCTCAACGGCAGCTACTAAACTCAAAATAGCCAAAGGATTCAAGAAAGATGTCCATAAACATTTTTTCATGGAAAGAGTGGTGAGCAAGTGGAAAAGTCCAAATTAATGAGCAATTTTAAGGGGGGGAGTTCAGGCCTACTGTATGAGCTTAGAGAATGAGGGGCAGAAACTAAAAGGCAGGATGTCCACTGGGCCCAGGGCAGAGTAATTAGGTAGGGTAGGAAATTCATCTGCCCTTAGTGTCTAAGTAGCTATGTATCTCTGTATATAAACATACTGTGTATAATACTTTAACTCCAACTGAGTGACCAAAGATCTCTATAAAAATACAAATATAGGGCCTTATGCATGACTGATACCTGGCCCTACTTGTCACAATATGCATCACATAGGGCCAGGTTATATTCATCCTAAGTGTCCAATGACACCTGTGTACTTATTAACAGACCACTGACATTGTGTGACCATCCTCAAATGTACCCTATATTCACAAAGCTGTGTGACTGACTGGGTGGGGAGTGGGCGTGCCAGAGATATGAACATATGAACATAAGATGAAACCAGCAGAATAAGGCCCATAGGTCTATTTAGTCTGCTCAAATTGCAGGGTCCACATCTTTGTCTACTGAATCTGTCCTCCCTTCATCCTCCCATCCTTTCCATCCACCCTTCTTCTGACTTATACTACCCTCCTATGTCTATCCCACCCTTTTTTGAAGCTGCCTCACCATAGCCAATAATACCACTTCTTTTAGCAGTGCACTCCAACTGTCTGCCACTCTCTCAGTGAAGAACTGCTTTCTAGATTCCATTCTAAACCTTCCCTCTTTCAATTTAAGACAGAACCCCCTTCATGTTGAGGCTGCCACGTATCCTAAAGAGAACATCCTTATCTACCCTGTTTATCCCTTTCAGTTATTTGAAAGTCCCAATCATGTCCCTTCTCTCCCTCCTCTCCTCCCGGGAGTACATGTTCAGGTCTCTCAACCTCTCCTGATATGCTTTCCTTTACTGACCCACAATCATCTTTGTTGTCCTCCTCTGTACCTTCTCTAGCAGGTTAAATATATTTTTTAAGGCGCCGGCACCAGTACTATACTCCATACTCCACATATGGTCTCCCCAGTGACTTCAACAAGGGCAGTATAACTGTTCTTGTTTACTACTGATCCCCCTAGAAATGCATCCCAACATCTTATTTGCCTTTGCTGCTGCTCTCCTGCACTGCATGGAGTGCTTTAGGTCACTAGTGATCATCACACCCAGATCATTTTCATCACCTGTTACAGACAACAGTACTCTGTCCTTGGATTCTGGGCTGCAATGTGCATAACTTGCATTTTGTGGCATTGAATCCAAGCTACCATATCCCTGACCACTTCTCAAGTTTATTCAGATCCTCCCTCTAGTCCTATATTCCTTCAGCTGAGTCCAATTCCCAAAGAGCTTAGTCTCATCTGCAAAAAGGCACATTTGACCCTTAATGCCAACTCCAGTATCATTAATAAAGCCATTGAACAACACCAGCCCTAGCACCAAGCCCTGTGGGACCCCACTAGTTATTTCCCTCATGTCAAACAATTCTTTCCCCACCAATACTCTCTGGGTTCTGTTCCCCTGTCAATTTTCCACCCAACTGGTCATCTTTTCACCAACCCCTAGAACTACCAACTTTCTGATCAACCTCTTGTGAGGTACAGAGTTAATTGCTTTGCTGAAATCCAGGAAGAGGACTTGACCCTTAGCCACTGCTTTGGTGATCCAATCAAAGAATGCAATCAGATTAATTTGAGATTACCTCTCTCCCACTAACCCATGCTGCCTAGCATCATGAAGACCCTGCTCCTCTAGATATTTAACCTACCTTTCCTTAGATATAGTCTCCATGAGCTTGCACACTATTGAAGTCAAATTAACTGATCTATAATTCCCTGAGTCATTTTCAGCACTTTAGGATCTTTAGATGGTCCAGCTGAGCATGGCATTCAGAACGCATTTTGCACTCTGCAAGCCCAATGTTGGGGCAGTTTGATGCAGCAGCCAGAGTGCAGATGGCTATCATAACAGGTGTGCTGCCCTTGACAACCCTATGGAGAACTCACTGCCACAATCCTCAGCCCTCTTCTATGCCACAGAGGAGTGGGGTGAGATTGATGACTGTGGTGCCTGTGTTAGAAAATAAACATTTCTGACTTGTATGCAGACTGCCAAATCTCATGATTCCCTGCGCCCACAGAGCAGGATATCTGCTGTGGGAAAGGCTATGGCATCAGATTGAAAGCCCCTGGTCTGGCCATGTCCAACCTCCTGGCTGGCTCTTCCTGTTGTGAGGAGCTATGTATCTGCACACTGGACCAGCCAGTGATAGTGAATCCCAGCCCTGAGTGTCTTTCCAGGGCTGGGTATATGGTGTATAGATGCGCAGCTCCCTACGCATTTATTCAGGCTTGTGCTGAGTTATTTGTGCTTTAGAACCCATACTGAATATTTGTATGGGCAACAGTGTGCAGAGTGTTGCTTTACACACTTGAGATGTGTCATACCACATTAACCATGAGACCAATAGTCCAGTGGTTCGTAACGGTATCACACACTGATGATATGCAAGCAAAAAAATTAATGTGCTCAATTCATTATTTTTTTTAAATTACTGTTAACAGAAAAGTGGTCAGTGGAGGTTTTAGTGCTGCTGATGAAAAATGAAAGAAGTACATTTTGCCTGCAGCTGTTGCATCTCATGCTCAGTGGTTTGTGTGAGAGTGAGGCAATTTTCCATTCCACACACTCATTTGTAACAGTGTGTGTAACAGAGAATTTGATGTAGGAGTTTTAGACTGCTGTTGAAATTAACCATTAATTGTGTTTTATTTATATCAACATTTAATCTGCATGGAAATAAATATTCCTAAACCTATGAGCTTCCAGCTGTTCTTAAAAACGCTGTTTTTGTCCATGTGAGGGTTACTGAGTTTTCATGATGAATCACACACACGCTCACACACACACACACATATTCACAAGTCTCATCAGTGCAGGTATATATAAAAAATACCAAGATATACACACAGCCACCATGACTGAGGCACAGTGAAGCACCCAATCCATCAGACACATACACACTATCCTTCGTAAGCATACACACAACCCCTAAATGTATGCTCAGACAAACATTAAACAAACAGAATGGCAGCAGCTAAAGGTCAGAGACACGACCACAAACAAATCCCTGGGCTCAAAAGAAAATGTGTAAAATTAAGATGTAAAATATGAAAGAAGCTTCTGGGAATAAACATTTACAGAAAGAGAAAGAAAGCAGTCCACAAAGCTGATAAACTGTATTGACATCAAGAAAAATACATGTGAAGTGCATCGAAATAAGGTAATTTCTTCTACTGAAGAAGCTGGGAGGATACACAGAGAAATGTTGAGTGCAAAAGTATTATGAACTTCACATGGATATAAATCAAATAGTAAAAGACTCTGATATCTACATTCTCCTATCAACACTCCTCCCTCTGGAACCGGCTAGTACCTTCCTCCATCCATCCTTCTCTCCAACCACCTTCCCTCTGTCAGCTGAAACTTGTCTCCTGTCCCCCAGCTCCTGCCAACCCTCCACCTCAACCCTTCCTAACCATTCCCCTGCAATTCAGCCCTCCTTTACTTTTCTCTCCCCCCTAATCACTTGGTTATTGCTATTTTGTGTGTAGTTTAATCACCCTGTTTCATGACTCCCATCAAGCTTAGATCAGTACCCACCTCTCAGGCACTGTGCACTTTTTGATCACGTATAACTGCACAACTGATTTGTATGCTAATTTATTTGTCCTGTGCTATATGCAACAGTCTTTTGTCCTGTGTTAGATGCAAGTCTTGTTTTTTTGTTTGTTCTGCCTTCTATTGTTGCACTTTATTGTCATTGTCACTGTAACCACATCATCTGATTTGCTGTAATCTTTGTAACTATGTTCTCCACTTTGTCCTCCCATGGGTCACATCTGGAAATGAGTCTTTGCTCAGTGTGCCTCTCCCAGTAACCACTTTTTAAATATATATATAATGTGGTGAGCTTTGTTTATTTACCAATACTTCTACAGAAGCTATGTGTCTATACTTGTCTTGGTCAGACACCGCCAAAGTGTTTTGAACCTTTACAGAAGAGGGTCAGACTACACTTACTGGTACCTGAATGTAATACAGTGGCGTGAAAAAGTATTTGCCCCCTGCCTGATTTTCTCTATTATTGCATATTTGTCACACTGGATGTTTTCAGGTCTTTAGACAAAATATAATATTAGATAAAGGGAACCTGAGTGGACAAATAACACTTTTTTTTTTTACTTATTTCATTTATTTAATGAAAAATGTTAACCAACACCAACTGGCACTGTGTGAAAAAGTAATTGCCCCCTAGTTAAAAAAACCCAATTAAAGGGATAATTAGAGTCAGCTGATTGAACACAGCCAGGCTTGATTACAGCCAGCCCTGCTCAATATAAACCTCACTTATTTTGGCCCTTACCATCAGAGTCACATTGCCAGCACAAGATTCAACAAGCACATTATGCCATGATCAAAGGAAGTTCCTGAAAAGATCAGAAAAACATTGTGTTGCCCTCTATCAGTCTGGAAAGGGTTACAAAGCTATTTCTAAGGGCTCTGGGACTCCATTGAACCACAGTGAGAGCCATATATCTCCAAATGGAGAACACTTGAACAGTAGTGACCCTTCCAGGAGTAGGCGGCCTGCCAAAATTACTCCAAGGGCGAGTGTAAAATCATCCAAGAAGTCTCAAAGGATCCTAAAACAACATCCAAAGAACTGCAGGCTTCTCTTGCCTCAGCTAAGGTCAGTGTTCATGACTCCACAATCAGAAAGAGACTGGGCAAAATGGGCTTCATGTGAGTAGCAAGGCGAAACCACTGCTAACTAAGAAGAACATAAATGCTCGTCTCTCATTTGCCAAGAAGCACCTGGATGATCCACAAGCCTTTTGGGAAAATGTTCTATGGACAGATGAGTCCAAAGTGGAACTTTTGGACAACATGGAACCCATAATGTCTCGCGTAAAGCAAACACAGCATTCCACAGTAAGAACACCATACCAACAGTCAAACATGGTGGTGGTGGTGTGATGTGTGGGGATGCTTTGCTGCCTAAGGACCTGGATGACTTGCCATAATTAAAAGGAACCATGAATTCTGCTCTGTACCAGAAAATTCTTTAAGGAGAATGTCAGATCATCCTTCACGTCAGCTGAAGCTGAGCGTCAGTTGGGTCGTGCAGCAAGACAATGATCCAAAACACAAAAGCAAGTCCACATCAGAATGGCTAAAGAAGTAAAATTAATGTTTTAGATGGCCTAGTCAAAGTCCAGACTTAAACCCAATAGAGATGCTGTGGCAGGACCTGAAAAGAGCAGTTCATGCTCGAAAACCTACCAAATGTTACTGAATTAAAGCAGTTCTATGCAGGAAGAGTGGGTTAAAATTCCTCCACAGCGATGTGAAAGACTGATATTGAATTATAGGAAGTGTTTGGTTGCAGTCATTGCAGCTAAATGTAAGCGTAACCAGTTATTAAGTCTAAGGGGCAGTTACTTTTCACACAGTGCCAATTGGTGTTGGTTAACTTTTTCATTAAATAAGTGAAATAAAAAAAAAACAAGTGTTATTTGTTCACTCAGGTTCCCTTTATCTAATATTACATTTTGTCTAAAGACCTGAAAACATCCAGTGTGACAAATATGCAATAATAGAGAAAATCAGGAAGGGGGCAAATACTTTTTCACACCACTGTAAGTGTGCACACACACACACACACACACACACACACACATATGCATGCACACACACTCGCACACATGTACTTGTGCATGCAAACCCATGTGTATATACACCTACACTCACATACATATGTAATCAAGCATTCTCAGAGGAAAGAGTCAGAATGGGGACAAAGTAGACACAAGTCCATTCTCAGAGAACAAAGTCTCATGGAAATTGGAAGCACTAAAGGGGAACAAGGCAATAAAGCTGAAAAGTGCTGAGTAATACACTTGGGTTAACATAATCCATGTCATCAATATACCTTAGGTGAAAAAATCTTGTTAAAAACAAATTGGGAAAAAGATCTTGGGGTTAGAGTCCCAACAATGGACCTCAAAAATAAAACTCAATGCAACACGGCTATAACCAGAGCAAATAATACCCTTTTGGGACATCAAAAGGAACGTTACTTCTGGAGACATTAAAGTAATTTTTCCCTTATATCGAGCCTATATTCACCCCAGCCTTTATTATGCCACTCAGTTCTCATGTCCCCAAAAGAGAAAAGAAAGTGACAATGTGGGAAAAGTCTAAAGATGAGCATCAAAAAACAATGACCTCATTGATAAACATTTCATACTCAGACAGACTGAGTGAACTTAAACTTACGTCTCTAGAAAGGTGATGGTTGAGAGGTGACTTGTTATTGATGCATAAAGTAATCCACAATGAATACCTATTTAATGGAATGGGTTTTGATTTCGGATCTGCAGATAACACCAGGGGACACCTACTTCAGATCTCAAGAAAATGGTTTTACATCCAAAAAAGCAGTATATATTTTGATACTCAAAAAGTGGTCAACCCCTAGAAAGGTCTACCTAGAGACGTGGTAATTAGTCAAAATAAAGATCATCATAAGAACACTTGACTCCTTCTTGATACAGAACAATACTATCAATTAGTATTCTTTAGTGGTCTATCCCATCACAAACCTCCAACACCACTCTCCAAACCTCATTGAATTTAATTGTCCCTATCTATGTGTGCTGAACCACTTGGAGCTCACACCTTGCTCCACAGCTATTTGTTAACTATGGGGACCAATAAATACATGGCCTCTCTAGTTCTGCTGATAGTTGTTATAACACCTTCAAGCCCAGATAAGTGCCAGCCTGAATGCAATTACCTCCCATCCCTCAAAACTGTATTACCTCCAGGGCCTGGTACAATGAGCAGTATTATTGACAACAACCCCAGACCTACTAACCTGCACAGTTGTTTGGTCCAATTTTTGAACACTCCTACCTTTTCCATGCTACCCTATTTCACCATGTCACTGTATTATAAAAAGAGTGGATGGGTCAAAAAACGCTGGCTGATCTTAAACTACTTAAACACTTTCTGCTGAGGAAGACCCTGCTGCTTCTCCTCCTATCGGGCAATATCCACCCTAACCCTGGCCTAGTGAAACAGATGCACTGCTGCAGAAACAACCACAGAACCTTAAAATTGGCATCCATCAATATTTAAAGCCTGATGTCCAAATTTGATGATCTCCAAGTGTGGGTAACCCAACACAGACCTAATGTGCTATCTTTGTTGGAAACGTGGCTTACACCAAAGATTTCAAACACAGCTATTTCTCTTGATGGCTATACCCTTTTTAAACAGGATAGGCTAAGCAAAAGGGGTGGAGGTTGTGTAATTTACCTTAAGGGTACCCTACAGGGTCATGATCTCCCCAAACTAGATGATCTGAAAATGTGGATTACTCAGCACTCCTCTGATATTCTCTGATTTCAGAAACTTGGTTATCCTCCTGAGTCCCTGATTCTCAGTTAGATCTACCTAACTCCAGCCTTCTCAGCAAGACCAGGGCAAACATGGTGGTGGAGTGGCTATCTACTTCTGCAATTCTTTAAACTGTGCTATCTTCCACCATGAAGCAAATCCCTATTCCATCGAACTTCTCTTCCTTAATCACACCTTTCCTTCCTCATCTCCCCTCCTAGTGGGGGTCCTATACACCTCCCCAAAACTTCCCCCAGCTTCACTCATCTCCTGCATCTCCGACATCTCATGTTAGTGAACATGTGCAAATTAATCCTTCTTGGCGACTTCAACTTAGATTGGCTCTACCCCTCTCCTCTAAGCCCACACCAGCAAATTGAAGCACTAAACCTTTCCCAGATGATTAAAGAACCAACCTGCCCCAACCCTACAAGTCAATCACACTCCCTTCTTGACTGGGTGCTGTCATCCCACCCCCCACCGCATTTGCTTCGCTGGTACTTTACCTGGTGTGTTAAGTGACCACTGTCCCACCTTCTGTGTCAGGAAGTGCCATCCCCCTTCCATCCCTCCTAAATACATCCAGCATTGCCCCCTTAAATGCCTCAATGTAAATAAACTACTCCTTGACTTAGACCTGGCAAACTGGTCCCCAGTAATCTGTACTCTCTCAGTTGACACTGCCCTCACCCTCTTCTCCTCTATCTTCCTAAGCATATGGGATGCCCATGCCCCTCTAAAACCATTCAGAGTTAAACATGCCCACCATCCCTGGATCATTTATTTATTTAGTTTTTGTTGACTAAGTAAGTGCACTAGACAAATTATGCCTATTTTCAGGCACGGCCCGGGGGAGGGGGATACAGATGAATACCAACTGGCCTTGAACCAGATTAAGCTGCTAGTGGTATTTTTAGTGAATCACCCCTGACATCCTGTCAAAGTGCAGAGCTCATGACTGTGCTTGGCACCACTCTAAATCTTCAGGCAGCCAAGCCTCCCTTCAAACATTTCACACCCTTCACAACAGCTGTACCCAAAGCATCCGCTTTGTCAAATCTGATTACTTTAGATCTCATCTGCACCCTTCAAACAGTAGGCCTTCCTCCTTCTGGCAGGATATCCGTTCTCTCCTGCATCCAAAATCTGCCCCCTCCCTCTATCCAGGATGACGGCTCACTAATCTCTGACCCCTACCTTGTCACTGCAGCCCTCAATAAGCATTTTACCTCCAGTGCTGTTCCACTTTGGACCTCCCCTCCCCCCCCTCCTCTCCACTGTCTCCCCGGCAGCTCTCAGGGTATCAACTACCTCCAATCTTACCTTCTGAGGTCCTGAGGGCCCTTACCTCCCTAAACCCTACTAAATCTAGCCCCAATGGACTATACCCTAGGCTCCTCAAAATCTCTGCTCCTTCAATAATTACCCCTTTAACCTATACCCTAAACTTCTTACTCTCCACTTCCACAGTTCCTACAGCTTGGAAGCTTGCCAAAGTTCTCCCTTTTTCAAAGGTGGTGATCCCACTATCCCTGGAAACTACCACCATATCTCCCTCCTGCCAGCCCTTGCCAAAGTCCAAGAATCCCTTGTCATCACCGGCTCAACAATTTCCAATCCACTTACAATACCCTCTCCCCATTACAGTCTGGTTTCAGGAAATCCCATTCCACCACCTCCTCCCTCCTCCACTTCACCAATGCCATCCACACCGCCATAGATCTTGGCCATATCACCTCAGCCATATTAACTGACCTAGCCAAGGCCTTTGACTCTGTCGCCCACCCCCTTCTACTTTCTAAATTATGCTCCATTGGTCTATCCACTGCCTCAGTGTCCTGGTTCAGCTCCTATTTAACAAGCCATCCCCAATCAGTCACCATCCCCCTCCTCACTGGTGTACCCTGGGGCTCTATTCTTGGGCTGGTTCTTTTTTCTCTCTTCATCAACACCCTTCCCTCCATATGCATCTACATGTACGTGGACGACACCGTCCTTTTCCTGTCTGAACCATCTGCACAAGCTGTCCTATTCCCCCTTCAAAACGACCTCTCAGCGGTCACAGTTTGGTTTGACGCCAACTGCCTAAGACTGAATGCCAAGCAAACTGTTGCCATGACCTTTGGCTCAAAACAAAAACTTGCCAAACTTCACTCACTGCCTATTTTCTCCTCGGCAGCAGATACCCCTCTCGACATCAGCACTTACAAGTACCTGGGTGTCTGGCTCAACCCCTCCCTGGATTTTTCCTCCCATTTCAATGTACTCCACACCAAACTGCGTCCTAAACCTGGGTTACTCCATCGGCACAAGGGTAGCCTCTCCCTCCCCGTAAGATGAAACCTGTTAGTCAAATGGATCCTCCCTGCCTTTGACTATGCCGACATAGTTTTCAGTGCTGCCTCAGCCACCTCTCTCACTAAATTGGATGTCCTACTCCATGCTTTTTGTCAGTTTGCCTCCAACTCCCCCCCGCTAACTCACCACTGTGACATGTAGTCTGCCCTCTCTCTCCAGTCACTTGTGCAGAGGCACTCCTCTCACTGTTCTACCTTCATAGCCAAGTATTGGTTTGGGTCCCTTATTATATACCTTGCTTCCCTCCTCTCTCCTGTGTCTTCCTCACCCTATAACTCTCAGTTTAGCTGTACCCACATCTTTTCTCTCCCATGTATCTGACCCTCAGCTGGTAAACTGTCTTTCTCCTACAAGTTTCCCTCCCTTTGGAATAACCTTCCCCTCCAAACCTGTCTTTCACCCTCCTTCCCCTATCGTAAGCATGGGTCTATGTAATAACGGTGAACACCTAAAGGCGATCACCACTATTTCACAGTCAGAGTGCCAAAAACCTTTTTGGCACTCTGACAACTCCGGCGCACAGGACAATGGTGCCAAGAGATTTTTACTGCTTTCCCCACACACCCCATGGGGAGACTTCACCTACTGCACCACCTACTTAAGGATTCTTAACTCCGGGGTGCATGTTGGGGGAGTGAAAGCAGTAAAAAAATAAAGGTTCGGGCCAGGCGCAATAAAATTGAACCAGTGCCCAGACCCAAACCCAGTACTTCACCCACCCCAACCAGTAGCCAACCCCCGATGCCACGATGCAGCTCAGCCATCCACTACAGTGCCACCCCAACAGCCTCTCCATCCCCTCCCAGCCCACACTTGATGTGCTTGCTCCCTCCCCACGTGCATATACCTAGCAACATCCTGTCACCCAGTTTGCCCACCCCCTCATCCGGTTGCCCCCCTTCCATTGCCATGAGGGATTGCACCAGGAATGAGTCACCATCACGGACGGTGCCCTTCGCCATGCACCCACCTCATGGGTTACCCTACTCAGACCAACCCTGGTCACCTCCTGCAACTGTTCCCCTTCCTGGTCCACCAACGACCACAATATGCCTTAATTTCCATTCCATTTTAGGACAAACTGCTGTAAAATAGCTACCCTCTTTGTTGTATTTACTGTATATATCTTCAAATTTTGTATCTATCTGTACACAGTTTCCAAGTTTATGTATGACTGTACATAGTTTCCTAGTTTATATGTGATTGTACATTTTACATGATCTGTTTTCTTCATTGCCTATTACTGTGTTATATCTGCAATTGTATCTGTCATCCTCCTGTTTCCCCCCTCCCACCCCCCAGTCGCACCTGGAAATGAACTTTGGCTTATGGTGCTTTTCCTGGTTATCAACTTCTAAATAAATAAATAAATAAATAAATAACTAGACACCGGGGAAAAATATCCAGGCCCTTGCCATCAGGATACTCTTAGGATCCCATAGTAAATCACTCACAGCATGTCAGTCTACATCCCACCCCAAGATCAGGCCAGTGGATTCAATATGGTCACTGAATACTTACCAACCTGCACCAAAACTCCGAAGTGGTGCTACTAGGTGATTTTAATGAGAACTGATTGGCTCCTGAGGCAGACCCCAACAAGGATGCCATCTCCGACATCAGAGTATCCCAGATGGTTGATTCCCCCACCAGGGTCAGTTACCAGACTGGTTCCAGTACAGTGTTGGACTGGATACTTACTAATCACCTGGAAAGAATCTACAACACTGCCATCCTCCCTGACATGATTAGCGACCACTCCCCCATTGTATGACAGGTCAAATATAGCCCCAAAGCCACCCTCTAAAACAGCAATACATCTTGTCCTGATGAAAGGACAGATCGAATACCTCAAGGCTTATCTTAAGCAAACTGACTGGTCACCTATTCACTCGGCTCAAAACGTGGACAAGCACTTGATCACTTTATCTCTAAATTCAATATGGCCTGTGACATCCATGCCCCAATAAAAAAGCATAAGATTAAGGGCGCAAATAATCCCTGGATTTCCCCATCCCGTCTCAATCACATGGCCACTAGGGATAATCTGTGACATTGAGCTCAAGCCACCGGTAAACAGGCAGACATTCAGCTTCATAAGGCTGCTAGGAATGCCTGTATTCATGAGGTCCATCTCACCAAAATCTGGCACTTCAAGGATGAGCTCTCAAACTCCTGGGGGGATGGCAGGAAATTTTGGGACAACCATAAAGACCTCACAAGCAAAACTTGCTAATCCTCACCCTCTGTGATAGATGTCAATGATAAAATCACTCAGGATCCCAAGCAAATTACCGATACTTTCAATGCTGCCTTCTCAAACCTTAGTGGTGTACTTCCCCCTGACTTCTTCAATGTACAAGCTAACAATGTCGAGACCAGTAGAGTTGGCCCCCCTCAGGGCCCCCCTTTCTATTTCAAGACAGTCACCTTGTCAGAGGCCAAAAGGTATCTGCAACAGGTGCTAGGAAAATCAAAACACAGCAGTGACTCTCTTTATCTTAAACTGATTAACCTAACTCTTGATGTGGTCTTATCTCCACTTACTAAACTACTGAATCTATCACTATGCCTTGTACAGTTCCCCAACAGGTGGAACGCAGCTGCAGTTACACCTGTCCACAATAGTGGTCATCGAGTCCAGCCCACTAATTACCCCCCCGAAGACTTGGAGTGCATCATATCGTACCAAGTAACAGAGTACCTTGAGAAATGCAAGATCCAATGTCCACAACAGCATGGATTTTGCCAAGGTGCACAGTACCACCACAGAGCTGCTAGAATATACTGGCTTCATACATAATGCACTTGACCAGGGTCACCTAGTGGGGGCGATATACTTTCAGTGTCCTGTGCAGCTAATATAGTGTTATGCTTGTGGAACTGTGTTAGTTTGGTTTTGGCCATTCGCACTGTCTATTCCAGAGGAATTAACACCCTGTAGGGGTTCAAAAAAGGCAAGGAACCCTCAGAGAGGGTTCCACCTCTAGAGGTGCCATAAGATGATTCCTGTGGCTAAAGGTACCTTAGGAATCCTCCTAAGGAAAGAAGTGCTGCCACTGCAGGAGGAGGGCAGGATGGTGGGGCAAAGAAAAAGTGCTTCACAATGAGGCCGAGAGGAACTGCTCATATAGCTCAGGAAGAGGGAGTGGCTGGCTGCTTGGCCACTGAACTCCAGGCAGAGCCTTTCCAATTCAATGTCCTGCACAGCCAGTATAGTGTTATGCATATGCAACTGTGTTAATTTGGTTTTGGTCATTCACACTCTCTATTCCAGAGGAATTAACATCCGGTAGGTGTACGAAAGCAAGGAACCCTTGGAGAGGGTTCCACCCCTAGAGGTGCCATGGAATGATTCCCATGGCTAAAGGTACCTTAGAAATCCCCAAAAAGAAATGTAGTACCATCATATACCAAAGAATGAGGTGACACGAAGCATATGAGCAAGCAATAACTGTGATATAGGAGCAGTAATTGTAACGTAATAGCAGAGAAGCACAGTTTCATAACGTAATGAGATGCTCAGGTTGATAAAATAATGAAATGCCCAGGTTTACATAGTGTGATACTAATGGTTTGCATTGAGAATGAGGGGATCCTTTAAGGAGAGAGGGAATAGCAGGACATCTTCCACCTCCATCCAACAGCGGAACCTACCTAAAGAAACTAGGGGACACTACTATGCTAACTAACAGTTTAGACCCGAGGCAATAGAGGAGAGAAAAAAAACCCTATGAGGAGGAAATCTCTGGGGATTCAAGGCCTAGGTTGCCTTCCCTCCAGGCTTGGGATAGTTTATTTAGTGACGGCTCTGCAGCTGCAATTTGGAAAACCCAGTTAAGGGGAGGTGGAAAATATTCCAAATGTGGAGGAAGGCTAGCACTCAAACCCTCTAGCGGGAACGCCGTGGAAGGTTGCGAGAAAACTCTTCAACAATACATGCAACCAAGGTGGAGGATGAGAGCAATGACTGCTGAGGCACTCACCTGGCCTACCCACCCCAAACTCAAACCAGGTGAGCCAGAGGCAGTCGTAGGGAGAATGCGGTGAAGGTGTCTTGCTAGGGAAACCACTAAAGCAAATGAACAACCGTTATAGTGGAACACTAGAGCCAAAGGAGATCTTCATAACCACCCTTTACTGCTAGTCTTAAATTCTACACCAGGAGCTGCTGTCACATAGCAGGCAGCTAAAGTCAAGCCCGGGACGAGGACATTCCCAGCTATGGGCCAGGTGAGAAGGATCCCCTCCAAGTTGGGCATGCTCAAGATGCAGACTAAATGCAGAGTGAGACTGTCTGCTGCAGGAACCCTGCACCAAGAATAGAATGGCTGGCATGCCCCAGAATTAGATTGAGAGCTGAGAAGCTGGTGAGCTGATTGAGCACTGGTGTGCTGATCGTAATGAGCAGTGAGTGCTGAGATCTTGCAAGATCAAAAGCAGATTGAGTGCAGCAGACATCCCAGAGGCTGAAGTCGAGAGGATGCAGTAGGCATGAGCAATCGATTGCATAAGCAAGAATGGACCTGTACGTAGGTCAGTAAACAGAGTAGTAATAAGTGGACCTGCAAATAGGTCTGCATAACGTAGTAGCAATGGAACAGCACTGAATAGTGGGGCAAGCCAGCCAGACATTTAAAAGCCAAATCAAGGTGACAAATACTCTGAGGATTTTCAGTGATGAAGGCAGGATTTAGAACAGAAATAATTAACCACATGGGACCATGACTCCCCAAACACTTCCCAGTCCCCGCCGTAGGACAAACAAGAAAGTGATGGAAGGACCAAGAACCACATGCAGGTATTAAAGCTAATTTAAGAGCCTCAGCAGGAGCTTTTAGCTGACATCAGAGCAGAACAGGGTGAATAAACATAAAGCAACATCTGTATGGAGTACTGAGATGTAAAACTGCAATAAACATAAATAAGGAGACACGATGCTCTGAAAGCAGGTGTAGCCAGGCAGTGCAATGAAGCTGCTGCAATGCGGTAAGTAGAATGAGATAGCGAGACTGAGCTGCATAGCTAGGTTCAGTGTAAGCCTGAGTCAGGTGAAAACAATTGAGTATGCAACATGGAGCAGCTATGGTTGAGCTGAAACACACAGATAATGACTGCAGTTGCATTGCAGTAGTTTGAGAGTTGTGGGTAACAGAGAAAATAGTATGAACTTCTAGAGCAATATGCTAGGGGATTAGAAACAAAAGCCCCCCCCCAAAAAGAGACAAACCAAAGACACGTGAACAAAGAAAACAGGGAACAAGACAGAAAGAAGCACACACAGCAGAAGGCAAAATGCAAACAACCAGAAGCAGGAAAAGAAAAACAGAAATCCAGCAGACAAGCAGGAACAGCGGGGGGGGGGCGGTAGGCCCCAACCAGCTCAGAGGGACAGACCGACAGAGCCTTTGGCTGCAAAGAAAAAGTACTTCACAATGAGGCTGAGAGGAACTGCTTATATATCTCAGGAAGTGGGAGTGGCTGGCTGCCTGGCCATTGAACTCCAGGCAGAGCCTTTCCAATTGACCTAACTAAAGACTTTGATATGGTCAACCCACCATAGTGCTAGGCATACTTTCCACCTCTATCTAATGATGTGGTGGGGTGGTTTAAAAGCTACCTTGGTTACAATCCCAACAGGTCAAAATAAATGGTATTCTTTCAGACAGCCAACAAGTTCATTCCGGTGTTCCGCATTCTTAGGCCCCTTACTTTTCAGTCTTTTCCTCAACAACCTCCCCCTGGCCAGCATCAATAGCATACTACTCTATGGTGATGATCCATTATTTTTTCCAGTGAACCCAATCCCCACCCTCTTGAATCACAACTCCAGCACAACTTCTCAGCTGTCGATGCTTGGTTCACTAAGCACAAACTTCTTATGAATTACAAAAAGATGACAGCCATGCTGTTCACAAACCTGCACAACAAAAACAAAACACAGATTAACTAATCTTAACAGCCATACCATCCCACAAGAACAGGCCCAGTTCTTCAGATATCTAGGGATAACTCTTGTCAGTTCTCTGTCCTACGCCATCCATGTGGATTAAGTCGCAAAGGCGGTTAATACCAAGATTGGTCTCCTGTATAGGCACAGACAACGTATGACCCCAGACACGCTCCGACCTGCTGTTAATAGCTATATAATATCCATTATTGACCATGGATTAGTCATATTCAGTGCAGTTACAGAAACTACTTTCAAAAGGATTAACACAGCCCTAAATAAGTCAAGCAGGCTGATCATGGGAACCCACAGACTCACCCTTACATGTGACTTGTATGCGCAGACTAACTGGTTGCACCTTAAGGGTAGGATAAAATACCAGACCAGTCTCCTAGCAAAAAAAACCTGCCTTGGCCAAACCCCTCTGGTCATCCAGAAACTCCTTAACTTAGCAACTAACCCACATCAGACTCATGTCATGGCATGGCAAGACAGACTTATCAAGTCCCTTTCTGCTGTACCTCTCAGATGCAGCAATCATTTACATACTAGGCACCCAGCTGGCTAAATAACCTCTCCTCTGCAATACTGGCAGAGACAAAGATTGTCCCTTTTAAGAACAAACTCTGTCAACACCTCACCACATTTAGCAGCTGCAACTGCCATCCAAAGTTGTCTCACTTCCTAGCCCGGCAGTGCCTTCCCCTATCTGCCCCTCCACCTTCCCTCCCCTACACCCCTCTTCCACTTGTAGAAGTCTTGACTGCCATCACTAGTAACCCCAACCCCCTTTTCCACTCATAGCAGTTTTGACTGCCTTCACTAGTAAACCCCTGCCTCTCCATCACCAACCCATGGCCCACTCCACTTACTCACCACCTTTTTATTTCCCCTCCCACATACTTCACCCCCCTTCCTAACAAAGCCAACTTTTGGCTGCTTTATAACTGTCTACTATTCTGTAAATTACTACCTCATCTGTATGTGCCTGAACGTGGTGATTCTGTCTCGGTCTTTAACAACTACCTTGCTGAGATTCAGGACTGGATGAGTGCCACCTTGTTGAGACTGAACCTGAATAAGACTGAGGTGTTGGTAGTGAACCCAGGTCATCAGACAGGGATTACCTCCTGGTCAGCCATCCAGGCTTATACTGGGGGGCATCTAATTTAGGACTTCAGAACAGGTGCAGAATCTAGGCATTGTACTACACAGTGAACTGACACTTAAACCTCAGGTGTCAGCCATCATCAAGACCTCATTTTATCATCCGAGGAACATCGCCCGGCTAAAGCACCTTGTTCTGCCTGAGGATCTTCCAAAGTTGGTCCATGCCTTTGTGACCACCCGCCTTGACTATTGCAATGCTCTATACCTAGGGCTTGTGAGGGTGGACATCCATCACCTGCAGCTGGTGCAGAACATGGCAACCAGGTTGTTGACTGGCTTGTCAAGATCTAGCCATACCACACCTGTGCTCCATGAACTGCACTGGCTGCTGGTGCAGTGCAGGATCACCACCAAGGTCGCTTTGCTGACCTATACGACCCTACATGAACAGGGACTGCATTAGTTGCAAGACCTCCTTTGTCCCTACTGCTCCTCCCACCCACTCCATTCCAACGATAAGAGATTGCTGGAGGTTCCCAGGGTCTGTTTGAAGAACCACGGGGCCAGAACCATTGCTTTTGTGGCCCTAACCTTGTGGAATTCTTTACCTCATCTGGTGAGGGGGTGTCTCTGTCCACTGAGTCATTTAAGTTGGAGCTGAAGACCCATTTATTTGAGTTGGCATTCCCTGATGCTACTTAAATTGTTTTATTTGTTATGGTCTGGGATTTTAACTGCCTGAATTTGTTTTATGATTGTTGGCTGTATAGACATTTTGTTATTTGAAAAGCACCTTTTTACAAATAAAGAATGACTTGACTTGTAATTTATGCTCCAGTGTGTATTCACACAGTTATTAAATGTCTTTGTTTAATTGATGTGTAAATTGTTGTCTTCTTTCTGACATGTAACCTCTGTCAAAGAGTCCCTGGCTCAAAGGTATTATAATACAAGAAATAAATAAAAAAAAAATTGGCCCAGCTAGCTCCTATTACTCTTTGTATGAAACTTTGTTTGAGTCAGATGGGCACATACAGACCCTCATTGGATACAGGCTTGTTCCAAAAGACAGGAGCAGGGCCAATGTGGTCATTCTGCACAAGAGTGGTAGCAGGAGGAGGCTAGCAATTACAGGCCAGTCAGTTTCACATTGGTGGTGGGGAAATTAACAGAGATTCTGCTCAGGAGAGACTGATACAGTACCTGGAAGCAAATGGGCTACAGGACCACCAGCAGCATGCTTTCACAGTAGAGAGGCCATGTCAAACCAACCTCATAGATTGCTTTGATTGGGTGACTAAGGAGTTGGATTAAGGGAAGGCAGTAGATGTGATCTGTTTTGATTTCAGTAAGGCCTTTGACACTGTGTGACAAAGGAGGTATATAAAGAAACTTAGCAACCTGTGGGTTGGGTAGAAGGTGGTAAGCTGGGTATCAAACTGGTTAAAGGGTAGGAAACAGAGGGTGGTGGTAAATGGAAGTCACTCAGGGGATGGGAGACTGACCAGTGGCATGCCACAGGGATTGGCACTGGGTACTGTCCTCTTCAATGTCTTCATAAGTAAAATTGCTGAGGAACTGGACAGAAAGGTGTGTCTCTTTGTGGATGACACAAAAATCTGCAAGAGGTTGGATACTAAGGGAGGGGTGTAGGGAATGCAAAGGGATTTGGGAAAACTAGAGGAGTGGTCTGGGGGTGGCAGCTGGGTTTCAATGCCAAAAAGTTTAAAGTCATGCACCTGGGATGGAGAAACCCAGCGAATGTGTATAAGATGGAGGAGAGGTACTTACAGTCAAATAGGAAGAAAAGAACTTTGAGGTTCACATCTGAATATCTCAGCATAGCGGGACAGTGTAACAAGGCAGTTGGTAAAGCTGATGGGATGCTAGGGTGCATAGGGAAGGGGACTTTTAGCAGGAGAAGAGAGGTGGTGTTTCCTCTGTATCACTGACTAGTGAGGCCCCCTCTAGAGTACTGTGTACAGTTTTGGAGGTCATACCACCCTGCAAGAATATTAACAGGATAGAAGCAATCCAGAGGAGGGCTACCAAAATGGTGTGAGGGTTGCACAAGAAAATAAATGAAGAGAAGCTGTGGGAACTCAACATGTACTTCCTGGAGGAGAAGGGAGCAAGAGGGGACATGATTAAGATTTATAAATACCTCACAGGTGTGAACAAGGTGCTAGAAGGGAATCTCTTTCAGAGGAGGAGGACACAGGGGCATGCAATGAAGTTGAGGGGGAAGGGAGTTCAACAGGGATGTGAGGAAATATTTTCTTCACAAAAAGCATGGTGGATGCCTGGAACAACTTGCAAGAGGAAGTGGTGAGAGTGAAGACAGTGCAGGGCTTCAAGCATAAGTGGAATAGACACTTGGGCACAATAAGTAGAGGAAAGGGAGGCAAGAGGGACACCTGACTCTGAATAGGGTCCAGAGAGAAGAAATAAGCAGAGAAATTGAGCAGACTAGATGGGCGTACCCATCCTTTTCTGGTGACAGATTCTATGTTTCTATGTTCTATTACACAAACACATATTCACAAGTCTCATCAGTGCAGGCACATATAAAAACAGTGATACACACAACCCCATCTGGCAGGCTGGCACAGATAGTCACCCAATCCCCCAGACACATATTTAGCACTCATAAGGGGCACAGTCTTTATGTAGGTCTCTGTGACTGTGAAAACCATGTAGGTCTGTTTGGCCTAGTTAAAATTCTATAAAGGATTACATTCCTTGGTGTCTCAGGAGGCTGAGCTAAGTGGTCTCCTCTGGTTTCCTAAGGGGAGGGGCCAGCTTACTGTGGTGAAATGAGCTGAGGAAGTTGAGTTGAGTCAGTGTGTTCGGGAGTGGTACAGCAGGCAAACAGTGCCTGCTCCTGGGAGCTGAACCTCTGTGCTGGTGTTAAGGGCCCATTCAAGAACTTGCTGAATCATGGCGGCAGCCATGTGGCAAAGATCCCAAAAGGGAGTTTCTGCAATCAGAGATGGAGAACATAGAAAAATATTTGAACTGTGTTTTTCTGCAATTCACAGAAGAGGAGTGACGTAACGAACTATTTTGAAGCAGGACTGCACATGCCATACTGTAGTGGTGCCCCCCCTCCCCCCGCATTAGGCAGAAGGTTCAGAAATATGCCCTAGTAGCTTTAATTTTATCTTGGACCTTCTGCCTACAAGGGTCAATTCATGGTAGAGGGCAACAGGTGGTATCTGCGGTAACCTTGGACCACCGGGATGTCCACCTCTCCTTGTCCCTAAACTGTGACTCCCTCAAGTGAGGACAAAGCCTATGAAGCTCTAAACTGGATTTGTGCTCTCTGCACATGGGGGTCAGTTTTGGGGGAAGAATGGGAAACGAAGAAACATAGGCTTTGACGGCAGATAAAGACCACTTGGCCGACCTACTCTGCACATTTCCCTACCTACAGGATAAGCTGCAGATCCTAGTTAACCAACAGCCTATTTCTTCCTACCCCCAACAAGAATTGCCTTATCTCTGTCCCATGCATTCTTGAATTCTCCCACAGTTTTAGACCCCACAACCTCCTCAGGAAGGCTGTTCCATGCGTCCACCACCCTATCTGTGAAAAAATACTTCCTCACATTGCCCCTGAGCTGTTCCCCCTCTGTCTTCAAATTGTGTCCCCCTGTTCTTGCACATCTCTTTTTCTGAAAAATGCTACTCTCTTGGACTTTGTTGATTACACTGAGGTACTTAAAAGTTTCTATCATGTCCCCCCTTCTCCCTCCTTTCCTTAGGGTATACATAAAGCTCCTTTAGTCTCTCCTTGTATGGCTTCTCTTGCAGACCCTGCACCATTTTAGTTGCCCTCCTCTGGACCGCCTCCATCCTGTCTATGTCCTTGCAGAGATGGGTCTCCAGAACTGGATGCAGTACTCCAGATGGGGTCCCACCAACTGTCTGTACAGGGGAATAACAACTTCCTGTTTTCCGCTGGTGATGCCTCTCCCTATACATCCCAGTATCTCCCCAGGCCTCACTACTGCCTTTTCACATTGCTTGCTAACCTTAAGGTCATCTGATATGATTACCTCCAGGTCCCTTTCCATTTTTTTGTTGTTACTACCTCCCCCTTCCCCCATTGTGTAACGTTCCTCTGGGTTTTTGTTTCCCAGGTGCATTATTTTGCACTTCTTTGCATTGAATCCAAGCTGTCATACTTCTGACCATTCCTCCAACCTTGCCAAGTCCCTTGTCATCCTTTCCATGCCTCCTTGTGTATCAACCCTATTGCAGATCTTTGTGTTATCCGCAAAGAGGCATACTTTTCCTTCTAGTCCCTCTGCAATGTCACTTATAAAGACATTAAAAAGGACTGGACCCAGTACTGAACCCTGCAGTACCCCCCCTAGTAACTCCTCTTTCTTCAGAGTGGACTCCATTTACAATACCTTCTGTGTTCTGTTGTTCAGCCAATGTTTTACCCAGGCTACCACCCTGGACCCACTCTCAGGCTGGTTAATTTGACCATTAATCTTTTGTGTGGGACTGTGTCAAATGCCTTGCTAAAGTCTAGGTAGGCCATGTCCACAGCACCTCCCTGGTCTACTACTTTGGTCACCCAGTCAAAGAAATCAATTAGATTCATCTGACTTGACCTTCCCACTGTAAAACCATGTTGCCTTGGGTCCTGTGCCCCACTGGCCTCTAGGTACTCAACAATTCTTTCCTTCAGAAGTGATTAAACACCTGGATAGGATGATCTGCAACCCTGATAAAGTTAATAGAACCTGTTCAAGTTTTAGTGGCTGCAAAATATCTGATCTTACACTCATGTTACCTGAGATAATGAAGGACTGTGGTAACAATCCTTTAGTACTGATACATGTAGTTGCTAATAACATCTATAGAGACTCTGTTCAGTCTATCAAAGAAGATTTTGTAGCCTTATCAAACATTCTAGTGGACATGGGTTGCAAGATTTGTAAATCAGAAATTTTACCTATCCCACGTTTTTCTTCATTTCAAAATCATAAGATTAAAGTTGTGAATGAATGGTTAAGAAAATGTTGTTTAAAGCAAGACTTGACTTGCCTAACACATTGGGAGGAATTTGATTACCACCCAGAACTGTTCAGTTTTGATGGGTTACACTTAAGCAGATGGGGTAACGCTGTTTTTGGAAAACAAATTCTGACATCCATTCACCATCTTTTAAACTAAAATTCGTGGGTGAGAAGGTGGATAGGCCGCCATCTCTAAAATCTCCAGTAAGCAGTTTTGTGAAATGCAATATAATACATTTCTTATACTTTAATGCTAGGTGTTTAACTCAAAAACTGGATGAATTAAAATGTCGAATTAATAAAGGTGATGTTGATATTATTTCAATCAGCGAAACTTGGGGAGATGATAAAACATCATGGGATCCAACTATGCCAGGATTTACTTCTTACACTTTTAATAGACCAAATAGGAAAGGGGGTGGAGTGGCGTTATTTATTAAGAACCAACTTAATTCTATCGATGTAACAAAGTATATTAAAAATCATGATATACAAACTGAGACTATCTGGATTAAGATAAATTTCTCCTCATCTGAGGCCCTTATATTGGGTTCCTGTTATCATCCCCCGAATTCATCAATAGACATATTAGATGCAATTTTATCAGA
Organism: Neoceratodus forsteri; assembly: GCA_016271365.2. Taxonomy (NCBI): domain Eukaryota; kingdom Metazoa; phylum Chordata; order Ceratodontiformes; family Ceratodontidae; genus Neoceratodus; species Neoceratodus forsteri. Next base: position 628,205,245 of record JADMNL010000022.1, on the reverse strand, counting down.
ATTTGAACAGGCTAAATCATTAGGCAAAATTGTAGTCACAGGAGACTTTAACATTGGTTCGATTGATTGGCATAATTTAAGTGCAACTACCAGCAAAGGCAACAAGTTATCATATACATGTACCCAGTTTGGACTTTGGCAAAATGTACTTTGCCCAATGCGAGGTAAAATGATATTAGATTTGGTTCTTTATGACGATGACCTTGAGTTAGAAAATATGTTAGTCAGCGAGCCTATAGGGGAACAGTGATCACAACACTGTTACATTTAATATTGTACAAACTTATGTAGACAATTCCAACAGTACTAAAATTTATTTGTACGATAAAGCTGACTTAGGTACTATGAAACAGATTATGGGAAATATTAATTGGGACATCTTATCATCTGACTTTACTCCAAAACAGTACTGGGAATATTTTAAGCGTACCATCTTTCAACTTAAAGAACGATATAGTCCATCCAAAATAAAAAATGAGACTAATATTAAAGCTCCCAAATAGATGACTCAATCTATTAAAAAATGTATTAGACAAAAACATAAGAAATATGTTAAATATCAAAAAACTAAAAATCCTTCCAGTTGGATTTCTTATAAACATATACAAAGAAAATGCAAAAGAATGATCAGGAAGGCCAAATCTACTTGGGAACTAAATCTAGCATCTAGCGCCAATAAATCTAACAGTAAACAATTTTATTCTTATACCAACTCTTTACGGAAACCAACATGTCAAGTAGGTCCATTATTGGAGTGTGAGACTTTGATATATGAGCCAAAAAAAAAATGGACGAACTGTTTAATAAAATTTTTGTAAAAATTTCACTGGTTCTTCAGTCTCAAATAATGATTATGCTTTACTAGATACTGCCAATGTTTCACCAGTGAAATTTTCGCTGAACTCTATCAGAGATAAATTATTAAAACTTAAAGGAAAATGTAGTCCAGGTCCAGGCAATATAGCCGGACATTTATTATTTTTATTAGCTGATGTAATTACAGTTCCTTTAAAATTGATGTTTGAATATTTTTTGGCCAGCAATTTTGTTCCCCTGGACTGGAAAGAAGCTTATGTAATCCCTATTTACAAAAAGGGCCAAAAAAGCAACTGGGAAAACTATTGGCTCTATAAGTTTAACTTCTTCTACTTGTAAATTATTAGAGAGTTTAATTAAAGATTTAATATCCCCAGTCCTGGACTGTCATGATGTAGAACAACATGGCTTCAAAAAAGACAGAAGTTGTCTGACAAATTGAATATGTTTTTACTAATAAATCAGTTCTTTACTAGATAAAAACGTACCATGTGATATTATTTACATTGATTTTAGTAAGGCTTTTGACATCATGCCTCATTGGGCCTTAACTTCTAAACTTCATAAACTAAATATAAACTGGTTTCTAGTTAATTGGATAATCAATTGGCTTTACAATCACTCTCAGCAAGTAATTATTCATGGAAGTACTTCAGCCAAGGGTATGGTGACTAGCGGGGTGCCACAGGGTTCAGTATTGGGCCCATGCCTGTTTCAGGCATTTATTGCTGACCTTACTTCGGGTTGCTCATCTTTCACTATAAAATATGCTGATGATGTTAAAATAGGTTGGTTATGTGCCTCTGACTATCAGGTTGATGCCATTCAACAGGATCTAGACCACATTACAACATGGGTTAAGAAGTGGGGTATGACTTTAAATATCTCCAAATGCAAAGTTATGCATTTGGGCCTTAGAAATTCATAATGTCCCTATTATTTGGATGGCATATTACTTGAGACTACATCTGATGAAAGAGATTTGGGAATTAATATCTCAGATAACTTCTCTTATAAAAATCATGTACATAATATCATTAACAAATCCGGTAAAGTGGTATGGTCTATATTGTGTAATATAAGATCTAGAAAACAGGATGTACTGTTACCTCTATATAGAACATATGCAAGACCACATTTGGAATATGCTTCACAGCTTTGGAATCCAAATAAAAAAACGGAATGCCTGTTATTGGAAAGAGTTCAGAGAAAATTCACTAAAAAAGTATCTGGGCTTTTTGATGTTCCTTATGAGAATAGACTAGCTATTTTAAATCTTATGCCCTTATCTACACGTCATCTTCGTGGCAACCTTATGCTAATCTATGATATTATTCAAGACCCTTATTTATTGTCAGAATTGGGTCTGGAATTTAAAAACTGTGGTCACAATATCAGAGGACATCCCTTACAATTAGTTAGAAAACACTTTGTTAGGTCAAGTAGTAAATATTTTTTTACCATTAGAGTTGTTGGTCCATGGAATAGGCTGCCACTAAATGTTGTTATTGGTGAAACTAAAAGTATTTTTAAATACAGATTGGATGGTCTTATTTGTAAAGGGTATAACCTTTCCTATTATGTTTTGGATTAGTATAAGAGCTTCATGGGCTTCTGCCTTCTTGCTCTTTCAATCTACCTTAGTATGAACCTTAGTATGATTCCCTCACTTTCCCTACCGCAGAGGTCAAACTGACAGGTCTGTAGTTTATTGCCTCTGTCTTGCTCCCACTTCTGTGAAGTGGAATCACATCTGCCTTCCTCCAGTCCTCAGGTACCACACCATCCTCCCATGATTTGTTAAAAAGAGTAGTCAGTGGTGTCACTAGTTCTCCCCTTAATTCTTTTAGAATTCTGGGATGAATTCCATCAGGCCCCTTTGCTTTGTCCACCTTCAGTTTTAGGAGTTCTTTCAGAACTCTTTCTTCTGTGAAAGGACTGGGATCTACCCCCCAACCCATCCAGAGTGCTTCTGTTAATTGAATTAGGCACCTCCCCCTCCTCCTCTTTTGTGAATACTGAGCAAAGCATTCGTTCAGTATCCCTGCTTTTTCACTGTCCCTTTCTACCCACCCACTGTCCATTCTGTTCATCCTCACTATCCCTCCCTTTGTTTTTCTACACTCCCTGATGTAACTATAAAAGGTTTTATCCCCCTTCTTAAACGAGTCGGCTATCTTTTCCTCAGTTTGGGCCTTTGCTATTCTGACTTCCCTCCCTGTTTCCTTCTGCCTTAACTGGTACAGTTCTCTGTCCTGCTCCTTCTGTGTTTCCTTATACTTCTAAATGCTATCTTTTTCTCTCTAATGTACCCTGCCACCTTTTTTGAGAACCACTGTGGCTTTTTCTTTCATTTTGATTTATTTACTTCACACAAAGGCTTGTTGCCTCTGTGGTGGCAGTTTTGATGTTTCCCCAGTGTTGCTCCACACCTCCTTCTAGCCTATTTGCTAGTGCTTTTCTAAGGCACTCTCTCATCTTGCCAAAGTCAGCCCTCCTGAAGTTCAGTACCCTCACTTTTGTATCACTGTGGCAACCTCAGACCCTCAGGTAGTGAGGACCTCTCCTTGTCATGTAAATTGTGAGGGGAACTATTCCCCTTTAGCAACCATGCCTAATCTGTACTGAAAGTTTTGGCAGTATGTGTGAATCTAAGGGCTGAGATCCCTGCTTCACCTTCTGCAGAGGGGGAGGTAGGGTATGTCTGGTGCTGGGTTCAGGGGAAGTAGCGGCCCATTCCCCAGGTAGCTCTACAGAGCCCAATACCCCTGTCTGTGTGAAGAAAGACTGTGTAGAAAGCAGGAAGCCAGTTAAAGTGTAAATAAGGACCCAGAATACTCCCATTGTTGTACATAGGGTGTCTGTGCTGTTTGGGTAAATACAGAGCCTGTAATAAAGAGCCTTAGGGGTTCATGCTAGGAGGGACCAGATGTATACTTTAGTACAAGTCCTATTTTTTCTTGTGTGATAATGCAATTGTGAATCCAGTTGGGAGGAAAATGGTTTAAAAAGTACATGTTTGCATTTTGGGGGTTGTTGGACTGACCCTGGATAATACCCACTGGACTTTACTACCTCATAAAATGCCTTTAGCATGTAGCACTTACTTGTAGGCTGATTTCAACCAACTACAATTAGAGATGCAGTGAAGTAAAATTCCACCTGCAAAGTGGTTGTAAAGTGGCCACTTCACGTTAGTATTCTGCTACATAGAGTGCCCATTTTAAACCCTCACTTCACATTGTAATTATGACTTTGTGTTGTGCAATCCGCCTTATTCTGCTTTAAGGCGAAGTGAGAATGGCAGCCCAAACACATCACATGGCTTACACAGTGTAGGTCACATGCTTCAAGCAGGCAGGAGGTTACGGGAAAAACACTCTTCAATGTGGGCTGACTTACACATTTTGCATGGGGTGTGACAAATGGCTCGGCTGTGTGAATGGCCAGGGGTGGGGTGTGGACGTGTGATGAAGAGGGATGCACAGGTGACAAGTCCACAAATGAAGTTATTTTCCCTGTTTTACGTAGAGGGGTTGATGTACCACTTGTACTATACATACTGCATTGACCACCACCACCACCACCACTGCTACTCTGACCACCACTTGACAAGATTTCTAAATCATAATCCTCCCCCTCATCATGCCTTTTGTAAACCTCAGGTTTTATTTCTTCACTACTGCACACATTTCTACTTGGTCTTACACTCATGGAAGGGGATAACATGCTCAGTAAGGTTGATGATGAGGGTGAATGCCTCACTATGGCATTATCTGCCATCTGGTACCAGGTCCACAGTGCCATGTGCCTGTTCTTAAGATGTATATGCTGGTCCCCCATACCCAGATGACTCCCCTTTTTACCTCGACTCACACACACATGGCAAAGCTGGCAGATTGCAACTGACTCATCATAAGTATCTTGGATACAAAAATCCCAAACAAGGGATTGTGATCCCCTACTTTTAACATGTCCCTGATGCTGCTTATTGGACTCTGTGTTTTAACCCCTGAAATGAGGGGTGTGCTACATGATTTTTCAGGCTGGACACACTTGGACTCCAACTGACCACCACGACTACCTATGATTATTACTGGGTCATCATCATTATCATAAACAGGAACCACTAAATCACAACTTTTTTGAGGGGGGAATTTAATGCCAACAGACCCAGGCACAGCCACCTTGACTTTCTTTTTCTCCGCTTCCCAACAGGAGTCACTGACATCATTATCATATTTATCAAGATCATCCGCATCCACATTTTCAGCTTGGATGCTGGCATGTGGAGAACATGTTCCAACCACAGCATCATCATCATCATCCGATATTTTTGCACCACACTTTGAATCATTAGATGGCAAAGGCATGACCTCAACTACACTGGAAGAAATGTAACATTGTGAGTTAATGTTGCCAGGATCAGAATCATGTTCAACTACCATGGGGATGTTAATGGAGAGTATGACATCATCTACACTGTCAGTCACAGCTTTAGTCTCAACTATGTTTTTTGAAATGGTTAACTGGTCAGAAGTGTAACTTGAGGCATCAATACTCATGTCAGCAGAAACTACACCACCACCACCAGCTGGGACAACATCATCTCCTCCACCTATGAGAGAAGCTACAGATTACGCTGTAAAAAATATTGATGGAGAAATCCCTTTACTGACATCAGCTATGCACTTCTGCATACTACCACGCCCATGGACAATCTTGCCACTGGCAGCAGTGCCATGGCCAGAAACAGCTTTGCTTGCATGTCTCTTTGCAGGTATTTTGGGGGATCACCAAGAAAATGCTAAACCAATTTAGATTTCTGAACTTTCAGTCTGGGCCAGTGGATATGAAGCCAGGAAAAATAAAAAATAACTGTGGCTTGCAGATGGAGATTGGGCACTAAATAGATGCAGAAGCACAGATAGATTCAGACTGCACTGCGCAATCAAGAAGAGATGCAGATGCAAAGTCACAACAACACCTAAACCAGTGCTCACAGGTCACAATCTAATCTGGAAAAGAATGCCTTTTGCCGCTTGGGGGGGGGGTGCAGTGCACTGCAGTAGCAGTCCAAAACCAAGATACCACAAAGCAGTATAAAATCACCCAGGTGTGGTGGATAGCAGGTTCACACTGCTGCAATTACTGTGTGGCACAATAAAATGTGTCTGATTTGATGGCATGGATCACGCACTCACACTCACACTCACAGTACAAGTAACGTGTAGCAAATTGAAAACTTCACTAATATAACCAAATCTTTTAAACAAACTGAAATGATGCACTGCTGCACCACAACAATCAGCAAACATTTTTTTTTGAGAATTATTGAAAATATTACTGTGTGAATATTAACCCAGTTATACAAGAAAAATATAACCAAAACAGAAAGACTACCTTCTTCTCCCAGTTTATCCTACCTCCACCACAGATATGCCCCTCCCCCAAAGCACACTTCGAGTGTCTGTCAGTACACAGACTAAATGTTCTAAATTAACATTCAAAACACACACATAAACAACAAACACTCGATGATATGAGCACAGGAGGGATTCCTACAATTGATGTACTAAATTTTGCAGACAAAATGGCTCAAAAAGGCTTTTTTAGCAGCTTTTAGAGCATTTGAATCACAGAGCTCTGAGAGGAAACTGTCTCCATCTACCACTACACACACTATACATAACTGAGGCTGTGCAGAACAATCTAGAATCCATGTGACCTGCAATCCCATGAATCACTGCAAAATTTGCCTTGGAGCTCATTAACAAGGAGAAGTGATGCGAAGTACATTTATTTCTATGTATTTCTCATTAAAATTGGTGCAGAAGTGGTTGGGGGAAGGTGGAGTAATGTGAAGTCATTGTTATCAATGGACTTCGTATTCCTCATTATGACATGTAGCATTCCGCTTCGGGTTGCGGATTACTTTGCGGATTCTGCATTACTCCTCAAATTGCTTCACAGAGCAAATTTTGGCCACTTTGCCCACCTCTAACTACAATGCAACCTCTTCAACTCCAGACTACTGCTAAACTCCAAGAAAACGAAAGTAATGTACTTTCTCTCATCACAGCCGTCAACACCCCTCTACCAGCAAGCCACACTGGCACCCATTACAATCCTCCTAGGAGACTCCTACAAATATACATATGAGCAAGCCTGCAGAAGAAGGCCATTTGGTCTATCAAGTCTGCTGGTATTGCAGGGTCCACAGCTTGAGCTAATGTCCCTGCCCTCCCTCCCCACTCCTCCCATCCTCCCTACCCATGATTCTTATCTTCCCCTATGCCTATCCCAGCCTCTCTAAAAGCTGCTCACTGTCTTTAATGAGATGACCTCTTCCAGCAGTGCATTCCAAGTGTTCACCACCCTTTCTGTGAAGAAGTGCTTCCTGACATCCCTCCTAAACTTCCCACCCTCCAGCTTAAGACTGTGCCCCCTCTTGATATGGTTGCCACTCAGCTTAAAGAGACTTTCCTTATCAACATTATTTATCCCTTTCAAGCACTTGAATGTCCCAATCATGACCCCTTTCTCTCTCTTGTCTTTCAGGAAGTACATGTTCAGTGCCCTCAACTTATCCCCATATGCCTTGCCCTGCTGACCAGCTATCATCTTTGTAGCCCTCCTCTGTACCTTCTCCAGCAGGTTAATGTCCTTTTTGAGGTGTGGGCACCAGTACTGAACTCCATGCTCTAGATGTGGCCTTACCAGTGACCTGTACAAGGGCAGTATAACCTCTTCTCTCCTACTGCTGATCCTCCTACCTATGCATCCCAGCAACTTGTTTGCCTCTGCTGCTGCTTTCTTGCACTGCGTGGAGTGCTTCAGGTCACTAGTGATCATCACTCCCAGGTCCTTCTCCTCCTCCTCTAATGCAGCTACTCTGACTCCACCCAGGTAATACTCTGTCCTGGTATTCTTGACTCCAATATGCATAACTTTACATTTCTTGGCATTAAAGCCAAGCTGCCAGATCCTGGACCACCTCCCCAGCTTTTCCAGATCTTCCTGTAGGTCTCGTATCCCTTCAGCTGTGTCCACTCTCCCACAGAACTTGGTGTCATATGCGAATAGGCATATTTTGCTTTTAATGCCATCCCCAATGCCATTTATGAAGACATTGAACAACACTGGCCCCTGCACGGAGCCCTGTGGGACCCCATTGGTTACATCTCTGGTGCCAGATAACACTCCCCCCCCACCACCACCCTCTGGATTCTGTCCCTCAGCCAGTTTTCCACCCATATGGCCATCTTCTCCCCAACTCCAAGATCCACCAACTTGCTGGTCAACCTTTTGTGGGGCACAGAGTCAAAGGCTTTACTGAATTCAAGATAGAGGATGTCTACTGCTTGGCCTCTGTCTACTGTCTTAGTGACACAGCCAAAGAGGTCAATCAGATTTGTTTGACACGATCATCCCCCCCATGAACCCATGCTGCCTCTCATCCAGGAGACCATGCTCCTCTAGATATGCCACCAACCTTTCCTTTAGTATGGACTCCATGAGCTTTCCCACAATGGAGGTCAGACTGACTGGTCTGTAATTCCCTGTATCATCCTTGGGATCACTTTTGTGAATGGGGCACTACATATGCTGTTCTCCAGTCCTGTGGTACCACGTCTGACTCTAGAGAACTTTTAAATAGGTCTGCTGTTGGCCCTGCCAGCTCTTCAGCCAGTTCCTTTAGTACCCCTGGATGTACTGTGTCCGGGCCTGGTGATTTGTCCACTTTCAATGCCAGAAGACCCTCCCTCACTCTAGCCTCCTCTATCATTATGTCTGTGTTTCCCTCCCCCCTTCTCCTCTTTTCCCTCCTGAAGGCACTGGTCCATCCTTCTCCATGGTGAAGACAGAACAGAAGTATTCATCTAGCATCTCTGTTTTTCTTCCATTATCCTTCACCCACTCCACTCCTTTTTTAAGCCTAACAATCCCTTCCTTCTTGTCCCTTTTCTCACTTATATAGTGAAAGAAAGCCTTCTCCCCCTTCTTAATTCCTTCACCAATTTGCAGCTCCTTCTGTGCCTTTGCTCATCGGACTTCCTTATTGCCTCACTAGCCAAGCTTAGGTAATTTTCCCTATCCACCTCTCTCTTGGTCTTCCTGAATTTTCTATAGCCGAACCACTTTTCCCTTACTGCCTTGGCAACCCCAGAACTGAACTAGGTGGGCGCTTTGGCCCGTGTGTTCTTCCCCCTGAGCCTAACACACTCATCTGTGGCAGCCAGTATTCTTTCCTTAATGATGGACCACTTTTGGTCCACACCCATATCTGTTCTGATGCCCACCAGATGGCGCCTTAGAACCTCACTCATTTTCCTGAAGTCCGCCCTCCTGAAATCCAAGATTTTGGTCTTAGTCAGGGTGCTTTCCCTGCTCATATCCAAATGGCACTACACTGTGCAATGGTCACTTCTGCCCAGTGGCTCCCTGACCATTATTTCCTGTACATGTTCCCCATTTGTGAGCTCCAGATCAAGAATTGCCTCAGCTCTTGTTGGTTCAGTGATTCCCTGAGTAAGGAACCAACTCTGCAGTCCTTCCAGGATCACCTGACTCTTAGCACATGTTATGAATGGTATCCTCCAGTCCATCTTGAGCAGGCTGAAGTCCCCCACAATTACCACCTCTTCTTTCCCCGCAGCTTCCAATATTTGTGAGATCAGTTCCCTGTCTCTCTCCTCATCTTGACTGGGTGGTCTGTAAACCACCCACAACCTCACCTTTCTCCCTCTATTGAACCTTAACAGAATCCATAATGCCTCCACCTCCCCTTCCTTAGACTCCTCCCTCATGCAAGTTATTCATTCCCTGATATAAACTGCCACCCCTCCCCCCTTCCTGACTACTCTGTCCCTCCTATATAGTTTATATCCAGGGATAGCAAGGTCCCAGTCATGGTGTGATGTTGCCCAAGTCTCGGTTACTGCAGCTATGTCCACCCTCCTGTCTGCTAATAGTGCCTGCATGTCATCCATCTTGTTTCCAAGACTCTGTGCATTCAGAGACACCAGCCTCCACCTAGAGTCTGAACTTCCTTGTCTTCCCTCTTTTCTTCTATTCACATTTATCCCTTCTGTGTGCACCCCTCCACATACCCTTGTTATGTGTTCTTCACCCCTTCACCCCTTGCTAATTGTGTATTTTCCTCCCACCTCCTCCTCCAGACCTCTTCCATTACTGTGGGGAGGTTCACCACTTCCTCTCTCAGAGTCTGTGGGCCTGCCCACCACTGCCCCAGTAGTTTAAATCAGTGTAGTAGTTGTGTATTCCCCAGTTTGTCCCTGAATACCTCAAACTCTCCCTACTGAGGTGTAGCCTGTCTGGTGAAAAAGAGTGCTTTGTTTGACCAGGTCTCCTCCCAGTCCCCAATACAGATGAACCTCTCCTCCCTGCACAATTTCCTCAGCCAGTCATTAAAATCCTCTATTCGTCTTTTCCTAGCTGTGCTGGCCCTTGGTACTGGTATCACCTCTGAGAAGGCCAGTAAACTAACTTCCTCCCTGCAGATATTCCCCAACTCCCTGAACCTACTTTGCACTACCTCAACCTCCTCCCCAGCTAGGTCATTGATTCCCAAATATATAACTAAATTAAGTTTTCTTCCAACCTCCCTTACTATTTCCCTTATTCTTGGGCCCACCTTCCCCACTGTCATCCCCGGCATACAAACCACCCTCCTGCTTGCATATGAGTCCCCTTTCTTTCCCCAGTGAATATCCCTAATTATGGAGTCCCCTATGATTGCCACCCTTCCATCCCCTGCATCCGTGTTCCCATCCTTCCTTTCTTGCCTTCAGTACTAGCTGCTTCCCCACCTAACTGCTCCTTCTGCACCATGGCAAACTTATCTACACATCTACAATTTATCTTTATAAATGTTTTTTCATTTGTCAATCTGCCCCTCCCCTTCTGACTATTTGTATCTGCTTTCAGATTTCCCTCCCCTCTTCCGTTCCTTTTCTCCCTTCCCCCCAACGTCTACTCCATTTTGCCTGCATATTCTGCCCTGCCCATCCTGATTAGTTCCCTCCCCTGTACTCCTGCTCTCAACCCTGGCTCAACCTGACCACCTACCTCACCTCCTGCTGACCTCTTCCTCCTTCCAGACAGTGGCGCAAATCTGTTCAATAAAGGCACCCCTTTAGAAATTCCCACCCCTGATGCTGCTGTCACATTCCCTTCCCTTCCCCTTACCACTTGCCATTCTTCCACCTCGGGATCCCTAGTTCTCTGAGGAAGAGATACTCCTGCATACTGGGTACTCCTCCCCACTCCTGTCCCCTGCCTGATGGTGTTACTCCCCTGGGCATCACCCTTTTGCCTTTCCTTCCACTGCTCTGCTCCTTTGACTTCCCACACCATCCTCCCCAGCTCCCATCTGAGCAGACTTATTTCAGCCATTAGCTGCTCCAGTCTCTTACACACAGGACATCCCCCTTTACTCCACATCACCCCCAGAAAGACTGCTGCCCCACAGCTGTTGCAGATTACCACTCTCCTGCTTCCCATACATGTACAGTATCCATTCCCCCACATCCTCCCAGCCCAGCTTCTCCAAGCTTCCAGTTATACCTAACTATACAATAACTATAACATTCAAAAATATATACTTATTTATCTCAGCTCTTTTCCATCAAAAGGTATCAACAATCACAATAATCTACCTTCTTCTAATATAGATTCTATCAGAATCAGAACACAATGCAAAAACATCTGCTACTTAGCAACAACAAACAGGGGACAACATAGCAAGCTGATGTAGCTTTTTTAAAAATAAAAAATAAAATTTTTTTTTAAACCAGTAGAGATCAGCAGTCCCAAAAGCACCTTGAACTACAAGAAAGAATACAGTACCACACCCCTGCTACAGTAACTAAACAGCTCTAAATGATTGGAGAAAGAAGAAAAAATCAGAGCCAGTACAAAAAGATATAATGTACTGTATATTATTAGGCAATAGGTATACTCAGTTGTTTAACAGAGAAAATAAAGAACCTACCAAAGCAGACAGAATACCCACAAATGACACTTAGATTCTGTATATCAGACACCACTAAAGGTACAGTCAGAAAGAGTTTAAACTATAGTATTAAAATTAACCACATCAGAGTAGAAAGATCACTCTCAACAAATGTGTTGCTTCTTCTGACTTCCAACCAATATCTACCACACACATTTTATATCTTTCTGGAGCCTACAGGGTTATCTTTCACAATCACCTAAATTTATATAAAACAAAACAATCTTTAAACTGAAAAATATATTAAAAAGCACTTAGCTTTGGGAGCTCTTCTCAAACACAGCCACTCAGCTCAGAGTTCTAGAATCATTCAAGGCTGTTGAAAAATTTAAGTATCTCAGAATCTGGTTAGACAATAAGATGTCATTTGCTGTGCACAGTAAATCCCTCAACAAACATCTAAAAATAAGACTGGAACATTTCTATAGGAATAAATCCTGTTTGTTTACAAACATCAGGAAAAGGCAAATACAAGCCACCTTCCTCCCCCATTGGACTACAAAGACATTATTTACAACAGCAGCATGGTATCCAACCTACACAGACTATTTATTTATTGAAAATGTTTCACCAGGAAAGGCATGCTGAGCAAAAAGATGCTCGTCTCACGGTGCGACCTGGGGGGAAGGGTTACAGAGGAGGCAGGTATACATGCAGTAGATGATTTTAGCAGTAGTGCAATACAGACTATGTACAGTACATCGATTGGAGGTATTACAAATGAACTTGTTACATAAGGAGAGGAATACAGAACATTGAACAGTATCGACAGGGTGTATATAACATAGGTAAAAGGCAAGGTAAGAGCAATACATAACTTGCACAACAGGGACAGGGTAAACATGTCATGGGTATACATATCAAGTGTACAGTCATGGTAGGAGCAAAGCAGAGCAAACACCACAGGGGAAGGGTGAACATATAATGGATATTCTAAGGGGAAATACATTAGTTATGTAAGTGCCATTTGCACACTAGTGTGACAGGTCAGGACTTGAGTGCCCGTGCCAGCCTTGAGCTGCAGTGGGATGCACAGGAGCCTGTTGGAGTTGGGGGGGACTAGTATGCTTAGGAGCATGGGGGGTAGGTAGAGGTGAGGTGAGGGAGGCGAATGGTGTTGATGCTGAGGTGAGGGGAGGGAGGAGGAGAGATAGGAGGGAGAGAGGGAGGTTTAGGAGTGAGAAGGGGGTAAGCATGAGTGTAAGTGCGTAGGGCAGTATATAAGCCAGCCAATTTGGCTATTGCCAGGCCGCTGGTCATGCTCTGGGAGGCAGCTGGGGGAGAGAAGTACCGAGGTGGAGGGGGAGTTCAGGGGCAGTTGCAATTTGTCGCGAGAAAGTTAGTGAGGGCAGAGGATAGGGAGTATTTGGATGATGAGTGGTGGATCTGGGCAGGTAGGCTGTTCCAGAGTTTGGGGAAGAGGTAAGAGAAGGCCGATTGGCCAGCAGTGGTCTTTCGGTGGGGGATGGATAATAGCCTTGTGTCGGTGGATCTGAGGATGTGAGTGGGGGTAGGTGGGGAATATAGGGAGGATGCTAGGTTGGGTGGGAGGGAGCCGAGCCAGAAGTTACAGTGTGGATTAGGCGCCGGTTGCTCTGGGCTGGCAGGGCCAGTGAACGGCAGAGCTCGCAGTGATGTGAGCGAGGGGGGCATCGAGGGCAAAGTGGCAGAACGCATTAAAGAGGGGGTCCAGTCTGGCTAGAGTGGTCTTTGAGGCAGAGTTATAGACTAGGTCACAGTAGTCGAAGGTGGGTAGAATCATTTTCAGGACTAGATCACGTCTGACGGGTAGCGAGAGGGAGGAGCGGTTCCTATAGAGGGCCCCAAGTTTTGGGCGCAGTTTGGAAGTGATGGCATCTACGTGTGTGGTAAAGGAGAGGTGGCGATCGAGTCAAACCCCTAGATACCTGAAGGAGGGCACTTCTTCGAGGATGGTATTGTTTAGGGTAGGGAAGATCAATGGATGGGTGAGTTTGGATAGACTCTGCCTTGTGCCGAAAGTCATAGAGATGGTCTCTTGGGATTTAGGGAGAGTTGGTTGGTATTGAACCAGTGTTGGATTTTGTTGAAATCCGTTTGTAGTTTGGAAGTGAGTTATTCGTGGGTCTGGCCGGAGGTAAAAAGGACCGTGTCATCTGCATACGTGTGTATAGTGGAGGAGGGGCATGAATTTGGCAGATCATTTAGGAGGATGGGGAATAGAATGGGACCAAGAAGTGAGCCTTGGGGAAAGCCGGTGGTGATAGGGAGAGGGGGGGAGATGTGGTCAGTTATTCTAGTGGATTGGGTTCTATTTAGTAGGTAGGTGCTGAACCAGTTTGTGGCAGAATCGGCTAAACCAGCCCTTGATAGGCGGGATAGTAGGAGAGAGTGTGAGACCGTGTCGAAAGCTTTATCTAGGTCTATGAAGATAGCGGCCATGATTAGCCCTTTATCCATCCCAGAGAGGATGGCGTCCATGAGTCTTAGTAGGGAGGAGGTGGTAGAGTGGTGTTTTCTGAAGCCGGACTGAAATGGGGGTGAAAAAGTCGGTTTCTGAGAGAAAGTGGGAGAGCTGGGATAGAACTAGGTGTTCTTGGAGTTTGGCGAGGGCAGGGAGGAGGGAAATGGGACGGTAGTTCATAGTGGAGGAAGGATCTCCACCTTTTGGAAGAGGTAGGACAGTGGCATGCTTCCAAACGGAGGGGAGTGACTCGGTGGTGAAAGATAGATTTAATAGGGCGGCTAAGGGTGTCGCAATGGCTGGGGCAGAAAGGAAGAGGAGTTTGTTATCAAGACCATCGGGGGATTTGTCTTTGGAGGGGTTCAGGGAGCATAGGGCATCTAAGGTTTCGATAGGGGAGATGGGTCTGAAGGAAAAGGCGGTCCTACCTGTTGGCAGGGAGATAGATGACTGGGGGGTGGAGGAGGTTATCGATGTGTGGGGGGTGGGCAAGGTTGCTGGGGGTAAGGAATCAAGGAGGGTTTGGGCACAAGTTGTGAAATAGGAGTTAAACTCGGTGGCTACCTTCTGGGGGTCGGTGAGGAGTGTCCCTTGGACGAGAAGAAGAGGTGGAGGGTTTGCAGTTTAAGGGGTGAAGAGGGAGGTAATGACTTTCCAGAATTTAGAAGGATTCCCAAGATTTGCGTTTAGGGTGTTGTTGAAATATTCTGCCTTAGCAAAATGGATGGCCTTTGTACATTTGTTGCGGAGCATGCGGTAGGTGACAAGATTGTTTGGGAGGGGCGTGGCTTTGTAGTTATGCCAGGCCTTGTCCTGGGCTTGTTGGCAGGCTATCAACTCAGGGGAAATCCAGGGTAGATTAGACCCACGGACTCTTACCCCGCACAGGGGGGCGTGTTTGTCCCAGGCGGTGTGGAAGGTGTTTTGAAAATGTGTAAAGGCCGAATCCATGCTAGAGCAGTCAGTGCGTGGGACCCAGTTTGAGTGAGCGAGATCTTCCAGGAGGGGAGAGAGGTTGAGGGATTTGTAAGAGCGTTGGAAAATAAATTTGCAGGGGGATTTAACTCAGTGGATTTTGCGGACCAAGTAGATTAGGTGGTGGTCACTAATGGAATTGGAAAGGAGGCCCGAAATGATGACGCGATGTGGGTGGGATGTAAGCGCACAGTCTAGTAGTGTGTGATTACCGGACTTATGGTTTAAGCAGGTAGGTTCCATAATAGTTTGGGTAAGGTTGAGAGCGGTTATTTCAGTTTGGGATTTATTAAAAGTGGGAGCTAACCAGTTGTGGTTAAAGTCTCCCATGATGTATAGTTCACCCGACTGGGCATGGGAGGAGAGTTGACCCAGTAGGTCAGTGACTATTGTGGTAGGAGTGCCTGGGTGGCAATATATGCCAGCCACGAAGATAGGTAGTGAGGAGGGAGGGGACAGCTTTACCATAAGGAGCTCATAAGCTTTGGGTTCAGCTTTTGTGAGAGAGACGGTGAAATGAAGGGTTGATCTGATGTAGATAGCCACCCCTCTGCCTCTGGTGGGCCGGTCTTGCCTTATGGTTGTAAAACCAGGAATGGCAATGGTGTTATCAAGTAGGCTGGCGTTTAGCCAGGTCTCAGATAGGATAATTATATCCGGGGCATGGTGGGTGGCTAGAACCTGAAGCTGATCGAGCTTAGGGGCAAGACTACGAATATTTAGGTGGAGGAGGCATAGGCCTCTGGGGAGGTAGCCTGGATGAGTGTTAGAGGTGGCTTGGGCTAAGGGGGTTAGGTATGGGGTGATCTGGACCTGGGGTAGGAGTAGGGCCAGGGTTAGGGTGAATATCACCTGCAGTCAGAAGGAGAAGAGCAATGATTAGGTGGCAGCATAGGACCTGGAGAGACCAGGATTTTACTGTGCACTGGTTGGGGGTGGTGGCATAGGGTACCGTGTGGAGGGAGTGGGTACTGAAGTGGGTGAGAGAGGCCAGAAGGCAGCCGAAGGGAAAGACTGGGGTGAAGAGTGGTGAGGGTAAATGGGACCAGGAGATAGTTGGGGGGGATGAAGAGGATTTAAAGGGGGCATTTGTAGGATGGGTCAGGGTTACCAGTGGGGTGGGGTGCTGGGAAGCAGTTTAGTGGGGGAATTAGGATGGGAAGGGACAGTAAAATGGAGGAGAGCCGAAGTACAAGGTTTATTTCTGTGGGCATTTTTACCAGATTTGGGGAGGAGGTGCTCTGGTATAGTGCCTTGGTAGTAGGAGGGTGAGGGTTATAGATATTTTGGTTGCCTTTCAGAAAGTGTAGATACCACTTTAGAGTAGTGGTACTGTCACGGCCTGTGGTGGTCAGGGTACAAGGTTCAAGGCCCAGGTGGGGCAGTTGGGATAGGGCTTGGCTAGAAGCAGGGATCCTGGTACTAGTTGGCTTGAAAATGATCAGGTTTGGGCCAGAAAACAGGGTTGGAATAGTGACTCCTAGTGGTCATAAGGGGTTAGTATCAGAGAGGGTGGGATCAGGCAATGTGGCATGGGTTTGAGTCAGGTGTCCACCAAGGGAAGGGTGTGGGCAGAGGTTGAAGGTGGGAGTGGGGAAAGAAGTGGTCAAGCTGGTAGGTGGCAGGAGAGGGGAGTAGTGTGGAATTAGAGGTGGCAAGGACAGGGGGGTCCCTCTAGTGGTTAGCAGGTATAACCTGCAAATGGGAAAGTGGGGACTTAAAAAATGAAGGGGAGGAAATGATGTCATAGAGCAGTGACTATATATATGTAGAGATGACCTGGGGGTGCAGTTGATGTGCACAGTGCATTGATGGGCTAACCCCTCTCACAAGAGTGTAGCTTAGAGGTACTTTAATTACCTCTGTTTGGTATCTGTGTTGGTCCCTGCTCCTGGAGGGAGCACCGAAGGCTTCAGGGCTGTTTGCTGTGGACATCTTGTATCACTGTGCCTTATGTTTTATAACCAATGCACCTTTTAAAATGCATCACTGCACCCTTTACTCAGCAGTGGGCTGGTCATCCCTTGCCACAAGAAGACTGCTTCTCACTTTCACCTAGACCCTCAAAGTCCTACTGAACAAATTCCCACCATATATTACTTCCCTTTATCATCAATCCTGTTGCCACAGTGCCCTCAGGAAAAATGACTACATCCTTCTAGATGTCCCCAAATCCCACACTTTCTATGGTAGAGCAGCAATCAGTCACACCATCCTGACCATCTGGAATAAAATACAGGCCTCACTCAAGCTATCTGGACTAGTCGCCCTAAATTTTTTAAAATCCTTGTCCAATAAGGCACTTATGAAAACTTGCCATTGATGCAATAGCTAGCGCTCTTAGCTACAGCAAAGTTAGTACAATGTGCAGTTGTCTCCAGTTAACTCTCCCCTCTTCCTTTCCCCAGTACTTGTTTGATTATCACAATGTATAGCCATAGTTTGCATTGCTCGCCTAATATAAATGCTTCCTCAAAATCACCTGCATTGTATGCCTTTGCTTTATTATCCCTGTATGTATCCATACTGTATACCAATTATCATATCTCTATTGTATGTCAATATTGTGTATTTGTACACTGTTGTATACCTTTGTCCTAACAGGACCTCCTTGTAAATGAGCTCGCTTAGTGGAGTTTTCCTGCCAATAAACTTGAACTTTACTGCCATGCTTGAACTTGGTGAGTTATAGATTGCCATAATGTAAAACACTGGGAGAGTTTCAGCCTGCCTTGGGGAAAAAGGAATACTCTGCTCAAGCATCAGTTAATAAAATGACCCTGTTTTTGATGTTTAATTCCATGTTTGGACATTCAACTTTGTTTGGAATAAATGTTCTATGTGCTAACCCCTCTTACCTTGCAGCCTGAGTGCCCTGACGTGTTCTGGAGTAGCAGGAGGTCACCATAAGCCTGGAGGTTAAGGAGGTGAGCTAGTTTTTGGTGCTTGTTCTCCTCCCTGTTTTATATGCATTTGCATCATACCCCTGGATGCCAGGGAGTGAGGGCTTACACATGCACACAACCCTTCCTAAGCATACAACCCCCTAAATATACAATAGGGTCCCAGAATTCCAGAATCTGATTGGCTGACTGGCATCTTTTATCCCTCAACACCACACACGTACATGTGCTCGTGCACACACACACGCACGCACACACACACACACACACACACAGATGCACACAGACATGCACACACACGCACACACACATACACACGTATATACACACACACACACACACACACACTGGTAACCCCTCCCCCACACACACAAATAGATATCTAACTTAACTTTCCCAAGACACGTAACAATCCCTCACAAATTTACACATAACATTTAAATGCACAACCATATCCACACACACACACACATATCATCAAAACCAAACACACACACGCTCATGCACACACACCCTTTAGCAGAGGGATTCCAGAAAAATAATACAGTCTACAAGTAAATGTTTATACAGTAAAGCAGGTTCTAATTGAAGCTGGGATTTAGTGCACAATAAGAGAGGACCTGTTAAGTTATTAATCACAGATCTCAAGCCCCACTGTGAGCATTCCAACAGCCTTTTCTTACACATGGGATTCATTTTATAGTAATCCAAAACATTATGTATACTTTTGTTGTCATATGCATTTGTGTGTTTATGGATGGGTGGCTCTGGAGGCCTTGGAATGCTTGAACTGTTTATGATTCTAATAAAACTTTACAATGGAAATGAGTTATTTTATTCTTTGTAATTTCAGGGGCGGGGGGGTTCATTGAACCTTCATGATCCCTATTAAAAAGACTACAAAAAAAATGTTATTCCATTTCATGTCGTCATTTTATGGTCTCCCTCACTGCATAGTAAACAAAGTGGGACAGAAGAAACAGCAGCGCAGTGTAGAGGGGAGGGTCTGGATCAAAGGGTGGAGAGATGTGGGAAAACTTTATTTTATGGAGAGAGTGACTGAGCTGTAGAACAGCCTACTGGCAGAGGTGGTGGGCACAAAAAACATTAACAGGTTCAGGCACAGCTGGGATACAGTGAATGGCTTAATAGTCACTCACTGGGATAGGAGTGAAGCAGGGAGTGGAGCTGAGAGTGAAAACCCCATCTAGACAATAGGTCACATGATAGGGTAGGGTAAAACCGGCAGACTGGATGGACCAGTAGTCTTTTTCTGCCGACAATGTCTATGTCTGTGCATGTGAGATGCAAGATAAAGAGCCCTCAAGAAGATAGGAGTAGAAAGAGGACTAGTGGAGGGGCCCAGAATAGAGGGAACTAGGATGATTTCATGAGGCAGGAAGAACCAACCAAGCAGGCTGGGGGTGGGCAGGAGGAAAACAGAGAGAGTGTGGAAAGCAGGAACTTGGAAGGCAGCCTGTATGTATGCATGCAGCCTGGGAAACAAAATGGGACAGCTCCACTTTGTAGTGGTGGAGGCACAATTACATTTGTCGGCAATAACAGAAACATGGGAGACACAATGCCATGATTGGGATCAGGCTGTTCCTGGGTGCTCCCTCTTCAGGAGAGACAGGATACAGGGCAGAGAAGGGTGTGGCTCTGTACATAAAAGACAGCATAGAGGCCACAAGAGACAGCACCCTAAAGGAGGAGGAGAGTGTGGGTAATATATTTTTTTGCTCTTTTGGTAACAGGTAGCATTAAGCACAAGTGCCTGTGTTCAGGGCAACCCGGAAGCACCGGGGTGATTAAGTGACCTTCTCTGAGTCACACAGTATGCAAGCGGAGGTTGTGGGAATCAAACCCAGGTCTGGTGGATGTACCAAGTTCATTCACAGCTCGTTACTCTGACCTCTAGCTATACTGCATATCAGTATGAGTACAGTTAGCAAAAGATAACTGGAGGCTTATCAGGGTTGGGGAGGTGTACCGGCCACCAAACCAAACAAAGCAGATGATGTAGATAGGGCACTGGGAGCAGGATATGAGGAGGGACGTTACAAAGGGGAAGCTTGTTTTAGTGGGAGACCTCAACCTATTAGATGTTGATTGGGAAATCCTATTGACAAAAAGTGCACAGAGCCAGGAGCTGGTACATGTAATGTGAGAGTGCCGACTAACTCTTTGAGTAATGGAGCCTAGCAGGGAAGGTGCTATACTGGATTTAGCAGTCTCCAATGGGGTCAGCATAAGGGCAGTTAGAGTAGAAGAGCCCGTCAGAACCAGCAAGCACAACTCAATGTGGTTTTGCATCATGCTTGGAAACCAAAGCTCAAATTATAGGACAAGAGTCCTGGCTTTCTGCAGAGCAGGTGTTGGGAAGATGGGGGGGGGGGGCAGTTAATTCAGAGAAACCACAGGGTGTGGGAAGTGGAAAGGGGTGAGGCCAAGTGGGAAATTATCAAGCACGGAATAACAGAAACAGCTAGCCATATGTTTGAGGCAGGTACGAAAATAATAGAATCACACACACAAATAAACACTGATTCTTGAGAGAAGAAAATAGGGATAAAGAGGGCAGGCTTTTAGGAAGTACAAGAGGGATCATCAAATGGAAAATTAGAACTGACCCAGTGGTGTGAAGGGTTGAGGTGCTGGACGCCAAACCTCCAACCACACCTGCAGCTTGGGCTCGAGAGTGGATCATGGCTGCTGGGAGTCTACCAGGGGGAGAGAATCAAGTGTCTGATGGACTGATCTCCTCCCTCAGGGAGGGTGAACTTGCCACACTACTGCAATGCTGCTACCACCAGGAAGCATGGTGGCAGGGTAGCTGGTGTACCAGCAATGCAGGACAGCTGGTGGCATTGTGCAGTGCATGTGTGCCTCTACATGCATGCTCAATTGTGTCCTTGCATGCTGCCAGCCAAGGGGAGAAAATAAGGGAAACCATAGCCAGCAAATGACACTTGCTTGCTCCTGACCTTCACTGTTGCCTGGTGCTCCAGGCCTTACTGGATTGTCCTCGGGGCAGATGGCACTCCCCGTCCTGGACCCACCATGGGGGCAAGCTGTGGGGGAATATGGCTGGTGAGTACAGAGGAGGCTGGCTGTTGGTTGGGGGCAGGCTGGGATAGAGAGGGCTGATCATGCTCAGTGGCAGACAAAAAAATGAAAAATAAGGACCTCTGTATACATACATTTATTTTATTTACTTATTTATGTCTCTTTCTCTCTTTCTTTCTTTCTTTCTTCCTCCTTTCTTTCTTTTTTATTATTGAACCAGATAGGTGCACTGAGGCTAATACAGCTTGGTTCCAGGTGCATCCTGGGGGTGGGTTGCATGGACATGTTTTATTGTCAGAGGAAATGTTGGCCATTACACCGGGGAAACTCCTATGCTCCTCGTCAATAAACACCATGGGATCTTTAACTTCCACCTGGACAGTGGTTAGAGATGAGCAGAAGGGACCATGGTTCAATATCCCATCCAAAGGATGGCACCTCACCAGTGCAGCACCCCACCGTGTACTGCACTTCAGTGTCAGTTATAGGTGTTTCCTCAAGTGCCTGGTTGGAAAAAGCAAGCAGCTGGTCAACAAAGTGATAAGAAAATCAAGAGCTGAGTTTGAGCTGACAATACCAAAGGGAATTAAGGGAGTGACCAAAACATTTTCCATTATGACAAGAAAAAACAGAGGACAGTATAAGGAGGCAGTATAGCGCAGTGGTCTAAGGCTCTGAGCTGCAAATTTGGTGATATCCAGCAGACCTGACCTGGGTTTGAATCCCACAGCTTCCACTTGCATACTGTGTGACCCTGAGCAAGTCACTTAACCTCCTTGTGCTCCCAGGTCGCTCCTGTAAAAAAGCTTTCAGATTAGTGTGCTATACCTGGTTACACAACTAAATAAAAAAAAGACAAAGGAGGGGATTCGTCAGATTAAACAAAGGAAGGGATATTAAGGAGCAGATAAGCAAAGGGCAGATTTTGTAAATAAATACTTCTGCTCAGTCCTTAAGAAGGAGGAGGGGCCAGCCACTCTCAGAGTGTGGGATTCTAGCCAAGGGGGTGTGAGCATGTGCAGATAAGAGATGGAGTGGAGAGGAGGGTGATCAAAGTGCTCTGGAATAGGTGTGTGTGTGCCAGTAACAAATAGTATTTCCTGAATACACAATAATAATAAACTATTAGTTAGTTGACAAAAAAACAAATAATCTGTGCTATTTGGGGCTATTCAGCATTTTGCTATTTAGCGAGAGTTCATAACCTCCCATGCCCCTTCTGCCCCTGCCCCTTCTTGTGCACTATTACACCCCCAATCAATCCCAGCCCTTCTTGTGTTGCACTGGGTGGGGGCTGGATCCGTGGCAATTCCCAATGGTGCACCAACTGTTTGGCACAGCTGTCAGTTTGCAGCAAACCCAAAGAGTTTGGAACCCAGACCCTAATTTTTGTAAAATCAGGGACAAGGTCCCTAGTGCCCCTGGAGTTTGCCACAGCCCTGGAGTGATGCAAATTGAGTCGCTCTGAGGGCTCTTTGAAAATCAAGCCCCACATCTCTGAAAGGACATGGACAGAATAGACATGGTTCAGAGGAGGGCAATTTAAATGGTGTTGGGTCTGCATCATAAGCCCTATAAGGAGAGTATAAAGGACCTCAGTATGTATACCGTGAAGGAAAGTGGGGGTGGTATAATAGTGACTTTCAAATACCTCACAAGTATTAATATTATTATTATCTGAAAAATGCTTCCCAATAAGGTACAAAAGGGAAACATTTTTAGATAAAAAGATGCTCAAGAACAAGGGGTCATCATGCTATGAAGGTGGGGGGGTAGAGTCAGGGGGAATGTGAGAAAGTACTTCTTCACAGAAAGAGTAGTGGATGCCTGGAACAGCCTTCTAGCAAAGGTGGTCAGAGTAAAAACTGTAATGGGATTCAAGAATGCATGTGATAAGCCTAAGGAATACCAGTACTTATTGGTTTGCAATGAGAGGGTCAAGTCACAGACCAAGTAGGGTCTGCGATATTACAGTAGGTAGGGAAAATGGGCAGAGTAGGTGGGCCATGCAGTCCTGATCTGCTGACAATTTCTATATTTCTATGTTTCTAAGTAGATTCCTAAAACATTTTGATATCAGGACACCAGTGATAAAAGCACTGTATTGAATGACAACCAAGCATAAAATCTAAGTGACAGTCATTTTGGTAACTTCCCAGTCAAAGCCAAATAACAAAAACAAGAAAACAACATCAAATCTCTTCTAGAGCCTTGACAATTAGTCCTGTCCTTAGCTCTTTTGTTTTCAGCAAACAAAAGTAGGACAAACAGAAACAGTTTCTTAAAAGAATACTATGTTTAACACAGGAAAGTAGACAGGGTGGCAAGAAACAAATTAGCTGCTGTTTTGAACATCCAAACCTCTGAAGCACAATGCTCATAAGTAATGATACAGCCCGGGTGGGGTAACATTAGTGGACACTTCTCCCACAGTAAGGTGAACCGATGGAACTAAAACAACAAACAAAACCTGTATGTTGCAAGGGCTGGTACATGAACTGGAGCAGCCAGCCCAAAATAAAGCCAAAAATCCAAAGAAAGTGTTGTACTCTATAGAGGTAGAAATATAAGTCAATCAACATCAAACTTTTATTAAAAATGCTCTGCTTTAAGGAAGATAATATATCCCAAGTGACTCTATCACAATCAATGTGCAAAATTAAAAAAAAAAAAAAAACTGTGCCAAAAGATTGCCTAAATTAAACATGGACACGAAATTCACATATTTCCTATTACAAGACTGTTATCACATTGGGCCCTATGCACAATGCCTACACGCTGTGGAAACCGGGCACGTTGGCATCAATATGCATGAATGCTGCAGAGCAGGGTCACACAGACCCATGTGGCATTCACAAACCTGGCACAAGACAATTGCATGCCCGATCCTCTGGCCGCACAGACAGCAACATGCTGGGGCAGGCGGGGGGGAGCATGCCAGCACTACGCGCCATGCACTACGGTGTGTAGTGCTGCCCACTGGCATGCGGAGGAGGGAACAGCTTACAGCAGGGGACACCCTGCTGTAACTCACTACGCGCCCCCTTCTAAGTGCCCTACCAGTCTCGGCGGATCAAAGACAGCATCCTTTGTGCTGCCCGAGCCCACTAGGATGATGGCTAGGGCTGGGGCATCTGGGTGGGTGGGTTCCAGTACAGCGCTGGATCCCCCAAGGACATTGCAGCCCATCTCCATCTACCAGGCAAACTCCCTCATCCACCCAGTAGTGTCCTGGGCCCCCATCCCCAACCCAGGACCCCAGTACCCACAGTGGCAACCATTGCCCCCTAGACCCGCGGCACTGACAATCCCCCTCCCCTGTATCTGCAGGTTGGTGCCATGGCACAGGACAGTCAATGACACAGCCCACCACACACCTCCTCAGCTACCGGTGCTGCTGGGAGCACACTGCCTAGTTATAGGGGTGCACTCCCAGCAGCACTTGGATGACCGGTGGCCAAGGAGGTGTCCAGAGGACTGTGCCGCTGGCTGTCCCATGCCATGGCACTGATGAGCCTGGAGTGGGGAGGGGGAGTTGTCAGTGCTGCGATGGGTGGCTGGAGGGGGTTCACTGCCTAAGGATGTGAGGGCAGGAGTACTAGGAGTGGCCAGTGACCTGGCACCAAAGGGGCTTCTGTGTGGACCGACTTTTGGGCTCAACAGTGTCAGGATCTCAGGGGGGGTGTGTGCAGGTGCAGGATCAGAGCACATCTGTGCTGGGGGGCAGCCTGGGGGACAGGAGTGGGGTACCACAGCCAGGGATCCGTCTGTGCTCCAGGTGGGTGCCAGTTTGGGCTGGTGGGGTGCCCACTGGATGTCGGGGCCATTCCAAGAAGGTTCGCATGACTGCAGTGGGCATTCATGCACCTAGGCCCACGCTGTAGCTCTAGGGACCCATGCCTGGCATCCAATTGGATGCCTGGCTGAGTCCGCAACTCTGCCTGCGGCCATCCTATGTGCCGGGGGGGGAACAAAGCCATGGACAGGTAGTGGCTGTTAGTGTCTAACAGCTGGTGTGCACCTGCCCACAGGTGCGGGGCTGCACAGGCGAGTTACACACTTTTGGAGCTTAACTTGTGCCCATAAGTGCATAGGGGACAATATGAGAGTAATGATTTACTTCTATTTCTATCAAGAGTACAATTATATTTTTATACACTTTGATGTAATTCACCTAATTATGAAATTTGCACTACCATTTTAAATAAGCAGTATAAAAGAGGAACCGGGGTTACTAATCTCTGTCCTCAATGAACAGGTACTGTACTGTTTTAGATCATCTAAACACCAGGAGATTAGACTCAGAGCATTTGTTATAAAAGCTCTGCATATCAGCTGCTGTCCAGTTGTACCTCTACAGAGTGCAACACTTTCTCATGGTTTTTGAACCTATGGAATAGCCTACCAGTGAAGACAGCGGACAACTACTTGAAAGGGATAAATAAGGTTGCTAAGGAGAGTCTCTTTAAGCTTAGTGGCAACCATAACACTAGAGGGCACAGTCTTAAGCTGGAGGGTGGGAGGTTTAGGAAGGAGGTCAGGAAGCACTTCTTCACAGAGATGGTGATGGACACTTGCAATGCACTGCCAGAAGAGGTCATCTCATTGAAGACAGTGGACAGCTTTAAGAGAGGCTGGGACGGGCATGGGGGAAAGTAAGGATCATGGGTTGGGAGGATGAGAGGAGTGGGGAGGGAGGGTAGGAACATTAGCTCAAGCTGTGAACCTTGCAATATGAGCAGACTTGATAGACCAAATGGCCTTCTTCTGCTGATTTCTTTGCATGTTCGTATGATAACAGTATAGGCCTTCAGTGTAAGACTAGACACATTTCTGCTTACTGAGAAAATCACAGAGCACTTTGGGAAGTAGAGTGGATGTGAAATCTCTGTGAGTTAGGTTTGCACAACATACAGTACTTTTTGGTTCCTACAGATGAAGCAGAGAAGGGGGTGTACTTTATGGACAGAGTCCCTTCAGACCTTAAATCAGTATATTACTATGTTACTATGAGACAATTGTGGAACAAAAAAAGAAAGATTTCTTACCTGAGCTCTGCAGAAAGAGTATGTAGAATGCAGCCAGATAACAGTAGTTTGACATCTTGCTCCAGATACAGTTTTGGACATTAAAAACTGTTCTGAACCCCCACCAAACTGCCCACTTTTCCAAGTATTTCACACAATGTAGATTGTATACTTTTCTAAGTGTTCACTGGCACTTGGTTACTGTCTCCAGATGAAGCCATGACTACATCACTGGAGGCCATTGTTACAGCAGCAGATGGTGTATGATGAAACCAGATTGGTAGTATGTAGTTCCAGACAGCAGACAAAAAACTATGACATCATAAAGCAGGTATGCTAATTAAGCAGTACTGACTGACAGTAATTTAGTCCTTAGTTAAAGAGCTGCTGGTACATCAGGAGAAAACAAAACAGTTGTATTTGAACACAGTACAGGTGACATTTCATAAGTGGTATTTCCTGTATTGTTCTCTTCTTCCTTTCTTTATAATTGAAGGCAGTTTTAAATAAACAGAATATTTTCCCTTTCCAGTTCATCTGGGACACACTGTGGTCCAGTGGTATGCATACAGGCTTAGGAAGTAGGAAATCACGGGTTCAAATTCCTGTGCAGTCATTTGGTGACCTTGTGCAGTGTCTTGTGTGACCTCCTTATACAGTAATTCATGTTGTCCTGCTATAAAATTGTACAGAAGTAGGATCTCACTGTATCCAAGATGCTGCATCTCAGCTAGGCTATCCTGGATAAGAAAAATGTTAATATAAAAATGATGTAGTTGTAAGGTTCTGGTGGGAATCCTTATGTTTTTGCTTATGACATCAAACACTATGATGTCATAAACACATGACTACAGCTTCATCTATGTCACTGGAAAAAGCCAATTACAATGGGAGCCACAGTGCAGAGTCTTTTTTTTTTGCAAACATATTTCATTGAGGTACTAGGGAGCAAAAACAACATATTGCACATATTGCATATTGCGCTTACGTAGGGTTTTCACAACATGACAAAGCTAACACAACACTTATTACTTTCAGATGCAGAGCATTCCTTGTAAAATTATATTGCAGGAAAAGGCTTTGTATTGTAAGAGAAAGCTATACAGTGAAATTGTTTAATCCTGAGACCCTTGACCTAACTTTTAAGTTTTATCAACTTTTAAATAAATAACTAAATAAAGAAAGAAAGAAAGAGGACATCCCTGCCTGATGCCTGTAGTTACTTTAAAAGGTTGAGATAGTCACTCATTCACTAGTACGTGTGCTGTGGGTTGCTCGCATAAGGCCTTTATCCACTTCATCATACTAGGACCCAAGCCGAGGTGCTCAAGTGTTTCAAACATGTATCCCCACTCCACTCAGTCACAAGCTTTCTTCATCACCCAATTCAAGGACTGCTACTGCAGCCTGATTTTCTCCCCTATTAGTCCATCTCATAAAAATAATATATTATTGAAAAAGGTTTTTCAAACATTATGTTCACCCTGTCATCCTTGCATGACCCCTGCTTGATCAGCATGGATGATAGTTGGCAGGACAGTCTCCAATCTGCCTGCCAGTATTCGTGTAATGATTTTGTAATCAGTTGTTAACAGTGAAATAGGTCTGTAAGACCCACACTGAGTTAAATCCTCTCCAGGCTCGGGGAAGACAGTTACGGTGGCTGACTGCATGGAGGGAGGCAGCATCCCATCCTGAAGACTTTCCATTATCATATCCCCCAGCGGGTCACGTATGTCCTTTATAAAAAAACCTTATAAACATCCACTGGGAACCCATCTGGTCCTGGGGCCTTCCCACCTTTCACATGCGTTATTGCTTTTGTAATTTCTACCCAATTTAAGTCTCTCTCCATATCAGTCCTTAATTCTGGGTCAATTGTCAGTAACGTAGCCATGTCCAAAAAGGCTTGCATTTCCTTTTCTGTTGCTTGGGTCTCTGAGATGTAAAGGTCCTGGTAAAACCCCCTGAAACATTCTCACCAGCATGTTTAAGCTCATCGTTTGTATCCCAGACACTAGCTAATTTTTTTTAATACCTTCTCTTTGTTAAGCTGCCAGGCCAGTCACTTGCCACCTGAGTCTCCCTCAAAATAAGTGTGGCTTGATTTAATAGTATGTTCCATTCTGTTTCAGAACTCAAAATTTGGTTGCACTCCTATTTAAATTTTTGTAATTCGTGGTATTTCTCAGGGGTGTGATTCAGCATATGTTGTTTATCGGCCTGTGTCATTTGATGCTCACTATCTAGCAGGTGTTGATTTTCTAGTTTCCTTTCCTGGCTGGTATATGGTATAGCTGCCCTTTTCAATATCACTTTAAGTGCTTCCCATCTGGTGGAAGATGAGGTATCCCCTCTAGGGTTATTAAGTAGGTACAGTTTTATCTGTTCAAGATTAAAGACAGCCGGCCCATCAGTGCAGCAGTTGGATTTCAGCTTGCAACGCCGGTGACCTGGGTTCTGGAATGGACCTAGGATGTCAGAGGGCTGAGTGCCCCAAGGACTGCTCTCCTTCTCCGGGGAGATGGAGGGGAGTGTGACCAGTGCTTGACAGACCCCTGGCAGAGACCAGGGGCACTGCAGCAGCCAGCTCCAGAACGTAGTTTGAGGGGTGGGGTGGACGCTGGCTGTTATTGCACATCCCCACCCCTCACATACAGGGGGGAGAAAATCCAGCTGCCTACCACCCAGATGAAGCCTGCCCATTTGCTCCAATGAGCTCCCAGGCCAGCTCCCTGACCTATCCTGACTTTGTGGCACTTGAGCTGCTGCCACAAACCCTACCCTGGGGGGCAAGCCAGGGGGTATGAGGGAGTCGTGGAAGTGAGAGCGGAGGGGACCATGACAGAGGCTGAGGAATGGTGGCAGGTGGCATGAAAAAGCATAATAAATACAAAAAAATTAAAAAAAAGACAGTAAATTTTGATTTTGGCACTATGACAGGTCCTGCCAGTAACAGGGACTCCCCAGTTCCCCAGGTCCAACAGTACCGTTGCATGCTCCATGATGACTATAGGGCTATGCTGCACATCCTATATAAAGGAAGCCAAGGACTGGGAAATAAAAATAGCATCAACCATTGTGTAGACATTGCCAGGACCTAGAAGGCAGAATTTTCCTGTTTGCTGATGACACGAAGCTCTGTAACAGAGTGGACACACCTCAGGGGGTAAACAGAATGAGGAGTGACATGCAGAAGCTTAAAGAATGGTCAAGGGTTTGGCAGTCGAACTTCAATGCAAAGAAGTGCTTGATAATGCATATGGGGCACAAAAACGCTGGAACAACATATCAGTTGAGGGGTGAGGATATAGCATGCACCAAGCAGGAAAGGGACCTTGGGGTTATCATCTCTGATTACCTCAAAGTAGGGGAACAGTGCGACAAGGCAGCAGGTAAAGCAAATAGGATGCTGGGATGCATAGGCAGGGGCATCACCAGCAGGAAAAGGGAGGTCATAATTCCACTATACAAGACACTAGTGAGGCCCCACCTGGAGTACAGTGTACAGTTCTGGAGACCTTACCTACTGTACGTATGGACATAGACAGGGTAGAGAAGGTTCAGAGGAGATCAACAAAGATGGTACAGGGATTGCATCACAAGTTGTATGAGGACAGGCTGAAGGACTTGAATATGTACTCCCTGGAGGAGAGGAGGGAGAGAGGGGAAATGATAGAGACATACAAGTACCTTACAGGAAGGAACAGGATGCAGGAAAACACTATTTTCCAGTGAAAAAGATGTTCCAGCACTAGAGGGCATGGGATGAAGTTGGAGGGAGGGCAATTCAGAAGAAAAATGTGGACAAATTTCTTCTCAGAAAGGGTGGTGGAGAAGTGGAACACTTTGCCAGAGAAAGTGGTGGGGACTGAAACAATCATAGGATTTAAGAATGCATGGGATAGACATAAGGGAATTATGGAGGTCAGGGGAAAGAGACAACAGACTTCTAGAAAATCGTATAGGGAACTTACAAGCTCAAATGGGCAGACTGGGTGGGCCATAGGCCCTTATCTGCTGACAGTGTCTATGTATCTATGCATCCCCCCCCCCCAAATTTCAATCTCTGCTGCACCAGCCCTGTGGGCAGGCAGTGAGGGTTGGGGCAGCCATTCAGTCACTTGCTTGTAAACATTCAATTTGTCCCTTCCAAACCTTCACGCAGTCCCCTGCTCACCCAAAGGAAGGGTTCCACAATGCAACCCAGGGCAGGCATCCAGCTGGATACCTACCTCTGTCCCTCGATCTGCCCCCACGCAGCAGCAAACTGGTGGGTGGGACCACAGACTAGCACCCAATGGATGTGAGCAGTAGTGTATACTGTGCACAGTGCACCTCTACACAGGTGCAGAGTTATATAGGTTAGGCACATGTGAATCTCATGCATCTGGACCCACATTAATGCATAACCCTCAGAATGCATATATCCCAGCCTTATGGTTCTACATCCCAATGCCTGTCTACATTGGGATGGCATTCTCATCCCCTTCAGCCACTATCCATGAATGCAGAAGTTCATGTCGGGGCAGGGGGCATCTTAGGGGGCGGACCTGTACAGAACCTC
This sequence comes from Neoceratodus forsteri, assembly GCA_016271365.2. Classification (NCBI taxonomy): domain Eukaryota; kingdom Metazoa; phylum Chordata; order Ceratodontiformes; family Ceratodontidae; genus Neoceratodus; species Neoceratodus forsteri. Next base: position 628,174,407 of record JADMNL010000022.1, on the reverse strand, counting down.
TGGCAACCAATTTGATGCCTGGGGCACTGCAGTTGACTCCTGTTCAGTGATGAGTGGAAGACAATGGGAAATAACAATCTTCTAAGGACTTCCATATCCTGTTAGGGAACACTGTGTACCATTTAGAACTTCATGGCCAGAAATGGAATGATCCCCAGCCTTCCATACGTGCACAGAGGGATGAAGCAGATGTAATGTCTATGATCAAGTCCCAAGGGATGTCCTGCAGCTAGGCAGAGGGGACGCATAAGTGCTATGGCAGCATGTTTGGCTGCATAGCCTATGCTTCTTCCCTTCATTCTCCACAGGGCAGAGATTCAGTTGTGAACCGAGTGCTGCCATGTTCCCACATGCGTGCCTGCCCAACTCTAGCTGTGTATGTAGGATTGCCAGTGTTACAGGATTGGTACAGTGAGGATGCACAACCAGGGCTGTGGATGCACAGAGGTCTCCACATGTTCAGAGTGGGACCCAGCCTGTGCACCACTGGCCAACAAAGGCAACCTCCCTCCATGGGTACGCATCTGTTTGAGGATCAGTCTCTGAAACTGGAAGGGGAGAAATTCTGGAAGGATGTCAGAAAATATTTCTTTACGGATAGGGTGGTCAACAGATGGAACAGTCTACCCAGAAATGTGATAAGAGTTGGAAATATCTCAGGGTCCAAAATCCATAGGGACATTTTTAAGAGGGTAATTAGGAACAAAAAGGAAGTTGGGCATGGGAAAAGCTTTGAAAGGGAAGAGTAAAACAGTGTAGGAACATCTGGTCAGACAGGCTGGATAGGCTCAGTTTTTTTCTGCCCTTAAATTTCTACCTATGTACTCTATCTCGGAGTGGCAGCTACCACTGCTACAGTAGCAGCCCTGTACGAGGGAGGCTTTAGAGAGCAAATAACTGCTAAAATAAAAGGCAAAGTCTAAGACATTTACAACAATGATGTTTAACTTTAGTTTTCTGTGAATCTGGAGACCCAGCAGATAAGGGTTTGAAACCAATAACTGCTATCTGCATATTGTGTGACCCTGAGCAAGTCATGCAACCTCCTTGTGCTTCTGAGATGCACCTGGAAATGAGTTTCAGCTCAGTGTGACTTTACCAGCCATCTTCTAAAATAAAAAACAATAAAACAATTAAAAAAATGTAGTCCCTATTTTAATTTTACTGCACCTTTCAAAAACACTTTGACTGACCTCACCTAACCCTGTAACTGTTGTTTGTGACATCAGTCTGTTGTCATGTTAAGCACTTTGATGCCAAGGTGGTCTGCCATTGCAGTGGTAGCATTACAGCTGGTGACACAGGCAACTTAGATTTGAGAATGAACCGGGGGCCATTGGAAGGCCAACTGGGGGGAGGAGGAGGCTCGAACATCTCACAGGATGTTCTCCTCCTCCTCCAAAGAGGGAGGGTTATGCACCCCAGTGCATTACTGCCACTTGGGTGGCAACAGGTGATAGTGCAGGGGATACGCTGATACTGAGAGAGACTTCTGAAGTGCACCCATGGATTGGCTTCCCAGGCTCTGCTGGCAGCCAATCCTGATGCATGCTCCTGGTTGGGTGGGTGGGGAGAAAATACGGAAACATGGGCACATAGGGCAGGTGGATGACATTTCTTCAGTTGCCCACCAAGCAGGACCCTAGCGCATCATTCCTAGCTTGACCTATATCTTTACCCTGCCCCGGGTGGACCAGATGTATGCAGTGAAGAAATATCAAAGTGGACAGGTGTATGCAGCTCCAGGGGTAAGTTGGGGGCAGGACAGAGTTGTGTCACAGATGGGTGTGGAGACTAACAGTGGATGCAGCAGGATTTCAGGCCGAGGGAGTAGTGCACATGGAGAAGGCAGCAAGAGATTTCAGCCTGTGGCTCATGAACTAGAATAAAATATGTCTGGAAAAAAAAGCTGTTTGATGTCATATAGGAAATGTGAGATCAGTTGGAGACAGACAAATGATTTGTATGCTGACTTCTTAGACAGGCCACCAAGATGTGTTATTATAAACCCTGGCAAAGAAAACTGAATTAAAGAAAACTATATTCTGTAGTGAATTGTGACAGCTGAATATGTTTATGAAGGAAACATACTGAAGTGACATATGTTGCTTCTAAAGTTATGATAGACTATCTGACCTGGAATTGTTCTCTGTGTAGAAAAGAATCAGATTAATATGATAGCAGGCTTCCAACCAGTGAAAGGAATTACTCTATTTGCTCAGATAAAGTCTCTGAATATGTTAATAGACAAAAACACTAAAGCAATTAGGGGAAACAAATTAGAAAGAAGATTTTGAAATATTCACAAAGTAGGGAGTTTAAGGAAACAACTTCAATCTAAGGTTTTACAAAGTGAGATTGTCTGATACAGTAGTGTGTCACACAACTGCAGTATGTTGATGAACTGTGGTTGATTCTTAATTCCGGATCCCCTACTCTGGGCTGGTGTGGTCTAGAATGCTGTGCTTTTGTCCACGGAGGCAGGGAGTAGGTTAATCCACTCTTTAAGTGCCTTTTATGGCAATCATTGGACCACTGGCATTGCTAGTGACAATATGGCATCAGTCTCCCTCTGGCTGACAAGACTGTCACTGTTAATGCCCTCCAATCAGGTGTGGTTGGTGAGTCTAAATGGGGAGAAAGACCCTGACTGGCAGCAGTGGGGTGGTGGGTGGAGGGGGATGTGGGAGTGGGTTGCAGTGTGAAGTGAGATACAAAGGTGCACACCTCGACAGGACTTCCTATCCCAGGCTGGGGAAGTAGCTACAGAAACCACGGGAGACGATTTCCCTCACCCCACCAGATCATCCCCCTCTTCTGGCAAGCACTGGGAGTGGTCCAGCACTGTGGGTTCCGTCTTGAAATCTGCCTCCTTGACAGGGATTGCATGATAAGGATGTGACATAATGTAGGGTGGCTGGTAAAAACTGTGAAAGTTGATGTGCCAGCAAAAGTATGATGGCTACTGCTACTCTTGGGCCATGTGTCAGGCCCTCCTTGGTGTGGATCTTTTTTAACATCAGGGCTTGGAGGTCAGCAATGAAAGTGGGATGCAGGTTAAGGAGGAAACACTTATTTGGAAGAAAAAAAAAAAAAAACCCTTGACCAACACTCATAACAGTGGCTGGTTGACCTGCCCACCTCAAGGCCTGTTATCACCCCTGGGGAATCCTCATAAGGGCCTCCATTGACTAGATCCATTCCTTGATTCAATTCAATTCAAGTTTATTCAGATTATGCCTGTGAGCTACAAGCTTTTTTGAGTAGGTTCCATGTCAAACATACAGGTACATTACACAGACAGGACTGGTAGACAGGAAGGTTTTACAAAGTGTGCATTTGAGTAAGCCATGTTAAGTGTAGAACAATTAACAAGTAGGGAGTGAAAAAGAAAACAGCTAAAGGTAGAGGTGAGGTAGAAGGGGTCAGCCCAGGAGCCTCGTCGGGGGGGGGGTTATGAATACAAGGTTGTTCAGTTAAGAGATAGACTACTGTAAAATAGATGGGAAGAGGGAGAGGCTAGTACAGAAATCAAGGTCAGATGGAGGGGCAAGGGGGGAGAGAGGGGCAGAGGTGGGAGGAAGGGAGGGATTGAGTAGGGAGTAGGATAGTGGGATCATTAGGTACCCAGGTAGGCAAGGTAAGGTTACGGAGGACAGTAAAATGGAAGTAGATATTGATTAGTGGAAGCAGTCACAGATGGAATTAGAGACTAAGTGATTATGGAGAGACTGCTTGAAACAATTCAGGGAGGATAAAGAAGAGATGTTCTCAGGGAGGGAATTAAACCCGAGAGGAGCCCGGTAGGCAAACAACCTATGGCCTATGGTGGTACCACAATGGGAAACCTTGAAATATTGGCAGATTGAGCTTCTGGTAAGGTGAGGGTTGGGGCTGTTTGTAAGAGGACTCTGTACGGTGGGAGACAGCAGTCCTAAGTGGGCTTTTTTTGCCAGCATGCAAGTATAGAATTGGAGTCTTCCGTTGAACTGTAACCAGTTAGCCTGGGCATACAGGTCACATGTGTGAGTCAAATGCTGAGAGCCTGTAAGGAGCCAGCACGCCTTGTTTAGTGCAGTTTTTATCCATCTAAGGGATGTCTCAGAGGCTGAGCCATAGACAGCCAACCCATAGTCAACCAGAGAGACCACTGAGCAATGTATAGCAATACTGAGGGCATCAGGGGTCAGATTCTGTTTGTGCTTATACAGCAACCCGATAGGCGTGTTTACAGCATTGGCAACATTATATATATATACTTGGCAAAAGGTAACGTGCTGTCAACTGCGATCCTCAGGTATTTGAAATGTTGGGTTAATTCAAGGTAGTCACACACATTATTGATGGTGGAAAGAGGGTAATGTCTATGTTTGCTTTGGGGGTTGGTGAACAGCATAGTTTTAGTTTTTTTTGTAGTTCATAATCAATTTGTGACTACTGAACAATCTTTCTATGCTTTCAATGTTACTTTGAAGCGTACTCTCGAGAGTTACAGGATCTGTGTCACTTACAAAGAGGACAGCGTCATCGGCATACAGAAGAATTTTTCCCTGGCAAGAGGAAGGGAGGTTATTCAGGAAGACACTGAACAAGAGTGGACCCAAGATGGACCCTTGTGGAACTCCTGAGCAGACAAATTGTCTGTCAGAGAGGATGTTCCCTATCTTAACCTGCTGAGAGCGGCAGTGGAGGTAACTTTGAAACCAAGCTACAGCTTCTAGGGAGAGATCAAGGCCGGATAGCAGATCAGCCAGGAGCACATGATTAACTGTATCAAAGACCTTGGTTAAATCAATGAATGTTGCTCCCACATGAAGGCCTTGATCAAAGGATTTATATATGAGGCCCAAGAATCCAAGTAGTGCAGTGGAGGTACTATGCCCTGTCCTAAACCCGTGTTGTTGAGGGCATTGTAACTGATACTTTTCTAGGTATTTGATCAGTTGGTCAGCAACTATTTTCTCAAGGGCTTTTGATAGTGGGGGGAGGATAGAGATGGGCCTGTAGTTATCATGTTGGGCTCGATCACTGCTCTTGTGGACTGGTGTCACTAAGGCGGCTTTCCAATGATGTGGGAATTTAGAGTATCTGAGGGATAGGTTGAGTATGTGCGTTAGTGGGGCAAGAATTTACTCGAGGGTGAGGGAGACAAACTTTAGGTCCAGAGTGTCACCACTGAACCTCCCTTTACCTAGCACCCTTTGGAGATATTTCCTAGCTTCGAGTACTACGATGAGTCTGAAGTAGAAAGGTTGGGGCGGGGCCCTGTGATTGCTTACCAGGGTAACCAGTTGAAGCAGAATAGTGGAAGACGTCTGGTGGGAGAATGCCAATGAGGTCTGTAAATGTGTTGTTGAAGGTATTTGCAATAGTTTTGGGGTCCACAGTAGGTGTACTGTTAATGTCAAGAATAGAGGGAGCAGATTTAGAGGCCTTGCCCATGATTTCCTTTAGATTATCCCAAAATTGCTTGCTGTTGTTCCAGGACTGGGATGGGCTTCTTCGTAGTATTGACCTTTGCTGTATGGATGGCCCTGGTACAGTTGTTTCTTGCCCTTCTATAATTCTGGATATCAGAGTGTATACCTGAGGTATGAGCCCTAAGCCAGAGATGGTCCCTGTCCCTGGCCCAGATTAGGCCAGGAACTGCAGCATGAGCAAATGGGAACAATCTTTGGGAGAACTGGAATGTTTGGAGAATCTGGCCAGACGTCTCTATGGCATCAGTAGCAGTGCTAGAGGGACGGCCTAAGGTAACAGGCTGATCAGAGGTAATGCAACTCCCTTGCCTTCCCTTTTAACTGCTTGTGCAACAAGATGAATCTCTCCTGGTGCTAACTAAGGTAGGCATGGCCCGAGGAGACTCTCTGTGTTTAGGAGTAAGATGGACTGCACACCAGAGGACCACCGTATAGCAATATTCCCCTACTGTAAACCACTGGATCCCCAATGGGGTGAGTACAGCTTATCCTGTGCTCTGACAAGGAAAACATTGCAGTGCATGGTGTTTTAAGCAGTAGTCACACTTTACTGACATGTCTTCAGTTTCAGTTGGAAACACAGTCCCCAATTGCTCTCCTTGTTAGCGCTGTACAAGTGGGTTCAGCATGCTCCTGAACATGAGTCAGGACCCTGGTGTTCTTTGATAAAGGTTGTACCCCTCTCATATTAGGAGCTACATTCACTCCTTTTAGCACACCAATGGGTGAGGTTATACCTTGGGTCAGAGCCAGTTCTGCTCTGCATAACTTTATGTTTTCTCACTACACTACTAGCTGGGTTACTGTACATTTCATATGTCTCAGATAGTGATACAGTAGGCATACATCACTGTGACAACATCATGTCCTGGACTTCATTTCACTGGTGGGTGTCCATGGGTCCCTGTTTTTAAGGGCACCTGCTCCAAGTCAGACCAATCACCTTGCTGAAGCCCAGAGGTCAACCCCCTTGCTGATAGGTGCCTCACATCACAGCATCCTCTTACTTCCCGGCAGTTGTGGGCACAGTCCAGCATCACAAACACCAGCCTGCCACTGGCAGTGGCTGGTAACTGCCCAGCCCCTCTTCCAGAAACAGCTACTCCAGTACCCATCCAGCCTGGGATTTCCTTTGAAGCAGTGTAGGTTTTTCTCTCACCTTAGTTAATAGTCTTGTCTTTCTCCCCAGGTTTCTTGCCATAAGCAGTTAGGACAGCTTCACCTGGGTGCAGGACAACAAATGCCTCTTTAGGGTGACTTGACAGCCCTTTTTCTGGGGGACTCATGCTGCGCCGCAAGACTGTCAGGGACAACACTGGTGGGGAAGTCCCTCAGAGTCTCCACATCCTCCCAGTAAGTCCCTTACCTACTCCCAGAATTTACAGTGATCTACACTAAATACCCCCAAATCCCTTCCCTGGGATTTTCTACTGCTGTCTTGGCCCTGACCCCAGAGAATACAAGACAAATGGGCATCGACGTGTTCTGGTCCCAGTATCTGGATCCATCGACATCTCCGAGGTGTGTGGTCCATGCCACCTCAGGGCACAGTCTAACAGGGTACATTGGCTATTGATACTCTCAAGCCTGTCTGTCAGGGCCTCCTTGGGGGTTAAGTTTTACAAATGCCAGTGCTGGGAGTTCACTGTTGGAAGGGGGCTGCTGGCTTAGGAGGAGAAAACACCTAGCTGGTAGAAAAAAGAACAAGACCCTGACTAACAAGCATGACAGTGGCTGCTTGTTCTGTAAACCTCCAGATCTTCAACCACATCTAGGGATCCTCTTGTGGGCCTCCATTGACTAGATGCATTCCTTGACTAAACCAGGAACCACAGACTGAGTCAATGGGAGTAAGCTTTGGGAGTACTGGAAGGTAAGAAGAATCTGGCCTGGTGTCTCTCTGCATAGGTGTAGCCAGGAGTAAATACAGCATGGGAATAACAGAGCAAGCAAAACCATGATGTAAACACAATGAAAAGCAAAATAGCTAAAAGGGCATTATAGCACAGGTAAGAAACAGCACTATTCCTGTAGTTATCTTGTAGGTGAAGCTGATGAAAACTCTGCTGGCTGCAATCTTGCTGAGCAGCCACCACGGTGCAGAGGGCAAATTCATAGGCAGAGAGAGCAGTAGATATCATCGGACTGGGGTTCGATTCCCGGTCCTGGGGTACTTACACTTTTTGTTTTGTTAATTTTTTTTATGTTTTTTCACCCCCCTCCAGAGTGTCTGCCTGCCCCCCGGCCCTGTGCTTTTTGCCACCCCCTCCAGTTGTCCTGTTGGTTCCCCCTTCCGCTCCTCAATAATCTCCCCACAAGGTTTCCCTCCATCCCCGATCCCCCCAGGTAGTTATATTAATTACCTTCCTCCTTGCAATGTATTTGAGTTTTGAATTGTTGTCTTACTGTAGTTTTCTCTTTTTATGCATGCACAATTGATTTGTTGGGATATAAAATTGAGCCATTTTTTGGTTTTGACCTCCTTCCAGTTGCTCAAGATAGCCATCTACTGTCCCATTGTTATGCCAAGGCAAACAGTAAAGAGACATGGCAATTCTTAAAGCAGTTCTCATTCCTTGTGGACTTTTATACTGGCAGTGAAATCATTTTTAAACAAATGCACTCTGAAACAACACCAATTTGTATCAGATGTTATTTGATAGTCCTTACATTAACTGGCACTAGATGATGTTTAGCTGATTTTGTATGCTAACAGAATATTTATTACTCTTATGTAAATCTAGCATATCGCTATTAATTTATAAAAGTATTTTAGGTAAGCATCTTTAACTTATTTTTCTCTCTACTTTTGGGGCACTGTCACTTTAAATTATTTCCTATTGATGTGTTAGTGTAGAATTGGAAGGCTATCCCTGAGGAAGTGTGCATGTGCGAAACTGGTCGGGACATTTTGCGAGTGGTGTCTGTTTGTTACCTTTGCGGCACTGTGGATTTTTACTGCACCAAGCCGAATTGAAATGAACTGCAAATGTTTGTAAAACAAATGCAGTTATTGCAATTCTCTGGTGGAAGGTGCCGTGCTTTTGTTTGCTTTTGTGATTCCTGAGTTCTAACCAGCTCACTGCTGCTGCCATTTAATTTCACTGATAACGTATAACAGCCTCCCACATCAGCTGATACAAAAGCTGCGTCTTTAAAAACTTGCCAGTATCATTCATTAAAATTAGTTAGTCCTGACAATTGGTGTTGGATGTTTGAAACCAGCTAGTTCCCTGTCTGGACTGGCCATCCCCGAGGAAGTGTGCATGTGCGAAACTGGTTGGCACATTTTGTGAGTGGTGTCTGTTTGTTACCTTTGTGGCACTGTGGATTTTTACTACACCAAGGTGAATTAAAACTAACTACAAATGTAGGTAAAACAAATGCAATTATTGCAATTCTCTGGTGGAAGGTGCCGTGCTTTTGTTTGCTTTTGTGATTCCTGAGTTCTAACCAGCTCACTGCTGCTGCCATTTAATTTCACTGATATTGTATAACTGCCTCCTACATCAGCTGATATAAAAGCTGCATCTTTAAACTCTTGCCAGTATCACTCATTAAAATCAGTCAGTCCTGATAAAAGGTGTTGGATCTTTGAAACCAGCTAGCTCTCTATCTGGACTGCATAATATTTAAAAAAAACACACACAAATAGTCTGAAGAGGTGTTTGAGAAAGCAAAATGTTTTATTACAAATACTGGGAATGTACTTTTATGGCCAGGTTGGTTAGTTACCACGTGTCAACACATAAACATTTCACTTTGCAGCTGACAAATGCTGATCTCAGCGCTTTATCTCTAAACAGCTGGAAGTGGGAAAAATATTTTTTGAGGTATTTTTTTATTATTAGTGGCAGACCATTAACCACCCTCTGCAGTGACCCACCCAATGGCAGAATCCAGACCTGCACTTATGCATACTGGTTGGCTGCCATGGGAAAGAAAAAACACTGTGCTTTAAAGTTCTCCCATGTGCGTATGAATAAGAACGTGACAGTAGGGTGAAAATCTACATATTGTCTGACATTCAGTGTAATATTGGTTACCATGACAGTGTTTTTTCCCAACTCCAGGGCAACCAGTTGCATGGGGGGGGGGCTTGGGCTTGTTGAGCAATGCTGAGGAAAAGATCAATGTCAGCACATGTCATGCTAGCATCTAACAGTGACAGTGATGCAGGCTTCTAGCGGATGCAGATGGACTTTCCATCATGCGCCAGTCAATAGTGCAGGAAATGCAAAATAACTATTTTGTGTTGTTTACACCTAAAAACCAAAAAAGCAGAAAACAATAAAAGGTACATGCATACGATTGTTTTCCTCTTGTTATAACAGCAGTAACGTAAGTCTGAATGTTATATTAATGGCCAGTTAATCACACCCTAGGAGCATGTGACACAGGGCAATGCCTTGTGCCACAGTATACCCCCAAGGTGTGATTAACAGACTGTTAACATAATCCTCAGACATACAGTACAAGTCACTTTAAACTGTTCCTCCAAATCACTGGTTTAGCATTTTTCAATGAGTTAACATACTAATATACTAATTGCCAGGAGATTAGGCCTTACGGTCTATCGAGTCTGCTCGAACCTCAGATCCCTAGTTGGGTGCCGAGTTGCTTAATGTGTGCACTGCTCTGTGCAATGAATTAATAAAAGTTTATGAATGGTTAGTTTCTAGCTGCTATTCAGTTTCAGCGTACTTTGCAGCTCTCTGGAAACTTTTATCAATGCAGTGCAACACATTAAGCAACCCACAAAAAATACTGAACCACTGAGCTGGAGTCCGAGTTCACTACCGCAGTGTGCAGTACAACGTGATTGACATGTCAGTCTACCCAATCCCAGGAAGAAGCTTTCACTCAGTTCCAGCCAATAGTGATCCTGCATTCAGCTAGAAAAATCCCACTCCCGCTGCCATGTTCTTTCCTCGCTTCCAAGGACTCCACTCGCTGCCCTTACAACTGCATTTATTAAATTAGATTTTGTAGCATTTAAAAAAAATATATATACACAGAAGCCCTCACCTTTCGAAAAACCCGCTCTGTCTGCTGTATAAAATGGCCCCAAACATAAAATGTAATGTTCTCAATGAAGTGAGAGCTGGATGGCTCCCCTGTACACTGCAATTCAGTACACTTCTTTTTCAAATGCTGATTTAAGAACAGAAGAATTTGCCATCAGAAGGGGACCTCTTGATTCATCTAGTCTACCCAGAATACTTACTCCCCTCCTCTTAGACTATTTCCTTTTTTGTGTGTAGTGTTTATCCCCCGCAAGTTTGAATTCCCTTACATTTTTTGAGTCTACTACCTCTAGCGGTAGGCTAGTTCAAGGGTTGACCACCCTCTCAGAAAAAAAGTACTTCCTGATGTTTCCTCTAAATTTACCTCCTGCCAGTCGTAGATTGTGGCCTCTTGTACAACTCTCTGATTTCATCTGAAACAGATTTTCCTTCCATGCTGTGTTAATTCCCTTCATATACTTAAATGTTTCGATCATGTCAACTCTGTCTTTTCTCTGTTCAAGTGAGTACAGCTGTAAGTCAGCCAGTCTGGTTTCATATGGCTCCTGGTGCAAACCCTGCACCACCTTTGTACCCCTTCTCTGCACTGCCTCCAGTCTGTTGATATCCTTCTTCAGGTGTGGCCTCTAAAACTGGATGCAATATTCCATTTGAAGTAGTATTTTATTAAAATGATCAAACTCATGAGTAAGGCTGTATTATTTTCACGGTAAAACTGGACGGTTTTCACGGCTCCTGCACGGCTAAAATTATGTTTTTACAGAAAACACAATCACAAAGTTTTTAGGTAACTTTATGAGTTTTACTATGCTTTAATTCATTAAAAAATCATTTTTAAAATAAGCAATATAAAGTGCTGCAGCACTGAAAATATATTACTTTTAAACTGTCACCTCTTGCCCCACAGTAGAGGGACTTGGAGATAAGGAGCGGGAGTGGCCAGAAATGGTATTCTGGGCTGCAGCAGACTGCAGGAGAAAATTGTGCAGAGGGAGCTAATAGACAGTGAACGTGGAGGAAGCACCGACTTTAAGTTCTGGGAGAAATCTCTGCTGACTTGATGCTGTCCAGGAGCTGTCTTTCTTAGACTTACTTTTTAGTTGTGTGTATTCTGAGCCTACCAAACTGCAAAAAAAACCAACAAAAAAACACACAGAAATTTCATCTCAGCTATGAATACATAGTGTGAACTTTTCTTTTCCTAGAGCTCACAGTGCAGCACATTAATTGTTAATCATCCCCCCACCCTTACGGCGAACCATCCATTCTGAAACTAGAACCACATACTGCAAGCTGCAAAGGAATAAACAATGTGATGAGCCTTGTTTAGTTGCCAAATAAAATTACATTAAAAAAATGGTTAAAATCACTGAGCGTGCACTGAACTTGCGGAATTCACGGCAAAGTACAGTTTTCACGGAAATCGTGAATTCCGTGCATGCCGTGAAAATAATACAGCCTTACTCATGAGTTAACATGTGTATCATTTTTACCAATACACATGTTAAGCTATGGTTTTGAGCATTTTAGTAGTGCAGAATGCCAATAAAGTAATCAAAGTTGTACCGGCTCTCTGAGCCAAATGGCAGAACAGGGCAGCATTCTGAGGCATCTTTACGTAATAATTTACCTGGTGGTTAAGTGGTTTGTGGCATGCTCTTTTGTCCCACAGAAGAGCACATGTTGAAGTGTAATAATCCTTGATTTTAACTATCAGTTCCCCGATGTACTGTATTTCTTGCACTTTTAGTCCATTACAACAACAGCCACATCCCCCAACCCCTGCCAGCAGCTGCCACCACCGCTCCAAGCCAGATGTGAAATGTCACCATCCCCTGGAGATCCCTGAAGACTGTTTTTAAAAATAAAACTCCTTCCTTAGTCTGCATATAGTACAGTAGTTGGAGAAGTTCTTACTCCACTGAGAAAGCTGCCTCCTTTCTTCCCACTGGCACTAGTAAATGACATAATTTAACAGTGCTGGTCAGGAAGGAGGTAACATTTTTGGTGGAGTGAGCACTTCTTTAACTGCTGTACACAGGCTAAGAAGAAAGTTTTATGTTTAAAAACAGCCTTTTCAAGGATCTCCAGGAGATGGTGACATTTTGGACCGGGTTTGGAGTGGTGGTGGCAGTGGCCAGCGAGCACAGGGATGTGACTCTCACAATTTCAATGGACTAACATACAGTACAATATGAAAAATACATTGGGGAAATAATACTTAAAATCATGAATTTTTACACTTAAATGTGTCTTCTTCTGTGGGACAAAGGAGCATGCCACAAATCACTTGACCACCAGTTAAATTACTACATAAAGCTGCCTCAGAATGCTGCCCTGTACTGCCATTTGGCTCAGAGAGCCAGTACAACTTTGACTACTTTATTTATTTATTTATTTATTATTTGTTTATTCGTACATCGGTTTACATCCTTTGAGCCAGAGGCTCATTTCCAAAGGTACCTCATCACATTGAGGACAAATACATAACAGACTTTTGGTTACAGCATATGGGTTACATAGTTAGCAAGCACATGTGATTACAACAGATAAGCCAGTTTGGTTACAATGGCACATTCTTGCACGATGGTAAGAGCAAGCAGTAGGATAATAGCAGTTCAATCAGCAATGGGTGAGGATTAAAAGAGGTGTGGTGTGGATGCCGCCCAGCGGGCATTGTCAGGGCACAGAGAGCTATGCCTCAATTATAGACAGGTGCAACTAAGCGTGTTAAATAGTTGGCTTCGAAGTGTGGTTTTGAATTTGCATTCTGCACTACTAAAATGCTCAAAAGCAGACCTCATCTACGCAAGGACATAGACAGGATGGAAGCAGTCCACAGGAGGGCAACTAAAATGGTGCAGGGTCTACATCAGAAACCATATGAAGAGAGACTAGGAGACCTTAATATGTATACCCTTGATGAAAGGAGGGACAGGGGGGACATGATAGAAACTTTCAAGTACCTCAAGGGAATCAACAAAGTCCAGGAGGGTAGCATCTTTCAGAAAAAGAGATGTGTAAGAACAAGGGGACACAATTTAAAGTTAGAGGGGGACAGCTCAGGGGTAATGTGAAGAAATTCTTTTTCACGGAGAGAGTGGTGGACGCATGGAGCCACCTTCCTGGAGAGGTTGTAGGGTCTAAAACAGTGGGGGAATGCAAACATGCATGGGACAGACATAAGTCAATTATAGTGGGGGGGTTGCAGGAAGTAGGCTGTTGGCTAACTAGAATCTGCAGCTTATCCAATAGGTTGGGAAATGGGCAGACTGGGTGGGCCAAGTGGTCCTTATCTGCCATCAAAGTCTATGTTTCTATAGCTTAACACGTGTACTGGTAAAAATGCTACACATTTTAACCTATGATTTTGATCATTTTAATAAAATACTACTGCAAATTAGCATTTAAAAAAAGAAGTGTACTGTATTGCAATGTATAGGGAGACATCCAGCTCTTGCTTCATTGAGAACGTTACATCTTATGTTTGGGGCCATTTTATACAGCAGACAAAGTGGGTTTTTCAAAAGGAAAGGGCTGCTGTTTACATTTTTAAAATACTATGAAACTGCAGTTATACTCATTAAATAAATGTAGTTTTAGCATTAATGTAAACAGCATCCCTTCCTTTACAACTCTGTGAAGCCATTTATTTCATCAGTGAAAGGGGAAAATAAGCTGTTTTCCTATCTAATTCCTTAATTCTCCCTACTTTCAGTACTGTACATGTAGAAAATGTAAGAAATAATGTGTACAGGATACAGTAGAGTACAGTACTGTAAATGCAGATGAGAACTGCAAAGATGGAGAGGTGCAATGAATGGGAGGAGATTAACAGCTCTGAAGGATTACTGTGCAGTGAAAAAACAACCTCTGCATTGAAAATGCATTACATCAGCATAGCAAAAGAGCTGAGGGAAATTTAGAGAACAGTTGAATGTGGATTGTATCTGAGCTGAAGAGTGGTTGGAAAACAGTTTACAGTTGCAGTAGTCAGAATTGGCAATGCACTGTCATCACAAAATTGAAACAGCAGTGAGTTGGATGAACAGTTTAATGTGACTTGTACTGCACCAGTGTAATTATTCTATATAGCTTGGCAAGGAGCACACAAACTCTAAAAAGTGAGTCCTTTACTTCAGGAGGGCAAACATTAATGATATGAGTGAGAAACTCAGAACAATACTAGTGAGATAGAAGCCACTATCAGGGACAGCATTTAGGATGTCACCTGCTCCTGTCTGAGACAGGTGGGGAAGTGGAGAAGACCTAGGAAACTGATATGATTCACATGGAAAGAGCACTAAAGGAGAAAATACTTTTAGCAAACTCAAGGGGAGCCAAAGGGAAGGAAATAGGGTAGCCTTCCTTGGTGAACCGACGGAAGCAATCAGAGTGGGGATGGGGGTTGAAGCAGACACAAAAGGATAGCTGAAGGAGTCAGGGAAGGGAACAAGGCCTTCTTTCAATATTCTGTATATGGGAGAAGAGGCACATGAGAAGACATTGTCAAGCTGAGGTACTGCGGGGAGGGTGGGTGGGTGTTGAGGACAGCAACAGAAAGGTCAAAATACAAACTTCTGTTCAGAACTCACAGAGGAGAAGGAGGGGCCACTACCACAGTGGAGAGTTGGCAAGGACCTAAAGGGGGACCAAAGCTGTTTGCAGAACTCATTGCCATTGACATGGTACTCAGAGGGCTCTTAGCCCTGAAAGTGGGGCTGGACAGGTTACACCATTGAGTGCTGAGGGAAATGGTGTAGATATTGGCTGCACCTCTGGATGACATTTGTCATAGCTCACTAGAGATTGCAGTGGTGCATTAAGGGACATGACAGGAGAACAGCAGATGTGGCACCCTTATATACTGTGATAGTGGAACCAGGGATGAGACACAGGACTATAGGCAGGTCAGTTTGGCATTGATTATTAGCAAGCTGATGGAAAGCATTCTAAAGGAAAGGCTGGTAGCGTTTCTATCAATAAATGGTCTGCAGGGCAACAGGCAGCACTGGTCTGAGGCAGGGAGGTCATGTCGAACAAATCTGATTGACTTTTTTGACTGAGTAACTATGGTGGTGGGTAGGGCCTGGCAGCAAACATACTGCATCATGGACTTTAGCAAAGTCATTAACTCTGTTCTTCAAGGGAGATTGATCAAGAAACTTGGGGACCTTGTGGCGGGAGCCAAACTGACAAAGAGGGATAAGCAATTGGCAGGGAGGTAGAACACGGAGAGTGGTAGTCAATTGATATTACTTAGGTATGAGAGAGGTCACTAGTGGGGCTCAACAGGGATCCGTGCTTAGTCTGGACATTTAACATCTTCATTAGTGATATCAATGCTGACATCAAGGGCAGAATCTAGCTTTTTTTAGGTGACACCAAACTCTGTAGCAGGGTTACCAGTAGGATGGCATCTGAAACATGAGAAAGGACCCAGAGGAGCTTGAAAGGTGGGCTGGAATGTGGTAGATGGACTTCAATGACAAAAAGAGCAAGTACATACAGGTGGGTTAAAAAAACATAGTGGATAAATATAGTTTGGTGGGGTTAGAGGTCCAGGTGTCTGAAAAGGAAAGAGATCTGCAGGTTCCAATTTCAAGCAACCTTAAGCCTTCTGCACATACAGTAAAGCAGTGAGTAAAGTGAATAAAATGCTAAGTTGTGCAGGTAGTGTGTTCAGAGTAGATTATCCTGCTCTTTCACAAAACCCTGGTGAGCCCACACCTGGAATTTTGCATGCAATTTTGAAGCCCTCATCTGTGGATGGACATCAACAGGTTGAAGCTGGTGTAGAGAAGGGTCACCAAGATGACACAGGGCCTGCTACAGAAGACATAAGCACAGAGACTTGATGGTCTAAATGTATACTGTAGGCCAGAAGGGGGATGGGGGACATGATTGACCTATTCAAATATGTGTACATGAAGGGCATAAATAAGGTGGATATAAGTGAACAGTTCAAGACCAATTTAAATAAGGCTGCTGGGGGGAACAGCAGCAAACTAGCTGAGGGAGTAGATTCAGTAGGGATGTTAGACAGTATTATTTTACTGAGTAGGTGGTGGAGGGGTATATAAGCTCTCAGAGGTGATAGTCAATACTAAAACTGTGTAGAGCTTCAAGAATAGTGCAACAGGCATATGGAGTTGCTGAGGGGTGCAGGGGAGAAGGGGTTCGACTCCATGGACATTACCAAGGATTTTGATGTTCCCAGGGACACGCATTTGTTCTGCTTACCTTGGTATGTGATTACTGTTCTGCAGGTCACCAGGCATCGGATTTCTCCACATTGGAATGGAACACATTCCGAAGAAAGGGGGTTACTAGTGGAGTACCTCAGGGCTCAGTACTGGGTCCAGTCCTCTTTCACATCTTTATAGGTGACATTGCTGAGGGTCTGAAGGGAAAGGTATGCCTCTCTGCAGATGACACAAAGATCTGTAACAGAGTTGATACACCAGAGGGGGTAGAAAAGATGAGAAGCGACTTGGCAAGGTTGGAGAATGGTCAGACATATGGCAACTTAGATTCAATGCAAAGAAGTGCAAGTAATGCACCTGGGAAACAAAACCCAGGAGAAGAGTACACAATAGCAGAGGAGGTACTAACAACAACAAAAATGGAAAGGGACCTAGGGGTAGTCATATCAGATGACCTAAAGGTGGGTAAGCAATGTGAAAAGTCGGTAAGGAGAGCCAGGGGGATACTGGGATGCATAAGAAGGAGCATCACAAGTAGAAACAAGCATTTGTCAATGCCGAATGTTGTCTTGCTGCCATTGGCAGTGCAGGAGTTAGAGAGATGCAGCATAGGAGTGGCAGTCAAGTATTGGACTGATGCCAACCCACCCCCACCCTACAGAGAGTGAGAGGCATTAGGGTGTCCCTGTGGGTGTTTGGTAGTGCAGTGCGGGAAAACATGCTGGGCAGGATGTGAAAAATGACAGCTGCACAGTTCATAAGAGGTGTAATTAAATGGCAGTGCTGAAAATGTGGCATACAAATATATGAAAGTTCTTGGGAGTTGCAAGGTGCATGGCAAATATACGAGCAGCTTGCCATGCACTGGCAGTTTGTGAAACACCAAATTTTCAACATTGGCATTTAGCACCTCTGCTCATGTACAGTGTCACTGTCATTTCCTCAAAGTGTCCCAAGAACTGATTTTGCACAGCGACCACGCTATTCTGCGCCGGAAGTGCGGAAACACATTTTGGGCAGGATATGTGAAGTGACAGCTGTACTGTTCATCAAGAGGTGTGTAAAAATGGCAATGGTGGAAATCCAGAGTGAAAATATCACAAATGCACGACAGTACGAGCATGAGTGCAATCTGCCAATGCATGCTCGTAACACAGTCATTTTATGGAGTATCAGCTCCAAATTTTCAACATAGGCATTCTAGGAGCACTGCTCATGAACTGTGTCACTGTCATTTTCATAATCTGGCCCAAACACTGATTTCCCACAGTGACTGTGCAATTGTGCGCCGGAAGTGTGGAAACACATTTTGGGCAGGATGTGGGAAATAACAGCAGCACTTTTCACATGGAGGTGCAGAAAAATGGCAATGCTGAAAATACCGCATTAAAATATTGCAAATGCATGAAGTTACGAGCCTGCGTAGCAACTGCGCAACACACGCTCGTAAAACAGGCATTTCTTGGATTTTTTTCACCAAATTTGGAACATAGGCTTTTTGAGAGGCCACCTCATGAACACTGGCACTGTCATTTCGTTAATGGGTCCCGAAAGGTGATTTTGCGCAGTGACTGTGAAATCACCTTCGAGGCCGATTAACGCCATGACAGTGATAGAATTCATGAGGAGGGGCCCCAAAAACCCCATGTTGAAAATTTGGTGCCAAAATTCCAAGAAATGCCTGAGATATGCAACAAAGTTGAAAAAACCCTATTCATTGCATTATACAGCTTACCGGCATTTCCTCAGTTCGCGGTCGGCTTTGAAGAGTGCAGACGTGTTCCCGGTCCACTGAAGATCGTTGTGCCGGAGTCCGGAGGTAAGTATGGGGTGGGGGGTGAGGGGAGGTAGGGTGCGCAGTGGGTGAGTGCGGGTGGGGCAGGGGACCCTGAGACTGAGGGGCCGGTTTTGTTTCTAGGGAAAAAAAAAAGAAAACCTCATGGGACAGTTTTGCACTGCAGGACATTTGGCACGCTGGGGTGAGCTCCCAGCATGCCACCTAAAGTGGGTTTGGGGAGGTCAGTAGCCCGGCAGGGGTTGGGCACCCTCGTCCGACACACAGCAGGGGGTTAATGCGGCCGGGTGGGCACCCCCGGCAAACAAAGTCGGGAGGGAGCTTGAGCCGGGGGTTGGCACCCCTCGGCATTCAACAGTTGGGGATGATGCCGGAGGGGTGGGCTCCCCATCCAGTGCTAACTAGCGGGCGCGAGCCAAGAGGGATTGGGCACCCCATCGGCATTCCACATTTGCTGGGGGGGATGCTGACGGGGAGTGGGCTCCCCCGTCGGCACACAAACACAGGGGGGGTTGCCAACAGGGGGATTGGGCACCCCCATGTCGACATAGGTGAGGCAGCCGCCGCTAGCCAACCATGGCCATAATGGCTGCGAGCACATCAAGCAAAGGACCGCTGCGTATGACGAGTGCAGTGGTCTTTTGCTTCGATGTGCTGGCTCCATTATGTATGCATGGTGTGGCGGTGCCATGCAGGCTGATTGGGGAATGAGGGACGCACCTACTGATGCATGCCCTGCATCGCCTCAACAGCAGCCGTGCCCCAAGACTCGCACTGTGGCAAGATGTCTCTTGCACATTGTGCAAGCCAACATAAAAAGGGAAGTGGTTATCCTCTATGCAGACAGTTGGTGAGACCCCATCTGGAGTACTGTGTGCAGTTTGGAGACCTCATCTATGCAAGGACATAGACAGGATGGAAGCAGTCCACAGGAGGGCAACTAAAATGGTGCAGGGTCTGCAGCAGAAACCATATGAAGAGAGACTGAGAGGCTTAATATTTATACTCTTGATGAAAGGAGGGACGCGGGGACATGATAGAAACGTTCAAGTACCTCAAGGGAATCAACAAAGTCCAGGAGGGTAGCATCTTTCAGAAAAAGAGATGTGTAAGGACAAGGGGGCACAATTCAAAGATCGAGGGGGTATGGCTCAGGGGTAATGTGAGGAAATTATTTTTCACGGAGAGAGTGGTGGATACATGGAACAGCCTTCCTGAGGAGGTTCTTGGGTCTAAAACAGTGGGGGAATTCAAACATGCATGGGACAGACACAAGGCAATTATAGTGGGGGGTTGCAGGAAGTAGGCTGTTGGTTAACTAGAATCTGCAGCTTATCCAGTAGGTAGGAAAATGGGCAGACTGGGTGGGCCAAGTGATCCTTATCTGCTGTCAAAGTCTATGTTTCTATGTTTCTATTTACTGAGTAAGAAGCGCCTCTTTCCTTGTGGTGTGCAACTTGGGGCTGAAAATTCACTGCACTAACCTTCAGGCGAATGCCGCCGTCTGTCTTTCGAGCTCCCTTCCGGACTCCCCTATTCATCTAGGTTCACTCACTGCTACTGGCTCATGCCCTTCAGCCCGTCCTTGTCTTTGTGCCTCCCTGTACTCGCATCGCTCCTTTCAGTCCTGCTCATCACAGCTTGGGGCAAATCGATGGCCATGTTCCTTCCACGCTTTCTTGACCTCCTGTGCCTGCTCTCACCAGTACTGCTCAACCTCTCAGCATTTCTACTTCTAGCACTGGCCTTCAGACATCATAGCTATTGGTCAGAATGTGGAGCACTTTCTTATTTTAAAGCATTCTATGTCTACAAATAGTGGGCCCCATATAGTTAGTGATAAGCAATGTTTGTATCATCTTCGTTCAATGATTTAATAATTTGTATGTCCAGATATAACTTTGCTATTTTAAGTACATCAGTAAACCCATGCGGAGCAAGGGTAAATTGAAGTCTGACAATCATAGTGCTATGTGACATTCATAGCAGTTGAGCAGTCTGCTCTCACCTGATTGGGATAACGGTCATATCGTTATACCTTGCCATATTTTTCAGTGTCTCCAATGTCTCCTCGTCCATCGCAGTTGCTGATGATGCCTATTACTGCCTTGCTTGGGGCCCTCCTTGGTTCTAAACGGGGTCCCCTTGAGGCAGCTTCCCCATTTGTTTTTTATTGCAGTCTGTTTCCTTCTGCTAGGTGCTGGTCTTATGTCGTGCTCCGGTTGCTGTTCTGCTTTTTTATTCTATTGCTGCTTTCCCTAGTGGGGTTTTTGCCTCCCTGCACGTTAGCCCGGCTCGCCCTCTATGTCTGTCACCTCCAGCTGCTGACATTTCTTTGATTTTGTGGTCCTTGCTGGGTCTTGCTCCTTCAATTACTGACCCTGTTCTCTTCCCATCCTAGTCTTTGGACTGGACTTTGCTGCATCAGTTCCCTGCCATGTGTGTCCTGCTCTGTTCTATTTATGTGGTATTCTAGCCCCTTTCATGTTCTCCCTGGATTCCTTGGCCTTCCTGTTTCACCCCATGGTCTTGCTCTCCTGCGGTACTCCCATCTGCCTTCTCACGCTCAGCCTTCCTCATTATTGGCTGTCTCTGGTTGCTTCCATCTGGTCTGCAATCGATATCTCTTTTGAGCATACCGATCATGAAATCATATGCTGCCTCATCTGACTCGACATACTGCAGTTCTCATCCTATACCGGCAGTCAAGTATTCACTCCACTCAAGGCCTGCAATTGATAATTCTTGGGCATGAATCATATACCACCACATCGAACCATGGGCCTCTTGCCGCATTCTTCAAGTTCCTGACTCCGGTCTTCCTTTGGGCACACCTATCATGAATCATATGCCACCTCATCGAACTGAGGTTCTCATGCCTCATTCATCAAGTTCCTGACTCTGGTCGCCATTTGGGCTGCCGTCCTGTGGGCACGTATCAGGTTCCTGACTACGGTCATCTTTCCCTCATCCTTACCCCATGGTTCCTCTATTTACATCACTTCCTCGAGCACTGTCTATGGCTGACCCTGTCTAGCCTGCAATCGATATCTCTTTAGGCATACCTATCATGAATCATATGCCACATCATCAACACACAGCCCTCTTGCCGCATATCAGGTTCATGACTCCAGTCATCATTCACTCCTCCTTACCTCATAGTTTATCTATTCACATCGTTTGATCGAGCATACCTCTCATTGAATCATGCTACCTCATCGACCCACTGCTCTGGCAGTTATTCTCACAATCAGGCTTCTCCTGCCTGGTATATCTCTCGTCACATCCTATGCCATACCCTATGGTTCCACGCATGCCTCATTGGCCTCAGGGTCTCCTTTCTTGCATCGGGGGTTTCCTGCCCTCCCATTGTTTGCCTGTTTCCTACTTCCCCTGATTCCTGGTTTCCTTCTCTATCCAGCCTCTATTCCTTCTTGACCCTCCTCGCTTCTCTACAGGTCCACGATACCTTGCCTGAACCTGCACATCGATTTACATCAATCTATCAGCGTACCTCCCATCGACTCCTCAGCTCCTGGATTTTCCTCCATCATCATCCTTTGTCCTTTCCTACCTCCCTTTCACTATGCCTGCCTCCAAGGCTTCTCTCCATCATCGTCCGTAGTCCATTTCCTACCTCACCTTCCCTCTTCCGGCCTCCATGGCTTCCCTCCATCATCGTCTTATTAGTTTTTGAGTCTCCCTGCTCACATCACTCATTTGATCATACCTCTCATTGGGTCTTATGTTATCTCATCTTCGCCCACCAGTTCTGCCTTAGTGCTTCACCTTCTTTCGAATCACTCCTTTAGACATGATTCGGGGTGCCCTCATTCTGCTCCCTCTCCTCCACTCTCTCGTCAGAGTCTAATTTTACCTTCCCATACCCCGACCTGTTCCTAGTGGCTGGTCTTCTCCCGACATCATCTGGTTATCCTCGTCTCATCTGACCTCATGTGGGTCTATTTCATAGCATTGATCGTTATCCCTCCTCGAACAGCTGCCCATGGCTGGTACCCCTGGCTCACCCGACCTCTACCTGGGTCTCCTCCGTTGCATCGATGTTTCAAGCATAACCCTCTAGGGTCCCTGCTACCTCAGTGTCTGCCTGTTCTCCACTCACAGCATGCCTTCCTGTCCATTGCCTCTTCCCTGGGGCTTGATAGGCTGCTCTCGTCTGGCTAAAGAGGTTCATTCTCTACAGAGCTTTCACGATGTCTAGTTCAGACATTGCCCATATCCCTCTATACTGTAGCTGTTCATTGGTAGGACCGATCCTCTCCATGTTGCCTCGCCTCGTGCTGCTCATCTATTTGCATTGCTCCCTAAGTTTACCTCTCACCGTCTCCTCTGCTCCAGGAATTCTGTTCATTGTTGTCCTTCTTCATGCCATACCTCGTTTGTTAGTGTGCCAGCCTCCAAGGATTCACTCCATCATCTTACATCATCTATTTCACTCCTATCAATAGCTCAGGCATGTCTCTCATTGGGTCTATCCATCTCCTTTGATCTTTCGCTACTCCATCAACCTGCCACTCTCCTGTCACATTCCTCTCTGTCCCTACATTCTGGACAGATCTACCTGTATATTGCTTCACTCCATCTGACCTCAGGGTTTCATTATTCCCATTTCTTAATTATGCATGCCTTCTTGGCCTTGGAGTTTGCTTCCTCACATCGATCAATTAAGCATATCTTCTTGGGTCTTCCGCTACCTCATCAATAGGCTGCACTTCTGCGTCGTTCATCATCATCAGTCCAGCGTGTCTTTTTGGCCTCTGGGTCTCCTTCCTCACATCACTCAATCAAGCTTCTCTCTCCTTAGGTCTACCACTACCTCATCGCACTGCCGCGTTCCAGCAGCGATCTTCATCATCATGAGTCTTCAGCATCCTCAGTCTTCTCCTGGGAGCATCTGGATATCCCTCACCCATCTGATCTCTCATTGGATCTTCCTCAAGTTGACTGCTCCCTGCTACCGCAACTCCACCTACTCCCTCGAGCTTCTCATGCCCTCCTCCGGGTCTCCCTCTCTCATCTAATGGCCCACTCCTCCAACACTCATGCCGGTCTGTTGCATAACATCAACTACTCGAGTGTACCCCTCTCCAGTTCCTGCTACCTTGACTCGACTCGATCCTCACTCTGGGATGTGCCTTCCTGTCTGTTGCCCTTTGCTATGGGCTAGCTGGCTGCTCTCTGCCATCATTCCAGTTCATTTCCTGTCCCCCCCTCCTAAGTCTTCTCACATTGCCCTGCTGCACTCCTGCGGCAATCATCGTCATCATTCTGCATCATCCTCAGTCTTTTCATGAGCCCATCTGGATATCTTTTGCTCCTCTGATTTCTACATTGATCTCCTCCTTCCCGTCGACTACTCGGGCATACCCCTCTTGGGTCCCTGCTGCTCCTGCTCCTTCTTCGATCTGTGCTTTCTTTTGTTTGTTTTTTTTCCCCTATCCCATCATCATCTTCTCTACTCATATCCTTTTCTTTAATGATATACATCCTTAAATCAAATGTCATCAGCCTGGAGGGAAGGCATCCCAGGCCTTGGATCCCCAGAGGTTTCCTTCTTAAAGAGGGTTTTTCCTCTCCTCCATGCCAATGGTCTTAATATTAGTTAGAGTTAGTGCCTTCTTAGGTTAGTTAGGTTCCGCTGTTGGATGGAGGCAGATGGTGGCCCTGGCTTTCCCCTCTCTCCTTAGGAAGTCCACCCTTAATCATCTTTTCAGAATTCATTCATTCATCATCCTCACCTCTTCGATGCTTGACACCTGATTGGGTATTCTTTTTGGGCTTCTTCTTAAACTACCTTTAGCTGATGCAATCATCCCCATGGCACCTGTAAGGGGGAGAGCCCTTTTCTAGGGTTCCTTGTGTCGTTCTCCTACAGGGTGGTACATCACATGGACAGAGAGATGGAAAGCCACAAAGTAAATCAAGTCACACACGTACCATCTCATTTGATCTAATTGCATAAGCACAATTGAATGGGAGGGCTTTAAGCCTGAGGTTCAATGGGTGGAGCAACTATGTCACTCCCCCCATCAGGCTAATAAGGTCACATCCTGGGCCGCTCCAGGATTCATTCTTGTTGCCCACCATCCACCCTTCCTCCTCCAGCAGCTCATTTCTCTTACCCGTGGGCTTCTTCCTATGCTTCCTTTAGCCAATGCAATCATTCCCGTGACACCTGTAGGGGGGAACCCTCCTAACCCTCCTCCAGGGTTCCTTGCATTGTACCCCTACAGGGTGGTACATCACACGAATAGAGAGGCGGAAAGCCACAAAGTAAATCAAGTCACACAAGCACCGTCTAATTTCTTCTAATTGAGTGAGCACAATTGAACTGTAGATATTAAGGGCAGGACAGTCAAAAGGATCTCCTCAGGATCTTTCAGCCCATGTATTAAAATGACAATATAGCCTAGAAGTTAGAGTAACCAGCTGTGAATGAACTTGGTGAATCCAGCAAACCAGGGTTTGATTCCCACAACTTCCACTTGCATACTGTGCGACCCTGAGCAAGTCACTTAACCACCGTGTGCTCCCAGGACACACCTGAAAATGATCCATTGGAAGTCATTGTAAGTGAGTCACAAACTCAATGGTGTAGCCATTTCTCAAGCATAAAAATAAACTGCAGACTTGCATCAGCCTGGAAATACTACATTTTGTCTGCTGTGGAAAAAATCCAGAGTGGATTTAGCAAACGGACACATCCATTGAACTGCCAGTATAGGTTTGGATTGGATGTCAAGAAAGAATTTGGACCCAAATGTTCAGACATGGAGGCAAGTGTAACAGGCTGCTGTGTTTGCATTTGTCCTTCTCAGAAAACCCAGTCCTATAATTACTGCATAAATAGTATATAGTAGTTTACATTATTAGACTTTGAATCATAATGCTGTCATGTGACTGGTCAAACCCAAGTCCTATGACAGTATTTAGTAGGAACTACTGGTGTGGCTTCTTCTTCACAAGAGGCAACAGTTCCTGACAGCGGACAGTAGTTCAAAAACTATTGAGAACCTTTCATACACGCAGGCATGTGTTCACAAACCTGCCATTTTTTCAGTGCTTGACTACCCTGAAACACAGCATGGAGCCAATCTCTTCATTAGTGACATTAGGCTCAGAACACTTAAAAAAATTAAAAAATAAATATATATATTTCAGTGAAGGACACCAGACATCATTGCCTTAGCTCTTACAGCTGCTGCCTGGATTCTGCTGCTGCTTCCACTGCTGACTGTAGTCTAATATGCTGGGGGAAGGGTCTGCTACCTCCATCATGCTGTTGGCCACACAGCTTGTTGTGCAGGTGACAGTATAGATGGAACGTACTACAAGGGGCCCCACACCACAGTCTGAAGTAAAGCCCTACTTTCCTGCTGGCCAGTTTGCTGCCAGCGTAATGCTGCCTCTTCCCTTAGTGGTTGCTGGTTTTCAAATAACTACCACAGTGTAGAGGAAGGATGAGAACAAATGTAAGTCCTGTAAACCAGCTTTAATAAAAATAGGTGTTGACTGGAGTTTTCATGATGTGGTTGAAAAATTCTGACCCCATGGGATGAACTTTTTTTTTCTTTATATAAAGCTTTTTCTTCTGTAATGGCTGGAAGAGGCTGCTCACCCTGTCCCACCTCAGACTGACTGGTGTCCACAGTCCCAGAGACCTACCTGTTCTGCGAGTCTTCCCAAGGCTTGCCTCCCATTGTGGGGCCAGAAGAAGGGGTCTGTCCTCCACCCCAATCCAATTATCCAGGTCAAACCAGGAGTCTCAGTCAACAGTGCCAGATGGAGGTAGGTGGCAAGGTTTCATTAAGTCCCTGCCTTCACTTTTCTGTTTTTCTGGCCACCCAACCTGTTTTTCTGGCCACCCAACCCTTACGCAAAGTGTGGTTGCATGCGTATGGAGGCACTCATGCAACACTCACTTGAAATTCCTCCCTTCTTGATATGCAAGCTGCACTACCACCAGATGTCTACCAGGTGGCAGTCTGTGGCCAGGCTAACCTGCCTCCCTACCCCAGAAGAGGAAAGCAGTCCATTGGACACTCGATTCTCTCCTGCCCCTTGCAGACCCCCAGTAACCCAAGACTGTTCCTGAACCTGAGTCACTGGCCAGACTAGCACTGGATGAACTGTTGACTTCCAGCAGTCATATAGAACAATTGTAAGTCAACAATTCAGCCCTCAGTGTCAATACTGTATTTTCCCACTATAGACCTCAACTCCAGTCAATACCTCTATACTGTTTAAGGATTATAGGGATAGTACATTGTCCAATCCCCCATGATATCCGTATGCTCTAAGGGAGCTATCTGAGGGAATCCAATTCATTTAGCCCAGATAATGGATTTGAATAGTACACTATCTGCTTCTGATCATGGATAGATCATAGATCTAAAATTGAACAGAGAGTACACCTAGTTCTTAGAGTAATTGGCTTACTTTTTTTCACAAAGATACATTATGAAATACTGACATTTCCAGAAAATAATGCTCCTGTCTGATCAAGTGTTCTTCACAAAGTACCTGACTGGGCACTGCATTACTGACTGCTGGCTGCACAGCTGATACATGGACGAAACAGGGACTGTGATCATCTTTTCAAGTTTACTGTTCTTCAACACAATAAACAGTATGAACTTTGGCCCAAACAGAACTCTTAACACTGAGCAATTTGTTTTACTTTTATTTCAGTTCAGCCTTGGTGGCAAGACTTAATGGTGGCTCTGAATTCTGAGAATCCAGTCAATGTAAAAGTAGGGCATTTGGGGAGGCATGGCCTGTCATCTAGCGAGGCACACACACTTTGTCAGAGCTTCATTTCCACAACAATTTTTTTCCTGTTCTTTATCTCCCCACTACCGGTTGGGGTGGGCTGCTCCTTCCACCAACCCCCCAGCCCCATCACCCAGCATCCCAGGGACTTAATTCAATCCTGGTCTTCCCCCACAGCTTGACTCCCATAGAGCTGGTCAGCGACTCCCTCCTGCCAATGGAACGGATTTGGTTTCCAGGACAGGGCTCTGTAGCCTGGGTGCGGAGCCTGTGAAAGGTCGGTGTCATCCTGCCCCGCCACTTGCCATTTTCCATATTCCTCCCATCGGAGGAGTGGACGTGCAGTGTCATCCAGATGTGCCTATGCATGCTTCCATGTGTAGGATGTTGGTGGCTGCCACTCCTCCACTCTCCACATTGCAGTCCTGGATGCCTGTACCTCTAGCCACCACTAGTGGTCAGGCGAATGCAGGGGTCAGTGCCCCCCTTCCCCAGAGAAGTCAGTCCTCCTTTCCCCGGCTGACCTCGAGTGACCCAAGATCACTCCTGATCCTGGGTTACTGGCATGATGGCAGGTGAGGCTTGGTGCCTCAGCCCTCCACACCACTGGGCCAGCATTTTTCCACAGCAATCTAAAAGATAATTTCAGAACGTTTGTATTTTCAGGTCATCTGGTGTAGTAGATGACTTGGAGACAGGAATTTAGGGAAGATCTGACTAGGTTAGAAAAATGGTCTGGCATATGACATATGGCAACTGGGGTTCAGCATAAAAAAGTGCAAAGTTATGCACTTGGGAGTGAAAAATCCAGAAATCAAATACTGGTTGGGTGGTGTGCAACTTACCAAGTCAGAGGAAGAAAGGGACCTGGAAGTAATCATCATGAGTGATCTGAAGCACTCAGTACACTGCAGGAGAGCAGCAGTAAATCAGATGCTGGGCTGAATAGCCAGGGCGATTACCAGCAGAAAGGTGGAGGCCATACTGCAACTGTACAGGTAACTGGTATGGCCACATCTTGAGTACAGTGTGCAGTATTGGTGCCCTTACCGAAAGAAGGGTGTTTATCTTCTGGAGACTGTGCAGAGAAGGCTGACCTACATGATCCAGGCCCAACAAGGCAACACCTATGAAGAGATGCTCAAGGGGCTTAACAAGTACTCCCTTAAGGACAGATGGGAGTTGGGGAATATGATCAAGATCTTCAAATACCATAAGGTTATTAACAGGGTCAATGCGGGGGTCCTCTTCAGTCTTAGTGAGAACAAGTCTTCTAGGATCATTACCTAGAGCTGGTAGGGGAAGACTTAAGAGTCAGATGAGACATTTTGGCAACTCATTCCACTTGGCCACCA
The DNA here is from genome assembly GCA_016271365.2 of Neoceratodus forsteri. Lineage (NCBI taxonomy): Eukaryota > Metazoa > Chordata > Ceratodontiformes > Ceratodontidae > Neoceratodus > Neoceratodus forsteri. Next base: position 628,145,751 of record JADMNL010000022.1, on the reverse strand, counting down.
CTCTCGGTGAAAGAGGAAATGGTCTCCCTGAAAATGGCAGATCGCCGAGAGAGGATGGGACAGAATGAAGGAGAAAGTTGCTGGTGGAGATGGGGAGGAGAGGAACTTGAGGGGGGACGGGGGGATCTGGAGAGGGGGTCCCTCTGTAGACACAGTGTGGACCCGCACACTCTGGCAGACTAGATGGAACACAAGGCCTTAATCTGCTGGCATATTCATATGTCCGTATGTAGTACAAGAACTAGTTTTCATGTCTTTTGCAGTGAGATGATCACACTCACTGCTGGGCCTGAATGCCAGTGGTCTCATCCAAGCAGTTCTTTGTGCAAGATTACAAGCTTTTGGAACCAGTGGTGAAGGCAAGAGGAGGAGAATCTTTGTGCTACACTGGACACGCAAAACTATTGCTTCTACTACATAGGGTGACTTGATGGACTTGATAACATACCATCATATGAAAAACCAGCAAAAAAGGCCCATAGGTTAATCAAGCCTACTTGATGTGGAGCTCATCTGCATACACTACATGTTGCTCCGCCTCCTCCCCTGTTCCCCATGAATCAAGTCCCCATCTTTTAATCCACTCAACTGTGCTGTGATTTACTATGCTCTTTGGCAGTGTATTTCATCCTGCCACCACAGTTTTCAGGGAAGAAGTGCCTTCTGGTCTCCCTCTTGTCCCCAATTTGCCAGTTTGTAGTTGTGCCCTCTGGTGTTTCTCTTCTCAGTTTTGCACAAAGGATGCACTACGTTGACCTTTGTTATAATGCCTTTAAGGTATCTGAAGGTCTCAATCATGTCCCCTCTCTCTCTTCTCTCTTCCAGAGAGTACATCCAGTTCAACAGCAAGTTCAACAGCCTCTTTTCATACAGCATATCCTGCTGCCCCTGAATTATCTTAGTAGCCTCCTCTGTACTGCCTCCATCTAGTTAATGCCTTTGTTAAGGTAGGAGCTCCAGTACTGCACACACATTACTCAACATGTAGACACACCGTGGACCTGTACAAGGACAGAATGACCTCTTTCCTCCTACTGGAAACCCCCTTGATATGCAACCCAGAATCCTGTTTAAAGTTCCTGCTGCCTTTTTGCCCTGCATTGATGGTTTCAGGTTGCTTGCAATTGCTACATCCAGGTCTTTCTCCTCCTTTGAGTCTTTGACCTTAAGCCCCCCCCCCCCAGACTGTACTTAGCCCTTGGGTTCTTACACCCTATGTACATTACCTTGCACTTTTTAACATTGAACCACAATTGCCAGATTCCAGACCACCTTTCCAACCATACTAGGTCCTTCCTTAGATCCCTTATGCCCTGCTCAGTGTCCAGCCTTATGTATGCCACAACCTGGTAGCACTCCTTAGAGAAAAAAATTGAATTCTAGTGTGTGAAGCAACTTAAAAGGTTTGAGCATGCTATTTCGGATTTGTTTGAGTTTTAGGAGTTTGTGGTGCTCCTTCTTAGCATGTTCCCTTTGAAACACCTGTGTAAAATCCTTGATGGGAGCACAGTGTATAAAAGGAGCCAATTAGTCCCCATTAGCCATTGAGGCATTGGAAAGTTAGGGACTAAATCAAGGGTCCCACCTTGACGATGGTGATTTAGCTTACTCATACTGGAATTCCAGTCTGAAACCAAGAGGACCCACTCCTCACATGGAGCTCAAAGTAAATATAGCCATTTTTGTCAGTGGAAAGTTTAAATATGCTATGTTGTGTGTGTGTGTGTGTATGGCAGGGGGGTGTGTGTGCACAGGTATCTTTGAATTGTTTGAAGAGAGCTTGGCATTGTCTTTTTTTTTTCTCCCCTCCTACAGACCACCCGCATCGACCCAAACCCCCACGCCCAGCCCTATCATCCGCTTCCCCAATTAAATACCTTCCTTGATATTCCTCCCTGGCTGAGCCCCCAGGGCGGGGCCTCCAGGAAGGGCATCTTTCTCCCGGCAGATGTCTGAACTCAGTGCCTGGGGGGGTGACATGGTTCACCGATGTGGGGCCTGTGGCGCGAGGTTGGCAGCATCCTGTATAGCCTGAGTTTTATCCACTTTTCTCCCCTTGGAGGCAGGGTGTGCAGTGACATCAGGGGCATGCACACTGATGTCTCCCCACCTCCTGAAGATGTTAGCTCTGGCTGTCAGAACCCTGGCTTCCACCAGAGGTCAGGCAAATGCTGGCAGCTTTCCCTACTCTCCCCCTTGAGTTGGATAGGAGTCCATAGGATGCTCAATCCTTCTGTCCTCGGCCATCCCTCCAACCCCCAGGCTCACTTCCAAACCCAGGTCATTGGTGCTGTGAGCAGTAGAGCTACTGCGGTGCTGGCAGGCCAGATGAGTTTGGCATTGTCTGCAAAAAGACATATCTTGCCTTCAATGCTCTCTTCAATATCACTGATGGATACATTGAACAGGACTGGACCCAGCACTGATCCCTGTGGGACCCAGCTAGTGACTTCTTTCATCCCGGAGTGCTCCCCTCATAACACCACCCATAATGTTCTACCCACTAGCCAGTTTGCCAGCCACCTGGTTAGTTTCTCCTTTATCACCATATCTGCCAGTTTTTTTTTTATCTACCTCTTGTGGTGGGGAACTTAGTTGCAAACAAAGAAACTGCCCCATTGGCTTGGATGTGCATGAATAAAATATTTAAGCATCCAAACAAGAAATTACCGCACCGTCCACCAACAGATAAGAAAGCAGACACTCACCGCTATTTAGTGTATTAAGTGCTTTGCGGCCATTTATTTGTGTATTCAAGGGTAAAACATCGGCTGGACAACAGGACGCAGAAGGTAATCGTAAATGGAGTCCATTCTGAAGAAAGGGGGGTTACTATTGGTGTACTGCAGGGTTCGGTACTGGATCCAGTCCTTTTTAATGTCTTTATAAGTGACATTGCAGAGGTACTGGAAGGAAAAGTATGCCTCTTTGCAGATGACACAGAGATCTGCAACAGGGTTGATACACAAGGAGGCATGGAAAGGATGAGAAGGGACTTGGCAAGGTTGGAGGAATGGTCATAAGTATGGTAGCTTGGATTCAATGCAAAGAAGTGCAAAATAATGCACTTGGGAAACAAAAACCCAGGGGAAGAGTACACAATGTGGGGAGGTAGTAACAACAACAAAAATGGAAAGGGACCTGAGGGTAATCATATCAGATGACCTTAAGGTTGGCAAGCAATGTGAGAAGGCAGCAAGGAGGGCTGTGGGGGGGGGGTACTGGGATGTATAGGGAGAGGCATCACCAGCAGAAAACAGGAAGTTGTTATCCCTCTGTACAGACAGTTGGTGAGACCCCATCTGGAGTACTGCGTCCAGTTCTGGAGACCCCATCTCCTCAAGGACTTAGACAGGATAGAGGCAGTCCAGAGGAGGGCAACTAAAATAGTGCAGGGTCTGCAAGAAAAGACAAATGAGGAGAGACTAAAGGAGCTTAATATGTATACCCATGAGGAAAGGAGGAAGAGGGGGAACATGATACAAACTTTTAAGTACCTCAGTGTAATCAGCAAAGTCCAAGAGGGTAGCATCTTTCAGAAAAAGAGATGTGTTAGAAAAAGGGGACACACTTTGAAGATAGAGGGGGGAAGGCTCAGGGGCAATGTGAGGAAGTATTTTTTCACAGAGATGGTGGTGCATGCATGGAACCACCTTCCTGAGGAGGCTGTCAGGTCTAAAACTGTGGGAGAATTCAAGAATGCATGGAACAGACATAAGGCAATTCTTGTGGGGGGGGGTAGGAAGAAATAGGCTGTTGGTTAACTAGGATCTGCAGCTTATCCAGTAGGTAGGGAAATGGGGAGACTAGGTGGGCCAAGCAGTCCTTATCTGCCATCAAAGTCTATGTTTCTATGTCTCTATTTGCCCAAAAAGTCAAAAAGAAAACCCTACCTCTCTACAAAAGGAAGCCGGCAGACACTCCCTGCACAGACCTCCTGGAGGCATCTGGGTTTTCTTCTATTTCCTATAAGAAGTTCTTTTCTCCCTGACTGCTCTGCCCACCTCCTCTATAATTAAACCACAGCAATTTCCTCCTTTTGCTCCTTTTTTCCTTCTGCTTAAGCAGGTTAAAAGTGACTACCTGGCCCCCCCTCCCTAATTACTGCCCATCTATCCTCCACACCGATGTTCTCCCTTAGTTCTCGCAGTCTTTCCCTTAGCATCTTACCAATGTATACAAAGTCCACCCTTTTGAAGTCAAGAACATACTTTTTCTAGTTCAGCACTTCATGTCCCATGTCCACGTCAAACCACACTGATAGGTAGTCACTCCCTCTCAGGGGCTCAGTGGCCCTGATGCTTTTGACATGATCACTATTCATCAGAAGCAGTTGGCCCAATCCCTTGTTGGTTCCATTACTGCCTGTGTCTGAAAGCCATACTGGATTGCATCTAGGACTGCTTGGTTCCTGTTGCTGCTGGCCTGTGGAATGGTCCAATCCACACTTGGCACATTAAAATCTCCCACTATTACCACTTCTCCCCACTTCACAGCCTTTCTTACCTTATCCCCCAGATCCATGCCTTTGGTTTGTCCTGACTTTGTAATCAGTACACTACCCCTACCCTTATTTGTTTCCCCACACTGACTGCAGCTGTATCCATAGTGCTTCTGTACCCTCCCTGTCTCCTCTCTTGTGACCTTTATCTCCTCCCTAACATAGATTGCCACCCTTCCACACATACCTTTTGTTCTGTCCTTCCTACTAAGTGTGTATGCAGGAACAGACAGATCCCATTCAGGGTTCATGGTTGCCAGGTCTCAATGATCACCACCAGATCTGCTTGGCCCTCTGTCATCATAGCCTGGAGGTTGTCTGTTTTGTTCCCCAGACTCCTGGAATTCATGGATAGCGCTCTCCATGTCCTATGTTTTCCATCCCCCTTCTCCCTTCCCAGTCCCACCTTGTTCCTCTTGTTGCCCTACTAACTTCCCCCCCTTGCCTTTTTTCTGCCCCTTCTCTCCTATTCCTCCTCCACTGTGTTCACCCTTACCCTCACCCACTCCCTTCTTTCCCATTTTACTTATTGTCCCCTCTTCTTAGGGGGAGGACTTGCTGCCACCACCTGTTATGAACCCTGGGTTCTGTACTCCCAGGTAGTCCTCCTCCTTTTAGAGGTTTGTTTAGGGGTAGCCAGGGGTTACAGCTGAGACCCCTATGATTTCTCTGCAACCCTTATGGTGTCCACTGCAACCCCTAGGAACCCTTAAAACAAGGTTTCTGTAACATTTATTCATATGTATTTGGTGGTTGAAGGAACTTTGCAACCCCTATAATTCTGCTGAAATGGGACTTTGCAACCCCTATGATTTTGGTAAAATGATGCTACTGCTCCCTACTTAGTTTAAATTCCGGCTGTCTCAGGTGTACTTCCATAACCTGTCACATAATTTCCTGGTTCCCCCCCTGCTGAGGTGCAGCTGATCTGATGAGTACAGGGATTTCTCATCCCAGACTCTTCCCTAGTCCCCTACACAACCAAAGTTTTCCTCCTTGCATCAGTCGCTTAGCCACTGGTTGAACTTGTAGATCTGGAGCTTCCTAACCAAGCTGCCCCTGGGTAACAATAATACTTGTGAAAATGCCACTGATTGTGACACCTCTCTAACTTCCCTCCCAAGCTCCATGAACCCATTCTGTACTTTCCTTACCATATACCCTGCCAGGTTGTTTGTGCCAAGGGGGAGGATCACCTCAGGTTTCCTCTTCCTCCCTGCACAAGAGTATGAACCATAGGCATGAACATCTTGGCTGTCATACCTGGGAGGCACACAACACTCCTTCTATGTGGCCCCCTCTCCCCCGTGTCCATCTAACTCTCTTCACAATTGAGTTCCCAATCACCAGAACTCTTCTTGTTTCCCTTATTTTTTATGCATCCCATCTTGATACCCTTGTCTTTGTATCCTTCACCCCACCTACTCCAATTCACTCCTCCAAATCGACCATTCCCATGTTAGCTCCTCCCTTATTCTGTTCCTGTCCCTGCTGCTCTCTGTTCTAACCCTCTTGACTCAATTCCCCCACCCTCTGCCCATTTGCTACCCTCTCTCTCTTAGTTTGCAAGTTCTCCCTGCTGATTTCTCGCCTTAATGTACCCCTTGAGCCTCCTCCTCCTGATACTCCCCCTGATCTCTTATCCGAGCCCACGTACTAGCTCACTGTATGACTAACCTCATAATCTTCCTGGTGCCCCCACCCCACTGCCTTTTCCTCTGTGTTCCTAACCATGCTTGGCTGGGTACCTTCCTCTTAGGAGTCAAGTAACAAGTGTTTGTTTTGTACAGGCACTCCATCAGGGTGTCTGTTTCCTATGCTGCCCTGCTTCCACCCACCTCCCCTACTAGCTCTTCTCTAGCCTTCCTCCTTTGTCCAGTACTCCCTCTGTGGTGGAGGCTGCCACACCTCTGGAGCCCACTGACCTTCTATCTGACTATCCCCATCCTAAGGCCCCTCTTTCTCATTTCCAGCCTACATATTCCTACCCTCTTCTCCCCTTGTTACCAGTTTAATCCCCCTACCCCCTTTTCCTAATGCTCCCTTACAGACTTACCAATTCCATCCCCTGACTCATCAGTAACCTGCTTAGTTCTGATCTTAGCATCTGCAGCTATGCCCTGATAGCCCCTAGCACATCATGCAACCCCCAGCCTTCCAGAGTGTGCCTAGGAAAACTGCAACCCCACATCCACTACAACTCACCACTCTCCTCCTTCTTGCCTTTTGATTGATCATTTCCTTGTCCTTGCATTCCTACCCTAGATAGGGAGTAGTTTATATCATGCCTCTAACCTGCCTCTGCAGGCTTACCCCAGATAGGGAGTAGTTCACCCTCTCCTTAACTTGCCCCTGTGGGCCTATTCCAAAAAGGGAGTAGTGTAGATCAAGCCTCTAACCTACCTCTGCAGGCTTACACCAGATTGGGAGTAGTTCACCCTTTCCCTGCCCCTGTGGGCCTACCCCAGATAGAGAGTAGATTGAAGTATTTAAATCCTACCCTTAACCAGTCTATACAGGCCTACCTCAGATAAGGAGTAGTTAAACCCTAGCTCCACTCCTGTCCCTTCTGGTTACTCACTCTCACCTGTGCTTGCCCTCTCACCTGGTCTCCAGTACTTTACTACCCTCTGATAGTTTCTCAGATTACCTTACATTCCCACCTACCTTGTCCCTATTGACCTGAGTCTCTCCTGTGAATGTCTTTGTATATCTTGTCCTCCTGCTTTGGGGGATCTTACATGCTCTGAGGGACTTCATGCTTTGAGATTGTTTAGTCTGCCCAGAAATGAGGACTAACAGCATGTAGCCTGTTCGCTGTTTGATGACCACAAGCACCAATACTCACATACACAGACATTTCCCATTTTTATTAAACTAATCTCCACCCCTCCTCCTCTTTCCTTCCTCAGACAAACCTCACCAAACTGCTATTTGCAGCAATTGAGCCTAGAAGATTACTGCAAAACACTGGTTACTTACACAACTATTGCAGACAGCATATGTCAGCCCCCAGTTCTCTGCCACAGCAGCTCCAAAAAAGAACAATCCAAAATCAAAGGGTTGAAGATTTAGAGGGTCGAAGATCCTAGTCTGAGCAAGCAGCCTAAGGACTTGGTGAGAGGGTGGTGGTGGATGGGGTTCGGGTTGCATGATGTTAAAACAGGTGTCAGGCAGAAGTGCTGGGTTGAGGGAGAGGAAGGTTGCAACTTGCTTTGTAGAGTGCTGCCTACAGCATATATAGCATATCTGAAAGTGCCAGGGTTTCTCTGTTGTTTGCTTCCCACCTAAGATTTGTTGCAATCCTGATCAGCCTCGTGCTTCTATGTGTACTGCTTTCTGAGGCACAATACAACAGCCGCTCAGGTGGTTCCAAGCGAGTGAACTCCAGCTGCACTTTGAAAGTGATAATGACCACAAGAGATGTTGCCCCCGTGTCTGTAACTTTTCTTCCATACTATGAGTGCTAAAGAAGACACTGCAAGCTTCTGCTGGCAGGCACTGCCCTATCAGGGAGATGAACAAAAAGTGCAGGGAATATTTTCTTGAGGATGGAAGAAGTCTTGGGCTTGACTACCCAGAAATTCACAGTTGTCAGGCTGGAAAAGCTGGTGTTTATAGAAGTGTATCTTTAATTAGTATAAAATATGTTCCAGAAAATGGTGGTCTCCCTGATTTGCTGACCCTACAAAGTGCTATCTTGTGGTCTCAATAATTTAACATATTCTAAAAGGACAAGTGGGGGCTCTCCAAGAATTCTTACTGTACAATAACTGGATGAGGTCCTTATTTTGGAGGATGAGGTAATCTGTTGCTCCATCTTTGAAGAGATTGAAAGCATTCAAAAATAGTTCTCGGTATATACAGATCTTAAACTGATTAAAGAACAAGATACTAGCTAGTTCGGTAGCAAAGAATGAAGATAGTCCGAGATTGGGATGAGGTCACTTGGGGGCTGGCTGGGGGGAGGGAAGATCAAGCATCTCAAGGACAGATCTCCCCCCTCGGGGGAGGGGGGATGCTACATCCTGCTGCGTGACTGCCACCTGGTCGGCAAATGGTGGCATCACAGAGGGAGCACCAGAAGGGTTGAGGGGAAGCCACCGGACATTAAGAAGTCATGTGTGCTGCCACACACATGTATGTGCATCATTGCATGCTAGCACCCTCAGGAGAAAAAAGCAGGAGTTGGAGGAAAAAGCCCTCGTCCACCATTGCATCCCTCTTTTCTCATACACAAATGATATAACACACAAAGCTCCACTATCATTGTCCTGGGTAAGTGGTGCTTAACTGATAGGTCCATGGTGATGGCTGGTGAAGGGGCTGAGGAGTGCCATCAGGTGAGCTGGGGTACAAGACAAATTTTGATAAAAAAACAAAACTTGATACTACTAACACTAAGAAGGTCTTTAATCTGATGTTTGGTAGCAAACATCCAGCGTCAGACCTAAGGTTATTTAACATGTAAATTAACTCTCAGTTATTGTACACAGCTGGACAAAGGTAGGCCTGCTTGAATGTTTCAAAAATGTTTTTCTGAAGACTATTCTGAAAGCCTCCTTGGTACCCCTGCTTGTCTCTGGTGGTTGGAAACTGGTGTACTACCAGCTAAAATTCAGAGTCTCATTACAATATTTTCGTATTGATCAGAAACTTGTATGTGGCACTAGTGGTGGGTGAAGTGGCCAAAATTTGCTCCGTGAAGTGATTTGCAGAGTAATGCGGAATCCGTGAAGTAATCGGCAACATGAAGTGGAGTACTTCACGTCATAATGAGGAATGTGAAGTCCATTGAAACCAATGACTTCGCATTATTCCGCCTTCCCCAAACCACATTTACCCACCAATTTTAAGGTGAAGTACATTGAAATCAATGTACTTCGCATCACTTTGTCTTGTAATTGAGCTCCAAAGGTTAATTCTGCATTGATTCATGGGATTGCAGGTCACATGGGCACTAGATTGTTTTGCACAGCCTCAGTTCTGGGTAGTGTGTGTGTACTGATAGCTGTAAACAGTTTGTTGTGAGAGCTCTGTGATTCAAAACCTCTAAAAGCTGTTAAAAAAGCCTTTTTGAGTCATTTTGTTTGCTCAAAATTTAGTACATCGATTGTAGGAAACCCTCCTGTGCTCATATCATCAAGTGTTTATTGTTTGTATGTAGATTTTGAATGTTAATTTGAACATTCAGTCTGTGTACTGACAGACACATTAAGTATGCTTTGGGGAGGGGCATATCTGGGGTGTAGGTAGATTAACTGGGAGAAAAAGGCAGTCTTTCTGTTTTGGTTATATTTTTCTTGTATAGCTGTGTTCATGTACACACAGTAATATTTTCAGTAATTCTTGAAATTTTTTTTGCTGATTGTTGAGGTGCAGCAGTGTATAATTTCAGTTTGTTTAAAACATTTGGTTATATTACTGGAGATTTTCAATTTGCTTCGCATTACTTATAGTGTGTGTGAGTGTGTGTGCGATGATTGCCATCAAATCAGATACATTTTTTTATTTGTGCCACAGAGTAATTGCAGCAGTGTTATCCTGCTATCTTCTGCGCCTGCATGAATTTTTTGTGCTACTGTGTGGTATATTTTCTGGTAGTGGACTATTACTGCTGCGCACTACCCCCTCCAAACCAGCAAAAGGTATTCTTTTCCAGATTTGGATTTGTAACTTGTGAGCATTGGTTAGGTGTTGTGCCTTTGCATCTGCATCTCTTGAGTGGACAGCGCAATCTTTATCTGTCTGTGCGTTTGCAGTGCACTATTAATTCTGGGTGACTTTGCATTTCTTGTTATGCTCTCATTTCACTTCATCAGCACTGGAGAATTTTCTGGACACAAGACAGTAGCATTTTGGAGATGACCATTAATTCTGGTGACTGTGTGTGACCACTGCGCACATGACTGAGTGCACCATTAATTCTGGGAGACTTTGCATTTCTTGTTACACTCTCATTTCACTTTGTCGGCACTGGGGAATTTTCTGGACACAAGACAGTATCATTTTGGGGGTGCACATTAATTCTGGTGACTAAAGTGTGACCACTGTATGCATGACTGAGTGCACCATTAATTCTGGGAGACTTTGCATTTCTTGTTGTGCTCTCATTTCACTTCATCAGCACTGGGGAGTTTTCTGGACACAAGACAGTAGCATTTTGAGGATGTACATTAATTCTGGTGACTGTGTGTGGGGGGCTGCCAATATTGTTGTCACTTCATGTTGCTTCTCGTTAAGGCAGAATGATAATGCAAAGTAATAATTGCAAGGCAAACTGAGCCTTTCATATTGGCCACTCCGCATAGCGGAGTGACAATGCAAAGTGCCCACTTCGCAGGCACTTTGCCGGCAAAATTTTAATTCGCTGCATCTTTATGTGGCACCAACCAAGTAGCCTTTTGTTTATCTAACTGAGGCCATTCATAATGTTCTTGCAGAACTCAGCTCTTATATGTGTCTCAAAACTAATGGAGATACTCTATACTCAACTGGTTGAAGTCATTTTTATATGATAAATAACATACTTAATAGATCGGAATTACTGGAGTTTATAAAAATGAGACTCACTAACATTGCTAAATAAACAGACCTGTACAACTAAGGTCAGTTAAAATTTATGTACTATCCACTATTGTTGCTCAGATTCTGAGTTACAGAATCGGGTACCTCAGATTACGCTCATTTTTTTGAATTAGGGCTTTAGGAATTGATGGTCAAAAATCCTACTCCCAAAAAAGGGGTTAGATATGGAATTAGATGTAGAACTGGATTCTGATTCAGCATCTATCAATTTGTTAAAATTCCACTGCCTGAGAAACAGTACTCTCCCCCCCCACAGCCTGCAGCTGAAACATGAGAGACCACCAACCCCACATGTAGCACACACTCAAGAGTCAACACATTAAGCCCCTTTGCTTAGCATACATTTGGTTTAGTTGAGGTAGTGATCTTTGGGTCAGTCACTGGTGGTCAGTGCTGGCACAGACACTGGCACTGCTCCAGCAGAGGTCAGAGATGCTGGTCTGGAAAAAATCTTCATATCCCGGTGGTGTATCTGTTGTACTCTGATGACCATCATCACATCTCCTCCCATCCCAACCCCAAGCAATCCAGTACATTGCACTAGTGCTCTGCTTAAGTGCCACTGCCCAATTCTGCTCAGTTGCCCAAAGCAAGCAGCATCAGCCCTGACTTGGTGTTGCAAAACAAACACAAGCACATCCTCGTCTTATGAAACCCTGTTCATTATTAATGTCCAACTATGAGATGTAGTGCCTTCCATATATTGGTCTAAGTAAGGAGAACCAACCAGCACCAAACCCTGGGCCATCACCAGAGATGCTTAATCACTTACCCTGCCAGGCCCAGTTACTGTGGTCCATGGCTTGGTGCCAGTTGGCCCCCTCTCACCTCCCCTCACATAGAGAAGGAGCTGCAACTCATGGCTGGACTTTCGAAATGTAGCTAGAGCTTTGAAACAGGAGGATGTGCAGTGTTCTTTCAGTGATGGCAAGTTGAGGATCTGGGCTGATGCACTTGTCTTGAGCAACTAGGCACTGGGAAGTGACAGTTAGGCAGGATATCAGTGGGTGTTGCATTGTGTTGGGCTGCGTTGCTACGGGAGGGTTAAGGACATGATGACTGAACAGGGGGGTGCACCACAGACTGCACCATCAGGACAGGAGGATTTTCCCTAGACAGTACCCCTTGACCTCACATACAGTTTTGTCAGTGCTAACAGTGACCATCAGTGACTGATAAAATGACTACCACCACCCAACCAAAATTAAATGATAGCCATTTACAATGTTGAACTTTGAGTGAGTGCTACAAGGAGGGAGGGTCTTTCATGTTTCTGTGGGCTGGTCAGGCAAAAATTACTGTTTTCCGGGTTGGGGGGACATAGTAATCAGTAGCTGGAGTCTGAGTCCCATATATAATCAAATTCTTTAAGGGGCATCGGAATGGTATTGGACTCGGAATCAGAAATTCTGATATTTCCACAGAGAGGAATTGGATTCCAATCAGCCTTTCTATGCCCTTTAATAAAAATACTCATACTTTGGAGAATTACTTATTTGGATTCCCAAAAAACATAGGAATGCATTCACTAAGCGTACTATAGATTAAAGAAAATTCCAGTAGCAGAGGTGTGGTAGACACAGGGTATGCCAAGAGAGACGCAAGTTTGTTCATGTAATGTAAAAGATGTTGATGATGGCCAACATTTTCTGTTAGTCTCCTTACTGTATTCATCTCTGAGGAACTGTTTTCTCAGTAACATACCATACTTTCCAAAATTCATCTGTATGCAGTATCTACAATATGCTTTTTATTATGTGGATCAAATAAAATAACCACAATTGCTGTGGTTATATTCAGCTATTAACTTTAGTAATTAGAATGTGAGTCAGTAATTAAAGAAATTGTCAGTCCCACACAGTTATTAAATATTTTTTTTATTTCCTTAATTTCTGTATTTTTCTATTAAACTGCCTGCTGCATTTTTCTGTTTGCTTCTTTATTGGTTTTCTTTTTGGGTTTTGAGTTCTAACTTATGATATCCCTTTGACGTCTGTCTTAGGCCAGTAGATTGATTTCCTTATTTTGTACATTTGTAGAAATTTTGCTGTCTTTTCACATTGTTCAGATTGTTCTTTGTTATGTTTTCATTAATGTTTTTAATGGAGAAACAATGCTAAGTTAACTTTAAATCAGGTAATTGAAATGTTCATGGCTTATGAGGATGAAGTCATTTAAAGGCACAAAGGGAAGTGCCACTGGGATGAATGGGATTATATGGAGGATTTGAACACAGTTGGGACAGGAGATCACATTCAGACAACAGTGGCTGCCAAGGTGAACAGGTCTGCGCTGGTCACTGTTGCGGAATGGGGGCTGGGATTTTGAGGTGTTGTGATTGGGGGCCCCTAAGATATCAGGGAATATTTTATATGGGACTGTATGAGGAAGGGACTGGGTGAGGGAGAGGATGGCACTAGGCACCTGGGAATATTTGGCATGGGACTGTGTAAGGGAGTGGCATACCCTTAGACACCAGAGAATTGTGTTTTGCATGGGAATTTGCAAGACTGGTGACTGCCTGTAGACACCATTGTGTGTTTAGTACCATATTTGGTTAAGAAGGGATGCCTATGATATTTTGAACAATTGGAAATTCGCTTAAGAACCTGCCTGCATTTCATCTCGAACTACAGTGTTTAGGCATGTACCCACTGACACACAAGAGTTTGTGAACTATGCCTTCAATAAATCCTGTATTTCCAGCAAAACTGCATGTTGGTTCTTGAGAGGTTTGCCACTCATTCTTGCAAGTCTCATACACAATAACTCTTTCATGGGATTCATAGGATCAACAGGTCTATAGCATTAGTCAGTATTGACCTGAACTACAAAAATTACAATAGAAATGAAATAATCAGTTGCTAAAAGTTTTTTTTACAAACAGTAAGAATAATCAGTAAAAGCTACACCATTCACTCATTTAGGACAATGAACCTGGAACATGTCCTCCCCATGCTTTTGCAATGGGAAACAGTCACTACCCTCTCCTCTGTGTGATCATAAAAGGAGCTGTTTAGCTTTGGTGACCGCCCTAATGAGTGAGCTATCAATGAGAAGTCTGAGACCTCGCTAACTCCCTCCCCCATCTCATCAACTTTAGCGTAGTCATTTACTGGCATTTTGTCAGGGAAGCCTCAGAGAATGAATGGTGTAGATGGAGTACTCAAATAGGGGGAGTCATTTGCAGTACCAAGACCTGGTCTGCCAGGTTAGACAGAAGTAGGATTGGAGAGTACTGAGAGGCCAACTGAAAGGCCTCCCTGCTACTCAGCATTACAGATCTATGTCAGGGCAACCTGTGGCAGTGTAGACAGGGATCATGGTGGTTCTTTAAAAGTACAGTTCCCCCATATACTCAACAGAGATTCCTCTTCAGGGTAGGCAGTGATGGTGGCCTCAGGATTCAGGTGTCCAAGAAGACCACACCACTGATAAAGGTATAAAGATTTGATAAAGGTATGGTGATTGGGAAGAAGGGGTGAAGAGATGTATTTGAGGCTTTTTGGGTACCTTTCACCTAGAGATGCAGCAAATTTAAAATCCACCGGCAAAGTGCCACTTCGCGTTATCATAACGCTATGCAAGGTGGCCATTGGGAAGTGCTCACTTCGCCTTGTCATTATGACTTTGCATTGTGATTCTGCCTTAATGTGAAGTAAGGTGGACTCACAACAATAAGGCAGCCCCCCCACACACACATCACAAGGCTTACAGTACTGTAAGTCACATGCTCTAGCCAGGCAGGAAGGAAATGAGTCATACAAGCAGATAGTTTCACTTTCTCCTTTGCAGAGGTAGAAGGAGGAAGCATTTTGTGTGGAGAGGAGAGTTTGAAGTGTTATTCATTTGTTTCTTGTGCAAATAGCAGAAAAACAAACAACTTTTTTAAAAGTTAAATCTTTAGTTATTTTTGAAATGTTTTTGTCAGTTCTTTTTTGTGACCGATTTCTTTATTTTATAAGTTTTGTTTTGTGTGTGTGTGTGACTGTGAGTGTGTGTGTGAAGAAGTCGCCCATCGCGTGACGCATCAGAGAGAGAGAAGTAGTGGGTTTTGCGATGGACCAGGGAGAGTCTGTGGCCCATGGCCATGGGAAGAAGGGAGTGCACATGCATGGGGGTCATCGGGTGTAATTGGACTGCTCCCGACTGTTTGGTCTTGCCTCTCCCCCTCTGAAAGCAGCAGCACCACCAGTTCCTCCGGCACATTCACCAACTCCGACACCACCAACACCACCACCAGTAGCAGCTGCAGGAGCTCCAGCAGCACCACCTCCACAGCAGCAGGTGGAGTGCCAGGTGCATGACAGTGCTGCTCGTACTACATCTGCCACTCCTGTGCCTGGTCCCCCCCCCGTAGCTCCCCAGTTTGGCAGTTTTTTAACTGTGTAGTGGGGGACAGCACTGTTGTGGTTTGTCAGCTATGTGGTGTGCAGGTGCACTGTGGCCCCCTGGTGAACACATCTGGGGACTGGAGGCCAGTGCACCCATATGATAAACCACCACAAGTTGGAGAGGCAGGCTGCCACTGAATGGGCCAGGCCTCCACCTACTGGCCCTTCTGTGGCAGTGGCAGAGGGTGCTGGGGGTGTTGTGCCTCACTGCAGCAGCAGGAGGAGGGCCACAGCAGCTGCTCCACAACTACCCCCACCACTGCCACCAGTACCACCCTCACCACCACCACTACCTGGTTTTCCCCCCACACCAGTGGACCCCGCCACAGTGCCTACAACCCAGGCAGACATTGCACTGTTTTGGGCTGTGCTAGAGGAAAGCAATGAGAGGGTGGGTGCTGTGCAGCAGCAGGTGTAGAAGATCGAGCAACACCAGCTTCAGATAGTGTCGATGCTCCATCTGCTGCTGCAACATCATGGGATCTCCCATTAACTTATTTTTTCTGGACACCCCCCCCCCACTGCTATAGTGTTTTGTGTTTTTTTAATGTTTAATAACTGACAGTCATATATGCTCCTTATTGCCCTGTTGTTAAAATCCAGTGCCTCAGTAATGTTTACTTTCTGTTGTGGAGTGGTTGTGGAAAAGCTGATGAGAGCAGTGCAAGTATGATGTGCTAAATTGCATGTGTGCAGTCAGTGTTTTGTGTGTGTGTGTGTGTGTGTGTGTATATGTGTGTGTGTGTGTCTGGGCAGAGTGTACCTTAGTCACATACTGCACACATGACTTTTAGGAGAGCATGTTTTTTTTTTTTGTGCTATGATCTCCGCTAAGTCATGTGTGTACTGTAAGTGACTGAGGTGCACAGTGACTCGATACTTCTGAAAAAACATAATATCACTTACAGCGGAGTAAGTGATATTATATTTTTTCAGAGGTGCTGATGGTACAAATAAAATATATGTCATATATTCTTTCTTATCTTTATTCTTGAGATACTGCAACAAGTCACACCATATATATATGTTTGCACAAAGCTGGACAATGTCTGCGCACACAGAAAAGAACACTTACGGCACACTTGCAGTTTAGCATAACATACTTGCACTGCTCAGTCATGCTTTTTGAGAAACACTTCAAAACATGAGTCCTGACAGAAAGTAAACATTAGTGAGGATCCATAAATATTTTGTTTTTGAAATAGACATTAAAGAGATTCACCAAGTTACAGCCTTGTTCGTGGAAACGTGCCCATGTTTCACCACAAACTGACCATTATAACATAAAGAAACATTCAGAAAGCTGCCAGCCATTCAGTATAATGGAGTGCAGCCCCCCCCACGCTCTCCCTGGCATCATATCATAACGTTGCTGAGCGCGGGGCAGAACTTGGGTGACTCTTCGGAACATAAGTCCTCCGTGAAATTATGAGCATTTTTGCCAGAAAAGCATTGCACTATGTAATGACATGTGGAGCAAGAAAGATTCCCCTTGAGGTAAGGCACCCATATATTGGGTGCAATACCATAACTATGTTATTTGGTGAATCTCTTTAAAGCAGCAGTGCAATAATCTGTTGAAAATTTTGACCTATACTTTTTTATGCTATTTTATATTGCCACTTTACTAACATCCTGACTTGTATGATACTATTGTTTCCAGTATTTGAGTCTGCTTTACTACTTTTTTTCATGTCTGAAATAATAAAAGGAGCACTCTTTTTAATACGGTGCGGACCAGGTCTTCATCAGTATTTTCCGCTGCTCTTCTCCATCAGTTGTTATATATTACGTCTGTTGTAAAATTAACAATTATGCAGCAGACAGTGTTTTATGACCTCACAAAACAATATTTATTCAAAAACAGCTGCAAATAGTGATAACAACCTGGTCAGAACAATATTAAAAGGCGTGCTCATTTTTTTTTCTTTCAGACATGAGAAAAAGTAGTAAAGCAGATAGACATTGTGAAAAGAATGGTATCATACAAGTCAAGAAGTAACTAGTGGCCGGCAATGTAAAATAGCATAAAAAAGTATAGGTCAAAATTGTCACCACATTGTTGCATTGCTGCTTTAATTTATAATTTAAGTATGACATTATGTGCTCATAATCACAACACACAAAATGCATCTGTCTTGTGTCCAGAAAATTGACAAGTGCTAAGGAAGTGAAATGAGATCATTATACCACATGCAAAGTCCCCTAGAATTTATTGCGCAGTCACTCATGCATGCAGTGGTCACACTGAGTCCCCAGAATTTTTCTGCATCCCCAAAATGCATCTGTCTAGTGTCCAGAAAATTGACAAATTGTAACGAAGTGAGATGGGATCGTTACACCACATGCAAAGTCCCCTAGAATTTATTGTGCAGTCACTCGTGCGCTCAGTGGTCCCACATAGTCCCCAGAATTTTTCTGCATCCCCAAAATGCATCTATCTTGCTTCCAGAAAATTGACAAGTGCTAATGAAGTGAAATGGGATCGTTATGCCACATGCAAAGTCCCATCAGAAATGATGACCATGAGAGAACTGTTGCTGGTCCAAAGTGTGCTACAATTCCCGCAAAAGCAATGCGATCACCTCAACCAGATGGAAGGGTACCGCACACTAATAGTAGCCTTAGTGAGTTGAGAGGTATATGTATATAAATATATTTTTGTATTTTCTAGGTGGGGGGTAGACATGTATAGACATGTACTCATTGTACTGTTTTGTATCACAGGTCAGATACTGTTGGTGTGCATATTCCAGTGCTTGATGAGAACTTTTTGCATTGAAATTGGAAATGGAATACTCTCAAGCCAATGAAGGTAAGTATTTTTTGTTGGGGGGAACATATTTGCAGGTAGGTCTCATTAATGGTTTCTTATTTGGTTACTTCTTCACAGATTTCATCTGCATCCTTCCCGAATATGGTTGGTAATGATGATCATGGTCCTCGATTGAAATGACTTATGCATGTTGCATGTCTGCCCCAGCCTGGGGGGGGGGGGCACCTGATGTTGAAGAACTTCTTTGGATAAGGCAGCTATGCCACAACAAAGCATCTGAAAGTTTCCTAAAAAAAGAAGTGAAGGATTTATTACAACTTGATTGCAGCAGTAACACACTATGTTTAAGCCGTGGCTGTTTCATGGGTATCTGGATTATTCAGCACCCCGAGTGGTGCACAGCACAGCAAGTGGTGCCTATGGCTGTCTCACCAGCCGCTGCCTTTCCTGGACACTGCATCCCTCCTAGGGCTGGCCGCCTGGTCCTGACTCCCGGACAAAAAGCCGCAGGTACACCGCTGTTTGAATTTGGAGCCAGGCTGCTCCAGTGGGTCTCTCATTGGTTGCAGCATTTCCCTAAGGCTCCTGATTGGGCTAGCCGTGAGGATCATTGCTCCTGATTGGTGCATCTTTTCTAGCCAGCTTCTCTGGCTAGCAATATTCATATCTGGGGACTCGTAACTCTCTCTTGCCTGTTTGCTTGAATTAGAACTGTTAACTAAAATGTTGCTTAACTGTATAGAATAGAACTGGCAGAATGCCTAATCTGTATGCTAAC
This sequence comes from Neoceratodus forsteri, assembly GCA_016271365.2. Lineage (NCBI taxonomy): Eukaryota > Metazoa > Chordata > Ceratodontiformes > Ceratodontidae > Neoceratodus > Neoceratodus forsteri. The sequence continues at coordinate 628,126,714 of JADMNL010000022.1, read as the reverse complement.
TAAATGTTAATCTCTGGTGCATTGCCTAGACATACCTAACTTTGTACATTAATTGCATTGTAGGAACTGTGTGATTTTCTATACCTGCTGAAACCCTGCCTCTCCTGTCTACACTAGTTTTTTTTTTTTCCATTTTTTTCTGACTTTAAAGATTTTCCTACCTAACCCCTTGGCTCCTCTATCTCTCCCACAACCTGTTTCCTAACTAAGCCCTGCAATCTCTCTAGTCTCAGCTCGAACTTGAACCTGCCCTCCTGTCCTGTAGTAACCCTACGCCCTGTCTCCTGTCCTCCCCCTCTCTTATTCCATTCTGACCCCACCCTCACCAACCCTTAACTACTCTGCTTTTGCCTTCCCCTTGATCACCCCACCCCCCGCTAACTGTCTGTTGCTAGCCCCTCACCCCCTTTGTGACTCCTGTCCTTCTGTCAATATATTTACTCTCACCTTCTTTTCCCTCTTCAGATCACAACACCCCGAGTGGCGCACAGCACAGCAAGGCGGTGTCTATGGCAGTCTCGTCGGTTGTCACCTTTCCCGGACACTGCATCCCTCCTTGGGCAGGCTGCCTGGTCCTGACTCCCAGACAACAAGATGCAGGTACACTGCTGTTTGAATTTGGAGCCAGGCTGCTCCGGCAGCTCTCTCATTGGTTGCAGCATTTCCCTAAGGCTCCTGATTGGGCCAGCCGCAAGGAGCATCGCTCCCGATTGGTGTGTCTTTTCTATCCAGCTCCTCTGGCTAGCAATACTTGTATCTGGGGACTTGTAGCTCTCTCTTGCTTGTCCTTTGTTCCACCCCACCTCCCCCACCTAGGCCACCTTTTAAATACTCCTTCTGCCCCTCCTTCTTCAGAAAATCCCCTCCCCATTGGCTCTTCTCTCCCCTGCTGACACCTCTGGACCTAGGGGTCCAAGATTAGGCAGGACAATCTCTTCTGTACTATCTAGACTCCCCTAGTCTACTAGGATTTGTCAAGTTAATTTGACTTACTACACAAACTGTAATCCTAGTTGCTCTCTCTGCAGTTCCCACCAGGCATTCAGTCACTACCTGAGCCATAGAACGCTACAACGTACAACCCGCACTCTGCTCTCTGCCTGTTTGCCCAGCTTGCCATGACTGCTATAATGGGCAGCCTATATTGGTTAGTCTCCCTTGCTTGTCTCATTGCTCTAAGCTGGTATGTGGACTGGGTGATAGCTGGGGCCCTCCAACACTCTGTGGGTGAAAGTTCACCTCTCCCTCCAGTTCACATTGAACAAGAATCCCTGGCAATACTGCTCTACACCCCCTGTCTGCCTAAACAAGATACAGCTCTGTTTGGGTACTGGTTGCATAAACAACTCCTTGCTCCTAATGCTACCTCTGCCCCTGGTATCTTCTCTTCAGGCACCTTGCCCTGGGTAACTGTCTCTACTTTCCTCCTGCTGCTCCAGGCTGGCGACATTGAAACCAACCCTCGACCTGTGCGTCATTCTCCCCCTACCGAGTCTGCAGCATCTACATCTACTATGAAGGGTCTAAAAATAGTACACATCTACATTCACAGCCTACACCCCAAAATGGCTGAATTGGAAGCCTTGACAATATGAATGTCTCCAGACATCCTATGCATATCTGAATCCTGGCTAAAACCTGCTATCAAACAGCATGTAGTGTCCCTTCAAGGCTATGGCATCTTTAGACATGATAGGATAGGCAAAAGGGGTGGGGGGAATGATCTACTACAGGACAGGCCTCAACATCACTGTCTTCCCCACTCCTATCTCCTCACCTCCTCTTGTTGAGTCCCTTTACATTACCCTTATGCTTGGAAATGTTAAAAAAACTCATCATAGGATGTATTTATATGCCCCAACTTTGCCACCACTGGCCTGTTTCCTCTCCTTGCATTCTTAGGCAGCCTCCCAAAGCATGACCTCATCCTATGTGGGGACTTCAACATTGACTGGATTCACCCCAATATTGGTAATGTCTGTGCTTCACTTGCCGATGGTAACCTTACTCAGTTAATCCATGATCATACACAAGTCAATTCAACACGCCCCTCAGAAGAAATGCGGATCCAAGGGTGTTAAAGCCCCATGGCTCTCCGGGGATATCAGATCTCTTATGGCCCTCTGTGACAAAGCATAACAAATGTATAAACAGAGCGGACTCCCCTCGGCTTGACTTATTTACAGACACCTCAGGAATAAGTATAAAAATTCTGTACAAAACGCTAAGAGACACCATTTCAAATCTCTTCAAACTGAGCATCCTAGTAACCCCAAGGAATTCTGGAGACAAGTTAACTCTTTAGTAAAAGGAAAGACTGCAGAAAACCCAAGCTCTATTTCTGTCAATAACTCCATCCTCCACAACCCACTCTCCATAGCCACTGGATTCAACAATTTCTTCACTGAACTCCAAAAATACAGCCCAACCTTCCACAACTCTCCCTCTATTCATACGACTCTCCCACCCAACCTAGGGGGTCATCCCAAATTCCGTTTGAAGCTAGCCACACTCAAAAAGGTGCAGCAACTTCTATCTAACTTAAAACTAGAGGGCTCTCCCAGATACGACTCGGTGGAACCAACATATCTTAAGCTGGGCGCCCCTGCCCTAGCTTGCCCCATCCATGACTTGTTTAACTGGTCCTCCTTCTCTGACATTGCGCCAGATAAGTGGAAGGTGGCAGTAGTAGTCCCGGTCCACAAAGGAGGACCAAACCCCATCATAGAAAATAGAAAATTATCGCCCTGTATCTCTACTTTCTCACCTGGCAAAAATCCAAGAGTATATCATTTATAATCATCTCCAAGAATACCTTGACTCCCACAATCTGCTATCACCCTGCCAACACAGTTTTAGAAAGAATCACAGTACTCTCACTGCACTCATAAAAGTAACATCGGACATCTTCCATGCAATGGGTAAGGGCCAGGCCACTGGAGCCATATTCATGGATCTCACAAAAGCATTTGATCTCATGAATCACGGGCTTCTGCTACACCAGCTGCATCTACTTGGCATGGACCACAATGCGCTGCCCTGGATCAAGAGCTATCTGTCTGATCGATCCCAAAAAGTTAGGTGGGATGGCTCCCAGTCTGAACAAAAAACAGTTTCCCATGGTGTCCCACAAGGCTCCATTCTGGGCCCTATGTTATTCTCATTCTTTGTCAATGATCTCCCCAACTACTGCGGAGGTGCCACAGCTCATCTTTATGCAGACGATGCTATAATCTACCACTCCTCTCCAGTTATAGACCAAATCAATCGGGACCTTGCCTCAGACTTCGCCTCCCTGGAAGCCTGGTACCAGTGTAATTATCTTGTTCTCAACTCAAAGAAACAAAATGCATGATCTTCACTCATCAGCCTGCACAAAAGCCTAATCAACCTACCCTTAGTATTTCTACTATGAAGGGAGACTCGTTGGAGGTAGTCCACTCCTTCAAATACCTGGGTGCTAACTTGGACTCTGCCCTCTCATTCAAATCCCATGTCTCTTACACTATCAAAAATCTCAACCAGAAACTCAGACTCCTCTATCATATTCACCCGCACCTCACACTTGCCTCTTGCCAGGAAATAACCCCTACATCACTCCTTCCCCTCCTATCCTATGCTGCATCCCTTTTTCTCTTCACTAATTCCTCCTCCATGGCCCTCCTCTCTCAGGCATACCACAGGGTTGGTTGTTTTGCCGTGGAGGCACCTGCCCACTCCCACCATTGTGATGTTCTCACCTCTCTGGGCTGGTCCTCCTATGAAGCAAAACTGAGGTACTCCACCTTGAGCCTCATGTTCAAGCTTGTCTGTCCACACCCACCCTCCTGCCTCAGGGAACTTATACCAAACAAGCACTACGCACACTTCGCTCTGCCTCTCTTCCCCTTCTCATCATCCCCAAAATACGTCTTTCTGTATCCAGATGCTCCTTTTCATATGCTGCTCAACTGACTGGAACTCCCTCTTTTCATCCCTCCATTCTCTCCTGCTCCTCTTTCTTACAATTTCAGTCCCATCTGTCTTCCTTTCTATCTACCTCTACCTGCTCTTGCTTTTGCTGAAGGGTGCCTACCCAGAAACTCCTCTACCTTACCTAAGGCTGCCTCCTCCTGCCTTATTCTTCTCCCACTGCACTTCTGCAACACCTAGCATAATATGAGAATAATCTGTGTAGAATCTCTGATCCTAGCCATTCCCATGTATATTACTAGTATGCTTACTATGAAGTTTTATACTATAACTGCCCTGTAATTAGTTTTCCCCTCTTTCATCAAGCCGTTGACTTTGTACATCGCTTGTCAAGAGAAAGTCTGTAGTCAATTGTTTATGTTCTTGCAGTATTTTGTCTTGACATGTACTATGCCTAATGCCAACTTTTTAACATGAGACATGCATTGCTGGTTGCACTTGTACCTTTGTCATTGATTCTCTACCCTGGGTCGACCCTGAAAAAGGGACTGTAATTGTCTCAGTGGACATACCCGGTTACCAAAATTCAAATAAATAAAAATCAACACAGATAGTAAGCTGTCACACTGCAATCAGCAGATCAATCACAACTTAATTTAGTACCAGGCTGTGTAACAAATATAATGTGCCATTGTCCCTAGTTCTCAACTCAAGTTACATTTCAAAACCACATCTTGTCAAGTAACACAACCTGTGTCCAACTTTTTCAACACTGTCATGGCTGCACACCTGCAAGTTTGGAATACAGTGCATGATATGTTGCAGAAATAGTTTTTGTGACATACACGTCACCTAGTTTATGAATTCTCAGTCAGATTTGTTGCACTCTTTAAAAAAAAATTGAACAGATGAAGTAAAATATATATAATTATCAGTATGGATTTGAAATGGATATTCCATAGGTTCCTGTGTATGGTACTGCTGCTGTACCATTGATACCGACTTTCAGCGAAGAAGAGTAATGTTTTGTTAATCTGTAAAAAACAAACAAAAAAAATAAGTTTACCATATGTGTTTGACCATTGCAGCTCAGAAAAGCAACAGAAAACAAAACACACAGCTAAAGGAAGTTGAATAGCATAAAAAACATTGGTACATATACTCACTTTATAGTTTTAATTTTAAGAAGCCTTGTGCCTGTGGCTGATGGAATTGGTCTCCTGTTCGACTTCCTCTGCCTTGGCATGGTCAATATAATAGGAAAACATTGTCAGAATGACACTGGTGGTGGGTATTGGTGGTCATAGCTGCGGCACAGGATGACAGTCCCTGTGACATCTGGTGGTGGTGGCAGTGGCTAACAGCAGTCTTATGGTGGTGGTCCGGGGGGCACACAAAGTCAATCTCTGTGGTGGCAATGGCTAACAGCAGTCTTATAATGGTGGTCCAGGGGGGCACAGAAAGTCATTCCCTGTGGTGGCAGTGGCTAACAGCAGTCTTATGGTGGTGGTCCAATCCAGGGGGGCACACAAAGTCATTCCCTGTGGTGGCAGTGGCTAACAGTGGTCTTATGGTGGTGGTCCTAGGGGGCACAGAAAGTTATTCCCTGTGGTGGCAGTGGCTAACAGTGGTCTTATGGTGGTGGTACAGGGACCAGGATATATTGTGCTCTCTGTTACAAATGTGACGTGACATATGGAATTTGAGTTACTCTCTGAGTGGGACACTCATTGAACTGTATGAAAAATAAAACATGTATTATACAGCAAATGTCACAGTCTTTTAACAACTTCAGTTAAAACTTGCCAACATTAACCTCATCATCATCCTCATAAACCCTATGCAATCTGGCTTTAGAACTAAACACTATTTCGGCCCTTGCCAAAGTAACAAATGATTGGTACTGAGAACTAGACAGCAGAAACTTTGTCTGTGCTGTATTTCTAGACCATAGTAAGGCTTTTGATACAGTGAATCATAGCCTGCTCCTCTCTTCTCTGAAGAATATAGGCCCAGACTCAGTTTCTTTGCATTGGTTTACTAAGTACCTTGTAGGATGAAGTCAACAAATTAAGGCTGAGGGTGAGCTATCCCCAGTCAAACCTCTACTGAGGGGAGTACCGCAAGGATCCATACTTGGTCCCTTACTATTCGCTATCTATGTTAATAACATTGATGAGAGTATTAACAAGGTCAACATGCACCTGTTTGCTGATGACACGGTTGTATATATGTCATCTGACACCTGAAGCCACTTGTGCTGACCTCCAGGAGGAATTTAACCAGCTCCAGAACCAGCTTCTCCATAAAAAATGTCTTCTAAATGCTAAAAAAAACAAAAACAATGTTGTTCTCGCCCTATAGCCATGTGATAAATCCAGCCAGCTCTGGAGCACTACCTCAGATTACCACAATTCTTGGAGAGAAACTGGAGTTTGTCTCAAAGTTTAAATACCAAGGTGTGTGGTTAGACCATAATCTATCATTCACTGTGCACACTGAGGACCTTGTAAAGAAGTTAAGGGAGAGGCTGGGGCTATTCTTTAAAATTAACCAGTTTCTTACTAGAGATGCAAAAGTGCACCTTGTCCAAACTACTTTTCTTTTGCTGATCGATTAGGCAGATTTCCTTTATAGTCAATGTCCCAAAACCTCGCTTGCAAAGTTGGATATGCTTTACCACAAGGCCATCCAGTTTGTTACTGGTCTCCCCATCTCTACCCTTCATTGTTCTTTGTAAAAAGCCATAGGGTGGTCCTATCTTATGTTTAGGTGTAATAGAAATGCAGTCCTTTGGACTTATAGAGTCTTCTTGAAGTGGCTTCCACAATATATAATAGACTGTCTCCCACTAAGTGAGCCAGGAATGTATGCACTAAGAAGCGCATCCTACATCACGTTATGTATCCCCAAGACTTCCTCGTGCTATGGCAGAGTGGTCATTAGTTGCCTGTTGCCAACATTGTGGAATAAATTATAGAAATTATTAAAATTAGGCTGCCTCTGCAATATGAATACTTTTAAATCTCTATGCTCGGTATGTGTGTGAGCCATGTAATTGCTACCCCAGCCTCTAATTTTTGTCTGAAGCATCAGGCTGCTGCCCTCTGAGCAAAGTTGAATTTATGATCACTTGTAACCTTTGGTGACCTTACCTCTGTGAGCATTTTATGCCTTAAATGTTTCTCCTCCTCTTGAAATCCCCATAGGGTTATTATCTCTTCATGGCTTTGTGGCCACTACACCTTACTCACCCTGCTGTCTTTTACATATTGCTTAATCTATGATTCTTATTCCCCTACCATTTAACTGCCCTATTTCATCTTCGTATTCCCTTTCCACTGCCTTCCACTATATCTCTTTCCTCTGTTCCTAACCTCTTCCTGCCGTACACTAGCCCTTCAGGGGCTCCCTGCCCCTCAGGTGGGAGAAATGTGGATACCGGGCGGTTGTCACTTCCATAGCCACTGCCTGAGACACCTAGACCTGAATCCTTACTAGCGAGGTGTGACATTGCCGATACTCAATCGGAACACGAGTGCTTTTCTGCTCTGGTGTCTGATTGGCTCCTACAGTCTGCTCCTGTGTCTCCCTCAATACTAAGCTAAAGTCTGATTTTCTGTCTAAAACTTGCACAAAAAGAGCTGTGCTTACTTATTGCCTAACAGTTATGACCTCTATTTTTTCCTATTTAGAGTGTCAAGAGTTGGGACTCTGTTTGATTTCACTGCTTTCTGAATTTCTGTGGTTGGGCCAGTCTTTAGGTGTCAAGGAATATCCAATTCTGCTGTCCTGATGTTGTGGTCCTCCCACTGGTTCAGATGTTCCATTGTCTGTGGTTCAGTACTTAATATTGGCCCCTTCCTCTATCCCCTGCCAAGGATATACTCTCCATGGGCTCCCTGCCCATAGGCATGGGAAACTCGGGTACTGGGTGGTCGGCGCTGCCTCTACCACCACCTGAGAACCTAAGCTTGGACTTCCCATTAGCAAAGCACTGCATTAGCAGCCATCCAATCTGCATGTGAGCACTCTTCAGCGTTGGCTTCCGATTGGTTCCTGCAGTCTGTTTCTGTGTCCTTTCTAAACCAAGCATAAATCTGATTTCCATGCTGAAATTTGTCAAAAAAGAGCTGTAATTACTTTTCTCCTTGACTGTTAAGACCCTTATCCTTCTGTTTAGAGTGCTACATTTAGGGATGCAGTGTGATTACACTACTTTTGAAACTCTGTGCTTGAGTCAGCTCCCCACACCAGTGGCCAATCACTTCTCCCTACTGAAGTTCCTACTAAGCCTCATCTTATGTCCTCATTAAATATTACAGAAGCACTCTGAACTGATATGACTGATGTAACATTGAGTACTTACTTGCATTAATTGCATTAATTGTTTTTTACTTGTGTTATTTGGCTTTATTGTAAATATTTCTGCATGCATTGTACCATTTGATCCGGAGCTAACCAGGTCCATCTTGTAAATGAGCTTGCTCAATGATGTTCACCAGGATAAATAAAGATTTTGATTGATTGATTGATTGATTGATAAATAAAGGAAGCTGCCCTCAGTCATCTATGTCTGAAGTCTGACCACTGGGAAATACTTTCTCCATTGTGTCATCATCTATGTCAGTGGTAGGCCGTTTCATGCTGCCACTGCCAGTGCCACCAGGATGGTCCATTTCTACATCACCAAAACCATGACTAGGCTGGGGTATGAATACTGAGGTTGCAGTCTGTGCTGGTATGTGCTTCTCATTTTTATGGATGTTAGCAAACTATCATTTGCAGGAGAGAGGTTTGTCTAATGATCCCTAACTATTGCACCTGCTGAGCTGAATATCCGCTCGACACTTACACTGGAGGATGGGCATGTTGGGTACTTCAGTGCCACTGCAGTCAGCTCTGGCTATTCACTGACCTTTCGCTCCAGTATAAAAGAGGATCATCAGTTATTGACAGATGTCTGTTTTCAGACAAATATGACTCAACCATTCTCTGTGCCACACTAAGTCCAGTGGTTGGTCCATCATAGAAACATAGAAGTTGACGGGAGGGCCGCAAGACCCATCCAGTTTGCCCATTTCTTTTTCTACCTTATGAATGTGCCATTGGCCTTTGCTCTGTCAATGGCCTATCTATTCATACTCATCTGTATTGCTCCTTTATGCCTATTCCATGCCTGTTTGTCCTATCATCCTGTTCTCCAGAATCATTTTTATTTCACAAATCCCCACTTGGGAAAAAGCCTCCCAAAGTGGGTTGATGCCAACCGCTTTGGATGACAGACCACCTGGAACTGCAGTCCCCTTCCTCTTAGAGGATATGTTTGAAACTCCTCCAGGTGCAACTTCAGCCTGATTATGTTGCTGAGGTTTGCTGACCTTGACACATGACTTCTGTGCCCCATGAACCAAGGGCACCAGTTGCCCACTGGCATTTTTTACCTGTTCAGGCCCTCCCTCCAGTACTGAGGCAATTCCACATTTGTATCGTGGGTCCAACATTGTTGCTATTCCAAAGTTGTCACTACACTGAATGCTCAAGATGTGATCATTCTGGTCGAATACTTTCAGCATGTGTTTTAGCAACATACTGTTACCACTGTCTCCAGCAACATCAAGGCTATGCTGTACATTCACCAATGTCTGCCTCAGCACCTGCAGCAGTGGAATTGATTGGCTAATGGAAGCAGACTCACCACTCACTGCCTCTGTGGCATGTTCAAAAGGCTACAAAATTGTTATTACAGAGTCCATGAGGCGCCACTGTTCAGTTGTCATAGACATGGAGGCCCTGGAACTGTCATGGCTAGTGTGCATGACAAGATCTTCTGAGATGGCTTTGTACTGTTCATACAACCTCTCTGCCATGTATAAAGTGGAGTTCCACTGGGTGACAACTTCCAACTTCAAGCGGTGCTGAGGGAGGCTGTTTCACATCTGCAACTGCCAGAGTTGGTCACGAGCCTTTGCAGATCCTGAAAAGTGAGAACAGATATGTTGTGCAACTGTCAGCATTTCCTTTACATCAGGGTGATGCAGAAACTCCTGCACCACAAGATTTAAACATTGGGCCATGCATGGAACACGAAAAAAGCCACCATTTGTGATGCATTTCACCACATTTGACCCATTGTCACTTGCTACAGTATGAACCCAGTTCTCAGGGACAGGGGGTTCAGCCACTTGTCAATTTCAGTCAGTACCACATCCAACATGTTTTCACCAGTAGGTGAACAGGTCACATTGCGCATAGTAATCGTTGCATGCTGTTGAATTCCTGGAAGATTGCTACCACGACACTCCACCTTACTGCACTGATTATTCTCACTACCAACAGCACAAACAACCCCCAACACCTGCGCCCAGTGTGCAGTTATACACAGATATGAACTTCCTACTGTTTTGCAACTTGTCCACATATCCATACTTAAATGGATGAATGGAGAGGAGGGATGTTGAAGGGCACGTCTTACTGTGTCGGACACAGTACGGTACAACTCGGGGACAGCACAGGTCGAAAAGTATGTCCTCAATGGGACTTTCCATTTTGGACAGACATGTGCAGCAAAATGCCAGAACCCAGAATTCTCAACAAAGGAGAAGGACAAAAGATCAATTGCCAGCATTTCAGCTACAGCAGCATTAGGTTCACGTGACACTGTATGATTGGGTGGGTACTTCAGCTTATGCGCAAAAACGCTCTGTAATGTGGGCTGACTTTAATGTTTTACACAGGGTGTGATGACAAATGGTTCTGCTCTGTGAATGGCCGGGGGTGGAGTGTGGATGTTTGATGAAGACGGTTGCACAGGTGATGATGACAAACCAACAAATGCAGTTATTTTGTCACATTTACCAACCGGGGTTGATGTACCACATGTACTAGACATACTGTATTCACCACCACCACCACCAAAACTGCTACTCTCAACAGCACTGGATAACATTTCAAAATCATTATGCTCCTCCACCTCATCATGCCTGTAGTAATCCTCTGCTCTTATTTCATCACTACTGCACAAATTTAATTTCCTACTTGATTTAACAGTCATGGAAGGAGATAACTTGCTCGTTATGGTTGATGGCAAGGGTGAATGCCCCACTGTGGTATTAGCTGCCATCTTGTGCTGAGTCCACAGTGCCATGTACCTGTTCTTAAGATGCGTATGCTGTCCTCCTGTGCCTAGATGGCTGCCCTTTTTACCTCAACTCACACACACATGGCAAACCTGGCAGATTGCAACTGACTCATCATTTGCATCTTGCACAAAAAAATCCCAAACAAGAGATTGTGATGCTCTACTTTTAACATGTCCCTGATGCTGCTTATAAGACTCCGTTCTTTTAAGCCATGAAGTGGGGGGTGTGCTACGTGATTTTTCGGGCAGAGCACACTTGGACTGCAACTGACCACTATGACTACCTATCATTATTATTGGGTCATCATCATAATCATCACCATCAACTGAAACTGGTAATTCACAAGTTTTTACAGGGGGAGATTAATGCAAACAGACCCAGGCACAGCCACCTTGAATTTCTTTTTCTCCGGTTCCCAACTGGGGTCAGTTAAATCATCATCATATTCATCAACATCACCCACATCCACATCTTCTGCTTGGATGCTGGTATGTGGACTGCATGTTGCAAGCACAGTAACATCATCATCATCAGATTCATCATTATCATCAACACCACCATGTCCATCACCTGATTTTTTTTCACCACACTGTGAATCACTGCATGGAAAATGCATGACCTGAACCACAGTGGAAGAAATGTCACATTGTATGCTATCGTTGACATGATTATCAGAATCCTTATGTTCAGTTACTGGGATATAACTGGGAAGTATGACATCATCTACACTGCCACTCACTCGGACTGCTTCACACTCCACTATATTTTTGGACATGGTACACTGGTCAGAAGTGGATCTTGAGGTAGCAATACTCATACCACCACCAGCAACTGCACTAACACCACCAGCTGTGACAACATCATCTCCTCCAACTATAAATGAAGCTATTGATTGGGCTGTAAAAAAAAACATTGCAGGAGAGATACCTTTCCTCATATCAGCAAAGCACTTCTCCGTCTGCATACTACCTTGCCCACAGACAATCTTACCACTGGCAGCAGTGCCATGTCAAGAAACAGCTTTGCTTGCACGTCTCTTTGCGGGCATTTTGAGGGTTCAACAACAATATTCTAAACAAATTTAGATTTTGGAATGATCACTCTGAGTGGGGGGACACTGGATGTGATGCCAAAAAAACAACTGTGGCTTCAGCAACAGATATAGATGCAAATTCAGAAGTTCAACAACACCTTAACTAACCAGTGGTGCTGAAGTCACACACAATCCAATCTGGAAAATAATTCCTTTTGCCAGTGGGGTGGGGGGTTGGGGGGAGGGCACTAACTGCAGATTATTATGACAGTGCAAGCAGCAAACCAAAAGAAAAGATACCACAATGGCAGTACAAAATCATGCAGCTGCAGTGGAGAGCAGGTTCACACTGCTGCACCTGCAATTACACTGTGGCACAATAAAAGGTGTATTATTTGATGTCCGCCCAGAAATCGTGGATGTTATGCGGACTGTCCAAGGGTTGCACCCTACCTGCTGTAGTTTAGATCCAGGTCCTACTTCCTTAATTGTGGGGTGTGGGGAGTCCATTGTCCTGGTTCTAGAACAGATAGTCTGATGCTCCCTTGACTCAGGTGAATATCCCTGTACCTTGAAAGAGGCGGTGGTGACACCCTTGTTGAAGAAAGCTTCTTTGGACCCAGACTGTCTTGCTAACTACAAGCCTATCTCGAACCTCCCCTTTGTGGGGAAGGTGATCGAGAAAGTAGTGGCAGCCCAGCTGGAGAACCACTTGACCATCCATAGCATCTACACACCTCTCCAATCAGGTTTTTGAAAGAGGCATAGTACAGAGACTGCCCTGGTTCGGGGGCTCAATGATCTCCTGGTGGCAAGAGACCAGAGAAAATGGTCCATATTGGTACTATTAAATCTGTCATCAGCATTTGACACCGTTGACCATGGGGTCCTACTTGAGCACCTGAGATGTATTTGTGAGCTTTCTGGGATTGTTCTCAGATGGTTCACTTCATACCTCACCGGAAGAACTCAGAGGGTGGTTTCAGGTTTTTTTTTCCTCTGATCCCATATCTCTGTTTTGTGGGGTTCCTCAGGGCTCTATATTGTCCCCCATGTTGTTTGCAGTGTACATGCTTCCCCTCTGAGACATTGTGAGATGGTATGGGCTGAGGTTTCATTGTTATGCGGATGATACCCAGCTATACCTGTCCTTTGCACCCAACCAGGAAGGAGCTATTTCAGTATTTAACAGCTGCCTCAATGTAATACAGGACTGGATGAGGTCCAGTTGGCTAAAGTTGAACTCTGGGAAGATGGAGATGTTGGTTTGGATCCGGATCACTGGATAGGGGGACCTGGGGCCGGCATCCCATCTGGACTGTTTTTTGGGGATGTCGAGCTACAGGTCTCTGAATGGGTGTGAGACCTGGGGGTGATATTAGATGCGGGGCTGACTCTTCGGTCCCAGGTGTCAGCGGTGGTTTAGTCATCTTTCTGCTATCTAAGAAACATCGCTAGGATCAAGCACCTTGTTCCGTCTGGTGATCTGTCAACCTTAATCCATGCCTTTGTGACCTTGCTCCTAGACTACTGTAACTCGCTTTACTTTGGGCTTCCGGGGGTTGATATCCGCTGCTTGCAGCTGGAGCAGAATTCCACAGCATGGGTGTTGGTGGGTACTCCTAGATCTTCTCATATTACACTGGTGCTGTGGGAACTGCACTGGCTGCCAGTTCAATGGTGGATCACCTTCAAAGTCGGATTACTGACTTTTAAAGCCCTACATGATCTGGGCCCTGATTACCTGAAAGAACTCCTGATCCTTTACCACCCTGTGAGACCACTCCGCTCAGCCAATGAGGGGTTGCTAGAGATTTCAAGGGTGATTTTAAAATCCACTGGGGCCCGTGCTTTTATGTTTGCGGCCCCTTCCCTTTGGAATTCTCTACCTCATCAGATTAGGGAGTGCACGACTGTGGGGAGTTTTAAACAGGCTTTGAAATCTTTCCTTTGGGAAAGAACTTATGGTTTTACTGTTCACTGATTTGTTTCTGTTTGGTTTTATAATGTTTATCTTTGTATTTTTATCTTACTGTATTGCGCCTTCATATTCGAAAGATGCATAATAAAGTATTATTATTATTATTGTGTAACACAGCGCACACATGCACGATTTGTCTACAAGTAATGCATAGCAAATGGAAAATGTCAGTAATATACCACATATTGTAAACAACCTGAAATTATGAACTGCTGCACCAGATCCACACAACACATAATCAGCAAAACAGTTTCAGCAATTACTGACAATATTACCATGTGTACATTAACACAGTCAGTTATATAACAAAAATAAAACCAAAAAACAAAGAACTCCCTATTTCTCCAACTTACATCTACCTACACCACAGAAACGCCCCATCCCCAAAGCACACTTTCACTGTCTCTTACTACACAGACTCAATATAGTACATTAACATTCAAAATCCACACACAAACAATAAACGCTTGATGATATGAGCACAGGATGGTTTCCTACAGTGGAAGAACTAAAGTTTGAGCAAAAAACATTACTCAAAAAGTATTTTTAACAGCTTTTAGAAGGTTTGTGTAACCCTCACCCCCATCATTTTGCAAATGACAGGAGGTATACTGTTTGAATCTGACAGCAGCAGTACCAGGTGGGGACTGGGTTCGGGGAGGAATAGGTCACTCAGCACAAGGGCTAGGTTTGGTTACTCTGCACAGTGCACCCAAGTAACTCCGAACACTGGAAGCAATAACTGTAATGTCCAATACCAGGAATGGGATTCTAAAGTGTGGCTTTTATTCACATTCAAACAGAACAACAAAGCATAGATGGACCACCACGGGGCTACATTCCTGGTAATGCAGATTAAAAGAATCAAGAACACTTCTTCAACACTTCAGCCCTCAGGGTCTGAACCCACCGGGCACACAGTCCAGACTTGCATGCTGCTTTGGGTACACAGCCCAAACTTGTACACTGATCTGGGTTTTCCCTAACTCGGCTCCCTTGTCGGCCATTTGGACACCTTCCATATGTCATGGAAATATTTTCTGGTGGCTCCCTAAACCAGCTCAGAGCACCTCAGCTTTGCCAGGGAATTTTCCTTTTAATCCCATGTCTGGGTACTTTCCTCAGGCGCTGGCCAAATACCTGAGAGAAAGTAAAGATACCACAGAGTAAATCCATAGAGGTGAATTTGGTTACTACTGATGGGTGGTCTCCCACCTCTCACTTCCACAACTGATACCCGGCCATTTCCATGGACAGTAAACACCTCCTACTGTAAAGCTTGTCAATGTAGATTAAGGCTAAATGTATGTCACATTTCCTCTACTTGTCTTGCTTTCCCTTTGTACTGGACTTGAATATACTTTTACTTGGCACAGCCCATTGCTCTAGGCCCCCCACTGATTAAGCAGTCCAATTCCCAGTTTACTTCACTCTTTGGACTTGAACCTACTTGAGTTAACCGGCAATGTCTATTACACTAGACCTCCTACAGATTAAGTAGTCCAATCCCCACATTTCAACAGTTTAGGTGAAAAACACTGGCCCTCTGTCAGAGCGAACTCACCCTTTGGTTGCAGGTGCCCCACAGGCGATTCCTCCTCAGGAATTTCCCTCTCAGAGCTTCTGGTGCTGCAGCACAACTGGAAATAGACAGCTTCTTCCCTTAGTTGGAACCAGGAGGGTTGCCCCTGGAAGACAGGCAAACCTTTTCCCCCCATCCCCACAGGGAGGAGGCACTTGGATCAGTGACAGTGGTCTCCACCACTTCAGCAATAGGTTTCTGTGTCTCTCTTATGGTGGAAACACACACCTTCTTAACAGTAGCTCTAAAGCAGAGCTTAAAGCTCTGAGAGCCTGCACACAGACTGCTGTGCTGCTATCTGCCTCCAAGACTGCACACAGACTCTGTTCAAAATCCCCAACATTCTATCCTAACTTCCAACTGCAGCATTCCAGTGTGGCTCATGCAGCTGCGAGAATTCTATGGTAATGTCATCCCTCAGTCTCAGCTGAGACTGAGAACAGAGTGAGATAGTGTGAAATCCACTTTACTGGAGTTTCACAAGCTGTCTTCCGTGCCTACCACTAGGTCTTACTGGGATTCTAGTAACCCCGGGTAACAGGGGGGTTACATTTGAATTACAGACAGCTCTCAAAGCACACTGTCTCCTATAGCTTCCTATACACACTACCCCGAACTGAGGCTGTGCAGAACAATATAGAGCCCATGTGACCTGAAATCCCATGAATCACTGCAAAATTTGCCTTTGGAGCTTAAAAACAAGGCGAAGTGAGGCGTAGTACATTGTTTTCAATGCACTTCACCTTTAAAATTGGTGGAGTGGTGGCCTGGGAAGGCGGAGTAATGTGAAGTCATTGTTTTCAATGGACTTGGCATTACCCATTATAATGTGAATTACTCCGCTTCGCATTGAGGAGTACTCTGCGAATTTGGCTTCACTCCATGAATCACTTTGCAGAGCAAATAGAGCCCACTTCGCCCACCACTACTTTCACCCACAGCTGAAAAAATAAGTCATAAGTGAAAGGTTTCTTTGATTCACATAGAACAGTTGAACTCCAAAGTGAATAGTTTTAACTTTGTTGGTTCGATGAAAACTGTTTGGGCAGATAAACCCTAAGTTACTTATTGTAGTTGGCAGTGCTCAGTTCTCTACATGGGAAATATGTTCCCATTTCCAGCTGTAAAACAAGCATTTTCTTGAGACTGTGCCACATGGGCTGTAAGTATCAAACCCCTACACAGCAAGTTATTTTCTTCTTGTCTGCTGTCAGTGATATTTTTCAGCCCTGTGTGGCCAGTGCCCCCTCAAATGCCATAAACAGTAGAATTATTGCAGTTTGAGTGATTCTATGAAAAAGGCTGGTCATATGTTGGGGGGGGGGAATAACTGCAAGTATAAGAAAACCATAGTTTATTTGTTTCCCATCTGAAGAGCCTGTCGAGTGTGCCCTTTAGATATATGTGCTTGTGACTATGCCACTGTCTTTTGTGCTCTTCTGTACCTGTCTTGCCTTAAAAAGGTGCCTCACCACTGTGCACTTACCCTGTCATCAAAATGTATATATATATATATATATATATATATATATACACATATACATACATACTGTACATACATAAATAAATAAATGATATAAAATGATGTAACATAAAATAAATAAACCTTTGGTCCATATTCCCTAACTATTGTTCTAGTAAAGGGCAAGGTCACTTGTCATTGATATTGTAAACAAATCAGATATTCACACAACCATCCTCTGTTTATAGTATATACCTTCATCAGAAACAGGACTGCTAGCAGATCAAGCCAATTTTAGTTCCATTACACTTACCTAAATGAGCCCAGTCATCCCCTTTGTATAGTGAGTAAGCAGCGTACCTGCACCAGTGGTGTAACAACTACTAGCAGATCAGGCTAATTTTAGTCCATTGCACTTCTGGTTACCACAAATATCAAATCAAAGAGTGAGTGCATCCTCACACATTATATCTTTTTACTAACTTTATAGTACCACAAAATAATATGCAGTGGAAAGGGGATCTTTGAATGTGTTGAACATTTCTGTACATTTTAAAATAGAAAATGACAGTTATAATTTTGCAGTATATTTAAAATGTTGTAGGCCCCACGGTGGGGGAATTCACTTATTAGACAATTAGAAACCAAATATAAAATGTGACGGTGTGTTAAATCAGGGATTAATGTTATCTCAATAAATAATGCTGCAGAGCAATTACTTTGAGAGGAATTTTTATGTGGCTCATAAAACCATTTAGGAGAAATAAGGTTTGAAGATACGGTTATGTAAATCATTCAGAAACAGCCACAATGAAAATAAAACTGGCAAGGGGTATATGCATATGAAGAACAGCTGAATGGTAAGCAAAAGGAATTTTAAAAAAGTTTTCTTTTAGATGCCTAATGTTATCAACCAATTGAAAGATTTTTAATGTTAGGTATGTGCAGCCAACCCTCTGGATGCTGGGTATTTTGGGGCCCCCTCCTTCAGAGGGGGACCTGCACTGACTCTAATGGTAGTAGTTAAACTACTGTGCTATGGAGGCAATGGAGTCATCTTTAAACAGCTCAAACACTAGACGCCTCCTAGGCATGTGGCATATGCAGCAACACCACCATGGTCCCTTAGGCAGTTACATGACCCTTGACAGGGGATCTCAGTTTCTGTAGCTACAAAGCTTTTCCTGATTTTCTATGATTTTATTTATATTTATTGTTTTTACTGAATCTGTATGTATTTGTGAAGCACCTTAACATTTTGAAAGGCACTATATTAAATAAAGTTATTATTATTATGTAATGCCACTTTCTTCTTTTTCCAGTTTATTACTCTTGTGAGACAGCCAATATAAGCATACAGAATATGTATCACACTTCCCTCTATGCATTGCAAGGCAGCAGAGGAAAACCTCTAGCTCAACCAGCCAAGTCATTCACTTGGGGGCACTCTCCCTTGCGACTCTTAACATTTGCAGCCTACTCCCAAAGCTTGATGCCCGGCACATTTTTGCAAACCAATGCAATCCAGATATCCTCACAGTTGTCGAAACCTAGCTAACACCTAAACTCCCTGACATGGCAATTGCCCTGCCAGGCTACAATATTTTCAGGCTGGATCAAAAGTCTAAAAGAGGAGCAGGCTGTGTAATATACCTTAAAGAGTCTTTCTTGGGTCACTCCATAGCTATCTCCCTCTCAGAATCATCTACGCAGATTCTTCCTATCAGAATCCTACTAGATGCCCACAACAAAGCCCTCACAGTTGTTGCAGTGTACATCCCACCAAAAGAGCAAGGGAAAGGTCTCAGTACTGTTCCGGACTTCATCTGAACCAAACCTCTGGGCTCCGAGTCAATCCTGTTAGGTGACTTAAACATTAATTGGCTTGCACCTGAATCAGGAGGCCTCAAAGACGCCATCTCATCAGTAAACCTTGCCCAGCTGGTCAACTCTCCAACCAGGCACAACTACAAAACAGGCTCTAGCACCCTCCTGGATTGGGTTCTGGCCAACCATCCAACTCGTATCTTTAACATCTCCGTCCTCCCGAATTCACTCTGTGACCATTCCCCTGTCATCTGCGAATGGTCAAACAAATTCTGCAGGCCCCCTCCAATAGTCATCTCTAGCAGAGTCCTTCCCCATGGGCAGTTGAAAAACCTCAAATCCCATCTCAGTCAGCATGATAGGAGTCCTATTTACAATGCATGGGATGTCAACTTGGCCCTGATCTATTTCATCTACACCTTTAATGTGGCCTGTGACTCCCTTGCCCCCTTCAAAAAGTGCAAAGTCAAAGGCCTTTGCAACCCATGGCTCTCTGCAGAGCTTATAGCACAGTTAAAAGCAAGGGACCACCTCTGACTGTGGGCACGGGCCACCGGTACGCAAACTGACATACAGAACTATAGACGTGCTCGAAATGATTGCAAGCAATCAATCCGCCTAAAGAAACGTATCTACTATAGGGAAGCTCTCACAAATACCTGGGAAAATGGGACAGCCTTCTGGAACAATATCAAAAAAGTTACTGGGAAGCAGCCTAAAACTTCCCCTATTATGCTGGACATTGATGGGACTACAACACTGGACCCTACGACTATTGCTAATACTGCTTTCACAGACCTCAGTAGTATTCTCCCTCTTGACGTTTTTGACATAGATGACTCTCCAACTCACCCTTCCAGCTTTCCTCCCCTCTTCCAAATATCTGCTATTCTACTTTAAAGCAGTCAAGATGCATGAAGCTCGCAAATACATTAGTAAAGCAATTGCCAGGTCCAGAAATAGTGCGGACACACTTGACCTCAAACTGCTGTCCTTCACCCTTGACGAAGTACTAGGATCATTAACAAAGATCTTCAACCTCTCCCTCAGCCTGGGCCAGTTCCCTGACAAGTGGAAATCCGATACTGTTACTTTGGTCCAAAAAAAAAAAGACAGGGCCCTCCATGGGAACTATCGACCAATCTCCCTGTTACCTACCCTTTCCAAGGCCATTGAATGCATAGTAGCAGACCAACTCACTGATTACATGTACAAAGACAATATCTTGTGCTCTCAACAACATGGGTTCAGACAAGGGCACAGCACCACTTTTGCCCTTCTGGAATTCACTGGAGTCATCCATAGTTCTCTGTATAATGGTCACCTAGCCGGGTCAGTCTTTAGCGATTTAACTAAGGCCACCATCATCTACTACTTGAGCTGCTTCTGAATGCCAGGGTCTCTCCTGACTCCACAGCCTGGTTTAAAAGCTATCTGGAAAACTGATCCCAAAGAGTTAAAATTGCAAATGTCCTCTCTGACACTAGACCTGTCCACTCAAGAGTCCCCCAGGGATCCATACTGGGTCCCCTTCTATTCAGTCTCTTTCTGAACAACCTTCCACAGTCTTGCCGAGAACAAATCATCCTCTATGCTAATGATGCCGTAATTTACACCACCCATATGGATCCCCAACCCCTACTAAACAATCTATAGCTAGGCTTCACTTCAGTTAATAACTGGTTTAGTAAACACAAATTGGTCCTAAATTATAAGAAAACCAAGTCAATGCTTTTCAGCAGCTCCCACAAGTACAGGCTACACCCCCTGACTATCACAAACTGCCATGGAGCTGCCCTCAAACAGTTGCCATCTTTTAAATATCTTTGGATCTCTCTTGACTGTAACCTTTCCTATGGTGCCCACATCAATAGCATCACCAAAGCTGCAAATACTCGTATTGGACTACTCTGCAGGCACAGGCAACTCCTTACTCCACAAGCCTTAAGGGTCGCTGTTCAGAGCTCTGTTGTCTACATAATTGACTATGCCTGATCATATACAGTTCTGCTACTGTAACTGCCCTCAGACACATATCCACGTCTCTCAACAAAGCTTGTTGGCTCTTCACTGGAGCTCACCATCTCACTCATACATGTGACCTCTATGCACAAACTGGCTGGCTACAACTCACAAACACTTAAAGTACCAAACCTGCATTATGGCAAAGAAAATAACCATGGACCAAGCACCCCCTGGAGTCCAAGCTCTCCTTTGCCCCAGTAGTAACCCTTGCCACACTAGGGGATCTGAATCTCAACTCATGTAGGTCAATCACTGCCGTACCACCCAAGGACAAAGATCCTTTGCTCATTGGGCCCCTAGCTGGTTGAATGTTCTCAGCAGTGACATCTCCTCTGTACCTGAGCTTGGCTCATTCAAGTCCAGGCTCCACCTACTCCTCTCTGCCTCTAGCACCTGTGACTGTCTCCTTTAATCAGCCCTCCTTACCATTACCCAATTCTTGTCTCAGCTCTTTCTACATAGCACTTCTATTATCTACTCCCAATCTTCTACAACCCCTCCCCATCCTCTTCCCCTCCCTCCCCCTGCACCCCCTCCACTGCTTGTTGCTCCCTCTATGATTGACAAGTCCTCTGGCTGCTCTTACCTTTTGTGTCCTTGCCATGTCTCGTAACACTATTTACCCCGTCAATGCCTCTGGCTTTGGTTTTACCCAAATGTATGCATTCATGTTCATGTAACTGATTGTTAACCTGTTATCCTGCCTTTGTTACCTAATTGTCTTGTTTTTTTTGTTCTTGTGCTGCAACTGACATGGAACCTTTGTAAAAGAGCCTTGGCTCAAAGGTGCTTGGAATCCTAGATGGTAGACAGCGTACCATACTTCTAACACTGATCCTTACAGTGAACCCTAGCCTCAATCCCAGCTTCCAGGACAAGTCAACTTTCACTGAAATCCCTGGGCAACTAAAATAGTCTTTGTTGGTGGAGCATAGCACACCTATATAACCCCCACTGGCATACTAACACACCAGGATACTAGCATACCAAGATAAGTGAGGATTTCCCCTTAACTCCCATCTACACTATCAGACTATCCCTAAAGAACCCTAAACTCCATCCTCCACAAAAAATGGAAGAGTGGGATAGAATACAAAATGGGTAGAGTGGTATTGATGACCACCAAGTGGGAAAGAGACTGGGAGGGGTAATCATATCAGATGACCTAAAGGTGGTCAGGTAGTGCAACAAAGTATTAGGGTAGGTGAGTGAGATGTTAAGGTGCATGGGGGGAGTGGTATCACCAACAGAAAGAAGGAGATGGTGTTTCCTTTTTTTTTTTTATTTTATTTATCAAGTCTAGGATTACAAATACCTTTGAGCCAAGGCTCTTCTACACAAATAACCTCTGTACAGATTGCTGGTAAGACCCCACCTAGAGTACTGTATCCAGTTCTGGAGACCACATCTTTAGAAGGACATAGACAGAGTTGGGGAGGTCCAAAGAAGGGCAGCTAAAATGGTGCAGGGTCTGCATCAAAATCCCTATAAGGAGAGACTAAAGGACCTCAATATGTACACCTTGGAATAGAGTAGGGAGAGGAGGATATGACAGACCTTTAAATACCTCATGGGGTAAATAAGTTACAGGAGCGAAGTATTTTATAGAAGAACAAGTGCTCAAAAATAAAAAAGATGTGAGGAAATACTTCTTCACAGAAAGAGTGGTCGATTCCTGGAACAGTCTTTCAGCAGAAGTGGTGGGAGCAAAAACAGTGGTGAGGTTTAAGAACGCATGGGATAAGCACAAGGAAATCATAGTGGAAAGGAATGGGGAAAGAGAAAAAACTGTAGATTGGTCATGGTCTGTGGTGATAGTTTAGGCAGGGAGAAATGGGCAGACTGGATGTGCCAAGCGGTCCTTATCTGCCGTCAGATTCTATGTTTCTCTGTAGAGCTGCACTGCCCTTTCAGTGCTCCCTAGCATTCATATTAAATTTAAAAGAAATCTGGAGGAGGGTTCTCAACAATTCATACCCAGTTCATTTCCAGCCTTTACTTGCTCACTGGATCATACAGTATCTTATTTTCCCAAGAAACTCAATTGGCAGAAGTGGTAAACAAGATGTGTGCAGATCCCACTGCAGGACAGGGACTGGTCTGTGACCCAGGCACCCTGCACACTACCTCATCAGCCCCCACAAGGAAGGTGGCTTTTCTTTCTTCTTGTACCTTATTTATAGATGTCTCAGAGTATTTCTCCTTCAGTACAGGATGCCCGCTGCTGACTTCTCTCTCTCGTTTGGCTACAATCAGCTGGGTGTTTCACTTCTTTAGCATCCAGGTACTTCCCATTTCAATCTGTTGACACATCAGCACTCCGGGGGCTCAACTTTAGACTCAGAAAAAACAAAGTAGGTAATGTCTTACTAGCTGCCTGCTGCGCAGGGCTCATGGGCCTGCATATAGACGTCCACTCATCTGTCTGGTAGCTCTTCCCATTTTGGCTTCTCTCGAAAGTGCTCCTTCACCACTTTTAATACTTACAAGCAATGTGACTTGGCATTTATCCAGAGGGGAAGGACCAGACCGCTAACCCTTTCTCATCACCTAGGGACCTTCATTCTCCCTACCTTGAATATCTTGCCACTACCCTCTGCAGCCAACACAGACACCATAGCAACCTAAGGAACAAACAGCAATTTGAAAACAGATATCTGGTCCTGCCTGGAAGCAGTAGGACAATTTGACTGAGCTTTGGGTACCCTTTACAGATGAACCTTTCACTCTGTGGGCGTATTGGTAGTGATACCTGGCCCCCACTGTGGGATCAGTCCTAGGAATACCAACATACTCCTTACTTTAGGTATAAGCACGAGTTGACAATAAAAAATAAAAGCAGTATGCATGCTGAAATATACAGCACACTGAATGTAAGGTGCAAAAAAGGTCATCTGCTTTATTAGGAGTGCAGCAAGGTATACATAACATACATAAAGCGGCAAATATTACAAAGCAAGTTTCGCAGCCAACACAGTGCTTCACAAAGTCTCCAACAGATCCATTTATGTGCCATGAGTTTTCTCAATGGGTCATAAGCGGACTTATTTTACCACCTCAATGCACTGCATAGAGACAGCAGATAGCATAAGTTGAACTCTGTTACCAACATGATACATTTACCAACATTTGATACAACCTCAGCCTTTACATTAGCAGTGACCTTACACTTATATAGGCCCTGGAACTTAAATTAACTGCATCTAAAAAGAAAAGGCACACAGAAGCCCTACATTCTTAATACTGCAATGACTTTTCTTCAATACTTGTAAATAACAAGAGTTGGCTACACCCAACAGGCTTGGTTTGCCAATGTGTAATACAATAAATGCAGAAGAAATGCGGATTTGCTGAAGAAATAATAAATAACATAAAATAGTTGAAAAGTTTAATGTTAGAAGAGAAGGTCTGGGCCTTACTCTAGCCTAGATGTGAGCCTGACAGCCCGCTGGCCCCATCACAAGAATAGCAGCTGAGACATTGCCTTGGGCCTGGTTACCACTTCTGGGCTTGATGGCCATGCTTAAACCTCAGTCCTGCAGGAGCCAAAACAATGGGTGGGTAGATGAAGAGAGCATTTGTCAGGGATCCAACAGCCGAGAGGGGCAGCCTGATTGCTTACACATAAAGGCATGTAGTAGTATGTGATCTAGTGGTTAAAGAATGTGGTATTCAGGAGACCGTGGCTGACAGGCCACAATGTACTTTGAAGAAACAAGTAACCTGTCAGAGCTGCTGTCAACCCAGCTGCAGAAAAGGGTAAAAATCAGGACACTTAAAAATAAGATGTTGCACCTCACAACAGAGGTGTCCTGGAAAACTCATTTGTAAAAATAGCCTAATCATGGCCTGTATTGTAAGAGGCCCAATCAGAGCAATAACTTAACGTGTGAGCTAGAGATGCTCAGAACTGGGCAATTCCATTTAGAATCCATCAGAATATGGGAAATTCTGATTCTGAAATGAACTATGGATTTGAGTTCCCACACCCATCTCCTAAAAATACTTGGCCCCATCACCTTCCTGTACAGTCCAAAATACAATTCATCCTCCCTCCCCTGTAGCACCCAATGAAATTAACCTACCCATCTCCCTTTATCAGCCACATTAAATGTCACTGGCTGCTAGAGTGGTTGACCTCTGACTGGTTGGTAGTGAAATTAGTGAAGCTTGACGACTATGGACCTTTTGTTAGGTTGGTATGGTTGGTTCTTCTAGTATCACTTCCTCCTGTGGCATGGGATCAGACTGTGGAGAATAAGTGGTAGAATCCAGTATGGTACCAGGTATAGGTCTGGTCATGGTTTGGTTAAAAAACTCTTCAAGCAGGGGCCGGAGGAAGGGGGACATGCAAACCATTCCACCACCTCGGCCATTTACCATAGACTGAATTATTGAGAGAGAACATTTCTTTAACCAAATCATAAATGGACCTATTACCTACTGGTACCATACCAGATTCTCTGTTGCCCATTCTCCACACCTCTGCCCCATGCCATATGAGGAAGGGGCACTGTGGGCACTGCCATCAACCACTAACCTGAGCATAGGTCTACCACGCTCAAGCTGTACCCATACCACCCCAAACACTAAGGAGGGAATCACACAAGCAATGACACTGTGGTGGAAGACAGTGGGAATGGGGAGAGGGTGGACTGTACTTCCTTGGGTGCTATCAGAGTGGGGGAAATGGGGAATGATTTTATAGTGTGGGGCAAGGTATTATCAGGACAGCATATGGTATATATTTTTTTTTGGTTGGTGTTTGAACCGGATGGGGTTGTAGGTCTCAGAGTCATGCTCGGACATGAAAGACCTTTTATTCAGAATTAGAATTTTTATTTATCTATTCTGAAAATTCTGATTCTGAAAAAAGGGCCAGAATCAATCAATCTAAATCTCAGAATCCAGGCACCTCTCTTGCCAACTGAGTAAATCACTAAACCTTTCAAATGTTTTAATCCACTAAAGTGTAAAAATGAGTTAAAGCAGGACCCCACTGATAAACAAGATAATATCACCCACAGTTAGACTATTTTGAATTAGTAGCAACACTACTGGAGCTCTGAATTGAGCCAGTAATGGTAACTGCAGGAAGTGACACTGTAAAAGGCCCATTACCAGCCCAATCCAAAGTGAAAACTGATGCCACTTAAAATGAACATCACCTTTACAAGCCATGCCACCTAGCACAGGTAATAAGTTAGGGTACCATAGCTGGCCCATGGGTGCTATGGTAGAACTGCTACTCATTATGCTGGCAAGCCAGATTTGGGAACATGCCTGGGTTGTCAGGGGAGAACTGAGCATCCCAAAGGACACAGTCTTCCAGGGAGGAAGGGAAGGAGGGGTGCCATCCTCTCTGTGATGAAAGCACCTGGATAAACGCAGGTGGCCATGCAGCTGAGGGTGCCAAGTGAAAGGGGAAGATGTAGGCTAGAGAACTGTGCTGTCCGTACATTGTTTAGGAATGCACATTGGTTCCCTGTGTATGCCTGCATCCTCAGGGGTATTGTAACAAGGGGAAAAAAACTTGACTCCGGCACCGGTTCCCAGGGGAACCATGATATATCTGAGTTACCTCCTCCATAGCCTGAAGAAATATGCAATAAGGGTTACATCCCCCACCCCTGGACCTTGCCTGGGGGGGGGTAATGTGATGCTACATGGGGGCAAGACAGAAGGACAGGTAAGAGGGAGACTGAGTGGAGGTACTGGTTGGAAGTCTTTGGGAACTGGGCAGGAAATATGGAGAAATAAAAAAATCAATGATATAAAAAAGTAAAGGTAGCACATACTTGGGTAGGGGAGCCTAAAACAGGGGGTAACAGGAGTAGTTGTTAGAGATGCTGTAAATGAAAAATAGTTAATATGGTAGAAGGGATTAATAATTCTCATGGAAGAATAGTAGATATAGGGACTGTCATACAGAAATAATAGTTATCTGATAGGTACTGTAGGAGTGCACTCTACAGACCTTCATCTTGACTGTCTCAGCACCCATGCTGTGTACATTATTTCATGTCCTTTTTACCATTCATATATACAGAAAAGAAACATAGCATTGAAAGCAAGTATCACGGAACACAAAAGGTCAACAGAAGAAAAGCCCCTTCCTCCTCTGTCATGACACACATGAACCAAGATCCAAGAAGGTCAGTAGATTGTGTCACTTAAGTTTTGGGGTACTGAAAAAGTGGAGAAGCCATCTCATTGTGTTGATGGGTAAAAATGTCCCCTTAATATGTAAATGTTTTCCTAGATATGAACTGGACACTGTCAATTTCTCCAATGGAATAAATTAGAAATGCCATTGGACTGTGTGTTTTCAACTTTCCCTAAAACGTATCCCTCACCACCTTCTATTCAGAGCATATATTTCCAGTTACATTTCTCTACTCCTGGACAATATACTTTCTGGTCCTGTTCCTTGGTCAATATATTTTTGAATATCTTCTACAAGTTTTTGTATAGGATAGAGAAATAAAGTTACTGTCTAGGGGGTAAACGCACACACATGTTCACACACACTAACAAAAAAGAAAAAAAGTGTAAATAGGAAGGGAAAGAGACATATGGGGAGTGATGCAGTGCACTGGCTGTGGGGCAGCAGTCTTCTAGAAGACGTTCTGGAGGCTGTGATGCTGGCCTATTTGCAAGCACCTCTCTGGTCTAAGGGAGGAAGTTGCCTATCTTCAGGCAGATCTGGCAAGGATTTGGGAAACCTCCTCCCCCATCCAGGGACTACCAGGGCCACTGCCACCACTGCTGCCTCAGAGGTTGCCAAGAAAGAGTAGTGATTGGACCACAGTGGGCTCAGGGAGGGTGAGGGTGGTGGAACAGAGGTGCATCCTTCCACTTGAACCTCTTCACAAGTCATACGCCATTCTGGCAGATTGTGGTTCCTTTACGGAGGCACCCACAGTGGAGACCAAGGAGGATAATGGGAACCTCCACAAAGGAGACCCATAGGAAGGTAGCACAGGACCCCACAGTGGAAGGAAACTACTTCTGGTGGGGGACTCAATCATTAGGAGGGTTGAACTGGGGGAGGGAGGGGAGAGGGAGGTAAGGTGCTTTCCTGGCGTCATGCCTTGGAGGGACAGGAAGCGAATCCTCAGGATCACAGGAGTAGCTGCACAAGAAAGGGAGCTGGATGTCATTGTCCACCTAGGGACAAATGACCTGGCTGGGAATGGGATAAGAACAGTGCAGGAGGAGTTTGTGGAGTTGGCGAGGGGCCTTAGACAAGTAGCACGCATGGTGACATTCTCAGAGGTGCTGCCTGTCTATGGCATGGGTGAGGCTAGGGTACGCTACAACATGGGATTCAATGAATGGTTAAAAAAACAGTGAGGAGTGCAGGGTTTTGGCTTTTTTGGGGACTGGGGGTCCACCCAGAGGGATACAGACCTATATTGGGGTGATGGTCTGCATTTGTCTGGGAGGGGAACCAGGATCCTAGCTGATAGGTTTAAATGCTTCATTGGCAAGCATTTAAACTAACCCAAGGGGTGAGGTACTGAAAAGGAGCAGGGAAATCCCAGCTCTTCCCCAACAAAACAGGGTAGTTAGCATGGTAAGCACGAAGGTAGAGAAGTCGGTAGGGAGCAGGACAGAGGTAAATGGAAAAAGAGGCAAAGGCAGTAGGGAGAGGGATGGAGCTAAAAGGGGTAAGACCATCAAAAAATGGAGGGTGATGAATACCACTGTCTGTAGTCTGAGTAACAAGATCCCTGAACTAGTGGTGTTGATGGAAGAGGGATGCTTGGATATTGTGGCAGTCACAGAAACATGGTACACAGTGAACCATGACTGGCATGTCAACATACCACAGTACACAATCTACAAGAGGGACAGGGAGGGTAGAAGAGTAGGAGGAGGAGCTCTCTACATAAGGGAAGGGATCAAAGCAATGGAACTAAAGGGTAAACAGGGAGGAGAGGAGGCACTGTGGATCACCCTGGAGACAGGAAATGGCACCACAATCAGCACAGGGGTTGTATACAGACCCTCATCTCAGGGGGTGGAAATGGACAAGAAAATGATAGAAGGCA
This sequence comes from Neoceratodus forsteri, assembly GCA_016271365.2. NCBI lineage: Eukaryota > Metazoa > Chordata > Ceratodontiformes > Ceratodontidae > Neoceratodus > Neoceratodus forsteri. The sequence goes on along the minus strand of JADMNL010000022.1, from coordinate 628,097,693 downwards.
TCCTTAGAATGGCAGATAAAGGGGAGATATTGTTGATTGGGGACCTGAATATGACAGATATTAAATGGAGCACCTTTACTGCAGCCACATCCAAGAGCAGGATCATTCTCAATGCTCTACAGGAGGCATGCTTCAGATAGGTAGTGTTGGAACCCACTCAAGAGGGAGTGATCTTAGACCTGGTACTCTCAAATGGGGTTGGAGAGAGGATCTCAGGTTTGGAAGTGGGTAGCCATATGGGAATAAGTGACCACTGAACAGTGTGGTTTACAATAAACACAACTGTAGAATGAAGCCATACAAAAGCAAGGGTATTGGACTTCAGGAGGACTGACTTTGGCAAAATGGGAGTGTGCCTCAGAAAAGCACTAGCAAATGGGCAAGAAGGTGGGAGGAACAATAGGAAAAAATCAAAACTAATAACTTCCTGATGAGGCTACAGCAAAGCTGATGGAAGTCAGTGGGGCTCTGCCTATGTCTCCCAATTTGTGCTTTTTAGCATGGTAGAGGTTTACACCTTTTACTTTGTACTGCTATATTATTGAACTGCATTTCATGAGATATTAGATTTGTGTCTGGGCCTTGCTTTCATGGTGGGTAGTGCTGGATTTTGAGATTAATTGCATTTGTTCCTACAGCACACCCTGCAGTGGGGTGGCTGCCCACTGAGTAATGAAAAATCAAAACTCTTATCACAGAGGCAATGAACCTTTGCATGAAACAAATAAATAAAACAAAATGAAGAAAAAAATCACTATGGTTCTCAAAAGAGGTGGTGGGGAAGGTTAGAGAGAAAAATATAGCATTCTGGAAGTATAAAGAAACATAGAAGAAGCAGGACAGAGAACTGTGAGGTTAAAGCAGAAGGAAGAGGGGAAGACAGTCAGAATAACAAAGGCTAAAACTGAGGAAATGATAGCCAACTCAGGTAAGAAGGGGGATAAAACTTTTATAGGTACATTAGGGAGTGAAGAAAGACGAAGTGAGGGATAGTGAGGCTTAATAAAGGGAAGGGAGGGTGGGCAGAGAGGGACAGTGAAAAAACAGAGATACTGAATGCATACTTCTGCTCAGTAGTCACAAAAGAAGAGGAGGGGGAGTTACCTAAACCAAACAATAGAAGCACTCTTTATAGGAGGGTCAATACCAGCCCATTCACAGAAGAAAGGGTCCTGAAAGAACTCATAAAACTGAGAGTGGATGAAGCAATGGAGCCTGATGTATTTCACCCAAGAATTATAAAAGAACTAAGGGGAGAACTAGTGACACCACTGATTACCCTTTTTAACAAATCATGGGAGGTGTGGTACCTGAGGACTGGAAGTGAGCAGATGTGATTCCCCTTCACAAAAGTGGAAGCAAGGCAGAGTCAGGAAACAGACCTGTTAATTTGACCTCAGCAGTAGGGAAAATGATGGAATCACTTCTGAAAGAAATAATTGTTGAATACCTAGAGTCCAGTGGGGCACAGGACCCAAGGCAACATGGAATCACAGCAGGAAGGTTATGTCAGATAAATCTAATAGCTTTCTTTGACTGGGTGACCAAAGTGGTAGACCAGGAAGGGGCTGTGGACATGGCCTACCTAAATTTTAGCTAGGCATTTGACACAGTCCCACCCAAAAGATTAGTAAACAAGCTAGCCAACTTGACAGTGAGTCCCATGGTGGTAGCCTGGGTACAAAATTGGCTGGACAACAGGATGCAGAGCGTAATAGAAAATGGAGTCCACACTGAAGAAAGGGGGATTGCTAGCAGGGTACAGCAGGGTTCAGTACTGGGACCAGTCCTCCTCAATGTCTTTATAGGTGACATTGCAGAGGGACTGGAAGGAAAAGTATACCTCTTTACAGATGACACCAAGATCTGCAGCAGGGTTGATACACAAGCCGGGGGTGGAAAGGATGAGAAGGGACTTGGCAAGATTGGAGGAATGGTCAAAAGTATGGCAGCTTAGATTCGATGCAAAGAAGTGCAAAGTAATGCACCTGGGAAACAAAACCCAGGGGAAGAGTACACAATGGCGGGGGGAGGGAGTACTTTACTAACAACAACAAAAATGGAAAGGGACCTGGGATAGTCATATTAGATCAAGGTAGGCAAGCAATGTGAGAAGGCAGTAAAGAGGGCTGGGGGATACTGGGATGCACAGGGAGAAGCATCACAAGTAGAAAAGAGGAAGTTGGTATCTCTCTGTACAGGCAGTGGGTAAGACCCCATCTGGAGTACTGCATGCAGTTCTAGAGACCCCATCTCTGCAAGGACATAGACAGGATGGTGGCAGTCCAGAGGAGGGCAACTAAAATGGTGCATGGTCTGCACCAAAAGCCATATGAAGAGAGACTAAAGAAGCTTAATATGTATACCCTCGAGGAAAGGAGGGAGAGGGGGGACATGACAGAAACTTTCAAGTACCACAAGGGAATCAACAAAGTTCAAGAGGGTAGCATCTTTCAGAAAAAGAGATATGCAAGAACAAGGGGGCACTATTAGAAGATAAAAGGGGGATGGATCAGAGGCAATGTGAGGAAGTATTTTTTCACAGAGAGGGTGGTGGATGCATGGAACACCCTTCCAGAGGATGTAGTGGGGTCAAAAACAGTCTGGGAATTCAAGAATGCATGGGACAGACATAAGAGAATTCTAGTGGAGGGTAGGAGGAAGTAGGCTGTTGGTTAACTACAATCTGCAGCTTATCCAATACGTAGGGAAATGGGCAGACTGGGTGGGCCAAACAGTACTTATCTGCCATCAAAGTCTATGTTTCTATGTTTAAGTTGCACTGCCCCAATTCCCTAGTATCAGTCATTTCCCACTTTTCCTTATTTTATTGTGTTGTTTATTATTTACTGTTCTTTTGCCTGTTCTACAATTTACTCTTTGACAATTTATTCTTTAAGTGTCCTTGAACTGTTTATTTTGGCATACTTATTTCTATTTTTATGTATTTTATACACTGTACTTTGTATTTGTTTTTGTCTCCTCTTCCCCATCCTCTCAGGATATATCTGGAAATATGTTGATACCAGTTCAGTACGTTTTTCCTGGTAAAATGCTTGAAATGAATGAATAAATAAATAAATAACATAGAAAATGATGTGTTTGTTGGGTAAGATTAATAGAGAGTGTGTGTGTATGTGTGTATTTATACAACAGGGGTGGGAGCTTCTAGTGTGTGATAAATGGAAATATCTTCACTGGAGTGTGATAAATGACGACTACATAACTACTGTGGTGATAATAAATTCCATTTATCCATACTGTGCTGATGTCAACACTCACACACTACAGCCTGCATTCTAAATGAAACTGCTCAGGTTCTCTGTCTCGCCGAAGCCTGCAAGTTACTCAATTAGCATTGCAAAGTATACTCAGCTGTGAGCGGTGGTGTTTCTGAAACTCCCAGTCCATTAATGTGCTGCTATCAGCTTCACAGCCTACATTCTAAATGAAGCTGCTCAGTTTCTTTGTCTCACTGAAGCCTGCAAGTTACTCAATTAACATTGCAAAGTATACTCAGCTGTGTGCTGTGGTGTTTTCTAAGACTCCCAGCCCATTCAGAAAAACTCACACCACACACAGAAAGAGCAAAAAGCACACAGAAAAAGGACACATAAAAAATATTTCAAAAGCTCCCACCTCTATTGTATAAATAGCACACATGATGTGCTGATCATGTGCTATGGAAAATATTCTCACTCCTGCAGAGTGAGCTCTGGATACTCTCACTCATGCCTTCGGCACTCATGTGTATCCAGAACTCACTCTGCAGGAGAGAGAATATTTTCCATGTCACACTCCTGCCCATCATGTATACTCTCTATACAAAATATATGTATATATATATATATATATATATATATATATATACTGACGTAGTAGCACCACTATATTAGGGTTCAGTGCAAACTTCTATGTTAAAGCCAAATATTTGAAGTTTAATAACTTTGGCACAGTTGCACTGATTTGCACACAATTTGGCATGCATAATCTCCGGGAGTAGGCCTCAAGATGGGGCATATTTTGTGTGAATCCATTGTAAAGTTATTAAAGTTAAAAAATCCCTCAATTTACCAATTTTTTTTTTACACTTTATTTTTATCCCTCCTCACAACCCACTCGCCCCCACTCCTTCAGACTTTGACCATTCCTGGTGACCCTCCCACAGAGTCTGCCCCTAGAGTGTAAGATATACTCCTGTGTCTGCCTTACCTTCCCTCTGGAGTGCCTGCGCATTGGGGTCTGCCCATGCTAGGTGATCTGGGAGATTAGGTTAATCGTCATTTTGGTGGTGAGCAGGGTGTTTCTCCTGTTTACTCCCCTTAGGTTCCAAGGCCCCTCAGGACATCGGCACGCAGGACTGACATCCAGGCAGATGGCATGCTGACATACGTCATTGCCAAGTGCCCATAACTTCCTCCCCTTCCCGGTTCTGAAGAACTGTCTGTGCCCAGATGCCCATACTCCCACAGTCACCGGTGCATCGGGTGCTCAAAGCACCCCAGGGACCCACCGTTGGGATGCTCGATCCTCCTCCTCCACCCTTCCAATCCCATGGCTACCCGAGTCTGTTGCTGAACCCGGTTCACCAACGTGGTGCGAGGTGTGGTGTCCAGCGGCCTCAACCCTCAGCACCACAGGGCTGACAATTTACCATTTTTGTGTCATTTCTTTGTCCACCTGTGTCTGAGAAATGGCTTTAGATTGTGATCTGAAATTCTCAAGATAGAAAGTCTTTGCCTCACAGATGTGCCTTTCAAAATTTTGGTGAAACAATATTGATCCATTCAAAAGTTATAACATTTTTAATTTCCCATGATTTCCTATGGGAAAATAGATGTAAAAGTGAAAGCGCTTTTCGCACACTGTCATCCAGTTTTACATATTTTGCACCTTAATAACTCTGCAACTCTGGATTGGCATAAAGTTAGGCATGTATAAGCTCTGGTGGTTGATCTCTTGATGTGGTAAATTTCATGTGAATCTGCTGTGTTTTTCTGAGACACTGTGTCTCAGGCTTCCTTAAACTTACATGTTTTATTCCCATTTTTGCAGTCTTCTAGTTTTGCATATTTGCACCATAATAACTTTAGAACTCTTCAACAAATGTGCATGAAATTGTGCATGCACAATCTCAGAGGGAATGTCTGTTCTTGCTATAAATTTCATTTTAGCCCCTTGTGTGATTTGTGACATATTGTGTCTCAAACATCATTAGACTTACATGTTTATTTCCATTTTTACAAACAGTTTTCTAGTGTTGCATAATTTGTACTTTAATAACTCTGGAGCCCTAAAACATGTGTGCATACAATTTTGCATTCATAATTTCAAGGTGTTTTTCTGTTGATGTGTTTAATTCCATTCGTTCTTTTGTGTGGTTTCGAAGATACTGTGTCTCAGATATCCTTAAATTTACATGTTTTTCCCATTTTCATGGTCTTCCAGTTTTGCATACTTTGCTCTTTATTACCTTTGCAAGCATTCAATAGATATGTGTGAAAATTTTCATGCATAATTATGTGGGGTAGGTCTGTTGATATTGTTAATTTAATTTGAACTGCTTGTGTGGTTTCTAAGATATTATGTTTTAAACATCCTTACATTTACCTTTTTCCCTTTTTGCAGTCTTCCAGTTTTGTATACTTCGCACCATACTAACTTTGCAACCCTTCAACGGATGTGCATGAAATTTTGCATGCATAATCTCATCAGGGTAGTTCTGTTGATGTGGCTAACTTAGTTTGAACTGCTTAATTGCAACATTGTTTATCAAAAGAACTAGGGTATTGCCATAGTTTGCAACACTACCTTTTCAGATGTGTCTGTTTCTTTGTCACTTCATAACTAAAAACGGTTTGGGCTTTTGGGCTGAACTTTTTAGGGTACAAGGGATTAAACCCAAAGATTTGCCTTTAGCTGGTCTGGTGGAAAAATGTGACTGCTCAGCAGAGTTATAACACTTTGAAGTTTTGGAATTTCCCTTAGGGTCTCATTGTGATGGTTGGGGAACTTTTCAGATGCTATATCTCGAAAACGCTTTGAGATACAGTTTCAGCACTATGGGTAGTTTGTTCCAAACTGTTGGTGAATTGTAACAAATGGTGCACATGTGACCTATATTGTGACATGTATTATCAACATTGCAGCAGTATTGCTTTGCAGGGCACAGTGGTACCACAACACACTATGCACCGATGAACAATTACAATAGCATATATGGGAGCATAGGGCCTGGAGGCCCTGTGTCCCCACCACCCACTATGAACTGATGGGAGTGCAGGGTCTGGAGGGTCCTATGCTCCCACATGAAAATTAGGGATATGAACAATAGGCATTTGCTGTATGAGAGCACAGGGCTCTATCACTCACTATGGATAGATAGAAGTGCAGAGCCTGGAGGTCTCTGTGCTCACACATGGAAATGAGGGACAATTACAAGAGACATGGATGGTAGCTCAGGGCCCAGAGGGCTCTGTGCTTCTACCACTCACTATGTACTGATGGGAGCACAGGGCCCAGAGGACCCTACGCTCCCATACTCAAATAAGGACATGATTATGCTTTCTCAAAAAGTAAGGAAATTCATTGCAACAACTTTGTTTATACACCATTAGGATTGAAGCAACAAAAGTAGGGAAATATGACCTTAGGGCCCCCTCCTTAGACCCCACCCCCACTGGGCATGCAGGAACAAGCATGAGGGGTGAGTTTTGGGGTTGTGAACCCTAATGCTCACCTTATTCCATGAGTAAGTAAGGTAAGATGGGTACAGCATAGGAGGATGGGGTGAGCATTAGGGTTCGTAACCCCAAAACACACTCCCCATGCCTGTTCCTGCATGCCCAGAGGGGGTGGGGCCTTAGGTGTGGGAACCCTAATGGTGCATTAACAAAGTTTTTTGCCATGAATATATATATATATATATATATAGATAGATAGATAGAGAGTTATACATATATATTCATGGCAAAAAACTCTGTTTATGCATTAGTTAGGGTTGTTCTACAGCAACAAAAGCAGGGAAATTTGATGTTAGGGTTACCAACCCTTGTACCTCACACCCACCCCGCCCCAACCAACAGGTATTGGGGTGTGCATTGGGGTCATCGGCTTAACTCTCGCCACATTCCATGTGTAAAGAATCTGAGGTGGTGCAGTATAGGAGAATGGGGTGGGAGTTAGGCCCGATGACCCCAATGCACACTCTGATGCCTGTTGGGGCGGGTGGGTGTAGGGTGCAAGGAGTGGTAACCCTAACATCGAATTTCCCTGCTTTTGTCACTTAGGAACAACCCTAACTGATGCATAAATGGATTTTCTGTTGCCATGAATTTCCCTTCTTTTTGAGAATGTGCAATATAAGTAGTGAATGATATGTGGTGGTGGGAGCATGGAACCCTTCAGTCCCCGTGCTTCCACCATGTTTCCCATTTCAGCATAATTACCATAACAGTAATGCTAACAGTAACAGTGATGCTATCAGTAACGGTAATGTTGATGCTAACGGTAACAGTAATACTAACAGTAACACTAACAGTAATGGTAACAGTAATGGAAGCGGAAACACATATGGTAATGCTAATTGTAACAGTAATGCAAACGATAACACAAACACTAATGCTAATGGTAATAGTAACAGTGACGCAAGAGCATACGCAAATGCAAATGGTAATGCTAACAGTAATGGTAACTGTGATGGAAATGCAAAGAGAAATGCAAAGGCTAATGGTAATGGCAGCAGAGATGCAAACAGTAATGGTAACGGTCATGGTGACACAAATGTAAATGGTAATGGTAAAGGGAATAGCAGCACAAACGTGAATGAAAATGCAAATGGTTACAGTAACGCAAATGGTAACACAAACAGTAATGCAAATGCTAACGGTAATGGTGATGCATACACAAGTGGTAACAGAAATGCCAATACAAACATGGACACAAACACAAAAGCTAACTATTACGGTAAAGCAAATGGTAACACAAATGGTAAAGCAAATGCAAACAGTAACGGTAACACCAACGGTGACGCTAAAGGAAACGGCGATGCAAATGGTAATGGAAGCACAAACATAAATGCAAATGGTAACGCAAATGGTAACAAAAATGCAAATGTAACGGTAACACAAATGGAAGCACAAACGCAAATGCAAAAGCAAACAGTAATGGTAATTGCAACGGTGATACTAAAGGAAACGTTACTGCAAACAGTAACGGAAACACAAATGCTAATGGGTATGGTAATGCAAATGGTAATGCAAACTGTAACTGTAATGCAAACATAAGTGCAAATGGTAACAGTAATGCAAACTGAAACACTAACACAAACGGTAACAGAAACGAAAGTGCAAATGTAAATGCAAATGGTAATGCTAACAGTAATGGTAATGCAAACGGTAATGGTGACACCAATGCAAACATAAACAGAAATGCAAAAGGTAATGTTACGGTAATGCAAACGCAAATGATAACGCAAACGGTAAAGGAAATGCAAATGGTAATGCAAACGCAAATGCAAATGGTAATGCTAATGATGTCACAAAAGGAAATGCAAATGGTAAAGGAAACACAAGCGCAAACACAAACACTAACAGTTACAGTAATGCAAATGCAAAAGCAAATGGAAATGCAAATGGTAACGGAAATGCAAATGGTAACATTAACGCAAATGCAAGCGCAAACGGTAATTGTAACAGTGATGCAAATGGAAACACTAATGTAAACACTAATGGAAATGCTAACACACGCACACTTTGTGTCTGAAACAGGTGCATCAAGAAGCACAGTGAATACAAAGAATGTAGGCATAATAGTGGCCCTCGGACAGGAAAATGAGCACCTGGAATACTAAATTGCTTATATCTCAGGAACCATACGATGTTGAAAAAAATTTAAATTTCATATTATTTATGACTTTCCAGGCTAGTTTTGCACTTAGCTCCCCAGTGGGTGACTAAGCATTTTTGCGACGAAAAGTCCGTATTTCAAACCGTTTTCGAGATACGGGACCCAAAAGGCATGGTGGAAACTGTAATGTTATCTTATTGGAAAAATCGTCAACTTCGGAGTGCTGTAACTTTGGAACCCTGTCATATTTTGCCACCAAAAGGCACATCTGTGGAGTCTTGGCTGTCTTCCCTGCAAATTTCAGCCCAAAAGACCAAACCGTTATTTTGCAGGAGGGTGACAAAGATTTCCTGTTGTTTTGGCCATACTTTCACAAAATACATTTGCAAATTATGACACTTGCACAAAAACAAAAATCAAGAAAGTGTCACATTTGCGAAAGTAGTTTGCGATAATACTTTTTAAAAAAAATTTGAAAAAAATATTTCTGGGGTGTTTTACCCCCAAAAAAGACATGGCTAGCATCCTTAGGACTCGACTAGGTGAACACAACAAGAATTGTGTCCCTAGAGGGTCCCAATTTTAAATGCCAAGCATTTTTCTGAGCTGTAACCGAAAAAAAAAAGTCTGACTCATGAAAATAAAAGGGTAATTTGCGACAGTAAAAACGGCCATTTGCAACACTTTCGCATATTTTATTAACTTTTCCCATAGACTGTAATGGGAATAACTTTTGAACCGTTTAGTATTTGTTCACAAAATCTTCGAAAGGCACATTGGGGACCCTGGCTGCATGTTCCCTGAAGTTTTCAGACCGAACACACAAACCATGCAGGCTATAGGTGCGAGGAAGAAAACATGCAAAATGCGTAATTTATGCATTTTATGGTGCATTGTAGCTCCACAACCATACATCCAACCATAATGAAATGTGGCAGATCCAGAGATCTATGGTACCAGACCGCACGTGCAAAATTTCAGGCAAATCTGTTGTACAGTGGCAAAGTTATAAAGGTGCAGCATTTGAGATTTAACCTTAAAGTGGCTACTCAACCCTAGCTCTATATATATATATATATATATATATATATATATATATATATATATATATATATATATATATATATAGATAGATACACATATAATATACATAAAAATCTGCATTAATGCAACTGCAACGTTTAGGGTTCCAACTGAAGCGACAAAAGTAGGGAAATGTTGCTTTAGAGTTTACAACCAAAAACCCCACCCCCGCCCATAAAGCAAATCAGGGGTGCAGTCTTCCTTGGCATTCTCAACCCTAAAGCTCACTCTATTCTATAGACTCCAGAAACATACACACCCAATGGGGTGATCTTTAGGGTTGAGAACTCTAAAGAAGACTGCGCCCCAATGTGTTTTATGGGTGGGGGTGGGGTTTTAGGGTTATCAAGCCTAATCTCACATTTCCCTTCTTTTGTTGCTTTAGTTGGAGCCCTCAATGTTCCATTAACGCAGTTTTTTGCTAAGAATTTTGTTGATTTTTGAGCTAGTATAATCATATCCTTATTTGTCTGTGGAAGTGCAGGACCCTTTCCCCTGCATTCCCATCCATCCATACTTTATCAGATGGTGTAATCATATCCTTATTTGCTTGTGCTCTCATCCCTCCATAGATGCATATATGTATGTTGCTGTGGAAGCGCAGGACCCTGCTTCCATTTGTACAACAACAGCAAGCAAATTGTCTTTATATCATTCTTATTACCCCACCTCATAAACCCAGCAGTAAAAATGTTCAAATCCCCACGAAAATGTCATTCCATGCAACCAAATTGTCATTCTGCACCAGAGATATTTTGGCCAAGATTTGAGAAATAACAGCTATCACATTCATGAGGTAGTATGTTAAAAATTGTGGGTGAAAATATTTAAAATTACGAAACTTACAAGCCAGTGTAGCAAAAAGTCAGTGGATGCACATAGCTTTGCCATTTTACAATATTTTTACCCCAAATTTTCAGCATACCCTTCTTATGACACCAACTCATGAAAAGGGGTGATGAAAATGTTTAAATCCTGACTGTAAGGATATTTTGCCAAGCAACTGTAAAATCACCTTTTGGGCAGGATGTGCTAAAATACACCAACATTGTTACTGAGGTGGGGTCTCAAAAAGGGCATGTTCAAAATTTGGTGTGAAAATATACAACAATGGCAATGTTATGCACCAAATTTGAAAACCCCATTGAAATACAGTTCCAACAACAAGACGTGTCTCCGTAGAAGAATGGATTTTCACACTACAACATGTTCAGGTGAGTGAGGGTGTGTGGAAGACTCTGGGGAAATGCACAGTGTTGTGTGCCTAGTGAGAAGTTGGGGTGTGATCAGTGGTGGACTTTTTTTAACAGATTTTAAAAAAATAAAATAATTGGAGGGCCATTTTCTGTGTTACAGGTAGAGATGCACATGAGGGGTGCCACTACACACCAGGGAAATTATTTATTTATATATTATGGAATGGTGATCTGAGGGTGGGGGATACTACTAGACACCATGGAAATTACTTATTACGGGGACAGCAATCAGAGGGTGGGTGTGGCACTAGACACCAGGGAAATTATTTATTTATTTATTACAGGGACAGTGATTGGTGGGCAGGGGGTTCCACTAGACACCAGCAAAATTATTTATTTATTATGGAGACAGCAATCAGAGGATGGGGGGATGCCACTAGACACCAGGGCAATTATTTTTATTATGGGGATGGCAATCAGAGGCTGGGGGGGACACTAGACACCAAGGAAAAGATGCTGTCAAAGTGAAGAGGATTTTCCCCTCACAAAAAAGGATTTTTTTTGTGCCTCACGATACAAAAAAATATCCTTTTTTTCATGTTATGAGTCATGAAGAAACATTTATCATCTTAAAAAAAAACATTTTAAGGGCATTCCTCCAACAGTTAATTGCAGAATACAGCTAAGGGGTCCTGATAAGCAAAGTATTTATCTTGGTGTCAGTGTACTGTGGCATTTTTGTGGGTTTTAATTTTTTTTCTTAAAAAAACAAGATGACATCATATGAAAAACCTCACAAAAAGGATTCCCCACATGAAAACTTCATATAGCTTTTTTTTTAGGTGGACTGAGCATGCTCAGAACTAGAAATTTTAAAATGTAAATACTTTGGGACATATTAGAACTTTTTCACCATATCACCAAAGAAAATTCTTCTGAGGCAAGTCCTTTCTGCCCTGAAAATTTCAGACCAAAATTCAAAACTATCTGGGTGCTACGCAATGGCAGAAAAAAAAACATAAATAAAATGCTAATTATTTTGCATTTTTTCACTATCCACATCTTGGAATCTGCACATCTGACTGGAATGAAACTTAACAAGTCAAGAGACCTACTCCATGAGACTGTGCATTCAAACTTTTATACAAATCCATTCAACAGTTGTGAAATTATTAAAGTGCACAATTTGGGGTTTATCAAAGAAGGCCCTTCTCAACCCTAAATACAGTGATGCAGCTGTGCCACTATGATCTTCAGTGCAAAAAAAAATGGGTTGATGCAACATTTAAGGTTAAGGCTAAAGTGCCAACAGTAGGGAAGTGTGGCTTTAGGGTTTCCAACATTTAAACCATACCCCTAAGGTGAATCGGGGTAGACTCTTCCTAAGGGTTGTCACCTCTAAAGTTCACCCCATTATATACCCTCTAGAAGCATACACACCTAATAGCATGAGCTTTAGGGTTGACAACCCCTACGAAGAGTCTGCCCTTGATTTGCTTTAGGGATGGGGGTGGGGTTTTAGGGTTGGAAACCCTAAAGCCACATTTCCTTACTTTTGTCACTTTAACCTTAACCCTAAATGTTGCATTAAGGCATTTTTGTTCCAAATAATTTCTTTACTTTTTAAGATAGTGTAATCATATCCTTATTTGTCTGATGGAGTACAGGGCCCCCCAGACTCTATGCTCCCATCCCTCCATAGATCTGTATATGTATGTATATGTGAAATCACAGGGCCAGAGGGTTCTGTGTTTCCATTTGTATGACAACACTAACTGAATTGTCAACATTGCTTTCTTATTACCCCATCTCATGAATCCAGTACTGAAAATTGTCAAATCCCCACAGAAAAACATCATTCCGCACCACTGCAGCATTATTCTGTACCACAGGCACAAACAGACATGTTGGCCAAAATCTGAAAAATACTGCTGTCTCATGCATGAGATGGTGTAAAGAAATGGTTATGTTTAAAATCTGGAGTGAAAATATTGAGAATTTCAAAAGTTGTGAGTGAGCATAGCTAAATGTCAAATGATGCACACAACATTGCCATTTTAACATATTTTGACCCCAAATTTTTACATACTTTTCTTATGACCCCACCTAATGAACAAGTATGGTTAAAATTTTGAAATCCATCCTGAAAGGCAATTTTGCCAACTGACCGCAAAATCATCTTTCAGTCAGGATATGCAAAATGCCACCATCATTGTTCATAAGGAGGGGTCTCAAGAAGGGTATGTTGAAAATTTGGTGTCAGACTCTTTAAAATTGACAAAGTTATGCACCAACGTTGAAAACCCCACTGAAATACATTGAACCTCATTTACCTTAGTTTCTCATATTGAAGCCAACGGTTCCAGCATCAAGACGTGTCTTGGATTGGAGAGTGGATCTTGATCCTGTGTCCTGTTCACTGAGTGAGGGTGTGTGGGAGATGTAGAAGTGCAGGGTGGTGGGTGCTCAGTGGGAGGTCAGGCTGGGGGGGTCGGATCAATGAGCAACCATTTTTTTTTTACAGGTTAAAAAAAGATGTGTGGGGATAGTGATCTTTATTACTGGGTATACATGGACAGTGATCAGAGGGTGGGGGTGCCATTAGAGACCAAGGAAATGACAAAATTTATTACAATGAGGGCATAGGAGGTTGGGGTGCCATGAGATACTACGGAAAGATCATACAACATGAGGACAATGATCAGAGGGTGGAGGGTGTAACGAGACACCAGAGAAAGATTACAATATACAGGGATGGTGATTGGTTGAATGGGGGGTGCCACTAGATGCTAGGGAAAAATTACATAATTTCGGGACCATGATCAGAGGGTAGGGGTGCCATTAGACACCAGGGACATATCACTTATATATGGGAACAGCAAGTAGAGAGTGGGGGTGCCACTAGACACCAGGGACATATAATTTGTATATGGGGATGCCAATCAGATGGCGGGGAGTGCCACTAGACACCAGGGAAAACATGCCAGCAAAGGCAAAAAGGATTTTCCCTCATGAAAATTTATCTTTTTCATGAGTCATCATACAAAAAAAAATACTTTTTCATATCATAAGTCATGGAAAAAGATTTATAATCATAATAAAACAAAATTTCAAGGGCAGTTCTGCAACTCTTAAGTGCAGAAATTCAGATAAGGGGCTCCCAATAAGCAACATACATGTGTTGGTCGCTCTCCACAATGACATTTTTGTGGTTTTACAAACTTCAGTTTTTGGGGAAGAAAACAGAAAAGAAGATGACAGCACATGAAAAAAAGATTCTTTCCTTCACAGAAAAGGATCATTTATGCAATAATTTTATACAGCTGTTTTGAAGTACTTACTGAGCATGCTCTGAACCTGAAATTTATCACCATGGGAAATCCTTCTGAGCCAAGCCCTTTCTACCATGAAAACTGTCTGGACGCTGGGCGATGGCAAAAAAACCAAACAAAAAAAAAACAAGTGATTTATTACGTTTTTGGGATATCCATGTCACAGAATCTGCACATCCGACTGGAATGAGACTTGGTATTTCATGAGATCTTCCCCCACAAGACCACACATGCAAAATTTCATGCAAATCCATTGAATGGTTGCAAAGATATTAAAGTTCAGAATTTTAGATTTAACTTTAAAGCACCAAGCCACTATAATATAACATCCCCACAGCCCAGTCACTCCTGATATGGTTTCTGTGTGACACAATCTGCTAACTATCCATGAAGGCATAAATAAATATAAACTAAATAAATGGCTATACTTATATTTATACCATGTACGTAGACCACAGTTGCACCAAATAAATGTATTATTTACACAATGGGCACCTAAGTGAAAAATAAACAGGTGTGGGGTGTGCCTTGGGGTTGTCAACCCTAATGCTCACTCCATTTCATGAGTAAATAAGCAGAGATGGGTACAGCATATGAGAATGGGGTGACTGTTCGGGCTGACAACCCCAAGGCACACCCTACCCCTGTTGCTGCCTGCAGGGTAGGGGTGGAGTGTTAGGATTGGAAACCTTAACATGACATTTCCTTACTTTTGACTCTGCAGTCCTATCTAGTGCATTAACAAAGTTTTTGCAAATATTTACCTTACTTTTTGAGATAGTATAATCATATCCTTATTTGCCTGTGGGAGCACAGGGTCCTTTGGGCCCTGCACTCCCATCCATGCATAATTTTTTAGATATTATAATCATAACTTTATTTCCTTGTAGGAGAGCAGGGACCTGTGGGTCCTGCACTCACATCAGTCCATAATAGTATCTGTATTTGAGTGTGGGAGTGCAGGGCCCTCCAAGCCCTGTGCTCTGATCAGTCCACAATAGTATCCATATTGTCATGTGGGAGCACAGGACCCTCTCATTCATCCATAATTTTGAAGATACTGTAGTTGTCTCCCATCCCATGCTGTTCAGCACCAAAGAAACACCTCAAATTGTAATGTTATCCTATGGGACTCACAGGAAAATTTGAAACCTGTATACTTCCACAACAAATAAATATAATTTCACCAAACCAACAAAAGACACATCTGTAGGGTATGCGCGTTGTACCCTGAAAATCTCATATAAAAGTTGGAAGCTATTTCTTCACAGTGAAGTGACAAAGAAACAGCTGCATACACCTCAAATTACAATGTTATCCTATGGGAAATGAAGAAAAATGTAATCACTCAGAACTCCAGGACAAAGTAATCCGCTTTCACCAAACCTGCAAAAGGCATATTCATGGAGCAAGCCCTTTGTATCCTGAAACGTTCAGACCAAAATTCCAAACCATTTCTTTACTGTGACGTGACAAAATAAAACTGCATAAAAATGATTTTTTGCAAATTGCAAAAAAGGATCATATTTCAAACTTTCTTTTTTCGCAATTTACAAAAAAGAAAAATCCTTTTTCACAAATTGTGAAACAGAATCCTGTTTGACATTCTTTTTTTTACAATTTGGGAAAATGGATTTCAGCACATTAAAAAAACACATTTCTAGGTGATTTATGAAAAATCTAAATCTAGAATCTGATAGCATGGGTCACGATTAGCAGAACGCATGCAGGTTACTTCAAAACACATCTTTTCTGTTTTTTTAACTTTGTTTGACTTGCAAAGGAAAAACAAGATGGCAGCAGAATGAAAAAAGATTCTCCATTTTCAACAAAGGATTATTTATTTGCGACACAGGATTGCCCATTTGTGAAACAGAATCCTGTTTTTAGGTTCATATCTAACTTTTCCTATTGAAAATAATGGGAAACTTTAAAATGTAATAACTTTTGGATGGACTAATATTTTTTCACCAACTCTTCAAAAGGCACATCTGTGACCCAAGACCTTTCTATCCTAAAAATTTCAGACCAACATTCCAAACTTTTTGTTCAGCGGCATGACAAAGAATTTTACAAAAAATTATAATTTTCACATTTTTTGATGCTCCATATTTCTGCACCCACATAGTCGACCAGAATGACGCTTGGCACATCAAAAGATTTTTACTCCCTGATGGTGCATGCAAAATTTCATGCAAAGCGGTTGAATGGTTGTAAAGATATTAGGGTGCAAAATTTCGAGTTTAACAAGGATGTGAAGGTTGAACCCTACCAATGGGGGTGTAACTTTTAAAGAGCACCTTTCCTAGTCCTCTTGACTTTCATGCATAAATTACCCCTTCTTGCATTAATTCTGGAATTGTAGTTCATTACTGTCCTCGGTAGTTAGTTTTTGCATTCTGAGCTGCTAAAAACTGCAGGGTGTATCAGAGCTTCTGTAGCAAGTCTAGTGTTTCTGTGAACCCAGTGCTGTACTGCTGACATCACTATAGGGCAGCGGAGTGACTCACACTGTGCAGAGCAGTATAGTGTAGTCTCAGCAATTTTGCAAGGGAAAACTACCAGTACTCAATATAGATATTGAGTTTCCCCCTTCCCCAAGACTCCCTGCTAGCAATGCATTATGCCAAATTCAGAATACTTTGTCAGTATGTTTTTTTTGCAAAACTGACTTGTGTGTCAGTCACTCTTCTACCATGTAGTAATGTGAGCAGTACAGCCCTAGGTCCACAGAAACACCAGTCTTGTTACAGAAGATCTGGTACACACTGCAGCTTTTAGCAGTTCAGAATGCAGAAAAAAAAAATTACTGCAGAGGACAGTAATGAAATGCAATTTTAGAATCAATACAAGAAGGGGTAATTTATGCATGAAAGTCAAAAGGACCGGAAAGGTGCTCTTTAAATTTCAATCTCTCTCTATCTCTCAGCAAACTATTGCTCTCGCTTATAAGATGTATTTACTAGCAGTTGAAACTCTGCCTTCTGTTCTTGTAAATTTCATGTCCTGTCTTTTACAAAATGGGATAATTCATGCATGAAAGTCAAAAGGACTGGGAAATGTGCTGACAGCAACTGTATCTTCTCTCAGTCCCCATGCTTTGTTACAGAGGCAGAAGTACGTCAATTTTACAACAAAAAAACATATTTGTAAGGCATTTGAATTTTGGCATAATGCATTGCTAACAGGGTGCCTCGGGGAAGGGGGAACACAGTATGTGCATTGAGTACTGGTAGTTTCCCCTTGCAAAATTGCTGTGACTGTACTATACTGTTCAGTGTGAGTCTCTTCTCTGCCCTATAGTGATGTCTTCAGAAGCCAGCAGCCCAGCAGATAAACAGCAAAGGCAAGTGCAGCAGGGCTCAAAAACAAATCCAAGTTATGGAAAGCAGAGTAAACTTTGGCCACAAATAAATGCACACAACCTTTCAGGTCTAGAACTGCATATAATGACTATAAGCTGTAACTTTTTGGACTATCATGAAAGGCGCTCTTTAACACTCTGTATCTCCACACCCATGCATTTGACCAGAATGAAACTTTGCACATCAAGAGATCTTTGGTCCCTGATGGCGCTTGCTAAATTTCATAAAAGTAGTTGAATTGTTGTAAAGGTACTGAAGTGCAAAAAGCACAAAAAAAGATTCCCCATTTGCTACAAAGGATTACCCATTTATTTATTTATTTATTTATTTAAACGTTTCACCCGGAAGACATATTGAGCAAATTGCTAATTTTCAGATGTGTCCTGGGGGAAGGGAGCAGGGAAGGGTACAAAGAATGGGTGGAACAAACAATGGTATAACATAAGTAAAAAAGAGTGCAGTAAGTGCCAAGACATTACATTGTTTATAAGGAATATTATACAGTAAATACTGGAATACAGAGGAGATAACATGAGAACATACATCAGTGACAGAGTGATAGAAAGGACTTGTTGACATATAATTCATGACAATTAGTGGTTCTTGATAAGTGCTAAACAGTACATTATTTGGGTAGCAGTTCAGGGAGAGGGGGACCACTTTGGATCACTTGGCCATCTTGGAGGAGCCAGCTGAGTTAGGGACAGTTGCATGTGGAGGAAGTGAAAGAGTGCATGAGAGAGGCTAGGGTGTGGGAAGAAGAGACATTTCGAATGTTTTTGGGGAGCGAGTTCCAGAGTTTGGGAAATCAGTAGGAGAAGGAGCAATATGCCTGACCAGTTGATGAGGATCTATGAGGGATGGCAAGAGTGTGAGCATCATTACTCCTGAGGGAGTGGGTAGAAGGGGGGAAAGAGAGTGAAGACAAGAGGTAGGAGGGTAGAACACCAAACCAGATCTTGCTAATGAAGGTGGTACAGTGAAGCGTGTGATGGTCCATGAGGGAGGGGAGAGCAAGGGATTTGGTATAGTGAGCAATGATGAGTACAGAGTGGACAACTGAGAGCAAAGTGACAGAAGGAGTAGAAAAGTGTGTCCAGTCTGGATAGGGTCTTTTTTGGGGTGGCACTATAGACTATGTTACTGTAGTCAAAAGTTGGAAGGATCATTTTCAGTAGAATTTCTCTATGGGCCGGCAATGGAATGCATTCACGATTCTGGTATAGAGCACCTAGTTTAGGTAGTAATTTTTTGTGAATAGCATCCACATTACCAGAAAAGTCAAGGTGTGTATCAAGCCAGAACACTAGGTACCTGAAGGAGGTAGTGTCTTCAAATGTAGACTCATTAAGAGTGTTGAAGGGGGGAAGGGAGCCTCGAGAGTCTCTGCCTTATGCCAATGGTCATGGAGACAGTCTTCTTGGCATTTGCAAACAGTTTGTTGGATTATAACCACTGCTGGACATTGTCAAAGTCCTGCTGCAAGGTGGACTCCACCATGGGGGAGGAAGGACCAGATACGTGACAGAATGGTGTCATCCGCATACATGTGGATGGATGTGGATGTACAGACCATGGGGAGATCATAAAGTAAAATAGAGAAGAGAATAGATACAAGGAATGAGCCTTGTGGGGCCCCAGTGTAAATGGAAAGGTGTGAGGAAAGAAAGTCCCCAATTTTGACTGATTGTGATCTGCCCATTAGGTAGGATTTAAACCAGTTGGTGGCAGTAGTAGACATCCCAATGGATGAGAGTTTGTCCAGTAGGAGGGAGTGGGAGACAGTGTAGAAGGCTTTAGCTAGATTGACAAAGACAGAGGATGTGATAAGCCCTTAGTCCATATCAGAAAGGATTGATTCAGTGAGCCAGAGGAGAGAGGTGGAAGTGGAATGGTGCTTATGGAATCCAGACCGGAAAGGGGTGAAGAAGGAGGAGAAGATGAGATGAGAAGTGAGTTGGAGGAGTGCCATTTGTTCTTGTAGTTTGGCAAGGATAGAAAGGAGAGAGATGGGGTGATAGTTGTCGGTAAAAGATGAGTCACCATCTTTATGGAGAGGGATGGTAGTAGCATGTTTCTGTGCAACTAGAACAGAAGCTAGTTTAAAAGAGAGATTTAGCAGTGCAGAGATGGGAAATAAGATGGCAGGGGCAGACATACAGCAATTTTGCATCAAGGCCATTAGGGCTTGTGCCTTTGGATGAGTTCAGAGTAAGGAGTGCCTTGAGAGCAGTGGAGGGTATTATTGGGCAGAAGCAGAAGGGAGGGTCAGGTGGTGTAGGGGGGAGGGAGGTGGATGTAGTAGGTAGAGTGGAGAGAAGGCACAGAAGGTAAAGAAGGTATTGAACTCTGTGGTTACTGGGTGGAGTGGGGTGACAGGGTGGTGACACTACCCTAAGAACCAGGGAAGGGGACTACTTAGTGGGGAGAATAGTGCTCCAACCACCTTCCAGAACTTAGAAGGGTGGTTAATGTTTGTGTGAAAGGAACTAGAAGGGGGACAGGATCAGATCTACAGTACAGTAGCTTCTTGTTTTACATTGTTTTTCGTGGATTCTACTTGGTAGAATGTTATTTCTTTTCTTTCTTACTACTAAGGGGCTAGTAGGGTATTGTTTGGGGCTGTTGGAATTTTGAAACCTGTTTTGGTAGCTATAAGTGGGCTCATTTGTTTGGTGGTTGGAGCACTAAGCACTAAGATTCCACCCCTCTTACTCCCTGCTTGCTTCCATTCATCTCCCTCTCTCATTTCCAGCTCCTCTTCTTCCTCCTCCTGCACATTATTTCCCCCTTTTACCCCGTTGCAATTCTCCCAGCAGAACTTCCCCCCACTCCAGTTTGGTCCAGGCATTTATCAATCACTCCTCTAATTTCATCATTTCCCTCCTCCACTTTCTTCCTCTCTAGCAGTGCACAGCTGTTTCTGAAGACCCTTCACAAATGCCCGCTCCCTCTCTCTTCATAGTAACCTGTTCTCTCCTTTCCACTCCATGAATTTTGCCACTTCTTTGCCTCCCCTCACAAGTCCCTATCTCCTCCGTCCATTTGTCTTTTGTCTCCTGACCTGGTTTCCCCAGCAATTGTTCTTCCTGGCCTGGGCCCCTTTGTCTCTGCTTTCCTTCTTCTGACCCTCTCCTCACCACTGTTGGCTTAAATCACCCTCCCTCATCTCCTCTTCTTCCTCCCTCCAGTATTGGGCTAAACCCACCCCCAATCTGCCTTGCCTGTCTTAGTTCCTCCTGCAGACCCTCAATCTCCTTTCTAAGTTTTTCTATGTGGTTGCACACTAAACATCCTCCCACACTCCAGGCAATGTTTAGAAAGATTGGTGCACCACAGTTGCTGTAGGCTACCACCCTACCCATTGCTGTCGCTGCCCACCAGCGATCCCCCACCCTTCCAGATGCAGGATACCAAACACTCCCTCAAGTCTCCACTCTCCCCCCTCTATCAGTGCAAAACATTTTCTTTATTTCCCTTACCTCCTTTGTTGCACACGTTTAGATATATTGAGCAACTGCTTTTTATATTCCTATCCTTCCTATCCATTCAAAATGAGACTTTAAGTAGCTATTGCACAACCTTCTTCAAACTCCTACTTCTCCTTTTCCCAATGCAATATCAATGCGAAGAAGTAATAATGAAAGCTCCTAGATTTGCATTTACTTCCCTTCCACTGAGAGAGCAGTCACCTCTTCACTTGCTGCTGTTCCTTTCCTGGACGTCTACTTCTGCTATGACAGGTGCATATCCTTTGCCTGTTTGAGGAAGTGATGTCAGAACCCTTAGTATAAAAGAAATAATGGACCAGGGTGGGTGGGATGAGGGTTTGGGGGGGGGTGGGACCAGCCCAAGTCTTCCAGAAACAATCAGGTAGCTGAGGCCTTTGGTCAGACCATTAGCACTCTTCCCCCACTGTGCACTCAAACTTTGCAGCTAGTGAAGCCTGCAACAATGAATCACAATTCTACTCAAAGCCCCCAAAATAGGTTTGCTACCCAAAGAAACAGGACTCCAATTCAAACAGCTTCACCAACAACACAGCAAAATAGGCTTGGAATTAGAAGATATAGGTCTCCAATTCAAAGAAACAGACCCAGTTAAATTACACCAATTATGTTTTAAAACAGAAGAAATAGGCCTCTATAAATACAGCCTGCCACACAGCGAACCAAACAAATGAGCCCACTTATAGCTACCAAAACAGGTTTCAAAATTCCAACAGCCCCAAACAATACCCTACTAGCCCCTTAGTAGTAAGAAAGAAAAGAAATAACATTCTACCAAGTAGAATCCACGAAAAACAATGTAAAACAAGAAGCTACTGTACTGTAGATCTGATCCTGTCCCCCTTCTAGTTCCTTTCACACAAACATTAACCACCCTTCTAAGTTCTAGAAGGTGGTTGGAGCACTATTCTCCCCACTAAGAAGTCCCCTTCCCTGGTTCTTAGGGTAGCTGTCACCACCCTGTCACCCCCCTCCACCCAGTAACCACAGAGTTCAATACCTTCTTTACCTTCTGAGCCTTCTCTCCACTCTACCTACTACATCCACCTCCCTCCCCCCTACACCACCTGATTAAATGAGGCTTGTCCCTACCCCTTCTAGCATATTTCAGAACAGACTGTCCCATTTGCAGGTTATACCTGCTGGCCACTAGAGGGACCTATGCTCCCTCACTACTTCCTACTCCTACCTGTACAGCACTACTTCCCTGGGATCTTGCTCACCACAATGTATTGGCCCTGCCTCATGCTCTGCCTGTGCCTATCCCCACTAGTGCACTTACCCACTTACCCATCTGCTAGTCCACACTGTGCCTTGGCACCTCCCTCCCTTGCTCCTGAACCTCCTCTCCTGCCCCTGGGACCTCTGTGTGTCCCCGCCCCTGTCCTCCCCTAGCTTTCTCTTCACCTCAGGCACATCTGGGTGTCTTCTTATTCTTGCTTTCCCTCCTGTACCTCCCTGCCCACCCCTGCTCCTTAGCCTCCCCTCCTCCCTCTCATGTCAATCGTAGGAAAACCTCTCACCATCTCCCAGCCAGGGTGTTAGTCATGCTACTACTCCTGTCAGGGAACATTCATCCAAACCCTGGCCCTGTTCCCAGGAGCTCCCCAACTCGCACCACAGGCCAATGCATGGTCTCCATGAATATCTGTAGCCTCCTAAAAAAGTTTGACTCACTACAATGCCTAGTCACATCAATTAACCCTGATGTCATCACCCTGGTTGACACTTGGCTGTCGAAATCCTCCCCTGACTCCCTAGTCTCCCTTCCTGGTTTCACCCTTTTCTGGTCCGACC
This sequence comes from Neoceratodus forsteri, assembly GCA_016271365.2. Lineage (NCBI taxonomy): Eukaryota > Metazoa > Chordata > Ceratodontiformes > Ceratodontidae > Neoceratodus > Neoceratodus forsteri. The sequence continues at coordinate 628,074,564 of JADMNL010000022.1, read as the reverse complement.
GTGTTGGGAGATGGGGCGGCGGCTGCTATTTATGTCAAGGAATCTCTCCCCATACTAGCCCTGCCCACTCCCATCCTTGACTCCAGGGCCCAGGCGCTTACGCTGAAACTAACCCCTGACCCTTTAAAGGGACCCCTTTATCTGACTACTGCATACGTGCCCCCCAGGGACCAAACGCAGGCCATTGCCTCTCTTACAGAATATCTTAACTCTCTACCTCCTTCCGCTGATCAAATTCTGGTGGGTGACTTAAATGTCAACTGGCTTAGCCCCTCCTCCTCCTCTACCCGAGACTCTTTTCTGCAATAGACCTAATGCAACTAGTTACCCACCCTACCAGGACTAACCCCAAGAGGCTCCAGTACCCTGCTTGATGTGGTACTCACCAACTGCCCTAATCGGATCCCCAATGTACAAGTCCTCCCAGACTCTCTCAGCAATCACTCCCCCATTCTATTCCACTGGTCAACCTCAGTCCCCAAACCCATAGCACAGTCCACATGCCGGGGGCGTCTAATACCTGGTGGACTGATAAAACTTAAGGAACTTCTGTCCCAAATTGAGTGGTCTCCTATACAGGCAACTCCTGACATTGACACAGCTCTCTCCTTCTTTACCCAAACTTTTAATAATGCCTGTGATATCTTTGCCCCAGTGTTGACCCACTGTTCTAAAAGGAAGAATGCCCCTGGGTTACCCCAGGTTTGATCCACCAGCTCAAACATAGGGACAACCTATAGCACCGTGCCATTGAGACTGGCCGGCCCAATGACAGCGGTTATATGCTGCTGCCGAAACAAAGTGCACTGGCCATCAGAAAGCCAAGTCTGAGCACTATCGGTCCTCACTCACTGCCTCATGGGGGAATCCCCAGAACCTTCTGGGATAACATTAAAAGTTAAATGGGAGTACACCCCCCCACCCACCCAGATCAACATTAATGGTGTGATCTCCTCAGACCCAGACCTCATAGCCAACCACCTCAACACCTCGTTCACTGACCTTAGCCTATCCTCCCTACAAATCTTTTTGACCCTCCTCCCCCAGCACCTGTCATAAATCTTTCGCCCTTATTTTCTCCTCCGCGTGTTTCTGCCCAAGAACTTAGGCCGCACCTTGTCACTGCCCTCAAGAGTAATAGTACAGGCAGACACCCTGGATCCGTGGTATCCCACGCTGGTCTTAGACACAGTCCTTACCCGATCACATGCCTCATCAACCACTCTCTTTGCCTGGGGAAGGTTCAACTGCCTGGAAAGTCGCCACTGTCACCCCTATCTTTAAAGGTGGTGATAGGACTGTGGCTGAAAACTATCGACCGATCTCCATTCTCTCTCCTCTCTCAAGGCCTTGGAAAAAGTGGTGGCCTCTCAAATCTCTGACTACCTCTCCACCTACAATGTCCTTTGTCCTGAGCAGCATGGCTTCCGAGCGGGCCACAGTACCAACACAGCCCTCCTAGAGTTCTCCAACTTTCTCCACTCCTCAGACACTGGTTCTCTGGCTGGTGCTGTCTTCATTGACCTCTCGAAAGCTTTCAACACTGTCTCCCACCCCCTCCTTCTTGATGCCCTTAGTCTCTCTGGTTTTGCTGCTGGGCCTATCTCCTGGTGCACCAGTTATCTGTCTGACTGCTCACAGTGTGTAAAAATTAATGGGACCTACTCAGACATCTGTCCCATCTTTTCTGGGTTTCCCCAGGGCTCCATTCTGGGCCCCTTACTATTCTCCCTTTACCTTAACACCCTTCCACGCTCTTGCTCGGGGAACATTCTATTGTACGCTGATGATGCAGTCATCTTTGCCTCAAGTCATAACCCTACTGCCCTCCAGGACTCGCTGCAGAAGTTCTTCACTGAAGCCGAGGGCTGGTTCAAGGAACATAGATTGGTGATAAATCTTAAAAAAACCAAAACCATGTTCTTCACTCATCCCCAAAACAAGTCCTGCAACTTCAAACTCCTCATTCACTCTGGGTCCTCATTCCCACTCGAACAAGTTTGCTCCTATAAATACCTAGGGATCCATTTTGACCCTCCTCTCCTTCCATGGACACATCGCTGCCCTAGCCACTGCCACTAATATCCGATTGGGCATCTTACATCGGTATAAACACTGCCTCCCCGGGAGGCTCTTCAACTTCAGCAGTCACCTCCTCTATCCTGTCCCTAGTGGACTATGGACTGCCGTATATGGTGCTGCTGATCAGACCCACTCCATAAAAATTTGCACTACTCTGAATAAGGCCTGCAGGTTAATTACTGGAGCACCCTAGGATGACACACACCTGTCTACTGTATGCTAAAGCACTGGTACTTGATCTCGACAAGCACTCAAATATCTTACCTGTACCTCATAAAAAGACCCTCCTTGGGCTTTCCCCACCAGGATTGACCACCACCATACGCCGCTCTGTCCCACTAGTTCATACTCGAACCTCTGGGAAAACCTCTCTTGTTATCCCTAAAGCTAAGACCTCTCACGGCCAAAGAGCCTTCAGCTTTAGGGCCCCCTCCTGGTTCAACACACTGCCCCCCTCCATCTCCGAAGCTCCAACTATATCGTGCTTCAAAACTTCCTTACGTAACCACCTTATTAACACCCAATGCTGTAACTGCCACTAGTCAAAGCCATACTCAATACTTATGACAAAGCTTATTACTAAGCTGCTAAGGACGACATAACTCTGGTATTGTTTTGCATCCATCCTACCTGTACCAGCTTGTTTGTATCTATGTCTTAATATTACTGTTATACTTATGTGTTGTACTGCTATACTGTGTATTTTGGTTTGTCTTACTGTGACAAGGTACCTTTGTAAATGAGCCTATGGCTCAAAGGTTTTCCAAACTGCTGTTTAAATAAAATAAAAAAATAAAAAAAATAAATTATACATCCTGGGACAAACGACCTGGCTGACAAGACAGTAGATATAGTCCAGAGGAGGTTTGAGGAACTAGCACAATTATGTGAGGGGGCAGGAAGATCAGTAACTTTTTCTGAGATACTTCCGGTGCCAAAGGCAAGCACAACAAGAAAGCTGAGAATAGAGGAATTTAACGGATGGCTAAGAACCTGGTGTTGTGCTAAAGGGTATGGGCTGTTGGGGGGTGGGGAGGACCTGGGAGGACAGTAGTCTGTATGCCAAGGATAGACTACACTTGAGTGAGGAGGGAAAGAAAGTGTTGAAACAGAGGATGGAAGAGTATATAGAGGAAGTTGGGAATTTAAACTAGGAGTGGGGGGTGGCAGTTGGGGAAGAAATATGCAGAGACCACAGGTTGGGAAATCATATGAGCTTACCCCCCATAACAGTGACAAAGGACAAATGGCAAGTACTATTGGTGATGCTAGGAAAGGAGGGCAGGATAGGAGGGGGGGAAAAGGGTGGAAGGTGGTTACCCTTAATGTTAGGAGCCTTGGGAGGAAAACTGCAGAGTTACAGGTTCTCATGGCAGAGGGAGAGGTGGACATTGCAGACATCACAGAAACATGGGCCACCCAACACAATGACTGGAACCCGTCTGTACCAGGGTACAGGTTATTTCGTAGGGACAGGGTGATTGGAAAAGGAGGGGGGGTGGCACTATATGCGAAGGAAGGACTGAAGTGTGTAAGGGAGGAAGGGGAGGAGGGTAGTATGGAGTCACTTTGGGTGCTAATCCAGGATTCCAAGAATAGGATTCTTAGAATGGGAGTGGTGTACAGGCCACCATCTCAGACGGAGGAGTTAGACAGAGAACTAACGGGACAGATCAGGAGGACCTGCAAGAAGGGTAGTGTGGAGATTGTGGGGGACTTCAACATGCCAGGAGTGGACTGGAGCACCCCAATAACCAGGAACAGAAGGGAGCAGGTACTGCTGGATGCCTCCCAGGACAGCATCCTGCTGCAAATGGTCAGTGAACCAACCAGGTTAGGGAGTACCCTTGACCTTGTGCTGGCAAATGGGGACTTTGTGAGAGAACTTACAGTGGAGGAACCGCTGTCAGGGAGTGACCACCACTCAGTATGGCTCACATTGGATTTGGGCAAGGAAGGAGTGGAATCTGGCACAAGAGTGCTGGACTTCAGGAGGGCTGACTTTGGGAGGATGGGAGAAGTGGTAAAAGGGTACCTGGCCAGAATTCAATCTAGTATGGATACTAACCAGAGGTGAGAGCTCATAAAGCTGGGGATAGTGCAGGCAACCAAAACCTGCTGCAAAGCCCAGAGCAAGAAGGCTAGGGCTAAGAAACCGAGCTGGTTGAGCAAGGAGGTCATGGAAAAGGTAAGGAGGAAAAGAGCTGCCTTTAGGAAGTACAAGAAAACAGGGAGGGGGAGGACAGAGAGGAGTACTTGACAGAATCGAAGGAGGTGACAAGGGCAGTAAGGGGAGCCAAAGCATCTACGGAACTCAGGCTGGCACAAGGCATTAAGAAGGGGGAGAAGGACTTCTTTAAGTACATTAGGGAGAAAAGGAGCTGTAAGGACCACATAGTAAGGATTAGGTAGGAGGGGGTTGGGTGGAAGCAGGGTATCGATAAGGTGAAGCACTAAATGAGTACTTCTGCTCAGTATTTACTAAAGAGAAGGGGGGACACCCAAGGTGGGAGAAATGGCAGAAGCAGGGGGAAGGTGACAGATGGGGAAATCATGGAGGCAGAGTTTGAGAGGTTTGAAGGCACTGAGGGTGGACAAGGCGCCAGGCCCAGATGGCATCCACGCCAGGGTACTGAAGGAGCTGGCAGAGGTCCTTGCAGGACCTTTGGCAGACCTATTTAATGCCTCACTACATTCGGGGTGTGTACCTCAGGACTGGAGGATGGCTCATGTGGTGCTCCTCCACAAGAGTGGCCCCAAGGATGAACCGGGAAACTACAGACCAGTGAGCCTCACATCCATCGTGGGTAAGCTAATGGAGGCTATCCTGAAGGAGAGGCTGGTGGCCATCCTAGAGGCCAAAGGATTACAGGACAGCAGACAGCATGGCCTCATATGTGTCAGATCCTTCCAAACCAACCTGGTTGAGTTCTATGACTGGGTAACTAGGCAGCTGGACAGGGGCCATGCAGTGGATGTCCTGTATCTGGACTTCAGTAAGGCATTCGACTCAGTGCCACATGGAAGGCTGGGAAGGAAGTTAGTAGGCACAGGGCGGGTGCAAAGCTGGTGAGATGGGTAGGAAACTGGCTGCAGGGAAGGCAACAGAGGGTGGTGGTGGGTGGGGAGCTCTCACACCCAAGGGCAGTGACGAGCGGTGTCCCTCAAGGCTCGGTGTTGGGACCAGTGTTGTTTGGGATATTCATTGCAGACATATCATGGGACATCAAGAGCAAGATCAGTCTGTTTGATGATGATACCAAGGTTGGCGCGGTGGTGGATGACCTAGGGGGATGGCAGGGGTTGCAGGATGATCTGGCAAAGCTTGAAACCTGGTCAGACACCTGAAACTGGAGTTTAATGCCAAAAAGTGCAAGGTGCTGCATTTGGGATGAAGAACCCAAGGAGGAGTTACCAGCTAGGGGAGTGCAGCTAGCCAGACAGAGGAGGAGAAGGATCTGGGTGTGCTCATTACAGGGTCAATGAACAACTCGGCACAATGTAGGAAGGCAGCTGCAAAGGCCAACAAAACGCTGGGTTGTATTGCAAGGGGTATATCCTCGAGGAGGGAGGAGGTGATTCTGCCACTGTATAGGTCATTAGTTGGACCACACCTGGAGTACTGCGTGCAGTACTGGCGTCCGTATCTGAAGAGGGACATTAAGTTACTGGAGGGGGTGCAGCGCAGGGCGACAAAGATGATCAAGGGGCTGGGGGACTTATCATACGAGAGGAGGTTGAAGGAGTTGAACATGTACTCACTGGAGGAGAGGAGAGACAGGGGTGACATGATTGAAACCTTTAAATACATGAAAGGAATAAACAAGACGGGTACAGAGGGGCTGTTCAAAGTAAGGGAGGGGAAGGCCACCGGGCCATGATATGAGACTGGAGCGAGAAGGTTCAGGAGGGAGATGAGGAGACACTTTTTTAAAGAGAGGGTGGTGGCTGGGTGGAATGCATTACCTGCAGAAGTGGTATGCAGTAGAACAGTGGACTGCTTCAAATGAGGATGGGACAGGACAAGGGGGAGTGTTAATGAAGGGGAAGGGTGGAAGGGAGGGGCAGCTGCAGAATAAGGGGTGCTAGCTGCACATTCGAGCAGACTTGATAGACCTCTAGGCCTTTATCTGCTGGCAAATTTCCTATATTCGTATGTTCATAAAAGTACTCCGCTTTGGCTTGCCTGACTAACTTCATGCAGAGGTTACAGAGGTGGCAGTATCTTTGATAGGCTGCAGTGGAGGGTAACCATTTGTGGCTTTTTCAATGCTTGGTCCCTGATCCTTAGACAATCTAGGAGGTCCGACGTGATCCATGGGAGATGGGACCCACGGACCCTGGTGTGCCATGGCGATTCCAGATGCTGAGGAAGGTTGATTTGAAATAGCTGAGAGTCGTGTCGATTGAGGTGGCAGTATTGATGAGGGCCCAATCTGAGCTGAATAGGTCTTCTAGTAGGGGAGAGAAGTTTAGCAATTTAAATGGATGGATTTGTAGGAATTTGGGTGGAGCTCGAGGGTGCCGAATTTTCCATACACAGTTGGTGATATGATGGTCGCTTAGAGCTTCTGGCAGGATGCCTGCATTAATGATGTGATGTGGGTGAGATGCTAGTACCCAATTGATGAGGGAGTGGTTGTGGGTTTTATGGTTTAGTCATGTGGGTTCAGTAATAAGTTTAATTAGATTTAGGGTGCTGTTTTCAGAACAGGTGGGGGAGTGGGGGGTGGCAAGCCAGTTCAGATTTACACCACCTAGGATCAGTAGTTCACCCGTGGCAGCGAGGGATGAGAGGGATGCCAGTAAGTCTATGATGGAGGTGGGGCAGCAGTAAATGCCTGCTATAAAGATTGGGAGGGAGGAGGAGGAGGGAGTGAGCTTCACTAGAAACTGTTCATACATGGAAGAGGTTGAGGAAGCCAAGACAGTGGTGAACTGAATGGAGGTCTTGAGGTACATGGCTACCCCACCTCCCCTTCTGGCTCGGTCCTGCTGAATGAGGGTGAACCCAGGGATAGAGACACTTTTGTTAGGAATTTTGGGGCTGAGCCATGATTCAGACAGAATGAGAATGTCTGGATATATGGAAAGGACTAGGGGTTGAATATGGTCAATTTTAGGTAAGAGGCTCCTAATGTTTATGTGGACAATTTTCAGTCCTTGGGGTTTTTGGGTGGAGAGGATGGGAGTAGGCCCAGGGTTGGATTCAGTGTCACTCACGAGCAGTAGCAGTAGGACAACCAAGTAATAGGTAGATATGAGGAGATGATTCTTTGACTGCCAAGGGGGTTGGCGGCAAGAATTACTGATGGTGGGGGGGGGTGGAGAGGAAGGGAGAGTCTGGTTAGGGCTTTTAGGGGGCAGGAAGGGGGTAGTATAGAGATGGCAGGGAGCCAGTTATATGAGGGAGTAGTGGAGTAGCAGAGAGGAGCGATAGAGGAAGAGGAGAGTGGCAGGGTGTGTGTCTGGGGCAATTGGAGGGAGAGAGGGGTGTAGTGAGGAGGGTAGGAGGAAATGGTAGAAAGGAGGGATAGGAGGTAGATGCAGTATAGTGTCATGGTGAGTGGGGAACAGTGCTGGTCACTGTCTAACAGGGAGGGAAGATATTACCTCGAGGTCAGATTGCATGGTGTTGATAGGTGGGGATATTATATGCCTTTACTTAGCTGGGAGACGGGGAAGTTTGATTGGAAGGGCTTAAGAGCAACTAAGAGGGGGGAGATGGGCTAGTCCACTTGCCTAGGCAGTGGGGTGGATAGATTGATTGTTTATTTCTCCAGTCTATAAACTAGCAATAACTTAGGGTGGGGTTGGCAGGGAGGGTTGGGTGGGAAGTACCAAACGCTGCTATACTTCAAGGCACTGAGTAGCTGAACATAGTCTAGTGTGGCTGCTAAGATGGCAGTCACATGCCGTTCTTAAGGGGACTGACCATTTGCGACAGAAAATCCTTTTTCAACGTGAACATCTAACTTTTCCTATTGAAAATAAAGGGAAATTTCAAAGTGTAAAAACTTTTGAACTGATTAGTATTTTATCACCAAATCTTCAGAAGGAACTACCGTGACCGAAGACCTACATACCCTAAAAATTTTAGACTGAAATTATTCCACACCGTTTTTGCACAGTGGTGTGACAAATAATTTGACAAAAATAGTAATTTACATGTTTTTTGACACTCTGTACCTCCAGGCACACACATCAGACAAGAACAAAACTTCCCACATTAAGAAAACTTTGGTCCCTGATGGCACATGCAAAAGTTCATGTGAATTGCTTGAATGGTTGCAAAATTATTAAAGTGTAAAATGTTGAGTTTAACATAGAAGTGAAGATTTAATCCTAACTATAGGGGTACGACCATGTCCCTATAATATATTACACTAGTGGTGAAAAACTTGGGTAAGTAAACCATGGTATTCTGGGATAAGTATATACTTTCACATATAATTCATGTTAGGTGACATAGAACATTATTTCTACTTAGAATTTGAAACCGAACATGGGCCAGATAAAGAGTTTACAATAAAAGAAAGGCGATATTAAGCTAAAACAAGGTTAAAAAAAGCAGTGGTATTATAGGGACACAGTAGTGTCCGTATAGTTAGGGTTACAAATGCTATTATAATGTATACTACATTAAACTTCTATGTTTGCACCTTACTAACGCAGCCATCCCTGGACAGACTAGCCTGAAATTTGGCATGTGCTTTCTGGGGCCTTGGCTCTCCAGGTCCTGGACACTTGGAAATGAGACGATTGCAAATATGTAAATACATGAAAATGACTTTTTTAGCTCCACTGTTGCTGAAAAATGACTACATAAATACATAAATAACGTAGACAATGACAGCAGAAAACGGCCTGATGGCCCATCCTGTCTACCCACCCTACAGTACCTAACTACTCAACACTGGCCCTAGTCCTGACCATCCCGCCCCTTAGTTTATGCCCCTCTTTTTTAACTAATCACATATGCCTGTCCCATTGCTGCTTGAAGTTGCTCACTGATTTGGCCTGTACCTCTTACTTTAGCAGCTTGTTCCACTGTTCCACCACTCTTTCTGTGAAAATGTGCTTATGAAGACCCCTTTTAAATCCCCTCCATGAGTTTAAAAGTTCCTTGGCATACATTATTTATCCCATGCAGTTACTGTACTTGTGTATCTCCATCATGTCACACCTTTTCCTGCTTTTTTAATTATGTACATGTTCAAGTCCTGCAATCTCTTCTGGTATGTCTTGTTCCCTAGTCCATGAAACATCTTTGTTGTCATGTGCAATACTGCTTCCACTTTCTTGCAGTTTCTCCTCAGGTGTGGAATCCAGTACCCTGTGTTGTATTCTAGGTGTGATCATACCAGTGATCTGTACAATGGGAGGATCCCCTCCTGACTTGTACTGCCCATCCCCCTCCCTATGCAACCCAGCATACAGTTTGCCTTGCCCACAGCTCTATTATAATGTGCGGTTGATTTTAGGCTTTCTGATATCATGACTTCTGGGTCCCTTTCCTCTGTGGTGCTTTCCAGCACCACTCCCCCATTTCAAACTGCACTCTTTGGTTCCTTCCCAGCGAACATCACTTTACATTTTTTTTTTGTTAATTTGTTTCTCCCTGCTGTGGTACAGCCTAGCCCTCCACTGCCCCCCCCCAGCTCCATCACCTGGGTGGACATACTAGGGACTTACCTCTTCCTGATGCTTCCCTCAGTTCTTACCCCCCGGGGTGGGGTTCAGTGGTAGGCACCAAACAATCAATGAGATGGATCTGGTGTGGGAGAGGGACTTTTAGCCTGGTGCAGAACCTGCGAGGGATCAGTGTCATCCGCTCTGCACATGGCCATTTTTCCTGTTCTAGTTCAGAGGGACAGATGTGCAATGCCATCCAGACACACCACGCATGATACTGTGCATGGGATATCGATGTCCATTATCTCTTCCAGTCCCAGTATGCATGTACTGACTTCCTGTCCCCAAGCCTCCACTAAGAACCAGACAAGTGCTGGGGCCTGCAACCCTCCCTCCTAGAGGAGGAGAGCCATCCTCTGGATGCTTAATCCTCCTCTCCCCGGCCAGCCTCGGGTGAACCAAGTCCGCGACTGAACCTGAGTCACCAATGTGGTAGCAGGTGAGGCATGGGTGTCTCTGCCCTCTATGCCACTGGGCTGGCTAATCACTACATTCTTTAGCATTGAAGCACAGTTGCCAGTTCATTAACCAGCTGTGCAACCTACCCAGATCCTCTCTGAGTTCCCTTATCTCTTCCTCTGTGTCCATTCATGAACACATCTTTGTGTAATCTGCAAAGAAGCAGATCTTGCCCTTGATGCCTTTACCTACATCACAATGAATACTTTGGAAAGCATCTGGCCCAGAACTGAGCCCTGAGGTACCCCACTTGTTGTTTCCTTTATAGTACCTCTGAAACTTACCATTAACTTCTACCCTTTGTGTTCTTTCCCTCAACCAGTTCTCCACCCAAGTAGCCAATTTTTCTCCCACCCCAAGTCCCTTATCTTTTGGCTAGCCTTCTGTGGGGAACTGAGTCAAAGGCCTTGCAAAAATTAAATTATACCACATCTACTGCCTCTCCTCTACCTGCTGCCCTGGTTACCCAGTTGAAGAGGTCAACCAGATTTGTCTGGCAAGACCTTCCCCATGTGAATCATGTTGTCAGGGGTCCTGTAGCCCATGTCCTTCCAGGAAGTCCACCTTTAAAGACTCCATCATTTTGCCAACTATGAAGGTCAAGTGAATCATCTATAGTTCTCTGGATCATCCTTCCTTCCCTCCTTCCTTCCAGTGTTGTGCAGAATTACCCTGTCCACTGTCCTTAACTCCCTAGGGACCACCCATGTGCCAGTGAGAAATTAAATATGTCTGCAAGTGGCCCTGCTTCACTTCTGCTACTGTACATCCTTCAGCATCCTCCAGTGAATGTGATCAGATTGCATAGATTTATTTACGTTCTCTCTGTTAGATTATAATTAACCAAGATAGGGCAACTGAGAGGCAATATCTACTTTAAGTGAGCTCCTGCATTTTGACACCAAATGTCCAACAGTTTTTTTATGATCTGTCATTATGATCAAGACAGGTGACATTTTTAAAATCCTATCCGAAGGGTGATTTTGCTGTGTGACTGTGGGGACAAGTTTTGGGGGGAGTTCAAAAATGACACCTGCCATGTTCAGGAGGTGGGATAACACTAGGGATATGTTGAATATAAGGGGACAAAATCTGCAAAAAATAAAGTTATGAGTAAATGTTGGAACAATGTGTTTCCTCATGCCTGCCTTTTTTTCAAATTTTTACCCCAAATTTTCAACATAACCATTTTATAACCACTCATTGTGAGCATGACAGGTGTCATTTTGCAGGAGCTCACTTAAAGTAGATATTGTTTTACTTCAAAAAAGCAGGAGGACACAGCACGAGATTAGAGGGAGGCCAATTAAGGGGTAATGTGACTAAGTTCTTTTTCACAGAAAAGGTGGTGGATGCATGGAACAGCCTACTTCAGGAAGTGGTGGATATGACTACAGTGCAGGGCTTCAAACAGGCATGGGATAGGCATAAGGGATCAATACAGATGAGTATGAATAGATAGGCTATTGACAGAGTACAGGCCTATAGCACATTCATAAGGTAGAAAAAATGGGCAGACTGGATGGACCTTGCGGTCCTTATCTGCCGTCAACTTCTATGTTTCATTTATAAAACAATGGCTGACACATCATTTTGCTCCACAAGTGTTAAAACACATTTTGGGTAGGGTTTCAGAAATGACAGCTGTCACATTCATGAGGTGGTGTGAAAAAATGGCTATGTTGAAAAGTTGTGGTCACAATATTGAAAATTACCATAGCTACAAGTGTGTGGTAAAAAATTACAACATAGACTCACACTTTGTTGTTTTCTCATATTTTTACCTCAAATGTTCAACCTAGCCTTCTCATGACCCCACTTAGCCTTCTTATAAGCCCACCTCATGAAAAAGAGTAGAGAAAATGTTCAAATCCAACTCAACATGTGACTTCACACCACAAGTGCAAAAACACATTTTGGCCAGGATCTGAAAAAATGACAGCAGTCACAGTTATGAAGTGCTGTGAGGAAATGGCTATGTTGAAAATGTAGGATCAAAATACTGAAAATTACCAAGGTTTTTAACCAAGAGTTTCAACGTAACCTTCTTATGACCTCACCTCATGAGCATGGCAGAGAAAATGTTCAGGTCCTGCTCGGGGTTGTATGACTACATGCTGTACTGGGGGGGCGGGGCTACAAGATGGCCACACTACAGCCCACTCTGCACCTGGGCTATGATTTCTAGTTTTATTTTTTTTTTTGATAATGAGTGTTTTAATCTTTTCAAATAAAATCTCTCAGTTTGCTAAAGTTATAGTTATCCTTGTTTAACTTGATATCGGCAAGTTTTGCAACTGGACTTCTAAGGAACAGCTTTCAAGTAGTCCAGGCACTTCAAGTGTTCAGGGTGTTTTTTGCTATGTATTGAAGCAGCATAGAAGTTGTGGCTGCATCGCTTCAATGGTCCTGCTGTTTAACGTTTCGCTGTTGGTCGCCAGTACTTTTATTAAAATACTTTTACTCAGAGAAATTTGGGGTGGTTGATTTTGGCGTCTTCTCCCTTTACAGGATGAAAGGAGGGGGTTTCCATTGAAACTACTTGAAAGGAATTGACAAAGCACTATATGCGTTGACATGCTCTGTTGTTTTAATAAAAGGCAACTAGACATTTGGAGGTTGAAAATTTTTGTCGAAGAATGACTGAGTTTGAAACAGTCTAAGAAACTGGGGAGTCGTCTTGAGAGGCTGGAATCCTGCTCTACCAGTTTAAAAAAAGAGAGCTAAGTTTGTTTTTATCTGTGGTGACACTCCTTTGCAAAACCTTTACATGGACACTGTATCAGCAACAGGTGGAGGATGGCAATGGGGTGACTCCCCTAAGAGGTACTGTGTTGTATTTATTTCCAGTTGCTAGTTTAATACCCAGTCAAACTATTAGACTAATATAAACAGATATTTGATTGTTCCAGTGCCATCTCATTTGGCTTTAAAAGTTGGTAAAAATTAAAGTTCAAGTGCCATCAAAGTTGGCAGAAACTTATGGTTACCATGTTGTCCCCACACAAGCTTACCGGCTTCTTATGTCCCATTGGATTCAAGGATTTTCCATCAAGAAAAGCTTTGTTCTTTGCTGTAGATTTAAACTACACAGTATACCCTTTGAATCAGGAATTTAAAAAGGTAGTAACTAGTAGGGTTGTGCAAAAAAAAAATCCACTGGCAGAATTGCTGCAAAAGTGCATCTTTCTCTTCCGCGAAAGTTCGGAAATCACTTCTGCAACTTCCACAGAAATTCTGCCTTAAAACAGGCAGAATTAATGCAGCAACTGCAGGTTAAACTGCAGTAAACAAATATGCAGAACTGATCACTGTCAGTGGTCAGTTCTGTGGATTTTTTTACCAGCAGTGTACATTAAGTTAATTAAATATATTAACATTAATACCCCCCCACTGGCATCCGCTAATTTTGGGTCCCCAAAAAATGCACCCTGGTGGCTAGTGGCCCCACCCACCGATTGTGGGTCTCATCAAAAACCCCATCCTGACTCCCGCTCTCTTGTGTCTAGTGGCCCTCCTCCCTATGATCCCAACCCTTAATACAATAGTCCTCCATCCATCAGATTTGTCGCCCTAATTGAAATTTTTCACTGGTGTCTAGTGGACCCCCTCCCTATCCCTATTCCCCGCTCCATGAAAGAAAAAGAAAAATAATCTTAATTTATTCACCCTATCCCTGGTGTCTAGTGGACCCCCACCCTGATGGTTAGTGAAGACCACCACCACTCCGCTCCCCTGATCTCGACCCCCCAACAAGGCCACTGGTGCAGCCCTCCTCTCTCCTCCATGGCTGACAGCCCAGTGAGCTGCTGTCAATATGAATAAGCATGTGCTCATTCATTGCAGCTCCCAGTTATCTTTTGCAAATTTTCAGGGGTAGAGGTCAGAGGGGAGGGGGCTGTTCTGGTCACCTATGGGGGTGGTGGATTGGGGGGAATGGTGTCCACAATGTCGTCCCCATCCCACCCACCCCACAGGCAACCAGAACAGCCCCCTCCCCTACTCTTCCCCTGAAAACTTGTGAAAGATGACCAGGAGCTGCAATGAATGAGTGCGTGCTTGTACAAGCAAGCATGCGCTCATTCATATTGACAGCAGCTCAGTGGTCCACTAGCCAAGAAGGAGAGAAGAGGGCTGCACCAGTGGCCCCTTGGGTGGTCGAGATGGGGAGAGCAGGGTGGTGGTGGTCTTCACTAACTGTCAGGGTGGGTAGTTCACTAGACACCAGGGATTGGGGGAATAAATGAAGATTATTTCTCTTTTTTTTTTTCAGGGATCAGGGAATAGGGATAGGGAAGGGGTCCACTAGACAACAGGGAATAATTTCAATTAGGGTAATGAATGGATGGAGGAATAATTGTATTATGGGGTGGGATCATAGAGAGGGGGATCCACCAGACACCAGGGAGCGGGATGGCTTTTTTGATGAGACCCTCAATCAGCAGGTGGGGGACCTGGGGGTGGGACCACTAGCCACCAGGGATTTCTTTACTTTGGGCCACCAATCGGTGGAAGGAGGAGGAGCACCACACTAGAAGTGTGGTGGGGGGGTAATTTCATTTTCAAATATATATCTAAACTGCAGATGGAATAAATTCCACAGTTTAGATGTATTAGTGCACGGAAAAGGGTGACAATCCAAAGAAAAACCCATTTTTGCTAATGGCGACAATTCAAAAACTTCAGAGAAATTTTCAAAATTTCACTGAAATTGCATGAAAGTGGAATTTGCAACTTTTGCCCACCCCTAGTGACTAGGACTCCTGGCTTTGGAGATTATTGCCAGCAGCTTTTGGAAAAAGCTGGGTATGAAACTTCTTATGCTCAAAAGGTAACAATTAGGACTCCTGGTTATGGAGCCGATTGCTGACCGCACCTGAGAAAGGCCTGCTATAGAACGTATTATGCTGTCTCTTGCTCCAGTGTTTGAACTAACTACCAATACTCTAATAACCTGCAATATTCACTATGGAATGCCAAATGGTGTTTTCTTGTTTTCTGTTTTACAAGGAGCATGAATAATCTGTGTTTATATACCAAGCATTAAATCAGGACTCCAGGTTATGGAGCAGAAGCTGTAGTGATGGAAAAGGGCCTGGCATAACACATTTGCATTGGAGGCCTATGGCCAAATCAAAAAGTTTGTTTCTCTGGCTTGCTCATAATTTATATATTACATACTGGGACGTTAAATAGTGCATAGCCTTGCATTTTTCTGTTATGTACTTTGGTCTAAAGATCTGTTATACTCTTGTGCTCTAAGTGCTCAATATACTGTCTAGACACTTGTAATTTTAAGTATTGAAGTCTATTGATTGAACTTAATGAATCAGTTCTTATGTTTATAATGGGACTGGATATGAATTTCAAGTTGTTTCAGGCATAATGTTTATAACGGCCCAGTAAGGTAGATTGATGTAAAGACTCTATTCAAATAATTATTTATACTGTTTATATCCAGTTTGGTACTTTTACAGTGAGCTGTATTTCACCCAAAACATATATTAAAATAAAAGGGATGACTTGAATATCTAAGTATTCAATAGATTAAGTATATATATAGAGGAGGTGAAATATGGTGTTAACACTGGACAGGGGATTTTCCTATAAGTTAGGTCTAAATAGGTGTACTCTGGGATGGCCTGATAATGGAGACATTTGAACAAGTATCTATAGAAACTAGTAGGGGACGTGTTTGAAAATTGTCTCTGCTCTATTCCTTTGCACTATATATATATATACTGTATATATATATATATATATATATATATATACAGTATATATCTATACTGAAATACTGTCTTGCTAGGACCTGAATGGCACAGAGAATCAAGAAAGGAGACACTAGGACCATGAATGAATGTATATAATAGCCCATCTTTATAACAGTTAATGGCACATACACATGCAGGAACAAGTCCAGCAGAGACAAAAGAACCACTGCATCTCTCCCGGTTCTCCATCTAGTGTACGCTTTTGGTCTAGGATCTGAATGCATTAATCAGGATCAGGCAGGAGAAAGTAGCTTTCTTAAAATGGGTTAAAACTTAATTGTCTGAGGGAAAACTCAACTGGATTCAATTTATGCTATGTTTAATTGATTTTTACTAGCTGTTAATTTTATCTGACAGAAACATTTTAACCAGCGATCTACTGTATTCAACCACTGGCTGGCAGATATAATTGCTTTTGGTGCCAATTATTGCAATATTGTGCTATACTGTTTATGATGTTGTTTTTATCTTGTTTTATATTATAATGACCTTAAAAGGTCAAATAATAAATTTAAACTTTAACTGAAAAAAACAAACTCCTGCTCATACAGTGATTTTGCATAGCGACCTCAAAATCACCTTTTGGGAGAGATTTGCCTAATTTTACTGAAATTGTTCATGAGGTGGGGTTAAAAAAAGGCATATTGAAAATCTGGGGCAAAAATATTCAAAAATGGCCATGTTATGCCAGTAAGTTCAAAACCCCATTGAAGTACATTGAACTGGGTACCTGATTTCCTCAGTTCACAATCTGGTGTTGAAGAGTGAAGATGTGTCTATGGTCCAGAGAGGGTTATGGCATTGGACCCCTGGTAGGTATGTAAGGGCTTGGGGAGGGTGAGGTGGTGACTTCTGAGTGGGAGGATGGGGTGTGGGGCCAGTAATGGCAGTGGCAGCAACAGACATTGATGGACAGTTTTCTGTTTTACAGGGTTTATTTAAAAAAAACTGTGAGGGACGGTTATCTTTATTTCAGGTGGCAACACTGGGGATTTGGGCACCCCCAGTGTCAGTGTTATATTTGGCAGCACCAGGGGTGGGCTCCCCAGTGCTGAAAAAGTAAAATGGGCAGGGTGGGAGGGTAGCAGCCAGTCAGGGGATAGGGCCCCTCATTTCAAAGTGTTAACATGGGTTGGGCTGGGAGTGGGGGACAGTTATGGTGGCAGCATCAACAGACAACGATGGGCATTTTTCTCTTTTACAGGTGTAATAAAAAAAGCTACTGGGACTATTTTTCTTTATATCAGGTGGTTACACTGGGGAATGGGCACCTCCAGTGTCGGTGTTATGTTTGTCATCATTTGGGGTGGGCTCTCCAGTGTTGCAAAAGTCAAGCGGGCAGAGTGGGGGGGTAGCAGCTGGCATTGATTGGGTACCCCATACCAAAATGTTAACATGGTTTGGGCTTGGAGGAGACAGTTAAAGCAGCAGCAGAAGACATCAATTGGATGATTTTCTCCTTTACAGCTGTAATAGGAACAAGCATTTGTCAATGCTGAATGTTCATTTGCAGGTATTTGCATTGGTGTTTGGCATTTATGCAGGGCCCATCCAGTTGTATCCATGTCCCTTTAGCATCCATATCCCAACAGAGTACCTCTCTGCAACTCCTCTTGCATTGGCTCAACATTACACTCTCATGCTTCTTAAGTGTCTGTCTTAGGAACCCTAACATCCCAGGTGTGCTCAAGGGTACGAGCCTGCGTGGTAACTGCACAACCCACGCTTGTAACACAGTCATTCAGTGGAATTATTTCACCAAACTTTTAACGTAGGCATTTTTTCACTTCTGGTCATGAACACTGTCACTATGATTTTCTTACTGTGCACCAAACACTGATTTCCCACAGCAATTGCGCTATTCTGTGCTGGAAGCGTGAAAACACATTTCAGCCAGGATGTGCAAAATGACAGCTGTACTGTTCATAAGGAGGTGTGGGAAAATGCAAATGTTGAAAATCTGGAGTGAAAATATGACACATTTGCGAAGTTACGAGAGCGCATGGAAACTGCGCAATGCATGCTCAAAAGTCGTGGCCAAAAATATTGGTGCCCTTGCACTTTTTCAAATAACTCACAATTTCCTCTAAACATAAGTTGAAATTAACAACAGTACAGTATTTGGTCTCCACAATTCTTTATTCCTCTGTTAATATTACAGAACCTTTGTTTTTGATTCAGAATTTAATATATCCTTTTAAATCAGAAAATGAAAAGAAATGGCATTGACAAAATTATTGACACCCTAGACTTAATATTTGGTTGCACAGCCTTTGGTCAAAATAACTGCAATCAACCGCTTCCTATAGCCATGGATGAGCTTCCTGCACCTCTCTACTGGCAGTTTGGCCCTCTTCTTGTGCAAACTGCTCTAGTTCTCCCAGATTTGAAGGGTGCCTTCTCCCAACTGCTGTTTTCAGATCTCTCCACAGGTTTTCAATGGGATTTAGATCTGGACTCATTGCTGGCCGCTTCAGAACAGTCCAGTGTCTTGTCTTGAACCATTCCTGGGTGCTTTTTGAAGTGTGTTTGGGGTCATTGTCCTGCTGAAAGACTCATGACCTTCGACAGAGACCCAGCTTTCTGACACTGGGTTCAGCATTGCACTCCAGAATGGCAATCTCCAGATTTCATGATGCCATGCACACGTTCAAGGCACCCAGTGCCAGAGGCAGCACAGCAACCCCAAAGCATCACTGAACCTCCTCCATGTTTGACTATAGGGAAGGTGTTCTTTTCTTTGAAGGCTTCATTTTGTTTTCTGTAAACATAGAGATCAAGTCAAGTCAAGTCATGTATTATTTAAAAGACGCCCAATCCCAAAGGCTCTGGGCGCCGCACAAAGAAAATTTATAGCATTTCATACCACATAAATACATAAAAAAAAAGTAATATAAAACATATAAATCATCGAAATTAAAGCCCAAAAGCTTGTAAAAATAGGTAGGTCTTAAGGCAGACCTTAAAGGCAGTTATAGTGGGGGCCTCCCTAACTGCAGCTGGCAAAGAATTCCAAAGAGCGGGGGCGACAACACTAAATGCTCGATCGCCCGCAGATTTTAATCTCGCTCTTGGAACAGTTAGGAGGTCACCACTAGAGAAGTGGAGATTATGGGAAGAGGAGGAAGGTACCAGGAGAACTGACAGGTAACCAGGGCCCTGTCCATGTAGGGCCTTATAGGTGAGAAACCCCACCTTGAAGAGCACTCTCCACCTGACAGGCAGCCAGTGCAGTTTGCACAGCACAGGTGTAATGTGACAAAATTTACTCTACCCAGTTAACAGTTGGACAGCAGCATTCTGCACAAGCTGTAGTCTGCGGAGAGAGCCCCCAGAGACCCCGAGATAAAGGGCATTACAGTAGTCAAGTCTAGAAGTGACTAAGGTGTGTATCAAGGTAGGGAGGTCCAGAGACGGAACAAGGGGCTTAATCCTGGCAATGTTACGAAGATGAAAGAAACAGGAACGAACCACGGAAGATATCTGAACCTTCATGGACAAATTCCTGTCAAACATCACGCCAAGATTTCGCACCCAAGGGGAAGCCATCAATGACACAGCTCCTAGCACAAGGCCAGTTGCAGAGTCAGAGGCCATCCCATCACGAACTCTGTTCGACTCCACTACCAATACCTCAGTCTTGTCAGGGTTCAGTCTAAGCCACCTGGAAGCCATCCAGTCACTAATCTCAGCCAGACAGATATTTAACACATCTACTGCATTGGGTGTTCCTGGGGCAAAAGATAAGTATAGCTGAGTATCATCAGCATAGCAATGAAAACTCAGACCATACTTTCTAATGATCCCCCCCAAGGGCAGCATATATACTGCGAACAACATTGGGGCCAACACCGAGCCCTGAGAGACTCCACACAAAAGGAGACTGGGTGTTGATGAGAAATTTCCCATCACAACCCGCTGTCTCCTATTGGTGAGAAAGGACTCAAACCACTTGATGACAGTACCGGTGAGTCCACATAATTCCCTCAGGTGGAGAAGCAACACACAATGGTCCACAGTATCAAGTGCTGAAGAAAGATCAAGGAGAACAAGAATTGTCTTGTCCTCTTGGTCTCTAGCCCTGAGGAGGTCATTTTTCACCTGAACTAATGCAGTTTCAGTGCTATATCTGGCCCGAAAAGCCGACTGGAAGGGATCGTATAACTCGTGAGTCATGAGATGTTCCTCCAACTAAAGAGATACCACCTTGTCAACAATCTTCCCAAAAATAGGAGATTGGAGATAGGACGGTAATTTGCCCTGACCTCTGGGTCCAAAGAAGATTTCTTTAAAAGGGGTCTAACCAGAGCCTCCTTCAAGGCATCTGGGAAGACACCCTGACTTAAGGAGCACCAGACAATCAGGGCAAACACTGGGCCAACAGAGTCAATGTATCTCATTAAGAAACGCGTTGGCACTGGGTCCAGTTCACAGAAGGTATGCTTCAGATTGACTGCCACCTCAATAACCTCACGGTCCTCCACTGGCCTAAACTCTCCCCAACTAGGTGGAGTGCACTCAGCACACAACTGGCGACCACTGACAGCAATGGTATTGCTGGCTGAAGAAACCTCCCGCCGGATCAAAGACACCCTGTCCGAGAAAAACCGAGCAAAATCCTCACAATCCTCATTTGAGGAAACTCTTCCGGGCTGAAGACAGAGAGGATGAAGAAGTCTGTCGACAGTCCGGAAGAGTGAGGCTGAACGGTTTCTCCCAGCAGCAATCTCCCGAGACAAAAATAATGACTTCTTTAGGTTGACTGCCTCCTGATATGCATAGTAATGCTCACACAGGACCAGTTTGTCTGTCTCCAGGTGGGACTTCTTCCAGCAGTGCTCCAATCTCCGACCCATCTTCTTCATTTCCCTGAGATCTCCATCATACCATGGAGACCTCAGGTACGAAGTTCTGGGTCGTACACGGATAGGTGCGAGGGAGTTGATGGCATCAGATAGCACCTTATTATAGGTATCCACACCGACATCAACAGCTCCGGCGCAGAGACCACCTAAACTAGATAGATCGGTTGCCGCCATAAAACCCTCAGGGTTAAGATCACCTAAAGGGTGGCAGCAAATCATCTCAGCAGGAGAGAGACTTACGGCAGGAGCACAAAGCATGAACCTCACCGTGCTATGGTCAGACCAAAATACTTGGTCAATCATGAGATCCAAGATCTCAATCCCCAGTGAGAACACCAGGTCCAGTGTGTGGCCATCCCAATGGGTAGGTACATCAACAAACTGCAAAAGCCCTAATAAGGACATATTTTGAAGAAATTCACTGGTACATCTTTGAGTTTTATCCTCAGCCCAGACATTGAAGTCCCCCAGAAAAACACATCTAGGGGAATCCAAAGTCTTGCTGGCAACAAACTCGGCAAATTCCTGCAGGAAACTCCCCACCAGGCCAGGAGGGCGATAGATGAGGAGGATCCTGCAGCCAATGCCGAGTCCTCCACGGACAGCCACACACTCAAATGAACCTGGGGTTCCCACCGGGTGCACGGTAAAGGTCAGGCTAGGTTTAAAACAAATGGCTACACCGCCACCCCTGCGATTTCCTCTGGGGCAGTGCACAATGGTATAACCTGGGGGAACTGCAGCCTCAAAAACAGGGCCAGCATCATCTCCCACCCAGGTCTCCATTATGCAAGCCAGGTCGACTGAAGAAATCAGGGCAGCGATAATTGCCGTCTTGTTTCTAATTGACCTGGCATTGCACAGCACTGCCGACAGAGGTGTAACAGGTAGTGTAGCCCCTCGGGTTACCTGACCACTCGGTCTGGTGGTATCCCTGGAAATGGGCACCAACAGTGTCTGGCATCGCCTAGATGCCCTAAATAAACCAGGGTGTCTCCTGGATCCAACCGCCTTTATCCTTCCATCAACCCGCTCCTGGTCAGCCCACAATCCGCAAGCCAGACAGTCCCTTACAATCCCTACTTCCCTGCAACGCCTGCTCGTAATATCAGACACAGGGAAAGGGATAAAGGGACACAAAGCATGCAGTTGTGCCTTCCCATAAATAATCCTAACCCCCACAGGTCACCCTTCAGACCCCCTACACATTCCTAATTTGAAATACAAATAACAAACAAGCTTTAATTTAAACTAACTCAATCAATTTAAAACATTCCTATCTTAAAACCTAACACAGTCTAAAACCCTCAATAAGCAGCCCTGCTTCCCAACTCTCGTAACAAAACAGAATAATTCTAGCACTGAGTGGCGCTCGCGCCACTCATAATGCTCTCGCTTGGGAGCGGCGCTTCCTTTTATGCAGAAACTCCTCTCCACCCCTCGCAGCAACACGCGTTCCCTCTCACTCCACCATTACCAGCCAGATTCAGGCAATTTAACACAGCCACTCATGCTGTGATTCCGCCAGATCAGGGCAAGTAGGCAGAGAGGGACAATCAGTATCAAGCAGGGAAAGTGATTCCTGGCTGCAACAAACACAGTTCCAGCAGCTAACGAGCGGCGCTCCACCAGAAGTCAAATTATAAAACACTGCCGTTTACGAGCGGTACAGAACAATGCTAACACACAGTAATTAGCTGATGATGTGCTTTACAAAAAAGCTCTAATTTGGTCTCATCTGTCCACAGGACGTTCTCCCAGAAGTATTTTGGCTTGTTCAGGTGTGTTTTGGCAAACCCCAGTCGGGCTTTCTTATGTCTCTCTCTCTCTCTCTCTCTCAGCAGTGGGGTCCTCCTGGGCTTCCTACCATATAACCCCCTTTCATTGAGTTGGTGATGGATGGTGCAAGTTGAAACTGTCCTACCTTGTGTCTGAAGGTCAGCTTGAATCTGTTTGGCAGTTGATCTTGGTGCTTTCTCCACCATTCGAACAATCCTGTGCTGCAATCTTCGATCAAGTTTTCTCTTGAGGCCATGTCCAGGGATGTTGGCTACAGTGCCATGGGCCTTAAACATCCTGATAACATTACGTACGGTGGAAACAGGAACATCAAGGTCTCTGGAGATTGATTTGTAGCCTTGAGATTGTCCACGCTTGGCTACAATCTTCTGTCTGACCTCCTCAGACAATTCTCTGGCTGTCTTTCTTTTCTCCATGCTCATTGCGGTACACACAGTGACACAAAACAGGAGAATGAGTCCTTTTCTCTATTCAAACTGGTTGAATGAGTGATTTTTATATTGCAGGCACCTGCAACTCACCACAGGTGAGTTCAATTCCAAAGTGAAGGAGAATCACCTGCTTGAAATCTAATTATTTCTAACTACTTTTAAAAGGTGCCAATAATTTTGTCTGGGCCATCTAAGGATTTCTGTGTGGAATAAGCTAAGACTTAGTAAATTTTTCTGCTTTTTGTGTTTTATTCCACTGCAAACCAAAGAAATACATATGTGGATACCAAAATATTGTTTAATTTCAACAATTTTCTGGAAGGAATGGTGCATTATTAGAAAAAACTGCAAGGGCGCTAATATTTTTGGCCACGACTGTAAAAGTCATGTTTTGGAATTTTGCAACGAATTTTCAACATAGGCATTTTAGGATGTCTGCTCATGAACAATGTCACTGTGGTTTTCTTACTCTGTACCGAACATGATTTCCCACAGTGGCCGCGCTATTGTACGCTGGAAGTGTGAAAACACATTTCTGCCAGGATGTGAAAAATGACAGCTGTAATGGTCATTAAGAGATGTGGGAAATGGCAATATTGAAAATCTGGAGTGGAAATATTACAAATTCATGAACTTACGAGTGTGCGTAGAAACTGCGTAACATACGCTTGAAACACAGCCATTTTATGGACTTTTGCCACCAAATTTTCAACATAGGCATTTAGGACCTCTGCTCATGAACAGTGTCATTGTGATTGTCTTACTCTGTAGCGAACACTGATTTCCAACAATGACTGTGCTATTTTGCACTGAAAGAACAAAAACACATTTTGGGCAGTATGTGGAAAAGGACAGCTGCACTGTTCATAAGGAGGTGTGGAAATATGGCTATGTTGAAATTCTGGAGTAAAAAATAGTACAAATTCACAAACTTACAAGTGTGCATGGAAACTGTGCAATGCACACTCATAAAACAGTAATTTATTTGGAATTTTTTCACCAAATTTAGAGCCCACCTCATGAACACCAACACTGTCATTTCGTTACTCAATCCCGAAAGGTGATTCCATGCAGTGACTGCAAAATCACCTTTTGGGATGGAATAACACCATGACAGTAGCTGAATTCATGAGGAGGGGTCACAATAACCCCATGTTGAAAATGTGGTGCCAAAATTCCCAAAATGGCGAGATATGCACTAAAGTTGAAAAAACTTTTATGCCATTATACAGCTTACGGCATTTCTTCAGTTTGCAGTCAGCTTTGAAGAGTTCAGACATGTTCCCAGTCCACGAAGATCATTGCATTGGGCTCTGAGGTAAGTATGGGGTGAGGGTGTGTGTGGGGAGGTGGGTGCGCAGAGGGTGGGTGCGGGTTGGCGGGGGACAGGACTCATCGAGGATCAGTTTTCTTGTTTACAGGATTTAAAAAAAGAAAATGGAGCTTTTGGTACAGGGTGTAGCCCCAGTGTGCCACCTTAATGACAGGGGTGTGGGAGGTGGGAGCACAGAGGGTGGGCGTGGGTTGGCTAGTGGGGGAAGGGACAAAAAATGAATGCTGCTGGCATGCTGGGTGGGCTCCCAGTGTGCCACCTACATGTTTGCTGGGGGGGGACTGGAGCTGGCAGGGACTGGGCACACCCGCCAGCCATACAATGTGTGTGGGGGGGCATGAGCATGCTGGGGTGGGTTCCCAGCGTGTCAACTGGTTGTTTTTGTTTGGGGGGACTGCAACCGACAGGGGATTGGGCACCCCCATCGGCCACAGAGTGTGCTGAGGGGGCACATGAACCAAGAGGGATTGACACCCCCCCTCGGCACACAAGGTGGGGGCCAGGAAGAACAGGGAAAGGGAAGACATTAGCAGAGGGAGAAAGCGGGAGGGCTTTGATGCAGAGCTGTGTATGACAGCAGTTCAGCTGACGTGTATGCTAACTGCATACATGCTACCACCACTGATTGCAGGGAACCTTTTCATAGAAGTGAAGACAAACACAGCCGAACTGCTGTCATACACAGCTCGGCATGTATTGGTCCCCTAGGGTTGCGTCTGCTACACTGAGCACTGCATTGGGGAGGAGGGTCACACACCTCCAAAAGGCATACTGTTGCAAGACGTTCCTTGCGCATTTGCACATGCGAATGTAAAAAACTGAGGGATGGTTTTCTTTTTCAGGGAGTGACACTGGGGGATTGGGCACCCCCAGTGTCAGTATCATGTTTGGCAGCACTGGGGGTGGGTTCCCTGGTGTTGCAAGAGTAAAATAGGCAAAGTGGGGGGTTGCAGCCAGTATGAGGGATTGGGCACCTCATGCTGGAATATTAGCATGGGTTGGGCTTGGCGGGGACAGTTACAGGGGTGACAGCAACAGACATTGATGGACAGTTTTCTCTTTTGCAGGTGTAATTTAAAAAAAATACAAGGGACGGTTTTAAACAGGCTGATCATGGCAGATCAGCTGTGATTGCATGGCAGCGTTAT
Organism: Neoceratodus forsteri; assembly: GCA_016271365.2. NCBI lineage: Eukaryota > Metazoa > Chordata > Ceratodontiformes > Ceratodontidae > Neoceratodus > Neoceratodus forsteri. The sequence continues at coordinate 628,048,977 of JADMNL010000022.1, read as the reverse complement.
GTAGATCAAAGGAAAGGTCAACCCTAGGAATGGGTCAGCTCTCTCCTTTGAACTACACAAAGTTTCTGCCCAGCAAGCCAGAACACTGTCATGATCAGTCTGGCTGATGATTGGTATGACACTGACGAGCACCCGTGCAGACCACTGTGCATTGGACTGACAGTGTCACACCCCTCAAAAGCCACTCTGGTAACAAAATGTTCACTGTGAGTGTGCACACAGTGAACATAAAAAGGACATGCAGTTCATTGCAAAAAGCTACATTAATGCAAAGGTAAGGAACTCTACATTTAGGGATTTTGTTAACCATAGTTCTGCCTACCCCTTATGAATTCCACAGAATTAAATGCAAAATCTCAATCAAGATCCCAGTCTTGAACCCACAGGACCCTGCAAGAAGAAAAATTAAAACTGGTTCTGTTTCGCACAGGGCCTGAAGCAAATTAGTAATAATGTCCTGTTTCCTGCAGGGCTCAAAGAGCTTTACATGTTCTGCTTTGCAAGGGTCCTGAAGGGCCTTGCATGAAGCCAGTGTGGAGTTCTTTTTCTGAAAGCAAGTTAGGAGTCCAGTCCCAAAGCAGCCCTGCCCAAAACAAATTAAGACTATACCTTCTTAAAACATAATGAAATTCATAGCAAAAAACATCATGAATGCATCGTTAGGACTCAGTAGCCACAAAAGGAAGGAAACGTGGCCTTACGTTTTTTCAACTCTTATGCTCATCCCCCCAGCCCCTAGCCTTTTTACCAAAGGCCAAGCTACAGTTCCAGGGCTATGACTCAAATGTCTGCTGCTGTCAGCTACAGGTCTGAGGCTAAAACAGGTCCTGACTCCTAATGTGCTTCAAAACTGAACACACAAGGGCCTTTAGAACTGGGATCTGGAATCTGTCTTGCCATTCAGTTTGGTGATCACAGGGGTGGTGCATTGATGTGGGCATCAAGTTAGGGTTAAAAAAATCCCAACACTGGATTTACTTACTTTTGATGCTTTAAAGATTCTAACGTGTGCATTAAAGTAGTTTTTTTTTGCAATGAATGTATCAAATACATAATGGATTACAGTAGAATAACACATGCATTTCCACACAAGCAGTAAGGCCTTCATAACTAACTTGTGTCTTCACCACTCATGAATTATGGGTCATATCACTCATTAGGGGAGAGATAAATGTGGTATTTCCTGTGTAAATCTCTCCAGGGTAGATAATTCTGCTACAAAAGTCATATTAATTCATTCTGATATATAATTTGTGCAAATAGCATACTGATGACATGCAAACTGTTGTATTACGAAAAATATGTTTACAGTCATATGCTATCAGCATTTTATTTCTGCAGTTATTATATCATATACTTCTTAATTTTTTTTTAACTATTTTATCAACAGACACAAGTACCTGCATAGTAGGTATAGATACGTAGTTTTCTGTGATACATTAATTAATAATAGTGAGTTTTCAAATAATACAGTAAAATTAATAAAGTCACATTCGAGAAGGCACATGTGGTAGTGGCCAAGAAGGTTGTGACGGTCCTCCAGGTAGGAGGCATCAAGGTTGGAGGTAGGGGCCCCCAATGGAAAAGGAAGCAACTTCTCATGGTGGACTCAGTTGATAGAGGGGAAGTTTGGGGAACAGGAAAAGAGGGAAAGAGGGAGGTGAGGTGACAATCTGGTGCCTCGGCATGGAGGGATGGTAAGCTGATCCTCAGGATTGTTAGGGAGGCAGGGCAGGAGGGAAAGCTGGATGCTATTGTACCTCTAGTGACTAATGACTTGGCTAGGGAAGCAGCAGGGGTGATGCAGAATTGGTTTAGGGAACTGAGGAGGGGCCTGAAGCAGGTAGCTTGCATGGTGGCCTTCTGTGGTGGTACCTGTAAACAGCCAGGGGGAGATTAGGGAATACCGTACCAGTGACCTCAGCAAATAGTTGAAAGCATGGCCCAGGAAGGAGGGGTATGGCTACAATGGGGACTGAGGTCTCACCTGGAGGGATAAAGGCCTGTACAAAACAGATGGCCTCCATCCACCCAGAATGGGAACAGCAGTTCTGAGTGGAGAGTTTAAATGCTACTTCAACAGGTATTTAAACGAGTCAATGGAGAAGCACAAAAATGAAGGAAGCAGTGAATCTGCCCCCCAAAAAACAGAGAAGCTGAGAGGAAAATCCTATGGGTAATATATTCTGTATGGGTAGAGTGGTGTAGGGAAAGGGGGGGACTGGAGGGTCTGGATTTTGTTCTAGGGGAGATGGAAGAGTTAAGAAGGGTGGGAAGAGTGAATATGAAAATGGGGATGACAGTAACAGGGATAATTGAAGGGTAAAGGATGAAATAGGTATGGGGGGAAGTGAGAGGTAAGACACAAGGGGTCGGATTTTCAGTCCCCTAAGACTGACACCAAACATATGGTGCATGGGGCGTGTGTCAGTCTCCCTCTGTTGTACCCAATTTTAGACTGCTTGCACCAGACGTGGGTCCTTATGCCAGACACGGGTCCTTAGACCACAGCTGTATGCTCCACCTGCACCACACCTGGGAGGCTGAGTTACGGGGCTTGCGCCGGACATGTGGTGCAAGCTGCCATAATGCAGCGAAACTGTTGCAATTGCACCCATGATTTGAAAATCAGGTGCAGTTGCGGCAAAGGGGGTTGGTGTAACACCAAATCCTAAGTCCCTTGGTGCAGGGCTAGACGCAAGCCCTGTGCCACCATTTGAAAATCTGGCCCAAGGAGTAGAGTGTCATGTGTGCCAGTGTAAGGAGCCAAGGAAATAAAAATTTCTGACCTGGAGACGATGATTACAGAGGTGGACCTGAGCCTGATGACCATAACAGAATCATGGTGCACCAACAAACACACCTGGGATGTGGCCATACCAGGATGCAACATGTTCTAGAAGGATTGGACAGAGAAGGGGCTGTTGTTTTATATGTGAGGGAAGGCAGAAAGACCACAGAGATACAAGGTCACAACAAGGATATGGAAGGGCTGAAGGTTCTATGGATTAGTTTACAGAGAGTGTTTAGGGTCTTTATCCATGTTGGGGTGGTGTATAGACTACCAACACAGGTGGTGGCGTTAAATAGGGTTCTGTGGGAGAACACAGGCAAAATGGTAAGCAAAGGGAAGGTACTGATTATGAGGGACTTTAATCTGCCAGATGTAGATTGGAGTATACTGGCCACAGCTACAATAAGAAGCAGGGCCATCCTTGACTCCCTACAGGAGGCATTTCCCAAGCAGCTGGTTACAGAACCCCCTTGGGATGGGGCAATGCTGGGCCTTGTTCTTACGAATAGGGACAGCATTGCAGAAGTCACAGTGGGTAAACCTCCTGGGTACAAGTGATCAAACAGTGTAGTTTAGCATACAGATTGATCAGAAGAAAAAACACACTACGACAAGGGTCGTGCACTTCAGGAGGGCAGGTTTTAAAGAAATTGGAGAATGCCTTAGTAAATACATTGAAGGGGAATTGGCTGGGGGAATGGAGGAACTACGGAAATGTATACTGGAGGGAATAAATAAGGCATTGTCAAGTTGTTTGAAGGATAAAAGTAAGGGTAGCAGGAGGATGAGGCCACTATGGTTCTCAAGGGAAGTGGTTGAGGCGGTAAGAGAGGAAAAAAACAGCTACTGTATTATGAAGTACAAGAACACACAGATGGAAGGTGACAGAGAGGCATATTTAGATAAAGAGAGGCAGGAAGAAGGTAAGGGCAGCTATGGCACAAATAGAGGAGAGGATAGGCAAGGAAGTCAAAAAAGGGGACTAGACTTTCTTCAGGTATGCGAGTGAAATGAAGAAAGCAAGGTGTGGGACAGTGAGGATCAGGAGGGGGGACTGTGCAGAAGACCAAGAAAAAGCTAAAATATTAGATTAGTACTTCTGCTTGGTCTACACAGTGGAGGGAGGATGGGACAGACCAACATGTAGCTGCAGGCACCAGGGGGAGGGGGAGGGGGAGTAGGCTTAAGTGCATTTTTTGGAGAACTGAGTCCAAAGAGGATTGGAAGCCCTAAAGGAAAGTAAGGCCATGAGGCCAGATTGGATCCACCTAAGGGTACTTAAAGAACTGAGCATGGTGCTAGCCGCCCCTCTGGCAACACTATTCAGCAACTCATTGGAAACAGGGGTAGTAAGAGATGTTTGGAATAGGGCCGATGTAGTCCCTCTGTACAAGAGTGGCAGCAAGGAGGAGGCTAGCATTTACCAGTCAGTCAGTCTCACATCAGTGGTGGGGAAATTAATGGAAAACCTGCCTAAGGAGAGACTGATGGAGTATGTGGAGGCAAATGTGCAGCAAGACCACTGATAGCATGGTTTGGGGGGGGGTCATGTCAAACAAATCCTGTAGATTTTGAGTGGGTGACTAAGGAACTGGATCAGGAGAAGACAGTGGATTTGGGCTATTTGGACTTCATTGAGGCTTTTGACACTATGCCACACAGAAGGCTAACAAAGAAATTTAACAACCTGGGGATTGGAAAGAATGTGGTAAACTGGAAATCAAACTGGTTGAAGGATAGGAAGCAGAGGGTGGTGGTAAATGGCAGTCACTCGAGGGATGAGAGAGTGACCAGTGGAGTACCAGATGTATTGGTACTGGATCCTATCCTCTTCAGTGTCTTCTTAGGTAACATTGTTTAGGAACTGGAGGGGAAGGTGTGTGTCTTTGAGGATGACACAAAAATCTGCAACAGAGTGGAATCAGGAAAGGATGGAGAAAATGAAAAGGGATCTGGGGAAGCTCGAGGAATAGTCTAGGATGTGGCAAGTGGGTTTCAACGCCAAAAAGTGCAAAGTCATACACCTGGGTAGGGGAAACCCCAGGGGCTGTCTATAAGATGGGGAGAGGTACAGTCACCAAGCAAGAGAGGGAACTTGGGGTAAGTATATCTGATGATCTCAAGGTGGCAGGGCAGTGTGACAAGGCAGTAAGCAAGGCTTGCTGGATGCTGGGTTGCACAGGGAGGGGGATTTCTTAGAGGAGAAGGGAGGTGGTATTGCCACCATATTGCACTCTAGTGAGACCCCACCTGCAGTACTGTGTACTGTTCTGGAGGCTGCAAATCCACAAGGACATTGAAAAGGTGGACACAGTCCAGGTGAGGGCCACAAAAATGGTGTAAGAGTTGCACAGGAAACCATCTGATGAGAGGCTTTGGGACCTCAGCATGTACTCCCTGGAGGAGAGGAGAGGAGAGTGAGAAGGGACAAGATTGAGACCTAGAAGTGCCTCATGGGGGGTGAACAAGGTGTAAGAGAGATGTGGTTTCAGAGGAGGAGTACCAGAACAAGAGGCATGCTATGAAGATTGAGGGAGAAGTTTAAGAAGGATATGAGAAAATATTTCTTCACAGAAAGGGTGGTGGACACCTGGAACAGCCTGCCAGAAAAGGTGGTATGGAGGAAGAAAGTGGGGAGATTCAAGCATACATGGGATAGGCACATAGGCATAATAGGTAGAGAAAAGGGAGGATGGAGGGACACCTGTGACCTAATAAGTTCCAGAGTATAGAGATAGGCAGGGAAAATAGGGCAGACTAAATGGGCCCACCGGCCCTATTCTGCCGACACATTCTATTTTTTCTGTAATCTGTGGTAGAGACCTTGCAATGGGAGAACTGCCCTCACAATTTGATGACATCACAATGACCCTTTGCATCACTGGAAAAGTAGCTGGGTTCTAAGAGCAAATGTTCACTTTTCATATAAAGAGCTAATTTAGAAAGATACACATTTAAAAATCTTGATGCACAGGTGTGCACAGTATCGGGTTCCACTATGGCTAAACATATCTGGATACTGCTATCATGATGTTCCAATCATAACTAGTGGTAATGCTTGGCATTACCTGGCATTAATTTTTAAATGCTATAAATGCACATCACTATTGCATGGTTGTTCAGTTGAAGCAAAAACAAGAAACATATACAAGCAAGAAACTGCCAAGGCCAAAACCCTTTAATGAAGAGGCCATATCAAACTATGGCATATCACGTCTATAACATGATGCTTCGGGGAGGGGGCACCTTCTTAAAAGCCAGCAAATGGCACTGTACAGAAATAATGTGGCACATTTGTGCACCTCCACAAGCCCTTTAGCTTGTGACCTCTAGTGCTCAGCCAGAAAAATGCAAGAAAACAGATAAGTTCAAAGTGATAGCTTTATCAGTTCTTGAATATTCTTCACTCAGGATACTGAGTGATACAAGGGAACCTGATAGTGGGCACCAGTGTATCAACGCATACATAATTTTTTGCAGAGGGTTAACTATATTCATCCCCCCACCTGGTAAGGATAACACTTTGATAATGTGACTTTGCAAATTGTGAGTTATGGGTATTATCCTCACATGTGTGAATAACTATGTTTAGTTCACAGTAGCCCATAACAGCCTGGGGCTGACTACCCCGAAAAATGGAATTGGGTATTTTTTGCTCTAATTATGTTGGGTAGCTGTGGGATGGCCCAATTGTCTCCCATGGCAGTACCATGGGGATGACTCAAGTTCTTGTCCCAGACTCAAGTTTCTGTACTGCAGTGGACGGACTCACAGTGCAGCCTGAGGTGATGCATGTGGCTCCTGAGGGCATGGTGAGCATCCACCTGCTTCACTGGCAACCCCTGCAGCAGGGTCAAGAGGCAAACATTTTATTATGTGTCACTGCCTCCAGCCGTAGACTGCAGTGATCAAGTGATGCCTGCTAGGGTTGGGGGGGGAGAGTCACCCTATGCACACCTGTATCAGTGATGGGATGTACATGTGCTGGTGAACTGGTGCACAAGGGAGAAACCTGTAAATGGTAAGAGGCCCCGGTCATACAGGTAGCTCCAATGCCACTGCATCTGTTCTTCTGACATTTGCGGGCCCACCTCCATTGAAGATCTACAACTGTAGAGGGTACAGCACGGAGTGCATGGGCTGGTATGAGACTGGAACCAGGGGTTGGACTGGCAGAGTGGGAGTGCCTGCAATGGGATAAGGGGGAAAATCTAAGTAGAAAAAACATCCGAATCCTCACCTCCTGATAGCTGTTCATACCTATGCTTTGCCACTCAGCAATTCCAGGAATGTTTGTTTTAGCTTGACTGCAAATCCTGTGTATCCCACTCTTATGCCACAGCAGGCATTCAGTATGGTACAGTCTAGCGGGAGGTATGATGATCTCTCACACTAAATGTAACTTCATCAAAGATTCAGGGAGTTTGGTAGATAATCATTTTTTCCCCCCACAATTTCTACACCCAGGATAGCCCAGCTTAGATGCAACATCTTGTTTCCACTGGGGTCCTATTTTTACCTATCTCCATAGCTGAATCGACTAAAGCACTAGATAGTAAAGTGACTGGCATAAGGTCACATGGCTAGGATTTGGCTGTAATTAGGTAAATTTGAATGCCAAATCTCCTTCTTCCCAAGGTAGTGCTAGGTACAGTGGGATAACATTTAGTGAAGGAAAACATTGTGATTATAATATCTTTTATAGAGTGGCAGGTCAAGTTGCAGTCATAAAATCTAATAACTATTGAGGATATAACTGAAACGACAACCAGAGGGTATGTGCATTTATACAACAGGTGTGAGTCTATGTTAGCCAAAATAAAATTACAGAACTACCGTCTAACTGGCCACCACTGGCCACTAGTGAGTTAGCAGTAATATCTTGCATGTTGGGTATGTCATAGCTACTGTCTTAGCCAGCTGGGTCCATTACACTGCACTGCGAGTGCTTCTCGGCTCATGAATGCAGCCGCTTTGCTTTGAACATTTTCTTAATCTCACTTTAAATGGAAACTTGTCAGCGTGAAGCTGGACTGCTGTCTCAGTACCACCATAGTACAATAAACCACCAGTAACGCTAACTGTCTGCATCACGGTTCACAGAAACAAAGGATTTTAAAAGAAAGACTTATTTTACTTGCCTCTACCGAAAAACAAATGTCTGCATCGCGGTTCACACACTGCAACAATCGGCCTAAAAAGAAAAAGAGTTGAGGAACAACTTACTTTAGGTTCCTCTGCTGAACGTGTAACTCCTTTTATAACTCAGCCACAACATCCAGCAGCACAGATCATTCTCCATCGATGTCTTAGCATCAAATGACGCTGCGCATGTGCATTACTCATGTTGCACACTCCATGCCCATTACCACACCAGGAGCCAATCAGCAACCAGGACATCAACCAATGACTACGTAGGACTCCAGCTGTTCAAACTGGGTGATTAAAAAGCAAGCAGCTTTACTCTTTAACAAGCATTTGTCAATGCAGAATGTTTGCTTGCTGGTATTAGCATTGGAAGTGCAGGACTTGGACAGATGCAGAATAGGAATGGCAGTGAAGTATTGAACTTCATGCAAACCCCACCTCCACCCTGCAGAGATGGACAGGCATTGGGGTATGCCTTTGGGTCATCGCACATAACGCTCATGCCATTTCACCTCACCCTATCCTGCAGACACCGACACGTGTTGAGGTGTGCCTTGGGGTGTTTGGCTTTATAGTCACCCCATTCCACAAGTACATACACTGAAATGGGTGCAGTGTAGGAGAATGGGGTGAACTCTGGGGCCGAAGAATCCAAGCCACACTCGATGCCTGTCACTGGCTGCAGGATGGGGGTGTAATGGCATGAGCATTACAGCCAGCAATCCAAAGGCACACCTCTGATGCCTATCGGTCTGTACAGGGTGGGAGGTTATGGTTAGAAACTGTAACGCCCCAGGCGTTTGTTGGTATTTGCACTATAGATTTTCAGCATGGTCTCTTTGTGACCCCCACCTCATGAAAGCATTTGGTACCTCTGCTCATGAACAGTGGCACTGTGATTTTGTTAATCTGTCTTGAATGTTGATTTGCTACAGTGACCATGCCATTCTGCACCAGATGTGCGAAAACACAGTTTGGGCAGGATGTGAAAAATGACAGCTGCCCTGTTCATAAGGAGGTGTGAAAAATGCCAATGTTGAAAATCTGGAGTGAAAATATTAAAAATTCTCGAAGTTACAAGCGTGCGTGGAAACTGCATAACGCACGCTCGTAATAGTCATTTTGTAAAATGTTCTCACTAAATTTTCAACATAGGCATTTTGTGACCTCTGCTCATGAACAGTATCACAATGATTTTGTTAATCTGCCCCGAATACTGATTTCCCACAGTGACAGTGCCATTGTGCGCCACATGTGCAAAACCACATTTTGTGCAGGATGTGAAAAGTGACAGCTGCACTGTTCACAAGGAGGTGTGAAAAAATGGCAATGCTGAAACTCTGGAGTGAAAATATTAAAAATTCTTGGAGTTACGAGCATCCATAGAAACTGCGCTAGACATGCTTGTAACACAATCATTTTTTGTAATTTTTTCACCAAATTTGCGACATTGGCTTTTTGGGAGCGCACCTCATAAGCAGTAATATTGTCGTTTCATTACTCGGTCCCAAAAGATGATTCTGCACAGTGACCACAAAATCACCTTTTGGGACTGAATAACAACATGACAGTGACTGAATTCATGAGGTGGAGTCCCAAGAACCCCATGTTGAAAATTTGGTGCCAAAGTTCACAAAAATAGCTGAGCTATCCACCTAAGTTGAAAAAACCCCATTATGCCATTATACAGCTTACCGGCATTTCTTCAGTTCGCATTTGGCTTTTGAAGAGTGCAGATGTGTTCCTGGTCCACCAAAGATCATCAAGCCGGTCTCCGGAAGTAAGTATGGGGTGAGGGAGGGGTGCGGGGAAGTGGGGTATGCAGAGGGTGGAGTGCGGGTTGGGGGAAAGGGCACCAGACACAATGAGGAACCGTTTTCTACTTTTCAGGTAAAAAAAAAAAAATAAAATGTAGTGGGAAGGTTTTTCTTTTTTTGCAGGTAGATTTGGTATGCTGGGGTGGTCTCCCAGGGTGCCACCTGTGTGTTTTTGGGGAGGGAAACTGGAGCCAAGGAGGAATAGGTCCCCCGTCGGCAAAGAAAAAAGGATCCGTGTTTGGGGGGGAGACATGATGCCAAGGGGGATTGGGCACCCCCCTCAGCAGACAAAATGTATGGGGGACATTATACTGACGGGGATTGGGCTCCCCTGTCAGCAAATGATCTGAGGAGGGGCATGCCAACAGGGGGATTGGGCACTCCCGTCGGCTTTCATGGAGACTCTGAGGCAAACAGTGACTGCCACCACCATGTTAATTGCAATGTTACACCAGGCTAGGCACTGCCCTGCAATGATGGGTCACTCCCTTATTGCAGTGGCAAATTTGTTTCAAATTGGTGGCATGCTTGCTGAACTAGTGTCAGTAGCAGCATGTCACCGCATTGGGGAAAGATGGCCATGCCTCAAAATGCAGTGGGGGCACTGGCCGACACAGAGCCACACCTCTAAAACCTTGCTTCTCTCCTAAGCTGTCACATAATGTTTCTTGCGCATGCATGCAAGCAAACATAAAAATTAACAGACACCTAAGCTGCGGTTCCCTAAACAGACCTAAATTTACAGCCCGCACCAGTTGTATAAATCGAATATGACATGGGTAAGAGTGGGAAATTGGAAATGTGCAGCAAATGATGGCAGCAACTAATGAACTGCTAGTGCCATGATAAGTGTACAACAATGAAAGGCAAGAAAGTCTGGCAGTACAGCACTTATGAGAAAAAGCCCTTTGAGCTAGATCATGATAAAAACTAAAGTTTATTACGGAGTCAAAAACACGGCAGCACCCCCAAACACATGCAGATGTACGTTTCACATCATACTGATGCTTTGTCAATGCATGAACATCACTATACAAATTCCTCTTTTATGGGGTGATTTCTTAAAGGTGTATCGCAGAATAAATATCATGAAATCCATGTGTCATAATCTTACAAATATTCAACCACAAAAACAATAAATATACAATAAATATCCATATTCACCTTTTAAAATCCCCCAAATATCAAAGTGTCAAAAGCTAAAATGCTAAAGCATTTATAAAGAAGTTTTAAAAACTAGATACTAATCCATGAAAGCCTATTGTATTAAATCAGGTATCTCATCTCCCCGATGGAAAGAAAAGAAAACAAAACATGGGTTCTATCAGAACAAATTTTTAGCAAAAGGAAGCAGAACAAAATTTTTGTTTCAGGAAAGGTACAATGCTGAACATTGCATTTAATCCTTTCTGGCTGTGTGCTCCTAGCATACACTGACACTTGCTCTCCATTTTTAATAGTTTGTTGTTCAAGTCCCCCCTCCATGGATATTCAAAGTAACTTTCTCTAGACCTTGGAATTTAAAACTATGTCCAATACTTTTATGCATGATGTGCATGACCAATGCATTAGTAATGTCCCTACTGGCCATGCATCTCAAATGTTCAGCAAGGCTGTTTCTAAAAAGTCTTTTTGTTTTCCTCACATAGAAGTCTTAACAGGTACAGACTGCTAAATAGACAATGTTTTCTGTAGAGCAATTAATAAAACTTCTGTTAGTGTACTCTTTACTCATGACCGGGTGTTTAAAAACAGTACCTGGTTGCAGGTGTGTGCAGAATGCACAGCTGCCACATCTGAACATCTCACCTGGTAAATCCTTTCTCCTGTGACAAGAAGGTGTCTTATAAAGGCTATTAGTCACCAAGTCAGCTCCATTTTGTTCTCATTTGTATACCATCGGCGGGGGGGGGGGGCTTTTCAACATTCTAATTTGAGTAGATCCCAAAGTTTTCTGAGTATATTCTCAACCATATACATCTGTGGTGTATACTCTGTAATGAAATTCAAAGATGTCTGATTATTCTTATTATGTTTGCTTGCTCATGCACAAGAGACATGATGTGGCAGCTTAGGAGAGAAGTGGGTTGTGGAGGTGCGGCACTGTGGCAGCCAACTCAGGCACTGCATTTGTAGGCTTGGCACTGTTCGCCCAATGCAGGCCCAGTGTCCTGATGACACTGGTTCTGCATAAGTGTCACCAAGTTGAAATGATTTGGCCACTGCAGTGAGGGGTCACCTCATCATTGCAGCGTCAGCCATCCTGCTGCAATGAGCTTAAGATGTATAGCCTCGAGGAAAGGTGGGGCATGATAGAAACTTTCAAATACCTCAAGGGAATCAACAAAGTCCAAGAGGGTAGCATCTTTCAGAAAAAGATATATGCAAGAACAAGGGGACACAATTTGAATATAGAGGGGGGACAGCTCAGAGGTAATGTGAGGAAGTATTTCTTCACATAGAGGGTTGTAGATACATGGAACCACCTTCCTGAGGAGGTCGTAGAGTCAAAAACAGTGGGGGGAATTCAAGAATGCATGGGACAGACATAAGGCAATTCTAGTGGGGCTGTAGGCTGAAGTAGGCTGTTGGTTAACTAGGATCTGCAGCTTATCCGTTAGGTAGGGAAATGGGCAGACTAGGTGGGCCAAGCAGTCCTTATCTGCCATCAAATTCTGTGTAATGAGGGAGTGACCCGTCATTGCTGGGCGGTACCTTGCCTGGTGTAACATGTCCATAAACATGGCAGTGGAGGGCAAGCCGACTGACTGGGGTGCCCAATCCCCCTGTCAGCATGCCCCCAGCCCAGTTAATTTGCTGAAGGGGAGCCCGCTCCCCATTAGCATAATGCCCCCCCATTTGTTGTGTGCCAAGGGGGGTGCCCAATCCCCCTCGGCATCATGCCCTCCCAAACAATCATTCTTTGCTAATGTGGGGCCCAATCCCCATCAGCTTAAGTCCCCCAACCCCAGAAAGGCAGGTGGCACACTGGAAGCCCACACCAGTGTGCCAAAAAGAAGCCTGCAAAAAAAAAAAAACCCTTCCCGCAATGTCTTTTTTTTTTTCCTGTTCCTGAAAGAAAGGAAATGGTCCCATGCTGGTCGTGTCCCCTTCCCAACCAGCACCCACACACTGCACACCCTTCCTCTCCACACACCCCCTCATCCCATACTTACCTCTGAAGCCCGGCGCAATGATCTTCAGTGGACCGGGAACACATCTACACTCTTCAAAGCCGACCACAACCTGAAGAAATGCTGGTAAGCTGTATAGTGGCATAAATAGGGTTTTTTCAACTTTGGTGCATATCTCAGGCATTTTTTGGGAATTTTGGCACCAAATTTTCAACATGGAGTTATTGGGATCCCCTCATGAATTCAGTCACTGTCATGGTGTTATTCAGTCCCAAAAGGTGATTTGCGGTCACTCGCGGAATCCTCCCCGGAACTGATTACACAAAATGACAGTGCCATTGATTAATGAGGTGGACTCTCAAAAAGCCTATGTTGCAAATTTGGTGAAAATTTAAAATGTTTTACAAGCGTATGCTTGTGCAGTTTCCACGCGATGCTCGTAACTCGTGAATTTGTAATATTTTCACTCCAGATTTTCAACATTGGCATTTTTCCACACCTCCTTATGAATAGTACAGCTGTCATTTTTCACATCCTGGCCGAAATGTGTTTTCACACTTCTGGCGTAGAATAGCGTGGTCACTGTGGGAAATCAGTGTTCGTGACACATTAAGAAAATCACAGTGACACTGTTCATGAGCAGATGTGCTAAAATGCCTGTGTTGAAAATTTGGTGACGAAAGTCCATAAAATGTCTGTTATGAGCGTGCATTGCACAGTTTCCATGCACCCTCATAACTTCACAAATTTGTAGTATTTTCACTCCAGATGTTCAACATTTGCATTTTTTCAGACCTCCTTATGAACAGTACAGCTGTCATTTTTCACATCCTGGCCAAAATGTGCGTTTACACATCTGGCGCAGAATTGCACGGTTGCTGTGGGAAATCAGTATTCGGGACAGATTAAGAAAATCATAGTGACAGTGTTCATGAGCAGAGGTCACAAAATGCCTAACTTGAAAATTTGGTGAAATAATTCCACTAAATGACTGTGTTACACGCATGTGTTGTGCAGTTTCCATGTATGCTCGGAAGTGCGAGCATTTTTAATATTTCCACTACAGATTTTCAACATTGCCATCCCCTTCACACCTCCCTGTGGATGGTACAGCTGTCATTCTTCACATCCTGCCCAATCTGTGTTTTCATACATCTGGCGCAGAATGGCATGGTCACTGTGGGAACTCAAGGTTCAGGACACATTAACAAAATCACACTGCCACTCTTCATGAGAAGAGGTCCCAAATGCTTTCATAAGGTGGGGTCACAAAAAGGCCATATTGAAAATTTGTAGTGCAAATACCAACAAACGCCAGGGGCGTTAGGGTTTCTAACCATAATGTCCCACCCTGTACAGACTGACAGACATCAGGGGTGTGCCTTTGGATTGCCGACTGCAATGCTCATGCCATCCCACCCCCACCCCCCAGCCAGTGACAGACATCAAGGTGTGCCTTGGACTCTTCGGCCCCAGAATTCACCCCATTCTCTGATACTGCACCCATTTCAGCATATGTCCTTATGGAATGGGGTGACTGTAAAGCCGAACACCCCAAGACATACCTCAACACGTGTCGGTGTCTGCAGGTTGGGGTGAGGTGACATGGCATGAACGTCATGGTTGATGACCCAAATGCATACCCCAATGCCTGTCCATCTCTGCAGAGTGGAGGTGGGGTTGGCATGAAGCTCAATACTTCACTGCCATTCCTATTCTGCATCTGTCTAATGCCTGCATTTCCAATGTTAATACCATCAAGCAAACATTCGGCATTGACAAATGCTTGTTAGTACTTCTGACAGTATTTTCCAACAGTACACTTCTCTTTATCTGTCCCACAGCATGTTTAGCTTGCATCAGTTCACCGCTATTGTACCCCTATCCTCAGATTTGTGTAATAAATGGGTCAAATCACTCTCATATTGTTCAGAAGAGGAAGTGTTTCTTTTCAGGTGCATCATTTGGCTTTTTGGGATATTTTGTGGGATATGCCTCAGGTGACAGGTATTAACAGTATTAGATAATGGTGTAAAGAAAAGTAGCATCGTGATTGGCTGAAAGAGCCTGGCACCCAGGCTGTTATTTCTCAACAATGCCCGGTGAGGAAAAAAGTGCCAGCTTGATCATTTGGCACCCCAAACTTTCCAGTCACCATTTTATTGTCCAGTTACTGAGACGGCAGTCGCAACCCAAATCCCACCATACTGCTCAACTAAAATGCCACCGACAGCCCGATATGGCCTCCTGAACTGACTCTGTTCCTCCTCACCACCAGAAAAAAAAAAACATCCATTTTTTAAATGCTTACATAGCCAGCTCACTCGACCGCTGGTAAACAAAACGTCCCAGTCTTCTGTGTTCCATTTCATGCTCCCTGTGACACCTCTGCTCACTTTTAAACCCATCTACAGACTTGTGCTGCACTTCTTCTAAGCCATATCACATGAAAACTGAAGTACCTGCCACAAGAAATCTCCAGTGTACATTTCTCCCTTTCTCAACATTTTTCAATCAGGGTGTGTGTGTGTGTGAGAGACTTAGACGAAGCAGGAGGACAAGCTAATTCGCAACAGCATAAAAAAAACACACTTCAGCAACCTCCTGTGGTGATTCCAGCACTTCACACTATAGGAACTACTTTACAACAAACATTACCTCTACTTAGTTTTTACAAATTTTTTTATATGTAAATTTCTTTCTTATATATTCTTCCCAAAAATGCCATCTCCAGCTCATTATCTAAGTGTAATAATACCCTCCACGGTGGGCGTTATGGGATATAACGGACCTTCCAGGGGCTATAAGGCCCTCCGCCTGTGGCGTCGGGCCTCATTAAGCCCCTGACCGGTCCATTATATCCCATTAACGCCCACCCTGGAGAGTATTATTACTTACATAATGTATTTCTAGCTGTGGGTTTAGTGTAGAGCTTAGTGCCCACCCCCTCTTTGTTATTTTTGACAATGGTCAAAACCACGAAATCAATCTGAGAGATCCCCACTTGTTTTGAGAATTGAAGATTCTGACTGGTTGATTCCAAAAAAGTTATCAATTCATTTTATTTATTTATTTGTATCTTAAATTAAACCTCTATCAGCAATGTGGGACCCCTCCAAATAATCAATGCATCATCAATAAAACATACATAAAGTGCCAAATATTGTCTAAAAGTGTTTACATCTGATGTCACATTCATCTTTTCCCATTGCATTAGATAAACATCCGCATAAATGGGGGCAAAGGAAGCCCTGATTGCTGTGCCTTTTTTCTGCAAATAAAAATCTTTGTCAAAGACAAACCCATTACTAGTCAGAACCAATTCAGTAAGTATCAATAAACATTCAATAAGTGGACCAGAATAATCGGTATAATCACAGAGAGAAATTCTCAATGCCTCAAGGTCCTCATCATGGGGGATATTGCTATATAAGGCACAATATCTAAAGTGATAAAAGTGTTTTCCTTCTGAATTTTCAGGCCCTGAAGGCGAGATATAACATGTGTGGTATACTTAACATGTATAGGCCATAATGGGACCAGCTGTTTTATATGCTGGTCCACAAATTGGGCTAAAAGTTCAGTCACTGAACCAATAGAAGCCACAATAGGTCTAGCAGGGGGTTCCTTTAAATGTTTATGGATTTTAGGAAGTCCATAAAGTGTTGAACGTATGGGATGTTTGACTGTAATAAAATCATAAATTTGTTGTGAAATGACACCATTTAAAAACATTTCATGCAAACAAATATCAATGCATTTTTTATAATCAGTGGTCAAATCTCTTGATAATTTCTGGTAAAAGTCAATATTATTTAACTGGTTTAACATTTCCTGCTAATACTGAACTTTGTCAAGAATGACCACAGCACCTCCTTTCTCAGCACTTTTTATTTCAATTGCTTCATAATTCTGTAAACCCTTCAATGCTTTTTTTCTTGTATTGTACAATTGTTGAATCTGGGGGTGTGATGTTCAGAAATATACTGCAAAATGTCCCACTCACAGGCTTTATGGAATATATTCACAATGGAATTTTTGGGAGGAATATAAATTGGTGTTTTTTTTATAAAGTTCTATGTTATTTCTCATAGTAGAATTTTCTGAAGTGGAGTTTTCCTGATTAAACATTACTTTCAAATCAAGTTTTCTGGTAAATTTGTGTAGATCCAACATAATCTTAAACTCATTGATATTAGATTGTAGGCACAAAATTAAGTCCCTTTTCAAGTACTTTGTTTCTATATCTGTCAGGGTATAATTAGATATATTAACCACTAATGCACCTTCAGATGCTATTGATTCCACTGTCCACCTTTCTTGTTCTACCACCCATGACCTCTCCACCGATTCCACCTGACTCTATATGTATTGTTTCCTCCCCTTGCCCCAGGTACCTCTCTGCATCTTTTTTATCTGAAGTGATTAAAGCATGGGCTCCTTCTCAAATCCCTCTGTATGGCTAGAAGTTCCAGTAGATTCAGGTAAAGGTTCTTGGTTTGAGCATCCGCCTCAATTGGATTCACTTGTGCAAGATTCAGGGGCAGCAGGGGTGGTAAAGGCTGCAGGGGAGTGGTCTGTTGAATGTTAGGAATAATGGTGTGCTGTAGCAATGGAAACTGATTCAAGGTAATTTTGGATGGTCACGTTTCTAGAGAGTGAATCAGGCCTTGTTGATTCAGTGGAGGAGTACTCATCTCCCCATGGCTGTGTCCTAAAAAAGGGCATTGTACAGCATTTAATGTCTCTATTTCATTCCGTCTTGGTATATCTGTTTTATTCACACCTTCCAGTTCTGAATCTGAACCACTCATGTAGGTATCTATATTATAACCCTATTCTGGTATTTTCAAAAATGATTTGATGTTTCTGGCTTTCTTCTTGCTCCATTCAAAAATATGTCCCTCCAGATAGTCCTGCCTATCACATTCAAATTTAGTTTCTTTCACCTTCTTGATTCTAATATCATGCTTTTATGTTGGCGCGCTTGCACAGCCAACATCTTTGTGGCAGTAGGGATTTGGAGGTGTGGCCGCTGCTGGGTGAATGCAGGGCATGCATAAGTAGGTGCGTCCCTCATTTCCCAATCAGCCTGCATGCCGGCGCCACACCATGCATACTGATGTGGCAAGCACATCTGAGGAAAGGTCCGCTGCAATCCGAGCAAAGCTCATCAGATGCAGCAGGCTCTTCTTACGTGCTTGGCCACACTGTATTCACGGCGGGCGGCCAGCCAGCCATCCAACTGCCAACTTCAGGGGTGCCCAATCCCCCTGCCAGCTTGAGTTATACATGGTATGTACGATGGGGGATCACTCCCGTCGGCATAAACAATCCACCCATTACTTATATGCCAATGGGGTGCCCAATCCCCTCGGCTCTTGACCCCCAACTTTCCTTGTGTGCCGATGGGGGTGCCCAATCCCCATCAGCATAAATTGACCCCCCTTTCTTGTGTGCTGACGAGGGTGCCCAATCCCCTGTTGGCGGCAGCAACCCCCCAAACAGTTAAATGGCAGGCTGAGAGCCCACCCCAGCGTGCCAAATCCCCTGTTAAAAAAAAAAAACTGTCCCAGGATGTTGTTTTGTCTTTTATTACACCCCGTAGCACAAAAATGGTCCCTTGCAGTCTCCCTACCCACCACCCACATTCACCCACTGTGCACCCTGCCTCCCCACACCCCCCATCCCATACTTACCTCCGGAGCTCAGTGCGACAAACTTCCGTGGACCATACAGAATAATATACCCTTCAATCCGACAAAGGTTGTCAGAGACTCAGAGGGTAGATATATATTGGTGTCTAGATCCCTCTATAATTCCCCTGTTGTCTTAGGCTCAGTCTATGGCCCTGTTGGTGGGAATGCGGCTTTTATTATGCAGCTAGTTGACAAAATTAGCTCCCTTCTACCCACCTCTTTGATTCTAGGAGGGGATTGGAACGTAGCTCCAACTCAGGAGCTGGATAAAACTTTTAGACCACTGAGGCCATTGCTTCCACCGCAACTGGTGATGAAGGAAATGGGTAACATGCTAGGTCTGGTAGACCCCTGGAGAACCCTCTACCCTCTCCAAAAAAGTTATACCTTTTTCTCTCCTCTCCACAATTCCTGGTCGCGCCTATATTATTTTCTAATGTCCACCTCCCTTATGAATAAGGTCCTCATGGCAGGTATTGAACCTATAGTAATTTCAGATCATGCACTTGTCTGGTTTAAATTCTCTCCTCAATCTATGACTTCCGTGATACGGTCTGGAAACTCAATACCCAGCTACTAAAAGAAGAACACTTTCTCATTCAGATTAAATCCTTATTAAAATTATCTAGAAATTAACTGTGGCTCAGTGACCAGAATGGATATCCTCTGGTGTTCCTTGAAATGCTTTTGAGAGGGAACTGATCAAGATTTCCTCCAGGAGAAAGAGAACCAGATCTCAGAATCTTGTTACCTCTCAAATCAGATTAAGGCAGCAGAAATTTATTGGCCACTTCTAGTTCAGCTGGATAGCTTAGAATACCTCCACAAACTTTAAAATGAATATGAAGGCTTGATCGAGAGAAAGCGGAGTTTGCTTTATTGAAAACTAAGGCTAGATATCTGGATCAGGAGAAAAGCCGAGCAGACTTCTAGCACTGAAACTGAAAGAAGTGGAGAACTCCAGGCTGATCCCCGCTCTAGAAGACCACAAGGGAATCATTAAAACAGAGCCCAGAGATATAGCAACAATCTTCAAAGACTTCTACCAAAACCTATATAACCCGAATGCACCCTCCCCCCTTCAATCAGGACTAGAAGCCTTTTTTCAGTCACTGACACTCCCTCGTCTCTTGGAGAATCAGGTGGCCTTTCTCTCCTCACCTCTTTCCCAAGAGGAGGTAGAACAGGCTATCCAAAGTTTACCGTCAGATAAAGCTCCTGGCCCGGATGGGTTTCCAGCCAATTTCTACAAGGCCTTCCATCAGGATTTGGCTCCCCTGCTCCTAAACCTATACAACTACCTGTTGTCAGCAGACACCTTGGATCCTTCCCTGCTGGAGGCCATTATTGTATTGATTCCTAAAACGGCTGAACCCTCCCGAAACCCGGCTAATTACAGGCCAATCTCGCTTCTTAATTGCGATGTTAAAATCCTGTCCAAGATTCTTGCCTCTTGCATCAAACAAGTATGGACCTCATTACTGAGTACTGAGCAGGTAGGATTTGTGCAAGGGAGATCAGTGATGGATCACATTAGGTCGCTCTCTTACGTGCTCAGGGCTGCTCAAACTTCTCAGGTTCCTATGGCATTGGTGGCACTGGACCGGGAAAGCGTTTGACCGTGTTAATGGGAATTCCTATGGTATACTATGTCTAGGGTTCGGCTTTCCAGTGAGTTCATAAGGTGGATCAGAGTTTATATAGGGCTCCCACGGCAAAATCTATTGCAATGGGATCCTTTCATCCCCATACTGCTTCACTCTGGAACCCAACAGGGCTGCCCCCTATCCCCATTTTATTTAACCTCTATCTGGAACCATTACTGGTCAGTCTCAAAATGGCCCCAGGGATTCAGGGATGCCCTGTCCTCAAGCAAACTACCAAGATTTCAGTATTATGGGATGATATTCTGATACAATTAGCTAACCAGTGGAATCCCTGCGAGTTGTAATGAGAATAATTTACTGAATTTGGAGAACTATCCAATTATAAACTTAATCTAGAAAGTCTGAGATTTTCCGCTTAATGTACACCTCACCTCGATTTCCGTTTCCCATCTGGGCATGAAGTGGACCCCATCTCACTTGAAATACCTCGGTATTTACTTGGCCCGAGACCCTTCCCTAATCAGGAAGCTAAACCTAGAAGACTTATTAGTAAGAATTAAGTCGGACTTGCAAAGATGGGGGAAACTGCCATTACCTGTGGGGGCCCGGATCAGCATTATCAAAATGAACATTCTTCCCCGACTCTTTTATCCCCTAAACCTCCTAGACATCTGGCTACCAAGGTCCTTTTTCAAGAAAATTCATTCGACCTTAACCGAATTTATTTGGAACCATAAACCTCCAAGGCGGGCCTTCGCCAAACTGTGTCTTCCCAAAGAAATGGGGGGCCTCAGATTGCCGAATTTCGAGCTCTACTACTGGACTAGTCACCTTACCAAAGCAGGGAAATGGCTGGGAGATATGAAATATATTTACCTCCCTATATGGCTAGACCTGGATCTGGATCTCATCACTCACCATAATATAAACTCCTCCAGCCTTTTCTATAGTGGTTTTGCGTCTCTCCCCCGAGCGATCCAAGACTCCCCAGTAGGAGTTACAGTCAAGGTGCTTAACCAACTTTTCTCCTCCACCAGAATCTGCTATACTAAGGACCCTGGCCAACCACTGATGGGTAACCCTAATATCAAGATCGGGGACAAAATGCTAGTCCCCAAATGGCTACACCCAATTCAGGAGCTCTCAGTGGAGGACCTTTATGTTTAAGGTAAACAGGGCCCATTAATGGACCTACTACTGCCCTAAATATCCCACTAAGGACAGGTTTAAAACATATCAACTAAAACACCTTGTAGACAAAGAGTTCAGATAACAATATCCCCTCAGTTATCAAACCACTACTAAAAGGAGGTTAAGGATAGCGTGGCTAAACCCCACGGGGTGTCTAGGCTGTATACCTATCTCCTGAAACTTGCTCACCCTACCCCTTTAACTGGTTCTAAGGCCTGGGCACTATCCTCCTCAGGCTCCCCATATCCATGGGGACAGATCTGGAAAGACCTGTATATCTACAATACTCTTGATAGGAATAGGATGACTCAGTACTTCATAATTAATAACATGTATTTCACACCAGTTCGGAAATCAAAATTTGGCCCTTATGCTCCTGTGAAATGTTTCAGATGTGGGGAAGAACAGGGAGATCTTCCTCACATCTTCTGGCACTGTCCTAAAGTGGCTCCTCTCTGGAAGGCTATTGCGGACAAATTGGATCCCATGTTAGGTCTAGGAAACCTTCTCACGTTAGAGACCTGTATCATAGGTGACTACACGGGTATCAAGATCAAAGAAAGGAAGTACCATATAACACTTATCGCCATGGCAGTCAAGAGACTGGTCCTCCGACACTGGACAGACAGTCTCGAGATCTCATATCTAGACTGGGTGGAAGAAATGTCCCAGTGTTTCAAAGTGGAGAAACTGATTGCTAACTTCAAATCCTCCCAATGGCCTTTCAGAAGAAATGGGGCAAACTATATGCTCTGTATCTTCACTGACCGAAACTCCTAGATAATTGGGGAACCTAAATGAGGATACTGAGTCCCCAAGATCTGGACCTCTCCAGTACTCCTAGCTCTTCCTCTGTAGGAATCTCACAACCTCTCACCCGGGACTCTGATGCTACTAGACTCCTGAGTGTTGTTTTAGATTAAGTATCTTAAGGACACCTAGCCACTAGAGATAGCTTAATATATTTCTTCCCTTAGTGGTGACGCCCTCACTGGGGGTTGGGGTGGGGGACAGTTGTTTTAGTTATCAGTTACAGTCTTCTCTGATTCCTTTTGGTACCCTTACTCTATATTCTTCCTTTGTCCAGTTCATAATATATTCAAATATGGAATTTATTAAGAGTATGTACGATGTTTAGATATCACTGTTTAAACTGATTTATGTACAGTTGAAAATTAATAAAAAGAGAATTTAAAAAAAAAAAACTTCGGTGGACCAGGAACACATCTGCACTCTTCAAAGCTGACCGTGAACTGAGGAAATACCGGTAAGCTGTATAATGGGATAGATAGGTTTTTTCAACTTTGCTGCATATCTCAGGCATTTTTTTGATTTTTGGCACCAAATTTTCAACATAGGGTTTTGGGATCTCTCCTCATGAATACTTGCACTGTCATGACGTTATTTGGTCCCGAAAGGTGATTTCGCAGTCACTGCATGGAATCACCTTTCAGGAGCAAGGAAAGAAATGACAATGCCAGTGTTCATAAGGGGGGCTCTCAAAAAGCCTATGTTGCAAATTTGGTTGGAAAAATCCCAAAAATGACTGTTTTACGATAGCGTGCGTTGTGCAGTTACTACCTTTTCGTAACTTAGTGCATTGCAATATTTTCACATCACATGTTCAGCATTGGCATTTTTCCACACCTTCTTGTGAACCGTACAGCTGTAATTTTTCACATCATACCCGAAATGTGTTTTCGCACTCCCGGCGCGAATAGCGTGTTCGATGTGGGAAATCAGTGTTCGGGACACATTATGAAAATGACAGTTACACTGTTCATGAGCAGAGGTCCTAAAATCCCTGTGCTGAAAATTTGGGGATGATACTCCATGACATGACTGTGTTACGAGCGCACATTGCGCAGTTTGCACGTACGTTCGTAAGTTCACGAATGAATAATATTTTCACTCCAGATTTTAAACATTGCAATTGTTCTGCACCTCCTTATGAACAGTATAGCTGTCATTCTTCACATCCAGTTCTGGCACAGAATAGAGCGGTTGCAGTGGAAAGTCCATGTTCGTGACACATTATGAAAATGACAGTGACATTGTTCATCAGCAGAGGTGTTAAAATGCCTATGTTGAAAATATGGGGCCGAAAGTCCATAAAGTGAGTGTTTTATGAGCGTGCATTGCACAGTTTGCATGCACGCTCGTGCCTTGGTGCATTTGTAATATTTTCACTCTGCATATTCAAAATTGCCATTTTCCCACACCTCCTTATGAACAGTACAGCTGTCATTTTACATATCCTGCCTGAAATGTGTTCTCGCACGTTCGGTGCAGAATCGCACTGTCGCTGTGCGAAATCAGTTTACGGGGCAGTTTGATTGCCACTCCAGATTTTCAACATTGCCATTTTTTATGCCTCCTCATGAAAAATACAGTTGCCATTCTCCACATCCTGCCCAAAACTGTGTTTTCGTCCCTCTGTCACCAAATGTCACAGCCGCTGTGCAAAATCACCTTTCAGTTAACAAAGTGGTTGTGCCACTTTTCATGAGGTGGCCTGACAAGCAGCCCATGTTGAATACGTAGAGTGAAACTACGACTACACACCTTTGGTGTTAGGGTTTCCAACTGTAGCACCGCACCCGCTAGAGACTACCAGGCATCAGGGCTGTGACTTGGGCTCATCGGATGTAATACTCATGCCATTCCACCCCCCCCATGCACACCCTGCAGCCTCTGACAGGCATCGTTGTGTGTCTTGCACTGTTTGGCTACAAACTTCACCCCACACTCCAATACTGCACCCAAGTCAGCGTACTTCCTTATGGAATGGGGTAAGTATTGTGCCCAAAGACCCCAAAGCACACCATGATACTTATCAGTGTCTACAGGGTTGGGTGAGGTACAATGCCATGAGCATTATAGCTGATGACCCAAAGGCACACCCCAATGCCTGTCGCTCTCTACAGGGTGGGGGTGGGGTTGGCATCACTTCAATACTTCACTGCCATTCCTATTACGCACCTCTACCTCCACCAGTCCCAATGCCAGCGTGACAATATTTGGCATTGACAAATGCTTGTTTAATAATGAGTTGGAGTTGCTCTCTGTATTTAGGTATTCCACATCATGACTGAAGTCTTGAGCTTGTAGTTCTTTAGCTAAAATTAAGGCTTTCACTTCTTTCTCCTGCTCATTGCCGTCTGCCAAAATAATTTTAATCAAACCAGCACTGTAATCCAGACAATGTATCTGCCAGTTTGTAAGGAATGGTATACAGTCCTGGCCAAAGGTAGGTTGCTTATTCAATCTCAAGCAGTGTGGTGCTCTGTTTACTTCCAAATAGGCAGTCATAGTGACTTTTTGCCAATAAAGGCACCTCGCTTTTAGCATTGCCCTTTCTAATTGTAAAAAAGGTTGTTTGAAAGTTAATGGAATCTTCTGAACCTCACTGCTTTCTGGTCTGTTCTGTAATATTTGGTCTGTGGACATCATCTTCATTAATAACGGATTTACATCTCCTAGCTTGAAAAACAAAGACTCCACAAACATATTATCTTCTTTCCTCACATTGTTAGGCATAAGGGCAACAAACGAATGTCTAGTGACATCAAGAATGTCAGTATTCATATTCATATAGTCTTGAAACGCTGCAGGGTGCCGCTGACACTTCCCAGTATGTCTTGTCCTCCAGTTGCCATGTTGTGCATAGGAGGAAGAAACTCACAAAAACACAGTCCCGGGCGAAAAGGGTACAATGCAACAAAGGAAGGTGGCAGCTAATGAACTGCTGGTGCCACGATGAGAGTACAACAATGAAAGGCCATGGTTCTCTATGTAGACCTGAATTTACAGCCCACACCAGTTGTACAAATCGAATATGACATGGGTGAAAGTGAGAAATTGGAAATATCTCCACTCACTGTCATTGAACTCTTGATATCCCACATGTGACTTCACCACTTGTGGGATATCAAGAGTTCAATGACAGATCATGGAGATATTTCTGCTAACTCACTCGAACCCATGTCATATCCCATATATAGTTAACCTAAATATCTTAATAATAGCTGGTGACTCCCTATAATGACTGGATAGCTAGTCTTGATAAAATGCCGTAATAACCCACTGAATTCCTTAATAACTCAACAGGGGGTTATTATAGCATTTTCCTCCAGCACTCTTACTTCATTGAAGCGTGAAAGAGAGCATACTGAATTTTTGTGAGTACGGCGGCTGCTGAAGGAGTTGCTCATACAAATATATTTTTTCTCTCTGTTGAAATCTTGTACTAGTAAACCAGTAATTATAAAAAAATAATGCCTGTGCAAAGTTTGTTTTGTGAGGATTTTTAACACACCTCGGGTGTATGAAAAATCCTCATAACACACACTTGCACATGCATTAGTCTCTATTAACAGGCTGACATTACAACAATCAATGTGGCCTGATCCATGGCTTAAAATTGGGCTTCAGGTGTCACGGTATTGTTGGTTAAGACATGAAAGAAATGAAAGAAGAATGTTTCGGTAAAATGAGAGACCAGACTCTGTGAATTGTTCAACTAGTATCACAGTAGAGAGCTTTAATTCAGTTTTTAAATGATTCCATGATGACCCTTGTGCGTGGCCTGTATGTCAAAGGTTTTCTCTTTTCAGAACTGGCCAATTACATTTACCCAAATCTTGTACCTCTGTTTTTTTTCCATTATTTCCAAACATTATGTACAAATCAATGTTTTGCACTAAAATGTGACACTTTTTTGCTCCTAAAATTGCAATGACTGAGCTTCATAGGACAATGTTACAAATGTTTTGTGTGTGTGTGTGTGTGTGTGTGTGTGTGTGTATGTGTGTGTGTGTGTGTGCAGAAAAACACTAAAGCAGCAGCAGAACCCATTCATCCTTTGGGTGAAAATAAGTGTCAGTTAACAGAAGATCTTCCTCTACACAGATCACTCCCAGTTCTGTATTTCCTCCCTGGAGACATTGGTCCCGGCACTGCTAGCCGATCTCAACAAGTATGGAGTCATATCAGGCTGTGAAATTAACTTTGAGAAGTCAGAGGCTATCTGTATGAGCAGCAGATGTCCACCAGCATTTCAGAAGCAGTACCCCTTTCAATGGGCTCCTAATAATGTGGGGCAATACCTAGGGAGGGAGGATCCCATCCAACCTTTCCTCCCTGTTCTGCCTCAGCTACAAAATGCTATACCAGAAGGAGAGTGCAGATACAGGTAGGTGGGAATTGTTACACCAGAACTTTGGGAGGACAAATGACTTCTTTTAACATGAACATTCTCCCTTCATTTTTAATTTTCTTCCAGGCACTTCCAATCCAGATCCCAGAGACCTTTTGGAGGTGACTGCAGTGGCTGCTTCTTACCTTAGTCTGGGAGACAGGATGCCACAAGGTGACAAAATTAAAGGTGGCTCAGAAAGACTTTTGTAGCATACGGGCAAAAATAGAACTGTAATATGTATTAAAAAGGCTTGCCCACAAAGTCAGAAATAAAAAGCTCTTGAAAAAGCATGTGATCTGTGCGAACTGTTGAGTCATGTCTGCCACAATGACTGTGATTTTATATATAGCAAATAAATGCATTTAAGCATCCTACAGCTGAGTAAGGACTTTATATTCCTGACTTTGTGAGCTAGGCTTTAAAAACATGCCATAGGGTCAGCAAAAGAGACTAGCCATGCCAGACATTCACCTGTACTATCTGACAGCACAGGTGGCCTCTGTGGTTATGTGGACCAAACAACAAGGGAATATGGAATGCCTTGATGTAGAGATGGTACAACCTCTGCCAAAGCAGCTATTAGCCATCCCACACATTCCTGTGACACCCCGCCTTCTCTCACTGATCCAAACTGAGTGGACCAACCATACACTGCAGATGCTCCTAAAGGACAAAAAGGTCACTAACACTCCAAATGCCTTGGGCCCACTGTCCAGTATCATAGAAGACCCCCAGGTCCTTTCCCAATGGTTGACCCGGGATTCTCAAGATTGAATCGATTTCATCTGATAAGGTGCAAGCACCAACTGCAGGGGAGCAAATGTGTCTCTTTTCAAGGAGCTCCAACAGAAATGCAGGATGCCACAACAGGACTCTTCTGGTATGTACAAGTCAGGCACTACCTAACCTCGAACAATTTGTTAGCTGAAATGAGCAGGGAGCTGACCTCACTGGAGGAGTTCCTATACTGGGAGGCCATGCTAACGGGGAGGTGGGCACTATACTGTAGCTAGGGGATATCAGGCTATCATGGGGAACTTGCACCCTGAGCTTGACCAGCTCAGGGAAAAATGGGGACAGGTTTTGATGGAAGACTGGAACAAAATGTGTACACATAGCTGAAAGGTCGCAGCATCCACCAGATGGAGGGAATTTGGCTGGAAGTGCATCATCTGTTTCCTCCATACCCCCGCCATAACTCAACCCTTTAGAGGGGTGTGTTCAAATTGTTTTGGAGGGGTGAGGGGGTGGGTTCCCGCTTCTCATTTTCTGAGACTGCCTGGGTGTCCAGCAGTACTGAACAAGAGCATGGGAAACCCTTCAGTAAATCTGGAACATCTCAGTCCCTCATACCTTTGAGAATTTAGTACTGGGGTGCAAGTCCAATAGGTGGGGAATCACACCCAGCAGACACTTTCAGGGCACTGTGCACAGTAACCAAGAAATAAGTCACAATGTTATGGCTGCAGGCCACCCCACCTAGCATAGAATCCTGGAAAGTTAGAGTGGTTGGGCTGTGTTGAATGGAAAGAATGACATTCACTCGCCAGATAACCCTGGAAAAGCACATAACCCTATGGCAGAAGTGGGAGGCTTATATTCATACCAGTGATGAGTAGAGAGGAGTAATGGGTCTTGAGCCTAGGCCCTGGTGCCCTCCTCTCTCCCATTTATCCACCTCACCCTAGAGATACAAAACTAAACCCAGGAATGCAGGCTTTGTTTGGGCTACTTCCACTTACTTGGTTTTATTTTTTTACTTATCAAACAGATGATAAAGGTGCATTATATGTAAGCAATAAGACATGATGAGGTGTGCATGGAACTGATTTTACCACATGACCAGGGGCTTAGTGAGCCAAGAGGCTGCAGGCTGAGTGCCTTCAGCCCCTGGAAGTGTGGTAAAATATATTCCATGCACACCAACAGAGTATCTTATTGCGCTTATAAAATGGGGTACATTTTTAAACCATTTATAAAATTACATCAATAGGTTCATCTATGAAAAAAAGGCTATCCTTTGATGAATTTATGATAAATAGTCCTTCCACCTGGTTTGCTATTGGGCTTCTGTCCTTTGGCAGCATCCATAGTGGTATTTTTTCTTTAATGAGAGCATGAATGACAGTGCTTTCCCACCCGTCCCCCCAACAGAGATATGTCCATATAGTGCCGGGTCAGAATTTAATGTGAGTCTCATTTATAGATTTTTTGTTGATGTTTTCAGTAATGTTCCCTTGCTTTGCTGTTTAAGTTTTAATGTATCAGGAAAGCTGTCTGACCCCCCCCCTCCATGTTGACTTCTCGCAGTTTAGAAAATAAAAACCGTTGCTTCTGATTTTATTTTGCTTAATGAAGGGGGAGGGCAACATGGAAGTGTAGCCATTCTACAGAACTCTCTCTCTCTTTCTCTTTCTCTGTCTCTGTCTCTCTCTATCCATCCATCCATGTAACCTCAGTCTCCTGATACATTAAAACTTAAACAGCAAAGCAAAGGAGCATCACTCTAGAAGAACAAAAAAATGCTTGTTTTCCCACCTTTTCTCTTTGTTATTAAAGTATTATTGCTTACTTTCTTCATCCTGTTTTTCTTTTTCTTTGTTTTTTCCCACATTCAAGATATGGAATGTTTATCATGGAATGTTTGCCATGGAACACAGGGATTCAAAATTCTGCTCGGTTCCATTGGCAGAATGTTCCTGTTTACATACACAACAAAGGCCTCTTCTACAGCTGAAGACTAAATTATCTCACTGTAAGGGCAAGCAGAAGAGATTTCCCTTATGAGCAGGTAAAGATAGAGAGGGGATTTTTCATTGTCAGCAAAGAAACAGTTGTAATGGAAATTATAAACAATATTTCAATCAATCAATCAATCAATCAAAATCTTTATTTATTCAGGCGAACATCATTGAGCAAAGCTCATTTACAAGATGGACCTGAGTGGTCATACAAATGAGGATACAAGTATTATTACATAGACAAGAATAGAATAAATAGCAATATAATGGCATGAAATGATTATATACAACAATTTACATATATACAAGTAACAATAGAACCATTTAGCCTGTAGGAAAAAAGAGGACAAAGGTATAGCAGTCCTAAAATATAAGTTATATGGTCTAAACTAGTTTTTAAGTGAATATAATAGGTGATTCGGAAGAAAGAAATTGAGTTAATATAATGGATAGAAAAAGGGAGGTTTAGTTGGGTCATATAGGTGGGGGATTATGCTTTATAAAAGCAATTGCAGAGCTCTGGAAAAAGGGCGGAGAACAATCTTTTGAAGGATGCCAGAGGTAGTAGGCTATCTAGCTTCATGGATTTTTGGAGAGAGTTCCATGCAGCTGCTAAGGAATAGCTGAAAGCAGCCCTCCCATACCGGGTGCAGGCATTGGGGACCTTTAATGTGATGAGTTTACTGATCCTTAAGGTGTATGGCCTGGTTGTAATTTGGGTAAAGCAATGAGTGATATAGGTTGGTAGTTTGCCTGTTAACGCTTTGAGTATCCAGATAACAGCATTCCTATTTCTTCTGTGTTGCAATGATGTCCAGTTGACTGCCATATAAAGGGAGCAATGATGGGTGTTGGAGGAAGGTCAGTAATAAATCTTATGGACCTGTGATACAGGGTGTCCAGCTTATGTAAGAGATGACTTGAACAATGGCAGTAGAAAATCAGCATAATCAATGAGGGATAGGAATGAGGCCTGAATTAACCTTTTTTGGAATCACTGTTTAGGTAATGTTTTATTCTAAAAATAGTCCGAGCCTCTGTCTTAGCTTTTAAGTAACTCTTCAATATGGACAGAATAGTCAAGCCTGTTATCTATCCAGACTCCAAGGTATTTGAAGTTATCAACAAATTCAAGTTTCTCTCCAAGTAAGTGGATATATGTAGGGTGTTGGATGCTGGGGTAGTGGTAGTACAACTCTTTGTGGTAAAGAACATAGCTTTTGTTTTTTGCATTTAGAAGTAGTTTTGTCAAGTAGATTGTGCTGCAGAATGGAGAATTGGATTGTAGAAGTTCACAGGCTTTGGAAGGTGAGGGATTGCTGACATACAATACAGTATCATCAGCAAACAGATGAATGTTAGATTGAGTGAGGTTGGCATCAATATTGTTTATATAAATAGCAAAGAGGATAGGGCCAAGAATAGAGCCTTGTGGTACACCCTTAGCAGAGGTTTTGAGGTGGATAGGTAATTTCCATTTCTAACCAGTTGAACTTATCTGAAAGGTAATCCTTAAACCAGTTGAGTGATAGGAATCCAGGCCTAATGAGTTAAGGAGGTGAGTAATAAGTCATGATCCACTGTGTCAAAGGCTTTACTCAAATCCAGAAACACAGCACAGGTAAAATTTTTTTGTCCAAATTAGTCTGCCAATCGTTGGTTACCTTGGCTAAGGCAGTAATGGTGCTATTGCTTTGATCTAAATCCAGATTGTGCAGAATTTAGAAGGTTATTGTTATCCAGATAGTCCCTTAACTGAGAGTTTACTAGTTTTTCGAGCATCTTAGATAGTACTGGTAGGATGGAGATAGGTCTGTAGTTGTTGAGATCCCTAGTATCACCAGATTTGAGTAATGGAACTACTTGAGCTGTTTTCAAGTAGATGGAATGGATCCAGTAGTTAGGGAAAGATTGAAGAGATGAGTAAGGGGCAGATAAGACATGTGAAGCAATTTTCAGGAAATAGGGATCCAGGGAGTCTGCACCTGCACTTTTAGTTGTGTCTAAATTAGAGAGGAGATCTTCCACTTCTTTCACGGATATTGGGATGAAGGAAAAAGTTGAAGTGGCCATTTGTCCCACAGTAGTTTGCAGGTTCAAGAAGATCTCAGGATATTTGCAGGTGATGAGTCAAATGCTAGGCCAGCAGTGGTGAAGTGAACATTGAAGGTATTTAAGATTTCTTGTTTACCTGTAATTTCTGTGTCATTTAGTAGCAATTTGGTGGTTAAGGCAGGAGTAGAATTCTGGCCCAGAAGTCCTTTTATTGTACCCCAGAGTCTGGATGGGTTATTGTAGGAGGCATCCAATTCAGCTGTATAGTAGGCAGTTTTGGCAGTTCTTATTTTTTTGTACATGAATTCCTTGCTTTTCTGAAATTTAGCCAATCACTGGTGTCCTTTGTTTTCTTGCCTTTTTCCACAGCTTGTCTCTGGTTCTCAAGGCTGCTTTAAGCTCAGAGGTGAACCAAGGGCAGGATTTTACTTAGTTCTGATACTGGTGATAGGTGCATGAATATTGAGAACATTGGTGATAATATCCTTTAAAGTCTGGAGTGCTGTTTCAACAGAGGTTGTAAGATAGAAATCTTGCCAATATATTGTAGTACTCAGGTCATGGAGGTAACCTGAGATATTGAAATTCTTTTTGACCTTTTGAGGATAAATTCTGCAGGATTTGGTGGTTTGAGTGTGGATCTTATGCCAGCTATGGGGTAATGGTCACTCACATCACTTGGCAGTACTCCTGCATGTGAGTATAAGTGAGGCTTGTTTACCAACATAATATCCAGGAGTGAGCTGTTGCTGGAATTTCTTCGGTTAATCCTAGTTGGGTCTTTAATCAGCTGTGTGAATCCATAGGTGTCACAAAAGGTTATCAAAGGTGCAGATACATTAGACAACCAGTTTAAATTCAAATCACCAAGGATGACGGTATCTTCAGGGCCTTGGTTTATTTAATGTTTCCAATTTGTTTATGTGTGTAAGAAGAGTGTGATGATCAGGGAAACAATATTTAATTAATTTGTTTTATTTTTATTTTAGGTTTCAGTGATGCAAGACAGGCAGACCAAAGAAACCATGTCCACCATAACAGCGGTCTTGTTCCTCATCAATCTGGCATTGCACAGCAGCACCCAAAGTGGACTAGCAGAGACTGCTGGCCCTCTAAATACCTGTCCCTGTGGTCTGTTGGGAGCCCTGGGGACAGGAACAAAGCAGACTAGGCATACCGGGCCCCTCTCGCGATGCCGTCTAACTCCAGGGCGCCTCCTATTCCAAACCACTCTGATATTAGTCACCTCCACGGTACTAGCAGTATTCCACTGTATGCACCTCCGCTCCCTTCCAGTAACCACTTCCTGGCAACGTCTCACCACTACTGCCAGGAGGGAAATATCCCCAAAGGGGTGGAGGTCACACAGCAGGGATGCAGTATAGGTTGTACGAGGGGAACCAAGACCTAAACACATTTCCTACTCTCACACTACTCAATAAATTAAAATTAAAACACTTTCCAAAATTATTAAACTAAAGAGAAACCCCTAGACTACCCTAACCACAAATACACCACAACCACTCAATTATCTAGACCCTCTATCTTTTACCCAAACCTCACTACCCACCAAAAATTTATGAATAAAATATGAACCACATATAGTGAGAGAATCAGAAATCAGGGATTACCTCTAGACACATAACCTTTTTGAACCCTCTTCAGTCTGGCTTCAGACCCAATCACAATACCATTACTGCTCTTGCCAAGATAACTAATGACTGACAGACAGCGCTCAATGCCAAAAACCACATCTGCACCCTATTTTTAGATTTAAGTATAAACCCCCCCTCTACTTTACACAGTTACTGTAGCTACCCCTGGTACCCTTGACTGGGCACAGACTACTTCAGAAACACATTTAGAATTGGTACCATCCCTAGCTATGGGAATATATACCAGGCTCATTACTTCTAGAGGTAAAAAAAGGAAGGGGTAGGGATGTACAAAAGCAAGTTCACTGTCCTACGCAGCAGTATAGTGTTATGCTTGTGCAACTGTATTAGTTAGGTGAAGCCATTCATACTCTCTATTTCAGAGGAATTACCACCTTGTAGGGGTACGAAAGGCAAGGAACCCTCGGAGAGGGTTCCACAGCTAGAGGTGCCATGGGATGATTCCCGTGGCTAAAGGTACCTTAGGAATCCCCAAAAGAAATGTAGTACAGTCATATCCCAAAGAAGGAGGCAACATGAAGCATACAAGCAAGCAGTAACTGTGATGTAGTAGCGGTAACTGTGACGTAGAAGTAAAGAAGCATAGACAGTTTGATAACATAATGAGATACTCAGTTGAGATGCTCAGTTGGGATAAACATGCCTTCCTGCGTTGCATTAGGATCTGAGGGTCTCACCTCCCCTGGATTTTCCCTGAGCTAATTGCATGCCAAAATGTCCGGGACAAAGTGTGGCGAATTTACAAATCTACTGTCTTCCCAGGTGACAACATCACCTACCGCATGCTTCGAAACAAGTGCACCAAGGTCACCCGTTTAGCCAAGGCCAAATATTTTAACAACACCCTAAATGCCAACCTCAGTAGGCCATCTAAATTCTGGAAAGCTATCAACTCCCTTTTTGGCCCTCCATTTACAAATCCCACCCCTCATCTACTCACACAAGGGACTCTCCTCTCAGATCCTCTCTCAGTTGCCTCCAAGTTCAACTTATACTTCACCACATGTGCTATGATCCTCCTTGCCTCCCTTCCAACAATAACCCCACCCACTCTACAAACTTAAAACCTCAAACTGCCTGGCCTGAACTCCTTCTCTTTCAGACACATCACTCCCACAGAAACCTTAGATGCCCTACTCACCTTGAACCCTGAAAAGGGAAAATCACCTGATGGGTTAGACACCAAACTCCTCATCCTATCTGCCTATGCCATTGCATCTCCCCTCACCGCTCTTATAAACCTTTCATTTTTCTCTGAATCAATTCCCAAGGAGTCAAAACATGCCACAGTTATACCACTACCAAAAGGAAGGGGACCCCACCACCTCGGCAAATTACCGCCCCATCTCCCTTCTCCCTGCCCTTGCGAAACTTCAGGAGCACCTCATGCTCGCACAACTCTCTCTCTTCCTCTCTGAATCCAACTTCCTCACACCTTTCCAGTCTGGATTTAGAAAAAAACACTCTACCACCACCTCCTTACTAAGACTCACGGATTCCATCCTCTCGGGAATGGACAGAGGCCAAATTACATCAGCCATCTTCGTCGATTTAGCCAAAGCTTTCGATACAGTATCCCACCCTCTATTATTATCTTGCTTATCTGATGCTGGATTATCTATGTCGGCCACTTACTGGTTCAGAGCCTACCTGCAAGATTGAACCCAGTCTGTAAAATTTGCTGATTCCACCTCACCTCCATTTCCTATTGTCACTGGTGTTCCTCAGGGCTCAGTTCTTGGCCCCATTCTCTTTTCTATCCTGCTAAATGACCTGCCAAAACTTGCTCAACTACCTCTATACATATGTATGCATATTACACGGTCCTCTTTACCTCTGGCCGGACCCAAGAGGAAGTCACTTCCACTCTCCAGGCTGACTCCAACAAGGTACAGCTCTGGTTTAACACCCACCAACTCTCCCTCAATGCCAAGAAGACAGTCTCCATGACCTTCAGCACTAGGTAGAGACTATCCAGACTTACCTCTCCACCGATCTTCCACACCCTTGATGGAACAGTCCAAGAGGAAGTGCCCTCCTTTAGGTACCTAGGAGTCTAGCTTGACCGTCACCTGTCATTCTCTGCCCATGTGGACGCTATCCAGAAAAAACTACACCCTAAGCTTGGCGCGATCTATAGAAATTGCAGTTGTCTCCTGCTACCTGTGAGACGTGAAATTGTTCAGAAAATGATACTACCTTCCTTAGACTACTGCGACATAGTCTACAGCTCAGCTCCTAAGTCCACCCTATCCAGACTGGACCCCCTTTTCAATGCTTTCTGCTGTTTTGCCCTCGATGCTCCCCCTCATACCCACCACTGTGAGCTTTTCCACTCACTGGCCCTCCCATCCCTGAGCAGCCGGCTGCTACTTCACAGTGTTAAATTTACTTCTAACTTCTGCCTTGGGTCCTTTCCACCCTACCTCGCCTCCTTCCTATCCTCCCCACCTACTCCCTCTTATGCCCTCAAGTCTACTGACTCCCAGCTATTGGTAATCCCTCACCGGTGGACCTCTACAGGCCAATTGGCCTTCTCCTACTATCTCCCTAAGCTGTGGAACAACCTCCCAGCCCAAATCCGCCATTCCTTCTCTAGGCATTCTCTATCCTCTGCCCTCTGCCCTCATTAACTACTATGCTACAAACTGTTTATGCCCCTGACCTACTCCCTCCCTCCCCCTACTAACCACCTTATTGTCTCCCCCTTCATCTTACGCGGCCTGGCCAGCTGTTTAGCTAACTACCTCTAATGCTAGCATGATATTTCTACCAACCCATGCACTTGCCCATTACTGCACTTCTGCTCATCTCCCAGTCAATTGCACTCCCATAGTCAGTGACTGCCATCTATGTTTAGTGTAACATAATCCTGATCTAAACCCCCACTCCCTGTTCTCAACACTCCCATGGCAACAAGTTCTAGCTTTCAGCACTGTGTAATTTAGAATTCAATTTATTGTATGTTATGTAAGCACATATGTATGTACTTATACATGTCTGTAAACTATGCACGAAATGTCACTCTTATTCCTGTATGTAATTGACACTCTTAAATCCTGTATGTAAGCAATGTAAGCAATCTCACCCTTAATCCAGGACTCCTATGTGTAATTCAATGTAATGTATCATGTACTCTCAGTGTTATGTATCATGGACTCCAGTTGTGTAATTCAATGTACTGTATCATGTACTCTCCTCTGTATACCCCCAGGTCACACTGTGAGACGAGCATCTTGTTGCTCAGTGTGCCCTTCCTGATGAAACATTTCAATAAATAAATAACATAATGAAATGCCCAGGTTTGCATAGCACGATACTAATGGTTTGCATTGAGATTAGGGGATCCCCTAAGGAGAGAGAGAATGGCAGGACATCCTCCACCTCCATCCAACAGCAGAACCTATCTAAAGAAACTAGGAGACACTACCATGCTAACTAAGTGTTACGACCTGAGGCAACAGAGGAGAGGAAAAAACCCTATAAGGAGGAAATCTCTGGGGATCCAAGGCCTAGGTCGCCTTCCCTTCAGGCTTGGGATAGTTTATTTAGTGATGGCTCTGCAGCTGCAGTTTGGAAAACCCAGTTAAAGGGAGGTGGAAAATATTCCAATTTGGAGGAAGGCTCTCACTCAAACCCTCTAGCGGGAACGCAGCGGAAGGTTGTGAGAAAACTCTGCAATGACTACTGAGGCACTCACCTGGCCTGTCCACCCTAAAATCAAACCAGGTGAACCAGAGTCAGTTGTAGGGAGAATGTGGTGAAGGTGCCTTGCTAGGGAAACCACTAAAGTTAATGGCTAACCATTATAGTAGAACACAAGAGCCAAAGGAGGTAACTTTTTGCACCCTTCACCGCTAGTCCTAAATTCTACACCAGGAGCTGCTGTCATATAGCAGGCAGCTAAAGCCAAGCCCAGGAGACATTCCCAGATATGGGTCAGGTGAGAAGGATCCCTCCCCATGTTGGACAAGCTCAAGATGCGGACTAAATGCAGAGCGAAACCATCAGCTGCGGGAACCTTGCACCAGAATAGAATGGCTAGCATGCCCCAGAAATTGATTGAGAGCTGAAATGCTGGTGAGCTGAATGAGCATGGCGTACTGAGATCATAATGAGCATTGAAAGCTGAGACCATGAAAGGTCGAATGCAGAATTGAGTGCAGCAGAATCCCAGAGGCAGAAGCCGAGTGGATGGCAGTAGGCATGAAGCAATGGTTTGCATAAGCAAGGAGTAATGATTGTGGACCTGCACGTAGGTCAGTAAACAGAGTAGTAATAAGTTGACCTGCACGTAGGTCTGCATAACATAGGACAATAAAACAGCACTGAATAGTGGGGCAAGCCAGCCAGCATTTAAAAGCCAATTCAAGGTGCCAAATACTCTGAGGAGTTTCGGCAGTAAAGACAGGGTTTAGAACAGAAATAATTAGCCACATGGGGCGATGATTCTCCAAACACTTCCCATTCCCCACCGTAGGGCAAACAAGAAAGTGATGGAAGGCCAAGAACCACAAGCAGATATGAAAGCTAATGTAACAGCCTCAGCAGGAGCTTTTTGGATAATCTCAGAGTAGAACTGGTTTAATAAACACAGAAGCAACACTTTGTATGGAGTACACGGAGTTGCAAAACTGCAATAAAACATGGAAACACAATGCTCTGAAAGCAGGTGTAGCCAGGCAATGCATTGAAGCTGCAAGTAGAATGAGAGCATGAATGAGTAGCATAGCTAGGGTCTGAGTAAGCCTGTGTTAGGTGAAAACAATTGAGTATGCAACATGGAGCAGCTATGGTTGAGCTGAAACACACAGCTAATGATTGCAGTTGCATTGCAGTAGTTTGAGAGTGGTAAGCCACAGTGTAAAAAGCACAAGCACTGGGTACAATAGTAATTGAAGTAAACAGTAGCAGTGGCTGCAGTTGTAAGTAACTGAAAGCAGCAGTATGAGCTCTGAGTAGCAGTATGCTAGGAGCTTAGAAACAAAGCTCCAAAAGACAAAACCAAAACATAGCAACACAGAAAACAGGGAACAAGGCCCAAAAACAAAACAAAACACACAACACAAGAAAGCACACAGGCAGAGGAAAGATACAAACCTGAAGTAGGAAAACAAACACTGAAGTCCAGCAGAGACACACAGAAACAGCAGACGGGGGGGTTAGGCCCCAGCCGGCTCAAAGGACAGACCAACAGAGTCTTCGGTTGCAAAGAAAAAATGCTTCACAATGAGGCTGACAGGAACTGCTTACATAGCTCAGGAAGTGGGAGTGGCTGGCTGCTTGGCCACTGAACTCCAGGCAAAAGCCTTTCCAACCATGACCTATAAGGTATTTCCAAAAATCAGGTCCTGGGGAGAGAACTTTTTGCTAGGGCTATGCTACATCTATACTCCTGGAGGTGTACCCAGTAAATCAACACACAAGAAGCAATAACGTGAATGTCCAAACCATAGATGGGGTTCTAGAATGTGACTTTATTCCAAAAGATGTTCTCTAAAGCAAGGATGGACTGCCAAGGTTTACACATCGTGGCACTAGGAACTTGCAGAACAACAAAATGACTGAAATCTGACAGAAACTCTACGTATTCCTATATTTCATAGGACATTGTACTTCTTCCACTGGCATTCCCATATGGCATACAGTAGGACTTTTAAACACTCTTTCAGTGGCACTGGTCACAACATGAACATTTCTTCTAATGGCACTGGCCACAACTGAATATACATTTACAATTTTTTTTTATCACAGAAAAGTTTATTAAGTTTTTCCAGTTACAGAATGCTTTCAGCATAACATCAAACATGCCACATTCAGAGAGACAGCAGATGAACAATACAATACTTAGGGTAAAGTGGGCAGACAGTATGAGCATCCTGAAGATTCAGTCTATGCACTACAAATGCAATTGAACAAAGCCAAATTCTAAGGCCTAAATTAGTACACTAAAAGAAGCATAGACAGCGTGAATGACATACACTTCCCAATTGGCAGCAGTGAGAGTTGAACCAAAGGAGAGGCAAATCATGTGGGGGGATTACCTGGGCGAGGCCGTACACATTTCTGAAAGTAAGCAAGCAGATGTCTTTGATGATAATAGGAAAGCCTTTCAAAGACGGCCAGCTTTGCTAAAGCTGTCTGCCAACTCTTGTGGTTCGGCAGTGTTGGTTGGCGCCACTGCATAAGGAGGAGCTGCTTGGCTTCAAGGAGTGCTAGCATAATCCATTCTCTGTGGGCTTTGGGTATCACGCTGAGGGAGGAGGAGTTGCCTAATAGCAACATGAGATCTGACAAAGTGATTGGGTGACCGATTACTCTAGCACAGTCTGCAATCAAGGCTCAAAAAGAAGACAGGTGGGGACACTGCCACAGCACATGTAGAATATGCGCAAAGGGTTGCTGGCAATGCCAACATCTGGAATGAGGCAACAACCCTTTTGAATGGAGGGCATAAGGGATCTGTACCACCTAAGTAATATTCTAGTTGGCAGGAGCTGACTCTTAACATCTCGATAGGTCAGTCGTGTGGTTTTGAGACAGCGAGACCATGTTTCAGGGGGGATGCTGGTATGGGTGTCTGCCATCCATTTAAGCCAGCAGGAGTCCATGAAGTCGGGTTGAGAATCCCACCAGATCCTATAGAAATGGCCTGCTAAACCCCGGGTTGAGATAGACCTGTGCAGGGAGGTCAGCCGGTGCCATTTGGTATCTGACACAAAATAAGAATGATAAACCTGAACCACACTACATAGTTGGAGGTACCTCCAGAAATCCCTGGTGGGGAGGTCATACTTAGCACCGAGTTGGTTGAAGGACATGAGGTCAGCTGAGTCTGGTATACACAAGTCCGAGATATGGACAATGCCCCGAGTGGCACACGTGGGCCAAAAGAGTGATTTCTTGTCGATGGTTATATGTTGGTTGTTCCAAAGCGGGGTGTAATTCAATGGAGGGGCCCAGGCCTTGTGAGGGGTGCCAGAGAGGGCCATTAGGTGCCACCAAGCATATTTGGTGCTCCTCATAGTAGGTAAAAGATTTGAGGTGGGGGATTTCTCAGCGGACAATAGAACACTAAGCGAGTGGCCTGCGAGAATGCCGGCTTCCAACTGAACCTGGGGGGGAGGAGTCAGGAGAGGGTACAAACTACCTGGTGGCCTGCACTGCCATATAGGCTAGATGATATCCTTGTAGCCAAGGAAGGCCAAACCCACCACGGGTCCAGTGTGCTCGCAATTTGAAATGACTCCAGCGGGGAGGCTTCCCTTCCCACAGTAGGAGGAGATGAGCTTCTCAAGTGAACAGAATAACTTGGGAGATAGGGAGATGTCCAAGTTGTTGAGTAGGTAGGCAACAATGGGAAGAAGCATGCAAACAGCCACCACTCTACTCAAGAAGGAAAGGTTTAGTTTGCGTCAGCGATCAACTTCTGCAGAAAGAGTGGCCAGGAGCGGCAAAAAAATTAGCCGATTCAAGGTCACCCCAATGGAAAGGGAGTACAACCCCTAAGTATGTAAACCCTTGCAGGGACCATGTCAGGTCAGTGCCTTGCATGCAATTTTTAGTGCAGAGAGAGTTAAGAGGAGCAAGAATGGTTTTCTTCTGATTAGTCTGGAGCCCTGAGAGCCCAGCAAAATCTTGAAGAATGGACAAAACTTTGGTCAGGGAGTCTGCTGGCTGAGATAAGGTGAGCAGCAGATCATCAGCATATGAGGCTACTAAATAGGGGACCCCAGCAACTGAAATACCATAAATGTCCCAAGTTGCCATTAACTTCCTTGCCAGTGGGTCTAAGGCCACGAGGAATAACAACAGGGAAAGGGTGCAGCCTTGATGCATTCCTCTATGCAGGGTGAAAGGAGGAGAGATATTAGTATTAGTTAATATCTTAGACATAGGGAACTATATAGAGTAGCGACCCATTGGTGGAAATATAGACCAAACCCATAGTAGCAAAGAATCGTGTGGAGGTATCAATCAAGGAATCAAATGCTTGGAAAAGTCCACTGCTAAGGCCACCGTGGGAAGTTGAGAGTGGGACGCAATCCACTTAAGATTAAT
This sequence comes from Neoceratodus forsteri, assembly GCA_016271365.2. Taxonomy (NCBI): domain Eukaryota; kingdom Metazoa; phylum Chordata; order Ceratodontiformes; family Ceratodontidae; genus Neoceratodus; species Neoceratodus forsteri. The sequence continues at coordinate 628,007,854 of JADMNL010000022.1, read as the reverse complement.
CAGAAGTTGCGTATTGTCCATGCCAGACTTTCCTTTTGAGAACCCAACCTGTGAGGGATGGATGGGGTAGGGAAGGATCTCCAGAATCCTAGTAGCTAGGATCTTTGTCACGATCTTATTGTCTCCCAAGAGAAGAGAAATGGGGGCGGTGGTTGGCACAGTCCATGGGGTCATTGGATTTCTTTGGGAGGAGGATTATTAAAGCTTCCCTCATAGTGGGGGAGGGGGAGAATTCCGGAGATATGGGTCTCTTGGAGAGCCTGAAGGAGAGGGTGGCAATTTCCAGACCTAGTGCCTGATAAAGCTTGATGGTCATTCCATCTGGGCTGGAAGCTTTGCCTTTGGCCATTTGAAATAGAGCCAGGTGCAGCTCAGCAGTTTTGATGGGCTTGTCTAGAGATTCCGCCTGTGATGGAGTGAGACAGGGCAAAGGGACGGATTGACAAAAATGGTCTAAGTCTTGAGACAATTGGGGGGGGGGTCCGCAGCTGAATGTAATTGATATAGTGCCTGGTAAAATTGGGCGCATAATGTCATTGATCTCTTGTTGGTCTGTGACCATCTTGCCAGAGGTGGAGTGAAGGGCATATATCCGACAGGACACCTGTTGCTTCCTCAGCTGGTAAGCAAGAAATTTGCCCTCTTTCTCCCTTCCCTCTCAATAGGAGTGTTTGGCATGCAGTGATAGCCATTCAGCCTTGTGCTGTAAAAGAGCATTGATTTGATACATAATCCCTGTGATGTCCCTGACCAGAAAGTGGTTCTGCATGGCGACTGAGGCCGCCTTAAAGTGGGCTTCAAGCATGGAGAGTTCGGACTACAGCTGAGCAATAGCTGCGAGTCAAGCTTTATTTTTTGCTGTGACGTAGGAGATAATTCGACCCCTAAGGACTGCTTTAAAAGCTTCCCATACTGTGCCAGCTGAAACCTCGTCAGGTGGATTGAGCAAAAAATAGTCTTTGGCGGTTTATGTCACCAGCTTGTGAAACTCAGCATTTCGCGGAAGCAGTGGGTTGCATCGCCACCTGGTACCGGTGGTACCCTGGACCTGGAGGGTAAATATACAACTAATGGGGCCATGATTGGAAACCAGGATACGTCCTTTTCTTGCATCTGATGCTCCCACAGCCGCTTCTGCGTTGGCCAGCCAGAAATCAATACAGCTGTGTGTGGTATGTGGTGTAGAGAAAAAAGTGTAGTCACATCCTGTGGAATGATCCCGGTGCCAGACATCAACCAGACCCCATTGAGATATCAGTTCCTGCAGAGCCGTCCAAGCTTTGGGATGAGCCTGAGGAGTAGGGGCTGATTTTTTCTAGAAAAATATCAGGGACTATGTTGAAGTCCCCACCTAGGAAAACTGGGATGTGCGGATGATTAGCAGATAGGGAAGAAATGGCATGACTCATACTGGGAAAGAATCCCGCACAGTCCACATTGGAGGCATACATGTTTGTTAGGATCAGCTTGCCCCCTTTGAAAGCAAGTCTAGCGACCAGTCTTCTACCCTGTGAGTCAGTGCGGACCTCCTCCTCAACCCAGGGGCAGGATCGACGGATGAGGACTGCCACTCCTCAAGACTTATTGGCCGTGGAGCTCAATATAACCTGACCCACCCAGGATTTCTGGAGACACTGAATGGTCTTAGCAGTGAGGTGCATCTCCTGTAGGAGCGCTACATCGGCATGCAGGGAATGTAGATACTGGAGAACTTTAGTTTGCTTAACAGGATGGTTGAGCCCCTTGACAACTCATGAGATGAGGCGTACCCCAGTTTGAGGAGGAGAAGACATAATTCCAGGCCTGATAAAAGTTCTAAGGTGCATACTCACCCAGTGGTTGTGCCACAAAGTTGTCTGGGAAGGTATACCTGTACCAGTAGAGTAGTCTATGTAAAAAAAGGAATTCACTTTCATGTCTGCCAAAGAGGAGCAGAAATGCTGTCAACAATAGTGGACAACAGAGTAAATAGATGTCCTGAGAGGAACAGTCTAGGAACTATGTAGGAAAGAAAAACAAGATAAACTACAATATAATAATAGCAACAGCAGGTTAACAAAACCACCGCACTTGAACCTGAAAATATGAAAGAAACCAGTACTAGAGTGAGGTAGTCAGACAGAAGCACTGCAATCTGTGAACACATTAAAGGCGACGAGCTCAAGGCATAAGAGGATATCTGACAGGCAGGGATCTTCAGCTACACTAACTCGATCACCTGTACAGGGGTGAAACAGAGGTCATCCAGGAGATAACTCGTCCCCAAACTGTAGCATCCCTCGGTTCTGGGTTCCCTGAGGGGGGGGTAGGGTGGAATAAGGAACAGTGATGAGGAGAACCCTGTGAGGGGAGGATAGGAGAGGTGGGGGGAGGGGTGGAGGGGGGAACCCCCAACTGCACATCGCATGACATTTAAAGTAGGCGCCAGGTATTTGAGTGTCAGGGCGAGTGCCCTATGCATCTCCAGTGCCAAACGAAGTGGGTAAGAACAGCCTGGGCATAACAGCAGCCCTGGGAAAATACAGGGAGGAAACATGAAGAGGGAGGGGGGGTCACACTGAATAATAGCCCTGGCTCAACAGAGTGAGGACAATGCTTAGCCAGGGGCATGTTGCACAGCTGGCAATCCATAGATTTAAAATCCCTCAATAACAATCCCTTAGAGCAGCAAACAGATGGGAATGGGTAAAAACATGGGACACCAAATATCACTTTTACAAAAGCTTTAAGCATAAGAGACCCCAGCCCCATGCAAAAGACACCCAATTAACATCAGTCCAGTGCCAGCCTGTGTGACCCAGCGGAGAAACAACTAGGACTCGAGCAGCAGTGTAAGAATTAACAGAAGTCGTCAACTCGAGAGCAGCTGCATACGTTTTTAAACCAGGCTTAATCAGGGAGGAGGCTGCTACACTCGTGTCATCGGGCCCCGCGGGGCATTCAGACCAGTCGTTACAGCTACTAACATCCATATGCTCCGGGGTTTGTAAGGAGGATTGGGGAGCATCATCATCTGATTGCACATCATCACAGGGAAGCTTATCTGGAGAAGCAGACATGTGCTGATCTGGAGCACTGCCTGAGGCATTGAGGAGTTCTGGATCCCTGACCTGGCAAAGGAGAATCTGTAGCCGCAGTAGAAGAGGCACATAAGGGAAAAGCAGGAGCCAGAGTAGAGGGAGAGCACTTGTTACCAAGACTGGGGGAGCTATTTACCACTGGCCCATTCCAGTTCAAAAACTGTTCCCCTGGAGTGGGTTTCCATGGAGAAATGTTCCCCTGGAGAAACGTTCCCCTGAGACCCAGGGGGGCAAGCCAGGCTCCCAAAGATGTCTGGGGGATGTAGTCTGCAATGGTGTATTAGGCCAGAATTGGAGTACCCAGTTCTCAAGCTCGCTCGGGGAATTAGCTATGAACTCTCTTCCGTCTCTGGAAACTTGCAAGGAGATAAGGTTTTTGTATCTGCAGTTAAAGCTGAGTAGTTGGAGCAGTTTCTTGAGGGGTAGAAAGGCTTTCCTATGGGCCACTGCCTCCTGAGAAAAATCTCTAAAGAAGGAGATTCTATGTCCATGCCAAATTATCTCCCCGATGTCCCTGGCTGCCGTAATACCCTTTCTTTCATGGTGTACCACAGGATGTAGGTGATTATTGGTCTGGACACTTGACTAGATCGGGCCCGCTGGGCAGTCAATCTTTGGGCCCTTTCCACCTCTATGGGACCACACCACCTGTCCCCCAGAATAAGTGGGATGTTGTCGTTCAGGAACTTTTCCATATTTTGCCCCTCTGAGCCTTCGGGGATGCCAATGATATGGATGTTATTGTGGCGTCCCCAATTCTTCAGGTCTTCAGCCGAGTTCCACAAGGTAGCCAACTTAGCCTCGTGGTGTTGCAGTTACTGCCAAACCTTAGTTTGCTGGATTTCCAAGTCCTCCGTTTTTTGCTCCACGACGTTCATTTTGTTTTCTAGGCATCTCACATCTGCTACCATCCCTGTAAGGGCCACACTGATGCTGTTCACACAGGCGAGTAGAGTCTCCAGCATTTGTGTAATATATCGAAGGGAATCCCCCATGGTGATAGGCGAGGCAGGGGGGCACCCTCAGGCAGCAGAACAGCCAAATTTGGAGGGTTTAGAGAAGCTTTCTCGAATTAGGAAGGACCAGCCTGAGAAAAGTAGGGCACAGTAGAGGGGGAGCAGAGAGGCAGGTGCCCCATCGATAGTTTACACCACACCTTAGGCAATAGCAGACATGACCAAGGCCTGTGCGGCCTACCATCTGAATCAACTCCCGACCGTACCAGCACAAAGGTTGCAATAGCCGAGGACTAACACAGGAAATTATCGTACCAGACAGTTGGGGGGTGGGTAATAACCTATAATACAGCTTCACATGAAGTTGATGCCCCCAGATCAGGGAAACCAGTTGTGGAAGCCACACAGACAGGGAAAGAGCTAAGACTTCAGGCTGCCATCTCTTTGGCGGCTAGGCCACGCCTCCGAACATACATTTACTAACAGAACTATTTCACCTTGCATTCCCATATGGCATAGGACTTTTACATTTCTTCCAGTGGCACTGGCCATAATTGGAAAAAACTTATATTGGCACTGGCCACAACTGAGCTTACATGTAGCTAATAACTAGAATATTCCACTTCAGGGGGTAAAATCCTCTTCAGACATTGGCCACTATGTCCAGAGTAACCAGGTGCCCTTATGGGACCTGTAGTCCTGAACTGGTTACTTCAGATGGGGGTGCTGCCCACCCTTTGCTCCCAAATGGTACTGGAGGCAGTAAAGCACAGTGGTTTAAGGCTCTGAGCTGCAATCCTGGAGACCTGGATTTGAATCCCACAGCCTCCACTAGCATACCGTGTGACCCTGAGAAAGTCACTTAACTTCCTTGTGCTCCCAGGTCACACCTGTAAACAAGCTTCAGCTAAGTGTGTCTCTCCTGGTTAAAAACCAAAAATCCATACCCAGCCATACTTTTAGAGTTACACCTTAAACATCTTGAACCCACTTGGGTAAATGCATCATTGAATGAACTTTTGGATCCCGCATTTAAGAAACACTGCACTGGTAATGTAAGAACTAAAGTGAATTAGTCATATATCTGGACCCCACACTTGTCAGCCAACTTTAAACTGAGAACAGTCTCAAACTTCTGAACCAACAGGTGTACATTTCCCTCGTTGGAGAAACACCACAACACAGGTACTTTCTTTCGGCAGCACAAAGTCAGATCTTACTCACTGTTAGAACATTACAGGCAGCTTCAAATTGTCTTGGATCAAAAAAGGGGATTGCCCCTAGGATCCATTCCCTAGCAATCCTTTTCACCCCTCCGGGGATGAAAATCAGGAGATCCTGCTATAGACAATGGTTTCCATCATTTCACTTGGCAGTCTGGATAATATCAGGACTAAGGTGAGAAAGTAGGCTATCCTCGCACCTCAAACTGCAGCTCCAAATCACTCCACTGACTCACTACAACTGCTGACTACACAGACTACAGTCCCAAGATTATAAAAACTCCCCACTCACAGCTGCTGTGGCTTATGCTGCAGTGAGAGTTCTAAAAGAGTTCATCTCTCCCATCTCAGCTGAGGCCAGGTAAACAAGAGAGTGAGTAGGTGAAAGCCCATTTAATTAGTTATTCACCAGCTGCCTTCCCCTACCTAGCACTGACACTGAGGGGATTCTAGTAACCCCAGGGGACTGGGTGGCTACATAAACAAAGCATTCAACACTGTTGATCATGACCTCCTTCTGCACATTTTACATAATCTTGGCCTGGACACCCCCTCCCTCTGTTGGTTCCCCTCCTACCTATTAGGCAGACAGCAGGAGGCCAAAGCACAATGCAACCTCTCCCCACTTAAATCCCTCTTGAGAGGAGTCTCACAGGGTTCTATTCTGGGGCATCTGCTTTTCATGATGATATTGGCCTTAACATCTTCACAGCTAATATACATCTATTTGTGGATGACACTGTCCTCTATACTGCTGACTCCTCCCTGGTTCTGTCCTGTGCAGATCTCCAGCAGGAATTCAGTCTGCTTCAGTATAATCTACTTCATCTTAAACTGCTGCTCAATTCAAAAAAAACCTAAAACTATGTCCCTTTCCCCTCAGGCATCCACAGTCGATTCTGTCTCCTTGGAGGCCAGCTGCCAAATCACTACCATCTTGGGGGAATCTCTAGAGACAGTAGGAAAGTTCAAGTATCTTGGCTTCTGGATTGACTGTCACAGAAATATAGAATCTGATGGCAGATAAGGACTACTTGACCCACCTAGCCTGCCCATTTCCCTACCTAATAGATAAGCTACAGATCCTAGTTAACCAACAGCCTGCTACCTCCTACTCCCCACTAGAATTACCTTATGTCTGTCCCATGCATTCTTGAATTCCCCTACTGTTTTTGACTCCACGACCTCCTTAGGAAGGCTGTTCCATGCATCCACAACCCATCCCTGTCCTTCAGTCTCCACAATGATGAGCTAGCCAAAAAGCTTAGGCAGAGACTAGGCATATTATACAGGTTCAAGTATCTTCTCACCTATGAGGCTAAAATAAGATTAGTCCAATCAACATTCATCCCTCTCCTGGACTATGGCGATATCCTCTACAGGCACTGTCCAATCATCTCCCTTTCCAAACTTAACACACAGTACCATAGAGCCCTCAGATTTATCACTAACTCCCCTTACAATTTTCACCACTGCTCTCTCTATGCTGAATTTGGTCATCCCTCTTTAAACACTAGAAGACTGAAAAACACCACAGTATGGGCCTACAGAGCCATAGCAGGAAAGCTTCCCCAGTATGTCTCCAAACTGCTGGTCTTCTCCACAGATGCTTACTCCTTGAGAAGATACTCTTGTATCACTCTTGACGTCCCTAAGATCAGAACTCAGTATGGCTCCTCCTCCCTGAGTTATGCCCTTCCGTCCATTTAGAATACAATCCAAAAATCCCTAAAACTCCCACATCTTGTCAGCTTGCCCACCTTTAAAGCATTGATCAGCAACCTATTTAATGGAACCTGTAAATGCTTCAAACCCTAATTCTCACCTGTGCCTCATCTGTATTGCTCCTGTTGTTCCTTCTTTCTCTACACTCATATGAGCTGTTTTGATATTGTAAACTGTAAATACGACCTGTATTGTATTATCCATGTAAATATTATTCATGTATATGTGTCTGTACACATTCTGTTCCAGTATTTTATTTACTGTATAGTTCGGTTTATTGTACTTTGTCCACCCAGGTCCACCTCGAAAATTTGTTTTTCTCAATGGTACTTTTGCCTGGTTAAATAAAGATTGATTAATTCATTGATTGATTCAGATGTTACAGCAAGTGTACAGGCAGATGTGTTGTGAAAGTAATGTTCTGCTCCTATTCGGAGTTACAATGTCCAACAGTTCTATTGCAGAGTGTTAATGGAATTGTCCTAAGATTACACTTTAACTGTCCCAACAGAAAAGACACCTCTTCAGTCCCAATTCACATTTGGCAGTGGATAAGGTCCTGAAAGAGAAGGAAAGTAGAACAGTACTCACACCACCACCCTGCCTAGATGTCCAATGATTTACATCTGCTGGGCAAGGTAAAAAACCGCAAAGAGAATTTGAATAGTTGGAACAGTATAGCACCTTTTAGTTTTAGTGCTTCTCTCCAGCTCCCACTTGCATACTGTGTTACCCTGAGCAAGTCACTTAACTTCCCTGTGCTCCCAGGTTGCACCTGTAAACAAGCTTTCAATTTAGTGTGTCTCTCCTGGTTAAACAGTTTAAAAAAAATAAAAATTGCAGAAATGCAAAAGTCAAATCTCTTACCCTCCATCGTACCACATATAAAACTGCAGTGAACAAAATCACCGCTCTCACCGGTGATTAAGGTAGAAATGTGCCACAACAGTCTTAAAATACAAAACTAAGCAATGAAACTACTGTATGGTTTTAGTCAGAGTTTATCTGCTATGGTTTTGTGATCTAGTCAGCACTGCAGAGGAACGAAGATTCAGGTTGTCTCAGAATGAAACTGTGCACCCACTGCTGCACCTCCCGGTTACCCCAAACGTTCCTCCTCAAATGACCACCGACAGACACCTACAATGCTTCCTTCACAGGCACGAAGTACCAGCATTCCTTTGGTATTCTTACGATGTTCCAATAGATGATTCTGGTCAAAGTTCTCCATTTGCAGCTTGGTGATCTAGTCAACGCTGCAGCAGAAAGGAGATTCGAGTTATCCCGGGACGAGATGGTGCTCTCACTTCTGCACCTCTCGGTTACCCTGAACGTTCCCCCTCAAATGACCACTGGAACACACCTCCTCCGATGCTTCCTTCATAGGCACTGCAATATCAGGTCTCCTCAGGGGTTCTTTCAGTGTTCGATGTTCCAGCCAACAACTCCAGGTAACTTTAATTCTCTGAGGTGAGATCTCAATAGCGTAACCAGCTCTCAAGCCTCCTTGCATAAATTTTGCCATAGCACAGTGAGCGTACACTGCTTAAAAAACTCCCTAAAAATAAAAAAAACACTATCTCCTATGCCTTCCTCACTGCCCAACCCTACCTATCAGCTTTGCCCTACCTACTACCAACTAAAATTTAATTAAAAAATTGTTGCTGGACACAGCAATAGTCACAGAATATTAAATTCTCCAAAAATGCTAAAAAAAACAATAGAGGAGCCACAGGAAAATAAAAAAAAAAAACAGCTCCCCACAGAGCCCTTCGAGATGGCAGCCCAGCCTGGCCACCATTTTTTCCATGTGTGATATGTGGAACACTACTCTATAACATTGGGGGGAGGTACTTACAGTCACCAAGCAAGAGAGAGACCTTGGGGTAATCATATCTGATGATCTCAAGGTGGCACGGCAGAGTGACAAGGCAGTAAGCAAGGCAATTGGATACTGGGTTGCATAGGGAGGGGGATTTCTAGCAGGAGAAGGCAGGTAGTGCTGCCACCATATCACACTCTGACCCCACCTGCAGTACTGTGTATAGTTCTGGAGGCTGCATATCCACAAGGACATTGAACAGGTGGAAACAGTCCAGGTGAGGGCTACCAAAATGGTGCAAGGGTTGCACAGGAAACCATATGAGGAGAGGCTTTGGGACCTCAGCATGTACTCCATGGAGGAGAGCAGAGTGAGGAGGGACATGACTGAGACCTAGAAGTGCCTCATGGGGGGTGAACAAGGTGCAAGAGAGATGTCTTTTTCAGTGGAGGAGGAGTACCAGAACAATGGGGCATGCTATGAAGCTTGGGGGGGGGGGAGTTTAAGAAGGATATGAGAAAATATTTTTCACAGAATGGGTGGTGGACACCTGGAACAGCCTGCCAGAAGAGGTGGTGTGGGTGAAGACAGTAGGGAGCTTCAAGCATATGTGTGATTAGGCACATATGCATAATAGGTAGAGGAATGGGAGGAGGGAGGGACACCTGTGACCTAATAGGGTCCAGAGTATAAAAATAAGCAAGGAAAATAGGGCAGACTAAATGGGCCCACCGGTTCTATTCTGTTGACACATTCTATGTTTCTGTAATCTGTGGTAGGTTCCTCTTTGCAATGGGAGAACTGCCCTCACAATTTGATGACATCACAATGGCCCTTTGCATCACTGGAAGAGTAGCAGAGTTCTAAGAGCAAATGTTCACTTTTCATATAAAGAGCTAATTTAGAAAGGTATACATTTAAAAAATCATGATGCACAGGTGTGCACAGTGTCAGGTTCCATTAGGGTTAAACATATCTGGATACTGCTGTTATCACGTTCCTAATCGCAACTAGTGGTGATGCTTGGCATCACCTGGCATCAGTTTTTAAATACTACAAATACACATCACCACTTGCATGGTTGTTCAGTTGAAGCAAAAACCAAGAAACATTATACAAGCAAGAAACTGCCAGGCCAAAACCTTTAATGAAGAGGCCATATCAAACTATGGTGTATCACGTCCATAACATGATGCTTCATTGGGGGGGGGGGGGGGGGTTCTGGTAAAAGAGTCAGCAGGTGGGCGTGTGCGGCACATTTGTGCACCTCAACAAGCCAATTAGCTTGCAAACTCTAGTACTCAGCTGGCAAAATGCAAGAAGACAGGCAAGTGCAAAGTGATGGCTTTGTCGGTTCTTGAATATTCTTTACTCAGAATACTGAGTGATACAAGGGAACCTGATACTGGGCACCTGCGTATCAATGACAAACAGAATGGTTTGCAGAGGGTTACCCATATTCAGCCCTCTACCTTTTAAGGATAACACTTTTACAATATGGCTTTGGCACTTGTGAGTTATGGTCTTATCCTCACATGTGAGAATAATTATGGTTAGTTCACAGTAGCCTATAATAACCTGAGGCTGACTACCCTGAAAAATGGAATTAGTCAGGTATTTTTTGATCTTAGTACTAAATACCCAATTACTTTGGGTAGCTGTGGGAAAGCCCAGTTATGTCCCATGGCAGTACCATGGGGATGACCCAGGTTCTTGTCCCAGACTCAGGTCTCTGTACTCCAGTGGAGGGACCCATGGTGTGGCCTGAGGTGGTGCACGTGGCTCCTGGGGGCATGGTGAACATTCGCCTGCTTGACTGGCAACCCCTGCAGCAATACTAAGAGTCACACATTTTTTATTATATTTCACTGCCTCCAGCCATAGGGCTGCAGTGACCAAGCAATGCCTGCCAAGGTGTGGTGGGGGGAGGGTTACCCCACGCACATGTGTGTCAATGACAGGATGTACATGTACTGGTGAACTAATGCACAAGGGAAAAATCTGTAAATGGTGAGAGGCCCCTCCCAATCAGGCAGCTCCAATACCACCACACCTATTTTCTGGACATTTGCAGGCCCACCTCCATTGAAACATAGAAACATAGAATTTGACGGCAGATAAGGACCACTTGGCCCACCCAGTCTGCCCATTTCCCTACCTACTGGATAAGCTGCAGATCCTAGTTAACCAGAAGCCTACTTCTTCCTACCCCCACCCCCTAGAATTGCCTTATGACTGTCTCATGCATGCTTGAATTCCACCACTGATTTTGACTACACAACCTCCTCCGGAAGGCCATTCCATGCATCCACAACCCTCTCTGTGAAAAAATACTTCCTTAAATTACCTCTGAGCCGCCCCTCTATCTTCAAATTGTGCCCTCATGTTCTTGCACACCTCTTTTTTTGAAAGATGCTACCCTTTTGGACTTTGTTGATTCCCTTGAGGTACTGAGACGTTTTCTATCATGTCCCCTTTCCTCCTTTCCTCGAGGCTATACATATTAAGCTCCTTTCGCTCTCTTCATATGTCTCCGGTGCAGACCCTGCACCATTTTAGTTGCCCTCCTCTGGACAGCTTCCATCCTGTCTATGTCTTTCATGGAGACTGGGTCTCCAGAACTGCACACAGTACTCCAGATGGGGTCTCACCAGCTGTCTGTACAGAGGGATAATAACTTCCTGTTTTCTACTGGTGATGCCTCTCCCTATGCATCCCAGTATCCCCCCAGCCCTCCTTGCTGCCCTCTCACATTGCTTGCCCACCTTTAGGTCATCTGATATGACTACTCTCAGGTCCCTTTCCATTTTTGCTGTTGTTAGTATCTCACCCCCCATTGTGTACTCTTCCGCTGGGTTTTTATTTCCCAGGTGCATTACCTTGCACTTCTTAGCATTGAATCTAAGCTGCCATAAATTTGACCATTCCGCTAACCTTGCCAAGTCCCTTCTTATCCTTTCCATCCCACCCTGTGCATCAACTCTGTTGCAGATCTTTGTGTCATCTGCAAAGAGACATACTTTTCCTTCCAGTCCTTCTGCAATGTCGCTTCTAATACTGAACCCTGCGGTACCCCACTAGTAACCCTCCTTTCTTCTGCGTGGACTCCATTTACTATTACTCTCTGTGTCCTATTCTCAGCCAATTCTTTACCCAGGCTGTCATCTTGGGACCCACTCCCAGGCTGGCTAACTTGTACAGTAATCTTTTGTGTGGGACTGTGTCAAATGCCTTGCTAAAGTCTAGGTAGGCCATGTACACAGCCCCTCCCTGATCTACTACTTTGGTCACCCAGTCAAAGAAATCTATCAGATTCGTCTGGCATGACCTTCCCACTGTGAATCCATGCTGCCTAGGATCCTGTGCCCCTCTGGCCTCTAGATACTCGACAATTCTTTCCTTCAGAAGTGATTCCATCATTTTCCCTATCACTGAGGTTAAACCAACAGGTCTGTAGTTTCCTGCTTCTGCCTTGCTCCCACTTTTGTGAAGGGGAATCACATCTGCCCTCGTCCAGTCCTCAGGTACCACCCCATCTTCCCATGATTTGTTAAAAAGGGTAGTCATTGGTGTCACTAGTTCTACCCTTAGTTCTTTTAGAATTCTGGGATGAATCCCATCAGGCCCCATTGCTTTGTCCACCTTCAGTTATAAGAGTTCTATCAGAACCCTTTCTTCTGTAAATGGGCTGGTATCAACTTCTGTATCCAGAGTGTTTCCACTGTTTGTTTTATGTACCTGCCCCTCTTCATTTGTAAATACTGAGCAAAAATATTTGTTTAGTATCTCTGCCTTTTCACAGTCTCCCTCTGCCCACCCTCCCTCCCCTTTATTAAGCCTCACTATCCCTCCCTTGGTCTTCCTTCGCTCCCTGATGTACCTATAAAAGGTTTTATCCTTCTTAACCAAGTTGGCTATCTTTTTTCGGTTTGGGCCTTTGCTGTTCTGACTGCCTTCCCAGCCTCCTTTTGCTTTAACTGATACAGTTCTCTGTCCTGCTCCTTCTATGATTCCTTGTACTTCCTGAATGCTTTCTTTTTCTCTTGAACCTTCACTGCCACTTCCTTTGAGAACCATAGTGGTTTCTTACATCGTTTTGTTTTGTTTATTTGCTTCACACAAAGGCTTGTTACCTCTGTGATGGCAGTTTTTATTATTCCCCATTGTTCTTCCACCCCTCCTTCCTGCCCATTTGCTAGTGCGTTCCTTAGGCACTCACCTATTTTGGCAAAGTCAGCCCTCCTAAAGTCCAGTACTTTTGTCTTTGTATGGCTTGACTGTATTGCTGTGTTTATTGTGAACCATACTGTTCGATGGTCGCTAGTTCCCAGATGGCTACCCACTTCTACATCTGTGATCCTCTCTCCATCTCCATTTAAAAGAATCAAGTCTAATATTGCTCTCTCTCGAGGGGGCTCCAATACTAGTTGTCTAAGGCATGCCCCCTGTAGGGCATCTAGAATAACTCCACTCTTCGAAGTGGCAGCTGCAACTGCACTCCAGTAAACATCTGGCATATACAGATCACCCATCAGGAATATCTCCTTTTTTTCTGCCATTCTAAGTATACTTTCTATCATTTCCTTGTCCATTTCCTCCCCCTGAGAAGGGGGTCTGTATACAACCCCTGTGCGGATTGTGGTGCCATTGCCTGTCTCCAAATTTACCCACAGTGCTTCTTCTCCTGTTTACCCTTTTGTTCTGTTGCTTTTATTCCTTCCTTATGTAAAGAGCCACTCCTCCTCCTCTTTTATCCTCCCTGTCCCTCCTGTAGATAGTGTATCCTGGTATGTTTACATCCCAGTCATGGTTTTGTGTGTACCATGTTTCTGTGACTGCCACGATATCCAGATGTTCCTCCTCCATCAAGGCCACTAATTCAGAAAGCTTGTTACCCAGACTATGGGCATTGGTACTCATTGCTTTCCAATTTTTGATGGCTTTACCTTCTGTTGCAGCATCCCCCACTGACCGTTCTACCTCGGTCTTTTTCTCATTTAGTACCCTGTTTTGTAGGGAAAGGCTGGGATTTTCCTGCTGCTTGTCAGTGCCTCCCCCTTTGACTAGTTTAAAATCTTGCCAATGAAGCATTTAAACCGATTGCTCAAAAGACTTGTTCCCTTCCTGGACAGATGCAGACCATCCTGCCAGTATAGGCTGGTGTCCCTCCAGGTGGAACCCCAGTTCCCAATGAAGCCAAATCCCTGTGCTCTGCACCATTTTTTCAAACATTCATTAAACTGCATGGTGATAATTAACCTCGCCTCCCCCATGCCTTTGACAGGCAGCACCTCTGAGAAGGATACTATGTGTGCTACTTATCTTAGGCCCCTCCCCAACTCTGCAGTGTCCTCCTGCACTGCTCTAATCTCATGATGAGCCAAGTCATTTGTCCCTAGATGGACAATTACGTCCAGCTCAGACTCCCTTGCAGCTGTTCTCGTGATCCTGAGGATGCGCTTCCTGTCCCTCCAAGCCATGGCACCAGGCAGGCACCTTACTTCAAGATCTTGAAGATCTACCAATGCAGAGGGTAAAGCATGGAGAGCGTGGGCTGGTATGAGATTGGGGCCAGGGGCTGGACTGGCAGAGTGAGACTGTCTGCAGTGGAATAAGGGGGAAAATGTCAGTAGAAAAAATCAAGATCCTTACCTCCTGACAGCTGTTCATATCCATGCTTTGATACTCAGCAATTCCAAGAATTTTGGGTTTCTGTGATAATGGCAAATGCTTAAAGGCAATCGCCGTTATCACGAAGTCAGATTGCCAAAAATATTTTTGACACTCTAACACTCCGGCACACAGCAAAATGGTGCCGGGGACTTAGTTTTTAATGTTTTATGGGGGCTGTGCCCCTGTACTCCTGGGGCTGCACTTCCTACTTAAGGATTCTTAACTCCTGAGGGGTGCATGCTGGGAGAAAACATTAAAAAAAAAAAAGGTTCAGGCCAGGTGCAACAAAAATGCACCAGTCCCAGGACCCAAACTCTGTACCCTGCTGACCAATGCCACCAACCCACCCACCACGCCACGGGGTGCTCGGAAACCCACTGCAGCACCACCCCTCACATTCTCTCCCACCCCTCGCTGTGCATGCTCGCTCCCCCCGTGTGTATGTGTATAGGGACATCCCGTCGCTATATTTTCCGACCCCACCCCCCATCCGGCCGCCCTACTCTACGGTAGCCCCAGAGACATGCGCCGGGGATTGGGGCACAATTATTGTAGGCACCCAATCCCCAGCACTCATATCTTATGCTACCAGAATTTTTGTTTTAGCTTGATTGCAAATCCTGTGTGTTTTACTCTTACACTACAGCAGGCACTCAGTATGCGAGCAGATATAGGTAGGTGGGAATTGTTGCACCAGAACTTGGGAGGGCGAATGTCTACTCTTAAAAATAACATTCTCCCTCCGTTTTTATTTTTCTTCCATGCACTTCCAATCCGGATCCCGGAGATCTTTTGGAGGTGACTGCAGTGGCTGCTTCTTACATTTGTCTGGAGTCAGGGTGCCACAGGGTCACAAAATTAAAGGTAGCTTAGAAAGACTTTTGGAGCACGCAGGCAAAGCTAAAACTGTTATCTGTATTAAAAACACTTGCTCACAAAGCCAGGAATAAAAGCTCTTAAAACAGCATGTGATCTGTGCGAAATGTTGAGCCTTGTCTGCCACAATGGCTGCGATTCTAGATATATCAAATATATGTGATGAAGTATCGTACAGTTCAGTAAGAACTTTTTATTCCTGTCCTTGTGAGCTAGGGCTTTTAATATGTGCCATTGGGTCAGCAAAAGGGACTAGCCATGCCAGACATTCACCTGTACTATCTGGTGGCACAGGTGGCCTCTATGGTCTTGTGGACCGAACAACATGGGGATATGGGATGTCTTGACATAGAGATGGTACAACCCCTGCCAGCACAGATGTTAACCCTCCCACACATTCCTCTGACACCTTGCCTCCTCTCACTGATCCAGAATCAGTGGACCAGACAAACACTGCAGATGCTCCTAAAGGACAAAAAGGTCACTAACACTCCAAATGCCTTGGGGCCACTGTCCAGTATCATAGGAGACCCCCAGTTCCTCTCCCCCAGGTTTGACCCGAGATTCTCAAGATTGAATCGATTTCATCTAATAAGGTGCAAGCACCAGTTGCAGGGGAGCCAATGTGTCTCTTTTCAGGAGCTGCAACAGAAATGCAGGTTGCCCCAAGACCTCTTCTGGTACCTGCAATCAGGCACTACCTAACCTCGAACAATTTGTTAGCTCAAATGAGCAGGGAGCTGACCTCACTGGAGGAGTTCCTATACTGGGAGGCCATGCTAATGGGGAGGTGGGCATTATACTATAGCTAGGTGATATCAGGCTCTCATGGGGAACTTGCACTTTGAGCTCAACCAGCTCAGGGAAAAATGGGAACAGAGTCGGCAACTCTGGTTTTGATGGAAGACTGGAACAAAGTGTGCACACACAGCTGAAAGGTCACAGCATCTGCCAGGTGGAGGGAATTTTGCTGGAAGAGCAACGTACATTTTCCTCCATTCCCCCACCATAACTTAACCCTTTAGTGGGGGTTCTTCGAATGGTTTTGGAGGGGTGTGGGGGTGGGTTCTCGCTTTCTTATTTTCTGAGACTGCCTGGGTGTGGAGCAGTACTGGAAAGGAGCACGGGAGGCCCTGCAGCAAATCTGGAACATCTCAGTCCCTCATACCTTTGAGAATTTAGTACTGGGGTGCAAGTCCCATAGGTGGGAAATCATGCCCAGCAGACACTTCAGGGCACTGCACAGTAGCCAAGAAAGAAGTCACAATGTTATGGCTGCAGGCCATCCCACCTACCACAGAATCCTGGAAAGTTAAAGTGGGTGAGCTATGTTGAATGGAAACAATGACATTCACTCGCCAGATAACCCTGGAAAAGCACATATCTCAATGGCAGAATTGGGAGGCTTATGTTCATACCAGTGATGAGTAGAGAGGAGTAATGGGTATTGAGCCTAGGCCCTGGCGCCCTCCTCTCTCCCATTTATCCACCTAGCCCTAGAGATACAAAACTAAACACAGGAATGCAGGCTTTGTTTGGGCTAGTTCCACCTAGTTGGTTTTATTTTTTATTTACCAAACAGGTGACAAAGATGGATTATATGTAAGCAATAAGACACAAAGTGGTGTGCATGGAACAGATTTTACTTCATGCCCAGGGACTTAGTGCAGCTGAGTGCCTTCAGCCCCTGGAAGTGTGGTAAAATCTGTTCCATTCACACCACCAGAGTGTCTTATTGTGCTTATAAAATGGGCTACATTTTTTTAAGAGTGCATCTAAAATTAGAGCAATAGGTTTATCTATGAACAAAAGGCTATCATTTGATGAATTTATGATAAACAGTCCTTCCCCCTAATTTGCTATTGGGTTTTTTTGAGTTTTGGCAGTATCCATAGTTGTGTTTTTTCTTTAATGAGAGCATGACTGATGGTGATTACACCCCAATAGAAATATGTCCATATAGTGACATGTTAGAATTTAATGTGAGTCTATATATCTATATCTGTATCAGTCTATATCTATATCGATATATCTATATCTACATATCTATATCTATATATCTATATTTATCTATATATATATATATATATATATATATCTATCTCTATAGCTATATATATATCTATAGCTATATATCTATATATGTATCTATATATATATATATATATATAAATATATATCTATATCTATATACAGTATCTATATCTATATCTATATCTATATCTATATCTATATCTATATCTATATCTATATCTATATACAGTATCTATAGCTATATATCTATATCTGTATCTCTATCATCTCTATCTCTATCATCTCTATTTCTATGTATATTTATATCTATATCTATATGTAAATATGTTTCTGATGTTTTGAGTGATGCTCCTTTGCTTTGCTGTTTAAGTTTTAATATATCAGGAGAGCTGCTTGACATGCCCCTCTGCGTTGACATCTCACAGTTTCGAAAATAAAAACCATTGCTGTAACTTTGTTCCGGTGCCTCCTACACCTTTTCCAGCGTGGCCGGTGAGCCAGTTGTTGTCTCTTGCTTCCCCAGCTCCCCCAAACTGCTAAAGGGGCTGGGAAGTGGAAAAAAGCAATTTCGGCACCTCCAGCACCAAAGTAGAAGCAGTCAGTGTGCCACACAGGCCAGTTGCTCCCCTACGCCAAACTACTGCACAGCGGGGCAGGAGCACCAGAACAAGGCCACATTGTTGGTCTGGCACCTCAGAGCGCCCCGTAAAAAGCGACAGAAGTGCCGCAGGAGCAGATTCATCTCCTCGGCCCCACCAACTGGGTTGACAAGAAAGCAACAACATTTTAAAGTTTGGAAGAACTCCCTGACCCTGCCAATGCCACCAGTGGGTCGGGGAGTAAGGGAAAAAATGGCAACCACAAGGCACTACATGTCCCAGAATGCTTAGTGGCTGAGGACAGCCGTTTAGAGACACTGCTCCTTCTGGGGAGCTTCTGTCCCCAAAATGTAACCCTGGCTCTAGCAACCCTCAGAAGGGACCAAGATGGTGCTAGCCATGCAGTCAAATGCTGCCAACAGTGTGCAAATATTATTCTACAGTTTAGAGAAAGTGACTGAGCTTAGAGAACTGTTCAATGGTGGCCATCTTTGCCAAGGTTGCTGGAGGACAGTGAGGTAGATGATTGGTAGCTGCAGTACTGCCAATCAGGATGAAGAGCTTGAGGGTTGTGAGGAATAATGAGATGCTGAGTTTCAAAACTGATGATTCTGAAGTTTCCAGTTTGCCAGGTGTTCTTGTGTGAGAGTTTCAAGGAAGAAGTGTTACTTGTCAGCTCCTGCTGCTGTCAGATAGACAAACCTGCATTTTGTACCATCTGTAGAAACTAAGAGCCAGAGTGAGACTTGCCATTGAAAGTTAAATGAAGAGGTGTATATTTGTCAGCTCCTGCTGCTGTCAGATAGAAGATCTTGAAGTTGGTGCCTTCTGCACAGGTTGAGAATTGGTGACTGTAGATCCTGGTGAATCCCCTACAACTGGGATTTGCCTCAGCTGAACGAACTGGGATATTTGGTGCCACAAATATCCAAAGCCTGCCAAAGGAATTATTTGTCTGCTGTGGAGAGCGATGTAACCAAAGCAACTGCCTCATTTCTTTACCAGTTCAGAGACTGAGTTTCTTGTCAGGACCTGTGCACTGAGGTCCTGCCTGCTTGCTTGATCTGCTGCTGCCTACCTACAGACGAGGTGGGTGAAGAAAAGTCCCTCTGTGGGGTGAAGAGGATAATCACTTGCATCCACGCCTTTCTTTCCTGTTCTTCCAAGTTGTCTGAAAAGGGAAGACGTCCCCCAACAACCTGCATCTTTTCTCCAAAGGCCGTGAGTACTAGGTTTTGCCAAAACAAATACTTTTCTAACTGTTTGGCTAGCTAGCTTGTTAACTTTATATCTGGGCTTTCTGCGTGATCTTAGCAATGCCTTTAGCAGCCAGTACAGCCAGGAATAAAACTATTGTCACTGCACCCCTGGTGTGGTTGGTACTTTGCACTGCAACACCCCAGCATTTCACCTGTGCTGCACCCAGCTTTTCCACGTCACAGGCCTGCAACTGCTCAGTGTGAGCACACCAAATTGAAAGCTCTCACAGAGAAACATAGAAACATAGACTTTGACGGCAGATAAGGACCACTTGGCCCACCCAGTCTGCCCATTTCCCTACCTACTAGATAAGCTGCAGATTCTAGTTAACCAACAGCCTACTTCCTGCAACCCCCCACTATAATTGCCTTGTGTCTGTCCCATGCATGTTTGAATTCCCCCACTGTTTTAGATCCAACGACCTCCTCAGGAAGGCTGTTCCATGTATCCACCACTCTCTCCGTGAAAAAAAATTTCCTCACATTACCCCTGAGCTGTCCTCCCTCTATCTTTAAATTGTGCCCCCTTGTTCTTACACATCTCTTTTTCTGAAAGATGCTACACTCCTGGACTTTGTTGATTCCCTTGAGGTACTTGAATGTTTTTATCATTGTCCCCCCGTCCCTCCTTTCATCAAGAGTATACATATTAAGCTCTCTCAGTCTCTCTTCATATGGTTTCTGCTGCAGATCCTGCACCATTTTAGTTGCCCTCCTCTGGACTGCTTCCATTCGGTCTATGTCCTTTGCATGGAGTAAGGAGTCTCAAACTGCACACAGTACTCCAGATGGGGTCTCACCAACTGTCTGTACAGAGGGATAACCACTTCCTTTTTCTACTTGTGATGCCCTTCCTATGCATCCCAGTATCCCCTGGCTCTCCTTACTGACTTTCACATTGCTTATCCACCTTTAGGTCGTCTGATATGACTACCCCAGGTCCCTTTCCATTTTTGTTGTTGTTAGTACCTCCCCTGCTATTGTGTACTCTTCTCCTGGGTTTTTGTTTCCCAGGTGCATTACTTTGCATTTCTTTGTATTGAATCTAAGTTGCCATATGTCTGACCATTCCTCCAACCTTGCCAAGTCCCTTCTCATCTTTTCTACCCCCTTGTGTATCAACTCTGTTACAGATCTTTGTGTCATCTGCAAAGAGGCATACCTTTCCTTCAGACCCTCTGCAATGTCACCTATAAAGATGTTAAAGAGGACTGGACCCATACATGAGCCCTGAGGTACTCCACCAGTAACCCCTTTCTTTGGAATGTGTTCCATTCACTATTACCTTCTGTGTCCTGTTGTGCAGCCAGTTTGCTACCCAGGCTACCACCCTGGGACCCACTCCCAGGCTGGCTAACTTGACTTTTAATCTTTTGTGCGGGACTGTGTCAAATGCCTTGCTAAAGTCTAGGTAGGCCACATCCACAGCCCCTCCCTGGTCTATTACTTTGGTCACCCAGTCAAAGAAATCAATTAGATTTGTCTGACATGACCTTCCTGCTGTAAATCAATGCTGCTTTGGGTCCTGTGCCCCGCTGGCCTCTAGGTACTCAACAATTCTTTCTTTCAGAAGTGATTCCATCATTTTCCCTACCACTGAGGTCAAACTTACAGGGACTGTGGGGTTAACTGGTGCACCAGTTGGGGGAAGCAGAACTGGGGCTGGTAATCCTGGAATGCATAGTACTATTTACGAATGCCAATGTTTTGCTATTTTGCTGATCTGCATAGAGTTTAGAGTCTGATTATTGAATGTTTTTATTCCCCTTTGTTTCCACTGCCCCTACCTCTTTATCTACCCCAAAATAAACCCCTGCTGTTTATTTTCTTGAAACAGTTGCAGTCATTGCATTATTGCCTTATTGTGTAGTGTGACATTTCATGCTTAGAGTTATAAGTGGGTAGGGGATTGTATACTGTGCTGTTTATTACCAAGGGAGGGGGCTGTATTTCATTTCCTTTGGGGAAGCACCCTGGCAGTACACTGTTGGAAGGATCCCCATATGTGGAGGCACCGCGCCACTCACCCAGCCAATTATAACCATGAACCCAGGCACCAACCTATCTCCCTTAGGCAGCACCACTTGTGTGTGGGTGTGTAGGTAGAAGGGAAGGGGTAGTTACATAACCAATCAGACAGCAGGATTGTCTCTTCCCATTTTATAAACATTCAGATTATCTTGTTTAGCATACAACATATGTAAATAGTCAGAAGTGCTTTCGTCATGAAGAGTTATAAATCTAATAATTATGGTGCACTGGATATGTCTATATATCCTGATATGAACACTGGATTATATTCCAGTACTGTAAATGTTACACCTCTCAATAAAATTGAGTTTTTGAAAAAGAAACTGAAGCGGTGTGAGGGAAAAACATTAAATTTAGCACAAAATTGAAAAATGCAGAATTCCATTTTCCATCAAAATGTGTAGTGTGAGAAAAAAGTGACCCTTGACTTTCTTCCAAAGAAATTATTGGCTTTTGGCCCCAAAACAAGAAAATACTGGGAATTGAGTTTATAGAGTGATTGAGTTGTATAGGAATAACTGATGAGTTTACAGAGTAAAACTTTGTAAACAAAGAGAAAGCAATCTAGATTTGTTTTATTCCGTAAGAAAGTGACGCCAGGGGCTAGATTTTCAAATGTCTGGAATTGACACAAGTCCTAGGTGCATCAAACACATGACACACTGGGCTTGTGACAAACTAGGCAAGGCAATTTTATTTAAAAGACGCCCAATCCCTGAGGATTTGGGCGCCATATACAGATCAGTAAACAATAACAGTTCAATAACAATACAATAAAATCCAATAATAATTAAAACTATTTAAATTACACACTTAGAGAATTTAAAAATAAGTCCCCCCCAAAAAATAGGTAAATAACTAAATAGGTGGCCTCGGACAAAGCTGGAAAAACAGAGGTCAGACCAAGGCAGACTTATAAGACGACATCTGGGAAAGCTTGATTATACAGGAAGGCCTTGAGGCGGGCCTTGAATACCTCTACCAAAGAGGCCCTCTCTTACAGCTGGAGGTAGCAAATTCGACAGGATGGTGCCGGTGACACTAAAAGCTCTATTGCCTGCTATTTTTAACCTTGTTCTGGGAATTGCAAGGAGACCCCTAGAGGAGGGGCGGAGAGAGCGGACTGAGACAACAGGTGTAAGAAGGTCTGCCAGGTAACCAGGGCCCAGGCTGTGTAGGGCCTTAAAGGTGATCAAGCCCACCCTGAAGAAGACCCTTCACCTGACCCGCAGCCAATGCAGTTCATGCAGCACCAGGGTGGCATGACAGTACTTAGACTGCCCCAACAACAACCTGACAGCTGCATTCTGCACCAGCTGCAGCCGATGGAGGGAACCTCCAGAGATCCTGAGGTAGAGCACATTATAGTAATCAAGCCTCGTCAGAGCACATTACAGTAATCAAGCCTCGACATCACAAAGGCATGCACCAAGGTGGGGAGGGCCAGGGGCAGAACTAGGGGATTTATCCTGGTGATATTCCTCAGATGGTACATTTTCAAACCCTTGTGCCAAATTGTTGCTCTCTAGACCAGCTTTCCTTGGTCTAGCTTGTGTCTCTCTTGGGGAATCCTAACATGCAGCCTGCAGCCCAACCTTGCTGCAAGCTGCCATAAAGTGGATCAGCTGTTGCAGCTGTGCCCGAGATCATAAAATCTAGTGCAGTTGTGACATTCGGCAATGCTGCCTCTGCAGCAATGCAAGGGTGTGACAAAGGACTTGATGTAAGCCCTGTATCATCCTTTGAAATTATGGCCTCAGTTTGCTTAAGTCACAGTGGTGAACATAGAGGATAATGTATGGTACACTATCCACAGCAAGCACGTACAGCCATTGAGAGATTGCCATGGCAACCATTTGAACCTTGAGAGCAAAACTCAAGAGGTTTTGGATGCTGTGGCAACCTCAAGATGGCTACTCATGCTTGTTGTGTTTAGTAGACCATACATTGCCTTTAATAGTGTGTAGTCCACCATCAAAATACTAGGAACTGCACCCTTTCCAAAAAATGTGTCTTTTAAAAAAAAAAAGAAATCTGCTCACTTTTTTCAGTGCCACTCTCGTTCTGGGTCAGCTGTCACCGCTGCAGCCATTTCAGGAATAGCTAAGGTTATCAGAATGCACATGCATGAACATGTTGCATGTTGTGCTGCAGTACAGTAGCTGTGTATCTAGTGCAGCACAACAATGAAAATGACGTAGCTACTGCAGCACAACAACATTGTTCTAGGTATGGATTTCTACCTAAAACAATGTTCCACAATACACTATAATTCTTTTCACATTTAGAACGAATATTAAATCTGCAAGGTAAGTGCAAACAGCGGTTCCTTCAGTGGCAATGGGGTAGTGGGTAAGCTTCAGCACTTGGGTAGGGGTCGAGGATAGGGTAAGGGAGGTGGCCCAGATGGCCCTATAAACAAGATCTTACACTCTGATTAGTTTAGCCTTGGATTACTCTGAATCATCCCAGTTTGCATTGACTGCTTTCTTAGGCAATCCATTCTTGCCTGAATACACATGAGCGCCTATAGCCTCTACAGTCCAACATGCATAAGACTTCACAACTCCTATTATAAGTAAAGGAACACAAGTCTTTCTTCTTGAGTAGCCTAATCCCTCTGTAAGCAATTATCTATTGTGTTTGTAGCTCCCCAGTCACAAAGCACTCTGAATCTGTTTCCAGACTGCAGTCCTTGTTTGTACTGGTAACCAGACAATTATGATGCCATCAGCAAATTGTCATGACATCAATAAATCTAATTAAAACACAGTAAGAGTTGTTATTATTCCACAAATACTATAAGCACATACATGTTTGCTTCCTTGACTTTCTAGTCATACATGTGTTGTCAATTAAATAAACTGCCCATCTAAACTTTAGCTTTCTCATACTTACACACCTTCTTAGCAGTACATAGGTGATGAAGCCGAGAGGATGTTTTTTTAGGCTGATCTGGAGAAAATTCTTCACAGACAGTTTCCCAGCATTACTGCAGCCATGATTTACATTTACATCAAGGTGGCCTGAAACCTAGCCAAGGAGGAAACCCACAGTCTTCCCAACAAAAGGTACCGCATGTGTTCTAACCACGCCACTACGGCTTGTTTGAAGGTTGTGTGAAATGTAAAGAAGAGGTAATTATACACGCATGTGAAAAAAAAGGAAAGTACTTGAATAGGAACAGTATCTTGCAAACATATGGTTATACTGAATTGAACTGCAGTGAGAAATGTCTTCTGGTGTCCTCCAAAGACTTGCTCTGTAAGAGGTGGTTCATCTGATTATAGAGCACTGGGGCTAAACATTTAAAAAAGATCCTCCATGTTGGGAGAACAAAGACCATTAGCTGAATTAAGAACCCATTCCCACCCCCCCAAGACAATAACCACACCATCAAATGGGTTAAATGTCAGTAGCCATATGTTTATTGAATACATAAGAGCAGTACACATGCATGCATCATATGCATCCTGGAGTCTGAGAAAGGAACCCCCATCTTGGGTGGGGTATTCCAACGGGCAACTTCCTCCCAACTGGGGATCCCTTATTGCTCCTCCCTCACTACTAGTAGAGAAGGTGGAGGCAAAAGCTGCCACAGAGGTCTCCAGGAGTAGAAATGTGTCACAGACCATAGTGCTGGGTTCCTAGTGACATCCCCTTCCTCCTCCACCATGGCTCTGGAGCATATCATGCTGGGCAATGCCTCTCTCCTCCCAGTGCCAGCTCTGGCTGTCCTGCTCCATGCTTAACACCACCCACAACCAGACTCCTCATCCACTTACAATGGCTGTAACAGATTCCTACCTCCTATCCTGTAACCTTAGCTCCCTGGAGCCAGCTCCAGTGAGGGTGAAAACACTGAAAAAAAAAATCTGTTAAAGGGAAAAAACTGGAGACAATTCCCTCATGACCTCATGCTTCCCCATTTTGTTTGGGCAGGAGTGAAGGTTTGTCTGCTGGTGAGTTTGTAACTGTATGTAGTTGGCCGAGTTTGTTACCTTAAGCGCAGATCTCCTGTTTCAGGGGATTAGGGTGATTTGAAATTGAAGTCTTTTCCTAACTGCCATTCACTGTGCTTCCCCATTTTTGTTTGAACAGGAGTGATTATTGTCTGATGGGCCTTTAAATGCTGACAGAGCCAGCAAACTAAGAAGACAGGTGAGGATAACAAAGGGAAGCCAAGAGAGCAGAAGTTAAAATTGTCTTTTGCAGGGTATATTTTCTGTTACAGTGTTGTGCAGGTTGTTTTACTGAAAGGAAGGAAAGCACTCACTGGGGTGGTGGGCCAGAGCTGTAGCTGATTGTTTCTGGAGGGACTGGGCTTGGTCCCACCCTTCCCCAGGGACGTTGTTTCCATTATACCAGGGGTTCTGACATCACTTTCCCGAAAGGGCAAAGGATATACACCCTTAATATCCTTGACAGCCCAGCATGATGTGTATGGGATAAACATATTCACACACTCACACACATAGTTGACTGAGGCAAGAGGGAAAGAGTAAAGGAAAGAAAGTAGTAGCAGGAAAGTGGAACGGAGAAAGTGAGTGAGTAAAGCACACACACCCAAAAAATAAAAACAGCAAAAAATAAAGCCTTACTAAGGATTACAGTAGAGGATCAATAGAATGGCATTAAGCAAACATGCAGGGAGTGGTACAGTGCAGTGAATGCAGAGCTGCAGTCTTCAGGGAGCCTTTCTGGGAACTGCAGTGCTGCCCCATATGCCAGCACATCTCTGGGTTGAGGGAGGAGGTTGCCAGACTCCAGGCTGAGCCGGCATGAATGCTGGAGACCTTCTCCCCCAGCCAGAGACCACTTTTCCCCCAGCCACTGCCTCACTGGGCACCCAGGCAGAGGATGGGGTGGATAAAGGTGGGCTCGGGGGAGGCAGAGGCACATCCTCCCCTCCAGCCAAGCTCAAGAAGTCCTACACTGTTCTGTAGGAGTGGGAGACCCCCACAAGGGAACCCGAAGCTATGACTGTGGAGGAGATAAGAGTTCTCCAAGGTGGAAACCCAGGGGTTGGAAGTGGAGGACTCCGGAGGAGAAGGAGGAAAATACTCCTGGTGGGGGACTCAGTTGTCTGGGAATTGGATCCGGGAAAGGACAAAAGGGAGGAAAGGGTGGTCAAGTGTCTTCCTGGAGGCACAGCTCAGAGGGAGGGTGAGCGGATCCAGGGGATCACTGAAGCGGTGACAAGGAGTATAAGGCTGGAGGTCATTGTTCACCTGGGAACAAATGACCTATCCAGTGGCAAGACAAGCTTAGAACAGGTGAAAGAGGACTTCAGAGTGCTGGGAGGGCACCTGGGGAAGGTAGAAAGCTCTATGATGTTTTCAGAGGTGCTGCCAGTTCAAGGCAGTGAGGAGGATAGGAATCTCTGCATCAGTACCTTTAACACATGGTTGAAGGGTTGGTACAGAGAGAAGGGGTATGGCTTTATTTGGGACTGGGGACCCACCTGGAACAATGTTGCCCTGTACACAGGCGATGGACTACATCTGTCCAGGAACGGGAAGCAATCTTCAATGGACAGTTTAAACACTTTGTTATCAAACGTTTAAACTAGCCTGGAGGGGCCAATAGGAGCAGGATAACTCAGGCAGCCCACCCCCGCAAGATACAGCAGACAAGACAGACATGCAGGGGAAGGAGTTCAGGAACAGAACAGTGGATACAGGAAGTAAGGGAGAAGCAGAGGAATCAAGGCCACAAAAGAAGGTCAATTGAGGAGGGGGAGCAGAAGGGTAGCAAAACTAGGTGCAGTGAAAGAAGTGCCTGAACATGGAAGGCCATGGTGACAAATTCCAGAAGCCTGGGAAACAGAATCGCAGACCTGGAGGCCTTGTTAGTGGGGGAGGACCTAGACATAGCAGCAATAACCGAGACGTAGTACACTGAAAATCATGGGTGGGACATTAATGTACCAGGCTAGACTCTGTTCAGGAGGGATTGGGGGGGTTAAAAAGGAAAAGTGGTGGCCTTTTATGTCAGGGAAGGTATTAAGGCAACAGAGGTGCAAGGTAGACAGGGGAGGCCTGAGGCACTGTGGGTCACCCTTGAGTCAGGCAATGGCACAGCAGTCTGCACAGGAGTGATTTACAGACCTCCAATGCAGGGGGAGGACAGGGATGGGGATCTAGTGGACCAGATTCATGAGATGACATCAAAGGATGAGGTATTACTGCTGGGGGATTTCAATATCCCAGACATGGATTGGACAATCCCAATAGCTACATCTTCCAGGAGCCGTGACATCCTGGATTCATTACAGGGGGGCAGGCCTCAGGCAGCTAGTGAGTGTTCCACAAGAGGTACAGCGATTCTAGACCTCATACTAACCAATGGGGACAGAGTCATGGGGACAGAGTCATAGATGTCCAAGTGGAAGGTCAGCTAGGATCCAGCAACCACCACATAGTGTGGTTTAACATGGGAACAATGGCACAAGCTAGTCACACAAAGGTGAAGGTATTAGATTTCAGGAGGGCCAACTTCGCTGAAATGGGTAGGTGTATCAGAGTAGCCCTACAGAAGGGGGAGGTAAGTGGGGGTGAGGAGCAGTGGGGGAAACTAAAGGGCGCCGTAGTGGAAGTGACAACCCAGTGCATCAGGTTGGTGTCCAAAGGGAAGAAAACGAGGAAACCACTATGGTTCTCGAAAGAAGTAGCAGAAAAAAGTAAGAGCTAAAAGGGTGAGTTTCAGGATGTATAAGGGGGCCCAAAGAGAGGAAGACTGTGAGGTGTACCATGAGTGTCTCAGGGAAGCAGGTAAGGCTGTTATGAGCTCTAAGGCATGGACTGAGATGGGACTAGTGCAGCCAGTAAAGAAAGAGGACATGACATTCTATAGGTACATCAGTGAAAGAAGAAAAAAAAAGGGGAGGAAAAGTAAGGCTCAAAGCGGATCAAGGAGAATGTAAGGAGGGAGACCAGAAGAAGGCAGAAATTCTGAACAAATACTTTTGTTCAGTATTCGCTGAAGAGAGGGAGGATCAGGGATCACAGCTGGGCAACAGATACAAAAGGGAGGGAGAGGTGGACACCAGTCCGTTTACAGTAGAGAGAGTCGTGGAGGAGCTCTCAAAGCTGAATGTGGATTTAACATGGCTCCTTGATCAGCATAGAAAAATTAGTATAGCCTTTATTTACATTGTTGTGTAAAGCAATTCATTTTCTCACTGAACTCCTTGTATCCATGCCTGTAAAGTTAGATGTTTTCTTTCTCTACTTTTATTTTAAATGTAAACTTTACTTAAAGCAGCAGTGCAACAAAAATGGGTTAAAATTTGACCCCACCCTTTTTTCTTCCTAATCAATGCTACATGTCTTCCAGATTATTTTGGTGGTGAAATGTTCAGTTTCTGTTATCATTTAAAAATTTTATGAAAGTTTAAAATAATCATTTCTCGAGAAAAAAAGATGGCCGTCTTATTTTTGCATTAAAATGATATTGAGGACCTGAGAAGGGTATGAATCCAGACAAAAATGCAAATGTACCATACACAGCATAGGAAGCATCCAGAAAACCCAAATTAACAGTTCTGCTACTATTTTTCATAACCACAGCAGAAAATTAGCTTTTTAGAAAAACTTTTTTTGTTGCACTGCTGCTTTCAGAAATGGTAATTTACACCTTTCTGTATAAATCAGAATGTTTTTTTCCTTTCTTTTTCAGTTTACTAACTGTAACCACCGTTAACCTTCTTTTAAACCAATAACAAGATTAATTGTTAAAAAAAAAAAGCTGAAGGTGGGTAAAGCTATGGGGCCAGATGGCATATACACAAAGATACTGAGGGAGTCACGTAGTGAACTAGCAGCACCTCAGGCAGCTTTGTTTACACAGTCACTCAACACAGGAGTGGTTCCAGAGGACTGGAAGAAGGCAAATGTAGTTTCTTTCACAAATGTGGAAGTTGGGAGTAGACAGGGAGCTACAGGCCAGTCGGCCTAACCTCAGTGGTGGGGAAGTTCATGGAGGCACTGCTGAAAGAAAGAACTGTGGCACACCTGGCAGTCAACAGTGCCCAGGATCCAAGGCAGCATAGATTAACAGCAGGAGGGTCATGTCAAATGAATCTTATAGATTTATTTGATTGGGTGACGAAGGAACTAATTCTGGGGGGTGTGGATGTTGCCTGCCTCGAATTCAGCAAAGCCTTTAACACCGTCCCACACAAAAGGCTGCTTCTAAGCATGGGACACAGGGTGGTAGACTGAGTTAGAAGATGGCTAGCAGACAGGAGACAGAGGGTGATGGTAAATGGGATCGAATCCAGGGAGAGGAGGGTGACCAGCTCAGTACCTCAGGGATCAGTCCTCTGACCAGTCCTGTTCAATGTCTTTATCAGTGACATTACAGAAGGGCTGGAGGGAAAGATCTGCATGTTTGCAGATAACACCAAGATCTTCAACAGGGTGGATACTCCAGAAGGGGAAGAGAAAATGAAGAGGGATCTGAGGAAGCTTGAAAATGGTCTGAGGTGTGACAGCTGGGGTTCAATGTAAAAAAGTGCAAAATAATGCACCTTGGAAGAGGAAACCCTGGGGATACATAGAATATGGGGGGTGTTGACAATCACCAAGGAAGAAAGGGACCTGGGGGTTATCATTTCAGATAACCTAAAGATGTCCAAGCAGAGCACAAAAGCTGCAAGGAGGACCAGTGGCATGCTGGGATGCATAGGCAGAGGTATCACTAGTAGAAGACTGGAGGTGGTAATGCCACTGTATAAAACACTAGTGAGGCCTCACTTAGAGTACTGTGCGCAGTTCTGGAGGCCACACCTTCGCAAAGACATCAACAGGGTAGAAGCAGTCCAGAGAAGGGCAACTAAGATGGCACATGGCTTGCACCACAAAACATATGAAGACAGATTAAAGGACCTTAATATGTACTCACTGGAGGAAACGAGGGAATGGGGAGACATGATAGAAACATTCAAATACCTCAAGGGCATTAACACGGCATGGGGGAGACATCTTCCAGTGCAGAAGGAGTGCAAGAACAAGAAGGCATGATATGAAATGGGAGAGGGGCAGATTAAGGGGAAATGTGAGAAAGTTTTACTTCACAGAGGGTGGTGGACAAATGGAATCGCCTGCCACAGGAGGTGGTGGGAACAAGCACATTGGAGGGTTTTAAACATGCCTGGGATAGGCACAAGGGAACTTTGAGGAGGGAAGGAGTGATGGGAAACCACTGACCAATTAGGATCAGAGGCCACAAACAAGTATAGGGCTCAAGGGCAGACTAGATGGGCCTAGTGGTCCTTATCTGCTGACACTTTCTGTTTCTATGTTTCTATAACCCCTGCAGTGATCCTTGTGAGAAGGGCTGCGTTCATGTCGCTCTACAACTACCTCCCCCTTCCTCCCTTACCCTCTCTAACTTCTTTAACCTTCCCATTCTTTCCCCTTTCCAGGGTGGATGGTTAGGTTTCTTAGGCTCATTGGGATCCCAGGCAGAAAGGCTGAGTTCCTGAGATGCCAGAATTTATCTGCCTACTCATTGTACTGCCATTCGTTTCCCTGGACTTGTTCTATTTTCTATTTCTGAATGGCTCCCTTACCCCAGAAATCATTAGCCTCTGCCACCTGTTCCCCTGGCCGGCCACAGCCAGTTTTGACTCCTTTTGGACATCTGTCCATTTGGCCAAGAATGTGCAAAGGAAAGGGAAGAGTATCCTGCTTAGCTGGGTGAAGGGGGGGGGTGGTATTCCAACAGACAAAGTCCCTTCCAGTACAAATTCTCCTGAAAGAGGCATTAGCTGGTTAAGAACCCATTCCAGTTTCCCACAGAGACAATAACCACACAATCAAATGGGTAAAAAGCGATAGCCATTTGTTTATTGAAGACATTAGAGCAGCACGCACACACATGCTTTATGTGCAGTGGTGACTCTGGGAATGGAACCCCCACAATACATGATGATTTCCAGTGGGTGATCCCATCCCAATGGGAGGTCTCCCAGTTGCTCACCTCTGCCACTGACAGGAAAGTCAGAGCCAAGAACTACCTAGGGTGAAACAGGAAGAAGTTACAGCCCACCATGCTGGGTACAGTGTAGTGATGTGCCTTCTCTTCTCCGCTATGGTTCTGGAGCATGTGGTGCAGGGTGATGCTCTCCATTTCCTGCCCCATCTCAGGCTGCCCTGCTCCACATGTGACACCCTTACACCCAGACTCCCTGTCAGCTACAGGACAGGCCCTTTATTTGGGTCTGCCCCTCAAGCATGACAGGCTAGGCACCTCATCTACCGGTACTGCTCTTTGGTAGTTTCATCTCCCTCTACTTGCTGAGTACATTCTGTCTAACAGGAAAAAACCCTTGGGTGTCCTGCATCATAACCCCCTTGCCCTGCCAAATGCTTCCATTTCATCACTGACCCCCCCCCCCCACCGCGGGTGCTCTCCCTCACTTGATTGCTCCATGTGCCCTCCCAATGTTGGCATAGCAGTATGACTGACACTGGCAAATGTGATGTTGGTATCCTATTGCTGGGCCCCCCAGCCCCCAGTTTGGTGCCAAGGCCTGACCACTGGCCCAAGGATGTCTGGATGTCCACAGATTTTAGTACTATATCACACCAGCTGCAGATGCTTCTCAGGGAAGACATAGAGGAAAAAGAATGGTGTCTCAGGATATGAGGGTGGCTGATGGCTCCCAGCTGTTGTCTTGAAGTGGCCTAGGAATGTGACTTAGAGTCCCCAGGACTCCCTGCATTAGCCCATCTTCTTGGCTGCCTCAGTACTGTAATGGTGTCATAGAATGTTGGGAACCAGGCTGAGAAAAGCTCAGGTGGGATGAGCACTGGGCCAGTCAAGGACACATGCAGCCAGGACAGAGGACCAGGTCAGACTGGGTCTGCGGCTGTCACGTTGGCTACCACTTCTTAGAATTTAAGGGACACCATGTACAAAGTGTCTGTGGTTGACCTCTGGTTAGTCTTCTCCCTCATGCTGTCTGGGCCCTGATCAGTTATTCTAAATTCTCATATAACAAAAAAACCTCCCACCTAACCACTGCTGCCCACTGTCCCTAGAACTGCCACAAACAAGAGACCATTTTAGTGGCCCTTAGTGCCACTGGGACTCTTCCTTGTCTTTACCCCTTGCTTGTCTATGTTATAAATAGCCTCCCCTCTGTGTGGTCCTTGTGCTTGTACCGGCATTTGTCTGTCATGCAGGAGCCCTTGTTGTACTTACAGCGCAACACACTCTGTGTCTCCTTGTCTTGGCCATGCTTGTCCTCCAGCACCATCATCATAACTGGCAACCCACTGTTGGTGTGCTATCCTGAGGCTTTTGCATATGGGTCTGCACCCGCAATGGCTTGTCAAGCTCTTCCCATTCCCTGTTGGGCTCAGACTGCTGATGCTGATGGAAGACTTTGTTGTACTGAAGCCACACATTGCCCCTGCCACAACAAAGGCCTTCAGTATGCTGCTCCAGTACTGAAATGCATTTTTCTGTGGAGTCTTGCCCCTCTTAGCACCTACCAGACAGGCATCATGTCCTGAGGTTCACCAGCTGAGTAGACATGTCCTCCATGACCATCACCAGTCAGTCAAGCTGTTGATTGAATAGGGACCTCTCAGTAGGAGCCTGCAGACTCCCCACCATTGTTGTGCCAGCAGCACTAGCCCCTGGTGAGCATACCTCTTCCAGCACTGTGCCAGCTGTTTCCAGTGCATCTCTTGGAAGCCTGAGGTGGAAGTTACTTCATTGCTCCAGCCATGAGGGTAGATAACCTTGACTACTGGGGCTCCTCTCAACACTAAACACTGCATTGGGCCCAGATGACAGTATCCAATAACCCCTGGCCATGTCTGCATTGCTTGCCTAATGTAAATGCCTTCTGTGCCTTTTCTAATGCCTTCTGGGATCCCATCTGGAGCAGAGTGCTGCCCTGGTCCCTGTCTGCTGACTCCTGGCCCTCCCACCTCTTACTCAGAGTGCCCTCCTCAGTGATGGCGATGGTTCTCTGATCCTGCTGTGCTGGCTCTGCTCCCACCTCTCTGATGACCTGGTCTGAGGGGCCACTGACCGGGTGGTTAACTCCAGGAATGTCTGCTGGGGAAGAGGCAGAGCACACTAGGCCTGATAGTTCAGGCTGCTGACCCGGTGATCCAAACCATAGTGCCCCACTGGTGCGAGGGCGGATGTGCCTGGGTAGGTTGGAAGCTGCAAACAGGCCTCAACCCATGGCACTCCATGGTGCACGGCTCATCTCCTGCAGTTGTTTCAACTGGGCGTGTACAGGACGCTGTACACCCCACTTCCTTATTAGGGCCATGTATAGCTCCTGCTGTGCTGGGTCTGCTCCCACCTCACTGAAGACTTGGTCTAAGGGGCCACTGATTTTGTGGTGATTTACATGTGCATCCCATGATGCTTTGCATTATGAGGGTATGTGTGATTTTGTATTTATTTAAAATACATGTTGTTTTCATTGCAAACAACTACATGAATGCACCAGTTAGGGTTCAGCTTAAAGCAACAAAAGAAGGAAAATATGGTGTTAGGGTTTCCAACCCTAACTCCACCCCCAACCCTCAACAGCAAAAGGAAAAACAATATGGTTTTGGCTCTCCTGAGTCTTTCCAAATCAATGCTGGGCTCTGCTTTGGAGTTCACAAACCTAATGTTTACCCCCTTCCCTGAGCAAACAAGGTCAAATGTGATCTGTTTTCTTCAGACAGGACCCACAGGTTGTTGGCTGCATGTGGTCAGACATATTTCTATACCTTGGAAGAGTGTATCTGCATGAGGCACTGGCTTGGAGCTGTAACCTGTGCGTTGGACAGGATGCCATGGGCTGAGGATGTAGGGGTGAGGATTACTTTTTTTTTTGTAAACTTTATTTACTCAGGAAAGCTCAGATATAATCTGTTCTCAGAAACATTCCGTTCTCTTCCCCCAGAACACAGATGAGGTAAAGAGCAGTACTGATAAGTAACTAATTCATATTTGAAACAATAAATAAATATTTCACAGATCCCCCCATCCCAGCCCCACTAGAACTGAAAAAGGCAATTTTTACAGCAAGAATAGAGGGGTTCCGTTCAGGGTATTAATGGTATTGAAATTAAAACAAAGGTTAAACAGTGTACTGGGTAATTAATACAATACTATAAAATCGGTGTACATCAAAACCAAGTGAGACCTAAATATTACTTTCATCAGCTGGGGAAAAAAAACAGCTGGGGGGGGGTCCTATATCGCATCATATAATCTAATCTAATGTGATTAATACCCTACATTCCTGGAACTGTCAAACGACCTGCCAATAAAAACAAAATTATGAGTTTAGAATATAGGGAACCAGTCCTCCAGTCCTGTGCCAGAGCACTTTCCAGGGGAAGCGAGGTCTCATTAAATTTTTCTATCTGTTCTCTAACCACATATTGTAACCTATCAGCTTCATCGCCTGGAGGAGGGAATTAATCCAGTAAGCAGTGGAGGGAATTTGATTGAGTCTCCAGTAACAGGCCAATTATCTCATCCCTACCACTATTCCCAGGTGCCACAACTTTCTCCCTTTCACTGGGCCAATACCCTGGAATCCAGGGAGACACTGGAGAACCTCGACAGGATCTAGTTTATATGGAACTTGAAGGACCCTTGAAAGAGTATAGATTATTCCCTGCCAAAATTGTTAGACTTTAGGGCAGCTCCAGATTAGGTGATAAAACATCCCATTCTGCACCAAGCATTTAGGGCAAAATTGAGAATTTAGGGGGTCAATTTTATGTGGAAGCCTCGGGGTGAAGTAGGTTTCCACAAGTACATTATACTGAGTCACCCTTAACCTATTATTGACTGAGCATGAAAGTGCATTTTACAAGATTTGGGTCCAGTCCCCCCTGTCAACCCATCTCGGTACAGGTCGTTCTCCCAGGAATGCCTAATATTACCTAAGGGGTCTGGCAGGGCCTCTAGTTGTAATCTATAGCATCTGGTCAGGGGTTTAAACATGAGCATGTCATAAAATTTTCTAAAAAGCTCTTCCAAAGTAGAATATCCCAAAGCCACTGGGTTTTTCTTGGGGTCCAGGAGACGCTCTGCCTTGGCCTTTAATTTCAAGTATAGAAAGTGTTGAGATACATCTAAATTGTATAAGTCCCTCAACTCCTGAAATGTTTTCACTACTCTCCTTTCCCCCCAATTAGCTGCTGGAGTCAGGACAGGCCTAATTTGTGCCATTTTTTTAAGTCATGTGTTGAGTCAGTTAGGTTCTTACTTCCCTTGAGGAGCACTTCTAGTGTCAAGTCTGGAGATAGTGTCTGGGAGCCCCCAAGTAAAGCATGAGCCACACTCCATGCTTTCCACATAGATCTTGTGCAAGGGTTGAGGACTTTAGCAGGAGTTTTCCCACTGAGGGAGTCCACCAGAAGATCATAATAGACTGACACCCCCCCTATATTTTCCATGGTGCACCATACTGGTTGGTTCCCACCTTTTTTCATGAGATCTGGAATGTGGGCCAATTGGGATGCAAGGTAGTACAGGTGCAAGTGAGGTAATCCCAGCCCCCACTTCTTTGTATTCCAGAGTATTTGCTTTTTGATCCTGGTCTGTTTTCCCCTCTATAGTAGCTGGGTAAGGGCCCCTTCCAGGGATTTCAAGTATTTTTGAGGGAGGGCCAATGGCAGGGACTGGAACAAGTACAGGATTTTGGGGAGGATACTCATTTTTAAAAAGTTGACCCTGCCCAGGAGGGTGAGTGGTAGTGCCCTCCAGTGGAAACAGTCCTCTCTCACTTTTTTAATTAGTGGATTATAATTAATGTTAATAATTTGTGACAGTTTGCTGGGGAGAAGCTCTCCAAGATATTTAATCTGTTTTGAGGGAAGAATGGTGGATCCCGCTACTGTGTTTGGAAGTCTCCTAGTACCCAGAAAGCCACTCACTCTTACCCCAATTTATTTTGTGGCCTGACAGAGGGCCATAACTATCTAATATTTTGCTTAGTTCCAGAAGTGCCACCTCTGGATTCTCCAAAAAAAGCAGAACATCGTCCGCAAAGAGGGACATGACATGGTTCACCTGCCCCTGCCTATAGCCTACAATTCTCGTTTCCTCTTATGGCAGCTGCCAGAGCCTTAATGATCAATACATGTAGGAGTGGAGAGAGGGGACAGCCCTGTCTAGTACCATGGGTAAGGACAAAAGGTGAGGGAAATAGTGTCATTGGTAGGAATCTGAGCTTGGGGAGATGCATATAAGGCTCCCAACCATCTTGTAAATATTTCCCCCATTTAGAGATTTCTGAGTACGGCAAACATGAAGGGCCATTTGACCTGGTCAAATGCCTTTTCTGCATCTAAGGCAAGCAGTCCCCTTCCCTCCGTCCCTCCCTCCCTCCCTCTTCCAATCTTGGACCAGCTGTGAATAATGTTTATTGAGCGACATAAATTATGTTTGGCCTGGCATCCCTTTACAAAGCCCCCTGGTCCTGATGGATCAGGTTTGGTAGGAGTCCCTCCAACCTCCTATCCAGAATTTTGGCAAGGATTTTATAGTCAGTGTTAAGGAGGGAAATGGGGTGGTACAACCCACACTTCAAGGGGTCTTTTCCATATTTAGGGAGCTCCGTGATAGTGGCCAATATCTGAGAAGGAGGGAGCAGACCTTCCCCCAGGGCTGTTTGGTACATCTCAATCATAAGACCCCCCCCCCCAGAGATTCCCATGTAACTTTATAAAACTCTGCTGCTATGCCATCTGGTCCAGGTGCCTTCCTCTTCCTCATTTGCCAGACCACTGTTTTAATCTCCTCCAGAGTAATAGAGGAGTCAAGAGCCTTTTTTTGGCAACTAGTCAGCATAGGAAGCTGTATGGAGTTTAAAAATGTAGTAGGATTGGAGCCAGAGGGTACCTGAGTGGAACAGAGAGTGGAGTAAAATTCCCTAAAAATAGAGTTAATTTCAGTTTGGTTGTAAGTGATCTCCCCCTTCTTGTTTTCCATTCTAAGGCTGTATCTTTATGCTCATTTTTTTTTTAACTCTCCCTGCCAGCCACTTATCTACCTTATCCCCTTCAAAGTGATCCCTGGTTTTGGTCAGGAACAGGGCCCTTTCCAGCTGCGAGGTGGCTAACTGATTAGCTTGGCTCTTGAGACTCTTAATAAGCTTACTATATCTGGGGGATCTAGAGGACATGTCCTCTCACTCTAATAAATGTATTTACCTTGATAAGAGGTTCTCCTCCCGCTCCTGTTGCATTTTCTTATACACAGGGTAGGCAATGGATTCCCCTCTCGCATAGGCTTTTAGAGCATCCCAAACATAGTGGATATGGGCTTCTTTCCCAACATTAAGCTCTAAAATCCCTTAATCTTTTCATTAATTTGAATGCAGAATTGCTTGTCGAGGAGGGTTATGGGGTCTAACCTCCACTGCAATGGGGAGGTTGGCTGGAAGCCCACCGTGAGGTAAACACTCAAAGGGGCATGGTCTGATATTACCATAGGGCCATGTGATGCCTCTAGATCTTCATTAACTAGAGGGGCTGAGAGGAATAAGTGATCTAGCCTTGTATATATTTGATGGGCATGTGAGAAGAAGGAGAACTCTCTCCCATTAGAGTGGCAGTGTCTCCATAATTCCACAAGTGCTCGGTCCTCCACTAAGCCCCTCAGGGCGCATACGCTTCGGGGGAATGGTTTAGTTTTCTGTTTGGAATGGTCCAGTTTTGGGTCCAGATAGGTATTAAAGTCCCCACTTATAATGATGCTGTCCCCAAAGGGGGTGAGCGTCACACTTAGATGGGTGAAAAAATCCGGGGAACCATAATTGGGCCCATAAACAGAGACCAAAGTGTAGCTTTGCCCCTTTATATCTAGCTCAGCTATGACATATCTTCCCTGGGGATCTGAGATTGTTTTATTTTATTTTATGAGGGAAATTGGTAAGCCAAATAGCCACCCCGGCCTTAGATATAAATGGGGCCATCAGCAGAACTCCCGCCTTCGACTGCTCCAGTCTAGATGCCTCCCCGTTAAATGCAGTTCCTGCAAAATATTATGTCCCCCCTCATTTTTTGATTTGTGACCATACCCGCTTTCTTTTAACTACCGTTTTCAGGCCGTTGATGTTCCAGGATACTAGCATAATTTTCTCCATTTCAACAGGCTATACAATAACATGTATGGTCTCTATGTAGAAGGATCGAAATTATTCACCAGAAATGCAAACTGACATCTGAGCATTCCAAACTTTTTAGACATAAACCCACAACAGTGAGGAAAACTGTAACAAACCCTAGAATCACCCTTAATGGATCCCTCCCCCCTTTCTAGACTATAGCCACTAACATCCCTCAAACCCAACCCCCCATACCCACCCATTCTAGAACCAATAAATATACCCCAACTACCCTTCTTAAAATACTACCAGTTATTAAACACCCCCTTCTTTTTGTGGCGTGAGCTGGGGATCCTCAATATGACTTGATCCCATAATGTAAATTAATCCCCGTCAGGAGAGGGGGAAGTGTAAACACGTGGAGGGGTGGAGGCCCATCAACTACCCCCCCACCCATCTAGCCATCACATTAGGAGTGGTAGAGTGGAGTATATTTTCTCCCTATTATAGTATTGAGATGGAGTATATAGGGGGAACTACTGAGCGTCTCCCTGAGTGGCGAAGCATAGGTCTCCCCAGCGTATGCTTCTGTCAGTTTTGTCCATTTTGCTCTTACCTAGTACTAGTAGACGTTTCATGGCGCATCAACAGTACCCCTCTGCTCCCCAAATAGGGGAAGATGACAATGAACAGTCCTCTCCCACCAAACCGCCCCCTCCCCCCCGGAGAAATAGTAACTTATTTAGCTGTCTAGAAGAAAAGATAAACTTTTGTTAAAGGCACTATAGGGCCAAAATTGTCAACAAGTTCCAAATGGGCCCTCAAACAGGCCCAAGTAGAGTCATGAGGTCTTGTAATTAGCAAGCCTAGGCCAGACGAAAATGCCAGGGCCTCCAGTTCCAATTGCAAGTTCAGCAGAAGGTACAGTCAGAAGGTGAATAATGATCAGCATAGAATGTAGACTGACCCATTGTCACTGGCCAGGCAGATCAACTTTTTAATAATTAGACCCCAAAGGTCAATACATCTTGGCAGTCTGTGCTGAACTTGGCAGCTCCAAGGCTGGGAGTTTGAAGGACCCCTGTGTGGCTAGAGCCAATCGTAAAACATGTCACCAGGTACCCCCAGACACAGAGACAGGTGGGTTGGGGACATTTAAGGATATGTATGGCTGAGCCCTGATAGGCCACCACTTTGGTGTTATGGGTCTGAATGTGGCCTGCCCCCAAAACCCCCTTTTCTTTCCAGAAGACACTAGAAAGTTATTTCACAGTACCTAAGTTTGAGGCTCCGCACTGTTCTTTATCTTGCAGATCGTTCTGATTTTCTTCTCGGCCCTTACCCAGACTATTGATAAACTCCATGGCCATTTTAGGATCTGTGAAGCCTCGTTGTCTTTCCCCTTGCAGATGCTCTACCAGCCTGGCAGGGTACACCAAGGAAAAGAAGCAATTCAAGGCATGTAGCTTCTTTTTAACATCATTAAATGCTTGCCTCCGGGACTGTAGGGATCTGGAATAGTCTTGAAAAATGCTGATGTGTAAGCGTTGGATTAGGATGGGGTAATGTTTGAGCGCTGCCTCCAGAACCGCCGGTCGAACCTGGAATCAGAGGAATTTGACTAGGAGATGCTTGGGCCTCTGCTCCTGTGTGGGTTTTGCCCCCGATGTACAATGTGCTCGCTGTATTTCCAGGGACACCTTGGGAGCCAGAGTTAAGGTCTGTTCTAGCCATTTCTGAATAAAACCAGCACAGTCTTTCCCCTCAAGGCCTTCCGGGAGGCCTACTATACGAATGTTATTTCTCCTTTCCCTATTCTCATGGTCATCAATTGCATCTTTAAGGTAGGCTATTTCTTTTAAAGCATTTTGGAGATCAGAGGACATTCTGACATTGTTATCCTCCTGCGACCCCAAATGAGACCCCAACTTGGAAAGTTTGTTGTCATGCGTTTCTACCTTGTCAAATATGGTGTTGACCATTTGCTGTAGATATTACATTTGGGCTGTTAAGTTGTCAACGCCTGATTGCATTCTAGTGCCTACTGTAGGTCGTACTTCAAATCTAGAATGAGATGTTCTAGAGTCTGGTACCCCGAGTCCACAGTTGCCATCGTGGAATTAGTTTCTTTGAGCAAATCCTGCGCTTCAGGCTGCAGAGTCGCCTGAGGTGTAGGCCCGCTCAGGATCCGGGCCTCAATACAGTTTTGTAGCACGCTGCAGCATAGTTTAGGTTGCTTTTTTGCCAATTTAGTTGTAGAAGGCATTGGTAGGCTTGCCTTAGTAGTGTAGACAGCTTTTTTACCAAGTTATTGTGGGATGTTGAAAATATGCAGAGGATCCTATGGAGCCCTTGAGTCAGACTTCTGCCATGTTTGCCAGCTAGGCCACACCCCAAGGATTAGGGTTGAACACACCAAAGAAGAGCCAGCACTGATTTGGCAAGACTCAGGAGAGCCAAAACCCTGATGTTTTGTCCTTTTGCTGCTTGGGGGGTGGGGAGTTAGGGTTGAAAACTCTAACACCACATTTTTTCATTAAGCAGTACTGTAACTGGTACATCAACACAGTTTTGTTGCAATGAGTGTACTTTCTTTTTGAAATAGTACAACTATATCCCTGTTAATACAGTTCCCAGCAGGTCCACCTCCATCTGGTTGTGGAAGCCCAGGGCCTTTTAGGTCCTGCACTTCCATGTGTCTATAGATGCAGGTATGCAGGGCCTTTTGGGCCCTGTGCCAAATGTGGAGCCCATCAGGCTGCATAAGCACAGGACCCTCTGTGCCCTGCCCCTCTGTGCAGCTACAGATGCAGACATGCAGGGCCCTTGGGCCATGCAGCAACTGATGAGTCAATCAGGGCACAAAAACACAGGGCCTTCTAAACCTTTGTGTTCTGTGTTGGTACAGATGAAGTCATGCAGGAGTCTGTGTCAGTACAGAAGCAGCTCTGCGGTTATTTGCAGCTATAGATGCACCTTTTCATTTATGTGTCAAGTATGTTTCTACATAAAAAGCACCTTAAAAATTTGGCTTTGAAATCTTCAAAAAACAGCTTATGAGCAAACATCTTGATTCTTTGAATATAAAGACATTTTTCTTTCATGAGCCCATATTTCTGTTTCATGAACCAGCAGTCTTGTTTTGTAAGGGTTCATGAAAAAAACATTTTGACAAACAATACAAGATTCTGAAAAAAACTAAGTTCAGAATCTTGTTTCGTGAGCACACCTTCTTGTTTTGTGAGATTTTTGTGAGCCCACAAAACAGGATCCCTTCCTGGGATGCTCTCTTATGAAAGAATGTGAAAAAAATGATGTTCAAAATCTTGTTTCATTAGAAGGCATCCCATTTCATGAGATTTTTGAGAACTCACAAAAGAAGATGCCTTCTAATAAAAGAAGAATCTGGAAAAAAAACTAAGTCCAAAATCCTCTTCCATGAGATGAAAGTCCTCTTTCATAGATCCCTATTCCTCTTTCATGAGCCTCACAAAACAAGAAAATTAGCTCACAAAACAAGACTCACTAATGGTTTTTGGGATGTCTCAAAAACAAATTTCAGGGTTATTTTTAAAAAAATTTAGTCCAGAATTGAGCTAAACTGGTCCCGCTTAGCTGGACTCATGTGCTTGTGTGTTTCCAGTGCATCATTTTTATGAGTTTTGAAACAAATTTTTTTTTGAAAAATAAAAATGAAGTAAGTTAGCCACAATATGAAAGAGGAATTTTGCCTCACAAAACAAGAATCCCCTTTTGTGTGGCCAAAAAAGAACAGGCACAAGAGACCCATCTGGTTTACGGATCAGGTCAGAGAAGCAATTAGAGGCAGAAGGGAAGCTTTTTACAAATATAACACAAACAAAGGGGAGAGTGACTGGGATGACTAGATTCAGAAAAGCAAAGAAGCTAAGAGGGCTGTGAGACTGGCAAAAGCAGCAACTGAGCTTTGGGTTGCGGTTTGTGTCAAATCGATGGATAAATACTTCTTTCGATACATTCAGGAGAAGAGAAAAAAGAGACAGGGGATAGTCCAGCTCTTAGATGGTGATAGGAACATCAAGGATGATGAACAGAAGGCATTTGCTCTGAACAACTTTTTCTGTTCACTATTAACCAAGGAGCACGATGGGCCCATTCCAGATAGTGGCATAAAGGCTGAGGATAGGGGGATCCTAAGAATGGTGACACCAATATTCATCACAGACAGGGTCAGAAAAGTACTGAAACATCTTTAAATGGACAAAGCTCCTGGACAGGATGGACTGCACCCAAGGGTGCTGAGGGAACTTGCTGAGGAATTTGCAGACCCCCTGGCACATTTGTTCAACTGCTCACTACAGATGGAAACTGTGCCTAGGGACTGAAGAAGAGCAGATGTGGTACCTCTCCACAAGGGAAGGGGTGGGGAGGAGACCAGCAGTTGCAGGCCAGTGAGACTCAATCTTTAGTCAGGAAATTAATGGAAACATTAATTAAACAGGATCTAGTAGAATACCTGGAAAAGAACAGACTTCAGGATGGGAGACATGGGTTTGTAGCAGGAAGGTCATGTCAGACAAACTTCATTGCGTTAGAGTCACAAAGAAGGCACTGCTCATTCAATCATTATTTTCAATATACAAACATTGCCAATATGTTAAATGAGGGTACACCTTACTGTGACAGTCAATACAAAGCATACTTCAGTAAACTGAAAGAAACGGGTCAGCACTCTTCAATGTAGAAGCCTCAGGTGTTTATTATTAAAAAATAAAC
Source organism: Neoceratodus forsteri (assembly GCA_016271365.2). NCBI lineage: Eukaryota > Metazoa > Chordata > Ceratodontiformes > Ceratodontidae > Neoceratodus > Neoceratodus forsteri. The sequence continues at coordinate 627,964,726 of JADMNL010000022.1, read as the reverse complement.
TGTGTAGCAGCAGAAGAAGAATGTAGGCAAATTGCTTAAAATGCAGAAAGTCCAATTGCAGTTCAGACATACAGATTCAAGCTCCGTGGACTTCGGGCCTGCGAAACACATGTTCACGTACACATGCTGTTTAATAATAACAATAAAATAATAAACCTTATTTTTGAGCGCCTTTCAAAATATCAAGATTAAAACGTAATTTCATAAACAGCAAATACAATAATAAAACAGATCCATACAACTATGCATCACTGTAAGGCCTGATGCCACAGAAAGCCAGTGCTCTGCTCTGGGGTTCCCTTTTGCCCAGATGCAACGTCACAAATGACGCCTTCCTCAAACTGTGTTACTACAAAGCACCTTCATATTTGAGTACAACATTTAAAGAGACACTAGCTTAAAGGAAAGATTGTTAAGCAGAGAAGCCTTTTCGACTGTAACTCTTGATACAGTCAAATCCCATGGACTTAATGATTGTTTCACTACACAATTTGAGATAAACTGATTAGATGCAGTAAACGAAACTGGACAGCAATTGGACAGATTTGATGAATTTATTGAATTTGTATTTAAGACTGAAATCTGAAATTACATGCATTGCATATTATATACATGCCATGCATTCAACATGTTATTTGTATTTGTTTCTGAGTTTTATGTTTTATGTCTGTACATCTGTGATTTACAAGCACTTTGCATGTTGCACTTTGCACTTTGTTCGTACACTGTGTGTATAGTGTCTCTTTAAATGTTGTGCTTAAATATGAAGGTGCTTTGTAGTAAAGCATGTTCTGAGGAAAGCATCATTTGTGATGTTGAAATGTAAACAGTGTGTGTACGTGAATGTTTGGACGGCCTGAAGTCCACAGAGCTTGAATCTGTATGTTTGAACCACAGTTGGACTATCTTCTGCATTTTGAGCCATTTGCCTATGTTCTTCTGCTGCTGCAGTTTGTTTTTTTAATAATAAACATGCCTGAGGCCAAACTTTATTACGTTCTTTGACTGGGTGACTAAGGAATTAGATAAAGGCCATCCAGTGGATCTCCTATACTTCGATTTTAGCAAGGCCTTTGATTCGGTGCCCATTAAGTGTGTATTAAAGAAGTTAGAGGACCTAGGCACTGCTGGCAGCATAGTCAGGTGGGTGGGAAACTGTCTGAAGGACAGGCAGTAGAGAGTGGTGGTCAACGGAGTGCAGTCAGGTGAGAGGGAAGTCACTAATGGGGTGCCATAGGGATAGGTCTTGGAACCGGTCCTTTTTAATATGTTCATTAGTGACATTGGAGAATGTATTCAGGGCAAAATAGCCCTCTTCGCAGATGGCACTAAGTTTGGTGGTAGGGTTGACAGTGCCGAGGCGGTGAAGGACTTGCAGAAAGACCTGAAAAAAGTGGAGAGATGGTCCAAGGTTTGGCAGCAATAGTTCAGTGCAAAAAGTGCAAGGTGTTGCATCTGGGCAAAGGGAACCCAGAGCAGAGTACTGGCTCAATGGGGACCAACTCAGTACCTCACACAAGGAAAGGGATCTCGGGGTCATCATATGTGACACCCTTATGCAGTCAAGCAATTGCAACAAAGCTTAGGACAAAGCAAATAAAATGCTGGGGTGTATACGGAGAGGTTTTGACAGTAGGGACAGGGAAGTGATCCTCCCACTATACAGGTTCCTGGTCAGACCCCACCTGGAATACTGTGTTCAGTTCTTGAACCTTCACCTTAGGAAGGAAAAGGACAGGTTGGAGACTGTGCAAAGAAGGGTGACCAAGATGGTTCAGGGCCTCCAAGGGTTCTCTTACGAGGAGTGACTAAAGACATTGAACGTGTACTCTTTGGAGACTAGAAGAGGGAGTAGTGATATGACTGAGACATTCAAATTCACGAGGGGCATTAACAAAATGCTTTACTCAGAAATTGTTAACAGAAAAGAAGGTTCAGCCACCAGGGGAATGGAAGCTATGGGGTGGGAGCTTCAAAAGGGGTTTGAGGAAGTATTACTTCACAGAAAGAGTCATTGAACTGTGGAATAGACTGCCCACCAAGGTGGTAGATAGTAAAACTGTGGCGGCTTTCAAGAGAGGTTGGAACAGAGTAAGAGCAAAAGAACAAAGGCTGCAAGGAAGGCCAGTGGCATACTGGGATGCATAGGTAGAGGTATCACAAGCAGAAAGCAGGAGGTGGTTATGCCATTGTACAAAATGCTAGTAAGGCCCCCCCTAGAATACTGTGTGCAGTTCTGGAGGCTGCACCTTCGTAAGGACATTGACAGGGTGGAGGCAGTCCAGAGAAGGGTGACTAAGATAGCACAAGGATTGCACCAGAAAACATTTGAGAAGAGATTAAGGGGCCTCAATATGTACTCAATGGAGGAGAGGAGGGATCGGGGGGACATGACAGAAACATTCAAGGGGGAGGGGATATCTTCCAATATAAGAGATATACAAGAACAAGGGAGCATGACATGAAATTGGAGGGTGGCAAGCTGAGGAGAAATGTGAGAAAGTTTTTCTTCACAGAGAGGGTGGTGGACTCATGGAATAAACTGCCACAGGAGGTGGTGGGAGCAAACAGTGGAGGGTTTTAAACCTGCATGGGACAGGCATAAGGGTACAGTGGTGGTGGGAAGGTGGGGGGGCCATTGACTTATTAGGGTCAGTGGAAACAAACTAGTGTAGGGATTTCAGGCAGACTGGATGGGCCTGGCAGTCCTTATCTGGTGACAATTTCTATGTTTCTATGTAAGAGCTCAACAAGATACAGAGGGTAGGGGGTCTGGCTCCCGGAATCCATAGAAGGCCTTGGTAACTCTTGGGCAGACTAGATGTACCTATGGTCTCCTTCTGCCGTCATCTTCTATGTTTCTATGTTTCGTATCAAACATCTATCAGAAGGACCCATCTAAGCATGCTGATTGCTGAGAACCGATATTACAAATCCTTATAACTTGGAAATGGATACATGTATTTTCTCCAAACCAGCAAAAGACACCATTATAGGGCAAGGCCTTTCTATACTGAAAATTTCAGAACAAAATTCCAAACCATCTGGGCTGCAGGTAAGAGCAAAAAAACAGCAAAAAAAAACTACTTTTCCTATATTTTCATTATCCAGAGCTTAGAATCTACATGTCCAACCAGAAAGCAACTTGCCAAATCAAGAGAACTTGATGCCCAGGCTGTATATGTAAAATGTCATGCAATTCTGTTGAATGGCAGTGAACCTGTTAAGGTGAAAAGTTAGGGCTTTAGCATTAAACACACTATTCAACCCTAATTATAGTGGTGCTACCATGCCAGTAGAACATAACTCAGAAACTGATCTGGTGCTGGTGCTATTAGAAGCCCTCCTAAATCTAACTGGCTGGCGAGCTTCTAACTAAACTTGCTAAGGTAAATGCATGCTTGTACTTACATGTATACCATCTAATTATCCAAACCACCAATGTCTCTAAAAGCATGCACCTGCCTGCTGTGACCTTGAGTGAAATCAAGACATGTAAGATGCAACCCTGAGATGTGAAGCTGCAAACTGATCTCTGTTACTGAAGAGGGAAAGGCTCTATTATAGGGTCCATTGGTGATAAGAAGGAGAAGGGGGGATCCTCTAGGTGACCCCAGCAAGAGGGCACAGCCAGCAGTGCAGAGCAAGAGGAGCACCTACACAGGCTTTTTTTTTTCCAATTGTTTAACCAGGAGTAGCACACTAAGCTGAAAGCTTTTTTACAGGAGCATCCTGGGAGCACAGGGAAGTTAAGTGACTTGCTCAGGGTCACACAGTATGCAAGTGGAAGCTATGGGATTCAAACCCAGGTCTGGCCTGCTGGATGTCACCAAATTTGCAGTTCAGAGGCTTAAACCACTGCGCTATACTGCCTCCCTTGGGGAGCTTGGGGAGCTGTTGCTGATTATATATCTTTCTATTAATTTACTTTCAGTCAGCTCTCCTTGTTCCTCCAGCACTAAGTGCTTCCATTAGCCCCGTGCTGCCTCACGTCCCCCCAAGTCAACCACATTTTCTGTGCTCCTGCCCTGTTCCTCGAACAGTATCAGACCTGCTGCTTGGGAGCACTTAGGAAGTGCTGTGTCTTGATGGTTTGCCATCAGCCAAAAATGCAGTCTCCCTTGGCTGCCCATCTAAAATACCCCTGATCAGAATAGCTGCCCAACCTAGTCATGGACATGGTGGGGGAATAATTATAATATCCCCTTTTTAACCCTCTTTTCTTATTACTCAGTGTACTGTGTTTATGTATTTTGTCTATATTGTATAGAAACTCGCACCTGCTGTACTCCTCGATCGCTGCAGCAACTCTTGATAACCGCAGAATCCTAGATTGAGGAGGTAGGCAGAATGGCAGTGTAACTTGTTGGGTATACTATAGCCATAGGTCCACACAAGATGAAAGCAGTGCCCCTCCTGAAAATGTGTGTGGCGAGGTGGTGAGGTTGTCCAGGGAGCAACCTTTGAACCCAAAGCTGTACTGCTATTTGCGGTACCATTCCTGTTGAACTCACTCTGCCTCTCAGGAGCATCAGCACATGGCCCCACAGCTCACCATCCTCTCCTTTGCAGCCTGCAGAGCTACTACCTGCTGGATGGTGATCTTGAGTCTGCCATTGAGGGAACAGCAAGAGATGTGTGCTCTCACCTGTCTGATACGGTATGCCAATGTGAACTGGGGCAGGGCACTTGCTGGCTGCTGAAGTTTTTGTGGCAAAGCCTGGATAAAAATCAAAGCTTGGGGTGGGGTTTGAGATGTGACAGACACATCTGCAGTCTTATCCTCCAGCCCCCAGCAGCTCTGGTACGCTAACCTGTTCAGCCAATGGGAACCAAGGCTCATCTAATGATAGATCTCACACACAGGAGTGAGCCCAGAATGGCAAAACTGTATTGCATCATGGAGGACAGGTGGTTGTTGGGGTATGCAACCAATTAGCTCACTGAAGCCTTAGAGGGGGACATTTCTGAAACCCACAATGTTTTCCTGCACCCAATATGAAAACCCTAACTGCTTGAGACCTCCAGCTCTCAAACCCAAATTACACTTTTTCGTGCCTATAAAAATGGTGCCATGCAGCCCAGGGGATTTTCCCCAAAAAAACATCAAATAAATAAACCTAAACTGACCTGCTGGTATTCTGGCCTAAAACATAACAGACCCCACAGGCCCGTCAGGCCTGCCTACCTGACTTAAGTAGATAGAGCCAGGCAGTATATCACAGGCTTGTCAGGCTCCCAGGCAGAAAGGCTGAGTTTCTAAGATGCCAGGGTTTATCTACCACTTGTCTATCCCTCCTTTTCCGTGGAGTTTAGCCCTTTTCCCTGTTTCTGATTGGCTCATTTGCCTCATAAACCACTAGCCTGTCTCCTAGCCCCCTTGGCTAGCCAGAGCCCACTTTCCTTTTCCTTCTCCTCACCCAGCGTAGTCCAAATTGGAAGCCAGGATTTGGCCATTTGGCCAAGAATGTGGAAGGGTGGGGGAAGGAAGCATCCTACATAGCTGGGGGAAGGGGTGGCTCCAACAGCCAAAATCCCTTCCAGTTTGAATTCTCCCAGAAGAGCATTACAGCAAGCTTAGTTTCACCACTTTCTAAAAAAGCTTGAATCCTAGTACTGTCTGTTCTTTATTATTAAGGCAAGGCAAAGCAAATGTTATTTCTAGAGTACCCAGTCTACAAAGGGTCAGGGTGTTTCACTGAAGCAGCAGATTAAATTATTCAGAAAACATAATTACCATAAAAAATATGACAATAAAATTAATGGATATGCAGAAGTTAATTATTCATGGTTCAGTGCTAAACACTAACTTGAAGATATGACACTTCAGACCCATTTTAAATGCATCCACCAAAGGAACACACCTTAGGCGGGGTGGCAGGGAGTTCCAAACCATTAGGACCACTACCAACAGTGTTATCACCAGACAGTTTTAAACAAGATCTTGGGACAGCCAACAATAGTTCCTCCGTGGAGTGGAGAAGACAACTGGCAGGATACCAAGTCATGAGGTCTTAAATATAGCTGGGGCCCAAACCAGGAATGGCTTTGTAAGTTAACAAAGCAGTCTTAAGTACAGTAGTACTGTGCAAACCTCCAAAAGTTCTACCTTGCAAACTTTTGGGGACAAACACTAAAAAGTTCTACCGAGTTCTACCTGGTAGGGCTGGTATAACCAGGTTCTGTCTGCCTCAAGCATACAGTACTACAGCACACAACAGTTCTGCTAAGTTCCAGGTTCTACCTGGTTCAAGTCATAAAGTGCAACATAACAATCCTCCCTCCTTCTCCTTTAATAGAACCAACTCCCCCAACCCCGACTTCGCATTACCAACCTTTACCAGATGTGACATCTGGTCTCATAAAGTTTACAGCAGGCGGTTTTGTTATGGTTATCCACACGTAAGAAATTTGAACAAAACTTAGGTACTGGCAAGAAAATGAAAATGTGGATTGTGCTGGACTGTGGACCCCCCACCTAGACTCAGGTCACTAACTTACCAGCAGTAATGAGTTGGAGAGCAGGATGATGATGATTATGCTGCTTCCTTAGTAATTAATTCATCCTGTTGATGCTCTCCAAGACTTCTGCAGTCCATGTATCTTTCTCACTCTCTCTCTCTCTCCAGATGACAGGGAGATAGACACAAGGAGCCTGATGGTGGCAAACTGAACCAATCACCATCCAACCCCAAGTCACCTAAGCTACCAACCTGCACCATCAAGAGCTGCAGTCTAGCTGCACTTGTCCTTATCGGCTGTGGTACTAGTGACAACATGGCCTTCACAACTTGATGCCTGTACTGCAGTGTACATTTACAGTACAGACAAAATGGGTCTTTGGTAACCAGTCTGTCAGTTATGACTCCCATCTCACTCATCCATTCCCTGCCTTGATGTGATGGGTTATGTTGGGTGGGGTTGGTTGTTTGATACTGACCACCAGCTCAGAAGAGGCACAGAAAGAAAGCACAAAGAAGCAGGGGGAAGGAAGTGGCTGGTACCACACACAGGCACGAGTGCATGTCTCCTTAAGCTGCCTTCCCCTCTCTGCCTCACAGCGCTACTTTGAGACACTCCAGAAATAATGAAAGCCAGAAAATGTTCTTAAGGGGATATAAACTGAGCAAACCAAAGTTTGCTCAAAATAACAGGAGGCTTGCGTGTGTTCTCACCCATGTGAACAGCTGGGGTTCGACATTTTTGGGATTAAGACTAAACCAAACTTGCAGCCCTAATCTTGAAAATGGTGTGCCACCTAATTGTGAGCCAGTACAGCTGCTGATGCACAGGAATTTTATGCTCTGCGTATAATGATCAAGCAATCTTCCTGCCTGCAGCATTCTGCACCACCTTCAGGCAGTGCTCTAAATGCCAAGATAGCCCTAGCTAATGAGCATTACAATAGTCAAACCTAGAGGTAACAAATGTGTGCATTATGGTCACCAGGTCCTCCTTCCTCAGATAGGGTTTAATCCAACAGATATTTTTTTTATTTTTTATTTATTTATTTATTTGTATTTCGGATGACACCTTTGAGCCCAGGGCTCTTTTACAAAGTTTCCATGTCAAGGCAATAAGGACAATAATGTACAAAACATAACATGATCATTACAATACCAGCAGTAATGAGTTATTCTGAAGAGTTAAACAGATATTTAGAAGTGAAAATAATCCAATACAGACTACGGCTGACCCATGGTGTTCAAATGTCAGCCTTGTGTCCACAGAGACTCTTAGGTTTCTAACCCTATCCACAGCTGCCAAGAATGTGCTATTTAATTATGGCATCTTGATGGCTTCCTATCTCACAGCCAACTCTTGTGGACCTGGTTCCACCAACAGCAGCTCCGTTTTGATTCGTTTGAGACACAGCCAGCTGGAGGTAATGCAGTCCATGTTTTTTAGCTGGCATTGTTCCAGTGCAGAGAGACCCTTTTGCCGATCTGATGTAAAGGGCAGGTACAGCACCTTGATTATTTTGTTTCATTTATTTTTATTTTAGTCTTTGGTAACTGGATAAGGCCCACTAGGCACAAGTGCCTGTTTTCAGGGGCGATCTGGGAGCACTGGGTGGTTAAGTCACTTGCTCAGAGTCACACTGTATGCAAGTGGAGGTTGTGAGAATCAGACTCAGGTCTGGTCTCTGAATGTATCAAGCTCATTCACACTTCATTCTTCTAACCTCTAGGCTATACTGCCAGCCCAAATACTACATCATACTACCTCATAACCCGCGTCAGATGCAGCTTACACACCACATCTCCATTGATGCAGGATTTTTGTCTCCTACAGCAGAGGCTTATTTAGGATCTGAAAAGCCCTGCTTGTGACATCATGGTCTGTTGTTATAGAAATGACAGGGAGCTCACAAACAAAAGATTATGACTTCAGCTCCAGAATAAGTCTCCGCTATAGATGAACCTGAAGGGGTTAAACTCTTGTTTCCATGTAAAATCCCATTGGTAGTAAAGAATGGAACAAACTGGAATTCATTCTTTTAACTTAGTGCAACTGAGCTCTGCTAATGCCAACAGTAGACACACTGAAACACAGACATGATCAGGCAGAAAACACCTGCAGTCCATATAGTCTGCCGGGAGACCCTAGCTAGTAAGTGTAGCACACTGAACTTGAAAGAGTAGCCTGTGGAAGTCCCCTTTGTGGAATTGCGTTCCTCCTGTATGCTCCCCTACTGCCAGCACCACCTGTCCCTTGAATCTGTCCCATCTGGACTTGAACCCCGCTACAGATTAAGGGAGTGATTTTACAAGCCTATGTCTAGAAGCAATTTTCTGGTGTATAACGGATAAAAGCCAGATTGTCTCTATATCCAATGTTCAATGCTAAGACATAGCTATAAGTCCAGGTATCAAAACTCTGAGTTAGTTATATTCAGTATGCAATGTAAAGATAAATGTGCCTTGACAGAATTTTCAAACTGAATGCAACCTGCTACATCTTTTACATTTATGTCTAGCAATTTTTTTTATCCAACACTGGATGTAAAATACCATAAAATAGCTAGAAATGCTGTAGATAACTCCAACTTTTGAAAGAAGATCCAACAAGACAGAACATGGTCTACAGTAGAGCTATGCCAAATTTGTACAGAATTTATTTATTTATTTATTTATTGAGTTCTCGGATTACAACCTTTGAGCTACCAGCTCATTTAGAAGAAGAAGAAGAAGAATCAGCATTTATATAGTGCTTTTCATACACAGAATCCGAAAGTGCTTTACAAGCAATGATAGACTGGTAGTGAAGTGACTGAATGTGTGGTGGTGGCCATATCGCACATCATCACCCACATACAGCCTGGATAATTGCATGAACCGGTTTATGGGAAGGGGAATGTTGGCCAGGACACCAGGAATGTTCCCTGCTCTTTACGAAGAGTACCCTGAGTTCTTTTACTTCCACCTGGACACCCACCAGGACAACACCAGGATGGGCAGAAGGGACCTCGGTTTAACATCTCATCTGAAGGACAACACACCCCAGTGGTACAGCACCCCCCAATACTGCACTCAGATGCCAGCGATATTTAGGTGCAAGTCTATCCCAGTGTGGGACGAGAACCCATAACCTTCTGGTCCAGAGGTGGATGTGCAACCAACTGAGCCATGCTGTCTTTACAAAGGTTCCACGTCAAGACAGAGAAATAAAAATATCAAATTACAGTTACAAAAGAATCACAGGCATATACAGGTGCTAGAAGCCACCGACAGTACAGATCCTTGATAACGGTAGCAGAGGGGATGGGGTAACAATGGATTGACAGGTTTAGCAGCTACTAAGCAGAGTTGGTGTAGAGGAGTAGTGGGAGAGGGAGATGGTGAGTAGACCAGGATAGGGGGTGAGTAGGAAAGAGTGGAGGTGAGAGGTAGTGGTTCCTCAGGCTTGGAAAACCTTGTCTGGAGATGGGTGGAGGATATGCAAAGGTAGGGGCAAATATGGAAGGGGAGGTAAGAGTGCCCAGGTAGAGTAAGAGAGAGGGGAGGGGAAAAATTGGGGCGTGGGGGAAGAAGGAAATGGTGGATAAGTAGCTTGTTTGGGCCATAAAGAAGAGCATAGTTGGGGTATGCAGGATGTGCTCCGAGAGGCAGTGGTCAATGGTGGCAGGAGCATTGCATACAGCTAGACTGGTGAGTTTTATGTGCAGATTTAAAAGGGCGTATTTTACTGATGGACCTTATCTCAGGTAGGAGAGAGTTGAGCCAGAGTGACGCTCAGTATTCAAAGAAACGTTGCCCTTGAGAGGTGCGACAGAAGAGAACCTTGACAGAGGGTTTGTTAGATGTCCTTGTAGTCCTGGCAGGTTTGACCTGCTATAGGAGGGAACTGGTGGCAGGGGGCAGCAGACCCAGGACTGCTTTTTTGGCAAGAAGGCAGACTTGGTAGCTGGCCCTGTCGCTTAAGTTTACCCAACCCGTTTGTGCATAGAGATTGCAGGTATGAGTGAGACATGGTGCTCCTAGAGCTAGTCTGCCGGCTTTATTAAGTGTGGTGGTGAGCCACTTGAGGGTGTTGTCTGGAGCGGCATTATAGATGGCAAGCCCATAGTTGATGGTTGAGAAGACTGAGCTGGTGATGGCGAGCCGAAGGGCTTAATTGGTGAAGCAGTTGTAGTGTTTGTACAGAAGACCTATCTTTCTGTTAGCTGATGTAGCTATGTGGTCGACATGAGAGGATAAAGAGAGAGAGCTGTCTAATGTAAGCCCTAGGTACTTGAAGCTATGGACCATTTCAATGGCTGCACTTTGTTTAGTACGGATATTTATTGTGGACATCTTGTGGCGGCTATGGGCTGGGGCAAAGAGCATGGACTTGTTTTTTTTGTGGTTAATGAGTAACTTGGCTTCGGTAAACCAGTCCTCCACTTTGTTAAAGTCCTGCTGTAGACATTGTTCTAGGGTGGTTGGGTCAGTGTGATTGGAGTAGATAACCGCATCATCTGCGTAGAGGAGTATTTTATGATGACATGCTTGTGGACAGTTGTTTAAAAAAAGGCTAAATAGAAGGTGGCCCAGTATGGAACCTTGGGGGACCCTGGAGGAAACTTGCCGGGGATCTGAGAGCATGTTACTTATTTTTACCCTTTGTACTCGGCCTGTGAGGTACTGTAGCTCCCGAACCAAACCAGGGAATTGGCTGATAGCCCTGTTGCATCTAGTTGGACTAGGAGGAGGTCATGGCTGACTGTGTCAAAGGCCTTGGTGAGGTCAATGAAGGTTGCACCCACCATGTGCTCCTGATCAAAGGCATTGTGAATGAATCCCGTGAACTCCAATAGCACTGTAGTAGTGCTGTGGAGTTTTTGGAAGCCATGCTTCTGTTGGCATTGGAGCTGATATGTTTCAAGGTGGTCAACCAGTTGGTCATAGACTATATGCTAAAGAGCTTTAGACAGTGGGGGGAGTATTGATATTGGATGGTAGTTGGTATGGTCAGTCATGCTACCAGCTTTGTGGACAGAGGTTACAACTGTGGTTTTCCGGAGTTTCGGGACTGTCCCGGTTGTGAGGGACAGGTTAATGATTCTGGTTAGGGGTGTTAGCAGTTCTTCAAGTGCAAGGGAGATCAGTTTTAGATCTAGGCCCTCAGCACTATGCCTAGACTTACCCAGAACTTTGGAAAGGTATTTTTTCACTTCAGCCTTGGAAATTACCTTAAGGTGGAATGGGGGGGGGCATGATTTACTGGTAGTGTTCATTGAGGGATTTGTAGGTAGTTGCCTGCGGAGCTGTGAATGTTAGGGGGGAGTACAGCACTGGGGTTGGTGAAGGCCTTATTAAAGATGTCAGCAATAGATTTGGGGTCTTGTGTAGTGGTCCTTTCATAGCATAGCAGGGCGGGTGTAGAGGTATCCCACTTTCCAATGACCACACTGATGTTAGTCCAGAATCTATAGCCATCATCCCAGGAGGAGTTTATCTCATAGAAACATAGAAACATAGAAGTTGACAGCAGATAAGGACCGCAAGGCCCATCCAGTCTGCCCATTTCTTTTTCTACCTTATAAATGTGCCATCGGCCTTTGCTTTGTCAGTGACCTATCTATTCATAGTCATTTGTATTGCTCCCTTATGCCTATCCCATGCCTGTTTGAAGCCCTGCACTGTATTCATAGCCACCACTTCTTGTGGTAAGCCATTCCATGTATCCACCACCCCTTTCTGTGAAAAGAATTCCTCACATTCCCCTTAATCGGCCTCCCTCTAATCTCATGCTGTGTCCTCTTGTCCTACTATTTTTCTTATATTTAAACATGTTAGACTCTTTCACCTTGTTTATGCCCTTAAGGTGTTTGAATGCCTCGATCATATCACCTCCCTCCCTCCTTTGCTCAAGGGTATACATATTGAGCTCCGTTAATCTGTCCTCATATGTCTTCTGATGCAGTCCCTGCACCATTTTGGTTGCCCTTCTCTGGACTGCCTCAATTTGGTTAATGTCCTTGTGGTGTGGCCTCCAATACTTGCACGCAGTACCCAGATGGGGCCTAACCAATGTCTTGTACAGAGGGATTATTACCTCCCTCTTACGACTTGTGATACCCCTACTAATACACCCTAACACCCCTAGCCTTACCTACTGCTTTAGAGGTCTGCTTGGATGATTTTAGGTCATCAGTGATGATGATGCCCAAGTCTCTTTCTTCCTTTGTGACCGCTAGCAACTCCCTCCCAGCCTATAAGTGGCTTCCAGGGTTTCTTTTCCCTATGTGCATGATTTTGCACTTCTTTGCATTAAATCCAGTTGCCACTCTTCTGACCATTCTGCTAGTTTATCCAGATCTCTTCTCATTCTGCCCACCCCATCTGGCTCATCTACTCTGTTGCAGATCTTGGTGTCATCTGCAAACAGACAAACCTCTCTAGTCCATCTGCAAGGTCACTAATGAAGATGTTGAATAGGACTGGCCCCAGGACTGATCCCTGAGGTACCCCACTTGTGACTTGCATCTCTTCTGACTGTATACCATTTACCACCACTCTCTGTTTTCTGCCAGTCAACCAGTTTGCCACCCAGTTGACCAACTTCTGACCCACCCGAGCCTACCCAGCTTATTTATCAATCTTCTATGTGGAACAGTGTCAAAAGCTTTGCTGAAGTCAAGGTAGGCGACATCAACTGCTCCCCTTGGTCCACCACTCTGGTTACCCAGTCAAAGAAATCTATGAGATTAGTCTGACAGGACCTTCCTTTGTAAACCCATGCTGTCTTGGATCCCTGTCCTATGGGATTCCAGGTGTTGCAACTATCCTTTCCTTAAGGAGTGCCTCCATAATTCTTGCCCACTACTGGAGGTAAGACTGACCGGTCTGTAGTTCCCCGCCTCCTCCCTGCTACCACTCTTGTGGATAAGGATCACATGAGCCCTTCTCCAGTCTTCTGGGACCTCTCCTGTGCTCAGAGACTCACTAAACAATTCTGCTAATGGCTCTGCTAGTCCTCCTTTAGCTCCTTAAGTACCCTGGGATGTATGCCATCAGGTCCCATTGCCTTATCCACTCTGAGCTTAGCAAGCTCTTGTAGGACCCTTTCTTTTCTGAAGGGAGTAGTGCTCACCTCCCTCCCCCCTGTGTCCATGATGCTGAGCTGTGGGCCCTGCCCTACCTTCTCTTCAGTAAATACTGAGCAAAAGTATCTATTTAGGATAGATGCCTTTACAGGGTCCTCCTCCTCACACTGATCCCTTTTCTCCATTAAGCTTAGCAATACCCCCTCTGGACTTTCTCCTTTCACTAATGTATCTATAGAAAGTCTTGTCACCTTCTTTTACTGTTCGTGCTAGTGTTTCCTCAGTTTGGGACTTTGCCTGCCTTACTGCCTTACCTGCTTCCCTTAGGGCAGTTTGGTATGCCTCCCTATCTTCATCCCGCTGTGTTCCTTTATATTTCCTGAAGGCCAGCCTTTTGGCTCTGACCTTTTCTGCTACTGTATTTGAGAACCAAAGTGGTTTCCTTCTTCTTTGCACTTCCTTTTCTGTCTAACACAATGGGATGTTGCTTCAAGTATTGCATCCTTAATGCTTGCCCACTTTGCCTGTACCCCCTCACCTGTGTTTCTTTTTGCCAGGGCTATCTTAACTCTGTTGGCCATCTTATCAAAGTCAGCTCCTCTGAAGTCCCATATTTTTGCCTTGGAATGGGATGATTTAGATGTAGTAGCCAAATTGAACCATACCATGTGATGGTCACTAGCCCCCAGCTCAGATCTGCAGTGATTGGCTTTGGCCTGGGTGCATTTATTCTGTGCAGCCTTGTAGTTTTGCTTATCATAGTCTGCAAGGATGCTTTTGTATTTTTGACAGAGGATGTCCCTGGAGAACATCAGGGCAAGTAGGTGGGGAAGGGGTGATCCAGGTTTTGTGGGTGCCACTGACTTTTTTTTTGGTTATGGGGGCATAGGTGTCACAGACAGTGTTGAAAATTTTTATGAATTTGGCTAGTGCTGTATCGACATCATCTGCAGTTAGGATTGGGGTCCAGCAGTGTTGTTTCAGGTGCTGCTTAAAGCACCAAAGCTTGCCCTCTTTTAGCATGTGGGATATTATGACCTTTGCTGGCAGTTTAGGAGCCTTGTTCGACCAGTAGAAGATGATTGGCGAGTGATCACTTAGGGAGTCTGGGAGCACTTTTAGACTGGAGACCCGCTCAGGGTGGTTTGTTAATACCCAGTCTAGCAGAGTGCAGGTGCCCATTCTATAATTTGTTCGGGTGGGTTGGTTCACTAACTGTCAGAAGTTGATTGAGGAGACTGCGTCCTTGAAGGTGGCAGTGTCTTGTGATAACCGATTTATGTTAAAATCACCCAGAACTATGATTTCATGAGTGGCAGTTCCATTTCTGAAATGCTTTTTGGAATTTCTTTTTTAATTCCAGCAGAATTCCAAAAAGCATTTCTATGTAAACCGCATTATCCAGTGGATTACATGGTCCACAGGATATTATTCTGAGGATTGTGGAAAATTATCCCACAGTTTGCATAAACTGTGCAATACGATTCTGCAGTTAACATTCTAATTCAAGAATTTTGGAATTCCACTTCGGATGGAATAACATGGAACTAGGTGCAATTTTAGAAATTCCACAGAATTCCAATAGAAGTGAAATTTGAAAATTCCAAACAACTTTAGTCTGTACATATCAGGACAGTCTAAGATATTACGATAACTCGAAATAACTGTGCCCATTTTGTGACTTTTGAAACTCCCACCTCAGGAGTTGGATGTATATTATAACATGAAAATTCCACCCAGCGTAACTAGTAGTTGCATCTATTTTATGACTTTTGGAAATATCACCAATCATAAAAATTTCAAGAGTTGACTTTTGAAAATACCATCTGATGTAAATTGTAATATTCCAACTTCTATTTCACTTCCCCCCTTCCTTCTGCCTTCTTCAGGGCCCTCCTAGCTCTTAACCCCCACAAGGATGTCAGCCCCATTGGTTTTGATCCCAAGCTTTTACTTCCTTCAGCTCATGCTGTCTCGATTACCCACCTCTTTAACTTCTCCTTTTCCTTAACTACAGTCCCTGACACTTGGGAACGGGCAACTGTTCTCCCCCTCTCCAAAGGGGGGCAATGCCACCTCTCCTTGTAACTACTATCAAATCTTTCTCCTCTACACCCAGTATACATTCCTGGAACACTTTGTCCTTACTCAGCTCTGCCCCTGAAATACAGAAACATAGAAGCATAGAGTTTGACAGCAGATAATGACTGTTTGGCCCAGCCAGTCTGTCAATTTTTCACTACCTACCATATCGCCATAGACCCTACTTGATCTCCAGTGCTTCCCCCCCTCCTTTCCACTAACATTCCCTTATGCCTGTCCCATGCATTCTTAAACACAACCATTGTTTTTGCCTCCATGACCTCCACTGGAAGACTTTTCCAGGCATCCTACACTCATTCAGTGAAGAAGTCCTTCTTCACATCTCTCCAGAATCTACCCCCCTCCAGATTAACTGTATGTCCCCTTTTTCTTGAGCACATTTTTTCTGAAAAAATACTCCCCTCCTGTATCTTATTTATTCCTGTGTGGAATTTAAAGGTCTCTATCGTGTCCCCCCTCCTCTCTTCTTGGGTGTTCATACTGAGATCCCTTTGTCTCTCCTTGTAGGGCCTCATAGGGCTTCTGATGCAGATCCTGTACTAGTTTAGGTTCTCTTCTCTGGACAGCCTCTACTCTGTCTATGTCCTTCTGGAGATGTGGTTTCCAGAACTGAACACTACTATAGGTGGGGTCTCACAAGTGATCTATACAGAAGGAACACTTCCTCCCTCTTTCTGCTGTCTTTTTCCTGTTTGATGGTCGTGACTACCTCTCTACCCATTTTTTATTCCACTCCTGGAATTTTTTGCTCTAAGTGCATAATTTTGCACTTTCTTGCGTTGAAACCCAGCTGTCATATGCATGACTGCTCCTAGACTTTTCTCAGGTCTCTGCTTATTCTTTCCACCCCCCCCCACTTCCTGGAGTAGCCACCATATTGCAAATGTTGGTGTCATCCACTAAGAGGCAGACCTTCCTTCCCTTCTAGCTCCTCTGCAATGTCATTTATAAAGACATTAAAGAAGACTGGGCCCATTACTGATCCCTAAGGCACCCTGCTGGTCACCCTGAACTCTGTTTACCACCATCCTCTGTTGCCTGTCCCTTAACCAATTTCTTACCCACTTTACCACCTTTGGTTCCACCCCTAAACTGCCCAGCTTCCTTATGAGTCTCTGATGTTGAACGGTGTCAAAAGCCTTACTGAAATCCTGAAATCTAGGTAGACTATGTCTACTGCCCAAGCCTAATCTAATTCCCTGGTCACCTAGTCAAAGAAATCTATCAGTTTCCTTTCACATGACTTGGCATGACCTCTCCTCATGAATCTATGCTGCCTTAGGTTTTGTAACTCATTGGAGTCAAGATATTCCACAGTCCTTTCCTTCAGCAATGATTTCATTAACTTTCCCACCACCGATGTCAGGCTGCTTAGCCAGCCAGACTTCTCCCTACCACCATTTTTGTAAAGTGGGACTACATCTGCCCTCCTCCAGTCCTCCTGAACTACTCCTGCTTTGATTGTGTTGTTAAATGGGACTGTCAAAGGTGTAGCCAGTACTATTCCCTGACATCCTCAGTATCCTTGGATGCACTTTATCTGGCTGCATCACTTTGCCCACTTTCATATTTGTGAGTCCCTTTAGGACTCTTTCCTCTGAAAATGTATTAGAGTCCAGTTACTCATTTGTGGCCCCTCACATTCTCCTTCCTCTGTGAACACAGAACAAAAGTATTTGTCCAATATATCTTTCTTTCCTTAGTCTCCTATACACAGTCCACCCTTCTCTTCGTAACCTTACAATCCCTTCTCAGGTCTTCCTCTTTTCACGTACATATCTAAAAAATGTCTCCTTTTGTTACTGCCTGGGCTAATGTCTCCTCAGTTTGCTTCTTTGTGTTCCTTACTGCTTTCACTGCTTCCCTCTGTTTCCAGTGATACACCTTTCTATCCTTCTCCAACTTTGTCTCCTTATACAGTACCTTCTCAATGCCATACTGACTCTGCAAAATGTTAAATTTGTGTTTCTGCCGTCAAATACAATGTCCCTTATCCAGCACATGGTCCAGGGAATCATTATAAACCTTATAGGCTTATACAGGCACAGAATGCTGAATTGAATCCTTGTTGGATATGATTCCGGAGAAACTGAAAACCCGACTGAGATTGCCCGGCATTTATCGGTCCTTGATGCCATCTACTTGCTGCATCAGGCTTGGTGTGATGTGAATGCAGCCTCAATTCAAAACTGCTTTTGAAAGGCTCATTTTGTTGTTCCTGGTTCCAATGCACAGGAACTGGAAGCCTTAGAAGATACCGAAGCCCCTCTCCCACTCCCGGACATGGACCCTGAAACATTTGAAACTTCATCACCTCAGATGATAACACCCACTTCTATGGGGAAGTAACGGACAGTGACATTGCTGCCCAACTTCTTTCTTCACAAACTTCAGAGGAGGATGAGGATGAGTGCAAGGAGGCAAAGCCTGTACCCACTAATGCTGAAGCATAGAACTGCCTTAGGTGGCTTCAAAGATTCCTTGAGGTTAATGCCGCTGCACAGGAGGACTTCAAGCCCTATTATGAGCTGGAAGACATCTGTATGAAGGTGTGCACACAGAAAAAGAGACAGCAATTGAGCACATAGATTATGTTACTTGCTTTAAAGTGCAATAATGCTTTAAAATATGTTTTTAATGTTTTTTACAGTTTTTACACAGTCCTCTGGTAAATTAAAGGTATAAATTTTGTACTTACTGATAATGGTAAAGTAAATTATACAGTACCCCTTATTCTGACTCATGTTTCTATCATTTTCAGACCTACACTTAGACAGAAAGTGGGAAATCCGTTTGAGTGAATAGTCAGTTAGCTGCATGATTTTGAGTGGGACGCAGGCTATTTACTTAAGCGGGTTGCACTGTACCTTCTCAATGCTACTCTTTTGGTCTTCGCCTTTTCAGTCACTTCTTTCAAGAACCGTAGTGGTCCCTTTTTATGTTGATTGCACGCAGCGCAAGAAACATATTGGCATAGCTTGCTGAGAAGCAGGCTGTGGAGGCACGGCACTGTTGTGGCCAATCCCCCACAGCCTGCAAAGGATTGTCCCACTTCCTCCAATGCTGTTGCAGGTTGCTGGTGACACAAGTTTGGAAAGTTCGTACCAACTTGTGGCAAATCAGCCACTGCAATCAGGGGCCGCATCGTCATTGCAGCGTAAGCCATCTGCTGCAATGAGGAAGTGACCCGTCATTGCAGGGTGGATCTAGCAAGCCTGATATTGTTTGTGAACATGGCGGCGGATTGCCGCCCTGTTCACAAACAATATAACTGCCCCACCCACAATGTTTATCTGCTGATGGAGGAGCCCACTCCCCGTCGGCATAATGTACTCCCATTTCATTGTCTGCCGGCAGGGTGCCCAATCCCCGTCGGCAAAAGAATTATCCCACTTTGTTATTTGCCGATGGGGTGCCCAATCCCCTTGGCAGAAAGGAATCCCCCTTTGTTTGCTGCGATGGGGTGCCCAACCGCCGGCAGAAAGGAATCACCTTTGTTGTTTGCTGACGGGGTGCCTAATCCCATTGGCTGCAGTGCTCCCCTCAAAAGCGAGACTCTAAGTGCCCCTGTGAAGTTAAAAAACGTCCCGTGTTGTCTTTTTTTACCATAAAAAAAATGGTCCCTCGCGGTCTCCCAGATCCCCTCCAGCACCCGCACCACCCACTGTGCACCCTGCTTCCCCACATCCCAATTCACACTTATACCTTCTTCAGAGTCCAGAGCGATGATCTTCGGTGGTCCGGGAACATGTCTGCAGTCTTCAAAGCTGACCACAAACTGAGGAAATGCTGGTAAGCTGTATAATGGAGTAAATAGGTTTTTTCCAACTTTGCTGCATATCTCAGGCATTTTTTGGAATTTTTTTCACCAAATTTTCAACATGGGGCTTTTGGGACCCCTCCTCATGAATACTTCAACTGTCATGGCGTTAATCGTCCCAGAAAGGTGATTTCACGGTCACTGAGCAGAATCACCTTTCGGGGCCGATTAACAAAACAACAGTGCCAGTGTTCATGAGGTGGGCTCTCAAAAAGTCTATGTTGCAAATTTGGTGGGAAAAATCCCAAAAATGACTGTTTTATGAGCATGCACTGCACAGTTGATACGCACGCTCGTAACTTCATGAATTTGCAATATTTTGATGCCAGATTTTCAAAATTGGCATTTTGTCACACCTCCTTGTGAACAGTACAGCTGTCATTGTTCACGTCCTGGCGGAAATGTGTTTTCACACTTCCGGCGCAGAACAGCGCGGTCGCTGTGGGAAATCAGTGTTCGGGACAAAGAAAATGACAGTGACATTGTTCATGAGTAGAGGTCCTGAAATGGCTATGTTGAAAATTTGGTAACAATACTTCATAAAATGACTGTGTTATGAGCATGCGCTACGCAGTTTAGCTTGCACGACGCCAGAATCTCGCCGAATGTATAATATTTTCACTTCAGATTTTCAACATTGCCATTTTCCCACATCTACTTATGAACAGTGCAGCTATCATTTTTCCCATCCTGGCTGAAATGTGTTTTCGCAGTTCCGGTGCAGAATAGAGCGGTCGCTGTGGGAAATCACTGTCCGGGACAGAGTAATAAAATTACAGTGATACTGTTCATGAGCAGAGGTCCTAAAATGCCTGTGTTGAAAATTTGGTGATGATTTGGTGATGAGCCCATCAAATGACTGTGTTACAAGTGTGCGTTGCACACTTTTCACACACCCTTGTAACTTTGCAGATTTGTATGATTGTCATGCCACATTTTCAACAATGGCAAATTTTCACACCTCCTTTTGAGCAGTACAGCTGTAATTTTTCACATCCTGAGTGAAATGTGGTTTCACAGTTGCGGCGCAGAATAACGTGGTTGCTGTGGGAAATCATGGTTCAGGACAAATTAAGAAAATGACAGTGGCACTTTTCATGAGCAGAGGTCCTAAAATCACTATGTTGTAAATTTGGTGTCAAAACTTCATAACATGACTGTGTTACAAGCATGCATTCAACTGTTTCCACGCACCCTTGTAACGTCGCAAATTTGTAGTATTTTCACAGCACATTTTCAACAGTGGCATTCTTTCACACCTCCTTATGAATAAAGCTACCAACTTTCTGAGGTCTAAAACTGGGACAGTTCATCCTGATCATGACCCCCCCCTCCCATCGTGTCACTTCCACGGACACTGCCGCAGTCAGCGCTGCACACAATCAGTTCCATTTTGCTGTTTGCTCTGGCCATGCCACCCCTCAGTAACACCAGTAGCAAACATTCAGATTAAAACAATATATCATTCTGCTGCAGCAAGTTCCAAACCATGATGTACAGAAAGTTCATTAGAAGCAAACCTGCATTAAGTTGTGATCATACATTCGAGCTGCATGTATTGCTCTTCCTGACAGTCCTATCCAACCCACTTACACTCACCTCATTTGCTGAACAAACTTCACTTCAGTGACTCCCACCAGCACACCAGATTGTTTTCACACACTTCCCTACAGCTGATCAGGTTCAGGTACCTTAGTTCCCTGCTGTTGATTTCTTCTCTGTCTGGAGTCCCTCTAAGCTGCTGTCAGGCAGACGTCCACATGTGTTTGTTTGCACTACTACCCATTCTAATCTAACAGGAAGGAACGTGCTTTACTGTGCTCCCACTGACATGCTTGCAGTGCAACACAGGCGCAGGGATTGAATTTGCAAACTGCTGTCCAGCCAGAGCAGTGCCACAGTAGTGCTGAAATAACTGTCACTCACAGATTAGCAGTCAGCAAAAAAAAAAAGGGACAAAACTGGGACAAGTAAGCAAAAACTGGGACAAAAGTGACATTTTGCAAAACTTGTAGGGACACTGGGACATGCTTCCTAAAATAGGGACTGTCCTGGGAAAATAGGGACAGTTGGTAGCTTTACTTATGAAAGGTACAGCTGTCATTTTTCACATCCTGGCTAAAATATGTTTTTGCACTCCTGACGGAGAATAGTACGGTCGCTGTGGGACATCAGTGTTTGGGATAGATTAAGATGGAATGAGTCAGAGGGGGGAGTGACTGAGCTCATCTGAGCTCTTTCGGGACTGCTCCGGATTTGTTTGCGGACAGAAAAAGGCTCCAGCGCAAGAGGCCAGTACAAAGGGGCAGCCTGCAGCACTGGGAGAAACAGAATGAGAGAGTGAGTGAGGGAGGGGGCGTGCGCGAACTCACCGGAGCGCTGTCAGGACTGCTGTGGATTTCTTTTTGGGCAGAAAAAGGCATCAATGCAGGCAGGGGCCCAGTAGGAAAGGCCAGCCTGCAGCGGTGGGAGAAACAGTACGAGTGAGTGAGACAGGGGGACTGCGTGAGCTCAACGGAGCTCTATCAAGACTGCTGCGGATTTCTTTGTTGACAGAAAAAGGCGCCAATGCAGGCAGGAGCCCCGTACAAAAGGGCCACTTGCAGTGCCAGGACAAACAGAATGAGCGCGTGACAGAGAGAGACTGAGTGACCTCAATGGAGCTTTGTCAATACAGCTGCGGATTTATTTGTGGACAGACAAAGGTGCCAACACAGCCAGCAGCCCCGTACACAAGTGCAGCCTGCAGTGCCAAGAGTAACAGAATGAGTGAGTGACAGAGTGGTAGTAAGCAAGCTCAACGGAGCTCTATTGTGATTGCTGCCAATTTCTTTGTGGGCAGAAAATGTGGCAACACAGGCAAGAGCCCAGTACAAAAGGCCAGCTTGCAGCGCGGGCAGAAACGGAATGACTGAGTGAGACAGGGGGAGTGAGCAAGCTCAATGGAGCTGTGTCAGGACTGCTTCAGATTTCTTTCTGGCCAGAACAAGCCACCAATGAAGGCAGGAGCCCAGTACAAAAGGGCATCCTGCAGCGGCAGGAGACACAGAATGAGCGAGTGAGGGAGGGGTAGTGAGTGAGCTCAATGGAGCTCTGTGGGGACTGCTGCAGTTTTGTTTGTGGTCAGAAAAAGGCAGCAATGCATGCAGGGGCCCAGTACAAAGTGGCAGCATGCAGTGGCAGGAAAACCAGAATAAGCGCGTGAGAGGGGGGAGTGAGTGAGCTCAATGGAGCTGTATTGTACTGCTGCAAATGGTGGCAATGCAGGCAGGAGCTCAATAGAAAAGGGCAGCCTGCAATGCCACCAGAAACGGAATGAGCGAGTGAGAGAAGGGGACTGAGCGAGCTCAAAGGAGCATTGTCAGGAATGCTGCAGATTTCTTTGTGGGCAGAAAAAGGTGCCAACAGAGCCAGGAGCCCAGTACAAAGGGGCAGGCTGCAGCGCAAGGAGAAACTGACTGAGTGAGTGACACAGGGGGAGTGAGCTCCCTCAACAGAGCTCTGTCAAGGCAGCTGTGGATTTCTTTGTGTGCACAAAAAGGTGCCAACCCAGGCAGAAGCCCAGTACAAAAGGGCAGCCTGCAGCACCGGCAGAAATGGAACGAGTGAGTGAGAGAGGGGGACTCAGCAGGCTCAACAGACCTGTGTTAGGACTGCAGCAGATTTCTTTGTGGGCAGAAAAAGCCACCAACAGAGGCAGGAGCCCAGTACAAAAGGGCAGACTGCAGTGCTAGGAGAAACTGAATGAGTGAGTGAGAGGGGGGAGTGAGCCACCTCAACACAGCTCTGTCGGGACAACTGCAGATTTCTTAGTGAGCAGAACAAGGTGCCAATGCAGGCAGGAGCCCAGTACAAAACAGCAGCCTGCAGCACCAGGAGAAACAGACTGAGCGAGTGAGAGGGGCAGTGAGCCGAGCTCAACACACCAGCGCAATCAACATTCGGCATTGACAAATGCTTGTTCCTCTTGCTTTTGCTCACTTGTTTGGTGCAGATGTTTGTTGCCTTCACTATGCCCTTCTTTAGCTTTGCCCACTGTTCATCCACCCCAGCCAGGTAATCCCTGAAGAATTCCTACATCTTTTTAAAATCTGCCCTCCTGAAGTCCAGGACCATCATCCATATGTGGTTTGATTCTGCAGCTGTCCTTATGTTGAAACACACTGTACAGTGGTCACTGGTCCCCAGGTGCCCCCCCCACCTTGATATCAGCAACATCATCCTTGTTAGTGAGCACCTGGTCCAGTATTGCCCCGTCATGAAAGGTCTCTCTGACTAGTTGCCTGAGAAATACCTATTGCAGGGAGTCTAGGATTTCCCTACATGTATCTGAAGCTTCAGCTGGGTGGCTTCAGTCTACAGCAGGCAGATTGAAGTCCCCCACAAGCAGCACCTCATCCTTTTCTGCCATCTTGCCAATGGCTTCCACCAGTACCTTATTTAAATCCTCCCTTTTGCTGTAGATCACACCAGTGCAAGTAGTAGCTGTTTCCCCATTTCCAGGGTGACCTAAAGCACATCCACTACCCCCCCAAATCCCTGTATCTCCATCACTTTTATGCCTCCCCTCACACAAAGTACAACACCCCCTCCTTTTCTTCCTACCGTGTCCTTCCTGAACTGAGTACAGTCCAGTATGGCCATGTCCCAGTCATGGTTTTATTTATTTATTGAAGACAATCAGAATTACAATCCTTTGAGTCATTGGCTCCTTTGCAAAGGCACCACATCAGTACAAACAAACAAACAAAACAAAAATACATAACATTTGCTGGTATTTATACATAGGTCACATAGTTCAGTGTATAAACATTGCGTCAAGTATTTTACTTAGTCCTTTGGTCTAGGTTATGATACAAAGTAGATTACAGTTACGGAGGGTCGTAAGTGAACCCCGAGTTAGAGTTTATATAAAGTGTGATCATGAGACTTTGTGGCTGCAGTCAGGATTAAGGTTAGGCAGATTAATCCTACCATTGTGGATTTTCTTTTCTGCGCTAGTGCTATAGACTGCAATGATTGCCATCACAAGTAGCTGATTCAAGGAGGAGTTTTTTAAGACCAGTTTTAAATTGGCCAAGACTGGGGGCTAGAGAGATGGATGCAGCAGTGCACCATGACTCAGTAATGGTGACAATATCCAGGTCAGCCTCTTCCATGATGGCCTCCAGGTTCAGAATTTTATTTCCTGGATTTCTAGAATACACACACATGGCCTTCTAGATTTTGTTACAACTCTGCTTGCTGTCCCCCCATTTTCTTTTTGCCCTACCTCCTTCTTGCCTCTCTTTTTAATGCTGTCATTCACATTCCCCTTCATTTCTACCACCCTGTTTCTTTTATTAATTTACACCCTGGAGGATTCATCTCCCCTTGGGTCCTCCCTATGCTCTACTTCAGTCTGTGAGGGTGCAGTTTATGCCTCCTCTGACTCTTTCTGCCACCCCCCGGCTAGTTTAAATGTTCATCAGAGTAACATTTAAACTGTCCTCTGAGCACTGTGGCTTCCCCCCAGACAGATGGAGGCCATCACCCCTATACAGGCTGTTATCTCTCCAGGAGGGTCCCCAGTCTCCTGTGTAGCCAAACCCCTCCTCTGTGCATCACTCAGATCTAGAGAAGTTGGAAAAATGGTCCAGGGTCTGGCAGCTCAAATTCAAGGTGACAAAATGCAGAAATATGTGTACTGGTAAAAATAACCCCAAAACTGAGTATTGGATTGGAGGTGTCAAAGTAAGCCAAACAACGGAGGAGATGGACCTTTGAGCAATCATTTGTGTTAGTCTCAAGTTATAGTGCAACAGGGTCTGTACCTAAGACCATAAGCAGGGGCATCTCCAGTAGAAGCTGGAGGTGATCCTGCCCCTATACCAATCCCTGGAGAGGCCTTACAGTACCTTGAGTACTGCATGCAGTTCTGAAGCCCACATCTCAAGAAGGATTGTGATCACCTAGAAATGGTACAAAGGAGGGTGACCAAAATGTTGTAGGGTATGCAGGGAAAGCAGTGAGAGGAATAGTTGAACACACAAAACATGCACTCACTTGCAGCAAGAAGGGAGAGGGTATATATATATATATATATTAGAAACTTTTAAGTAACTTGAAGGGATCAACAGAGTATTATAGAATGTCAAACACTGTTCAGACAAAGTGAAGGGACCTGCGCCACATCTTAGGTGTGTATGCATAACAGAGTATTTTCCAAATACCACAAATAATGCATTATTCGTTATTTGGATCCAGTGTAAATAACAGAGAGTGGTACTATTCATGCCTATTCATATTCGGGGAACCAAAAAAGAAAGAAAAAACAGCCCCCCCTTCTCTCCAGCCCAATCATCTTGAAAACAACCCCTCATCCTCCCACCCTCTGCAAGGAGCCCACTCCCATCCCCCCAACACCCACGATTTGAAGATTAGCAAGAAAAAACTCCCATGATAGGTGACCAGAACAACCTGCCTGCCTCCACTGCTGGCCACTGTCTCCTCTTGCTATACTTTTAAAGTCTTGTAGTAAATAAATCAACCCCCCATTCCCCAACCCTGGCAGCATTACAGAAGTCCCAACCCCCTTCCCTGAATCACCCACATTTCATATATAGTTTTAAATATAGAAGACACCCCCACACACACCAGGTGCGAGAAGGTGACCAGCACAACTCTCCATCCTCCACAGCTGGCCACCTTCTTGTGAATGGCATTGTCATGCTTGCTCACATAGAAAAACAGCTGATCACATGATCAGCTGTTTTACTTTACAAGCAAGTGCAGAAACACCGTTCACAAGAAGACAGCCAGATGTGGAGGAGGGTGGGTTGTGCCAGTCACCGTCTCTCACCTGAAGGGGGAGACCTAACTCTAGTTTATAACTATATATGAAATTTGAAGTGCTGGGGGGATGGTGATACATGGGTGATGTTGTGGGGGGGTAGGGGATGATTTATTTACGACAAGATATTAAAAGTATGGCAAGAGGAGACAGTAGGAGGTTGTGCCGGTTGCCCATCTTAATCTTCAGATTGTGGGAGCAGGGGAGGAAGAGGGTGAGAGTGAGCTCCTTGCAGAGAGTGCAGGGATGGGGGTTGTTTGTAAACCGACTGGGGGGAGGAAAGTGTGAGGCTGTTTTTTTGGTTTTTTTTCAGTTTTCTCCCCAACATGAATAACAAAGTCGAATACCAAAGTTCTGAATATTTGTGGCCCGAATATGAATATTCAGCAGCATATTTAAAATAAGATATTCACTCACCTGTAACGCCCCTGTTACCTGGGGTTACAAGAATCCCAGTTAGACCTAGTGGCAGGCAGGGACGGGCAGCAAGTGAGTCACCAGTTAGATGGGTTTCACTCTGTCTTCCTCTGTGCTCATCTCTGCTGAGCTGGAGAAATGACATCATTTAGAATTCTTGCAGCAGCATAAGCCACAATAGAATGCTGCATTACAAGGGAGTTAGGATAGAATGTTGGGATTTTGAAAGTCAGTCTTGAAGTGGGCTCACTAGAGGGAGGAGGTGCTCTACTGTAGGCAGGCCCTCAGAGCCCTCAGCTCTGATATGGAGCTGTTGTTAGTGAGGGTGTGTGTTCTCACCATAAAAAGGACACAGAAGCACTTCAGTTGAAGTGATAGAGACCATTCCCCAGTTGGTTCAGAGTCCCATCCCTGTGGGGATGGAGGGAACCAACAGTCAGCTTCCAGGGGCAATCCCCTGTCCAGGCTAGAGAGAAAAAAAGCTGCCTGATGTTGTGCTGCAGCACCGCAAAAAATTATGATGGTTTTCCTGTGAGAGAAACCTGTGGGACACCTGCAATCGGGTGAGTCTGCTCTGAAAAAGGGCCTATGTGTCACCAGAGACTTCATGTATTAAGTATCTGCTACTGTGGGTCAGGAAAGGACAGCCAAGTACAGTGCTTAAAGAGTGCAGGATTTGGACATATTTAATCAGTGGGGGTCTACAGGGATGGACATAGCCACTTAAGAAGTATGCTTCAAGTCAGCACACTGGAGTTTCAGAGACTGTAGATTGAATGTGAAATACATTTAAAGTATAATCTACAACAGTAGAGTTCTTTCAGAGAAGAAGTGTTAGAGTCCAAAGGAATGGCCGTGTATGAATTATGGGAGCAAGAGGTGGGAGACCCTCCATCTGGAGTATCCAGGTTCACCTCTATGGGTTCGCTCTGGGACACCTGTTGCCTTCTCTCAGGTACTTGGCCAGTGCTCGAAGAAAGTACCCAGATGTGGGATTATTAAGCGTATTCCCTTTATGGAGCCTGTATGTGCTCATGGGTGGTAGTAGGGAGCCACCAAGAAATGATCCATGCCAAATGGATAGTAGTCCAGGATGCTGGCAGGAGTGCCACACTGGAAGTCCTGAGAAGAGTACCAGTAGGGCTGAGATCCCAGAGAGATTCGGAACCTGAGGATTACAGTGAAAGAGATGTGTGTCTGTCAGGGATGAATCTACATTACCAGGGAGTGTAGCCCCATGGGGGTCCATCTATGCTTTATTGTTCAGTTGTGTTGTGAATAAAAGCCACACTTTAGAATCCCAACTCCTGGTATGGACATTTCAGTTATTGCTTCTTGTGTCCGGATTGCTTAGGTGCCCCTGTACAGAGTAACAAACCTAGCCAAAATGCCAAGCAACAATTTTCTCCCCGAACCCAGGTCGCAGGTAAGGGGTTACATACGGAGGCACTGCACAGCACTAATAACACAAAAAATACCATCAACCCGACCCCTGAGGTTAGAAATTGGAGGCTACCACTGGGATTTGGTTGCAATTTGGGAGGAAACGCAAGAAAGGTTGCTTGGATAGTGGCTAGCATTTTGGCTATCTGGCAGTAAGTAGCCCAAAAATTAGAAGCACTGCCAACTGAATGTGCCTCTCTGTGCTGCTGTCTATGTGCTGCTGTAAATGTGCCAACTGTTTACCAACTAGCAGTAAAGCCCGAGTGTGTATGCCCTTGTCCTGCATCAAATTACAATGTTTGCCAGCTTTTTAAGTGTTGTGTGACAGAAAAAAGTGTGGAAAACTGTGGGAAACAAAGAAAGAATTGTGCTCTAGACATTGGAAATGCTTGTAGTATGGACTAAGAGATTCACTAAGTAAAATGCCACGATAAATGGTTGAAATGGTGCTCCCGCCGAGGAGCTACAGTTGAAAAACAAAAGTGTGGTTTGCAGTTTAAATTTTGCCTGCTCGATGATCACCATGGAGAAGCAGAGCTCGAGAGGAAAGAGACTCATTTGCATGGTGTTGAGTGATTGGTGAGACTGCAATCAGTCCTGCCCCCAAGCCAGCTCTAGTGACTGCACATTGATCGAGAGGGAAAGAAAGAGGAGTGTGCAAGCAGGTTTGCAGAGAGGAGTGTCGCGGTGACTGAAAAAGTTGTAAAAACAGTAAAACTTTTCTGTTTAAAATTGGGATCAACCCGCATTCCGATTTGTCTGAGAAGAGAGCGAGGTGTTCGAAAGGACAATCGTCAGGACTGCCAACCCACTTTATTCCAGAGGCCTCCAAGATCAGCTGTAGGTTGCGTTTTACATTGCAACAACAAGCCACTGAATAAATTAGTACCATCATAAAAAACAGCTCAAACTGTGTGATTTTACCAAAAAAAAAGCCAGCTGCATCTGTGTGTAGCAGTGTGATCATTTTGCAAAGAAGGACTGTGTCAAGTTTAATCAGCTAAAACCAGAATTCTGAGCATTAGACTGTGAGCATAATTATAGGTTCAGCAACAGTATAATTTTCAAAGTCATGTGAGAGACTGTGAGTTGTATGAGAGATGCAGCAAGAAATACAGACAATCCTGTGTGATGAAATACTGTGGCTTTAGGGGACTTTAAGCTAAAACAGTGATTAGAGCAAATGAAAAGTCCAATAAAATCATATAAATGTGCTAGGAGAGCAAGCGATGCAATTTATACAGTTTGAGTGAACTTTATCAGTGGAGTGTGCAAATCGGATGCGCAGTGGCTTGACTCATAAACAGAATGTTGATGCGCAGGAGTGCTGCCATCACCATTACAGGGTGGGGTAGCAATGTAAACACAGCAGCAAGGGAGACATTTTACAAAAGTTTTTCTAAAAGAGTGGGACTTGAAATAACAGTGAGCATTTTTTTGGTTTTCTCTGCAGTCATGGCTTTGGGACCAGCCCGTTACCTGGATCATGCCTGGGCTATTATAGTAGGAAAAGTTAACAAGTTGAGAGATATTGAGAGCTGTTACTATGGGGGATGACTGCCTCCTCATGTGGCGATTCCTGGATATCAAGTACGAGTATGTGTGATGTGCTTAAATGCTGGAAGGGATGTCTTCATGGTACCTCACTGTTCTGGGTGCCTACAGAAATATGGCTTGACTAAAGCACCCAAGATTCGTTTGGCTCCAACATGGACAAAGCTTCAAGAACCTGCAGTTGGCAACACATAGCACCAGATAGAGCCTGATGAAGGAAGTTCAGCAGAGTGTGGCATAAAGCTAGAGGGTGCAGATCAACAGACAGCACATAGTTCTGATGTGTCTGAGTCTGGGTCACTGAGAGACAGTGCAGAGAAAGCATCAGCAGATCCATGGGAAGAAGGGCGCAGTCCAAGTCTCATAGGAGAGGATGAGACGAGAGAGGCCATTGAGTGGGAGGTGTTGACCTCCACACCTAGTGAGGAGTGTACAGTCTCAGGAGTGAGGATGATTGCTCACTCCTGGGCACAGACTCTTAGTGAAGAAGAAGATGAGGGGGAACCTATGTGGCCTTATGAAGAAGGTGTGGGTTCACAGCCTCAAGTTCCTGGCTCAGAGGAACACTTAGAAGAAAGCAGTGACTCCACGGCCCTGTCTCTACAAGGAGGAGTCAGAGATCCATTTTGTGTTTCATTGAGAATGCGTAGCTGGCAGAACCAGGACTGGCCGACCCCAAGCCAGGCCAGAGATCTCAAGTTGACCAAGTGTAGCAAAGAGGAAAGACTGGTTCATAGGAAAGCGAATGAAATCTATGGGATACTCTTTCCTACCTTTCCTCAGAGAGTCTGGGAGGAGATTGAAAGAAACAGGAAATCCTGGATAGTGGAAGAGGCCACAAAACATGTGCATCCTGGTGCAAACAGACATGTCAAAAATAGAGTGTTACAATTAAAAATCAGCCAGTGGAAAGTGGGCAGGACACTGTTTATTGACACTGTTCGAATCGTGGATGGAGAGGGACATGAAACCTTTCACAGTGTGGATTATGAGTGCCCAGACAGGGTAATAATTCATGCACCTGACCCATTGTGCTATTGGCCACAATGCAAAGACCAACCTGTGAATGTGCCCATGCCTACCAAGTGGAGAGCAGAGCAGTGGTAGCCAGTGCTGCCATCCAGCCATTGCCGAATCTATGTTGTTCTGCCAGACTGGCATTCCAGGACTCAGGTGCCCCAGATTCATCAGTCTTGCAGTGTACTGGCTTTCCAGAATCCATCTCCTGACCCTTCCAGATGATTTTATATCCAGAGAGGACACCAGCCCAGCTGTATCCTGACTCATTGCCTAGCATCGGATGACTTCAGACAAGCTGTTTTTCTTTTCCTGTTCCAAGGTTCCATCTCCTAGATGACATCACCCCAGCTGTTCCCAGAAGTGCCATTCTGTCATGTTCCAGGACACGTCCGCCCAGCTGTATTGGAAGAATGCTGCCAGGGAGATTCTTCGGTGGGGACCCAGGTGTCATATGTTTTTCCATTCTTCAAGGGACTGGTAAGTTCGGACTTTTCTATTTCTGACGTTTGCAGTGCACACCCTACACCAGCAGACTTCCAATGTGTGAACTGTCCTCAAAGACTCTCCTCTTCAGGACTTTGGCCTGCCAGAACTGTGCTTCACCAGGCTCCGGCACAGGAGAGAGAGACTCTTATGCCTTCGGGCATTGTAGGTCACTAGAAGGAACTTTTAGGGCATTCCATCCCCCCCCAAAAAAAATGTAAATGTGTATTGTAAATATTCTGTTTTTTACTGTTTACTGTTTTCTACTTTTCTATAAAAAATATTTTTTTTGGACTCTCTAGTGTTTAGATGGAAGGGGTGTAGATAGAACTGTTTTTGCAGATTAGGGGTTTGTTTTCTTTGTTTCTTGCAGGTGTTCCTGAAGAAGACAAGAAGACAAGACCAGAAGAGGAGGAGGAACTCATCAGAGTTCCCTTTTGCATTAAAAAGTATTTGTGTTTAAAGTACTGTTGTTGTGGTTGCAGATGTCTAGGGTTGGGGGGAGGTTCCCCTGTTTCATTTTGTTTTGAGTATTAAGTTAGAGGCAGGCAGGTTTTCCCTAGAGGGCTGGGGGGATAGACAGGCTGTGGTCCTGACCGGCCATAGGGGCTGCAGTACTGATCTACTAGGGCTATGCGCTGGACAATTCTTCCAGAACCACTAGGTACCCATAGCCAGTGAGTAGAGTAGAGTAGAGGCTGATATGTCAGCCAAAGGCCTCTAGGACCTTAGTGTTGTCTGCCTGTGCTGGCACATGGTAGGGGAGAAGGTAGCACTACCTACCCATAGTCAACACATAGGGTGAGATGGCCTAAGCCAGGTGATTAATGACTGTGGACAGTCATTTTCCTGGTCCAGGGTGAGTGTAACCCCCCTGTTACCCGGGGTTACAAGAATCCCAGTTAGACCTAGTGGCAGGCAGGGACAGGCAACTAATGAGACACCAGTTAGATGGATTTCACTCTATCTTGCTCTGTGCTCCATCTCTGCTGAGCTGGAGAAATGACATCATTTAGAATTCTTGCAGCAGCATAAGCCACAATAGAATGCTGCATTACAAGGGAGTTAGGATAGAACGCTGGGATTTTGAATGTCAGTCTTGAAGTGGACTCACTAGTGGGAGGAGGTGCTCTGCTGTAGGCAGGCCTTCTGAGCCCTCAGCTCTGATATAGAGCTGTTGTTAGTGAGGGTGTGTGTTCTCACCATAAGAAGGACACAGAAGTTCTTCAGTTGAAGTGGTAGAGACCACTCGCCAGTTGGTTCAGGGCCCCATCCCTGCGGGGATGGGGGGAACCAACAGCCAGTTTCCAGGGGCAATCCCCTGGCCTGGCTAGAGAGAAAGAAAGCTGTCTGATGTTGTGCTGCAGCACTGCAAAAAATTATGATGGTTTTCCTGTGAAAGAAGCCTGTGGGGCACCTGCAATTGGGTGAGTCTGCTTTGAAAAAGGGCCTATGTGTCACCAGAGACTTCGTGTATTAAGTATCTACTACTGTGGGTCAGGAAAGAACAGCCAAGTACAGTGCTTAAAGAGTGCGGGATTTGGACATCTTTAATCAGTGGGGGTCTACAGGGATGGACATAGCCACTTAAGAAGTATGCTTCAAGTCAGCGCACTGGAGTTTCAGAGACTGTAGATTGAATGTGAAATACATTTAAAGTATAATCTACAACAGTAGCGTTCTTTCAGAGAAGAGGTGTTAGAGTCCAAAGGAATGGCCGTGTATAATTATGGGAGCAAGAGGTGGGAGATCACCCATCTGGAGTATCCAGATTCACCTCTACTGGTTCGCTTTGGGACACCTGTTGCTTTCTCTCGGGTACTTGGTCAGTGTTCGAAGAAAGTACCCAGACGTGGGATTGTTAAGAGTATTCCCTTTATGGAGCCTGTATGTGCTCATGGGTGGCAGTAGGGGAGCCACCAAGAAATGATCCATGCCAAATGGATAGTAGTCCAGGATGCTGGCAGGAGTGCCACGCTGGAAGTCAGGAGAAGAGTACCAGTAGGGCTGAGAGCCCAGAGAGAGTTGGAACCTGAGGGTTACAGTGGAAGAGATGTGTGTCTGTCAGGATAAATCTGCATTACCAGGGAGTGTAGCCAGTGAGGGTCCATCTATGCTTTATTGTTCAGTTGTGTTGTGAATAAAACCACACTTTAGAATCCCAACTCCTGGTATGGACATTTCAGTTATTGCTTCCTGTGTCTGGATTATTTGGGTGCCCCTGTACAGAGTAACAAACCTAGCCAAAATGCCGAGCAACAGTTTTCTCCCCGAACCCAGATCCCAGGTAGGGGGTTACATATGGAGGCACCGCACAGCACTAATAACACAGAAAATACCAGCAACCCAACCCCTGGGGTTACACACCTCTACCAGGAGGCACTGGTACAAACTGACAGGAATGAAATTCAACATGGAGGCAAGGAAGTACTACTTCATGGAGAGAGTAGTGGACAGATGGACTAGCTTGTTAAGTGAAATGGTAGCGATAAAGAAAGTGCAGGGTTTCAGGATAAAATGGTATAGGTATAACGAGTCGGTAACTATGGGACCTGGGGGTTATGGAGGGGAAGGATACACAGTCACAGCCACAAAAAGGACCATGCTACCAGTAGTGGGCCCTGTCTAGAACCTGCCCAACAATGGGCAGGAGCAATAATAGGTATTGGGTAAAAGCAGACTGGATGGACCCTTCGTGTTTGTCTGCCTGTAAAAAGTTCTTATGTTTCTGTTTCTATACTATTAGTAAACATGTATTATATAAAAATGACTGACAAGGGTCGATTACAACCCAAAACTATTGTGACGAATTCTCTGTTACATATGTTTCCCTTGATCCTAATCCTGCAATTGTCTGCCTACTCTGTGTTGTAGGTTTCCTTTCTCCTCACCCTCTTAATTACATCTGTAAACTCATCCTTCATGTGAATGTTGTTTTTGCTTTCTAGCTTCCATGTCCAGCCCTCACAGCTGTCCTGTGTTTTTTCCCCTCGTCCTCCATTATGGTAGATGTTTCTTATTTCAGATAGCAGATTGAGTTGGATGTCCCTCTTCCTTAGCTCCTCCTTTGTCACCCTCCCATCCCTACCCCCATCACTCTATATCCCTTAGCTCACCCCTAGTATCCCTCCCTCTGATGCCTTCCTCTGTACTTATGCCAGTATCCCTTCACCCTTCCAGCTTAATGCTGCCTGATCCTGGTTCG
This sequence comes from Neoceratodus forsteri, assembly GCA_016271365.2. Classification (NCBI taxonomy): domain Eukaryota; kingdom Metazoa; phylum Chordata; order Ceratodontiformes; family Ceratodontidae; genus Neoceratodus; species Neoceratodus forsteri. The sequence continues at coordinate 627,930,318 of JADMNL010000022.1, read as the reverse complement.
TGGTTCAGGTCCCTAGGTCTCTAACTTATTCGTTCAAACAGGGTTACTACCCTCCACCCCCACATTCTTCCCTTCACTGCTCTCGGCTGTACTTGTTCTTGTGCAGTACTTAGAAATTGGCTCCCTTGCATCATGCTCCATTACTATACTGTAGCTATATATGACTATTGAAATTTGTATATGATTCTCCCATGACCTGTTCTTTTGTGTATGACTATTACCTTTTACACCATACTTCTTATGTATTATTAGTGCATTGTGATCATATATACATATATATACACCTATGTATGGTTTTTCCCTTCTTGCATGTGACCTTGTTATACCCAGGTCCATCTTGCAAATGAGCCTCACTCGATGTTTGCCTGGATAAATAAAGATTTTGATTGATTGATTGATTGATTGATTGATTGACATGCTTGTGTACAACAGAGTGCGTGGATAAAAGGAGATCACACTGAATCACAGACTCAAGACACAGCCTGAAGCATTGCCCTCTCCACCATTTTCATAAATATGCCCAGTTTTATACCGTAGCCTAGAAACCCCATCTTAGCTCTCGATCCCTACAATATTTAATATTCTGCATAAATAAACCTTATCTGGTTGATCTTGCCACTTGTTTTTATAACTGCAGATGAAAACAAACTCTCCCTGAGAACTTTACTTTTATCGACTGTACTCAGTCGACAGGTGTAAACTGCTCAGCCAGTATGAGTGTCTCTATCTGTGGTAATAAAAAATATATCACAGGATCAACCAGATTAATTATTTTAGAGCTCTGTACTGAGCGTGGCAAAGCAAACACTGGCAGCACACTTGGCAAACCTATTCTACAAACCACTAGTACCAAGTGTAGTGTCACAAGGTGGAGGAGTGATTTATTTATTGACAAGGTAACTTTATTGTTAATTGTGTTCCCAGCGATGGGCCCCCACAGTTTCAAGATTTTTTTAACTCAATTAAGATGCACATCGTCATTTTTTTTATTATGTATTTATTTATCTGAATTTTGGTAACCGGGTAGGCCCACTGAGACCATGCAGTCCCTTTTTCAGGGGCAACCTGGGAGATTTAGTAATGCTTATTTATGGTTAAATTTCAACTATGCACTATTAACCCTTTTACAGTTTTGATTTATATGTTGCATTGTTTACCCTGCCTGTCTTTGACATTCTGTACGACACCCAGAGCCCCTGGAATTCGGCGCCATATAAATAAATTTTACCTTACCTTATCTATTAGTACTGAAAACAACAGATTCATGTAACCTCGCCCACTTACCTACCCCATAACACAACTAGAAATGAGCTGCAGCTTCCCTAATCAAAAAGAAATTTCAAATATTGAACTTTCCTACCACCCTAGGGCATGCCTGTACACTGTTTCCAGCAATTAGCAATAGAGCAGAAGATCAGATATGGCCACTGGTCTAGGTGTGCTGTCCAGAAGCTCTGCCTATGCAGAGTTCCCCACCTTTCAATCAATCAATCAACTTTATTTAACCAGGTATTAACACCATTGAGCGAAACTCATTTTCCAAGTGGTCCTGGACATTAATACAATGCATTTAGTACAATACAGTACAATTCTTAAGTACAATTGCAATGGACGACAGTGTAAAGAAAAAAGAAAATACAAATAGAATCTTTTGAAGGTGACAAGCACAATACATGCTGGTCAGCGTAATTAACATGCAGCGGTACACTATATTAAACTGATAGGAGTGAGAGTAGATGATGACCTTTGCTTTCCTGTTTTCTTCCTGCTCTTTTGTATTGATTTAGCTGGCTCTTAAAATATTTAGGATAGTCAGAATTTAAGTAAACTGTAGTTTAGTTTAGTCTAATAGTGAGTCATCACCCATTCATTTCCTGAACTATCTTAACGAGATGGCCAGATTTCCCCCATTCAGTAAACAAAATACCATCAGCTTAACCTGGTTTTTCCTTTAACAACTGCCCCCCCCCACCACACCAGACAAGACTGAATACTGGAAAATATTTCCTAGCACGCCTTTTCTAGTCAACTATTTTTCAACCAAACGAGCCAAAACTGCAAACTGACATAAGGCTTAGTTCAACTTATTCTCCCAATTCAAACCAAATCAAGCTTTAGGTTACAGTTTTGCCCCACAGTTTCAGCTGGTCTGAAACAGCTTGAAAATTCAAAGTTCGTTCTGTTCAGATCTATGGCAGAACTATACAATAGGCTCAAACCGGCACCGGGCATTGATGGGAATGATGGATGGGAGAGAAGGTGCTGGGGAAGAATAGTCCAAGGTAATAGAGAAATAGGACAGAAAGGAGGGAGTGAGAAGGGAAAAGAACCTAATTTGTGTCAAGATAGAATAAGCACAGGAGGGAGTACTGCCGAGGGTAGTATAACAGTGGCAAAAGGGGGGGAACAGTGTGCAGGAGGAGGAAGGAGGAGTTAGGACAGCCAGGGGAAGGGAGGATGGAAGGGGTGACAAGGGAAAAGGGGTGGGATCCTAGTGTTAGGGGACTCAATACTGAGAGGGGTCAGGTGGGGTAGCAAGGGGAGAGAGGCATAGTCGGATCTGGGTGGAAGACATTCCAGGAATGAAGGCAGAAAGGGTGAGGTGAAGAAGAGGTTTGAGGATTTAAGCCCAGTTTGCGAGGGGGCAGGAAGATTAGTTACCTTCTTGGACATACTTCAAGTCCAAAGGGCAAGTACAGCAAGAAAACTGAGAATTCAGGAGTTTCAGGAATGGCTGGTAGCCTGGTGTCAGGAAAAACGGTATGGGCTGGTAGGAGGGTGGGGGTGACCTTGGAGGACAGCAGTCTATACATTAAAGATAGACTGCACTTAAACAAAGAGGGGAAGAAAGTACTGAAGCAAAAGCTCAGGGAGTATATTGAGGAGAATTTAAACTAGGAGCAGGGGGTGGCAGAAGGGATTGAGGTGATCAGAGACCTCGGGATGGGAAACCATATGGGCTTACTCCCAATTACAGTGAGAAAATATGAGGGGCAAGCAATACAAGGTGGGCCATAAAGGGAGAGGAGGAGGAAGGAGAGGTGGAGAAAGAAAGGGGATGGAGCATGGTATCTTTAAATGCGAGAAGCCTGAGGAATAAAAATGCAGAACTATAGGCTCTAATGGCAGAGGGGGGTGGGGGTGGACATGGCAGCCATCACCGAGACATGGGCCACCCAAAACCATGACTGGGACCTGACGGTTCCAGGTTACAGACTATTCTGCAAGGACAGAGTTAAGGGTAATGGAGTGGGAGGGTAGTGCTCTACATGAGGGAGGGGCTAAAGTGTGTTAGGGAAGAGGAGAGGAGGAGGAGGAGGAGGGAGATACAGAGGATCTATGGATGCAAATCCAAGATAAAAAAAAAGGACACTGCTGTTGGGGGTGGTGTACAGGCCGCCCTTCCAATCGGAAGAGACAGAGTATTGGCAGAACAGATCCAGAGGAACTGTGGAAAGGGTGGGATGGTGATAGTATGTGACTTCAACCTGCAGGGAGAGGAGTGGGGGACACCTGCCACCAAGTGTAGAAGGGAACAGATATTGCTAGACGCCTTCCAGGAGAACTTCCTGATGCAGTTGGTCAGTGAACCAACTAGGGAAGGGAATACTCTTGACCTTGACCTGTCTAATGGGGAGTGGGTGAGGGATCTGAAGGTGGAGGAACCACTGGCAGGGATTGACCACCAGACAGTATGATTCCAGTTGCAGCTGGACAGGGAGAGGGGGTCATCTGGCACAAAGGTGCTAGATTTTAGAAAGGCTGACTTCAAAAGGATGGGTGAAGTGGTGCAAGGATTCCTGGACAGAATTCAGCCTAATATGGGCTCAAATCAGAGGTGGGAACTCATTAAGCTAGGGATAGTGGAGGCAATGAATTCCTGCAGCAAGGCCCAAAGTAAAAAGGCTAGGGCAAAGAACCCTAGCTGTATGAGCAATGGTGTCATAGATAAGTGGGGAGGAAAAGAGTAGCCTATAGGAGATACAGGAGAACTGGGAGAGGGAGGACAGGGAGGAGTACCTGAAGGAAGCAAGGAAAGTGACCATTGAAGTAAGGGAAGCAAAGGCGTCAACGGAGCTCAGGCTAGTGAAGAGAATTAAAGAGGGGGAGAAGGACTTCTTCAGGTAGATCAGGGAGAAAATGGGTTGTAAGGACCAAGTAGTAAGGATTAAGAAGGAAGGGGAATGGGTGGAAAAAGGGGGCAAAAAGGAAGAAGTGCTTAATGATTGCTTCTGCTCATTTTTTCTAAAGAGAAAGGAGGGGAAATACCTAAGGTTGGGGGGAGGATAGGATCAGATGGGGAGGGGTTGACAGATGGGGAAATCACAGAAGGTAGAGTGCTAGAGGGGTTAAGGATCCTGAGGGTGGACAAGGCACCGGAACTGGATGGCACACACCCAGGCCCAGGGTACTGAAAGAGTTGGCAAAAGTCCTGGCAGGCCTATTTAACACCTCTCTGGACTCAGGGTGTGTACCTCAAGATTGGAGGATGTCTCACATGGTTCCAATCCATAGAGCGGTCCCAAAATGAACCAGAGAACTACAGACCAGTGAATCTCACGTCCATAGTGGGGAAACTAATGGAAACAATCCTGAAGGAGAGGCTGGTGACCATGCTGGAGGTCAGTGGGGTGTAGGACAGTTGGTAGCATGGCTTTGTCAAGGGCAGATCCTGCCAGACCAACCTAGTGGACTACTATGACTCGGTGACTAGGGAAATGGACAAAAGGCATGCGGTGGATGTCCTGTGCCTAGACTTCAGTAAGGCATTCAACTCAGTGCCACATGGGAGAGTAGCATTTGAGCTAAGGGGCACAGGGGTGGGGGCAAAATTGGTGGGGTGGGTGGAGAACTGGCTGCAGAGATGGCAGTAGAGGGTGGTGGTGGGAGGAGAATTATCATCCCCAAGGGTAGTGACAAGCGGGGTCCCACAAGGGTCAGTGCTGGGGCCGGTGTTATTTTGGGGTATTTATTGTAGTCATCTCAGTAGGCATAAATAGCAAGATCAGTCTATTTGCAAATGATGCCAAGAAGAGAGCAGTGGTGGATGATCAAGGGGTGGGAGTGATTGCAGGAAAATCTAGCAAGGCTGGAGACATGGTCTGACACCTGGCAACTTGGTTTCAATGCCAAAAAATGCAAGATGCTGCATTTTGGGGGAAAAAGAATCCAATTGGGAGCTACCATCTGGGGGTGCAGTTAGCTGTGACTGAGAAGGAGAAAGATCTGGGGGTGCTCATTACAAGAGCAATGAACAACTCAGCACAATGTTGGAAAGCAGCAGCAGTGGCCAACAAGATGATGGGTTGTATTGCAAGGGGTATAACCTCTAGGAAGAGGAAGGTGATTCTGCCGTTATACAGATGGCTGGTCTGACCACACCTGGAGTACTGCATTCAGTTTTGGTGCCCTTACCTAAAGAGGGACATTAGATTGCTGGAAGGGGTGACACGCAGAGCAACAAAGATGATCCAAGGTCTGGAGGAATTACCATATGAGGTTAGACTGAGGGAGTTGAACATGTACTCTCTGGAGGAAAGGAAGGACTTGGGGGGATATGATTGAAACCTTTAAGTACATGAGAGGAATAAACAGGACAGGCACGGAGGTACTGCTCAAGGGGAGGATGGGGAGAGACACAGGGTCATGACATGAGATTGGAGGCTGGAAGGTTTAGGAGGGAAATGAGGAGGCATTTATTTATGGAAAGGGTAGTAGCAGAGTGGAACGCACTACCAGCAGAGGTGGTGGCCTGTAAAACAGTGGGATGCTTTAAGATGGGCTGGGATAGAGCAAAGGGAGGGTCATGGGGGGGGTATGGTGGAAGGGGCAGCTGCAGAGTAGGGGTACTAGCTGCAAAATTGAGCAGACTCGATAGATCAAATGGCCTTTTTCTGCTGGCAGTTTTGTGTGTTCATATGTTAATAACTGAACTTGCAGCTCTTGTCATACATTAAGTCAAGACACAAAACGTCTTGCATAAGCTTGTTGCTTTCCCAAAGGGGTACAGCATGTGTTTAGGTGTCCCATAGTCTGGTAACTTAGCAGATGGTGTGCATGCCTCTAGGCAGGAAAGTTGTAGGTAAAGCATAATTTCCTAAACTCTTGATATACAGCACTTTCTCTATTGACATCTAAGCATGGTAATGTGGTGGCCACGGTCATGCCTACCGTTGGACTGTGCCATCAGGTATGGCTAGCTATAGATATGGCTTTTCTGGGTTAACAGATCTGCAGCTCCAACCTGGGAACGTTAATGTTGACTGTCATGATTCAACCCAGGGATTCATGACTAGAAATGATACTGCTGATTGATACGGCATTGCTCTTTGCAAAATTCTCTGACCCACTTAAAGCACTTTTTCATTCAACTCTGATAAGACATGGCAAGCCATTATATAGAGTCATAATTAGCTACAGTATGACATGACAACCACAGAGCAGCTACTGTTTATTCGTTAAGAGTTTGGTTACTGGGTGGATCTCACTGGGACAGGACTGACCCTGACATGTTCATGATCAATACGGATGTACACATGGAAATAACTGAGGGGACAATTAAATTACCTTTTCATGTGAAACAGTTACATATATTCTGTATAAAAAAAGGTTTTCTGTTATGGGGAACTGTCCTTTTTTGAAACATAAGATCAGAGTTTCTCTCCTAACTGTTCTGCATAAAAAGCCATATAAAAATGGGTGGGAGAGGCTGGCCCGCCGAAGCAGCAGCAGAGCTACTGTTCATGATGTAGACAACCTGGGTTCAGGAATGAGCCTGCCCCGAAGCATCAGAGGGCTGATTGGGTGGAGGTAAGATAAACATCCAGTGAACTGCTCTCCTCTTCTGAGGTGGGGGGATCATGGGTGTTGAAGCCCTGCATAAGTGTGACTCCCAGCTGAGACTGGGAGTATAACACCAGCATGGGATCATGTCAATGGGGCAGAGACGATGGTTGAATCTTGTGGGGTGTGTGGGAATACACGAAAACCACTGTGTCATTGCACGTTCACATCTTAAGGGGCAACCACAAGCAGAAAACCCCTGCAGCAGCAGCAAAATGATGCCAGAGCCCTTACAAGTGCCACCTCAGCTCACTCTAAGGGATGCTGGGGATCAGGATTAGGAACTCAGTCCTCCCTCTTGGGGCCTGGGGACCCCCACTGTGGGGGGCATGCCATGGTATTCCAGTTTTCATAGTAGGTCCCTGTAGCTGGCACAGCATGGTGTGAACCTGAAAGGGGCACTCAGGGCAGATTTATGGTATATTCCCAGCTATCACTGGAGCATAGATAGAGTCAATTACATAAAAAGGACAGAGGAAAAAGCAAGTTGTGCAAATCATTGGTCCTTCTAAAATTCTAGTAGCAGGCTTCACTTTACCAGTGTGGGAGAAGCCACACAACACTGCATCTCTCTCTTTTTGTTTTCACAATCTCTCATCTTCAGTACTTAATAAAGTGTCTTCCAGGATATTGTATGATACCACCTCATCTCTTCCTCAGCTGGCAGGCTAGAATTTCTAGCAGCTTATCCAAGACTCCACTAGGCCTTCCACTTTCTGTACATAGGCAATGATAGACTCTAAAGATAGTTTATTGATATGATACAGTGGCAACATTTCTCACTGTAGGAAACTGGCAATTTTATGAAACTCTAGCATCCAAATTTATCATTGTTTTTCTCACTTATTGAGCAAGTGAAGTGTTAGTTGCACTGCTAAACAACTGGAACACAAATTGTAATGAGAAATAAATAATGGGACCTAACCTGAATATTGAAAGGTCCCAAGAATTTGAAAAACAAAACAAAACATTTTGTTGTAGTTTCCAGTAATGGCATCCCACTGTAAAAGACAAAGGAACCTCATCACAAAAGCATTAAGGCAAGGGCTTCCCAGAGAGGGCATTGGGATAAAGCCGGGTTTCAAGGGAATACAAAATTACACATACACTTATAATGCATTTTTTTGTAAAGTGCTGGTGGAGGGGGCAGCTGATATGTCTGCCTAGGGGCAGCTTTAGCAGCTATGTGCCCCTCACCATGTAGCCACATTGCTCTGGCGTGAGCCTGATGGCCAGCCCTCTTCTAGCCCCCAGTCCTAGGAGCCTCCATGGTGGGCTGGAAGCTTTGCCGGCACTGGCCTGAGTGGATTCAACAATTTCAATGATTCTGGTGAGGATTCAGTAGTCCCGGAGGACTGTTATATTCTGACATCCCCTACACCCTGTGCAGGCAGGTATCCATTGGCAGATTGGCATGGTAATCTGATTGGATTCGATTGGTTTCGCATGGTCTAGACCAGCTCTGCCCACCCCTGCTGCATTGCCTCACCATTGGAGCATGGTAGGTGGAGGGCTATAGATGTCTTCCATGGGGGGGATTGTTTAACCAGAAAAGGCACACTAAGCCAGAGCTTGTTTCCAGGTGTGACCTGGAGCATATGGAAGTTAAGTGACTTGCTCACGGTCATACAGTATGCAAGAGGGGTTGTGGGATTCAAACCCAGGTCTCCAGGTTTGCAGCACAGTGACCTTAACCACTACACTATACTGCTGCATTGTGGGCAGCCTTCAGGGTGCCCAGAACTGTGGCTGGGATACACTCAAGTTGAACATATCCTGATCACCTATCTAGATCAGGCACTAAGTCACAAAGTAAGTTTTGCAACAGCTAAACTGTGATAATGCTATCGCAGTGCTACATGCGAAGCACAGGTGCAACTCACAAAAAGGACAGTGAACAAGTTAGTGCAAAAGCATTCCAGTAAATGTAAAATGAAGCAATAATGCATGCCAGGGTGTTTGTTATTGTGTAATAACGTCATAAAGCGGGTGAGTGACGCATATGTGGCCACAGGCTGAGTGCATTCAACACTTAAGTGATGTTATGACACAATAACACATATCCCTGGAGTGCCTTATTGCTATTGTATAATTGCTCATTTGTTTATTTAAAAAGAACAAAGAAAAAAGAAATGTTGGGCATATTTTCCTTGATTTTTTTGTGTGTAGGGGTATCCTTAATAAAAATGCAGAATATTTCTTACACCACAAGGTAGAGCTGCTGCAGTGATGATCTTGCCTGCTGAATCCCCCAAGATTTCTCTTGTTTTTCTGCTGTGTCATATCAGTCTCCCCTCTTCCTTGCCATTGGTTTCCACCTAGTACTGTGGTCAGCACTTGAAGGGGACTGTGTTTCAGATTTCCTTGTTTTGTTTTAAATTAGTGTGTTTTTGTATGACTGACGAGCCATTTGGCAATTGTACAGCATGACTTGTACAGCGCGACTCTAAAGTGCACACACTGACATGATCTTGGCACTGAGTGAGAGAAGGAAGAGCTGTTTTTCTTGTTTTACAGTGTTCACTTTATTTTTATTTTAAAAGTTATTTTGTTTTTTCACTTCAATGTGGATATTTGAGTGAACCAGCAGCTGAGCGCGAGCCATACCTCTCAAACCTCCCTCATCACAAATCACAGACAAGGCTTAAAATGATCAGGGACAAATGACCAAAATCAGGGACATATCTGAAAAAATAGTAATATTAGTTCCAGAAGCTGTGTACAGCATGCTTCTTAGTGTGAATAGTATTTTCTTAATGAGAACTAGACTGTAACACCTATAGCTGGCATTATTATATCTCAGTGACAGAAATGCCAAATTTAGGAGGGACAGAAGAAATTTCTGAGGGAAAAATCAGGGTCATCCCTGAAAATCAGGGACAGTTGAGAGGTATAGCGTGAGCACCCTTCAAGTCCATTATGTGAAGGAGGGAGTCGCACAGAGTGGCAGTTGCAGATACAAGCTGCGGATAAAAATCACAGGCAGTGTTGTTTCTGGAGAAGCATGTGGTTTTGTCTGAAGTTGGGCTTATATAAATAAAATGAGATTTGCAGAGGGGTTGGTGATTTCACAGTGACCTGCTAGGAGGCAGGAATCAGGGGAGACTTGCGGATGTACAGGGAAGCTGTGTCGGCTTCGGGGTAGTCCAGCAGGGAGGGATATTGTTTAATGTATAGTGGTCATCTTTGTTCCTACTCTAGATACAGTGATGTTGTTCTGTAATAACGTAACTATGTCTAGGGGTCAGCAGCCAATCAGGTTGCTAGAATTTGTCTTCCTATTGTATAATGACAATTGCATCTGAGTGCCATTTGCACTGACAGTATAGCTTGCAAAATAAAAAAGACAACCATGCAAATACACACAATAGCAACATAATACTGTAATGTAAGATAAGAGGGGTCTCTAGGTCTATTTGGACTACCCTCTGCTTCATAAGCAGCAGTTTACATTGTCCTAAGCCCACATTACCAACTTATTGTGGTACCATGGTATTGCCTATCACTAGCATGGCATAAATCAAACCCTTTAATGTAGTTCCCATTCCCAGTCTGGTGACTTTACATGACTACACTTCACAGCTACTGTAGGTATACCATGTGAAATTGTTTTTTTCGTTTTTTTCTTTAACTTGTTCACTACTTGCCTATGTACAGTAGTGGTGAAACCTTAGAATAAGGGGGGGTCAAACACTGCTGGTAGCGATAATAATTTTTTGATGTATTTTTTTTTAAATAGGTGAATGCCTCAGAGAAGACCAAGCGGGGTGTGTGTGTGTGCTAGGGGGTGGCAAAGGAACAGTGGGCTACCTTAAGAGAAGGCATACTGAAGGCAACAAACCTCAAGAGAACGCTGTGGTATAGGAAGTGTCTAAAAAGGTAAAGGCTAAAACAATAGCATTCAGAAGGTACAAAGAGACACAGAGGAATGAGGATAGGGAGGTATATTGGGAGAAGCAGGGAAAGTGGTGAGGAGCACAAAGGCACAAACTGAGAAAAGAATAGTCAAAGAAGTATTAAAAGGGGACAAGACCTTTTTCATGTACATAACTAAAACGAGAAAAACTAGGAGAGGGATTGTGAGATTATGGAGGGTGCTAGGGACTGTGCAGAGGAGGATCAGGAAAAAGCAGATATCTTGAACAAATGCTTTTTTTCAGTCTTCACAGAAGAAGGTGAATGGGATGGGCCACATAAAAGCAACAGGAGTATTGGGGGGGGGGCAGATTCAAGTCCATTTACAGAGGAGACAGTCCTGAAGGAACTCATAAATCTGAATGTTGACAAAGTTATGGGGCCAGCTGGGGTACACCCAAGGGTATTAAGGTAGCTGAGGGAGGTACTGGCTGCACCTCTGACAGCCCTATTAAACAACTCATTAGAAACAGCAGTGGTTCCAGGGGACTGCAGGAGGGCAGATGTAATCCCGGTTCATAAAAGTAATAACAAGGAGGAGGCTGGCAACTATAAGCCAGCCAGTCTCACATCAGTGGTGGTAAAGTTAATGAATTCACTGCTAAAGAAAAGGATTGTGAAATATCTTGAATCCAGTGGGTTAAAAGAACTGAGATAGCACAGATTCACTGGAGGGAGGTCAAGCCAAACAAATCTGATAAACTTCTTTGACTGAATGACAAGGGAAATAGATTAGGGTGGAGCGGTGGATGTGGCCTGTTTAGATTTTAGCAAGGCATTCAACACCGTTCCACATAGGAGACTCATAAGGAAACTGGGCAGCTTAAGGGTGGGTCCTAAGGTGGTAAACTAGGTAAGAAATTGGTTAAAGGATAGGTGACAGAGGGTGATGGTAAATGGAGTTCACATCATGGAAGGGAAGGTCAACAGCAGGTTGCCTCAGAGCTCAGTACCGGGCCAGTCCTCTTTAATGTCTCTATAAGTGACAGTACAGATGAGACAGAAGAGATGGTATGCCTTTTTGCAGATGACACCAAAATCTGCAATAGATTAGACACACCAGAGGGGGTGGGAAGACTGTGCAGAGACCAAAGAAAACTCGTGGAGTGGTTAAGGGCATTGCAACTGAATTTTAATGTGAAAAAGTGCAAAATCATGAACCTAGGGCACAGAAACACAGAGATGGAGTACACATACTGTCACCAGACAGGAAAGAGACCTAGGAGTAATCATACCTGATTATCTCAAGCTAGAGAGGCTGTGTGACAAGGTAGTAAGTAGGGCCAATGGGTTGCTGGGGTGCATAGGTAGGGGTATCAGCAGCAGGAGAGAGGTGGTGTTGCTACAGTATAGACTGCTGGAAAGACCCCACCTTGAGTACTGTGTTCAGTACTGGAGACCACAACATCTCTGGAAGAACACAGAGTGGAGGCAGTCCAGGGGAGGGCTATCAAAATATTGCAGGATCTGCATCAAAAGCCCTATGAGGAGATGAACTAAATATGTACAGTACACCCTGGAGAGGAGGGAGCAGTGGGATATGACAGAGATATTTACATACCTCACTGAGTATCATAAGGTACAGGAGGGGGATATTTTTCAGAAAAAAAGGTGCTCTAGAACAAGAAAGCATGCTATGAAGCTGGAGAGGGGTAAATTCAGGAGGGATGTGAAGGCGAGGCAAATTTTATTTATATAGCACCCTATCAAAGGGCTCAGAGTGCTTAACAAAGTAAACAATAAAATACAATAGAACAACCACAGAATAAATGAGTTCAAATCAGATTAAAAGCTTTATCAAATAAATATGTTTTGAGAGAGGTTTTAAAGGCCTTCACCGAGCTGGCAGCCTTAATATGTGGTGGAAGAGAATTCCACAGGAGCAGCACAGCCACCCCATAGGCCCTCTCTTCACAGAAAGTATGGTGGATGCCTGGAATAGCCTTCCAGTGGAGGTAGTGGGGGCAAAAACTGTGGCACCAGTTCACAAATGCATGGGACAGGCACAAGGGAATCAGAGGTAAAGAAGGGGGAAAAGAGGTGGTGCCATACATCAAGTAGGGATTGCAGCACAAAATGAAGGTTCAAAAAACAAGCATTTGTCAATGCCAAATGTTGCTTGCTTGTATGTGCTGTTTAGGTAATTGGAAGTGATAGTTCTGTGCCTTCCTCCCAAGACATCCACTGTGTCTTTCTGTTCAGTATTCACAGAAGAGTGGGAGGGGCAAGGGCCACAGCAGTACAGCAGTTGCCAAGGGGGTGAAGAGGTGGACAATAGTCCATTCAAAGGCAAAAGAGTCCTGCAGGAGCTCACTAAATTGAAGGTGGACAAAGTGATGGAACCAGATGGCATACACCCAAGGACATTAAGAGAACTGCGAAGGGAGATAGCAGTACCTCTGGCAGCCATGTTCACTGAGTCATTCAACATGCGTGAATTGGAGGAGGGCACATGTGATCCCACTACACAAGTCCGGCAGCAGGGAGGAGACAGGGAACAATAGGCCATTCAGCCTCACCTCAGTAGTGGGGAAAATCATGGAGACATTGCTTAAAGAAAGGATAGTGGGGCATCTAGAAGCCATCGGAGCCCAGTACCATAGACAACATGGATTCACAGTGGGGACATCATGTCAGACAAATCTGGTTGATTTCTTTGACTGGGTGACAAAAGAAGTGAATCAGGGTGGGGCAGTGGACAACGCTTACCTTGATTTCAGCAAAGCCTTTGACACCATCCCATATAGGAGGCTAATAAACTAGCTGGGTAGGCTGAGCATGGAGGAAAGGGTGGTAAACTGGGTTAGAAACTGGCTAACAGACAGGAGGCAGACTGTGGTGGTAAATGGTGTGCAGTCTAGGGAGAGGGGGTGACCAGTGGGGTGCTGCAGGGATCGGTCCTGGGGCCAGTCCTGTTCAATGTCTTCATTAGTAACAGTGCAGAATGTCTGAAGGGAATTTTTTCATCAAATTTTCAACATAGCCATTTTAAGACTTCTGCTCATGAACAGTTTCACTGTGATCTTCTTAATCTGTCCCAAACATTGATTGCGCACACCGAATGCGCCATTGTGCACTACAGGCACAGAAACACATTTTGGGTGACATGTGAAAAATGACAGCTGCACTGCTCATAAGGAGGTGTGGTAAAATGACAATGTTGAAAATCTGGAGTGAAAATATTAAAAATTTGCGAACTTACGAGCGTGCGTAGGAACTGCGCAACGCACGCTCGTAAAACAGTCACTTTTAGGAATTTTTTCACCAAATTTTCAACATAGCCATTTTAAGACCTCTGCTCATGAACAGTGTCACTGTGATTTTCTTAATGTGTTCCATACGTTTATTTCACACACCGACTGCGCTATTGTGCGTTACATGCACGGAAACACATTTTGGGTGAGATGTGAAAAATGACAGCTGTACTGCTCATAAGAAGGTGTGGAAAATGGCAATGTTGAAAATCTGGAGTGTAAATATTAAAAATTCGTGAACTTATGAGCGTGCGTAGGAACAGTGCAATGCACGCTCGTAAAACAGTCATTTGTAGGATTTTTTTCACCAAATTTGCAACATAGGCTTTTTGAGAGTCCACCTTATGAACATTGGCACTGTCATTTTTCATTAATCGGTCCTGAAAGGTGATTTTGCGCAGTGACGGCAAAATTACTCTTCGGGCCCGATTAACGCCATGACAGTGACAGAATTCATGAGGAGGGCTCCCAAAAACCCCACGTTGAAAATTTGGTGCCAAAATTCCAAAAAATGCCTGAGATATGCAGCAAAGTTGAAAAACCCTATCTATCCCATTATACAGCTTACCGGCATTTTCTTAGTTCACGATCGGCTTTGAAGAGTGCAGACGTGCTCCCAGTCCACTGAAGATCATTGCGCCATGGTCCGGAGGTAAGTATGGGGTGAAGGGTGTGTGGGGAGGCAGGGTGTGCAGTGGGTGGGTGTGGGTAGTGGGAGGGGGGCAGGGAGAAGTGTCTAGGGACAGTTTTTGCATTTACAGGTTTATTTTTTTTTAGTAAGATGATGAGAAACATTTGCCACACTGAGGTGGGCTACCAGCATGGCAGCTGGAAGGCCATTTGGGGACTGGAGCCGACGGGTGATTGGGCACCCCTGTTGGCCATAACACATTTTGCCATGCTGGGGTGGGCCTTAGTGTGGCACCTGGATGCTTTGAAGTGGAGCCATTGGGGATTGGGCACCCCCATTGGCTATAATAAATTTTGCCACGCTAGGGTGGGCCTCAGCATGGCACCTGGAAAGCTTTGGGTGTGGAGCCGATGGGGGATTGGGCACCCTGCCGGCCGATGAGTGTGTGTGTGGGGGAGGGGAAGGCTCATGAGCACGCAGTATGCATGTGTGTGTGTGTGTGTGTGTGTGTGGAGGGGGGGAGCTCTGCTGACTGAAGCAGAGCTCTCCCTTTCAACTGTATGACCTCTACATTTTCAACTGCTGTCATAGATAGCTGCAACAGTGATTGGGGAACTGGGGCCACACCTGCAAACACACTGACTGAATTGGAAGATGGGTGCCACACCTCCAAAAACTCTGATGATGGCACTATGTTTTTTTGAACATGCATGCAAGCAACATAATGAGCAGACTGAGTGGACCCAGCGACTCTTATTTGCCATTACATTCTATGTTTCCATTTCAAATGATGATATTGAAAATGACACAGATTTCTTAGACTTCTTTCTAGATGAGAAAAATGACAGTGACACTCGTGTTAGTATTCCACCACCAGCACCAGTGTCATCTTCTGTTTTATTCCTCTCTAATGTGTAGAAAAAATCTTCAGCAAGAAAAGGTTCTTCATCTAATTCAGACAAGTCAAATTGTTCCAGGGTCACATCTACTGTATGGCAGCATTTTACTTGCCATCCAGATGTCACAACAGCTATCTGTGTGCACTGCAAAGCTCGTGTTAGTCGGGGTAGGCAAACAAGTCATCTTGTTGCCATGGTTTGTGGAACCATTACAAAAAGCTGTCACCATGAATTGTGTAGCAATAGTTCAGGCATCCCAGGGATCAAACCAAAGCAGACCACCATAATCCAGGCTTTTGAATCAAGGCAGCTTTTTCTTCTAATCAAGACTCCTGAAAATCTGCACACTACCGTGGAACACTTTTTCACCTTGCTTTACTGGGCTGTCTCACTCCATTTATAAATAAAATGTCCCAGAGATTATCAGAAACACAATATCAAAACATGAAGACAGCAAGTAGGAGGGAAACCAACTCACTAGCCACACTCTTCCCTCCTACTTGCTGCCTTCATGTTTTTTAATTTTGGAATACATTTGCAGTTAAACTGGGCTGGTGTTATTCTATTTCAGATAATCTCTGGGACATTTATTTATCAATGGTGCCTGACAGCCCAGAAAAGCAAAGTGAACAAGTGCAGAGTGCACAAATTTTCAGGAGTCTTGCTTTCAATTGGTATGGGCCCTTTTGTCTGTGCACCCACCTAAAAGTGATTTTGCAGTTTTTACTGTGGGTCTGGATGGTTGAATTTTCTTCTAGTCACCCTCTGTAATCCAAAATAACAATATGCAAAGGTGAGATACTACTGTAACTCTTGACCTCCAACCTTTCTCTCTTGTTGAAGACATTGGTTTCAAAAGGCTTGTGGAGTTACCTGAACCCCATTATGGTCTTCCATCTCATACTGTACCACATTTAGCCTTACATTCCTATCTTCCATCTATACTGTAGTGAAAAACAAAATTTTTGAAAAAATAAAATGTGCTGAAGGTGGTCTTCGTCACTTTACTTCTGACATCTGGACAAGCACTAGTGCTTGGAATACATTCTTATCTTTAAAAGCTCACTGGGTGCAGTTTCCTGGGTTGACAATCAAATACAGAATGCTGCTGGATCAGATTCGGACACTGATGGTGCTAGTGCATTTTGAACAAACTCTGGTTAGAGCCAATGTGGCTGCATAGAGCCATTAGTTCAACACCAATTCGGAGTGGGAGCACACTGTTAAAGATTAATGGCAAATGTTATTTTTTGTTAGGAAAGTTGTGGTGTGAAAACTATGCAGTGTGAGTGCAAAGGCAGGAAAACTCTGACATGCACTGTTACTCTGGTTTCTGAAATGCTTATTATCCAGTGAAAATTAGCAGTGGTATTTCAGTGAAACTGTTCATTCACAATGTTTTCTGAGGAAAGGGAGGGTTTACTATATACAGTATATGCATTGTGAGCACTATAACCATGTATTCCTTTGAGCCTGTCACACTCTTTGCTGTGCAGTATGAGACATCCTCTGAGATGAATTCTGCTAAATGGGATGATGATTTTCTGCCCCTGTCAAGCAGTCTTACTTTGATTTGGTAGGTACATAATGTACTTTGATTTTGATGTGACAATTGGGAGTTGTTGTCTGCTAGTCACCAGCACTGACCTGTGAGAAGGGCTTCTGATTGGGTGATGCTAGGGATGCAGTGAGTATGGATTTTAGGTTGGGACTGTGTCTGTGTAGGCACCCACCAAATCATAGTAAGATTCCTTGACAGGGGCACAACGTCGTCATCCCATTCAGCAGAAGTCCCTCCATTTGCTCAGAAAACATTACGAATGAACAGTTCAACTGAAACACAGCCGCTAATTTCTACCTGAAAAAAGCAGTTCAGAAACCCGAGTAACAGTGCATGTCAAAGTCTGCCTGGCTATCCACTCACGCTGCAGTAAATGACATCAAACCACTGTGTCATTACTCAGCATAGCACAGACTGACAGACAAAACCAAACTGCGTTAGACTTTGCTTACCCTCAAAACATCACACATAGTGCAGCGGTCAAGTCACTTTACCAAACAAAAAAAAAATATCCAGGTGTATAAAGGGACCCATGCTGCATAGTTTCATACAACAACTTCCCTAGCCAAAAATAACATTTGCCATTGATGTTTAAAAGAAGTGTGCTGTTGGTTGGTGCAATGTTTATTAGGCTGTCCATCTCTTCATCGCATGTGTAGAGGTACGTGGGGGAGGGGGGAATTACTCCATTACTCAGTCTGTGCTTTCATTGTGGATCCTGTTAGCTCACCTGCCAAATACTGCAATGAAGGATGAAATTGACAAGGAAGCCAGTGTCTGGTGCTGAGTTTACCTTTTTGGCATTTTGAACTGTCCTTACTGGCTTACACTAATTGTCTTTCCACACAAGGAATGGCAGGTACTCTGTCTCTGCAAATTATACTTATCACCTAGACAGAAAAAAATAATCTGACCGTGTAGACTGAACTCAGAGAATCTGAGAATCTCCAAGTTCAGTCTAAACCATCAGTGCCTAAGTTATTGGCTTCTGATTCTCCTCCAAAGATAGTGTAGGTAGATCCTTTAATTTTTTGGTTTTGTTAGAGCTTGTGTCTCTGAGTTAAAATTAATGGTAACTGTCATGTGTGCAGTTAATAATAGGATAATGTGGTGCACTGTGTTTTGAAGCATTAGCGACTTTTGTCACCAGCGCATGATTTCTGACTGATTTCAAAAAGTAAAAGCAGACTGCTTCAGATGTCAGTTTATAGCGCCATACAGAAGTCCAATAAATGAATTAAAAAAGGAACAAAACGATAAGATGCTGTACAGCATATATACTGAGCTGCAGTGATCACAGAACACTTTGCCTGAAAAAGGCAAGAAGAAAAATGCTTTACATATGAAGACTAGGCAGTAAATGCAAAACAGTGTTTGCTAGCAGGTTAAACAAGTCATATAGTGTATAGTGGAACATAGTTGAGCACTGAAATCTGTTGCCCTTAAAATGTTGTTCTGCTGCAGTAGAGATGTCCGTGGTGCAGCAGAATGACTTTTGGTTCTGCTGCAGTGCAGACATCACACATTTGTGTCCTCAAGCAGCAACCTGACAGGGTACATGAGGCTGCATTCAAAATACCTTCATGAATTTGCGATGTCTGCAGCAGATTGTGAATTGCTGCTGCTGCCGTCTGTGAGTTTTTAAAAAACTGCAAATGTTTCAATCGGCTGTATTTGTTAATGCAACATTTTGTTTTTAAGGTGCCTAATTATTTTACTTGTACTGCCTCAGTGAATCAGTGTTTAAACAAAAAGCTGTGTATATGTTTTTTTTTTGGGGGGGGGACGTTCCACTATACACTATAAAGAAAAGTGCATGAGTAACAGTTAATGCCAGGGCTATTCCTTCCCCTCGTTGGTACTATGATGACTGAGACCTCTCGAGCTGCGCTCTCGAGTTCATCAGTCATCATAGTACTGACTCGGGGAAAGAATAGCCATGTTGTTAACTGTTACTCATACACTATCCTATATGTCACTCCATGCATTGTAAATCCCATTCGCATAGATCTGAAAATCCCGAGACTGTAACCATTGCAGCTTTCAAACACTGCATATAGTAAATTGTGAAAGGTAATCTAAATTAAAATGACTGGTAATTAAAAGCTAAGGGGGGGGTCATTATTTGACCGAGTTGACAATGGGAAAATAGTTACTTTTATGTGACAAGATACACGTAATTTGCTTTGGCTGTACTTCCTAACGGCAGCCTTTTTTTTTCTTATTTGGATCATGTTTTATTTGCCTCAGCAGTCTGTCACTATTAAAATACAAACTGCAGTAACTGTATAAAAAAAAAAACTAAACTGTGTTCACCACATATGATCTGCATATTTCTGGGTAGGTTTGCCTCAGTTTGTATTACTCACCTCAGATCTTGGCAATTCAAGGGGAGTACCTAATGCAGTATTTAAATTACCACTGTACACTTCACTGATGGATTTACTACTGAAACTGACTCTCAAGATAAACAATTCGGCTGCCTCCGGAGAGATTTCAGAAAAGTGATAATTCATACAAACAAGATTATTAGCCAAATAAAGATGCAACCTACATTCAGTTTATGTGAGGATCATTTATTAGCAAACCTGGCAGGAGTAAATAGACATCAGTTCTTTAAAGTAGTCCGGGGGGGGGGCAAGCATGGAGGGGAGCTCCGTCCATGGAGGACGGGGAGGAGCAGACACCACACATCACCAATGACCTCAACAGCGTGGACAAACAGCAACATCACTGCAGGAGAAGATGGGGACCATTTCTGTGCATGGTCCCTTCTCTCTTCTGCAGTGATGTGATACAAAACACCTGCAGGGCTCTGCCCATGCAGCTAAAAATATGGCTCTTTTGCATGTTCCTGTTTTTGAGGGACAGCATACTGCTGCCAATAATTTACTTAATACAAATGGCATAATGAATAACTTTATCTATGCAAACAAATACAATTCTGGCATGTGTGTTACTGATAATGCTAGAAACTTGCTGAAAGCTTTCAGCGATGGGGGTTATGAACATGTTCCCTGGTTTTCACACACTATAAATCTTGTAGTGCACAAAACCCTAGATGGTAATAGAGTGGTCTCTAACTTACTCAATGTTACATGAAAAATATGTTGTCATTTTCATCATTCAGTAAAATCACATGAGTACTTGAGCAATTTTCAAAAGGAAACTAATACTCCACAGCATCACTTGATTCAAGATGTTCCATTTGTTGGAAAGGCTGCTAGAGCAGAAAATGGCACTTCACGCAATGGCGATTGAGCACAATATTGGTGACAGTATAACTCAAATGTAGTGGGGTATAACTGAAGCTCTTGTTGATGTGTTAAGACCATTTATAAAATGGTATGAATAGATCTAGACATTTCATTGACCGAGAGATGTCATCTGACCATGCATTAAATTTCTGTAAATCCACTTTCAGGTGCCTTATCTCATTTTCCTTCTCAAACAACCTACCTAGAGGCATTTCATAAGTGTAATAAGTCCCACTAGAGTGTGCATCATAGGGTTTTAATGCACTTCTCGGGGCTTAAGAACACTCGGCATTCGGCCTCATGCCTTATTACACACTTGGGGCATGCATTAAAATCCTATAGTACATACCCTATCATGGTTTATTACTGACTTAAACAAGCAATAGAAGACCCAAATGCTGAATTGTCTTCTCTGACTCAGGTTATACCCATGATTCGCATCTTGTTGGGCAGGATGGAAGCATTCCACAAAACAACGGATGTCCCTCAAGAGATCGCTTCACTTGAAAATGTTTTCACTGAAGAACTTCACAGGCATTTTGGCAGAGTCTTTGAAGACAAAAAGTATGTTCTTGCAGCAATTATTGACCCTCATTTCAAAGTGCCAATTCTACTAAATGATGTTGCAAGATCTTTTGAAAATGACTTGGTAAAGGAGGTTCAGTATGTCAAAAAAATTATGCGTGATTTCAATAACATGGGAGGTCAGCTTGCTCATGTTAAATGAGTTACTCTCAGGAATATGATGAAATGGATGTCACTGGATTGGGCAATGCACAGGTAGGAGGTGATACCACTACAGCTTCAACAACACCACAATCTGGGTGTGATATATGAGCTTACATTAGTCTTTTAGAAGACACAGACTCAGTTGAAGAATCCTTCTATAGCCATACCATTAGTACATAGAATATGGTGGTTAGATACTTGGGGAACAAAAGCAACACTTCAAAGAGACTTGGGCATCATCATCACCGATGACCTGAAATCATCCAAGCAGACCACTAAAGCAGTAGGTAAGGCTAGAGGGATGTTGGAGTGTATTAGCAAGGGTATCAATAGTCAGAAGAGGGAAGTAATAATCCCTCTTTACAAGACACTGGTTAGGCTCCATCTGGAGTACTGCATGCAGTACTAGAGGCCACACCTTCACAAGGACATTAACCAAATTGTGGCAGTCCAGAGAAGGGCAACCAAAATGGTGTAGGGACTGCATATGCGGACAGATTAATGGAGCTCAATATGTATACCCTAGAGCAAAGGAGAGAGAGAGGTGATATGATTGAAACATTCAAACACCTTAAGGGCATTAACAAGGTGAAAGAGTCTAACATCTTTCAATATAAGAAAAATAGCAGGACAAGAGGACACAGCATGAGATTAGATGGAGGCAGATTAAGGGGTAATGTGAGGAAGTTCTTTTTCACAGAAAGGGTGGTGGATACATGGAACAACCTACCTCAGGAAGTGGTGGATATGAATACAGTGCAGAACTTCAGATAGGCATGGGATAGGCATAAGGGAGCAATACAGATGAGTATGAATAGATAGGCCATTGACAGAGCAAAGGCCAATGGCACATTCATAAGGTAGAAAAAGAAATGGGCAGACTGGATGGGCCTTGCGGTCCTTATCTGCCAATAACTTCTATGTTTCTATGTTGTCAAATCAGATCCTTTGAAGTACTGGATGTTGACCTTCACTCACTCAAGTAAATGTTAAATATTTGGGCTGTCCTCTTATGAGTGTGCCTCTGAAAGAATACTTAGTCCTGCAGATGATGTTATAGCACCATGCAGGTCCAGTCTCAAGCCAGAGCTAATAGAAGAACTTGTTTTCCTGAAAGTAAAGCTACCACTGCTGGATGAGGACTATGAGTGAAATAGTGAATTGATTGTATCATATTTAATGTAACACAGCTCATGTGATTTTAACCCGTCATTGTATCTGTTTCTTTTCTGCTATTGTTTTTTCGGCTTGTGGTTCTACCATAAGTAACCCTGGGTGTATCCTGTCTGATCCAGCTGATACAAGCAGGTTGGATGGCCCTGAGTTTCAGACTCTGCTTTTCAGAAAGAAAGTGTATATTAAATCTGGTTTTAAAATACATTGATGGGTAACACTGGGCAAGATGCTCAAGGTAACAACCTGCGTGCCCATCACTGGCCTGGTTAAGTCTCGCTCACTTAATGCAACAAAGCAATCATGATTTTGATTTCTTCTAAGTGTGAAACATAATACTGTTCAATATATCATTTCATCAGTTAATGACATGAACTGCAGCATACTGCAGTCACTCAGTGAAAGGCCAGCTCCACAGGATAGGGCCCAGGGTCTGCATGTAGCATAATATGTCACCTCATATGCTGCATGCATCAGTGCACCAGCCTGACACATAAGCCATATTACCCATTGGCTGAGGCTAGTGTTACTCAAAATAAATATAACAGTGGTAAAGTATGCTTTCGGCCTGCTCCTTAGTAACTTAAGGTAAGGGAAATAACCTCGAAGGCAAAGTTACCATGATCCATGCTTTGATCTTACTTTTCCAAAACGGTTCCAGTTGTAACATCTGCAGTGATATGGGAAGGTGGGAGGGCTCTGTAATTCAGAATCAATCCTTCCATCAAGTGTGTGTCAAATTTGTTTTTCAGCTAACGAAACAGTACGATGTGTGACCCTGGGCAAGATGTACAAGGTAAAAACAACCTGCCTGCCACTAACCTTGTACATGTTTTTTGTAACATTAATCTACCTATTAGTGTAGTAAGTTCTTTACATATGACGAATGAACACTTTACTTTTGATAGTAACTCAAAAGCTCTTAATGCTGTGCAGTTATTAATAATTACACAAGTCGAAAATGGCCTGAGTCTGTTTTAGCAATAATACAAGAACTTGACAAATATAAAATATCAGTGGCATCAATGCAAATACAAACATCAAACATCAGTCTCTTGTGCAGCCCTAATTTCTATGACTTTAGTAATTTATTAAAAAGCTAGTATTAAACATCATTTATTTCAGGACATGAATCAGGGGATATGAGGATTACATTACTAAGTGTATGATGGAATTTTGTTTCTCTTTAAAAAGTAGCTATCATTAGGGAAATATGTACTTACAGATGAGCTGTAGCTCCTCCCCAACTCCAAACAAACACATGCATATGGTCTTGTCCAGACTGGGTTGTGTGTTTGTTATGGTATTTTAAGATAGAGGAGTACAGAGAGCATAGCCACACTGCAGGACTATAAAACTAAAATTAAGACAGCCAATGAAGGGCTAGAAGCTAGGATAACAGCATCTGCAGACAGCACCAAATCCTTCTTTGAGTACATAACTGGAAGAAGGAGGCTGAAGGAAGGGGTTGGGCTCTTGAAATCAGGGGTATAAGATGGAACTTGTGAGAGAGCTGGAGTAATTGGTTAGATGCTTTAGGAATACTTTTCTAGTGTTCACCAAAGGACCACAGTTGAGGGAGGGCACCTAATGGGAAGTCCCACAGAATCAGAGGAAACCATTATTTAGCTGCTGGACATCATACTTGTCCTGGTTGCTGACTACCTGGCAAAGACCAAGTCAGGTATAACCCAAGGGGTTGACTTGATACACCCCAGCATCCTAATGGAGACAAAGGAACACATGGCATTGCTGCTTGCAAGAATTTTCATGATCTGTCTGGACAGGTGTGATGCTTGGGGACTAGAAAGTGGCAAATGTGTGTCCCTATCTTCAAAAAGGTGGTGAGGTTTGACCCAGGCAACTACAGACCAGTCAACCTGACATCAGTGCTTGGCAAGGTCCTGGAAATCATTGTCAAGGACAGAATGATGGAGCATTTCTTTGAAGGCAAGGTTTTTGTCCCCTCTCAGCATAGATTTAGGTGGGTCAGATCATGCGAAACAACTCTAATTGCCTTCCTCAAGGGGATGATTATGGGGGTGGTCAGGGACATGACCATGGAAACTGTCTATCTGGACTTAAACAAGATCTTTTATACTGTGGCACATGACAAGCTTCTGGGCAAAGTAAATCAGTCGGCACACACAAGACATCATATAAAAGTAGGTAATAATAATAAGCCATGATATGGTGTGCATTAAAATCCTATGATGCACACCCTGTAGGGGCTTATTACACATATAAATTGACACTAATAAAATTGTCTTTTTCGGGGAGGAAAATAAGATTTGGCACCTGACTGTGCATTTATAGAGATTTAATGCATCTGGCCAATGACATTTCTAAATTGTTTTCTTGTCATTTTGGAAGGTAAATTGCTAACTGACTTGGGAGTTGGAAACAGAGGGCGGTGGTGGATGAGCACTATTAGTTGTGGGGAGTCCCTCAAGGATTAATGCTGGGGCAGCTTATTTTCATCATCTTCATTAATGATCTGGAAGCTGTGTTCTCCAGCATTCAGTTTGCAGATGACACTTAGCAAAGCAGAATTATGGGGGACTACTTTTAGAATGGGGATGAACTTCAGGAGGACCTGAATGTGCTGGTAAAATTGATCTGACTTCTGAAGCCTCAAATTCAATGAAGTCAAATGCAAGGTGCTACACTTGGTGGGGACAAATATAATCAGGACATACTCACTGTGTGGAGATCCTCTTGCTGCAGTTGGGGAGATAAATCACCTAATAGACAGGGGGCTGAAGCAGGACAAGCAGTGCAAAGTCACTGTCAAGGGGCTGACAGAATAGTGGGATGTATCCTAACGGGGGCTGACCAGCATAGCAAGGGAAGTAATCTTGACAGTTTGTGAGGCTGTGGTCTGGCCACACCTGCAGCACTGTGTGCAGTTTTGGTCTCCTCAATACAAAAAGGAGAACTGGGTCAATACCATGCACGTAAGACAGCGCAGTATTAACCGTGCTGTACTTACAGCACTTGAAATCACAGTGACAGGGCTAGAATAGCAATAGGGATTTACCGCTATCCCTGTCGCTGCACAGTGATGGAAGGAGGGGAGAAGTTGCTGTGTGGTGGGTATCTGGTCAAGCCGCTCCCATGGTGGAGTGGCTAGAGCATCAATACATGGTGCAGTTGGGAGAACTAGGACCATGGTTCTTCCCCCCCCCCCGGTCTCCCCTGCTGTAACTTTTGCTGACATTTTTTTTTTTTTAATAAAACTTCCCCCTCCCAAATTTCTCCCTATCCCTGAAGTCTGCTCCCCGGAGTTTGTTATTTAAGTTCCAGGAGATGTAGGGGCAAAGCCCCCCATGCGGGGGGTGAGAAGCCCCCTGCAAAAAAGTATACAGACCCATTGTTTGCAATGGATTCAGTGCATGGAACAGGTCAGTGTTTTGCCTAATTTTGCTTTTGTTCCACTCTGTTTCACTGTGGCATTTTCAGCTGCATGGTTTTGGCATACGGTGGAAAGACCCCGTGCCACAAAAAGGATAGTGAGGCAATAGAGAGGGTACAACACAGGCCACCAAAACTATTAGTGATATGGGGGACAGCATCTGTGATTAGAAGCTAGCAGCCCTTAGCATGGTAACCGTGGAGAAGAGGAGGCTGAGAGGGGAAATGAGCTCAGTTTTTCATACACGGGTATCAACAAGCCTGAACAAGAAGAACTGTTTGATCTGGTTTCCTGAGGCAGGACAAGAGAGTACTCTGAAGTCCAGGAACTATAAATTCAGGAATAATGTTATGAAGCCCTTTTTCTCCCAGTGAGAGGTAAACCTATGGATTCATTATCTTACCAGCAGAGACAATAGACATGAAGGCAGTACAGGACTTTACAGTAAGTGTGGACACATTTCTGCTAAGAGAGCAGATACAGGAGCACAGACAAAGGCAGCTTAATGATCAAGATTCGGGAGGCAGTAAAGCACAGTGGTTTAAGGCTCTGAGCTGGAGACCTGGGTTTGAATCCCACAGCCTCCACTTGCATACTGTTGGACCCTGAACAAGTCATTTAACTTCCCTTTGCTCCCAGGTCTCACCTGTAAACAAGCTTTCAGCTTAGTGTGCCACTCCTGGTTAAAAAATTGGAAAAAAAAAGATCTGGTGTGTCATTCTGGCAACTCGGATCAAAAAAACCAAAAAAATGCACTCAGAGCCAACAATCCATGCAAGTGGTACTTTATTGATGCAGAGCAGTGCAATATGTGTAGCAGCAAGCTGACCTGCAAGAGAGCCTCGAAGTTTCGTACAGGCATGCTTTGTGAAAAAGTCCATAAAAGAGCAGGTAGGGAATCCCTGTAAATTGGTACGTGTTTGCTCAGCATATTATTTCATCCCTGCTTATAAAGCAGGGGGTGAACATGATGGATCTAGAGCCCATACCAACCTTAAATTATTATGTTACTGTGTATTATGCCTGCATGCTTCTTGGAGTCATAGCACTTTACGTGTTTAAACTAGCATTCCAAAGTGGTTTTGAACTGCTTTTATTTGCTGTAATCTGCTGGCATGATCTCGGAGTTGCAGCAGGGGAGACCGGGGGGCGGGTACCGAACCATGGTCCCAGTTCTCCCAACTGCGGCATCGTGAATATCATTTATAAGTGCTCATGGACGTATACAGCCAGTTTGCATAGCCAACCCCATATTTTGCACCTGCTGTGTAGATAATTTGTGCATGGTCATATTGTTTTTTTGCCTGTGCAATTGACACCTTCTGTATATAACACTCGTGTATAAATGGTACTTTGCATTTGCAGTTATAAATGAGAATGAAGCCCATGGTTGGAAAAACCACAGAATATATGCTCCTAATGAAGTGCATCAAGATTGATTGACATGTACTCACGAAACTGTAAGTACCAACCCACGACATGTCTGGTTGGCCTGCATATAATGCCTGTGCCTAGTGAGTGTCATTTACTAGCAGGTAGGATGACTGATGGCAGAGTTCTGCTTACTGCTCTAGTGATTTTGGAGCCCGTGTATCTGTCAAGTGTGTGTTTTAAAATAGTGCTTTTAAAAGGATCAACAAAAATTACTTTTTCTGTGCAAACCTCCTTATGCTTGAACAACCTATGTAATCAAAAGGTTTTCTCCACTGTCTTTTATCTTGTATTGTTATCTCGGGTCGCCCCTGAATAAGGGACCTTCGGGGCTCAGTGGACCTACCCAGTCACCAGAATTTAATAAATAAATAAATAAAAATAAATAAATCCTGTCTGTTCTGCCCTTTGAATCTCAGTAGACAAGGCAAAGTATTGTGGGTAGATGGAGGATCAGCCCAAATCCCTAGACTACCAAGTGCCTGCAGTAGTCCCAGAGGGATTAGAAGGGTTAAACCCCCCTATATTATAAGCAGTAAGCGGTGGAGCAGTGTTAGAGTAAGGAAACAGCTTTGAAAGTGGTTTTCTACCACGTGTGAAACCAGAAGTACTGACCTGCAGTACTTCCAGTTGGCCTGAATACAATGTGAGTGCCTAGCGAGCTTCATTTACTAGCAGCTAGGGAGATTTACAACAGAGCTCCTTTCCAGTGATTTTGGAGCAAGTGTATCTGTCCTGTGTTTTTTAAAATAGTGTTGTCAAAAAGACCAAAGAATCGCTCTCTGTGTATATCCTGTCTGTCCTGTCCAGTGTCACTCAGAAGGGGAGGCAAAGCACCATGGGTAGGTGGAGAAGTAGCCCAAGACCTTGGACTGCTGAGTGCCCCAGTAGTCTCAGTAGGAATAAGAAGGGTGAAATACCCCCCCCCCGGTATTAGACCCAGTAAGCTGAGGAGCAGTGTTAAAGGGAAAACAGCTTTATAAACGGTTTTCTACCACTCACAAAACTGATAGTACTGACCCACAGCACTTCTAGTCAGTGCATAACGCCGGTGCCTAGCTCACATTGTTCATGTATGCTGTGTCAACTGGGGAGGCAGGGGAGCAGGCCATAATACTTTGAAACCTGTATTCCTTTACTGTAAAAGGGAAAATCCTAATATTTGTATTCACTTACAAGGTAAAATCCTAAGACTTGCTGCTATCATGTCACAAGGTTTGGGAAACTGTGAGCTACATAAACATGTAACTGGAGACTCAAGTGCTATAAACGTAGGGGAGGAAATAGTTATGGTTGGGATCACAATGTTTAAGCATGTGACTTGTCAGATATCTACACACATTCACTGGGTAATACCCTGAGACCACTGACTGTCCATAGTATCCAAAAAACACAGAGTTGGAGAAATTCACTTCTGTGCCACATGGGAGACTTGGAACAAAACTTGAAGGCACAGGGGCGGGAACAAAAATGGTGGCATGGGTGACAAGCTGGCTGCAGGGGAGGCAGCAGAAGGTGGTGGTGGAAGGGGGATCTCTCATCCCCAAGGGCAGTAACAAGTTGGGTTCCACAGGGCTCGGTGCTGGGACCAGTGTTATTTGGGATATTTATTCCAAACATATCTAGGGGCATCAGGGGGAAGATCAACCTCTTTGCTGACAACACCAAGACTGGGGAAGTGGTAGATGACATGGAGGGGTGGCAAGGTCTGCAGGAAGATTTGAAGAAGCTGGAGTCCTGGTCATAAACTTGGCAGCTGGGGTTCAATGCCAAAAAGTGTAAGGTACTGAACAGCTAATATTTTTTCAAGTCAAACTACCTCTTGCTGGAAGCTGCAATACTGAACATAGGATTTGCAAGAAAGCGAGTTGTGCTCACAACAGAGGGAGGTGAACCTTACAATTGTCTTTGGTTTGTAGCAGATATTCTGCAGGTGGAGGCTACTTCTAACTGAAAGGTGAAATAAGGAACTTAGAATTATCAGGAAAAGACAGTCTTGTTACAATTCTTAAGATTTTCAGTGCAGGAAGAGTTTAAAGCACAGCTGACTTATTTTGGGGCTGACTGCTTTCAGAGCACAAACCACCAGGCTGTTTTGGGGCTGGGGAGTTTACCTGTGTCTGACTTGGATGTCTGGATTTTCTCTGTTTGATTAGCAGGGATTTTCTCTGTCAAATTGTTGTGTATGGCATCTTGCTGACAGGAAGACACTCATCGCATGCGGTGGGTCAGAGCTCTTAGCTGATTGTTTTGTGAGGGCACAGTTTAGGCCCAACCCTTCCACCCCTCACCCCACCCACCCCTGGAAATAGTTCCTTTATACCTGGGGTTCTGACATCATTTCCTCAAAGTGCAAGATGCATATCAATATCATATCCTCTCTAGCACACAGCACTGAAAATATAAGCATACACATTGTATTATATATATATATTTCTATATAACAAACCAATCACACACACACACACACACACAAAAAAAAAGTACATAATCATGTGGGGAGTAGTGCAATGTAATGGCTGTGGGGCAGCAGTCTTCCCGGAGTCTTTCTGGAGGCTGAGATGCTGCCCTATTTGCAGACAACTCTCTTCCCTGAGGGAGGAATTTGCCCGTCTTCAGGCCACACTGGACAGCAGTAAGGGAACCTTCCCCCAGGCCAGACTGGATGGTAGGAAGGGAACCTCCCCCATCCAGGGAGCACCAGAGCCACCACCACTACCTCAGAGGTTGCAAAGAAAGCATAGCAGTTGGACCACAGTGGGCTCAGGGAGGATGAGAATGGTGGAACAGAGGCACACCAAGTCAGTTGTTCCACTCCACAATCCATACACCATTCTTGGGGAGCACAGCTCCCCTATGGATGCACCCACAGAGGAGATTAAGGAGGCTGAGGACACCTGTCACAAGGGAGGCCCACAGGAAGGAGGCAGAGGACACCACAAGGAAAGTTATCAGCTCCTGGTGGGGGACTCAATTATTAGGGGGATAGAACTAGGGGGAGCAGGGAAAACTGAAGTAAGGTGCCTGCCTGGGGCCATGGATTGGAGGGACAGGAAACGCATCCTCAGGATCACGAGAACAGCTGCACGGGAGTCTGAGCTGGACATCATTGTCCACCTAGGGGCAAATGACTTGGCTCAACATGAGATTAGAGCAGTGCTGAAGGACTTTGTAGAACTGGGGAGGGGCCTAAGACAAGTAGCACACAGTATCCTTCTCAGAGGTGCTGTCTGTCAATGGCATGAGTGAGGCAAGGGTACTTTGCACCATGCAGTTTAATGAATGGTTGAAAAAATGGTATGGAGCACAGGGGTTTGGCTTCATTGGGGACTGGGTTCCACCTGGAGGACACCAGCCTATACTGGCAGGATGGTCTGCATCTGTCCAGGAAGGGAACAAGTCTTTTGAGCAATCGGTTTAAATGCTTCATTGGCAAGCTTTTAAACCAGTCAAGGGGGGAGGCACTGATAAGCAGCAGGAAAATTCCAGCCTCTCCCTACAAAACAGGGTACTAAATGAGAAAAAGACCGAGGTAGAAAGGTCAGTGGGGGATGCTGCAACAGAAGGTAAAGCCATTAAAAAATGGCAAGCAATGAGTACCAATGCCCATAGTCTGAGTAACAAGCTTCCTGAATTAGTGGCCTTGATGGAGGAGAAACATCTGGATATCGTGGCAGTCACAGAAACATGGTTCACACAAAACCATGACTGGGACGTAAACATATCAGGATACACTATCTACAGGAGGGACAGAGAGGGTTAAAGAGGAGGAGGAGTAGCTCTTTACATAAGGGAAGGAATCAAAGCAACAGAACAAAAGGGAAAACAGGGAGGAGAAGAAGCACTGTGGGTAAATTTGGAGACCGGCAATGGCACCACAATACCCACAGGGGTTGTATACAGACCCCCTTCTCAGGGGGAGGAAATGGACAAGGAAATGATAGAAAGTATACTTAGTATGGCAGAAAAAAGGGAGATATTGCTGATGGGCGATCTGAATATGCCAGATGTTAGCTGGAGTGCAGTTGCAGCAGCCACTTGAAGTGGAGTTATTCTAGATGCCTACAGGGGCATGCCTTAGACAACTGGTATTGGAGCCCACTCGAGAGGGAGCAATCTTAGACCTGGTTCTCTCAAATGAAGATGAAGAGAGGATCACAGATGTAGAAGTGGGTAGCCATCTGGAGAACTAGCGACCATCGAACAGTATGGTTCACAATAAACACAGCAATAGAGTCAAGCCATACAAAGGCAAAGGTACTGGACTTTAGGAGGCTGACTTTGCAAAATGGGTGAGTGCCTAAGGAATGCACTAGCAAATGGGCAGGAAGGAGGGTGGAAGAACAATGGGAATAATAAAAACTGCCATCACAGAGGTAACAAGCCTTTGTGGAAGCAAATAAACAAAACAAAACGACGAAGAAACCACTATGGTTCTCAAAGGAAGTGGCAGTGAAGGTTCAAGAAAAAGAAAGCTTTCAGGAAGTACAAGGAATCACAGAAGGAGCAGGACAGAGAACTGTATCAGTTAAAGCAAAAGGAAGCTGGAAGGCAGTCATACAGCAAAGGCCAAAACCGAGGAAAGATAGCCAACTCAGTTAAGAAGGGGATAAAACCTTTTATAGGTACATCAGGGAGGCGAAGGAAGACCAAGGGAGGATAGTGAGGCTCAATAAAGGGGGAGGGTGGGAAGAGGGTGACTGTGAAAGGCAGAATACTAAACAAATATTTTTGCTCAGTATTTACAAAGGAAGAAGGGGAGGTACCTAAAACAAACAGTAGAAACACTCTGGATACAGAAGTTGATACCAGCCCATTTACAGAAGAAAGGGTTCTGAAAGAACTCTTAAAACTGAAGGTGGACAAAACAATGGGGCCTGATGGAATTCATCCCAGAATTCTAAAAGAACTAAGGGTAGAATTAGTGACACCACTGACTACCCTGTTTAACAAATCATGGGAGGATGGGGTGGTACCCGAGGACTGGAGGAGGGCAGATGTGATTCCCCTTCACAAAAGTGGGAGCAAGGCAGAAGCAGGAAACTACAGACCTGTTAGTTTAACCTCAGTGGTAGGAAAATGATGGAATCACTTCTGAAGGAAAGAACTGTCAGTATCTAGAGGCCAGAGGGGCACAGGACCCAAGGCAGCATGGATTCACAGCAGGAAGGTCATGCCAGACAAATCTGATAGATTTCTTTGACTGGGTGACCAAAGCAGTAGATCAGGAAGGGCTGTGGACATGGCCTACCTAGACTTTAGCAAGGCATTTGATACAGTCCCACACAAAAGATTAATATACAAGTTAGCTAGCCTGGGAGTGGGTCCCAAGATGACAGCCTGGGTAAAAAATTGGCTGGAGAATAGGACACGGAGTAATAGTAAATGGAGTCCACTCTGAAGAAAGGGGGGTTACTAGTGGGGTACCGCAGGGTTCAGTATTAGGACTGGTCCTCTTCAATGTCTTTATAAGCGACATTGCAGAGGGACTGGAAGGAAAAGTATGTCTCTTTGCAGATGACACAAAGATCTGCAACAGAGCTGGTGCACAAGGTGGGGTTAGAAAGGATGAAAAGGGACTTGGCAAGGTTAGAGGAATGGTCAAATGTATGGCAGCTTAGATTCAATGCTAAGAAGTGCAAGGTAATGCACCTGGGAAACAAAACCCAGGGAAGAGTACACAATGGGGGTGAGATACTAACAACAACAAGAATGGAAAGGACCTGGGGTAGTCATATCAGATGACCTAAAGGTGGGCAAGCAATGTGAGAGAGCAGCAAGGAGGGCTGGGGGATACTGGGATGCACAGGAGAGGCATCACCAGTAGAAAACAGGAAGTTATTATCTCTCTGTACAGACAGCTGGTCATACCCCATCTGAGTACTGCGTGCAGTTCTGGAGACCCAGTCTTCGCAAAGACATAGACAGGATGGAAGCTGTCCAGAGGAGGGCAACTAAAATGGTGCAGGGTCTGCACCGGAAGACATATGAAGAGAGACTTAAGGAGCTTAATATGTATAGCCTCAAGGAAAAGAGGGAGAGGGGGGACATGATAGAAACTTTCAAGTACCTCAAGGGAATCAACAAAGTCCAAGAGGGTAGCATCTTTCAAAAAAAGAGGTGTGCAAGAACAAGGGGGCACAATTTGTAGATGGGGGTGGCTCAGAGGTAATTTAAGGAAGTATTTTTTCACAGAGAGGGTTGTGGATGCATGGAACGGCCTTCCGGAGGAGGTTGTGGAGTCAAAAACAGTGGTGGAATTCAAGCATGCATGGGACAGTCATAAGGCAATTCTAGGGGGTTGGGGTAGAAAGAAGTAGGCTGCTGGTTAACTAGGATCTGCAGCTTATCCAGTAGGCAGGGAAATGGGCAGACTGGGTGGGCCAAGCGGTCTTTATCTGCCATCAAATTCTACGTTTCTATGTTTCTACTGCACTTTGGAGCAAAAAAAAAATCCAAGGAGAAACTACCACTTGGGAAGGGTGCAGCTGGCCCAGACTGAGGAGGAGAAGGATCTGGGGGTGGTCATCAGGGGATAAATGAACAACTTGGCACAGTGTAGGAAAGCTGTGACAAGGGCCAACAAAATGCTGGGTTGCTTTGCAAGGGGAATAGTATTGAGGAGGGGAGAGGTGATTCTGCCGCTGTATAGAGCACTGGTTAGACCTTATCTCAAGTAATGCGTTCAGTTCTGGTACCCACACCTGAAAAGGGACATTAAATTACTTGAGGGAGTGCAGAGAAGAATGGCCAAGATGATCCAGGGACTGGGGAACTTCCTGTATGAGAGTAGGCTAAAAAAGATGAACATGTACTTGCTGGAGGATAGGAGGGACACAGAGGATATGACAGAGACATTCAAGTACATGACAGGGATAAACAAGACTGGTACAGAGGGGCTATTCTGGGTAAAGGTGGGGAAGATTACCCAGAGCCATGACATAGGATTGGAGGGGGGAAGGTTCAGGAGGGAGATGAGGAGACACTTTTTTACAGAGAGGGTGGCGGCGGGGTGGAGCACATTACCAGTGGAGGTGGTGGCCTGTAGAATGGTGGGTTGCTTCAAAAGGGGCTGGGACAGGGTGAAAGGGAGAAATAAAGGGGGTTGGGGTGAGGAGGGAGGGACTGCTGTAGAATAGGGTTGTTAGCTACAAAATCAAGCAGACTCGATAGACCAAAATGGCCTTTTTCTGCTGGCAAATTTCGTACATTTGTAAACTCCATGTTGATGTAAGAAGCGAGTTAGAAAATTTAAAATGCATACAGGATCTTGAATACTTCATTGATCAAACTATAATGGGGTCAGGTGAAATGACCACACTAAATAAAGGTGGAGCAATGAAAAAAAAAGGAAGAGAAGATGTGGTACACCATGGGGATGCTTATAATGACTGGACGAGAGTTTGGTCACCCAAGGGAGCTAAGAGGAGAAGGAGGGCCAATGTCTACTCACTAACAAATAATGTTAACAATGTTTCTAAAAACAGGTGACGATAGGGGACTCCAATGTTGCAATACTGAGTAAAACTGACAAAGAGCAGTTTATAGTGCTGTGTGCATGGGAGTCACAGGTGAGTGATTTAACATCTCACATACAAGGTAGCACAACAAAATTCAGTTGAAAATCCACTTCTATTAGTGCACATGGGTACAAATGACATGGGATATAAACCAATCACTCAAATCAAAATGGACTTTAAAAATCTATTTGCCAAACCAATAGAGCACAGTTGTAAAATAACTGTGTCCAAAATCCTGCCAGTCCCCAGAGCATCAGTGCATCGACAGAATGACAACAAACTTTTGAACAGATGGCTCAAGACAACCTGTTCACAGGAAAATATGGTTTTATCACATCATGGAACGATGCCTGGGTTAAAGGAGAACTATTTACAAATAATAGTCTTCATTTATTCTTAAAGGGGCAAGATATTCGGGAAATAAGATTAGAAGTCATGCACAGAATGCTTTAAAACTGGCAAGCAAGGGGACAAATGACCAAGCTCAGTTAGGGGCAAAAGAAGCTAGAAGTCCTAAAATTCCATCTGCTGAGAAACCTACCAGGAAATCAAAGCCGAGTGGTATACTTAGAGTACTAATAAATGCACGGAGTATAAGGAACACATAGGATGAACTACAGGCCTTAGTATACTCAGAACAACCATTATTAGTAGCCATGCTGGAGTAATGGTGGAAAGAGGATGACAACTGGAATACTATTATAGATGGATATACTAGTTACAGAAAAGATAGAGAAATCAGAAATGGGGAGTGGTGGTGTTCTTTATATCAAATATCATCCCGAGCTATGATATATCAGACAGAAGTAAGGACAAGGGTATAAATATTGATCCATAAAAATGGAATTGCCTACAAGAGTGATAACTAATTGAACAGGTTTCAATTAGTCTCCTTCGGCAAGGTTCTCCTGCCCCTATCTCCTGTGGAGTCCCTCGAGGCTCCATTCTTGGGCCCTTGCTCTTCTCTATATTTGTTAATAACATTCCCACCTCCATTCCCCACTGTCAGTCCATTATGCATGCAGACGACCTGGTACTTTATGCTGCCTCTAGTTCCATCGATGACCTCAACGCCTATTTGACACTGGTGTTCAGTCAGCTCCAATCCTGATTCTCCTCCAACTCCCTAATACTCATGTAACCCCCTTCTTCCCAGGGGTTACTAGAATCCTGGTTAGAATCAGTTGTAGGCAGGGAAGGCAGCTAGTGAAATGCCCGTTAAATGGATTTCACTCTGTCTCACTCTGTTCTCAGTCTCTGCTGAGCTCTGGAGGGATGATGTCATTTAGAACTGTCGCAGCAGCATAAGCCACATTTGCTAGCAGCTGCTAGAGCTAGCTTTAGAATGTTGAGAGACTAGTCTGCAGGAGTCCAGAGAAGGAGGCTGCAGAGTGTAGCTGCAGCTTCTCAGTCAGCTCAGGTATAGAGCTACCAGTTTCTTTTGAAAGTTTTTTGTTCTCACGCTAGTGGATGGCAACTGTTCTAGTCTGGAAGTGGTGGAGATCTGTGCCAGTGGGTTTCCCTGTGTTCCATTACAGGTGAGATGGAGTTGAACTCCAGGATGCAGGGGCAATCCCCTGGTCCCTCTGGACATTTGAAGCTGCCTTGGTACAACTGCTCTGTGAGTACTTTGTTGTTTTCTGTGTAAACCCAGGAGTACCTGCATTCCTGTTAATGGTGGATTCTCTGACAAAGTGACTCTGTCACCTGATATTTTCTGTTTAAAAGTTATCTGCCTACATTTGGAGTCCAGTATGAGACTGTCCATGTACAGAACATTTAATTTCTGACACCCCTGAGGTTTGTGTAGTATGTTAAGTGTGATATACATTTGAGACAACATCTACAGTTTCTGCAGGTGTGTGGTGTTATTAACCAGATGAATGGCCGGGTATAAGCTTGGAAACAAAAGGTGGCAGACCCCCCATCTGAAGTAACCAGTTTACCTCTATGGGTTCTGAAGGGCACCTATTTAGTTTTGTTCAGTGCATGTGGCCAATGCCTGAGGAAAGTGTTTACCCCGTATGTGGGTTTGTTTCTTCCAGTTTACCCCAGAATAGAGGGTTCTGAAAGACCTGAGTCATTACGTGCTCATTGTGGTTATGTGTACCACATTCATTCCTGTGTAATATGGGAACAGTACCAATACCTGGCCATATGTGCCAATTTCCAGAGGGAACCAGTGTGTTCACAAGTGTGTGTGTTTTTCTTCATCCTATGCTAAATGGGAATTCAGAAATGTCTGTACCTCAATAATCTGCATTACAAGTATATGTAGCCCTATAGGGGTCCATCTTTACTTTGTGATTATTCCTACTCTGTTACCTGAATAAAAGCCACACTCTAGAATCCCAACCTGGTTTGAACAGTCATGTCATTGCTTCCTATTGTCTGGAGTTACTTGGTTACCTCTGTCAGAAGTGCAAACCTAGCATAGCCCTGAGCAAATGTTTTCTCTCAATGACCTGAGTTGTTGGCCATGGTAATTGATCCCTACCAGGTGTGTGCCAAGCAGTTGCCATGCTTGGTTGTCTGTTTTGTATAACAGTCTTTGCCATCTGGCATATCCTACCTTGTATATGGTGGCTTGCTTTGTGTGTTTTTTTACAATGTAAACCACCATCCCTCTTTTTAACCCTAGATGTTTGGTGAGAGGTGTGCCTTCTAGTTAAATAAGACACCAGTGTGGGGTTACACTCAATTTACCTAAGACCTAGGCTATGCTCTTTGGGTCCTCTAGGAAAGTCCATGCCGCGTCCCCCAAGCTTTGCGTACTTTGTTATGATGGGTCAGCAGTCTCAACCACCAACTCCTTTAAATACATGGGAGTGACACTTGATCCCACACTTGACTTCTCCTCTCACATAAATGAGGTGTGTAAATCTGTTAACTTCAAGTTTGGTGTTGCCTATCATGTAGGTCACTCCCTAACTCCTGCTGCCAGGATCCCTGTAGCCAGGAGAGTCCTGCTCCCCAGGCTTCCAGATGCTCTCCCTATTCTTTCCCAGACCAATGCTGGTGTTCTTCAAAGGTGGCATACAACAACATTTGCAGATTTTCCCTTTCAGCACCATGCCTTATGCACCACTGTCTGTTCCACTCTGCCTTGCATTGGCTGTCACCCAGTTCCCTTCACTCCTACTCACTGGGATGTTTCATTGACCCCTTGACTAGATATCCCTGATCTGACCCTCTAGGGGCTATGCTTTCCCCTGTGCATCACTCCCACCCTCTGAGGTCCTCTGACACTCAGCTCCTCTCTGTCCCATACTTCTTAAGTAAAATGGGGTTACAAGCTTTTTCTCATTTTGCTCCCAAATACTGGAATTCCCTGCCTCCCCACTTAAAGTGCTCCTTATCTCACTCTTCCTTTAAAACTGCACTTTTTTCTCACCTCCATGTGCTTGGTACTTGTGACTGTAACTAACCATACCTGACCTTCTGCTCTTGCTTTTGCTTGCCTGGATTACTGCTTCCCAATGCTCCAAGTGCATCAGTGGGCTTGCCCACAATTGGCTTCTCATCCCTGCGTTGATGGATCTGCTTGTTATTTATACTCTTCCAACTATCCCTGCGTGGATGCCTGTTTGAAAGCTGACATGTTATGATTATATGCCACCTGTGACTGTTTGTAAGATTGTACTTTGTACTCTCCCGGGTCATACCTGAAAATAGGCAGGTTTATTGCCTAATGTACTTACCCAGTCATCAAAAGCTAATAAATAAATGTAATATATACAGTAGGCCACCTGTTAATAGTCAAGTGACTAACCTATGTATTATAAAGGAGATAAATAAGGCATCCAAAATGGGCAAAGTCATAATCATGGGGGATTTAAACTTTCCTGAAATTAACCAGAAAAATATTGAATATACAAAGGGGAAAAATGAATGTGTGTTTTTTTGTGAGATGATAATAGAAACGTGTTTGCCCCAATATGTGGATAAACCAACTAGTGGTGAAAACCTGTTGGATATAGCTATGTCATCACAAGGGGTATCGATAAAAAACTGTATTACTAAATCACCATTAGGAAATAGCGATCACAACACTGTCTTTTTTACTATAGAGTGTATGTCAACTAATACATGTAGAGCAAATACCACAACTTATAATTATAATATAGGTAACTAACAAGGATCCAAAATGGAACTAAAAGCTTGATATCATGAAAAGTTATTTAACACAATGGTTACACAACCAGCATGGGACAAGTTTAAAAATAAGTTACTTAAACTAAGAGATAAGCATGTTCTGCATGAGAAGAAATATAATAAAAATAAAGAATTCCACTTTTGTTAAAAAAAATAAAGAGTTGGCGGGGCATACCTTATGTTGTCTCCCGGGCACCTCCTTTACCCTCCAAGGTCCAGCCATGTGTTCTGCCCTCTGGAACCTGGGCTAATATCCAGCATAAGGTTTGCATCCATGTAAAATGTTGCTGTGCCAATGGCTGCTGCGAGAATGTGTGAGCAGGTGCCATTGTGCTATAGTTTTAAGAGCTTTTTACTTCTGTATAGTGTCCGGAACCTGGGCTTGGTCCAAGTGCTTCTGAGCTCGCAACCGGCCAGGAAATGCTCCTATCAATTCCACTCATGCACAGAATAATAGTGCAGAGGGAGCTCCATTGAGTGCTGTAAATGTTTGCATTTAAAACTAATCTGTTTATAAAAATGAATGTTAAAGTTGGATTGCTAGCTGTCTGCAGCCATTTTGTTACTTTTACCTTTCCTTTTAAGCCAGTCGGAACTCAGAGGGTCATAAAGGGGACCTTAGCTATGGCTGCTGGGAGGAAATAGAGAACTTTGTGCTTGGCGCCTTCTAGTAGCCAATTGGAAACCCAGAACTTTGATTGACAGGCCCATCTAACAATTGGATTACAATATTGTGTTTTCTTCAGTGAGGGAAGGAGTTTTGAACTGGGCAGTTGCTAGGCACTCCTAGGCTTAGATGGCACCTCCCTGTGTGTCTCTGAGCTCGCATTATGGGCCTACCTGCCAGAAAAAGGGCCTTATCCAGCCTGAACTACATCAGAGACTGCAGTATAAACTTCAGAGCCTGATCTACCAGATTGGTATACTGAATCCAACTGCCAAAGTGAAAACTCAGAGTGAGTGTTAGAACTGGTGTTCAGAGACTGTATGCAGAGAAAAGTTGTTTGCAGTACCTGTAGTCTACATTCTAAAGTTGTTTGCATAGACTGTGACCTGCCTTTTGAAGCTGTGTGTAGAGAGAGAAACCTGTGTTCCAAAGTCTGTTTGTTCAGAGACTGTATTCTGCTTTCCAAGCAAAGTGGCAAAGGCTGTATTCTGAGTCAAAGCTGCATCCTGACTAGTGTGGGGAGTCAGCTGCTAGTGCAACAGTCCGTGCTGGTTTGCAGCCATCTTGGGAGTTATGCACCCTGGACATGGGGGTGAGTAATGCCAGCCCTGGTCCTTTCTTCTGGTCCTTGCTTTTGAAGCCAGAAGTGAAACTGAGACCCCAGAGGTTCAATCCTGCCTAAGGGAGAAACCATCCCAAATTTCAATCCTGAGACAGAATATCTGCAGAACTGTGAGTAATTTTACAGCTAGCCCTGCAACAATTGTTTCAAGTTGTTTTTTGAAATTCATTGCAGGCCATCAGACCTGGTGTTACAAATACCAGTTGCTCAACAGTTCAGCCATTTGTCCTTCTTTGTTCTCTCACAATTTACTTGTCAAAAAGATGAATCCAATTGATTGTTTGTGTGCACCAGTGCCAGCCAATCTGCTTTAATGCACCAGGCCTGCAACAATTTAGTCTGGGTACCCAGTAAAGATAACTGGAATGTTTATGCAGACTGTTAATCTTTGTTTATTTGAATGCTCTTGCCAACCAAACCTCAAATCAGCTAGTCAGCCTTAAGTCTGCATCCCCTTACTCCACTGTTTATTCCCCCAATAAATGAGGCTTACTGTTTGTTTAAACACTGTCCATGAGCATATCATTCCTGGTTGCAAGTTTATTGTGTCTATATATAAAGTGTATTGCTATTGCTGTTCACTGTTTTCAACAGGTAGCTGGGGGCTGTAGCAGTTCCAGAACACAAACTGGCAAGTGCAACCAGTGTGAGCATATTATTAGCTATCACCACTAATTGTGTGACTATATCCAGTTCAAATTGTTGTATGCTAATCCATGTGTGGGACTGCTGGTTGGGGCAGTGGGTAGGTACAGCATCCCAAAGGGTTGTACTAGCTTGTCATCAGGCCCACTTAAAATAGTACTCTTGGTAGAGGCACTGGGCTATTTATTCAACTACTGGTAATGAATCCCATTTACCATCTGAAACAGAATCCAGGCCCCTCAACCTCTGTTGCGGTCATCAGGCAGGGGTAGTAGCCCATTGGTAATGAAAATTAGAAAAGAAAAACTATCACAAAGGGGGAACAAAAAGGAATTTTATAATTTCATAAATTCATTAAAAAAGGGTAATAGTGACACTGGACCATTAATAATTAATTACCAAAAAATTACACATGAATCAGCATTGGTGGAAGTGTTTACCAGCTGTTTCATATCCGTTTATAAACTACATAATGACAGTATATCCAATAGTAAATCATATGGGTAATTTAGGTAACTTAAATAATGAAATTACAGAAAAAGAGCTAATAGATACAGTCAAACGTTTGGATAGTACTAATAAGGCAAAGGTATCAGACAAATCTCACCATCATTTTTTTAAATAGCAATTGAATCAAAAATCCTATATTACATATTCTTACTAAATCATTAAAAATTGGAGAAGTACCACATGATTGGTGACATGCAAATAAAACCCCTATTTACAAAAAGAGCCATAAAGAAAATGTTTAACTACAGACCAACCAGGTTAACTTCCCGATACTGAACAATTTAAAATGTCTGGTTAAGGACAGCATTGAGTTCTTCATGACTTATCAGCAAATAACAGGATTAACAGATACAGCTCAACATGGGTTCAAAAAGGAAAGATCAGGCACTACAAACCTAATAAGTTTCAATGAAAACATTAGTAGGAGTTTGGCTGAAGGAAATTCAGCAGACATTATCCTTCCAGACTTCAGCAAGCCATACAATATGCAGTAGTTCCCCACAAAAGTATAATTAGTAAACTAGGGTCCCTAAACTTAGACCAAACATTAGTGAGATGGATAAATTCATGGTTAACAAAACATATTTCATTGGAATAAATAGACTCATCTCCAAAAAGCAAGAAATAACAAGTGGAATCCCCCAGAGATCAGTTTTAGGTCCAGTGTTATACAGATTAATGCATGGATTTGGAAAATGGTATAGAAAGTTGGTGTATCTGGTATACAGATGACATAAAAATAGACAACATATCTTCACCAGCAACTGTAAAAGCATTACAAAAGGATCTGGACAAATTGCTGAGCTGGGTAAACAAGTGGGGCATGAAGTTCAACATCTCAAAATGCACAGTGATCCATATGGGACAAAAATAGTCAAGACAAGTTATCGGAAGAACAAAAAATTGAAAGTAACAAATTGAGATTTAGGTG
Source organism: Neoceratodus forsteri (assembly GCA_016271365.2). Classification (NCBI taxonomy): domain Eukaryota; kingdom Metazoa; phylum Chordata; order Ceratodontiformes; family Ceratodontidae; genus Neoceratodus; species Neoceratodus forsteri. The sequence goes on along the minus strand of JADMNL010000022.1, from coordinate 627,888,160 downwards.
TGATTACTGGCAGGGATTTTGACATGAATCCACAGTACAAAAGTATTATCAAAAAGGTAAACTACATGATTTGTGATACAAAAAGGTAGTTAAAAGCAGAAATAAAATACAGTGAGGTATCTGCTGCACATTCATATGCTCATACTTAGATTTCAGTTGCCACTTCTAGTCATGATACAGTAAGAGTAATGTTACTGCACTAGAAAAAAACATAACATAGATTTACAAAAACATTATGGGGATTAAAAAAGAAAACATATGAAGAAAGATTACAGATATTACATTTACAAAGCTGGCAGACCAGAAGAATGAGGGGAGATATATTATTAATGTGTGATATCACTGGAGATCAGTCACTAGAAGACTATAGGACTTTAACAAAATGCAGTTAACCGCAGTTTGAGAGGCCATAGCAAACAATGAAAGGAAGAAAAATTCAGAAGTGAAAAAAGAAAATTCTTTTACATGAAAAGAATAGTCAAATTTTGGATTGCATTACCTGAGTCTCTAGTGAACAGCAATTCTAAGGCTATGTTTAAGAAAAAAATAGATACATATTTTTTTGTTGTTGTTAAACTTTCTATCGTTTTCAAATAAAACATTAGCATACACAGCAAGGAATGGGAGATTGTGATATAGTAACAGAAACTGCATGTGAGACAGGTAGATTATCATTTAATACAACTCAAAATTCGTGATACATACCAGCGTTGTGGTGATTCCCAAGCATATAGTGAAAGCCAGGTGTTCGGATCATGTGTGATCATGGCCTCCGGTATGATCCTATGAGCTGTACCTGTTTGCACTGGATGCATGGAATCCTCACATTCAGTAATGGAGCAAATATAGACACAAAGCATAGAAAGCAAACACTGAAAAACTGTAAACTAGAACTATATACTCAGGGTGGGATATTTAGAAGGGTTGCGCATGGCACAACACAGTTGTGCCATGTGCAACCCACTGATGCGCCCTGGCACGATATTCAAAAGGGGAATGCATGTGGCACAAATCCCGATGCACTGGAGTGCATCATTAATGTATGCAGTGCAAGTAGGGGGGCGTGCCCATGCATACACCGCACATTCTGATATTCAGCCTGGGATGTGCTGAACAGATGCAGGTGCAACCCATACCTGCGCCGCACACAGTTGAGCAAAAAATAAAAGGAGCAACAGCTGGCCACCCACAGGTGAGCTGCCATATTGCAGGGCACAACACAGCAGCTGCCAGCTTTGGGTGGTCACCTGAGCTGCAGTGGCACCTTCTTGGTAGTGCCCCCCATGCCCGATCATGGGCATTAGTAATGTATTAATGGTCCAATAACCCTGGTGGTCCAGTGGACCGCTTGCAGCCCGATCGTGGGCAGATGTATAATTAAAATGCCTCCTATATCCCTGGTGGTCCAGTGGACCACTCGCAGCCCGATTGAGGGTGTCAGTTATAATATATTAAAAACCAATCCATCCCTGGTGGTCCAGCGGTACCCCCTCCCCAACCCCCACTGAGCCCCACCACCCTGCTCTCCCAAGTCAGTGGCGGGTGAGCTCCACCACATGCCACCCTGCGGCCCTCCGACTGTCTCCGTACAGTAGGGCTGTATGCCATTGTTCCACAACGTGGGCCAATGGGCATGCAGCCATACCGTACTACACAGTCCAGAAATGTGAGCGTGTCGATTCACAGTTCTGGACTGTGTGGTACGGTAGGGGCTGCATGCCCATTGGCCCACACTGTTGGGAAAAGCATGTTTATATATAGAAACAATAGATTTACTTGTGTGCATTTATGATAAATAGTCCTTCCACCCACTGCAAATGATGCCATTGATGATGTCATTGTATTACTGCTGGACAAAGTTTATCCTTTGCTTGCATCAGTACAACTTGTTTTATTTTTTGTTGCCAGGTGTGATGCAAGAACAGCCCCCCACACACATACACCTCCATGTACTGTTGTGTGATTATTATTTTTTTGTAATGGAAAGTATTTCCAGTTGAGAAGAGAGAGAGAGAGACAGTTGTGTGTGTGTGTCTGTGTGTGTGTATTTTGGTGGGAGTGATAGATTTCACCTGAAAACACCCATATATGATTCAAATGTACATGCTTTTGTATACTTCAGGAATGTATTTGGGCAGTTTGTGTCTGCCTCTGCCTATGTAACTGTGGGTTTTCTACCTTTTCTCTTTGTGAAGTATTATTGCTTATTTTCTTCATCCTGGTTTTGTTTTCTCTGTTTTCCCCACGTTCAAGATATGGAATGTTTATCATGGAATGTTTACCATGGAATACATGGATTTAAACTTCTGCTCAGTTCCACTGGCAGAATGTTCCTCTCCTAACATGCTGTACACAGACACAACAAAAGCCTCTTCTATAGTCAGAGACTCAATTACCTGACTGTCGGGGCATGTAGAAAAGATTTCCATGATGTGCAGGTAAAAATAGAGAGGGAATTTGTCATTGTCAGCAAAGAAACAGTTGTAATGAAAACTATAAACAATACTTAATGTTTCTGATTTGTTTATGTGTGTAAGGAGAGTGTGATGATCAGGGGAACAACATTTAATCAGCTTTATTTAATGTAGTTTTATTTTTAGGGCCCAGCAGAAGTTAGCGGCCGTGTTTGTGATGGAAGATCAATTCTGGTTGTAGGGGGATTGATGAAAGATAGTTCTGGTTGTAGGAGGACTGATTTGCTCATTGTGTGATATGGTTTAGGACCAGGATGACTGTACATGGAACAGACTTGATGCACAGTCAAATTAGATGTTTTTACCAAAGAGTCAAATTATATGGTTTTACCAATGAGATCAATGGGACAATATCAAGGACATTACTGGGAAACAATCAAAGTCCCCTCCGGCCATGTTAATTGTTGAAGGGTCCACTACCCTTGATCCCATGGTCATTACAAATACCTTTAACATGGCTTTTACTGACCTCAGTACTGTTTTACCACCTGATTTCTTCACAGTCAGTCACACTCCCTCTAACACACCCTGCACTCTGTCAAACCATCTCATTTCTACTTCAGGGAGATTAAGATGAATGAAGCTCACCGCCACATCACCTTAGCCATCTCCACTTCCAGAATCAGCAATGACATCCTGGACCTTAAGCTGCTATCACTTACACTTGACGAGGTCCTCAGTCTCCTAACTAAAATTCTTAACCTCTCTCTCCACACCAGTTCATTCCCTGAAATATGGAAAACTGCCACTGTGACCCCGGTCCACAAAATTGGGGAAAAGACCTGCCACTCTAACTACCACCTGATCTCCATATTGCCACCACTATCCAAGGCCCTAGAGCTTATTGTTGTGGACCAGGTCACTGATTATTTGGACAAATATAATATTCTGTGCACACAACAGCACAGTTTTAGAAAAGGGCATAGTACCACCACTGCCCTGCTTGAATTTACCAGTGCAGTGCATAGTTCCCTTGATAAAGAACTTCTTACAGGGGCTGTCTTCATCAACCTCTTAAAGGCATTTGACATGGTCCATCATCGGCTGCTGTATGACCAACTACTCCTTGCTGGCCTCGCACTGGACTCAGTCCACTGGTTCAGAAGCTACCCTGACAACCACTGTCAAAGAGTAAAAATTGGCAATGGTATCTCGGACACCTTGCCTGTCCGCTCTGGAGTACCTCAGGGGTCCATACTGGGCTCTCTCCTTTTCAGACTCTTTTTAAACTCCCTACCACAATCCTGCTCAGAACAAATCATCCTGTATGCGGATGATGCTATTGTCTTTTCTGCACACAAGAACCTTTCACCACTACAACACAGCCTCCAACTCGGATTCAGTGCCATTGAAACATGGTTCTACAATCACAAACTAGTCCTCAATCACAAGAAAACCAAGTCATTGCTATTCTGCAGTTCACATAACCATTACAAGCAACACCCCCTTGTCATCTTCACCAAGCAGGGGACTATCCTCGAACAAGTTTACTCTTTCAAATACCTAGGGATTCTGCTTGACCCCAATCTCTCCTATACAGCTCACATTGACAACATGGCTAAAGCTGCCAGCACATGCCTTGGATTACCTACAAGCACATGCAGCACCTCACCCCTGAGGCCCTGAAGATTGCCGTCCAGAGCTCTGTGGTGTCAATTATTTATTATGGCCTCATTATCTATGGCTCTGCCATGATGTCCACTCTCTGACGTATAACAACTGCTCTTAACAAAGCATACCAACTCACAACTGGTGCCCACCGCCTCACCCACACCTGTGCCCTTTATGAACAATCTGGATGGCTCCAACTCTCCGACCATATAAAGTATCTCACATGTGCTATGGTGGGAAAAATCAACCTTGGCCTCACACCCTCTGGTGTTTCTGCCTTGTTACATCAAAACATCAACTGACAGAACACCAGGAGCTTGGCAACCCAGATTCTACAAGTTCCTCGCTGTTGAACTACACAGAGCCAATGCTTCTTCACCTATAGGGCTCCTCTATGGATGAATGGTCTCAGCCACACCATCTCCTCTGCCTCAACACTAGGTCTGTTCAAAACCAGGCTCCGGGCCCATCTCATTGCCTCTAGCTCCTGTGACTGCCTCTCCTAGATGATGACCTACACAGCTTTAATCCTAACTTATATACTGCTTAACCCCAGGCCCCCCAGTCCCCCTCCCTCCAGCTCCTGAGGCACCACTTCAAATCTCAGGTCTTCATACCACCTCATTAGTCTCTCCTTGCCCCATTACAGCACTTATACCCCCACCCTGCCCCCTTTTTCTCTTCTATCACTCCTTCCCATTTATTTTTTGACAAATGCTTCCGGCTACATCTTCATCCTCCCACTCTCCTCTCATCCCTGTTTCTCTGCCACCCCCGGGCGCCTGACCCTACCCATTCCTTGTGGGCATATGCGTCCTAACTGTGTTCACCATCTTACTATAGTTGCCTCTGTTAACTACCTACACTTCTCCTCCTCCTCTACACCTTACTCTTCCCATAATTGACCCCTTTCAATAGCACTGTTGTACATGAATTGTTTACTGTTATTTCACTGTTGCTTCCTTGTTGTTTGTTATTTCTGATGTGGAACCTTTGTAAAAGAGCCTTGGCTCAAAGGTACTTGTAATCCTAGAATAAATAAAGTAATAAAAATGAAATAGACTTCTTTATTTGCCCATGTTATAAATTGGGCCATCTCACATTGAGTGTTTGAGCCTGGTGAGCAACACGGTATGCCAGGTACCAGGATAGAATGTATAACATGCTAGCCCATCACTAAACAAAACGGTCAAGTACTAAATGATCTCCATAGTCTGAAAAGGCTAAAATAGCAAACCACAGGCAAATGTTTTGCCCCATAGGCATATGTTTTGCCCTACTTGAGGCTTATTATTGTACCCTTCTCATTTGACGTTTGGGCCACAGAACAGGTCGTGAGGGTGGCCAAGCCCTCCCCTGGACGCTCCTGCTTGTCGACCCCCACCCCTGAAGCACCCAGACAAAGACGTTTGGGCCACAGAACAGGTCGTGAGGGTGGCCAAGCCCTTCCCTGGATGCTCCTGCTCATTGACCCCCACCCCCGAAGCACCCAGACAAAGATGTTTGGGCCACAGAACCGGTCGTGAGGGTGGCCAAGCCCTTCCCTGGATGCTCCTGCTCATCGACCCCACCCTGAAGCACCCAGACAAAGGCGTTTGGGCCACAGGGCCAGGTCGTGAGGGTTGTAAGCCCTCCCCTGGATGTTTCTGCTCATCGACCCCCACCCGAAGCACCCAGACAAAGACATTTGGGGCCAGAAATGGGTCGTGAGGGTGGCCAAGCCCTCCCTGGACACTCCTGCTCATTGACCCCAACCCCAGGCACCCAGGTAAATCCAGAAACAGAATAAGACAAAGTTTGGGCCACAGAACGGGTCGTGAGGGTGGCCAAGCCCTCCCCTGGACGCTCCTGCTCGTTGACCCCCACCCTCGAAGCACCCAGACAAAGATGTTTGGGCCACAGAACGGGTCGTGAGGGTGGCCAAGCCCTCCCCAGGAAGCTCCTGCTCATCGACCCCCACCCCCGGAGCACCCAGATAAATCGGAAGCAACAGAGAATAAGGAAAGCTGTTTTTCTGGCGCCATTTTTGAATCCCAAAAGAACTCCTGCCACAGAAAAGTCTGCACAGTGTTTCTTTGTGTCTCTGAGCTTCCTTTTTCTGTCAGCACACGAGTGGAGACTGTTTTTAATTCAGGGCATTTTTTACTGTATAGCCTGTATCTATTGCCCACTGAAGTAGTGCCTTAATAAGTTATAAAATTTAGTAGTGCTTAATCACTGTAGGGTCTCGTGAGCCCATCGAAATAGTAACGGTAAAGGTACCTGCATAAACTGTCTGATAAAAGCATTTTTGTCATAAACCACAGAAATAGTAACCTCTTAGGACCTGCTTTGTGCCTGACTGAAAGTACTTGCCTGTAAGACGCCCTTTATTTACCTGAAAAATAACTGCTGCATTTGTTTGCCCTCTATCAGAATCTGCCCAAATTTCAAGTACTTGTATTTGCCTTTTCAATATTTGTGCCTAAAGCTTGGAAGTAGTTTCTCTCACACTTGCCCTGTCTTGTAGCTGTAAAGTCCTGCTAAGTTTAGATCTTGCACCTGGGTAGAGTGAATCAGAGTCCCGATTTCAAATATATCAATCGCCAATTTCGAGAGTGTTTCTCTCTTTTCCCCCACACTGCCATCACTTCTCAGGCGCCATTTTACAGCCCTCTGCGACCCACAAGCAAGTAAAAAAAAAAAAAATAATTTTCTTTTATGTGCGCTAAGGCACTGCTGAAACTTGTAAAGTGCACCTGTAACTTACGGGATCGTTTTCCCTCCCACGCTTGCAAACACTTTTCAGGCACTGCACTGCTGAATCTATAAAAGTGCCCCCATTGTGAAATTAAATTGCACCGGAGCAGAAAGGCGTTTCCTGGACTACCCCACAGCCGGTAGTTTTTATCATTAAATCCCAACACAGCTAGTCTATGCTCTACCCTGTTTCTAGGGGAAGTTTCAGGAAACTATTTAAAATCTGCTGCTAAGGAAAAGTGTGTCTCAGGCTGCAAACCACAAACAGTTGTGCACAATACAGCTACGCAGCTGGACTTTTGTCTGGCACTCCTCCCACTTACCTGGCTATAAAGGTCCTTTTCTTCTCTCTACCTGCAGACAAAGACGTTTGGGCCACAGAACGGGTCGTGAGGGTGGCCAAGCCCTCCCCTGGACGCTCCTGCTCGTTGACCCCCACCCCCGAACCACCCAGGTAAATCGGAAGCAACAGAGAATAAGGAAAGCCGTTTTTCTGGCGCCATTTTTGAATCCCAAAAGAACTCCTGCCACAGAAAAGTCTGCACAGTGTTTCTCTGTGTCTCTGAGCTTCTGCCCCGCCAGCGCTGTGCGCTGGCTCCCCACCACCTCCACCACCGCCCTTGGTGAGCTCCTCCTTTTATAGGCTGAGGTCACATGATTGCTAAAACCTATCAGCCAATTTCTCCATTTGCAGCTTATCAGCTACCACCACCAGAGGGCTCAACTCTAAACATTACAGATACCTATAGGAATTTAGGCAAGGATGCTGCTGTTATCATCCTTATTTCTTCTCTCACTGGCCACTCTTTCCTCCCTACCCCGCCACCCTCCCAAGCAGAGAACCCCCACCCCTACCCCCTTGGCTTACCCCCCAGCCATGCCACCCTAAATCCTCCATGCACCTGCTCAGTCCTGGCCCAAAACCATTGCATGAAGTATTAGTGCCAGCATCATTCCACCATCTTTTCACCAGGGGCATGCGGTTTTGCACACCCAACCCGTCGCTGCCCCCTATCTTTCTCAAACACCCGGTCCTCCACATCCTACCCATACCTCTCTCGGACAAAAATAAAACATCTCATCTACATATCTCTCCTGTCAGGGGACATAGAGGTAAACCCTGGTCCAAACCACACAAATTCCCACTCCCCTTTCTCCTTTCCCAAAGGCCTCCACATGTTACAGCTAAACACCTGCAGCCTTTTATCCCAAATCTCTATACTACAACCTATTGCTCTAACACAACACCCTGACATCCTGGTCATCTCTGAAACCTGGTTAAAACCCCATCGCTCAGACGCTGACGTCTCCATACCAGGCTACACTATAATCAGACATGACCGACCAGGCAAAAAGCGCGGTGGTGGCACGGCAATATATATCAACAACAGCCACCTTTTCTCCATAGTGGACATCCCCTCAACCCCTGCAAACATAAACTCTATTCTCATTAAACTATCTCTCCCCTGTTCCTCCCCCGTCTACATGGCAGGTTCATACTGCCCCCCCTACTACACCCCCGTGGACATCCTCTCCACCTAGCTCCCTTCAATCCCTAGCTGCAGGCGAGCTACTCAGTCACGGCGATTTTAACCTAAACTGGTTAGGTACAGATAAAGCCCATTTGAAGACCAAAATAAAGGCTCTGAACCTAACACAACTCATTTCTGATCCCACAAGACTAAACCACAAGACCCAGAACCATTTCTCTTCTAGATTGGCTCTCACCTCCCACCCCACAGGATCCTAGTGCAGACCCACTGCAGATTCTATAAGTGATCATCACATGATCTACCTGATTAGGGAGGTGTATAGCCCCCAAGCCCCCAAGACTCTGCTTCCAGGTCCTACAACTCACTCATTTAGCATCTCTTCTGTCAGACTTAGGACATGAAAATTGGTCCTTCATACCCGAGTCTCCCTCCAGTGGCCTTGAGCTTATGCAGGTTTCAAAACACGCTTCCTAAAAATCTGGGACAGACACACCCCACTACGGACAAAGAGAGTTAGAGGAGCGCATCTCCTCTGGATCTCAGCCGACATAATCAGGAATTGCCACACCAGAGACCGAGCATGGAAACATTATAAGAGAACAGGAACACAGGCAACCCTCTCCACTTATAGAAAACTCTGAAACGCATGCACAAACTCCATCTGCCAAGCAAAAAAGGCATACTTTCTGTTGGCTTTTAGCAAGAACATTAACCACCTGACTGATTTCTGGAAATCACTCAAATCCCTGCTCTCCCCCCCACCGTACCCCCATCCCCTACACTATCAGACCAGGGCTCCCTCATCTCCGACCCCATCTGTGTAGCTGAAGCCTTTAATACATACTTCTCCAGTTGCGCAGTCAAACTCCTATCCTCCCTCCCGAATCCATTTCCCCGGCCCCCCCATAGCTCATGCCCCCAAAACCTACCCCCTAGTTCTGCCATTCTCTTTCCATCCAGTAACCCATGCTGAATTACTCCACTTACTACTGGACCCTAAACCCAAACAAAGGCAAGTGCCCTACATCCCTGGACACAAGATGCTCTTCCTGTCTGCACCGGCCATAGCTGCCCCTCTCACTGCCCTTTTCAACCTCTCTTCTCTCTGGGCAAGTTACCCCAGCCTGGAAAATGGCTACAGTCAGCCACCCTACCAAAGGCGGAGACCCTCCTCCCCAGAAAACTACAGACCCATCTCCTGCTCCCAATTTTGGCCAAATTACAGGAACAGCTAGTCATGTCCCAGCTCACCCCCTACCTAGAAGCTTACTCCTTTTTTACCCCATTCCAATCAGGATTCCGTAAATCCCACTCCACCACCACCTCCCTGCTACGTGTCACTGGTGACATTCTCATGGGCATGGACAAAGGACACGTCACCTCGGCCATCTTCATAGACCTAGCAAAGGCTTTTGATACCATCTCTCATTCACTACTCCTCTCAAAACTCTCCAGTGCAGGGATCTCTGAGTCAGCCATTGGGTGGTTCCATGACTATCTAGCGGACAGGAAACAAGCAGTCAAACTAGCCTCTCACACCTCAAACCCCCTGCCAGTCACTACCGGTGTCCCACAAGGATCTGTCCTAGGCCCACTACTTTTTTCCATTTTTTTAAATGACCTCCCATCAGCATGTTCCCACTCATCTATCCAAATGTATGCATATGACACTGTCCTGTATGCCTCCGGTCCTACCGCGCAAAGCGTAGCAACCCTACTCCAAGAGGATTTCTATGCTATCCAGTGCTGGCTGAGGACAAACCAGCAATTCCTAAACCCAAAAAAAACAGTATCACAAACATTCGGATCCCAACAAAGACTCTCATGCCAAACCCCCTGCCTCCCATTCAAAACCACGGATGGGACCCCCTGGACAATTGTACTTCTTTCAGATATCTAGGCGTCTGGCTAGACCAGCACCTAGATTTTACTGTTCATATCGACTCACTACACAAGATACTACTCCCAAAATTAGGTGCTCTAGTCCGCAACAAAAAATGCCTCCCTACACAAACTAGGCATGCCATTGTCCAAAAAATGATTCTCCCTGTTTTCGACTACGGTGACATAGTCTACTCCATTGCCCCCGCATCCGTTCTGGCCAGCCTAGACACCATGTTCCACTCTTTCTGCCGGTTCATTCTAGACTGTCCGCAATCCACTCACCATTGCAACCTATACAGTTCTACTACCCTGCCGCCCCTCCATGATCGTAGACAAATAAACTGCGCTAGGTTCACTGCCGAATTCTGGTCCCACTCCCTCCCCCCTTATCTGGCCTCTACTCTCTCCCAACAATCCCCTCCTGCGTACTCCCTCAGGAATACAGACCCCAGACTGCTGCACGTCCTGTTTATGCGTACTACCAAAGGCCAGGCCGCCTTTAGTTACCGAATCCCACAGTTTTGGAATACACTGCCAGCCTCCATAAGACATGCACAGAACACCTACCAACATAACCCTCTACTTCGAACCCACTTTGCTTCCAGCTGCTCCTGTTATGATTAACCTCTCAAATTATTATGCTTGTTGTACTACAAGAGTATATGTAATGAATTTGACCTTCTCGCTTTGTACAATGGACATATGAACCCCTGTCTGTTTTCTCTAAATCAAATGTTTATAGGAAAGCCTTGGCTTCCCAAAATGTCCTGCTTATTGTATATATCCCATGTATTGCTATTGGGTCTCGGCCCCCAGGTCGCATCTGGAATCGAGCTTTTAGCTCAGTATGCTATCCTGGTAAATCTCGTAAATAAATAAATAAATAAATAAATATAAATAAATTGTGCTACTCTATTACCATGAAGTATACAAAGTAGTTGCAATCTACAAAGGTCTGTGATTTGTAGGTTAGATAACTACTCAGTTTGAGACTCAGTAGAGCCATCCTACAGTACATTTATTATAGGCACCTTCTACCATTTCTGAAAAATCCCCAGTAATATTGAGGCACCTATTCTTGTACTGATCTGAGCTGCATCTGGAGACCACCCCTGCAGACAGCACATAAACAACCAGGCTAGCACTTCTTTTGAGAAATAGCAGAATGACATCATGTACAAATTAGCACTGTATAGATCTAAATGTCTTAGGATTCATTCAGATCAGCCCCTATTATGAATGATGATTAGGGACAGAAGTTGATAATAAGCTTTTAGCCAGAGGCTCCTAATGTCCCTGGCACACTACTAAAATGGTATTAGTCATCCTGGAATATCCTGGCTAGTTTCTATCCTATGACATCACCAATGTTTTGCATGATATTGCTACTTCTATTTCAAGACTGATAACACTTGAATGCTAATCCCCTCAACTCCCTACAGTAATAAATCTTTAAACTGATATCAATTTGATTCAAGAACAAAGCTTTTAGTAAAATTACCAAAACCATTTTTCAGACTCATTGTAATGTGTTGAATTAATGAAATGATTCCAAAAATTAGATCTACAAGCTTTCTAGTTTCAGGTGCAATCAGGAAATATAAAATATATTTTTTAATATAGTTATTCAGTACCACTAACTTTACTCATGCCTGTCTGTTTGTCTGTCTATCAATCTGTCTTTTTGCCACCTCCCATAGTACATCAACAGTGGAAATAAATTATGTTGTGTTTAAAGTATGGAAATAATAGGTAAGCAACAACACACAGCAGACCATGGGCAGTGCTCAACATACCATGGTTATGGGTGTTGGAGCCATGAGGTGAAGCTGATTAGCTGCAGTCAACCACAACCATGGTATGTAAGGGATAACACATGACAGGGTGTGTGTTTATAAGGGAACAATGCACACTTTGTTAATCACAAGGCACAGCCAATTGCTGCAACCACCTGAGAAGTGCATGTTTCTCTTATGACTAGAAACCCTGGAGTACGTTATCTCACTTCTAAAAGGGACTTTTATTTGATAAAAAATAAAATATGTAGTTTAGGTGAGAAGTGCAGTTATCAGAAGATAATCAAGAGTCATGTGACTTGTTTTGAACAATGAGGTTACAGGATCTTCATGGCCCATTTTGTAAACTGAGAACAATGCACAAACCCTTGAGTGTGTTGTTGTGCTTATCAAATGGGAACTGATATTTAAAAGTAAACATTAAGAAAAAGTGATAAAAGGAAAAACAACACTAGTGTTCATAATATGAAAGTAAATTGTTCTTTCCTGTTGCTGAAGGTGGGGCCTTGAAACAATGGTACAGGTGAAGAAGCTTGAAGTGTACTTTAGCTGGGCTAAATTCTTGAAAGATAAATGAGCTGTAGTACAGGTGACATGCTTTAATGTATACTTTAATTAGTGCTCCCTGAAACTTTCAAGGAACCACACAGTTTAGTTGGGTTTTGAAATATTAAAGGAATCCCAATGAAAATGTGTGGTTGTGCTGGATTAAACAACGGTTCCCAACCAATCAGACTGTAGGATTTTCAGAACATGTTTTACAGGCTGCCATCTTTTACATGCAGTAGATCAACAGAATACCTACTCTCCACTATTTAAAACAACAGATTTATATAAATTACTTTGTCCCTACCTTTCACTTAACAAGTTTCACTTCCAGCCTCTAAAGGCCAGATCCACAAAAGGGTGCTAAGGACTACCAGCAGGCTCCAGGGTTCCCCCTTCAGCAGGTGTAGAAAGCTTTGTGGCAGCCAGAGAAACAGCTGTGCATCACACATCTGCCCTTCTTCACCTGATCCCACTCAGCTCCATTCCTCTAAATGGATGGTTGGTTTGGAGGTTGGCAAGGGGGAAGGGTTGTGATCTGCATGAAACAGAAATGTTTTCTACTGCTCACAGAATATGCAGATAGACTAAACAGTACACATGCTGGACTCTTGCTTTAGTCATCACAAATTCCCCAACATGAACATCACATAGAATTTTGGGTCCCACATGGCCCCAAATGCCCCTGACAGACCTCTAATATGGCATGGTGGCTGGAGGACACAAAGTGCTACTTTGTTTTTTTTATTGAGTTGTTTTGCCGCATATGGAGACATGACAATCCTTAGAAGAATGTCATATGAAGACTGTGATATCAACAATTTCCTGTTCCATATGGACCACTGATCCTTTGAGTCTGTCAAAGATCCCTACCTACACATTACCCAGTTACTGTAGTATTGGTAAAGATTTGGTCATGTGCCCTACTGACAGCTTGACCTTGTTCTCCTTCTTTCCATTCCTTGCTTCCCTTGCATTTGTCCTTACCACCCTCTTCAATCTGTCCTACTCTTTCTTGAATCAGGTCACTGTCCTACATTCACCACCTCCCTAGGCAAACAGTTTCACCTATCCATCACTCTCTGCATTCCTTGTATCCTCCACCAGCTTACAAAAATGTGCTCAGTTGTTGAATTTTCATACATTCGGACTAGTGCTCTGCAGTCCACTCTTTTGATCCCCTTAGAAATTTAAAGGTTTCCATCATATGCCCCTGTCTCTTCTGGATTCCTGTGTGTATATGTTCAGGCTGCTCTGTCTTTCTTCATATAATTTCCCCTGCTGCCTATCTATCATCTTTTTTTTTTATCATAGAAGATTTTATTAAGGTTTTTCAGCATCATCTTACACTTCTATGTTTAGTCCTCCCTCATGCATGTTACAAGATCCTCAAGGTCCATACTCATGCATTATACAATACATAACCACAGGCTAAGCACCTATATTCACTTCACATACATTCACATAAATATATCCTATCCTCCTTAAACTATATCTGCTCATTCATGTTAGACATCTGGATCATCTAATACAGCACTTCTAATGACTAGTAGGGTAGAGTTCCTCAGTGGGTGGGTGGGGGGTTCTACTTAGTGGTGAGTTAAAATAAGAGTCCCACTTGTTATGGAAGTGAACCAGTTGGCCTTGGTGAGCATAGGTCAGCCTTTCCAACAGTGCCAGTTTAGCTATAGCTGCATGCAATTGTCTTATACATGGACTATTGACTTGTCTCCATTGCATTAGAAGAAGCCACTTAGCCTATAGTAAAACTACCATGACCCACTCTCTTAAAGCCTTTGGGAGTGTAAGGAGACTAGACATGTCCCCCAGCAGCAACTTGGGATCAAGCTGGAGGTCCCTTATACCTAAAACTAAGCAGCAATCTCACCTAACTGACCCCCAAAAATCAGAAAGTCATGGACATTCCCACTGCCTATCTATCATCTTTGTTACCGTTCCTTTGAACTACATATATATTAGGGATGCTTAGATATCTCAAAATCCAATCTGATTTAGGATAGTCAGCTATTCGGATAATCTGTATCCAAATTCACAGCCATTCAGACCATCAGATATCATCAGAGTTGGCTTAGGAGGATATCTGGATTCAGGATTTTAGGAAATCCAAAAATCTGAGGTAATATGCAAGGATTTTAGGATATAGGATTTTGTGAACCAATAGATCCCTATGATCGGTTAGCTATCCTAATTATCCATTTTTTTAATGGATATCTGAACAAATCTACTGTATGTGATCACTGTCCATTTTCAGGTGAGGATTCCATAACTGTGCACAGCTCTCCAGATGTGGCCTCAAATTATGGAGAGACAGCCTGAGGTTATCTGGGAGATTGTGGATACCCTGTAAGGGATAGAAGGCTACTGAAGTGAGATAGCCATAACCTTTTTGAGGAGGATACCAGGATGCTTGGGTGAAGGCTTAAAGATTGGATTGAGGCATCTTTAATTTAGTAGACAGGGAGGTAGTTCAGTTATATGTAGGTACACCTACTCAGTTTTGTGTGGCTAGGAGGACCTTTCCCTAATGATAGATCCCACACAGAATGAACAATACACTGTAGCATAAAAAATGTGGAGACAGTGGGAGGCTGGCAAAAAACTGCAGAAGAGGGGTTCTAGGGGATCCAGGAAGCAGGTGGGATGAGGGAGGCAGGGACAAGGCTGGAGAAAGGGTTGGGGGAAGGATTGGGTCCCTACTGTGCTTTTACTATCATATTCTCCCCTTATGCTGTTTATTGCCCCATGTACACCTTTGGCTATCTATTCTCTTGGACATTTAGACCACACTTGGTCATTAATTCATAGCTGTACTTTCCTGCATCAGATTCTGCCTGTACCTCACTTGATGTGCATATTTCCATACAATTTTGCTGAATATATTGTCTGTATCATTCTCACTGTATATTTTTTTTTCTGTACCCCTCCCCTAGGTTGTACCTGTAAAGGAGCCTTGATTCAGTATACCTTTCCAGGCTACCAATTTTAAATGTTTAAAAAAATTTGTTAACAAATACATAAAAAGGTGAGGGAAGCAGGTGACTTGGAGGGCTAGGTGCATGAATGACTGAAACTTGAAGAATAATACCACTGATCTGGGGGCAGTGGTGGCAGAAGTACACTTGGACCTTTTGACTCTCACAAAGACATGGTCAACCCAGTGCCATGAGTGGGGCATGACTAGTGCTGGGAAAATTTTTTATTATGCTTTCAAAATTGTACTATTTATTTTTTTTTTTATCCAGATGGTGCCATTTTTTCCAAACTGCTCATTTAAAAAAATGTTTTTACAAGGTGCAATTTTCAGCAAAATTGCCCATTCTAAACACACTGGGCCAGATTCCAAAAGCCCTGTGCCTGGTCTAAGGGACTTGCATCCAATATGAGGGACTCAAGTAGCACCTTGCACCAATAGTTGTGACCTGCAGTATTCCAAAAAGCAGCCTGCAGCAAGACACAGGCTGCCTGTGGCACAGTGGACTTGCACCACCAGTGTGCCCCAGACCTGGCAGTGACCTGGTGCTAGGGGGATTTATGGCAGTATCTGTGCCCTATTCCCAAAGGGTGTCTGCTGCAACCTCAAAGTGGTATTCCAAAACAACCCCTGGAGGACAATCCACAAAGTACAGTTATGCCAGTTATGAGCTGTTGTACCTGTACCTTGCCACCCACCTGAGGTTACCACAATGTGCCTCCATCCAAGCCCCCAGATCATGTAGCACCCTCCAGCCCAAACCCCCATGACAGAAATAGACAGCCCTCCCCACCCTGGTGCCCCTCAATGTACGAATAGCCCCTCCCTAACTGGCCCCAGTCCCCGGTAATAGAATAGTAGCCCCGTAATCCCGATCCCCAAAATAAAAAGATAGCTCAGTTCATTACAACAAATGCTCCATGTCCTATAGTAACTCTGGTGGTCTGATGGACCCACCCCTCCACCCAGTGGTGGCCCACCACCCTCCCCTCTGTACCCAGCTGACAACTGGCACAGCCCTCATCTCACCACCACGGCCAGCCGTCAGCTGATCACTGTGCGAGTGTGCTGTACATAGTACACACACACACATATTGGGCGTGAAATTATCTGAGTATGCACTGCACAGTGATCAGTTATGGCTGGCCACAGTGGTGAGAGGAGGGCTGTGCCAGTCATTGGCTGGATATGGGAGGAAGCGAGGTGGTGGGTCACTACTGGGTGGAGGTGTGGTCCCACCAGGGTTACTGTGGGACATGGGGCATTCATTGTACAAACCAGGTTATTTTTCTGTTTCAGGGATTGTGGATCAGTGGGGGAAGGGGCTGCTACTTCATATTACCTGGGCTCAGGACTGGGTTGGGGGGCACCTGCACCCAGTTGGCAGGCATTCCCTATGGCTTGCGGCACCCTGTTCAGGTGTGCTCTTCCTTTGGCACAGCACTTGGGGTACTGCAAGTCATGGACATAGGCGCCGGGGACCCTGCCTGTTTTGGAATCGGGTGCAGGGTCCCCGGCACATTGGCAAATGGTGCAAGTTGCAATTATCGGTGATTTGCGTCTTACCTTCTGGAATTGGGCCCCTCTTCTAGTTTGCAAAATTGCTTGAAAATAACACATAATTGTTAAAATTTTGTGGAATGTGCAAGAAACCAACTTTTTTTTATTTTGCCCACACTAGACATGATCAAACCAAGATATGCAGTATTTAAGAGGGACTGAGAGGGAAGGAGGGTGGCATTATATGTAACGGAGAGTATAAAGGCTACAGAGAGCAAGGATATATGGTAAGTACATAGAGATAATATGGGTAAAGTTAGAGACAGAACGGTGAGAAATTTAAGCAAGCAATAATACCCAACAGGGTGGGTGGTACTGGGCAATGCCGGACTACCCAGGGGCGTAATGAGGCCTGATGCCATAGGCGGAGGGCCTTATAACCCCTGGAAGGTCTGGTATTGCCCATACCACCCAACCTGGAGGGTATCATTGCACTTAGAAAATGGGCTACCTGTGGCACTTTTATGCAGGATTTTAAAAAATTAAAAAAAAAGAAACAAATTAAAAAGAAGGAAGTTTAAGTCATTTGCTTGTAAAGTAGTCCCTCTTGTACGTTTGTTCTCTCCTTGCCACCACCTCCTGAACAAGTTTTCTCACCCAGTACCAGTACTGTACTGTCATTGAACTTATTACACTATACAAAAGAAAAAAAACAAAACTATTTTGTGCCATCCTTTTAAGCAGTATTTTTTTTCAGCCTCAACAGTTCCAGCTGTATGGAAGCTTGACCTTATTTGACCCTGCAGGTTAAAGAAGGAAGTGCATTCCATTCTGTGCTGCTCACTCTCAGGATTTTCAGTATTTGTTTTCTTTTTTTTATCATTTCCCGGTCCTCGCTGTCTATCCTGAGGACTGTGGCTTAATTCTTATTGTTTTCTTTTTTATAATTGTTGTTTTTTGGGTTCTGGGTCCTTGCTGTGTGCTCTTAGGACAGACACCGGGAGTGTGAGGAGTGTCGATCGTTGCACTGTCTTTGTGGAAGTAGTGAAACGGAGTAGCTACAAACAGCAAAAGACCTAACAGGAAACCTTAGGTACACAGTCCTGTATATCTGTTGAAGGGGTTATGGCAATTTTAGGGTCTGTGGTTGGTTTACTGTTTTTTTTTTTTCACTTTAACATGTGGGGAGAACGAGGGGTATACTACTGTCGAGAAGGTTATATTTGGGAAGTGGCATGCTCGATCAGTCATGCGGTCATCATGTGGAAAAGAAAGCTTTCTGTTTTCTTTATTTTGCTGTAATTTTTTTTTACATAGTTACATTACTGGGAATAGTGTCTTGTTAGGGACTGAATTGGGGGGCTCTCGCTAGCTCTCTTGCTAAGTGAGAGGAAAAAAGGGTGGACATTTCAAATGACAATGAGGTGTTTTATTCAATTGAGAAGCAGTGTGGGTATTAGAATACTTTAGGGGGTTTGTATATTTGTAGGGCTCTCACTGCTAGTTAATGTACCCCCAAGAGCCAACTGGAGTTCTAGAATTTTTAAGCCCCTTTTCTAAGGATTGGGTGATACACAGGCCACCATCTCAAAAAGAGAAAGTACAAAGAGCAACAGCTCAGTTGGGTACCAGGCTTCTGAGATATCTAATATTGATTGACTCCCAATACCCATTGATATATTATTAACACGGATGTCACCAGTCTCACCTCAGAAATCTTTGAAGACCAACAGGGAGATGACAATCCTGTTAGTGACAGAGCAGATAATCTAGTCCAAAACAATTGTCCAAAACAGATAGCAAACCTGCTTGCAAGCAATCTACCACAATCACCTGATGATATAAATATTGATATGGATTGCTCAACAGAACATAAGCAAGTTTTTGTTTTGGGGGATTTGATTATCCAACATATAGATGGTCTTGTCTGTAATCCATATAAGGAAACCCATACTTGTTCCATCTTCAGGGGGACCAGAATCAAAGACATTGAAGACATGTCCCATAATATCCTCAAAAATGGAGGTCATAAGCCTCTAGTTATTATTCTTACTGGCACTAATATTGTGGGTAAATCCTCAGTGGAGGATATTCAGAAGGACTTCATCTCCCTGGTCAATACACTAGAAAACATGGGCTGTGATATATGCTCATCTGCGATCCTGACAGTCCCAAGGGCAAGTAAAACAAGGCAGAACAAGATAAACACAGTAAACGAATGGTTGAGGAAATTTATTTATTTTATTTATTGAGGTCTCGGACTTACAGCCATTGAGCTAAAAGCTCATTTACAGAGGTTCCACGTCAGAGAAAATACAATACACAAAGGTACAGAAGGTGTAACACAGTAAAAACGGGAAACAGAATAATACAAATAATGAGCATGTGGAGGCTAAAATATACAAATCGGGAGAGGAATTATACATTGGATGCAGTCAAATAGGTTACAATCAAACATGCATTTGTGAAATAGTATGGGGGAAAAGGAGAAGGAGTGGGGGTGGGAAGGAGCAAGGGACAGGCAGGGCAGGAACCATTGTCAACAAGGAGGGAGGGAAATGGATGGGGGAAGGGTGGTAGGTGAGTAAGAAGGGGGATGGTAGCAGTGGAGGGAGGGGGAAGGGGTAGGAAGAGGAGGGTGACTGAAGGGTAAGGGAGGTTGGAAGAGTGAGGTTACGTGCAGAAAAGCGGGGCTTATGTAGGTAAAGTGCTAGAGCAACTGAGACCAAGGTCTAAGTAGCAAAACGGGTCTATTGGTAGCAGGTGCACATCCTACTGTTAGAGAGGTGAGTGTGAAGCTTGGATTTAAATGGACCTATTTTTGTTTCTGAGAGGAGTTCCCTGGGCAGGGAGTTAAGCAGATTAGGAGCACGGAATTCAAAGGACTGCTGGCCTTATGAGGTTCGATGCAATGGCACCAGTTTGGGATGGTTCTGAGTACTGCGAGTCTGTCTGGTTGGGGCAGCGAGTGATAGCAGGGTCTGTACTCCGGGGGGGGGGTCATGCCAAGTGTGGCCTTCTTGGCCAAGAGGCAGAGCTGATAACTAATTCTGTTATCCAGGTCCAACCAGCCCGTATGGGAGTATAAACTACACATATGGGTATGCCGTAGCAGACCCAAAAATAGCCTGCAGGCTTTATTTGGTGAGCAGGTTAGAAAAAGGTCAGGGAAACAATAGCCTGGAGTAAGCAGAGGGTGGTCCAAGCTAGCAGACAAAGACATAGGGGAGTAGGTGCAAATGGTGGGTGGGGGTTGGCGAGTAAGAAGATGTAATCTAGGGTGGGGGGGTGTAGGATTGGCACTGTTGGTGCCTTTAGAGAACAATAGATGTGTGACAAAAGTCTGGCCCAAGAGGCTACACAGTGCCATGGAACCAAGAAATTTCCAGGAGAAAGAAAAGAGATTTGAGAGAAGGGAGAGGACTCAGGAGCTACGGGTCCAGCGCGGCAGGAGGAGGGACAGAGAGGGTGTGGGAACAGAGAGAGTGATACTTAAGGAACAAAATAAGCTGTCTCACTCATTGGGAAATGTTTAATCTTAACTTAAATCTCTTCAGATGGGATTCACTGAGGCTTCGGACCCGCCGGGAAAGTCCCTCTCGTGAGCCCACTTCCAGTGCGGCTCCACCAGATCCCTACTTGGCCACCACTCCTCCGAGGCATCCCCTCATTGTAGGAGCTCAACTCCTGAAGGTATCACCCCAGCGTGGAGGACCACAAGCCTGGCTGACTTCTGGCTCAGTGGGCAGTGAAGGCATAATTGCTAACAAGGTCTCCTCAGAACCCACCGTGGCTTCAGACCCGCTGGGAAAGTCCCTCTTGTGAGCCCACTTCCAGTGTGGCTCCACTAGATCCCTACTCGGACTCCTCTCCTCCAAGGCATCCCCTTGTTGTAGGAGCTCAACTCCTGAAGGCATCACCTCAACATGGCGGACCACGAGCCCGGCTGACTTCTGGCTCAGCAGGCAGTGAAGGCATAATTGCTAACAAGGTCTCCTCAGAACTTCGGACCCACTGGGAAAGTCCCTCTCATGAGCCCGCTTCCAGCACGGCTCCACTGGATCCCTACTTGGCTACCGTTTCTCTGAGGTGTCCCCTTGTTGTAGGAGGTCAACTCCTGAAGGCATCACCCCAGTGAGGAGGACCATGAGCCCGGCTGACTTCTGGCTCAGTGGGCGCTGAAGGCGTAATTGCTAACAAGGTCTCCTCAGAGTCCACTGGGGCTTCGGACCCACCAGGAAAGTCCCTCTCGTGAGCCCACTTCCAGCGTGGGCTCCACCAGATCCCTACTAGGCAGCTGCTCCTCTGAGGCATCTCCTCTTTGTAGGAGCTCAACTCCTGAAGGCATCACCCCAGCGCGGAGGACCATGAGTCCAGCTGACTTCTGGCTCAGTGGGCGGTGAAGGCATAATTGCTGATGAGGTCTCCTCAGAGCCCACTGGGGCTTCGGACCCACCAGAAAAGTCCCTCTCGTGAGCCGCTTCCAGAGCGGCTCCACCGGATCCCTACTCATCTGCCACTCCTCCGAGGCATCCCCTCATTGTAGGAGCTCAACTCCTGAAGGCATCAGCCCAGCACGGATGACCATGAGCCCAGCTGACTTCTAGCTCTGTGGGCGGTGAAGGCGTAATTGCTAACAAGGTATGTCTGCTTTCCCCTTTAGGGAATTTCAAATGAGAGCACCCTGCATCCGATTGGCTGTTTCACTACTTCGGACTTGTTCTGATTGGAGTGCCTTTTCTGAACTTAACTCGGTTACCTGTGGACTGGGAGCCTTCTGAATTTGCGTTTTTTTGAACTGTAATTTTCTGCCTGACTGTACCTTAAATAGTTAGCATTGCTGCTTTACCTAAGTAAAAGTTGCTGTAAAACAAACTGTTATATAAATGCTCCCCTGGAGCTTA
Source organism: Neoceratodus forsteri (assembly GCA_016271365.2). NCBI lineage: Eukaryota > Metazoa > Chordata > Ceratodontiformes > Ceratodontidae > Neoceratodus > Neoceratodus forsteri. The sequence continues at coordinate 627,866,221 of JADMNL010000022.1, read as the reverse complement.
GTGTATCACAATCGTTGAGCATTTTTTAAATTGTGTTTCCAGCTCTTTTAGGATATTTTTACTGCTCTTTTAGGCTTTTTTACTAAACTGTTGAAAATCTTAGCACTTTCTGTCTGATTCAAAGAAATTGGTAATGCTTTAAAGTAGTAGGAAAACTATCTTGAGGTTACTGTGCTAAGCTCTTCTGATTCTCTCTATCTCCCCCCCCCACTGTACCTTAGCAAATACTCCCACAAATTGTTACTATTGACTACTCCCACCATTGTCCACTGATGGCCCAGTTTCTTTTGTTAGACTTTACCCCCTCCCACTACCTGCCACTACTTAACCCCTCTCCCTTCCTGTGGCATCTAGGTCTCCTCAGAGCCCATTGGGGCTTTGGACCCACTGGGAAAGTCCCTTTCATGAGCCCACTTCTAGCACAACTCCACCAGATCCCTATTCGGCTGCCACTCCTCCGAGGCGTCCCCACGTTGTAGGAGCCCAACTCCTGGAGGCATCACCCCAGCATGGAGGACCATGAGCTCGGCTGACTTCTGTCTCAGTGGGCGGTGAAAGCGTAATTGCTATCCTGCTGGCATTTCAAGCTGGCTCCCCACCCACCCTGGGCAGGCTTTCACTTATATAGTGTTCTTGTGTCATATGATTAAGTATCTATACTTCCATTGGCTCCTTATAAAATGTTGCCACTAGGGGGGCCGATGAAAAATATCTCAGTCAGACTGATCTCACAGTCCTATCTGATTACACACATGGCAAATGTTTTTTTTTTTCGTAATTTCAGGCTTCAGCGCCGTATGTGGTCACACTATTTGGAACTCCTATTTTCAGAGCTAGGTTCCAATCCGGTACTGTCTTTTGTCTACCGCAGAGACCCATTCTTTACTGATCTCTAGCTACAGCAACTCTAATTTGTCTTGCTCCATAGCAAAGGAAGCCTTCTCCCCACAATAATTCAAATTGCATTGTGACTCTGAATTTCAATGCTGTTGCACTGCCCATTTGACAAATTACAGGTAAATCAGTGAGCTCTGTCTCCCCACTGTCCCCCTGTTTTTTACCGGGTACCTAAAGCTATGATTAGCTACAGTTTGGGGGGAATTTCTCATCCCTCCAGCGCTCCTCTGTATGTATGTATCCTCACTGTCTATCCCCTGTGACCACCAGGGCATGGTAGCTGACCTCCAGAATTTCTGCTTCTCAAACCTCCTTGTCTCCAGCCTGTGGCCTGTAGTCTCCTGGCAATTTTTCCAATTGCCAAAGGGGTGCTCCTATTATGTGCTTCTAGCTCTTGAAAAATGGAGGTGGTGGGCAGCAAACATTCAGGCTTACCACGCTGCTAGGCTCTGCTTCTTAGCCTTGCTACTAATCCTTCTATCAAGTGACATTGAATCAAATCCTGGTCTACTTTGCAGCTGATGTCTTAACCAGGCTAACTAATAAAGACATCTTCATTGTGCATATGAATATTAGAAACCTTACATGTCACATGGATGAGCTAGAGGTGTGGATGAAAGAATACAACCCTGACATTCTTTGCCTTACAAAGACATGGCTGAAACCCAAGATACCTGACTCTCTCTACTCTATAGCAAACTACTCCCTCGTCTGCAGGGATAGGCCAACTGCCAAGCATGGAGGTGGTGTTGCTATCTATCATAAAGAACATCTTAACATTACTGCCATCCATGACCAGATTTCACCCACGTTATGTGAACTTATACATGCCACTGTCACACTTGGCTCATAGAAACTGTATATCATCTGTGTCTATAACTCCCCCTCTGGGGGTGTGGCTGGATTTCAAGAGTTACTCAACATAACCCTGGTTAATGTATACCAAAATGAGGCTATAATCCTCAGAGACATAAATCTAAATTGGCTGGGACCTACCCATAGCTCATTGGTATCGGTGGCTATCAGCTATAACCTATATCAGGTGATAACTGAACTGACTTGGACTCCAAATCTGCCAAAAACAGGTATCCTGATAGACTGGCTACTCAGAAACCACTTGGAGCATGTGTCTATATCCTGGATCCTTTCTGATGCTAAAACTAACCATGCTCCAATTTTCTGCATATGGGCCTCAGGTGCCCCCCATCTCCCCCACCACGTTACATTACTTTCACGAATTTGGCAAATTTGGACATAAATGCCTTCCTTCATGACATTTCTGTCATTGATTTTTCTGAGATATACCTCACAAATGAAATTGAAGAGGCGCTATGCATCTTTCTCACAAAACTCACTGACATTCAGATTAGGTATGCGCCTAAGGTCACCAGGAGAGTCAGAAGTAGACCAACCAGGTGGTTACACAAGGACCTTCTGGCAGAGCTACGCACACTGGACAAACTCTGGAGGCATTTTAAACAAACTGGGCAGTCGTCTGATTACAACACCTTCAGGACCCACAGAAATCTCTGCAAAAAGAAAATAAAGAATAGCTAAAAGCAAGTAATAGGACCTGCTTGTTAGCTCTGCATGTGACTCCAGGAAATTCTGGGCACATATCAAGTCTTTCCTTGGGTCCTCCCAGTCCAACACACCAGTGGATATGATACTAAATGGTGCTCACTGCAATGACCCGAACACCATAGCCAATGCTTTTAACAGGATGTTCTCAGATCTATCCCTATATACCTCCTCCTTCCAACCCCTAGCTAATCACCACCACTCTTGGGGATTGAACAATGTGCCTGACACCTCTACATCTTTACCAGAATCTGCACATACTCTGCCTTTCTACTTCAAGGCTATAACACCAATTGAGGTTCTTAAGTTTCTCAAATCGGTGTCTGACAATACTAGTGTTGGGTCAGACCACCTCAAGCCTCACCTTCTCAAGCTTATGGCCTCCTATATTGACTCGCCTCTGGCAAAAATATACACATTGTCCCTTTCTTGCAGTACTGTCCTGGACCTCTGGAAAATAGCTTGCATAACTCCAGTCTTCAAACAAGGTTACAAAAATTATATCAATACTTACAGACCCACTGCTATTCTCTTGGTTTTATCTAAATTACCTGAGAAGGTTGTTGCCACCCAAACACTTGACTTCTTCTCAAAGTTTAATGTCCTTTCTGATGCCCAGCATGGTTTCAGAAAGAACCATAGTACGTCTACTGCCCTGCTAAGACTTACCTCTGACATTCTTTCCAATATGGACGCTAGGCATCTTACAGGAGCTGTTTTCATTGACCTTATCAAGGCCTTAGACCTGATAGACAACCCCCTGCTCCTATTTGGCCTGCCAAATCTGGGTTTCTCTACTCCAGTTGTATAAGCTGGCAGTATAGCCTAGAAGTTAGAGGAATGAGGTGTGAACGAGCTTGGTACATCCAGCACACCAGATCTGAGTTTGATTCTCACAACCTCCACTTGCATACTGTGTGACTTTAGGTAATTCACTTAACTGCCCAGTGCTCCCAGGTCACCCCTGAAACAGGCACTTGTGCCTAGTGGGCCTTACCCGGTTACCAAAGACTAAAATAAAAAAAAAATTAAAATAAATGGTTTAACAGCTACCTATCAAACATGTCTCAAATGGTAAAATTCTACTTGGCTATATCTGATCAAGCATCAATAAACATTGGTGTGCCTCAAGGATCTATCCTGGGGCCACTTCTTTTCTCACTCTTTATCAATAATGTTCCTGATGCCCTGAAAAACTGCTCATCTCTCCTATATGCAGATGATCTTGTCATCTATACCAGTGTAAATAGAGTTGTTGACCTAAACTCTGCCCTCTCCGATGATTTCAAGAACATCAAAAACTAGCTCTATGATCATAAACTGGTTCTAAATGCTAAGAAAACAAAGGCCATACTTTTTGGTTCAGCCCCTAAACTTAGAACCTGTCCTACATCCCTTACGGTCCTCAGCATGGGTGGAACACAACTGGAATATGTCACGTCCTTTAATTATCTCGGGGTCTTCCTGGATCAATCCCTGGATCTAAAACTTCATACTCAAACTACCTGCAAAGCAGTAAATAATAAACTGGGTGCTGCGTACAAGACTAGTTACAAGCTAACGCCATCAGCTAAACTTGCCATTGCAAGGGGAGTTCTACTTCCAACCCTCACCTATTGTTCCCCATACTGGCTGCCACCCAGAAAACCTCACTTCAGAAGTGGGATGTTACATACAACAACGTATATCACTACGTGTCCTCATCCACTCGACTAAAGCACTGCTGTCAACTTTACAATGACCTGGGCTGGCTCTCCCCCTCTGCATATAGGCATTACTAACTTGGCTGTCTGGTAGACTCTATTATCAGGTTGGAATTCCCAACATCACTTGCGGAGATGCTACTTCCTCTCACCTCCTCTCATGAACTGAGGTCAGCTGATAAATCCTTCCTAAAAGTCCCTAGATGTTATACCTCAAAAGGTCTGGTGCTTTCAGACATGTGACTCCTCAGTTCTGGAATACACTTCCCCTTGAGCTTAGGCAGACTGGATCCCACCTACTCTTTAAGACTGTACTTCGGTGATATCTTCTGCAGGCTGAACCTTGTACTTGCTTATCTTGTAGGCTCACTGCCCTCTGCTCCTCTGCCCCTGGCACTTGTCTTGACCCTACTTAATGGATCTTGTATGATCACCATGACCACAAAATCCCAGACTGCTCCACTTACCTTCCTCTTTCCTATCTTCTATATATAAGTTTTAAGTTTCCTTTAGCCACTCTCTCCTATAGGTAGTTTCTCCTCTTGCCTTCCTATCCCCTCTACCTTTCCGTTGTCTTCATCCTCCCCTACTTTGCACAGCTTAAAACTGCTCTACCTGCCCTACCTCACACTACTCCACTGCTCCACCTTTCTGTATTCTTCCTACCTAACTCCTTCTACCTTGTATAATTCCAAATGCAGCTGTAAAGTTGCTACCTGTATTCTCCCATTACTGTATTTAGCTTATATTATTGTATGACCTACCTATATAACTTATTATGACTGCTGTGTTCTTGTCTACTGTTATGTCTCCAGTTCTCCCTATGTTGTACCATTGTTAAACTGTCAATACCTTGGAAAGAGTAATACTGCACTGTGCTCTTCTGTTATGATTATGTTTTACCATTTAACTCTCTACATCAATGTACACTGTATTGCCACCTAAAAGTTTAAGGTTTGTTTTACATTCCATTTGAAATGTTCTGTACTTGTTTTCACCATGTTCTGTACTCTCCTGGGTTGTGCCTGAAAATAGTCATATTGTTGACTAGTGCACCTACCGGTAAACAAAAACTAAATAAATAAAGCAGATGGTAAGTGCACTATTGGGAAAGACTATGGCCAAGGCCCCTAGAATTCTGCGGCCGCAGAATTTTGCACAGAACTTGCAATCTATCATAGAACTTCTCATGTGCTAGAATCTACTCTTCTTGGTGATTTTTTATTAATATTTCTGTTTATACATAGAATCTGGTTCCTTCCCCTTTTTTATATCCAAAACCCCCCCATATGTTCAGAATGTGATGTTATCATTGCTATAACATCATACATTAGCTAATGAAATGGCTGCATTCTGCAACAGAAATGAACAGTCACTTATCTACCACAGCTCCCACTGTCAGACAGTGGCACAGCACATCATTCAAGGTGATATTTGCTCAACCTGCACTACAGCCTAATACAATTTTCAGTCTTACATTGTTGCACTAGGGCCAACTTAAACAAAACCTTGTCAATAGCACAGACCTGTTAAGTCCATTCCTCACTTTGTACAAACCTATTTGTTCCTTTAAGGTATAGAGACACTATCTGAAATGAATAACTGGTAAAATGAATTTAAGTGTCTAAATTGTTAAGAAAAATAATTATGCCCAGAAAAGTGAAATATAATAATGTGTAGACCTGTTGAAAGAATAGACCTGTTAAATAAATAATTGCACTGTATGCATTTTTGCCAGGGTTATTGATTACATATTGTCATTGGTTGATAGAATCACCTAAAAGTTATTGAGAAATGTTGTGTGCAGGGACAGCTGTTGGGCCAGAGGGTAGCATGCTATGTTTCTGTGCCGGCAACTCAGGTTCAGAGATTAGCTCTGGGAGCTGGCTGGGCTGTACAAGGATTGGTGGAACACATCACTGCTCGGAGCCTGGGAAGGTATGGTGCAGTGTTCTGTCACATGCTGGACACATTGTTATGGGCCGGAGAGCTGTATCTCACAATTGGTTCACAATGCATGTCACGGCCTGATGGTGTTACGCAGTGTGTCAGGGAAAGCAGGTTGACATGAAAAATGAGTTTTGCAATAACTCTTCTATTCCATTTCCAATGGGACCTGTATGAATGAGGGTGCAAGTTCATGGAAATTAAAATAAATAAATATATATATATATATATATATATATATATATATATATATATTTATATACACACACATGCACACAGTATCTCTGTCTCTCTCACCACACACACACATGCATATTTGTATGTATGTTACACAGTGGGAACGTCATGAGTGGTGTAGAAAGCACATACAAATACATAAGTGATAGACAGTGGAAACCTCATTAATGGGATAGATAGCACGCATATAGAAATACCTTATTTATCACATAAGATCCCCTCTGCATACGTCATTTATGCAACAGGCTAGGACCTTAAGGGAGAGACATTTGTTTTGCTTTTTTAGGCATAAAATTCTTTTAATAAGTCAGTTATTTTTTGAACTAGTGTTACTGTGCTTTCCACCATCCTGATTGCTGTAACCACTGCCATGAAAGTGAAGTCAGGATGACAAGCTGACACTGTGATGTGGTAGTTTGCTAGTGCCGTAGAACTTCTGCAGAAATTACAAACCACTGCCGCAGAAGTTCTGTGGCAAATGGTAGTCTTGCCATAGAACTTGGTCCCACTGTGCCGCAGAAAAGTAGGGGCCCTGGCTATGGCCAACTATATAGAGAACCATTTAAACTAGTTAAGCAGGGGCAACAGGGCATCTTACAAAAAAATCACACCAGCCAGGGGAACTGTGGTTACAGATTTCTGGTTTCCAGTGCTAGAAGCCTGAATCTATTAAAGTTAGTGAACTAACTTGTATTGTAACACAAATGCAAATTTACACAGTAGCGGTGAGTGAGACATGGTGGGATGAGACATCTACTTGGTATAATAAAATCCCTGGCTTTAGCCTCTATTACAAAAATAGAATTGATAAGATAGGTGGTGGTGTTCATTTATATGTCAAGGATACCATTGATTCATTGGAAATATCTATGGACTATGATGATGACACACAAATTGAAGGAGTGTGCATAAAAATAAGGTTAAAAAAACTGCAAAAACTTCTCATAGGAAACTTTTACAGGCCACCATCCTCTGCACAAGTATATGATCAATGCCTGTTCAATAAACTTGCTAAGATTTCTTCAGATGTCGAGGTAGTGATAGCCGGTGATTTTAATTTACCAGGCATTTCATGGGATACGTTAACAGCCAGCATTAATATGGAACTAGAATTTGTTGACATTACCCTATTAGCCAGTCTGGAACAACTTTTAATAGAACATACTAGGGGTACGAACACATCGGACCTCATATTAACCAACGTGGCTTCTGATAACACTGATATCTCTAGTAATGCCCCCCTTAGGAATAGTGATCATAACTACATAACCTTTAACCTAGCGAGATCCAAAACCATAATCAGAGAGACCTGTTATTGATACAATTATGCTAGAGGAAATGACTATAGGATTAATTTAGCGCTTAAATCATACGACTGACATAAATTGATGGCAGACCTAGATGTAAATGAGTCCTTTTTTTAATCAAATCATATTTTATTGTTTATATAATAGGAACAACAAAGTACATAATGTACAGTAGCATAATTTCATCCACAATAAATCATCCCCCATTAGTCCTACTTATATAATATGTAATAAGTTACTTTTATGTCATTAGTATCAAATATATAATATATCCACCCTCTTCCCTCTAGTACAACATGATCAATACCTGTATGCATGCATGTCTGACCGTGTCACACACTCATATAACTTTTAATGGGGGCAATTCTTTATTTATTTATTTCAGATTGGGATTAATACCTTTGAGTCAGAGACTCATTTACAAAAGTTCCAAGTCATATAAGTACATACGACAAAACAGACACATAAGGTTACATAAGGTTACACAGATTACATGGTAATATACAATGCTGATTACAATTTGTCAGCATTAATACATGTGTTGCAGCAGTCAGTCAGTTAATCCTGGGCACTCAGGACATAAAATAACTGGTATAGGGATCAGTGCAAGAAATAAAGTGTTGCATACAATACAGGAGTAGATTGAAACATATGACCTTACCAGGCTAAGTGCAGAGTATAGCAACAGTGAGAAGAAGAGGACTTGCTTGGTAGAGTGGAGCAGCCAGACAAAGGTTTTGTCAGCTCAGGCATAGGAGAATGGGGTTTGGAGGGGAGGGAAAGCATGAGCAAAACCCAGGGAGAAGGGAAGAGGAGGAGAGAAAGGGATAAGTGGAGGAGGGGGAATACAAGGGGGTGGGCTGGGGAAGTGAGGGGGAGTTGCATGAGGGGAAGGAGGCTGGAAGAAGGATGGGGAGAGAAGTGGGGAGGGAGCAGCAGTGACAGGGGAGGTAGTGTAGCAGGTTCCACTGGTGAATGAAAGAGGGTGTAGGATAGGAGCCAGGGAACACTTCTACAGTACATGCAGGAAAGAGTTTATGGTTTGAGAAGGCATTTACAGACATTCTCTTGGGCCAAGTGGGCTCATAAGCCTGGTTTGAATTCACTAATCTTACTATTTTCAAGCGGGTCCTTAGCGAGTTCTTTAAGCTGCCCTAAACCACGGAAGGAGAGGGATCTCGGTGATTGAGATGTCTTCTTCAATGGGACCACCAGCCCACCCTTGTCCACATTTTGGGTCCTAATGGTAGGCTGTGCAGTTATGAAAAGGCTGGATGTTGATCTAGGGGTAAGTCCTAACATGGATGTCTTCACAAGTAGGCACATCTGGTAAACAATCCGATTGTGTAGAGGGAGCCATCCTGTCTCTTGATAGAGGGTACATGTATGTGTCCAGTGATCCATCCCCAGAACCAGGCAACAAGCTTTATTAAGTAGAGTTTTTATCCTTTTGAGAACAGTGTCGGTGCCAGCCCCATAGATAACAAGGCCGTAGTCTATGGTGGATAAGCCCGAGCAGCTTGTGACCAGTTTCTGGGGTTCTGAGGTCATAGAATGCTGATAGCTATAGAGTACACACAGTTTTGTATTAGTGGTTTTAACAACATGGTGAACATGTGTTCCAAATGATATGGTGTCATCAAGATAAACCCGATATATTTAAAGGTGCTCACCTGCTCCAGTGTGTCACCTTTGAGGCTCTGAATCTGCCGAGTCCTGAATTTCTTCTTGCTCTGTTGAACAGAGAAGAGCATGCTCTTAGTTTTTTTATAGCTGAGCAAAAGTTTGTTGCCAGACAACCATCTTTTGAGTCTGTGGAAACTGATTTGCAGTTCAGTGGAGACAGAGGCCTGTTTTTTTCATGTGACAGAGATTACCGCATCATCCACATACAGTACGATTTTCACTGGGCATTCTGTGGATAATGGATTAATAAAGAAACTGAAGAGGAGTGGCTACAATATGGACCATTGGGGGACACCCAGGCTCACTTCCCTTGGCTCTGAGAGATTACCTTTGATTTTGATGTGTTGAGTCCTGCAAGAGAGGTAACTGTTAAACTATGTCACCACATCACTGGACAGTCCTATAGAGAAGAGGTTTTGGAGTAGGAGTTGATGGTTGATGGTGTTGAATGTCTTCATAAGGTCTGTAAAGATAGATCCCACTGCCAAACCATCCTCAAAGGCATTGTAGATTTGGGAGGTGTAGTCAACCAGGGTGGAGATGGTGGAGTGGTCTCTCCTGAACCCACGCTGCTGGGGATTGAGTAGGTTATACTTGGATAGATACTCTGTGAGCTGGTCAGATACTGCTTGTTCAAAGGCTTTCAAAAGAGGGGTAAAGATACAGATCAGCCTGTAGAGCAACACAATTAAGATGTAAATGAGTCCTGGTTATTTCTTAAATCAATTATCAATGGACTAGAAGAAAAAATTACTCACCTTAGTAATGTTGTTTCTTCTAATGGAGTCTTGCTGTATTCCGACATATGCAGTTCGGTCCTGCCTCTCAACTTCCCTGGAGAACAAAGAGTTAAACTTTCCATGACCAGCATGGAATGTTCACCACAAGCTCAGTTGAAGCCCCTGTCTGCTGTTATTTAAACTGCAACCATCAGATCTTTACTAGCAAAGACTCACTAGATGTTCTGTGTGGAAACTGTAAAATTCTTACTAGCCAACTGGCAAATATATATATATATATTCATGGCAAAAAACTCCATTTAATGTATCAGTTAGGGTTGTTTCACAGCGACAAAAGTGAGGAAATTCGCTGTTAGGGTTGAAAACCCTAACTCCGAATTCACCCCCCAGCACCACACAGACACAGACACACACACACACATTCAAGTATGGGGGAGGACCAAGTCAACACAACCAATGACAGACATCCACCAGCAGGTGACAGAAATAACAAACAATTGTCTAAATGTACTACAGACATCCCCACCCCTGACCAGGTACTGCATGCTCAGTGGAGATCAACAACAAACTGAGGCCATGTACACCAAGCGTACACATCCCTGATTGCAGCTGCACAACGCTTCCACACTTAGTAGTTGCATGGCCTTACCTACCCGATGCCCACCACACCCACACCACTTGTGGTGGGCCACCTGAGCAATAGAGTTAAGCAAAACCAAGGAGTTATGTACAGTATATCTCTGATTATAACAAGGGTTTGAGAAACACAGCTTTCTAATTGACTGTAAACATTGTAACAGCCTTATGTTTAGTTTTTGTAACATACATGTAAGCCTAACCATATGATGAACATGGTTAAATGTTGTTTAAGAAATAGTTTTATTATGATAGCAATAAGCCACTGTCAGGTATTATGTCAATGGTCAGTTTATCACTGTCTAGCGACATGTGGCACTCGGATATGCCTCATTCAACATTAAACCCTACATGGTGATTAACAGACCATTTAACATAACTGTTGGTCATGCCTTATTGCTTAATTGTCTTTATGAGTAGATATCTCCCTCTGCTAGGCACTGCAGCAGCTTTGCAACACAGTGTCCCACCCAGTTACACCATACACTGTCTAGTTGCTGGAGAATGGCTGTGAATATGAACTCATGAAGATGAACAGTGTAACTTGATAATTACAGTCATCGAAACTCTAGTGTGATTATAACTGACAGACTCAGTGATAGAGGATAACCCCTGCTGTCCTACTACATTTACCCCATTATGAGTTAAATCAATACTAAAAGACATTCTGTTTATATCTACACCATACCTACCTCATTCCTGTTGTAGCAGAATTAACATAGTTATCACTTTGATAGCATCAGTGACAGAAGTGTGGCAAACCCAAACACTAGGCATACAGCCTGAGTATGAAACAACTGTTACAAAATCACACTGTGTCCATAAGTGCCATAGATCACTCATTGCAACAATAGCAAATCTATTACTATTTGAATAAGTTAGTTATCACAGATGCAATGAGATTGTCTTTATCAGGTACAACATACTCAGTAAGTGCCACAGGAAAATCTATCCTATATAAATGTCTGATACAGGTACATCATTGTTGGCTTAGTAGTGCTATGACATTGAGAAGTTGTTGGCCTGATCCATGCAATTACAATCTTTCTTACAAAGAATACTTACTGCATCTTTAATATTGAGACACACTGAAGGTCTATGTATGTACATCAGCAGTACACCTTCATCAGTAAGAATGCATGTGATACTGGCAGAGCCAATTTCACAGCGTTGAACAGCAATGCTTTTCCATACGTTTACATCAGCCTCTATGTTGACTAAACCATTGCAGTAAATGTAGTACTATGTAAATCACCTACTAAATGTATCACTAATTTTTTTCTTGAGCATGCTAGTGTCTTGTAGTTAATTTATGTGCTTCTCTTAATTAATGTATACTCAGTAGTGTTAAAACCTTTCTACAACTGTCATCATGCACCTTCAGCATTTATATTGAATAACGGCACAGTATCAGTTGTGGTGTGGTGTGGTGTGGGGCATCGGTAGGTAAAGCCATGCAACTACTAAGTGTGGTACTGCTTGTGCAGCTGCAATCAGGATGTGTATGTTTGTGTACATGGCCTCAGTTTTGCTGTTGATCTCCACTGAGCATGCAGTACCTGGTCAGGTGGGTGGGGATGTCTCGTAGTACATTTAGACAATTGTTTGTTATTTCTGTCACCTGCTGGTGGATGTCTGTCATTGGTTGTGTTGACTTGGTCCTCCCCCATACTTGAATGTGTGTGTGTGTGTCTGTGTCTGTTTGGTGCTGGGGGGGGTGAATTCGGAGTTAGGGTTTTCAACCCTAACAGCGAATTTCCTCACTTTTGTCGCTGTGGAACAACCCTAACTGATGCATTAAACGGAGTTTTTTGCCATGAATATCCTGTCTTTTTCAGAAGTATCACTCAGCATACTACATGATTTATAGTCCTAAGAATAGTGCACATACATATAAAACAATGTTTCAGTATCAGAAATATTTCTACTGTTGTGGTTGCACTTACTGTCATTCTCTTAATTACTTTATTAATTGTCACTTGTCATTCTCGTTCCATGTAGTAGTTTAAATGTTAAAGTGTCTTAATCATTTTGTTTGTGATCACATATGTAACTTTAAAAATGTGCATAACTAAAAGACAATATGACATGAGATGGACACTATTAGTTCATGTACTAAACAAATGGATATGCTACTATAGTAACTTGAGATTTCAAAAGTGCTTCCACTATCAACTGAGGTCGTACCATCAATCATGTGAACAGCAGTGGAAGAGGTTTGTTGTACTGAATACATATACTGGACCACCAGGGCTATGTTCCGGTTGGGGTTTACTGCTTACATCCCAAGAATGGGAGTTTCGGTGCACTGCACCACCAGGGTATGTTCAGAGGGGGTTTACTGCTTACATCCCAGGAACGGGAGTTTTGCTCCACTAGACCACCAGACTTACGTTCAGGGGTCAGCTTTACTGTTTACATCCCATGAATGGGACTTTCAGTCCACTACACCACTAGGGCTATGTTCGGCAGGAGGGCGGGTTGTGTCTCACACTGATACACCTTGAAATCAGCTTCTCAGTACACTGGACCACCAGGTATGTATTCACAGGAGGGCTCTTTTAAACTAGAGCAGCCCGTGGTCAGGCTTCCGGGGGAGGAACATTTCTGCTGTTGCCCATAATAGGCCCAGTGGTGGGGTGGTGTTGGGAATTGTCACTCTTTTGACCACGATTAGGCTGCACAACGGGACATGGAGTGGCATGGGGGCCAGCGACAGCTGTCACGTGCTGTGTCATCCCATGCAATTCAGCAGTTTACCTGTGCATGATTGTTGACTTGAGCATTTTTTTGGCCTGAAAGTTGTGCAGGCGCAGGTTCCAGGTTGTGGCCTCACAACTCTACACAGCCTTGCTGCATGTCAGGCTGTGCACTTAGTCCATGGTTCGTCCCCCTGCAGTTCATTATGCATTGATTTGCATTGCACTGTTACTCAGCATGTCTTCTGTGGTGGAACTGCCTCCTGCTGAATATCGCAGAATGGAGCAAGTCTTCATTTGCACAGGCACTACCCTTTTACACATGTTGCAACCCTTTTGAATATCTTGTCCATTAAACTATAATACTAATAGAAGGAAGGCATTTGTCACACAGAGAAGTGGTGGGCCCTTGGAATGAGGTCCCCTTGTCACTTATTTGTCCTAAATCAAAGATGCTTTTAAAACTCAGCTGTATAGGAATTGTTATGAAGGAAGCTAACATGACTACATAAGAGATATTGGCTGGAACAGCTATGGCTATTCTTTACTGTCTGGCCTCCTCCACCCCTTGAAAATTTCTATGAACCTTTCTATTAACTATCTTTATATTACGGATAACAATACTGCCACATATACCCAATGTTAATATGATATGGTTATGACAATTGTCCCAAAATGTTGTTGCTTGAATGTCACACTTTATCTCTTGAATATGAATAAGACACCAAACACAAGAGAGTATAGTTGTAGTTATTTAGTATAAAAATATTGTCAATATAAAATGATAATCAAAAATCTATTTTTTATACATATAAAAATAGATTTTATAAAAGAATATATACATACACTGAAAAAAAAAGGTGTGTATTACTTCATACACATTTTATAAATAAAATACAAAAATCTTTTTAAATATTTATAAAAACATAAAAAAATATTTTCTATGCGTTTTTTATACAGTCCAAGACTTGCAAGACGTGTGTGCACTGCATCAGGCAATCCAGGCTGTAAGCTGGATGCAATGTGGAGGTGCAAAAAGAAGTAGAAGCTGTTGCGCCATCGGGAGATGACACCGGACCTCTATGAAGGGTGGCCAGTCTCACCCAGGGAAGCTGCAGGAACAGTTGGTAGCTGCGGAGGTGAAGCACTGCTATGTGCAACAGCACCATCACCCACTGCTACGACCGGCTCAAGGATGAGGTTCACAGTCTGCTGCTGTGCATCCAAGAGAGACTGGATTTTGTCCAGCCTCTCAAGGATGCCAGCGTTCTCCTTCCGCAGACTGCGAACCTCGTGAGTGAGCCGGCTGTAGCAGCGGCAATGGCCTGTGCATCTTCGCAGTCGCCGCCGCCTACAAAGATAAAGAAAAAACAGTTATGGTGAATATATAACACAAATTCAACAATTACAACTGTAAACTATTTCACTTCAAATATTTCTTATCTAATACAATATCAGAAATGCATTCATTTTAAAGTAATGATAATACTTTAAACTATGATGCAACACTTATTCATTATACAATGTGGTAAATCCAATATGCAGAATCCTGCATCCTGAGTGGTTGGCTGGCACAATGACCACCGTGATGAATCCTCCAGTGTACCCAGTGGAAGAAGTGCCAGCCAACCTTATACCATGCTAATCCGGTCACATTCACTTCAAACAAAACTGCTGCGCTTTGTCCCGCTAGTCAGCGCTAAAACACCACAGACATTTTTAGCTAAATGACCTCCTCTTCGAACTTTAGGGACCTCAGTGAGTTAGAAGCAGTTAAAAAACATAAAAAACAACATTCTGCATTGTATTATAAAATTTATCCTCCGACGGTGTGGGCACACTGAGTACTTTAACACCACTGGTGTGACTCAGTCACCGGTTGAGACTGTGACCGAATCACACCAGACGTGTTAAATCCTCCAGTGTACCCACTCCCTGGAGGGATAAATTCCTTAAATATCTAATTTGTCTCTCTGTCATACTTGACTAGCTATATTATCTAATAAGCTCACAACATAAAAAAATGTATAGTTAGCTGTGGCTTATAGTGCTACTCTTAGATTTTCTTTCACTACTCAGAACTATTCTGTATATCATACTTTAGCATTATTTACACTATTATGCCATAGAGTGGAAATACATCCTCATCAAGTGTGAGAATGTTTACTTCACCATGTCTGCCTATAATGTGTAGTCATGTATTCAGTGAAATTAAAGTACCTTGACAGTATGATATTATAAAATTCTTTTCATGTAACACTATCATGATAAGTTTAACGATACTTTTAAACTGGACAGCTTTTCACCCGTGTTTCAAGATCTCAGCACAGATCAGTACTTTAAATAAATAAGTCACTAATATAAGATGCGATGCAAACCATGCCAGATATCGAGTCAAGCTCAGCAGAGTTGTGCAGGCGCAACCCCAAAGCTGTGCCTGCAGAAGTTTGAGAAAAAAAGGATCAATTCATTGACCAACCACAAGTGAGCTGCGGCATTGCAGGATGCAACACAGGAGCTGGCACCTGTGCGTGCCCTCGACACTCTGTCTCATACGTCTGAACGGTTTGTTCCCAAAATGTGTTACATTGCTTCTCTAAATGTTGAAAGAATAGGAAAACCGTGTAACACTTAATCTAATTTTACAACTAGAAGCTCATAACACTGTAAAAATGTTTGCATTTAAGTTCATAAAGTCCCAGAAAATGACAATTGCCAGCATGCGAGAAATGCACACCATCTGGTAGGAATAGCCAATCATTACAGAATTTAATTTCGGGGTGACATATAGTATGCATTCCATGCATGCGTAAAAGCAGTAATCTCGACATTTACTTTTCAAGTAGCCTGTCAATCAGATACATATGATGCCTGCTTGCCAGACTCTCGCTCTGTAATATCTGAAAATATGATAATACAGGCAGGCAACATAGACATAATAGAACAAGGTCCAATTTTGCTTCGTCACTAAATCTACCCATCGTTTTAAACCCAAATCATTGCCTCCAAGATGGATTAGCAGTATGTCAGGAGGAGAGTGAGTTCTCAAAAGTCTGTGCATGGTTGGCATGAGATGTTCCCATCTCATCCCACCATGACCAAACCATTTTACATAGCAATTTGGGAGCTGCAGGTCCCTTCCAAAATCACTATGAAGTGCAAACTCAGCTGCTCGTCTTATGTAACTGCTTCCAATTATCCACAAAATCCTTTTCCTATTTTCTGCCATTCTAAGTTTTTTCACCCAGAACTGCACAGAAAGCTACCAAGGAAGGGACTGTTCACCCTGCAGTGACCAGACAGCACTGAAAATCAAATTGATATTTTCCCTCCTTATTTCAAGCTAGCTTCACTGCATTCAGTCAAAACACACACATTTAAAAAAAAACATTCCCTCCTGGTCTGACTTCATGAACCAATGTAGCTCATGCATTCAGTATTACTAGACTATGTTTCTGATAAAATCTAAAACCACTGAGAACTAAACAAAATGCATGCTTTTCATAGGCAGTTTAAACAATTACAACATCAGAAAGAAGTCTGATTGGTTTTTGTCATTAACAACTCCATGTGCACCTTCCTATCTCCCTCCATTTGCAGCTGTATCTGTACAAGTGAGTACTGAACTTCTTTCTTACTTTAAACTATTTTCTCTTCAGAAAATAGCATGCCACATAATAACAATTAACATCATCAGATTAAACACCCAAAAACATTTTGATTAATGATATGTACATGTTCTAATAATTTTTTTAAATACTAGAAAAAATCATGTGAACATAGACTGTACTTACAGTTTAAACTGATTCTCTCTCTGCAATTTTCAAAATGGATCTTGTTTTCTTCTTCTTCAGTGTTGTCCGTCACTGATTGGTTCTCAGAAGTGGCCTGACAAATCTTTAATTTCATTGGTAGAGCTATCTGTCACTCAAACAGACTATTGAATGATTTGATAATGAATGTTTCAGCCACTCCCAAGTATTACATTTACTTTACTTTCGAATGCAATAGCATTTCGTTGTTTTCGATAACGCAGTAAATTTTGTGAAAGTGTTGAACTTCGACAGTACTTTTGACCATAGTGTCGAATGCATGAAAGTACAATTTGCGACACTTTCGAATGCACAAAAGTATTTTTTTCGACACTTTCGTGCTCACGAAAGTACTTTTCAAGAACTTTCTATATATTGACACAGTTTCACATTTTATGGAAAAATGACTTAATTATCAATTGTAAACACATAATCTGCAACATAACTGCCTCAAACTCAGCGCAGTGCAGATATTTAAGATTTACAATGCTTAATACATACCCATAAACTGTACAGTGTACACTCGTAAAACACTTATTTGTTGTATTTTTTACACTCAAACGGCCTCATATATCCATTGCACAACCTCTGCTCATAACATTACACTCCTATATGTTAAATTTCTACAGAATAGTCATTTCTCACATCGACTCATGAAACGCAGCACATAAACAAAAACACAGCATCATCAAGAAGCGACAAATTAAATCTACACTTTTCAGAACAGTGTTGTCTGAAGTTAACAATAACACCCTCCAGGCTGGATAGTGTAGGGAAAAACCAAACCAACCAGAGGCGTAATGAGACCCGACAACACAGGAGGAAGGGCTATAAGATCTGGAAGGTACAGTATTTCCCTATATCAGCCACCCTGGAGCATATTATTGCACTTAGAAAATGTGTACTGTAAAGGAAAAAAATGGAGCAAAAAAGTATTTTTAAAAATATATATAAAAATACAAAATTAGCTTCATAGAACTTTTATGAATAAGTAATCCCTCTGGCTGTTTTGATATATAAACTATTGCGGACTCCATTATGTGACAGGGCACTTTGTTGGCATGCACTTTGTGACTAAAGCTACCACGGGAGGGCTCTGAATCTGGGTTACTGGGTAACCATTCATTGAAGATGTTTTTTTTTTGTAAGGTACTCTGTGCCTGCCAGTAGTTTGGGACACAGATTAGTAAATACAATAGAGGACTTCTGGCATTTCTTATAGATTTTCTGAATAGGGCCAGGTAACAGTCACAGCACTTTCATAATTAATAACAGTGGCCATGAATGGAGACATGCATAAGGTTTAGCCATGTAATGGATTGCCCAGTCTTTGACAGACTATGATACATGGCATTTTTCTAGCTATTTGCTGGTAGATGTCAGTCTTTAGAGGTTTTTGAATGAGTACTGTGCTTCTGTTAGGTTTTCTGTCTGTGTGTGTGTGTGTGGGGCATCATGGTCTTGTTCATTCATTTGCTTAGCAAGTGGTACAAAGATGGCAGGTGAAAAGCTTGAAGACTCGGGTTGGCTACAAATACACACGTAATGCAGCACCTCAATACTAACTTTTTTTTTTGCGGCTATTCATTGAGAAATACCAACCACTGACATTGGTATCATAGCCAATCAGAAGGTTAGGATTTTCAGACCATTTTCAAAATCAAAATAGTTAACTCTGAACTGAAAAGTATGACACAACACAAAGTTAGTAGTGTACTGTGAACTGAAAATGCACAAGCTTGTAAATCAGAAATATTTAGAATTGTCACACACGTTTTGAACATATTGAATTTATCTGTTCAGAAACGCATCCACTAATTCTCACACTGTCTTCCACACAGTTATTTCTGCAAGAAAACTTCATCATTGCACAGCACATATAGGAAAAACATTCTTTGGCATGTTGTGAAAAATCACAGCTCGAACAACAATACACACCAGCACAAGAAACACTATGTTACTACAATGCAGCATCAACATTGAAATATCGTTAACATGCAAACATAGCTACCAATTCTGCCACACACACACACAGTCACACAAACAGCAATAGAGGATATCCTCCACATTATTGTAAATATACTAATTGTGATACATTTAATAATGCACACTGTCACTCTGAATTTCTTGCTCCACCATATACTTCATCATCAACCTATCACATAACACGCCACACAGCATTAAACACATATTAGCACACAGATAAAAAATACCATCCATCATAATCGTAAGAACACACGTGAAGAAAAAAACATGCAAATCTCCACAAAATATTGAGAATGTTAAAATTTCTGATGTTACATAGCAGCTGTGCAATGACATTCATAACAGCTATCATTTGCTTCTCTTTTCACCAAATTGTTAACATTCTTAACATGATATTCTAGTAATACACATTACTATAAGAAATGTGCTGAATCATATTCTAAAACATTTTTTTCTTTCTCATACAGGTGCCTGATACTTCTGTAAGATTGCTTACTCTGACTGTCAACTAGAGTACCTGAAAATGCCAACTCAAATACAGACGTAGTGTATCTCAAACGAAGGCGGCATAATAGTACTACACTGTTGTATAAGGGCAACACACTAAAGAGTAAAGTTACCCAAAAAATGAGAATCGAGAGCATTGCAACAGTGACTCCTACATCAAGTCACTGCACAAAGAAACAAAAATCCATAAAAAGAAACAGAAATGTATAATAGCACAAATGTTGTGTCGATCTGTGAGACGAAACACAACTAACTTGAGTGTAACCATCAAGAGACGCTCAAATCAACAATGTAAAACGAAAAATTGTGACTTACAACTTAGAAAAAGAAAGTATTTTCGATCACTAGCAAGTAAAGCTAAGATCAAAAGACTTATTACTGCTGTGGTACGGCACAGCCGCAAAACAGATCAAGAGTCACCTTTCTCTGATGAATTTACGTCTGAAAGTACAAACATTTGTCAACAGAGCACTGTTTGTACTACAAAGATTGTGGTGTAAGATGTCTCATGTCATTGAACAATTCAGAAAACTTGTATATAGCATAAAAAAGCTTCAACAGTATCCTTGTTTGACTGTTGACAACTTCTGCCATGTCTTCACAGGACAGTGGATGCACTACACAGCACTCAGAAGCATATTTCTGGGAAGAGTCTTATCATGACTTTATAGAAACAACAGACATTCAATATCGATGAGTCCGCAACTTACAATGTCCTCAGTATCTCTGATGACAATCAATTAGATACTGACGATGACTGTGGTCCAACCATAGTCTTGAATAAACGGCACTGCCTTACATGGTCATGTGATGCTACCTGCAACCGTAGGCAATCATCATTTCAGAAAGTAGAACAGTTTGTTAACCTATTCATAATAACAGATCGAAAAGATAGACATAAGCTATTTACTGAAATTGATCATTGTGAAATACGCCCATTTACTGGACTCATGGGTCACTCACTTGCATGTCTCGATAGTGGTGTTTGTGATAGTTTTTTTCACAACATGTGGATGCTCGCAGTGCATCACACAGGCATGCGAAACTTTGTCTACAGAGTATATGAAGTACAGCGAGCTGTGCATCAGTACACTTGTTTAAATGACTTATTGCAGTCAGGTGACATGCATGGTGCCATCACTTTCATGAAAAAAGTGCAACACATTCCTTCTGAGCCAGAAACAGGGAATTTCCAGTGTCACACTTCAACAGAAAAATCTGTTTCAGTGTTAGAAAACGACATTCTGAAACAGTATGGAAAGGAAATTGCCAAGTTTGAGATAGCAAAGTATCAGAAGTTTGATTCTGTATGTGTGTCATGCGACCGTTTGTGCTACGCAAAACAAACTGTCACAGTAAACCTAGAAACCTGGTCATCATACAATGACATGTTGTTGCCTCACAGCATTCTTGCTTCTGAAATCTGACTTTCATCCACAACAAACCATTGTACTATGCAAACACTGTTCTTCAAAACTGAAGTACAACACTTTGCCAGCAAGGTCAGTGCTAAACAACATGGAAACAGATGTCACACCAACTGAGATTTCAACATTGAATATGTTTGAACGTATTCTAATTCAGACAATGAAACCATTCCAAACGATTCTACGTCTGAACACAAAGACACGCAAGATTCCACAGAAAGAGCTAGTTAGATCTCTAAAGGGTTCTGTGATGTATCTACCACTTCCTCTACAGGAAAATGTTCAAGCTATCTCAACAGAAAATAGCTTGGTCATTCTAGTAAATGGCATGCCTACAAAGGCCAAGGTCATCTGGCAAGATGTTGTCAACCTGCAAAAGGTAAAGCTTGCTCTAGCTTACTTAAAGAGCAACAATTCCTTCTATATAGACCTTGACATAGATCAAATGGCCAGCCTCTCTGTGCAACATGATCTATTAGAAACAAGTAAGCCAATCATCGAGAAAGTCACTACACAGACAAGTGACAATGTGTATGAACAGTACACACACTCCACTACATGGTAGAGATCCATTAGGAGACAACATTGATCTCTATCAAATGAAGCAGGTGGAAGGTGAGCCTGTCAGCATTTGGGACGCAACATTAGAAGCACGCTGCTTCCCAGACCTATTTCCAAAAGGGTCAGGCGGACGCCTGGATGAAAGAGAAGTACGGGTACAGGGTGCTGAGTACCGCACCAGCCGTATCCTGAGCAAAGATGGCAAATTCAGACGTAACATTCAGTACCTGTTCCATCTGCTCTGGGAAAGTGAGCTTAGCATTCTGTCTGCATCTATAGCACATACCATTCGACTAACAACTCCACTAGATGGAATTACAGCTGCTCAATTTCTGGAGAAATTGAAACAGAAAGATGAAAGTGTGCAAGTGAATCTGTCTTCCATACTTTCAAAGACTAGGGCACCAAAGAATATTGGTATCGTAGACACTCAGAAGTGATGACAATGCTACGAGGTATGGCGCAGCCACATGGTTTGTCACACTTAGTTGTGCAGAATATGCCTGGGACGAACTCATTGAACTGTTGAAGTGGGCAAATTCGAGGCGTCGCTGCATCACATCAAGACTATCGGAGAAATGTGTTCACTTGATCCTGTGTCTCGTCAAGCAAGACACTTTCACAAGCCGCCCATGACATTCTCAATTTCATCTTATCAAAGGACAATCCTCCTCTAGGCATTGTAGAACACTACTTTTGGAGGACAGAATATCAAGCACGAGGCGCCCCTCATATCCATATGTTATTATGGATCAAGGATGCGCCACGAATCGGTGAACATGATGCAGCACAAGTGCTATCATTCATCAAAAAATATATCACTTGTCACATTCCAGACAAGTATGACAGTCCTACACTATGGAAGTTGGTTCAAAAGTTCCAGCGACATATTTGCGCAAAATATTGCCGGCGAGCAGTAAAGAACAAATTGAATTGGTACACGCGATGTCGCTTTGGATTTCCTAGAAGAGTTTGTCAGAATGGTGGCATGAATGACCTTTTCTCAGCAATGCGACACCACTTGAAGGCAAAATCAACCAAGAGGGTATACGAGTTACCCAGAGATGAAAAAGAGGTGTATATCAATGACTACAACCCAACTCTTCTCCTAATGTGGCAAGCAAACATAGATGTTCAGTTTGTGGCTGACAACTCACTAGCCCTGGTTCGCTATGTAACTTCGCACATAACCAAACATGAACAGACTAGCTTGCAAGATCTTTGGGAAGATATTGCCAGTTCAAGCAAAAGCCTGACATCTCAGCTGTGGTCATTGGGTTTGAAGACTCTTTCACACAGAGAATGTGGAGCTTACAAAGCCAGTGACCGCTTAATGGGTACACATCTGTACAGGAAGTCTGATGCTGTACGTTTCCTCAGTGTAAACTACAAAGAGAAACAGAAGCATGTACTGATTCCTCATGCTGAAATTGAGCAGCTTTCTGTCAATACACCTTCTTCAAAACATATCTTGAAGAATAACCTGATAGACACATACTACCCACGTAGACACAATGAGATGAATGATATGTGTCTGTTTGAGGTGGCTAAGTGGTATGACTACAAGACAGGTGCAGCACATGACTCAACACGGCACATTTACAAAGTCAATGGACTAGATGGCTGTCTTTTGAAGAGGAACAAGCCATGGCTCATTGATCACTGCAAACTGCATCTAGGCACATCAGAGGCAGAACATTACTACTTTGCTCTCCTATTCCTATTTAGACCCTGGAGGAGTGAGTCTGAATTAAAAGGTGACTCTGACACATTCGAAGAACAGTTCAATCTCACTTATGAGAATTTCCAAACCGACTACTCACAAACATACATAGAAAGACTAAAAGCTGAGAAAGAACAGCTCGAGCAGGCAGAGAAGCAACTTCAGCAAGACACTCCAGTTAGTTCACAAGACAACCTTGATCCAGAAGGACAAGGTGTTCTAGGTGACCCTCTGCCATTAAATGCCCCAGAACTGTTAATCTCAGAAATTGAGACAGCCATGCAACATGGCACACACTCTATGGTCAACCCAGATGACATAAGAGAAAGACTAAATCAGCTGCAGCATACAGTACACTCCAAAGTGGTTGAAGCTGTCCAACATGGGATACTACATGAAACAAAAAAGTGTGACTGCACTCGGCACAAACCACTACTAATGTTTGCCAGTGGTTTAGCTGGCACAGGAAAGAGTTTCCTGATTGAAGCTATCACTTCAGAAATACGGAGGTGACAGGCTCTTCAATGTCTGTTGCTGTGACTGCTCCCACTGGACTGCAGCATACAACATTGGTGGAGTAACATTACACCATCTCTTTATGTTGCCAGTTGAACATGGGAGAACTGGAGAGTATCAGAACTGTCATTCGAGGTTGCATCTCAGCTCCATCCATGTTCTCACAAAGATGCAGCTACTCATCATTGATGAAATCAGCATGGTCTCCAATGTCATGCTAGCCTGTATTCATCTGCGTCTACAGCAGATCTTAGGTACTGACGATGCAGTGCCATTTGGTGGCAAAAGTATACTTGTCTTGGGAGACCTTTTACAACTTGCACCAGTCAATGCAGAGCATGTATTCACAACTCTAACTGCCAAGCGAGCTAAGAATATCCTCGGTTGCATTGCAGGCTATAACATATGGGATTTATTCACCTATGTTGAGTTGTCCGAGAACATGCGGCAAAGTGGTGACATAGCTTACAAAGCACTTTTAGACGAAGCTTGCACAGGTTCTCTATCAACAGAACATGTTTGTATGTTAAATGATCAAAAAATCACAGTAGATAGTACATGCATAGAAACAGCATGTAATGTCTTCAGCGACATATACTCTACTGCCAGACACATAGTGTGTCTTATGCCACGACTAAAGAAATGCACTGAATTCAACAATCTAATACTACAAAGAGAGAACCAAGAGATTGTCACTCTCCATGCAATTGATACAGTTGATGGCGTTATTCTTAGTCGAAAGCTAGTAGCAAAGATGACTGAACGACTAAGTGAACTGAAGTCAGATGTTTCATGAACAGCTGGCCTAGAAGCTGTTCTCACACTTTGTAAGAATGCACGTATCATGCTACGACATAATCTAGATGTCGAACAAGGCATGGTAAGCGGTGCCATGGGAAACATCACTGACTTTATCCATAATGTACAGAAGACATTTATTCAGACACTTGTAGTGCAGTTTGACAACATGCAACACTCTGTACACATAGATTGAACTCGTAAAATTCCAGGTTTTTAAGGATATCTCGTAAACAGGAAACAGTTCCCATTATGTGTTGCATCGCTGTCTCCATTCACAAATCTCAGGGATTAAGTTTGGATTCAGCAATGATAGACATAGGTACAGACATATTCAAGATGGCATGAGCTATGTTGCACTTTCCGTGTCACGAAGCCTTTCTGGATTGCACATCATTAGTATAGCACCTCATAAAATACGTGCTGACAAGCAATGTATTCTTGAGTACAACAGATTACGTACTCTACATCAGCCACAAATGTCTTTAATACCACTGCCTACATATCTGTCTGTCTCACACAATTCAGTCACAGCTAGACGAAGCAACAAACAGCAGCAAGCTTCACTAAGTGATTCACACAAAAACAGTTCAGAAAAGGCCACAACCTCAAGTAAACATCCACGACCAACAATTCATCAGAAATCAGTTGGTGTAGCTCCTGTACCATTGTTTGACAACAGCAATAGAGTCAACTGCTATGCTAACTCAGCTATGCAAGTTTTTCTACACATGCCACACTTTGTGCAAGCAATATCTGCTTCACAAGACAATCCCCTATCAAACACTCTGAAGCAGATTATCAACATGACTTCTGACCAGTCTAACAATGTACACTCACTAACACCACTACAGTACATTTGCTGCAGACATACAGCAAGACAGTACTGAGTTTATGATGGCTGTCATAAACAACCTTGATGAAGACGGCACCCCAATCCGCCAGTACTTCACAGTAACATACGTAACAAAATATGTATGTGTTTCATGTGGCAATTCACAGCGTGAAACCACACAAGACATGCTGTGGATAACTCTCTTTGTTCCTAAAGCCAAAAGTGTCAAATTTCAACGGCTGCTCACTAATGCTGAATGTAGTCATGCCTGTGTAAGGTGCGGAGGCAGATGCACTCAGTCCATACGGCTCAGGACTTCATCTCAATATCTGTTGCTTATGTTGCACAGATTTGACACCAATGGGCTCAGAGTTGATACTCCTATCACAGACTACACAGCTAGTAGAATAGTCTTCAACCAATCACTGTTTGACACTCACAGCATTATCTATCATCATGGTCAAGGCCACTGATTTACGGTGATTAAAACAATTAAATTCTGTTTTCAAGACTTAAGATTCCGGAATTTCACTGGTGATTGTTACTCTAATTTCCGGATTTTACCGGGATTCTATTATCATTCTTTTAGTATGTGCATAAATAATCAGAATTAAAGAAGGCTTAATATACAGAGCATTAAATAAAGCAAACTGAAAGTAGTACAGGAAGAAATTAAAAGAAAAACAGACTTTTTTATAGATTTACTGATCTGATAGAAAATGCCAGATTCCATGAAATCTTCATTTTTAACGGTTTTCAGGCAGCCCTAATTCCGGAATTTTACCGGATTTTCTGGTAAAAACCAAAAAACAGTGGCCTTGATCATGGTCAATCCATGCATTCTGGAAATTACACCTCATTACTAAGGTGCACAGTTGGATGGTTAGAGTGTGATGACTCTACAACTACTTTTAAACAGAGACTCCCACGTCACCTGAAAAATGCATATCTTCTAATATTGAAGAATTATGACAACCTTCATATTTCAGAAGAATAGGACAAAACATGTACCATTTTAACATGAGTACTTTGTCCCCAAAAATGTCATAACTCGTTACAATGTTATACAATTTACTACTGTAAATAAACTATACAATTTCAACAAAACTGAATTCAAATACAGATATTACATAGACTGTGACATGTTACATCTTGTGTAGATCAGTGACTACATGGAAATTGTTGTAGTGGCTTCAATCGGCGCCAACAATATTTACAGTCACTAGAGAAACCATGATTACATGTCTTTACAAGATAATGCATCTAAAAACCTTACTAAGCTCCACAGCTGTATGGTTAGAGTGTGACGACTCTACAACTACTTTTAAATAGACACTCCCAGATCACCTGAAAAATGCATGTATTCTAATACTGAGGAATGATGACAACCTTCATATTTCAGAAGAATAGGACAAAACATGTACCATTTTAACATGAGTACTTTGTCCCCAAAAATGTCATAACTCGTTACTATGTTGTACAATTTACAACTGTTAATAAACAATACAATTTCAACAAAAAATGGAATTCAAATACAGACATTACATAGACTGTGACATGTTACATCTTGTGTAGATCAGTGACTGCATTAAAATTGTTGTAGTGGCTTCAATCGGCGCAACAATATTTACAGTCACAAGAGAAACCATGATTACATGTCTGTGAAAGATCTACCCTTATAACATTAAACAAACATTCCACAGTCTCAGAAGTAGTCTTTTACACTTCTAGTGACTCTTCACATATAGAGAACATCATTAGATCACCATGCAACAGTGTAGAACTATCATGCTTTCAGGCGTAGTACTAGTATTGTACATATGTAAAACAACTACGTTATTGATAATGCAAGAACCTAACTTACACAACTGTTACTAATAACCAATTACTTAATCTAATTTAGTGACTCTTAAAACTGTTTAAAACTACTTGTACATAATAGAAACATTTGTGTTCAAGTGTACGTTGTTTATAACTTGTTTAATAATTGAACTACAAATAGCAGTGTATCACTACAGTACAAGTGAATGTCTAACATATTACTCTGCAGTATACTAACAACATGTAACTAAGCATAAGTTTGTGAAAAATGCAGTTCATTACAGTTTTAGTATTTACAAGTTAAGATTTACATAGAAGCAATGTAAGAATTGATAACATTTTTGTGTTCATGTAAAACATTCATTTTTTGTACTTGTCACATAACTAACTGTACCGTTTTGTACAAAAATATTGACAATTGTAAATCAGGCACTGTTGCTGATCACAACAAACTGCATACCTGTTCCTGACAATATTTATGATCGCCTCAATTGAGGGGTCAGGTGGAATTTTCCATTTGCACCTAGTCAGTGACATATTATTTAATAATAAGAATCAAATGTCACTAAACTTACAATTGCGTAAACTGTACTACTTAGACAATCAGCATATGGTTTTCGCCCACCCAGGAACATCCACATTAGCAGTCACACAATTACAACAAAACACTTGTCTATCTTGTGTCTAATCACACTTCACTACCAACTGACATTCCCTTATTAACATAGCAGACAACTAATGCACTACAAATAGTTACAACATACAACCATTTTAAAAAAAGTAACATTTTTTACAAACTACATTCACATTCAATAGCAATAGCTTCAGCCTGACTATTAAAATAAAAATTCAAATGCCAGAAAATACTTCCACACATATAAACAGAAGTGAGTACTGAAGCACAACTAAAAACACACAACATCTGATTAGTTTCATATATCACACACTTAGTCCAATCCACATGATACACTTATTATTATTCTTACACATTTACAAATTTCACAAGCAATGATTGCACACATACAAAGATTGTATTGTGAGACTGCTTCTGTTAACTTAATTTCACTCTTGATTGGACCTTTCTCCATTTGGAAAATTGGCATTAAATTTTTTAAAACCATAACCACCTGTGTCGTCTCCTTACTTTAAATACCATCATGACATAAAAATAAGTGTCTATGACTTAAGCATACAAATAAATGTTTACTAATACTGCTACAACTAAACCTCCATCTATTTGTTTGGTACCTATGACATACAGTCAGTAACACAGCAACACAAAGGGTAACACATATGGTGGCATAGACGGGATCGTCAGCCCTAAGTCTCACCCCATGACATGTGTAAAGCAGCAGAAGTATAGGAGAATGGGGTGACAGTTAGGACCCACGATCCCAATGCACACCCCAATGCCGGTTGGTGGATTGGGCAGGGCAGTACAGTCCATGCGCTGCCACCACATGATGTGTTATGGCACAATAAAACTGACAGCACTGCAAACATTAATGCTAAAAGTGCGACTTGGAGGATTGTGTAGTGGGGCACAAGTGGGTGTTCACCCCTAACAGCGAATGTCCTCACTTTTGTCGCTGAGGAACAACCCTAACGAATGCATTAAACGGAGTTTTTGCCTCTAATTTCCCTTCTTTTTGAGAATGATAACGAAAATAGTGAATGTAATGCAGCAGCGGGAGCACGGGGCCCTTTGGGCCCCGTGTTCCCGCTGCATAATGCGTTGGGCCCCGCGCTCCCGCCACATGATGTGTTGTGGCATACTAACAGGGACAGCAACGCAAACAGAAATGCTAACAGTGGCACACATGGTAACACAAGCATGAATGAGAACAGACAGGGTAACGCACATGGTGGCGTAGACGGGAATGGTCTGCCACGTGATGTGTTGTCACATAGTAACATGGTGCCTGCAAACAGAAATGTCAATGGGCATGGTGATGTAAAGTGAAACAGTAAGATAATCAGTACTGTAGACAGAAATGGCAAAAATAACAGAAAGCATAGCGCAAATGAAAACGCAAGGATAAGCATATGGTGCGCATATCGTCAATGGTAAGTGAAGCGGTACGGATCCGCAGCGGAAAGGGTAACAGTAACATTAATGTAAGCGCACAGGCTGGTTTTCCCAAAACCTGCATTGAGAAAGACAGTGAGTACAAATAATGTATGCAAAATAATGAGTATCGCGCAGAAAATGAGATCTTGGAATACTAAATACATTATATCTCAGGAACCGTACGACCGAGAAAAAAAATTTAAAAGTAATATTATTTACAACTGTCCTGGCTAATTTGAATCTTAGCCCCATTAGAGGGCTAAGAAATTTTCCGACGAAAAGTCCGTAACTCGCACCGTTTCCGAGATACGGGGCCTGAAAGGCGTGGCTAACGCCGTAATGTTATCCTATGGGAAAAATAGAAAAGTTCGAGTGCCATAACTTTGCCTCCCTGTAATGTTTTTCCATAAAACTACTGAAAGGCACATCTGTGGGCTGTTGGCTGTCTTCCCTCCAAATTTCAGGAAAAAAGACCAAACCGTTATTTTGCAGCAGGGCTCCAAATGATTTCTGTTAAGTGTTGGGCGCCGTAATGTTATCCTATGGGAAAAACTGTCAATTTTGGAGTGCCATAACTTTGCCGCCATGTGATATTTTTTCAACAAACTACTGAAAGGCACATCTGTGTACTGTTGGCTGTCTTCCTTCCAAATTTCAGGAAAAAAGACCAAACCGTTATTTTGCAGCAGGGTGCCAAAGGATTCCTGTAATGCTTCGGGCACCGTAATGTTATCCTATGGGAAAAACTGTTAACTTTGGAGTGCCATAACTTTGCCGCTGTAATATTTTTAAATACAACACTGAAAGGCACATCTGTGAGATGTCGGCTGCGATCCTCCATATTTCAGCCCAAAACTCCCAACGGTTATTTTGCAGTACAGTGCCAAAGAATTGCTGTCATTTTCCCACAGACTAGAAAATTACTGTCGAAATTTGCAAAGTCATAAAATTTGCGACACTTTCATGAGCACGAAGTAATATCCGAAGTACTTTTTCCAGAAATTTGAAAACATATTTCTGGGGTGTTTTACCACAAAAAGACATGGCAAGCATCCTCAGGGTCTGAATAGCTAAATACAAAAAGAATTACGTTGCTAGAGGGTCTCAAATTTAAATGCCAACCATTTTTCTGATCACCAACTGAAAACAAAATGGCAGATTTGCGAAAGTAACAGGCCCATTTGCGAAAGTAAAAATGCATTTGCGACACTGTCGAACTTTTTGTTAACTTTTTCCCATTGACTTATAATGGGAAACTGTTTTTTGAATAACTTTTGAACCGTTTAATATTTTTTCACCAAATCTTTGAAAGGCACATCGGGGACCCCACCTGCATGTTCCCTGAAGATTTCAGGCCGGTCACTCAAACTGTACGATCTGTACGCACGACCATAGAATTCCAGAAAAGCGTAAACACGCGAACAGATCATGCTTAATAACTCTGCAACTGTATATCCAATCAGTGCGAAACTTGGCAGATCCCAAGGTCTATGGGTCTTGATTATACATTCCAAATTTCAGGCAAATCCATCAAATGGTTGCAAAGTTATTAAGGTGCACAATTTTGGGTTTAACATGGAAATGGCTCCTCAACCCTAACTATGGTAGCACTACCGTGCTACCATAATATATATATATATATATAAAGTTTTCTGGTTTCAAAGGAAGACTCAAGTCTGGAAACCCAAAAACAAAAACACATCCAAAACACAACCTCTCACTAAAACCAAAAGAGGGTGAAAAAAGGACACCCCTAGGGTGCCAACACTGCTCCTGCCCACCCACATCCCAAAATCTTGGTTCTGAGAGGGGAGGCAGGGGGAGGTCAGAATACAGCAAGACTCCATTAGAAGAAACAACATTATTAAGGTGAGTAATTTTTTCTTCAAACAACATAAGGTCTTACTGTATTCTGACATATGCAGACTACCAAGCAGTACCTCCATGGAGGAGAGAGAAAACCTACTTTGGAAACAAGCTCTGAAGTACTGCTGTGCCAAACCGAGCATCACTCCTAGCCTGGATATCCAGAGAGTAATGCTTGGTAAAAGTGTGGACTGTTTTCCAGGTAGCTGCTTGACAAATTTCTAAGAGAGGAATATCCCTGGCAGCAGCCAGGGAAGCAGCTGTACCTCTAGTGGAATGAGCCCTCGGGCCTGAGGGTGGAGTTCTACCCAGTTTTTCATAGCAGAATTGTATACAAGAAACAATCCACCTGGCAATAAATCTCTTAGTGGCAGGTTTGTCCTTACCAACTTCTCCATAAGTAAGGAACAACTGGAGGGATTCAAACCTGTGACCCTTGATATGGCCTATGAAGTAGCTTAAAGGCTCTTTTAATGTCCAAGCTGTGCAGCCTCCTCTCTCCTGAGGAGGAATGGTCAGTGAAGAAAACAGGGAGAGATATAGACTGGTTGAGGTGGAAATCTGAAACCACTTTAGGTAAGAACCTTCTGTTAGTTCTAAGGGCCACTTTATCTCTGTGAAAAGAGATGAAATCAGATTCCACTGACAGGGCTTGCAATTCACTGATGCGTCTGGCAGAAGTAATGGCTACCAAAAAACACAGTTTTCCAAGTCAAGCACTTAAGCTCTGCTGAGAACAAAGGCTCAAAGGGAGGTTGCATAAGCTGAGCAATGCAAACATTAAGGTCCCAAGCAGGAGCAGGATCCCTAAAGGGGGACTGGTATGAAACAATCCCTTGAAAAACTTACAAAATACAGGATGGGATGATAGAGAAGAAGACTTGCCTACTGACAAGAAAGCAGAAACAGCTGCCAAGTGTACTTTAAGGGTAGCTGGTCTGAGGCCTAGGCCATTAAGATGGACCATATAATCCAGAACCGTAGGCAATTCAGCAGAGTCTGGAGAAATATTCTTCTTAGAACACCAAATGCTGAATCTTTTCCATTTGGAGTTGTAAGTCTTCCTGGTGGAAGGCTTTTGAGAAGCCTTAAGGATATCCAGAACCCCCTTGGGAAAGATGCAGATCTGCAAACTCTAACTCTTCAAGAGCCAAGCCTTGAGATTGAGAGACTGAAGATTCGGGTACCAAATCCTCCCCTGAGAGGATGTCAACGGATTGTAATTCCTGGGAAGAGACAGGGGAATATGGACTGCTAGGGACAGCAACAAGGGATACCATGGCTGCCTGGCTCAGTCTGGAGCAATCAGAATCATTTTGCATGGTTGTGACCTTATCTTGACTAACACTTTGAACAGGAGAGGGAAGGGGGAAAAGCATACAGACATTTCCCTTCCCAGTTCAGAATCAGAGCATCCAGGGGGACTGAGCCCAAGACTGGGGGTCTGCAACAAAAGAGAGGAAGTTGGTGATTGGGGCTGCAAAAAGATCTATCTCTGGAGTGCCCCATCTAGAGAAAATCACTTTCAAAACTAGAGGATCTAGGGCCCATTCATGATGGCCCTGGGATATTCTGCTCAGTGCATCTGCTAGGACATTGTCCTTACCTGGGAGGTGAACTGCTGTCAGAGAGGTTTGCAGGGTATAGGCCAGGGATCACAACTTCATTGCTTCTGTGAACAAGGCCGTAGACCGAGTGCCTCCTTGCTTGTTGATGTATCACATGGTGGTGGTGTTGTCTGTTCTGTCCTGAACCACCTTATTCTGTACAGATCTGGAAAAAGCTTGCAGTGCCAGAAACACTGCTCTGAGTTTCAAGAGATTGATGTGAAGCAGAGATTCCTGAGGTGACCACAGTCCTTGGGTGGTAAGATCCCCCAAATGGGCTCCCCAGCCTAGCAGGGAAGCATCTGTGGTGAGTATCACTGAATGATACTGAGTGACAAATGGAACCCCTTGTCTCAAATTGTCCTGATCCTGCCACCATTGCAAGGCTTGGATCAGGGTTCAAGTCACTGTGATTAGCTTGGTAAGGGAATCCTTTCTTTGGGACCAAAAGGCTCTTAAATGGAACTGAATGTCCCTCATTTGGAATCATGCTCCCTGGACCACTGCTGTGGAAGCTGCCATGTGGCCCAGTAGCTGAAGGAAATGCCTTGCTGGTCGAGACACCTGAAGGGTGAATGAAGAGGCCAGTTCCGTAAGGGTCCTTGCCCTTTCCAGGGGGAAGGAAGGCTCTTGCCTTTACTGTATCCAGTTCTGCACCTATGAAGATGAGGAGCTGTACTGGTTCAAGAACTGACTTTGGAAGGTTGAGAAGGAATCCTAAGGAAGTGAGCACTTGCTGGGTCACATGCAGATGTGACTTGACTTGGTCTGGAGACTGACCTACTATGAGCCAGTCGTCCAAGCATGGGAAGATGGAGATCTTTTTTCTTCTTAGGAAAGCAACTACTACTGCTAGGTACTTTGTGAAAACCCTTGGGGCTGATGTTTGGTCAAAGGGCATTGCTCTGAATTGATAGTGGCCTGAGGGCAACTCAAACCTGAGGTACTTTCTGTGGGAGCACCTGATGGGAATGTGATAGTAGGCATCTTTGAGGTCCAGGGAGGGTAGCCAGTCTCCTGGCCTTAGAGAGGGGCAGGATAATTCCCAGAGTTACCATTTTGAACTTTGGCTTCAAAAGATGCTTGTTCAGATATCTTAGGTCCATGATGGGCCGCCATTCTCCTGTCTTTTGGGGGGTTAGGAAGTACCTGGAGTGCAATCATTTGCCCCTGTGTAGGGTGAGAACCCTCTTTATAGCCCTGAGAGCTAGGAGAGAAGAAACCTCTGCCTCTAGGGCAAGGGTCTCTGAAAGATTTGCAGGTGGAAAAGATCTGGTTCTCATCTTGGGAAATTTTTTGAAGCTGAGAACCAGTCCCTGGCTTACTACTTCCATGACCCACTTGTCTGACATAAGAGACTTCCAATCCTGGACAAAGTAAGCCAGCCTGCCCCCTACTGGTATGGGAGAATCAGCCCGGGCAGACCCATCAGGGTGTCTGCTTGGCAGGGGCTTTAGGCTGATGGGTGGATGCAGGCCTGCTCATCCCCCTTCTGCCTCTCCCTCTAAAGAACTCCCTCTGTGAAAAGGAAGAAGAGGAGGCCTGAGCTTGGTAAAAAGGCCTTTGGAAAGGCCTGCCCCTGCCCCTGGACTGCTGCCTTTGAGGAGTTGCTTGCCTTTCTTTGGCCTGAGCACTCCTGTAAGTGGTCCTGTACTCATCCATCTTCTTCATGTAATTCTCTGTCTGCTCCCCAAACAGAGAATTACCAACTACAGGAAAATCCATGGCCTTATCCTGGGTATCCTGTGAGAGGCTAGTACATCTGAGCCAAGCCATCCTCTGAAGAGCCACAGATGTAGCCATGACTCTTGATGGTACATCATTGGAGTCTATAGCAGCATGAAACTGTACTTTCAATGCCTCAATCCCACCTGCAGCCACCTGCTCCAGCTCCTTGGCAAGCTGGTTGGGGGCCGGTTTAGCCAGAGCCAGCACAGTGTCCCACCTGGACTTCTGGTATCTGGCTGTATAGGCCATATAGTTAGCCTGCCTGAGTCCCAAAGATGCTGCCATGTATTGTTTCTTTGCCATGGCATCAATCTTCCTGGAGTCCTTGTCTGGGGGTGTGATGCCAAGAGAATATTTGCCTTATCACAGGCAGCAGCCTGAACAACCCCAACATAGCTGCATTGCTGAAAAAGGAACTCAGTTTCTGAGCCTGAGAGAGTATACCTCTTGTCCATTCATCTGTCCACAGGAGGTATAGAATTAGGAGACTTAAGAATTTTATGTGTCTGTTTCCCAAAGGATTTGTGGAGGGGAATAGACAGTCTCCTGGACTCTGGGATGTCCATCATCTCAACATAATCAGGCTCTTCCTGATCCTCTACTGCTTCCTCCACAGGAAACTGGAGGGTTTCAGCCACTTTTTTGTAAAACATGTAGTGTGAAGGGGACTCAGAAAGCCTAGGAGGAGAAACACCTGAAGGTCTGTCTGGGGAGATGTCCAGGTCAATAGGCACATCCAGACTTTCACTATCACCATAATCATCCTCATACTCTCCCTGTTCCTCCTCCAGTTCATAAAATTCTTCCAAAGTATAATCCAGAACCGGGGGGAACCGACTGAACCGAGCCCCTGCCAGATGGTGCCGGTTCGGTCAGAACCAAACTAAGCAACTGTACAATCCTTATCACCTTTGCTATCACATCGGTGGTCAGAGTATGAAATTCTGTGTCTGAACTGGTCAATTTGTCTTTTCTTTTTCTTTTTACCGGAACTGATTCCTCGGAATTGGCTCTCCTTTTGCCCGAAGAAGTATCGTCCTGGTCAGAGGGCACTCCTTCTGGTTCGGTCAGAACCGAACAGGGCTGACCATCCGGGTCAGTGGACTTCTAGGCCTCCCCTTTCCCTCAGTCTACCTAATCTCTTTTCCAGGGTAGATTTGGGAAAATTATTGCAAATTTGGCAGTCTGAATCAAGGTGGTCAAACCCCAGACAATAAACACAGGTGGTGTGGGGATCAGCCTTGGCAAAGACTTCCCCACACACACACTGCAGTGTTGAAACCCAGTGGGCCCAGTTTTTTTCTTGGGTTTCTCAGACATGGCCAATCCTAACCAAAAACGTACCCTTTTTTCGGTAATCTGACAGGCAAGACTCCCCTATCGGTTCCTGACCATATCACGGGTCTTGGAAAAAAATGTAATTAAATCCGCTTTTTTTAGAACCAATACGGACCGGTTACCACACTCTAAAGTAAGCACAAGCTTTTTTACCTCAAACTGATCGGTTCAGCCGAACCGATCCACAGTTTACAAGTTCCATACAGAAACAGAACAAAAAACTTATCTAGTACTCATGGTACCACAGACAGAGATTTGAACTGACTAAGCGGTAACAGCAATTTGGTAGAAACTGACCGAAAACCGACACTTCAACCGACTTTTTGAACTGAGCAGCAGGAGAAATCTTCGGAGCGACTGTTCAGTGAGGCGGAGTAAAGAATCTGATGGTTGCAGTTTAAACAACAACAGACAGGGGCTTCAACTGAGCTCATGGTGAGCATTCCATGCTGGTCATGGAAAGTTTAACTCTTTGTTCTCAGGGGCAGTTGAAAGGCAGGACCTAACTGCATATGTCAGAATACAGCAATACTTCATGTTGTTTGAAAACCTGTATATATCAATTAAGCAAGTTCACAACAGAATGGCAAGGTACTTCCACAGCTAACAACAAATATTAGGAAACAAATCCACAAAACAGAAAAAGCCTTCTAAAATTACAAAAGGATTACAAGTGATTTAAATCAGGTAACAAATAAAGCCAAACTGAAAAAAAACTAAATATATGATTAGAATTAAGGAATGGAGAAAGTTATAATTTAGGTTATCTACCAATAACGATAATCAAAAATCCTTTTGTGCAAACACTATTTACAACTGTTCCAGAGATAATGGTCTTGACCCACTAATCCAGGATGGGGTGGACATTAGGGGGCCTATTGATGTTGCAGGGTCATTCAGTAGGTACTTTGGCTATGTCTTTTCCAAAAAAGATAGAACAAGGACAATAATCGCAGATAAATCACACACATGTGAAAACTTTCTGCCAGAGGAGGTTAATAAAGCTCTAAATAAAGCTCTAAAAGAGTTAAAAAAAACAACTCATCATCAAGGCTTAACCACCTAAAGTCTAAGTTCATTAAGGAATCTGCTGATCAACTGACAATACCCCTTACCGTCCTTTTTAATAAGTCCCTCAGTTCAGATTGGAAGAGGGCTACTGTGGTCCCAATTTATAAAAAGGAGATAGAACCTCAGCTGATAGCTTCAGACTGATTAGTTTAACATTAGTAGTCTGCAAGGTTATGGAAAGGCTTTCAAAAATCAGACTGGAAAATGAAATAGTGGGCAGGGGACATAACGACCCGACACAACATGGTTTTGTTAATGGGTGTTCTTGCATCACAAATTTTATGAGAAGGCCAGTTCTAGCCTTCTCTGTGGTGCACTGGTGGATGTGATCTATCTCGATTTCTGTAACGCATTTGATACCATACCCCACAATAAGTTAATACTCAAAATAGTAATGCTGGGATTTAATACATACATCACATGGTGGATTAAGGAATGGCTCCATGAACAGACACAACAGGTTAAGATCTCCAACACACTTTATGAAGAGATTAATGTAACGAGCGGGTCCCCCAGGGTTTGGTGTTCTGTTTGGAATCTTTATCGGTGACCTACATCACATAGTGAAGTGAAATATCATTAAATCTTCAGATGATACCAAGCTCAGTTTTGAAGTGGATAGTGTTAGCAAATATAATAATCTTACTAATGAGCTACTAAATATTGAGAATTGGGCTTCAAAAAATGACAAGATTTTCAATGTCAGAAAGTGTTCTGTTGTCCATTTGGGCAAAAATACACAGCTATTACTCATATACATTAAATGGGACCACTTTACTGGTTTAGCTGGTGACAACTGAAACCAACCTAGGTATCTCCATCAATAATGACCTCACACATGGGGACCAATGTAGAAAGATAGCACTGAGGGCCAACAGAATAGTTATATCCATCCACAAATCCTTTATTAGTAAGAGCGAGGTATGCATGATACCGCTATATAAAGCCTATGCGAGACCATATCTAGATTATGCAGCTTCCTTTTGGGCCCCACACTTAGTAAAAGATAAGCACCTACTAGATAATATCCAGAGAAGGGTCACTAGAATGGTACCAAGACTAAAGGAACTCCCATATCTAGATAGGTTACATGCCATTAATCTATATGATTTACAAAAAAACATAGGGATACAGGTGACATTATCATGTTATTCACAATTTTACGACCAGGACCTGTTAGGTGAATGCAATATTACTTCTGACCCAAAACCATCCAATTTATGCTCCAAAAATAGGCAACTTCGTATTCAGCGGGCAGCAACCAACAAAAGGAATGGCTATTTTACTATTTGGCTTGTAGGTTGTAGAATGCTGTACCCCAAAGCATTGTGGATATCACAGACTTTAATAGATTTAAGATAGCATTGGCTAGATATCTCTTTTACAACATTGTTTAATTCCCTCCAAATGGTGTGGGGAAGGCAGTCCCAATGGGCCCTGTGCCTTCTACTGCCTTTAAAACTGAGCAAACCAAGTAAACCGAGTAAATAAGGAGCTGGGGAAGGGATTAAAAGAGCAGCAAGTTAGAGGAAGGTGCTGCTACTGGGTGACATCATTTGCTTAATATAGACTGGACAAATCTATTAGCAGCTAGGGTTTCTTGGAATCTGCTGAATGAAATTGAATTTATCTGATTCTAAGCATTTTTTCAGAATTTGGAATTTTGGTATTCAAGGCTACAAAGCCAAATTCCAAAAACCCTTTTCGGATGCAGAAACAGAATCCAATTCTGCATCTGAATGTAGCAAGGAGCCCTCCCCCCACTAACCCTAACCTGCTGCTGCTGGAGGAATGGGTGCAGAAGTCCATCCACTCCAAGCGTCCACTGTCCTCTACCCTCAGTTGTGTCATATGTAGTAAATTCCTCCAATGGCTGAGCATAGCTACTGTACATCTATGCATTCTGTATAAATCTCTATTGTATACTTCTCCACTATCCCCTTCCCCTAGGACACATCTGAAATCGAGCAATATTCCTCTCAGTATGCCTTCCTGGTAAAACTTTTAAATAAATAAATACATTACATGGGATAAGGTGGCTGTTGTGTGAGGAGGCAGTCCAGGGCCCAGCCATGACCACCAAGGGGCCTCATTTATTGTTGCCTTCTTCTGAAGATGTCATGATTCATGACATTCCCCCCTCCCTGAGTCCTACAGCAAGCCTCCTAGCTCCTTGTCCAAGACCACAGCACCCTGGCTTCTCACCCACCCACCCACCACATGCTTAGCCTGGCTCTCCAGCTGCTTCTAATCCAACCCCTCAGACCCTTAGACCCCTCTCAATCAGTTGTCTTCCATCCCCAATTAATCATGTGGCTACTGTGGACTAATAAGAAGGTGGGTGAGAGTGTAGTGGGTGTTCTAGTAAAAATCACTTTAATAAATGTACTAGTCTCACTCCAGTCTGGAGAAGCATTGCTTGATTTACCCTCTGCTCCTCAATGCTCCACAGGACCCCACATGCACTTCCTGGCTGCCCGACAACTGAACCGCCATGAGCAGTAGGATTCTTCAATTCTCTCGAAGTTACCTGGGAGGTTGCTGACCTAAGCAAAGCCTTGGGAGTAGGCTGTGTGAGACATACTGTATATAGCAAAAGCCATCTAGATCAGCCTGCTGCCAGGGCTTTGCTTACCCAGCAACCTCACACGTAATACTGGTAGAATTGAGGGATTTTAGTGGTAGTGGCTGGTAAATTATGTAGCAGCCTGGGTGGGCATGCAGAGTCCAGGGGGGAGTTGAGGTCCAGGGAAGGGAGGGATAATTTAACGGTACTCACACAGACCAGAGTGAGACTAGTGTGCCTCTAAAAGTGCTTTTTAATTGAGTAACACTCACTACATCATCACCCACCAGTCCTAGTTTGCCTAAGCAGCCACAGGATTAATTCTGAATCAATGACAAAACTGATCAAGGGGGTGTAATAAGACAGGGGAGTTGGATTAGAAGCAGCTGGGAAAGCCATGTTAAGGGACCCTTGCTGGGATGCGCTTATATAAGTAGCCTTGCTGGGGACTCTGATGTGGGAGTTGATAGATTCCAGTTGAGACTGTGGTTACTTTAACCATTTACTACAGCTGCCTGACCATGGCCTATGTCATCATGGCACTGATGGAGTACAGAAGACCCACCCCAGCAGCAGATATCAACTCAAGTTTGCAGTCACTGCAGGTGAGATGGGATGAGGAGGGAGGGAGACAGGAGAGAGAGAGAGGGGACATAACTGTGCCCTTCAAGTACTTGAAAGGGATAAATAAGGTTGTTAAGGAGAGTCTCTTTAAGCTGAGTGGCAACAATAACATGAGGGGGCACAGTCTTAAGCTGGAGGGTGGGAGATTTAGGGGGGAGGTCAGAAAGTACTTCTTCACAGAGAGGGTGGTGGACACTTGTATTGCGCTGCCAGAAGAGGTAATCTCATTGAAGACAGTGGGCAGCTTTAAGAGAGGCTGGGATAGGCATAGGGAGAAGGTAAGGATCATGGGTAGAAAGGATGACAGATGTGGGGAGGAAGGGCAGGGACATTAGCTCAAGCTGTGGACCCTGCAATACAATCAGATGTGATAGACCAAATGGCCTTCTTCTGCTGGCTTCTTTGTATGTTCGTATGTTCAAATGCCAGGCTGCCGGCAAAAACCTTGTAATGCAGAGTCAGATTCAGTACTTCCGATTCTGTCTCTGATTCCACTTCAATACTATAATTGCAATCAGAGTCAGACTTGGAATAGGAATTATTGAACTTCCGACTTGGGGCTGACTGAACAGATTCCAGAGAATCCAGGCACCCCCAGTAGCAGCAATGCATAATGTAAACAGCTGGTAGTTGCTTTACAGAAAACATTCCTAGTACAGAGGGTACACAAGCCCATAAAGGAGGAAGTCATCCTTTACTTACGTCTCACAAACTGAGACAGAATAGGGGAGATCATAGTGCTGGACCCACTG
The DNA here is from genome assembly GCA_016271365.2 of Neoceratodus forsteri. Classification (NCBI taxonomy): domain Eukaryota; kingdom Metazoa; phylum Chordata; order Ceratodontiformes; family Ceratodontidae; genus Neoceratodus; species Neoceratodus forsteri. The sequence continues at coordinate 627,825,179 of JADMNL010000022.1, read as the reverse complement.
GGAGCCAATCAGCATAGGCATCGTGGTTTGACATCAAACCTGAAGCTGAGATAAATCAGTCATGGACAAGTCCTGGATTTTAGGAGGGCTGGTTTTGATAGGATGAGGGAGATGATGCAGGTGAAACTTGAAGGGGTAAGAGCAGATGTGGGGGTGGAATTGCAGTGGGAACTGATAAAAAAATGTAATATCAGAAGTTACTGTGTAAGTATAATAGGGAATGATAAGAAGGGTAAGAACCATTGTTGTCATGAGTGAGGTGGGGCAGCTATGAGGGCAAAGAAAAGGCATTTAAAAAAATGCAAAACCTGTTGAGCAGAGGGGGATAGAGCAGAGTTTCAACATAAGATAAAAAGAGGCGATTAAGACTGTGAGGAAAGCAGTGCAGTCACATTGGAAACTGTGCATTCTACAAAGTCAGTTTCAGGGGCTTAGCTGCAAGGGTGCAGGGGGTGCAGTCGCACCAGGGCCCATGAGGTTTGAGGGGCCCAAATCATAATTTTGATGTTTATTCAAAACCAGGGGGGCCCTTAAACATACCCTTGCACCCAGGATCTTTGGGAATTTGCTACACTACTGGCCAGTTTTAAACACATTGGCTCCAGTAATCAGAAGATGAATAGTGCCATGCTAACTGGGCACCAGGCACTGCATCTCAGAATGGGGAGGGTGGGGTGACATATTCAAAGGGCCATAATGTGCAGCAGCTAAACTGAGAGTGAACCAGTGAACAAATGGAAAAATAATGATAAAATATATGGGTCTGTTGATGAGAGAGTTAATCTATAAATAAAGAGTCTAGGAGGCCACCACAGAGGAAAGGGATCTGAGGTAGTCATACAAGACAACCTCAGTGTGGCTAAACAGTGGAATAAAGCAGTCAGAAAGGCTAACAGAATACTAGGGTGTATAGGGAGGGGTATAACAAGTAGAAGGAGGGAAGTGGTGGTACCGTTGTACAGCTCCATAGTAAGGCCTCATCTGGAGTACTGTGATCAGTTCTGGAGGCCATGTCTCCAAAAAGACGTAGACAGGATGAAGATGGTACAGAGGAGGGTGACAAAAATGGTGTCCGGGATGCAACATAAGTCCTATGAGGAGAGACTTAGAGCTCTCAATATGTACTCCCTGAAGGAATGGAGAGAGAGGGGGACATGATAGAGACCCTCAAGTGTCTGAAAGGGATCAACAGGATACCAGAGGGGAGCATCTTTCACATGAAGGGAAATAGGAGAACAAGGGGGGCACAGCATGAAACTAAAAGGGGGAAACTTAGGGGGAACATGAGGAAATTCTACTTCACTGAAAGGGTGGTGGAGAGATTGAACAGTCTCCCCTAGGAAGTGGTGAGGGCAGCCACGGTTCAGGGATTCAAGAATGCGTGGGATAGGCACATGGGGATTATCAAGCTAGGGTGAAAGGGGGAGAACTTGTAGCATCTAGGGTACCTTAAGCATTAGAAAGAGGGATAGGGCGGACTGGATGGGCCACAAGGCCCTTATCTGCTGACATCTATGTATCTATGTCACGGTCAACCACTCGCAGTAAAACTCACAACTTTGATATTTTATTTATTTTAAACTGTGACCAAGAAAGTCATACAGTACTGAGCTAAGGCTCATTTCCAGATTGGGGAGGTTAAATGGTACAGGTGTAAAAGCACAGATGGTTTGTAATAGTATAGTTCTCATGATAAGCCCCTCCATCTGCTGCCTTGGACAAACAATGCACCTTACAAGTCATGCAGGAAATGGTTGCAGCCATGTATTTTATTAAATCACCAACATAATTCATATCTGAGTAACATGCATAGCTCTGAAGTCTCACCAAGTCATAGAAACATAGAAACATAGACTTTGATGGCAGATAAGGATCGCTTGGCCCACCTAGTCTGCCCATTTCCCTATGTAGAGGATAAGCTGCAGATCCTATTTAACCAACAGCCTATTTCTTCCTACCCCGACACAAAAATTGCCTTATGTCTTACATGTATTCTTGAATTCTCCCACAGTTTTAGACCCCACAACCTCCTCAGGAAGGCTGTTCCATGCGGCCACCACCCTCTCTATGAAAAAATACTTCCTCACATTGCCCCTGAGCTGTCCCCCCTCTATCTTCAAATTATGTCCCCTTGTTCTTGCACATCTCTTTTTCTGAAAGATGCTACCCTCTTGGACTTTGTTGATTCCACTGAGGTACTTAAACGTTTCTATCACGTCCCCCCTCTCCCTCCTTTCCTCAAGGGTATACATATTAAGCTCCTTTAGTTTCTCCTCGCATGGCTTCTCTTGCAGACCCTGCACCATTTTAGTTGCCCCCCTCTGAACTGCCTCGATCCTGTCTATGTCCTTGTGGAGATGGGCACTCTAGAGCTGGATGCAGTACTCCAGATGGGGTCTCACCAACTGTCTGTACAGAGGGATAACAACTTCCTGTTTTCTGCTGCTGATGCCTCTCCCTATACATCCCAGTATCCCCCCAGCCCTCCCTACCGCCTTCTCACATTGCTTGCCAACCTTAAGGTCATCTGATAAGATTACCCCCAGGTCCCTTTCCATTTTTGTTGTTGTTACTACCTCCCCCCCCCATTGTGTAATCTTCCCCTTGGTTTTTGTTTCCCAGGTGCATTACTTTGCACTTCTTTGCATTGAATCCAAACTGCCATACTTCTGACCATTCCTCCAACCTTGCCAAGTCCCTTCTCATCCTTTCCATGCCTCCTTGTGTAAAAAACTCTATTGCAGGCCCAGGCTGGTTAATTTGACTACTAATCTTTTGTGTGGGACTGTGTCAAATACATTGCTAAAGTCTAGGTAGGCCATGTCCACAGCCCCTCCCTGGCCTACTACTTTGGTCACCTAGTCAAAGAAATCAATTAGATTCGTCTGACACGACCTTCCTGCTGTGATCCCATGCTGCCTTGGGTCCTGTGCCCCACTGGCCTCAAGGTACTCAACATTTCTTTCCTTCAGAAGTGATTCCATCACCTTCTTTACCACAGAGGTCAAACTAACAGGTCTGTAGTTACCTGCCTCTGTCTTGGTCCCACTTTTGTGAAGGGGAATCACATCAGCCTTCTTTCAGTCCTCAGGTACCACACCATCCTCCCATGATTTGTTAAAAAGGGTAGTCAGTGGTGTCACTAGTACTCTGCTTAATTATTTTAGAATTCTGGGGTGAATTCCATCTGGCCCCAGTGCTTTGTCCACCTTCAGTTTTAGGAGTTCTTTCAGAACCCTTTCTTCTGTGAAAGGACTGGGATTGACTCCCCTCTCCAGAGTGCTTCTGTTAATTGGATTAGGCACCTCCCTCACTTCGTCTTTTGTGACTACTGAACAGAAGTATTCATTCAGTATCCCTGCTTTTTCACTGTCACTCTCTGCCTACCCACCATCCATTCTATTCAACCTCACTATCCCTCCTTTTGTCTTTCTATGCTCCCTGGTATACCTATAAAAGGTTTTATCCCCCTTCTTAACTGAGTTGGCTATCTTTTCCTCAGTTTGGGCCTTTGCTATTCTGACTATCCTCCCTGCTTCCTTCTGCCTTAACTGGTACAGTTCTCTGTCCTGCTCCTTCTGTGTTTCCTTATACTTCCTAAATGCTATCTTTTTCTCCCTAACATTCACCACCACTTCTTTTGAGAACCATAGTGGCTTTTTCTTTCATTTTGATTTGTTTATGTGCTTCACACAAAGGCTTGTTGCCTCTGTGATGGCAGTTTTGATATTTTCCCATTGTTGCTCCACCCCTCCTTCTAGCCTGTTTGCTAGTGCTTTTCTAAGGCACTCTCCCATCTTGCCAAAGTCAGCCCTCCTGAAGTCCAGAACCCTCACTTTTGTACGGCTTGACTCTGTAGCTGAGTTTATCGCAAACCACACTGTTTGGTGGTCACTTGTTCCCAAATGGCTGCCCACTTCTAGGTATGAGATCCCCCACTGTCCCCATTTGAGAGTATGAGATCTAAGATTGCTCCCTCATGAGTAGGTTCCAAAACTAGCTGTCTGAGGCATGCCACCTGAAGGGCATCAAGAAAGGCCCTGCTTTTGGATGTGGCTGCAGCAAAGGTGCTTCAGTTAACATCTGGTATATTAAGGTCTCCCATCAACAGTATCTCCCCTTTCTCTGCCATCCTAAGTATGCCTTCTATCATATCCTTGCCCATTCCCTCCCCCTGACATGGGGGTCTGTATACAACTCCTGTGTGGATAGTGGTGCCGTTTCCAGTCTCTAAGGAGACCCACAGTGCCTCCTCTCCTCTCTGTTTACTCTTTTGTTCAGTTGCTTTTATCCCTTCCCTTACATAGAGAGCTACTCTCCCCCCCTTCTACCCTCCATCTCTCTCCTGTAGGTTGTGTACCCTGGCATGTTAACATCCCAGTCATGGTTCTCTGTGTGCCATGTTTCTGTGACTGCTACGATATCCATGCATCCCTCTTCCATCAAGGCCACCAGTTCAGGGAGCTTGTTGCCCGGACTACGGGCGTTGGTACTCATTACCCTGCATTTCTTGATGGTCTTAGCCCTTTATGCCCCATCCTTGTCTTTACTGTGTTTGTCACTTTCTCCATTTACCCCGTGATCTCCCTATTGACATCTCTGTGTTGGTGTTTACCTCACTTAGTACCCTGATTTTTTGGGGGGGCTAGGATTTCCCTGCTCCTTTCCAGTGCCTCCCCCCCTTGGCTAGTTTAAATGCTTGCCAATGAAGTATTTAAACCTATCACCTAGGATCCTGGTTCCCCTCCTGGACAGATGCAGACCATCATGCCAGTATAGGCCTGCATCCCTCCAAGTGGGCCCCCAGTCCCCAATGAAGCCAAATCCCAGAGCTCAGCACCAGTTTTTCAACCACTGATTGAATCCCATGGTGTGGAGCACCCTAGCCTCACCCGTGCCATAGACAGGCAGCACCTCCGAGAAGGTTACCGTGTGTGCTATTTGTCTAAGGCCCCTCCCCATCTCCACAAATGCTTCTTGCACTGCTCTGATCCCTTTCTTGGCCAGGTTATTTGTCCCTAGGTGGACAATGACATCCAGTTCCCTCCCCGGCCCTCTGCAGCTGCTCCTGCAATCCTGAGGATTTGCTCCCTGTCCCTCCAAGCAATGGCAACAGGCAGGCACCTTACCTCCCTCCTTCTCCCCTCCCTCCCCCAGTTCTACCTTCCTAACAATGGAGTACCCCTCCAGGAGTTGCTTCCTTCCCCTGTGTCAACCTAAAAACCTCCACACACCTTCTCTTGAAGGTCCATACCCTTGTGCGGACTTATGAAATTATGTACCTCTCTGAGTTGGAACCCAAACCTCAGCGAGTAGGGGGATCAAGTGGCCAGGTGGCAAACAACCATACACTCACAGACAAGCCCGATGAGACTGACCGTGACCTCATGTAATGGGAACCAGGCCTTGTGTCCCCCCTGCCTCATGCCAACCAGGGAGAGAAGTCGGGAGAGAATTTGGTTTAATGCTTATGGTGCATGCAAAAAAACTTCAGGTAAGCTAATTCAACTTAAAATACTGTACCTTTGGTATAGGACACCAACATAACTGGGAACGCCCGGGTCACACCTGGAAATGAGCCTTGGTTCAGTGTGCCTTTCCCGGTTATCAATTTTAAATAAATAAATAACTAAATAAAATAACTCCAAAAGATTAACTTGTTCTTACCCCAGGAGTCCTTTAGCATCAGCAACTTTAGCAGTGAGCTGGCTAGGTGCATGCCTTTAACATAATTTTATTTAAATGAGCTTTGGGCAATAGCCAGTCAAAAACAGGAGAGGGAGGGAGTGAGCTGAGTAAGAGCAGTCTGAAGGCTTCAGAATTTTTTCTCCGATGGACTGAGCAACACTGCACTTGAGGTGCCTCCCAACTTGCCTTGTTGACAGCCTCCTAGTGCTTATCAGGGTAAAGTTTTCCTCATAAATCCTTTTCTATGGTGTGCTGAGTGAAAGTTTTACAATTTTGTTAGCGCCAGGCAAATCTTCTGTGTTTAGCACGTTCATGCTATTTTGACTTTATTTTTACCGCAAATGTTCATTTCTTAGGTTATTTTTACTGTGGGTGCTTAATTTCAATGGTTCCTCCCTTTTTTAACCTAATTCTTGCAGGAACAATCAAATTAGTGTCAGTTGCCTTGTGTTTTACCTCAGACCCTGGGGCTTTACCGCCTTTTTAGGCACTCATTTAGATTTCAAACTTTGACATTTGCCTGGGAGTTCTCTGAGGACTGGTATTTACAGAGAAACCAATATACAATTAAAAAACTGGACCTAAGTTGTCATCTGTCACAGGACTGGCTGGTGGTATTTCAACAGAAGCCTCTGCGCAGTTGACCAGTATTACTGGGCTTTCTATTAAGATTGGCACTGATATAGATCCCAGTACCACAAAAAAAATAAGCACTTTAAAATACACAGAGCTATTTAATTGGGGCAGGACTGGCCGGTGGCATTTCATAGAAACCTGCACTCAGTTCATGAGGTCCAGATCTTGGGTTTGATTTGTTTAAATTGGCACATAGCAAAGAAACCTTTTATTTATTATGGCTGAGGATAAATCAAAGGCTTCCGATGGGGGGCCATCTCAAAGTACTAACAATAAAAATGTGAGCAGAGGTGCTGAGGAACCCATCAGATTCCAGCCAAACAATAAAGCTTATGTAATGCCCCAATGTAAGGGCCCTAATGTTAGGGGTCCTCCAGTATGCCCAGGTCCCAATTGCCCAGGTGCCCCTTGTAGGTTAAGTGGCGGGAAGGGGGCAAATAGTGCAGGAGCCCCTGAAAAATAAAAACTGCAGCCTACAGTTTTAAATTGTTTTTTCCCCGTTTCCTTGCAGCCTGCCCAGCCCTCAGTGCAAGGTCGTGCCATCCTCAAGCTGCACAGCTGCTTGCCTCACTGGTCGCAAGGGACTTGGCATCCTGAACGCCAGGGAGGGCTCCTGTGTGGCCAGTAACAGCCATTTTGGAATTTGGTGGTCGGTCAGCAGCCATGATGGTTGGGAGAGTGCTCTCAGGCACCCCAATAAGTACAGTAAGATTTTGCGGCCAAGTCAGGGAGAGAGGAGATGCAGGGAAGTAAAATAAGAAAAGGTAGTGTACCTGCAGTCCTCCTCTCATCCCTGCAGTCATCCAACGGTAGTGCAGCAGCTCCCTGAAGTTCCAATGGGTCCCTGTGATCGGCAACAGTCGCCCGCATATTGGGCTCAGTATAACCCTGTTTTTATTTGAAAAATTAAATTTCGTCCCTTGTCGGCGGCGCACACAAGCGAGGCCACATCCATGGAGAAGAGCGTCAGTCCAGCGAAAAGAGAGAGTGTCAGGCTACAGCAAGTCCCCATAGTGTCTTTTCTACAGACTACCTGCTTCAGAGCCAGCACCAGCATCTCCCTCCTCCGTCTCCTTCTACCTCCAGCAGCTTCTCCCCGGGTCAGGGTGGTGAGTTGGCGGCAGCACCATCTGGCAGGTGCTGACCGCCAGAACTTGTAATTCAATAAATAAAACATTTATTTCATGCCGAGGGGTGCTCAGAGGGACAGCCACAAGTGGGACAGGCAAAGCCCCTAGGAAGGGACTGCACAAGGGTAGAGATATTTAAATTTATTTAAATGTACTCCAGCTTGGAGCCATAGGGAGAGGGGCGGGGCATATTTAAATTATGCTCCTGCAAGGCAGAGCTAGGGCAAAATGGCCCTGAATAGAATAAATTAATTTAAATAAATAAAGCAAACAAGGAAGCTGCAGCCAGGGGCAGGGCAAAGCCCCAGTATTATAGGCCGGTTAGCCAGGTGGGCTACCAGACAGGGCTAGTTAGCCCAAAAGCTACAGGTTATTTATATTAATAAATAAAAGGGTCTGTCAATGCAAAGAGAGCCCCAGATAACTTGGTAGCCACTTTAGCCAGGTGAGCCAGTGGGTTAGGGGCCAGGTAGCCCAATGTTGTTTCCTCAGTGTTTTTCCCTTTTCTACGCAGTTTATCCAGCTCTGGGTGGGCCAGTTAGGGGATGCCAGCCCCAGATAAGGAATAGTGCCTCAGATCGGAGTAAAATGGCCAGTAGCCAAGTGGCCACCAGTAGATAAGCCAAGCAAATATTTAAAGAGTGCTATCCTGTTGCTTAGAAGTACACTGTGTTCTTAGCTGTAGCCAGTGGCAAGGGAAGGGGAGTGGACCAGGCAGTTGGCCACTCCAGCAGCTTAGTATCTAGTAAACCCTGTAACTTCCCTGTAGACATTAGTTCGGGAAGGGACAGTCAGGAAGGGACCCTTAGCATGTTAGCTAGTCAGATTACTCTCAGCCTTAGGGTAATGCTCCCGTTAGGTGCCTTTGGGGTAGAATACCTGTGGGAGGGGGGTCTATACCCCAGGATTCCTGCATAGCTAACCCCTAGCATTTGGCAGGTTTCCTCAGTGCCTTTCCTTTCTAAAGTCCATGCCTGGGAAAATATTTCTGTGAAACACTGTGAATCTTGAAGAAGGGGAAACATTTTATAGACATTTTTTTTCCAGTTGTTTAACCAGGAGTGGCACACTAAGCTGAAAGCTTGTTTACAGGTGCAAACTGTGAGCACAGGGAAGCTAAGTGACTTGCTCAGGGTCACACAGTATGCAAGTGGGGGCTGTGGGATTCAAACCCAGGTATCCAGATTTGTAGCTCAGAGCCTTAAATCACTGTGCTATACTGCCTTGAGACTGCATTTACAGAGACAGTGCCTGAATATTACTGTATAACTGCCTTCTGCTCAAGCTGTCTTTATCTCAAGAAACTGTTGGATTATGTGCCTTTCTGCTGTTGTTTGCTTGATCGTTCCTAGAGACTATTGGATTAACCCTGCACTTGCCTTTCCTTTCAAGAACTGCCTTGCATGCCACTGAACTGCCAGCTCATCTAAGAATATCTTAGCCTAAGGCTAATCTCTTTGCCTGATTATTGCTCAATTTATAGACTGTTGATAGCAGTGACCAACTAGAGACTGACACCATCAACCATCTTCCGCAAGTTGGGGGCAGTCGCCAGCTTAGGTATAGCATAGACTGCTCCCTGTCACCCATTTTACTTCCAGAGTTACAGGCCATTCCCCTCCCTAACAGTTTTAGGTAGTGCAGAGAACTGCCCGGTTCACAGGTAGGGATCCAACGAAAAAGGGGGCGATGTGCTTTGGATACAAGTACTCAGAATCTTCGGTCAGTTGTCTGCATCCGTGTCTCATTTCCCAGGGGTTCAGCTTTGGCCCAGGAGTCTTCAATCAGTTATCTGCATCCTGAGTTTCCCTTGGGTCCAGATTCAGCCCAGGAGTCTTCAATCAGTTGTCTGCTTCCTAAGTTTCCCTGGGGTCCAGCTTCGGCCCAGGCATCTTCAATCAGTTGTCTGTATCCTGAGTTTCCCTGAGGTCCAGCTTCAGCCTAGGTGTCTTCAATCAGTTGTCTGCATCCTGAGTTTCCATGGGGTCTAGCTTCTGCCCAGGAGTCTTCAATCACTTGTCTGCATCCGTGTCTTGTTTCCCTGGGGTTTTCCAGTGGCCAGGAGGCCCTACATCAGCCTTGCATTGTAGGCTTCAGTTTCTCCACAGCTTAGTTCCCCCGGAACCCTATTCAGCTAGGAGGCTTACCTTTGCTTGGGTTCTTGTTTGTTTTAGTTCTTTACCCTTCAGTTCTTCCAATTCAACCAAAGCTGGCCAACAAAGTCTAGTGGTGACCACCACTCTCTACCTGTGAAGGACTCTATGCTCTTTTGGTCTCTGCTTGACATGCTGTACTAATGTGATGAAATGACATAAGGGTATTATAACGTATAGAGTAATAAGACAATCGTAGAGTATATGAATAGAGTATAAGGGTTAGTATAGAGTATACAGTAATAAGACAATTGTAGAGTATTTGAATAGAGTATAAGGGATATTATAAAGTATAGAATAATAAGACAATCGTAGAGTATATGAATAGAGTATAAGGGTTATTATAGAATATAGAGTAATAAGACAATCATAGAGTATATGAATAGAGTATAAGGGTTATTATAGAGTATAGTGTAATGAGACAGTCAGAGTATAGGAATATAGCATAAGAATTGCTATAGAGGTATAAAGTACCAAGTTATGGTATATCTTGTTGTACACTGCTTGTCCTCTTTGGTGCTTAGCACCCAGTAAACCTGTTTCCATTCACTGAGTTTGTCTCTCACCTCTCCTTACTCAAGCACTGCTTCACCATCAGTGAGAATAGACCTAGTGTGCTTTACACTTCCAAAGATGAAGTTCCTCACAAATTAAAAAATAATAAAAGCCTACTTCTGTCTCACTATCTACACTTGCTTTCCCAGTGTGACTGCCATCTCATGCCAGCTCCTCTGCTTGATCCCCCACTACCTGGGTAGGTATTAGGTGAATTACTCTTGTGGAATTTGGCCTGATCCCCTGTTAAGTATACCCCTTTTCGGCTGTCAATCCACCTTATTGGGACCTTGAGCTTTTAGACATAGCCCCCATCTTTCATTTGGCCTGCTGCTAGGGGTACCAGTCCTCACTTTCTGTCTGTAAGACAACTAAAAATTACCCTACAGATGTTACTGTATCTTCTCGCGATCATACTACCACTACTCCACTTGTCCATGCCTACAGCACCCCAAAATAAAGCAACCCCCGGACTTTGCACCACAAGAGTACTACTAATCTTCTGCTACTTCCTGCCCCCTGCTGTGACCCCTCCCCAGTGCTACTAAATAGGATCTGGATCCACATGGTTGCCCATGTGCATAAGAAATGCCACCTGCACCTACATGCCTGTGGTTCCTTCTTGCGCTTCAAGATCTGGTACTTTCTCCTACTTGCTATCCTGCTCTTAGGCCATGTTCAACTAAATCCGACTAATGTTCTACCTGACACTATTAGCAATGCTAAAGGTCTTATTATAGCACATCACAATATCAGGAGCCTTGCACACAGTCTAACTGAGCTTGAATCGTGGACTACCCTCTACAAGCCTGATATTATATGCCTAACCAAAACATGGCTAAAACCATCCATACCTGATTCTCTGTGCCCTCTTCCCCACTATAATTTATTGAGGCTTGACAGTGCTGCACCCAAAAGGGGGGTGGGAAAGCTGTCTACTTTAGAGATCATCTAGATGTCTCTGCAGTACTGTCATCTATCCTACGCCACTGTGAGAGTCTTCATGTCCTGCTCACTCTTGTTACCAAAAAACTACACATTGTGTGTGCCTACAATCCCCCAACCAATGGGCAAGTAGGACTGGATGAGTTAATGGAACAAATTACATGCCTTGTTGGGATAAACAAGGTCCTTATACTTGGGGACCTAAACATTAATTGGCTGGGCAGTAACCAAATCACAATAATGACCAAGTTGCAGAGTTATAACCTGTATCAGCTTATATGTGAACCTACCAGAAATGCCCTTCACTCAAACGCAAATACACTACTAGGCTGGATAATGACCAATTGCCCTGAAAATGTAATTGCCTCTGGAGTACTACCAGATACCATCACTAATCACTCCCCAATGTACTGTATCTGGGGCAAAAGCAGGCCTACCCAGATGGGGCCTCGCTTCATTACCTTCAGCAACTATGCAAATTTTAACTCTCAGTTTTTCCTGCATGACATTGCCACTACTGATTGCTCCTCCATTCTTTTATCCAATGATGCTCAGACTGCCCTTGATTTGTTCTTGAAACACTTCCTAGTACTCCAGAATAAGCACTGCAAACTTGTAACCTGTCGGGTAAGAAATAAGCAAATCCGCTGGTTGAAATCTGACCTACTAGCTAAACTTGAGCTAAGGTACAAACATTGGCTCCATTATAAGAACTCAGGGCTAGCCTCTGACCTTGCTACCTATAAGACTCTGTGAAATGTCTGCAAAAAGGACATCAAAAATCCAAGAGTTCCTACTGCAAGGACCTACTGACCAACTACTATGGTGACACAAAAAATGTTTGGTCCCATATTAAATTCTTTCTTGGTTCAAATTTGGCATCCACCCCTAATGACATATCACTTGATGGGGTACACTGTAATAATCCCAGAACCATTGCCAACTTTTTCAACAATAAATTCTCGTACTTAACCAACTACACCTCCTCTTTCCTTGTCCAACCGAGTGTATCCACCCAGCAAATTGCAAACGGTCCTCAGTTCTTTTTTAAATCAGTCACAAAATGTGAAGTGCTTAGATTGCTAAACAATATCTTGGACTGCACAGCAGCTGGCTCTGACAATCTAGAACCCAAGCTCCTTAAGATGCAGCCCCTTTCATGGCTGCTCCCCTAGCCAGGATTTTTGTGCTCTCCCTGTGCCAGGGCCACATCCCTGACATATGGAAAGTAGCTAGGATTACCTGTTTTCGAAAAAGGAGATTGTAATGATCCCTCTAACTATGGGCCCATTACCATCCTGTCTGTCCTAAATAACATTCTTGAGAAACTTGAAGCTGCCCAGGCAATTGACGTCTTACAGAAGCATGATCTACTTACCAATGCCCATCATGGTTTTCTCAAAGGTCATAGCACCACTACCTCCCTCTTCAGATTCACGTCAGATACTCTAGTGGCTATGGACTCCAGTCTTCTCACTGGTGCAGTTTTCATTGACATCACTAAGGCATTTGACTTAGTTGATCACTCCATCCTTCTAGTCACCCTTGGATCACTAGGCTTCTCAACTAATGTTGTATGGTGGTTTGGAAACTACCTATCTGAAAAGTCTCAAATTGTGAAATACAACTCTACCCTCTCAGACAAAACCACCATCAACATTTGGGTGCCGCAAGGCTCCATCCTTGGGCCCCTACTTTTCTCTCTTTTCATAAATAACATCTCCACCAACCTCCACAGGACAGCCTCCCTGCTATATGCTGATGACATTGTGCTGTATGCTAGTGCAATAAGCATTGATTACATAAACAATCTACTCTCTCTTGACTTCCAACTAACACAGGAGTGGCTATTTACTCACAAACTTGTACTAAATAAGTCTAAATCCCAAGCTATGCTCTTTGGATCAAATGCAAAGCTCAAACATGCTTATCCCAAATTTAAAATCACCTCCTTAAATGGCTCAGTAATTGGGGTAGTAAATTCATTTAAATAACTGGGCATCACCCTTGATCCATTGCTAAATTTCGACTTACACATCAATCAGACCTGCAAACTGGTCAACTCCAAACTTGTAATAGCCTACCGAACCAGCTATGTGCTCAGTCCCTCAGCAAGGCTTGCCATTGCCCATGACATACTCCTACCATCACTGACCTATGGTGCTGCAACATATACCTCTGTGTGCAAATCAATCCTTCGGAAATGGGATGACACATATAATAACATCTGTCGCTATGCATCCTCCTCACACTGGCTGAAACACTACTGTCTCCTCTATTCTGACCTGGAATGGCTTCCTCCTACTGAACTAAGGCTACATGCTTATGGCTCTGTCATTGACAATATGGTCCATCTACAAATACCTAAATCCCTGGCAGGCCTCTTCCAAAACACGACACCTTGCTATGGGTTGCGGTCTGCTAATCAGGCCCCCGTTTTCATCCCCAGACACAGCACCACAAAAGGCTATAGTGCTTTTGCCTGCCATGCACCCAAATACTGGAACTCCCTTCCACTAGCTTTATGCCAATCACCATCTCATGTGCCTTTTAAAAAAGGGCTGCGTAATTATCTTGATACTTCTCACAAGTGCTCCTGTTTCAAACCTCCCTAGATCTTTTCATCCCAACCTCATCTCTCCTTGACATTTTACTGATCTGCCCTTCTATATGCAATGCACTTCTCCTCTACCTATCTGCCCTACCTCCCACCTTACTTCACTCTCATTCCCTTTTCGTATCTCTTACTTCTATCACTTACTATTATCCCTCCCCAAAGTTAACTATTCAATCCATTATTAGCACTAAAATGATCAATCTGTCATGTCTCTTTTTTCTTCTGCCTTGAAACTAATTGTGGTGTAATTTTAGTTATTGTACAGTTCCTGTTTTATTTTTTCCTACACTGTTATTGCAACCTCCCTGTTCTTTAGCTACTTTTTTGCAACTTGCTCGTATGCTATTGTCAATGATTTTTTGTACTTGTATTGGAATGTCTTCCCTGTATTATTGTACTGTACCCTCCCTGGTCATGCATGAAAATAGTCATTGCTGTGGCTAGTGAACTTACCCGGTAAACAAAAACTAAATAAATAAATACATAAAAGTGATGAAAAAAGGAAGCTTGTTCAAGCCATTGATGAAGTGGCTAAAAAGAAACTCTGTCAAGAATAAATGCTTCTGTTGCTCCTGGGGAAGCCAATAGCAAGACAACAGGCTGCTTAAAGCATAAAGAAAAAACAAAACACATACAAACAAAGTCTGCGCAGGATTTCCCATCTGTGCAAGACATGGCAAAAGCATAGTAACTGTTTCAGACCCTACAAAAGATGGGGCCTATATTTACTGGGGCTGGCAAGCACTCTTCCACAGTTCTCTCCTCTGTAGACTGTGGGGGTGACGCTGATGACGAAAAACATTTTTATGATGCCCCTGACATGGATTTTGAGGGCCTTGAGCCCCGTGAGTCCCCAGACCCTCTCTTCGGGGGCCCCCAGGTGACATGGAGGATTCCTCCTCTATTTTTACATTTTTACAAAATATGCAAGACACCTTGGACCTCCCTACACAGGAGCCCAATCAGGATGTCAGTGAAGACAAAGATTATAGGGAGATGAGAAGTCTTTCAACCACCAAGACCCTGGTCATCCCTATCTATAATGTGTTCAGAAGAAATACTATTAAGGTGCTTTAAATCCCCACTTCAGTGTCAGGGGTTGACAAGCAGATTGAGAAAAAATACAGACTGTCTAGAACTGGTACCGCGTTCCTATCTGCACACCCTAGCCACAAGAGTATAGTGCAACAGGCAGATTGCGAGAAAGCTGGGATTTCCTTGTCCCCTTACCTCCAGACAAGGACTCCAAGAAAATTGACTTTATGGCAAAGAAAATGTATGCCACAGCCTCCCTGCTTCTAAGACTTTCTTCGTACATGGCATTTACAGCCAACTATCAGAAAGCCCTATAGAAGTCTGTCCAAGCCATTGCCTGCAATGGGTCAGATTCTGTGACGCAGAAGCTGGTGGATATGACAAAAACTGCCCTGGAAGCTATCAAATGCCAATTCCACATGGCGGACGACAGCAATGATGCCACCTCCAGGATAATGGCCCATGCCATCTCTCTGAGATGCTTCGCCAGGCTTAGCACTACCAGTCTAACCACAGACACCCAGACCAAGGCCATGGATTTTCCCTCTCATCAAAACATGTTGTTTGATTACAAAACCACTGACTACATGAAAAAGGTTGATGAGTACAAGGCCTCCTGGCAGAGTCACTTGTCTAAACCTAAGCCTACTGCCCCTCAGAGGTCCCTACCCAGGGGCAGTAGAGGCAGAAGCTTTTTTCCCAGGCCTTACAATCATTTATCCTCAATCTGACTTGTCAGTACAGGGCGTCTTTCAGAGGCAGGGGCAGAAGGGGCCAAAGAAGGGCCACCTCTACCCAGCCGGCAGCCTCGCAGTCTAAGTCCTGATGTAGGTATCCAGGTTGCCTCCCCACTTCAGGTGGGAGGCAGACTCTCCCACTATCTTCAGAACTGGTCCCTCATTACGTCAGACAAGTGGGTTTTGGAGATAGTAGAGAAAGGTCTGCCACTACAGTTCAAGCAGATGCCAGATCTCAAGCGTACCTAGGTATCAAGATCTCTGTCCCCAACACAAGTTCCTCTGTTGGAATTAGAAGTACAAAACCTTTTAGCTCTATGAATGGTGGAGAGGGTCCTGGCCCACGAGAAGGGCAGGGGCCTCTATTCCAGCTACTTTCTGACACAAAAGAAAACTGGAGAGTGGTGACCTATCTTAGATTTCAGATATTTAAACAAACATCTGAAAATAAAAGCAAATTCAAAATGATCACTCTGTCACTAGTCATACAGTCTTTACAGCAGGGAGACTGGCTAGCCTCCCTGGACTTAAAGGATGCTTACTTCCACATACCCATAAGGAGGTCTCACAGGCACAGGAAGTTTCTCAGCTTCAAGCTTCCTTCTAGCCATTATCAGTTCACCACAATGCCCTTTGGCTTGTTCTCGACCCCAAGAGTCTTTGCCAAGTGCCTCCCAGTGGTAGCAGCACATCTCAGGCGACTGGGTGTCGCTCTCTATCACTATCTGGATGATTGGCACATGGTAGCTAATTCTCCTTGCCAAGTCAAGGAGTCCCTTTCCCTTATAGAATGCACTCTGGAGTCTTTGGGTTTCCTGGTTTATCTAAAGAAATCTTGTCCGGAACCACCCAGCTGCTCACCTTCATAGGGGCCCAGCTGGACACTTGGAAAGGAGATACCTTTCTCCCACAGGAAAGAATTCAGAATTTCCTTTCAGTGACTGATTCTTTCACCCAGGGACAGCCAAGACCAGCCAGACATTTTCTCAAACTTCTGGGTCACATGGCTTCAATGACTGCAGTGGTCCCAGGAGTCAGATACAGGATTCGACTCCTGCAAGCCTACATTAGGCCTCGCTGGTCTCAGAAAAACAACAACTTTTCAAAGCTGATACCCGTGATGGAGCAGTTCCTCCAGAACCTGCTGTGGTTGAAGAACCCTGCAAATTTGCAAGCAGGAGTTCCCTTCCAAGCTTCACTACCCACAAAGGTGATCACCACAGATGCCTCCCTCCTGGGGTGGGGATCACATCTGGACAGTGTCTCAATAAGTGGCACTTGGACTCTCGAAGAGTCACAATTACACATAAATCTCTTGGAACTCAGAGCGATCTTTCTAGCTTTCAAAGCTATCGCTCCCAGCATAAAAGGGCAGGTGGTTCAAATTCAGACAGACAACATCACTGTAATTTTTTACATCAACAAGAAGGGTGGTACCAGATCAGGAATACTTTGTTCAGAAGCTTTGAAGCTCTGGTCTCTAGCCTTCTCCCTGGGAGTAAGCCTGTCAGCTATTCACCTCCCAGGCAAACACAATACCCTGGCAGATGCTCTGATTCACATCAAGCAAGGCCAGAGTGAATGGACTCTGAACAAGCAAGTACTAGCCACAGTGTTTAGGCAGTGGGGCACACCAGAAGTGAATCTGTTTGCCTCTCCCCTCAATTTTCAGCTTCCTCAGTACTGTTGCAGGCCCCCAGTCCCAGGAACGTTCCCCTGGATGCCTTGATCCTGGACTGGTCAGGGAGGTTCCTATACGCATTCCCTCCTTTTCCACTGATACTCAGGGTATTGCTGAAACTCAAACAACAGCCTGCATCAATGATTCTGGTGGCTCTGGATTGGCCCAGTCAAGCCTGGTATCCTCTCCTTCTCTCAGTGTCCTGCAACAGACCCATTCGCCTGCCTCCAACTCACTCCCTGCTGACCCTTCCTCAGACAGGAGTGTAGTATCCAGACATATACTCTCTTCACCTCAAGGCCTGGTTCTTGAGAAGTTAAAGTTTCTTTCCTAGCAGTACTCTGAGCAGGTCCTTAAGATACTGAGGACGGTTAAAAAAACGAACACTAAGAAGTCTTATGCAGCCAAATGGAAAAGGTTTTCCTTCTGGTGCAAGAGCAAAAAGTTTGACCCCCTTTCAGCTTCAGATCCTCAGCTGCTGGATTACCTAGTATACTTGCAGGCTTCAGGCTTGAAACCATCTTCCCTCAAGCTACACCCGGCAGCAATTTTGGCTTATCTTTCGGTGGGAAAGAAAAAGCCATTTTTTTTCCCACGTCATATTTAAACAGTTTTTCAAAGGTCTCTTGCACCTTCAGCCTCCATTCAGGGAGCCGGTTCCTCCTTGGGGCCTGAACCTCTGCATAGACAGGCTCATGAATCCACCCTTTGAGCCTATGTCCACTGCTCATATCAAGTTTGTGACTTGGAAAACAGTCTTCCCGGTGGCTATTATCTCTGCCAGAAGGATTCAGAACTACAGGTCCTGTGCACTGAGCCAAATTATATCATCCCTCACAATGATAAAGTTGAGCTCAGTACAAATAGGAAATTTCTTCCAAAGGTGGTTTCAGAGTTCCACTTAAACCAGTCTATTATTCTGCCTGTCTTCTTCACTGAGAAATCCACTCCTGGCAAGCAAAAGCTCCCCAGCTTGGATGTCAAAAGAGCCATCTTTCACTACCTAGAGCATACTAGACAGTCTAGAGGCCCTTCTACTCAGTTGTTCCCCGCCTACGGGGATGTAGGCAGAGGAGGACCAGCGGCAGCTACCAAGAGAACTATTTCCTGCTGGTTGGGCTCTTGTATCAGATTCTGTTATGAAAAAGCTTGTCACCAACCTCCAGTGGGGTTCAGGGCCCACTCCACCAGGAGCACTACAGCTTTGCTGGCAGCAGCAAGGGGCATTCCCCTTCTGGATGTCTGCAAAGCAGCTACCTCGAAATCCATGCATACCTTTGTGAAACACTACAGTTTGGATGTGCAGACCAGATCTGATGTCAAATTTTGCAGAGCGGTTCTGCAGAGCTTCTCTCCTAAGTAGGTTCTCGGCCCACCTCCCACTGGGTACTGCTCAGTAGTCTGCTACAGTTATTAATGCTAAAAGACTCCTGGAGTAAGAAGAAAAAATTACTCACCGCAGTAATCTTCTTCTTTCAAAGGGGCCTTTAGCATCAGTAAGCTCCCACCCTTCCTCCCGTGGTCACCTGTCAGGAGAAGGGCTCTGTTATCACATCTCTTACCAAATTTGGACTTTTTATTGATGAGTTTCTAACTCATGCTGTTGTTTCTATTTCTACTTTTGTGGACATTTGCATGTTTTTGAATCCCGTTGATTCATTTTTGGGGCATGTACCCTCATTTTCCTTCAAAAAAATTCTGAAGCTTTCAGGCTGCTCTCACTCAGCTCACTCCCTCTCCTGTTTTTTATTGTCTATTGCCCAAAGCTCATTTAAGTAAAATTCTCTTCACTAGGTTCACTAGGTTCTAACAGAGCAAAAAAAAGGCGTAGGCCCATAATAGCTCTGATGTCAAGACAAATTGTAATAATCAAGCTTCCCTTTGTTTGAAATATAAAATATCAAGATTTTTTTTGAAATTTTCCTTTGAACTTCTTGAAATCACTTTTAATGGCAACCTATTCCACAAAGAAACTGTTCTTAAAGTATAAAAATATTTTCTATCCTTTGTTTTAAATCTCTCATTTTTTATCTGTAAAGGGTGTCTCCTAGTAATTATTTGATCATTTTTAAATTCCAAGTCCAAATTCAATATTAATAATGGATTATTTAATATATCATAAAAGAACAGAAGATCACCTCTATGTCTTGTAACCTCCAGACTATGCAATCCCAATCTCTCCAATCTATTGTCGTATGAATATTGATTCTTTCCAAATATAGATTTGTTATATCTTCTCTGTAGTTTTTCAACTCTTTTGATCTCTGTTATTTTATAGGGAGACCATATGTATAATCTATAAGCCAAAATAGGTCTCACATATGACAGGTACAAGGGCAACAAGACCTCAGTTGCTCTACTTTTTATATTCCTTTTAATTGAGACAATTACCCTATTAGTTTTTGCAATTACAGATGTTTTATGTGCTTTAAAATTTAGGTATACCTCTGGGGCAGTTGTACCTAGCCAGCTAACTGCTAAAGTTACTGATGCTAAAGGATCCCTTGGAAGAAAGAAAATTATTGTGGTGAGTAATTGTTTCTTATGGTCCTCGCAGTGTTGGTGGTGTGTGACAGAAGAAAGCACACTCCTCCACCTGCTATGGGGCTGTTCTAAGCTGAGGAATTGGTGGGACCAAATTCCCTCCTTAATACAACAGGTGGGGTGCTGTAGAATATCCAGGGATGCATCCCTTATAGTTCTAGGAAATACCACTAGACTCTTGGTGTATCACCACCCTCTGCTAGATTGGTTTATTGCGGCTCTTACTGAAGTGAAAAGGCTAGTGCTGCATTGCTAGCATACAACCTCTGTCCCTTCAGTGCATGAATGATTGGAGGATATGTTTAGCTTGGCGGGCTTTGAGTGGTCTACTTTACATTGCTGCAGGGAAACCTTGGACATTTCAGCAAGTTTGGGGTCCTTATTTGGAAGCCAGAAAAACAGTGGATGATTTAAGTAAATTTCATTTCATCCTAGGCAATCCAGACATGCCATAAGGTGGGGGAGGAT
Source organism: Neoceratodus forsteri (assembly GCA_016271365.2). Lineage (NCBI taxonomy): Eukaryota > Metazoa > Chordata > Ceratodontiformes > Ceratodontidae > Neoceratodus > Neoceratodus forsteri. The sequence continues at coordinate 627,804,990 of JADMNL010000022.1, read as the reverse complement.
GAGCGGGAAGGCTGTTCCTCCCTCTCCACTCCCCCCATTTTGGATATTTGGACTGTTAGGTTGGGTCTTCCCTACTCCCCCCTTCCCCACACACCTGCAGCAAAAATTTCTTGTTGTTATTCTATTTTATAGTAATTTAAGTGTTATTAAGGTAATTGTTCTTTTAATATTTGACATGTTTATTTGTTCAGGGTTCTTGGACAGGTTCTCCTGGAGATCAGTATCCTTTGGTGTCACTTTATTTAATGTCTTCTTATAGCAAGTTACTAAGGTGGTGGCATGTAACTATATTTGTTGGTATTCATTTAGGCATCACTGGATCTTTTATGCACTTGGCATTGTTCTCAGACCTTTTTAGATTGTATTCCAGGGAGTGGATCGTGCTCTGTCTAGGTTCTGAGATGGCATACATGTAATGATTGTGTACCTTGACTGTTTGGAAAACCTCAATAAACAATTAATTTAAAAAAAAGCCTGGGGAGAGAAGTCCTTCGGAAGAATGTGACTTACCCTTTTCCCCTTGAATAATCATCTTAAGGGACTTCCCAAGACACACCCTCTTTCAATGACTGTGGCAATTGAAAGCTAGCTCTCTTGGAGAAGGCAAAAAATCAGAATAAAACCTCTGATGGAAAACAAGAAAACTCCCGGATTCTTAGCACCGTCCACCTTGGCGGGAGGGGGGTGCAAAAGGTTCCCTATTCTAGTCTGGCCAGCCCAGAACCCTACTTTTATGAGGGCAGGCAGTTGGGGAAATCTGCTGGAGGGAGAGAGCGAGAGGGAGCTCTCAGGCATAGGCTATTTTAAACCCCTCGGTCTCCTCCCCAGACAGATGACCTCCCCCAGTGGGTGGCCCCAGTAGTTCCTCCCCTGGGGTTGGTGCTGAGGAATCTCCTCACCCCAATGGGCAAAATCCTACCTGCCTAGAGGCTGGCCTGCCAGCACAGTGCAAGGCATCCATCTGTGGCACCAACATACCAGGTTCTGGGATGGATTTGGGAGTCAGAGGACTGGCAAGAGGGAGAAGGACTGAGCATCCCAGGGACTACTCTCCTTCTCCAGGGAAGGGGGAAGAGTGCCCTGTGCTAAGCAGACCCCTGGCAGAGGCTGGCGGTACCGCCATTTCTAGTGCCACATGTTAGGGGCAGGGCGGACACTGGCATCATTGCACATCCCTGCCCCAGGAAACGGCATACCAAAAAATCCTGGGCCTGTTCCTGATGGCCCCCACCTCCACTGCTACTCCTGTCATGATTAATGCCTGCCGAGCGGGATCCCACTCCCGTGGCCCCACCCAGGGTGGCAAGCCAGGATAAGGGATAGTGTTCCTCGGGAAGAAGGCATCTTCCCAGTGGCCCCACCTGGGGGGGTTAGCCTGGGCATTGAGAGGGCAGCGAGTGGGGTTGGGGGCTGGATCCCCTGGTATGGGGGAGTGGGTGACCAAAAAAAAGGAAAAGAACCCTACCTGCCTACCTGGAGGCCAGGTTTCATGGGAAAGGCTACAAACAATGCTACAGTATGTCTGCTACATATCTTATGCAGACTGTTTAATATATAAACTGTGACTTGAGAGTGTCTCCTCTCCTTCCACAGAACATCAAGTGTCGAAAACTGGACAGCCAAGCAAATGCTATTTTATTAAGAAAAAGTATTATCTGACACACATTCAAATAGCCCTTGTAGAATAGTGGAGCCAGTCAGCTGTTAATGAATATTTAGTTTTTGGTAAACTAGTGTCACAAAATAACTAGGATCCACTGGTATTTGTAATGAAATTCTGCATTCTCAGTCAACATATTGTATCAATGGAATGATTCAGATTGGCCTGCTGTTTTGGAAAACTGCTGAGTATTCATCAAAATTTCTGGGCACATAAATGATTGCCCTATGTTGACATACAAGATGCACATGTTGTACAGAAGGGCAAATTAGCACCGAATTTATCCCCATGAAATGATCCTCTGAGAATCGAGTACATCATTTAGTGCTTGAGTATGCTGTATGAGTTAGATTAAAACAAATGTAAAGACGAGCTTCCAAGTAAGGAAGCAGCTTTCTGCAAGTTTCCATTTGGTTCTCAAGATATGTACTACAGTCTGGAGACACATTACTTTGGCTAATGAAATCTAAGTGACTGCAAAGTTGAGATTTTCAGAATTACTAATTAACTAGAAAATTTGGTGTTAAAGTATATGGGCTGCTCCCCTGATAAATCAATATTGTCTATAAATGTGAAACATCGAGTTAACGATTCAGTAATCATTATTATTTAAGAAAAAATAAAACATGGGTGAAGAATTTGCTGCTTCCTGCTTGGTCAAAATGGTTCCCTAGTAGAGATTGCAAAGTTGGCCAATTCTGCTTCATGGATAAATTTGCGAATTTGCCCAGATTTGTGAAGTTAATCTGTGCTGTGAATTTCCAATTCGCAGTATGGGGCTAGCTTTGTGAATGGCGGATTTGGCAATATCTGTGGTGAAGTGGCGCCCACAGGCAAAGTATGCAATGTATCCTATGCAGTGTACCATGAGATTGGAGGTCACATGGTACAGCAATGACCCATATGCCATGCAGAGGCTGTGTTCAGTGCAGTTAGAGAAAAGTTGTCTCCGACTGTCTGATAAAAAAATCTTTTAAAAGATCTTTTACTGTGGAGTATTTAGAACCAAATCATTCATTATTGAAGTGACTGTTACTTTAATAATTACAGTAACTTGTTTAGAATTACCTGACTTGCTGTTTGTCTTGTTAATCCTCATCATGCTGACCCCCCCAAAAAATGCATTTCTATGTTTTTTTAGTGTAGCTACTGTTACTGTACTTCAGTAAACTGTTCTGTTGTAATTACAAACACACTGCTCTAGTGAGGTGTTGTGTTGTCTCTGCTGCTGGCGTTTAGTTTTACTGCAGTGTTTAAAAATATAAATATAAAAAATGAATGGAAACAGATGCTCGACTCATAAGGTTAGAGTTGCCAATGATGTGGCCAAGAAAAGAATAGGTTCAGTGGGTCAAAAGGATTCTGCACCTAAGAAAACTACCTCTGCAGCAGCATCATCATCATCTGGAGCCAATAGTACTAGTAGCAAAGGAGTAGTTGGCGGATGTGTAGGTGGCATTAGTGTGACCAAATGTTTCTCTGCCACATGGGTGCTGGGGGTGGTGGAGGTGGGGGAGGTAGTGACAAGAGAATCAGTCCAAAAAGTAGAAAAATGTCTGTCTCTGAATCAGTGGTAGATGAAGTGGTTGCTGCTGTGCCAGTGACTACTGGTGGTGGTGCTGAGCCTGATCTGGGTGATAGGTCCCCATTTCCTAATGCAAGTGTTGAGCTTGACTGTGACGCAATGACTGAGCAGGGAGATCTCACTTTTGCATGCAGGATGATAAGAAGGAAAGAGAGGGTGGAGAAAGTGAAGACCATCACTCTATAAGGTTCAATTTCTAGGCTCTCCCCTATAGACCTGCCCCATAGAAATGGTCCGGTACCACCTTTTAAGGGGTTTGACACCAGATGGCCTGGTGGCAGTATTGGACCTTTCAAGCTTTCCGAGTGTAAGCAAGGATCCAAAGGATCTGCTGCAAGCCTATAACAAGGCTGTGACGGAGGCTCTGGATTACATTGCTCCTGTCCATGTTTGTCCTCTCACTTATCGCTCTTGGTCCCTTGGTTTGATGGAACTTTGAGGGAGTTGAGATGAGTGGGATGAAGGCTGGAACAGTGCTGGTGGAAATCTGGCCTTGATGCCGACAGGCTTAGATTGATGACCCATTAAAAGGATTAACAATCGGCCATTTCCTGTAAGAAGGCAGTGTTTCTGTCCAGGGAGATTGCTGCTGCACAGAATCGACAAGCTCAGCTCTTACAAACTGTTGACAGGCTGTGCAATCCAGACTGTCTTCAGTCATGGAGAGCATTGTCAAAAGAGAAATGTGATGAGTTTGCTGTATTCTTTGCAGATAAGGTTGCTGATATCAGGTCTGAAGTCCATGCGGCTTGTACTGTTAGGAGTGGCAGTGGTCAGTGGAAGGTTGCCGCGCTTCAGTTTGTCTAGTCTGACTTCGACCGGTTGGAGATCGAGATGTCGTGTGGATTGTCCAAGATTTGCATCTGACCTGCTGTAGTTTGGACCTGGGTCCAACTTGCTTCCTAGTGGGGTGTGTTGAGGTAATTGGCCCAGTCCTAGCCATGATAGTCTAGTGCTCATTACAGACTGGTATGTTTCTGGACACCCTGAAGGAGGTGGTGGTAACACCTTTCCTTAACAAATCTTCCCTTAACCCGGACTGTCTGACTAACTACAGGCTAGTCTCTAACATCCCCTTTATGGGGAAGGTTATTGAGAAAGCAGTTGCGTTGCAGCTGGAGGTCCATCTTACCATACACGACGTCTATGATCCTCTCCAGTCAGGATTTTGGAAGAGGCACAGCACCGAGATGGCTCTTGTTCAGGTACTCAATGATCTGCTGATAGCGAGAGATTGGAGTACCCATTCCATCTTGGTGCTCCTTGATCTCTCTACGGCATTTGACACTGTGGACCATGATGTGTTGCTAGAGTGCCTGCGATTCATCTGTGGATTATCTGGTATGGACCTCAGATGGTTCCATTCTTTCCTCTCTGGCTGGTCTCAGAGAGTGGTGTCCTGAAATTTTCCCTCGGACCCAGTCTCCCTGCCTTATGGCATACCACAGGGCTCTGTGCTTTCACCCATGTTGTTCGCAGTGTACATGCTGCTGTTGGGAGACATTGGTAGGCAGTATGGGCTGAGTTTTCACTACTATTCAGATGATACTCAGCTCTACATGTCCTTTGTGCCTGAGCAGGATGATGCTGTCTCGGTGTCTAAAAGCTGTCTGGCTGAGATCCAGGACTGGATGAATGCCACTTGGTTGAGGTTGAACTCTGATAAGACCGAAGTGTTTGTTGTGGACCCGGGTCATCGGGCAGATGGGACATGGGCAGGGCAGCCCTCTGGGCTTTGGCTTGGGGCAGCCAGCTAGTGATCTCTGATTGGGTGTGAAATCTGGGCGTTATTCTTGATGACGGACTGATGCTTAAGTCTCAGGTGTCATCCGTCATCAAGTCCTCATTTTACCATCTGAGGAATATTGCCTGTATCAACCACCTGGTCCCACCTGATGACCTTCCAACGCTGGTCCATTCCTTTGTGACCTCTTGCCTTGACTACTGTAACTCCCGATACCTAGGGCTAATGGTGGTTGATATTCATCACTTGCAGCTAGTGCAGAATGCAGCTGCCAGGTTATTGACTGGCTTACCTCAATCTTGCCATGTCATGCCTGTGCTCCGCTGCCTGCACTGGCTGCCTATTCAGTGGCGTATCACCTTCAAGTTCAGGTTACTGATCTGTGAAGCCCTACATGGACAGGGACTGGGTTACCTGCAAGATCATCTGTGCCCCTATCACCCCCCCCCCACTGCCCACTCCCCTCCACCAACAAGGGATTGCTAGAGATTCCCAGGTTCCATTTAAAAACCTCGGGTGCTTGGTCATTTATGTTTGTGATCCCGACCCTGTGGAATTCTCTACCTCATTGGATAAGGGAGTGCCTGACTGTGGAGAGCTTTAAATCTGCATTAAAAGCACATTTTTTTAGTCTTGCCTTTTTAAATTATGAATGAGTCACTGGTCTGTTGTTTGATTGATTACTGTATTTTAATTACTGTCATTTTTTGTTTTAATTATTGTACAAGTGTTTGGATACATGGTGACTTGCGCTTGTGAATTGAGATGAGAGGAGAAGGAGGAGGAAGACAGATTTCAGGAGGAGGAGGTTATCAGTCTGGGTGGGGATTGGGAGGATAATTTGGACACCCTATGGGAACTAAAAAAGGTAAAGGTCATGCTGCTGAACCTGTGGTGCTGTGCACACCACAGTAATTTCACAAAATTACTAACCCCCCAATCCTTTAACTGCTATTTCTGTTAGGACTATTGATCCAATCGCACTGTCCATGTGAGTTACCCAGTCTCGTAGTGCTGAAATCAACACCCATCGCTATTTCTGTCACACATGGTAATTCATGCCCTGCTGCATTCAGCATCTCCATACATGCATCTTAGTATGGATATGTGGACCAGGGGTCAAACAGCTGGTAACTTCTGTTTGTTCATTACAGTTCACTGGGCACTGGTACCTGGGATTATATGGAAGTAGGAAAAATTGTACTAAGCCCACTTGCAGTTGTAGCAACACTCTGGTTATTTCTCAGCATGCCATACTGGCAGTGAAGAGTGTAACTGACTCACACATGAGTCAGAAAATGATAGAATTGCTCCTGACTGAGACTGAGGAGTGGCTGCACCCACATTCCCTGAAAGTGGGTTTCATCGCAAGCAATAATGGCTTGAAAGTGGTGAAATGCATTAGTGATGGGGGGTTTCTCAGGGTGCTATGTATGGCACACTGTCTTCATCTAGTAGTGCAGAAGTTTCTATCATATCCTGCAATCAAGTCCATGTTCACAGCCGCCATCACATCTGTTTTCACTTTGCCTATTCAGGAAAGGCCCGTAACCATCTCAGGCAGCTGCAGATCCAGAACAATCTGCCTCAGCACCAGATGAAGCTCGAAGTCATGAACAGGTGGAACATAATATTATACATGATTGAGCTCTTGTATGAGCAGTACAAAGTCATCTCAAAATATCTGGTGCTGACAGTGCCAGAGTCTCCATGCCTCTGACAACAGACCAGTGGCAACTAACAGATGGCCTGATAATGATCCTAACACCATTTAGACATGCAACATAGGTGAGTGAAGAACTCTTTTTCCAGCAACAGGCATTTCTCTGGGTGACTGTGGTGTATCCATTCCCTAGAGGCTTCATCCCACCATTTACTGCTCACTGTTGTATGTAAAAATACTGTTTTACTCAAGTTTACCTAAGTAAACCTAGAGCCCTATAACCACTGAGGAAACAGGAAGAGTGAGCTGTAGTTCTCAGAGTCCCTCGAGAACTACAACTCAGTTGGGGACACTGTTTTGTTGTAATTTGCACGTCTGCTGATGTTTTTTTAATGTGCAGGACCATGCATGAGTGGTTCTTGCAAATTATTTTAGCTGAAAAAGGCAGTTTATTGTGTTATTATGGCCCTTGACCTCTCAGGTGCTTCTGAGTCAAGGACCGTGCATATAAACTTGCCCTGTGGTAAGCGGGCGTAGTAAAAAGCATTTCTCTGGGTGACTGTGGTGTATCCAGTCCTTAGAGGCTTTATCCTACCATTTACTGCTCACTGTTGTATGTAAAAATATTATTTTACTCGAGTTTACCTGAGTGACCTGGAGTCCTGTAACCACTGAGGAAAGAGGAAGAGTGAGCTGTAGTTCTCAGAGTCCCTTGAGAACTATAACTCAATTGGGGACACTTTTGTGTTGTCATTTGCACTTCTGCTGATGTTTTTTTAGTGTGCAGGCCATGCATGAATGGTTCTTGCGAATAATTTTAGCTGAAAAAGGCAATTTAGTGTGTTATTACAGCCCGTGACCTCTCAGCAACTTCCGGGTTACGGACTGTGCATATAAACTTGCTCTGTGGCGAGCAGGGTATGTGCATGTCCCTGCGTGTGAAGACACGCTCGTCTTAGCACATGTTTTGTGTGTTTGGAATTGTGGAGTAATGCAAGAGCTGAACACCAATAGCACCCAACAAGTCGGTAATTTTAGGTAAGTGACAGTTAATCTGTTCACTGATTAGCATTGATAGGACTGTCTGGGCTTATATTTTTCAGGGAACTGTGGCCAGGTTTCACTACTGTTAACATAGTTTACAGTCTGTAATTGTATCCTACAAGTAGCTTACCCAAATCACCAATATGGAGGTCACAAGTACTAGCCTTCCTGATACATTAACCAGACAGCCTTGTACTGCAATTCACACCATCATGACTCTTGAAGGTGAGTTAGCATTAAATGCACAAACTGCAGTATGTGTCAGATTGTGCAGATGCCTCCAAACTTAAAGCAAATGTTTACTTGTGACAAATGTTTAGTAAATGCTTCATTACCAAAAGAGATTGATTCCTTCTGTGCCAGATTATCTACACTAGAAGCCAGTCAGGCAGACATGGCCAGGCGCTACAACGCATTAAACAGCCTTTGAGCCTAATCCTCAGACAGAATTAGCAGACAATAGCCGGCACCCCACAATATCTACAGACTCAGTTTTAACACAGGATTCTACCTCCATTACAATAAATTCCTGCCCCCCCAGTACCAGTGCGGTACATAACACTGAGCAATACTGTCAAGGAACAGCAATGGGTTTTGGCACACTAAAAAAAGGGAAAGAGAGGACGACAATGAATTATCTGAACCAATCTCAGACTGGGCCACTGTATCAAGCTCTAGGGCATGCAAAAAGGACCGTAAAGCCGAACACTTCTGTCTCCCAATTTACAATAGTTTTAGTCTACTTGCTTCTTCGTGTAATATTACTTCTGACTTATTGATTACCGATGACACAGAAGTAGACCTGATTACTAATGCAGATGGCACAAATGATGCACCTAGTTTTAGCAACTTAAACACAGCTAATAGAATTTACACATCTACAACTACCTCGTCAGGTAAACATGCCTTCAGCCACCCTGCAGAACCCTATCCCCACCCAAGTGCTGCTAATATACCAGCATCTCATATAGATCAAACCCAGGGTAGCAATGTTAGGGGGACTCATGGCCAAACCATAACTGAATCCCTCCCAGCTATAATAAATGTATCAATGAACTCTGTTGTTAATCCCATCTCTCCTGTACATCATCACCAAGTATTTGTGCTTGGTGACTCCATTATCAAACACATCGACAGAGCTATTTGCAACCTGGACAAGACAATAGGACATGTTCAAGTTTTAGAGGGGCAAACGTTTCTGATATCTCATCAGTGGTTAAAAAAATACTCTGCAATGCAGGTTACAATCCTTTAGTCATAATCCATGCTGCTACCAATGACAATAACCGCACTAACCTTCAAGAACTCAGACAAGACTATGTTGCATTAAATTACCTGCTTGTAGAAAAAGGTTGCACCATGTGCTTTTCAGAAATTCTGCATGTACCCAGAGCTACCAGTTCCATCACATGTAAGATCAAATCCACGAACGAATCGCTCAGGAAGTGGTGCTGCAAGCAGAATATCCAGTGCATTATACACAGGGAGCAATTTTGTGACAGGGACTCTCTCTTCTGCTGGGATGACTAACACCTCAGCAGAAGAGGTGGTGTCTTTTTAGGTAAGTCCATTGAGTCAGTTATCAACAATCATTTAAACTAATAAACAAGGGGGAGAAAGGGAAAGCTCCAATTTCTCTAAAGGTGGGCACTGATCATTGTCCTATTAGCTCCTGTAACATATTATCATTTAACACATGGTCTCTTAACAACATCAAGATGTCTGAACTAGAAGCAAAATGCAGTTTACTAGATCTAAGTATTATTGCAGTCACAGAAACATGGTGGGACTCCTCTTTGGCATGGATTAGGGAAATCCCAAATTATAAACTGTACCATAAAGATAGAAAAGGTAGAACTGGAGGCGATGTCTGCCTCTATGGGATGATATGAACATAATATAAAAACCCAAACTCAGAGTGTCTGGGTCACTGTGCAATTTAAAGGACACCCCAAAATTACAATTGGTACTTGCTATAGGCCGCCCTCAGTAGATGGAGAATATACCAATAACCTAACCCAAGACATTGTTAACATGGCCAATAAGGGATACGTCTTTATTCTGAGGGATTTCAATATGCCAAAGATTAATTGGGAAACCCTTGCTACTGGTAATGAGCAAGAGAAACTACTTACTTCAGCCATCATTAACTCTGGTCTTGAGCAAATAGTTAACCAACCAACAAGAGGGAAAGATATTCTCGACCTCATTATCACAAACATCGACAACTTAATTATCAATATTGACAATAACGACCCCATTGGTATCAGGGACCAAAACTCAATCCAGTTTAGTATTATAACTCAACTGTTAAAATCAACAATCAGTACCACATATAGGGACTATAATAAAGCCAGCTTTAGGGAAATTACTAATTCCATAAATAAAATGAATTGGAAAGAAGCATTTTTAAATATACCCATAAACACCTCCTGGAAAAAGTTTAAGGGAATAATTCATAACCTAATACAAATACATGTGCCCACTAAGTTAAAATACAACAAAAAGGATAAAATCCCTATATGGTTAACCAAGTCAATTAAAAAACAAATTAAAATAAATGAAAGACTATTTAAGAAGTTTAAGCAGAAGCAAAGTGTCGCCACCAGTACAAATATAAAATAACCCTATCTACACTTAAACATATGATCAAACAGTCTAAACTCAAATTAGAATTTAAATTAGCTCATTCTAAAAACAATCAAAAATCTCTTTTTTCATATATTAACAATAAGAAAGGTAATACAAGAACGGTTGGGCCACTAATTCACAACAGTATAACTCTAAATTCAGATCTTGCTACAGCAAATCATTTCAATAATTATTTTTGCTCAGTTTTCACTAAAAAAGACACTCAAAATATAATCTATCCATATAATAACCTAGGCCGTTCCATGCCGATGCATAGAATGGCCTACCTCAAGTGTTGGATTTGAATACAATGCAGGGCTTCAAACAGGCATGGGATAGGCATAAGGGAGCAATACAGTTGAGTATGAATAGATAGGCCATTGACAAAGTAAAGACCTATGGCACATTCATAAGGTAGAAAAATCGGCAGACTGGATGAGCCTTGCAGTCCTTATCTTCCATCAACTTCTATGATTCTATGTTTCAAGCCTATATCTGATAGGTCTGACATATTCAATATAACTAAAGTCCTATCTACTCCTAAAAAAAACACCAGTCCAGGACCCAATGATATCCATCCAAGATTTCTGATAGAAGCATCTAAATTATTGGCTCTCCCACTAACAATACTCTTTAACAAATATCTAACTGAGAAAGATATCCCTGAAGATTGGCAAAAAGCCATAGTAACACCTATTCATAAGAAGGGGAGTAAGTCAAATGTTCAAAATTATCATCCAATTAGCCTAACATCAATCACTGGAAAGCTCATGGAGCGTCTGGTGAAAACCCTTCTTGAACAAGAAATTGAATCATTGGGTGTATTAGATAATACTCAACGCGGGTTTAGACCAGGTTATTCATGCACAACCAACCGTATAACTTTTTATAACAAGATCAGTAAATGTCTTGATGATAATATTCCTATGAATGTGATTCTTTTAGATTATAGTCGAGCCTTCGACAAAGTGTCCCATTGTTTTCTAATTAACAAATTACACACTATACATTTTTTGCAATGTTTTGTAAATTAGGTGTCCAAGTGGCTTACAAACAGAACACAAGTGGTTCGATTTAATGGTATGAAGTCTAACTTAAGCTCTGTCAGCAGTGGCGTACCCCAGGGCTCTGTACTGGGGCCAACCCTGTTTAATATTTTCATAAGCAATATGAAAATGAACTCTAACAATAAAATCACAAAATTGCCAATGACACAAAATTAGGAGGTACAGTTGACAGCCCTGCTAATGCCTCAACACTTGAACATGACTTAAACTCAATAAAACTTCGGGCTAACTCCAATGCCATGGTATTTAATGTCGAAAAATGTGCAGTACTGCACTTTGGGAACAAGAACTCTAACAAAAACTGCTATGTTATCAATGCACTTCTTAAATAATCTACTTATGAGTGTGACTAGGGTATTGTAATTAATAATAAACTTCCCTCTACAGATCATTGCATCAAAGTAGCTAGGACAGCCAATGGTATTCTGAAAAAGGTCAGAAGGACACTCATCAACAAATCTGAACACTGTTTGGTTCCCTTATACAAGGTCTACATTAGACCATACTCCGATTATGGTTCTCCATTCTGGAATCCATACCTGAAGGGCGATATCCATCACACTGAACAGGTTCAAAGATGGATCACTAAAATGATTCCCAGGTTAGCATTCAAAGATTACTACACTAGATTAAAAGAAACAAGACTTAGGAGAGATTAGTTCAAAAGCAGCTGAGTAAGTTTCTGGAAAAGAATCTTCTTTTGTCCAGCTGCCAGTCAGGTTTTCGTAGAAACCATTCCACGGACACTGCGCTCGCCGATTTGGTTGACATCGTAGCCTCCAAACTAAATGGAGGTGAATTGGTGGGCACGGTGTTCGTGGATCTCTCCAAGGCCTTAAACACCGTTGACCACAACATATTATATGAAAGAATGTTGAGTTTGGGGATTGATAAAGAAACCCTTCCTTGGTTCCAGTCATGCTTATTGGAAAGGGAGTAACAAGCTCAGGTTGAAGATGTTCTTTCAAAGTCAGGGTTTATTAAAAGAGGAGTACCTCAAGGCTCGATTTTGGGCCCTTTATTGTTCATAATATAGTAAATGATGCACCTTATCTAGTAAATTACTCAGTGTTACGAATGTATGCAGATGACACTGGCTTATTGACAAGTGGAAAAACCTTACAGATGGTGGAAGAACACCTTCAAAGAGATTTCAGCTTTTTGGAAACTTGGTTGAGGATGTCAGAGTTGGTCCTAAATAGTAAAAAGACAAATACTATGTTATTTATATCTAAGGGGAATGAACATCTGAATCGATATAAATTGTCCATAAAAACATTAAGTAGTGAAATATCAATACAGGTTGAATCTTATAAATATCTGGGGTTAATTATGGACCAAAACCTAACATTTGATGTACACATTAAGGAAATGATTCATAAAATAAATAACAAGTTGGGATCCTATCGGAGATCTAGGTATTGTATGACTATGAAGATGAGAAGAGATGTTATAAATCAGTTAATCATACCATGTATTGATTATGGTAGCCATATATATGGTATGGCAAATAAATCTGAATTAAAATGGGTAAAAGTGTTATATGGCAACTTGGCTAGATTTATATTAAATTGTGATAGACATATGCATCATTGCAATATGTATACTTCACTACAATGGTTTCATTTAGAGCAGAAAAGGGATCTAAAATGGATTAAATTAATTCATGGTGTGGTCCATAAACAGTCCCCTGGGTATTTAGTACAAAATTTGTCATATGCTACCCATGGATATTAATATAAACTTAGAAAAACCAAGGGGAAGTCTTTTGTAACTCCTAAATTATTGAATAAATATGGGAAAATGACCTTTGGTTTTAAAGTGGTCCATTTATGGGCTCCTCTTGAGGTAGAAAAGTGGAAAACACAAAAATATAAGCAGTTTAAGGATGTGATTGGATATGATATGAAAATGAAGTCTATATGTAATGGTTAGAGCTTTGTCTTGATCGTCGTAAGTATGAGGGCATTAATATGCATGTTGTTTGTTAGGACAGACATAGAAGTTTTAATGTAAGTGTTGCAAGTTTTATGTTTTGTATCTAAGTCTGGAATGAATTTGATACAGGTTCATCTTGAAAAAGGGATTATTTCCCAATGATGTATTCTAAATCTACCTGTTTAAAAATAAACTTTTCTACTTACACATTAGAAGACATACATAGAAACATAGAAACATAGACTTTGACAGCAGATAAGGACTGCTTGGCCCACCTAGTCTGCCCATTTCCCTACCAACAGGATAGGCCGCAGATCCTACTTAACCAACAGCCTATTTCTTCTTACTCCCCACAAGAATTGCCTTATGTCTGTCCCATGCATTCTTGAATTCTCTCACAGTTTTAGACCCCACAACCTCCTCAGGAAGGCTGTTCCATGAATCCACTACCCTCTCTGTGAAAAAATACTTCCTCACATTGCCCCAGAACTGCCCCCCCCATCTTTAAATTGTGTCCCCTTGTTCTTGCATGGCTCATTTTCTGACAGATGCTACCCTCTTGGACTTTGTTGATTCCACTGAGGTACCTAAAAGTTTCTATCATGTCCCCCCTCTCCCTTCTTTCCTCAAGGGTATACATATTAAGCTCCTTTAGTCTCTCCTTGTACGGCTTCTCTTGCAGACCCTGCACCATTTTAGTTGCCCTCCTCTGGACTGCCTCTATCCTGTCCATGTCCTTGCGGAGATGGGGTCTCCAGAACTGGATGCAGCACTCCAGATGGGGTCTCACCAACTGTCTGTACAGAGGGATAACAGCTTCCTGTTTTCTGCTAGTGATGCCTCTCCTATGCATCCCAGTATATCCCCAGCCCTCCCTACTGCCTTCTCACATTGTTTGCTAACCTTAAGGTCATCTGATATGATAACCCCAGGTCCCTATCCTTTTTGTTGTTGTTACTATTTCCCCCCAATTGTGTAATCTTCCCCTGGGTTCTTGTTTTCCAGGTGCATTATTTTGCACTTCTTTGCATTGAATCCTAGTTGTCATACTTCTGACCATTCCTCCAACCTTGCCAAGTCTCTTCTCATCTTTTCCACGCCTCCTTGTGTATCAACCCTGTTGCAGATCTTTGTGTCATCTGCAAAGAGGCATACTTTTCCTTCCAGTTCCTCTGCAATGTCACTTATAAAGACATTAAAAAGGACTGGACCCAGTACTGAACCCTGCAGTACCCCACTAGTAACCCCTCTTTCTTCAGAGTGGACTCCATTTACAATTACCTTCTGTGTCCTGTTGTCCAGCCAGTGTTTTCAGGCTACCACCCTGGGACCCACTTCCAGGCTGGTTAATTTGACTATTAATCTTTGTGTGGGACTGTGTCAAATGCCTTGCTAAAGTCTAGGTAGGCCATGTCCACAGCCCCTCCCTGGTCTACTACTTTGGTCACTCAGTCAAAGAAATCTATTAGCTTCGTCTGACATGACCTTCCTGCTGTGAACCCATGCTGCCTTGAGTCCTGTGCCTCACTGGCCTCAAGGTACTCAACAATTCTTTCCTTCAGAAGTGACTCCATCACTTTCCCTACCCCAGAGGTCAAACTGACAGGTCTGTAGTTTTCTACCTCTGTCTTGGTCCCACTTTTGTGAAGGGGAATCATATCTGCCTTCCTCCAGTCCTTGGGTAAAACACCATCCTCCCATGATTTATTAAAAAGAGTAGTCAGTGGTTTCACTAGTTCCCCCCTTAATTCTTTTAAAATTCTTGGGGGAATTCCATCAGGCCCCATTGCTTTGTCCACCTTCAGTTTTAGGAGTTCTTGCAGAACCCTTTCTTCTGTGAAAGGGCTGGGATCAACCCCCCTATCAAGAGTGCTTCTGTTAATTGGGTTAGGCACTTCCCCCTCCTCTTTTGTGAATACTGAGCAGAAATATTCGTTCAGTATCCCTGCTTTTTCACTGTCCCCCTCTGCCCACCCACCATTCATTCTATTCAGCCTCACTATCCCTCCCTTTGTCTTTCTACGCTCTCTGATATACCTATAAAAGGTTTTATCCCCCTTCTTAACCAAGTTGGCTATCTTTTCCTCAATTTGGACCTTTGCTATTCTGACTTCCCTCCCTGCTTTCTTCTGCCTTAACTGGTACAGCGCTCTCTGTCCTGCTCCTTCTGTGTTTCCTTATACTTCCTGAATGCTCTCTTTTTCTCCCTGACTTTCCCAGCCACCTCTTTTGAGAACCATAGTGGCTTTTTCTTTCATTTTGATTTGTTTATTTGCTTCACACAAAGGCTTGTTGCCTCTGTGATTGCAGTTTTGATGATTCCCCATTGTTGCTCCACCCCTCCTTCTAGCCTGTTTGCTAGTGCTTTTCTGAGGCACTCTCCCATCTTGCCAAAGTCAGCCCTCCTGAAGTCCAGTGCCCTCAATTTTGTATGGCTTGACTCTGTAGCTGAGTTTAACATGAATCACACTGTTTGATGGTCACTTGTTCCCAGATGGCAACCCACTTCTAGATCTGAGATCCTCTAACTGCCCCCATTTGAGAGTACAAGGTCTAAGATTGCTCCGTCATGAGTGGGTTTTGAAACTAGCTGTCTGAGGCCTGCCACCTTTAGGGCATTGAGAATGGCCCTGCTCTTGGATGTGGCTGCACCAAATGTGCTCCAGTTAACATCTGGCATATTCAGGTCTCCCATCAACAGTATCTCCCCTTTCTCTGCCATCCTAAGAATGCCTTCTATCATATCCTTGTCCATTCCCTCCACCTGACATGGGGGTCTGTACACAACCCCTGTGTGGATTGTGGTGCCCTTTCCAGTCTCCAAGGTGACCCACAGTGCCTCCTCTCCTCCCTGTTTACTCTTTTGTTCAGTTGCGTTTATCCCTTCATTTACATAGAGAGCTACTCCTCCCCCTCTTCTCTCCTGCCTGTCTCTCCTGTAGGTTATGTACCCTGGTATGTTAACATCTCAGTCATAATTCTCTGTGTACCATGTTTCTGTGACTGCTATGATATCCAGGCATCCCACTTTCATCAAGGCCACCAGCTCAGGGAGCTTGTTGCCCAGACTACGGGCATTGCTACTCATTACCCTCCATTTCCTGATGGCCTTACTCCTTTTTGCCCCTTCCCTGTCCTTGCCTTTGTCACTTTCCCCATTTACCCCTGCTCTTCTCCCTATCGCCACCTCTATGTTGGTGTTTACTGCACTTACTACCGTGATTTTGGGGCTAGATTTCCTGCCCTTTCCAGTGCATCCCCTTAGCTAGTTTAAATGCTTGCCAATGAAGCATTTAAACCTATCACCTAGGATCCTGGTTCCCTCCTGGACAGATGCAGCCCATCATGCCAGTATAGGCTTGCATCACTCCAGGTGGACCCCAGTCCCCAGTGAGCCAAGTCCTGGGCTCTGCATCAGATTTTCAACCACTGATTAGATCCCATGGTGCAGAACACCTAGCATCCTCCTCGTCATAGATGGGCACCTCCGAGAAGGTTACCATGCGTGATACTTGTCTAAGGCCCTCCCCAATTCCACAAACTCTTCCTGCACTGCTCTAATCCCTTTCTTAGCCAGGTCATTTGTCCCTAGGTGGACAATGACATCCAGCTCCTTCCCCTGTGCAGTTGCTCCGGCAATCCTGAGGATTCGCTTCCTGTACCTCCAAGCCATGGTGCCAGCCAGGCACCTCACCTCCCTCTCCTCTTCCTCCCCCAGTTCTGCCTTCCTAACAATGAAGTCCCCCACCTGGAGTTGTTTCCTACCCCTGTGGGGTCCCATGCCACCTTCCTGTGGGTCTCCTTTGTGGAGGTTCCCAGCATCCTCCTTGGTCTCCACTGCAGGTGCCTCCATAGAGGAACCACACTTTGCCAGAATAGCATAGGAATTGTTGAGAGATACAACTGGAGGGATGCACCTCTTTTCCACCACCCTCACCCTCCCTGAGCCCACTGTGGTCCAACCGCTTCTCTTTCTTGGCAACCTCTAGGGCAATGGCAGTGGTACTGGTGGTCCCTGGATGGAGGAGGAGGTCCCACAAATCCTGGCCAACTCAGCCTGGAGATAAGCAACCTCCTCCCTCAGCCCACAGGGGTGCCTGCAGATGGGGCAACACTGCATCCTCCAGAATGTCTCCCGGAAGACTGTTGCTCCACAGCCACTGCACTGCACCACTCCCATCATGTCTTATTTCTGGCCCCTTAACTGTTGTTTGGAATACTTACTCTTTCCTCTGTTTTTTTTTCTTTCTCTTCTCTTTCTAGTTACTTTCTGCCTCTGTGCCCTTTAAGCTCCTGATTGTCCTGTTCTGAGACTAGAATATTATTTATTTCTCAGTAGACCCCTTACTTGCTCAGAGGCAGGCCTCCAGCAGCTAGAGGGGGACAGAGAGCTACTCTTGCCATTCTAGGATGGTGGGTCTTTGGTGGCTCTGTGATCACACACTTCCTGCTCCCAAACAGGAAGTTCCTATTGTCAGCCAGATCTTGTGCCTATAAAAGTAGAACTAGCTTTGGGTGGGAGGGAGGAAGGGCAATACAGTCCCAGTAGAAAAGTCCAGTCACACAGCATTCCTTCCTCCTGGCGTCTTCTGCCAAGCTACTAACAGAATCTTTCTAAGGCAGTCTTTAAATTTAGCTTCCTTCTAGCTAAGCCACTTCTCCTACTTACTAGATCTTTCTACAAGTAATTTAAACTGCACAGTTATCAAACCCTTTCAATCACCTGAGATTTACACCTAGATAACTGTTCAGATAACTATTCAGTTCAATTAACTCAGACAACCACACAAATTTTTTTGTTTTGTGTTGTTTGTTACTTTGTTTTTTTACCCTAAATTAAAGGTCCAAGTAGAAGAGTTCAACTTCTTTAGTCCCAGTAGAGAAGTCCAGTCACACATTACTCCTTCCTCCTGGTGTCTTCTGCCAAGCTACTAACAGAGCCTTTCTAAGGCAGTCTTTAAATTTAGCTTCCTTCTAGCTAAGCCACTCCCCCTACTTACTAGATTTTTCTACAAGTAATTTAAACTGCACAGCTATCAAGCCCTTTCAATCACCTGAGATTTACACCTAGATAACTGTTCAGATAACTATTCAGTTCAGTTAACTCAGACAAACATACTATTTTTTTGTTTTGTTTTGTTTGTTTGTTAGTTTTTTTACCCTAAATTAAAGGTCCAAGTACAAGACTTCTACTTCTTTAGTCCCAGTAGAGAAGTCCAGTCACACAGCACTCCTTCCTCCTGGTGTCTTCTTCATATGGGCGATATTCTCCTTATTTTTAAATTGCTACAGTCACCAGACCTAATGAACCAATGTGGACTCTCATTTGCAAACAAACAAACTGTTAGTAGACTGTATGATCATCAGCTAGTCATTGTACTTTACTATAAGAGCCTCCAAACAGTGAAATTTACTTCCACAAGAACTGGTGGCTTTAACTAATTTAAATACTTTTAAAAAGAAACTTGATAACTGGCTTAGTTCTATCCCAGAAAACATTTAATGTCCCATATAGTGTGAGGGACAGTCTTGATGGGCCTTGAGCCTTCTTTTGTCCTACTTAACTCAGTAAACTCAGTCAGGAAACAATCAGTTGGCAGTGGGAGTATGATGGAATTTAAGAAAAAAATTAGATAAATATTGTTTCTCCAATAGAATCAGGGTTATGGACATTGAGTTTTGGCGAGCTAAATGAATAGTCTACAATGCTCTGAAACCACCTATGTAACCAATGTATTAGTCAGGCCATCCTACTTCTACAGTCTCTGAGACAGATGCTGTTAAATGTACAGCATGTGCTGGAGGCAGGCAGTGATACAGAAAACCATTTCCTTATAGAATATATGATCCATGTACTTGTATTTCCAGTATTCTGCAGTCTGTAGATTTTGGTATTGCCACCATGCTGGACCCACATTTTAAATGGGGACTGTCATTGATACTTGAGGGTTGGTGTGATCAGATCAAAAATTTAACAGATCAGCTAATAAGCTGTGGTGTACATAGAATATAGACACTAAAGCCACAGTTATGTAAGTCACAACCTGAAACTGATGAGACATCGGGTATTGCTACCACCTCTTATGAGGTCTGATAAAACCTACAAGTCAACTGAGAAAACTGCCACAAATCCACTTAGGCATGTTCTGTCACATGTGGGAACTGAAGACATGAATGAAAAGGAGGAGGAGGAGGTGGCTGATGAGGCAGCAGGATTGTGGGCAGCACAATGCATGGTGGATACAGATTTGATGGATACCGGGCACCTTAACATTTTAGAAGAGCCTTTGCTGTATTGGAGTGCCAAGGCCACTGAATGGCCAGTATTGACCTCTGTGGCAGTTAAATATCTGAACTGTTCACCCTCTAGTGTCAGTGTTGAAAGGTTATTCAGTTCAGCAGGGTCCACTATGCATGACAGGAGTATGAATCTGTTCCCTAAAAATGTTGGAATGCTGACATTTCTTAAAATAAATGTGGGGCACATTCCACAGAACACAGTAACATCTGTATTCCTACTGCAGGAAGGTGGTGGTGATGTTGAAGATGAAGAGCCTGATATTATTGGCATTGGCAAATTGCCCTCTACTGAGGTAGACCAAGCACGGTGAGAAAAATAATGTCTATTTGGGGACATCTCTACTCTGGAAGACTGCGAGGGATGCTTCCCCAAGGATGATGATTGAATCATAAAAAACAATTTATTGTGTCCACCCTTTCCTTCTCATTTGATCACTTTTCTTTATTATTCTGTTCTGTTTTCCTGTCATTACATTTGCCCCAAATTATACTGTTGTTCAATAAATCCGTCTGATAACCTCCCTCTGCCCTATCGTATTCATGACAATAATAGCATTGGCCCCCACAACATCCCAGAGAATCCTTCCTTCATACTGGAAAACCTGCTTATTGTAAATGCCATTGCAAGGCTGCCATGCAGGCATGAATCGCCTCTAGAAATAAAGGGACAGATTTTCACATGACATAGTATTAAGTCCCACACCACAACTGCAATTCAGATCTGAAATCTCCGCAGCTGTGGATGTTGGTATTTTCAGTGGGCGCAGCTGCAGGGGATGTTATGCCTGCTCCCACTAGGTGCACCTTTTCCCCACAGCTGTGCTGACAAAACATCAGCAAGCTGCTGAAAATATAGACCCAGTCACAAACCAGCTCCACTTTTGAAAATACCATAGCTGCGGGAAAAACTACACTGTGAAAGGTTTTTCCTGCAGCTGTGGGGAGTTATAATGGCTTTGAAAATCTAGGCCCAATACACTGACACATCTTTATTCTTCATCATGCTTCTGTCCTCCAAAGCCACCAACAACACTGGTGACCTCCACATCCACTGCACTGAGCCTCCAGACTGAGAAACCCTAAGCAATCTTAAATGCCACTGCCAGCCAAGCAGACCTTGCATCCTCCCGCAATCTTGAAGACATAATCTCCACATAGAAACAGAGACTTTGACAGCAGATAAGGACTGCTTGGACCACCCAGTCTGCCCATTTCCATACCTATTGGATAAGCTGCAGATCCTTGTTAACCAACGGCCTATTTCTTCCTACCCCCCACCAGAATTGCCCTATGTCATAATAGTCATAAGGCAATTCTGGGGGGTTGGGGTAGGAAGAAGTAGGCTGCTGGTTAACTAGGATCTGCAGCTTATCCAGTAGGTAGGGAAATGGGCAGACTGGGTGGGCCAAGCTGTCCTTATCTGCCGTCAAATTCTATGTTTCTATGTTTCTATGTCTGTCCTATGTATTCTTGAATTCCCCCACTGTTTTTGACTCCACAACCTCCTCAGGAAGGCTGTTACATGCATCTACCACCCTCTCTGTGAAAATATTTTTCCTCACGTTGCCCCTGAGCCATCTCCCCTCTATCTTCAAATTGTGCCCCCTTGTTCTTGCACATCTCTTTTTCTGAGAGATGCCACCCTCCTGGACTTTGATGATTCCCTTGAGGTACTTGAAAGTTTCTAGCATGTCCCCTCTCTCCCTCCTTTCCTCAAGGGTATACATATTAAGCTCCTTTAGTCTCTCTTCGTATAGCTTCTGGTGCAGATCCTGTCTATGTCCTTCTGGAGATGGGGTCTCAAGAACTGCACGCAGTTCTGGAGATCCCATTATCTGTCTCCTCTGGGCTGCATGTGTACTCCATATACACCAACAAAATGTGTGCTACAGCCCCTTCCAACCTGTTGCTGTTGCATGATTGTAAATTGTCCTTGTCACACAGCTGTAAGTAACATGAAACAAGAGGAACAGGAGCAGATAACAGTTACAGAATAACATAGACATGAACAACATTTAATAATAAATAAAAACATACCTTCAATGGTCAGAACCATTGCTAAATTAAATAACCAGATCCTGGCCAGAACCATGCAGCAACAGGAATTAAGTTGGGAGTGCTAAATCCCTGGAAAGAGAGAAACAGGGACAAAAGATGATTATAATTATAAATCCCCCCATTACATTAAAAACGTTAGAAATCATCTGGTTCTGAAAACAACACATTCACTGCATCCATCATCCTCCTCCTCCTCCTCCCTCATTCACATTAAAATACATTTCATCATCATAAATAAATCAACATGTATAAATAATAAAAAATAATCATTCCATTCAAATAAAAACCAAAAAAGTTGACTGTGTCCACTTCGAACAATCTACTTCATCCAAAATTAGGTGACAGAGCATCCTCCTCCCTCCATCCCCATTCACATTAATCACATTTTCCAAATCATACATTACTGTGGCATCTCAGAAAAATTCAGGAGCTCCAATTTCATGTTTATTTAGCATTTTGCACCTTTCCCCTTAAAGGCAGTACAATAACTGAGGCGCAGAGACAGTCACACAGTGTGGCACCACGTAATACCATGCAGCAGCCTTCTATGTTTTTTAAGGGACCTCAGAAAAATTCAGGCCCTCAGATTTTATGTCTATTTGGAATTTTGCACCATTTCCCTTAGAGTGCAGTACAAGGACTATGGCAGAGGGACAGCCACACAGTGTAGCACCATGTAACACCACGCAGAAGCCTTATACATTTTTTGGGGACCTCAGAAAATTTAGTGGCTCTGATTTTATGTCTATTTAGCTTTTCCCACTACAGCCACTGAAGTGCTTTACAAGAACTGTGTCGTGGGGGCTGGCACACAACACAATACCTTGTAGCAGCATGAAGCAGCCACCTGTGTTTTTGCACAATTTCCTATAAAGTACATTACAAGAACAGTATTGGTGGGAGTAACCCACAGCTCAACACCATGAAGCGGCTTGCAACAGCCTGCTATATTTATTCTAAAACTTTCAAAAAATGCTGGGGCCACAGTATTTGTCTCAATGTTTACTAACTCAGTCTCAGATGTCCTCCTTCTCCTGATCCTCACCCAGTTTCTCCACGACTGTGTGTCATCTTATTAAACAAATCTTCTGTATCCAGAATGAAAATGGTCTTCCACCTGATGATGCTGCCTGATTCTTTGCCACATAGCTGAAAACTACCTGAAATAAGAGAATCAGGAGCAGAAAACAGAGTCTGACATCTGAATAATTTTACAAAATACAAACAAACAAAAAAATACTTACCTTCCTTGGTAGGAAACACTTCTAAAGTTATTATAGACTGAGGGACCGCTCCCGACCAATTTTATTTATTTATTTAGCTTTTGTTTACCAGGTAAGCACACTAGACAGTCAAGTGCCTATTTTCAGCTGCGACCCGGGAGAGTTACAAAGATACAAGCAATAACAGTACAGAGGCTAGCAAAAATTTACACAAGGTACAGTCAGAATACAAGCAGGAAGGACCAGCAGAAACAAAGTACCCATTTTTAAATAAGGACACAGAGGAATATAGTGGAAACTCAAAGAGGGAATAAGAAATGGGAAGGGGGATTGTAAGGAAGTGGCCTGCCTCCATACAGAAAGACAGAATTGGAGCGATCCTTTCCCCTACGCATTAAACACTCTTATTCTGTGAAGAGCATCTCATGCGCAGATGCCTTAGAAATGTAAATGTAAGGGAACTATTTTTTATTAAATATATATTAATCGCTTTCAATCAATGATGTGTTAATACATTCCCCATCACCACTCGTTCCTGTGTTAGAGTGGTTTCATGTGTCTTCAGCTTGAGTCAGAAGAGCTCAGCTTCGCTGTTCTCATTCCAGCCGAAGGTGCATGAAACCACTCTTATACAGCACTGAGTGGCTCTGGGGGATGCCGTTTGAATGGCGACAATTGCACAGCAAACAACATTACAGCGGCAATTCACTGTTGTCGCTTTAATGTACCTGTGGGACCCCGGCACTGCTTTGCACCCCACTCCAAATCAACTCCGACTTGGAGCTGATAATCCTAAAGGACAGGGGCGCATGAGGCACAAAAAGACAGTTTAATTGATGGATTTATGCTGACTGCAACTTGCTGTTGACATAAATCCATCGTTGTGATGTCAGTCAACATAATTTTTGTTGAACCGGTGTCACAGATCCTGTATTAACATATAAATAACCAAATCTCTGGTAGATAAATGTAGCAACAGGATTTCATCACCCTAGTGATAAATACTTGAACAGAGAGAAACAGGAAAAAAGATGGTTAGAAAGACACTGTTTACCCACCCCCAACCAGGCTGAAAAGTAAAACATTAAAAATACTCACCTTTGCTGATAGGACACAGAGTGATACGTGAAGATCATTATTTGGATCAACATCACAAAAAGGCATCATCATTGCAGGCGAAACAGGCAGAATTTTTGGCCATCAATTTCCAGGTCAGGTGGCCTGCGGACTGAGCACAATGCAATACCTTGAAGCAGTATCTAGTAGCCTGAAGTATTTTTTGTGGTAGTTGAGAAAAAATCTGAGCACACAGTTCATGTAAATGGTGCTTTTCACACATCCTCCCCCACCCAAAGTGCATTACAAAAACTGTGGCATGGGGGCAGAGACATGGTGCAGCACCTAGTAGCAGCATTCAGCAACGTGAAGTATTTATTCTGGTAGTTGAAAAAAAATTCTGGGAGCACACAATTCATGTACATGGTGCTTTTTGCAACCTCTTCCTCTAAAAGTGCATATAAGAACTGTGAATGGGGACTGAGACAAAGAGCAGCACCTTAGAGAAGCATCCAGCAGCTTGAAGTACTTATTTGGGTTGCTGACAAAAATTCTGGGAGGGCAGAATTTATGTGTGTTGTGCTTTTCTCACAATTTCCCCTAAAGTACATTACAAACACTGTGATGAGAGACTGAGACACAGTGCAGCACCCTGTAGCAGCATCCAGCAGCGTGAAGTATCCATGCTGGTAGTTGAGAAAAAATCTGGGAGCACACAAGATGAGTTGCACACATTTTCTCCTAAACAGCATTATAAGAACTGTGGTGTGGGGACTGAGACACAGAACAGCACCTTGTAGCAGCATCCTGCAGCCTGATGTATTTATTCTGGCAGCTGGGAAAAATTCTGGGAGCACACAATTCATGTATATGGTTCTTTTCTCAGAATTTCTCAGAAGATCCGCTAGAAATTCAGCCCCTTGTACTCATCACTGCTCACTCTACTCTTAGTAATAGCAGCAAAAACAGCTTGAACTGTGTTAGGAGTGTGCCGGACACAAAACATAAAGTAGAGGACAGCAAATATCCGCACCACTTGAGGAGCACATGAAATATCAGCTTTATTAGATAAAATCACATACCGCCAAGCAAAGCATTAGCAAAGCATCAGGTCGAACAAAACCTTGACCAGTTTCACATAGAAGATGCATCGTTAGGAGGCTGAGCCAATCAAAAAGTCATGGTCTTAAATACAAAAATTCTTAAAGTGGCAGTGCTTCAATAGGGTTTCATTGATACAAGTGCCAAGTGCTAACAACACATACAATATTCATACACATTTAGAAAAAATAATTTGCCCAATTAAAAACAAACAAGTCCATGAGAAATCTATTAAGAATACTGTTACTACAGAGACGAGTTCATGTAATGTTAAAGTGGAATCACAGACCAACACATGTCATGAACAATAAAGTTCTCTCTCCAATTTTCAGTGCCTGAGGTACATATATATATTTAATCCTCTGCACCCTAGGAGGAAAAACAACAGAATAGTTAGTTCAGTATATTAAAGGAATGCCCATCCAAACCACAAGGACTATCTCTTATCTCTCTTAATGTGGGGCAGAAACTTTATACGGTCATTTAATCCAGGGGGATGCATGGCCCCAGAGTAAAAACCCAAAGGGACTCCCAATTGAGTAAGTTACTCTCAGGGTTCCCCCTGTGGACCCAACCTGACCTTCTCAGTAGTTCAGAATTTGAAACTGTGTCTATTCTGTGTGTTAAACTTTAAATGGCATGACAGCGCATTTTTTGTCCCCTCCAGCAATGGATCTCAAATGTGTGAAATCGGTCAAGGTTTTGTTTACCTGATGCTTTGCTGATGCTTTGCTTGGTGGTATATCATTTTAACTAATAAAGTTGGTATTTCATGAGCTCCTCGAGTAGTGCAGATATTTGCTATCCTTCACTCTACTCTTCCCTTTCCATCCTCCCTTTCCCCTCACATCACCAATTCCATGGCACCTCATTCATCTCTTTCCCTTCCCTCCTATTGCTCTTCACTCCTCTCTCCATCCAGGACACATCTGGAAATGAGCAATATTGCTCAGTATGTTTTCCTGGTGAAACATTTTAATAAATAATTTCCCTCATCTTCCCACTCTCTCTGCTCTATGGATCCATGTACTTTCTCTGCTCCTCCAATCATACTTCTGCAGGACAAGCTGCCTTTTCCTGCCACCTCCCATCCCTCGGGAATGTGCTCCCTTCTTCAGTTCACTTTACCTTCTCTGTCTCGAGCCCTAGACAACCACTTAAGGTGCCTTCCTGCTTCCACTTGTCTCTGTCAACCTCCCTTTCGACTCCACTGTTCACCTCCTTTATATCTCTAGCAATCTCCTCCCTTTACTTGGTTGTGTCAGAGGCAGACTTCTGTAAAGCTACAATACTACAACTGCCTCCTCAGGCACTACACACTTTATTCCTTACTAATAAGAGTATATTGTATTTATTATACCCTTGTCATGACCAATTAGATAAATGTTGCCTGTTGTACTTCTTCCAGTAGCTGTTGCCTGTTAGCGAGCCCTGCAGTCAAAGCTGTCACTGATTTGCTCACTGATGCATTAGTGATTGTACATTTTTGTTTGTACTCCCCTTCCTCCTCCCCCTGGGTCACACAGGGAACTGAGTGTTGGTTCAGTGTGCCTTTCCCAGTTACTAGTTTTCAAGAAATAAATAAAGTGCATTACAGAACTGATACACAGTGCAGCACCATGTTTGTAGCCGTAACATCAGTACTACATTACTACCATTTCATAATTTCTTGTTCAAGAGACAAGTTCAAGAAGTGAGAAATCTATATATTGTGTTGAGCACTTGTGTCGACTCACTGTCATTGACAAATTCTATCCAAGAGAGGGACTTGAACAGTGCAGCAGTAGCTACCACCATTTAATAATTTCTTGTTTGGGAGAAAACTGATTTACAACAAAGAAGTTGTGGGAGAGAAGAGAATGATATGGCACATACACAGCACCATTAAAAAAGATAGAAAATAGAATTTTAGAGGGGAGTTGTGTTTTTTTAAAGAGAAAGAAAGTTCAGACAGAAATAAAGATGAGAAAGAATTGAATGAAACAGTAAAAAGAAATATAGGAAGCATTTAATTTGTTTTTTGGTATTTTAAAATGTTTATATATGTTTTTGTGAGGATTAAACAAATATGGGGAAGAAAGACTAACAGGAGACAGAAAGGAGTATATGCTAATTAGAGAAAGGACAGGGTGTAAAAGAGGGAGGAATATGGAAACACTAAAATGGAAAGACAGAGTCAAATTTTCAAATCATGGATCATGGTGCCCCACAGCTAGATAAAGCAGCATCCGCACCACTACAACAGAACTCCCGCATGTCCTCAAGGAGAAGCTGCTGGTTCTCCACTACTTTCAGCATATTATGTTCAACTGAAGAAACACCCCTGTGGAGATCCCCTATCTTCTCCTGAAGTAGCGAATGCTGTTCTGCAGTATTTGGCAATGGTAGGTGTGCCAGAACTGGTGTGGGTGCCGAAACTCCTGGTGCAGTCCCATGCCCATTGCCATGCTGAGAACAGCAGTGATGGACTTTGTGCTCTCCTGTGGGGTCCACCACCACAACCACTAGCCAACTCACTGGCAAGCCTCACACTCCAGCAGGTGGTGGATCTTTAGATGTGTCCCCATATACCTAGGTGGGCACCCTTTTTTCCCCCCAACTGACCAATGTGTTACAGATATTACATGTGACAACAATGTCATACTAGGGGTCCATTGTAAAAAAAATCTCCCATACAATGGAAGACTGCAGCTACTTGGCTCTGGGTGGCCATGGCACTGAGGAGCCTGATGATGATGACAAGCATGGCTCCTTGGGTGAGGGCAGCTGGTGGCGGTGGTACCAAAGGGGAGCACAGAGGGTTCATGCTACTGCAGGGCTGGTACAATGAGGTGCTGCTGCAGAACTGGCACCAGTGGTTCTGGCTGCTGCACAGTTGGGGTAACTGTGGGCTGCTGTGGAACAGGGCTGCAGAGTGAGACTTGCTGTTTCTAATTTCAGGGCAACTTCTGCAGTGCTGTGGGGAGGTTTCTGCTGGATGACCCCTAGGCAGCACAGGTTTACAGTGCCACCCCCATTAGCCTGTACTCAATCACTAGACTTCATTACAGAAAGAGTGAGAGAGAGAGAGAGAGAGAGAGAGAGAGGGAGAAGAGAACTGAGAGAAAAATAAATGGAAAAATGGAAAACATTCTCTAACAAAACAAATGTAGGAAACATATATAAAAAGCAGAAACTAAATTAATAATCAGAATGAATTTACTAAGAATGAGAAACAAATAAAAACAACACTCAGAAGTGGTGAAAGATGAAAAATAAGGTTTGATTTTTCTACACTTCAGTGTTGTGAAAGCTGTCAGGCTTCTGTCTTCTCTACTGGCTAACGATGCAAAACTGAAAGTGAGGCTGTGTTACTTTGTTCAGAGATGAACCATGTGACCTACAGAAGTTCTTCAGTGTCACCTTCAGACACTTGTTTACCAGTAGCCTCATTTTGACCAAACTTCACCTCGGTGAAGCTACAGGTGAAGTTGCCAGGCAAAGTTGCCAAAGGCACATTTGCTATTAAGTGGCAAAAGTTTGCAGATTTATCCGAAAAGGCAAATTTATTGAGTTTGCCTTAACTTTGCTGGTGGATTTAGACTTTGCAACATATCTATTTCAGACCCATGTCCTTACTTAATGGTAACCGCTGGTCTGGGACTTCTTTCACCTGCCAGGACATGTTGCAGTCAGAGTATCAATGCCTGCCAGTGACTTTAAAAAAACAAATAATTTCTGGCATGCAACTCGGCATAGTACAACAAAAAGCTGTCCCCTCTCACTTGACATTACCTGAAACATATTTACTTATTTTTATAATTTCACCTCACTCTTCAAAATATATGTTTAAGCCCCTCCTGCCTACTTTTTTGCTAATGTTCTTCATTTTCCATGATAGTCATGAAAAGCACTTACACCAATTTCCTCCTCTGACTCCTGTTACAAGATATCTTCCATTAATACAGTGTATTACCCCTCCACCATACCTCCCACTTGCACCATGTACTCACTATTCCCTTTCAGAGTGAACATTAAAAAAACTGCTGACTCGCCATTACATTTGTGACCCTTTTCCTGTGACAATAGTGTCTTGAAATATTCCTGGTGATTTAGTGGTCTTCTGCCCCCTTTTCACCAATTCCTGTAACTGTCTTGAATATTCTTGGTGGTCTACTGCTCCCCCCATCCCCCCTATCGCACATCCTGTAGTTGTCTGAAATATGCCTGGTGGTCTAGTAGTCCCCCTGTAAGGGCATCTGACTGCCTCCCGACCCACCTACTTGGAGCCCTCTGCTCCACATCCTCTTTGCTCCAGTTACCTAAACCGTGCTACATCAATAGTAATTGTAAGGTTACGCCTGTGGTTCAATGAGGCAGAGCAACTAACCACACCCCTGATCAGGCATTAAAAGGCCGCTCCTCCTGGTCACTCCAGGATCATTTTCTTATTGCAGCTGGAGGCTCAGTCCTCTACTTTGCCTCTCCATTTCTCTGGTTTGTGCTCCCTCCGTTGTCTTTTCCACCTGTGCTACGGCTTTCCCTCTATCCCCATTCCGGTGCTTTCCTGGTCCCCACTTTTGTCCACCTGCCAACCATCTTTCTGCTACCTTCCCTATTCCCTCGTTGCCTCACCCACCCTCTGATTTTTTACTCCTTTCCCCCCTCCTGCTGTTGCTTCCCTGGGTCACTGCACCTCCTGTCCCCGTCCTTGCTCATTGTTTCAACTGTGCCTCTTCTTCCGTTACCTGCCCCATTGTTCCACGCTTTTCCTGTTTGGTGCCCTGGCTTTCCTTACCAGTCACTGCTCCATTGCTGTGATGGTACTTCCTGGGGTGATGTTACCCACAGTGCCTGATTTCCAGCTCCACAGTGGTACACCTGAGATCCTCTGTGCCTTGCCATTTGGCTGCACCCTTCACCCCGACTCTGGATCTCAGTTCATTATCCCTCCCATCCGCTGTATTTACTTCTCCTGGGGTGCTTTTCTCCATGCTGAGGCATGGGGCATGACCACCACTATGGTCTATAATTTTATTCTCCTGTGGACCCTCCAGGAGGTCTGCTCTCTGATACGCTAGTCTACTTGGGCATATCATGTCCTCTATTTAGACAGCCTGCTGTCCCCTTCCTGCCGATACCGTTTGGATTCCTGCAACTGTGCTTCTCCCGTACTATATTCCAGGATGGACTGCCTTTCTTCTGTCAAACCTCAGAGGTTCTAATCCTTCTGTAAGTCTCTCACCTATTCCTGCCATTATTATTTGTATCCCTCCGGTACTAGCTCTCTCCAATGCCTGCCACCATCTATCTGCCTCAGGAATGCTCTGGTTGTCTGAATGTGCTCATTTTTGGGGAGATCCTGGCTCTGCTGTTTGGCTCTACTTTTGGGGGATTTCCTGCCCTACCTCTTATAGTCCTATGGGATCAGCGTTGGCTCACTTTGCCCTCTCCTGCTGTTTTGTGCCTGCCTTCAGAGCCATGCCACCATCATTATATCAAGTTTATTCATTCTCTACCACCTCTCTTCCCCTACCAACTTAGTAGCTCCTCTCTCACCATTGGCTGCGGGCTTTGCCCAGCTGTTGTTGTATCTCTCACTCATTCCATTTGATCCCTCCTGATTTGGCTCCTAATATACCTGGTTGGTATGCACTCCTGTGGTTTCTAATTGCAATCTGCTTTATGGACCCACATCAGAGTCTCCTTTGCTCCGTCACATCTCATGCAGGTCTACTCATCTGACTCGATTATCTGAGCATGACCCTCCTGGGTCCCGTGCTAACTCTACTCTACCCACTGTCCACTCAGAGATGTGCATTCTGTGTCCATTACTCCATGGCTCAGGACTAGCCTGTAGCAGATGGTCTTGCTCTGCATACCACGAAGTGTGCATCTAGAGCATGCGAAGCTCGGAGCAGAGTCCTTCTTCCTGGCCCATAGTGAGAATGCCATTGCTCCAGATGGACCTTCAGTCATCACTTGTTCTGGCAACACCTCTGGATGTAGAATTTATGACTTCTGATGCGAGGGGTGGGGCTTTCATCAGCAAAGCCCCTTTGGTGCCCAAGTGGGTTTGGAGGCACCCTTTATGTTATTCTCCCTTCAATTGCCTCTGGTTCACCTGGTCTGTTTCATAGGCTCGTGTCGGCTAGCTGAGTGCCTCAGCGGTCATTTCTCTCCTCCTTTGCTTTTGGGCACCTAGTTGCAGAGACATTGCTCACAACTCTGAAAAGCATTCCTGTTAGAAGGACAGAGTGAGCGTTTCCTCCAAATTTAAATCTGTTCCTTCTCCCTCAATCTCAAATCTAAATTGCAGTAGCTGAGCCATCACTAACCAAAATGCCCTTCAGCCTGGAGGAAAGGTGACCTAGGCCTTGGGTCCCCAGAGGTTTCCTCCCAAAGCGTGTTTTACCTCTCCACCATGCCAATGGTCATAATACCTAGATAGGGTTAGTACTTTCATAGGTTCCATAGTCAGGTTCCGCTGTTGGATGGAGTCAGACTGTGGCCCCATGGCTGTTCCCTCTCTCCTTAGGAAGTCCCACCCTGATGATTCATGTCAGCCTCCAAACTGGTAGCTATTCCTTCATTGTCTCTTGTTCTTCTCCAGTTCTAACCATCTACACCTCGTCCTCCATTCCCATCCTCAATATCATTCTAAATCCCTTGCCTTCTTCATGATGCTTGACACCCTTTTGGGTGCTCTTTTTGGGCTCCTTCCTAAGCTACCTTTTGCCAAGGGAATCATTACCATGTGTTCTGAAAGAACTCTTAAAACTGAAGGTGTATAAAGCAATGGGGCCTGGTGGGATTCACCCCAGGATTTTAAAAGAACTAAGGGAAGAACTAGTAACACCACTGACTACCCTTTTTAATAAATCATGGGAGGATGGGGTGGTACCTGAGGACTGGAGAAGGGCAGTTGTGATTCCCCTTCACAAAAGTGGGAGCAAGACAGAGACAGGAAACTACAGACCTGTCAGTTTGACCTCAGTGGTAGGGAAAATGATGGAATCACTTCTGAAGGAAAGAATTGTTGAGTACCTAGAGGCCAGTGGGACACAGGACCCAAGACAGCATGGATTCACAGTGGGAAGGTAATGTAAGACAAATCTAATTGATTTCTTTGACTGGGTGACCAAAGCAGTAGACCAGGAGGGGCTGTGGACATGGCCTACCTAGACTTTAGCAAGGCATTTGACACAGTCCCACACAAAAGATTAGCAAATAAATTAGCCAGCCAGGGAGTGGGTCCTAGGGTGGTAGCCTGGGTAAAACACTGGTTGGACAACAGAACACAGCGGGTAATCGTAAATGGAGTCCACAGTGAAGAAAGGAGGGTTACTAGTGGGGTACCGCAGGGTTCAGTACTGGGGCCGGTCCTTTTTAATGTAAGTGACATTGCAGAGGGACTGGAAGGGAAAGTATGTCTCTTTGCAGATGACACAAATATTTGCAACAGGGTTGATACACAAAGTAGGGTGGAAAGGATGAAAAGGGACTTGGCAAGGTTGGAGTAATGGTCAAATGTATGGCAGCTTAGATTCAATGCACAGAAGTGCAATGTAATGCACCTGTGAAACAAAAACCCAGGGGCAGAGTACACAATGGGTGGTGAGATACTGACAATAACAACAAGCATTTGTCAATGCCGAATGTTGCTTGCTTCTATGTGCTGTTTAGGTATTTGGAAGTCATTGGAGTGCAAATATTGAACATTTGCGAACTTAAGAGCGTGCGTAGGAACTGCGCAACGCATGCTCGTAAAACAGTCATTTTTAGGAATTTTTCCACCAAATTTTCAACATAGCCATTTTAAGACCTCTGCTCATGAACAGTGTCACTGTGATTTTGTTAATGTGTCCCATACATTGAGTTTGCACGCCGACTGCGCCATTGTGCGCTACATGGGCGGAAACACGTTTTGGGCAGGATGTGAAAAATGACAGCTGTACTGCTCATAAGGAGGTATGGTAAAATGGCAATGTTGAAATCTGGAGTGAAAATATTGAAAATTCGCAAACCTACGCGCGTGCGTGAGAACTGTGCAACGCACACTCGTAAAACAGTCATTTTTAGGAATTCTTTCACCAAATTTTCAATATTGCCATTTTAAGATCTCTGCTCATGAACAGTGACACTGTGATTTTCTTAATGTGTCACATACACTGAGTTCGCACACCGACTGCGCCACTGTGCGCTACATGGGCGGAAACATGTTTTGGGCAAGATGTGAAAAATGACAGCTGTAATGCTCATGAGGAGGTGTGGTAAAATGGCAATGTTGAAAATCTGGAGTGAAAATATTGAAAATTCGCAAACTTATGAGTGTGCGTAGGAACTGTGCAACGCAGACTCATAAAACAGTCATTTTTAGGAATTTTTTCACCAAATTTTCAACATAGCCATTTTAAGACCTCTGCTCATGAACAGTGTCACTGTGATTTTCTTAATGTGTCCCATACATTGATTTCACACACCAACTGCGCCATTGTGTGCTACGTGGGCGGAAACACGTTTTGGGTGAGATGTGAAAAATGACAGCTGTACTACTCATAAGAAGGTATGGTAAAATGGCAATGTTGAAAATCTGGAGTGGAAATATTGAAAATCGCAAACCTCTGGCGTGCGTAGGAACTGCATAGCACACTCGTAAAACAGTCATTTTTAGGAATTTTTTCACCAAATTTTCAACATAGCCATTTTAAGACCTCTGCTAATGAACAGTGTCACTGTGATTTTCTTAATGTGCCCCATACATTGATTTCACACACCGACTGAGCCATTGTGTGCTACGTGGGCGGAAACATGTTTTGGGCAGGATGTGAAAAATGACAGCTGTACTGCTCATAAGGAGATGTGATAAAATGGCAATG
Organism: Neoceratodus forsteri; assembly: GCA_016271365.2. Taxonomy (NCBI): domain Eukaryota; kingdom Metazoa; phylum Chordata; order Ceratodontiformes; family Ceratodontidae; genus Neoceratodus; species Neoceratodus forsteri. Next base: position 627,771,062 of record JADMNL010000022.1, on the reverse strand, counting down.
TTGAAAATCTGGAGTGAAAATATTGAAAATTTGTGAACTTATGAGCCTGCGTAGGAACTGTGCAACGCACGTTCGTAAAACAGTCATTTTTAGGAATTTTTTCACCAAATTTTCAACATAGCCATTTTAAGACCTCTGCTCATGAACAGTATCACTGTGATTTTCTTACTTTGTCTTGTACATTGATTTCGCACACCGACTGCACCATTCTGCGCTGCATGGGCGGAAACACATTTTGGCTGAGATGTGAAAAATGACAGCTGTACTGCTCATAAGAAGGTGTGGTAAAATGGCAATGTTGAAAATATGGAGTGAAAATATTGAAATTTCGCGAACTTACGAGCCTACGTAGGAACTGCACAACGCACGCTCATAAAACAGTCATTTTTTGGAATTTTGGCACCAAATTTTCAACATGGGGTTTTTGGGACCCCTTCTCGTGAATGATGTCACTGTCATGGTGGTATTTGCGCCCGAAGGGTGATTTCGCAGCCAATTAAATTCCCAAAAATGCCTGAGATATGCAACAAAGTTGAAACCTCCCTATCTAGCCCATTATACAGCTTACCGGCATTTCCTCAGTTCGCGGTTGGCTTTGAAGAGTGCAGACGTGTTTCTGGTCCACCGAAGATCGTCGCACTGGAGTCTGGAGGTAAGTATGGGGAGGGGTGTGGGGAGGCTAGATGCGCTGTGGGTGGAGTGCGGGTTGTGGGGGGGCTGGGAGACACGCTGCGGACTGTTTTCGTTTACAGGTTTAAAAAAAAAAGTCGTGGGGCGTTTGCCATGCTGGTGGGCTCCCAGCGCGAACAAGGATGTTGGGGCGTTCAGCCGGCGGAGGATTAGGCACCCCGTTGGCCATGGTATTTGTTGCCCACGCTGGGTGGGCTCCCGCGTGGCACAGAGGTAAGGACCCTCGGCCGGCCAAGTTAGAGCTTTGCATCAGCCAAAGGACTGCTTGCCACGCTGGGTGGGCTCCCAGCATGGCACCTACTACTGGGGGCGTAGCTCAGCCGGCGGGGATTGAGCTTACGTCGGCTATACAGCTCGTCGCGGGGCGCTGCGCCTGCGTGTGTCTGGGGAGAAGCTGCGCGCGGGCAGCCGATATCTTGCTCGGTGCTCACTGAGAGGCATAGCTCTGCCTTTCAACTGTATGCCACTGCATTTTGGAGCATGTCATAGACAGCTCCAAAATGCGATAGCCTGAAACGTGCCTGCCAGCACACTGACTGAATTGGAGAAGGAGGTGACACACCTCCGAAATCTACGATGATGGCACTATGTTTCTTGCACATGCGTGCAGGCAACATAAAAATGGAAAGGGACCTGGGGGTAGTCATATCAGATGACCTAAAGGTGGGCCAGCAATGTGAGAAGGCAGTAAGGAGGGCTGGGGGGATACTGGGATGCATAGAGAGAGGCATCACCAGTATAAAACAGGAAGTTGTTGGCCCTCTCTACAGACAGTTGGTAAGACCACATCTGGAGTACTGTGTACAGTTTTGGAGACCCCATCTCCACAAAGACATAGACAGGGTGGAGGCTGTCCAGAGGAGGGCAACCAAAATGATTCAGGGTCTGCATCAGAAGACATATGAAGAAAGACTAAAGGAACTAAAGATGTATATCCTCGAAGAAAGGAGGGAGAGGGGGGACATGATAGAAACTTTCAAATACCTCAAGGGAATCAACAAAGTCCAAGAGGATAGCATCTTTCAGAAAAAGAGATGTGTAAAAACAAGGGGGCACAATTTGAAGCTAGAGGGGGGACAGCTCAGAGGTAATGTGAGGAAGTATTTCTTCACAGAGAGGGTTGTGGATACATGGAACAGCCTTCCTGAGGAGGTCGTAGAGTCAAAAACAGTGGGGGAATTCAAGAATGCATGGGAAAGACATAAGGCAATTCTAGTGGGGCGTAGGAGGAAGTAGGCTGCTGGTTAACTAGGATCTGCAGCTTATCCGTTAGGTAGGGAAATGGGCAGACTAGGTGGGCCAAGCGGTCCTTATCTGCCGTCAAATTCTATGTTTCTATGTTTCTATGTTTCTATGTCTAGTGGTGGAACCCTCCTCTATTGTTCCTCGTCATCGTCTTCCTACAGGGAGGTATATCCCACAGATAGAGAGGTGAACAGCCATAATGTATTCAAGTCTCACAAGCATAACATCATACCAAGTTGCGTAGGCACACTGAATTGTAAGGCTACACCTGTGGTTCAATGGGGTGGAGCAACTTACCATGCCCTCAATCAGGCCTTAAAAGGCCGCTCCTCCTGGTCACTCCAGAATCATTTTCTCATTGCCCCACCATCCTCCCCATCTCCTTCAGCATCTTGTCTCTCTTTTCTGTGGGCTCCATTCTAAGCTGCCTTAGCCAAGGGAATCACTCCTCTAGGGTTCCTTGCCATCATACCCCTACAGGGTAGTATATCCCATGGATAGAGAGCTGAACAGCACAATGTATCCAAGTTGCACAAGCACAACATCATACCAAGTTGTGTAGGCACTTGAACAGCAAGTGGAACAGCCCCCCGCTTATCAACTTGACCAGCTGCCGTCTAATTGTCAGTGAGCAATCATGAGTATTGTGGAAACAGCTGTTTCTACAGCACTCAAAATCTCTCAGTGACAGTCAGATGGCTTTTATCTGATACATAATGACTCCAAGATTGCTTTACAAAGTAATGAGTTATACTTTTTGTAAACTCCATGCCACTTTTGGCAAGTTGGACACCCACCATTACAAGAACTAGTACCCACATATGGCATACCATTTACTTTTGGCGGAAATTCTAAGATTGGTAGCACCCCAAGCTTTAGGATGTATACCAGGATCATTATCTAGAGGAAGGGGTGGGGGTACAATAACCACAAATGAACCTTTGCAATTACAACCAGGTCCAGAGGAGAGGATGCTAAGTGTATATTAGACATAACTGCTAAGGGGCTTCATTAATTCCACACAGAAACAATGATCAGAATGTCCAATGCAGCAGCTGGGATTGTGCAGTATGACTTTATTCACAGTTGTTACTAAAGCATCAGTGGACCCCCAAGGGTCAATCATGGCAAACAAGTACGTTTCCAGAACTTTCCTTGCTAGGCAGTATAGTTCTCTACAGAAACAATTTCTTTCTCTTCCCCATGGTGTATGCACATGGACTGTGCCACACACCCAAACACTTCCATTTTCCCAGAGTGTATACCTGTGGACTGTGCCACACACTCAGAACATTTTCTTTTCCCATAGGTGTATGCTTGTGGACTGTGCCACACACCTCATCCCAAACTAATGGCCTTTGCTCAGGGTAACCTGGTGCCCATCAACAAATTAGTTAGCCATGCCATGCCATGTAAGCCATGTAAGCTTCCAGATGACGTTCTTTCCACCCTTTGCCCTGACCAACAGTCTCTGTCATTCCATCAGGGTTACAAAACAGAAGCCTTCATTCCCCATTGAAATGCTAAAGATTATGAACTTTACTTCAGATTTCCACACTTGGTGAACAGGGGAACTGACAGGTGTGATCTAGCCTTATCTTTGGGATACACACCCCAGAACAAACCCCTAACTAGAGAACTTGTCTCCCAATTGAGTACTTACAGAATAGTTGTTTCTTCCTCTAGGCATGGAAACAACCCATGAGGTGCTATTTTCCACAGAGTAGTTACCCCTTCCTTTAGGCATGGGAACAACCCAGAAAGCTTTCTTTTTCCTCTGTATTTACAGGCTTGTTGCTCCTTCCTTTAGGCATGGACACAACACTGAAAGCTCCCTTTTCCCTTTGTACTCACAGCCTTGTTGCTCTTTCCTCTAGGCATGGAAACAACACAAAAAGCACCCTTTTCCATGGTAGCATGTCAGAAATTTCACACAAAGTCCTCCTCAAAGGCAGCTGTAACACACTAGGACCTTCAGGGGATTGCCCCTAGGATCCACTGAACTAGCAGTCCCTTTCACTTCTCTTTAGTGAAAATCAAGGAATCTTGCTGAAGAAAGGTCTCCTCCACTTCACTGGCAAACTGGAGATTAATACAAACTAGGGTGAGAAACTCAGGGTTCTCTGACACAGAGCCCAACTTGCTGAGCTCCTGCCACTCTCACTTCCACACTGAGATTAACTTAACATTCTAAAACTTCCCCAGAGCAGCTAACTCAGAAATGGTTATACTAACATACTAAGATGCCAGCAGAGTAGGCCTAATGATCTATCGAGTCTGCTTGAAAATCAACACCCGGTCAGACACCATTGCTGCCCTCCCTGCCTCCCCAGTAAATCCCCCCTGATCACATCCCCCATCAGAGTTACACCCCCAGATCTGGTATTGCTCAGTTTTACCTTCCCCTTATACCTGTCCTATCCCCTCTTGAATCCCTCCATTGTATTAACAGCCACCAGTTCTGCAGGCAGTGCATTCCAAGGATCCACCACCCTCACAGTGAAGTAGCATCTCCTAGTCTCCCACCAATGGTATCCCATGTACAGGGCAACCACGATTGAGTGCTTTCAAAAAGGGTGACTCAATCATGGTGCTTGTGCACAGGGTTACCTGGCAGGGTAGTGACTGGATGCGGTGGGGTAGGCGATATAGCGATGGGATATCGCTATGTATACAAGTGTGCGGCGGGGATGGATCACACCGTGCGATGGGTGGAAGGGGTGGGAGGGTTTGTAGGGTGTAGTGCGGTGGTGGGCTGCTGAGCTAGCCATGTAACATGGTGGGTTGGTGGTAGGCTGGGGTTGAGAGGGTGCCGTGTTCAGTCCTGGGTGCTATCGTGTTTTTATGCCGGGTCAGTTTTAGTTTGTTTTTAAGTTTTGCACACACCCCCGACATGCACCTCCCTGGAGTTGAGAATTCTTTAGTAGAGGGGTGCAGGGGGCACAACCCCTCTCATAAAAAAGAAACCCATAGATCTCGGGTGCCCTCTCACAGTTCGCCATGAGTGTACATAGCCGAAATTCATTTTCGGCTATGTACACTCACCCAAATGGTGATCGCTATTGTGGGACTGCCATTATCACAGTGAACCCCCACCAACCAGCCTCATGGAGTGCCCCCGGTGGTCCCCTCTTCCCTCAGTTGGAACCACCTATTTAAGTTGGCCCTATTTACTCCTTTTAGATATTTAAAGACCTTGATCATATCCCCCTATCCCTCCTCTCCTCCAGGGAGTACAAGTTGAGCTCAAGTCTCTCCTCATAGAATCTTTCCCCTAGACCCTGTATCATCCTGGTCACCCTCCTCTGGATCATCTCCAGAAGTGCAATGTCTTTTTTAAGTATGGGAGCCAAAACTGAACGCAGTACTCTAGGTGCGGTCTAACCAGGCAGTTATTCAGAGGGAGAAGCACTCTGGTGCTGCCAGTGTTCTAAATGACATAATCATCCTTCCCTCAGGTTAGCTGAGTAAGCAATGATTAGTGTTGCTTCGATAGTATCCTACAAATTTGGATATCATCATTTTGGTCGGATATCAGATAGCCTCGGAGGGCAAAGACATCTGACCAAGGATTCAACCTCTTAGGATCCACTGTAAGTATCCGATGAATCTGATGGATCCATCCAGGGATCCAGTGGATCTGGCCATTGGATCCAACTATCCGAGGCAGGATCTGATGGATCCAACCACCGGATCCATTCACCAGATCCTAGGCCGGATACCAGCACTATCTGATGGAGGATAGTCGGATCCACAAAAGCACTATCCGAGCAACACTAGCAATGATGTCATTATGTAAGAAGCCCCCAGATGAGCTCCTAACCAGCTGCCTGTTCTACCTGCCTAACCCTAATACTGATGGGATTCTAGTAACCCCTGGGGAGTGGGTGGTTACATGTATACTGGTAGTGCATAGACAGTAGTGTATGAAAGAATATGGATTTATATAACTCCTTCATACTGTACACATTGTTAAACATCAAACTGCTGTACAAGTCAGTGAGTTACATAACAGTCATTCAGGCTGCAAGGGCTGTGCAATAGAAAAGACCTATGCTTTATATAGGGCCTTTCAAACACACTCTCTATAAGTTTTATAAAAATCAATGAGTTAGACTATATGTAGTGCAGGAACCGTAGCATATAATTTGAATTTATATTGTGCATTTGATAATACTGTTTCCCAAAGTGATTTACAAGCTACTGTATTTGTTAGCTACTGGTAGTGCAGAGGCTATAACATAGAATGGAACAGAACAGAATAGAATTTGGATATATGTAGGTCCTTTTATGACACAGAGGGCTGGATTTTCAAAACATGGTGCGGGGCTTGCATCAAGTGCATGACACTTAGGTTTTGGAAGTGAGCCAAACTCCCTCACCACAGCTGCACCTGATTTTATAATCTCGGGCATGGTTGCGACAGTTTCTACGATTTATGGCAGCTTGAGCCAAATATCTGGCGCAAGCTCTGTAATAAATGCCCTTAGGATTGCCGCAAGTTAGACCAGAAAAAGTTGGTCTATTTTGCAGCAACTGCTGCCTGGAATAGAAAATCCCAATTGCTGGCCAGGAGAATGTCTCAAATCCCATGCACCATATGTGCGGTGCACCAGGGGCCTACAGTATTCTCAGAGTTTCAAAAGTCCAGCCAAGTATGTCACAGTACTTTAGGAAGCAATTAGATTAATAACAATAATTCAGGGCTTTGTATTAAGTTATTCCCTAGTATTGTAGTTATTCCTAGTATTGTAGAGGCTACAGAATGCAATAGGATAGACTATGGTTTACCAGAGGTTGACTGCAACCTTTTTGTACAAGACAACAGGGGAGGTTTACAAAACAGCAGGGGACATTAATAAACATGTTTTGATGGCTAAATTGTTTTACTTAGTAAGTGAAGGAAAAACAAATATTGAAGTGAGTCTGAGCCTCCTGCTACCTCGGCTGGCCATCATTTGAAAGAATAAAAGTATGCATGCTCACAGTAATGTGATTGCTATGAGTGGGCATGGTTTCATTCATTGAGATGACAGCTGACTGAGGATCTGCACTATGTAAAGTAGGTGCCCAAACTGGCTTTACAGTGTTTAGGGCCCTCAGCAAGCTGATGGCTTGGGATTTTCTCTGGTGTCACTTCACAGCCACCTCACTCACCCAGTTCCATATGAAATATGCCATCCTACCTCGGAGTCTAGCTGGACGGGCACCTTGATTTCTTTGTGCAAGTGCATGCTATCCACCAGAAACTTCACCCAAATTTACTGCATTTTACAGGAATAAAGGGAGTATCCTGCTTCCTGCCCAGAGAGAGATCATCTCAAAGATGATACTCTACATCTTTGACGATGGTGACATAGTATACAGTGCTGCTCCCAAGCCCACCCTAGCCAGTGGGATCCCTTCTTGTACTCCCTTTGCTGCTTTGTCCTGGACTGCCCCCCCCACACTCCCCATTGCTCCCTGTACTCCTCCCTTTACTTCCCACCACTGAATCCAGATGCCTCACCCACTATGCTTCTTTTATCTCTAAATAATGTCTTGGCTCCCTCCCCTCTTACCTTGCTTCACTCTACACCTCTCCACTACTACTCCCCCCCCTCCCTTTTACAACTCTGGTCAAGCTGCCTTCTCCTTCTGGTTCTCCAAACTTTTGGATTCTCACCCCCCAGCCATCCACTCTGCCCTTTGCAATACTCGCTAACCTCTCTCCTCCATGACTTCACAACTCATTCTTGATACTGGATCCTAGGCTACTTCCCACCACCCTCCTACACCTGCTCCCCTGCACCTTGCGTCTGCTCTAGTGCAGTTCCCTCATCCACCCTCCCCTTCCCACAACTATTACTCTCTCTCCCCTGATCTCGATATTGCCTCCTGCACATTGCAAATGTCATTATCTTCCAGCAATTCACTGTACTGTAGTGTATTTTCCTTACACAGAATCTTTGTCCTTGCACAATTGTTGTTTGCAATGCTTATTTACCTATTTGTATGTATTGTTCTTAGGGTACTGTACCTCTTTTCCTTCCTTCTCCCTCCCATAAGATACACCTGGAAATGAGCTGTTACCAGCTCAGTATGTCTTTTCTGCTGAAACAAACAAATAAATAAATAATACATGTGGCAAGGCAGGCCCCCTCCACTGCACCCAAACCCCCACACTCCTACTGCAGTGGTGACTGACACAGCCCTTTACTTACCTCCTTGGATGACTACTATGAAATTTTAAATACTGGAATCTAATCTACAATTATGCAAATAGCTATACTGATATATTAGAATGTATTGCCATTGCACTTTGTCTGATTTTTTACTTAAGACATCACACAGACCACTGCACCTGTGGTATCCCTAGCCCCTTTAACAACAAGGAATCATGGAACAGACTGGATGGACTGCCTTTGTGTTGTTTTGTCCTTCTCTTTTCTATATTTTGATGGTATTGATGTTTCAACTTCTATATGTGAGCATATTGATATAGTATTTGGCAGTATTTTAAGTCAGGCAACCACTGGGGATGTAGTGGTATTTGACACTGGGGGCAGTGGGAGAGAGAAAGTACCACACCGCTTGTTATGGTCACAATCATGCCATAACAGCTCACGCAACTAGCATAGGCAATAACTAGGGGATCTCTTACCTGGGTCCTTTTAAGCCTGGAATATAGTAGTGAAGGGATGATGTCTGCCAGACCTGAAAGGCTAATATAGAAATGTGTCACAAAGAATAAGTTGTTCTTTAGGGAGGAAATTGGATAGATCGAGAATTTTCAAACATAAAGTACTTATTTGATAGGCAGGGGCAACATCCTTTTAGAACTGTAGAAATAAATGGTAAAATACTTTTGTATGGTGGAATAATAGCAGTGAGAGTAGAGAAAGAGTAGCAGAGAGGTATAAGGGAAGGGGCAGGATAAGTGTGGAAGTTAGCTAAAAGGTATTTTAAAGGGAAAGGTACAGTTTAAAGAAAAGGTAAGAGAGAATAAAACTATGAAGGAACACAGCAGAAGATAGAAAGAGATGGAGATATTTCAAGAAGAAGGGAACTGAATATGCAAAGGGGGTTCGGGTTTACTCATCGATGCCTAGCGGACAGTAAAGTAAGCAACTACCCCAGTGATGGCATTAAGAAGCCCACTAAGTAAACAGAGGAGCTGCTCATGGTGGGGGCATTGATAAAATCCAGCTCAGTAGGCAAAGGAGCCACAGATGGTGGTGGCATTACAGGAGCCCAGTTAATGCTGCAGAGGAGCTGCCAATGATAGTGGTATTAAATAAAACCTGCTTGGCAAGCAGAGGAGCCGTTGATGGTGGTGGCATTAAAAAAAACCTACTTGGTGGTCAGAGGAGTCACCGACAGTGTCAGCATTACAGAAAGCTCACTTAGTGGGAAGAGGAGCCAACTATGGTGGTGCCATTACAGTAAAGCCCACTCGGGTCATTATGGAGCTGCTGACAGCAATATTAATGAAAGACCACTGGAGTCATTGGAGACACTGACAGTATGGTGGTGGTGGATCACATAGCAACAGGCCTCTCCATATCAGCCACAAAGCTGTCTCACAGGTAGATTGACATCTTAATCAACAAATCACAGTGGGGCATGGCCTGAGCTTGACTAAAATGGCCACTTAGGCTTTTCCTCTGCCTTACAGGAACTGCCACCCTTCAAAATCCTTTGATTTCCCCTAGGCTTTTATGCTTCAGTCTCTGCTCTATCAGGAAAAGCTTTGCAGTGGCTACTCAGCTGTGTTTTTATTTTTACAATCTGTACTACAGTCTGGTCATAGTTCATTGAGTACCATTCCTGTCAGAGAGCAGCTGTTCCTCTCACTCCACAAAGTGATACCTGTAAAAGTGCCTTTGGGGCCAGTGTACCTTATCCAGTCATCAAAATAAAAAGCAAACATACAAAGTGATGGTGACAGTATTCCCTGTAGATTGGGTGGAGAGCACATTTAAAAACATAGAAATATAGAATTTGATGGCAGATAAGGACCGCTTGGCCCACCTAGTCTGCCCATTTCCCTACCTAACGGATAAGCTGCAGATCCTAGTTAACCAACAGCCTACTTCCTCCTTCACCCCTACTATAATTGCGTTATGTCTGTCCCATTCATTCTTGAATTCCCCCACTGTTTTTGACTCTACGACCTCCTCAGGAAGGCTGTTCCATATATCCACAACTCTCTCTGTGATGAAATACTTCCTCACATTACCTCTGAGCCGTCCCTCCTCTATCTTCAAATTGTGCCCCCTTATTTTTGCACAGCTCTTTTTCTGAAAGATGCTACCCTCTTGAACCTTGTTGATTCCCTTGAGGTATTTGAAAGTTTCTATCATGTTCCCCCTCTCCCTTCTTTCCTCGAGGCTATACATTTTTAGTTCCTTTAGTCTTTCTTCATATGTCTTCTGATGCAGACCCTGCATCATTTTGGTAGCCCTCCTCTGGACAGCCTCCACCCTGAAATGCTCAAATGCTTGCAGGGCTCAACAAGATTAAAGAAACTACAGCTTCTAATACCAAAAATGTAAAGGAACTGGACAAAACAGTGTGCAACAAAACACAACTGTGCACAAATAGACAGCTCCACACATGAGTAACAGGCCCAGCTGTAGGATCAAGCAAAGATCATCTACTAATTGCAAGAGAAGGTGGATGATCTCAAAAACAGAGGCACAACAATCTACAATTTGTGGGACTATCAGAAAAAGATGAGTTCAACAACAAACAAAGCTTCTTGCATCATATTCTGCCCTCCCTTTTCAAGCTTCCAGGGAATCCTAGATTAAAGATCAAATGGGTTCATAGATCTCTCACCTCCCCCAAGAAAGGCATGAGACCAAGGCCCATCCTGACCAAGTTTCTGAAGTACCAGCTGAAGGAGGATATTCTACTGAGGGCCAAGGAGCTCGGGCATTTGGAATAGCAGTGTCACCCAGTGATGAAATTCCAAGATTTCTCATGTGACTTGACAACTACGCACCAGGCCTACAATGCAGTGAGACAGCGGCTCCGTCAGCTAGGGATACAATTTACATTGTGGCACCCGACCTCCCTGTGCATGTTGTTAAAGGGGTTTCCCAAAACCTTTAACTATCCTGACGCTGCTGTAGCATTCATAGACTCCAAATGGCTTAGGCAAGTGGGGCTCAAGGACAGCAATGAGAGACAGACAAGCAGGGATGCCTCCTAGTTCAAGCACAACCTGAAAGGACACTACCCAGTAGATCAGGCAAGGCACATTACCTCTCATCCCTTAACACAGCAGATGAATAAAGATCACTACCTTTGAAATCTAAATGAAAAAACAGGACTGAAGCCAGGAACCGGAGGGAACGGCTCCCTCCTGTTTGATCCCATAGCAACAGCATGAATGATGAGTACACCGGAGAGAAAGAAGAGGACCTGACAGCCCTGTTGGCCTCCAACAGATATACCTCCTTGGCAGCTGAAACTACTGCTGAGGTATGTAAAAGTGAGAATTGAGCAGAAGGGTCCCCATCTAAACTCGAAATTCCCATAGCCAGCACAGTCCCACCAAAACCAGGGTAGGCTTCACCAACACCCCCTACACACACCTTGTAGGCTGACGTTGTTGGTTCTGTGATTCCTGTTACATCTTCTAATTCTACAGGACCTGAGGATCTGGGTGGTGGGAGGCAACCCTGCTGTGCACTCTGCAGCCTAGGGAGTAAGTCCACCTTGAAGTTGTGACATAAGGTATCAGGCTCAAAGATCTTGTACGCAACAAAAGATTGAAAATCTCACCTTGGTCCAGGATAAATGATAATATACATTTCTATAGGTATTATTTAGATATCCTTACTAGGAGTTATATTATGAAGTGTAAAATGAACAGTTAGCCATAGGCCAATATCCGTACATATCCATCATGCTGGAATAAGTTACCTTCTACTCAGTAAGTATCTATCAAGGCTTATTTTGAAGCTATCAAAAGAGCTAACTTTGACTACTTATTTATGGGAGAGAGTTCCATACTGGTATTATTCTTTGTGTGAAGTAAAAATTAGGGTATGTTAATGTTAGTTGATAGGTATGACTTCTTAAATTGCAATCCCTTCTGTTGTGTAGCACACCCAAGTCAGCCATCAGCTGTTCATCCCTGGATATCCAGAACATTTGGAGTAGGTCTCCCCTTGTTCTCCTAAGTTCCAATGGGTATAACTTCAGCTCAGTCAGCCTCTGTTCATAGTTTTTATTCTGCATACCATCTATTAATTTTGTTATCCTTCTTTGAACCCCCTCCAGTCTTGTTATATTCCTACGAAGGTACGGGCTTCATAATAGAGAACAATAGTTGAAGTGCGGCCTTACAAAAGGCCTAAACAGTGGCAGAATGCATCCCCTATATCTGGATGCAAATGCCCTTTGTATGCACCCTATTATTTTATTACTTTTACTGACCACTTCACTGCAATGTTTACTAAAGTTTAGGTCAGATGAAATGATGATTCCCAGATCTTTTTCAGTATCAACTGAGTTCAGAATTCTACCATTCAGTGAGTACTTATTTTATATTTTAGAGTCTCCTAAATACATAATGACACATTTCTTCATATTGAAAAGCATTCCATTTGTCTTTGCCCAGTCTTCTAGGGTGTGCAAATCTTTTTTCAAGGATTGCACCTCCAAATCACAGCTAACTTTTGCAGCTATCTTAGTGTCATCTGTGAATTTGATTATATAATTACTGAGCTGCTCAGTCATGTCAGATATGAAAATGGAGAATAGCACAAGTCTCAACATGGAACCCTGTGACACACCACTTGTTACTGATCCTATACCAGATTGATGTCCCCTGATGCATATCATCTGGGTTCTGTTACTCAGCCATTCTTCCACCCATCATAAAATCATAGAGTTTAGCCCCATACAATACATTTTTTCAGTCAGTACTGAATGAGGTACTTTATTGAAGGCTTTACATAAGTCCAAGTACATAACATCCACAGGAGTCTTTTCCTCCAGCAGTGCACTCACCCATTTGTAAAACACCATGTTACTGGTAAGGCATGACCTCTGATTTTTGAAGCCATGTTGATTATTGTCTTTTATTTTTTTGATGCTAATCTCCATTTCTAGTTTTTCTTTTATAAGAGATTCAAATATTTTCCCCAGAATGCTAGTAAGGCTGATTGGTCTATAATTTGACATTTCTTCCCGGTTTCCCTTCTTAAAAATAGGTGTAACTACTGCTGTTTTTCAGTCTAGTGGAATTACCCCTGAAACAAGTGACATATTAAATATTTTGTGGCTTGGAACCACCAACCAGGTGGACAGTTCCTTTAATATTCTCAGATGTAGTTTGTCAGGACCAGGTGATTTTTTAGTTTTTATTTTCCTTAGACTATTACTTATGTAAGATTTAGAGATTTCAGATAGTTGCTCATTATTGTTTCTTTTAGTTGGCATCAGTATGCTGGGGTGGTTATTACTAAAAACTGAACAAAACACCCATTTAATTCCTTTGCCATCTCTTGAGGGTCTGATATCTCCCTATTATTAATTTTCAATGGTCCAATAGGTCTCTTGGCATATTTTTTATTGTTTACATATGTGTAAAAGCTTTCACCTCCATCTTTTATATATACTAATCTGAATTCAATTATTTTCTTTTCAGATCTAATATTTTGTTTACATTTTTTAATACAGTCTTGTATTTGTATCTGTTATAGTCATTTTTGTCTTTTTTTAAAGCTCTATAAGCCTTCCATTTTTTAGCTAGGAGTTTTGAGATATTGGATGTCAGCCAGATTGATAGCTTACCCTTTTTATTATAAGTTGTTTTGTTGGGGTTATATTTACCTTCTAATTCTAGTAATTTATTTTTGACTCAGGTCCATAGTTCTTCTGGAGATGTGGATGCATTATCCCTCTGCCATGTGTTAAGTTCCTGTTTTAGTCTGTAAAAGTTAGCTCTGTTATAGTTTTTAAAAAATGTTTCCAGTTTCCTTTCTAGGCGGTGTTATAATTGAGAATGTTATCACATTGTGGTCACCATTTATTAGGAGTTCATGTATCTTGATGTTACTAATTTGATGAGTATAATCAGAGAGTACAGTATACTAAATACAAGCTAGCGTTATTTCCCAGCAATATTTTAGATGCTGTATACAGAAAATATCCCTCTATTCAGGCTAGATCTTGTTCCTGTTCTTCTTTTCCTGAAAACCTTAAGCATGTTATGTTTGTATATCCGTGGTATAATAACCCAAGGGCTAAATGGCTAACACCCCTATGCAACACTATTCAGACTACTGATCAATATCCCCTGTTGAGGATATTTTTCATTACTAGTGATGAAATTATAATTAGTACAGTAGCCCATTATTTAGTTAGAATCTCCAGAATATGCATCAGATATAAAGGTGCTAAATCAGCTTGTAAAGAAATTTAAAAGTGATGAATTTATAATATGCTTTAAAAGTGCTGTATGTGCAATAATGGAGGATCTCCTAATTAAATGCTGCTATGTTAAAGTACCTAGAACTCTGTTTTACCAGATTGTCCTATCCATGCAATAATTTAGTATTTATGTAATTTCTTACTATACTATATTTTTTTCTTGTATGATTTTTGTGCTTGAAATGGTCTATGACTGATCAAAAAACAACTCGACTTGACATAAGGTACTTTGCTTTACTTTTGTTTTGATTCTATACTCTGAAGTGTGTGTATGTGTGGAGGGGGACAGACCAGGGGACTGCAGGAGCTCTATAACTTTTTACACAAAAACTAACAGCCTCCTCAGCCTCCCTATACCCTCCCTTAACTACAGTTCATCATATAGCTTCCCATCACATCTAATGGTCACAGGAGCAGCTCGAATGTACTGCTGTGCAATGATGTGTGCACACCCACAATAGCAGAGGCAAGCATCATCACATATGTGTTGTTACATGTGCTTTTCTTGCCTACTGCTCTGAATCTCACCATTCTGCCTATTTGCTCTGCAAATCCTTTGCTCATACCATAGATCCCTTCTGCACCATGGCCCAAAATGCTGCACACAACATTGCAGCATATGTTACCTGATCAGCTCCCCAAAACACACAAACATGATCCCCAACAAACTAATCTGTATTAAGGATGCCCTCTACAAATGTGGAACTCAACTGCAACCTCACAGTCTATCCTTCACCCTAGTTTCAGCGGTGTAAGGAGACATGGGACCATTTAAGAGCAGAACTATCCCCTTCCCACCTCTTCCTGGTACTCAAACCCTGGGATTTTAACACTCAAGCTCAGAAAACCATTGCTGCTTCACAATGCTGCAATGACTCACCAGTCCTCCCTGCAGCAACATAACTTCCCCTCTCACCAGACTTGATGTACGAATCTGTGCAAGATAAAAAGGACACTACTTTCAGATGCCTAGCGACCATAATAACACCAAAGTATTGCCACATGAACAGACTATGAATGATGTTTCCATGCATGTGTATCTATCAGCACAGCTGTGCTCCAGACCTGCCCCAACATGTGAGCTGCAGCAGATACATGTGCTTCCACTCAGCAGACCTCACAGAGGAAATCAGTACAGACAATTGCCATGACCACAGAAAGTGAAGTGCTCACAGACTTTTGGGCAACTCAATGATCGATTGCTACAGCCTAGCAGGTTACAAAAATACATGAGGGACTGGCAGCTACCTCTAGATTTCTCTAACTAAAACTTTTTTTTAATCATAGAAAGTTTTTATTAATTCTTCTATAGACATTGAATAGACAGTACATTACATTTCTTTTCTTTTATACATAGCATTCTAAGACCCATATAACGTTTAAATATCCATGTCCCCCCCTTCCCGATTCAAAGAATATCTAGCAGGACATCATTTAACAAAAGCAATACAATCATTATTACCATCAATTCCTTATTTAAAGTAAGAAACTTTATCATTATGATATTTCTATTATACAGTTATGATTTTTTATATTAACTGTTTATACTAAGATAATTAAGAGTGTCATGTTCTCTTCAATTTCTTTCCAATGAGTGACCATAGCATCATGTATTGATTTGTCTAATTCATATATAAATGTTTCTAATAGCAAGGTCTCTGAATGAATACCACCACGTATGCCGATCAAATAATGGCAATGAGGTATTTTTCCAGTTGCTTAATATAATTCTTTTTAAGGCCATAGTTGCCAAAGCAATAATTTTGTTTTTTTTTTAATTTATCTTGTGCAAGCATTTGGGTATTATTAAATAAAAAGACATCTGGAAGAATGGGAATGTTAATACCTAACATATCTTGTAATGTCAACTTGATTTTATACCATCAATTTTTATTTGAAGGCAGCTCCTTAAGCAAGAAGTAATGCCCCTTTTTGTCCACATTTGTGCCAACATAAATCTGAGTATTCCTAATTTATTTTGGATATGTGTGTTGGCATTATGTAAGCTTTGTCTAATATATTTCTCTGAATATATTTATTTTTGGCAGAAATATAGTATGTATTCCCTTGTATCCTTAGTAATTCCCAGTGGTGGTGGGTTGAACTCAGAAACGTCTCCCTATTCCATCTATTATTTATTTTGTGAGTATTCTTTATGTTCCTGGCTATCATTATCCTATAGCACCTAGCCAATAGTTTGGTACTTCCTTTTTCTAATATTGTTTTATGTTTTTTATTTACTCTACATATATTTGTTTCATCCTTTTGGAAAATGTTTATCATTTTCTTATATTTACTTCTTAATGTGTGATACATTAAAAGGTTCCAGTTAGAAGTTTGTAATTTATAGCTCAATAGCTTAGAAGATGGAAAATTCCCATCAATAAAAAAATCATTCCACATATTAGTCTTTTTATCCTGAAATACTTTAAAATTTACACAGTTATTGTTTCCCCATAAAGGCTTGCTTGTCCAAATGTAGAGGAAAGTCCATGGAATATCTAAATTACTGTGTTTTTTAATTTTTTTGAAAATAACTGAAAGCCAGGTGCAGAGAAAATTATGTTTTAAGTTATATAAATCAAGATCTAAGAAGACATCCTGTAGGTTTATTGTATTACCTTTGTTTGTGTTAAAAAGTTCTTGAAATAGTTCTCTATCTTGGTCTAATTAAAAAGACAATTGATATAAAGTAGATAGAATATGGGCCTCTAAATAAGTTATTGAATCAGGGCACCCTAACCTCCCAGTCCTCTAGGTATCACGGTAACTCCACATGCAACACATGGCTTCCCACCTTGCCATAAAAATTTGCAAAAATTCTTTTTAGCAGTTGGTCCAGTGGCACTGAGGGTTAAAGTGCTGGACGCCACACCTCGCACCACACCGGTGACCTGGGTTCGGGAATGAACTCGGGTTGCCTGGGGTCGGTAAGGGGAAGGAGGCTTGAGCGTTCCAATGGATGCTCTCCTCCTCCTTCGGAGTGGTTTACCAGAGGTGCTTTATGCACCCAACATCCCTTAGGGTCAGTGGAAGCATTGGCTTTTGGGGGGCATTGGAGGCTCCCTGTGTGGAGTCGGGGGGGTGAACTGTGAGGCACTTGGTAGCAACATGCATCTGCATGTTGTCTGTCTGTGCCAGCATCCTCAGGGGTGGAAAGGGAAGGCTCACAGAAAAGAAGAAAACACCCCTCGGTGGTCATAGATGATGACCACTCTGGGCCATCCAGCCACTGATTCACGGGCAGACCCACTGTGCAGGTGCTCCACTGAGGTGGAGGAAAGGTGGGTCCTTCCTCGCCCCACCTGAGGGGTCATCTGGGCACTTAAAGGACCAATGGAGTAGCCAGGGCACTCTAGGGGCTGACTCCGTAATTGGGGCATGGATGGTCTGAACGGCCCAAAGGAGTGGATTGATGAGGCAGGTTAGGAGGGATAAAAAGAAAGTAAAAAAAAAACCAAAAACTCTTTTTAGGTCTTAAAACCATTTTAAGGATGGGGTGCCTAACATATTTTGGAGAACATATATAAAATAAGTCATAGCCATCATTTTTAACCAGGAAAAAAGGTAACACCATATGGTGTGTAGTAAGCACTGCTTAACAACAATATGGGATAAAATTCACACTATAAAAAGGGAGATTGATTAATCTCTTTAATAAATAAAAAACGGAAAACACTGTAAAACTGCATACCATAATTTATTTCGGATCCAGTTGAATTTTTTCCTTGCTTGCACCACTTTGTAAGGTAGGTCGTTGATTACTGAGATCATGGCTACATGAAAGCTTAGTCTCTTTTTTATATATACACAGCATTCATTAGTAATTCCTTGTCCTTAGATCTCATAAATTTCATCGAGTCATCGGATCTACAGCGAAGGCCTCTGTGAATGCGGTTTATTTCAAAGTTAACATTGCTGGGATTGGTATCAAGGTATGCCACAGCTATTTGATTGAAGGATTCAGATAGATTTCTGCTATTATCCCATAATTTGGGCACCCCGAGCAGTCTTATGTTTTTTTCTACAAGATCATAGTTCGGAATCGGTTGACTTAGATTTTATTTCAGCATTTGAGTGCTCTAGGTCATTCACTTTTTTGAACACTGGTACAGTCTCATCTTGAAAAGCAGTTAGTGCAAATTTAGCCAGCACAATTTCTTTTTTTTAGTTCTGTATTTTCTTCTATCAAGGTTTGAGTTAAATTAAAGTAGGTATCAAAATTATCTTGTAAGCGTAACATTTTTTGCATTTTCAGGACAATCACATTCATTTGACTAACGAGAGATTTGGCCCATGATGGGGTTTCTTCCTCATCACTTTGTCGACGACTTCTTACTTTATTTTTATAAAGGCTCACACTGCAGCTATTTTTCGGTCACATAAGAAGGTTACACCTTTACAATACGCAATAGTGGTTGTTCAAACCTATATGTCCATTTGAAAAGATTTTTTTTTTTGGATATCTCTTCCTACTAACATTTCTATAGCCGCATGCCAGCACTTTTTTTAATTGCTACCTATTCTTGGTTTTGCACTTTATTCACATATAGCATATCCACTTTCATTTGTCTGCAGTTTTACAGTGTTGTGTCTGGTTTTTATTTATTAAAGATATTAAACAATCTCCCTTTTATGGTGTGAATGTTTCCCCATGTTGTTGTTAAGTGATGCTTACCACACACCACATGGTGTTACCTTTTTTCCTAGTTCATTGATACACTCCAGGTAGTGCATGCTTTTCAGTGTGAGCCCCCTTCCCCTTCTTCCTCCATCATTTTTAATGTATCAGTTTGGCCACACAGTGAAAGTGACAGATTTTTCTAACTGTTTAACACATTTAGAATTTTATCTTTTGCATTATTGTAATTTGGCATAATATTTGTATGATGATCTGGTGTTAAATGAATACCCAGATATTTTGGCCCAGATATTCAGAAGGGTTGCGCCATGCACAACAGGGATGCACCAGCGCAAGTATGGAAATGCCCCACTGTGTGATATTCAGCAGGAGGTGGCTGCACAGTGCAATAAGCAATGCTCCAGAGTGCAATAGTAATGAATGCATGTGCAACCATAGGGGGCAGAACCATGACTAACATGCACAGTGTGATATTCAACAGCATGGGCCGTGTGCAATAGGGGAGCTAGCGGAAGTTGCGCGATAGCGTAAATGGTCCAAACTAAAAGGGAGCAAGAGAGGGGCGCAAGAACGTAAAAGGGAAGCCACAGGTGGGAGCATGATAACAGACAGCCAGGGTGGTACAGAAGGTAGCAGTGTGCAGAACTGGGCAGGAGCAGGACAGGGCCCACTAGAACTGAGCCATAGACAGGGTAGGAGTGGGGAGCCTGTGCCACTGTGCAGCAAAGGCTGTGGAGTGCCATAGTGGACTGAGGGCAGTGGCAGGAGGCAGGACAGCCACAGCCAAAGGCTGAAGTTGTACCCAGTGCAGGGAGAGCATCAGGAACAGACAGCTGTGGGAACAGGACAACAGCCACTGGGGGGGAAACACCAGCCAGGGACATGGCCAGCACCACCTTCCAGATGGAGGCGGGAATGAGGGGTATAAGAAGGCAGGCAGCAGGGGGACATGGCTGTGGAAGGACCCATTGGTGGTACGCCCAGAACAGGCAGTACCAAGCCAGCACCAGCTTTGAACACTACTCTGACACAGAGATTGTCAGCCAGTACCACCTGAACCGGGTGATCCTGAGGCAGCTCTGTGAGCTGTGCAGTGATGAGATGCAGGCACCCACACGATGGAGCCATGCTTTGTCAGTGGAGACAAAGGTGACAACCATCATGGGCCTGCTCACCACGGGCACCTTTCAGAGACCAACAGGGGACACGACAGGCATAACCTAGTTGGCTGTGTCATGCCTACTCACACAATTCCTCAGTGCACTGCTGCCACATGCTGCGGAGTACATCCATTTCCCCAGTACACAGGCGGAGTGCACAGCACACATACAGGAGTTCCACAGGGTAGCATGGTTGCCTGGCATGCTCAGGGCCATTGACTGCAACCATGTGGCCATCCGCATGCCACCTGGCCCAGAGGAAGTGGCATACATCAATCGCAAGGGATACACAAGCATAAACTGCCTGGTGGTGTGCGATGCCAGGGGGTGCATTACCAATGTCTGTGCCACACACCCTGGGGGAGCACACAATGCCTTCATCTGGCACCAGTCTGCACTGTGCCACAGGTTTCAGAGTGGGGACATCTCCACTGGCCATCTAGTGGGTGAGTATGCATATCATGCAGGACTACATGAGCAGATGTGGGGGTTGCATAGTCAGAGGTGCCATGGGTACCGGCCTTGTTGGCCAATGGCATAGTGACATAGACCACCATACTAATGTCCACCCTCTACACGCAGGTGACAGTGGTTACCCACTACGTCACTGGCTACTCCCACCATACCGGCGCCCCACGACCCCATCACAGCTATGGTACAATGAGGCACATGCCACAACACGGAATGTCATCGAATGGATGTTCAGGATGCTGAAGGCACGGTTCTGGTGCCTGGACACAACTGGTGGTTCCCTACAGTACAGCCCCTCAAAGGCCTGTGGGCTATTCCTGGCCTGCTGTATCCTGCACAACATGGCCGCCGACTGTGGGATACCTTACAGGTCAAAGAGGGGGACAGCGGTGGGGATGATGAGGATGCCAGCCCAGCCGGTGATGGGCAGCCACCCCCTTGGGGAAGAGACCCCCACCTGATCCAGATGTCACAGCTGCACCGGGACACCATTACAGGAGAGAAAAAGAAAGCATTCAGGAAGCACAAGGAATCGCAGAAGGAGCAGGACAGAGAACCGTATCAGTTAAAGCAAAAGGAGGCTGGGAAGGCAGTCAGAACAGCAAAGGCCCAAACCGAGGAAAAGATAGCCAACTCAGTTAAGAAGGGGGATAAAACCTTTTATAGGTACATCAGGGAGCAAAAGAAGACCAAGGGAGGGATAGTGAGGCTTAATAAAGGGAGGGAGGGTGGGCAGAGGAGACTGTGAAAAGGCAGAGATACTAAAACAAATATTTTGCTCAGTATTTACAAATGAAGAGGGAGGTACATAAAACAAACAGTAGTAACACTCTGGATACAGAAGTTGATACCAGTCCATTTACAGAAGAAAGGGTTCTGAAAGAACTCTTAAAACTGAAGCGGACAAAGCAATGGGGCCTGATGGGATTCATCCCAGAATTCTAAAGAGCTAAGGGTAGAACTAGTGACACCACTGACCACCCTTTTAACAAATCATGGGAGGATGGGGTGGTACCCGAGGACTGGAGGAGGGCAGATGTGATTCCCCTTCACAAAAGTGGGAGCAAGGCAGAAGCAGGAAACTACAAACCTGTTAGTTTAACCTCAGTGATAGGGAAAATGATGGAATCATTTCTGAAGGAAAGAATTGTCGAGTATCTAGAGGCCAGAGGGCACAGGACCCTAGGCAGCATGGATTCACAACAGGAAGGTCATGCCAGACAAATCTGATAGATTTCTTTGACTGGGTGACCAAGTAGTAGATCAGGGAGGGCTGTGGACATGGCCTACCTAGACTTTAACAAGGCATTTGACACAGTCCACACAAAGATTAATATACAAGTTAGCCAGCCTGGGAGTGGGTCCCAAGATGACAGCCTGGGTAAAGGATTGGCTGGAGAGTAGGACACAGAGAGTAATAGTAAATGGAGTCTACTCAGAAGAAAGGAGGGTTACTAGTGGGAACTTGAGGGTTCAGTATTAGGACCGGTCCTCTTCAATGTCTTTATAAGTGACATTAGGAAGGACTGGAAGGAAAAGTATGTCTCTTTGCAGATGACACTAAGATCTGCAACAGAGTTGATGCACAGGGTGGGGTGGAAAGGATGAGAAGGGACTTGGCAAGGTTAGAGGAATGGTCAAATGTATGGCAGCTTAGATTCAATGCTAAGAAGTGCAAGGTAATGCACCTGGAAACAAAAACCCAGGGAAGAGTACACAATGGGGGTGAGATACTAACAACAACAACAAAATGGAAAGGGACCTGGGGGTAGTCATATCAGATGACCTAAAGGTGGGCAAGCAATGTGAGAGGGCAGCAAGGAGGGCTGGGGGATACTGGGATACATGGGAGAGGCATCACCAGTAGAAAACAGGAAGTTATTATCCTCTGTACAGACAGCTGGTGAGACCCCATCTGAGTACTGGG
The DNA here is from genome assembly GCA_016271365.2 of Neoceratodus forsteri. Taxonomy (NCBI): domain Eukaryota; kingdom Metazoa; phylum Chordata; order Ceratodontiformes; family Ceratodontidae; genus Neoceratodus; species Neoceratodus forsteri. Next base: position 627,748,495 of record JADMNL010000022.1, on the reverse strand, counting down.
TGCAGTTCTGGAGACCCAATCTCCGCAAAGACATAGACAGGATGGAAGCTGTCCAGAGGAGGGCAGCTAAAATGGTGCAGGATCTGCACTGGAAGACATATGAAGAGGTCTTAAGGAGCTTAATATGTATAGCCTCGAGGAAAGGAGGCGAGAGGGGGGATGATAGAAACTTTCAAGTACCTCAAGGAATCAACAAAGTCCAAGAGGGTAGCATCTTTCAAAAAAGAGGTGTGCAAGAACAAGAGGGCACAATTTGAAGATAGAGGGGCAGCTCAGAGGTAATTTAAGAAGTATTTTTTCACAGAGAGGTTATGGATGCATGGAGCGGCCTTCGGAGGAGGTTGTGGAGTCAAAATCAGTGGTGGAATTCAAGCATGCATGGGACAGTCATAAGGCAATTCTGGGGGGTTGGGGTAAGAAGAAGTAGGCTGCTGGTTAACTAGGATCTGCAGCTTATCCAGTAGGTAGGGAAATGGGCAGACTGGGTGGGCCAAGCGGTCCTTATGTGCCGTCAAATTCTATGTTTCTATGTTTCTATGTAAGAGCACTTTGGTCAACACAGGTAGGTCACAGGGCTATGTGCAACCACCAATGGCAAGGGCACAGCCCACAGACAGGCAGGGCAGAACACCAGGGGCAGACGGCAGTAAGGGAATGGGTCTGAGTGTGTCACCGCACACGGTGTCAGGGATGGGCAGGGCCAAACACGACACGTGCACACACATGCACACACACCACAAGACATGCACAAGGGGTAGATGGCACGCCAACCCCAATTGCCACCCCCACCCCCATACAGGTCCACACACGACCATGCCCAGTGGCCATCACTGTGCATGCCTCAGACACTGGGCACCATTGCACACTGGCAGACAGTGCAACGCAGGCATCATCATGCACACACCACAGTGGCCAGAAGCCGGAAGGGTGTGCACAGGGACCATGTGTGTGCAGGGCCGGGTACCTCACCCATGCGTCGCACAATGCACACCACACTGTACATAGGGCAGTGACAGACAGTGGCCATGGTGGGAGACAGGTCAGTCACACGGCACAGTACCACGGCCACCACGGATGCATGGGCGGCCCCACCGAGACCTGCCATCCATGACAGGGTGACCATTGGCCTCATGGGGTGGCACCGATGGTCCCCCAGGGGTGATGCTGTGTGGATGTGACTGTGTCTGCACAGGGGTCTGCAGCCCACCAAACATGCCCGTGCCAGGAGTGCTCGATATGCCCACAGCTGAACCCAGTGTCGACATAGCAGGTGTCACACGGTGCCAGGAACGAGGGGTTGACATGACACTACGCGGTGTCTGCTGTGGATGGGCACTGAACTGGATGCCCAATGTGGCCATGACAGCTGTCAATGCATTGGTCTGCCTGTCAATGGCAGCGGTCACATCTGCCCGCTGCCGGGCCATCTCTGCCAGGAGCAGACCATGGTCCCTGCTGCGCCACTTCTCTGCCTGGCACAGAACCATGCTGAGTGCATCCACCACCATCACGAGCCGCATCTGCTGATCTACTGAAGCCTGGAATAGACGGCTGTGCTCGTCAAAGAGGTCATCTGCCGGTCCGGCATACTGTCCCTCGTGGTGTTCCTGGCCCTGCTGGCCAGCACCCCTTGACAATGGGTGCTGCACACCAGAGCCATGCTGGGACATGTCCACATGTGGTGCACTGCCACCACCACCGACACTGTCCCCTCGTCACCACTGTCCGACTGATGGCACTGCCTGTCTGGCTGCCAATCGCCAGGGCTCACCGGCACTGCCACAGGGGCTGCAACAGCCCAACCACCCGGGACACACACCAGTGCTGCCCCACTGGGGCATACAGGCACAGGCTGGGACTGTGTTGTTACGCAGGCCTCCATGGTGGCACCACCCATGGCAACGCCCATGCCGTTGCCTGCTGTGGGACCATCCTGTGTCCCACACATATCACTGTCCGGGACATGTGGTCCATCATCATCGGTGCTGGATCCAGCACCAATCCGTGTCCCAGAATGCTGGAGACTGTGGGCGCTGTCATGCTGGGACACAGGCAGGGCCTTGTCCGCACCCACACCACCCTCATCAGTCCAGACAGACATGCAGGTATGCACTAGTCCGGTCCCTCAGACACCTGTGGAGGTGGATGGGCAATTCTCTGCATCCAGGGCATCCCCCTAGGTGGACACACCCACCACCACTGACCCATGTAGATGCTCAGGAGCTGTAAGGGAACACATTAGTGTTAGTGGCTCCACCTTGCCCTGTGGCATTCCCTCCACCACCCACACAGTGACAGCACAGGACCTACCATGCAGTGATGGGCTGCCACCCATCTGGAAGCCACCGCCAGGAATGCCCTCGATGGCACAACGCTGCATGCTGCTGGCCACCCACTCCTCCTGTGGCGTCAGGCGTGGCACATCCGGCTGGCCCCCACCGGTGGCAGCACGTGCAGCCCTGATGGCAGCCACCTTGTCTTTGATCCTCCTCCTGTCCATGCCAAACTTCTTCTTACACTCCTGCACTGACCACTGGTGGCTGCCATGCTGGTTCACGGCACGCGCCACCTCACCCCACACCGCAGCACAGGCCTGTGGCATTCCCTGCTGTCTGCTGAGCAGCGGTTCCCTGTCAAGATATGCCTCAAACAGGGCATCTGATTCAGCTCGGGTGAAGTTGGGCCTCCTCCTTCTCCCCCGTCCCTGTTCCTCCTCTTCTTCACGTTCGTTCATGATCGAGCCTGTGGGAATGACAGGTGTTACCTTGGACTGTGCAGTCCCATTCAGCCCTCACAAACCACAGTCCCCACATCCCAACAGCATGCAACCCACCACAATAGACTGCAATACCTAACAATGTTCTCTGCAGCTCCATGTCGCATTTATAGAGCGCAACGCATGCAAATGAGGTGAGGCATAACTGTAAGTGGATGCTAATGCAGTGGTTGCGCTGTGGAATGGCTGATGAGCTGATTTGCACATTCTGGCTGAATATCGTGCTGTTGCGCCTTGCGCAATGTTGGTGAGTGTGCTCAGGCTATGGCGCAGCACTGTGACGTGCGCAATCGGCACCGCATGACGCATGCCCGGGGTGCTGATGCCAACGCTTGCGGTGCTGCTGATGTGCTATGCACAGGAGGCAGTGCAGGGCACGGCCACCACTGTGCCTGTGGTGCTAGTGTGCTGTTCACCCATGTGGCGCTCATGCCCTGGTGCACCGTAGGTGCCATGGAGAAACAGCGTGGTAGGCCACTGCAGGTCATCACACACAAGCACCCTACCGCGCTACATGCAGGGCATCCCAATAGCATTGTGGTGCTCCATGCGCGGACAGACCCTTGACCCTGCTGTCGACCTTTGGCCCTTAGGCACCATGCGTCCACATGGGTACACCCCTATCACACAGTTCGGTGACAGCATGATGGGGACTTGCAGCGCAGTACCACGCTGCCTCCTCACGTGGGGCACATGCGCTACAGAGTGCCATTTTGATTGCGATACACACTGAAGGATGCCACATAGGAGAGCACAGATGTGGAGCACTATTGAGCTGGCCAACTTGGTGGCCATAGTTGAGCCTCATGCTGATGCCCTATTTGGGCAGGATCCCCTGGACAGGCCACATAGTGCTGTGTGGCAGGAGGTGGCTGATGGCCTGGAGGAGGCAACTGGGATCGCCCATACAGCAGAGCAGTGTCGCCACAGGTATGGTGACCTACAGCAGAAGGACCCTGACTGGGGCATCTGCAGGCACGCGCCCAGTGAGGTGCCGTGCCATGGCCAGGTAGGTGCTCCATCCATATACTGGTAGTGTCCATCTGTCCGGGTATTGTAGTGTGCACAGGTCCACCCCCAGGGGGGTGTGGGCCATCAAGTGGGGGGGTGGTGGTGGGGGTGCGTCATGGCTGGCTGTGCAGGCACGCACACACTGGGGGGCTTTGCTACTGGTTTGTACTGATGTTTCCCTCTCCATGTTTGCACCCTAGGCCCGGAGGAGCACTGTAGGGCAAGGCAGGCCCATGTACAGGAGGAGCAGGACCAAGTGGGTGCACTGCCAATGCAGCAGGGATGCGGTGGAGGGGCCATGGGCCAGCAGCACCCTGCTGGCCTGGATGCAGGTGAGTGCCATGTTTCCCCTTACATCTGTGCATGCTGGGTTGCAGGGGTGGAGGCGGGGCTTGGCCACCAGCACTTGGCCCCACTGCTGTGCACACCAAACGGTGCACTCAACACTGTCCTGTGGCACTGCATGTTTGGGTGGGCATCGCAGGTGGTCTGTGCATGCACTGGGTACTTGGCTGTGCCACTGCCTTTGCACCACATAGCCATGTCACTGTACGGCCACGGTGGTGCTGTGTGGGACATGGGCGGTGGGTGTGTGTAGCATTCCACATGGCTGTGGGTGCCTGGGTAGGTGGGTCATGTGGGCACGGTCACTGTGGGTGGTCACATGCCATCACAGGGGCGTGGCCCATGGATGTATGCCGTGCACAATGGGTGGGCTGCAGAGGTCTGGCCAGTCACGTGTAATGACTCTGCTCCCTTGTCCTAGGTGGACAATGCTGGACTGCACTAGAGCGGAGTGTCCAGGAGCTGCTGCAGCTGGCGAGAGCCACCCTTGAGCTGGTCCAGAGGATGGAACAGGGCGGAGGACGGTGTCACTGGCGGAGGCACAGAGATCGAAGTGGGGAGTGGGGTCAATGCTAGGTCCACTATGCCCCGATATGCATTCCCCCCACTGGGATAACCCTCACACCCTTTCATCCAACTCCTAGTTGTTCACCCTTGCCCCATGCCCACCCCACCTGGTATGTGGCCCTTCCCCCCTCCACATTGTGAATAGTTTTATTTCTATTTTGTATATTGTTCACATCTATAATACACACTTATTTGTTATGACAATTGTGGTGGTCTCTGATTTGCAGCGGGCTTATGGTGCTTGGCTGCAATGGTGTGCATGGCATCGAGGGCGGTGTAGGCCTGGGAGTGTGTGTGTCTGGCAGGGACCCGCCTATGGTGTGGGTGGGGGACTCAGTCCCTGTCAGTGGTATGTATGTTGTTCCCTGTGCACTGGATGCCTGTGTGCAGTGGTCCCTGATGCATGCGCTGTGTCCTTGGTGCCCCTGTCAGTATGTCCATGGCCTGTGCAGCTGGTACCCTTGCATGTCTGTGGTATGCATGGTCTGCTGGCATGTCATTGGTGGCTGTCCATGCTGGCCACCCTATGGCCATGGCACAATGGCGGCTTGCCTCCTGTCACTGGTATGGTGCACGTCTGCCTCAGATGGCACTGTGGCCTATGCTGTTGTTGCCCCCCCTCCATGCTGTCGCTGGTGTCTGTTGTGGGGTCTGTGTTCTGATGTCTGTCACTTGTGCTCCAGCAGCATGCTGGTGGTGGACAGCTTCATGGTGCATGCGCAGGATGGCTGGTACACCTGTGCCATGGTGAGGTGCAGGCCGTGGGTACACAGCATCAGTGGTCACACACCAGTGGTATTTGTTGCCTCGCTATTGTGTCCCTGTGTTGGGGTGCTCTTGGGTCTGGATGGGTGTTTGTCCATGCCCTGTGTTGCATCCTGTGTGGCACATGCCTCCATGCACCACTGTGGGCATCTGTGCTGGCTGTTGAGGCCACTGCTGGGACTGCGTGTGTGCTTGGGTGGGTGTGCAGGGTGCTGTCCTGCTGGTGGTGGGGTCCAGGGCAGGCCTTGTCACATGCAGAGTCCCTCGGGTACCGACACAGGGTTGACCTCTCTGCTGTGCCACGCGGGGGGCCGTGCAGGGCAGTACTGTGTCTGCAGTTGTTGCATCGGTGGCTGGTGCCGCCTTCTGTGGGGTGCTCACAGTGGGGCTTCCATGTATGCCTCCATGGTGCACAGAGTTGCATTGTCACAGTTGGGGTGGTGGCATGCATTCGGTGCCATGCACTTTTGGGTGCTGCTCCTGGGCAGGGTGTCTGGGGATCGCTGTGCAGGGTGTGCTCTGCATTGGTCGGATGGGGTGGCACTGGGTGGCTGGCCCTCCTTGTGTTGTGGTCACTGCTTGCCAGGGGGTGTGCTGGGGCACCGTGCCCCTGCTGTGGATTCGGTGCTGGTGTTCATGGGCTGATGGTTCATCCAGCTCACCACAGGTTGTGCAGCTCATGCGGTGTGGGGGGGCGCTGTCTGGTCTGCTGTGTGCTTCTCCACCCATGACTTCCATGGGTGATGCACCCCTGCATCCTGTCCCTGCACATCCCTGGTTGTGCTACTGTGCTACTACCCTGCTCCACTGTGCATCCCTGGTTGTGCTACTGCACATCAGCCCTGTGCCACTGCGCATCCCTGGTTGCACCATGGCACAGTTGGAGTGATATTCAGTTGTGTTGCACAAGAGTATCTTGGCCTGTGCTGTGTTTGAATATTGCATGTGTTGCACATGGGCGCACTGCACTTGTGCCTGCTCCTGCTATTGCGCTACTTTGCGGCGCAGTCTGAATATCCGGGCCATAGAGTCCTTGATCAGAAATTAATTATTATAGGTATCTATTTTTTGTGTTTTGTTTTTGGATAATTGCATTATTATAGATTTACTCTTATTTAGTTTGTAGCCAGATATATCTGATTACTGTCTTATTTCTTGTAAGAAGGCTTTTAAAGAAGTATTTATGTTTTTAATAATCAGTAGGAAGTCATCGACAAATATGTTCAATTTTCCTGTGGCAAATCAATTCCTTCTATCACTGGATTTGATCTTATGATTTGTAATAAAGGTTTCAAACCTAAAATAAAGATGGTTGGGGACAAGGGGCACCCCTGATGTACCCGTTTAGCATTTGGAAGTCTGATGTAAGAAATTTATTCATTTGAAATTTGACCGTAGTATTCTTATAAAATTGGTTAATTAATGTTAATTAATTCAGATGAAATTTTCTGTTGATTTAACATATGAAAACTATAACCTTTATTTAACATATCAAAAGCTTTGCTAGTGTCCGTCAGAACTGCATAATATATGTCATCTTTATAAGTTTGCTTAGAATTGATTAATTGAATTACAGCTTGAATTTTATGGCTTGCCTAGGCTAGTGTATGTCCTTTAGTGGAACCATATTGATTATGGTGAATAATAGATGGAATGTGAGGTTGGATTCTGTTCTTTATTAACTTGGCAATCAGTTTTTAATCAGAATTAAGGATGACAATTGCTTTGTTGCTGTCTGGCTTTTCAGGGGGGTTTTACTTGTTTTTGGATAGGGACTTTCTTTGCTAGATTCATTGATGGAGGCAAGACAGTATTGTCGTCTAACATTTCTTCTAGTATTTTTTTCTAACCAATAAGCTATGTCTTTTGCAAATACCTGATAAAACTCATTTGATAACCCATCAAGTCCTGGTGAATTCATACTAGGCAAGGTTTTTATGGTATGTATAATTTATTTCTGAGATATGTGACAATATGTAATTTCCTTTGTTTTAATTTTTGCCTTATTAAATAAATTCTTAATTTGGTTAATATCTGGTTTAAAATTGTTATGGTATATTGTTTTTTTAGTGTTTGGTGATTACCTCTGCTATTTCTTCATCTGAATAGTTTAAATTCCCTTTGTCTTTCATGGCTATTATAATATTTCTTTCTTTTTCAGTTCATAATAAATTGGTTAATAATCTGCCTGATCTAACAGAATTGAAGTAGTTTATTTTTTTGATAGCTTGCACTATTCTCTTGTTTTCTTGTTATAGGCAATCAAATTGTTTGGGTATATATTTGTGCCATTCATCTTTATGTTTATTGAAATCTTTCAATATAGCTTCATCTAATTGTTTTAATTTCTCCTCAATTTCCTGATGTTGTTTCCTTTTATTTCTGTTGGTATTAATTTGATGATATTACTGCACTAAGGATAGCTTTAAAAGCATCCCATAGATTGGTTAGTTGGCACTGACATGAATAATTGTAAAACCAATATTCATTTATTGTTGTTTTAATTAAACTTCAAATTTTTCATGTTTCTGAAAATCATTGTTTAATGACCAATTAGAACATTTTTTCCTGTCTTTATTTTGTGTAGTTATTTCAGTGGAAATTAATGAGTGATCAGAAATAAAAATCGAGTCTATTTCTGTTTTCAATGTTTGATTAACTACGTTCTTTGAAGATAGGAAAAAATCTATTCTTGTAAATACTTATTTTTATCAAAGTGGGTATAACTTTGCAACAGGGGGTTATAGTGTCTCCATATATCCACCAGTTGTTCTGTTTGGATAAAACTATTTAATTTTTTGGAAATTTGAATATTTCCTTTCATAGGTCTAGATGTTTTGTCTTGATGGAGGCTGTTTAAGGCATTAAAGTCGCCTACTAAAATAATTTTATTGGCTTGTAATGTTTGGAGGCCTTCTGAAATTTTAGCCATGAAAGAAGTATAATTCTCAAAAGGGGCATATGATGATCCTATAACTGTCTTTTGATTATTTATTATGACTTTTATCATAATAACTCTGCCATTGTTGTCTGGGAGTTTTTCCAAATATTTTATATGTAGTCCTTTCTTAATAATTCTTGCCACCCCCTGCTTTTTTGTGCCTGTACCATGATACATTTGATCCACCCATTTATTTAATTGTAAAACTTCTTATTCTAACAAATGCATTTCTTGAATAAATATAATATGGGCCATAGTTTTTCTGAAATATATCAAGAGTTTAGCTCTTTTTCGGAGGGTTAATCCTGTTGGCGTTAAGTGAAACCAATTTTATTACATTGTCACATTGCGTGAGTTAATAGGGATTTATTAGAATTATTCAATGCAGCTGCAAATATTTTGCATATATCTGCTTCACTTTTTTAACATTCGATTCTCCATTTATACATCTTTGTTCATCACACATTGTATTCAACAAGATTAAACTTTGTCCTTTTGTCTTCTTAACTTTTCCAGTCCCGTTCCCTTATCACAACTAATATAACAAGCCAAGGAAAAAACATGTTACCGTTATATGTCATTACAATCAAATCTTGTTCCCTTGGAATTGACAAACAACTTATATCTCTAATGAAACTTAAATTAATACCAAATAGAGCAATCCTGTGTATCTTGAGATGTGTTACAGAATATGCCTCCCCGCTCCCACTCGCTTCTAAACAATTAGTTTGGCTACATTTATTTTATCTTATTCATTCAAATACATTTGGTAGCTTGACCTTTAGTTCTTTTAATGCTGCTACCACCATATCACAAGTGTAACTTATATCATTAACATAGACAGGTGGCTACTAATCAAGACAGAGTCAAACAAATGCAGGTGTACTCACTCAAAGCAGATGGCAGCACGGCTACACATCACTGCTGGCAAAGAATGCAGATTATTCACAAGATAATTGCATAAAAAAAGTTTTATTGCACATAAGAACGCCAAGCACACAGATGAACCATGTCACTCCCCACAAACAGCTGAATGTTTTCGCACCAAACCTCGTGCTTTCTCATAAAACGTTTTTTTATGCAATTATCCTGCGAATTGACCTGCATTCTTTGCTAGCAGAGATGTGTAGCCGTGCTGCCATCTGCTCTAACTTATATCATAACCAGAACTAGTAACTTTTTTCAGAAAAGTCATAGAGGCTTTGATCCTTTGTCACCATAATTTATTTCAGATCCAGTTGAATTTTTTCCTTGCTTGCACCACTTTGTAAGGTAGGTCGTTGAATACTGAGATCATGGCTCCATGAAAGTTTAGTCTCTTTTTTATATATACACAGCATTCATTAGTAATTCCTTGTCCTTAGATCTCATGAATTTCAGAAAAACAGGTCTGGGGGGGGCTGAGTCATCGGCTCTACAGTGAAGGCCTCTATGAATACAGTCTATTTCAAAGTTAACATTGCTGGGGTTGGTATCAAGGTATGCCACAGCTATTTGATTGAAGGATTCAGATAGACTTCTGCTATTATCCCATGATTTGGGCACCCCGAGCAGTCTTATGTTTTTTTCTACAAGATCTTAGTTCAAAATCGATTGACTTAGATTTTATTTCAGCATTTGAGTGCTCCAGGTCATTCACTTTTTTGAATACTGGTACAGTCTCATCTTGAAAAGCAGTTAGTGCAAATTTAGCCAGCACAATTTCTTTTTTTAGTTCTGTATTTTCTTCTATCAAGGTTTGAGTTAAATTAAAGTAGGTATCAAAATTATCTTGTAAGCGTACAATTTTTTGCATTTTCAGGGCAATCGCATTCATTTGGCTAAAGAGAGATTTGGCCCATGATGGGGTTTCTTCCTCATCACTTTCAACACTAGTACCTTCATTTGAAGAGCTGGCATTATTAATATTTTAAGTAGTGTTAGATTTATTTTCTATTTTAGTGTCCAACCTTTTAGCTATTTCCTCTGTTAATATTAATTCTGAACTGGCATTATGATTTTTCAAGAACTGTGGCTGTTTGGCTACCTTTGCAGATGTTACAATGTTGTTGCTTACCCCAGTTTTTCATGTGGTGTTTAATTCTCATTGTTTCCCTTCGGCAGTGGTGGGGTTGGTCATCATCTCAATTGTGTTTTCTAGAGAGTTGATGTCATTGTTAATCCCAGGCTTGTCCATACTTGTTGCTCATTGTAAACCTGGTTTCCTGAAAGGGTTTTCCATTAACAGAGCTTCATGTTCTGTCATGCTTGACTCCATTGCTGGGTTATCTACTAATGGCATACCTGAGTCTGTCATCTGGGGCATTCCAGCACACCCATCAGGTGTATCTAGCTGGGCCCCTGCTTCCGCATTCAGGTTTAACTCAGGTGAGTTAATTCCCTTGCTTTTTTTGTTGGTTTTCTCTGAATTTTGAAACAAAGGAAACAGGCTGGTATCAGCAATGTCTTTTGTTGTTCAAGATAAGGTTTCATGAGGAGTTTTAAGATTTTTTACCTTTGAAAGAAAAGCGGCCAATTTCCTTGTTGCCATTGAAAATGGTTTAGTGGCTTTAGGTCTTGCGCCACTCAGATTACCTTTATTGTATTTTTTAGGAGTCATGATACCAAAGGATTGAAATAGTTTCTAATTCTTTTTGTTGAGTTCTTCTTCTGTAATTAAAGGTTCAGAAATCTAGCTCATACTGTTTGTTCGTAGTATGCAGGTGTGGTTCTTAGGGGGAAGCTGCTGTAGTGCTTAGTACTCACGGTGTCTCAGTTTGATTGCCATGATGCTCCACCCTCCTTGTAGGCGGTGCCCCCTGTCTGTCTCCTTCTAAAGCTTATGGACCCAGGCACTGCATACCACCCTCCCCCCTCATGACAAGGCTGCAGTTCTGGACTCAGGTATATAGAGCACTGCTGTACAAGTCTCACCAGGAATATCCAAGGATAGTTCTGTTACCAAAACCATAGTTTAATATCTTTTACCAAACATTGTTTGTTTACATAACTTGTATTTATTGGTACCCTACTCCTCTTTATCCTGGCATAGCAGAGACAGAATATATGCTGGCATCACTCCCTCACCCTGAGCCCATCACTGCCTCATGAGAAGGCCACAATCTCCACCATCGGGGTTAGACTGGAATGGGCAGTCACCTTATGCAGATAGACACAGTTTCACTACACCCTTGTCCTTATTACACCTGTAGAAAGGGGGACCATGCACACACCCCTACAGAAAAAAAATCTCACATAGACAAGCAACCTGCAGAGGACAGGAGCACACCCTTATCTAAAGGGCCCCACTCCCCCCCCACTAGTGAAGACATTCCTGCCAGAAGTGGTGATGCAGCTAGGACTCAGCGCAGGTTCATACATCTGATTATCCCCCACCATGGCTGCTGTGCTGTGGGGAGATGGGTCTCCAAGGCGTACAAGAGTGGACACAACAACATCTCAGGGCATGTGTTGTGGACCTCACATAAAAGGCAGACCCTGGGGAGAGCACCTTACCACAGGCCTTGTCAGACCCTGATCTGTTGCACCCAGAACCTGGCTGTCAATAGAGGTGCTAGGAATGAGCCATACTTCAAGAACAGCTAGTCTTATTTAAGCTACATCTCCTGGGTACCCCAAGAAATACACTGATAACCTCTAAGCTCAGTTTTATCCATTACACCTAGGATGCATACTAACCAAGTCTCATCCTGATGTACACCTTCTATTAACATCAGGGTAGTGACTGTGCGTATAGCCAACAGGGATTCCCCACCCTCTGAACTAACTTTCTACAGCATGCTATCCTTGCAATTTTCAACAAGTAGCTGTAGACCCATTCCCCTGTCTACCCCACCATCTGTATATTCACCCCAATCCTCAAGTGAGAAGTCACTGGGCCAGGAAATGGGTCTACTAGGTGAACCCTTAACATATGTACTGGTAGCCTACAGTGATGCATGCATTTAGCCTACTACACTGTACTGACATAAGCCTGGTTTTCCATGAAGAAAGGTTCTGTTCCTCATGTTCTTTATGCTCTCCAGGCCTATGCCCATGAGAGCAAGTAGGAGGAGGACTGACCAACCATTGGTCACCTGGCACACTCCTACTGTCTCAGGTCATTTGGTCACTGTCTATATTTCTTTGTATTTTACTATTGTAGCTTTAGAAAAATGATTGGATGTATTGTTATTATTGGGTCTATATGATTCATGGTAAGCACCAGTCTGAAACTTGAACCTTAGAAAGAAGAAGACCATTAGCTATGGCCCCACACAGCCTTGCAGGATGGCTGACTGTAACCTGTTATGATAAAATCAGACCATTTGTGGTACTTCTCCTCACTCACTGAGTAGTTACCCTGGCTTGCACTTTCACAGCATTCATCCAGATGGCAGATCTGAGACTATATAGCAGGACTGTGTTAGGGAGGAATTCCCCCAGTAAAAAGGAAGCAAGTACTAACTCACCTTAGAAGGTTATGTATATATGAGAGTAGCCCTCACACAAGAAACTAAGTTACTCCCCCAGGATGCCAAAAAGCCCTAGAGGGATGGGGTAAGGCTTGATACATAGCCCATCTGCAGTCAAAATGGAGGGGGGTCTCTATACTGATCCACAAATTCCTACATTGGAAAGTACAAAAGACAGCAACAGATGAAGGCAGCAGGTGGGTTCTGGTACTCCTCAATACCAAGGCATGTCACCGGGTCCTATACAACTTATATGCTCCCGAATGAAGACTATTCCTCCTTCTTCTATCAATTAGCCAATAGGGTAACACAATTCAATGAGAGAGATGCCCCAGTTTTGTTGAGGAGTGATGTCAATTTAGTGCTCGACCACGAGGTGAATTGTAGCCATGGAGTCACTGAACCCCACTCTAAAGCAACACAAGCAGTCAAGCTCTGGATGGAGGACCAGGCACTATCAGACATTTGGTGCCTGAAGAATCCCAGAATTTGAGATGACACATGCTGCTCATAAGTTCAGCAATCCTATAGCAAGCTGGATATATGGTTTGCCTCCCAGCCCATCCTTCTGATGGTTACTGCTGCCAATATCCAACCGCTGCTCCACTCACAATACCTGAAATTGAATATACACTGAAGGCCCTCAACCCCCAGAAAGCACCCAGAGAGATTGCTTCCTAGGTGAACTCCTGCAACTGCTCTCACCTACAGTCAACCCAATATTGCTATGCTTCTAACGGGAATCAACAGAAGTAGGTTGTTTCACACAGACCATGGAAACAATGACCATTATGGTCCTTCTTAAAAAGGGCAAGAATCCTACAGATCCAGCCAGCTACCACCCAATACCATTCATCATGACAGACAGCAACATATTTTCAAAAGCCATGGCCATGAGACTTAAGACCCTGCTGCCCACTCTCATTCACCCATCTCAAGTGGGCTTTGTCCAAGGCAGGCTCAGTTCATACCACTTACACACACTCATCAATCTAATCCATTTTAAACAGGCCACCCCACTCCTATGGTGGCCATCACCATAGATTTTGAGAAATCCTTTGATTTGGTGGAGTGGGAATACCTCTACAATGTGTTGCAATAGATGGGCTTTGGACAGTGGTTTCTGTCCAACAGATAAACTACAGTATAACAGCTTATTATTGCAGTCCTTTCATTTTTATGTTGTCTTGCGTGTACACAAGCAACATCTTGTGGTAGTAGCAGTAGTAGTAATGCAGGGCATGCTTTAGTAGGTGCGTCCCTCATTCCCCAGTTAGCCAACATGCTAGCACTGACACAAGAATTAGTTAAAGTGCCACCAACTTGAAAGAAATCTGCTGCTGCCATCAGAGATAAGCTTGTCATGCAGTGGCAGAGATGACATGCCTCCCATATGTGCCTTTCCTGGTGAAACATTTCAGTACACGTGGTGGCATCTACCACCACCACACAATCCACAAACAAAGCTGACATCAGAGGTGCAATCCCTGTGTTTCACTTCAGATTTTCAACATTGCCATTTTTTACACCTCCTTATGAACAGTTCAGCTGTCATTTTTCACATCCTGCCCGAAATGTGTTTTCGCACATCTGGCACACAATGGTGCGGTCGCTGTGGGAAATTAACTTTCAGGACAGATTAACAAAATCACAGTGCCACTGTTTATGAGCGAAGGTTCCAAAATGCCTATTTTGAAAATTTGGTTAAAAAAATCCCCAAAATAATTGTGTTACAGGCATGCGTTGCGCAGTTTCTATGCACGCTTGTGACTTCATCAATTTTTCATATTTTCACTCCAGATTTTCAACATTGCCATTTTTTTATACCTCCTTATGAACAGTACAGCTGTCACTTTTCACATCCTGCCTAAAATGTGTTTTCACACCTGTGGTGCCAAATGGCGCAGTCGCTGTGCAAAATCACCTTCTAGACTAACAAATTGATAGTGCCACTGTTCATGGGTATGGTCTAAAAACCCTTGTTGAAAATTTGGAGTGAAAATAACAACAAATGCCCAGGGCATTAGGGTTTCAACTGTAACACCCACCCTGTAGAGACTGACAGGTGTCAGGGGTGTGACTTGGGATTAGTCAGCTGTAATCTTCATGCCATTCCACCCCCACCCCACCCTAAAGCCAGTGACAGGCATTGAGGTGTGTCTTGGACTCTTCAGCCCCAAAGTTCACCCTATTCTCCTATACTGTACCCATTTCAGTGTATTTCCTTATGGAATGGGGTGAGCATAAGGCCCGGAGACTCCAAGGCACACCACGTCACTTGTCAGTGTCTGCAGGGTAGGATGAGGTGAAATGGCATAAGCGTTATGGCCAATGACCAAAAGACACACCCCGATGCCTGTCAGTCTCTGCAGGGTGGGGGTGGGGTTGGCATCAGTTAAGTACTTCACTGCCATTCCAATTATGTATCTCTTTAATTCCTGCACTATCAATGCCAATGCCAGCAAGACAACATTCGGCATTGACAAATGCTTGTTGATATATGTGTTATTCTGGTTTTTAAGTGAAAATAAATGGATTGTGAAAATTAGGGCAATGCATCAGCTTTAGGTATGTGGCGCATTTTATTAAATGACATTTCATAGTCCTATGTCAAAACATAAAATAGGACACTCACATAACGTACTTTGTTATCTTTATTTCAGTTTCAAAACACTAAAAATACTGAAGCTTGAAAAAAAAACTGTTAAAATAAGCAAGAGCATTGCGACCTGTGTTGGCTGTGTGGTCCTGCAAGATTGCACATTTTGAGTTCCAGCATGTCAAGTTCATGTGACTGGGCATACAATGCTGATAGACAGTCGAGATGGCTCCTCCCTCTGTATCTCCCTCTGTGCTCTGTCCACCCTAGAAGAAAAATAGAAGCTGTTCTTGTGAAAAATAAAATGAAACTGCATTTTAATCAATAAGCTCAAAGTACCATAAATTACCAAATTAAGGCAAGTCTGGTGAGCTTTAAAAATTCTGGCATCTGTAAAACCACTTATACAATCCTCCTGGTGGTTTGCCATACTGTTAAAGCTTGCTTTAAGTGACTTAGCATGGGTTTTCTTCAAGCTCACTAGCTTCGAATCACTGGTTAAGTCTGCAGCTTCTGTAGCAGTTTTTCAGAGACTTGTCCAGCCTACCATGTAGTAAAGTTTTGCTTGTTGTAGTCTTGAAAGACTTTGTTTATGGAGCTGTCTTGGGGCTGCAGTGCATCTGTACAGGATGTGGGGGTACCTAGGTGGAAATTAAGCAATTTTCTTCTATCTTTTTGATTACTGGCTCAGTTGAATCGGCTCTAAAGATGTCTGGTATAATGAGTGAACGATGGCAAAACAGCTCACCAGGGCTAGGAGTGTGCGGCAATGCAGTGAAGCAGGCAGTAACAAACACCCACACCACTCAGAGCTATTCCAAAATAGCAGCTTTACTATTTAAAAAATGTGCAAACACCAAGCAAAAGTTCATCAGTGCATCAGAGATCAATGGTTGAGACCTCTACCAATTTCGCATTCAAACATGCGTCATCAGGAGGCTAGCCTACCAAACAATTAGGACCCTTTTATATACAAGTCATAGAACATGTAAAGCAACAGTGCAATCAAAAAGTGCATACACCTTAAACAGTGAGAAAAATCCCAAAACATTTAAAATAAGTATATGTATCAAATGTAAGATAAACAGGTAAATCTGAACATGACAATAAGATTATTGTATCTATTTCACAATATATTTAGCCACTTCAGAGAAGTATAAAAATGATGAAATCTGTGTGTTTAAAAAAACATGTCATGAGTTCGTCAGTTCTCAAAATGTGGAAATGTGGCAACTAAATAAACAAGCATTTGTCAATGCTGAATGTTGTCTTGCTGACATTGGCATTGGTAGTGCAGGAGTTAGAGAGATGCATAATAGGAATGACAGTGAAGTATTGAACTGACGCCAATCCCAACCCCACCCTGCAGAGACTGACAGGCATTGGGGTGTGCTTTTGGGTCATCGGCCATCACGCCCATGCCATTTTACCTCACCATACCCTGCAGACACTGACAAGTGTTGCGATGTGCATTGGGGTCTTTGGGCCTTATGCTCACCCCATTCCATAAGGAAATACACTGAGATAGGTGCAGTATAGGAGAATGGGGTGAACTTTGGGGCTGAAGAGTCCAAGGCACACTTTGATGCCTGTCACTGACTACAGGGTGGGGGCGGGTGTGGAATGGCATGAGCATTACTGCCAACAATCCCAAGTCACACCCCTGACACCTGTCAGTCTCTACATGGTGGGGTGTTATGGTTGGAAACCCTAATGCCCCGTACGTTTGTTGGTATATTCACTCCAAATTTTCAACATGGGTTTTTTGTGACCCCCACCTCATGAACAGTGGCACTATCAGTTTGTTAGCCAAAAGGTGATTTGCATAACGACTATGCCATTTGGCACCACAGGTATGAAAACACATTTCAGGCAGAATGTGAAAAATGACAGCTCTGCCGTTTATGAGAAGGTGTAAAAAATGGTAATGTTGAAAATCTAGAGTGAAAATATGAAAAATTGGTGCTGTCACAAGCGTGCTTAGAAACTGCACAGTGCATGCCTGTAATGCAATTATTTTGGGGATTTTGTTAACCACATTTTCAACATAGGCATTTTGGGACCTCCACTTATGAACGGTGGCACTGTGATTTTGTTAATCTGTCCCGAAAGTTAATTTTCCACAGTGAGAGCACCGTTGTGCACCAGATGTGTCAAAACACATTTTGGGCATGATGTGAAAAATGACAGCTTTACTGTTTATAAGGAAGTGTGAAAAAATGGCAATATTGAAAATCTGGAGTGAAAATATTAAAAATTGTTGCAGTAACGAGTACGCGTGGAAACTGCGCAATGCACACTCATAACACAGGCATTTTTGGAGTTTTTTCACCAAATTTGCAACATAGGCTTTTTGGTACCCCACCTTACGTACAATGGCACTGTCCTTTCATTAATCAGTCCAGAAAGATGATTCCATGCAGTGACCATGAAATGGCCTTTTGGGACTGAATAATGAGATGACAGTGCTTGTGCTCATGAGGTGGGGTCCCAAGAACCACATGTTGAACATTTGCAGCCAAATTAAAAAAAAAATGGCTGTGATATCCCATTGAAATCCTCCCTTTGATGCCATTATATGGCTTACCGGTATTTCTTCATTTTGTAGTTCGGCTTTGAAGAGTCCAGACGTGTTCCTGCTCCACCAAAGATAGCAGCACCGGACCTGCAGATGTAAGTATGGGATGGGGGGTGTGTGGGGAGGTGGAGTGTGCAGAGAATGGAGGAGGGTTGGGGGAGGGGGTGCCACGGACAAGTTGAGGAACAATTTTCTTTTTGTTCAGTACAGAAAAAAAATCAACATTGCGGGACAGTTTTCTTTCTGTACAGGTGAAATAAAACAAATGCTGGGCAGATTGGGGTGGGGTCCCAGTGTGCTCCATGACTTTTGAGGGGGGATGTTGATCACACTGGGGTGGGCTCCCAGTGTGCCACACAATGCCTACATGGTCAGCTTTGTGTGACTGGTGGCACACTGGGGTGGCTTCCCAATGTGCCACATAATGTGGGGGAGGGAACACACCGACACAGGGATTGTGCTCTCCAATGTCAGCTTTCTTTGGGGATTGTGTAGTGGCAGCTCCTTCCACCGCAATGTTTATTGAAATGTTTTACCAGGAAAGGCACATACAGGAGGTGTGTCATCTGTGCTGCTGCATTACGAACTTGTCTCTGATTGCAGTGGCACATTTCTTTCAAGTTGGTGGCACTTTACATAATTCTTATGTCAGCGCTAGCATGCTGGCTAATTGGGAAATGAGGGACACATCTACTAAAGTGTGCCC
Organism: Neoceratodus forsteri; assembly: GCA_016271365.2. Taxonomy (NCBI): domain Eukaryota; kingdom Metazoa; phylum Chordata; order Ceratodontiformes; family Ceratodontidae; genus Neoceratodus; species Neoceratodus forsteri. The sequence goes on along the minus strand of JADMNL010000022.1, from coordinate 627,729,753 downwards.
TGCATTCGCCAACACTGACACACCTTTGCATTTCTACTACTACCACAAGATGTTGCTTCCGCTTCTGCAAGGCAACATAAAAATCAGATTGCTATAATATGCTAGTTTCATACTGGATATTACCACTTCAAAACATGATAGAAAAATAGAACCTTAATGTTGGAAAGACATGAATTGAGTTCATTAGTTCTCAAAGCAGAAAATGTGGTGCTGAATGCAGCAAACAACAATAAATCCAGTAAGATTACATGAGGCACTGGGAAGGGATCAAATGACATAACATGGCACAGTTAATATTGGATACTAGACATAAAAGTACTAAGGAGAATGAATTTCTTTTTCTTAATATAGAACAATAGTTCAATGCAGTCATTTAAACCCAGGAGCTTCAATGCCCCCAGTGTGAAGCTCCAAAAGGACTCACAATATACAGTAGAAGTTGGTCATCAATGCCCCCCGTGGTCCCAATGTAGCTTTCTCTATAGTACAAAACTTGAAAGTGTGTTTTTCACTGTGACTATGCATCACATGACAAGCTAAGGCATTTTTTTCATCTCTGTTAGAGATGGAACATAAATGTTCCCCATTCTTGTTTTCATAGGTCTAGTGGTTTTGCCTACATAGAAGGATCCACATTCGCATGTGGCTGAATATACAACATTGTCATTGCTACAATTGAAAAATTCCCTCATTTTAAACAGTTTACTATTGTTATAGGTGGTAAAAGTGTCTGTTTTAAGGATGTAAGGGCAAAACATGCAATTTCCACAGCTTAAGTTACCTTGAGGCAAGGGTGGGAGCCAAATGCCCATCTGTGTACTATTCTCTTTTTATCATATTGATTGCTATGTACATGTCTATCTTGCAAGTTTTTGCGCCTGCAATATATCATATAGGGTTTCTCTTTTGTAATGTCAGCCAACAGAGGTTCATTCTTTAATATTTGTCAGCTACTTGTGACAATGTTCTGCATCTCACATGCGTGCCTAGTGTAGTTAGAGTAGTAATAAAATGGGCCCTGGGGTCCCTCATCCCTATTTCTCACTTGCAGTAATGTCTCTCTAGGTGTATCCAAGACCTCAAAAAGGCTTATTCCACATGTCGGGCACTGTAACATCTCCCTATAAAGTGGGTACACATCTCTGATCCAATTTCAGTATAATCACTGACCTCAGAACAATTCCTACATGCTCTTAACAACTGGGCTTTTGGAATATTGTTAATCATATGGTGTGGGTGGCAACTGGATGCTAAGAGAAGGGAATTATGATCAGTTTCCTTATGAAACAGGTTAGTTTTTAAAGTACCGTCAGAAAGTTTTGAGATTTTTAAATGCAGAAAGGAAACACTCATTAAATCATTCCGTAAAGTGAATTTCAAGTTCTTATCACTGGTTTCCAAATATTTGATGAATTCTCCCAACTCATCCAGTGTACCAGTCCACACTATAAATATGTTGTCTATAAAGTGACACCAGGTATCAATCCTATTGCAAAAAGGATTGTTCTGTTCATCTTAGACTGATATTTTCTCCGACCTGCCCAGATAGAGATTGGAATAATTGGACACAAAGGTTTCCCCCATTGCCATTCCCTTGAGCTATAGCTAGATGTCACTTCCAAACAAAAACAGTTTTTTTTCAAAATGTGTTCCGTACAACCTAAAAGAAAATGTTTTTTATGTTCATCAGTAGTACTGTCTAGATCAAACCAATATTCAAGGGCTGACATACCCCCTGTATGGGGGATATTTGTATACAGGGATGTTATGTCCATTGAAACAAGGTACCATCCTGACACAGTTTGCATATCTTCTAAGATTTCAAGCATCTGGGTAGTATCCCTGATTAGGAAGGTAATTTTGTTACTTAGGCCTTAATGTTGGTGTCCACAAATCTAGACATAGGCTCTGTAAGTGAGCCAATGCCTGCAACAATCAGTCTTCCAGGCAACTACAGAAATCCCTGTGGATTTTTGGCAAGATGTAAATGCTAGCCTTGATGCGGTGAGATACAATGAGATACCCCATTTCATCTATGTTGATAACCCCTGATAATAAAGCATAATTCAAAAACATATCAACTTCCTTCATAAATCTTATAGTAGGATCATTTCTCAATTTAACATAGAATACAGTGTCACTTAATTGTCAGGTAAGTTCCTTAAGGCACATCTCCCTAGACATGACAGCCACCGAGTCTCCTTTCTCTGCAGGTTTTACAATAATAATTTTATTGTCCTCCAAACTTTTCAGTTCAGCAGCTTCCTCAGATGAGATGTTAATGTAACTAGCTGCTATATCAGTGTAAAAGATGTTTTTAAAGCCCCTCTCACAGGCTTTCTAAAACACTCGTACTGTCTCATTATATGGTGTCATATAACTTGAGGATGCATGAAAAGTGCTTACCTTCTTCTGGGTTGGATAATTCCCACCAGATGGTTCCACTTGTGAGACACAATGACACATGTTTACTTTTTGAAAATGGACTTTTAAATTGAGAATCCTTGTAAAGTGATCTAAGTCTACATAAAGATCAAAGCGATGACAGTCTTGTGTGGGTACAAAAGTCAATTCTTTCTGCAGAGCTTGAAGTTGAATATTTGAAAGTTCTTGGTTTGATATGTTAATTATGATGCTTTCCTGGGTGTCTCTTAAACCATCCGTCTGCCTTGGACCCTGCTTCCAATGTTTTTGGGCCCCATGCCTAGTTGGCCTCGCCCTTGGTCCCTGTTAATCCTGGTGTCTCTGAAATTCCTCTGACCTCTGCCACTACTGGTTTCTGTGACTGGTAATTGAAACTGGACAGTCTACCTCTGGTTTTCCTGTTTCAGCTATTCCTCATTTAAAAAAGAATCTTCCACCTCGGATCCACTATTGTCAGTTGTGTAGGTGGGGCAGTCACTTCTATTTCTTAAGATTGACTTGGATGCTAACTTTGGGAACCTGAATAGTTAGTGCTGCCTTGTTTTTTTTTTTCGGCCCTGTGGTTTGTTGTACTATTTTTTATTCCAGTCAAAAACCCTGTCATAGCGATAATCTTTTCTGTCTCTCTCACATTTGTGCAGTTTATTTCTTTTTATTTTATGATCCTCCCATTTCATGTTATCTTTCAATTTCTTTTGAAAAGATTGAAACTCAACATGATCTTTAAATGTAATGACTGTAGCTTCCTTGTTTGCGGTGTCTGCACTAACCTTAGGTTGCTGGGATTGATTCGTAGTCACGTACAAGTGCCCTCATAAATTCATCAGTCCCCAGTTGTTGAGCCCTCTTCCAGTCTTTTACTAGTGACTCTCTCTCCCAACCGTAACCGGGGTTATTAATCAATCTAAGTCCACGGGGGGGAATAATCAACTTATAAATATGCTTCCAGCGTGATTTTCTCCCAATAATGGCATCTGCCCTTCACAATTGCTCATTCCAATGTTACAAAAAACAGTTTTAATGTCAGGATGCTGTATATCAGAGTTATTAGCCAAGTGCATACCTGTTATGTCTCATGTAGGCATGCCATCATAAGTAATGTCCTGAAATAAATCTTGTTCTCCTGCGGATAGAAAAACGCTACTGGCACATCATCCCGATGCTTCCCCAAAATGGTGTCCATAAAGTGCGTATCGGACATTCCTTGAAGTGGGAGATGAAAAAGGACTTTAGAATGGGTGGTTACTCTATGTGGAAATGTTAACCCAAGCTGCATATCTCAAGCGTAAGCTCCAATTAGAAATTCAGCCATCTTCCGTAGTTAGTCTAAACTGGCAGTACAACGAATAAAAGAATGCTGCAGAAAAACTCTCCTTGTGAGCACATAAACATGAAGCAAATGGACAATGGCAAAACAGCTCACCAGGGCTAGGAGTGTACGTGATGCAGTGAAGCAGGATATAACAAACACCCACACCACTCAGAGCTATTCCAAAACAGCAGCTTTAATATTCAAAAAATGTGCAAACAATTGCCAAACAACAGTGCATCAGTGCATCAGAGATCAATGGCTGAGACCTCTGCCTGTTTCACATTCAAATATGTGTCTTCAGGAGGCTGGCGTATCAAACAAATAGGACTCTTTTATACACAAGTCATAGAACATTTAAAGCAACAGTGCAATCAAAAAGTGCTTATACCTTAAATAGTGATAAAAATCCCAAAACATTTAAAATGAGTATCTGTATCAAACGCAGGGTAAACAGGTAAATCAGAACATGACAAATAAGATTTGTGTCTATTTCATAATACATTTAGCCACTGCAGAGAAGTATAAAAATGATGAAATCTATGTGTTAACAAAAAACATGTAATGAGTTCATCAGTTCTCAAAATGTGGAAATGTAGCAACTAAATAAAAAATCAAATTGTTATAATATGCTAGTATCATACTGGATATTTCCACTTTAAAACATGATAGAAAAATAGAACCTGTGTCATGTTATGTATTTTGATCCTTTCCCAGTGCCTCATATAGTCATATATGCTTCTTTCTAGGTTACTGGATTTATTGTTGTTTGCTGCTTCCAGCACCACATTTTTTTACTTTGAGAATTGATTAACTTAATTCATGTCTTATCAACATTAAGGTTCTATTTTTCTATCATGTTTTAAAGTGGTAATATCCAGTATGAAACTAGCATATTATAACAATCTGATTTTTTATTTAGTTGCCATAATTCCACATTTTGAGAACTGATGAACTCATTACATGTTTTTTTAAACACACAGATTTCATCATTTTTATACTTCTCTGAAGTGGCTAAATGTATTATGAAATAGATACAATAATCTTATTGTCATGTTCTAATTTACCTGTTTATCCTTACATTTGATACATATACTCATTTTAAATGTTTTGGGATTTTTCTCACTATTTAAGGTGTATGCACGTTTTGATTGCACTGTTGCTTTAACTGTCCTATGACTAGTGTATGAAAGGGTCCTAATTGTTTGATATGCTAGCCTCTTGATGACACATGTCTGAATGTGAAACCAGTAGAGGTCTCAGCCATTGACCTCTGATGCACTGATGCACTTTTGTTTGGTGTTTTTTTGGCAATTTTTTTGAATATTAAAGCTGCTATTTTGGAATAGCTCTGAGTGGTGCGGGATGTTTGTTATTGCCTGGTATAGTGAGTGCCTTTTGCTTTGATGGAAGTCTGAGAGACTGCTTTGTGAACTCGTGATATGACATCATGATATGATCAGTGTATTGCAGCATTGTCTCCTCATTTGCCCAGTGATTTAGCAAGTGTATTACAGGGAGAGGGGAAAGGGGAAAATGGGAATTGTTTAACCAGGAATGGCACACTAAGCTGAAGCTTGTTCCAGGTGTAATCAGGGAGCACAAGTAAGTTAAGTGACTTGCTTAGGGTCACACAGTATGCAAGTGGAGGCTGTGGGATTCAAACCCAGCTCTCCATGTTTGAAGACTTAGTGCCCTGATCCACAGTGCTATACTGTGTTATGTGCCAGTCACCAAGTAATTCCTGGAGGGGGTGGCATGCCTTGGTTTTGCCCTTGTAAATCACTTTGGGGGGGTAGGATGTCTCCATTTATAGTACAGGCTAACACAACAGACAATTGCCACTTATCTCCAAGTCCAGTCATGGTTACCTGTTTTGAGCTACTGGTGGCTACAGTCCACTCAGCGCAGGGAAGCATACTGACATGTGTCTCACTGAGATTTATTATCAACTCAGGGGGAATCAGTTCTTGGGCACAGGCTTTGACTATTCTGATTAAAATCTGGGTGTTGTGGTGGTGCAGCAGATTATCTCTGGCTGTGGTCTTCCAGGTGTGGAGTTTGCTAGGCCTGTGTTGTCAATTGCTAATTCAGTTTCCTCGGCTGGACCCATCCCAGATTGGACTTATCTTTCGGACTAATTCATACTTTTGGATGTACTAGATTTCCTCGGCTGGATTCGTCCTAGATTGGATTTACTTTCTAGATTAATATGCACTTTTGGATGATTTCTTTCCTGGATTATTTCTGTTTGTGACTAATGACTCAACTGTTTTGTTGTGGTCTCCCTAGTGGTGAGAGGACCTGGACGTCCACATTTGTATTGCTTTATTGATTTTGATTGAATGTTATATTTATGTTTGGTTTACTTTTTCTGGATTTTATTTGATTAGATTTTTTTTATTCTGGGCAGTGAGAGTGCACCAGGAATGGCACACTAAGCTGAAGCACTGACAATAAAAGCATACACATTGTATAAGATATATATTTCTATATAACAAACCAATCACACATGCGCACACACACACACACACACACACACACACGCACACACACACAAAAACAAGCAAAAAAAAGTAGATTAACATGTGGGGAGTAGTGCAATGTAATGGCTGCAGGTAGCAGTCTTCTGGGAGTCTTTCTGGAGGCTGAGATGCTGCCCTATTTGCAGACAACTCTCTGCCCTGAGGGAGGAAGTTGCCCGTCTTCGGGCCGCACTGGTCAATAGTAAGGAAACCTTCCCCCAGGCCACACTGGACAGTAGGAAGGGAACCTCCCCCATCCAGGGAGCACTAGCACCACCACCACTACCTCAGAGGTTGTGAAGAAAGCACAGCAGTTGGACCACAGTGGGCTCAGAGAGGGTGAGGATGGTGGAACAGAGGCACACCCAGTCAATTGTTCCACTCCACAATCCATACACCATTCTGGGGGAGCATAGCTCCTCTATGGATGCACACCACAGAGAGACTGATGACAACTGTCACAAGGGAGGCCCACAGGAAGGAGGCAGAGGACACTACAGGAAGGAAGCAGCTCCTGGTGGAGGACTCAGTGTTAGGATAGAACTGGGGAACTGGGAAAACTGAGTAAGGTGCCTGCCTGGTGCCATGGCTTGGAGGAAAAGAAGCATCCTCAGGATCATGAGAACAGCTGCAAGGGAGTCTGAGCTGGACGTAATTGTCCACCTAGGGACAAATGACTTGGCTCATCATGAGATTAGAGCAGTGCTGGAGGACATTGTAGAGTTGGGGAGGGGCCTAAGACAAGTAGCACACACAGTATCCTTCTCAGAGGTGCTGCCTGTTAATGGCATGGGGGACGCGAGGGTAATTAGCACCATACAGTTTAATGAATGGTTGAAAAAATGGTGTGGAGCACAGGGGTTTGGCTTCATTGGGGACTGGGGTTCCACCTGGAGGGACACCAGCCTATACTGGCAGGATGGTCTGCATCTGTCCAGGAAGGGAACAAGTCTTTTGAGCAATCGGTTTAAATGCTTCATTGGCAAGCTTTTAAACTAGACAAAGGGGGAGGCACTGATAAGCAGCAGGAAAATCCCAGCCTCTCCCTATAAAACAGGGTACTGAATGAGAAAAAGACCGAGGTAAAAAGGTCAGTGGGGGATGCTGCAACAGAAGGTAAAGCCATCAAAAAATGGAGAGCAATGAGTACCAATGCCCGTAGTCTGGGTAACAAGCTTCCTGAATTAGTGGCCTTGATGGAGGAGGAACATCTGGATATCGTGGCAGTCACAGAAACATGGTACACACAAAACCGTGACTGGGACGTAAACATACCAGGATACACTATCTACAGGAGGGACAGGGAGGGTAAAAGAGGAGGAGTAGTAGCTCTTTACATAAGGGAAGGAATAAAAGCAACAGAACAAAAGGGTAAACAGGGAGGAGAAGAAGCACTATGGGTAAATTTGGAGACAGGCAATGGCACCACAATCCGCACAGGGGTTATATACAGACCCCCTTCTCATGGGAGGAAATGGACAAGGAAATGATAGAAAGTATACTTAGAATGGCAGAAAAAGGGGAGATATTGCTGATGGGTGATCTGAATATGCCAGATGTTAACTGGAGTGCAGTTGCAGCAGCCACTTCGAAGAGTGGAGTTATTCTAGATGCCCTACAGGGGGCATACCTTAGACAACTAGTATTGGAGCCCACTCGAGAGGGAGCAATATTAGACCTGATTCTCTCAAATGGAGATGGAGAGAGGATCACAGATGTAGAAGTGGGTAGCCATCTGGGAACTAGCTACCATCGAACAGTATGGCTCACAATAAACACAGCAATAGAGTCAAGCCATACAAAGGCAAAAGTACTGGACTTTAGGAGGGCTGACTTTGCCAAAATGGGCCAGTGCCTAAGGAATGCACTAGCAAATGGGCAGGAAGGAGGGGTGGAAGAACAATGGGGAATAATAAAAACAGCCATCACAGAGGTAATGAGCCTTTGTGTGAAGCAAATAAACAAAACAAAATGACGTAAGAAACCACTATGGTTCTCAAAGGAAGTGGCAGTGAAGGTTCAAGAGAACAAGAAAGCATTCAGGAAGTACAAGGAATCACAGAAGGAGCAGGACAGAGAAATGTATCAGTTAAAGCAAAGGAGGCTGGGAAGGCAGTCAGAACAGCAAAGGCCCAAACTTCAGGAAAAAGATAGCCAACTCAGTTAGAAGGGATAAAACCGTTTTATAGGTATATCAGGAGTGAAGGAAGACCAAGGAAGGGATAGTGAGGCTTAATAAAGGGAGGAGGGGTGGGCAGAGGGAGACTGTGAAAAGGCAGAGATACTAAACAAATATTTTTGCTCAGTATTTACAAATGAAGAGGGGGAGGTACATAAAACAAACAGTAGCAACACTATGGATACAGAAGTTGATACCAGCCCATTTACAGAAGAAAGGGTTGTGAAAGAACTCTTAAAACTGAAGGAGAACAAAGCAATGGGGCCTGATGGGATTCATCCCAGAATTCTAAAAGAACTAAGGGAAGAACTAGTGGCACCACTGACTACCCTTTTTAACAAATCATGGGAGGATGGGGTGGTACCCAAGGACTGGAGGAGGGCAGATGTGATTCCCTTCACAAAAGTGGGAGCAAGGCAGAAGCAGTAAACTACAGACCTGTTAGTTTAACCTCAGTGATAGGAAAATGATGGAATCACTTCTGAAAGGAAAGAATTGTCGAGTATCTAGAGGCCAGAGGGCACAGGACCCTAGGCAGCATGGATTCACAGCAGGAAGGTCATGTCAGATGAATCTGATAGATTTCTTTGACTGGGTGACCAAAGTAGTAGATCAGGGAGGGGCTGTGGACATGGCCTACCTAGACTTTGGCAAGGCATTTGACACAGTCCAACACAAAAGATTAATATACAAGTTAGCCAGCCTGGGAGTGGATCCCAAGATGACAGCCTGGGTAAAGAATTGGCTGGAGAATAGGACCCAGAGAGTAATAGTAAATGGAGTCCACTCAGAAGAAAGGAGGGTTACTAGTGGGGTACCGCAGGGTTCAGTATTAGGACTGGTCCTCTTCAATGTCTTTATAAGCGACATTGCAGAGGGACTGGAAGGAAAAGTATGCCTCTTTGCAGATGACACAAAGATCTGCAACAGAGTTGATGCACAGGGTGGGGTGGAAAGGATGAGAAGGGACTTGGCAAGGTTAGAGGAATGGTCAAATGTATGGCAACTTAGAGTCAATGCTAAGAAGTGCAAGGTAATGCACCTGGGAAACAAAAACCCAGGGGAAGAGTACACAGTGGGGTGAGATACTAACAACAACAAAAATGGAAAGGGACCTGGGGGTAGTCATATCAGATGACCTAAAGGTGGGCAAGCAATGTGAGAGGGCAGCAAGGAGGGCTGGGGGGATACTGGGATGCATAGGGAGAGGCATCACCAGTAGAAAACAGGAAGTTATTATCCCTCTGTACAGACAGCTGGTGAGACCCCATCTGGAGTACTGTGTGCAGTTCTGGAGACCCAATCTCCGCAAAGACATAGACAGGATGGAAGCTGTCCAGAGGAGGGCAACTAAAATGGTGCAGGGTCTGCACCGGAAGACATATGAAGAGAGACGAAAGGAGCTTAATATGTATAGCCTAGAGGAAAGGAGGGAGAGGGGGGACATGATAGAAATGTTCAAGTACCTCAAGGGAATCAACAAAGTCCAAGAGGGTAGCATCTTTCAAAAAAAGAGGTGTGCAAGAACAAGAGGGCACAATTTGAAGATAGAGGGGCTCAGAGGTAATTTAGAAGTATTTTTCTCACAGAGAGGTTGTGGATGCATGGAATGGCCTTCCGGAGGAGGTTGTGGAGTCAAAATCAGTGGTGGAATTCAAGCATGCATGGGACAGTCATAAGGCCATTCTAGCGGGGGGGGGTGTAGGAAGAAGTAGGCTGATGGTTAACTAGGATCTGCATCTTATCCAGTAGGTAGGGAAATGGGCAGACTGGGTGGGCCAAGCAGTCCTTATCTGCCGTCAAATTCTATGTTTCTATGTTTCTATGTAAGTGTCTGGACTTTCCCTACTCCTAGGCTGTGAGAGGGCTTGTGGGGGTGAATTTATATTTGTGTTTTGTATCCTGTGAGAGGGGATTGCAGTAGTTTTTTGGGATTGAAATCATCCAAATAGTGTGGGGTAGGATGGTATTTTATTATATTTTTAGTTGGGTGTGTATTGATGTTTAATTTTATCGTTGTCTTGGAGGTTCTTTTTAGGTTGGGTGCCTGAATGCTGTGTATTTTGGTATTAGTTTTTATTGTGAAATGTGTAAGTTTCCCCCCCAGTTGTGCGCTGTTCATCCTCCACCCTCCGCACAATCCACCCCTTCCCCCCTTTGTTGTTGTCAACCTACCAGTGCTGTCGTGCTCTGGGTATTGTTTGTGGAGGGGGGGACATTGGAGAACGAATGAACGCACCTCCCACATTGGTGTGGTTAGGCCTAGAAGATGCCCTGGGGCAAAATGGAGTGTGGAACGGGGTGCTCCTTGTCTCGTCTCCATACCCAAGGGCACTGCCTGTTATGGCAGGCAAGTAGCCGGGGCAGCCCTTGAAGCCCATCCCGCTCGAGCGGTGTTATGCAATGCCAGATCTATTAAAAATAAGACTGCAATTATGGCAGATCTTATTGAAACAACTGATCTGGCTTGCATCACCAAGACCTGGTTGGATGCAGGTGCTGGCCTTATTTTGGATGCTGCAATTCCGACTGGGTACTTGGTGATACACCGCTTGAGACTGGATCACGGGGGGGGGTGGCAGTCTGTTTTAAGACCGAGTTGGGCCTCATGAGTGTACCAGTTGAGGAAGTCAAATCATTTGAGTGTACCGTGGTGGCTGGTGTAGGTTGCAGGTTAGCTCTCATCTACCATCCACCCGAGGACGAGACGCGATTCCTGCAGGAAGTAGCAGATTTCATCACCGACATGGCATTGGAGTTGCCCAGATTGATGGTACTGGGTGACTTCAATGCCTGGGTCAACAATGAACTCTCGCAGTTTGGACAACATTTCCTCCAGCTTATGACATCTCTGGGCATTACACAGTTTGTTACCTCTGCCACCCATAAACATGGTCACTCGCTTGATCTGGTTTTCCTCCTGGGGATTGAGGCCTCCAACTTGGAGGTGGAACCTGTCAGTTGGTCTGATCACTACACTATGAGGTTCAACTTTTGCACCCCCCTTCGAAGGCCTGCCCCTGTGGAGACGGTGAGTTACCACCCTTTACAGGAAGTGAGTCCTGAAGGCCTAGTGGCGGTGATTGACCTCTCTGAGTTTCCTGTGGCAAGCTCGAGTCCAGAGACTTTAGTGATGGCCTATAATAAGGCCATTTCAGTAGCCCTGGACTTGATTGCTCCCATCTGTGTTCATCCTCTCCACCTTCGCCCTCGGGCCCCTTGGTTTGATGGGTCTTTGAGGGAGTTGCGGCAAGTAGGACGTAGGTTAGAGTGGTGTTGGTGGAAATCCACCCTGGAAGCCGACCACCTTAGATTGTTTGAACATTATAAGATTTACCAATCAGTGATCTCCCATAAGAAGGCAGAATTCCTGTCTGGGGAGATTGCTGACACTCAGAACCGACCAGCTCAGCTCTTCTGAACTGTTGACAGGTTGTGCAACCCAACCTGTCTGCAGCTCCAAAGACCTTTTTTGCAAGTGGAGTGCGATGAACTTGCTTGGTACTTTGCAGATAAGGTGGCCGACATCAGGTCGGAAATTCTTTTGACTCACTCTATGGAGGATGCTGATGATTGGTGTTTGGTCACCTCACCTCGGACTTCCTGGAGTACCTTTGCCTTGCCCGAGCTCATGGATGTCATGCGGATTGTCCAGGGTATGTGCCTTATATGCTGTAGTTTGGATCCAGGCCCAACTTCCTTGATTGTGGGTGTTGGGATATGATTGTCCCAGTCCTGGTGCAGATAGTCCAGTGCTCCGTGGAATCCGGTGAGTTTTCAAGCTCCCTCAAGGAGGCGGTGGTAATCCCCCTCCTAAAGAAAACTTCTTTGGACCCGGATTATCTGGCCAACTACAGACCAATCTCAAACCTTCCCTTTATAGGGAAGGTGATTGAGAAAGTAGTAGTGATACAGCTGGACGACCACTTGACCATCCATAACATTTACGAACCTCTCCAGTCCAGTTTTTGAAAGAGGCATAGTACTGAGACGGTGCTGGTTCGGGTGCTCAATGATCTCCTGATGGTGAGAGATCGTAGAAACTGTTCTATCTTGGTGCTCCTTGATCTCTCCTTAGCTTTTGACACTGTAGACCATGGGGTGCTGCTTGGACATCTGAGGTCCATCTGTGGACTGTCAGGTACAGTCTTCAGGTGGTTTACATCTTTCCTCACTGGCAGGAGTCAGAGAGTGGTGTCTGGGATTTTTTTCCTTGGACCCTTTCTGCCTGCCATGTGGAGTCCCCCAGAGTTCAGTGCTGTCCCCTATGTTGCTTGCAGTGTATATGCTGCCCCTCGGAGACATTGTAAGATGGTATGGGCTGAGGTTTCATTGCTATGCTGATGATACCCAGTTCTACCTGTCTTCTGCTCCTGACCAGGATAGAGCTGTCTCGGTACTTAACATCTGCCTTGCTGAAATCCAGAACTAGATGAACTCGAGCTGGTTAAAGTTGAACACTGGAAAGACGAAGGTGATGATAGTGGACCTGGGTCACCTGATAGACGGGTTGTGGGCTGATCAGCCCTCTTGACTTTTTCTCGAGGGCTCTCAGATCCTTTCCTCTGAATGGGTGCGCAACCTGGGGTTAGTGCTTGATGATGGGCTGACTTCACATTCTCAGGTGTTGGCCTTTGTCAAGACTTCCTTTTATCATTTTAGGAATATCTCCAGGATTAAGCACTGGTTCCATCCGGGGACTTGCCTACATTGTTCCATGCTTTTGTGACCTCACACCTTGACTATTGTAACTCCCTGTACTTAGGGCTTTGTGGGGTTGAAATCTGCCACCTGCAGCTCATGCAGAACGTGGCAGCACGATTGTTGACGGGGGCTTCTCGAGCCCCCAATATTAATATTGTGCTGCGCAATCTGCACTGGCTGCCGATAAAGTGGCTGATCACCTTTAAAGTTGGTTTACTGACTTACAAAGCCCTACATGGACTGGGCCCTGACTACTTGAAAGAGCTGCTTGTGCCTTACCACTCAATGCGACAGTTGCGTTCAGCTGATGAGGGATTGCTGGAGTGTCCTTGAAATCTTATGGAGCCTGTACATTTATGCACGTGGCCACAACCATTTGGAGTTCTCTACCCCGTCAGTTTCGGGAGTGCACGACTGTGGGCAGGGTTTAAACAGGTGCTGAAATCCTTCTTATGGTGTCATGCTTTTGGTGGCACCGAATAACTTGGATCCTCTTGTTATTTATTCTATTATTATGCTTACTGTTTTATTATGACTGTTCTTATCTTTTGTACAGCACCTTAATGGCCTGAAAGGCGCTTTTGCAAAATAAAATTTATTGTTATTATTATTATTATAAAATCATGGCTTTTAGTTTGAGAGGTCACTTTTTTTTTCTGGGCAGTATTTGTGCCCTTGCACTTGTTAAACCCCATTCTGTGAAGAAACCCCCAGGCTCACTTGCATGTCAGATTCAAATGACCATCATTCTCCATAAGCAAATGGGGCAAATTTGCCTTCACTGTACCAAGTGTCTCAGCATGTACTACACAGGCATTGACAGCTACCCCCATAGCATGAAGAGATTAACAACTTTTTGTAGCTTCACCTCAAGCTCCTCCACCAGAATAGTAGGTAGGACAGTGCAGAGGCCAAATATTATTTCCTGAATACCACGAATAGCAGGGCTCTTGAATATTTGGCGGCCCTTTCCATATACAGGATTATTTGTATTCAGGGAATTATTTGGCCACCAGAAAAAAAAAAGAAAAGAAACAACACTCGCACCTCTTCCCCAAGCTTAAAACCAGGTAAAATCTAACCTCCATCCTCTCACCCACTATCAAAAGTACAATACCACCCTCCTTCCCCCAAGCACCTACATGTTGTTTTCTTAAATACATTTAAAATAAAACTATGTCCCCATTGGGCAATTGGCTCAACCTGCTCGCATGCACAGCCAGCCACCTTCTTAATGGGATGTGTTCATTTGTTCTTAAAAAACATATAATTGAGGTGCCCCCGGCACAGCACCTGAACCTACTCCCACCCACCAGCACTCAAAATTCTCAAATATAAATCCAGAAAGTGGTCGACTCAACCCTCCCTCCTCCATAGCTGGCCACCTTCTCATGAATGAAAGCTTTTGCATACTTACTATAGTAAAATTAGCTGATCATGCACCTTTCTTTAATATATAAACTGTGGTAAGTGAGTCTTATTCTCCAGTTCTTGTTTTTACTTGTTGACCACTGATTCCCACCACATTTCCAGTAGACTACCAGCCAGGGATGGTATCAGATGATCCATGAACTAGGGTACCCCAGACTGGCCCCTGCATACTCTGCTTTGGCTCTCCTGCAGACCCTGCAGCTCTAGGCCATGGTCTTCAGACTCACTACATTATTCATGCTTCAGTCAGATTTAGGTTCTTGAGGTACAACCAGCTATAGCTCCCTCGCCACATATAAGCTTTCAGTGTACATAGTTGTTTGTTAGTATTCACCTTCTGTATAGCCATGGGTAGTGAGACTTTCCTTCCCCCAACTGAGGCATCCATAGCTGTTCGAACAACCAAATATCTTTAATATAAATCTATTACAAGTCATACAAATGTTTAGAATGCTCTGTTTATCATTAATGTGTACATTTGTTTCCCTGTAATTGGGTGGTACTAGTTTTCTTTCCCTGCTGCATTACAAAGATATGTCAGATGTACACTGCAGAGTATACTCTGAAATTTTCAGTAAAAGGATTCACGTAACAGCCTGGTTTTTCAGGACTCAACTCACCTTGACTATTTCTGGGGCTATCAGGTCTTCTCTGAACACACCTCTAGGGGGCAGGCTTAGGTTCTTTAGTAGGCAAAGGGTATGGGAACAACAGATGCGCTTGTTGCCTCCACCTGTGGAAGTGATTTGGAATACCTGTAAATAAATTTCAGGTTAGCACCCCACAGGAAATATAGTAATCACCTTTACAGTACCTTCCCCACAAAACAACAATTTCCACCTTCTGTAATAAGTCACTGACCAGAATGTAACATTACTAATTAATAGGACTTATTCTGGTGAAGGGGGAAAAAGGGGAGAAAAACAGCATAACACCAGTAGCAACACTTTTTGTTTTTTTAATTTTTTGAGAATTACAATACCTTTGAGCACAAACAGCTCTTTTACAAAGGTTCCATGTCAGTGGGAGGGGTGACAGACATACATTGGTAGGTATTACAAAAGTTTCAATAAACAATAAAATTAAAATGACTTTAATAATGCAAAAAATTGGAGAATGTAAAAATAAAGCAACAGGTGAGTAAAATGTTCCAAATTTAACCTAAACAAGAGGAAGCAGCTCAAAGGCTTTTACCCACACAGGCCCCATCTTCCACCCACGGGTGGACCCAGCTTCCCACTGGCAGCTGCCCAAAAGTCTATAGAGTCCCTTGGGTGGGTACCACACCACTGATGCAGAAGACGCAAGGGAATTTGCTTTGGGGACCAATAATTCAAACAGGTGCATAATCATAATTTTGCTTCTGGGATCAGCTTGGATTCTAAACACAGTTCAGCCCAGGGCTTAACCCCCGTATTTCTCTGACTAGCTAGCTAGCCAAATAATGGATTTCTCCAAAGCCACAGTCTTGGGTACTTATAGTTCTGAAGGTTCACAGAGGGTTTTCCAGATATCTGATTTTACAGTACCATGCTGTTGGAGCAGTTGGTCGCGCACCACAGCTGTGGACAACTGAAGAAATGATGCAGATGCTGGCCTTCCCCTACTAGGCCTTTCCAGTCTTCACTCCCGGGGTCCTTTGTATACGGTCTTCATCTGACAGGCCTCTACTCTCCCTCGGCATCATTTTCCTCTTTGATCTAGGCACTTAGTAGGTTAGATGGCTCCCCAGATGAGTGCTGTCACCTCTTTCCTCCATTGTTAGAACACAGGGACTGCAAAATTGGCTCAGTCTCTCGTCCCAGTACACACAATTACTCTGGCTTTCCACAGCAGCAGTATCTAAGACTCTGAGTGCACCACCCCACTGAGGGGAAATACCATTTTGCAGGACACTTTTCTCTCCAGCTGCAGAATTATGGCTTTAGGCTCTGAACCTTATAGTCTCTGCTTCTCAACTGCATCACTCAAAGAACTCTTTCTGTACTGCAGGGCAGTCCATTACATTTTAGCAGTAATTCTCAACAATCTTTTTCTCTCGAGCTGCACATTCCCTCTGTGACAGTCAAGGGTTCCAAATTGAGCAGCAGCTCCCCAAAGTCTTTAACACAAATTCACCAAGATGCATGTTCAGATCGCACCCTGGAAATCTCTCTCACAGTCCAGTTCTTTCTCAGAGGATAGGTATCTTTCCAGGTGTTCTGCAGCTTGTCCAGACTGTGGCCAGGTATGGTGTTTTGGAAAACTACAGGCCTGCTGGGCTAGTAAGCCCACAGCAGTCTGTCACTCTACAAATCCTCCAGGGATCTCTTCTTCCCAGGCAACAATCAATCCCTTTTATGATCTCTGAAACAGACCTCTTCAATTGCCTGGCACCCTTGCTCATCAAGGCAAATTAATATTCATTGGGTTGGCTTGATGCTTTATTGGTCTTTAGATTGTGCACCAAGCAAAGTCCCTGTATTTTTCCCCAAAAGTCTCGCTTTTAGTCCCAAGAGTCCTTTGGCAGCTCCTAAACATCTGATTGGCTGACAACAGGGCAGAGATGAACACTATGGCTGCTGAAAACATAGTCCCCAACAAAGTCCCCACATTCACTGTCCTTCTGCAGCCATATAAAACACTTTAATCATTGATTTTCCCCCATGTTCAGTAATATTCCATTTGTCCTCTCACACACTTGCACAGTTTTACATTGTTATTGGCTCCCCAGCCTGAAGCTGCTGTTGAAACAGTATCCCCAAAAGGCAGCAGCCAGGCTCATTAATATTCATTAACCCTTCTGAATTATTCATAACCCCTAACCTAGCACCCCTTGGCACTCTCTTATTTAAAACTTTTGGAGCTTCTCAGCTGAATCCCCTGTGCCTCTGGACCCCATTTAGTTAATTCAGGGGGTCAGGTGCACAGAGGGAACAGTCAGAGCACCATGGCAGCAAACAAAAGAGAATATGCACAACCGCACATGCATGGACTACCACCCCGCAAGTTATCGGGGGGGGGGGGTTTAGATTGGCAGCTCCATGGCTCCACTCCTCCAGCCCCATTTTGAATCAGGAAAACATACGGGGACTGGACAGAGACATCAGTCAATTCAAAGTCAAAGTTTATTGGCATGAAAAACTCCATTGAGTAGGCTCATTTACAAGAAGGTCCTGGAATAGGAAGCTACAATAATGCAATAAATATACAAGGCGATAAAACATAACACAAAAAGTGAACATATTTACATGGAGTGCAAGGTTTACATTGCATAATTTTACAAGGTTGTAATACATTGAGGTACCTCATTAATGAGAATAACATGGTGAGTCAAGGAACAAACTTGAATGAGCTGGTGGAGCACTTTACAGGAGGCAGTATAGAAGAACTGCAGAGATGAGTACCATGGTTGCAGGGCATGAAAGATCAGGTGGAGAGGAGAGGGCAGGGAAGCAGAAGGCAGATAGCTGGGGGAGGGATAGTTGGCAGTGTAGAGGTGACGGGGGGTTGAGGTTGGTGCGTCGAGGAGAGTGGTGTGGGAAAAAGATACGGGTAGGGCACAGAACGGTTTGTGTAGAGAAAGCAGAAAAGAAGGAGGAGATGGTCAATGGTAACAGACAGAGTGTATGCAGGAGGGAACCTTGGGGAGTTAGGTATACCCATTCTGGGAACCTTGGAGGGTGAGATATAGTTATACTGGGATAAAAGAGGGTTTCAGCAGCTCATTTGAAGTGTGATAGGGGCACAAAGGGACTCATGCAAATGGTGACAGTGAGGATATGGGGAAGGGGAGCACACAGGTAAGCCCAACAATGGTCAGGGGGCTTACATTCACTATACTCAACAAATCCTGGCCTCACAGACAGACTGACACCTCAATGGATGAATCACATCTAACAGGAAAACATCAGCAGGAGGTGACGTAGATGAGTGTTCCATGCAATAATGTACCACTCTCTGCACAGATTGTTATATGGAGTTATTCAAATGAACTTGGAGTTCCACAGTACCACTGGATTGCAAATGGGGCAGCTACTTTCTCAGTAGCTCACTAGCTAACAGCTAATATGCCTAGACCCCAAACCCTTTACCAACATGTTGGGTTGCATTTCACAGTTAAACATAAACAGATCATTGACACAGTTGAATGGGTGCAAAGCAGGTCTGCCAGAATGATCAGCAGCATGGGAGACAAAGCTTATAAGGAGATGTTGGAGGCAATTAGCATTTTCACCCTGGATTAAGGTTGCTGAAGGAGACATCATCTCAGCCTTTCTCCTATGCAAGGAGTATTACACAGTTCGAAAAACTGGATATATTCGAGTTGGTGCCCTGCCACAGGATGTGGCGACACAACCAGAGCGCAGTGATTATAAAGTTAGGGTAACATTAGGAGTCATAGATGGAGGTGAATCTTTTGAACAAAATGAAAATTGGGCACTTAGCCCCACTGGGTTTTGTATTGCTCACATTACTGTGACTTCAAGCATTTTTGCAGTGTTTGGATAAAGATTTTCTTCATTATGTCTGGCTGGGAACCTGTTTCCTAGTGTATGGTCAACTGTAGCAACCAATCCCATTTAGCAGTGGGGTTAAGTGCCTGATTTTCATTCTGTTTGATTGTTGCTCTATTGGTACACCCCATCCCCTACTATCCTTTTGGCTTTCATTTTCTAATTGGACTTATGGAACAGTCTACCAGAGGAGGCAGTGGGTAAGAATACGGCACAGCCCTTTATGGTAAGTCTAAAAACATTTGTTCTTACCAAAGGGAATCTATAATGAAGGTGTGCTGCACTGTCCTTCACATTGTCATAGGAGCCATAGAGGAGAGTGTATGACAGAGAGCAGTCACAATTCTGGGAGCAAGAAAGTGCAGCAGTCAAAAAGAGTTTCGTTCTTTTCTCGAGGGGCGAGACAGAAAAATTGTCTGTTGTCCTGTTTGAAATTAAAAAGCAGTGAAGGAGACAGAGACTGGAGGTGAGATCTAAGTGTAGATTACAGAAGAGCAGTACCATGATACTGCATACTTGCTGCTTGCTCACTGTACTTAATGAATTAAAATTGAATATTAAAATCAGTCCATTAAGACTTATGGACTATTAGGGAAACTTGCATAAGAATGGTGAGTTGAGGCTTAAGACATTAAGCTGAGCAGTAGCAAATGCATTGAAAGTCCTTTTAAATACTAGGACAGCTAGGACTGATATGAACACTAAGAAAATGTTCTTGGCTACTAGACTTTGACAGCTAATATCCAGTTAGCTACCAGAGCATGAAGTGAATTGTCCAACCCTGAGACTATATATAAATTGTATATAATCACATGTAAACCTTCACATGTAAATGCCATAGTTATCCCACTCCCAAAAGGAGGTGACTCCTCTTCTGGTAATTTCTGCCCTATCTCCCTCCTTCCTACCCTATCCAAACTTCTGGAACATATTGTCCTGTCCCAATTGCCCTCCTTCCTTGAATTTACCTCATTCTTCACTTCATTCTAGTCTGGGTTTCGGAAACATCATTCCACAATTACCACTCTTCCTAGGTTAACTGACTTCATCCACTCTGGAATGGATCAGGGCCCCCTCACTGCCAGTATTTTTATATAGAAACATAGAATTTGACGGCAGATAAGGACCGCTTGGCCCACCCAGTCTGCCCATGTCCCTACCTAATGGATAAGCTGCAGATCCTAGTTAACCAAAAGCATGCTTCCTCCTGCCCACATCCCCTAGAAGTGACTTATGTCTGTCCCATGCATTCTTGAATTCCCCCACTGTTTTTGACTCCACAACCTCCACAGGAAGGCAACCCTCTCCATGAAAAAATACTTCCTCACATTACCTCTGAGCCGTCCCCCTTCTATCTTCAAATTGTGCCCCTTTGTTCTTGCACATCTCTTTTTCTGAAAGATGCTACCCTCTTGGATTTTGTTGATTCCCTTGAGGTACTTGAAAGTTTCTATCATGTCCCCCCTGTCCCTCCTTTCCTTGAGGGTATACATATTAAGCTCCTTAAGTCTCTCTTCATATGTCTTCTGGTGCAGACCCTGCACCATTTTAGTTGCCCTCCTCTGGACTGCCTCCATCCTATGTCCTTGCGGAGAATGGGTCTCCAGAACTGCACACAGTACTCCAGATGGGGTCTCACCAGCTGTCTCTACAGAGGGATAATAACTTCCTGTTTTCTACTGGTGATGCCTCTTCCTATACATCCCAGTATCCCCCCAGCCCTCCTTACTGCCCTCTCACATTACTTGCCCATCTTTAGGTCATCTGATATGACTACCCCCAAGTCCCTTTCCATTTTTGTTATCAGTATTTCATTCCCCATAGTGTACTCTTCCCCTGGGTTTTTGTTTCCCAGGTGCATTACTTTGCACTTCTTAGCATTGAATCTAAGCTGCCATACCTTTGACCATTCCTCCAACCTTGCCAAGTCCCTTCTCATCCTTTCCACCCCACCTGTTGTATCAACCCTGTTGCAGATCTTTGTGTTGTCTGCACAGAGACATACTTTTCCTTCCAGTCCCTCTGCAATGTCACTAATAAAGACATTGAAGAGGACCAGTCCTAGAACTGAACCCTGTGGTATCCCACTAGTAACCCCCTCCTTCTTCAGAGTGGACTCCATTTGGTATTACCCTCTGTGTTCTGTTCTCCAGCCAGTTTTTTACCCAGGCTACCATCTTGGGACACAATCCCAGGCTGGCTAACTTGTATATTAATATTTTGTGTGGGACTGTGTCAAATGCCATGCTAAAGTCTAGGTAGGCCATGTCCACAGCCCCTCCCTGATCTACTACTTTGGTCACCCAATCAAAGAGATCTATTAGATTCATCTGACATGACCTTCCTGCTGTTAATCCATGCTGCCTTGTGTCCTGTGCCCTCTGGCCTCTAGGTACTCAACATTTCTTTCCTTCAGAAGTGATTCCGTCGTTTTACCTATCATTGAGGTCAGACTAACAGGTCTGTAGTTTCCTGCCTCTGCCCTGCTTCCACTTTTGTGAAGTGGAATCACATCTGCCCTCCTCCAGTCCTCAGGTATCAACCCATCCTCCCATGATTTGTTAAAGAGGGTAGTCAGTGGTGTCACTAGTTCTACCCTTAGTTCTTTTAGAATTCTGGGATGAATCCCATCAGGCCCCATTGCTTTGTCCACCTTCACTTTTAAGAGTTCTTTTAGAACACTTTCTCCTGTGAATGGGCTGGTATCAACCCCCCTATCCAGAGTATTTCTATTGTTTGGTTTAGGATCCTCCCCTTCTTCACTTGTGAATACTAAGCAAAAATATTTGTTTAGTATCTCTGCCTTTTCACAGTCACCCTCTGCCCTACCCCCTTCCCTTTATTAAGTCTCACTATCCCTCCCTTGGTCTTCCTTCATTCCCTGATGTACCTATAAAAAGTTTTATCCCCCTTCTTAACTGAGTTGGCTATCTATTCCTTGGTTTGGGCCTTTGCTGTTCTGACTGCCTTCCCTGCTTCCTTCTGCTTTAACTAATACAGTTCTCTGTCCTGCCACTTCTGTGATTCGTTGTACTTCCTGAATGCTATCTTTATCTCCCTAACCTTCCCTGCCACCTCCTTTGTGAACCATAGTGTTTTTTTACATAGTTTTGTTTATTTGCTTCACACAAAGGCTTGTTGCCTTAGTGATGACAGTTTTGATTATTCCTCATTGTTCTTCCACCCCTCCTTCCTGCTCATTTGTTAGTACTTTCCTTAGGCACTCATCCATTTTGGCAAAGTCAGCCCTCCTAAAGTCCAGGACCTTTGCCTTTGTATGGCTTGAATCTACTGCTGTGTTTATCGTGAAACAATACTGTTCAATGGTTGCTAGCTCCCAGATGGCTACTCATTTCTACATCTGTGATCCTCTCTCCATCTCCATTTGAGAGTACCAGGTTTAAGATTGCTCCCTCCTGAGTGGGTTCCAGTACTAGTTGTTGAAGGCATGCCCCCTGCAGGGCATCTAGAATGACCCCACTCTTTGATGTGGCTGCAGCAAATGTACTCCAGTTAACATCTGGCATATTCAGATCCCCCATCAACAATATCTCCCCTTTTTCTACCATTCTAAGGATATCTTCTATCATTTCCTTGTCCATTTCCTCCCCCTGAGAGGGGGGGTCTGTATACAACCCCTGTGCAGATTGTGGTGCCGTTGCCTGTCTCCAAGTTGACCCACAGTGCTTCCTCTCCTCCATGTTTATCCTTTTGTTCTATTGCTTTGATTCCTTCTCTTATGTAGAGAGCTACCCCACCTCCTCCTTTACCCTCCCTGTCCCTCCTGTAGATAGTGTACCCTGGTATGTTTACATCCCAGTCATGGTTCTGTGTGTACCATGTTTCTGTGACTGCCACAATATCCAGATGTTCCTCTTCCATTAAGGCCACTAGTTCAGGAAGCTTGTTACCCAGATTATGGGCATTGGTACTCATTACTCTCCATTTTTTGATGACTTTTCCTCTTGTTGCCCCATCCATAGGCGCCGGGTTGTATGGACCCGTGGAACACTGGCCACAGCAATATTTTTTGATCTGGGCTGAGCCCCAGCAATAATTTGCCACATGCTGCCTTTTTTAAGGCACTTTCCTCTCTGGTTTCTCTGCGTGTGCCCTCTGCTGCTGACTGTAAGTGTGTGTGACAACATGACCGCATCCTCAACTCCCACCGCACCCCCACAGTTTAATTAGTCTGGCCATGGCTGGCATTATTTCAAATTCATGCCTTTGCCTTGCTGCCTCCCTCCCTTTCCCTTAGTTTGTGCTCTCCCCCCCTGAAAATCATTGGGGTTCAGAGTGCAATGTTTCAGCATGCCACACTGTGATTGGTGGTGGCTGCAGGGGCTTGTATTGGGCGCGATATGCATGCGTGCATTGGGGTAGTTCTGTGTGTGTCAGTGTGAGGGGGTGATGGTTTCCATTGTGTGGCAGTGGGTGAGAGTGAGCGGCGGGCTGGCCTGGAAGAAGAGAGTGGTGATGGTCCAAGCATCCAGCCAGAAGAGGGAGGAGCTGCACTAGAGAGAACAGCCAAAGACTGGTGGTGGTGCAGCAGGAGTCGGGAGTTGGATGGGAGTCCTGGACAACACCACACCTGCAGCAGCCAGGCAGTGCAGCAGGCCAGTTGTAGTCTGAGGAGTTGGGCCAGCGATGAGTGAGAGGGAGAAGAACCCGGGTGGCTGGGGAGTGGAACCATCCAGGCCAGCTACAGACAAGGTCTCCGGCAGGCAGCAGCAACAGACAAGCACAAGTAGGCTGAGCAGCAGACTAGTGCTGCAGAAGGGGATGGAGTAGAGTGAATTGGCTACCTGAGCATGCTGGTTGGGGTTAGGGAGGATTGGGCAGGTGGCAGGCCTACAAGTGGCTGGGTGGGGTCCAGGCAGCCTGCGGCAGAACAGAGCAAGTCATCTTGAGCAGAGGAGGAAAGTGTCAGCCAGCAAGCAAAGGTAGGCCAGCAGCAGCAGAACTGTTCAGTGAATTGCACATTCAATCACAGTAGAGTGTCTCTGGCAATCAGACTAGAAAACCAACCCTGCTCCTCAGGCACTTCAGCTCATGGTATACTCTGAGCTACTTAACCCATGTTGGAGGAGGAGCTTGCCTGGCACAATTACAGTAATTTCATGGGAGGGATGCTGTTGTTTCCTATGTGTGGGGATTGATGGAAAGGATGCTGATGTTGCCTCTGTGGGGATGGATGGGAGGGATGCTGATGTTGCCTCTGTGGGGATGGATGCTGATGTTGCCTCTTTGGGGATTGATGAGAGGGATGCTGATGTTGTCTCTGTGGGGAGTGGTGAGAAGGATGCTGATGGTGGCAGTGCCTCTATGGGGATGGATGGGAGGGATTCTGATGGTGGTGGTGCCTCTGTCAGGATGAATGCTGATGTTGCCTCTGTGGGAATTGATGGGAGGGATGCTGATGATTGCGGTGCCTCTGTGGGGATGGACGGGGAGGGATGCTGATGTTGCCTCCATGGGTATTGATGGAAAGGATGCTGATGGTGCCTCTGCGGGGATGGATGGGATGCTGATGTTGCTCTGTGGTGATTGATGGAAAGGATGCTGATGGTGCCTCTGTGGGGATGGATGGGAGGGATGCTGATGTTGCCTCTGTGGGGATGAATGGGAGGGATGCTGATGTTGCCTCTGTGGGGATGGATGGGAGGGATGCTGATGTTGCCTCTATGGGGTTTGGTGGGAAGGATGCTGATGTTGCCTCTGTGGGGATGGATGGGAGGGATGCTGATATTGCTTCTGTGGGGATGGATGGGGAGGGATGCTGATGTTGCCTCTGTGGGGACTGATGGAAAGGTTGCTGATGGTGCCTCTGTGGGGATAGATGGGAGGGATGCTGATATTGCCTCTGTGGGGATTGATGGGAGGGATGCTGATGTTGCCTCTGAGGGAATTGGTGGGAAGGATGCTGATGTTGTCTCTGCGGGGGTGGATGGGAGGGATGCTGATGTCTCTGTGGGGATGGATGGGAGGGATGCTGATGTTGCCTCTGTGGAGATGGATGGAAAGGATGCTGATGGTGGCAGTGCCTCTGTGGGGATGGACGGGTAGGGATGCTGATGTTGTCTGATTGACAGAAGGGATGCTGATGTTAGTAGAAACAAAAAAGGCACACATTTCAGAGCCAGGAGAACAGATAGTCCTCCAATGAAGGTAGTCACAAATTGCCACAAATCCAGTTTGCTGTTTGCTTACAAAAATACTGGTTTTACTGAACAAACATGACAAGGCACAACAATTATCTGCAAGGTTCTCAGTGTTTTGCCAATTAAGGCTTCATCAGGGGGTAAACATAGCAATACTCAATCTTTTTTTATACCAATTAGTTTCAAAATCCATGTGACATCACAGTTATTAACCAACCAGATTGTTCCTTTCCATAAAACTAGCAAATATTCAAATAAAATAATTGGTAATAAAGAAAAAATGTTACACATTAGTTCATGATAATGGTAGCAACCCTTTTACATATCAAATATTTCAAAAGTAAGAAGCCAGTTGTATCAGCCAATCAGATCACTCAATACAAAATTGATTATTTTTGAGGCAAAATTATTTCTGTTATCTAGTAGAGGAATATACCATATATTAAAACTCAAAATCTTCCCAAAATTAATATTAAAAATGGGTTTATCAACCAAAGGTTTGTACGACCAATCAGATTGCTGTATTTCAGATACATTAAATTTATAATAGTTCTCTTACTAAGTAGTTGTTGATGGTTGATAAACCAAATTATATAAAAAATCCTCAAATCAAACAACCTTATTTAGACAATTACAAAATAGAATTGTTTTCTGATGTTGCCTCTGTGGGGATTGATGGGAGGGATGATGATGTTGCTTCTGAGGGGATGGATGAGAGGGGTGTTGAGTCCAGTGAATGAAGTGGGCCTGGTGGTCTGCCTCTGCAGCAGTGTGTGACTACTCTGATGGGTATGGGGTGGACTCTGTCTCTGGCAGCTCTGCAATGTATGATGCATGGGGGGGTACAGCCTGGGTAGCTTCAGGACGGGAACAGAGACCTAGCCTACTGACTAGCTTGCTAACTTTCTTGCTGTCTTGCTGAAACCTTCAGCAAGCAAGTTAGTAAGCTAGCCAGTATGTAGGTCTCTGTTTCTGTCCTAAAGGCCCTGTCATTGGGTAAGCAGCAACACAGCTGGAGCATGTTTATTCTCTCCTGGAAATACAAGAACAAAGTCATGTAGTACTAGTAGTTAGTTTCTGAAATATGAGCATCATTTTCCTTTACTGCCAGTGCAGTCATAGCCCTTATCAGATCATTGTTTTGCATCTGCCTGATCTCATATTCAGCTAACAAATTATTGCCACCACTACTGTGATTAATATGTATTTGCTTATCAGTTTCTTGAAAATACCACAGGGGAAAAGAAAAAATGCTTATTAACAATAAAAAATGAAGATTATTTTTTCAAGGTGTCAGCCTCAAGGGGCAGAAAATAAACTGTAAAATTCTAATTAAAGGTTGCGGGCTTATATGTTACATGTGAAGTATGCATCCCCTGATGAAATAGTCTTTCCCATGTTTCAGATTATTGACAAAAAGTTGGGGAATCCACTTAAAGATATAATCGAACATTACAGACTTGCTCCCAGTTGTACATGTGCTAGTGAGATGAAATAAACCCCAGTTCAGTGATATTTATGTTGGGCTGAAAATTGTAATGTAAATTTGTCAACATTAATTGACAGAGATTTTTTTGGGGGGGTAAGCAACCTGGGAGAAAAAGTGGTGTGGTGATGAGATGTAGGCGCAAATGTGACTTGAGAGGGGTCAAAAAGCCCAGTTGGAGAGTGTGGCCATTGTAGCATAATGAGAAAGTAAAAAATAAAAAAAACTGCTGCATTCATCATTAAACTGCACAGCGAAGCATTAAAAAAGCAACAGCTGCCAGTCAGCTGAGTTATTTCTAGGGTTCTTACTTCTTCACTGTTGTTATGTGGCCCTGTGGCTACTGAAAAGCAGGTTTACTGTATATAATGGCTCTTGGATTGCTAGGACACAATTGTGCCACTGGAAATGTCTGTTGGACCAGTGTGTCTTCCCAGTCACTAGCCCTTTTGGCTACTGGCTGCAAAACTTAATTTGAACCCCTGGTCTTCTATGGGTTTATGCCCATGTCCAAAAAAGCATATATATATATATATATATACTGTATATATATAAAGTACCTGTCCAGAAAAGATACAGTAATATATATATATATATACTGTATATTCTGTATATACTGTATATATCTATATAAACTTTATTGGGACATGGCTGGCCATGGGCACATAGAGTCTCTGACACTTTGTAACCTACCTACCTGGTGATAATGGCATATATGGGTTTGCAATGAAATGCAGTACTGACTCCATTTATGCCACACTATGTCTCTCCCGACCTCTGCTAAACACATAGGGAAACCTGGAAGGGGATGCACTGTGCTAAGAAATTGTGTAAGTGACTTGATGTGGGGAACCTGGAGGGTTGGGGGTGTTGGGGATTGTCTCATGAATATTGGCTCCTTTACTATCCTGCAGATAACAAAACCTGGTGTATCCTGCTCTGTTTTTGACCTTGTTCACTGCAAGGGGTGGGGCCTTGACCCCTGGGCCAGAGGTGGGGCTTGACCCCTGACCCCTGGACCCCAACAACAATTTTACAAACCCGGCTCCTATGGCCCCATCCCTGCCCTTACTGACTATGCTTTCTCCATTTACCCCAGTCCTGCTCCCTAGTGACCTTTCTACCTTGGTCTTTACCTCATTTAGTACCTGTTTTAGAGGGGGAGGCTGGGAATTCCCTGTTGCTTATCAGTGCCTCCCCCTTGGCTAGTTTAAAAGCTTGCCAATGAAACATTTAAACTGATCACTGAGGAGACTGGTTCCTTCCCCAGACAGATGCAGACCATTGTGCCAGTATAGGTGGGTATCTCTCCAGGTGGAACCCCAGTCCCCAATGAAGCCAAAACACAAATCCAAAACCTGGTGAAAGCCTTTGATACTGTCTCTCCCCTCCTACCCCTATCCAAATTAAAATCAGTGGGTCTATCTGAGTCAGCCACTAGTTGATTCAGTTCATACCTTATAGGGAGATCTCAATCGGTTCATATCGGTGACTCCCTTTCCCCCTTCCCTCGCCATTCACAACAGCATTCCCCAAGGTTTTGTACTTGGTCCCTTGCTCTTCTTCAGTTTCCTTAATGACCGCCCCTCTGTCTGCTGCTCTGCATCCATTCACATGTATGGAGATGATACCATCCTATTTACCTCTGGTTCCTCTCCTGCTGAGTTATCATCCAATCTACAATGTGATTTCTACTGTATTCATACTTGGTTTAGATCAAACCAATTATCCCTTAATGCTAAAAAAACTGTTTTTATGTATTTTGGATGTCGGCAAAAGCTCTCAAAATTTACTTCCCTCCGCTCCTTCCACACCTTAGATGGTTGTCCTGTTAAAGATGTTCCTTCATTTAAATACCTCAGTATTTGGCTTGACCGTCACCTTAGCTTCTCCAATCATATTGACGCCATATACAAAAAAACACCCGAAACTCGGCACCCTTTAGAGGAATAAAAGCAGTATCCCTTTAGTTGTACATCGTGAAATTATCTCTAAGATGATGCTGCCTACTTTTGATTATGGTGATATTGTATATGGTGCTGCCCCTAAAACCTCCCTCGCCTGGTTGGATGCCCTTTTCAACTCATTTTGCCGTTTCACCTTGGCCTGCGCTTTGCTTACCCACCACTGCTCCTTTACACTCAGCTATTGTTTCCTTCCTTAAGCAACTGCCGACTCACTCGCTGCTCCTCTTTTATCTCTAACTTCTGGCCAGCTTCTCTCCCTACATGCCTCAGTGCTCTTCTCTCTCCTAATTCCTCCCTTTTGCATGCTCTTCGTCCCTCTGGGCCCTGCTCACTTCAAGTTCCTTTTTGTAAATCTCAAGCTGGTCAGTCTGGTTTTTCATGTTGCCTTCCCAATTTCTGGAACTCCCTTCAAGTAGCTATCCATGCTGCCCTCTCTAAGCACTCTATCTCCTCTCTCCTCCGGGTCCACACCGCATCATTCTGTCAATGTCTTTAACCTTTTTTTCTCATTCTCTCTTCTCTCCTTTTCTGTTCCATCCTCAATACCTGTTCCCCACTTTATCCAAAACTTTGCTTTTATCTACCAGTCCTCCTACCCCACTTTCCTCTCTTCCCTCTGTTTCTCTTCCCCCTTTCCTCTCCGTTACTTTCTACTATTATATTATGTTCCCCCCTTCTGCCTGTCATCATTGCTATTCTTAATGGTTTAATCATCTCTATGCCTCTTCACCCCATTGTTTCCTTTTCTTCGTGGTAAACTGGTTGCTATTTCTGCACTGCTTGACACACAGTCTCTGTTGTCTCCTTGACATTGTGATTAATTCTACTGAAGAGCCTTTGTCTATCTCATTGTATATATTTTGTATACTATATTGTATTACCTTACTTATTACTCCCCTGCCCCTTTCCCCCAGGACGCTTCTGGAAATGAACCTTTGGCTCACTGTTGTCTTTCCTGGAGAAACTCTTTTAAATAAATAAATAAACCAGAGTCTGAGAATGGTTCAGAAACAGGAACTTTTTCTTGCTTCAATTCAAAAGTCCTAGGGCTGTAATGAAGTCTGACTGACATGGCCATCCTGTAATGCTGTTAGTGTTGTGCATGGAAGTATCCAGCATGGACCCATGCACCTGGATTAAGTAGTAGTCACATGCAGACTGTGGCCGTACCATAAGGAAGAAGTCAGGCTAGGGCAGAGGCAACCGGTATGGATGGACCCTATAGAAGAGGTCACGGTAAGGTCCTTGATATGGTCAGCAGACAGTGGTTAAGACGGTGAGGATATAATGTGATTTTGGGAACCAAAACAAACTGAAGCTAAAAAAAGATCCAAAAATTGAAATGGCATAAAATGCAGTATTTTTTTCCGCATACGAATAATGGGCTGGATTTTCAAAGCTGCATCAAGGGCCTTGCAAAATGATCATGCTGCATTCCAGATGCATGCAACAATAAGATACATCACCTAAAAGTTAGATTTACTTATGTGTAAAACTGCTGCAACACGCACAAAATCCGGAGCCCCCTAATGCATGCATCTCTATATATGCCATATGCATCACTTTACCATAAAGTGACTGGAAGCACCATAAATGTATCAAAACATTTGCAAATAGCAACCAACATTTTGCCACATTTACCATGCAGCCAGTATATCCTAAGATGGGGCATTGTGTCTGTGGCAGGACCTTTCAACTTCCAACCCTATGTTTCTAAGCTAAGGTACGTGTATCCTAAATTGGAATATTGTGTCAAAACAGTCTCAGTACCAAACTTACAATGCAGTTAATCATAATACCATGACTGTGCAAACATGGCAGTGCCCTTCA
Organism: Neoceratodus forsteri; assembly: GCA_016271365.2. Taxonomy (NCBI): domain Eukaryota; kingdom Metazoa; phylum Chordata; order Ceratodontiformes; family Ceratodontidae; genus Neoceratodus; species Neoceratodus forsteri. The sequence continues at coordinate 627,699,241 of JADMNL010000022.1, read as the reverse complement.
CTTTGCGGGTTAGCATGCAGTCAGTCAGGTTATGCCATATGGCAATACAGAAAGTGGGCTGTGCATTAGTGGGTGGAGGGGGGACGGAGAAAAATAATTTGGACTGGGTGGATGAATTGGCCACTGCTACATGCCCATAAAGGGCTATTTTGATCTCTCTTATGATGCTCAATAAATGCCAGGCTCAACTTCTTTCTTGGGACTATATAATGTCAAAAGTTTGAAGTTATGATTTATCCTCCATTGCTTATTTTCTTTGTGGATTTGTATAGCACAGATGTTATTAAAGATGTGTTTTGGTTAACTGGGGGGGGTATATTTAGATTCAAAAGTTTTTTTGGTTTTTTTTACCATGAATCTTTCATGTACATAAGCTTGGAGCATACAACAGATATAATATTGTGAATGTATGGGTTTCAATAAACAGATCACACAACCAGATTATGATGGATAAAAAACACATACTTCTGCATTTATCATTTGATTTAAAAAAAAAATTAATATTTACAGAAAGGAAAAAAATAAATGATGTTATTCCTTCACACCTCTTTAAACATCAGGATTTACTTCTTGCATTCAAACAGCTATACAGAATTCCTGAGTTCTCCTCCTTTCAATTCAGTAATGTGAAAACTTGCATCATTACTTCTGTAGAACCTCCTTCCTTCTTTGTCAGAACCCTACTGACCACCTATCTTGTGTTCTCCTAGAGAATCCTTTTATAATGCCACAGTGTGACCTCATCAACCATGTGACACACTAATTAAGAAGAACAAAGGAAATAACATGCATATGGGAAGATATACATATAATTTAAACCATCTAGCCAAATGCTAGCACTATTAAGGGTCACCCACATCTATTCCTGTCTCACAATACTGCCTTAGAATACTGCTACAGGCTTAATTATAGAGTTATGATGTCATGGCATTAGCTTAGCTCCACCCCTAATGACATCACCCTTCCTTGACTCCATATAACCAGGCATTTCAGGGGCTGCCAGCCCTATAGCAGGATCCACAGCATAATAGACTTACGGGTAAATTAACCCTTTTACCTTTAGAATGGTACATAAAGAAAAACAAAACATTTATTAATGAGATAAATAAAATCTACCACCCTGACAAGAAAGAACAGATGAGGGGCGCACTTCCTATCTGTTCCCATGCAAGGTTCTAGAATGTTATTTATCTTTGGTTCCAAAATAGCATATAATAATTGGAATACCTTCATATTTTGCTATAATACCTTTATTTTAACCTATATGCTTTATTTGGTCTGCCACAAAACAAAACTTATCTCTAATATGGAGGAGCTGACAGGTATTTATTGTACACATCAACAGTAATTGCAGCTGACGGGTCTCTGAACCACACAACCCTCTCTAATTTAGAGGCATTTATGTTTCTAAAAGAAACAGCTCCTTCTTGATATGTATTTTTGTGACGTAGGACTTTTATCTTCTATGCCCTGGTGTCTCTAATTCAATTTCAGCCCATTTACATTTTTCTGAAGTGTTGTTCCTGGATCAGCGCTGTGGGGATGATATGAAACACCTGGCAGCTGAAAACAGTTGCGCTGTTCCTGTCTTTCCTTCTTTGCTGAAAAACTGCTTCCTTTGCCTGATCGCAACTAGCGGTTGCGATTTTCTCTATCATTGTCTTTGAAATTCAGACCCACTCCTGCACGGGCGTGTGCAGAGTCCTGTGTGGGTATGCGAGTGTGCAATAGTGCGCACAACTCACCGCCGCAACCACTCGCTTGTTTGCTAAAGCTCACAGCGCTGTTTCATTAACTAGATGGACCTGTTATTTTTAAACCAATTTTGATGCCAGAATTTCAATAGGGAACAGGGACAGGGGATGATGAAATGATTCTTTAGGGGTTTAGCACTGGAATTTTTTTATAACCATTGACCTATTTCTGGGCACAGCTTTTGGAATTTGGAACAGATGCAATCAAATACTAATGGGGCAAAAAGGGACAGGAAAGTCAAGATAAATATTGCCAGGTTGGCCACCCTGACAAGAAAATAAAGGATAGCTACTGAAATATAAAAGAGGATAGGATAGAGTGAAAAAGAAAAAAAAATGAGGGGGGTTATTGCATCTTTTTCATTTGATTAGATTATACTTCCAAAACAGACCCCCTGTTACAAATATATACAGATTTCATTGCTTTAAACTGCTCCATAGGTGTAAATTATGACTTGATATACAATTAATTTTAACTCCTCAAATTAGAAAAAAATGCATGTTTAAGCACTTAGTAATTCTATAAATTTTTGAGAATTTTATCCGATGTATTTGTCTCAATATTTGAATTAGTTTTCATTTTAAATAAAAAGGAAAGTACAAAACAAAAACCATCCTTTTCAAAAAGTAGGAAAATAAATTGCAAAACACTATTTTAATACATTTATTGCGTTCACCATATGCGTGTGCATGCGGTGAACATTTTGCTATGGTAGTTGGCTGTTGAGAGGTATGTTACTGTCCATCCAATGCAAAGTAGTATTTTAGGGGCATGACAGTGGCACACCAATTATCAGCCAGGCTGATTAAAACAGTTTTGGCTTACTAGGTGGAGACGTTGTGGACTTCAAAAGGAAAAGCCAAGCCAATAATGAGTTGGCTTTTCCCTTTGATCTATAACACCCAACAACCAGAGCTGATCTGTCATGATCATGTTGAAATGCCTGGAATGTCAGACATGCAGGGGCATACGCCAGCTGTAACAGAAACCATCCATTGATGTCTGTTCCTTGCAGCCCCGTAACTGTCCCTCACACCCAACCTTCCCTCTCAGCCCCCCCATGATCCTAACACTGACACTGGGGGTGCCCAGTCCTCCAGTGTCACCACCTTGTAAGGGAAACCTTTGTGGTCTACTACTGTGCCTCTTCCAGTGTGCGGTCACATCTCTAAATGGTGCCTAGGTGAAAAAAGGCTCATTCACATCCATCAATTGATGTCTGTTGTCGCTGCCCCATTACAGTCCTACTCACTGGTTCCTCCCTCTCAGCACCCCCTCCCACAAACAAAACATTGACACTGGGCATACCCAATCCCCCAGTGTCACTGTCGCTCTCTGTTGTTGCTGCACTGTAACTGTGATGCCCACTCAACCTTCCCTCTCAGCACCCACCACCTCACATCCCCCCACAAATATCACACTAACACTGGGGGTGCCCATAGAAACTTTCAAATACCTCAAGGGAATCAACAAAGTCCAAGAGGGTAGCATCTTTCAGTAAAAGAGATGTGCAAGAACAAGGGGGGCACAATTTGAAGATAGAGAGAGGATGGCTCAGAGATAATGTGAGGAAGTATTTCTTCACAGAGAGGGCTGTAGATGCATGGAATGGCCTTCCTGAGGAGGTTGTAGAGTCAAACACAGTGGGGGAATTCAAGAATGCATGGGACAGACATAAGGCAATTCTAGTGGGGAGTAGGAGGAAGTAGGCCGTTGGTTAACTAGGATCTGCAGCTTATCCATTAGTTAGGGAAATGGGCAGACTAGGTGGGCCAAGCCATCCTTATCTGCCATCAAATTCTATGTTTCTATGACCTGAAATAAAGAAAAACTTCTCTCATAGTTTTTTTTTTTTTATACTGACACTGGGGGAGCCCAGTCACCCAGTGTTGCTGTCACTCTCTGCTGTTTCCACCCCGTAACTGTCCCCCGCACACAACCTTCCCACTCAGCACTCACCACCCCACACCCCCCAAGCCCTTACTTACCCACCAGGGGTCCAATATCATAATCTTCTGTGGACTTTATACACGTCTTCACTCTTCAAAGCCAGAGGTTCAATGTATTTCAAGGGATGGTTGAACTTAGTTGCATAACTTGGCAATTTTTGCATATTTTTGTCTCAAATTTTCAACATGCCCTTTCTGGGACCCTACCACATGAACACTTTTAGTGAAATTAGGAAAATCTGCCCTAAAAAGTGCTTTTGTGGTCCCTGCATGAAATCACCTTTTTGGCAGGAGCTGAAAATTTTCTCTGCCCTTGTTCATGAGATAGGGTCATAAGAAGGCTATGTTGAAAATTTGGTGTAAAAATATTTAAAAACAACAAAGTTATGAGCATACATTGAATTTTGTGAATGCAGGCCCATAACTTTGGTAATTTTCAATATTTTTACCACAAATTTACAACATACCCATTTCTTTACAGCACCTCATGAAATTGACAGCTGTAATTTTTCAAATCCTGGCCAAAAAGTGTTTTTGCATCCCAAAAGGTGATTTTGTGATCCCTGCATGAAATCACCTTTCAGGCAGGAGTTCAACATTTTATGTGCCCTTGTTCATGAGATGGGGTCATAAGAAGTTTATGTTGAAAATTTGATATAAAATATTAAAAAACAATAAAGTTATGAGCCCACATTGAATTTTATGAACACAGTCTAGTAACGTTGATAATTTTCAATATTTTTACCCCAAATTTTCAACATACCCATTTCTTTACAACACCTTCTGAATGTGATAGCTGTAATTTTTCAAATCCTGCCCAAAAGGTGTTTTTGCATCACAAAAGGTGATTTTGTGGTCCCTGCATAAAATTACCTTTCAGACAGGAGTTCAAAATTTTCTCTGCACTTGTTCATGAGGTGGGTCATAAGAAGGTTATTTTGACAACCTGGGGCAAAAATAATAAAACACAACAAAGTTATGAGCCTGTGCTGAAATTTACAAAGGCGGTTCCTAACTTTGCTAATACATGACCCACACAATGCACTACAACGCAACTAGTACCACAGGGCTTCTATATCAGTGGCGAACATCCAGCGTTGACAAAGGCTTGTTATCGTTGAAATGCATAGTGCGCAAAGTAAGGATATGAAAAATTAGGGTTGGAAGTCTGGAACCTTGACGAATCAGAGATGTGGTGTTCCTTAGGGTTTCAAGGATCGTGCAAATAAGGCTGGCTTTACCCTAATCTTTGCACTGTCTTGTAACTCAAAAGTAAATGACACAGCAATGCTTGCAAAGACAGCGTTGTTTAGGGAAATGCCAACCCTGTGTCACATGATGTATGAAACCCTCAAGAACACCACACCACAGGTTTGCAAAGGTTCCAGATTTCCAAGCTGAATTATTCTTTTTCTTAATTTTTATGCTTTGTATTTTAACGCTAATAGATAAATGTGTGTAGTTTTTTTTTGAAAATACATTCTAAAATGTTTATGCATCAGTTATGGTTGAAGCACAAAGCCTCAAATGTAGAAAAATGCAGTGTTTGGGTAGCACAGTTACAGGTAGTGTTAAACTAAAATAGGGTTAAACACTAATACACACATTGAAAATCGTATAATAAATATAAAATACACAGTGGCTTTATTTATTTATTTTATTTATTTGTTTATGCATTTGATAACCGGATAAGTACATTGGTCCCAGGGACCGTTTTCAGGCACAACCCGGGCCATCTAGATGGCACATAGGATATAAACATTACAACAACTGTTACAAAAACAATTGATGATAACATTGTTGACATTAGGATTGGAACAAAAACACACATATTTACATTTAGATTATTTGCACTTTGCATATCCAGAAATACAAGAAGGAAACAGATCCAGTTGGAAAAATAATTTGTTCACAGGAACATAGTACACTGATATAGCTTAACAAACATCTAGTATAGGGGTACCAATTTTAATATTCAAGATAACAGTCACTTCAAAATCTTGGTTAACAATTACAGGTCCTACTGGACATAAGATAATTCTTGAAGTGCCTTTTGAAAGTCAGGGGGGATACAATGTTGTGAAATTCACCAGGGAGAGAAATTCAAAACTTGGGAGATGCACCAGAGAAAGTTTTCTGTCCCATAACCATTGATAGTTTTGGACATTCTAAAAGGCTGTTAGAGGAAGACCTCAACTGGCAAGAGTTGTGTCTAATGGTTAGACGTTCTGATAGATGGGATTTGGCACCTTCCTGGAGGGTTTTAAAAATTAATTGTTCAAATAACTGGTCCCTATGTACTTGAGGGGAAAGCCACCCAAGCATTTGATATACTGTAAGGTGCAGTGGTGGGTACAGTAAGGGGCTTGAGTTATGAACCTGCAGATATTATTATTCACTTTGTTCAATTGATTGAGAAGTTGTGACAAGGTAGAGGAGATGATTGGAGAGCAGTAGTCTAAGATGGGAAGAAGGATGCCTCGCCCAATTGCCAGTCTAATGTCTGGGCTTGCAGAGGAATTTTATATTGATTCCAACATGTGACTGGCAAGACCTTTACACGGTAACTAAGTTGTGGCTTTGCCTTTTGTGAATTAGCTCTTACTATTGGAGATACTGTGCATCTGTTATACCAGAGTAACTTGAATGAATGAATGAATAAAATCTATTCTTGCACACAACTTTGTGAGCTGGAATTTTGGACTGCTCTCCACAAGCCTGCTATCATCTGCCTTACTGAAATCTGGCTCAAACCATCCACTCAGGACTCTCTTTCTTCCCTTCCATCATACAGTCTATTGAGACCTGATAGGGGTGGCACTGCAATCTATTTTAAAGACCACCTCCACCTCTCTGATATCCGCTCATCTCCCCTCACTCACTGTGAAATGCTACATGTCCTTCTCACCCTTGGCTCCAAAAAACTTCATAAAGTGTGGGTCTACAACCCCCCTTCCAGTGGTCTAAATGGACTTGATGAGCTGCTGTATCAGACCTCTTTTCCCTCAGGCAGAAATGAGGTCCTTATCCTTGGCGACCTCAATTTAAATTGGCTAGGTAACTCCCAAACCACATTTCTGACCAGGATTCAAAGTCTCAGCTTGCACCAGCTGATCAGTAACCCCACTAGAACTGCCTAACAATCCAAATCTAGTGCTCTACTAGACTGGGTTATGACCAACCACCAATAAAACTTTATCACCTCTGGTATCTTAGCTGATGCCATCACCTATCATTCCTCCACTTTTTGTGTATGGGGTAAGGTTAGACCTCCCCCATTGAAGCCTCGCTTCATTACATTCCAAAACTATGCACACTTTGACCCCCAGTCTTTCCTACTGGATATTGCCACTATCAACTGGGCCCAACTTTCTACATCCAGTGATGCACAGTCTGCTCTGAACCTCTTCCTGACTCACTTCCTTGTGCTTCAGAAAAAAACTGTCCTCTCATAATCCGGCAGGCAAAAAACAGACCTACCCGATGGCTAAAATCAGACCTTATCCATAAACTACACCAGAGAGACAGAAGCTGGTTCCATTGCAAAAACTCAGGTCAAATTGTTGACTTTCATTCCTATAGAGCCCTTCAGAATTCTTGTAATAGGGAAATCAGAAAGGCCAAAAGTGCCTACTGCAAGGGTCTGTTAAAAAAATCCTATGGGAATTCAAAAAAATTCTGGTCTCACATAAAATGCTTCCTTGGCTCAACTCAGGCCCCCACCCCTAATGACATGTCTCTAAATGGCATCCACTGTAATAATCCCAGAACCATTGCAAACTTTTTTAACACTCAATTTTCTGACCACACCAACTACACCTCTTCCTTCTCTGCCCAAATAAACTCTACCATCCTACCTGATATACCTGGACCAAACTTCCACGTCAAGTTGGTCTCTAACCATGAAGTACAAAGACTGCTAAACAACAACTCTGAGTCTGCTGTGGTTGGGTCAGACAATCTAGGACCTAAGCTCCTAAAACTCACTGCCCCTTACATAACTACACTTCTAGCCAATATTTTTACCCTCTCCCTATGCCATAGCCATGTTCTGGACATCTGGAAGATAGCTAGGATCACCACAGTTTTCAAAAATGGTGATCATACAAATCCATCTAATTATAGGCCCATATATTTTTTTTTATTTATTTATTTGTATTTCGGATGACACCTTTGAGCTGAGGGCTCTTTTGCAAAGGTTCCACATCAAGGCAATAAGGACAATAAGGTACAAAACATAACATGATCATTACAGTGGAACTTATCAAAAAAAAGACAAATACGGTTACAATAATAGCAGCCAAAGGCATTGTCAAGTAATTGTGTTGCGAGTTAATTATACAGTACAAGTCATAGGCAGCTCAGTGAAGCTTTGTTAGGAGTAGGTTAGTGGGAAAAGAGAAAGAAGAGTGGTGGTGAGGGGGTGGTATGGGAGACAGAGAGAGGGAGGAGAGGAGAAAGGGGGAGGGCATTGCGTTGGGTATGTGGTAGATGGGAAACAGCAAGGGAGGAGGAAAGGGGGATGAAAAAGAAAAGGAGACAGATTCATGCTATACCCAGTAATGGGGGGTAGGAGAGGAGGAGGAGCTGAGGCAGTGAGGAGGGATGCTTGAGGGTAGTATGCCTGGAGGGGATTATAAGAAGCAATCACAGAAGGCAATAGCCACGAGGTGTTAACACACCTATAGATATATAATAATATCATAGATATCTTGTCTGTACTCAGCAACATTCTTGAGAAACTCATAGCCACTCAAACCATAGACTTTCTACAGAAAAATGATCTTCTTACCACTGCACAGCATGGATTTTGGAAAGGTCATAGTACCACCACTGCCTTGCTCAATTTCACGTCTGATACCCTTGAGGCCATGGATGTAGGTTCTCTTATGGGGCAATTTTTATTGACATGACCAAAGCATTTGATCTCGTCGACCACCCCATTCTCCTAGCGACTCTAAGATCTCTCAGTTTCTCACCGAATGTCGTTATGTGGTTTGACAGCTACTTATCGGTTAGGTCTCAACTAGTTAAATACAACTCCACTCTATTGGACTTAGCGACTGTAAACATAGGTGTTTTTCAAGGATCTGTCCTTGGCCCCTTGCTTTTCTCTATGTTTATCAACAATATCCCCTCAAACCTCCATCAGACTGCTTCATTGCTATATGCTGATGATATTGTTCTGCACGATAGTGCTAAAAACATTGTTGACATAGACCAGTGACTCTCCCAGGACTTTTAAAAATCCAGCAGTAGCTTTTCAGCAATAAACTTGTCTTAAATGTCTCTAAAACCAAAGCCATCCTATTTGGCTCCAGTAATAAACTGAAGCAAGCTCAGTCCTATTTCAGTGTCGCCACTGCTGAACGCTCATCTGTTGGGGTGGTTCAATCTTTCAAATATCTAGGTATCACCATTGATCCGTCTCTCAGTTTTGATTTTCATATTCAACAGACCTGCAAAATGGTAAATAGGAAACTTGGTATTGCCTGTCGTACTAGCTATGTGCTCACCTCCTTCGCCAAGCTTGCCATAGCACATGGTATACTCCTGCCATTGCTCACTTACAGGGTCGCTACTTATACCTCGGCAGGTAAAACATCTTTTCGGAAGTGGGATGTTACCTACAACAATATCTGTCACTATGTGTCTTCCTCTCATTGGATGAAACACCACTGCCTTCTTTACTCTGACCTGAGATGGCTCTCTCCTTCTGCATCCAGATCATTTGCATATGGTTCTGTCATTGATAATATCATCAGAACACAAATACCCAAGCCCCTAGCAGGTCTATTTTGAAGCCAGACATCCAACTATGGTCTACGCTTGGCAGACAATGCCCCTGTCCACAGACATAACTCCTCCCTGTCCTCCTGTCCCTAGACATGACTCCTCCAAAGGTGCCAGTGCTTTTTCCCACCATGCCCCTCAATACTGGAACTCCTTCCCTCCAACCATATGCATAGCCTCATCCCATGTCTACTTCAAAAAACAGCTATGTGACCTCTCACTGATTCCTGTACATGCTCCTGTTTTGAACCTCCCTAGTTCCCACCACCTTCATGACTATAACTCTCTCCCGATTACCTATTTCCAAGCACTTGCCCCAATAAATTTGCTCTGCACTTTTCTCCTTAGTTGTCCTGCCCTCTATTTCATCTTGGCCCACTCCTTCTAACTTCTTTCTCTATATCCCTACTCCATACTACCCTCCTTTATCTTGTACCCCTACTCCTATCCTACTCCCACCTTTTCCATATCTACCCCGTATTGGCTACTAGAAAGTGTACAATTATCTCAGTATTATACATACTCCAATTGTTGCTGGACTTGTTGTTGTTTTGAACTTAACCATTTATCCTACCTTCCCATTATACCTACTCTGTAACTGTATTATATCTAGTGTATTCATATGCCTGTACTATGTCCTTGCTCCTCAAAATTTGTCACATTTTTTACCTTTTCATTGTACTGTTACTGCCGCCATTGTTTTGTTTCTGTAACCTCCCAGGTTGTGCCTAAAATAGTCATTGCTCTGGCTAGTGCACCTTACCCGGTAAACAAAATCCAAATAAATAAATACATTTTTATACAGGTAATATAAATTGTTAGGATATCACCCTATTTACAACAAGCTCCTGTACAAAACATAAAAACAGTACAGACATACAAACATTGAACATAAAATTTAAATTACATACATCTCATTATCACAGTGAACAATCACTGTTTGAAACAAATGCAGATATCACGTAAACACTTTTTCAAGGCATTTTGAAATGTACAGTGAGAAGATACACTTTTTAATTCTTTAGGCAACTCATTCCAAGATCTGGACACAGAAGTCTGTAACATAGCATCCCCAAATCTGTTATATGTTCTAATAGTTAGAATATTTAAGTTATTAAATCTCAAGTTATGCGCCTTATCCAACTTATGAATATGGTTTGCAATGCAACTCAACTGAATATTTTTTTGTGAATAAATTAATTTATGACACCAGTTTAGCCAGATATAACTTCTTTTTTCTTCTGGATGTAGCCAATTTAAAGTGTCATGCAATTTAGAGTGATGTGTTCCATGTTTACTCTCAGTTATAAATTTTTCCAATTTGTAGTAATGTTGGTTTAGTTTATTTAATTAAGTTTTGTTTGCATGCCTATATAATACCAAACCATACTCTATAACCGGAATTATCATATGGTTAACAATTTTCTTTCTAGTATCAGTTGTTAAACAATTAGCCAGCTCTCCTAAGGTCTCAAAGTTTTTGATTGGTCTTTGTAACAATTAATTTTGTGTGTTCTTTAAAATGTAATTTATTATCCACCACAACCCCAAGGTATTTATAATTAGTTATGTTTCCCATCCTGAGTCCATTGCTAAACCCCACCTCTACTATCTTGCCATGGAGTTTTTTATTGCCAGATTGAAAATATGGACAGTGGCCCAGATATTCAAAAAGGTTGCACATGACGCAACAGTGTTGCACCATGTGCAACCCATTGATGCACCCTGGCATGATATTCAAACAGGGATTGTGCCTGGCACAAATCCCGATAAGTCAGAGTGCATCAGTAATGTAGCAGCGCAGGTAAGGGGGGGCGTGCCCATGAATACTCTGCGATATTCAGCCGGGGTGTGCTGAGTCCATGCATGCACAACCCCTACTTGCGCCGCATACAGGTAAGCCAAAAAAAAGGAACAACGGCTAGCCACCCACAGGTGAGCTGCCGTAATGCAGGACGCAACATGGCAGTTGCCATCTGTGGGTGGCCACCCAAGCTCCGGCTGCACCAGGAGGCACCCCCCCATGCCCAATCACAGGCATATGTACAAAAATGATCCTCCAAAATCCCTGGTGGTCCAGTGGACCACTGTCAGCCTGATCGCGGGCTGCATTTAAAATAAAAGAGGCCCTATATCCCTGGTGGCCCAGTGGACCGCTGTCAGCCCTATCGCAGGCATTTGTAAAATAAAATAAATTCCTTTATCCCTGGTGGTCCAGTGTACCCGTTAGCCCGATCGCGGGCATTTGTAAAATAAGGTAAAGTCCTATATCCCTGGTGCTCCAGTGGACCACTCACAGCCCAATCGCGGGCTTAAGTATAAATAAAATAAAGTCAGATATCCCTGGTGGTCCAGTGGACTGCTGTCAGCCTGATTGTGGGCTGCAGTTAAAATAAAAGAGGTCCTATATCCCTGGTGGTCCAGTGGACCGCTCGCAGCCCGATCATGGGCATTTGTAAAATAAAATAAAGTCCTATATCCCTGGTGGTCCAGTGAACTGATCGCAGCCCGATCGTGGGCTTAAGTATAAATAAAATAAAGTCAGATATCCCTGGTGATCCAGTAGACCACTCGCAGCCTGATCGTGGGCTTAAGTATAAATAAAATAAAGTCAGATATCCCTAGTGGTCCAGTGGACTGCTCGCAGCCCGATCGCAGGCATTTGTATTAAAAAAAATGATGTCCAATATGGCTGGTGGTCAGTGTTACCCCCTCACCCGCCACTGAGCCCCGCCCTGCTCCCCTCCCCAGGTCAGGCGGTGGGTGGCTCACCCCACCGCCTGCCCGCCCCCTGCCCGCCGACTGACACCGTGGGTAGGGGCTGTACACCCGATTGGTCCACAGCGTGAGCCAATGGGCATGCAGCTCTATTACACACATTCCAGATATGTGAATGGATCCATTCCATATCTGGAATAGTATAGTACGGCTGCACGCCCATTGGCTATGCTGTGGACCAATGGGCGACAACCCTACCTATGGTGTCAGTCAGTGGGGCAATGGGGCGGCAGGCTGGTGGGTGCTGATGCCCGCCACTGACCGGGGGAGGCTGGGGTCAGTGGTGGGTGGGGAGGGGGTACCACTGGACCAAAAGGATATTGACGCCATTTGTTTTTAATACAAATGCCTGCAATCGGCTGCAAGTGATCCACTGAACCACCAGGGATATTTGAATTTATTTTCTTTCTACTTAAGCCCGCGATCTGGCTGCAAGTGGTCCACTGGACCACCAGGGATATAGGACTTTATTTTATTTTACAAATGCCCGCGATCAGGCTGACTGCAGTCCCCTGGACCACCAGGGATATAGGACATGATTTATATTTACTGAAGCCTGCAATCGAGCTGTGGGGCACATTGCCGTGTTGCAGGGGTGTCGGTCCCCGACGGCTGCTGCCTGGCAGGGCGCCAGGTGCAAGTCACCGGGATCAGTGCATCTGCATGCAAATGGGGCCATAATGACATGCAAATGGCTCCATTTGTGCCTTGCATACATTATGGCCCCATTTGTATGTGCACTTTTGAATATCGCGGTTGCTGTGCATAGCGCAATGGAACTTGCACTAGCACATCCCCCTGCTCCACTCTGGCCACTTCTGCTGGTGCAGTGCCACTGTGCTATGCACACTGCAGGTGGCCAGGGTGTGATATTCAATGATGCTGTGCCATGGCGCAGCTCCATTGAATATCACCCAGTCAACGCCCCTGTGTAGCCATGTTGTGCTGCGCCCAGGCTTGCGCCACAGCCTGGTGCAGTTTGAATATCCAGACCAGTGTGTTTTTTTCTTGTTTAACAATAGGCCAGGTTTTTCAAACCAAGGCTCCATACTACTCAGATCTTTTTGGAGTTTTTGTTCCAGTAGGGGGCGACTGCATGCCGACACCACTAACACGGTGTCATCTGCATACAGGCACACCCCACTATTTTTAATATTTCTTTCCAGGGCATTTACATAGGCATTGAAAAGCAATGGACCCAAGATGGATCCCTGTGGTACCCCACCATATTACCTGTTTCATTTGTGTAACACAGGTACCAATAATAACACATTGTCTCCTGTTAGATAGGTATGATTTAAACCAATTCAGTGGTTCCTGATGTACACATACAGTATTTTGAAAAGTCTCTCCAGCATTATATGGTGGTCAACCAGGTCAAAGGTTTTACTGAGGTCCATGAATATCACTCCCATTTCACTCCCCAAATTCAAGGAAGAAGTGATTAAGTTGTTGAAATCTAAGAGAGCGGTACCCGTAGACCTCCCAGCCCTAAACCTGTATTGAGCAGCAGACAATAAATCATAATCCTCCAGATACTGATAAATTTGCCAGTGCACCAACCTCTCTAGTACCTTAGACATGGTGGACAGCAAAACTATAGGTCTGTAATTAGATGGTTCAGTTGCATCATCCCCTTTATATATAGGGACCACTTGCCCTATCTTTCAAGTATCTGTAAAAATCCCACTACACAAGCTTCAATTATACAGATGGTCAAAGGGATTACTAATATAGCTGCACCTATTTTAAGGAAATTAGGCTCTACTCCATCAGTACTCCCTGCTTTATTACATTTAAGATTATTTAACTCTTTCTTGACTTCCTTTACTGTAAGTCTTCTAAACCTAAAGGGGAGGAAACATGTTTTTATTTGTCCTGGGTTTCAGCCCCTTTCTGCTCTAATATTTTTACCAAGTCTGACACTGATATCTTCGGTAAATCTCTTTGGAGCAGTTTACCATTATTTATTAGTTGAATCTGATTGGACTCTGCTAGTGGGTGTTGCACTTTTCTAACACATTTCCAGAATTGTTTTGGATTTTTTAACTGTTCAAAATCTGTGTTGTGGTACCTCTTTTTTGTTGACCTAATCTTCTCTGTACATTTATTATGCCATGTTTTGTGTGTGTTCCAGTCATCTATACTTTTAGTTCTTCTTGCTTTCCTCCATAACCTGTTTTTAATCCTTATCTGAGTTTTAAGTCTATCCGTGATCCAGGGAAGATTCTTACTATCTATTTTCCTTTGAATCTTATGGTAGAGATGTTGCAAAAAAAATCTCACCAGTGAAATTGCCATGAAATTGGCAATTTCAGTGTGTGAAATATTTAATGAAATTCACACATTTCATTAAATATTTTGAGGGTGCAAAGTGTGAAATTTTGCCTGAAAATGGCAAAATTCTGCAGCAAAATGTTGCCATTTTTGGGTGAAAGTTCACAGTTTTCGGGCAAAATTTCACATTTCGCATCCACAAAATATTTTGCAAAATACACAAATTTCTCAAAATATTTCACGTAACAAAATTTCTCAAGTTTCGCACAACACTACCTTACAGGCATGTTTGTCAATTATTTGTATTAAAATGTTAGTCAAATCTTGTACTGCTAAATTAATGTCTGGAATAAGGTTCATCCTATCCTATCTAATCAATTGTGGACTTTCCCTATAACTATCTATAGTAAATTGCTTTAGCTGCCTCATCCATTCCAATTTTGATTACATTTTACTTTGTCTATTCCATCTTATCATACACCTTACTATACAATGATCACTTAAGTTTTGGGGCATAACTTTTGATTCAATGTCAATACCCTCAGAAATGAAAATTAGATCCAAGATTGAGCCCTGAGTCAATAGTTTAAAAATCTAGTTGATTCCTGGATTACTTGTTTTAAACCTGGGGGTCAAAAAAGTCTCCTACTTTCTGACTCCTGTACTGCTTCCATCCTGTGTTAAAGTCCCCTATAAGTACCAATTTTGAATGTTTCACTGTGTCGGATAATCTGTTTTGTATTACTTCAAAGCTACACACATTTTGGTTTTAAATGGGGCATAAATAGTTCCAATTATCAATTTGAGTGATACTAATTCAATTAGGAGGCAATCCATACCTTCAACATTTTCAGACAAAATTGTTTTAAAACTTCCCAGCTCTTCCTCAATATACATCATCACTCCTCCCCCTCTACTTCCTCTGTCCAGTCTTTGACTTTTATAATCCTTAATTTGGACTTCTTTGTTTTCCACCCCCTTGTGAAGGCACAATTCAATTAAACCCATTATGTCCGGCTTTTCTTTTTGCATCCAAACCCTGAGTTCATCTATTGTAGTGACAATACTATGTACATTTTCCTGGACTATTTTCAAACTTATGTCCTTATGAGGCCCTGGGTTTGGCTCTATGCCCCCAACCAATACCAATAAAAGAGCCAAGGATGTCCTACATATTTTCTTACTGTCCCCACTTAACATCATTTTGACCATGTGTGCTTTGCCTGTGTATAGTTTCTATATGTTTGAAAAAATGTTTCTTCTATTTACATACAAAAAAGGATGTGGCTACCACAAAGAAATAATGGTTGCCACAAGTGTGGTAACTGTAAATATTGTTGTAAAGTAAAGAACACCAAAATCTTTACAAATAGAACTACAGGGAAGAACACTGACGTTAGGGGCTTCATCACATGTATCACATGTGATGTGGTTTACCTAGCAGAATGTAAATGTGGTAGTTTTTACATTGGTAAAACCAAGAGGCCATTTAAAACCAGAATAGGTGAACACATCCAAGCTATTGAGAATAAAGATGTGAAGAATGCCCTAGCCATGCAAAGCTTTAAGTCCAGGAAAAAGGAAGATCATGGCTTTATGTTTACTGGTATAGAAAGACCAGTAACTAATGTCCATCAGAGAGGGGATCTTTAACAACTTGCTGTTAAAAAGAGAACAGTATTGGATCCATGCTCTTCAAGCAATGGAAACCCCTGGACTAAATAATAGGCTAGAAATCGGGCCCTTTTTGTAAAAGAAAAACCGAATGATAGAAATTCTATCTGATGAGCCCATAATTATTATGTGTTAACAGATGTTTTGTGTTTGTTTATTGTTTCAGATTTGCACCAGCAGTACAAAGAAAAATACTGAGGGGTTTTGTCTTCCAGACCAAACTTTGTGCAATCTCGTCCTACCTTATTTGTATGTATGTAAGAAACTAGTTTTAAAATGTAAATACTAAACAGATGTGCTGAAATGAAATATACGTTTTTCTGGGTAATGCACCAGTATTTTAATAATATTAATATGATGCTTTTGTAAATGTAATGTGTGAATATCTTGTACTATCACTTTAAACACTAGGTGTATTTAAGGGTAGTGATTTAGGCCGGGTAACAAGTATCCTTTGAGAAAGCACACATGTGAGAAACATGTCAGGAAACTTGCTACCTACAAACTAGGTTGTGAGAAAGGGAGCTGTGTGGGACATCACCATTTTCCACTTTGTGTTTTATGAAATCGAATGTGTTGGATTTCATCTGAATTTATTACTGCTACACTGAAATATTCTTATTAAAAGAAGGAACTATGAGCAGAAGACCCTAAAGTGTGGAATAGCTTTTGATGTTGTACTAAATAGGAAGTGCTTTACATGCAACCTGTGGCCTTTAAGTAGGTGCCAGCAAAACCTAAGGTACTTATTTATGCTTCCAGAAAGGACCAGTCAATATTCCTCAGTTTGCACCTCAAAATTTCATTACAAAATGTTTTTAAATTACTGAACTGAATAGTCCAAGATGGAACCCTATGGCGTCTAAAATTAAGGACACCATAAGTAGCTTGATGGTCACTTAAGGAATCCCCCCAAATTTCCGAGTATGAAACGATGTCAACCTTACTGGTAACAATCCAATCCAATATAGTATGATTCCGTGACTGTGAATTGAGTCCGGTGGGTTCCCTTATGAATTGAAACAAATTAAAATAATTCAAATCAAAAGGTTTTTATAACCTTGATTATCACTCTTAAACCAATCTAAATTAATGTCACCTAGCAAAATTAAATCTCAGTTCAAAAAGCAAGGGGAAGCAATTTTCAGAAAGTTCCTCAAGCCAGATATACCACACTGAGGGGGATTGTATAAGCAGCCGACAGCCACCTGCTTAGATCCACCCAGAAGCAAACACAGAACCAGCCAATCATTACACAGTTCGAAGTTTTGACTAGAATGCAATACAGAAACCTCTAAATACTCTAAACAATACACTACTACCTCTCCACCTTTCTTTTTGCCTTTATGGTCAGCATGTATTATTTTATACCCAGACAGCAAACATGTAGCATCAGGGATAGAGGGCTTTAGCCACGATTCAGATATAACAACCATATCTGGTTTATAGGAACCATCAGGACCTCTGTATTAGCCAGTTTGGGGAGCAGACTTCTAGCATTCACATGAACAATCTTAAAACTATGGGCATGAAACCAGGCAAGAGCATGACTAGAATTTGACATACATGAGGGACTAGGGGTTCCATGCCATGATAGCGATTGCAATACAGCGATCGCTATCATAGCAAATGTATATGGCAGAAAAGCATTTCAGTGATATACAAAGCCAAGCAATCTGACTTCCGGCTATTTTAAGTGTTTTTGCAGTGGGGGCTATGCCCCCTTTTCACCCTGCAGCCCCCTGAATAAGGATTGTTAACTCTAGGGGGGGTGCATATCGAGGAGCAGGCAAAACATGGATGGAAAAAAGAAATTAAAACAGCCGCATGCAGTGGCAAAACGATCACCCCCAGCAGGTTCAAAACCCAGTGCCTGCTGCACCATAGCCAGCCACCCTTACCACAGGGCTGGCTGGCTGCAGCAGGATCCCCTACCCATACAAACCCTCCCTCTTTCCCTCCCCTACACCTCCCTATTCCTGCCCTTCTGATGGCTTTCAGCACTATAGCATTGCTACCCTTGCAGGGTAGCTGATGATGATAGTGCTATAAATGAGTCACTGTTTCTGCAATCGCTCATTTAAAATCATTATCAAATTTATCATCACTGGTTACTGGGACAAGGTAGACCAGGGTTTAATTCTATATCCCTTGAAAGTACAAGCCGGAACAAAAGAACTATAGTTTCCCTGCAGGAGCAAGTATAAACAATTACCCTAGTGCAAATAGAAGTGGTAAACCAAGCAAGAAAAATAACAAGCAGAAAACATCAACTTTGCCCTCCCATCGAACAAGTATTGCAGACATGTTGACATCTTCTTGACTGAGCTTATAGTGCATAGTATTCAAGCCTCCAACAGCACACTACACATGACATGTCACAAGTATACTACTCAGCATAACCCCCACACACACACACAGATACTTAGCTTTCCTGCCATTCTGTAGTACATAAATGCAAGGACTTTGATTCATACAACTAACCAGGAGAACAGATAAGGGGAGCAAATGATTATTTTACTACCATTTTTTAACTGAAATACTCCTACTTTCTGATTTTAGGAAGTTTTTTCCCACCCTGAAAATTTACAATATGTGGTACACATGTACAAAGTTGGAAGTACCATGAGATGCTAGCAGGCATGGCACTACACAGGATCCTGTAGGGGTGGGGAAAGGAGTTGCTCACTGACTGGTTAGAAGGACTGTTGCAACATGACAATGTTAAAAATAAGGTCACAGTATGACTCCACAGCAGTATTAGACAACCAGTGACTGCAGGCATCTACTGGGATTGAAACTTAGTTTAGATGTGGGGGATACAAGATGGATCAGTGGATGACAGTACTACCATTTGGATGAAAATACTCCCAGGTGTAAGAAGGTAGTAGTAAATACTTCTGAGGCCTAAAAATTATCTGGACCACTGCTACTAACCCCAGCCTTTCCTGTCCAGCGTCCTCCACATCTTCCTAGGACTCCCCCTGCACTTGTCCTCACTTAGTTGCACAGCCGCCGCTAAAAACACTGCCTCATTTTAGCGGGCTGTATTTTAAATCCTTCAACACCACTGAATGGGCTGCCACTACCAATCGGGGGAGAGAGCACGGCAAGCAACAGGATGTGGACTGTGAACTGTTTCCACAGTGACACAGGTGGATTCAAGGAGCTCAGAGAGCATAAACATAAACATGATAGGGGTAATTTTTCAGATCTTGCCCAAAACCTATTTTCCCGGTCATACCACACAATTTCACTTTGGGGAGAATTTCATAAATGATACCTTGTGTCTATTGTCTGTGCTCCTCTTTTTAAGAAACTGCTGTTTAAAAAAACTAAAGATATTAAGCGGCAGCTCTGTGTGCAAGAGAGTGCCCTAATAATTAAAGCCATCTGGGCTAAGAACTTGTAGTGAACTGCTCAGACTTATGGACTCCTCTGTAAAATGAAAAAAAAAAATAATTGCTTTATAGATTGTATGTTTTGGGAGTTTTTTTTTGTGGGGGGGGTTATTTTTAGTCAGTTGGAGTGAGTGATTGTGTGAGTGAGTGTAGTATGGTGTGTGTAGTTTGTTGAATTGTTGTTTCAATTACTGTAGTAGTAGAACTTGCAGAAATAGTTAATAATACATACGGGAGATGTTTCTGTTTTGTTTACTCAGACCCCGAGGCTATGTTACTCCCCCTCGTTGTTAAAAGCTTTATGCCCCTTCTATGACCCACCCCTTGCAGCCACTGTTTCCTGGAAGTGTACGGTGTTGAGTATTACAAGGAGGGTCATTGAGGGGGAGATAGAAAGAAGGATGTAGCTGGAAGGGAGCTGATTCGAGCAGTGGGGACCAGAAGATGCCATGGGCTGAGGAGACAATTGGAGAAGGATCCCCCATGCCTTTGTGTCTCTACCCAGGGAACCCTCTGGACTGAGAGGGCAGGTAGCTGAGGGACTGGCCTCAGTCTTTCTTCCTCTTTGGGCAGTGTTGTGCAACACCAGGTCAATGGTGAACAAGACCTCTGTAATGATGAAGCTTGTTGCATCAGTCAACCTGGTGTGCATTACAGAGACCTGGCTGGGGGATACTTCAGGCGCTGTGCTAGAGGTGTCTGTCCTGGATGGGTTGACCACGGTTCACTGCCTGAGAAAGTAATGCAGGGCAGGGGGGTGGTCATTTATTTTAGGTTAGAGCTGGTCTGGCTGTGCACCTAGTGGGGGACGCCAGTTCTTTTGAGTGTGTGGTGGTGCGAGGGGGTCCTGGAGTGGAGTTCAGGATTCTCTTGATCTACCATCCACCTGGGTGGGACTTGAGTTTCCTGCAGGAGATGTCATCCTTTGTTGCTGAGAGGGTGTTGGAGTCACCAAGATGGCTCATTCTTGACTACTTCCACACCTGGGTGGACAAAGAAGCATCATCTGGGGCCAGAGACTTCCTTTAAAATATGGAGGCTCTCGGCCTCACCCTGATGTGACAATGGCTGGGGCCCACCACTCTGGTCATGCGCTCAACCTGGTGTTCTCCCTGGGGTTTGAAACTGATACCCTCGAGACTGATCTGGTCATTTACTCTGATCATTGCACCATCAGGTTCAGCTTCAGAGCTCCCTGAATGTCTCTTCCCATGTGGAAATGGTTCAGTTCTGCCCTTTGAAAGGTTTACAACCAGAGGGACTGATGATGGAACTGGACATTTTGTCTGTGCCTGAAGCTTGCGATGATGGCCCGGGGGATTGCTGTGACGGCCTACAACAGGGCTGTCATCGAGGCCTTGGACCACTTGGTACTGATCCGTGTACACCCCCTGGTGTCACATCTCGGCTCACCATGGTTTGACAGTGAGTTGAGAACATTGAAAATCAGAGGACGGAGGTTGGAGAGACACTGGAGGAAGACCAGGTCTCTGGAGGACAGACTGGTTTTGATTACTCATTATGATGGGTATCAGAATGCAATCATCCAAAAAAAGGCAGCTTTATGTTTAGGATGATTGTAGCTGGGAAGAAATGACCAGCTCAGCTCTTTCAGGTTGTAGACAGACTACTACATCCAGCCTGCCTGGAACCCATCAGAGTTTTTTTTTCAGCTCACAAGTGTGAGGAGTTTGCTTGGTTCTTCTCAGATACTGTCCTCTGTGAGGGCTGGGATTTCTCCTAGTGGAATACCATTCTACAACAGTGGAAGCCCCCGAATGGGCAGATGCACTTGTTCGCCCTAGGGAGAGTTCCAGCCAGTGATGATGGTGGAGGTCTGTGGGGTGATCTTTGGTGTTCAACCAGCATTCTGCAACCTTGACCTAGGCCCGGCGTGACTACTAGTTGGCTACGTCGAAGTCCTCGGTCGGGGTTTTGCTGAGATTGTCGGGAGTTCCTTGTCAGCAGAGGTTTTCCAGAATCCCTTTAACAGGATCTGGTTAAGACCCTGCTGATAAAAACATCTTTGGTCCCCAGCATCTTGGTGAATTACTGGGCTATCTTGAACCTCCCCTTTTTGGGGAAGGTTCTTAAGAAGATGGTCATGGAACAGCTCAAGTGTTACCTCATGGACTTCCAAATTTATGAACCATTTCAGTCCTGATTTAGGGCCTTGCACAGCACGGAGAATGCATTGGTCAGGGTGTTGAATGACCTGCTCAGGACGAGGGATAGAGGAGTGTAAATGATTCTCATCATCTTCAATCTCTTCTCAGTGTTTAACACTGTGGACCATGGGGTGCTGTTGGACAGGCTGATGGAGTATGTAGGACTCACTGGTAAGATCATCAGCTGGTTTGAGTTCTTTCTCCTGGGCAAGTTGGAGAGGGTGGTACTGGAGAATTATTCCTCAGACCCAATGGACCTGCCTGTGGAGCTCCCCAAGGTTCTGTCCTCTCCCCCATGCTGTTTGCAGTGTACATGCTGCCCCTGGGCGAGGTTATAAAGTGATATGAGCTGAGTTTTCATTGCTATGCTGATGATACTCAGCTCTACCTGTCCTTTGCACCTGGCAGATCTGATGAGGTTGACATGCTGAATGAGTGCTTGGCCGAGATCTGGGCTTGGACGTCATCGAACTGGCTGGGACTTAACCAGGGAAGACTGAGGTGCTGGTGGTTGAGCTGGGTCAAAGGAGAGGAATGGGGGCCTCTGGGGATCGGTTAGGGCTTTTTATTGGGCACATCGAACTGGAGGCCTCCCCAAAAGTGAAGATTTTGGGCATTGCTCTGGATAATGAGCTGACACTTGATGCTCAGGTGTCTGCTGTTGTCCGGACTGGGTTTTACCATCTCCAGAGCATCTCCCAAATAAAGTCCCGTATTCCCCCTGATGACCTTGCCACATTGGTACATGCTTTCATCACATTGAGGCTTGACTACTGTATTGCACCCTACCTCAGGGTCAGAGGAGGTGTGATGCGGCACCTGCAGCTTCTGCAGAATGCAGCAGCCTGGAGGTTGACTGAACACTTGAGGTTCAGTCACATTACACTGGTGCTGCATAAACTGCATGGGCTGCCAGTGCGCTGGTGCATCACTTTTAAAGTAGGTCTTTTTACCTATAAGGCCCTACATGGGTTGGGTCCGGGCTACCTAAAGGAGCTTCTGCATCCCTACACCCAGTCTCACTCTCTCAGATCAGCTGGAGAGGCCCTCCTGGAGGTTCCCAGAACTAGACTAAAATCTTCTGGGGACCGGACATTTGAAGTGGCAGCCCCGGTCCTCTGGAATTCATTGCCGGTTTACCTCCAGGGGCACCACCCATAGAGTTCTTTAAAAAACACCGTAAGACCTTCCTGTTTGAGTAAGCTTTTGGGACCTGAGAAATTTATTTTGGGACCATCAGTCAGCTTGGAATCAGTCTGTTTTTAAATTTTTAATGGGTTTGTGTAAATTTTGTGTATTGTGTGTTGACTGTCCCTTATTGCTGTAGATGTATAGTTGTATATTTTGTTCTAAGGGTGCCCTGAGCCCAAAGGAAGGGCACCCAAAATAAATAAACTCTTCTACTACGACTTGTCAGAGTCATAAGGTTGAGTAATAAAAATCCTACAGTATGTTGAAAATGTGGGGTCCAAATTTCAAAAAACAACAGTATTACAGTAAGAAGATACACTAACATTTTCAATGCTTATTCATAATGTTGCATATTTTTTTCATTTAAACTCACATTTTCTGTTTTTTTTTGTACTTGCTATTTATCATCCCCCTGCTTCCTGGAGCCCCTTACCATCAGGAGTTGCCTATGGTGTCTGCACCTCTCTCCACCTACCTGAGCCTGTGGGTGAACCCCCATGGAGCCATGGCTATACCCCCCAGGTGGGTAAGAGGTGGGGTCTGTACACCCCAAAGTCTTCCTTGTTGTTGTTGGGCACCCATGCAGGCAGGAGTTATGGGCTCTGCATCAGGCACTCCATCTCCCTGGCACTCCAAGAGTTGATTTTCCCTGTATTGGAGGGCAGGACATGTGCCCAGATGTCAAGGCACAACTGCCAATGTCTGTCATGCCTCAACCCCTCTGAATGGTTTTGACACTTGCTGTGCCTCCAGTCTCCACCAGAGGCAAGTCAAGCACCGAGCCCCCCCCCCCAGAGAAGGTGAGCAGTCCTCCAGATGCTCAAGCATCCACCCCTTGACCACCCCTCCATCTGCCAGGCATGTTCTTGAACCCAGGTCAATGGCATCATGAGTGGCAGCACTACCGCTGTGCTAGTGGGCTGGCTTAAATCCACATTTTCTACACAGTCTTTTTGTTACCCACATCATGAACATGGCAGGTGTCATTTTCAAATTCCCTCCCAAAACTATTTTCGCATTCATTCCACAAAATTGCATTTCAGATGTAATTTTATAAAGGACACCAGTCATGTTCATATGCTGAAACAGCCAACAGTTAATGCACTAAGGGACACACAGACATACCCAGTAGCTGAAATTAGCTTCAAGGTGTTTATTGCAGGATTCAGTACATGTGCAGTAATTCACTATTCACACTGAAGCAACAACAAAATGTTGAGAGCCAGTTTGGAACAGTCTCAAAAGAAATCCAGTAGGCGCCAGTGGAGTGACATCCTGAACAGTAGTCAAGCAGCTATTCTAAAAAGTATTAGTTCTAAATAAGGTAATAGTAACACAGGCTTATTATGGCTAGATTGAACGAGAAGATGCCCACCACAAGTCCCATCACTTCTTGTCAACAGAGACTTCATCGGGGGCATGGCTAAGGGACACAAGGCTATCTTCACATACACCACACTCAGTGATGTCTTTGCTTTGACTCTTGTACCATTGGTTTAAGCACAATGTGCTTTACATTTCAATGCAAACATACTGTGCAAATACAACAATACATGTTTAGGAGTATAATAATGATACAAGTTTAGGAGTAGTTTAGGAGGTAGTATAGCACAGTGGTTTAAGACTCTGAGCTGAAAACCTAGAGACCTGGGTTTGAATCCCACAGCCCCCACTTGCATACTGCGTGACCGTGAGCAAGTCACTTAACTTCCTTGTGCTCCCAGGTCGCTCCTGAAAACATGCTTCAGCTTAGTGTGTCTCTCCTGGTTAAAAAAATAAATATGTGAATATTCAGTACTGTAAATGAAGTATCAAATAAACAAACTTGCAAAAGAACTTTTGTAGCAGCACTGAGATCCAGATTGTGTAAACTGTCTACTGCATTACTTCTATAGGAAATGCAAAAACTAGGGTTCTCATATTTATTACAATGCAAACAGACAAAATTCATGAGTTCTTATAGCTATCAAAAAATCTAAACCTAAGCAGTTATCTCGAGATATGCTGATGTTATTAAGAGGCATTTTAAAATTCATATAGCAGCATACAAATAACTAATTAATAAATGTTAAGGATACACTATGAAACAACCGCTTAATTAAAAAACATACACAAACAACTCATGAGCTCTTATAGCAGCAGAGAGTACAAGACTGGGTAGACATCTTTAACCTATTACTTCAATATTTGCCACTAATAAAAGATCAGAGCTTTCAATCTAGAAAAAAGCAAAAAAATATAAAACATCAACCAGCCTGGTGGCGCCAAGGGCTAAGGCGCTGGACACCTTACCTCGTGCCATGCCGATGACCTGTGTTTGGGAATGAGCATGGGCCATTGGAGGTCAGCAGGGGGGGTAGGGTGCGGAGCTGGATGGAGCCTCTGAGAGGCAGCTTTCCTCTCCAGGGAGAGAAGGTGGTATCCCTCAACTTTTGCCTGCCTCACAGTGGAGGCCTAGGGTCAGCTCATGTCAGAGGGAGCACCAGGCAACAGGCCAAAAGGTGGGTGGAAGGGGCTGTCAGTGGGGCATTATGCATGCACGCCTCCAAGTGCATGCATCTCTACTCCAGGGGCCCCGAGATAATTGGGGGAGAAAATTGGAGGAAAACCTCCAGCTGCAGGATGATGACCAACCCTCCACAGGCTCCACTCCTGGGCCAGGCATAAGGTAAGCCCCAGTAATTCTGGGATGTTGGGCCTGGGGGGTCTGGTTGGGCTGAAGGGGGCATCAGAAGAAACAGAGACAAAATAATTGCAAAAAAAAACCAAAAAACATAAAACATCAGCCTGGCGCTTACTACATGCAAAATACAAAGACACTTGCATAATAAACTTCCAGTTGGAACATAGATACTTTACAACTTTAAAATTCCCTGGAAATGTGGTTTTGCAGTCACTCCATGATCACCATTTGGAAGGGATCTAAAAAAATACACTTGTCTTAAGCATAAGATAGGTTAATAAAAAGACTAAGCTAAACATTTGGGGTCAGAATAAAAAACAAGCATTTGTCAATGCCAAATGTTGATTGCGTTGGTCTGTTGAGCTCATTCAGTGGCCCTCTGTCACTGGCACAGTCTGTTTGTCCCGGTGCTGCAGGCTGCTCTTTTGAACTGGGCTGCTGCCTGCATTGGCACCTTGTTCTGCTGAGGAAGAAATCCGCAGCTGTCCCGACAGAGCTCCATTGAGGTGGCTCACTCCCCCTCTCTCACTCGCTCATTCTGTTTCTCCTGGCACTGCAGGCTGCCCTTTTGTACTGGGCTCCTGACTGTGTTGGTGGCTTTTTCTACCCACAAAGAAATCTACAGCTGTCCCGACAGAGCTCCGTTGAGGTTGCTCACTCCCCCTGTCTCACCCACTCAGTCTGGTTCTCCTGGCGCTGCAGGCTGCCCTTTTCTATTGGGCTCCTGCCTGTGTTGCTGCCTTCTTATGCCCACAAAGAAATTTGCAGCAGTTACAATGCAGCTCTGTTGAGCTCACTCACTCACTCATTCTGGTTTTCCTGCCACTGCAGGCTGCCCTTTTGTACTGGGCCCCTGCATGCATTGCTGACTTTTTCTGCCCACAAACAAATCTGCAGCAGTCCCAACAGAGCCCCATTGAGCTCACTGACTCCCCCTCCCTCACTTGCTTGTTCTGTGTCTCCTGGCGCTGCAGGCTGCCCTTTTGTACTGGGCTCCGGCCTGCATTGGCAGCTTTTTCTGGCCAGAAAGAAATCTGAAGCAGTCCTGACACAGCTCCACTGAGCTTGCTCACTCCCCCTCTGTCACTCTCGCATTCTGTTTCTGCCGGGAGGTGCAAGCTGGCCTTTTGTACTGGTCTCCTGTCTGCGTTGCCGCATTTTCTGCCCACAAAGAAATCTGCAGCAATCACAATAGAGCTCCGTTGAGGTTGCTCACTACCGCTCTGTCACTCGCTCATTCTGTTTCTCTTGGCGCCGCAGACTGCGCTTTTGTATGGGGCTCCTGGCTACATTGGCACCTTTGTCTGTCCACAAAGAAATCCGTAGCTGTCCCGACAGAGCTCCGTTGAGGTCGCTCAGTCTCCTTCTCTCATTGCTCATTCTGTTTGTCCTGGCGCTGCAAGCTGCCCTTTTGTACGGGGCTCCTGCCTGCATTGGCACCTTTTTCTGCCCACAAAGAAATCCCAGCAGTCCTGATAGATCTCCGTTGAGCTCACTAAGTCCCCTTGTCTCACTCGCTTGTACTGTTTCTCCCACCGCTGCAGGCTGGCCTTTTAGCCTGGGCCCTGCCTGTGATGCCTTTTTTCTGCCCACAAAGAAATCCCTGCAGTCCTGACAGCGCTTCGGTGAGTTTGCTCACTCCCCCTCCCTCACTCGTTCTGTTTCTGCCAGTGCTGCAGGCTACCCTTTTGTACTGGGCTCTTGTGTTGGGGCCTTTGTCTGTCCACAAACAAATCTGCAGCAGTCCCGACAGAGCTCAGTTGAGCTCAGTCACTCCCCCTTGTCACTCGGTTGATCTTAATCTGTCCCAAACACTGATTTCCCAGTGACCGTGCTATTGTCAAGCAGGAGTGCAAAAACATATTTTAGCCAGGATGTGAAAAATGACAGCTGTAGTGTTCATAGGGAGTTGTTGAAAATGTGGCGTGACAGTATTACAAATTTGCGAAGTTACAAGGGTGCGTGGAAACAGTTCAACGCAAGCTTGTAACACAGTCATGTTATGGAGTTTCATCACCAGATTTTCAACATAGGGATTTTAGGACCTCTGCTTATGAACAGTGCCACTGTCATTTTCTTAATCTGTCCTGAACACTGATTCCCACAGTGACCACGTTATTCTGTGCCAGAACTGTGAAAACACATTTTGGTCAGGATGCGAAAAATGACAGCTGTACTGCTTATAAAGAGGCGTGGAAAAATGGCACTGTTGAAAATCTGGTGTGACGATATTATAAATCTGCGAGGTTACAAGGGTGCGTGGAAAGAGCGCAATGCACACTTGTAACACAGTCAATTGATGGGCTATCATCACCAAATTTTCAACACAGGCATTTTAGGACCTCTGCTCATGAACAGTATCATTGTCATTTTCTTAATCTGTCCTGAATAGTGATTTCCCACAGCGACTGCTCTATTCAGTGCCAGAAGTGCGAAAACACATTTTGGCCAGGATGGGAAACATGACAGCTGCACTGTTCATAAGTAGGTCTGGGAAATTGGCAATGTTGAAAATCTGGAGTGAAAATATTATAATTTATGAAGCTACAAGCATGCGTGCCAACTCTCAACACACGCTCGTAACACAGTCATTTTATGGAGTATCGTTACCAAATTTTCAACATAAGCATTTCAGGACCTCTACTCATGAACAGTGTCACTGTCATTTTCTTAATCTGTCCTGAACACTGATTTCCCACAGCAACCATGCTATTCTGTGCTGGAAGTGCAAAAACACATTTTGGCCAGGATGTCAACAATGACAGCTCTACTGTTGACAAGGAGGTGTGACAAAATGCCAATGTTGAAAATCTGGTGTGAAAATATTGTAAATTCATGAAGTTATGAGTGTACGCAGCAACTGCGCAATGCACCCTCATAAAACAGTAATTTTTGGGATTTTTTCCACCAAATTTGCAACATTGGCTTTTTGAGAGCCCACCTCATGGACACTGGCACTGTCTTTTCGTTAATTGGCCCGGAAGAGTGATTCTGCACAGTGACTGCAAAACCACCTTTCGGGGCCCATTAATGCCATGACAGTTCAAGAATTCATGAGGAGGGGTCCCAAAAACCCAATGTTGAAAATTTCGTGAAAAAATTCCCAAAAATGCCCAAGATATGCACTAAAGTTGAAAAACCCTATTCATTACATTATACAGCTTACCGGCATTTCCTCAGTTCACGGTCAGCTTTGAAGAGTGCAGACGTGTTCCCGGTCCACAGAAGATCATCGCGCCAAGCTCTGGAGGTAAGTATGGGGTGAGGGGGTGTGGGGAGGCAGGGTGTGCAGTGGGTGGGTGCAGGTTGTGGAGGGGGGCCCAGGAGACTGTGAGGACCGTTTCCTTTTTCAGGTAAAAAAAAAAAAAACATCGGGACCGTTTTAACTTTCAGGGCATGTCACTGCCGCAAGTCTTGGGGGGCAGCTGTAGCTGGACGGGGATTAGGCACCCCGTCGGCAAACAACAAAGAGGGGAATTCGTTTCTGCCGACGGGATTGGGCACCCCATCAGCAAACAACAGAAGGGGGGAATTCCTTTCTGCCGACAGGGATTGGACACCCCGTCGGCAGACAGTAAAATGGGGGGGTACGACGGGGAGTGGGCTTCCCTGTCGACAAATAAACATGGAGGGATAGATATTGTTTATGAATATGGCAGCAAGCTACCGCCATGTTCACAAACAATATCAGACATCCTACATCCCGCCCTGCAATGATGGGTCGCTCCCTCATTGCAGCGGATGGATGACGCTGCAATGACGAGGCGGCCCCTGATTGCAGCGACTGATTTTTTAGAAAGTTGTGGCATGCTGGCTGAACTAATGTCAGCAGCAGCATGCCACGGCATTGGGGGATGGAGGACAAGCCTTTTCAGGCTGTGGGGTCATTGGGCACAACAGTGTCATGCCTCCACAACCTGCTTGTGGAGAAAACTGACGTAACATGTTTCTTGCGCATGTGCACAATCAACATTAAAAACACCGAAGTTATGAAAAAACATTAAAATTTGTAAACATTTGCTCAGAACTTCCCTATTATTTTGAGATTTTGACCCCTGGGGCCCAATATTCAAATGTGGGCAAAGCAGAGGGCACAACTTTACACTGCCCCCTGCAGTTGCCTGCAGTGGAATAGCACATCAACACTATTCCACTGACTATAGGTCCAGTAAGACCTGGTGCTAAGCCACCCAGCACCCAGCAGACATGGCTCCCACAATAGGGTTGCACAATGGCTTACGCCCAGGCAAAAATTCCCATATTCAAAGGGACATGGGCAAATGAGCCCATTGGGCATGCAAGGCACTAAAGCACCATTTTCATGCCCATTATATGGCCATTTGCATAGGGAGTGAGACTGTACTGTGCAGCAATGCCCTCAATTGCCCATTTTTTTCATTTATTTATTGAAATGTTTCACCAGGAAGGGCACACTGAGCAACAAGATGCTCATCTCACGGTGCAACCTGGGGGGGGTACTGAGGAGAGTACACAGATAAATGACTGGATGTCTTCCAGCTGGCTGCGACTGAACCCCAACAAGACTGAGGTACTGGTAGTGGAGTCGAACAGAGCTCGTGATGGGATGGCCTCTGATTCTGCGACTGGCATTGTGCTAGGAGCTGTGTCATTGATGGCCTCCCCATGGGTGCGAAATCTTGGTGTGATCTTTGACAGGAACCTGTCCATGGAGGCTCAAATATCCTCCGTGGTTCGTTCCTGTTTTTTCCATCTTAGAAATATCACCAGGATTAAGCCCCTTGTTCCGGCTCTGGACCTCCCTACCCTGGTACATGCCTTAGTCACTTCTAGGCTTGACTACTGTAATTCCCTCTATCTCAGGGTCTCTGGAACTTCTCTTCACAGACTGCAGCTAGTGCAAAACGCTGCTGCCCGGCTTCTGACCGGGCAGAGTAAGTTTTGTCATATTACTCCAGTACTGCGTGAATTGCACTGGCTGCCTGTCAGGTGGAGAGTTTTGTTCAGGTGGGTTTTCTCACCTATAAGACCCTACATGGACAGGGCCCTGTTACCTTTCTGATCTCCTGGTACCGTCCACCTCTGTCGAGATCTCCACTCCTCTAGTGGGGCCTCCTCAAAGTTCCGAGAGCAAGGTTAAAATCAGCAGGGGATCGATCGTTTGGAGTTGCTGCTCCGGCTTTCTGGAACTCATTGCCAGTTGAAGTGAGAGAGACCCCCACTATAGAGGC
This sequence comes from Neoceratodus forsteri, assembly GCA_016271365.2. Classification (NCBI taxonomy): domain Eukaryota; kingdom Metazoa; phylum Chordata; order Ceratodontiformes; family Ceratodontidae; genus Neoceratodus; species Neoceratodus forsteri. The sequence continues at coordinate 627,668,362 of JADMNL010000022.1, read as the reverse complement.
CTTTAAGAGTCGTCTGAAGACCTTTTTATTCATGCAGGCATTTGGTGATTAAGTTTTTATGTATTTTATATTTGTATGATATTGTAATGAAATGTATACGGTATGACATACTGTACAGTTTTTGTGCGGCGCCCAGAGCCTTCGGGATTGGGCGTCTTTTTAAATAAATTTGATTTGATTTGATTTGATGATACATTACATAGAGTTACACACTGGAGTCCATGATACATAACAATGAGTGTACATGATACATTACATTGAATTACACATTTGGGTCTTGCAGTAAGGGTGAGTTAGCATACATTGTTTACATATACGATTACAGAGTGTCGGATACATACAGGGAAAGAGTGGCATATCGTGCATAGTTTACAGACATAAATACATACATGTGTGCTTACAAAGATTACACTGAAATGAATTCTGAGTTTCACAGCGCTGTCAGCCAGTACTTGTTGCCTAGGGAGCGATTGATAACAAGGTGGGTGGGTTTGGAACGGGATTACGATACACAACCATACATGACAGTCATAGACTATGGAACATCGATTAACTGGGAGCTGAGCAGAAGTGCAGTAATGGGCAAGTGCAAAGGTTGGTAGAAATTTCATGCCAGCATCAGAGGTAGATTGCTAGAGCTGCTGGTCAGGCTGCATAAGAAGATAGGGGAGACGATAAGGGGGTAGTAGCAAGAGGGGGGTCAAGGGCAAGAACAGTTTGTAGTGTACTAGTTAATGAGGCAGAGGATATAGAATGCCTAGAGGAGGAGTGGCAGATTTAGGCTGACAGGTCATTCCACATCTTAGGGAGATAGTAGGAGAAGGTCGATTGGCCTGCAGAGGTCCGCCGGTGAGAGATTACCAATAGCCGGGAGTCAGTAGACCTAAGGGCATGAGAGGGGGTTGGTGGGGATAAAGAGAGGAGGTGAGGTACAGAGGAAGGGAACCGAGCCAGAAGTTGGAATTAAATTTAATACTGTGAATTAGCCGCCGGTTGCTCGGGGATGGGAGGGCCAGTGAGTGGTAAAGCTCACAGAGGTGGGTACGAGGGGCTGCATCTAGAGAAAAACTGCAGAAAGCATTGAAAAGGGGGTCCAGTCTGAATAGGATGGACTTTGGGGCTGATCTGTAGACTATGTCGCAGTAGTCAAAGGAAGGTAGTTTCATTTCTGAACAATTTCACATCTCACCGGTAGCAGGAGACAACTGCAATTTCTATAGAGATCGCCAAGCTTAGGGCATAGTTTTTTCTGGATAGCATCCACATTGGTGGAGAATGACAGGTGATGGTCAAGCCAGACTCCTAGGTACCTAAAGGAGGGCTCGTCCTCTAGGATTCTTCCATCGAGGGTGTGGAAAATCAGTTATGAGGTGAGTCTGGATAGTCTCTGCCTAGAGCCGAAAGTCATGGAGACTGTCTTCTTGGCATTGAGGGAGAGTTGGTGGGAGTTAAACCAGAGCTGTACCTTGTTGAAATCAGCCTGGAGACTGGAAGTGACTCCTTCTTGGGTCCGGCTGGAGGTAAAGAGGACAGTGTCACCTGCATATATATGTATAGAGGTAGTAGAGCAGGTTTTTGGCAGGCCATTTAGCAGGATGGAGAAGAGAAGGGGGACGAGAACTGAGCCCTGAGGAATGCCAGTGATGATAGGGAGTGGGGGTGAGGTGGAATCAGCTATTTTTACAGACTGGATTCTACCTTGCAGGTAGGCTCTGAACCAGTTATTGGCCGATGCGGATAACTCAGTAGCGGATAGGCAAGCTAGTAATAGAGGGTGGGATACTGTGTTGAAAGCTTTAGCTAAGTAGATGAAGATGGCTAATGTAATTTGGCCTTTGTCCATCCCCAAAAGGATGGAATCTGTGAGTCTTAGTAGGGAGGTGGCGGTAGAGTGTTTTCTTCTAAATCCAGACTGGAAAGGCGTGAGGAAGTTAGATTCAGAGAGCAAGTGAGAGAGTTGTGAGAATATGAGGTGCTCCTGCAGCTTCGCAAGAGCAGGGAGCAGGGAGATGGGTCTGGAATTTGCTGTGGTGGTGGGGTCACCGCCTTTTGGTAGTGGAATAACTGTGGCATGCTTCCACTTCTTGGAAATTGATTCAGAGGCAAATGAGAGGTTTAGGAGGCTGGCGAGGGGAGATGCAATGGCGTGGGCAGACAGGAAGAGGAGTTTGGTGTTTAGCCCGTCAATCGATTTACCCTTTTTGGGATTCAGGGTGAGTAGGGCATCTAAGGTTTCTGTGGGAGCAATGTGTTTGAATGTGAAGAAGTTCTGGCCTGGTGGTTTAAGGGTTTCAGTTTGTCAAGAGGGTGAGGTTATTTTTGGAAGAGAGGCAAGGAGGGTTGTAGCACAAGTGGTGAAGTAGGTATTGAATTTGGAGGCGACCGAGAGGGGATCTGTGAGGAGAGTCCCTTGTGTGAGTAGATGAGGAGTGGGATTTGTAGATGGAGGGGAGAAAAGGGAGTTGATAACTTTCCAAAATTTAGATGGCTTACCGAGGTTGGCATTTAGGGTGTTGTTAAAATATTCAGCCTTGGTTAAACGGGTGTCCTTGGTACACTTGTTTCGGAGCATGCGGTAGGAGATGTTGTCACATGGGAAGAGCATAGATTTGTACATTCGCCACACCTTGTCCTGGGCATTTTGGCATGCAATTAGCTAGGGGGAGATCCAGGAGAGATGAGATCCTTGGACCCTGATGTGACGCGGGGGGCATATTTGTCCCAGACACTGAGGAAGGTATTTCAGAAATGTGTAAGGGCTTCATCAATGTTATTACTACTAAGGAGAAAGTCCCAGTTAGAGTGAGCTAGGTCTTCCAGGAGGGGGGCGAGGTTTAGTGATTTGTATGACCATTGTAGTATAATTTTGGGGGGGGATTTAGTCGATGGATTTTGAGGGCTAGGTAGGTGATGTGGTGGTCGCTCATAGAGTCTGGAGTTCGTTGACATTGTTCCAGAAATTTTTTACAGAGCCTCATGTGGAGGTAAAAGCTTGCTTATAGTAACATAACCTCTCTGGTGGTCTAATGGTCCCTCCTCCATCACCAGTCACCATTCTGTTCAGAAATAAAATTATCCCTAGTAGCTAGTGATGCCTCCTCCCACCTGATCATCTGCCCAGTAACTATAACAAGTATTCCCTGGTGTCCAGTGTAACACCCTCATCCCTGATCCTCTGTATAGGTAACATAACCATTCCTTGGTGTCTAGTGGACCCTCCACTCCTCCACCATGGCATGCAGTGACCCATCATCCTGCTCCCTCCCCTCCCATAACCTAGCTGGTGTCCAGCACAGCCCTCCTCTCTCCACCATGGCTGGCCACCAACTGAGCTGTCACAGAGCATGTACAATATAATACTGTACGAACTCAGTGACAGCTCAATCAGCAGCCAGCCATGGTGGAGCAAGAAGGTCTGTGCTGGTCAGGGCTTGGTTTCAGAAAGGAGGGGAGCATGGTGTTGGGTCACTACCTGCCAGGGAGAGGGAGGTGGGGGGTCCACTAGACCAGCAGGGAATTTCTGGAACAATGTGATCGATCATTGACAGTGCTCATTTATAATTTTATACTGTTTAGCTGATTATTGCATGTTTTTTTTATTATTGTATGTTTTTTGTTTATTATTGTATGTATTTTTGCTTATTATTGCATGCTTTTTTGTTACCGTATGCATTTTTGTTCATCGTTGTATGTTTGTCTGCTTCTTATTGTATTTTTATTATGTTTTTTGCTTTTTATTTTATGCTTTTTTGCAGTCTCTCTTTCCCTGTGCCCTTTCCTCAGGGTGCCTCTGAAAATGTGTTGTGTGCTGCTTTGTAGTCCTTTCTTACAAAATGTTTCAATAAATAAATGATAGCATTTTTGCAATTGCTGACTGGGATCTTGAGGCATCAGTTCAGATCAAACAGACTGGTTCACAACAAGCTGCATGCCGTACTGAAATTCAGGAGGATCTGGATCATATTGCAATATAGTAGCAGTATTATGATGATGGATTTGACTTTCATTCCATACCCATCCCCTTGCAGCACAGCAGTGCCTTTGTCCAATTTTAGATCGATGCACATTCAAGTTTAGCAGCCAAAATGTTAACCCTAATAAGGTGATATCAATGTCAATGCAATTCTCCCTCTGGAAGCAGACTGGTCCTACTTTGAATGCCTTAACAGTGCCAACTTCCACAACATCACTAGGTATAATAATCCACATGCTATCGACCCTGTGTGTTGCAGGTACTGAGGGTTACACTGGAAATGGGAAATGGAGTCACTATTCACACCAGCATGATCTACAGACCTCCAACCCGGGCCTCCAACACAGGGACAGAATTTAAATTCAGCATAGGTGGAAGCCATTGGCACAATGTTAGAAAAGGAGAGGTGCTGCTGGTGGGGGACTTCAGTCTCCCAAATGTAGATTGGAACCTCTCAGCTGCAACTTCAGCTGGAAGCAGGGCTATCCTGGACTCCCTGCAGGGACATTTCTCAGGTCACTAGTCAGGGAGTCCACACATGATGGAGCAATACTGGACCTGATGCTCACTAACAGGGACATTAATGCAGAGGTCAAGGTGGGTGGCTACCTGGGGATCAGTGATCACTGTAAGTTGTGGTTCAGTATAAGGATGGCAGTGGAAGTGAACCACAGCAAGGACAATGATCCTGGACTTCAGGAGGGCAGAATTTAAACAAATGTGTGAATGCCTCAGAGACTACCTAGCAGGGGAAATGATCAGGGAGGAACAGTGTGTTAAGTTAAATCATACAATGGCATGAAAAGAATCCTGGGCTCTGATTGATCAGTCTGGGACTGGACCCATGATGTTATCCCAGTACAACAATATGGGTCTAGTCCCAGCATATAGAAGACCGCAGCAACTGTTAAGGGAATAACTCCATGCAGCCACTTCACTAATCCCCCCTCAGCAGCCCGTTTCAGTGATTCCCTCTGGGCAGTCACCTTCAGTGTCCCAGACTCCTTTATTGTTTAAATAAAACACAGAAAGCAACCAAAATGAAACCAACAACCATCAGACATTCACCCATAATCCCCAAAGTTTCTCTTTTTAATATTTAAAAAACATGTAAGTGATGGTTCACGGACCAAGCGCACCCAGTGAATGAGCGACCAAACATGTCTTTAAACAATCACCACGCAGCTCTAATGCTCGCTCACTCACTCTTCAAGACACTTTCTTTTTGTGTTTTTTTTTAACCTGGACCATCTAAAATCAAACAGAAACATCCTCCCTACCTCTTTTCCTCTGCTTTCACAGACATCCTCACAGCAGTGGCAGCAGGCGGGAGATCATAACAGCTGGGGGGGGTGATGGCAATCTCAGATTCCAGGCAGCAGAATCATGAACAGCGAGTCATGGAAACACAAAAAGAGGGAAACACAAAGTCAGAACTGTAGTGTAACATTTTACTGAAGTATAATTTTTATTTAAGTGCAACCTATTCTAATATATAACCAAATGTCTTATGATAACCTTATAATTTCACAACATTTAACATCAAATGTCCTATAATAAACTTATCAGGATGGTGTGCCCTTATTAGGATGGTATAGATCTGTTAAGGAAGGTGTGCAACAAAGAACCTTCTGTAGGATAGAGTGTACTTGTGCCAGAAATGTAGTAAACACTTATGAGGCTGGATAAGAAATTAAGTAATACCTATGTTTTGACTGAAATTCACCACACCCTAACATTAATATGTCATTTTGTTATATGATTGGCTTATAATGGGGTGTTGGCATTTTTCAAGATAACAATTCTTTGTATAAACACTGTATGTAAATTGAATAAGCAGCTCCAATATAAATGAACAGAATGAACATGAATGTGAAGCTGAGTAACTGCAATAAACTCTTAGAAGAAATCTGAAGGCTTGAGTGAATTTTTTTTGCAAACACAATGCAATCTTACAATTGGTGCCGTGACTTGGATGTCTGAAGACAATCTATACAGTTGCTGACTACATCAAATGGACCAAAGGGGCCAAGCTGCAGGGAATTCCTTACTGCACCTGACCTGATCAATCAAGTACAGAAGGGAGTCGAACAAGGGACTCAGGAGGACTGGTGTGAAGTCACACATGATTTGCCAGCCACAAGTTAGACGTAAGTATGAATACCATTTTAAGTAAATTTTTAGAAACACATTTAAAGGAAGGTCCGTATCGCTCTCTTCAACAACAGGAAGATGCGTACTTATGTTTTACTAAGCAATGTACGGACAGAAATGAGAAAGTTAAAGTGGATAGATCTAAGTTAGCTAACATCTGTCAAATGTATGTACAATATCAGTATGAAATAACAGCTAGAATGTGTAACATGAAGAGGCAAATGTTAGAAAATGAAGAGAAATGTACTGAAGGTTTAGCTCTCCAAGAAAAAGAGTCAGGAAAATGTGTTACTGTAATAACAGATATGGAAAAGAAATTAGAGAAAGAGATGCAAAAATGGGCCACTGATACCAAAGAAATGGAATATAAATTAAATGTGGCACTAGGGGAGGTTTGTGGATTAAAAGTTAAGAATAATCAGTTAGAAGAGAATCTCAAATTTCTAAATAAACAAAGTCAGGCTCAAATTAATGAACTGACTAGACAATTGCAGTAAGTAACCGATGGATTAGACCATGTAAATCAAGAATATGCCCAAGATCTCTCATATAAGGAACAGTCCTTGTATACATTACACGCAGAGGCACAGCTGCAGTGCCAAATCTCCTTAGAATTATGACACCAAGTTACCTCATTGGGTGAAGATGTCCAAAAATATAAAATGGCACCTATGCAGGTTAAACACCCCTTTCAGTGGAAGCAGCATTGTGGCTGTAAGGCAGTTACAGATAGCTCCTTGAGCTCCAGTAGTTCTGATAATGAGGAAGAACCCAGATGAAAGAAAAAGGGAAAAATGGCCCCATGCTGTGCAAAAATTACAGGAGAAAGTGCTAAAGTACCCCATACTTGTAAAAAAACATAAGAAATTATCTCATAAACCAAAACAACTAGTAGAAGAAGAGATATATAAACTTATGACAAAAATAGAACATCTCAGAGAAAAATTTGAGGGAGCAACAGATGATGTTAAGAAATCAGCTCTGGCTGCTAGCATAGGGGTGCATGACAAGGATAAAGAAAAAAATGAAAATAAACTAAAAGGAGATATAGTAGCAAGACAGGAAGAGACTGCTATGGAAAGAGCCAGCAAAAGGCTAGAGGTTACCCAGAAATTCTCCCAGAGGGACTTCACTATCCAAGAGTCTATGCAGTTGGTAGCTCAGTTAGGCAAATGGGATCCTGGACAGAATCCAGTCCCCATTCTGCAAAGCTAAAAACATTAGTTGCTAATTTTAATCTGATCAACAAAGATGCATGTAAAGTAGTGACGCTCTCCCTACCTGCCATGTTACTCCAGAGTCTTCCGGCTAACATGGTTGGTAAGCAGGCTAATTCTGATAATGACGCTTGGGCAAGTGTAGATGAGATCCAAGCTGCTTTACAGTCAATTCATGGTGTGTCCCCCACAGATTGGGGAAAGATTTATGAGGTACAATTACTTCCTGAGGAATCCTCGGTTATGTTTATTAATTGATTATATGCTGCATATGCCACCTATGGAGGTGTGGCCGAACCTAGTAAAGATAAGGAGCCATTTCTGAGTTTCATAGATGGACAGGCTGCACTAGTATCTGTGTCAATATGCATGCTGTGTAAGTACTGTGAATCATGTGCAGAAAAGGAAGAGTTGCTCACCAATTGGTGGCGAATGCAACAAGATGATCAGAGCCCAGAAAAAGGAAAGGATAAGAGGAGAGTAGCCACTATTGTAAAAACAGAAGATAAGAGTAGATATACCTTTAACAATTGTAACAAAGAAGGACACTATAAAAGGGATTATTGGGCAAAAGGTGGAGACATGGAGGGAAAACAAAAACAGGTAATGGAAAGAAGATGAGCACAAGCTCTTGGTAATGATACTAAACCAGGTGGTAAGGCAGACTTATAAAAATGTATTGAAATGCTAAGTAATTTGGCCAATACCAAGGTTGTGGCAGCCATTAAAAGGGAACCTGATGAAGAAGAACTGATACAATTAGGGCAATAATGGGACAAAGCCCCCACCTTCTAAGTCCTAGGTAAATTAAAAGAGGAGTGAGAGGGTCATCCTACTGTATCGGCTATGGTCAGGGGCTGCCAGACTGTGATATTGGTCGATACTGGAGCTACAGTTAGCATTATGGATAGTGATATGTCCTTAACAACCCATGGAAAGCATCAAATAAGTTTGCAAGGCTTCTCAGTGGGGGGGGGGAAGGGGATTGTTAACAACATACCTAACAAAACCAATTATGGTCCAGATTGGAGAACAGTAATTAAAATGTATGTTTTGGAAATGTAATACACATGAAGGTACCATCATGGGTATGGACATTTTAGTGCAGAATGGTTTGGTAGTAGATCTTAGTAACATGATTTTATGAAAAGGAAGTACTACTAACCCAGGACCAAATGTGGATGATTCTCACAGTATATATACTGCACAATCTTTAAAAATCTACCATATAGAGGAATTATGGAAACACATACCTCAATGGATAGTAGCTGTGGTTAACATGAAACAATTTGGGCTAAAAATGCTACAGAGTGTGGCAGGGTGTCTAATATGGAAGTCCAAATTGAAAGACCAGACCTTCCCCAACAAAAACAATATGCTTTTCCTAAAGAAGCTTATGAAGAAATATATGTGATACTGAGACAGTTACAGTCATCAAAGGTCTTTAGACCTATATGTTCAACAGTGAACTCCCCTCTTTGAATGCACATAAACCCAATGGTACCTGGTGATTAACAGTGGATTATAGGGTGTTAAATAAGGTCACGCCCTTGGTCACCCCAGTGGTATTGAGGCTTCCTGACTTGATATATTGGCTGTCTCCTATGGCTACAATTTATACTGTACTAGATATGTCAAATGGCTTTTGGTCCATCCCTGTTCATCCTGATAGTAAGTATAAATTAGCATTTACTTTTCAGGATAAACAGTACACTTTTCAGTGTTTACCCCAGGGTTTTCATTCCTCACCAACTTTATTCCATCAATGTCTAGCTGAGATATTGTTAGGATTTTCCCAACCTGAGGCAATAATTCAATATGTGGATGACATATTGTCACAGACTGACACTTATCAGGAAAATGTCAGTTTATTAAATGAGCTGTTAACTGTATTACACAAAGGAGGGTTAAAACTAAACCTGAGCAAAGCTCAAATTGGGCAATCACAAGTCATCTTTTTAAGGAATTGCATTAATCAGGAAGGACATACTGTAGACCCAGATGAGAATCAGGTCATACAACAGTTACCCAGACCTAAAACAAAAACAGCACTTCAACAGTTTTTAAGAATGGTATGCTTCTGTAGAAATTTTACAGAAGCATTTTCTAGTATGGCAAAACCACTGTACAATTTGTTAAAGGGAGGAAAAGAGACAGATATCCTCCAGTGGGAACTAGAGCATCAGCAGTCTTTTATGGCTTTTAAACAAGCACTAAAGATGGCTCCTGCCCTCATTAGCCCTTCTGAGTATCAGATGTTGTTATACAGGTACATGCAACTGATCAAGTGATCAATGCAGTACTGTTACAAAAGCAATCAGGGACTTTACGTCCAGTGGGATATTTTTCTCGGGTGTTAACTCCAGTAGAAGAAACATATGAAGAATGTGTAAAACACTTATAAGCTATATATTGGGCAATACAAGCTATCGAACATATTGTGGGGTTTAATCACATTGTTTTACAAACCTCACACACACCTGTAAAATTTTTCTTAGAAAGGGATGTATGGGAAGTGTCCTCTCAGAAACTGGTGAAATGGGCATTGGCCCTACAAGGAAAAAAATTACAGTGGAAAAATGTACCTCCCCTATGTTAGTAGAGCTCATGACAAGGGAGGGAGATGCACATGACTGTGGGGAAGTCATGGGTATTGAATACAAACCAATTTTTGCTGCTGAACCTAATGTTATGGGTATTGATGTGTATGTGGATGACTCCTGCTTTTGGGATGATGGCCATTTCCATACTGGATATGCTATTTGGATGCCTGGAACAAATCAGGAAATATTAGTAAGATGTCCTTCATCGTTTTCTGCCCCTCGAGCAGAACTGGAGGCAGTCCGTGGAGCTATTATGACGAATTCACAGGAAGTCATTAATATCTTTTTTGGATTGTGCTTTTCTTGTTAACTCCTTGTTAGATTTTCTTCCTATTTGGATGAAAAGAGGAATGCAAACAGCCACCAGTGAACCTGTGTTTTTTGTCCCCATATTACAACATATATGGGATATAGGAGCTCAGATGCCACTGAGAATTGCAATTTGTAAAGTTCAAGCTCACCAAAAAGATCCAAAGGATATCCACAAATTGAATAATAATCTGGTAGATAACCTGGCTAAAATAGCCACAAAACAATCAAACTTATGGGTAGACCCTCTAGGAGGTGATTCTACACAATTGTGGGAAGCTGAGGAGTATGACAAAAATCATCCAAAATGGATTGCAGCATTATCGCAAGTCCCTGGTTTGGGACAAATCCAAGATACTGATGCTTGGCTTCTTGGTTATCAGAACCAATGGAAAGATATAGGACAGTGTACCACCAAACATGTTGCTATATGGGAAGATATGGTAATATGGGAACAACAACCAGGGTTTAGGAAATGGATACCACCCACTTCGTTTAGAAAAGATAATATGGATAATCATCGTATTGGAGGTCATTGTGGACTCTACAAAACATGTAAAATGTTGGTACAAAAATATTGGTGGCCAAAAATGGGAAAATATGTCAAACAATGCCTGGAGGCTTGTCTCATCTGTGCACAGCTGAATCCTCCAGTGCCTGGTAAGAGGGTTCCATTAGGGCGTATATCCCTGGCTGACGGTCCTTGGTCCAGCTTACAAATTTATTATGTGGGACCCTTGCCTACTGCAAAAGGGGGTTCCAACATTTACTAGTCATTGTTGATATATTTTCCAAATGGAGAGAAGCACTACCAGTTAGAAATGATAGTGCACAAACTACTGCAAAAGAATTATGGGAACAAGTGTTCTCACGTTGAGGTTTTTCCAGAGTCCTGGAAAGTGATAGAGGGACTCACTTTACAGCAATAATAATGACAGCCTTGTGTGATATTTTAGGTATCACTCAGCGTTTGCATTTACCCTACCATCCACAATCTTCGAGAATGGTAGAAAGGTTAAATCGCACTCTGAAAAATGCACCGTAAAAGGCAGTGTTGGATACTGGTAAAGGGTGGGTGACACACTTACCAGGAATCCTAATGGGTATTAGAGGTACGGAAAACAAGAGTACTGGCTATAGCCCATACCAATTGATAACTGGATGGGATATGCGGCTGTATTATCCATCGGATCCAGATTTATCAACACCTGTGTTAGATCGCATCAAAACTAATGTATTTCTACAGCAAATACAGAAACAGTTAGCTCTGTATTTACCCCATGCTGCCAAAAATATGACACAGACTCATTGGAAAAACAAACAGAGACATGATGAAAAAGTGATACAGCCCATTGAAAGGAGTCATCACGTCATGGTAAAAAATTTGTTCAAAAAGGATCATGGGATGCTAATTGGATGGGGCCCTATACTGTTATTGACGTCTTGGGGTCATTCAGGTCCGGTGTATTCAACAAGGGTCTACAGAGACCAAATGGGTCCATGTGGACCAATGTAAATTGTATCAGCCTTTAAATGATAACAACTGATACTGCTCTGTTTTTCCCAATAGGTGAAAGACAATGATGTATCTTGTACTTATACTGTGTAGTACCTTACTGATCTTGGTAACTTCTGACAAATAGGGATGCCCAAGACACATATGGAACAGTTTATATAGCAGGACATATGTCAGTCGTAGAGTGTGGGGTCTCCCAGTGATGTTGGGAGAACAACATGAACACACTGGATATCTTCTTATCAAATGGTACTTTATTTGTTATGGACAATGTCAAAATGCAACATGAGAATGCTCATCTGAAGCCTGGCCTGGCACAGTGATGTGTGTGGTGAATACAACAGCCCAGAAAGGGATCTATATCCACTCCACTTTAGGGGATAATATGAATTTAACGAAAGAGGAACAAGATTTATTTGAATAAAATGGAAGGATACGTTACATTATCCTTCTAATAAAACATTGTTAAATACATCTTATTGGGGTATAAATGCATCACAACGTAATATGTGGCATTTGTTATATAATACATCTATTGTGGAGAACTACACAGTAGGGTTAAAGCAATTTTTTGCAGTATTGCCTTTAACAGATAAATATTCTTTGTTAACATATACTATAATGTCAAAATGGCCTGGAGTGGCCTGTGATGTGTCTTTAACTAGTACATCTGCTGTATGGGATTTACAATATCAAAAAACAAGGTGTAGCAGGGCAAAAATTCTTGCCCCCATCAGGTGGTATTTTTTTGATGCAAAATATATATCCTCTATATTATCCATGTAAGTTAGTGTATTATAATGTCTTGCTACATTTGCCTTTTCCACGATTACCACCGCAATGTAGGAATCGGACTTTAGTATTATTGTGGCAATACTATTATAATAATACTTTGAATCAATACCATGACAGACACAAAATGTGGCCATTTCAAATTCCTGCAGAGGCATCGCCAGGCCTATCTTGTTGTAAAAAAGATATGTGGGGCTGGTTAGGCTCAGGACTAGGAATTGTTAACGGTATTGATTCTATGGTTTTAAAAGGTCATATTCGCTCTTTGGAAATGACTTTAAAGAGTATGGCTACTGGACCATTATCGACTACTTTGAGATTAGTGGCTGATAATGACGAAATTGATTGGTTTGCTTTTAGAGAAACCTTGCAGAATTTTAAAATTATTGCTCAAATATCAGCCAGTTTTTATAACTCACTTTCTAATATGTCTAAAGAAACTATATAGAGCTGGCTTGTTCTCAATTAGCTGTGGAAGCACATGTTTATCTAGTCAATGAATTAAATAGAATTGAAACAAATAGGTCACCTTTAGGAATAGGTAAAACCAATGTGACTAAATTATTGGATCATCCCACTGTATTTTTATCACCCTTAGATATGATAAAAGTATGGAACTCACCAAATCAATATGCACAAGTGCTGTGACATGTGATTCCCATGCTAGTGATAATACCTCTATGTTTTGAACCACCGAAAAAATTGTGGCAAATCAGTAATTTGTGAGTATTAAAACATGACCAGATCATGAAACTTCAAATACCAGGTGATACTATTATCTCAGTACACAATAAATATGTTGTCTTACCTAAGCAACAGTGTGTACAAGAGCATGAAACTTTAATATGTGGGGAACAGACATCAACTGCCCTATGGTTTCCTGAACAATGTAAATTTATCCTAACATCTGCAAATGAATACCGCCAAGCTATGAGATGGAACCAGTCATGGTGTGTAGTCGCAGGTCAACCTTGGAATGTATGGGGGTATAGTGACAAAACATGGTGGTTTGCAAACTGGACCCTTCAGGAATGTCCTGCCTATAGCTGAACAAATGTTACCCATATTGATGGTTCCAGTATGGCCCTGGATTTACTCACTGATTTGGCAACTTCACCTCATTTCGAATTACCCAAAATTAATAAAATTACACTTGGTGCCTTGTTGTAGCGTCAATAAACTGAAGAACTTATTTTCTCACAACAGACCTCTGCTAAAGAGTTAGAGAATCAGTCATCTTATATCCCTATTATATCCTGGTGGGATTGGGGCTCAGCTGCTTTGGGTACTAGTCCAACCTTAAAAGTGGTAATATGCGGTATTGCAGTAATCTGTGTTCTTGTTATTATACAACTACTATTATATTGTAAGATGAGACACATGATTAGACAAATACAAATGTTACAATGGCAACAACATCTTGTGTGATCTCCAATTATAGAGAGTCACAAAGGGGGGATTGCAGTGTAACATTTTACTGAAGTGTGATTTTTATTTAAGTGTAACCTATTATAATATATAACCAGATGTCTTGTGATAATCCTATAATTTCACAACATTTAACATTAAATGTCCTATAATAAACTTATCAGGCTGGTGTGCTCTTATTAGGATGGTATACACCTGTTAAGGAAGATGTGCAACAAAAAACCTTCTGTAGGATAGAGTGTACTTGTGCAAAAATTGTAGTAAACACCTATGAGGTTGGGCAAGGAATAAAGTAATGCCTATGTTTTGACTGAAATTCACCACACCCTAACATTAATATGTTATTTTGTTATATGATTGGCTTATAATGGGGTGTTGGCATTTTTCAAAATAACAATTCTTTATATAAACACTGTATGTAAATTAAATAAGCAGCTCCAATATAAATGAACAGAATGAACATGCATGTGAAGCTGAATAACTGCAATAAACTCTTTGGCCCAGATATTCAAAAGGGTTGCGCCATGCGCAACAGGGTTCTTGTCATAAGTCAAAAATCGCCATTCTGCGATATTCAGCAGGAGGCGATTACGCCACTGACAACAGGTTGCGCAACAGTGCAATGCAAATGAATGCATGCTCAACAGGAGGAGGAACCATGCACAAGCACAACGCAACCCGATATTCAGTCGGGTTGTGCAGGGGATTATCTTGCAACCCCAACCTGCGCCTGCACAACCTTGAGCCAAAAAAGGATCAAGTTGAGGGCCACCCACAGGTGAGCTGCTGTATTGCAGGGTGCAACACAGCAGCTGCCACCCTGGCTGGCCCCCAACTCAGTCCTGTGCCCCCACCAGCCGATCGTGGGCAGAGCATTAAAACAACCCACCCACACATCTCGAAGCCCGATCAGCGGACATACAGTAACATGACCCCCACCCACACATCTCCCGAAGCCCGATCCGGGCATACAGTAACATGCCCCCTCACACATCTCCGAAGCCCGGTCAGCAGGCATACAGTAACATGCCCCCACATCTCCGAAGCCCGATCGCGGGCAGAATGTGTATCAACCCCCCCAGTGCCCGATCGTGGGCAGAATGTAAAAACGCCCCCAACCCGAATATCTCTCTGGTGGTCCAGTGGACTGTAATGCCCGATCGCAGGCAGAATGTCAGTTAAAACCCCCCCAAACATCTCCCTGGTGTCTAGTGTCCCCACCCACTCCACAAAGCCCCTCCACCCGCTCCCCGCAGCCTGCGGGTGGCAGCATCCCACCGCCTGCCGCCCGCGCCCGCCGACTGACTGTCCGGTGGGGCTGCTCGCTCATTGGTGCTGTGGGAGATGTGCTGGGGGCATGTTACTATGCCCGTGATCGGGCTTCGGGAGATGTTGTGGGGGTATGTTACTGTATGCCCGCGATCGGGCTTCGGGAGATGTGGGTGGGGGGATTTTACTGTATGCCCGCAATCGGCTTCGGAGATGTGGGCAGGGGCATGTTACTGTATGCCCGCCATTGGGCTTCGGAGCTGTGTGTGTGGGGAATGTATACACTGATACTGCCAGCGATCGGGCTGCAGGGTACATCGTCCGAAGCGGCTGCTGCCCTGGCAGGGCGCCAGGCGCAAGTCCTCGGGGATCAGCACACCTACATGCTAATGGCATGCAAATGGGGCCATAAATAGATGCAAATGGTCCCCCTGCGCCTTACATAAATTATTTGTTTGCATGTCACCTTTGAATATCGGAGAATTGCGCATGGCGCCAATGGTACTGCGCCACCACAAGTTTAATGCTCAACTCTGGCAACTTGCGGTGGCGCAGTTCCCACTCGCCATCTTGCCGCAGTGGCTGTGGCTGGGGGGTGATATTCAAAGGAGTTGCTCAATAGTGCAACTCCTTTGAATATCGCCCCGGCCACACCCCTGCGCAACTATTTTGAGCAGCGCAGGGGCTTGCGCCTCAGAATGGCATAGTTTGAATATCTGGGCCCTAGAAGAAATCTGAAGGCTTGAGTGAATTTCTTTTGCAAACACAACACAACCTTACAAGAATCATGAAAAAATAGAACACAAACACCGAGGCAATAGGATGTATTAACAAAGAACACTGGGATCACTGACAAAGGTTACAATGGGGACTGCAGATCACATGAAAAACACATCAGTTCCACCTGATGGCTGATACAATAAATCAGCACTATTATTTTGTAAAGTAAATCTACTTATTCAAATAAAATGACAAAAAATCTACTTTAAATGTAGTTTTTCCTCTTTTTTGTTTGTTTTACAAATGAGCCATTGTAAAATAATAATAATGCACTCCAGGCTGTGTGTCATGCTGGGAAAACACCACTTTCGGGTGTTGGACACATTCAGCCTGTGGTCTCGTGCCCAACCACCCGAGACATGACATTATTCCAGCACAACACACACCCTGTCATGCATAATTGCTTAACGAAGGCATAGTGAAGACAACAAACCTCTGTGCAAAGGAAGTGAGTAAAAAGAAGAGGAATGAGACTGCTGTAGTTCTTGAGGGAAGTAGCTGAAAGGGTAAAGGCCAAAAGGGTAGCTTTCAGGAATTATAAAGAGATACAGAGGGAAGAGGACAAGGATGTGTATCAGGAGAAGCAGAGGGAGGTAGGGAAAGCAGTGAGTACTGCAGAGGGGCAAACTGAGGAAATAATAGCTCAAGGGGTAACAAAATGGGACAAAACATCTTTTAGATACATAAGTGAAAAGAGGAAGACTAGGAGAGAGATAGTGAAGTTAAGAAGGTCAGGTGGGGACTGTGTAGAGAAGGATCAGAAAAAGCAGATATCCTGAACAAATACTTTTGTTCAGTCTACCCAGAGGAAGGGGATGGGGATGGGACACATAAAATTAACAAGAGCACTGGAGAGGTGGAAGTAGACATCAGTCTCTTTACAAAGGAGAGAGTCCTGAAGGGACTCAGAAATCTGAAAGTGGACAGTGCTATGGGACCAGATGGGATACACCCAAAGGTATTGAGGGAGCTCAGGGAAATACTGGTGGCTGCACTTCTGGCAGTCCTTTTTAACAATTCACTAGAAACAGGGGTGGTTCCAGATGACTGGAGGAGGGCAGATATAGTCCCACCTCACAACAGTGGTAGCAGGAATGAGACTGGCAGCTATAGGCCAGTCAGCCTGACATTGGTGGTGGGGAAGCTAATGGAGTCACCGCTACAGGAAAGGATCGTGAAGTAATCCAGCAGGTTAGAAGACTCGGGAAACATGTATTCATGGGGGTTGGGGACATCTCAGGCAAATCTGATAGATTTATTTAAGTGAGTGACCTTGGCAAAAGATCAGGGTAGGGTGGTGGATGTGGCTTACTTAGATTTCAGTAAGGATTTTGATAGAGTTCCACATGTAGTAGGTGGTTCCTAGGGAAACTGGGCAGCTTAAGGGTGGATCCAAAGGTAGTAAACTGGGTAACAAATTGGCTAAGGGATAGACAACAAAGGATGATGGTAAATGGAGTTCACCCTGGGGAAGAAGGGTGACCAGCAGATTGCCACAGGGCTCAGCACTTTGACCAGCCCTCTTTAAAGCCTTTATAAGTGACATAGCAGATGAGCTGGAAGGGAAGGTCTGTTGTTTTGTGGACAACAACAAAATCTGCAGCAGAGTGGACACTCCAGAGGCAGTGGAAAGAATGTGCAGAGACCTGAGAGAACTTGAGTAGTGGTCATGGGCATGGCAGCTGTGTCTCAGCATGAAAAAGTGCAAAATCCTGCACCTACTGTAGCACACAGAAACCCAGAGATGGAGTACAGCATGGGAGAAGAGGTATTGATGGTCACCAAAAAGGAAAGGGACCTAGGAGTAATCATACAGTTTCTGATGATCTCAAGGTGGTAAGGCAGTGTGACAAGGCAGTGGGTAGAACCAGTGGGATGTTGGGGTGCATATGGAGGGGTATCACCAGTAGAACGTTGTTGTCTCTGTACAGATCACTGGTGAGACCTCACTTGTTGTACTGTGTCCAGTTCTGGAGACCACATCTCAGGAAAGACATAGAGAAAGTGGAGCCAGTCGAAAGGAGTGCAAGTAAAATAGTGCATGGTCTGCACCAGAAGCCCTATGAGGAGAGATTGAAGAACCTCAGTATGTTCACCCTGGAAGGGAAAAGGGAAAGGAAAGATAGGATTGAGACCTACAAATACTTCTTCACTGAAAGAGTGGTGGATGCCTGAAATAGTCTTCCAGCAGAAGTAATGGGGCAAAAACAGTGGTGGGCTTCAAGCCTGCATGGGATAGGCACAAGGGAATCTTAGTGGGAAGCAAGGTGGGGGGGGAGGCAGAGAGCAAGTAGGGTTGGCAGTGACAGTATAGGCAGGGGGAAAAATGGCCAGACTGGGTGGGCCAAAGTTATCCTTGTGTAAAGTAATGGTTATTAACGTTCCCTTTATTCTGTCTTCCATCCTAACTTGGAGGGCATGTCACTAGTTCTACCTACACTCACCAGCTCAAACACCTGTGCCTACTCTTCTCTGTCTCATCTAGTTTAGTGCTTAACATTTGGGAAACAGTGATCATGTCCTCTCTTACCCTCACCAGTTCTAGACCAAATATTTTGAGTATTACACTCATAGCTCTTGCTTCATAATTTATTTATGGCATTTTGATAACCGAATGAGCCCATTGAGACGAGAAGTCCCTTTTTCAGGAGCTACCCAGATTTAGTTACATACAGTGCTAACAGGCAGTTTGTCATAGTAACTTACACAATACAGAAGTAAGACATCGAGGAAGGCATGACATAACATGACATAACATACAAATGCACAGGAAAAATGACTTACAAACATTAGTTACACTTTAGCAGCAGTGAGATATAGACAATGGATAGTGAGATTTATTGGCTAACAGTTATAAGTACACATTTAGCTTACAATAGCGAACCATGTGTCAGGTACAAGGGATAGATAAGGATTCAGAGATAGCAGCTGCAATGACAGCCTTCCAAGATATAAACCTTTAGCCCTGCCTTGAACCCTTCAATAGAAGTGACATTCGTTAAGTTTTCAAGAAGGGAGTTCCAGTGGTAAGGGGCAGAGCAAGCAAAATACCTTTTTCCCAGGTTAGTCCACACTCTAGTAATCTCAAGCAAGCTGGAGTCTGATGAGCGGAGGATGCACCTCACAGGTTTAGGGGTCAGTAGGCCTGTTTGGTGACCAGTTAACATAATGGTGTGTTCCAAGGGTGGTTGAAACAAGGCCTTGGTTAATTTTTCTTTGGGAACCTGTGTTACAGGTGGGCTGTGTGTTTGGTCAGGTGGTTACACTGCTGCTAACTGTTCCTAAGTGCAAATCAAGGTTTACATCCTAGGTGGGCTGTGTAAGCTGGTTTCACTGCTGCTCAATTTACAAAATGTAATACAGTTTTTAAATTTCAGGTAGGCTGTGTGCTTGGTAGGTTGATTACACCACTGTTTAACTTTCGTAATGTATAAAAAGGTTCCATCATGAAGGCCTATATTGCATTTTCTGTACTGTATCTCCACTTCCTTTCTGCACTCCTCTGTTCCAAGTCTTTGCTTCTCCAAAGAAAGCCCCACTTCTCACAATACTCTTAGAAACATAGAGACATAGTATCTGATAGTCAATAAGGACCACTTGGCCCATCCAGCCTGCCCATTTCTTCCTACCTACACTATTATCGCAGACCATGCTGCAGACTAATGCTGTGAGGGTCACACGGAGCCAGCCCTCCCCAGCCGGAGAAACGCTGCCACTCCCCACCCTCCGAGAGACCCAGTAAGGTAATTCGAGAGTCACCTCGAGTTAGAGTGTGCGCAGCCAGCGCCATCAGTTGCTCCGGCGAGAGTGTTTGCCCCACCGGCTCTTGGTGCTGGATCACCACCACCCTTGGTCTGCATATAGAGGTACTCACGTGATAGAGGTACTCACGTGATCTCGCGATCTCTCCAAAATCAATCAGCCCATTCTCCCATTAGCAGCTTATCAGGAGCTACCACTAGAGGCTGCCAAAATAAATTTTCCTGATGATTAGTCAACTCAGGCAGAATGTCACCTCTTTTCCTCCCATTATTTTGTCTGACCTTTTCACTAGCCTCACTCCCTCCAGCTATTTATCCTCAATGGCAACCAAACTCCCCTCCTACCTGCCTCTGCACAGCTCCCTCACCTCCTCTTTCAATCTCTACCAATGTTATCCAGCCCCTTGGCATTCTAAATAACTGGTGTCTTGATGCCACCATTCTGCCTCCCTCCTTTCTCTCGGGGCAAACAATACTCTACACAATTGCCTCTTGCTGCACTCCGCCTACCCTCCACGAACTCCATTCCATCTACAGGCCCAAATCTACCTGGCCCAAAAACTAAACAATTCTTAATGCTGCTACTGCTGCTAGATGGGGACATCGAAGCCAACCCTGGACCCACCCCTGCCAACCCCCCATTCCGCTCACTCTCCCCAAAGGCCTCAAATTACTGCATCTAAACATCTGCAGCATCCTGAATAAAGTAACCGTGCTGCAACCCACCATCCTAGCATTACAACCTGACATCCTGATCATATCTGAGACTTGGCTGAAGCCCCACCACCCAGATTCTGCAGTAGCCATCCCCCAGCTACTTGCTCATTAGGCTCGACCGCCAGGGCCAAAAAATAGGAGGCATCGCCATGTTTATCTCTACCAAACTCCAGTTCACCCCGGTACATTTCCCCCCACTATCACCAGAAATAGGATGTCTGCTTATCAAACTATCACTCCCTTTCTCTACCCCACTGTTTGTGGCAGGTTCCAACTGCGCCCCTGGCACCCCCCTGCCCAGCGTCCTGGACTATATAGACACTCTAAAACAATCAGCAACAAATGGTGAGCTCCACATCCTCTGCAATTTCAATTTCAATTGGTTTGCAAATGACAGCGCCAAGATGCGGATCAAAATAAATGCTCTAAACCTCACCCAGCTAATTTCCCACCCCACCAGACTAAACCATAAATCACAGAACCATTCTCTCCTGGAGTGGGCCCTCTCATCTCACCCCCACCAAATTACAGCTGCGGGTTTGCTCCTGGACTCCTTAAGCGACCACCACATGACCTACATGGTCACGAAAGTTCATTGGCCCATCGCACCCCCACCAAGAACGCTGCACACTAGGTCCTATAAATCCCTCGATCTAGCGTCTCTCCTGTATGACCTAGCCCATATGGACTGGTCCTTCATACCCAAGGCTTCTTCCATCAACCACGCACTTGAAAATTTCAAGACCAGATTTCTCGCAGTGTGGGACATACATGCCCCCCTGAGAAATAAAAGGGTCAGGGGCTCCCACCTTCCCTGGGTCTCCGCCGCTATCATCAGTAAATTCCATGCCAGGGATCAGGCATGGAAAACTTTCAAGAATACGGGCACCCAACTATCTCTGCAACACTACCGTGCTCTCTGGAACTCCTGCACTAAACTCATATGTCAGGCCCCAAAAAATTATTTCAGGACAGCTTTCAAACTCTAACCTCCACCACCCCACAAATTTCTGGAAAACTATCAAATCCCTACTCCCCCCACACCCAACCCCCAACCCTAACCATCCAAGGATTTACTGTCTCCGACCCTGGTGAAGTTACCTCCGCTTTTAACATGTTCTTCACCAGCTGCACAGACTTTTTCCTAGTGGCCTTCCCTCAACCCACGTCGCACACCTCCCCGAAATCGTAGCCGCCCCCGCCCTCTAGTTTGCATTTCGACATGTCACCCCAACTGAAGTGCTAAAAGCTCTGCAGGCTCTAAACCCAAACAAAGTCAAATGCCCTACTGGCCTGGACACCAAAATGCTACATCTGTCTGCTCCCACCACCGCCACCCTGCTTGCCAACCTCTTCAATCTCTTCTTCTCAATAGCTGAAATCCCAACAGACTGGACGCAGGCCATAGTCATCCCCCTCCCAAAGGGCGGTGACCCCTCATCACTGGGTAATTTCTGCCCCATTTCCCTCCTCCCCATACTGGCCAAGCTTCAGAAACATCTTGTTCTTGCCCAACTCTCCCCATACCTAGACGCATCCTCCTTCTTTATCCCCTACCAGTCTGGGTTCTGTAAATCACACTCCACCATCACCTCCCTACTAAGAATCATGAATGCCATCCTCTCAGGGATGGATAAAGGCCACATCACCTCGGCCATTTTCATCAACCTCGCCAAGGACTTCAATACTGTCTTCCATTCCCCGCTTCCAACCAAATTAAAAAACGCCGGTCTCTCTGGTCCTGCCACCAGCTGGTTTCATTCTTACCTGGAAGGCAGACACCAATCTGTAAAAATTGGCCCTCACACCTCTAACCCCCACCAGCCTCTACCGGTGTCCCCCAAGGCTCGATCCTAGATCCGTTACTTTTCTCCATTTTCTTAAATGATCTCCCATCAGCCTGCATGTACAAGTCTATCCACTTGTACATGAATGACACCATACTGTTTGCCACAGGCCCCTCAACCACTGAAGTGACTACTGCTCTCCAACAAGATTTTGACACTGTTCAGCATTGGTTTCATTCCAACCAACTGATCCTTAACTCTTAAGAAAACTGTCTCACTAACTTTCGGCTCGCCGGCGAGACTCTCCCGACTTGCGACTCGTCCCACATACCATACCTCAAACAGGACCCCAAAACAGGCATACACCTCTTTCAGGTACCTGGGGGTCTGGCTCGACCAGGACCTTGACTTCTCCATACACATTTAATCAATTCACAAGAAGCTACACCCTAAACTTGGTGCCCTTTACCGCAACAAGGGTTGTATCCCCACTTCGGCCAGGAAGGAAATTGTTGAAAAGATGATCCTTCCAATACTAGATTATGGAGACACAGTCTATGGCTCGGTCCCCCTTTCTTCTCTAGCCAGCCTGGACACACTCTTCCATTCTTTCTGCAGGTTTATCCTGTACTGTCCTTAAAAGATTCACCACTGCAGCCTCTACAGCTCACTAGCCCTACCCTCACTCCAGGCCTGGAGACAGGTCCACCGCGCCAGGGTCATTGCTATATACTGGAATTGGTCCCTTCCCCCTTACCTCGAATCTGCCCTCTTGACACAGCCACCATCGATCTACTCCCTTAGGATCAATGATTCTAGGCTCCTCCACATTCCATTTTTGGGTTCCTCCAAAGGCCAAGCTGCCTTCAAACACAGGTTGCCCAAAATCTGGAACACTTTGCCTTCCATCAGTAGGCATACCACAAACTCTCAGAGCCTCTATGCCCACTTCACCACCAGTTGTGCATGCATCTAGCGTTGCCCCAGAATCCACGCACGCTCTGACCTAATCTGGCCTCTCCATTGGTGGCCATGGTTGTCATCACAACACAGGTCTGGCCGTGGGACCCCTACACAAGGACCATGGGGTGGATTCTCTTCCCAGCTCTTTTCAATAGATCTCGGCCAAATGGCCCACCCTATTACTTGATTAGTTCGGCTTTCAAAGGCTGCTATTTTCCATCTCAGTCTAGCAATTTCACAATAATCACCTATTGTCTGTATGTATGCTAAGTTGTTTTGCTCTGCCAGCACTGCTCTCCTCTCATCACCTGTACTGTGGTCATTTGTACTCATTTATATTCACTTGTATTCATTTTGTATTGATTTGTATTTATCTGTAAATATGTTCCTTCGCATATATATATGTACCCCATTCCCTTTACCCCAGGACGCATCTGGAATTGAGTGGTACTCCACTCAGCATGCCCTCCTGGTTAAACTCTTAAATAAATAAATAAATAAATAAAAATCTGCAGCTCTTTCTCCAACCTCAATTTCCTTTCCATTATGATTCCCTTTTGCTTATCCCATGCATTAGTGAACCCCATCACTGTTTTCACCCCCACCACCTCTACTGGAAGGCTGTTTCAAGAATCCACCACGCTTTCTGTAAAGTACGTCTTCGCATCTCTTCTGAATCTACCCCCCTCCTGCTTCAAAGCATGTCCCCTTGTTCTTAAGCATTTTTTCATCTGAAAAATACTCCCCTCCTGTACCATACTCACTTCTGTGAGGTATTTAAAGGTCTCTATTACATCCCTTCTTCACTCTGTTAATTCTATTGGTGGGAGATGTGGAGCTGAACTCTGGCTCGCCTTTTTCCCCCTCCTTCCTCCCTAAAGAGCTACGCATGTGCCCACTAAACCCCTGGAGGCTCCTCCCTAAGTTAGACCAGCTTAGGCTGTGGGCTTCACAATACTAGCTAGCCATTCTTATTGTCACCAAATACTAAATCTCTACTAGGGTCAGTGACATGAAATTGCAATTGCTGACTATTGCAACAGCAGGCTTAGCATTCAGTTCATCCCAGGCAGCTCCCCTTTGCCCCTCTATTATATAAAAAATGACAGCTCCCAGTTAGAGATGCAGTGAAGCTTTAATTCATAGGCAAAGTGAACCCAAAATGGTACACTTCGAATTTATGTAGCACTATGTGAATTGTCCACTAAAAACTTGAAATTCACTTTACTTCACCTTACTTCACATTGTCCACTTTGAGTTCACTTCGAGTTACAGTTTGATAAGGCGAAATCATTAAGAAATGCCTGACTGTCTCTGCAGATCTGCAGGTCACATGACTCAGGGAGGCAGTTAAATAGGCAGGAAGTCAGTGTTCAAAGTGTAAAGTGTACACAGATGTGGCATGCAACAGTCAGCATTTGCTTTATTTCAGGGTACTGCAGAAACTCCTGTACCACCACATTTAAACAGTGGGTCATACAGGGAACCCGCGCAAACCCACCATTGCTGATACATTTCACAATGTTTCATCCATTATCACTAGCTATGAAGCCAGCTTTTAGGGACAGGGGGTGCAGCCACTCATCAAATTCTATCAGTAGCACGTCTAGCATGTGTTCGCCTGTATGCAACCCTGCTACACTACGTATTGCAAGCATGGCATGTTGTCTAATGCCATAAAGGTTGCTATCACCACCACAGTCTGACTTATTACACTACTTTCCCATCCCACCATCAAAGACAACCCCTGGTAGCTGTGCCCAATGTGCAGTAATACACAGATAGGAACTACCCACCATTTTGACACTTATCCACATATCCATGCTTAAGCGAACGTAAGGTGATATGGAATGTTGAAGGGCATGTCTTACAGGCTCTGTCACCATCCGATACAACTCAGGGACAGCATGGGTGGAAAAGTATGTCCAGGATAGGACCTTCCATTTAGGACATGCTAGTGCTGCAAAGCCCTGGAAGCCCATATTCTCCACAAAGGAAAATGACAAAAGGTCAATTGCCAGCATTTCTGCTATGGCAGCATTGAGTTCACATGCAACCGCATGATTGGGTGGGTATTAAGTGTTGTGCACAAAAAGGCTGTGCAATGTGGGCTGCATTGTTTGTTGTTTTACACGTAGTGTTCCAAATGGCTCTACTCTACTAACTGACATGGATGGGGTACCTTGGACATGTGATGGTGGGTGCACAAGTGACAAGCCAATACATACAGTTATGTTCCTTGTTTTAAGCACAGGGGTTGATGTAGTAGAATTACTACATGGATCGCCACTGCTACTATGACCACTGCTTGAACATTCCAAATCCTCATCCTCCTCATGCCTGCAGTAATCCTCTGGTGTTATTTCACCACTTTTACTGACGTGGCTACTTACACTGAAGGAACAGGATACCATGCTCACTAAGGTGGCTGAGGATGAATGCCCAACTACAGCATTAGCTCCACTCTCGTGCCACGTCAACAATGCCATGTGCCTGCTCTTCAGATGAGTATGCAGGCCCCCAGTACCCAAATGGCTACCCTTTTTACCACTCTTCACACGCACTTGGCAAAGCTGGCAGATTGCCACTGTTTCATTGTTGCCATCTTGTACAAAAAAATCCCAAACTAGGGATTTGGATGCCCTACTCTTCACATTTCACTGCTGGTGCTGGTGCTGCATATGTAACTGCACTTTTGGTGGTGATGAAATGGAGGGTGTAATACATGATTTCTGCTGTTGTGCACAATTGGACTTTGGCTGAACATCACAATCTATGACTATTAATTCAGGGTCATCATCAACAGACACAGCTATAGCAGAACTTTGAGGAGGGGTGATTGATTAACAGACTGTTTACAAACAGCCCCCTTCACTTTTTTTTTTTCCAGTTCCCAAATGGGATCACTAGCATCATCATCATCATAATCATCATCTACTAATTCACTTTGGAGGCCGACAGTCAAAAACAATATCTTGTTTTGACTGGGGGGAGGGGAGAGACACAGTACCTAGCTACACAGAAGCAGGGAAATAAACTGCAGACAGGCCTTTTTTTTCAATTGTTTATCCAGGAGTAGCACACTAAGCTGAAAGCTTGTTTACAGGTGCGACCTGGGAGTACAGGGAAGTTAAACAACTTGCTCAAGATCACACAGTATGCAAGTGGGGGCTGTGGGATTCAAACCCAGGTCTCCAGATTTGCAACTCAGAGCCTTAAACCACTACGCTAAACAGCTTCGAAGCTTAGAAATTCAGAGTACTGCTAATGCGGAGCCGCAATGAGGTGCCACAATGAAATGCATATTAATTGACAGCACACACACAGATTAAAGGTCAGGCATAGAAACTTTTATTGTTCAGTACAGTACAACACAAGCAGTCCTGTAAAAAGACTGAAAAAACTGCCCAGCAAACAGAAAATATTTATAAACAATTCAGTGACGTTGTACTGTGTCTACCTGAACACAAAAATAATTAAAAAAATAGCCAACAACAGTTGGAAAAAAGTGCCTTTCTCTCTACTCTCCCTTCTACACCACAGATCAGCCACCCCGCCAAAACACACATCCACAGTGTCTCTCAGTACAGAGACTGAATCAACTAAATTAACATTCAATATTCACAAAACATCAATAAATGCTCAATGATATAACCAAATCAGGGTTTACTACAATCAATCTACTAAATTTTGTCACAAAATTCTGTGGCAAAAAGGTGTTTTCAAAGGTTTTTAGAGGGTTTGAATCTCAGAGCTCCTGAGAGCAAACTGTCTCCAACTTTCCACTGTACACACTACAATGAACTGAGGCTACGTAAGACAATATAGATCCCATGTGACATTACATCCCAGGATTCACTGCAAAATTCATCTTAAACAGCACAAAAACAAGGCGAAGTAATGCGAAGTCAATAGAAAACAAGGTGAAATAACGCAAAATCCATAGAGAACAATGGGAACTTTGCGTTACTTCGAGATGCGTAGTTATTCATTTCGCTTTGCGGAGTATTAAGAAAAATTTGGGTTCTACACGAAATACTATGCATAGCGAATTTTAGGCACTTCGCCCACCACTACTCCCAGTCCCCCCACCAATGCCACCTTCACTTTTTCTCCAATCTCATTTAAGCAAGTTTAAGATCTTTTACTTAAGCTAGACACCAAAAAAAGCACTGGTGCAGACAACATTGATCCTTTTTTCTTGAAGCTTGGTTACCATTATCTGACAGCCCCTATTACTCACCTGTTTAATTTATCACTTATAGAGGGCACTGCTCCCTATGACTGGAAGGTAGCCCATATACTACCTCTATTTAAATCAGGTGACCCTAGTGATATGAACAATTACAGACCTATATCAATTTTACCAGTCCTTTCTAAATTTTTAGAAAAATCGGCAAGCACACAAATCAGAGAATTTCTTGACAAGCACCAACTTATCAACCCACTACAATCTGGATTTAGACCTCAACATAGCACTGTTTCTGCCTTGTCTAAGGTTACGGATGATTGGCTGGTGGTATTAGATAACAAACAGATTACAGGGGCTGTATTCTTAAACCTTAGCAAAGCCTTCAACACTGTCGATCATGGACTGCTTCTGGACAATCTTACTGAACAGGGATTCGAAAACTCATTGTTAAGATGGTTCATTAGCTATCTGACAAATAGGCAGCAACAACTCAAGGCTAACAGGATGTTCTCTATCCTGCTTCCTCTGGCAAGAGGGCTTCCACAGGGCTCCATTCTGGGTCCCCTGCTTTTTCATATTGTATGTCAACAACCTAAGCAAGAATATTGCACATTCAAAAATCCACCTTTTTGCTGATGATACTGTGTTATATATCTTCAAACCCTTGATTACACAGGTCTGCCATATGATCCAATCTGTTTTTAACCCGTTGCAGAATAATTTAATCGAACTGAAACTTCTTTCAAACACCAAGAAGACCAAAGTTATGTTCTTTCATCCTTCCAACGTGTCAAGTACTCACCTCAACTTCTGCCCCCCTCTGCTTATTACTACCCTGCTTGGTAATGCGTTTGAAGTAGTGAATAGATTCAAATACCTGGGTTTTCTTTTTTTTTAAATTCAGTATACTTTATTGATTTTGAAGGCAGCATACAAACATAACATGATATAACGTGATACAATAGCCATGCTGCTGCCCAAAAGGACAGTAATGAGACACAAGTACAAAGAAATGAAAAGACACAAGTACAAAGAAATGAAAATACCTGGGTTTTCTGCTCGACTCTCACTTATCCTTTACAGCCCACATTAAGGAGTTAGTTAAAAAACTGAAGCTGAGGCTTGGCTTGTTCTTTAGAAATAAAACTCTTTTCTCCAAGACATCTAGACTGTGGTTAGTTTAAGCTACCTTTCTGCCATTATTAGAGTATGCAGGTATTGAATGTAGTACATGTGCAACCACCTAGCTTCAAAAATTAGACACATTATACCATCGTGCTATTCACTTTATCACCAATGCTCCAGCCAGAACCCATTCACTGCTTTCTGTACAAAGAGGATAGCTGGCCCTACTAGAAGACTTTGGCATACTTACATATGGGTATATAAAGCATTCCTAAACAAATTGCCCCCCTTATATTGCCACTCTCTTAGAGTGCCTCCTTAGCTCATATGCGCTAAGGAAGTACACTTACATTTCTCTAGATGTACTGAAAATTCGCACATACTATGGGAAAGCTGCCATTAGTTACGTACTCCCTACTGTTTGGAATAAACTCCAAACAGCGCTTAAGCTTCATATCTTAATTCCTTTAAACGCATTCAAAACCTTCATTAGTAAATCCACTACTGTTACGTGTCTTTACTTCTAATCTGTATCCTACCCCCTATTGCTACTCTTACCTCTACCTGATTTGTTTCTCGGCATACAATGTTTATTGTAATTGTATCATCTAGTGCTTCTGCTGAATGTAATTTTGTGCATCCTGTATATCCTTGTCAGAAATTATTACTATTCAATCTAAGACTATGTATCTCTTTTTTATATTTCCTACTATGCATTGCTTATTTCATTGTTGCACATATCTGTATTCTGTTTGTACAAGGGACTTCCTTGCAAATGAGCTTGCTCAATGGATTTATCCCGTCACAATAAACTTGAACTTAAACTACTTGTGGACATAATAATGGGAAAAGTGGTGGTGGCAATGCTGTGTAGGTACATCCTGGCCTCTGCTAAGACATTGTATCCCAGTTAGAGATGTTGTAAAGTTTGACTTCACTTAGAAACATAGACTTTGACGACAGATCAGAAATGCTTGGCCCAGCAAATCTGCCCATTTCCCTACCTATTGGATAAGCTGCAGATTCTAGATAACCAACAGCCTACTTCCTCCTACACCCCACTATAATTGCCTTTGCCTTATGTCTGTCCCATGCATTCTAGAATTCCTCCCCTGTTTTTGACCCCACAACCTCCTCAGGAAGGCGGTTCCATGTGTCCACCACTCTGTCCGTGAAGAAATATTTCCTCACATTGCCCCTGAGCTGTCCCCCCTCTATCTTCAAATTGTACTCCCTTGTTCCTGCACATCTCTTTTTCTGAAAGATGCTCCCCCCTTGGACTTTGTTGAATCCCTTGAGGTACTTGAAAGTTTCTACCATCTCCCCCCTCTCCATCCTTTCCTAAAGGGTATACATATTAAGCTCCTTTAGTCTCTCTCTGTATGGCTTCTGTTGCAGACCATGCATAATTTTAGTTGCCTTCCTCTGGACTGTCTCCATCCTATGTCCTTGTGGAGATAGGGTCTCCAGAACTGCACACAGTACTCCAGATGAGGTCTTGCCAACTGTCTGCACAGAGGGATAACAACTTTTTGTTTTCTACTGGTGATGCCTCTCCCCATGCATCCCAGTATCCTCCCAGCCCTCCTTACTGCCTTCTCACATTGCTTGCCTACCTTAAGGCCATCTGATATGACTACCCCTAGGTCTCTTTC
Source organism: Neoceratodus forsteri (assembly GCA_016271365.2). NCBI lineage: Eukaryota > Metazoa > Chordata > Ceratodontiformes > Ceratodontidae > Neoceratodus > Neoceratodus forsteri. The sequence continues at coordinate 627,638,121 of JADMNL010000022.1, read as the reverse complement.
CATTTTTATTGTTGTTTGTACCTGCCCCCATTGTGTACTCTTCACCTGGGTTTTTGTTTCCCAGGGTACTACTTTGTACTTCTTTGCATTGAATCTAAGCTGCCATTCTTTTGAACATTCCTCCAGCCTTGTCAAGTCCCTTCTCATCCTTTCCACCACCCCCTTGTGTATCAACCCTGTTGCAGATCTTTGTGTCATCTGCAAAGAGGCATACGTTTTCTTCCAGCCCATCTGCAATGTCTCCTATAAAGACATTAAAGAGGACTGGTCCCAGTACTGAACCCTGTGGTACCTCACTATAAACCACCCTTTCTTCAGAGTGTATTCCATTTACTATTACCTTCTGCATCCTGCTGTGCAGCCAACTTGTGATCAGGCTACCACCATGGAACCTACTCCCAGGCAGGCTAACTTGTTTATTAATCTTTTGTGCCTTGCTAAAGTCTAGGTAGGCCACATCCAGAGCCCCTCCCAGGTCTACTACTTTGGTTACCCAGTCAAAAAAATTGATTGGATTCGTCTGACATGACCTTCTCACTGTGAATCCATGCTGCCTTGGGTCCTGTGCCCCGCTGGTGACTAGGTACTCAACAGTTCTTTCTTTCAGAAGTTATTCCATCATTTTCCCTACCACTGAGGTCAAACTAACAGGTCTGTAGTTTCCTACCTCTGCCTTGCTTCCACTTTTGTCAAGGGGAATCACATCCGCCCTCCTCCAGTCCTCACATACCACACCATCCTCCCATGATTTGTTAAAAAGGGTAGTCAGTGGTATCACTAGGTCTTCCCTTAGTTCTTTTAGAATTCTGGGGTGAATCCCATAAGGCCCCATTGCTTTGTCCACCTTGAGTTTTAGGAGTTCTTTCAGGACCCTTTTTTCTGTGAATGGACTGGTATCAACCCCCCCTGCCTAGAGTGGTTCTATTTTTTGGTTTAGGTACCTCCCCCTCTTCTTCTTCTTTTGTGAATACTGAGCAAAAGTATTCATTCAGTATCTCTGCCTTTTCACTGTCACCCTCTGCCCACCTCCCCTTCCCTTTATTAAGCCTCAGTATCCCTCCCTTGGTCTTCCTTTGCTCCCTGATGTATGTATAAAAGGTTTTATCCCCCTTCTTAACTGAGTTGGCTATCTTTTCCTTCGTTTGGGCCTTCTCTATTCTAACTGCCTTCCTCACTTCCTTCTGCTTTAACTGATACAGTTCTCTGTCCTGCTCCTTCTGTGATTTCTTATGCTTCCTGAATGCTATTTTTTTCTCCCTAACCGACCATGCAACCACTTTTGAGAACCATAGTGGTGTTTTACTTCATTTTGTTTTCTTTATTCGCTTCACATAAAGGCTTGTTGCCTCTGTGATAGCAGTTTTGATTTCTACCCATTGTTCTTCCACCCCTCCTTCCTACCCATTTGCTAGTGTATTCCTTAGGCATTCACCCATTTTTCCAAAGTCAGTCCTTCTAAAGTTCAGCACCTTTGCTTTTGTATGGCTTAACTCCATGGTTGTGTTTATCGTGAACCATACTGTGTGGTGATCACTTGTTCCCAGGTGACTACCCACTTCTAAATATGTGATCCTCTCTCCGTTTGAGAGTACCAGGTCCAAGATTGCTCCCTCCCGATTGGGTTCCAGTACTAGCTGTCTGAGGCATGCCCCCTGTAGGGCATTGAGAATGACCCTGCTCTTGGATGTGGCTGCAGTAAATGTGTTCCAGTTAACATCTGGGATATTCAGGTCCCCCATCAACAATATAGAGGATTGTCTATGGGGAGGCATGCACAACAAGGGTATTCTTGATCGAGAGGTATCCATGGCAATGCAACCTCGAGCGTAGCTCGAGGTTTCACTTGCCATGGATACCCAAGATCAAGAATATCCTTGTTAGCAAAAACTCCCATAGACAATCTTTTATAGTGTATGGGAGCTCCAATGAAAACAAATGGACGCGATGTGTTGTCTGACATTTTTTACTAGAAACGAGCGATAATGGGCAAACAGGAAAACAAATACCATTGCAGCGATTCAAATGAATGTAGCATTTACTCAGTACACTGGGCAAACAGGAAAACAAATACCATTGCAGCGATTCAAATGAATGTAACATTTACTCAGTACAATAACAAGCAGGCAGACATGAAACAAATAGCTTTCTACAATTGGAACAAACTGCCCATATGAGAAAATGTCTTATCTGATCACGAAAAATTCTTGGGTCCACATGCGATAGATCGTGTTGCCTATGTCCCCTGGGTGAGCTTCTTCCATGTTAACGGCACATTCTAAGCAGGGCGAGAGAAAAAAATACCATTTTAAATGGTATGGTTGCTCTAATTATTTGATCACTCTTTTGTACAGTTACAGGAAGATGGGAGGGCGGGTACTTACCTTATTCGTCATCTGAGCTGCCGCTGTCAGTATTCACGGTCACATGGTTCTTCCTCTTCCGCTGGTCGTAGTTATGGATGATGTTCACCATGAATGGGTGCTGAAAGATACAATTTTGTCCAAAAATATTTATTTGAGAACCATCACTGAAAGGTACTTTGCACTTTGGGGGCGGTTGGCACTGTATATCTGGGCTGGATGTTATTACTGTGGCTGAACACAATGAATTCGATGACTGGCCTAGTAACTTTGAGTTTCTTTCCTGCTTGTCATCTGAGAGTGTGCTGTAATTGTTTATTGACTGTAAGACGGTGTCAGATACTTGCTGGACTTACGTTTGGGGTACACTTGGTCAACAAGTCGCTGGACTGCTGTTTTCCTTGTGGAATGATTGGTTATTTGCTTTTGGTGGACAGACCAGCATGGGACTTTATCACGGTGAAGCATGCATCGTATCTTGTTTTCACCCTGCCATTCCCTATACCACAATGAAGCACCAGGTTTGTAGTTTATGTTTGGTGCTAGGTAAAATGGGGAGTCTGGGGCAAGCATTGTTGGTGGCCTTTCAGAGGAGTACTTCTCATAAGCTGTCACTGGGTCACGGTCAGGGTTTACTGAGTTTTGGTACATTCTAGGCTTAATTGCTCGGATGTCTCTTGGGTTTTCTCTTGTTCGGGTTTTAGTTTGCCTCTCATTATATTGGATGTATTTTTTACCAACTGAATCTGTGATAAGCTGGAGGTCTCCCCATCGCAGGGCATACTGCTCTGGTACGTAGGGCATAATATAAGCCGTTGTTGAAGAACAACATGTTTAGGAAGCTTGAGGGGTTTTGCAAGCCCAGTGCTCCTGACTCATTACAGTTTGTCTATCTCCATCGGTGATAGGGCCTCTGATTGCATTGGTTTATTTCCTTTCCATCTTTTTATAGATTTTGTTTTGCTTGTAAGGTGGCCAGAGTTTCCTTAAATACCTCTGTATTTCCATGAAATATCGAGTGACCGTACTTTTGCTTTATCAGATACCTGTCTATGCTGCCAAGGATCCCACGGACAGTGCTTGGCTCGTATTGTTGTCCATCTAATCTCTCTAATTTATATATGAAGTCGGCTACAAGCTCATCCAACTCGTTTACTGGTATGTTGTGTATGGCACGGATTTCTCCACTGTTGGCTAGGTAACTTTTTAAAATGTGCATGTCATTCTCCGTTTTTTCAATTGTGCGGCTATTTTCCTGGTCTGCTATGAATTTTGCTCTATCCGACAGTGGCTCAGATGGACGGGACAATGCCATTTTTTTTTTTACTACTTCGGGTTTCTGCGACTGTCATGGTTGCGGAGTATGAATTGCCATTGTGTGCGACATTGGATTTACTTACTGTATTTATTTAAACAGTGCCGCGTGGTGGTTGCAGCACGAGAAACCGTTCGATTTTGTTGTGCTGCACTACTGACGTACTGAGTGCAGTGCAACAAGATCATGACATACTCAGTACAGAAAAACAAGGATTTTTGGAGCATGGATTTCCATGCATAATAACGTTCCACCATATACTATATCTTCCCTTTTTCTGCCATTCTGAGGATGCCTTCTATCATTTTCTTGTCCATTTCCTCCCCCTGAGATGAAGGTCTGTATACAACCCCTGTGCGGATTGTGGTGTCACTCCCTGTCTCCAAGTTAACCCACAGTGCCTCGTTTCCTCCCTGTTTACCCTTTAGTTACATTGCTTTGATCCTTTACCTTATGTAGAGAGCTCCTCCTCCTCCTTTTTTACCCTCCCTGACCCTCCTGTAGATTGTGTACCCTGGTATGTTGACATCTCAGTCATGGTTCTCCATGTACCATGTTTCTGTGACTGCTACAATATCCAGGTGTCCCTCTTCCATCAGGGCCACTAGTTCTAGAAGCTTATTACCCACACTATGGGCATTGGTACTCATTGCCCTTAATTTTATGATGGCCTTACCCTTTTTGCCCTATTTCTGCCCTTACTGCATTTGACTTTTTTCTCCATTTACCCCTGTCCTGCCCTGCCCCCTGTCGACCTCTGTACCTTGGTGTTTACCTCGCAAACTACCTTACGAACATACGAAATTTGCCAGCAGAAAAAGACCATTTGGTTTGTGGTGTCTGCTCAATTTTGCAGCTAGCAGCCCTATTCTGCAGCTGCCCGCCCCTCCTCACCCCCCCGCCTTTATCCTCCCTCTTGCCCTGTCCCAGCCTCTTTTGAAACAGGGGTTACTGTTTTACAGTCTACCACCTCTGCTGGTAACATGTTCCACCCTGCCACCACCCTCTCTTTAAAAAAATGTCTCTCATTTCCCTCCTGTACCTTGCCCCCCTCCAATCTCATGTCATAGCCTCAAGTGTCCCTCCCCAACCTTACCCTGAATAGCCCCTCTGTACCAATCTTCTTTATCCCTCTCATGTACTTGAATGTCTTGATCATATCCCCTCTGTCCCTTCTCTTCACCAGCGAGTATATGTTAAACTTCTTTAGTCTACTCTCATACGGTAAGTCCCCCATTCCCTGGATCATCTCAGTTGCTCTGTGCTGCATTCCTTCCAGTAAGTTAATGTCACTTATCAGGTACACGTGCCAGTACTGCACGAAGTATTCAAGATGAGGTCTAACTAATGATCTATACAGCGTCAGAATCACTTCCCCACTCCTCGATGTTATTCCCCTTGTGATGCAACCCAGTATTTTGTTGGCACTTGCTGCTGCCTTCCTACACTGTACCAAGTTGTTCATTGATCCCGTGATGACCACCCCCAGATCCTTCTCCTCCTTAGTCTCTGCTAGCTGAACTTCCCCCAGTTGGTAGTTTCTCCTTGGATTTTTTTCCCCAAAATGCAGTAACTTACACATTTTGGTATTGAACCCCAACTGCCAAGTGTCTGACCAGGTCTCCAGCTTTTTCAGATCTTTCTGCTAACTCTGCCACCCCTCTGTGTCATCCACATCTGCCCCTATCTTGGTGTCATTGGCAAACAGGCTGATCCTGCTCTTGATACCCATGGAAAGGTCTGCAATAAATATCCCAAATAACACTGGTCCCAACACTGAGCCCTGTGGAACTCCACTCGTTACTGCCCTTGGGAATGAGAGTTCCACTTCCACCATCACCCTCTGTTGCCTTTCCTGCAGCCAGTTTGTCACCCATCCCACCATTTTTGCTCCCACACCTGTGCCTTCAAGTTTTATTCCAAGTCTCCCATGTGGTACCAAATCGAATGCCTTGCTAAGGTCCAGGTACAGGACATCCACTGAATGGTCCTTGTCCATCTGCCTAGTTACCCAGTCATAGTAATCTACCAGGTTGGTTTGGCAGGATCTGCCTGCGACAAAGCCATGCTGTCTATTGTACTGCAGCCCACTGAACTCCAGCAGGGACACCACCCTCTCCTTCAGGATCATTTCCATTAGCTTTCCCACAATGGACATGAAGCTCACGGGTCTACAGTTCCCTGGTTCATCTTTGGGGCTGCTCTTATGCAGGGGAACCATGTGAGCCAACCTCCAATCCTTGGGTACACATCCTGAATTCAGTGATACATTAAATAGGCCTGCCAAGGGCCCCACCAGGATCTCTGTTAGCTCCTTGAGTACCCTGGAGAGAATGTCATCTGGCCCTGGTGCTTTGTTCACCCTCAGTACTCTCAAGCCCTCCAGCACTCTACCTTCTGTGATCACCCCATCTATTACTCCTTCCCGAGCCTTTACTGCCCCTGCACCCCCCCTTTGGGTAGCACACCCCCTCCCTTTCATAAATACCAAGCAAAAGTAGTCATTAAGTGCTTCTGCCTTTTCTCCCCCCTTCTCTACCCATTACCCATCCTTCTTATTCTTTACTGTCTGTTCTTTATAGCTCCTTTTCTCCCTAATGTACCTGAAGAAACTCTTCTCTCTCCCCCCTTAATGCCTTGTGCCATCCTGAGCTCTTTGGTGGCTTTTGCTGTTCTTACTGCCCTTGTCACCTCCCTTGCATCCTGCAGGTTAACCTCCCACTTTGTTTTGTGGGGGGAGGCTTGGAATTTCCTACTTCCAATCAGCACCTCCCCCCATTGCTAAGTTTTAAAGCTTGGCAGAAAATTGGAAAAGTTCCAGTGAAGTTGCAAAATTCACACTCATTATAATTAATCTTTTTATTGAACTTTTTTCACCAGAGCATACAATGAATGGGATCCAACATTCGATAAAGATACCATAAAAAACAGCAGTCAGTGGAGTATGGAATACATTAGAATAAACAAATAGCACAGAAATATTTATGGTTGGTTGAGCCTTAAGAGTTTCAGATAAGATGGCACTGATTGTAGTGTGTATGTAGCAGCACTAGTTATGGCTGTAGGTGCTTAGGAGATTTGCAGTGATCACTCCCCCGACCCAATCCTGAAAGGGAATCAGTGTAGGTTATCCAATCCTGGTCTTGGGTGGCATAGCTATGGGAGGTCTTATGGTTCCATGGTTCCCAGGAAAGTCAGGAAGGGTACCCAAACATCTTCATATTTGTATAATGTGTTACTACTGAGATGGGAGAACCACTCAAACTTGGCTAGCTGGATCAGGTTATGTAATAGTTCGTTGAGTGATGGTCCTGCAGTGGTGCACAGAATTGACATTCATGAAACACTGCAAAGTTCCCCACTTTGCCACTTCACAATGAGTTTTCCTGTCGAAGTGGCACTTTTGCAAGTGAAATGGCAACTTCCCTGTAAAATTTACATGACTTCACTTGATAAAGTGCCACTTCACCTGCCAGAAACGTTACAACATAGACCCTTTACACTTTACCTTCACAAATTAATTCATGAAGTGATGTTTGCTAACTTTGCATATCTCTAGCCCCAGTCTGCCATCCTCATCTCCCATAAACTTATCCTGTGCAGTTCTCATTTCCTTCCTTTTCCCCCATTTTTTTCACCAACACCTATGCCTCTGCTAGGGTCAAACCTGACTCCATTACTAAATCTGTCACTGCCCACTCTCCCCTCACTTCCTCTGATGAATTCATATTACTTGGTGACCTCAACACTGATTGGCCCTCCCTCTCAGCCAAATCTACTGTCCAAATAGTTGATGACCTCAGCCTCACACAACTCATTACTGAGCCCACCAACCTCAACCCCCATGCCTCAAGCCACTCTCTGATTTACTGGATTCTCTACTCACAACTTTACTGTATTATGCTGCCGATACCTGGCTCATAGCTTTTAGTGATCACTGCATGGTCTATTGTGTCTGGAAAAGCTGTTACCCTAAACCCCCCACAAGTTCTTCAGGGCTATGGTATTCCGATCACTTGATCTTCTTTCACTACTACAAATGCTTTGGAATACTGTAGTAGTAATAGTAGTAGTAGTTGTTGTTGTTTATTTATAATGTGCCCAATCCCACAGGCTCTGGTCACTTACCAAGATATATACACCATATCCCATCATTTTCATTGATAATTAGAACAGAATTGATATCCACAGTGTCATAAATAGCTACTATAATAAATAGTATTAGCAGGGTATCAGTATAACAATTTAGAAAACAGGAAAAGCCAGAGAGAGCAAATGATGTTTCAGCTCCTTCTTAAACATTTCCATTAAGTGGGCTTCCCTGACCCCATTGTAGCTGATTCCACAAAGTAGGCATGGCCACAGCAGACAACCAGTCCCCTGATAATTTAAGATTGGATCTGGGGACCTTGAGGAGACCCTCTTCCGATGAACGGAGAAGGCAGTCAAGAGCATTTGGAACTCTTTCAGGTAGTCACTGCAAACAATGTCGCTCCACAGATAACAATAACTGTGCCTCATAAGAGTCAATAGCAGCAAACAAAGGATCCAGCACCAGCCTTGAGCTGCAAAATGTTTATTTTACAAAAAAAAAGGGAAAACATTCACAGACAATACTCACAAAATGCCAATAAGCAGCAGCAACAGCAGCAGCAGAGACTGGAAACTGAAAGTGTCCCTTAACTGGTTTTGCCCTGAGACTTCATCAGAGGGGAGTGTGCCTGTTAGCAGCCCTTCTGCTGATTAAATACTAAATCCATTTAAAGTGATAATCCAAACAATAATTCAATATCACAGTAATACATAAAAATACAACTTACGAATTATAAAATCCATAAATTGCTCATATTTAAGTGCAAAAACAGTATCAATCGTAAAAACACCAACATTAATCTATTGCTTTTCTACAGATAGGACAATCATGGAAATGGCAGAAACAAAAGTAGAAAAAATGCAATTGCAGGTCCAAGGGGGCTTCAAAGTTATTTTCCAAAGCTGTCAATAGCGTCTGTGCATCCTAAAAGTCTGAACATAGAAGTGAAGAGCCAGTAAAGCTAATAAAGAACAGAAAAGAGAAAAAATATTAACTATCAAAGACAGATAACTGTATGTTATTACAGTACTACCTTTTTCTCCTTTATTACGGTCATGGATTCAATTATTTCATTCAAGCCAGGAGCATAGATAGCCCCTAGTTGTATCATCCACATAGTCTCTCTTGATAGGGTAAGTGTATGCAGGCCATCATCTCCTCTTCTAGCTAATCTCACCCTTTCTATAACACAGAATTTGAATTCATGTTTGCCTCCATCTCTTTGTGAACCTATTTGATTGGCAAGGGTATTGGTGCATTCCTTCTTCTACTCTTTCAGGTAGCCAGGGCCCAGATCATGTGGGGCCTTGTATGTTAGTTAGTGTATCTTAAAGGAGATGTGCCAGTTCACAGGCAGGCAGTTCAATGTCAGCAAAACTGGAGTGATATACTCAAAGCAAGGGGCTCTGACAACCAATCTAGCTGCGGCACTCTGCAGCAGCTGAAAGTGACACATCAATCCTCCAGATAATCCAAGGTACAGAGCATTACAGAAGTCCAGTCTAGATGTCATGAAGGCATGCACCAGTGTCTTTAGGTCCTTGGACCTTACATAGGGCTTAATCCAGGTGACATTCCTGAGAGGGGGAATCCATCATGGACCACAGCGGACACCTTGTATTCTAATGTCAGCCTACGATTCATGATGACATCCAGATTTTTCACCATATAGCTGGCAATGAGAGAGGGGGCACCAAGACATAATCCTGATGCCATCAATCTGCCATGCTTCATACACCTGCATCTATTAGTAGCACTAGTCCAGTTCCACTTATGCCAGCTGGATGCCATCCAGTCACCGATATTAGACAGGTGGACTGGCCCTCACTTTCCACAGCCATTAACATGAGACTCTCTCCCTATTCCAAACTACATTTACTGCTGTCTGGGACAACCACACCCTCTTGGAAAGCCTCGTGTGATAAAAGGAATTGGGTTTGAGTTTTTCTGTCCTCATTTATAGTACCTAGTCTGGCTGTTTTGGTGTCCACTGCAAATTTTATTAAATCACCAACCATCTCATTTTCCAAGTAACTGATGAATACATTGACCAATAAAGATCTCAGAACTGTTTCAGTGGCAATCCATTCATGGCCTCTCCCTCACCCTGAAAGTCTCCCAAGCAAACCTGACAAAGCTGGTAGGAGAATATATATATATATATATATATATATATATATATATATATTATGGTAGCACGGTAGTGCTACCATAGTTAGGGTTGAGGAGCCATTTACAGGTTAAACCCAAAGTTTTGTACCTTAATAACTTTGCAACTGTTTGATGGATTTGCCTGAAATTTGGAATACATGATCAAGACCCATATGCCTTGGGATCTGCCAAGCTTTGTACCAGTTGGTATATGGCTACAGAGTTATTAAGCGTGATCTGCACGTGCAATTACGCTTTTTTGGAATTCTACGGTCACACCTACAGGTCGCACGGTTTGCGCGACCAGTCCAAAATCTTCAGGGAGCGTGCAGCCAGGGTCCCCGATGTGCCTTTCAAAGATTTTGTGAAAAAATATTAAACGGTTCAAAAGTTATTCAAAAAACAATTTCCCATTATAAGTCAATGGGAAAAGTTAACAAAAAGTTTGACAGTGTCGCAAATGCAGTTTTTTACTTTCTCAAATGGCCCTTTTACAGTCGCAAATCAGCCATTTTGTTTTCAGTTGGTGATCAGAAAAATGCTTGGCATTTAAATTTGGGACCCTCTAGCAACCTACTTCTTTTTGTATTCATCTAGTCGGATCCTGAGGATGCTAGCCATGTCTTTATTTTGGGGTAAAACACCCCAGAAATATGTTTTTTTACATTTCTGGAAAAAGTACTTTAGCAAAGTACTTTCGCACTTGCGACACTGTCGAATGAATTTGTGAAAGCTTTTGAAAATTGTGACAGTACTTTTCTAGGCTGTGGGAAAATTACAGCAATTCTTTGGCACCCCGCTGCAAAAGAACGGTTTGGAGTTTTGGCCTGACATTTGGAGGGAACACAGCCGACATCTCACAGATGTGCCTTTCAGTGTTTTGTTGAAAAAATATTGCACGGCGGCAAAGTTACAGTACTCCAAAATTTATGTTTTTTTCCCATAAGATAACATTACGGCATACGACGCATTGCAGCAATCGTTTGGCGCCCTGCTGCAAAATAATGGTTCAGTCTTTCGGGCTGAAATGTGCAGGAAACACAGCCAACATCCCACAGATGTGCCTTTCAGTGGTTTGGTGAAAAAAATATTACAGGGAGGCAAAGTTATGGCACTCCAAACTTCTGTTTTTTTCCCATAGGATAACATTACAGCGTTCACCGTGCCTTTCAGGGCCCGTATCTTGGAAATGGTGCGAGATACGGACTTTTCGTCAGAAAAATACTTAGCCCCCTACTAGGAACTAAGAACAAAGCTAGCCAGGAAAGTGGTAATTCATATGACTTTAAATTTTTTTTCTATGACGTACGGTTCCTGAGATATAAGCAGTTTACTATTACAAGTCCTCATTTTCTGTTCCGAGAGTCATTATTTTGCATACATTCTTTGTACTCACTGTCTTTCTCTATGCAGCTTTTGGGGAAAACCAGCCTGTGCACTTCCATTACTGTTACCATTACCGTTTCCGCTTGCTGTTCCATACCCGTTTCACTTACCGTTCACATCTACGCCACCATTTGCATTACCCTTTGCGTTTTCATTTGGAGTTGCGTTTGCTTTGTTTTTAACATTTCTGTCTACAGTACTGTTTCTCTTTCTGTTTCGCTTTGCATCACCATGTGCATTACAATTTGCGTTTGCAGGCACAATGTTACTATTTGACAAGACTTCACGTGGCAGGGGGCGCTCCCACTGCCGCATTACATTCACTATTTCTCGTTATCATTCTCAAAATGAAGGGAAATTTGAGGCAAAAAACTCAGTTTAATGCATCAGTTAGGGTTGTTCCACTGCGACAAAAGCGAAGAAATGCAATGTTAGGATTGAAACCCTCTTTGCACCCCTCTAGCCCACCCCCCAACCGGAATCGGGGTGCGCGTTGGGGTCATCGGTCCTAACTCTTACCCTATTCTCCTATTCCTCAGCTTCTTTCCACATGTGATGGGGTGAAGTTGGGGCAGATGACTAACGTCTACCCTGATTCCAGTTGGGGTGGCTGAGGTGCAAAGGGGTTTCAACCCTCAACATCGAATTTCCTTGCTTTTGTCGCTGTGAAACAACCCTAACTGATGCATTAAACAGAGTTTTTTGTCTCTAATATATATATATATATATATTTTCATGACAACAAAATCCATTTAATGCATCAGTTAGGGTTGTTCCACAGTGACAAAAGTGAGGAAATTCAGTGTTAGGGTTGCCACCCCTTGCACTCCACCCCCACCAATGGGCATCAGGGTGTGCATTGGGGTCTTCGGCCCTAAATCTTATCCCATTCCATGTGTAAATAAGCTGAGGTGGTGCAGTATAGGAGAATGGGGTGAGAATTAGGCCTGATGACCACAATACACCCCCGATGCCTGTTGGTGGGGGCAGGGTGGGTGTGGGGTGCAAGGGGTGCCAACCATAACACTAAATTTCCTCACTTTTGTTGCTGTGGAACAACCCTAACTGATGCATTAAACAGAGTTTTTTGCCATGAATTTCCCTTCTTTTTGAGAATGTGCACTATAAATAGTGAATGGTATGTGGTGTTGGGGCCCCATACTCCCACCATGCTTTCCATTTGTGCGTAATGACCCTAACAGTAATGCCAATACACACAGTAACAGTAACAGTAACAGTAACAGTAACGAGAACAGTAATGGTAACTGAAACACACAAGTAAATGGTAACAGAGATGGTAACAAAAATTCAAATGATAATTGTAACGCAAACGCAAGTGGACATGGGAACGCCAATGGTGATGCAAAAGGAAACAGTAATGCAAATGCAAGGGCAAAAGCAAACTGAAATGGTAAGGCAAATGGTAACAGAAATGCAAGAGCAAACGTGAACACAGACACAGATAGTAACACAAATAGCAACGAAAACAGTAATGGTAATGCAAACGGAAATGCAAGCGCAAATACAAATGCAAATGGTAAACACACATGGTGATGCAAACAAAAACGCTAATGAAAATGGTACCGGAAACACAAATGGTATTGGTAATGCAAATGCAAACAGTAACGCCAACGGTGACTCAAAAGGAAACAGCAATACTAACGGTTAACGGAAAAATAAGCGGAAATGGTAACGCACAGGTGATGCAAACAGAACTGATTACACAAATGGTAACCGAAATGCAAGTGCAAACGTAAATGCAAACACTAATAGTAATGCAAATGGTAATGGAAATGCAAATGGTAACGCAAATGCAAACGGTAATAGTAACAGCAATGGTGATGCACAAGGAAACAATAATGCAAGCAGCAATGGAAATGCAGGTGCAAATGCAAATACTAATGGTAACAGAAACGTAAATGCAAATAGTAACACAAACAGTAACAAAGACACAAACGGTAACAGTAATGCAAATGGAAAAGCAAACAATAATGGTAGCAGCAACGGTGACACCAAAGGAAACAGTATCACAATCGGAAACACAAATGCAAGCGAAAACACAAACACAAATGGTAAAGCACATGGTGACACAATCGGAAATGCTAACGAAAATGATAACAGAAACACAAACGGTAACAGTAATGCAAACGGTAAAGGTAATAGTAACGAGAACAGTAATGATAACAGAAACGCACACACAAATGGTAACGCAAATGGTAACAAAACCGCAAACAGTAACAGTAACGCAAGGGAAAACAGTAACGCTGATGGTGACATGAATGGAAACAGTAACCCAAACGGTAATAGAAACGCAAGTGCAAAAGCAAACGGAAATGGTAACGAAAATGGTAATGAAAAGCAAGCGCAAACATGAACCTAAACACAGATGGTAACACAAATGGCAACAAAAACACAAATAGTAACAGTAATGCAAACAGAAATGCAAACACAGGTGCAAATACAAATGCAAACTGCACCACGGTGACAACTAAATGAAATGATAACGAAAGGTAATGGAAATGCAAGCACAAACGAACAATACAAACACCAATTGATATAACGAAATGGTAACAGAAATGCAAATGGTAATAGTAACGAAATGCAAATGCAAATGGTAACGGCAGCAACATGACACAAAGGAAACAGTAACGCAAACAATGGAAATGCAAGTGCCAATGCAAACACTAATGGTAACGTAAACGTAAATGGAAATGGTAATGCAAATGGTAATGAAAACGCAAATGGTAATGGTAACGCAAATGCAAACACAAATGGTAATGCACACAGTGGCACAAACGGAAATGCTAATGAAAATGGTAACGGAAATGCAAACGGTAATGCAAACGCAAATGGTAATGCCAACGGTGACACAAAAAGAAACAGTAACGCAAATGGTAATGCAAACGCAAGTGCAAACACAAACGGTAATGCACACGGTGATGCAAACGTAAACGCTAATGCAAACGGTAATGGAAACACCAGCGGAAACGTAAATGCAAACACTAACAGTAACAGTAATGCAAACGCACACGCTTTGTGTTCGGAAAAGGAGCATCCAGAAGCACAGTGAATACAAAGAATGTAGGCATAATAGTGGCCCTCGGACAGGAAAACTAGCACTTGGAATACTAAATTACTTATATCTCAGGAACCGTACGATGTAGAAAACAAATTAAAATCTCATATTATTTATGACATTGCAGGCTAGTTTTGCACTTAGCCCCCAGTGGGGGACTAAGAATTTTTGTGATGAAAAGTCCTTATCTTGAACCGTTTTTGAGATATGGGACCCGGAAGGTGCGGTGGACACCGTAATGTTATCCTGTGGGAAAAAATGTCAACTGTGGAGTGTCGTAACTTTGTAGCCCTGTTATATTTTGGCACCAAACCACCAAAAGGCATATCTGTGTGATGTTGGCTTTCTTCCCTGCAAATTTCAGCCCAAAAGACCAAACTGTTGTTTTGCAGCAGGGTGGCAAAGATTTCTTATTGTTTTGGGCATGGTGTCGCAAATTACTGTCACAAATCACGACACTTTCATAGAAAAAATCACAAAAGTGTCACATTTGTGAAAGTACTTTGCAACACTATGTTTTACAAAAATTAAAAAAACACATTTTTGGGGTGTTTTACCCCCTAAAAAAGACATGGCTAGCATCCTCAGGGCTTGACTAGATGAACACAACAAGAATTGTGTCCCTAGAGGGTCCTAAATTTAAATGCCAAGCATTTTCTGACCACCAACTGAAAAAGAAATGGCTGCATCACGAAAGTAAAAGGGTCATTTGCAACAGTAAAAACTGCATTTGCGAAACTTTCACAAAGTTTGTAAACTTTTCCCATTGACTGTAATGGGATTCAGTGTTTTTTGAATAACATTTGAACTGTTTAATATTTTTTCCCGACATTTTCGAAATGCACATTGGGGACCCTGGCTGCATATTCCCTGAAGTTTTTGGACAGATTGTGCACACTGTGTGGACTGTAGGCGCAAGCACAGAAATGAGCAAAACCCAGTAATTTATCCGTTTTTTGGCATTCTGTAGCTCCACAACCATACATCCGACCATAACGAAACATGGCAGGTTAACAGACCTATGGTACCAGACTGTGCATTCCAAATTTCAGGCAACTCCATCATATGGTGGCAACGTTATTAAGGTGCAAAATTTCAGATTTAACCTTAAATGGGGTACTAAACCCTAACTATAGTGGCACTACCGTGCCACTATAATATATATATATATATGTATACATTTATTTCAGGAGGGTCTAGATAACATACAGAGTATTACATTTATAAAGACCAGACCAAAGCTACTCCATGGTGTGCACTTAGGTGTTCCAGGTGCATTCTAGTTGAAACTAAATATTAAGTTTAAAAGACTGATGTAACAATAATCCAGTGATTTTGCAAATAGACTGTATAAGTTCATTTATTATGGTAGATAAGTGAAAAGGGCATCTCAAGGCATGATTAGATCCAAATGATTTCACTAAAGTAGTGAAATGGAAAACTATTAAAAACAGCAACATTGAAAGTGACTGCTAGAAGGTTAAATGGAGTCTGTATGTTCAGCATTATCAATGCCAATTTCCGTTTTTGGCAAATTCCAATGATTAATGAAACTACCGACTTTACAACATTTAGTACAGGATTTGGAGAGTACAAATTTCTGCACTGGCCATTCGGGATTAGTTCATCGCCTGAAGTATTTCATATTATTATAAAGGAAATTTCTCAGGACCTTAAGGAAGTTAGGTTAAAGAATAATGGTATACTGGTCTGGGGATGTATGCCAGAATAGTGTGGCTGTAGACTCAAACATGTGCTGTCAAGGGCACACAACCAAAATGTAAGACTGCATGAATGTGAATGTCTGTTAGAGGGGACTGTGATTAAATCCACAGGACAAGGACATCTCTCAGATATACTTACATTAGTTAGAATATCGAGCACTTCATTTAAATAATCTCTTTTCTTGCTAAGATTATAATCAAGCAATAAATAACAAGGTAACTGTTTTACTGACAAAGTATGACGTGCATTGGGGGTAAACTCTACAGAGGTATTTCAGAGAATTAAAAAAAATTATTTCTGAGATCATTAGATCACCAGGCAACCCATGAGGATGTTTGTGTAACATGTTGTTTGGCAATTTGCTACATGTTTCCAGCCTGTATAAAGTGCCCAGGTATATGAACCTGAGCTAAAAGAATAAGACCATCGCACCCTTTCACCTCACCCCCCCACCCCACTACCACCATCAGGGAGATGGAGAGGAGGAAATGGGGAGGCAGAGAGGCAAAATGATGTGTCCAGCCCAGAGAGCTGAAGTGCCTGGCTTATATAATGGTCTCTTAGGGAGGAGCCCCTCATGGGCTGCCTCATTAAATCATAAGCCTCAGCTTTTCAGGCCATAGCTTTTCCAGTTACTGAGACAGCCAATGATGATGCATGGATGCTTGTGCAACTTGTTTGGCAGTTTGCTTGCATGTTTCCACCCACTACAAGGTGCTCAAGTACATGAACCTATCCCAAAGGAAACAAGACTGCTCAAAACAGCCAGTTGGAAAAACAGCCCAGTTCCAGATGTTATTAGCTGAGGGTGCTGGATCATTGCTTGAAATTCTTTGACTGTGTTAGAACTGCTACAGCTGTGGCCATCAGAACGATGTATTTGGACAACACAGCAGGCTCTAGAACTGCTGAACTAGGGACATTAAAACAACAACTGTAGATCGGTTAGCAGCATGAGAATGAGAATTGCTGAGCTGGCAGCATTAGAACATACAAACATACAAAGTTGCCAAAACAAGAAGTAAGCAATAATACCCGACGTAGTGGGTGATATTGGCTATACCAGACCTCCTAGAGGTGTAATGAAGCCCAACATCACAGGAATAATAAAGCATCAGTGTGACATAAAATGTTGACACACCTTAATATAGGGGGTGCAACTCCAAGGTTTATTTTGTTGTGTGCAAAATAAAATTGCTTTAAACTGCTCCAGAGTTTGGGGTATTTTATTGAGACAAGATGGTGTAGCTGAGCTGCAAAGTGTACTTGAAAGTTCCCAGTTTTCCAGCTTTAGGCTCCTTCACATGGTATTCTCAGCCACCACCTGTTTTTCCTCATTTCACTGGAGGCACCACATGAAGACCCTTCCCAATGGACCAGGTGACTCTTGGGAGAGCGTGGGGGGGGGGGTCAAAAATCACAACTGTACTGAAGACCCAACTCATTCAATGTATTTTTACCACAATATTGTTTTATTAGTTTTAAGAAATAGAAATACAGCATATACAAAATACACCTTGAAAAAGAGAACAAGCAAAAATTCAGTAACATAAATACTGAACAGAATAAGAACAATGAAGTTCTTAAACAGAGAAACTCATTCAGTGCTGAATAGGTGATCAAAAGGGCCTTGTAGTCAATCCACCTCATCACATGCAGCTAACCTGGATCCTGACATCAGGGTAATATGATCAGACTTCCATACGGAAGTCGTTCAATCTTTATTGATAAAAATAGGCATATAGTTGCTTCACTTAACACCAAGTATAAGGTAGTATAGAAGCACATCAATTAGAACAACATTCTTGCACATTAAAAAACTGGAGCAGCCAGTTTTTATTTTTCTGTACAAATCCTGTACTAGAATCACTGTGTTATTTCCAGATATGAATCAGAATACATAACAAATGAGACTAGTTCATACATAAAACATTACTGCACTTCAGTTTCTTACATTAAAAATTTATGTGCTATAGTTTCAATCTATTGTGCACAGCCATTTAGAACTTGAACAATTGAGTCATCACTGGTACCTTACGCTGGGGCCCCCTGTTGAAGAGGCAATGTGTCCTCAAAATGCTGGGATGTTACTAGCTGCTGGATGTATGTTTAATACATTTTTGTATGTTTGCATTTATCCTTGGTGTGCACCGTTTCATTCTGTGGTTGCCTACACCTGGGAATGTCTACCCTGACCACAACTGTGGCAACTGGGCCTCATGGCAAATGGGTGCAGACCAGGCACCACAGTGGGTGGCTTTCTCAAGTGGGACATTACAGTCACACACAAGTAGTTGTGTCCATATCAGCATCAGCAGTGCCATGCACTGCTGTGCCAAGAACTTTGGTGTTGGAGATCTGGAACAACTATGTCACATTGCATGGGTGGGAATCCCTCTGAGCACAGCTGGTCATGAAGCCCGCATCTGGAAATCCATCCAGATCACCATCAGTACAGTGCGGCTGGTACCCAGATCCGCTTGTTACTCCATAGTGCTCTGCCCAAGGAAGGATCACAGGGGTGGGGGAGTGGCCATTGTATTTTGATCCAGCCTGGGTTTCATGGTGCACCCAGATGGTAACACCCTATCCTTTGAGTGTGTTACTGTGTGTGGGGGTGCAGGTTACAGGATTCTCCTCATTTACCATCCTCCTGGGTTGGGTGGGTGGGAATTCCTGCAGGAGGTGGCAGACTTCATCGTCGAACAGGTGTTAGAGTCCCCAGGTGTTTAATTTTGGGGGACTTCAATGCCTGGATCGACAATGAATCCTCTTATTTTGGTTACGACCTCCTCCAGTTGATGTCATCACTGGGCCTGACACAAGTTGTTGCTTCTGCTACTCAACAGCATGGCCACACACTTGATCTGGTATTCCAGCTGGGTCTTGGGATTGACAACCTCAAGATTGATCAGGTCTCTTGGTCTGATCATTGTACCATGGAGTTCACATTAGGGCCCCCACCGAAAGTCCCTCCCCTGTGGAGATGGTCAGCTACCACCCTTTAAGGGGTTTGCACCCAAAGGGACTACTGGGGTTGGTTGACCTATCTAGGGTTGATGTGGCATGTGCAATTGGCACTGGAGAGGCAGTGGCCATCTATAATAGGGTGGTTTCCAAAGCTCTGGATGCCATCACTCCAGTTCGTATATGACCCAGATCTTCTCACTTGTGATCCTCTTGGTTTGATGGGTGTCTCAAGGCAATGAAGATCAAGGGTCAGAAGTTGGAGCATTGCTGGTGAAAGACCCGGCTGGAGGCTGGCCCTGTGTGCTCATTATGTTGAGCACCAGGGAGCAATTTCCCGTAAGATGGCAGAATTCATGTCCAGGGAAATTGCTGTGGGGAGAAACAGACCTCAGCTTTTTTGGACTGTGGACAGGTTACTCCATCCTGCCTGTCTACAGCTGAGAAAGGCTTTTTCATCCACTTTATGTGAAGAGCTTGCTCTGTTTTTCTCAGATAGAGTGTCTGCTATCCGGTTGGGGATCCCGTCAGGGAGGCAACAGCCTCGCAGTGGCTGAACTGAGTGGATCAGAGGCACTCCATCTGCCTGGGAGGAGTTCAGGCTAGTGGAGGTGACTAAGGTGATCTTAGAGCTGAAGCACACATACTGTGAACTGTACCCAGCTCAGACGCATTTCTTAATGGGATACATCGAGGCTACTGGCCTGGTGTTTCCCAGGATTGCCAGGTGTTCAATGGTAGAAGGAGTATTCCCAGTGGTTTTGAAAGAAGCACTGGTGAGGGCCTTCCTTAAGAAACCTTCCCACGACCCAGACGTCCTGGCAAGTTATAGTCTGATCTCCAACCTATCTTTTTGAGCAAGGTACTTTGGTACTTTGGTACTTTTGGTACTTTGGTACTTTGGTGTATAGGACAAAAGGAGGTGGATTGCCCATCGTGATTGTCCTCCATATACATGGAACATTAACCCAAAACCCTTCCTACCAACCATTTATCTAATTTGTTTTTAAACATTACAATGTTTGGTGAATCAACTATGTCCTGTGGTAATGTATTCCATAATCTGGGTGTTCTGATGGTGAAGTAGTTCAGTCTTTTATTACTATTAGCTCTCATAACTTCCAACTGTCTATTATGAAGTCTTGCCACCGTTTTTCTTGTGGAATATTCAATACCAGTTATCAGCATTGGTTCCAGGTTTCTAAGAATTTTAAAGAGCTGAAGTAGATCACCTCTGATTCTTCTTTGCATAAGAGTATAGAGTCCTGTTTTTTGTAGTCTAGTATTGTAATCTAAGTAGGTTAAGTGTGGAATAAGTTTGGTGGCTCTATGTTGGACTTGTTCAATTCTATTAATATCTGTTTTTAAATAAGGGCTCCAAAAAGGTGAACTGTAATCCAAGAAGGGCCTAATGTGAGATCTATAGAGGGACAAAAGACATTGTTCTGATCGAGACACAAATGTTTTGGTGATTCTGCGGAGTAGTGCATTTGTCTGATTAGCTATTTTGGTACAGTGGGTAGTTGAGGTTAATTTATCATTAACTAATATTCCCAGATCTTTTTCTGCTTTTGAAGTTCTAATGATAGTATTGTTCAGATAGTATGTTTGTCCGGGATTGTTTTTTCCCAGATGTAATACTGCACACTTAGATATGTTAAAATGCATTTTATTAATAAGTGCCCATTGTTCCACTAAAGCTAAATCAGTTTGTAGTCCATGTCTGTTGCTCTGGATGTTAGCCTTTCCCCCAAGTTTAGCATCATTAGCAAATTTGACCATGATATTACTGGTCGAGATACACATATCACTTATAAATAAGTTAAACAGAGTAGGCCCAAGCACCAAGCCCTGAGGCACCCCATTGGTCACATCCCTTGTGTCTGACAGAGCGTTGTTTACCCTGACTCTCTGAATTCTGTTGTTCAGCCATTGGCCTATCCATGAAACTAGCAAAGATGAAAAACCCATATTACTAAGCTTATTGATCAAAATAGAATGTGAAACTTTATCAAATGCTTTACTTTAGTCTAGCAAAATGACATCCATAGGAATACTACAGTCTAAATTATAACTAATATAATTGTAAAAGGAGAGTTCATTTGTAGTGCATGAAGAACCTGGTTTGAACCCGTGTTGATATTCATCTTTAATATTTAAAATTAACATTTCATTTTCTAGTTTTTGTTTAATAATTTTTTCCATTAGCTTACATGGTATCGAAGTTAAGCTAATAGGATGGTAGTTTTCGGTTTTCGAGTGGGAGCCCTTTTTATAAATAGGTGTGACTATAGCAGAATGCCAGTCCTCAGGTACTATTGATTCTTGAAGAGATTTATTATAGATAATTGTTAAAGGTAAGATGATGGAGTTCTTTGTTTCCATCAGAAATCTTGAAGTTATGCTATCTGGATCTGGACTAGTATGTTGTTTTAGAGTGTCCAGTACAGTCAGTGTGTCCTGAATGGAAATCTTATGTGTTTCAACATTTGATGTTGCTGCAGTGAATGAAGGGACTAACTCTTGAACATATACTGATGAGAAATAATTATTTAATTCTATTGCCGTTGCTGTATCCAATGTTATTGTTTGTTTATTAATAATTAATGGTCCAATTAAGTTGGTATAACCCTTTTTTTTCATTTAGGTAAGAATATAGTGCCTTATGACAATCTTTTGTATGCGCTATTTTAAATTCTAAATTGCGTTTAGCCATAGTAATTTGTTTTTTTTTAATTTTTGACTGTTTCCCTATACGGTACCATTATTGAGTCTTTTTGAGATAGTGGACATTTTTTTAAGTTTAGAAAAAAAGCTTTTTTTTTTGTGTAATTAATTTCTTAATATTGTTATTGGACCCTTGTGGAATTTTTCCTTTGTTATTGTATTTGTTTTTTCAGGTACATATTGTTTTTCGAGTTGAAGAATTTTGTCCTTTAAGGAGTCCCATGCTTCCTCAGTTCTTAAAGGGAGAAGAGACTGTTCCCAGTTTATTGAGTTTAAAGAACAGTTTATATAATCATAATTAGCTTTATGGTATTGTTTTACTTTGATTTTATTAGTTTTGGGTTGAAGAGGAAATTGCATGGAAAAAAATACAGACATATGATCGCTGTTGCCTAGGGGAGCTAGAATCCTTGAATCAGATATAGAGGTTTCTAAGTTTGTTATTACTAGGTCAAGAATATTTTTTCCCCTTGTTGGCTCCCTTATAATCTGTTTGAGGCCTGGATTTATAATGACTGAAAGCAGTTGTTCGTCATGTTGGTTAGTACCAGATAGGGTATCCCAATTAATGGTGGGAAGATTAAAGTCCCCCAGTTTAAGAACTGTGTCTTTGTGTGCTAGTTGGTTAATCTCTTCAACTAGTTGTCTAGTGGAGTCTGATGGTTGTTGAGAAATTAGTGGCACAACAGTTCGAGGATTGCCGGGTGTCCTCTGACATCTATGCACCATTTCAGTCGGGTTTTCAGGCCAGCCATAGCACAGAAACAGCTCTAGTGATGCTGCATCATGATCTGCTTAGAGCTAGAGATAGAGGAGACAGGTCAGTACTGGTGCTTCTCAGTCTCTCCTCAGCTTTTCACACTGTGGACCACATCATACTTCTTGATCGGCTCTGTGAGTTTTGTGGATTGTCATCAGGTGGTTTGAGTCCTATCTCTCAGATAGGGTGCAGCGGTTGGTGATGGGGAATTTTTCCTCCTCCCCAATGTCTCTTTCCTGTGGAGTACCACAAGGCTCGATCTTGTAACCGATGCTGTTCACAGTGTATATGCTGCCCCTTGGCAAGATAATTCGACAACACAGCTTGGAGTTTCACTGCTATACAGATGATACCCAGCTGTATTTGTCTTTTGCACCTAGACATGTAAATGTCTTTAATGTATGCATTGTCCCTCTTTACTTGCCTTTGCACTTCTATCCCCCACCCTGTCCCTTCTCCTCTTCCCATGCCACCAGCACTGCTGTTATGCACTTACTCTGTTACTTATTTCTGTCAGTAGTTTTATCTATTTTGATCTGTGATGCTTTGCAATGTATACTATTCACTTTTGTGCTATATAATTTTACTCCCCTGTTAAGGTTGTTGATCTCTTTTATGTACTGCATAGTATCTGCTTTTCCCAGTACTATTGTTTGTAACTTGTTTTGATTTGTAATCTCCTAGGTCATGTCTGAAAATAGGCAATCCTGTCTAGTGCACTTACCCGGTTACCAAAAACAAATAAATAAGTAAAACACCCAGAGCTGTCAACATGCTTAATAACTGTCTGGATAAAATCAGTGACTGGATAGCTTCCATCTGGCTGAGACTTAACCCGGATAAGATGAAGGTACTAGTTATCGAGCCTGGTCATGGGTGTGATGGGCTGCCATCTGGGCCTAACACAGGCCTTGTCCTGGGATCTGCTCCACTGGAGGCATCCCCAAGGGTGCAAAATCTAGGTATGATCCTGGACAACAGATTGACCTTTAAAGATCAGGTGTCATCTGTAGTCAAAAGGGGGTTTTACCACTTGCGGAACATCACCAGGATTAAGCACCTCATTCCATCCAAAGATCTGCCAATGCTGGTGCATGCCTTCATTATCTCTAGGCTCGACAACTGCAACTCTCTACACTTCAGGGTGAGGAAAGGACCCTTCACAGCCTGCAGCTGGTGCAGAATGTGGTGGCCAGGTTGCTGATGTTCTTTTCGAGGTCCAGTCATGTAACCCTGGTCCTGCGTGCCCTGCACTGGCTGTCTGTCCCGGTGATGGGTCTTTTTCAAGGTGGGTTTACTCCCCTATAATCCCTATACAGACTGGGCCCTGGTTACCTGTCAGAACTCCTAACACCAGTGACCTCTATTCTCTCCATCTGCTTCTCTTCGAGGGGCCTCCTGGACGTTCCCAGGGCTCGGCTCAGGACATCAGAAGACTGTGCCTTTAGTGTCTCTGGGCTGTCCCTGTGGAACTCGCTTACACCTGCAGTCCAGGAGGCCCACTTCATCGGGGTGTTTAAGCTGAGGCTGAAGGCCCACCTTTTCGGCCTGGCCTTTGTAGATTGTTGATCCCAGCTTTGCTGTCCAGTCCATCCTTCTGCAACCTGAAGCTTATTTTAAAGATGTTAAGCTGTAACTATGAATTTTTCTTCTGAACATTTTTTACTGTATTTTTAAATGTATGTTTTATCTTATTGATGTTTGTTAGGCACTCAGAACCTCAGAGAACGGGCACCCTATAAATAAAAATTGCCCTGCCTCACCTTGCCTTCCAGGCAATCTAACACAAGTGAAGGAACCTGAGGGCAGTAGTCCAGAAGAAGCTGGCAAGTGGATGGAAGGCATGGAATGCCACTGGTGGGGGCCCATCATCACCCTCAGAGCTCACTCCAGTGGAAGACATGGTGGTGGACAAATCAGCCAAATTACTGTGGATGTTGAGGAAGAAGGTCTGGACACTGTGCCAGGTGATTATACACAGACCAACACTTGGGGTACAGTGCAAACTAGGGTGACACTGACCTTGCCACTGCCTCTACTACTGCAGAACATCTGCCATTGGTGAAGGAGGAGGATGAGAACAACATGACAGTGGTAACCAATGTCCACATGGCTGATCTGCTGGACACCACCAGCCAGCACAGTGCCCTGCTGATGCATGATGGTGAGTGCAACAATGGTGCACTGAACCTCCCACAACTGTGCCCCACCCAGCCACTAACTGTACCCCCACCCCTCACAGATGACAGTGAGGTTAATATAGGAAGCAACCCTCAGGAAGAAGTTGAGACTGACAGAATCATGTGGAGGGGCTGAACAACAAGAGCACAGGGCAGCCAGTCAATGACCCCCCATGCAGGGCACCCCACACTTCCCAGAATCACTGTCCCAGAGCCAAGTGCACTGACCGTGGCAGGGAGAGGTCACAGACACAGACATGCAGAGGTGGGGGACTCAACGCAGGTGCCCAGGGGAATGGAAAGGAGTGGGCGGATTGAGACAGTGGGGACAAAAAGATGCCCTGGGGCCAAATGGATTCTGGAGAGGGTACCTCCCTACCTGATTCCCATACCCAAGGGTTCTGCTTGTAGCAGGCAGGCAGCTCGGTCATCACCGGTGACTCATCCTACTCGGATGGTGTTATGTAACGTCAGGTCCATTAAAAACAAGACTGCTATAATAGCTGATCTTGTTGGGTTATCGGACCTGGCGTGCATCATCGAGACCTGGCTGGATGAAAATGTTGGCCCTGTTTTGGCTTCAGCTATACCAGCTGGGTATTCAGTGATACACCATCCGAGGTTGGATCATAGGGGTTGGGGAGTGGCCATCTGTATTAGATCAAAACTGAACCTGGTGGAGGTTCCAGTGGGAACCACCAACTCCTTTGACTGTAGCATGGGTGAAGGTGTGGGGTGCAAGATTCTTCTCATTTACTGTCCACCAGGTAATGGGAATGTTTTCCTGTGGGAAGTTGTGGACTTCTTTGTCGACATGACATTGGGATCCTCGAGATGACTGATCCTGGGGGATTTCAATGCCTGGGTCGGCGACGAACTCTTGCAGTTTGGTCAGGACTTCCTCCAGTTGATGAATTCTCTGGGCTTCACACAGGTTATTTCCTCCTCAACCCATATAGATGGTCATTCATTGGACTTGGTGTTTCTCCTGGGGATGGAGATATCTGACTTGGTGGCAGAACCAGTCTGGTGGTCTGACCATCACACCATTGGGTTCAGTTTCCTGTCCCCCTAGTAGGCCGGCCCCTACAGAGATGGTCCGCTACCATCCTTTGTGGGGTGTTACTCTGGAGGGTTTGATGGTGGTGCTGGACCTATCGAGTCTACTGAGTGAATGCATGGATCCCGGGGACCTGGTACTTGCCTGTAACAAGGCTGTGGTAGGGGCCCTGGATTCCATTGCTCCTGTTCGTGTTCGTCCCCTCACTCTTCGCCCCAGGTCTCTTTGGTTTGATGAGACTTTGAGGGAGTTGAGGAGAGTGGTACGAAGGCTTGAGAGGTGTTGGCGAAAGTCGGGTCTGGAGTGTGATAGGCTTAGTTTGATGGACCATTATCAGGTCTATCAGTCAGCAATTGCCCGTAAGAAGGCAGAATTCCTGTCCAGGAAAATTGCTGCTGTGCAGAATCAACCAGCCCAGCTCTTCTGGACCATGGACAGATTGTGCAAGCCAATCTGTCTTCAACTCGGAAGTGTTTTTTCACAGGAACAGTGTGAGGAGTTTGATTCTTCGCAGATAAGGTTGTCACAATCAGGTCCGATCTACTCCTAACTCTCTCAGATAAGAGTTGTGGTGGTCGGCAGGAGATGTCAGACACCCAGTTTGTGTGATCTGACTTCGACCTACCCACAATCAATCACATTGTGATTGTCGTCCAGTCGTTGAGACTGACCAACTGTAGTTTGGACCCGGGCCCCACATGCCTTTTAGTAAGATGCATGGATAAAATTGGCCCGGTCCTTGACAAGATAGTCTGGTTGTCTTTGGAGAGGGGTATCTTTCCTGATCCCCTGAAGGAAGCCATGGTTCTAACCCTTCTTAAGAAGCCTTTCTTGGACCCGGACTTGCTGTCTCTAACCTACCCTTTGTGGTAAGGTTATTGTGAAGGTGGTTGCGTTGCAGCTGGATAATCATTTGACCAGCCACAATGTCTATGATTCTCTCCAGTCCAGATTTAGTAAGAGACATAGTACTGAGACGGCCCTTGTCTGGGTACTAAATGACCTCCTTATAGCGAGATATCGAAAGACCCATTCCATCTTGGTCCTTCTAGATCTCTCTGCAGCATTCGATACCGTGGACCATGGAGTGCTGCTGGAGTACCTGCGGTTTATCTGTGGCCTGTCTGGTTCGGTCCTCAGTTGATTTCGATCATTTCTCGAGGGTAGGACTCAGAGAGTGGTGTCTGGGATTTTTTCATCGGCATCAATCCCCCCATCCTCTAGGGTGCCGTAGGGCTCCATCTTGGCACCCATGTTGTTTGCGGTGTATATGCTGCCATTGGGAGTGATTATTAGGTGGTACGGCTTGAGTTTTCACTGCTATGCAGATGATACTCAGCTGTACATGTCCTTTGTGCCTGGCCAGGGTGATACTGTCTCGGTCTTTAACAACTGTCTCACTGAGATCCAGGATTGGATGAGTGTGAGTTGGTTGTGGTTAAACCCTGAAAAAACTGAGGTGTTGGCTGTGGACCCTGGTTGTCGGGAAGTGGGTTTGCTGACAGAATCACCTTTGGGTCTTTGGCTTGGGGGTGCCCAGTTAGCCACCTCAGACCGGTTGCGGAACCTGGGCGTTATACTTGATGACAGCCTGACCCTTAAATCACAGGCATCAGCTGTTATCAAAACTTCCTTTTACCATCTGAGGAAAATCACCCAGGTGAAGCACCTGGTTCTTTCTGATGATCTTCCAATTTTGGTCCACGCCTTCGTTACCTCCCACTTTGACTACTGCAACGCCCTTTACCTAGGACTACCAGGGGTTGATATTTACCACTAGCAGCTAGTGCAGAATGCGGCGGCCAGGCTTCTGACTGGTACTCCTAGGACCAGTCACATAATGCCTGTCCTCCATGGACTGCACTGGCTGCCAGTACAATGGCAGATCATCTTCAAGGTCAGTTTGCTGACCTATAGGGCCCTACATGACCAGGGACCTAGCTACCTGTAAGATCTTCTTCATCCCTACTGTCCCCCCCGCCCTCTCCCATCCACCAATGAGGGATTGCTAGAGATTCTCATAGTCCATTTGAAGACATCAGGGACCAGGACATTTAGTTTTATGGCCCCGATCCTATGGAATTCTCTACCTCATCGGGTACGAGATTGCCTGACCGGCCAAAGTTTTAAAGCAACCTTGAAAATGTATTTATTTAGCCTAGCTTACCCTGATTTTTAAGAATGTTATATCGATTGATTTTATTATATTGTTTTATTTTTGTGCATTTGAATTATTTATTGTGCAAGTGCTTTGGTTTTGGAAAGGCACTTTATATAAATAAAGTATGATATGATTTTATTTGATTTGAACCCTGGTATCCAACACCACCTTGCGTACTGACATCCCTGCACACAGCAGTGTAAACAGCTAGGCATCACCCAACAGTGGGTTCACCGGGCAACACTGGCATACCGTCAAGTAGAAACCACTCTGGCCGTGGCAGTGCTGACAAAGGCCTGTGGGACAGGTAAGGGCCATACAGAAGGAGTAGCATCACTGCATGCCTCCTCAGGAGGTTTTTCCCAGAGGTACAGTGGATGGAGCAGTATCAGCTACAACCCAGCAGAGACCACGGTGCCCAGTTCTGTGCCCTCACAGTGGAGGTGCAGGGCTCCATATGGAGTTCAGGAGGCTGGGTGACTTGACTTACTCAAGAGCATGCTTGGGTGCCTTGCATTACTGGGCAGTAGTGTTGGCAGCACGCCACCTGCACAGCCCACCCTACAAACACAGAAACAGAATTTCATAGCCGTTAAGGACACCCAGTCCACTCATTTTTTCCTACATACATTATCACCACAAACCCTACTTGATTTACAGCTCTTTCTTGGCCCTCCTTCCTTTCCACTATGATTCCCAGATGCATATCCTATGAATTATTGAGCCCCAGACTGCTTTAACCTCTGCCACCTCCACTGGAAGGCTGTTACAGGAATCTACCACTCTTTCTGTGACAAAGTTCTTCTTCACATCTCTCCTGAATATACCCCCTTTCAGTTTCATAACGTGTTACCTTGTTCTTGATCAGCCTTTTATTTCTGAATACCTCCCTTCTGCACCTTATGTACCGCCTTCAAGTATTTAAAGGTCTCTATCATATCCTCCCTTCCCTCTTCTCTCCCAGGGTGTACATATTGATGTCCTTTTGTCTTTTCTTACAGGGCTTTTGAAGCAAACCCTGCACACTTTTTTACCCTCCTCTGGACCACCTCCACTCTGTCTATGCTCTTCTGGAGATGTAGTCTACAGAACTGGACACAGTACTCTAGGTGGGGTCCTACCATCAATCTGTACAGAGGCCACACCACCTCCCTCTTTCTGCTGGTGGAACCCCTCCCTTTGCACTCCAGCATCCCACTAGCCCTCCCGACTGCCTTTTCATACTGCCTGGACACCTTTAGGTCATAAGATATGATTACCTTCAGGTCTCTTTCCTGCTTGGCAGTCCTCAATATTATTCCACGCATTTTGTACTCTGCCCAGGTTTCTGTGCCCTAAGTACATTATTTTGCAATTTTTCCCAGTGAAAGCCAGCTGCCATACCCTTGACCACTCCTCTAGTTTTATCAGGTCTCTGCTGATCCTTTCCACACACACTCCACTGGAGTGTCCACCCTATTGCATATTGTGATGTCATCTGCAAAGAGTCAGACCTTCCCTTTCAGCTCTTCTGCAGTGTCACTTTTAAGATATTGAAGAGGACTGATCCCAGCACTGACGCATGAGGCACCCAACTGGTCACTTACCCTTCCTCAGAGAGAACTCTATTTACCACCAACCTCTGTCACCTATTCTCTAACCATTTTCTCATCCAGTTTACCAAATTAGGACCCACTCCTAAGCTACCCACTCCTAATCTACCCAGCTTGTTTACCAGTCTCCTACGTAGAACGGTGTTGAAAGTCCTACTGAAATCTATATAGGCCATGTCCACAGTTCCACCCTAATCTAATTCACTATTTTTTTTTTCATTTTGTGTTTTAAATAGCCCACAAATAGAAACTCAATTTAGCACTCCAGGGCCAGATATACAAACCATTGCGCCTAGCACAAAACCGTAGAGCTGGAATAGCACAGGATTTGTGCGAGGCTGCAATATTCAAAAGCCCTATTAGAGCCGGTGCTGTGTGGTAGCGCCAACGCTAATATATAATGGTATGCATGGGCAGGGTTAGGGGAGCACCCATGAATGCCAGCAGTGCAGCATATTCAAAGATATAGCGCCACGTTACAGGCATTAGCGCGACCTGTAGCACGGCTCTAGATACTGCCAAAAGAAAGCTAGAGGTTATGTGGCGGTGCCAACCCACATCGTGGCCCCATAGCAGCGGCAGTACAGTAATCCCCTGGCAGTCTAGTGGTCCCCACCCCTGCACGAATCCCGACCGGTCACAATAAAATTAAAATCCATATCCCTGGTAGTCTAGTGGTTCCCCACCCCTGCACAAATCCTGACCCCTTCGCAATGAAATTAAAATCCATTTCCCTGGTAATCTAGTGGTCCCCCACCCTCCTGCATGAATCGAACCCGTTCACAAAAACTAATATTCATTTTCCTGGTAGTCTAGTCGTCCCCACCCCCTGCACGAATCCAACCCCTGTGCATCATAAAATAAGACTGTTCCCTGGTAGTCTAATGGTTCCCCCACCGGCAGTGACACCCCGCTCAGCCAGGAACAATCCATGAACAGAGCGGTGACTGGCACAGCCCTCCTCTCCACCACCACTGCGGGCACCGACTGAGGTATGAATGGCGCTCATTCGTACCTCCAGTTGAGTGGCTAACATAGTGGTGAGTGAAACTGAGCCAATCGCCCGGCTCTGATGGTGTTCCTGGGCTGGCAGGATCACTGCTGAGTGAGACCCTTACCAGGGAGCAATCTTTATGGTGAATGGGGTTGGGATTCATGCGAGGGGGCGAGATCCCTGAACTACCAGAACAACAATATTACTTTTTATTGTGAACAGGTTAGGATTCATGCGGGGTGGACCACTAGACTACCAGGGAAATGACATTTAACTGTATTATGAAAGGGTCAGGATTCATGCAGGGGATGGGGGACCACTAGACTACCAGGGAAATGGATTTGAATTTATTGTGAATGGGTCAGGATGCGGGTGGGGGGACCACTAGACTACCAGGGAAATGAATGTTACTTTTATTGTGAATGGGTTGGGATTCGTGCAGGGGGGTTGGGGAACCACTAGACTACCAGGGTCACTTGTGTGTATCAGGCACACATATGTATGGGTGCATTCATACCTCCTGACTGTTCTTGCTTTTAAGAGAGGTCCCTGATTTAGCCTCCACATGTTCCTCTGTCCCTCATACAACATGTGTTTATGTGACAGAAAAGCATACCTCTCAACTGTCCATGATTTCCAAGGACATCACTGATTTCACCTCAAGCGTTTACTCTGTCCCTCCTAAAGTGTGTGTTCCCTTGACTGAACAGTGGGGATTGTAAGCATAAACCTATGTCATCAATAATGTTCTTCAGGAAATATATTCTGCACAGAGTCCCTTATTCTGCCAGCTTCCTGAGTGGATGTCATCAGTTTTGAAACTGTGTCCCTAGATTTGGGCCTTTGTCCCTGATTTGTTTAAGCCTTGTCCCTGATTCAGGAGGCAAGGGGTTGTGAGGTATGTATGCACTGTCTGTGCCTGGCAGCACACAGTTCCTGCTGTTTCCGGCCTATACTTCTATTCTGACCAACAGGGGATGCTGTGGGCATGCCTTGGCCTACAGCGTTCAGCCTGTACTCACATTCTGACCAAAAGGGGGAGCTTTGTGCTCCATGCAGTAGCACCAAGCAAACTACATGGTGATGTATGCTAAGCAGCACTTAATGAGATGCAAATGCACCTGTTTGCCCACTGATTACCTAAGTAGGCTCATTTGCCTAGGAGCTTTGAATATAGCTCCTGTTTCCCCAGGCTAACCAGTTTGCACCAGGCTAATGTGTTAGCACTGTGCACTCAGGTTAGCCCCGGGCAAACCTCACTTCAGCATAGTACAGTTCTGCAATGTGTGGCTTACATTGTTGTTTGCAGTAGATGGCAGACATCTCTGTACAATCACACACAATGTTCTCCACCATCAGCACTGGCTTCTCCAGGGTCTAATGAGCTGCAGTAGTAGTGTACACTTTTCTGTTGCTATATTCAGTGCTGTCTTTTTCCCGGGCAATTTTTGCCCTGCACTCCTGGTCCTCTTTGCCCAGCTTCCTTTGCTTGCTATATTCAGCTGGTTTTGCACCAGGCTATTCCTTTTGAATATAGCTTGCTTTTTGCTCAGGGCTAAGTTTGCCCACTGGGCAGTGCTAATTTAGCCCCGGGGCAAAGTTTTGAACATCTGGTCCTGGGAGTTTCATAGGTGAAAGAACATTTTGTGATTTTAGTTTAGCATCATTCTTCTTGACATAGCCTTATTGAATTATACTCATTAAGTTATATGTGCTAGTCCACCCAAATCAATGTAAGTTTATCCTTTACATCTGGTGGTAATGTGATTTTTTTAATTCTGTAATCTTTGTTACATTTTAAAAGAGAACATTCAAAGTCATTATATAGAAGATAACATGAGGGACATGAAAGAATAATACATATTATCATTTCTATAGTAATACATACCCCCAATCATAAAGCAGTCAATAAAAAACAACTAAAAACATTTAGCCCTCCTCAATCCCCCTAATAATAAAAGTGCCCCCCATGAGACCTATAAAAATAGACAGCAAAATAGAATGTATGAATGGAGCCCAGTAAAAAAAAAAAAGATTATCCAGCTATCACAATTCCCAAACCTCAATCAATAAATACAGAAAGAAAGGTAAAATAGAATGCCCAAGATGATTACAGAAGACCAAACAATAATGTCAAATAAGTTAGAATAAACAATCTAGGATGAAATACATACACCAGGGTACTAGACATCATAGAGTTTTCCCCATTTCATGGCAAAGCCCAGCAGTTTGTGTTTCATACTAGCTAACATTTTTTCTATTCTGATATTCAGTGAAACTTCTTGCCTCCATTCAGTAAATGAAGGTATTTGATTATCTTTCCAATATTTTAATATAATTTTTTAGTCGATAAGGCCACCACAGTAAGATAGTATTTTAATTCCATAGAACTTAATTTACTAAGATCACCTAAAATACAGATTTCAGGTGTAAAATAATGGTCAAAACAAAGTTTTTGAGATTAATTTACTCTTAATACTCATCCAAAGAGAACTAACCAGTGGATAATCCCATAACATGTGGATAAGAGTACCTTTGGCTTCCTCACATCTGATACAATTCCCAGAAGTTAAGAGACCAGGGGCCAGATATTCAAAACTTTGCCCCTGAGCCAAGTTAACACTGCCTGGCAGGCAAACGTAGCCCAGAGCACAGACCAAGCTATATTCAAAGGAAATAGCCTGGGACAAACAGCTTCTGAATATAGCATAGAAAAGAGGCTGTGCAAACTGGGCTGGGAGTACAGGGCAACCGTAGCCCTGGAATATATGACAGCACTGAATATAGCAACCAGGAAGTGCAAACCACAACAACAACACAGTGCACAGCGACGTGAGAGTAGGTAGAGAAGAACTATGTGGCCAATGTGTATGTCAGCAAATGTGTGGACCCAGTACAGCTGCAGGTAGCAGCAGACTTGAAATAACAATGATCAAAACTGTAAAATATTCCCCGAACCGTTAGCGCTACGCTAACACGTTAGTACGGCTTTAGTGCAGAGCTAAGCTGTTAGTCCGGTGCTAACGTGTTTGTCTGGTGTTAAGATTTGCCATATTCAAACGTGACATGCAAATGAGCCTACTTAGGTAGCCTCTGGTCAAACAGCCAGATTAACATCTCATCATTCCCTGATTTGCATGCAGTTTGCCCAGCGTTACTGCAGAGTCTCACAGCTCCACCTGTAGATCAGTCTGGAAGTACAGGGGCTGGCCAGGTCTGGCCATAGCTCCACCTGTAGGTCAGTCTGACAGAGCATGATGGTTGCTGCAGGCTACATGTATACAGTACAGCATAGCATTGTGTGCCCCAGGGGAGAACACAGCATAGGCACAGGTGGTGGTGGTGCTGTATGCAACCATCACACTGTAGTCCATGCTACAGTGCACAGCAGATGCTACGGTAGCAAAGGGGCCGGTAGAGCGAGGGACACAGCAATGCCTATGGTATGTAGGGCAGTGATGACCACTGCACAGTACAGAGTGACAGGCCCAGCATGCAGGTGATTACTGATGGTGGACAGTACTGTTTCACCATTATGTGCTTCACAGATGTTGCACCTGTGGCATGGGATGCTCACAGTGACATATGCATGGCCGGCTTTGTGTGCTGTGGCTTCTGTACATTTGTGCAGTATGTGGCTGGGGGGACATGTATGCTCCGACAGGCACTCAGGTGTTGGGGTATTCCCACTACTGGCCCATGTGCACTGCATGATGTGTCCCAGCCATGTGACCACACCTAGGCTGTGGTGAGGTCTGGCCACCGGTACACCCTCCCCTCAATGGCCACCATGCCCACAGTGCTACATGTGTGTGCTGGCATCTGTTGGTCACCACAGACATATGGTCTGCAGGTGTGTGCTGTTTGGCCACACTATCTAGCTGTCCCCTGTGGGTCAGATCCCCCCTTGCTGTCTGTGCATGGCTGGGACCGGTGGCAGCTATTGGCATCATGGTGGTGCCAGCAGTGAGCAGCATGCGTCCTCCATGTCAGGCATTTTCTAAGTGTTAAGCTCTTATGTTAGGGTCGCGCAAGAAGTGCTAATCCAGTGTAAACAGGAAGCTGATTTAATGGAAATATTATGTTTTTTCAACATCATACGCTCAATATCCAGCCAGATAGGTTGATCAAAGGATTCTTCATTACTAGTAACAGACCATCTAAAATATTTGTTCATTTGACTAGCCATATAATCATATATGGACAGAAGAGTGCAGGAATATAAGCCTGGTAAAAACCACAAAACAAATATAGTGTAAGGGAATACAGCAACAGGGGAAGAATAGCATTGATCAGTACAGCATTTACAAATACTATAAGGAAAAATTTGTGATTTTACAACCTCCTTGTTGTTTAATTAGAGTCAACTTATTATAGGCTATTGTGGGAGGTTTATTAAGCCAAAGAGTGAGCAATAAAAGAGATTATAAATTTTTAAACCATAAAAGGGGTAGAAAAAAATTCAACATATTTAAAGGATAAAGAATTATTGGGAAAATGTTCATTTTAATAATATTAATCCTACCTAGAAGTGAAAGGGGGAGTTTCTTCCATCTTTCTAAATCTTGCCTAATAGTAGAAATTAATTTGACAAAATCTAGGGCTTTCATCAGGGCTTTATCTGGTGCTGGGCTTCCATCACAAGCCATATGAATCTAGACTCAGGGACTTGAACTTCTACTCCCTGGAACAGAGAATGGATGGGGTGACATGACTGAATCATTCAAATTCACTAAAGGTAAACACAGTTCAGATTGACAACCTCTTCCAGGCCAACAAAGAGGTGCATATGAGAGGGCACAACCTACACCCGAGAGAGGGAAGGCTAATAAATAATATCAGGAAATACTTTTTCATGGAGAGGGTGGAACAGCCTTTCCTCAGAGGTAGTTGCAGCAAAGATGGTGAATGAATTTAAACATGCATGGGACCGACACTACAGTAGAAGCAAAACAAGCAACCTATAGGAGCAGGGGTAGGATTCAGGGGCAGACTAGATGGATTGCAAGGTTCCCGTCTGCCGCCTTCTTATGTTCTTATGTTATCTTGCGAAAGATATAAACCCAGATATTTTAATTGCCGAGGAGATCATTCTAGTCCAAATTTGAGCATGTCATCTCTAAGAACCTTATTGTTCACAGGCAACCTTGACTCATACCAGAGAATAAAAATATAGTTGAAGAATAAATGCCATTAGTGTAAATCTTTGCAGAATGATGAGAATATAGAACTTTTAACCAACTAAGAAAGGTGGATGGAAAACCAAAATTTTGTAAAATTTGAAATAGAAAGGAAATATTAACTCTATCACACACTTTCTCTGCATTTAGGGAAACAAGGGCCACAGGGTTCACTGAATCCCTAGACACATTGAAAATATGGCCAAGTGTCCTTATATGGTCTGATGGTGACCTGCCCAACATGAATCCTACCTGCTCCAAGGAAATTAAACTGCCCCAACAAGCTTTTATCCTCTGAGCAAGAGTTTTAGCAAGGATCTTAATGTCACCTTTTATAAGAGAACTAGGCCTATAATTACTAAGTTGTTCCTTGGGCTTATCGGGTTTAGGAATTAAAATTATCAAAGCCTCTAACAGATAATGATCATGGGTAGGGAGGATGGGATGAGTGGGGAGGGAGGGCAGGGACATTAGCTCAAGCTGTGGACCCTACAATACGAGCAGACTTGATAGACCAAATGGCCTTCTTCTGCTGGCTTCTTCGTATATTAGTGATAATCTGAAATTTCATGTTCTAAAACAGAAGTATAACATTTATTAAGCAAAGATACTATATCTTCACCAAATGTTTTATAAAAAATTAGGAGTAAGCCCATCTGGGCCAGGAGATTTATCCAATTTTAGGGAATTAATCACACTAATAATTTCTTGTGTGGTGACAGTGCAGATCAGATCAGAGACCATCTCAGGTGATAAAGTGGTACATTGGAATTTTTCAGGATATGGTTGATAATCCCTTTTTGTTAAATTCTCATCTGAGGGCTTATATAACTGTTTAAAATATTGTTTAAACTCATATAATGTCACAAGGAAGGGTTTTAATAGTGTTATCACTCCCTGATTGTATAGATGAGATATATCTATTAGTTTCACTCTTTTTAAGCCTATGCACAAGTAGTTTACTAGGTTTCTCATCTTGCTCTGTGTAAATAGCCACCCTAATCTAATTCCTTTGTCACCCAGTAAAAGAAATCTATCAGATTCATTCAACATGACCTCCCACTCATAAACCTGTGCTGCTTCGGGTCTTGTATCCTGTTGAATTCATGATATTCCACAATCTTTTCCTTCTGGAGTGATTCCATTAACTTTCTCACCACTGATGTCAAGCTGACTGACATAATAACTGCAAGCCTCCTCCCAGCTACCACATTTGTGAGGTGGGACTACATCTGCCCTCCTTTATTCCTCCAGAACCACTACTGTTTCCAGTGAGCTGTTAAATTTCCCAACAGGGACTCAGGCACTTCAAGCTCCCTGAATGGAGTTCTGGCAAATCTTCTGTCTGGCCCTGCACAGCTAAATCAAGGGACTCAGGCATGTCACGCTCCTTGAATGGAGCTCTGGGAAATCCTCTGCCTAGCCCAGCACAGCTAATGTAAGGGATTCAGGCACTTCAAGCTCCCTGAATAGAGCTCTGGGAAATTCTCTGCCTGGCCCTGCACAGCTAATGCAAGGTGAGCACTCAACCTGCTTCCACAGCAGTTCCTTAGGCTGGGTACAAAAGATTTACTGTGAGCTGGTACTCAAGAGGAACTCCTGTTCTGCTGGGTCACTTTAACTAAATTTTATTGGCTAAGCGCAAGTGATTGAATTTTCCTAATCTGCATGCTACAGGTATCTGCCAGTTTCCTTGTGTGCTTTTAGCGCTCTGACAGTTTACTTTTGTTAATTTAGCTACTGCATTGGGTTATCTGCTGTATTTAGTGAATTTGTATAGATATTACCTTTGGGAGTTTGATTGATTATTGGCTTGATGCCTGGATGACAGTCAGGATCCATCTGGGTGACGTATGCACAGTTTGTCTTGCCCATCCCCCCTCCATAGTCCCTCACCCAGCTCCCACTGCATGTTAATTACCTCTTTGTTAGTTCTAAAGCTGTCCCCACTGTTTTTTCCCCACAGGGACACAGACACTTCAAGCTCCCTGAACAGAGCTGTAAGGAATCCTTTGCCTGGCCCTGCACAACTAATGCAAGGTGAGCACTCAACCTGCTTCCACAGCAGTTAGCCCGTCGCTGCTCAGCAGCGACTGCCCCACCACCCTGGCTCATCTCTTCCTAAATAGATCATATCCTGTCGTGTTACTAACTCCCTACTTTTCCACTAGTAGGTTATATTAGGCAACCTGTAGGAATCACTGTCAAGCTCTCCTTCCACTGCCTACTCTTCCCTGGTCCTAGTACCCTATCTTACTCTTTCACCCTTTGACTCTGCCTTCACTGACCTCAGCTCCTACACCTTCCCTTTCCTGCTTGACCTGACCCACCAGGGTTTCAAACATATGACCCTCTGCTCTGGAGGCATCAACACTACCACTGAACCACTGGAGCAGCCTCAATTTGTTCTGATTTTATGGGCCTCTTATGCAGTCACACCCCTCCACCTTTCTACAACTAAACACTTAAGCTATCTACCCTTTCCTCCCTCTACTTGCTACCTACTGGCCTCCTCTCCCCCATCTCTCTTCTCACACCATTCAAATGGGGACCCCCCTCCTGTCCTCCCCTCCCTCTCCTAGTTCTTCTCCTTCTCCCTCCTTCAACCCCCAGCCATCCCAATCCAAACTCTTACTCTTTCCCCATCCTCACCCACTCTACAACTATTCTACTCTCACCCTGCATCCCTTTACCCCCCCTACCCTTGCTGCCCTCTACCCCCCTCATCCCCATCCACCCGGGGCTACTCAGCTGCCCTCTCCTTAATCTAGCAGCCATCTGTCAACTCCTTCCCCCTTCTCCCTTTATATATTTGATGTGGAATAATTTTTTAGCTCAAACTAAGGCTTGTTGTGGCTAATTGGTTGAAGTAATGTAATTGTTGTATGTAATTGTATGGTATTTTATTGTGCTATGTACTGTATCTTTTTTTGTATTATTTGTTGTAATTATTGTTGTAACTATTTGTTGCTTAATCACGGGTCACTATTTTAAATGAGTTTTACTCAGTGGTCTAACCCATTTAATAACAAGCATTTGTCAATGCTGAATGTGACTGCGTTGGTCTGTTGAGCTCGCTCAGTGGCCCTGACAGTAGGTCAGTCTGTTTGTCCCGGTGCTGCAGGCTGCTCTTTTGTACTGGGCTGCTGCCTGTGTTGGCACCTTGTTCTGTTGAGGAAGAAATCTGCAGCTGTCCCGACAGAGCTCCATTGAGGTGGCTCACTCCCCCTCTCTCACTCGCTCAATCTGTTTCTCCTGGCGTTGCAGGCTGCCCTTTTGTACTGGGCTCCTACCTGTGTTGGTGGCTTTTTGTACCCACAAAGAAATCCACAGCTGTCCCAACAGAGCTCCACTGAGGTCGCTCACTCCCCTTGTTTCACTCAGTCAGTC
This sequence comes from Neoceratodus forsteri, assembly GCA_016271365.2. Classification (NCBI taxonomy): domain Eukaryota; kingdom Metazoa; phylum Chordata; order Ceratodontiformes; family Ceratodontidae; genus Neoceratodus; species Neoceratodus forsteri. The sequence goes on along the minus strand of JADMNL010000022.1, from coordinate 627,599,004 downwards.
TAGTTCTCCTGGCGCTGCAGGCTGCCCTTTTGTACTGGGGTCCTGCCTCTGTTGGCGCCTTTTTCTGCCCACAGAGAAATCTGCAGCAGTCCCGACAAAGCTGCGTTGAGCTTGCTCACTCCCCTTCTCTCACTCACACATTCTGTTCAGCCGGCACTGCAGGCTGTCCTTTTCTACTGGGCTTATACCTGCGTTGCTGCCTTCTTATGCCCATAAAGAAATTTGCAGCAGTTACAATACAGCTCTGTTGAGCTCACTCACTCGCTCATTCTGATTTTCCTGCCACTGCAGGCTGCCCTTTTGTACTGGGCCCCTGCATGCATTGCTGCCTTTTTCTGCCTACAAACAAATCTGCAGCAGTCCCAACAGAGCCCCGTTGAGCTCACTGACTCCCCCTCCCTCACTCGCTTGTTCTGTGTCTCCTGGCGCTGCAGGCTGCACTTTTGTACTGGGCTCCTGCCTGTATTGGTGGCTTTTCCTGGGCAGAAATAAATCTGAAGCAGTCCCGACACAGCTCCACTGAGCTTGCTCACTCCCCCTCTACCACTCTCGCATTCCGTTTCTGCCAGCGCTCCAAGCTGGCCTTTTGTACCGGGCTTCTGCCTGCGTTGCCGTATTTTCTGCCCACAAAGAAATCTGCAGCAGTCACACTAGAGCTCCGTTGAGCTCACTCAGTACCGCTCTGTCACTCACTTGTTCTGTTTCTCTTGGTGCCGCAGACTGCGCTTTTGTATGGGGCTCCTGGCTGCGTTGGCACTTTGTCTGTCACAAAGAAATCTGCAGCTGTCTGACAGAGCTCCGTTGAGGTCACTCGGTCTCCCTCTCTCATTGCTCATTCTGTTTGTCCTGGCGCTGCAAGCTGTCCTTTTGCACGGGGCTCCTGCCTGCATTGGCACCTTTTTCTGCCCGCAAAGAAATTCCAGCAGTCCTGATAGAGCTCCGTTGAGCTCACTAAGTCCCCTTGTCTCACTCGCTCATACTGTTTCTCCCAATGCTGCAGGCTGGCCTTTTGTACTGGGCCCCTGCCTGTATTGATGCCTTTTTTCTGCCCACAAAGAAATCTGCAGCAGTCCTGACAGCGCTTCGGTGAGTTCGCTCACTCCCCCTCCCTCACTCACTCTCTCGTTCTGTTTCTCCCAGTGCTGCAGGCTTCCCTTTTGTAGTGGGCTCTTCTGTTGGGGCCTTTGTTTGCCCACAAACAAATCTGCAGCAGTCTTGACAGAGCTCAGTTGAGCTCGGTCACTCCCCCCTCACTCGGTCGATCTTAATCTGTCCCAAACACTGATTTCCCAGAGTGACTGTGCTATTGTCCGGCAGGAGTGCAAAAACATATTTTAGCCAGGATGTGAAAAATGACAGCTGTAGTGTTCATAGTGTTCATCACCAAATTTTCAACATAGGGATTTTAGGACCTCTGCTCATGAACAGTATAATTGTAATTTTCTTGATCTGTCCCAGACAGTGATTTCCCATAGCAACTGCTCTATTCTGCGCCGGATGTGCGAAAACACATTTCGGCCAGGATGGTAAAAATGACAGCTGCATTGTTCATAAGTAGGTCTGGGGAAATGGCAATGTTGAAAATCTGGAGGGAAAATATGATAAATTTGTGAAGTTATGAGCGTGCGTGCCAACTCACTTAGCACATGCTCGTAACACAGTCATTTTATGGAGTATCGTTAGCAAATTTTCAACATAGGCATTTTAGGACCTCTACTCATGAACAGTGTTGCTGTCATTTTCTTAATCTGTTCTGAACACTGATTTCCCACAGCGACCGCACTCTTCTGCGCCGGAACTGCAAAAACACATTTTGGCCAGGATGTGAACAATGACAGCTATACTGCTCAAAAGGAGGTGTGAGAAAATGCCAATGTTGAAAATCTGGCATGAAAATTAACGCCATGACAGTTCAAGAATTCATGAGGAGGGGTCCCAAAAACCCCATGTTGAAAATTTGGTGGAAAAAGTCCCAAAAATGCCCGAGATATGCACTAAAGTTGGAAAAACTCTATTTATTACATTATACAGCTTACCGGCATTTCCTCAGTTCTTGGTCGGCTTTGAAGAGTGCAGGCGTGTTCCCAGTCCAAAAGAAGATGGTCGGCTGGACTCTGGAGGTAAGTATGGGGTGGGGGGTGGTGGGGGAGGCAGGGTGCTCAGTGGGTGGGTGGGGGTTGTGGGAGGGGCCCGGGAAGCTCCGAGGACCGTTTCCTTCTTTATAAGTTGAAAAAAAAGACATCGGGGGACCGTTTCCTTGTTTAACAGGTGTTTTGGCATGCTGGGGTGGGCTCCAGCGTGCCATCTGTGTAATGGTGGGTGGGTGCATTAGCGACGAGTTGGACACCCTGTCCAGCAAACAAGGAAAGGGGAGGAGAGCTGCAGGAGCCAAGGGGATTGGGTACCCCTCAGCTATACAAACAGAAGGAGGGTATCATGATGCCGACAGGAATTGAGCACCCTGTCGGCAGGAGCAAAGGGGTATCATTATGCCAACGGGGTTTGGGCCCTCCCATCGGCAGGAACAACACCGGGAAGGGGGGGTTACAGAATGCCGATGGGGCGTGGGCTCCCCCGTCGGCAAGTAAACATGTTGGGGGGTGGGGGTTATATTGTTTGTGAACACGGCAGCAAGCCGCTGCCATGTTCATAAACAATATCAGGGGTTTCACATCCCGCCTTGCAATGACGAGTCGCTCCCTCATTGCAGCGGATGGCTGATGCTGCAATGACGAGGCGGCCCCTGATTGCAGTGGCTACTTTTTCAGAAAGTTGTGGCACGCTGGCTGAACTAGTGTCAGCAGAAACATGCCACGGCATTGGGGGATGGGGGACAAGCCTTTGCAGGCTCTGGGCGCATTGGGCACAACAGTGCCACACCTCCATAATCTGATTGTGCAGAAAGCTGATGCAACATGTTTCTTGCGCATGCGCGCAATCAACATAAAAATGAAATAAAAATGAAATGAAAAAAAAATACATACACCCCAGCTAGCCTGCCGCATCAAGTTCAGAAGCCACACCTCACCCCTTTACCTCTTGGACCTCATGTTACTTCTATCTGGAGACATTGAACCAAATCCTGGCCCCATCAGCCCTACCACCACCTCAACCCAAGCTCCATCTAAAGGCCTGTGGATCTTTCACACCAATGTACGCACCCTTCTCCCCAAATTGGATGATGTGAAAGTGTGGGTTTCTCAACACTCACCTGACATTCTCTACATTTCGGAAACTTGGCTGTCCTCCCAAGTCCCTGATGCACAGTTGGCTCTACCAAATTTCTTAGGCAGGACCAGGGCAAAATGACGGAGGGGCGGCTATCTACTACCACAACTCTTTAAACTGTGCTATTTTTCACGGCAAAGCAATTCCTGGTTCTCACAAAGTTCTCCTTCTCAATCTTGCCCTTCCTTCCTTATCTCCCCTCTTATTGGTTGTCCTATATGCCTCTCCAAAACTTCCCCCAGCCTCCCTCATCTCCTGTATCTCTGCCATCTCCATGTTATTGAACGTGTGTGAATTAATCCTTCATGGCGACTTCAACTTAGATTGGCTCTCCCCCTCTTCTCTAAGCCCACACCAGCATATTGAAGTGCTAATCCTGTCCCAGCTGATCAAAGAACCAACACACCCAAACCCAAGAATTCAATTATACTCCCTTCTTGACTGGGTACTCTCATCCCACTCCCCCTTTATTTGCTTCACTGGTACTCTACCTGATGTACTAAGTGACCACTGTCCCACCTTCTGTGTTAGAAAGTGCCGTCCTCCTTCTTCTCTCCTAAATACATCAAGCATCACCCCCTTAAATACCTTGATGTAAATAAATTACTCCTTGACTTGTCACTGGCAAACTGGTCCCCTGTCCTCAGCATCCCCTCTGTTGATACTGCCCTTGATCGCTTTCCCTCTATCTTCCTAAGCATATGGGATGCCCATGCCCCCATAAAAACATCCAGAGTTAAACGTGTCCACCACCCCTGGATCACCCCTGACATCCTGGCAAAGTGCAAAGCTCATGACCGTGCTTGGCACCGCTCCAGATCTTCTGGCAGCCAAGCCTCCCTTCAAACCTTTCGCACCCTTCTCAGTAGCTGTACCCAAAGCATATGCCGTGCCAAATCTGATTTCTTTAAATCCTGTCTTCAGCCATTTAACAGTACTCCCTCCTCCTTCTGGCAGGATCTCCTCTGTTTCCTGCACCCTCAGTCTGTCTCCCCCCACCCACCCATCCAGGATGATGGCTCACTTATCTCTGACCCACTCCTTGTCACAGCAGCCCTTAATAAGCATTTCACCTCCAGTGCTGTTCCACCTGGGACCTTGCTCTCCTCCTCCTCTTCCCCCCGTCTCCCCTGCAGCTCCCAGGGTTTACACTACCACCAATCTTACCTTCTGAGGTCCTGTGGGCCCTTACCTCCCTAAGCCCTGCTAAACCCAGCCCTGATGGACTGCACCCTAGGCTCCTCAAAATCTCCACTCCTTCAATAGTTACTCCTTTAACCTGTACACTAAATCTATCGCTCGCCACTGCCACAATCCCTACAGTTTGGAAGCTTGCCAAAGTTCTCCATCTTTTCAAAGGGGGAGACCCCACCACTCCTGGCAACTACCGCCCTATCTCCCTCCTACCAGTCCTTGCTAAAGTCCAAGAATCCCTATTCCTCCACTGGCTCAATAATTTCCTCTCCACCTCCAGTACCCTCTCCCCCTTTACCAGTCTGGCTTTAGAAAGTCCCATTCCACCACCTCCTCCTCTCTATTCCACTTCACCAACGCCATCCACACTTCTCTGGATCTTGGCCATATCACCTCAGCTATATTCATTGACCTAGCCAAGGCCTTTGCCTTTGTTTCCCACCTCCTTCTACTTTCTAAATTATGCTCCATTGGCCTATTGCCTGCTTCAGTGTCCTGGTTCAGTTCCTATTTAACAGGCCGCTCCCAATCAGTTTCTATCACTAATATCTCATCTTCCACCCTCCCCATCCTCACCAGTGTTCCTCAGGGCTCTATTCTTGGGCCAGTTCTTTTTTTCCTCTCCATCAATGACCTTCCCTCTGTATGCACCCACTTCAACATCCACATGTATGTGGACGACACCGTACTTTTCCTATCTGGCCCATCTGTACAAGCCATCCAATCTCCCCTTCAACATGACCTCTCAGCAGTCACAGCTTGGTTGACACCAACTGCCTTAAACCGAACACCAAAAAAAACATTGCCATGACCTTTGGCTCCAAACAAAAACTTGCCAAACTTCCCTCACTGCCTATTTTCTCTTCAGCAGCAGATGCCCTCCTCGACAATGTCAGCACTTACAAATACCTGGGTGTCTGGCTCTACCCCTCCCTTGATTTCTCCTCATATTTCAGTGCACTCCACACCAAGCTGCACCCTAAACCTGGGCTACTCCACTGGCACAAAGCCAGCCTGTCTCTCCCCGTAAGACGTGACCTATTAGTCAAATGGATCCTCCCTGCCTTTGACTATGCCAACATAGTTTTTTCAGTGCTGCTCCAGCCACCTCTCTTGCTAAACTGGATGTCCTATTCCATTCTTTTTGTCCAACTCTCTGCTGCTAACACACCACTGCGACCTCTACTCCACCCTCTCTCTCTCTCTCTCCAGTCACTTGTGCAGAGGTGCTCCTCTCACTGCTTTACCTTCATAGCCAAGTATTGGTTTGGGTCTCTCCCTACATACCTTACGTCCCTCCTCTCTCTCGCATCTTCATCTCCATATAACTCTCTGTCTAGCTGCGCCCTTACAATTTCTCTCCCTCGTATCCAAATCTCAGCTAGTAAACTCTCTTTCTCCTACAAGTTTCCCTCCCTCTGGAATAGCCTTCCCCTCCCAACCCGTCTTTCACCCTCCTTCCACTATCTCAAGTACTTACTCAGACCGACACCAGTCACCTCTTTAGCTGCACCCCTTGCTAGCTTATGACCACATTATGCCTCAATTCCATTCTGTTCTAGGACAAACCACTGTACAATAGCTGCGCGCTTCATTGTATTTACTGTATAGTTTCTATTTAGTATCTAGTTGTACACAGTTTCCAAGTTTACATATGATTGTACATCATTTCCTTGTTATATATTACTGTACTTTTTTTACCTGGTCTGTTTTTTTTTTTTTCGTCACTGCCTGTTATTGTGATATATTTGCTGTTGTATCTGTCACCCTCCTATTACTCCCTCCCCCGGGTCACAGCTGGAAATGAGCTTTGGCTCATGGTGGCATTCCCGGTTGTCAACTTTTAAATAAATAAATAAATAGGACTGTCAGAGTTGTAGCCGGTACCTCCCTGAGCTCCCTCAACACCCTTAGATGCACCCTGTCTTGCCTTATTGCTTTGTCTACCCTTAGATTAGCGAGTTCCTTTAGGACTGTCTCTTCCAAAAAAGAAGAAATGTCTACCTATCTCCCTCCAAAGTTTCTGTTACTTTTTTGTGGCCTCTTCCCTTCTTCCTCTTTGAAAACCAAATAAAAGTATTTGTTCAGGATGTCTGCCTCTTTCTGGTCACCCTTTGCACAGTCCTCCCCTTCTCTTCTTAACCTTACAATCCCACCCCTAGTTTTTTCCCTTACATATCTAAGAAATATCTTGCCCCCTCTCATTACCTCCAGGGCTGTTCTTTCTTCAGTTTGTGCATTTGCACTCCTTATTGCTTGCACTGCTTCCCTCTGTTTCCCCTGATACACTTCCCTATCCTCCTTCTAGTGTATCTCCTTATACCCTCTGAATGCTACACGTTTAGCCTTTATATTTTTAGCCACCGCTTTCAAGAACCACAGCAGTCTCTTTTCCTCTTGCTTTTGCTCACTTATTTGATGCAGAGGTTTATTGCCTGTACTATGCTGTTTTTTAGCATTTCCCACTGTTCCTCCACCTCACCCAGGCCATCTTGTCCCCCACTAGATCATCCATAAGGCATTCACCCATCTTGATCTCATCTGACCTCCTGAAGTCCAGGACTCTCACCCTTGTACGGTTCAATTCCACAGCCATCCTTATATTGAACCACATCGTAGGGTGATCACTGGTCCCCAGCAGGCCTCCTACCTTAATGTCTGCAGCACTGTCCCTGTTAATGAGTACCAGGTCCAGTATTGCCCTAACTTGAGTGGGTTCACTGAGTAGTTGCCTGAGGAAAGCCCCCTGTAGACAGTCCAGGATGTCCCTGCTTCTAGCTGATGCCACTGCTGGGAAGTGCCAATCTACATCCAGCAGTTTGAAGTCCCCCACCAGCAGCACCACCCCATTTTCTGCCATCTTGCCAATGGCTTCCACCAGTACTTTATCTAATTCCTCCCCCTATGCAGAAGGTCTGCAGATCATGCCAGTTCAAATAGTGGCTCCATTCCCTAAGTCCAGGGTGACCAAGAGTACCTCTGCCTCCCCCTGTATTCCCTATATCTGTCATTTTTATGCTTTCCCTCACAATAAAGCACCACACACCCTCCTTTCCTTCCCTTCCCAACCTATCCTTTCTGAACGGGAGTATAGCCTGCTATGGCCATGTTCCAGTCATGGTTTTCAATGCACCATGACTCGGTAATGGACACAGTATTCTCTGTAATGATGGCGTCTAGGTTCGGAATCTCATTTCCCAGACTTGTAGTATTTGCACAAATGGCCCTCCAGATGTTGTTTGTACTCTACTTGTTACCCCCCTTTTTTATTTTTCTCTCCCTCCTTCCCCCTCTCTTTTTAATTATCCTGTTCCCTTCCCCTTTGTCTCTACCACCCTGCTTCTGCTATTAATTTGTACCCTGTGGAATCTTCTTCACTCAGGTTCTCCCTACTCTCTACTTTAGCCTGTTGGGGGGCAGTTTCTGCCACCACAATTCCTTCTGCCACCTCCTCAGCTAGTTTACATGTTCATCAAAGTAACATTTAAACCATGCACTGAGGACTCGGTTCCCCGGCCGGATGGATACAAGCCACCACCACCACTGTATAGGGCCTTAGTCTCCCATGTGGGTCCCCAGTCCCCTGCACCACTGCCACATGCCTGCTTCAGCACTATACCACCACAGCCCAGTGCCACACAGGAAGATGTTCAAACCAACCCCACAGTGCCCATGGTCCCTGAATCTCTCCCTCCAGACTGGTCGTCTGTGGCAACCAGGGCTAGACCTATCCTGACAGGATAGCAAAGATGGCTGCCATACAGGGTATGTAAGACAGCTGCCAAGACACACAACTGCTCCATCTTCCACCCAGTAACAGGGCAGTCACACCCATCTGGGCATGTCTCTTACTCTCATACACATACACACACACACACACACACACAGACACATATACAGATACACACAGCTGGGTGGGCTGCACCCATGGGTACTCAGTACTGATAGGCATCACTGTGCACAGGGTTGCATGTGCATTCACCATCATGCCTCTCCTTATACAGACTTGGCCCAGAATACACTATGCAGCAGCCCATGCATGCCCCATTTCCACCCAGTGTCTCTGCACCAGTGTGTCAGCATCTGGCTCCAGGTGTGCTACCCCCTCTGGCTCTAGGGATCCTCATCCTTAGGTAGATCCTCAGGTAAAAGCAGTCTTTTCCTCATGGTGACATTGTGCAGCATGCAACACATGACAAACACATGACACACCCTGCCCAGTGGAAGAATCATCGTGCCACCCCTCATGTCCAGGCATCTGAAAAGCATCTTCATTTGCCTGTAGGTATGCTCTGCCACTGTCCTTGCCCTCCTGTGAGTGTCACTGTACCTCTGTTTCACCTATCCTGCAGGGTCAGGAAGTGTGTCATCAGGTATGTCTTCAGGGGGCACCCATTCTCATCTGTATGGTCTACAAGGGAGAGGTGTATCAGTACTGACATGTGCATAGCACAGCATGCCCCATGCCTGCATGGCTCATGCCTTACATACTTAACAGTCACCCTGATCTGTCTCCTTTGTCGGCCAGTACTGTCCTCACCTGCGATTACTGGAAGATGACTGCATCATACAATGAGTCTGGGTACATGGCACTGACATTCATAGCAATTTCCTCCTCATCCAGAACTACCTGTATACTCATCCTTGTGGAATGCATTCCTGATCCTGTAGTCCTGCTCATTGACATGGAATGCCAGAATAAGCACATGTGTGCAGTGTGTGGTGCCCCAAACTGTCTGGAACCCATACCACTCATAGAATGCCTGCTGCACTGCCTGTATGACCAGCTAGTTTGTAGGGACTGGATGTAGTCCCCCTCATGTGCCAGCAGTGCTGCAATCACCTGCTATAGGGTACTTGACATTGAGGATTGGCTTACCCCTGTGATGTCATCTGTAAGCTTCTGGAAGGAGCTTGTGGCATCATAGGCCAAGACACACATCACCTGATCTCCACAAACATGGTCCTCACCTGTTGTTGGTGGGCAATATAGTGTCTCCTATCTAGTCCCGCAACATACTGATGGTGCCCTGGTCTAGCTGGAATTCTTCCAAGCAGTGGGTAGTGCACATGCCCCTGAGCCTGAAGATGCATGGCCTAAGTCTTGTGCAGTCATCCTCCTTGAAGATCACTGTAAGCCAGAGTGTGAAGAAGAAGATGTGACAGGTGGCTTAATAGGCATGTGCAAAAAAAAAAAATCCACTGGCTGAATTTCCATGAAAGTGTGACTTTCCCATCCGTGAAAGTTCAGAAATTACTTTGACAACTTCTGCAGAAATTTCACCTAAAAATGGCAGACAACGTTCCAACTGTGGGTTAATAATGTATTAAACTGCTGGCAAAAAAATCCACAGAACTGAATGCTGTCAGTGGTCAGATCTGAGGACTTTTTGCTGCAGTTTAATACATCAATTAACCTAAAGTTCTCCCCCCTCACCCACCGATCGTGGGTCCCATTTAAATTGGGAAGTTCACTGGTGGCTAGTGGTCCCACCCCCACCCGCCGATTGCGGGTTCCATTACATAAAAAAAAACACTCCCTGGTGGTTAGTGGTCCCACCGCTATGTGCCGATCGCCTGTCCTATTATAAAAAAAAAAAATAAAGCAGCTCTCTGGTGGCAAGTGATTACACCCCCACCCGACAATCATGCATCCCATCACATAAAAAAACACTCCCTGGTGGCTAGTGGACCCGTTCCCGCCCACCACCAGTGATTTCTTTTTTTTTCCTTTACTTTGAGCCCCCAGTTGGTGGGTGGGGAAGGGGCACTAGACATCAGGGTGGGGTTTAGTTTTCAAATCAAATAATTCATCTAAATTGCAGATGGAATAAATTCTGCAGTTTAGATTAATTGTTCTGCAGCTCAGAAAAAAGTCAGTGGAACGGGGTGAAAATCTATGGAATATCTCAATTTCGCCAGTGGTGAAAGTGCAAAAACTTCCACAAAATTTTCAAAATGTCATGGCAGTTCTGTGAAAGCAGCATTCACAACTTTCGCCCACCCCATGGCTGAATACTTGGAGACAGAGACTAGCTTCAGGCATGGTGTACCATGCTTCTTTCAAGAGAATGAACACTCAAAGACTGCTGGAGGAGGAAGAAGACAACATGACATGTGTCTGAGTACTTGGAGACAGAGACTGGCTACAGGTGTGGTGTGCTCCATTCTTCTTTCAAGAGAATCAACAGTCAAAGGCTGCTCAAGGGTGAAGAAGAAGAAGACATGACAGTTGGCTGAACAATTGGCAACAGAGACTGGCTTCAGACACAGTGTGCCATGCTTCTTTCAAGAGACTGGACACTCAAAGGCTGCTGGAGGGCTGAGAAGAAGATTGCCCAATGTATGGGATGATAAGACCTGTGTACCAAATGTCCAGTTTGAAAAGAAAAATGGCATGTCTTGCTTTGGTATCATATGCACAATTGTACAGGAGAAATTTTTGCTTGTTAAAACAATATGATTTGCTTATGCATGCACAAGTGGAGAGAAGAGAGAAGAGAACATTATGTACATTTATGCATAAGTTGTAGGAAAATGCACAGCAAAGTGTTAGAGCACAGTGTCCAGTGTATTTGTGCAAGAGGTCTTATACTCAGTCATGATGGTATAGCATCATCCTTGTATATAAATTAAAAGAAATGTATAAGCAGCACAGGTGTGCTTCATGACAAAAGGAATAATGCAGGACTGTGAGGTCCTAAAAAAAAAGGAAAAATACAATTAAATATAATTGTTTAGTGCAATTTCTTATGTGTAGTTTTTTTTTCAGTTGATCCTGTGCCCCCACCTCCCCATCATGTCTCTTAACTCAAGTTCCCAGTGTCCCCCACTACCAGCACCCTGGGAGGCAGTATTGCACAGTGGTTTAAGGCTAAACCTATAGACCTGGGTTTGAATCCTATAGCCCCCACTTGCATACTGTGTGGCCCTGAGCAAGTCATTAACTTCCTTGTGCTCCCAGGTTGCACCTGTAAACAGGTTTTTAGCTTGGTGCATCTCTCCTGGTAAAAATAAGTAAATAAATAATGCGACCAATGGGTAAGCAGCTGGGGATGTCTATGTGCCTGCAATCCTGTTTCTGTATAATATTTTAATGGAGCGCATGGCCATGCTTATTATACTGGTACCAATCGCACTGCCCCAAGACCGGATAAGTATGGGTGCAATCACTAAGTGTGGTCATGCGCTCAATTAAACTGTTATACAATAAACATGATTGCGGACACATATGCATGCCCAGACCCCCACGGCTTTGTCCATCATTTGCATTATCTGAGGGCTTGCTGCATGGTACATTGGGAACTTGAGTTTACAGGCATGACAGGGGGTCACAGGATCAGTCAAGTAATTAATAACCTGAAGTACACAATAGTAAGTGCACTAAACCATTATAGAGTTGTAGGCCCCCCTCCCCGCATCTAGGGGTATGGTGGTAAAAGTCCAGGGAAGGGGGGCACTATACAACAGAAAGAGTCCACATACCTAGTCAGCCTGATTACCAGACCTGATAACAATGGATGCCCCCTGCTTCCAGGTGCAGAGTGGATGGAACAGAGATATGAATACTCTGTTCTTCACTTGTCTGGCCTTGCTAACGTCACCTCCTAGGCCTTGTGGGCAGTCTTCACCAGGTAGGCCTCTCCTGTCTCCCTCAATGGTCCTTTGGTTCTTCAGCCTGGGGACAAAACAGACGTAGTACCCCAGACCCCTTTGCTGCTACCCTGGAATACACACTATGGGCTGAGCTGTGGAGGCAAAGCTTTTATTAGCAGCATACAGCTCAATCCAGATGAATGAGGTGAACACTGAAACTACAGGAACAGGGGATCCCATTTAATGAACAGTTACTTCAAACAGGAAACAGTCACTCCACGAAGCAATAAAACACACAACAGGTTGCTCTGGACTGAGGGGTCACATTAGAAGCTAAGAAAGTACTCTGGACCATGGAGGTCACAAGTTGAGCATTAAGTCCAGGCAGCTACCCTTTGGCTAGATAGCCACAGTCCAAAACACAGGCAGCTTAAATTAGGGCCAAATTAGGCCTTTAACTGCAGGGAGCAAAACTCTCTTCGTTCCTCTCCTTTACTACTTCATTATACAAAGCACAAACCTCTTGAGGGACGGTTGACCCAGACAACAGCTGCCCTCATCATCAGGCTCCACTTCATACGAGGACCAAGCAGGCAACTCTACCCTGACCAGCAAAAGGCAGATGTTCCAACCTGTCACTACCTCCAGACACTGGACAGTCTCAAATAAGGGTAGTCTGGGACTAGGGGCTGAAACCACATCCCCTGGGACCTACTGAGTCCCTCACCTCACAGGCTCCATTCTTCCTCCTCGATTCTGCCAAGCTCCTCAAACTTACAGCATCTCCTGTTCCTGTGCTTTCCCAGGCAGTCCTCCTTCTCTAGGGGTCCTGCTCAACAGCTGTCCACTGGGCTGACCACAAAATGCCCACCCCCAAACTGCAGGTCACTGTACAGCCGCTCACCCTATTCTTCATGGCATCTGGCTTCACAGCCTGCCCCAAACCAGGGCTCTCATCACCAGCCACTGCCATGTCCACCTACCTCCTGACTATACTGCTTCAAATAAAAGAAAATACAAATTAAGCCGAGCCCAGCTGGCCGAATGGGCAATCATCCCATTCGGTCCTAACCCCACACATATCTCCTTATCTTCCTCCCATTTTCCATACAGCTCATCCCTTAAATCCACTCCAGCTATGGTGCCAAAAACCACCCTCCAAATCAAAGCTCCAATCCAGAACGATTCCTTAGGCACCAAGACCACACTTTACCCCAAAGACCTATGGGACCTGAAGTCCCTAAAATAACTATTTGCAGTATTCCCATGATGGCACCAGCCAGCTCTGAACTATCTCTGTCAAACAGAGCAGCTGATCCTTTAAATTTTCTCAGCTTGGCGGCCATGCATGTGCAGTACGCTGGCTGCCATAACTATTTACATTATTTATTTTTTATCCCCCCTCCCGCCCCGCAGTCCTGAGCCTGGCCAACCCAGAAAACTGGACCCAGGACCCACTATGTGCCCGGAGGCATGGAATCAATCACCTGGTGCTTGGCCTACCCCCCCTTCCCAAAGTCAAGACACCAGGTTCCAGCAGCTGAAACTGAAGAGGAAAGAGCAAGGGTCTGCATCCCATCAGGTACCACTGACCAGTACTGAGGGGAGCCTGGAGCCTTGGCTCCATAACAGGTAAGTCCACTTGGGAGGCTTACACAGTATTTAATTGTCTCTAGTTTAGGATGGGTCTCATGATCATGCAGCATATATGCAGGGGAGTGGAGAGTTACCCTTAAAATTAAATATTTAATGTGACAGAAAAAAGAAAGAGTGTGCCAAAAAGAAAATAATACAACATTCATAACATTAGGGAGATTGACAGTAGTACAGTACCACTGATTTTATGTGGGCAGACCATATTTGTAGCCAACTACTGGTAAGTTTAGCTTAACAAACACTAGCTGTTCAATGTATTAAAGGTCCAGCTTGGAACAGTGTGGCTCAACAGCATCACCAGCAGTGCTAAACATCCTGTTGGATGGCACACTTGTATGGAGGCAGCATATGTATTTTAAAGTAAGTTGTGCCAAGTGAGGGGGAGAGTGCATTTTCTGAATCCAGTATCCCAGTGGATCAAGTTCAAATGTCTCGAATGATTCTGCAAAGTAGACATTAAGTACATTTTCTGCAGAGAAAGCCTGAGACTGTGAGTGTTTGTGTTGCTCTTGATACAGTGATATGCTGAGTAATGCCCAGTCACTCTCCTCTGCACTGCCACTATTCAGTCTTTACCCATCTCCACCAGTGCATCCAAACCACCACATAGCTGTTTTTCCTCCCTCACAAACATAAATTGGAGCATCTCACTCCTCTTCCAAGTGTCCCACTGCCTGCTTGGCACTATTTAACTCCACACACAGCTGTTGCCTAAAATGAGTCACTGTGTGGCTGTCCATGGCTATATGAAGGATCTCGCATTTGAACCTAGGGTCCATCATGGTAACAAATATGGGGTTGTTGTTATCCATGACTGTGGTGAACCTTACATCAAGTTCTGCCTCAAGAGGATTAACAAGCACAGTGACCTCTTGTGTAATCCTTGTATTGTTAGCCAAAAAACGTTGTAATGATCTTTTGAGAATATGCGAAGCCGGAATAACCTAAGTAAGGCTGTGGTAATGCTTAGATCACATGTACTCCTCTCAAATGGTGAAAGAATCTTCACCACACCCTCAAGAACTAACCAGTAATGATGTCCTATGACTGCTCCAATGGTGGTACTGGATATCTCGGGAATTCCAGGAGATAGCACTGATCCAGGGCCTCTTGTATCAACCTATAATAGGGCTGTTACTGAGGCACTGGATATCATTGCTCCTTCTCGTGTTTGCCTTCTTACCTGTCATCTGGGTGCCTCATGGTTTAATGGGGAGATCCATGAATTAAAGATGTGGGGCGAAGGTTGGAAAGACACTGGCGGAAAACTCGCCTGGAGGTGGACACACTTAAATTAATGGACCATTATGAAGTCTATCAATCAGCTATTTCCCATAAGAAGGCAGAATTCCTGTCCAGGGAAATTGCTACAGTAAGGAACAGACCAGTTCAGCTCTTCTGGACTGTGGACAGGCTGTGCAATCCAGTCTGTCTCCACTCTGGTCGAACATTATCACAAAAACAGTGTGAGGAGTTGGGGCAGTTCTTGTCTGATAAGGTGTCCTCCATCAGAAATGAGATCAGCCAGTGGCTTCCCATTGGTCCTTACACTAATCAACTGGGTGGTACTAATACTGAGTTGACCTGGTTCACCTTTAGCCAACCAGTAGTCGTAGATATAGTGAGGATCATCCAGACTCTGCGGCCAACCTACTGTAGTTTGGATCCGGGCCCTACACGCCTACTAGTGGGGTGTGTAGAAGTCATCAGCCCAGTCCTTGCTGGGATAGTGGGAGTTTCATTGGAGAGAGGGATTTTTACAGATCCCTTAAAGGAGGCAGTAGTTCACCCCCTTTTAAAAAAAACTCCCTTGACCCCGATTGCCCAGCTAACTACAGGCCAATCTCGAACTTACCTTTTGTTGGGAAAGTTATTGAGAAGGTGCTAGCACTGCAACTGGAGGATCATTTGACCAGCCACAATATCTACGACCCTCTCCAATCTGGCTTCAGAAAAATGCATAGCACTGAAACGGCCCTGGTAAGGGTACTCAATGATGTCCTGATGGTGAGAGATCGGAGAGCCCGTTCAATCTTGGTTCTTCTTGATCTCTCAGCAGCATTTGACACTGTGGATCATGAGGTGCTGCTCAAGCACCTGTGGTTTTGTTGTGGACTGAGGGTGGCAGTCCACAACTGGTTTAAATCCTTCCTTGAGGGTAGATTTCAGAGAGGGTGTCAGGAATTCATTCCTCAGCCCCTCATGGACTACCCTGTGGGGTTCCACAGGGCTTGGTGTTGTCCCCGATGTTATTCGAAGTGTATCTGCTTCCATTAGGGGACATTATAAGGCGGTACAGGTTACATTTTCATTGCTATGCTGATGATTCTCAACTGTACATGTCCTTTGTATCCAATCAGGAATTAGATGCCGTTGCAGTGTTTAACAACTGTCTACTGGAGATTCAGAATTGGATGAGTGCTAGTTGGCTTTGATTGAACTCGGAAGGTATTGGCTGTGGACACTGGTTATAGGATGATAGGGACATGGGCGGGAAAACTGTCAGGATTAAGTCTTGGTGGACTGCCACTTATTGCCTCCGGCAAAGTGCAGGACCTGGGCATTGTTTCTGATGAAGACCTGACCCTGAGAGCGCAGGTTTTGGCTGTAGTCAAATCTTCCTACTACCAGCTTAGGAACATAGCCCGGGTGAAGCACCTGGTTCCACTCGATCATCTTCCAACCTTGGTCCACACCTTTGTCACCAGTCGTCTTGATTATTGCAGCACCCTCTACCAAGGGCTACCGGGGGTAGATATTCGTTGCTTGCAACTAGTGCAGAACACGATGGCCAGATTGCTGACTGGATCCTCTAGGTCTAGTCATATTACACCTGTGCTTCGTGATTTGCACTGGTTGCCAATACAGTGGTGGATTACCTTCAAGGTCGCTTTGCTGACCTATTAGGCCCTACATGAGCAGGGTCCCTACTACCTGAAACAGTTCCTGTATCCTTACTGTCCCTTCCGCTTGCTCCGCTCCTCTGGTGAGGGATTACTAGAGATTCCCAGGGTATCCCTTAAAACATCAGGAGGAAGATCTTTTGTTTTTTTAGCTCCTACCCTGTGGAATTCTCTACCTTGCCAGATATGGGATAGCCAGACCATAGATGGTTTTAAAACTTGTCTGAAGACATACTTGTTTAACTCGGCTTTTTCAGGGATATTTTGAGTTCAAACTGATATGGTTGTTTTAGTATGTTTTACATGTTTTATGATGTATGGTGATTTTAATGTTATACATGTAAAGGTGCCATGAGCTTTGGAAGGGCACCTTATATAAATAAAAATGTGCTTGCTTGCTCCAATATCTGCCTCCATAGACAGTTCATGTAGTGCCCACTTTTGCTCCAGCAATCTTGAAAGCATCAGGTACGAAGAATTCCACCAAGTGCTAACATCTTGTATTACACAGTGTTGAAGCAGACCAAGGTGTTCCTGAACTTCTCTTCATTTCTTAATGGCTTTTACAGAGTGATGAAAATGGCTGCAGATGGAACGGGTTGCGAATAATATGTTGCGGGTCCCAGGACTGTGACGCAGTGCGTGAGTCACCACTAAATTCGGTGTGTGTGCAAATCAACAAACACTCACAAAATGTCCATCACTGATGGCTTTCAACATGTTTGTGCCATTGTCAGTAACAAAAAAAAAAACTTTTAAGTTGGTGTTAACACCAGTCCAGGACCACAACATGTCTTGCAGGAATGCGAGAATATTATTTGCTCTGTGGTCTTCCTCCATCAGTCCAATGTTCAGCAAAGCTAATCTAATGTGACTGACAGATTGGGGGGAACAAGGGTAAGCCACAAGGTGATGCATCAGCAACAGTAACAGCAGCAGCATGGCTGTTGCACACACCAATGTGTGGATGAGGAGAGACAGGCATGCAAGGAGTTATCACGAGTCCAGATATCTGATGAGCAATGAAAAACACCACTAACAGCCTCTGCAAGCAGAGCAGCAACAGCAGATCACACACCATCATACATTCATGGTGGTACACTCCTTGAAAATGTGGTATGAGATGGTATCTGATACTGTGCGTGTAAATAGTGAAGAAGGCATTGGAAGCCAGTGTCTTTCACAACTAAGGTAGGCTAGAGATCCAACATCATCATCTCGGGAATCAGCTGTGTGATTTGTTGTCCTGTTGGATGTGAAGCATTCCACTTCGTTCATGTATGCAGAGCATCCATTATTGGAACCGATTTGGGAGACATCGATGTGGACCACATCACTGGTGGTGTGTGAACTGCTGATGACTGTCTGTGCCTTGTAGTATCACTATAGTCACTAGAAGTAACCAGAGTAGGGGACTCTGTGTTGGTGAGGGGAAGGAGTGCCATGACCACTGGGTTGCTTGAAATCAGATCTGCTGGTACCCCCACCACTGCCAAGAGTACCTGCCTATCCACCGGAGGGGTTTGATCTTGGTGAAACCAAGGGTGCGGACCCAGATAAGCTTCAATACAGTTGAAGGTGCTTAAGCTTCAAGTGGTTCTGTAATGATGTTGTGGTTAAGTTAGACAGTGATTTCCCTTAGCTTATAGTGCTGTTGCACAAAGAACAGACTGCCTTACCTGTGTCATCCTTTAACACAGTAAAATGCAGCCACACCATACTCTTACCACTGCGGTTACCAGTGATTCTGGTAGGTACCACATCCTCCAGTTCTTTTTGCAACAGATGTGCCTGTCTTGTCCTGATGTTGTTGCCCTGTAACCACTGGCCCTGAAGGTGCCACACCAGTGCTGACATTACGCGGCTGTTCCTCAGGCTGTGACAGAGCCTGACGAACAAACGTCAGGGTTCCTTGTTTGGTTTTCTTAGGGGGAAGGAGACCCTTATGCTTACTGCTAATTCTGCTACACTGGGTACTAGTGCTACTGCTAGAGGCTTTTTTGCCAGCTACCTTTTTTTATGTTTTCTGTCCTTAAAGTACATACCATACTCTGCCTCATCCTCAGTCACTCACATTTGCCACCCAACTGATAAAGGTGACTTGTCACTGGACAATTCATGTGGAGGGAAATACTTAGAGCCAGATGAGTGCTCCTTCTCTGCAACTTTTTCAGGAGTAGTGAGAAGCAGAGAAGCAGGAAGCATTACTGAATGAACTGTAGTGGTCAGACTGGTAATATTCAGTGTGGTAGGGATAACATACTGGTGTGATAGTGTTACAGTGGCAGTAGTGGAAGGGCTCATAGCGTCAGTAGTGGCTGGAATCATAGTTGCAGGACTGGCTGGAGTAGTCATGCTGTCAGTTTGTGGAAGGCAGGGTCTTTCTGTTGGTGGTGGTGGTGCTGGTGGTGGTGATGATACAGTAGATGTGATGGTACTGATGAGAGATGGGGACACACTGGTGGCTGTGGGAGTAAAGAACAGTGTTCCTAGGCTTGTGCTTGTGACACTTTCTCCCATGCCACCCACAGTACTACTCTTGCTGGAAGAAATAAGCTTAGAAAGGGTAAACATTAATTTTGAACTTCAAAGACGGCCTGACTGTCACTCACATTCAGGTTCACCAACCTGTTCCTCAGTTGTAGATTTGGTGGGGCTGGACCAAGCACATTTGTTACCATCGCTATCTGCCATTGTATTACAAGATGGCAACAATTACTAAACACTCCAAACAACTGCAATACTTTTATTATTTACTGAAGAACTGATTTGTTTTACCACAAAAAAATTCTTGCAAGTGGCACGCAGGCAAGTGGTGTGCATGTAACTGCATGGCTTCACTATCTGGCCCTAAGCAGTGGGCGGTGGGAGTGGAGTCAGTCGGTAAGCTGTATAATGGAATACATAGGGTTTTTTTTAACTTTGATGCATATCTCAGGCATTTTTGGGAATTTTTCCACCAAAATTTCAACATGGGGTTTTTGGGACCCACCTCATGAATTCTGGCACTGTCATTTTGTTATTCGGTCCCAAAGGTGATTTTGTGGTCACTGCGCAGAACCACCTTTTGGGACAGATTTACAAAATGACAGTGTCACAGTTCATGAGGTAGGCCCCCCAAAACCCTATGTTGAAAATTTGGTGAAAAAATTCCCAAAAATGACTGTTTTATGAGCGTGCGTTGCGCAGTTCCTACGCATGCTAGTAAGTTCGCAAATTTTTAATATTTTCACTTCAGATTTTCAACATTGGCATTTTACCACACCTACTTATGAACAGTACAGCTGTCATTTTTCACATCTCTCCCAAAATGTGTTTCTGTGCATGTAGTGCACAATGGTACAGTTGGTGTGCTAAATCAATGTTCAAGACAGATTAAGAAAATCACAGTAATACTGTTCATGAGCAGAGGTCTTAAAATGGCTATGTTAAAAATTTGGTGACAAAAGTCCTTAAAATGACTGTGTTACGAGCGAGCATTGCACAGTTTCCACGCACCCTTGTAAGTTCACGAATTTATAATATTTTCAGTCAAGATTTTCACCACTGGCATTTTTCCACACTTCCTTATGAACTGCTGTCATTTTCCACTCCATGGCTGATATGTGTTTTCACACTTCCAGCACAGAAAAGCATGGTCGCTGTGAGAAATCACTGTTCGGGACAAATTAAGAAAATCACAGTGACACTGTTCATGAGCGGAGGTCCCAAAATGCCTGTGTTGACAATCTGCTGTAAAAAATCTCCAAACTAATTACAATACGGGTGTGCATTGTGCAGTTTCTACGCACGCTCGTGACTACACCAGTTTTTTTTTTATATTTTCGCTGCAGATTTTCAACATTGCCATTTTTTACTCCTCCCCATGAACAGTACAGCTGTCATTTTTCACATCCTGTTCAAAATGTGTTTTCGCACCTAAGGTGCCAAATGGCATAGTCGCTGTGTAAAATCAGCTTTCGGCTAACAAACTGATATTGCCACTGTTCATAAGGTGAGGGTCATAAAAAAACCCATGTTGAAAATTTGGAGTGAAAATACCAACGAATGCCTGAGGCAATAGGGTTTCTGACCATAATGCCCCACCCTGTAGAGACTGACAGGCATCAGGGGGTGTGACCTGGGATTGTCACCTGTAATGCTCATACCATTCCACCCCCACACCCACCCACACCCTGCAGCCAGTGAGAGGCATCAAGGTGTGTCTTGGACTCTTTGACCCCAAAGTTCATCCCATTCTCCTATACTACAAGCATCTCACCGTATTTCCTGATGGAATGGGGTGAGCATAAGGGCCAAAGACCCCAAGGCACACCGTGACTCTTGTCGGTGTCTGCAGATTAGGGTGTGGTGAAATGGCATGGCCGTTATGCCTGATGACCCAAAGGCACACCCCAATGTCTGACAGTCTCTGCAGGGTGGTGGTGTTGGTGGCTTCAGTTCAATACTTCGCTGCCATTCCTATTATGCATCTCTCTAACTCCTACACTACCAATGCCAGTGCCAGCAAGCAAACATTCGGCATTGACAAATGCTTGTTTGGTAATTGACATGTACAGTACTGTCTGAGACCTTAATCTTATTCATGTCTGCTGGGGGGTGTGATGAAATAAGACTGAATTACACATGGCTGAAAAACAGAGAAATTGATGTTGCCTTTTTTTTTTTTTTTTTTTTAATAGGTCTTGGAGCATTTTCAAATAAATGGCAGCATTTAAAAGTGATTTGTTTCTGATTTTTACCTTTCCAGTTGTGTGTGCTTTGGGTTTTTGGACCCTGTCTCTGATGGTCCTACTGAATCAGCTTCATCAGTGTGAGCATGTGGGGCCGTTGTTTTCTACTGAATTTAAATGTGCACCTCTGAACAGCACAGGTAAAAAAAAAAAAAATTTTAATCTCTGCAGACTCAGGAAGCTTTACTGTTTAATTGGGAAACTTTACCCAAATATTGATACACTATTAAATCTGTTTTATAATTTAAATTATGTTGAGTTCCTAAGATTTCGTAAAGCTTCCCTACTTGAGCTGCAGTTGCATTAAAAAAGGTTCATTTACTTTGTGAATATTGTTGTGTTCTTTTTTTATATTTTTCAAATTACCATTTCTACAGTACATCCCAGATCTTCAACTCATGGCCACTGCTCAGCCTCCTCATCTGTCGAAACCACAGAGACCAGCTTTCATTCTGCTACTGTGATTGAGCCTCATCGCAAGGGCCTTTGGGAGGGTACCACCTAGAGATCTTTGGTGGAGGAGCAGGTCTTCGTGCTGTGTGTGTCTGTGTGTGTGTGTCTGTGTGTGCGTGTGTGTGTGTGCACATGTGGGGGGGGGTCACTGCAGGCCCCATCATCCTGTGCTGTCACTGGCTTTTTCTATGTTCTCCCACCACACTGAGGCACTAAAATCAACTTACCACATATGTATGCAACAGGCATGCTTTGCAGTTATGGGCTGCACATCTCAACTGCCACTCTATACATCCCAGCCCCATGCATCTCCCCTAGAGGGGCTGAAATGGCAAGATTCAATCAAGCTCCCGGTCATCCTGAGGGAAGCTTAATCCTCCTCCTAGCGGCCCGCTGGCAGCATGGACCCTGGTTTCCCAGCATTGTAAATGATAGTGCTACTGCTGTGCTGTTGGGCAGGTTGTTAAATGTTGCAGATTTATTTTTATATGTTATTTGTGACAGAAACTGAGTATCATGGAAATTATGTGGATGTTTGGGGGGGGGGGTTAGGAATTTGCAGCTTTCTCCCATAGGTTATGCTATGTGTATGATACAAGCTTAGGGTCTATTTTACCTAATTATGTACATTTTCATCTCCTCTATCACAAATCTGGATCAAGGTAGAACACATGTAAATACAGTGCAATTTAAATACCAGCTCAAGAAAACTGTAACAATGGGCTGTATTCACGAAGGGCCCTATTCACTGCAGGGTTGAGTTGCCTACATGCCATGTGTCTGAGGCACATAGGCAACTCTACATGGGAATGTAATGTTGAGCTGTGGGAGTCCAGTAAACCCCTGGCTGCATTCACCACAGGTGCGCTAGCCACTTGCACACCTGATCCCCACCTGCCCACAAAGCTATGCACCATAGGCAGTCTGGGTGTGTGCCAGGGAGCATGCCTGCACTCTGCACCATTCAATAAGGCACAGATTGATGGACCTGGGGGTTGCAAGTTACATTAGGGGGGATCCTGCAGTAACTTTTATGCACCTCCCCCAACAGCGTCCTGACGGCCACAGCTGCAATGACAACCTCCTCCACACTGCTGCCCCAACCAACTGGTCTACCAAGGAGGGTGGACATCAGCCAGTCTGGCATTAGCCCATCCGTGATAGCTTGCCAGGGTCTGCACCTTCTCAGGAACCCATGCACGTGCACAGCAGGGGATCCACTTCAAGACACAGAATGGCATCTAACTGGATGCCTGCCTGCATCCTGTAGTCCACTCCTGTGCAGTTGTGAGCTGTAGGTGGGCCTGGACAGGCAGCTGGCAATGGTGAATACTGGCCAGTGTGCACCTGTCCCGGGGTGTGGAGCAGTGCAGGCTCTGTACAAGTAAATTGGGTGTACATCTCACACTTTTGTGAATAGAGTCCAAATGTGCAGGATGTACATGTGATTTGCATGTACAGAGCCCATGCAGCTCCCCACCCTGCGACAGACACACACTGGCCAGTATTCACCATTGCCGGCCACCTCCAAGCCCCTGGCGTGCAGCTGTGTGGAGGTGTTGCGCAGCTGTGTGGGAGTAGGTCATAGGATTCAGGTGGGCATCCAATGGAATGCATGTCCTTGGTCTTGAAGTGAATCCCCTGCTGCGTGCGTGCAGAGGATCTTTGGAAGGCACAGACCTGGTAAGCATATACCAATGGGTGAATGAGTGTCTGAATGGCTTCCCCCAGCTCTCCCTGCCAACCTAGTGGGCTGGGGCAACAGTGTGGAGGGGAGTTCCTTTGCTGCTGCACCTGGTGGGTATCCTTTGGTGGGGCATGTAAAACTTACAGCAGGACCCCCTCATATACCTTGCCCCTCCCAGGCCCAGCACTCTCCAACATAGTGAATGGCACAGAGTGCAGGCATGCCCCCTGACATGCCCGTGGACCATTCATGGTGCATACTGTAGCTGCACAGGCTGCTGGGGGATCTTGTGTGCCACTGCTGTGAATACTGCTGGGGATCACTGAGTAATATTCCAACTTTGGGTTGCCTATGCGCCTCAGATACATGGCTCGTAGACAATCTGCATGTTAGTGAATAGACCCCAATATGAGGTTTTGTGTGAAAAGTATTTTCTGAAATGGGAGTGGATTATACCATTATTGTCTGGCATTATTTTTTTATTTTAAAGGGGGTGCTTTTGTACCCTGAAATAATGTACTGAGACCCTTTTCCCAATTTAGAAATCTGACTGAAAAATATATGTTTAAGCTTTTATTCCTGTTAATGCAGTTATATTAGGTTGAGTGATCCCTGGTAGTCGTGCTAGCTCATGACAGCTCCCAAATATCCCTATGGCTGCAGGGGTCAAAACTAAGTTTTGCAGTGACTAACCAGCAGGGCTAGTGATTGGAAAAATCCACTAGCCCCACAGACGTTTCCACTTTTCCAGTAGGTGTACTTATTGAACTGTTACTTTCTCCATTACAAGCCCACAAAGCTAGTTAAAATAAAATCTTACTAGCTGAATACAAACTCTACCAGCATTTGGCTAGTGGGCCAGTGCCAGTTTCGACCCCTGTGCTGTGCCTGTGATGATGCATGTTGCTCTGGGTTGCAGAGGTCATCTAAGTTCCAGCATGTGTACTTCATCTTTTTGTTAGAGGAGTCTCCAACAGGAGGAGGGAGGTGGTGGTGTCGCTATATCGCTTACTGGTGGGACCCCTTCAGTTCTGGAGGCAATACCTCAGTAAGGACATAGGGTGGATGTAGTCATAGCTGGATTTATCTTTGGGCAGGAGTGGCAGTTGCCCAGGACCCCAAGTATGAAATGGGCCCCCAGAGGCAGTGCAGATTTCTAGCAACTGTGCTTGCCACTTGCCAGCCACACTTCACTTTGTGTGTGTTGGGGGTGGGGGTGGGGGTGCTAGTGAAACTGAGCCAGAGCTGCTGAGGAGTGAGTAAAAGTGAAAAGGTCATACTGCTGTGTGCACTGCTCAAGCATAATTCACTCTCCTTTTCCACTTTTTTGTGACATTTCCCCCTCTGCATGGTGCGATGATGGTTCTACTGTTCTCTGCTCCGGCAGACCAGTCTTATGATGCTGTGACTGCATGCACACAACAAGTTTGTACAGCCATTTCCCACACTCCCCCTTCTGAATCCCAACCTAATCCCCTTCTCCAGAATTTAAACAGCTGTGCAACTGATTGACCCTGGCCAGTCATCAGACCCGTGCCTGACTCGTGCCAACACATCCAACTCCAGACAGTGAGCACACAGGCTCACAGCATCAGCAGTCAGCACTTGGGGCTAAACCAAGCATTAATGGCTTTAGCCTGTTGCTGCCTTTTAACCCTTGCTATGCCACAGACGGATAAATCTGTCCAAAATTCCTATATGTTCTAATTTTGTCAGCAGTCTAAGGGTTAATGTGTTTATTGGAAGTGAAAACAGTCTGCCTCAGTACCGAGCTGAGCAGAGGCAGAGCAGTCTTTCTTGTAGCATTGCTGTGATTTACCATTGGAAAGCAAGATTTCTCTGTGTCTGCCACACTCACTACAGAGGTGAGTGAGATGGTGGCCCAAGTCTGGGCTGGGCAGATCTTTTCTTGTTGTCAAGGACGCAAAAGTCAGAATGCAGAGTCTCCAGAGTCCAGACTGGGTGGTCGACGATCACCATCCACACTGTCGATCCATCACCACCTGGAAGGATGTGGCACAGAGGCAGAGCACAGGCACTGTCTGACATGAAGCAGAGGAGAAGGCTGCTTCTTCAACTGGTCACTCAGTCATACACACAGTCAGGTAGGTAAAAAATAAAAACATTAACTGTTTGCACTTGTTATCCATTCCTACAGCAAGTTTTTGGCAAAAAAAAATGTTATGTGGGAATATTATGGGTTTTAGATAGATAGGTATAAAACAGAAAATGCAATGCCAGCAACAGGCCGGGGCCTGGGGCCCAGCTGAGCTGCCAGGACTGAACACAATGCTGCACAGCATTGTCTTGGGCTCCAACAGCACAACTTGGCTCCAGGCCCTAGCCTGCTGCTGGCAGTGGACTGTCTTCTTTCTATCTACTTAAAACTCTCTGTGAGACTGTCAGAGTAGTCCTAGCCCAGAGGTGGCTCAGGCTAGCTGGCCTGGGCAGTGGCCTAGTGGAACCAGGACTATGTTCTGACTGTCTCACTGAGTTTTAGTTAGGAACAGTACAAAAAATACAACTGTTAACTGTTATTCTTTGTTCTAAAGCACTTGTTTTGGGGGCAAAATAAATGTGGCAGTGGTAGCACTTGGGCTGGCCCAGCGGTGCAGTAGTGCTACAACTCATGTCCCGGGTGATCCAAGTTCAGGAATGTGCTTGAGTTGTTGACCAGGGTACTGGAAGGTTGGAAAAGTATCCATCAGACTGCATTTCTCCTTTGGTGGGGGCTTCATGCTAGCTATGCTACATACTTGACTGCCACCTTTCAAAGGCTGAAGCAGTTTCAGTTAGCGCAGAGCTACTGGTGGCATAACCCACTAAACCAGCATTGCTTGAGTGGCCCATGCATGCATGGTTTCATGCTGTGGATGTCATTCATGCCTGCATCCACTCCCAGGGAGGGAATAGAAAGTGGAGAAATCAGCACTGACTGGGACCTGTTTAACTGATATTCAGAGTAGCTGTTATTCTTCTGGATATCTCAGTTGGCTCTCCCCCTCCTAACCAAAGGCATGGTCACACTTGTCCCATTGATAGACTGACCGCACATCCAGATGGGAGGGATTTGGGATCCTTACATCATAGAAAATGAACATCACAGTGGCTGGTCAGTCTACTTAGCATTAACAATGATGTGATAAGCCATCCCCCAAATGTGTGCTCACTGTATCAATGGGACTGGCAAAAGTTCAACACAGGTGAGGAGGTGGGAGGGCAGACAGGTGTCTGTGAGTAGACAAATTATAGCTCACGGTGAGGGCTTGTACTAAGATATGTAAGGGTATTGGGTGGAAGGGCTAGGGAGAAAGGATTGAAAATGCTTCAGATGGGGTAAGAGTGGGGAACCACTAGACATCAGGGAGGGCTTTAATGAGACAGAGTGAGGGTTGGGGTTATCACTGGACACCATAGAGTACTTGACTTAGATTTGGAGAGAGGAGGACCAACAGACATCAGGGAGTGCTTGGCTGGAACAGGGTAAGTATAGATGGACTACTTTTTGCCAGGTAGTGCTTGGCTGGGACTGGATGAGGGCAGAGAGACACTGAACAACAGAGAAGTATTACACAGAGTGGGTGAGGGTGGGTGACCACGGGACATCAGGAATACTTCACATAAAATGGGGTAACAGTAGAGCAGCCACTGGACAGTGAGTGTGAAGGGATCACTGTACACCAGAGAAAGCCTCACACAGGATGGGGGGACAACTGGACACCTGAGTGCTTGACTTGGAAATAATGAGGGGGCCCCAGAACAAATGAGAGTGCTTAACACTGATAGGGTGAAGGCGGAGTGTGCCACTGGACACCTGGAATTAATTGTGACCCTTGATGAAGGGAGGGTGGCATTAAACAAGAGGGAATGCTTGAGATGGATCAGCTGAAGGCAGTAGGGAAAGTCCCACTAGATATCAGAAAATGCTTGTTACGAATACAGCTGGTTGGAAAGAAGTTCATTTTACAGGGAAATGGGGAATGGACAGATCATTCTATTAAGATGTGAAGTTAAGCATGTCCATTTCAAGAGAGTTAGAACTGAGAAAAATTGAGGTGGGGAGATTTGAGCAATTAGGAGGATCATGACCCGAACTGAGGTGTGCATGTATGCATTGGAATATCATTTAGAGCTGCCAAAAATAGCCACATACTGTATCTGCTGCTGTTTGCAAGCTGCAGAAATGTTTCGTTTTTCTTTCATGCAGCTGTTTGTCCATTGACTGCCACCTGCTCCTTACTTTGTGTCCCCCAAATGACCCCCAGCCCTGATTGCCATTCTCCCTCCAGTTGTGTCCAGTGGGGCTCCACATAGAGCGAGACCCGAAGTTCAGGGGTACTTTCATTCTTGGTGGCCAAAGCACATATCTTTTTGTGCTGTTTCTCCCTCTTTCCATCTACCACCCCCTGACATTGAGTAAGTCTCTTTGATGACCTCTATGTCACAGCGCATACTGGGCTGATACCAGCCCTCTCAATGGTGATATATTTCTGGCTCACCACAGTGGGGGGAGGGAAGGGAGGGGCAGCTGCAATATAGGGACTGTTAGCTGCACAATCAAGCAGACTCGATAGACCATAAGGCCTTTATCTGCTGGCAATTTTTGTATTATCATATGGGGTCACTGTAGCACTGGAGCCAAGCCATCTCCCTCCCAGGCTGGCTGGTGCTCCCCTCCGGAGCACTCCCCAGCTTGGCAACCCTGTCCCAGTAACCCTGGGCTTACTACTGAACCTGGATCGCCAGCATAGAAGCAACAGCTGCAGAACATTTTAATGCAATTTCCACATTTCAAGTACTGGCACAAATTAACCAATATTTTGTCCCGTAGTGCAACCAAATTGCCACTACCTCCCTAGCAGGCCGTGTTGTCACAGAGCCATAGTCCCCCCCCCCCCAATATTATTTCCACCAAAGCAATTGCATAACATTTTTTTTTCACTTTTGCCCCAACGTTTACTTTTAAGCTTCACATTTTATCCCCACTATCCTTTTAACTGACCACTCAACTCTCCAAATACCTAATCACGCACAACATACTATGTAGAGAACAACATGGATTTAAAACAGGGCATAGCATAACAACTGCCCTCACAGAGTTTTCTAACTCGCTGCACAAAGCCCTGGATAAGAAACACCTAGCAGGAGCAGTGTTTATTGACCTCTCAAAAGCTTTCGATACTGTCTCACAGACCCTGCTCCTAAATACTCTCCGCCTCACCAGGCTGTCCTCTGGACCCATCACATGGTTTGCCAGTTACCTCTCAAATAGGTCCCAACGTGTTAAGATTAACAACACTGTCTTGACTACCCTGCCTGTCTGCTCTGGGGTTCCACAGTGTTCCATCCTCGGTCCCTTATTATTCAGCATCTTCCTGAATACTCTGCCAAAAGCCTGCCTAAGTAAACTCCTGCTCTACGCTGATGGTGCAGTTCTGTTTGATGTCCACCCAGATCCCACAACCCTACAGCCCTCACTACAAATTGCATTCACCCATGTTGAAAACTGGTTCACGGACCACAGATTGGTGGTCAATGTAAAAGAAAACTAAGTCAATGCTTTTTGCCCACCGGCAAAGCAGGAACGCAGATGCCCAGCTAAAAATCTTCTCCAAAGCCCACCTCCCCTTGGAGCAGGTCCATACCTACAAATATCTGGGCCTTACATTTGATCCCAGCCTCTCATTCCACCCACACATCGATAACCTCACCTCAGCCATAAATATTTGAACAGGACTACTGTATCGGCATAGAGAATGCCTGCCGCCTGAAGCCCTCAACCTAGCGGTCACCTCCTCTGTTCTCTCTAGTAGATTATGGACTAACCATATACGCAGCTGCCAACCACACGGCTCTGAATAAAATCCACTAAGCCATCAACAAAGCATGCAGACTCCTCACTGGGGTTGACAGGCATACCTACGGCTGCACCCTGTATGCCTTAACAAATATCCTCACTCTTGATGAAAGAGTCCACTATCAAACAGCCCTCCTCACCAAAAAAATCCATCTAGGTCTCACACCCTCTGGAGTTTCTGCCACCCTCTGCTCAGCACATGCCACAGCTAACACCCACTCGGCTAACAAACTGATGTGGACTGTCACCAGGGTCACGACCTCACTAGCTCAAAGGTCTATTTACTACAGAGCACCGTTA
Source organism: Neoceratodus forsteri (assembly GCA_016271365.2). Lineage (NCBI taxonomy): Eukaryota > Metazoa > Chordata > Ceratodontiformes > Ceratodontidae > Neoceratodus > Neoceratodus forsteri. Next base: position 627,569,397 of record JADMNL010000022.1, on the reverse strand, counting down.
TAGTACAATGAGCTCCCCTCGGCTGTTTCCTCTATCACCATATTGGGTCCATTCAAAATAGCCCTCAAAGACCACATACTTTCCACCCACCACTGCCTGTGCACCGGCCAAAATGGGCTCCAACTCAACACCACTAATACCTGGCTACCGAGCTCTGGCCAGGCCTGCCAGGTCCTGTCTTAGTATTAGAGCTGTTATGCAGGTGCCTACAAGTGCACCTGACCATCAGTACACACTCACACTCATAGGTTTGGGCTATAGTGCCTGCACCCTACTGCTGCTAACTCTCAACAAAAAACTGAATGTGCAATGACAAAGTTGGCTTCCCGATAGCTCCTTAAATGTACAGGATGCAACCTACATACTAACTGAACTGTATATTGTCTCTTATATTCTCCTTAGTTGGACCTGCCTCAGCTACCCCCCATCCCCACTGTTGTATTGTATTGTTTATATCCTATGTTTTCCTTTACCACTTTGAATTATTGTATTACACATGCTATTATTACCTGAACTGTATATTGTCTCTTACATTCTCCTTAGACGGACCTGCTTCAGCTACCCCCCAGCCACCCTGTTGTATTTCACTCTTTATAGCCAATGTTTTTTCTTTACCACATTGAATTATTGTATTATACATGCTACTGTTATGTTGTGTATTATGTTGATGTTTTGTATTTTGGTGAGGAGCCTTTGTAAATGAGTCTTTGACTCAAAGGTTGTAAATCCGATTTATTCAATAAATAAATAAACTATATTTGATTATTACCCTTTCCTTTTTTTACCTCTACACATCCCTATCAATATTGTTGCTTTGGTATCTTCCACAGATCTATTTTTTCCTTTATTTTACAGATCTACCAAGCCCCCTACAATCGATCAGGCAAGTATTATGCATCTGTTTTGCAGTGTCCTTCCTGTCTTATCTTTTCCAAAGAACCAGGAATCCTTTGAGACCCCTTTCTTTGTTCATATTCTATAAGCACCCTGCCTGTGTCCCCTGAGACTGATACACTCTGCTCATTCAAAACCAGGTAAGTGATATCCTTAACTATATATCATACCCTTTACAACATTCCGATGTCAGCGCAAATGAGTGGGTAGGCTAAGGATGGCAAGGCAAGGGCAAGGCAATTTTATTTGTATGGCGCCCAATCCATGGGGCTCTGGGTGCCTTACATCAAAAAGGCATGGTCGACAATACAATACATATGAAGTATCATGTACATCAATAGAATATAAAACAATAAACAAGTCTCAGAATATTTTAAATACAGTTTAAATAAAGCTGGTCACTCACCTTCGTCAGGGAAAGCTAAACCATACAGGTGAGCCTTCAGACCTGCTTTAAAGGACTCAAATGACAGGGCCTCCCTAACAGCAGCTGGAAAGGTGTTCCATAGAGTAGGCCCAGTGATACTAAAGGTGCGGCCACCTGATGTCTTCAGTCTCACTCTTGCCGAGGAGCGGAGGGAATAGACTGAGGAGGTAGGTGTAAAGAGATCAGCTAGATAGCCAGGGCCCAGTCCATATAGGGCCTTGTAGGTGAACAAACCCACCTTGAAGATAATTTTCCACCTGACTGGCAGCAAGTGCAGAGCCCGCAGGACTGGTGTTACATGACTGGACCTAGCCCGGCCCATCAGCAACTGAGCCACTGCATTCTGCATCAGATGCAGCCAGTGGAGGGTCCCTCCAGTAACCCTGAAGTACAGAGCATTACAGTAGTCAAGCCTTGATGTAACAAAGGCATACACCAGTAATGGCATGTCTTCAGCGGAAATAAGGGGCTCATTCCTGGTGATATTCCTCAAGTGGTAAAAAATACTTTTGACAACAGATGACACCTGAGCTTCAAGTGTCAATCTGCTATCAAGGATAACACCAAGATCCTGCATCCTAGGAAAAGCTATTAATGGAATGGATCCCAGAATCAATCTTGTACCCACTCCAGAGGCACTCCATTCACACCCGTGACCCAGCTCAATCACCAGTACCTCCATCTTTTCCGGGTTCAGTCACAACCAGCTGGAGGTCATCCAGTCATTGATCTCGGCCAGGCAGTTGTTTATCACTTCCATGGCATTGGATGTTCCAAGGGCAAAGGACAAATACAGCTGGATATCTTCTACATAGCAGTGAAAACCCACACTGCAATGCTGAATGAGCTTTCCCAAGGGCAGCATGTATACCATGAATAACATCAGTGATAAGATCGAGCCCTGAGGTACTCCACATGACAGGGGCTTTGGGGAGGTGGAGAAAAAATTCCCCATCACCACGCACTGCTCCCTTCCAGAGAGATATGACTCAAACCAGTTAATGACAGTACCGATGAGTCCACAATATTCTTGCAGGTGATTTAGAAGCACAGTGTGATCCACGGTATCAAAGGCTGATGAGAGATCAAGAAAAACAAGAACTGACCTGTTTCCTCTATCTCTAGCCCTGAGGAGGTCATTATGCACCTTGACTAATGCCGTTTCAGTGCTATGTCTGGCCCTGAAACCCAAATGGAATGGCTCATAAATGTCAAAGGACATGAGGTGTTCTTCAAAGTGTTACATCACTATTTAACCAACAACCTTGATAAAAAATGGCAGGTTGGAGATTGGACGTTAATTCACCAGGACATCAGGGTCAAGAGATGGCTTCTTCAAGAGGGGTCTCACCAGAGCCTTTTTCAAGGCATCTGGAAAGACTCCTTCTGACACTGAACACCAGAAAATCCTACCGAACATTGGGCCAACAGTCCCGACACATCTCATCAAGAAACGTGTTGGTGGCCGGGTCCAGTTCACAATAAGTGTGCTTGAGCATCAAGATAACCTCAATGACCTCAGCTACCTCCACTGGTTTAAACTTCTCCCAGACAGCTGGAGTGCCTTTGCTCACCCCAGACTGACCACTGCGAGGAAATATTGCCTCACTGATGGGATCCCTGACCAGATGGAGGACACCCTGTCAGCGAAGAACAGAGCAAACTCCTCACACAAAGTGATTAAAAGGACTTTTTTTGGCTGTAGACAGACTGGGTGTAAAAGTCTGTCCACAGTCTGAAATAGCTGAGATGGTCTGTTCTTCCCTGCAGCAATCTCTTTGGACAGGAACTCCCTCTTCTTACAATTGATTGCCCCTTGGTACTCATAATAATGAGTACGCAAGGCCATTTCATCCTCCTCCGACTGGGCCCTCTGCCAGCAATGCTCCAACTTCCGACCCCTGATCTTCATCGCCTTGAGATCCCCATCAAACCAAGGAGATCTCAAGTGAGAAGATCTGGGTCATTTATGGACTGGTGCGATGGCATCGAGTGCTTCGCAAACCACCTTATTATAGGTGGCCAATGCCCACCTGTGCCAACCACACATGCAGCGTCTACACTAGATACATCAGCTACTGCCAGTAGTCCCTCTGGGAACAATCCCCTCAAAGGGTAATAGCTAACCATCTCAGCAGGGAAGGGACTTTCAGAGGGGGCACCAAACAAGAACTTCACAGTGCAATGATCAGACCAGACGACCTGATCAGTCTTGAGGTTTGTTACCTAAAGCCCCAGTGAGAACATCAGGTGGAGCATGTGGCCGTGGTGATGGGTCACAGAATTAACCACTTGTGTCAGGTCCAGTGATGACATCAACTGGAGGAGGTCACAACCAAATTACGAGGATTCATTGTCGACTCAGGCATTGAAGTCCCCCAGAATCAAACATCTGGGGGATCTCAACACCTCGTCAATGACAAAGTCCGCGACCTCCTGCAGAAAGTCTCCTCCCAGCCCTGGAGGGTGGTAAATGAGGAGAATCCTGCAGCCTGCACCTGGACCACACACACTGCCACACATTCAAAAGACCCGGCCAGTTCCACCAGGTGCATGGCGAAGCCCAAGCTGGATCTAAAGCAGATGGCCACACCCCGACCTCTGCGTTCCCTCCTTTGGCAGTACACTACAGAATACCCAGAGAGGACGGCTGCCTCCAGAACTAGCCCGCTGTCATCATCCACCCAGGTTTTCATAATGCAAGTCAGTTCAACTGAGGAAACCAAGTTTGCCATAATTGTGGTCTTGTTCCTCATCGACCTGGCATTGCATAGCACTGCTCGAAGGGGATTAGTAGGCATTGCCGGCCCCCCAGCTACCTGCCCACTCAGTCTGGTGGGAACTCTGGGGATGGAGACCTTATAATTTATTGATTTCATTCCATCAGGTGTATGTTGAATTTTTATAACTTCTGATTCGGACTCCAGTTCCATTTTGTTGCCAGAAGGTATCAGAGTTGGAATAAGGAGTCAGTATCAGAAGTTCCAGTTTTAGAGCCAGTGATTTTCCATTTTGAAAAATGGCAAATTCCATTTGGCAAAATGTTAAAACTGTCCCCCCCCCCCAAATCAAGAGAAAATCTGCAAGTTTTTACACAAATCTGGCAAAAAATGAAGAGGTTTGTCCAATAATCTAGTGCAAAGTGTTTTTTTTTTCATAAAAGATGTACTCCAAAGTGCTGGTTTGAAAATTTCAAATTCTGTCTTTTGTTACCAGTGTTTTAGCCCTATGGTTCTGCATCTGACTCCGCTTCTAAAAACCTCCCCAATACAAACTCTTAGGAACCCATGGTGGACCAGCCAATAACAAAGTCCTACCCCTCCCCTACTCTGTCTTCCTTCTCATGATCCCTAGCCTACGTCAGTGAGAGTTCTCTCAGGCCCCAGTGATTCTGAATACACTGAAGTTTAAGGCTGAAAACTGGCATACATGTTTTCATCTTCTTTTCCAATCCAACAACTACTGCCCCTCCCCTACATAGTACAAGTGCATGCAAGAAGCAACCACCATTACCACTTGCCCTCTGACAAGCCCCCCCCATAGCCCCATCCCATACTTCCAAACATAGAAGCCAAACTGAGCCCCCATCTCCAGTCCAAATCCCACCATTGCTGTTCCCAGTCTGATCCAATGATGTGGGTCCACTGAACTCACTCTGGTACATGTCCTCCACCCATATCCATTGAACTATCCAATTTAATGCATGTCCTCCATTTCTAGCTTAGACCTGGTAAATAGCTTAGTAGTCCCTGGGCCTCACTGAGGTTAGAGGATAATGGGCTGGCCAAAAGAAATCCATGATTAGCCTATACCAGATGTTGTACACTGAATAAGGAATCTGGTATAGACTACTCAGGGTTTTCTTTTCATTGACCAGTTCCCCTTTGCCTAGGGAGGCAGTATAGTGCAGTGGTTTAAGGTTCTGGACTGCAAATCTGGAGACCTGTGTTTGAATCTCACAGCTCCCACTTGCATACTGTGTGACCCTGAGCAAGTCACTTAACTTCCCTGTGCTCCCAGGTCGCACCTGTAAACAAGCTTTCAGCTTAGTGTGCTATTCCTGGTTAAACAATTGAGATACTCTGGGAGGCCCTGGGGCTGCTGGACTATTTACCAGGTTAGAGTTAGGACTGGAGGATAGGACTTAATTTCTAATAGATGGATCAATGGACGGATAGAGGGTGTGCCGGTTCACCCATGCCCCAGTGACATACATTCTGTCGATGTCGATTACGGCACAGGCAAAATGCCACCTGGCATTACAGCACCAGACAATTCATCTCCCAGGAGTTACAGCATCAAAGCGCCCTCCCAAGAAACAGTAGGCTTTTTCAGGGGGGGGTTGCCCCCAACAACTCCAAAAAGTACATATAACCTCCTCCGGGAAAGGGCGACATGGAGTGCGGGCAATCTAAAATCAAGATTGCCCCTTTCACTGTTATTGCGTCACTTGTAATTGCTGCAGCAAATCAGTCGGCACCTTGTTGACCTACGCGTGTGCTGGAGCGGGCGCAGTGGACCAACAACATTGGATCAGACCAAGGAAGGCAGTGGAGAGATTCAGATTAGAGTCGGAGAAGTTCAGTTTTACCTTCAACATTCTGGACTAGGGGCTGGGGTTGGGGGAGCTTGACTGCAGGTAACTGATGATCATTGCTTGACTTCTGCCTGCCCTAACCCTGTGCTGGGGAGAGGGGTCATTTTTGAATTGGAAAAAATTATGTAAACATATATATCAGCTCATAGCCTTACAGTGCAGTGCATTTAGAGTTGCTGGGGCCAGACAGGACCCTCACTGTATTAAGGCAGGGAGCATGAGTGGGGTGACAAGGGTGTGCTGGAGGGAGGTTTTTTTTGTGGCCCATTAATGTGGTCCTTTGGTTTTGTACTTTTTTTTTTATTTAGTTTTTTGTTGACCGGGTAAGTGCACTAGATAAATCTTGCCTATTTTCAGGCACGACCCGGGGGAAGGGGATACAGATGAATGCCAACTGACCTTGAACCAGATTAAGCTGTTGGTGGTATTTTTAGTGAATGAGGGAAATTTTACCAGGACACCGGGGAAATTCCCCTACTCTTTTCGAGAAGTGCCATGGGATCTTTAACATCCACCTGAATTACCACCAATCCAGGCAGATGGGACCTCGGTTTAACGTTTCATCCGAAAGACGGAATCCTACACTGGTGTTTCTCAGAACGCACTGAATGGAATCAGATTTCAAGCTTTCTTTGGAATTTTGGTATTCAAGGCCAACGACCCAAGTTCTGAAATCACCATATTGGTGTGTGTGTGTGTGTTGGGGGGGGTAACCTTTGGCATGTATTCAGATGAAGAATTGAATTCTGATTCCACATCCAATATGGGCTTTTCAGAACTTGGGTCGATGGCCTTCAATACCAAAATTCCAAAGAAAGCTTAAAATCTGATTCCATTCAGTGCGTTCTGAGAAACCCCAGTGTAGGATTCCTCTGATAGACTGATGCAAAAACATTTAAATGTTCTAGTAATATGATTACTACCCATGCTAGATGAGGGTCAGCTGTAATGCTGCAGATATTTACCCTCAGCCTCTACTTCAGATGTTCCTGCTTAACCTAACAACATCACAAAGGGAAGTCCCTTGTAGCTTCTCCCCAGTGGTAAGCATACTGCTTTTTTTACAGTTTGAAAATATGTGACTATTGTGATGTAATTTGGCACCTACTGTAGGTCCAGCTACACTGCTAGTAAGTTGCCACATGGCCAGGTGATCAGTGTTGCCCAATTACTATACATTGTTTCATTTATCCAACAATCTAGTTTTTTCTGGCCCCTGCTATCCGATGGGGTTCAGATGGGAAGGGCGAGAGTTTTACAATATTAAGGGTTAGGCAGTGCACAGCACCTTTGAACATGGTAATACGTGGGACCAGTGCAAAGAGAGTTCCCAGGTACATACATCAGTATACACTGCCAAAACACCCTCAACCCTCCTTCCAAGTCCCTATACACAGCCACCCAGGAGGAGAACTGCTCAAGCAATGGGATACACTGCCTATAACCCACTGGACCACCAGTGATGACTACCAAGGTCTTGACCAGACAATAAAGGCACTCTTAAGGCATGGGGCGGGGGTAGTGGTGAACATTGTTGGTAGTGCCAGATGTGTGGGGCACAGGCCAAGGCAGAGCACCTTGCACCTGCTGCCATCCCATGGGCCAACCCCTGCAGATGTGGCAGTCCAGTATAGTAATGGTCACAGAGCCAATGTGTGACAACCAACCTCTGGATATGTAATTTGCATGCATTATGTTTATGCAGTGCTGATGTTATAATAATTATAATAATAATAATACATTTTATTTATATAGCGCCTTTCAAAATATCAACGCGCTATAACATACAAGTGAATAAAACAAGATAAAATCATGAAAACACAATACAAATATAAATAAATCAGTAAGATCAGTAAAATCAATTCGGATAGGCAAGGCACCACAGATGGGTTTTTAGGGCCTGCTTGAAACCTCCCACGGTCGTGCACTCCCGTAGCTAATGGGGTAGAGAATTCCACAGGCTGTGGCAGCGTACATGAATGCATGGGTCGCCGATGACTTTAAGGATACCCTAAGAATCTCTAGCAACCCCTCATCAGCCGAGTGGAGCAGTCACTCAGGACAATAGGGGGACAGCGGCTCTTTCAGGTAGTCCGGGCCCTGTCTGTGTATTGCTTTATAAGTCAGGAGTCTGACCTTGAAGGTGATTCACCACTGAATAGGCAGCCAATGCAGTTTGCGCAACACCGGTCTGATATGACACACCTGAGGGGGTCCCTGTCAACAACCAGGCTGCAGCATTCTGCACCAGCTGCAAGTGGCAAATATCAACCCCCGGCAGCCCTAGGTACAGGGCGTTGCAGTTATCAAGGTGGGAGGTCACAAAGTCATGGATCAGTGTGGGAAGATCACCAGACAGAACTAGGTGCTTGACCCTGGCAATGTTCCTCAGATGGTAAAAGGAGGACTTGATGACTGCCGACACCTGAGATCACAGTGTCAGCCTGTCATCAAAAATCACCCCCAGGTCCTGCACCCATTCAGAGGAAAGAAGCTGGGAGCCCCCCAAGTGAAGCCCAGTTGCAGGGGACAATTCAACAACGGTGGCAACTCTTTCTGTACAACATTTTTGGTGAGTGGCAGTGTGGGGAGCCCTATGCACCTCCAATTACCACCACCACTCACCATTGCAACTGTGTGTGGTGCCCCTAATTTTTTTTTAATGATTGATCAGACGAACATACGAATTTGCAAGAAGAAACAGGCCACCTGGTCTATCTAGTCTGCTCAAGTGTGCAGCTAGCAACATCACCATGCAGCTGGCCCGCCCCCCCTTCACAATTGCCTCCCTTCTCACCTTGTCCCATCCCAGTTTGAAACTACCTACTGTCTTACAGGCTACCACCTCCTCCAGTAGAGCATTCCATTCTGCTATGACTCTCTCCGTGAAAAAGTGTCTCCTCATTTCCATCCTAAATCTTCCCCCCTCCAATCTAAGGCCATGCCCTCTCATATCCCTCCCCCCCAAGCCTGAGTATCCCTTTAGTACCTGCCTTGTTTATTCCCTTTACATACTTAACGGTCTCAATCGTATTCCCCTGGTCCCGTCTCTCTTCCATGGAGTACATGTCCAACTCTCTCAGCCTCTCCTCTTATGGTCCGCCCTCCAATCCCTGGAGCATCCTTGTTGCCCCATGTTGTACCCCTTCCAGTAATTTCACATCCTTCTTCAGATATGGGAGCCAGAATTGCACACAGTACTACAAGTGCGGCCTGACCAGTGCCCTGTATAGAGGAAGGATCACTCCTGCTCCTGGAGGAGATTCCTCTTGCTATACAACACAGCATCCTGTTGGCTTTCACTGTCACCCTCCTACACTGCTCTGTATTGTTCATCCCCATTACAGCCACCACTAGATCCTTCTCCTCCTCTGTGGAACCTAGCTGCACCCCTCCCAGGTGGTAACCCCTCCCTGGGTTCCTTGCTCCAACGTGCATGAATTTGCACTTCTTCACAATAAACCCCAACTGCCACACTTCCAACCACTCCACCAGTTTCGTCAGGTCATTCTGCAGCCCCTGCCAACCTGCTATATCATCCACTACTGCTCTCAATTTGGTATCATCAGCAAATAGACTGATCTTATTCCTGACACCATACGAGATGTCCGCTATGAATATTCCTAACAGCACTGTCCCCAGTACTGATACCTGTGGCACCCCGCTCATCACAGCCCTTGGAGATGAGAGTCCCCCCCACCACCACTACCCTCTGCTGTCTCCCTTGCCGCCAATTCTCAATCCATTTAACCATCTTATACCCCCCCATATCTCAACCCCCCCATATCTCAACTTCCCTTCCAACCTCCCATGTGGCACTGAATTGAATGTTTTACTGAAATCCAAGTATATGAGATCCACACCATGACCCTTGTCCAATTGCCTCATGACCTAGTCGTAATACTCAACTAGGTTCATCTGGCAGGATTTCCCGGAGACAAACCCCATGCTGATCACTGCCCTGGAGCCCATTGTCTTCCCCTAAAGGTTACCAGCCTTTCCTTAAGTATTGTCTCTATCAGCTTCCCCATGATGGAAGTTAAGCCTGTAATTACCTGGCTCATCCTTTGGTCAACTTTTATGGATGGGTACCATGTGGGTCATCCTCCAGTCATGCGTTATGTACCCTGTGTCCAGGGAGGTATTGCATAGTTCCACCAGCTTTCCAGCAGGCTCTCTGCCATTTTCTTCAACACCCTGGGGTCTATGCCATCCGGTCCTGGTGCCTTATCCACCCCCAGAGCCCTTAACCCCTCCAATACACTACCCTCAGTGATCACTTCATCCATTATCCTATCTCCCACCCACCCACACTGCCCACCCCTGTGGTAGCTGCCCTCCTTTTCCCTCGTTAATACAGAACAGAAGTACAGTGCTTCTGCCCTGCCTACCCTGTCCTTACTGATCCTCTTTATCTGGTCCTTGCAGCTCCTTCTCTCCCATATACAGTATATCTAAAGAAGTCCTTTTCCCCATCCCTGATGCCCTGTGCCAGCCTCAATTCCCTGGAGGGCTTAGCTGCTCTATGGTGTAAGGGATATTTTAGACAGAAATAGGTCTCTGTTCTTGATAAAAAGATTTTGGTTTGATTTTTTTTCCATATTATATTGTTCAGATTGTGTATGATAGGCTACATAATTTAGTATTTTCATTATACCATGATTGTGTAGGCATTTGTGTGTTATTGGGGTGTGGGCTAACCAAGCATGAGTATTTGTAGTAGTGGTTTGGGAGTACTAGAGTTGTTCGGAATCCATTGAATAGGAATAGATTCATAAGATTTTGTGCATCTTTTTTTGAATTTGGAATTCTGTTATTCATGGCTGAAAATCTGAATTTTACAAAACCCTACCAGAATGCAGAAGCAGAATCTGATTTCACATCTGGATACTGTCTTAGCCATTTTATGACCCTGCCCCCAGCCACTAGAAACACCAAGGAGCCTGTTGTGGGACAGGAGAAAAGATATTGCCCTTTCTCCATGCTAATGTCCCTCCCCTTACCTTATGTGTCACTGCTGCTGACTACAGTCCCACTTCCATGTGGTGCTGCTGTGTTGGTTCTTTATGTGAAGGCAGGAGAGGATCAGGCTGGATGGATGAGGCAAGCAGAAAGGGTTGAGTAGCTTGAACTCCTCCCCTCAGTCCACAAAAACAGAACTGAATGATGACCCCCTTCAGAGCAAGCTGTGGTGCCATGCCTCCCCCACAACCCAGGCCCCTAGTTCATGAGTAATTCCCACCCTGAATCCAGTCCATAAGGCAGATGTCCTCCAAATTTGCCTTTTAAGTAATTTCCTTGACAGTTACCCATAGTTCAATTGTATGCATGATGTGGTGGTACAGTCATCTCCCAGACTCTCCTTATACCCAGCAGCCATATACTCTCGCTCCCTGATTGATTGCAAGGTAGGTGACCAACTGAAAGGCAGCTCAGGTTAGCCACCTCCAGATGCCTAGCTCATAAAAGCTTCTGGTAGAGCCTGCTACCCAGGGCTTTCTTTTATCTGGCCATCTATTCAGTGGTAATTCTGGGAGATTGAGAGTGGAGCTGATGGCTGTATGGGGTGTTGGAGATACAACTGGACCACTGTACACACTATTGGACTATTGCTGACTGTGAAATGAAAAGACAGCTTTGGGGGATATTGCCCTATTGGACCTGGCGTGGGGGTCATGTTAGGCAATATTTTTTAAATGATACCTATCATGTGCAAAAGGGAGTCATAAAAATGCTATGCTGAAAATTTTGGGTAAAACTTTTACAAAAAAAGTTATGAAGAAACGTGTGCAGAGCTGACCATTGGCACAGTGGGTAGCATGTTGCTCTCCCGTGCCAGTAAGCTGAGTTTGGGGGTGAGCTCAGTTAGTCGACTGAGTGGACAAAGGTTGGGGGGATGGCACTGCAGTGTGGCACAGTTCCCAGCCTGGGAAGGGATGGTGCAGTGTTTTGCCTGCAAAATCAGCTGAATTTTACTTTTCTCCCAACTACTGAATTGCTGTCCTCCTTAAATTTTGGTAATACCCCCTCACTCGCACACTTGTAAGACCACTATGACACAAAAGCTAATTTTAAGTCCTAGCACAGGCAACATTATCCCGTGAATATAGCAAGTCGATTTTGGCGAGGTAAAAATAGCAATTTCAGAATAGGCTATGTGCGCTTCATAGCACATGGTAAGCTCAGCGACTTTGTTTCCAATGGTGGACATCTTTTGTTAACTATATAGGGATTTGTTTGCCAGGCCAATTCTGAGCTGGCTCTTTGGTGTTGTGGTTAGAGTCATGAGTCATGACCTGTGTTGATGATGAACCTGGGTTTGGAGCTGGCTGTAGGGAGCTTTTTTTTTCTGGGGTTTGATGTAAATTTTTGTGTTCTTCTTTGCCTCCTGTTCTGCCTGCCCTCCCCACTTTGTCCCCTCCTGCCGGCAGGTTGCCCCCACCAACGTTCTCCGCCTGCCCACTTGTGTAGCCCATTGAGAACCCTCCTCCCAAGTTTTCCCATGTCCACAATCATCACCCCCACCAGTGTTTGTTATTTATGGGTGCTGCGGGGGGGCCATAAAAGGTACATTTGAACCGCCCACTGCACAGATGGGAAGCGCCAGTTGCTGTGGTTTTTGGGTGCTGTGCTGCTGTTTTGTTTTTTTTCAAATTGAATAATTAACAAATGTCAGGGTACAGACACAAAAATGTATCAGAAAAGGATAACTGAACATTTTGTGTGATATATATATAAGCCTTCCTCCCTCCCTCTCCTCCACAACCACCCAATAACCCCAATAACCCCTCCCATGTCACTGACTGAGTCTGGTCTATACATGTAAAATACCAAGGAGAAAATCTGAAATAAGCTATTTTATCTAGTCAAGCTCTGAAGTCCTGTCAAGCAGAGTTTCTTATTTCTTATTTAGGTTGTCAACAAAACATATTAAGGTTCCCAAATATTCTTGTATCTATAACTTTTACCCAACATATTAGCTATAAGATGCTCTGCTCTTAGTGCAAATAACACCTCCATATACCATTCTAGTACTGGGGAATGCTCTGATCCAACCAGTGCCGAAGAATTACTTTTTTTGCACAGGCCGCTATCAGAGCTATGTATGGTAGTTGGTTACCAATCAGGTTATTCCCATGATCCCCAAAAGACATTTCTGGAGAAAGTGTATCTGATAAACCAAGCAGTGGATTTAGCCATGATTGAATTGACTTCCAAAAAGGGGCCACTGTTTCGCAGGACCAGAGGATGTGGAACAAGGAGCCTGGTTCCTTGCCACACCTGGAGCAGGTATCATTGGGTAGCCTACCCATCCTATGCAACTTAACCAGGTTATATAGGTTGTGCAGGATCTGAAATTGCATAAACCTATATCTATTCCCACTTGACATGTTTATATAAATTTGATCAAATCTTTGGTCAAATCCTGGTATGACTGGTGATCAGGAGTGCTTGGTCCCAGTAGTAAAATCTAGGGCACGCTCTCTGAGTTGGGTAGTCTCTCAGAAATCGATAATAGTATGATATGTAATGAGAAGTGGGGGCAGATTTATGCAAGGGGAAGACCAAGTTCCCAAAAGGGCTATACCAGGGTCCAGGACCAAACAATTGGTAGAGCATGTGAGTAACCTGGAAATATCAGAAGGAACATAATGACAGCCAGTGGTACAGGTATATTGATTCCTGAAATGAGAGAAGCTTTTGAGCTTGGACCAAGTCTGCAATAGTATTCACTCCCATGTTAGGCCAGAACCACAGTGAAAGCATATACCCAGCTATTGAAAGGTTAGGATTCATAAACAATGGTTGGGAAATATCCTTATTCATTGTAATCTTGAATACAGAGCAAAGTTGTGAATGAGTTTGATGGGAAGCCTCCAAAGGAGTGCCTTTCAATGGTTGAGGGAACTTTTTCCTGGAGAGATACCAAAGTGATCTAATATCTGGGGCAGTGCTGGAACATAAGTAATACTCCATATCTACCCACATTGGAATGTAGGAATCCATAGTTCCCTTTTCAGAAACTCTGAACCAATGTGGGAGTCTGGTGCAGTGCATTGCCAAAAAGTACAGGAAGAGGTTGGGAACCTGTAGGCCCCCATCTTGTTTAGCACGCATTAACTTGGATAAGGCCCAATGAGTGCTGCTTTGCCCTGCCATAAAAAGGAAGTGAAAAGTCCATGAATTTGGTTAAACCATGACTGAGGTAGTGCCAAATTACACATCTGTTAGGGGTAAAGTATCTGGGGCAAAATATTCATTTTAAGAATACTTAACCGGCCCCATAAAGAAATAGGAAGAAGGGACCAATGATCCAGGTCTGTTTTAATACAGGTCAGAGTGGACTCAAGGTTAAACTTCTTCATGTTATTGGGCGCGGTACTAAGGATCCCCAGGTATTTTAACTTATCCTTGACCCAGAGTAACCCAAGGTGCGCAACATCCACTTTTAAGGTGAGACTGTTGAGTGACATTACCTCTGTTTTAGTTGGGTTCAATTTATAATTGGAAATAGATCCAAACTGGGAAATAATATGTAGGGCAGCTGACAGGGATATGGCAGGAGAGGATATGTGCAACAATATATCGTCAGCATATGCTGATAGTTTATATTCACAGGGACCTATTGTAATACCTTGGACCCATGGAGAATTATTGAGTTTGTGGACCAAGGGTTCCAAAAAAAGATTGAAAAGATACAGGGAAAAAGGGCATCCCTGCCTGGTACCCTGCTGGAGAGCAAATGGGGTAGAGAGGACACCATTGCATAATATACATGCTGACGGGGAAGAGTAAAGTATCCTGATCCATTTTATAAACTCCTGAGGGATACTATATTTAGGGAGGAGAGTAAATAAATAATCCCACAAAACTCTGTCAAATGCCTTTTCCGCATCCAGAGACACCAAGACCGCAGAAGTAATGGAGCCCCTGGATGCGGAAATAAGACACGACAACTTTTGGAGATGATCAGCTGACAATCTACCTTTCACAAACCCTACTTGTTCACTACTTAAGAGGGAGTGCCACATTCATCCCAGTCTATCTGTCAGGATTGTGGCTAATATATTAAAATCCATGTTGATTAAAGAAATCGGCCTGTAGTTGGTTACCAGCAGGGGATCATGGCTGGGCTTGGGAAGTACCACAGTAGTGGCCTTGGTTAGCAAAACATCTGTCAGTCCACCTGTGAAGATATAGTTATACATATTTAATAAGATAGGTGTCAATTGTGATTTAAATGACCTGTAAAAATTAGTGCTAAACCTGTCTGGGCCAGGGGATTTATCTAAAGATGAGTCTATTGCTTGCAAGATTTCCTCTGTATTGAAGGGAGCTTGCAAGATGGCAATAGAAGGGTTTGACAACTTGGGGAGGGGTATGTCTTGAAAGAAAACATCAAAGACATCTGGAGAGAAAAGAGGGAAAGGGCATACAACCGCTGATAGAAGGCCTTGAATGCCTCAACAATGTCCCCTGGTGAAGTTGGGAGCTGTCCAGAATCATTACGAATAGATGGAATAATCCTGTCTGCCACATGAGAGTGCAATCTGAGGGCTAGAAACTTCCCCACCCTCTCCCCCTGATCAAAGTATTTCACCTTGGAACATAATAATAGGTGCTCCGCCTTCTCCCCCAATAAGTCGTTATACTGATATCTAAGGTCTTCCAAACATTTCACTCTGATTGAGGAGAGGCCTGTGGAATACCCCTTTCTAAAGCCCTGATTTCACTCAGCAAAGAGGAGGCCTTACCCGTAACCTGTTGTTTGTGTCTCATTGCTAAGTGTATTAATTCTCCTTGAAGGGTGCATTTCAAAGCACCCCATAGAAAATCAAATTTAGCCATAGAGGGTATATTGGTTGTCATAAAGTACTCAATGAATGATTGGGTATGCTTTATGATGTCTACAGATTTAAGCAGTCAGTTGTTAAACTGACACACTTTATCCCTTGTTGAGGAGAGGGAAAGGCTAAGGCACAGTATTAGAGGGTGATGGTCTGATTTTACATTAGCAGAGTTCATAGGAAGAGGAGGTCCCAGGGAAATGTTCTGCACTAAGTAAAAAGTAATCAATTCAGGAAAAGGAGCTATGAGGCAAGGAAAAAAGCAAAATACTCTCAGCGGTCCAGAGACAAAACTCTCCATGGATCCACCAGGCCCAAGAGCCAATTGCCCAGCTGATAGGGACTGAAGGGTCCATGTAGATCTATCTAGGTCATTGTACTGTACCAGGTTCCAGTCTTCCCCCAGAATAATAGGGAGGGAACTCCAGGGAGCTGACAGGGACACTAATGAGGTGAAAAAGTGTGGTTCGTCCTTATTAATACCATAAATAGATTCCAGTATCACTTCGAGGTGACCAAGCAGTGTGCAGAGAAAGAGGTACTGGCCTGAAGGGTCCATTATTTCCTGTAAAATGTGGAAGGGGATTCTTCTAGCTATCAGAATAGCTGTGCAATTCCTATGGGAGTCAGACCCTGCCCCGAAGACATGCCCAACCCAGGATCTTCTGAAAAGGAGCACCTGGGAAGGAAACAGGTGAGTGTCTTGTAGGAAGGCCACACTTATCAGTAACTTGTAAATGGAGCAAAACCTTAGCTCTTTTGACTGGGAACTGTGCACCTTTAATATTCCATGAGCAGAAATTGTAAACTGCCATAATATTTCAACTCTAAATAATAAGAACCCCAAACAACACAGACCAAGTTTAAACAGGCTATCCCAAAGAAAAACCCAGTGTCGGTGGCAAACGCCTCCCACCCTCCCTCCCCACCTCCCTTTAATACCCCTCCAGTAGGATAGATAAGAAGCATAACCCATGAATCACAGCTGCATGAGAGCCCCACCATCCCTGCTGAACCTCGGAAAAAGACGTAAGCAACACTGTACAGAATGAAATGAAGTACACCCCTACCCCTCCCACTGAATCCGCCCAACAACACTTGTACTTATTCTTCTTAAGACCCACCCTCTCCAAGAAGAAAATACTGATGTGGGGGCCTGAAATGCAAATAGATCCCATCATGAATAGTATTGGGATAAAACACCCACCCAACTTCTCGGCTCGTGCCATCCCCATCCTTAGCAGAGTCGAATAACCCATCCACCACACCCACCCACATCCTGAAAACCTAAGAAAACTACCCCAGGGAAGGAAGAGAGAAGAAAAAAACCCTGGGCATCCGCCCCATAAAGCACAGCCCCCTCAGTAATACAATCGTTAATATTTTCCATACTAAGATTAATTTTCTTATAGTAGAAACCTATTATTAAGCCCCAACTCCCAACATGTA
The DNA here is from genome assembly GCA_016271365.2 of Neoceratodus forsteri. Classification (NCBI taxonomy): domain Eukaryota; kingdom Metazoa; phylum Chordata; order Ceratodontiformes; family Ceratodontidae; genus Neoceratodus; species Neoceratodus forsteri. The sequence continues at coordinate 627,552,182 of JADMNL010000022.1, read as the reverse complement.
TAACAAATTCAGTCTTTCTTCACAAAGCAGAAGAATTTGTCAAACTTTAGGCATTAATAAAGAAAACTTATCACAGTCCTGTGTCCAACAAGATTCGTCAGAAACAGAGGTCCAAGTCCTCGACTGTGCAGTACAGCATCATTCGCATAAATAAAAAAGGTAAAGGTCCCATAGAAAGAAAATATATAATGTCTTTAACCGCACCAATCCTCCTTCAAATAACGATGGTGTTGCGAGTAAATTCCATCCGGTGCTATACAGTTTTTATATGAAAACGGGATGAGTACCAAATTAATGTCTATAACCATCCTGGTTCGAGGAAGAGGAAAAGAAAAAACAAAGATCCCAACAACAGCGATCCAAGTCAAAGGATCTAATATTTAGGTCCCAGATTCAAAATAAGAGTGCTTATGGGGTGCAAAGTATCAAGGTCCTTACATCAAAACACATCTCCAATCAGGTAGGTCAAACTTCTGAGGATCCCACTGTAGACCAAATCAGTGTCAAGTTGCAGCGAACAGATCAGGTAGCTAGCAGTCGCTTCAGTTCTTTAGTCGCCTGGTCCACTGATTCAAAAGAGTGCCACGTATCCTTGCAGTATACCTGGAGCCTGGCTGGGTATAGGACCCTGAATCGGATAGATGCTGCTAACAGTTTGACCACTATTGGGTGAAAGGTAGCTCTTTTCTGGTAAGTAGCAGCAAGTAAGTCCTGGGAGATCCTGATCTGGTGCACTTCCCAAGTGATCTCCTTCAGCTCTCTCATTGTTTGGAGAATATGCTGCTTATTGAGAAAATTCAATAATTTCAGGAAAAATGATCTGGGGAAGAACTGGGCAGTGGCCTGGGTCACAAAGACCTATGAGCTTGTTCCACAATATAGTAGGAATTATTAGGTGAAGGCCCCACAATGCGTTCGAGCAATTTCTGGGCAAACTTGATTGGAGTCGTAGCCTCTGCATCTTCTGGTAAGCCACAAATAACTATATTGTTTCTCCTGCTCCATCCTTCTAAGTCCTCTAGTTTATTCTCCATCTTGTTGAGCTTCTGACAGAGCAGGATAACTTCAGGGTCAATGCGATCTCTCCAGTTGTCCAAGGAGGTAGCCCGTGTTTCCAAATCCCCCACTCTCCGAGTCGTGGCCGTTAAATCCATTCTGAGAGTTATGAGCTCCTCAGACATTGTTTTAATGAAGTCTTTCAGAGGCTGCATCTCACCGATAAATTTTTCTTCAATCAGTGGAGGAGGGGCCAAGGAAGTTGTAGAAGAGTGCCCGGATGTACTGCTCTGAGCTTTGGACTTTTTGAAACTCTTGTTCAGAGTTGGTGGTGGCATGTGGTATGGCAAGGCCTGCTGCATTTCGGCATCCATCCTAGGAGCACACTTAGTCGGATCAAGTCAGGAATGCCCTCTGGGAAATCTTGAATAGTTTTCCCAACAGTTGTTAGGGGCTTAAGCATGTAAAATCAAGTAAAAAAGCTGAAATAGAGATGATGCGGGTGGGAGCGGTGAAGCGATGCAGCAGCTAGTTTCAAGGCATCATGTGACTCCCCATCACCATGTTTGTGTTCAGTGATGTGCAGTCACTGTTTTTGGACCGTGACATTTTGCAGGTGCTATTATCACATAGAACACAGGCAACACCATATGGTGGGCTGAGGAGCCTTTCCTCACATGAGGTTGTCATTGACGTGTGTAAATGCCTGACACTGCCGCACACTGCATCAGAAATGAGTTGGCAGGAAACATGGGGAAAAAAGGGTGATGGTCCAATCACTGGACCTCTGCCACTGAGAGGACCCTACTACTGCTACCCCACTCCTGCTCTAGCACCCACCACCCTAAGGTCTTACCTTGTACAGATTCCTCCAATTGCAGAGCAAGAAGGGTAAGCTCCATTCGCTCTCCCCTTAATTCTCAGCCAGTTTGGAAGTCCATCCCCCTGTCGGCGTTGGAGGGTGTGCAACAGTTAGTGGTTCCATCAAGCCCTGGTGGATGCCGATGAGTGTAGCAACATGCCCCCCCCCCCCAGGAGAGGAAGGTGGTCTGAGGAATTCTGAATCCTATCCACCTTCCCTACACTGGCCTCCATGAGCAACCAAGTCCATTTCTGAACCAAGGTTGCTGCTGCAGTTACCAGTATCTCACATCCTGACCAATGCACTCTAACATTACCTTGTTTGTCCTATACTTACTAAGAAGGTACAGCCCCTTTGTGACCAAATCACTGTTCTTATTTTACAAGGATGATTGGATGTTGCCTCCAGCCCGTTTCCTCCCATGTCAGAAACCCAAAGATACAGGTAAAAGATCTTTTTTTATTATGTATGCTAGGATGGTCAAGTGTAACAGTGCAACTCCAAATATTAAGACACTGTTGGGTTTCACTTGTTTGGTGGTTGGTGATACAGGGCTTGAACTATCTCTACTGGTCTGTTAATTCTACATCATGCAGGTCCTGAAGAGATCTGCATGAATGAGAACACAATTCTGCTGTCACACAAAATAAAACTGGTAAATTCATTGCAAAACACCAAGTTACTGCAAACATTAGGCTTGAACTACCCAAAGTGTACAAGGTAAGGAAATGAAAAGCATTGGGGGATAGCTAAATTGTGAGTGGAGGGCTGTGCCAGTCCTCACCTCAGAACACAGGTGGCAGCTTTGGTAACTGGAGGCCGGGGGGGTGGGGTGGAGGGTCTTATGGGGGCAGGATGGGATGGGAGGGGGTCTTTCAGTCATTGGGGGTCTGGGAACTGGGGAGACACAGGACCACTGAAGACCACTGCAGGTTTGCTAATATTTGTACAAGCTACAATGGAGAATATCAGGATGCTGCTTTATACTGAGTGGTCAATAGGTGACTAATGTGCAACATCAAACACATCCTATGCCTAAGACTCATCAACATTATACTGTGCAGATAATTATCTGGACAGCTGCATCAGCAGTGAAGGGATGGGGCACAGTTCCACACAATGCAGTCACACAGTGGTGTGCAGCAACATTGTGCAGCATGCTGATAATCCTGAAATTGGCATGCAAATGGTCTCTTAGCACCTTGCATGCCCTATGAACTTATTAACATATTCTGGCTAAATATGGCTTGCAGGAGCACTGGCGCTATTCCATTTGGGACTCACTATCGCCACTCCATTCCAGTATGGGGCAGTGTCAGCACAACGCATAGTCATTATGGGCTGAGGAGACACAGCTCCATATTCAGACTGCAGACTTTGGTACCCGTGTAATAACTGAATATTGTAGACTGTTCACCAGGACAGTGATAGGACTACCACTTGTGACACCAACAACCCGAGTTTATGAGTCAGCACTGGACATTGGAGGGTCAGGATCAAGCATCAAATGGACTCCTTGCCTTTTCCAGAGAGGGAGTGGTGCAATGCCTGGCACAAGTCTGACTCCTAGTGTATTTCATGTCTACTTTGTTAGGAGAGAAAACTGAAGGAGAAAAATTTCTGCCTGGCAGTGTGACATTCCTTCCCTCTGCAGGCACCACACTGGCAGTGTGGCCCTCCTCCCAACTGAGGATTCATTCCATGGCATTTGGGTACACCCAATATGGTGGAAAGCAAAGATGTGGGTTGGAAGGTAAGACCACAAGAAGTTGGGTGATGGGACTGGGAGGGTCAGACATGAGGGGCACAAGGACAATGAGGAGGATAAACAGTCAAAAAAGCTGCCAGAATATTAACCATAAGCTGACTGTGCACTAACGCACAGTCCTAATTGGTATGCAGTGCACATAGCTGGCTCTGAATATGCGTGCTTCTGTACCATGTTGTCATGTGTCCCATATGCAGCCTATTTTGAACTGTTGGTTTTGTTGCTCACAGCCTCAGTTTTAAGGTATTTTTATTCCATTATATTTAAGGGTTTTCAGTTGAAATATTATTTTTTACATCAGATGAGTTTTATTTCTTTTAAACTATTGGCATATTTCTAATATTACTCTGTAGAGACATATACTGTACAAGGAGACTATATATACCTTTAAATTGTATGTACAAAAGCAGTGTATTGTAGTCAGAGATGCACCCCATAATGAAGATACATATATATATACATCCTCCTTCCTCCAGCTGGGCAAAATATCTGCCCCCTATCCCAAACCCCTCTTGCAATCCTAGCACTTCTGCAACTTAACACTTCTATCTCCCCTACTGTTCCACCCCCGAGTACCTTTTGACTATGCCCCCTGTCAGCCACTCACAAATGTATCCTAATCTAGAAATGTTATTAGCTATTGTTGGTGTTAACTGTATAGACTGTCTATATGCTGCTAAGATGTATGTATCCTGTTGTACTACTTATTGTTCCAACTCCCCTTCCCCCAGGACATACCGTGAGACGAGCATTGTTGCTCTGTGTAACCTTCTTGGTGAAACATTTAAATAAATAAATAAAAATTTAAATATATATATATATATATATAACATAAAGTGCTGGGATTATGCTACACTCCTGTGATGTTGCGTGAGTAATAAGTGATTTTTGCAGCATTCTATTTGTGAATATTGCAGTTTTACTTCAGTTTAAAGTGTTTGAGTGTGACCGCTTGTGTTTCAGGTTTCATAAATATCAGTTTGACCATATACCAATGGCACAAAATAAAAAGTGTGCAACACTAATACAGATCACAGTATGCTGATTAATCTATAGACAAACAAGAAAGGTGGCACTCAAGCTGGAACCAACGCTCAATATTATGCAAAAAGTGAGTTTATTAGACACAAAGACACAAACAACTGACCCCGGCGCTTCAACCACGCTGGGTCTTCCTCAGGGTTGTGCCCTGAGGAAGACCCATGTGGTCAAGTGCCAGGGTCAGTTGTTTGTGTCTTTGTGTCTAATAAACTCACTTTTTGCATAATATTGAGCGTGGATTCCAGCCTGAGTGCCATCTTTCTCATCTCTCTGTTGAATTTGGATCATGCATCTTGGAGAAGCACTGGCATAGCTACCAGACATGCCCCATTGTTGCTGCTTGATTAATCTATAGTGATGTTTACACAACTGCTTTTGCACTGGAGTAACCTGAGTACTCATTTTGGTCTGGTGCAAAAGCAGCCATGTGGACACTTACCTGATTGCTGTAAGTCTTTCACTGTGCTGCTTTGAGAGCCATGCCAATCATGTGAATGCAGGTTGGAGTGAGCAGTGTAAGTAGCCATGTGGACAGGCTGCATCACTTGTTCCAATGTAGCTCCAGTGACTCCCCACATCCTCCTCTTAGGAAAGCCAACCACCCCCGATTGACAGCCCCTCTCCAACACTCTTTGCATCCATGCTGATAGGGGCAGTGTATATGCAAGAAGAAATCGGGTCAGATTTTTGAAGGGTGGTGCAGGGCTTGTGTCCAGCCCTGTGCCACCAGACTTAGGTTCTGGTAGTGCACGGAACCCTTTGCCGCAGCTGCACCCGATCTTACATTCTCAGGCGCAGTTACGGCAGTTTCCATGGTTTACAGCAGCTTGTGCCATATATCTGGCACAAGCTCTGTAAAACAGCCCACAGGATTGCTGCACGTTAGACCAGAAGGAGTTGGTCTAACTTGAGGCAATTGCCAGCACGGGATAGAAAATCCTGTTAAATCGCCACAAATTACAAGCACCGTATTGCCAGCACACCAGGGCTTACAGCACTCTAAGCCATTCAAAAATCCAGCCTCTGGTCTTTGGAGGCTAGGGCAGCACTGACACCAACTGCAGTGGGACCAAAAGTGGTCATGTAAACATGGCTTATTTCCCACTGGAGTAGACATACTGCATCCTGATTAACCATTACAATAGTTCATTTATGAAAACCATATTAGTCAATATGCTGTACTGAAACTGTTTGATCCATTAGTTGCACACACACACACACACACACACCACACACACACACACACACACACACACACACACACACACACGGACAGGGAATGAACTGTGTCTGTACAGGCACATGACCAGTACAGGTGGTGTGCAGGCCTGCTCATTATTTGGAGTGGGCCGGGGCAGGTGTTGTATAGGTTCTGTGCAGGCCTGACTGTAATTCAAACTGCAACAGAATCAGTGTCTGTTGAGGCCTGTGATATGCTTGTAAAGGATTAATTAGTATGCACATTTTCAGTCACATTCAGCACACTTTCAGGGAAACTACATAGAAAATAATGCACAGGTGACTGTGTTATGAAGTTGTTTTACACACCTGAAGTGTGTAATGTCCCATAAACTTTGAGAGAAAAGCTTGAGAGGTTTATGTGGACATCATACACCAATGTAGTTTTGAACAAAAAAAAAAAGAAAGGAAAAGGCTTTCATAAGCACAGAGTTGCTTCTGTTTTATTTTTAATAATGTCTGGTGCAGGGCCATAAGTACAAAAAGGACAACCAGAAAAAATCCACGAGTCAAGTTTCCCGCTGTTGAACTGTAAAAGGGGAAAGGGGAACTTAAGTGTTCCAAATGTCGTAACTGCATGACACCACACCCGGTTATTACGGTGTTTGAACACACTGATAATCAATGTGATACAGGGGGTCACCAGCTAGTATAGGCAAATGAATGGCACCCTTTTACAAGCATAATACAGGTATACTACTGGTATAACACTGGTACTTGTACAAGCAAAGAACAGGTGTACAATACAAGCAAAGAACAGGTGTACATGCATTGGACAGTACTGCAGTTTTGACCAGCCACTGCTGCATTTTTGGAAAGATTCACTTTCTAAGTCACAGCCCAGTCGAAAGCAATATTCTTAACCTTAAATATCTTAATTTACAACAGTCATTAAACATGGCAAGCTAGTTATAAGCAGTAAAAGCATACTGTCATAAAACAGTCCTTGACCATCATCCAGACTGCTGCGAAAACTGCTGGCATAGCCTTCTAATTTGCATTTCATTTACATGTTTTGTCCAGTGGGCAGGCTAACGTAAGGCTTCTGACTGTTAAGGCCATCATGATGGGCACTTATAATACAATTGAATGTTAAAATTAGTTTGACTGTCAATTTCATTCTAAAATACTGCTGTGGTTTTGCTAGTCAAACTGCTATTGCAAGTTTAAGTGAATGCCTAGCTGTGCAGGACTATTTGTGTACCTGTAGTTCCTTTCTGGGTGACTATTTTGACCACACTGCTTTTTTTCTCTGAGCTAGATCAAATGGACTCTGGATCTGCTTGTTCTGCTGATTTTCTCCTTGTTTTTCACAGCCATGCTGTCTTCAAAAGAGAGCTAACTCCTTTTCCTGTAGGACCTAGCCCTACGTCTTAGCACTCCACCACATTATCCAGGATCTGCCCTCCCCTGCTGGGGCCATCTTGTTAGATGTGCATTTGACAGGGTATAGTGGCACTATCTATTTCAGGGGTTATCCAGTTTCAACATTGATCCAGTTTTTGAGTTATAGTTCAAAATCCTGTATAGCAATCCCAGGGTGATGGTGATGATAAATTATTTAATCTTGCTGGAATTTCCCCTTAGACAGGATATGAGCCAGGATTGCTCCTTGTTGCCTCTCCTCTTTGTACTGGCATCACTTCCCTAAGCAGTACTTATTATTCACAACCTGATATTTGGTGTGTCCAAGTCGGAGCAGAACAATATAAGATTATACTCAGGGCCCCTACTTTTCTGCGGCACAGTGGGACCAAGTTCTGCGGCAAGACTACTATTTGCCGCAGAACTTCTGCGGTGGTGGTTTGTAATTTCTGCGGAAGTTCTGCGGCACTAACAAACTACCACATCACAGTGTCAGCTTGTCATCCTGACTTCACTTTCATGGCAGTGGTTATAGCAATCAGGATGGTGGAAAGCACAGTAACACTAGTTCAAAAAATAACAGAATTATAAAAATAATTTTATGCCTAAAAAAGCAAAACAAATGTCTCTCCCTTAAGGTCCTAGCCTGTTGCATAAATGACATATGCAGAGGGGATCTTATATGATAAATACGGTATTTCTATATGCATGCTGTCTATCCCACTAATGAGGTTTCCACTGTCTATCACTTACATATTTATATGAAATCTGTAATATACATACAAATATGAATGTGTGTGTGTGTGTGGTGAGAGAGACAGAGATACTGTGTGTGTGTGTATATATATATATATATTTTTTTTTTTTATTTCCAGGAACTTGCATCCTCATTCATACAGGTCCCATTGGAAATGGAATAGAGGAGTTATTGCAAAACTCATTTTTCATGTCAACCTGCTTTCCCTGACACACTGCGTAACACCATCAAGCCATGACATGCATGTGAACCAATTGTGAGATAGAGCTCTCTGGCCCATCACAATGTGTCCACCATGTGACAGAACACTGCACCATACCTTCCCAGGCTCCGAGCAGTGATGTGTTCCACCAACCCTTGTGCTGCCCAGCCAGTTCCCAGAGCTAATCTCTGAATCTGAGTTGCTGGCACGGAAACACAGCATGCTACCCTCTGGTCCAACAGCTGTCCCTGCACACAACATTTCTCAATAACTTTTAGGTAATTCTATCAACCAATGACAATATATAATCAATAACCCTGGCAAAAATGCATACAGTGCAATTATCTATTTAACAGGTCTATTCTTTCAGCAGGTCTATACATTATTATATTTCACTTTTCTTGGCATAATTACTTTATTTTTCTTAAAAATTTAGACAGTTAAATTAATTTTACCAGTTATTCATTTCAGATAGCGTCTCTATACCTTAAAGGCACAAATAGGTTTGTACAAAGTGAGGTATGGACTTAACAGGTCTGTGCTATTGACAAGGTTTTGTTTAAGTTGGCCCTAGTGCAACAATGTAAGACTGAAAATTGTATTAGGCTGTAGTGCAGGTTGAGCAAATATCATCATGCCTGATGTGCTGTGCCACCGTCTCTGGCAGTGGGAGCTGTGGTAGATAAGTGACTGTTCATTTCTGTTGCAGAATGCAGCCATTTCATTAGCTAATGTATGATGTTATAGCAATGATAACATCACATTCTGAGCATATAGGGGGTTTTGGATATAAAAATAGGGGAAGGGAACCAGATTCTATGTATAAACAGAAATATTAATAAAAAATCATCAAGAAGAGTGAATTCTGAGGCACCGCAGAAGTTCTGCGGTAGATTGCAAGTTCTGCACAAATTTCTGCGGCCGCAGAATTCCAGGGGCCATGATTATACTGTACGCTGAATACATCTTGATCACGCTCATGGATGTGCAGACCTCAGTCCCCACCGTTAAATACAGTATGCATATAATAGCCTCCTCTTCAGAATTATCAGGATACAAGATCAACTGAACAAAGCCTGAGACCCTCCCACTTATTACTTATTGCCCTACTACACCGTACTCTAACTGGGGATTTGGGTAGTTCTCCACTGAACTTAAGGACCTAGCGATTTGACTTATCAGGGACCCAGATGCTCTCTTTTCTAGAAGCTTATTCCCCTATTGGCCAGCATGAGGATGGATATTGGAAGGTGGCAAGCTCTCAATTTATCCCTATGGGGCAGGTCTAATAGTGTGCAGATTAACTTGGTGTCCAGGCTAGATTACTAGTTGCAGATGATCTTGTATAGCAGCCCAGAAAGTACACTTATACAACAAGATCAGGTGTTTCATCTCACCCATCAGGGTCCTTGGAAGCCTGTGTTGGCACTAGTCAAGCACTATCACCCACCGTACAGGGAGGGCTTGGGATTCCTAATATGTGATGGTACCATCTTGCCTTTAGATGCCACCAGGAAACCTCCTGGATACTTGCCTGCCTGCCTAGATACCACAATGACTTCACATAATAAGTATCCTGATTGCCTCTTTACAGTCCTGTGATGTGTTATCTGCTATGCAATTGGACTATGCTTGCTAATAGGGCTACGTGAATACCTTTTTTCCAATATTCAGACGAATATTCGGTATTCAGTTCCGAAATTTTCTGTAGTCGGTATTCAATATTCGTATTCGGGTGGCTGGGAAGGGGTATTTAAAAATAAAAGATCACCCCCTTCTGGCCAGCATTAAATAAATGTTTTTAGCCCTGGTGTCTAGTGATCCCAACCCACCCCCTGGCCGATCGCCAGTGCAAAATAGATAATAAGAATTATGGGCAACAAAACATCATGAGGACTTGTAGGCAACCAGACCCTAATTCTCTGATATCCCATTTAAATTCTGATAAAATCAGAATTAGCTAAAGCTCCAGCCTGAGTTCTTTCTCCTACTTTCCCTTCTTAATCTTAAATTATCAATGCGTGCTACTGTTTTACCATACTGGTTTATGTAGGAGATTTAATGAATTTGAATGTTTGTATTAAGCATGGATATACTGTATCACAGTTCATGTAAAGTGTACTATCTACCTCTTCTTATTATACAATTGTTTTCATTTGTTGATCACAGACAGCAAAATATAAAACAGAAGATGTGTTGGTGTGACTGCAAAATATAAAACAAAATCTGTTGATTTGATAACATTTTAACATTGTGTGTCATGTAATTATTATGTTTTAACTTTGTAACTCAGTTTTTAAATTGCAAAAACCTTGAAAGTTGATCAGTAAATTTTGAGCCTTGAACCTTGAATGCAGACCATTGTTCTGCAGCATACTAACATGCTATGATAAATGTATCATGCAATGTGCTTTGGTTTCACAACATATTTGTTCCATGATCTGTGTGTGTGGTACTCAGTACAAGCTTGGGCTCATGGGATTGGGGAGTGGGTGGAGGCACTATCTGATAGGGTGGGTAGGGGTTCACTAGACACCAGGAAATTAGGGAATTATTTTATTCTTACATATTTGGGGACTGGAAATATTGCTGAGAGTCGGGGGGGGGTACTTTATTTTGGACCAGTGATCTGCCAGGGGTGGGACCACTAGCGACCAGGGCTAAAAACATTTATTTATTGCTGGCCAGGAGGGTGGGAAAGACTTTTTTGTCCTTGCGCACTGCTGAATACCAAATACCAGCTGAATAGTGGACTATTTGGTTCCGAACATTCGGATAGTCCATTATTCGTGGTATTCGGAAATTAATATTCAGTATTTGCACAGCCCTACTTGTGAACCACCACTGGCTATTCTCAGCAGTGCTCTAACATGTGCAAAGGTGTGCCGGCAACTGGCTAGCACCTTCCCTGTCAGCTCTGGTGTCCCCTTAGGGTAACCCTAAGATTAAAATTGCTTTGAGTGTGGTGAACTGGACAGCTCCCACCTGCATAGGGCTGAGGGGTTTTGTTCCTTCCAGGAACTGACACAGATGTATGGCCAGGGCCAGTCTCAGTTTGGGAGGTACAGTACCTCCAACTAAAGAGTGCTGTCACAGTGGGGTTGACAAGGATGGGATGTATACCACAAATTAAGGACAGGAATATCCTGAGTCAGGTCTTTAGATCCCGCATCATGCCTCCTTAATGCATAAATCTCTTAGGAGTCAGCAGACATAGGGCACAACATGAGCAGGGCTGTGGGGGATGGACTTGGGAGCTGACATGACAGCTGAACAATGGGATCAGGCTGTGAGGAAAATCAGTGAGTCATCTGTAGAGTTATAGCCCCAAAGTCTTAACTTAAAATTATGAACAGAATGCATTGGACAGCTTCCCAGATGAAGCAGGTAGGTTTGAGGAATGGTGTTAGCTGCTAGAAGTTTGGTAAAGAGGTGGGCACACTTACTCATCAGTTATGGTACTGAAAATATCATAGAGCTTTTGGGACAAGGTTGAACAATAGATTATCCAGAGGCAAAATTAATGATGATGTTGTAATTTTATTTCTTGTTCTAACCTATTTACCTCCCATTATGTTACCTTTTTTTATTTCCACTTTCAGCTTGTTTTTCAGTATTTAACACTTTTTAGTAGCTTTAAATTTATTTTATATATTTTTCTTATGGAATCCTTCAGTTTGTTCTGTGCTACTTTGGTGGCTTTTTTCACAATTAATTTATAATATGGCACTATGACTTTAAATTGTTCCTTCAAATTTGAGGAGGTGTGAACTAGCCTCCTCCCCGAAGAAGACTCCACAGGGATTCAAACTGTTGCGGTCTAGTGCCGTTCATTGTCTTTGAGCACAATCAATGGTTTACACTAGCAGTAATACCTTGCATTTGTAGCCTGTTATTTCTGTTGCACACCTTTGTTTTTCTTGTTTCCTGCAGTTTGATTGTCAACCGCAGCAACTGTCTCCTGTGTGCCTGACCCCTTCTTGCTTCTGGATTGCCTCGGTTTTTGTTGGATGGGCTGCATGGACGCTGCTACCGGCAGCACATAGCAAGTATTTTCATTTGTCTCTGTATTACATTTGACAGACCTTAGAATGCTAATTTTTACTTTACCAAGTGAAGTCAGCTACTTTTTATTTACTCACCTGCTAGTTGTATGAATTTTTCATGATTTTTTCCCCATGGTAGCCTATATACATTCTAGTTTACATCCATGATTCAAGTACAGTTATATGTTTTCAGCTTGTTGTTGAACACAAACACCTGATTTGGTTGCTTCACTTTTCAGTATTCTTTATTTCATTTAATTTCATTTTATTTTTTTATACTTGTAAGCACAATGAACATGTCTGCCCATTTTCATATGTGATAATTGTACAAAAAACATTAAAACATTACAAGATATTGTGCAATAAATACACAACAAAAAAGAAAAATATCAGCAGACAATTGACTGTTACTAGTGGGACTGTATTACATAATATTTCCTCTGGAGAGAAATCCAAAATAGAGACCATCAAAGATTTATCAGTGGGGGCAGCAGCTAATACACCTTAAGCAATCTAAAATACTGCCTTACAATGAACAGTAGCATTACTAAAACGTTGGTGATATCTTTGCTGTGAACTATAATTCAGAACCTAAAACCACTACAGATCTGACTGATTTGTTCAATCAGTTAGAAAGAATTAAATTAACTGAAATTAATTTGTGCTATACCCAGCAAAGTTTAAAAAAGTACAAATCCACTAACATCATCCTTGGAGGTCAACGCATAGACAAGGGTCCAGCTGCTGGTTTCCTGAAAGAGTGTTACCAGAAACGGTGGGAGGAAGCTCTAAATACTTGCTCTTTTACTCTTATTGATATATTGTTGGACCAAGACAGAGAGACACACATAGCTACTCAAAGATATTGAAATACTTGAAGATCAGAGTCAACAGAGTATCACCATAAAAATTTTGTTGACCTTAACCAGAGGCTCACCAATAAGGTGAATACACATGACAAACAAACAATTCAAAGGAAACAATATAAATATACAAGGGGCATTACTGATTACACTAACAATCAAGTATACAATTGGGATTCAGCTGGCACACAGTGTAAAGGAAGGTCACATACTAGAAAAATCAGGTCCCAGAGCTGACAAAGGGGCCACTCTAGATCACGAAATAACAACAGACGTAATCCAACTAATAACACCACTGGGAACACAACCAATAAGGTTACTTTTTTAGTTTTTTTTTTTATTTAGTTGTTTAACCAGGTATAGCACACTAAGCTGGAAGCTTTTTTTACAGGAGCGACCTGGGAGTACAAGGAGGTTAAGTGACTTGCTCAGGGTCACACAGTATGCAAGTGGAAGCTGTGGGATTCAAACCCAGGGCTAGTCTGCTGGATGTCACCAGATTTGCAGCTTAGAGCCTTAGTCCACTGCGCTATACTGCCTAGTTCCAGGCCAACCATTGGAGACTCCACCACCAGAGGCACATACAGGAGAGATACCCAAGAAAACAAAACCCAGCACACATACCATACAAGGTGAGGCTGCAAGGCAGGCAAAAAGAAACACTCAAAAAATTCAGTCCGAACCATGTCAGCACTATCCATGGAACAGAGATGAATAGTCAATATGTCTTCTCTTACTGAACCTCAGATCCGTGTCCTCTGTCGAGGACTTTCTTTTGCCCAGATCCTCCAGTAGATATATTTAATCTGGAAGTTGGTGTTCAGAAAACATTCCGCAAACTTCGTTTTAAACACTTTTTTTTTCCAAAAAGGAGGGCACCATGGGGTACACTAACATAGTGCCATTAACAACTGATTCCACTTTGAATTCACCTATTCAAGGCTCGGGGGATTTGGCAGACACACATATATATATGACTGAACATAACAACACTGTAACATCCACTTTTGACTTAATGTCCTATCAAACTGCACCAGCGATTGTGATTCAATCGCAGATTAACCCTGTACCAAATGATCAACATGTACAATCCTCCACTGAAGTTGTTGCATTACTTTCTAGCCGGGATACTGATTGGGCATTGGATAATGCTATATCTATGGACTCTGATCTCCTAAATGCAAATGTCAAACTGAAAGATTTTACTTGAGAGAGATTTAGATTTAAACCTAAATCTGTATTCAATCCCAGTAATACAATTTTACCAGGGATTACTATTTTCCAACAACTGGTTCAACATGAAGGTGAGATTATCTTTAAAGACACATGTAGCATCAGTAACAGCAACCTCACAGGTGATGAGAAAGCAGCTCTATTAGAACTTGAAAGGATGGACTCCATTGTTATTCAACCCGTGGACAAAGGTGGTCAGATAGTGGTAATGGATAAAGACTATTGTCTACATCTAGCCCTCAGTCATCATTCAGATGCTGACCACTATCAGAGTGTTCAGTTGGACCTCAACACCACATGGCATCAACCCCTTTATAACCCCCCACCCACATAGTGGTAAGCCCAGCTTACATACAACCACCTTAAACTGGAACCTCTCACTCTTTGTGCCTCTCTCACTCCACCTACTGACAATCTCAAACTACTCCCACCATCCTTCCTGCTGTCCTGGCATAGGTGCCCCATCTCCTTCAGGATGCTCAAGCAGTACCTTGCCAGGATCACCTTGCTCCTTCTCTTACTCTCAGGCAATGTACATCCTGACCCTGGCTCTCCCTGCAACTTGCATATACTAAACCACAAGACTAAGCTGTTAACCCTTGCCACTATTAATGTTCACAGCTTGCTACCCAAACTATACAAACTCCAAGCCTGGATGCTGCGACACGCCCCTGATATCCTCTCCATCAATGAAACCTGGCTCTCAGCCAGGGTTCCGGATGCTGTTATCTCCATGCCTGGCTACAACCTAGTTAGGCTTGACAGGTCAAGTAAATGGGGTGGGGGCTGCTTGCTTTATATTAAAGACCACCTAAAGTGTTTAGCCCTCCCTCATGCTGCCCCTTGCAACAACTCTCAATTACTTGCTATCAAAATCCTTCTAGGACAGCATGGGAAATATCTTACCGTTCTCTCAGTCTACATCCCTCCTCATGACCAGACACCTGGTTTCAAAATGGTCACAGACTACCTTGAGTCCCTACCACATCAATCAGAGGCGGTAATAATGTGTGACTTTAATACAAATTGGCTTGCCCTAGAAGCAGCCCCTTTCAAAGATGCTACAACATCCATAGGCATCTCCCAGATGATCACTACACCTACAAGGTTAAACCCTAGGACTGCCTACAGCACCCTCCTTGACCTCATTCTCACCACACATCCTGACAGAATCACAAACTTGGTTGTTCTTCCTGAATCTGTGAGCGATCATTTATTAGTGCTTTGCCACTGGTCAAATAAGACACACAATCCTCCTGCCAAAACTGTTTACCATCGGGTCCTCAGAAAAGGGAACTTCGACCACTTTTGAACCTATCTAGTGCAGTGTGACTGGTCCCCCATCAATAGTTTCAACAATGTGGGCGACGCTCTGTCCTACTTTATATCACAGTTCAACAAAGCTTGTGACCTCTTTGCATCTTCCCAGAAAAAAAAGATCAAGAACCTATCTACCCCTGACTCTCTGCCTCCATAATAAACCTAATGAAACAGAGACATTACCTCTGGTACCGGGCAAAGGCCTCTGGGAAGCAAAGCGACATGCAGCTCTACAGAGCCGCCAGAAATCATCGCATCTATGAAATCTGCAGAGCAAAAAAAGACTACTTCATGGGAAAATTTACTAACTCCTGTGACAACAATCACAACCTCTTGGAAATGCTGAAGGATCTAACGGGCAAGCCCAATAAAGCATCCTCCTCCCTGCTCCAGATTAATGGTACTAGCACTCAGGACCCCAAGCTCATAGCTAATGCATTTAATGAAGCGTTTGCCAATCTAGGTGATATACTCCCACCCGACTTCTTTGATGATCCCAGCCCTGCCCAAGCCACCCCCCCATCACCCCCACTCCCTCCATCCCTACCTTCTACTTTCAGAGAATAACGCTATCGGAATCCAAAAACTACATAAAAAGGATCCTTGGCAAGACCAGGTTCAGTGGGGACACCCTAGATCTTGAGCTTCTTCACCTCTCCTTGAAACATCACTGCCCCTCTCGCCAATCTCCTCAATCTCTCTCCCTCAAGCAATTTCCTACCTGTTGAAAGGCTGCTATAGTCACACCAGTCTTCAAAAGTGGGGACAGATTGACAAGTAATAACTACTGTCCCATATCCATCCTTCCACCCCTCTGCAAGGCCCTAGAGTGCATAGTCGCTGATCAACTCATTGAATACCTCTCTAAATATAACCTTCAGTGCCCACAACAGCATGGTTTTAGAAAGTCACACAGTACTACCACTGCCCTGCTTGCCTTCACCGATTATATCCATAAAGCCCTGGACAATGGCCACCTAGTTGGGCCAATCTACATCAACCTAACTAAGGCCTTTGATGCAGTTAACCTCTCCCTACTTCTCTGCACCCTCCCCTCCCTTGGGGTCTCCCCCCACACCACTTGCTGGTTCAATAGTTACTTTAGCGGCCGCACCCTGCAAGTAAAAATCTCCAGCACTCTCTCTAATAGTCTCCCCACCCAGTCTGGTGTCCCACAAGGTTCCATACTTGGGGGCCACTACTTTTTAGCTTATTTATCAATAATCTTCTATCTGCCTGTAAAAGTAACATGGTCCTATATGCGGATGATGTGGCCCTCTTCTCCCACAGCCCAGACCCACTCTCACTCACCACTGATCTACAGTTCAATTTCACATTGGTAGAGACCTGGTTTGAGCAACATAAACTTCTTTTAAATTACAGGAAGGCTATGGTCATGCTCTTCTCTAACCCCCACAGTTCACACAAAGCTGACAGCCTGTTCATCAACAACAATTTAAACCAACCCCTTGAGCAAGTTCAAGCCTTTAAATACCTCAGCATAACACTTGATACTGCCCTCTCATTCAATCTCCATATAAACCAAATTGCCAAAGTCATCAACTTCAGGATAGGGGTCCTTTATCATTACCACCACTACATGACAACAGAGGCTCTAAAACTCGTAGTTACCAGCACAATCCTCTCACTTGTTGACTATGGCATAGTTATTTATGGCACTGCCTCGGATGCCTCACTAAAGAGAATAACGCTTGCATTGAATAAGGCTTGCAGGCTAGTGTCCAGGTCCAGCAAGAGGACACATACCTGCAACCTCTATGAGAGGACTAGCTGGCTTCCACTCAAGGCTAGAGTCTCGTACCACATGTGCCTGCTGGCAAAAAAGATTAATCTTGACCTCATGCCCCCTTTCACCAAATCGCTAATCTCACCGGCGCTTACAACCCATTATACAAGGCACTCCACTAAGCCATCTTTCCATGTCCCCTTCTACAGGACCTCCCAGGCTCAGCATACTTTTGCCTTTAGAGCACTCTCCCTCCTCAATTGTCTCCCCTTGGATGTCACTGCCCTGCCTAAACTAAGTGCTTTCAAACTTAAGCTTCCTCAGCACCTTCTTACACTAAATAGTTGCGACTGCTTTATCTAGCTCTCGACTCCCCTACACCTGTCATCCTGCATCGTTTTCTCTATCTCCTATCCTTTCGTCTCCTTCCCTCTCGCTCCCTCCCTTTACTTTTTCACTGTTTCCCTCCACCTCCTCCTAAGCTTTGACAGTACCTCCCTACTCTTATTAGTTGCTATTGCGTTGTCTAGTTCCCAGCTCCCTTTTACCTGACATTCAAACCTTTTCTGCATCTCCTCTCCTCTCCTGCCCCATCGCCCACCCCCTTCTCTTTTCACTCTTCCCTACACCTTCCTCCTGTCCCCCTCTGCCCCTTTCCCCACTCCTCATCCACATCTGCTGATCCAGGGACCAGGATCCCTCCTACCCCTCTCCTCCTTCCCTTCCCCTCTTGCTTTTCCTGCCCCTCCGACCCCTTGCCACTCTTTTCTTTCTCCTATTCCTGCCTTTCCTACCCCACCCCCACCTTTCTTGGACTTTGTATCCCCTCCTGTGTCCCATGTTTCCTCTTCACCTCTTCTCCTCCCCCTCCTATCCCCCATTCCCATCATACTACTCTTCCCTGTTTCCCACCCTTCTCCCTCCCCTCTCACCCTCTCTCTCTCAGATTTCCCTTTGCTGTCTCACCCCCTTTCTCTCCCTCCCTTACCCCTCTTTGCCCTTCTTCCTCTCACCTTGCCCCCTTTTCTCCCCCATATCCTTCTATCCCCAGCCTTCTACTTACTTATCTGTACTTACTGACCTGTCTCAGCACTTTCGACTAGGTTCTGTTCAGACTGCTTAATTGTAACTGCGACCTGTGGCACATGCCTGTTTTCCTTGTTATTACCATTAATTGTAATTACATTGTATTGCAATTTTCTTGTTGTCTGTACTCCACCTTGTTGTTTATCCATATGTGTTGTACCCCTTTCAACATGAAACCTTTGTAAAAGAAGCTCTGATTCAAAGGTTGTGTAATCCCAGAACTCAATAAATAAATCAATAAATTAAATTCTGACCCTACTCTGGCCATGAAAAAACAAATTGATTATTTTTTCAACTATTTCCTCAGTATGCATTTTATCACTGAGAAGGAATTCCTGTACTTAAAATGCTTCCCCTGGTTTTGACCAACTTGAGCCACGATTACTTAGGACTGCTGCCCCTGGAATTGCCCTGCCTGTCACTAT
The DNA here is from genome assembly GCA_016271365.2 of Neoceratodus forsteri. NCBI lineage: Eukaryota > Metazoa > Chordata > Ceratodontiformes > Ceratodontidae > Neoceratodus > Neoceratodus forsteri. Next base: position 627,533,232 of record JADMNL010000022.1, on the reverse strand, counting down.
GCTTATCAACAGATCCCTCATTGAAGGGTGTGTCCCTCAGAAATGGAAGGCGGTCATGGTAGACCCGGTTCACAAGACAGGGCCACGTGGAAACATGGAGAACTATAGGCCAATTTCCATTCTCTGCCCTCTAGCAAAGGTGCAGGAGATGCCAGTTTATAACCAGCTGCAAGATTACCTAGAGTGTCTCCACCTTCTTTCAGATAACCAAGATGGCTTTTGTAAGTGCCATGACACTGACACGGCCTTGATCAAGTTCACAAGTGATACCCTGTGTGCATTGGATAATGGATCCCACACTGGGGCAATATTCATAGACTTGTCAAAAGCATTTGACTTGGTCAGTCATGGTCTGCTCCTTAGCAAGCTCTAGCTCCTAGGTCTTGACACACTATCGCATACCTGGTTAACAAGCTATCTGTTGAACAGGTTACAGACAGTAAAGTGGCAAGGGGTGCACTCTAACTGCTGTCCAGTAACTGATGGAGTACCCCCAGGGTTCCATTTTGGGCCATCTACTATTTACTGTCTTTATCAATAACATTGGGTTAAACTGTGGCACAGGGAACATAATCCTATATGTGGACGACACAGTTGTATACTGGAGTGATCCCAAACCTAAAGCCATTGCTGAAAGACTAGCTGTCAGTTTGAACTCCCTTGAAAGCAGGTTTGCTTCCAACTTGCTTGTCTTAAATGCCAAAAAGATGAAGGCTGTTATTTTTGGACCTAGTCACCTGGGTGAACATAAACAGCACCTGCTCCCACTCTTCTCTGTAACAGGGTCGCAGATAGAAGTTGTCGACAGGGTTAAATACCTTGGCATTTACCTAGCTCAAGACATGTCCTATAAATCACATGTGTAGCACATAACTAAGACAATACACCATAAACTTAGCCTTCTCTACAGGCTTGCTAACTCCTTAACTGAAGAATCTAGAGTTGCCATAGTCAAGAGCACACTATTCCCCACCCTTCTGTATGGTGCCCCGCTCCTACACTTCTTTAGGAAAAGTGAAAATCGCAGACTGTGTGTTCTCTACAACAAGATTTATCACTTTGCAACCCATTTTCCACCCTGGAAACATCACTGTGAGGTTCTTGCTGTCTTAAATTGTCTCACTCTGGAATTCAAGTTCTTATTTCCTCTACTCTGTCTCACTTAAAAACTATCAAATGTCTACACCCCACCCAACCTGGTAGGTCTGCTGAACTCCAAGGTCTCCCAATGAAACCTTCGCTCCACAAACAGCAACCTACTTGAAATCCTCTGGGTCCACACCAACTTTGATAAAAGATCCTTCAGATATTCAGCACCCTACTACTGGTGCTCACTTCTGGCCAATCTAGCCACCTGCACTTCCCTCGAAGGTTTCAAAGCTGGGCTTAAGATGTACCTGTTAGAATGCTGCCATTGCAGTTGCTACCATTGAACCTTTACCCTATCCCTGAAGCTTTCCTATTTGGCTAAACTTAAATGCTCACCTAATATATCTTAGCCCACAGTTAGCATGTCTCTTGAGCACTTGTCAGTTTCCCCCTTATCCTTGCTGTAATCCGCTATGCGACTTGTTTTTGTGACTTTTACTGTGATAATGTTGTAACTATGTATTCCATCTCTAATGTGTTCCTCTTATCTGGATTGCTGCTATCTACTCTAATATACATGATGTATTATTTAAATGTATGGAATCTACTGCACTGTACTTGCTGTGTTATATAAATGAATGTAACTAATTCCAGGTCGCCCCTGAAAAGGGACCTCTGGTATCAGTGGGTTTACCTGGTTATCAAAATGCTATAAATAAATAAAAATAAATAAAACAGGACTACCCATTGGTCCCTACATTCTACATGCTTCCTAAACTGCATAAGAGCATCATGAGACTGTTAGGTAGACCGATTGTGTCTGGGATTGGTTCCCTTACAGATAGCCTATCCCATTACATTGACTCATTTCTACAGGGTACAGTGGTTCGATTATCATCTTATTTATGTAATACGATGGTGGTCCTCAATGCTGTTAGACATCAACATTTTGATGCTGACTCTGTGTGGCTCACTATTGATGTGAGCGCACTGTACACAAGCATCTAACATCATCTGGGACTTAATACAGTTAGATTTTTTATCGACTTTTTTGACACACACAATATCTTATCTTCTGAATTTGTCTTGGAGCCCTGGATTTGATTCTGTGTACCAATTACTTTACTTTTAACAATAAATTTTACTTACATGTCTGTGCACTGTGATGGGATCAGCCATGGCACCATCCTATGCCAATCTTTTTATGGACTGGTGGAAGGAAGTGGCTGTGTATGACTCCAATCATAATCCATTTATTAGCAGAATCCAGTACTGGAGCCACTATATTGATAATATTGTGTGCATTTGGAAGGGTCCAGCTGAGGTAATGCATCAATTTATGGCATACTTAGATGGCAACCAATGTAATTTACATTTTACTTATCATTATCATAAAAATACAGTCACATTCTTAGACCAAGCCCTCAGCACATCCCTTGATTGCACCATTGAAACTGACATCTTTCATAAACCTTCTTCAGCTGACACCCTTCTTTATTGTGAGAGGTCTCATCCTAACCACTTAAAAATGGCATCCCCAAGGGACAATTCTTATGCCTACGATGTAAATGTTACACTGATCAAGCCTATCAGAGACAAGCAGAAAAAGTTGTTTCACAGGTTTGTGAGAAGGGGTTACAATATAGATATTGTTAATCAGGCTCATTCTTATGCCTTCTCACAAGATAGGAATATGCTGTTAATTCCCCAAAATAAGGACTCACATCAGGGTCTCACATTAAGTTTATTACTGAATTTAATTCCATCAGCCCAAGAACTTCTGGAGCTTTAAAAAATTTCTAGCACGTGCTCCATGCTAACCCTGATCTGTATAATGTTCTAGGGGATTGTTCTTAAAGTTGTGTATTGCAAAGGACCCGCTATTTCTCACAAGGTGGTTCACAGCCACTTTGTCAACCATGCTCCATCTATTACTGGACTACCTCCTCATCCCAAGGGCAGGCATGTACTACACTTCCCGGCATAGTCAACCATGCCACTAATGAGGTCCATCATTTCATTAATTGTAAAGCCTAGTTTGTGATTTATGTCATATGGTGCAATTGTCCCTCAATCTATATAGGTCAAACTGTATATCCTTTAAAGGAATCTCCACAGGAACATATATGGTCCATTGTTAATGCCATAGGTGATATCCGTATGGGGTCTCACTGGTGCCATCACCATATGCCTGACCCTAGTACGGTACACTTTATGGGTATTGACCATGTACCGCTTAATATTAGGGGTGGTGATCGTGAAAGGAAGCTACTGCAATGTGAAAGCAGATTAATTTTTAACCTGGGTGGGGTATCTACAAATGGTCCTAATGAGAACTGGGAACTTATACCCTCTCTGTAGGCTTTAACTGGCCCTCCCATCTGTTAATTATGTCCTAAACACCTTCATTTAGTTTTGTTGTATTAGAAATAATCTGATGCTTGTGCTGGGTGATGCTATCTTGATATGAGGATATTTTAAAAAAACTCTTTTCTATGTGTGTGTCTAATGTCCCCCCTTCCACTTTTTGCTTCCCTTTCATGTTTCATTATTCATGCCCTCCTCTGTACTATAGCATGGGCTCCAGTGGTTATTTTTCCATTTGGACGTAATCTGCACCTTATAGTGTTGCTGGGACTCTAATTATGATGCTGTGAATTTATTTCTTGCTCTAACCTATTTACCTCCCATTATTTTACCTTTTTTATTTCCACCTTGACCTTGTTTTTCAGTATTTAACACATTTTTGTAGATTTACACTTATTGTGTATATTTTTCTCATTGCCTCTTTCACTTGATTCCAGGATACTTTCGGGGCATTTTTTCACATTCAAGTTATAATACGGCACTGTGACTTTAAATTGTTCCTTAAAAATTTGGAGTACTGTGAACTAGCCCCCCCATCCCCCAAACAAAGAATCCATAGGGATTTGAAGTGCCGGGGTCTGATTCCTTTTGTTGTCTTTAAGCACAATACATGGTTTACACTAGCAGTAATACCTTGCATTGAAGCCTGTTATTTCTGTTGCACACTTTTGTTTTTCTTGTTTTCTGAACAAAAGATTATAAGGTTATGTCAGCGGACCATTATGTTAACCTCTTTGGTATGCCTTATAGGGATCGGGGGAAGGAGTGCCTATTATACAGTGTATGGACCTATTGGGATCTGGTTGGCACAAGTACTTCTACTGGCCATGAAGCTCATCCTAGCCTCTTGCAAAGAACCACAGCCCTCCAAATTGCAGCAATGCTTGTCAAGTCTCTGCATTCTGGAGCAGATGACTTATCACAATAGGCATTATTTGATATTATGCAATGGCAAGGAAATTTCTGGTTCCCTGATTGGTCAGTGTGTGCCTTGGACAGTGATGTTATTGAACAATAATATCACTGTATGAAGTCCAGGCACACAAGTGACCGGAGAACACTGACACAAATCCCCCCCCATGCAAGCTACCAGAAAACAGACAGTACCCTGAAGTGTCACAGCTCCACCCCCCCAACAAAAACACACATGTTCCCTGTCACGCTACCTCACTCTTTCAGTACAACTGAACCAAAAGTCACAATATTGAAAATAAACAGTGAGTATCCACCTTTCAGCTGACTCCCGGAGTTCACTGTAGCTGCCTTGCTGTTTCAAACCACGCGCGCAGTTGGCCATTTTCATTCAGAAAACCCAAACAGTGGCAGTTGCATTTAACCCCCTCTGCACTTTGTCAAACCTACATACTGAAGCAGTGTCCCTAAATAAAAACAAAGAAAGACCTGTAACTTACAGGTTCTGACCGACGTCCAGTTACCAAGCGGACCGGGAAACAGGAAGTTACCGATCGGCTTCACTCTCGTCTTTTTTACAATCCACGTCTTTCTTTGTAGGTTAAAGACATATTTTTAACTGCTCTCAGAATAAGCAGCATGAACACACTAAATAAATGTGGCGCTTCAGTAAAAGTTACCACCACGAAATGACGAGTGGAGGGGGGAGAGACCATACACAAAAAACCTACAATATTAGCAGCAGCACCACCTACTGGCCTACTTTTTCTTTTATTTCAAAAAATAAGCCTCTCATAGAAAAAAAAAGAAATATTACAACACTTATTTTTTTAACTTTTTAATAATATTATTTTAAAACGAGCCATTGTATAATAGCAATAAGGCACTCCAGGGAGTGTGTTATTGTGTAATAACTGGCTCTGCCTTTTTCCCATAGGGAAACCGTGGTGTAATTTGCCATTATAAAGGGGCGTTTATAATGGCAAACACGCGCATGATTTCCCTTCCTCTGCGCATGCTCACGGAGCAGTGCGACCAGCCAAGAGCACTCACCGCTTCCATGTTACACGAAACAGAACCGCCAGAACAACTCAGCGGTAAGTCCTTTTCTTTTCTCCCCCCTTATACCCGGCACAGAAAGACCTGAAGAAACAGAGAAAAAACTGTTTAAAATACAAAAATCTCTGCACCGGAGTAAAAGGCCTGACCTTAGCATATACTGGGAGGATACACAGAGCTGTTTATTTTATATAATTGCTGAGGCAAAAAAGGGAAACCCAGCAATTATATAAAATAAAAAATGGGTTGGGGTGTCAAACTCGATTTACACAGACTATTGTGGATGTTACAAACCCTTCGGGCTTTGCCTCAGGGTTTATGTAGCATCCCACAACTTGGGTGTGTGTAAAATCTCGTTACACACCCCGACCCATACTTTATTCTATATATAATAACGACACGCCTGGGCTGGTGGAAGCACTCGGCTTCACCTCATGCTTTGACCCACCCCAGGAGTGATGTTATTACACAATAACACACACCCTGTTGTGCCTTATTGCTTAAATCTATAACAGGTCCAACAAACCGGTGCAGCGGTAGAGCTATCACTTGCGGCACCAATGACCCAGTTTCGGAAGCAAGCTTTGGAGCTGGAGGGTCAGACAGGAGTTGAGGAGTATTGAGCATCCCAGAGACTGCTCTCCTCCTCCAGGGAGGGGTGGGTTTGGTGCCCAGTGATCATACAGAGATGAGAATGGAGGCAGGGCAGATGCTTGGCACAAGAGTGTGTATGGCCTGGCTAGTGGCATCATTGCACATCTCTTTCTCCATGCTGGGGAACAATAGGAGGGAAAACAGGGGGGACCGATAAGATGATGCTGATCTTTCCCTAGCCTCACACCTATCTGGGCACATCCAAGCCATCTGGATCCTGCTTCAGTAGAGCTAAAAGGGGACCCGGCCAACCACACCAGGGAGGCAAGCCCTGGGGGAGAGAACCAGACTGGTAAGCCCTGGAGGATGCTTGGGTGATGGGGCTGGGGAGAGCTGGGGATGGAGGCTGACCATCCGAAAGGTGGAAAAAATAGATTAATAAAAAAAAAAAGAAAATGTATAACAGGATCTGGGGCAACATTCTACATTACCAAGGTGCCTGTCAATGCCCTTCCTCCTCAGCCTGTACCACTGCACAATTCCTTTGTCATACTGATGGGATGGGGCAGACAGGAGGAGGCACTCATAGCAGTGGGAAGGGAGGATGGGGATCCTCAGAAGGGGAAGACCAAAGAGGGAAGGAAAAGGCCCCCAGCCAAGGAGGAAGCAGATGCTGGTTGGGGACTTCTTTGTTAGGGGGACAGACTTGAGGGCAGGGGAGAAACAAAGTGGGAGGTGAATCGCCTAAGAGGAGTTTCATCTTGGATGGATAGAGAACAGATCCAGAGGATCACTAGGGCAGCAGGAGATGGTAGGGAGCTAGATGTCATTGTCCACCTGTGTATAAATGGCCTTGCAAAACAGATAGATAGATAGACATATAGATAGATAGATAGATAGATAGATAGATAGATAGATAGATAGATAGATAGATAGATAGATAGATAGATAGGTAGGTAGATAGATAGATAGATAGATAGATAGATAGATAGATAGATAGATAGATAGATAGATAGATAGATAGATAGATAGATAGAAACCTTTATTTTTCCATAGGATGAAACTTGTAGGACTAAAAAGCCCTGTTTAACAAAGTTGTGCTGATTTGAAAAATGGTTTCATGCAGAGAATATACTAAATACATACACATGTATAATTTGTACAATACACAGACAGGAAGTTCATTACATATCTTATACTAATAAACAGAAAATGACAATCAAGAATATATAAACGGCTACATTTGTGTCAAAAATCACCAAACATTTAAAAATGTGGGATAAAAAAACAAAGCATTGATGCAGGGAGACCAGGATTCCTTAGAAGCAGATATTACAATAATGGATTTATAAATCCAAATTAAAAAACTTAAACATGGGAAATCCCCAGGGTTGGACGGCTTTACTGTTGAGTTCTGTAAGACTTTTGAAGCCCAGTTAACTCCTTTCCTGATTCCGGTGTATCAGGAAATCATGGCTGGGGGTCCAATCCCAGAGTCATGGAGAGAGGCTCAGATTTCAGTATTACTTAAAGAGGGGAAAGACCCCTCAGAATGCGGGTCTTACCGGCCCATTTCCCTCCTAAATGTAGACCTAAAACTATTTACAGGTATTCCTGTGGGTCACCTAAAGGGGGTAGTCCTGTCCCTGGTACACGAAGACCAGACTGGTTTCATCAATGGCCACTATCTCTCCGATAACATCCGGAGACTTTGAAATATTATCACCTCTCAGAAACTATCCACTAATTTTCAGATAGCTATATCCATGGATGCAGAGAAAGCATTTGATAGGGTTAATTGGCAATTTCGAAAAGCAACCATGGATCGTATGCATTTTGGCCCTAAATTTTTAGTAACCTTTTTTAAATTATATGCTAATCCTGTGGCACTGGTAAGAGCGAATGGCATCAGTTCACGCCACTTCCCCCTAACACGGGGAACCCGTCAGGGTTATCCGCTGTCTCCTCTCCTTTTTGCCCTAAGTTTAGATCCATTAGCAGTCTGGGTTTGGGGAGCAGATGAAATAAAGGGAGTGGAGGCTGGAGGAGTGGAACAAAACATTTCACTATATGCGGATGACTCCCTGTTTTTTCTGTCTTCACCGGAACTCTCCCTACCTCCCCTGGTAGATCTTTTAGGGACCTTTGGGAAAATATCAGGATATAAAATTAATTTTCAGAAGTCGGAGTCCCTCATACTGATTGGGGTTTGTCCAGTTCATTTTAAGAAAAGTTTTCCATTTAAGTGGGCTCCTAAAAATCAGATTCGATATTTGGGAATCCAAGTAGCAGTTGATTTTACTAAAATGTTTACAGTGAATTATGAACCACTTTGGTCCAACATAGCAAGGGACCTGGCAAGATGTAAACTGCCATCCCTAGGTTTAGTATGGAGAATAGCCACATTTCAAATGAATGTACTTCCTCGGTTTCTTTTTTTGTTTTCCTCTCTTCCAATTAAAATCCAGAATGTATTTTGGAACACAATTTTGGGGAAAATCTTTAAATTTATTTGGAACGGTAAAAGACCCCGGGTAGCCAGGACAATGCTACAACTTTCTAGGGAACTGGGTGGGTTGTCGCTACCGGATCTTCCTAAATACTATCTAGTGGCATAGGGAGCGATGTTAATGACTTGGGCACGGCAACGTATTTCATCCCATTGGTACCAGATTGAAGATGCAAGTATAGGTTTTGAACCTCTATACACTTTGGTCCTCACTCATACACTTTTAGACCTAACCAGAACTATTAGAAATAGATGGGTTCAACACAGTCTGCAAATTCTTTGGAAGATTAGGAAACTTACCTGCACTCCTGAAACACCAGGCCCTCTCTCTCTTATTAGATATGAAACAAGCTTTTTCCCAATGACTCTAGATGTAGGATACACTGCATGGGGAAGAAGGGGGCCACACTGTTTTATTCAACTTATTGAAGGTCAGGAGTGCATATCTTTCCAGCGTGCTAAGGAGAAGTTTGGCTGGCCCAACTCGGAATTTTTCAGATATATGCAGGTTAGGCACTTCATTAACTCAGGGAATAACGTCCATTGCTTGACTCGTCCATATACAGACTGGGAAGAATTTCTTTATGGAGTGGTCACCATTAAAGGACCTCAATGTCATACCCCTAATATATATATAAGTTCCTGGGGAGAACAAGGGGTTTGTCCCTAGCAGTACAGAGAAGAGCCTGGGAACAAGAAATGGGAGTGGAGTAGGATAAAACTACTTGGAATTGAAGGTTGAGTTAGGGTGGAAAGTTACATCAGCCCCCTTGTGGCGTGAGTTCTTTTGGAAAATCCTAGTCTGTTGTTTCCAAACCCCAATGATTACCTATCATTTTAGTAATTATCACTCTGACAGGTGTTGGAGGAATTGTGGCCAGCCTGGGAGCCATTGACATATTTTTTGGGGATGTCCAGCTCTTGTCATCTTCTGGCAGTCGATATAACAGGCTGTACATATTATAACTGGGATACTCCTCTCTTTACAATCTGAGGAATGGGTGTTGGGATTCCCGGGGGCCATTAACCATAAAGGCAACACGAGAAAGGTTTTACTGACTTTTATCTTAGTTGCCTTAAATGTATCACTGCCAGGCAGTTACGGCCGAACCCTCCTGAATTGGAAGATTGGGTGGTGAGGATGAAAGGGGCATTGTCAATGGAGGCATTAACAGGCAGGCTATGCCTTAAATATGAGCAACATGAGCAGAGGTAGCGGGCTTGGGAGTCCTGGCTATTGGCCAGGGCCTCCCGAACTGGTCAGCCATAGGAGGCGTAGTCCATTTGTATTGATGGATCTCTGGAGAGATCTCATACTTAGATAGACATAATGAGAACAAGAGCTGTAACATGGGTCAACAATATACTTTGTAAGTTTCTAAGACTTCTGGGTGGTGAAACGGGGAAGAGTGGGGTTGCATATCTATGGGCTGGGTCATAGGTCAACAATATACTTGGTAAGTTTTTAAGACTTCTTGGTGGTGAAGTGGGGAGGAGGGGGGTAGCATACCTATGGGCTGTGTCATGTATATTAAATGTACTAACTTCTTTTTTCTTTTCTTACTCCTTTTTTCTTTCATTATTGGAAGTTATTAATGTTCCCTTCTGTATCTGGGAAGTTTTCATCCCAGTGGTTTCAGAGATTAATTACAGCTTTTAGCCAACAGTGAAAATCTCTGATGGGAGATTATGATTCAGATATGTTTATCTTGCAGCTATTCGAACGCTAGAGTCAGTTCTACCTTGGTGGCTGGATTAGAACCCCAATAAGTCTGGACCAGATGACTCTTTCATCCATAACTTTTTAATGCCTTTGTTAGTAACCTACCAGATGCTGTTATTGGATGAACTTGTATGGCATGCTGTATGATGCTTTTTCTTGCAATAAAGCTGAGTTTAAAAAAAAAAGCATGTAAGGTGCTAGGACAAAAGAAAAAAATACCCCCCCACCCACAACCTAGGGCACTTTTTAAGGTTTTTTAAAGGGACACTATCAACCTGTTTTTCGTCATATTATTTCTAGTTAAAAAAACTGAGGGGGTGGGGTTGGAGAAGCTGCAATATAGGGGTGCTAGCTGCACATTTGAGCAGACTTCATAGACCATGAGGCCTGTTTCTGCTGGCAAGTTTTGTATGCTTGTATGTTTGTACAGTTTATGATTGCTTACCTTCTCTAAAATTCATTGATGTTGCTGTTTGTTTTGTCTGTGTAACCCCCCCTGCCACCCGGGGTTACTAGAATCCCACTTAGATCTAGTAGCAAGCAGGGAAGGCAGCTTGTGAAATACCAGTTAAATGGGTTTCACACTGTCTCACTCTGTCCTCAGTCTCAGCTGAGCTGGAAGGATGAGATCACATAGAATTCTCACAGCAGCATAAGCCACAGTGGAATGTTGCAGCTGGTAGTTAGGTTAGAACATTGGGGTTTTTAAAAGTCAGTGTTGTGCAGTCTAGTAGGAGACTCAGTGGAGGGAGGAGGTGCACTGTAGTTGGCAGTCCCTCAGAGCCCTCAGCTCTGTAATAGAGCTACCTCTGAAGTGGGTGTGTGTTCTCACCCTAGAGAAGGACACAGAAGAAATCTTTTTGAAGTAGTTGAGATCGTCCCTCAGTTGTTCCAGTGCCCCATCTCTGAGAGGGATGGAAGGGAACAAGACCAGCTCTTCACAGGCAATTCCCCTGGCCCTGCTGGAGGAAGAGAAGCTGCCTAGAGAAGATTTGTGCTGAGGCACCAAGAAGTATGTTTGTTTTCCTGAGAGAAGCCTGTGGGCACCTGTGAACCAGGGTGAGTCTGCTCTGCCAGAGAGCCTATGTTTCACCGAGACTGTTGTGTTAAGTAGCTGCTACTGTGGGTCAGGAAAGGACAGCCAAGTACAGTACTTAAGTTTGTGTATGGCTTGAAATGCATCTAATCAGTGGGGGTCTACAGGGATGGACATAGCCACTTAAAGAAAGTTACAAGTCAGGATACCAGTTACCAGAGACAGTAGATTGTTAAATGTAATATACATTTTGAGATAGCATTCTACAAACAGAGAGTTTCAAAGGAAAGGTGTTGACTCCAAATGAATGCCCGGGTATGAATTTGGGGACAAAAGGTGGGAGACCCCCATCTGGAGAATCCAGATTTACCTCCACGGATTCACTTTGGGCACCTATAGCTTTCTCCCGGGCACTTGGCCAGTGTTGGCAGAAAGTACCCAGATGTGGGATTAGAATATATGTTTTCCCTTAGAGCTTGGAAGTGCTCATGGGTGGTAGAGGGAGCCACCAGCAGAAATGTCCTTGCCATATGGAAAATGTGTGCCAGTGCTGGCTGAGGGCCATGCCAGGGAATCCAAGACAGAGAGAATACCAGTTCGGGCTGAGAGCCCAGTGTGTTCAGATCCTGAGGAAAAAGTTGTTATGATGATGAAGACGTGCTCTGACCTCTATAGTTCTGTACCACCAGTGAGTGTAGTCCCGTGGGGGTCCATCCTGCTTTGTATTCCTGTGTGTAAGTGAATAAAAGCCCCACTTTAGAATCCCACTCCTGGTTTGGACATTCACAGTTCTTGCTTCCTGTGTCTGGAGTTATTTGGGTGCCCCTGTCCAGAAGTACAAACCTAGCCCTGATGCCAAGCGAATGTTTTCTCCCTGAACCCAGGCTCACCAGGTTTTGGGTTAACAAAATGGAGGCACCGGGCACTAAATAACATCATAAAAAACCCTTAACACTGGGATCTGATCACATCTGTTAAGTAGAACTGAAATGCATACTAATGTATATGTGTAAACCACCTTGTTTATTTATTTTATTTATTTGTTGGATAATCGGATTTACAACCTTTGAGCCAGCGGATTGTTTACAAAGGTACCTCATCACAGAGAGGACACACATGGTTAACATAGTTTACAGAGTACAGTCAAGACAGAGTAACAGATTTTTACATGTTTACAGAATACAGACATACAGAGTCAACATAGTATTGTCAGTGTCAGTGGCTCAGTAGGTAGCACACTCGCCTCTGAGGCTGGGAGATCAGAGGGCTGTGAGTTCAGTTCCCACATCTGGCACTTGGGTTAATATCCCAGTACTGACACTGCAGTGCAGCATGAGAGGGGTGCTGCACTTCTGATGTGCCATCTTTCGGATGAGACATTAAACCGAGGTCCCATCTGCCTGGATTGGAGGTAGTTCAGGTGGATGTTAAAGATCCCATGGCACTTCTCGAAAAGAGTAGGGGAAGATTTTATTAAGGAAATCATACATTGCAAAACAGAAGAATTAACAGTTACAAGAACATAAAAAGTAAACAAAGTAAACAATAGAACAAAACCAAAATCCACATTATGTGATTGGAAAATCATTGTCAGTAATCCAAGGTAGGTTCCTCCAGATGGCCAACAAGTGGATCCGTGTGAGAGTCCTAGATTCAGAAAAATAAACTGCTTGTATGGACTTAAAAATGTTACCATAAAGTTCATAGTACGAAAGTTCCTGCTGTTGAAGAGTAAACAGACATCTGGAATACCAAATAAACCATCTAATAATAGAAAAAATAACAAACAGTGAACTTCCATCGCAAGTAGACCAGTTATTGGGATAAGCACCATATATAAGAGCTGGATAGGTGAGATGTAAAAAAAAGGGTAAGTGAGACTTATCATAAAGAAATTTCCAAAAATCACAGATATAGGAACAAGTAAAATATAAATGCAGCAGAGTTTCAGATTGAGCAATGCATCCTGGTCTGGAAAAAATACGTTCTTCTACCCTCTTATGTTTTTGATTATCCTTGACATTCAACCTCTCATGACAATTCAACCAATGATGATCTCTAAATTTATAAGGGATACGAGGTTCAGTTAAAAAGAGAAGTAAGGCTTCACAGTGTATAACGGGGCATTTTGGAAAGACCTCCAAACACCAAATTGTGTCTCCAAAACAAAAGTGTATAACTGTTTTTTCGAGAGGGAAATCACTTGTCTACTGGTGATCCCCCAGGCTTTAAGTTTAACAAACACGTCACGTAAATACTTGGGAGATTGAACACCCTTCCCAATATGATGCAGAGTTCCTAAATCCCATGCTGCAAACCAAGGAGAAATGGAGGAAACCAAAAGATCACACCAATATTTATCTGGAGAATGAAATAAAGGTCTGAAATTAGCATACAAAAATTGACAGAAAAAAACCAAACTGGATTAATCATATGCTGTCTACCGCGTTGAGGAGGTAAATATAAAACATTTCTCTTAATAGGATTTAAGCAGCTACCCCAAAAAGACTGAAAAAACAAACAATAAATTTTAACTTCCCTCGATTTAGGGAGAGGAAAAACAGAACTAAGAAATAAAAAAAGTGGCACCAAATAGGTACGTATCATATAAACTCATTTACCATAGCTCATTTCTGTACTATGCCAAGTCTGAACCATACTAGAGCCAAGTAACATTTTTTTATCCCAATTGTCCACATCCATTTGAGGGGACCCATACTCAATTCCCAAAATTTTTAAAGGACCCAAAGTACACGGGAGACCAGCTACTTGACCCTGAGGGGCCAATTGACTACTCAAAGGCTTCCCAATACATTTGAATAAATTCAAACTAGTACCTGAGATGGTACCATAATTGGTACAAATAGATAGGGCCGCAACAGCAGAGGAAACATTCCCCACTAAAAAAACTAAATCATCTGCATAGGCCAAAGCTCTATAGGGAACGGTAAAGGATGAAAGTTTAATGGGGTCAATGCTAGAAGAGGACTGGAGAAGTCTCAATAAAGGATCTATGCTAAAAATATATAAGAGGGGGCTAATTGGACACCCTTGCTGAACCCCAGTTTTTATGGGAACATGAGGGCCTAAGAACCCATTAATACAGGGATGTACTGTTGCAGTATGATAAAGAGCTTGGAGCCAAGAGATAAATGTAGTGGGGATACCATAATACTGCAGTACAGTCCATAAAAAAACATGGGCTGCTTTATTGAATGCTTGACATTGGTCCAGGGAGAAAACAAAACCAGCAGTAGGGGAAATAGCGTCATGAGAGAAAATATCACGTAATAAAATCAATTGGTCTGTGATCGAATTCCCAGGTACAGTACAAGATTGTGCAGGGGAAATCAAGAATTTTTTTACTGATAACAATCTCGCATTCAACAATTTGGAAAGAATCTTAAAATCTGCATTTAACAGACTAATAGGGCGCCAATTAGATAAATCTAGTTTGTCACCTTTATCTTTAAAAAGAAAAATAAGAGCTCCAGTTGACATCTCAAAAGGGACTGATTTGGCCCGTAAGATAGCATTATAAACCGCAGTGAGTTCGTCTAACAGTTCACCCTTTAAAAAATTGTACAAATCAGAAGAAAGGCCATCTAAACCTGGGGCCTTACCTTTAGACAAAGATTGTATAGCAGTAGCAACTTCCTGCTTGGTAAGGGGAGCTTCTAGTCCTAGAAGATGTGATTGTGGGGCCTGGGGAACCTGAATTTTATGAAAAAAAGAAGAGAAATCAGTTTGACTTACCGAGGTCTCAGAAAATAATGAGGCCGCATAGTCAGATGCAATACGGAAAATGCCCTGCTGATCCTCATGAACCATACCCTGACTATAGTAAAGAGCTGAAATGGTTTTAGACCCAATCATTCTTTGTCGACTCAATATGGGACAAGTGTGAAAAAAAGGGCCTTGAAGTGCATGCTGTTGCTGGGATTCTATATCTGAGAATTGAGTTAAGTGATATTGTTCCATTTTCTCCTGAAAATGTGAAATCTGAGCCGAGAAATCATGTGAAGTAAGTTGCAAAAGGGAATACAAATGTTGAAGTTGCTTGCGGTCATTTAAGTAGGAAATGTAGGCATTTTCCCGAGAATACCGACCACGAGAAATGAGAAAGCGGAGATCTGATTTTGTGTCCTACCACCAGACAATGGGGTTTTCATATAAAGGAAATAAGGACTTCTTACAAGTCAAAAAATCGGAAACCAAATGCAGGAGGTATGAGTCTTGCAAAATTTTAGAATTTAACTTCCAATAACCTGGACCTTTAAGGGGGCAGCGGCTCCCAATGAAATCATTACTAGACAATGGTCAGAGTAAGGAGTTGGATCAACAGAGACAGATTGAAGAGGCAAAGCAGAAGACAAAAAGAAAAAATCAATATGGGTGGATAAAGAACCCTTAAAGAATATACGCTCCCGTACTCCAGTGTGAAACAAAACAGCATCTTTAAGATGTGCCTCATTTACCACTTTTTTCAGGGCAGCCATGTCCCCAAAAATGTTCTTCGTTTTGGAGGCTGAACCTCTATCAGCCAAACTTAAGCCGCAATTAAAATCCCCTTCCCATATCACAAAATAAGCTATATGCAGAAAGGGACTAATTTGTTGAAAAAGAAGCGTGTGGTCAGTTTTAGCCTGAGGAGCATACATGTTAAGTCTAAAAAAAACTGCATTCAAAAGAAAGTCCACAAGCAGAGCCCGAACCGGGACAAGATCCAACACTCTGACTATCGATGGATTAATAAGATGAAAAAGGACACCAACCCCTGTACAACGTTCAGGGCCTACGGACCAATATGAAATCCCTGCATTCCATTCCTTAGTGGAAAGAGAAATTTCAGGGATAGAGTGCAGCCTGGTATCTTGTAAAAAAAATATACCTGGAGAAAAGGACTGTAGAAAGGAGAACACTGTAGTCCGTCTAATTTTATTCTTAATACTATTGACATTGGTTGTCAAAAGGAGAAAGGGAAGAGAAAGGGTCATGGGAAGTCAAAGGGGAAAAAAAAGAAGCTCAACGTTTTTTTTTATCACCTTTCGACGGGAGGGTTAGTAAAACATCCTTATCAGACAAAAATAGACTTCAGTAGTGTCCTTCGGCAGAATGGAATCAGCAGAAGAACAAACCGAATCTGTGTCAGAATGTTCAGTAGTTAAGAGAACCGAAAATCTATTGGAAACATCAGGAAAGGAGGTTTTGGACATTTTGGGGGTGGGTAAAGGTCCAGTAGACCTCTTCCGAGTAGAGGTTCTCCGGACAGGAGGGTCTTCAAGTAAAGGAGTAGGGGGCATAGAGACAGACGGAAGTGCCGGATCAGTGACAGCTAGAGAGGCAGTGGAGGAATCAGGGGGATTAACAGGAAGGACATCCAAGAGAGAAGAAGAGGAGGAAAGATGCTCAGCCCCAGGACCCAGATCACTAACCTCGGGGGGGGGGAGAGGGTCAGGGAGAGGGACAACAGTTAAATTTACAGGAGGGATATCCCTGACTAACTGCGAATCCAGTGGCTTAGCCACCTTCCGTTGGGCCAGTGAAATCAAAAGGCGCTGCTCATCCCTGTCAGCAGAAAGGGACGTCTGATGAGCAGCTTTAGGACGAGTCATGTAAACATGGCCTTCCACCCCACAAAGATTACGTCTAACTAGATTTGGACATTGTTTACTAAGATGACCAGTCATTTGACACAGGGAACATTTCAGAGGGTCACAAGTGCTACTAATATGCCCAGAAAGGCCACATTTATAACAGGTCCTAGGTTGTCCCGGGTTAAACAAAACACCCCGGTCTCTACCCAGAAAAAAACTATTGGGAAGATGACAAGGGGACCCATCCTTAGTATGTAGTAGAACACGCATTTTCCAACCACCAGTCCAAATCCCTTCAGAATCAAAGATTGCTTCAGGATGACTGGACACAGTACAACGTTGTTTCAACCAGTATATTAAGTCAGTAACACTGACCCCTTCATTGCGGAAAAGAACCATAATGGTTTTATGTGTAGGTTTGGTAAGTGGAATTACCTCAAAAGGGGCCCACAAGGGGGTAGTCTTAACCTGTTGATAACGAGCCCAAAACTTTTCAAGACCACTATTTAGTTTAAAGCTGACATCAAATATGGATTCACCAGATACATGAATAAGAGCATACAATTCTGAAACCTGAAAATGCAAACTTTGTCTCAATAACTGACGACCCATATATATCCGATCCGGAAAAACATCTAATCCCCCCTTTGTAGACAATATGAACTGCATTGTGTCATTTAGCAGAGGAAACAGGGTAGTAAAAAAAAAAGCATAAGATTT
The DNA here is from genome assembly GCA_016271365.2 of Neoceratodus forsteri. Classification (NCBI taxonomy): domain Eukaryota; kingdom Metazoa; phylum Chordata; order Ceratodontiformes; family Ceratodontidae; genus Neoceratodus; species Neoceratodus forsteri. The sequence goes on along the minus strand of JADMNL010000022.1, from coordinate 627,515,626 downwards.
GGAAGGGGCAACCAAAGGGGGCTGGAAGGCCACCTTAGGGGAGCCTCTAGGAACATTCCTGAGTTCTGGAGGAATAGATTTTGGAATATCAGAAAACACAGAATCGTCACTAAGGACAGTAGCCTCCTCTTCACAAGGCTGAGTACAAGTATCCATATTCCCCCCGAGTTGAAAATTAGGGTTCGTTGAAAAACCAAAGTCCGAGGAGAGGTGGAGTGGAGAACACTGAGAAGCAGCACAAGGGAGAGGAGAAGCAGGATCCATAGTAATGGGAGTAGTACCAGGAAGAGGGAGAGGGAGAGGGGAATCAGGGTTAGGGGATAGAGGAATCAAGTTCAGGCACAAGAGAATCAGGTTGAAGGAGTTCAGCAGGTAAACCAGCAGCCGGAGGCATAGAAACAGTACTCACAGGCTGTACCAAAGGGAGAGAGGCAGAGACAATGTGGACGCCAGGGATCTTGATTGGGGAGAGGCTAGAAATCCAGGAACCCGTGTCCAGGGAGCACACCCAGCCAGCTGCTTGGAGCGAGTTTTCGACAGTCCAAGCGTCTCCTTCAGTCACTGGGGAGTCCGCCCAACACAGTTTACTAGGGCTCTCTCATTTAACAACTCGGTCCATACAAACAGAATCCTTGTCAGCAGAAAAGGAAAATACCATGGCGGTCGCTTGATCCTGACCAGCACGGTGAAAAACAACGCTGCTTGCAGCTGGCGCTTCACTACTAGACGCTTCCATGGCAACCATCCGCTAAGTTACAGCAGAGCGCCCAAACTGGAGCAAGCAAAGTAGCATCTGGAGAATGAAACCGGCTAAGAAGATCTCATTTAATGCCCAAAAACCATTGTTCTTCTAAATGCAAAAGACGATGCAGCTCCAGAGAAGTAGACACATCATCCAGATCAGGAGAATCAGAACCAGGCACATCAGTGGCATCCTCACGAGGTAAGTCAGGCAAAACAGAAGAAGCGACCGAAGACTGAAACTTTTCTGGTACCTCAGAAACCGAAGAAACATCCATTGGAGACAATAACGAAGCTTGGGAGGAGACCTTCTCCTCAGATGGCAACACATCCTTCCTTCCCGACTGCAGCACATCAACTGATGCAGCCATCCTTTGACGGCTCAAAGGGTCCCCCTACTGGCCACAGTGCACCAGCAGAGTAGGGGAATTTCCCCGGTGTCCTGGCCAAATTTCCCTCATTCACTAAAAATACCACCAACAGCTTAATCTGGTTCAAGGTCAGTTGGCATTCATCTGTATCCCCCATCCCCCGGTCATGCCTGAAAATAGGCAGGATTTGTTTAGTGCACTTACCCAGTCAACAAAACCTAAATAAAATAAATAAAACATAGGTTGCATGAACAGAGATACATATTATTACATACAATTGCTTGAACACATGTAGATAAATAAACATTTCAAGTAGTACCAGCAGGTACTGGCAGAGGAGAGAGGGTCCGGGGGATTGGGGGTGGGTGTTCAGCTCTAGTAGGCCATGTCAATAGTACCAAAGGAACAGCAGAGTATCTTTAGTGACAGGTGCAGCAGCGGGTGTTCAACAGCAGGTCTCATAAGGCAACTTTGAAGGGGGAAATTTTGGCGGTGTTGGAAATGGCTGTGGGGAGTGAGTTGAACCAGGTAGGGGCTCTGTAGCTGAATGACCTCTGAGCCCGGGAGGTCCTAGTTTTGGGCACTAGTAGAGTGGCCTTGTCTGAAGTTTGGGTGGAGGCTCTGGGGTGTGTAAATTGGATGGAGGCAGACACCCCGGTGGGGGTTTGTTTACAATCCTGGATCTGTTCTTACTACATACAGTGAAGCCCACTTATATGCATACTGCAAAATCGTAAATCCCTCTTAATCGAATAAAATTCTAATTCCCCCTATTTTTTCCTATGTTCCCCAGTATATGCGCCTCACTTAATCGCTCATATTTTATTTATTTGTTCTAGGATTAACATTACCTTTGAGCACAGTACAGCTCATTTACAAAGGTTCCACATCAAAGAGTGGGAGGGTAGAACAAACAGGCAAAGGATGGCGAAATGTACATTTATAGATAACAACAAAAACAGTATAGTACCAAAAATTGTAAATACATTCTCAGATAAGATTATGATATAGTTGTGATGAACAAATAAGAAGTGGAATGAAGTAGGGGCAGGAGATTGGGGAGGGTGAAGAGGGGTGAGGAGGGTAGCAGCCCAGATGCTTTGTCGAAAGATAGTATGTGGAAGAGGAGAGGGTGAGAGTAGCAGGAAGGATAAGAAGACATGAGCCAAAGGAGAAAAGTCAGAGGTGGTGGCCAAGAGGGTTAAAGAGGAAACAGCTAGGTTATTAAGTGGGCAAGGCTGTTCTTAATTTAGGCAGTCACAGGTGCTCTGTAGCAGGATGTGTTGGCGCAGAAGGCATTTAAACTTGGACATCCCAGTTAGGCTTATTAGATTGAGGCCAAAGCCATTTAGCCAGATGGGGGGTCTGTATAGGAAAGATCATTGGCACTATTTAGTTCGGAACCTAGGTATGAGTAGAAGCTCAGAGTCCAAGGCCCGGGTATGGGGGACCTTGAAGGATCCGGGTAGAAAGCGAGAGATTCTTGTAGGTACAGTAAATCACCACTGAGCACTTTCTTTGCTAGTATACATATAATCGCATAGTTTTTGTGCACTTTCATCCTATTCATCCTATTTACACTCTGCTCTCCTGCTGTCAAGCTACGTGCGAGAAAGATTTAACACCACCCACGGCTCATAATAGACCCTCTTGGCATGTTAAGCACTGAATAGCATCTGATTCATTTGCTTTAAACAGGTGTTAAATATTAAGTGCTTACCCATCAGGCTACCTGATAAAAAAGGAAGCTCTTTCTACTCCAGTAGATCACTGTGTTAAGTAATGATGGGTGGCACACATAAGAAAAGAAGAGAGCTGTCTCTTTCAGAGAAGGTTAAAGCCCTTAATCAGCTTTCAAGTCCAGGGACCTCACAGACAGAGGTAACATGCCAACTGGGTGTTTCTCAGAGCCAGATTTGTAGGCTCATTAAAAACAGGGAACAGGTCCTGCAGGAGTATCAAACCAATGGCATCCTTGAAAGGAAGCGTAAGCGGGATAGGAAGGATACAGGGGTCAAAGACCCTCTCCTCCATTGGTTCGAGCATGCTCGTGCTTCTGACATGCCTGTATCTGGGCCACTACTCCTGGAAAAGGCAAGGAAACTTGCTGAAGCAATGGGGAAGCCTGAATTCAAACCAAGCAACAGTTGGTTGTGCTGCTTTCAGGTAAGGCACAACATTGTGTTGAAAAGATTGCATGGTCTGCCCACCATACTGCTGTTACCACACAAACACAGGTTTATTTACATTCCTTGATCAGCTCCAACTGCATCTTTCATGGACTTGGGAACACCCACAACACAGTCTAGCCCCTCATGATGCAATGGGAGTTTAGGAGGCCACTATCTCATGAGTGACTGCACTGTTTGGGCGTGTTTCTAATGCTCAGCAAGGAGCAGGGCCACCCTTGACTCCCTACAATGTTGTAAACATCACAATGGGCAGTCCTATGGGTACCAGTTATCACTGTACAGTGTGATTTAACATTAAGACAGGAAAAGAGGCAAACCACATGACAATGAGAATCCTAGATTTTAGAACGGTAGATTTTAAAGAAATAGGACAATGCCTCAGAAACTGACTTATAGAGCCAGTGAGGGGTAGAGGCACATTGGGAAAAAAAATGAGTGAGGGCATAATTATGGCAACCAACCTCTGCATGAAGGAAGTAAGAAAAATACAAGGTAAAAAAGACTGTTATGGTTCTTTAGGGTAGTGGCCAAGGTGGTGAGGGAAAAAAGGGTGTAATTCAAGAGGTATAAGGAAATGCAGAGGGAGGAGCAGAAAGGTATACCAAGTAAAACAGAGGGAAGCAGGAAAAGCACTGAGGGGGCAAAGGTGGAGACAGAGGAATTGGACAGCCAAAGTGGTAACTAAAGGGGATAAGACTTTCTTCAGGTACACTGGAAGGGGAAAGCAAGGAGAAGGATAGTGAGGATAAGGTTGGTGGCAGGGTGGGACTTCGTAGAAGAGGATCAAGAAAAAGCAGACATCCTGAACAGGTCTTCTGCTCTGACTTCACAGTAGAGGGAGGAGGGATGGACCACCAGGAAGAATGGGTGAGTAGACTCCCTTGTCAGAGTGGTAAACACAAAGTCCATTTTCAGAAGAAAGAGTCCTGAAGGGACTTGTACAGTAGCTGTGAAAGTGGACAAGGCTATGGGACTGCATAGGACACACCCAGGTGTACCAAAGGAATTCATGAAGGTGCCAGCTGCCCTACTGATGGCCATTTTCAACAACTCATGGGAAACAGGCATGGTTCTGAAGGGCTGGAGGAGAGCAGATGTGTCGCCTCCACAAGAGCAGCAGCAGGGAGGAGGCTAGTAACTATAGGCCGGTCAGTCTCACATCTATTATGATGAAATTAATAAAAACCCAGTTAAAGAAAAGATTGGCAGAGTATCCTGAAAATAATGGGTTAGAAGACCAAAGGCAGCACAGATTCATGGGGGGGGAAGGGTCATGCCAGATAAATCTGATTGATTTTCTTTGACTAGGTGACCAAGAAAATAGATCAGAGTAGGGCAGTTGACATGGCATATCTGGACTTTAGCATGGCCTTAGGCAATGTGATGCACAGTAGACTGATACAGAAATTGAGCAGAGTAGTGGGGGGATCTAAAGTGGTGAACTGGATAAGGAATTGGTTAATGGATATGTGACAGAGCAAGATGGTTAATGGCACTCACTCTAATGAGGGGAGAGTGACGAGTGGAGCACTTTGAGACTCGGTAGTGGGACTGATCCTGTTCAATGTCTTTGTAAGCAATATTGCAAAAAAATTGGAAAGGAAGATATGTCTTTTTGCAGATAACAACAAAATTAGTAATATTTTGGACACTCAGGAGGGGTGGAGAAAATGTGTAGGACCTTGGGAAACTCGAGGACTGGTCAAGAGCATGGTAGTTGGGGTTCAGTGCCAAAAAGTGCAAAATCATGCACCTAGGGCATAAGAACCAAGGAGCTGAGTATAGAATGGGTGGAGGGACTGATAGTTACTAGGCAGGAAAGGGACCTTGGGGTTATCATATCTGATGACATCAAAGTGGAAGGGCACTGTGACAAAGCAGTAGATAGGGCCAGTTAGATGCTGGGATACATAGGGAGAGGTATCCCCAGCAGGAGAAGTGAGGTGGTGTTGCCTCTGTATAGCTCACTGGTAGGACCCCATCTATAATATTGTGTTTAGTTCTGAAGGGTTAGCCCCAAAAAGGACATAGATAGGGTGGAGGCAGTCCAGAGGGGGTCAACTAAAATGGTACAGGAGTTGAATCAAGAGTACTATGAGGAGAGACTGCGGGATCTCGGCATGTACACCCTAGAAGAGAGCAGAGCGAGAGGGGACATGATAAAGACATACATTTACCTCACAGGGGTGAACAGGGTGCAGAACAGGAGTTTCTTGTTCAGATAAGAAAGAGCACCAGGATCAGCAGACATGTGATGAAGCTGGGGGGAGGGGTTCAAGAGGGATTTGAGGAAGTACTGCTTCACTGAAACAGTGGTGAATGCCTTGAACAGGCTGTCTATGGAAGTAGTGGAGGCTAAAACAGTAGACTTCAAGCATGCGAGGGATAGACATAGGGTAACATTAGTAAATAGGCAGGGAGATGGGAGGGTCACCAGTTAGGGTATGTGAAGACAAACTACTGTAGACAGGGACCATCTCAGCAGACCTGGTGGGCCTAGCAGTCCTTTTCTGCAACAAATTTCTATGGGCAAAATTTTCAGACAGCCATGTCTGTTTTACAGATGCAGCCACCCGTCATCTGCCCAGATAGTTAGAAACCTGCAAGGTGGCCTAACCTCTGGGCATGATTGCCACAACTTGTACCCTGAAAATGTCACATGCATTCAAATCTGACTTGTGAGATTTTTTTGCCATAAAAAGCAGCAAGTGTTAAATGCGTTGAGATGTTTGTGATATGCCGCAAGCATCCAATTCTCAATGCATTTTCATGGACGCAGCATACATCAGAAATCGGACATGAGTACTGCATTCATATATTTGAAAATCCCTTTGTATGTTTCCATGTCTACTGCATCAGTATGTATTTCACCAGGTACTCCTCTGCTCTCTCGATTAGGGTCTGGCTGAATGCCATTTTTTAACCTCCCCCTTCAGCATTAATAGGGAGGACTGCATAAGCATATTCTCACTGTCATCACTAAGTGGGCTATTAGTAGTTACCTTAGTCTTGGATACAGCGGCCAAAGCACTTGGTTTTCCAGTGGCACGTTGTGCCTTTTCTCTGTGGAGAACTTCTTTTTTCATGTTTTATACAGCTTGTTGTTATAGGTCTTGCTATGAATGTGTTACATTCCACTTCCTGGGTGGGAGGGTGGGTGGGTGGAGGGTTTCTGTTGTTTGTTGTTTCATGATGTGCTATTTTGTTATAATGTTGTTTGTGTTAGTGGTGGCAACTAAAATTCACAAGTAAAGGAAAATTTTAATATAAAAGTAGTCCCCTTACTATTCATGACTGCTTAATGCTTGGATCACCTCATGTCTTTCATGATTATAGCACACAACAATGCTCATGTTATTTATGTATTGTTTGTGCTGTACTGTTATATGTTCATGAAACCAATACAAAATAATTTAAAAAAACTTTTCAGATTATCATTAAAAAATAGTTCAATTAAAATGGCATCCTGAGAATTTCCTTCCTTTGCAGTAAATTTGAGCAACATAAAACTGTTTTCTACAAACATCACACCACTGCTTGGTTTCTCCTCTGGGACACTGACTGAAATGTATGGATCATAGCTTACTTATGAAACTCTTATGTACTGGCCAGACTGACGTTCGATACTATAGCAGTACAGTAAGTCATTACTTGATGAAGCTTTGGTCATGGTGGTGAGGAGGGGGTATGTAAAGAGCATGCAACAGTAAGTTCCTTGCTTAGTAAAATTGTTCAAAAATGCCTTAATGCCTTGTTATACTTCCTTATAGCCTGCAACCCTTGCATTGCAACCCTAGTATTATCAACTAAAATGTGCATCTGAGGGAGAAATGTTGTGCTTAGCTTAAAATAATTAGCTTTTAAAGTGGGAGAGAGATCATTTGTGCCTCCAGCCTGTTCATATACACTTGAAGAACTGAGGAACAATAGGAGAACTGGGATCAGGTTTCAATACATCAAGGTACATGTGGATCTTCAGCCTATCAGGTGCAAACAACCTCATTCATAACTGCTTGGAATGCTGTAAAAGGATGCTCTTACAAACACCTTTACCAGGTGAGTAAACTACAAATTTCTTCTATCCAGCCAATACTATTAATACTGCAGCCCATTCCATCCATCTGGATAAATTAAAAGAGGCAGGACTGTCCAACCTCGTAGTCAGCTAGTTGTGTTCTTTTGGAATTAACACCAATTGATCCAAGTCAGTGATGCCTTACACTCCCCCCTATCTATAAGGTCTAGTGGCCCCCCACTGTCCATTCTCCAATGTTGGCCCAGTCCTCTTTTCCATTTTCTAAATGATGTACACTTGGTCTGTGTCTCCTTGCACATCAACATAAATGTCGTCAACATGGTACTTTATGTCTCTGTTGCCTCAGTTCCTGAGCTAGGACCATCACTCCAGTGAGGCTTTGATAAAGTCCACCACTGTTTCCCAGTCCCTGAGCTAGGACCATCACTCCGGTGGGACTTTGATAAAATCCAATACAGTTTCCATCAAATCAAGTTTTGCTAAATGCCAGAAACAGATGCAATGATCATCAGCGCAAAGCCAGTAGTGGAAATACTCAGTCTTTAGGACTCTGTATGGTGCCCTACTTGAATTTGTATCCAAGTATTAGCATCTTGGTGTGTGTCTCAGCACTTCAGCTTCTTCACCAACACTGATGCCATGCCATATAAAATGTTATCCAAACTAGTCATGCTGCACCACAACAAATTCTGCCTTCCATTCACAGTCCCCCACAAATCTATCATCAGTGTAATCATGCCAGTGTTTGACTAGGTAGATGTGGTTTACAGTGCTAAAGCCAAATCTATCCAGGCCAGAATAGACCCGCTTTTCCACTCCTGCCATTTCACTTTAAACCCCACAACCTCTTTCTCATCACTCCTCCCTTTATCTTACCTTTTCTTTCTCCCCTTCCTTGATACCTGTCATCTCACCCACAGCTCATCTTTCCTAGCTAGGTACTGGGTCACTACCATTCCTTCTTACTACCCCTTTCTCTTAAACCTTGCCTGACTAGCTCTATCTCCTTACCAGACCATCTTATTGTCGGTCCCTGTTGAGCACATCTCCTGCTCTTCCTTTTCCCGTTTTGCAGGTGAAGGCCCTGCTGGTGGCCTGGGGGTTTCCCCCATAGCAGAGCTAGATTGTGAGCATGGAGAGGGAGTCATTGGAATGGCTTCAGAGTGGAGTGAAGGCTGCGCCTGTTAGATGAAGTGTCCCCTGTGGAGATCCAGGGGAGTTCAGTCTCATGCTATTATCCTGCCTATTTGTGTATTGGGAAGTGCAATAACTAGAAATATTCTTCTTTTGCTTTTTACCTATAATTGGTGAATCTATAGCATCTCAGTGTTTTAGTTTTAGTTTTTGGATATGCATTAAAATTTCTGGCTTTTCAACAAAAGTCTCATCTTTGTTAATCTGTTTTTTGGTCAGCTGTGGTTTTTCTTTTTTGTGCACTTTTTATTATTAGAAGCTTCTTTAGGGGTATTTGTTGTTTAGCCTTAAATTTTTGTTTTTTGCACCATATGTAAATTTGAGACACCTGCTTACTACCTTAAAAGCACATGTGCAACCCATTATAGCCAGACCGCCATGAGATCCAGTGTTGCTTGGAGCAGTTTTTCGCTTATGCATGCCAGAGTCTTTTCTCTAATTGCTGGCTTTGCATCCAACCTCTCTCGCACATTATTTTTTTCTGGTAATCGTATATATCTACTGTGTTCCTGAGGAACTTTTGTGCCTTCCTTGTGATTTTAGTAGTAGTTCACTCGAGAGAGTAATCACGTCATAACTAACAAGAGAGACGGTTACCTGAGTGATGTAAGTTGGGTGCAAGCGGCTCTAAGCTGAAAATAAAAAGCAATCCAGACAGCTGGTTGCAGTCTGGTATACAATAGAGCCCGCTTATAAGAACATCATATTTGCCAAGAGAAAATGTTCTTATAAGCGGGCTATTACTATAAGCGGGCTTACATTAAAACTATTGTTGCCGCATTACGCTATGCGTGCTGCCCACAATGTGTAGTAAGCCCAAATAAGACAAAAATCAAGTCAAAGTGTAAAGAAAAAAAACTTTACTGTGTGACAGATGCCATTGATTTAAGAAAGGAGTCTAACTGATAAAATGTTCACTCTAAGCCTTCTGCTCTGCACTCCAACATACTACTGTCATAGCATCAGAAGAGCTAATCTTGGTGAGTTGGGTTGTTCGGGGCTGATATTCACTCCGAAACCTGCCTTTTTAAAGCACTGTCTGCAGTCACAGCATCAGGAGTGCTAATCTTGGCGAGTTGGGTTGTTCGGGGCTGATATTCACACCGAAACCTGCCTTTTTATAGCACTGTCTGCAGTCACAGCATCAGGAGCGCTGATCTTGGTGAGTCGGGATGTACGGGGCTGATATTCAAGGTCTCAGACACAGAGGAATGTTCAACAATTGCTCTTTAATTAGCCAGCAATGAGACTTAATAAATGTGTGGTTCGCCAGGATAGGGACTGATAGCGGCTCATTAAATGTTAATGTGTGTGATTTAGTTGCCATTAGAAATTGACACAGTTATTGTTTGCTATTGAGTAAGGATGAATAAGATCACTTAAGATCAAAGAAGATACGAGGCACGGTTGTAGTGGAATTAATGAGGTGTGAATGGCAAATTGAACGGCAAGCATCAACTGAATGAATGACTAAGTAGTGTGAAATAATGTTCCCAGGACCTCACAGAGTACTTCGTTTGACAAAAAAAATGTTCTTATAACCGATCCAGGTGTTCTTATAAACGGGTTTTGCTCCCATTGAAAATAATGGAGCAAGATCCGTACATGAAGCAAATGTGATTATATGCGGGATGTTCTTACATCCGATGTTCTTATAAGTGGGCTGCACTGTACCGAGTTCCGAAAAACAGTTTCTTCACTTGTGAGACCTGCAATTCTCGATTTATCGGAAAGAAGCATTTTTGCACTAGTAATCTATCTTTGGCAAAAGTAAGTTATATTAAAATTTTAACCTGGATATAATGGTAGTGTTATTTTAAACCTTTTACAATAATCTGGGGAATTTCATTAAATTAAATATTTATTTAGCTTCCATAGTATTTTGTAAGTGCTTAGCAGTTGTATTTAAACGGCACCAAAGCTGTATTGTATTTCATTTTTTTTAGTGTTTTAGCTGGTTCAAATATTACAAACTGTGCTCTGCTTTATATTCTATTTTGCGGTGGAAAATGATTTTAAAAATATAAAGGGCCAACACAGGACTAAAGATCTAGTAATAATTTTTTTAACCACGGCACTACATCTTGAATCTGGAGGGTTTTTCTCCCCTGGATTTTAAAGGGGTTTGGAACTGGACCTTTGAAGACTTGGCCTGTAGAAATTGTTTGGAACCTCGGAAGCTTGAAAGACTCAAAGCGTCTGTTGAAGGCGTTGCTGTTGAATAACGAAGTACTAAAGCTAAGCTGAAGGCAACTGTGGTAACAAATATTCAAACTTTTTTTATAAAGTACTTGGACTTAAATGAATTTTGAACTTTTGGATGTTTCACTTGGTTATTGTGATTGTCCTAACTAGGATTTTGTGGATCATTCTGTAAGATTATTGTATCACTCTCTCTTTTATTTTCCTCATTTTCTTTGTTACCTTATCTACTTGTTATAAGATTATATTGAGATTTCTAATCCAAAGGTAATTCAAGGATAAAGGGGTATTGTAATTTTATTTCTTTTTTTTTATTCAGGAACTATTAGTAACTTAAAGCTATATAAGGTTATTCGATTTTCACAGCATACCATTTGATTATTGGCTCATTGAATTGTTAAGGTGGTAATTAAGCAGCCAATTTAAGTGAGCAAATAACTGGGTGTACTAATTAAGGTAATTAAGGTAAAGAGAGTGAATTCACTAGAAATATATAGAGACCTGAGAACAATGGTTATTGCTAGGAGTGGGAGGTCTGGAATTTCACAGACAGCCCAAAATAGTAAGAAATTGAGAAAGAAAAAAGATGAAGGAGAATCTAACAAATTAACACTGATGGGTCAACTTGATATTTCAAAGGGAAGAGATAAAGTGATGCAGGGTAAAAAGCTAAAATTTGAGAAGCAACCCAAAATAACTGCTTTTTTTTTTAAATGTTGAACCTGATACTTCGACACCAAGACTTAAGAAGGAGGGTTTTTGTTTTCCTTTCCTGTCAAAAAATAAGGGGTTTATAGAATGTTCTGAAAAAGATGAACTGGTATGTAACTCCAGTGATAGACAGATTTTTCATCTGATCTAAATAACGAGGAAATCATTTCACTGGATAACTACACTATTAGTAGTTGGACAGAATAGTCCAGATCTATATCTGGATATATTTCATGACAGAATGTAACAAAAGGTGATGATCCAGATCCAAATTTAATGTCATCTTGGGAGACTACATCTCCTGCCTCTTATGAACAAGGTTCTTCCTCAATTATGAACGAGGCTCTGACTGAGATGATTATAAATCGACCGGTGGGGCAGAATTCATTTTATTTTTTATTTAATTAGTATTTCAGAAAGACCTGTGAGTGTGAGCTCTTTTACAAAGGTTCCACATCAGGGTGGACAATAAGACAATACACATATTCAGTGGTTACAGAGGCCTGATCATTAGGCATTAAAGAGTGATTACATGAGAATTAGACAAATAGGAGAAAAACAGAGCAGCTGTAATAGAATACTAAGCTATTTCTAATTGGCTGCCCTAGGTAGCACATCCCTGGAGACCTCCAAATCCGTTGATAGACTATAGCAGAGTAACTGCATAGGGTTTAATGCTATCCCAGATGGCGAGAGGCTGGGTGACAGTGAAACAAGTGGGATTGGGTTTGAACCTACTGCAGAGAGCAAGAGGTGGGGGGAATAGTGAAATGGGGGGCTGTGATGGGAGAGCAGCTCCAGAGGGCTTTGCTGTAGGGTGTGTGTGGGGGTTAGGGGAGGGTAGTACCAAGAGCATTTAAAGAGGACTGATAGCTTACTTAAGCCCTTGGCTAGGCTGGAATGGAGGCAGGGTTCTCTAGGTAGCCCTGCTGGGTGCTACCTTGGGGGTAGGCCTGTCTATTAAGTGGGGCTTGAGAAGCAGGTGCATTTTGAGCTAGACATTAGGTGCTGTTTGAGGCCTGCTTTGTATTGAGACAGGCTGTTGTTTGTTTGTAATTTCATCGGAAGTTCATTTATCTGGGGGGGGCTCGATAGGAGAAAGTGCACTGCCCTAGTGAGGTTCGGTGGAATGGTATGAACAGTGCTCCATCCTTCCTCCCTTTAGTGATGTGTGATGAGAGAGAAGCCTCAAGCAGGTTTCCTATACAGGGTAGGGTTTTTCTGAGGAGTGCCTCTTTCCCAGGAGGCAAGTTTGGTATTTGAGCCTGTCTTTTAGGTTAAGCCAGTTTGTATGCTCATACAGGGTTCAAGTATGAGTGTAGTGATCTGAGCACAGGGTGAGGCAGCATGCCTTATTGAGTGCAATTTGGACCCTTTTGAGCACTGTATCAGTAGTAGCTCCATAGACCACTGGCCCGTAGTCTATCATGGAGAGTATGGAGGTGGAGACTGAGATTTGGACTGCCACCAGGTGAGGAATTTCTTATGCCAATAGAGGACCCCGATCTTTGTGTTTACCACTCTGACAAGGGAGTCTATGTGGTGCGTATAAGTGAGAGAGTCATCAATGGTGACTCCAAGGTAATTGAACAAGTGCACCTGCTCAATCTGCTCACCAGCCTTATTGGTGATTATGAGAGGAGCATGCCTGCATTTGTTGTAGGGGCTGGATTGTAGCATGGCCTTGGTTTTCTTGTAATTTAGTAGCAGCTTTGGCCTACTGAAGCAGTCCTCGAGTTTATTGAAAGAGTTCTGTAGTTCTGTTTGTAGGGAAACCTGAGAGGTGCTACTGCTCAGCAGCACGGCATCATCTGCATACAGAATAAGTTTGGTGTTACAAGCTGTGGGTAGGTCATTTACAAAGAAGCCGAAAAGCAGGGGCCCTAGAATTGATCCTTGAGGGACTCCTAGGAGTACATTTCCGGAGCTGGATAATGTCTGCCCGATTTTAACTCGCTGGCTCCTATGTGTTTGGTAGTCATTGAACCACTTCAGGGAGTTAGGTGCCACACCAAGACTTTGGAGCTGGAGTACTAGTAGAAGGTGGTTGATGGTGTTGAAGGCTTTGGTGAGGTCAATGAAAATGGACCCCACCAATTTGCCTTCATCCAGCGCCTTGTGCACATAGTCAGTGTATTCCAGCAGTGCCATGGTGGTACTGTGTTTTTGCCTGAAACCATGTTGGTTTGGGCAGAGCAGATTGTACTTACTGAGGTATTCTGTGAGTTGACTTGCCATGATTTTTTCCAAAGCTTTGGACAGTGGGGAGAGGATAGATATTGGCCTGTAGTTTGACACCAGCACCATGTCACCATTCTTATGCACTAGAGTTACCAGGGCTTGCTTCTATACCTCTGGAAATTGAGCTAGAGCCAAGGATTTATTAAATAGCATTGTTATGGGCATGATAAGAACATCAAGGGTGAGCGATAGTAACTTCATGTCTAGCCTGTCACTCTCCAATCTGGTTTTGCTTAGGACTTTCCTGACCATCGTTAGGGCCTCCTTCACCATCACCTTCTTAAAGTAGAAGGCTGGGTGGTTAGTTATTGCCAGGTTGTTGCAACCTTGGTCCTCAGCAGGCAGAAGGTAGTCTGGAGGCAGCACTGAGGACAGGTCTGTAAAGGCCTGATTAATGGCATCAGCAATGGCTAGTGGATCTGAGGAGGAGGAGGATGAGTTATTAATGTTGAGGATCTTAGGGTGCTACATTTGATCTTTACCAAGGATGTTCTTGATGTTGTCCTAAAACCTCTTACCATCTCCCCATGTGTTGTTAAGCTGGGTTTTATGGAAATCGGCTTTTGCAAGCCTGATAAGTTTGGTGCACTGATTTCTAGCCATTTTGTAGCACTGTAGGTCATGCTTGATACCTGAGCTTAAGACTTTTTCCCAGAGGCAGTCCCTCTCCTTTAGCAGGGAGAGGAGCTTGCCTTCAATCCAGCCATTGACCTCCCCCTGAATTTTCTGTTTTGTGCATGGTGCATAGATATCACAGATGGAATTGAAGCCCTCAGTGAAAAAACTAAGGGCCTGGTCCAGCATAGGTGTCTTGTTGATGGGGGACCAGTTGTAGGCAGACAGGGCCAATTTGAGGGATTCAATTTGCCTTTCCACAGAACCCTGCTCTCGATGAGGTGGGTTGGGCTTTTGGCAAGTTTAGTGGTCCATATAAAGGAGATCAGGGAGTGGTCACTCAGCACATCTGGGAGAACACTGAGTTCAGAGAATCGAGTCAGTGAGCTTTCTAAGTCCCAGTCAATGAGGATGCTGGTACCAGCCTTGTAGTTCTGCCTGGTGGGGTGAATTACGAGTTTCAAGAGATTGTGGGAGGTGATTAGGTCTCTGGAGGGTGTTGCCTCCTTACATAACCAGTTAATATGAAAGTCACCAGTCAAGATGAGTTTTGAGCCCTTTTTGAGTGTGCTAATTTCTTCCATAACAAGAGGAAGGCCTTCCTTGGCTTTTTTTTGGGGGGGCAGGTAGATTGTGGCGATTCACCCTTGTTGATAGATACTGATTCCCCCCCCTGAGCTGCCTTCTGTAAGGTCAGATAATGAAAGAGCTAAGCCCTTAAAGGGTTGTGAATCTAAAGATCACTTACTCCCCAAATGTTAAAGGATTTGAATCATACTTTGTATAAGCTTAAACAGCTAGAATTAAGTCAGGATCAAACAAATATAGGTAGCTTAGGTGATTGTAGCTCAGGCTCTCCCTCTCTTAGATTTTCCCCTTCTTTTTCATCCTCTTCATCAGATGATATTCAAAACAATAAAAATAAAGAGGAAACTCGAGGTGAGGAAATTGATTATAACAAATATTTTTTTGCAAATAGAGATTTTACCTCTAATTCCTCGTTATCTCTGCAAATACTGGAAATGATTAAGAATCAATATTATGCAAACATTTTAATTTTGGAAAATATTTGGGTGGTCAAACAAGAATTGGATAACCTAAGAGGTGATGTTGCCTATAATAGAACTATGTTGGATAGGATATCAGGTCCTGAAGTTAACAATAATCCTTAACAGAAACTCAGAATTATTCAAATTTGGCCCCTGTTGCTATGAGTAACAAAGCAATACAAGTAAATTTACCACCCTCATTTCAGAAGGGTAGAGAAGTTATACCTGAGTTAGTAAGTAAAGAAACTCAGATACATTTTCAAAAAAACAGACTGTTTTAAATGGAAAAAACTAATAAATAAGGGACATATCGATCATAAAAGACAACCAAAAAGGATGAGAAAGAAAACAGATAAGAGAAATAAAAAACATCCATTAAATGCTCCTTTGGATGAAATGCTAGAAAATAATTTTTTTTATTTTAGTTTAACCAGGTATAGCACACTAAGCTGGAAGCTTTTTTATAGGAGCGACCTGGGAGCACAAGGAGGTTAAGTGACTTGCTCAGGGTCACACAGTATGCAAGTGGAAGCTGTGGGATTCACACCCAGGTCTGGTCTGCTGGATGTCACCAGATTTGCAGCTCAGAGCCTTAGACCACTGCACTATACTCCTCTACAATGTATAATATAATAACCAAACTACTCAGAGTAAATCTACTAGAAATGTTTCATTGGATCAAACTTTGAATTCAAAAGAACATATATTGATAGTAGAATCGCCATTTGATGTAGAATTTAATGCTGAAGTGAATTTCTTTACTAACAAAGTGGTACAAGGTTTCGGAAGGGAGACCAAGGGAGACAATGAAGGGCCCCAAATATCTAATTTGTCACAGAATGGGAATCAGTCCAAAGAACTTCCACAACCTAATTTTGGAGGAATTTTTGATAGAGAAGTATGGAATTGGCAGACTGAGTAATGAGACTTCACAGTTATTAACCGGGTAGGTACTAAAACTACTTCAAATATCCTCTAATGATGGAGAGATTTTTATAATGAGGCCTCTAATTTTAGATTATAAGGACTGTGTACTTGTTTAAAGTGCTAAGGAAGTGACAGCTGTGAAAATCTGGAACTCTCAAAATAATTTATTTAAAAGAGGTGTGTGTGTGTGTGTATACACACTTCCCCCACAAGCTGTCCCAATCCTACATAGTGATCAATCCCCAGCAACAAAGAAAGAAGTTTTAGAAAATTCTCAATGGTTTACTGAAGTCAACATAACTATTTCCAACTATAATTCTTCCAAAATATTGAATGGGAAAATAAAACGCTGACCCTTTTTGGGTGGGAAATCCCTAACGGTTACTCCATTGGAGCTTTAAAAAGAGAAATAGGATCTTTCCTTACCTGCGCCCTAGGTTTGAATATCAGTAGGAAAACCATAAAATACATATACGTACATGACTCGGATTCAGAGATACCCCAAATTGATATCACATTTCAGTCTGGCAATTTGGCAGCTCTGGTCTTACACACTTCTAAAGTGTTGGCTATTCATGGCCTTTGTTTTGTAGATGTTGAGACAATAAATCAAATAGGAAAACCAAAAAATAGTGGTAATTAAACACCACTACAAACAACAAATCCATTTGCTCCTTTAAGAGACATAAGTATAAATTGACAAACAGACCCTAGTGAGATAGACATATATGATGGGGGTAAAGATCTTAAAGAGTTAAAAATACTTACTTGGCATATAGAAGGGTTACAAAACAGATTAGCAGATAAAGATTTCCAGAACTTTTTGAATACCCTGGACATTATTTGCTTTCAGGAGACATGGATGCTGGCAGAGAATCCTCCATTGATCCCAGGATATACAGGATTTATGCTCCCAGCAATAAAAGTAAAAAACAATGGTAGACCTAAGGCTGGAGTAGCAAGTTATGTTAAAACCAGTTTGGACTTCAAAATATCACAGCAATGGGTTGACCTATTCAGCTGCCAAGTGTTAAAATTGGAAGGTGCAGAGGCTGTCTTGTTAATTTGTAATATTTATGTTCCCTTAAACAATGGTAACGCTCAAGAGGATTATTAGAAAATATTTAAAACAACACTTGAGAAATTAATGGAAGAAAATGAATATAGCATGATAATCGTTTTAGGGGACTTTCATGCAAGAACAAAGGAAAAGGGACAATAAATTCAGAATTGACAAATTGAGTGAACGTGATAAACAAAAATGTATCTTGACAACAGCGTTTAAAGGATAAAACTAGTAACAAAAATGGCAGATATTTGTTTAGTATTATGTCTGAATTGGATTATTTAATCTTTAATGGAAGAATAAAAAGCAACCAACAAGGTGAATACACATTTATAGGTCCTAAAGGGTCTTCTGTAATTGATCAGGTATGGGGAAACATAGAAGCAATTTGTAAAATAATAGATTTAGGAGTAATCCTAAAATCAGAATCTACACATTTACCTGTCATGACAAAATGGCAGTTAGGAAAAGAAACAAATGTGATAAAGGAAAAACAGATTCAGCCCTGTATTGAAATTCTGAATAAAAAAAGAATAAGATGGCAACATACAAGTATTGTTCAATTTGTAGAAATTTTGAATGGCTCTTGTATGGAAAAATAGAGATCTGAAATATTAAAAACTGCTCCCACAACAAATTTAATGGTAGCATGGGAGAATATCTCCTTCTATTAGAGGCCTTTCTTTTTCCAAATTGATCTAAGGAAGGATAATAAAACTTGGTTTAATATGAAATGTAAGAAAGGCAAACAAAAATTAAACAAAATGACCAGGCAATATAAAAAATTGGAACCCTGAAATAACAAACAACATTATAAATAGAGAAAGAAAATAGTACAAGGAAATATTATCCAAAGAAAGATTAAGGTATCAAAAGACTATGTGGGAAAACTTAGAATTTCCATCATCTAGAAGGATATCAAACAATTCTGGACTCTGGTTAGTAAAGGTTATGACAAATATACTGTTCGTATTGAGGCTGGGATTACCTCTCAGATCTGGGAACAATATTACCTAGATCTATATTTCTCACAAATAGAAGTTGCACCTAACTTCGGCTAAAAAATTAATAAAATAATTTTTCACAAATCAATATATGTAACTGCTTCGGAAATTATTGAAGCTTTAGATAAAACATCAGTAAATAAAGCCCCTGGTCCAGACCAAATTTTGGCAGATTTGTATCGATCTTTTAAAGTATGGTGGACTCCAGTTTTATAGAAGCTATTTAACTATTGTATTCAATGGGAACGGTATCCAGATTCATGGAACGGCAGTATAATTTGCCCAATTCATAAGAAAGGGGATACTAATAACCCTGCAATGTACCAGCCTATTAGTTTAATAGATGCCTCACAGAAAATATTCTCCAGAATAATACTGAACAGACTACAACAATGGGTAGAAAAATATAACATTATGACAGAATTACAAAATGGTTTCAGAGCAAGATCAACGGTACAGCATTGTTTTGTGCTACAGCATATTATTTGGAAATATGTAACCATAAATAAAGACTAATTATACTGCTCTTTCATTGATCTTAAAACTGCATTCGACTAGATCAGCAGGATAATATGATGGTCAAAATCAGAAAACTACAATATAGACCCAGATCTCCTAGACATCCTTATAAGATTGCATAACAATACTTGGCTGAAAGTAAAGTACAATCAACAAGGGGACCTAACAAACAAAATACATACCAATGTGGGAGTACATCAAGGATGTTTGTTGGCTCCCCTCTTGTTTAATTTATATATCAACTCCATTTTACAGAGTCTAAATAGTTTGGATTTTCATTCTGCTGCCGTTCTTGCAGAGAAAATCTCCCTTGTAGCGTACGCTGATGACATAGTCCTATTATATACATTGTTGTTAGGTTTACAGTGTAAGATTAATGTGTTTTCTGGACTGTGTAAAAAGGATGGATTAAACATTAATCTTCAAAAAACAAATATGGTTGTTTTTGGTCAAAACAGGAAAATGGTACCTGCACTATTTATAGGGAAAAATAAAGGGGAAACAAAAACATACTATAATTATTTAGGCTTAAGATTCCCATCAAATCTTTCCTGGAACCCACATATCAAAATTATGATACAGAAATTAAAGACAGCATTTGGAGTTGTTAAACAATTCAATGGAAAAATGGGCCAAAGTTCAATTTTAGGACTTTTAAAAGTCATTAATATAAAAATCAAAACAAGTGTCTCATATGCTATAAATATAAAACCATTAGAGATAATAATAAACAAAATGTACCATTTTATATTAAAAATTCAACAATCTGTCCAGGCTGAGATACTGAGAAAAGAATTGGGTCAGTTTTCCTTACTAACTTTGGCAACTGAACAGAGAATTACCTTTATACTGCAGCTGTTTTTACTTCCAAATTTCAGACTCCCTTAATTGTGTCTGGAAGAGCAGATAAATTATCATAATATAAATTTTACATCTAGAACAACTAAAACCATTAAGGAAAATATATTAAAATAGGGTTTCGGAAATCTATTACATGAAATTTACATCAGTCCATTCCCCAAGATAGTGGAATAAATTAAGAAAAGAGTTAGAGACCATTTTATAGCAATGGATCAAGAAAGGATTGTTAAATTGAGACATTTTTGATGATTTAAAATAATGAAAACAAAACAGAACCTGGAATTTTATTTGACTGCCATGATTGACCCACAGGAGAGAAGACTTTTTACTAGGTATAGGTTTGAGCTATATGCAGCTAATTATATACTCCATGGTCAGAAATGCCATGGAATAATGACTTCTGAATGCAATTGTTAGGCTTTCAGGATGACCTTAAGCACATAGTTTTGCATTGTCCAATATTTGAAGCACCCAGAAAGAAATGATTGGCCCCAATTTCAGCCACCCTTGGTCTCCCCTCTGAACAGTTAATTATTTTGTTGTTTAACACAAGTGATAGGAATATATTGACATCTCTTGTCAGTTTTTTTTAAGAATGATTCATCTGTAATGTTAAGATGGATAGGAAATTGGCTCTCTTAGAGCACTCAGAAGGTGGTGGTTAGAGGGTTAGCCTCATCCCCAAGGTGGGTTACTAGTGGGGTTCCCCAGGGGTCAGTGCTGGGGCCACTCGTGTTCAATGCCTATGTCTCGGACATCTGGAGGGGGATCAGGAGTGAGATGAGTCTCTTTGCAGATGACTCAAAGCTGGGTACAGTGGTGAATGAGGAGGAGGGCAGGGTGGCCTTGCAGGAGGACCTGGAGGCTCTGGAAAAGTGGTTGGGAAATGGAAACTAAAATTCAATATGGGGAAGTGCAAGGTTCTGTACCTGGAAGTCAGAAATCCAGGCCAGGGGTATACCCTGGGAGGAGACATGATTCAAGTCACGGAGGGTGAGAGGGACTTGGGAGTAGTGGTAGATGTCAAAATGAACAACTGAGAGACCTGTAGAAGGGCAGCAGCAGGGGCAAATAGGATGCTGGGATGCCTTGCCAGGGGGATTACCTCCAGAAAGGTGTAAGAGATCCTCCCATTGTGCAACTACTTGGTTAGGCCACACCTCGATTATTGAGTGCAGTTTTGGGGACCACATTTAAAAAGGAACATTACACTTCTAGAGAGCGTCCAAAGAAGGTCAACCAAAATTATCTGGGTCCTGGGGGAGAGGACCTATGAGGAGAGGCTCAGAGAGCTCGACATGTACACCCTGGAGGAAAGGAGGGTCAGAGGGGACATGATAAAGGTCTTTAAGTACATGAAAGGGATCAATAAAGGAGGCTCAGTCAGGGTGCTCCAAAGGAAGGAGGGTGGGGCAATGAGAGGTCATGGGTGTAAGCTGGAAGGGGGCAGGCTCAGAGGGGAGAGGAGGAAATGTTATTTCACTGAAAGGGTGGTGGAGCCATGGAATGCACTGCCTAGGGAGCTGGTAGAGGTGAAGACTGTGGACAGGTTTAAATGGGGATGGTACAGGTACAGGGAGAGAGTAAATATGACCAGGACCAGTACAGGTGGAAAATCTGGGACTGGGGACAGTATAACCTAAGAGGGAGGGGGGGGACACCATAATCGACCCTCAGTGCAGGTGCTGAAAATCGAGCAGACTTGAGAGGCCATTAGGCCTATTCTGCTGGCATTTTAGAATGTTAGTATGTTAGTAATGAGATAATTAGGTATCTATGAATTATGATAGTGTTGAAAGAATTTTTGTACTGAATTATATGACACCAATTTAATGTGCAATAGAGGACTTCCAGTGATGCAGAGTGCCTGGTAGCAGCACTCCCTTGTCTTTCCAGCTGCCTGTTCCAAATAAATCCTACTCTGGATGCTATTTCTCCAAAACGAGCAAACCTATTGACAGTTACAAATACCTAGTAATACCTACAACTGGATTGTGGCATCATACAAACCTGATGGAGGTGGAACTGAGAAGAGCTCCACCACAACATAAACCTCTGAACATGCCTGAGAAGGCCGCTAAAAAATCTAAGGCCTTGAGTTCCTGTGAAGCTTCTGCTGTGTCTCATCCTGCTCTGGACCATGAACCACTCACTCTCACGCACTTTCTTGAAGAGTGTAAGCCCTTTAAGGATGAATTAAAAAGTATTACATCGGAGCTGCGATCACTCTCACAAGCCATGGAGGATATTTTGCAGTGCACGGCAGATAGTGAGGTCAGAATCAGCTCACTGGCATGAAAGGCTGACAAGATTGATCCTGAACTTACAGCTACCAGACAGAGAATGGCTAGACTTGAATCAAAAGTGAGGGACCTTGAGGGCCACAGTAGATGGAACAATGCAATCCTCATAAGTCTTCCGGAAAAGGAGGAAGGGTAAGACACAGTCCTCTTTATACAAAAATTCATAGAGAAAGATGCCAGACCCTTGCCTTTTGGGCCCAAATACATTATTGAGAGGGCACACCACGCCCTCTGTCCAATGTCTCAGCCTTGTTCCCCGTCGCGCCCACTCATCTTCAGATTTCTTAATTTTTTGGAGAGGCAACATTTCCTCAAAAAGGTGAGAGAGATCCAGGATTTGCAATGGGAAGGAATCAAGATCATAATCACACAGGACTTGCTGGCAACAGTGCAGCAGTGAAGAATCAGCTTTCACCCCCTTGTGATGAAGCTTATCACAGCAGGTATATAATTTTTTACATGAAGTACCCCACATGGCTTCAAGTGCTCATATCGGGCAACTGGAACACTTAAATAGACCTCCAGCAGGCAACAACAGTGCTTAAATCTGCCTTCCCTGACCTCTTTCAGAGCACTTGAGTGGATTTGTGGGGTCTCTTTGCTGTAACGATCGTAATCAGTAAATCTGATCCCAAGAGGAGTGGAGCAGATTAAAATCAAGGCTTACAATGTGCATCGTCTTTCTAATGTGCTGAAGTTAAATACTGCAGCTGTTGTTAAAGAAGACACCTTCCGGGTACCAACTGATAATGCTGGTGGACATTAAAATGAAATTTCCTTCTATTATATGCCATGGATCTTAACCAACTATCGTGTGAATCTCCGATGCTTTGCTGACCCTGATCCGTGATGCAGGTATACCTACCACGTTATCGTGGTAGAATTGACTTTAGGTTCCCCATTTAACTTGGAAGAGTGCAAGCTCATAAAAACTTTATATGCAAGCAGCCAGTGTTATTGGGTTCTGTCCACTAGAGGGACCAAGAGAACTGCGGCTAGTCTCTGACTTTGCTATGATGCACAAGATCGCATGGACAATTTTCTGGTAACTTTGGGACCGGACTTTCCTAGTTAAGGGGTCACTTTATTTTACATGCAACTGAAAACTGGACTGTAATGCTCAAGTGAATAGTAACCATGGGTTACAGGATTTTATTTTTGGAATGTTGTTTTCGGGTCTCAGTTTAAAACTTCTTTAACTAAACAATGTGTTTAATTGTCTATAAGATGTGTTTGTTTTAACAAAATGGTTCAACGACCACTGATCATTGTTAGTATGCCTCTAGGGCTTTGAGGCTAAAGTTTAATCTAGACACAAATTTGGTTAACTTTTTTTACCCATGACTGGTTACTTCTTTCAATTATATATGTTACATGGAAGTTGTTGCTTATTGAAAGTCCTACCTGGTTGCTATGTTTATATTATGGATTGGAGAAGGTGGCTGGAGGGAAGGGAGTTGTGCAAAGAGGTAATGCTGCAAGAAGAGCAAAATGTTGGGAGAGGGTAGGTAGGGAAGGGGTTTGGGGATGGTCTTATGGGTAGGGGTTATATTGGGAGGGGTGGTTCTAAAAGTATTCGGTTGGGGACTTCTGGGTGACAGGGTTATGGGAGGTGGCAAGGAGGGGAGTGGACAGCACAGAGTAATGCACCTTATGGACAATCTAAACAGAGAGGTGGACTTGCAGTTGGAGCATTCAATAGTTTACTTTGTTCCCTAACAGATGGCTAGGAATCTAACATTTGCAACATGGAATGTCAAGGAGGTCAGGCACAAGCTCAAACAGTATAAGGTGTTAAAACATCTAAGTTTATTAAGAGCAGATATTATCTGTATACAAGAGTCACACCTACTCATCTCTGAGGCAATAAAGCTCAGACTACAGCAGGTGGGACAAGTTTTCTCGTTGGTGGTAGCACCCAGAGCTGTGCAGTCATGATCTTGATAACCAGATTGGTTCCTTTCATGTCTACCCAAGTGATAGGAGACATTTTAGGTAGAGTTCTGTTTGTTAAAGGTAAACTGCATACCACAGAGATCTTACTGGGTAGTTTATATGGTCCTAATATCGACTCACCTGGGTTCTTCATGCAGCTAATTAATATATTGTCTCCCTTTTCATCTCTCCCGTCAATTCTGGGTGGAGATCTAAATTTGACATTTGATCCTACTATAGATCATACGGGTAATCCCTGTAAGGGTCTTTCCCCTTCCCAAAGGGCCTTAAGAGGCCTAGTGAATCAAATGAGACTATGTAATGTCTGGAGAGTTCCGCACCCTATAGATAAATGCTATACGTATACGTCTCTGGTACAAGGGACTTCCTCCCATATAGACTACATCCTTATTTTTCAATCTCTTCTCTCGGGGTGCTCAACTCTTCCATATACCTCGGTCCTCCCTCTGATCACGCTGTGGTCTTTTGCAATATTTCTGTCCTCTCTCTCTCCCTAAAAGCAGGGACGATGGAAAATAAATAACCAGCTTCTCAAGGACCCAGATGTAATGAAATATGTTTCAGGCCACAGTCTCAGTTTGTTTCTGCCAATCATAACTCCACAGGTAAACCTGATGTAGAGTGGTGTGCTTGGAAGGCCTACCTTAGGGAGCTACTGATTGGTGTAACCTCACACCAG
The DNA here is from genome assembly GCA_016271365.2 of Neoceratodus forsteri. NCBI lineage: Eukaryota > Metazoa > Chordata > Ceratodontiformes > Ceratodontidae > Neoceratodus > Neoceratodus forsteri. Next base: position 627,490,959 of record JADMNL010000022.1, on the reverse strand, counting down.
AAGAAAAAGAGGGAAAAACTATTAATGTCCACCCTTTCCCAAATCAGGGACCTAGAAGCCAAATTGTCTCCCCACACTTCCGATCTAACTAGACAAGATCTTATTAAATTAAAAGAAACTTAATTGGAGCTCTTGAGAGAGAAGGCAGAATTTTCTATTTTGAAGGCCAAAGCCTGCTACATGGACCAGGGAGAAAAAGCTGGCAAATTGCTTGCTTTAAGACTCAAACAGCAGGAGTCATCTAGGCTCATTACAGCCATCCGTTCTACTGAGAATTACCTCTTAAAGACCTCCCCGGATGATATTGTAATGGAATTTAGTAGCTACTACGAACAGCTATATGGTCCTATGCCAAACCCCCCTTCAGAAAACGAGCTGGATGACTATCTTGGTCGCTCCTATCTGCCTTCTCTCTCAGAAGTCAAAAAAATATTCCTAATTGCACCTATTTCTTTTTTTAAAATTATATTTCTTTATTATTTTATATAAAGGTAAAATACCTGAGCGAATAGTACAGGGATTGCACATTATGACAAATGACATAAAATGCATGATAGCTACAGTGTGACAATATACAGTATTTTGCCGGAATCCTTGATTCTGGTAAAACAATGAAACCCCCCTGCTCCCCCAACCCATATCCCTTAATCCCCATCCTCCCTCCCCCAGGATGTGCCTTCTTCAAAAGAAAAAAAAAAAAGAAACTGATCCTGATACATGTAAGATGCATAATGGTGTACCAGCTGCCAAGGTAGCAAGAGGTGTACCCAACAAGACATTAATTCAAATAAAGAGCGTATAATTTGCCCCATTTCCACTCAAACAAAGCCAAACAATTCTGAGAACTAGCTATTAACCTTTCAGTCCGAAAGCAGAGAGAAATTTCACTGATCCATTCTGCATACGAGATAACCAATTGGTCCATCCAATGCCTAAGAACCAATCTTTTAATGGCCATCGAAATTAAAGCCATATGGAATCTACATTCCATAACCTGTATATTGGAAAACATCCCTAAAATACAAACTTCTATAGTAAATAAATCACTTAGGCCCAGAAGAGGGTCTAGGTTAGATTGGATGGTCTGCCATAACGGAGCCACTTTTTCACAATGCCAGAAGATATGTACCAGGTTCTCTTCCACCATGCCATGCCTTGTGCAAAGAGTTGAAGATAATCTATCTAATTTAACCAGCTTAACTGGGGTGTAATACATGTTATTCAGTATATGGTATTGAGTGAGTCTATGTCTATCTTGAGAGAGATACCGATATGTGTCTGCCCAAATCTGATCCCAAACTAGGAGGGTGTCTGGCAGAAGAGAGGACCAACATTTGGAGCCAGTCAGGGGGTCAGGGAATTTAGTTTCCAGTAGGAAAGAATAAAGCTTAGAAATACTATGGGCCGTGCTTGCCTGTTCCTGTATCTAAATTAGAAAGGGTTTAATTTGAGTCGGTGTGAGATTGGGCCCGAAGCTGGAAGCCACTAGGTGTGGTAACTGAAAAACTTTAAAAATGTGCTTCTGAGGAATGTTATACTTGGTCAGAACCTCCCCAGAGGATAGAAGAGAGTTATTCAGGAATAAGTCGTCCACACAACAATCTCTCAGCTGAGGAAGCCAGTCTAAAGAAAGCGGGAGACCACCGATCCTAATGTTTAAATTTAGGGTAAGAGGTTGGGAAGTGTCTTTCCTATGAGAGAGATTGAAAAAATGCCAGCATTGACTTAGCACCTTAATAGAGGTACCAATGATGCTCCCCTGTAGGAGTGAAGGCAGTGTGGATGGGTTATAGTAGAGGATTCTGGAAGGGGGGAGGCCAAACTCGGTTAAAATCTTTTTCTCGAGTTGTAGCCAAATTGGTAGATATTCATCCGCCCTCTGGTCAAACCACCTCCCAATTTTCGACATGTGACTTGCCCAGTAGTAAAGCATAAAATTGGGAAGAAGAAGCCCCCCCTTCTCTTTAGGTAAATTAAGTTTTAAAAAGGCTTTCCTGGGCTGCTTACCCTGCCTTTATAAACTTAGAGATAGACCTATGAAAATGATGAAAATAGGACATCGGCAGATAAATGCTCATTAGACTAAGTGGGTAAAAAACCCGAGGCAACACATTCATCTTAACAATATTAATATGACCCCACAGAGATAAAAGGAGGGCAGACCATCTCTGAAGGTCTTGTTGTATTTTAATCAATAGATCATCTAGGTTAAGTTTCCTGAAGACTTCAAGGTCTTTAGTGAGGTAAATGCCTAAATATTTGAGAGACGAAGGGGCCCATTTCATGCCAAACTGGGAGAAGTTGACCTGAAGTGTATTAACGTTCAGCGGGAATATGATTGATTTAGCTAAATTCAGCTTGTAGTTAGCCACTTGGCCAAACTGGGCAATAATATATAATATGTGTTTTAGAGACGCTTCAGGGTTAGTCAAGTGTAAAAGGATATTGTCAGTGTTGGCCGAAAGAACCAGAGACTGTTGCTGAATGAAACATCCCGTGACCAGTGAAGAGTTTTTGATACTGAGAAGGAGAGGTTCCAAATATAGGTTAAACAGGAAAGGTGACGGGGGCAGCCTTTCCGGGTACCTGTAAATAATGAGAATCGAGAAGAAAAAACCCTGATACAATAAATTCTGGCAGTAGGTGATTGGTAGACTGATTTGATCCATTGAATAAAGACTCCCGGGAAGCCCATTCTCTCCAATATAATCCAGAGAAATTCCCAGTGGACTCTATCGAAGGCTTTCTCCGCATCTAATGATATCAGAGGCATAGAGATTTGGGAGTCCTGCGCGGCCTGAAAAATATGTGAGAGAGTGCGCAGGTGGTCTATAGAGGATCTGCCCTGTACAAACCATACTTGTTCAGGACTCAGCAAGTTGAGCCAGACCCGTTTGAGTCTAAGGGATAGGATTTTCATTAGAATTTTAATGTCATAATTTAGAAGTGAGATTGGGCGATAACTAGCAGGATCCGTCGGACACTTGTCTGGTTTCAGTATCAAAACAATAGTGGCTTCCAGCAGGGAAGGGTCCAGGATGTTAGCGGTAAACATGTACTCAAATAATTTTGTGAGGAGGGGGGCAAGTTCTTTCCCAAAAGTTTTATTGAAATTGGAAGGGAAACCGTCAGGTCCCGGAGCTTTGTCCGGAGTAAATTCCTTGATCACCTCCTCCACCTCCGTTACCATGATAGGAGTAATCAGGGCTTCTCTTAGGTGAGTTTGGAGGGTAGGAAGGGGAAGGCCCTCCTGAAACTGATCCACAAGGGAATGAGAGAGGTGAAAGGAACCTCTGCCATAAAGTTCCTTATAAAAAGATTCAAAAATTCGTGAGATATCCCTGGGAGAGGTTTTAAGGGAACCATCGGAAGATAATAATGAGGCAATCCATCTCGATCCCTCTACCTCCCTCAAATGTAGAGCTAGCATCTTACCCAATTTCTCCCCTTGATCGAGATAGTGGACCTTTGTTTTAAGGAGGGCATACTCTGCCTTATCTCTTATCCAGTCTGAATACTCATTTCTAAGTTTCATTAGGGTTTCTAGATCAGCTTGGGAAGATGAGGAGGATAACTTATTCTCTGCCAATCTAATTTGGTTCGACAATAACATGATCTTAGCCTCCCTCTGCTTTTTTCTTCTAGATGCGAGTTTGATAAATTCGCCCCTGATGAAGCATTTAAGGGAGCACCAAAGCAGATCCTCCCTCTCGATTGAGCCTGTGTTGGTCTCCACAAATAAGGTGATTAGAGATCTAATATGGGAGACTATACACTTGTCCTTTAGAAGCTGGGTGTTTAGTTTCCAGGAGGTGTCTCTTTGCACCTGTGGGTTCGGGGAGACCAGAATCCATGCCACTGAATGGTCTGACACTACTATGGGCTCAATACCAGACTGGAGTACTCCAGACAAAAGATTATTGCTGACTAGGATTAGGTCAATTCTGGACCACGTCTTGTGTACCTGGGAGTATTAAGAGAAGAGTTGTCTTGTGGGATTAAGTAGGCGCCAAGGGTCATACAAGCCTAGTAGGTCCATAAAGTTTCTCAAGGTCAGCTGTGAAGAGGAGAGTGGTTTCAGGGGTCTATAGGATTTATCCAAATCTTGAGAGGGAGCGATATTCCAGTCCCCCCCAATTATTAACATTGAAGGTAAAAGTCCACTCAGCTTTTCAGCCAAGGCCATGAGAAAATCTGGGTCCCCCCTACTGGGGCATAAATTGCCCCTAATGTTATCTTCGCATTGTAGAGCAAACCTTTCACAATAATGAATCTTCCCTCATGGTCCGTTAAAAGCTTTTCTGCCAGAAAGGGAACATGCTTCTTAACCAGAATGGCAACCCCCTACTAGAGGACGACCTACCTGAGGCAAAAACCTGGGCGTAACCCTGTCTACGAAGCCCATTGACTTCTGATGAGAGCAAATGGGTTTCTTGCATCAAGAGAACATCAACATTCAGTAGAGCACAGTTTTTGAGAACCTGATACCTTTTAGTTAGGTCTCTGACACCTCTTACATTCCATGTAGCAATTTTAAGTGCTGTAACACTCATTGTCAAATATACAAAGCAACAATAGAATATGAAAACATGAAAAGGTAGGCCACCCTAGAAGGCACATCCTGCCCTCCCCCCTTCCCCCATGAACCAACAACCAACCAAATCCCACCCTCCACCCCCCCTCAAAACCAATAGAGAGAAACTGGAGCAGTGTAAATTCCAGACGTAGTACTACAGCCTTTACCAGGTCCTGAACTAAGAAAGAGAGACCTCTCCCTACCCCCATCCCTCAAACTATATACAAATGTTCTCCCGGCTACTTCCTGAGAGAAACTGAGAGTGATTATACTTGGGTCGGGGAACAAAGCCCCAAAAGCTACCACCAGGTAGGAGAACCAGAAAATAATCATGAACCAGTACCATGAGGAAGAATCGACTAATAAGTAAAGAGTAATCCCCTCGTGAGTGCTGAGAACTTCCTGACTAAAGTATCCCCCATCTGGGCTGCTCTCTCCCCCTCTCCTTGGTGTGTTTAGCAGTCCCTCCAGGACCGGCTCTCCCGTGGAGCCTCCCCCCCCCCAAAGGAGTCTAAATAAGACAACAAAAAGACCTGAGAGAATTGAGAACCTGACCGGAGTCTTGAGATGATCTAAACCTTAGCCATGCTATACCCTCATAACTTGAGAAGGAGTGTAATAATACATGTGGAATATACTGATTTAATCTATTCGGAGGGAGCACCATTACTTCCGAGTTTGGTGCAACCGGACCTCAATTGAGAGTGACAGCCCACCGGGGAACCCTGGATTCCAGTCTTCGCCATGAGAAAAATAGCCCTTGACCGAAGTGCTAACTGACTGGGTCACGACATGCCTCCGACCTCCCGACTGCCATCTAATCCCCTTAACCTTTCAAGAAAGATTGCCGTGCTACACTGCACGCATTTGTTCAAAGCTGGGTAGGATAGGGGAGTAGAACCCTGAGACCCCAATGGCAGTGCTGAGAGCCGGAGTCAACCCCCCCAGCCCAGGGGGCCAACTTCAGGCTTCGCTGCCATCAAAAACCATTAATGGTAAGGGGTTCTGCTTCCAAATATAGGAGTATGTTAGGCATCAAGCAAAGTCATACTGACGTCTTGCAATCCCCCCTCTGGAATGTTCACAATAGTGGCCTACAATCCTCACTGCCCAATATCGGCCTAGTTTATCGCTCCTTCTCAAAAGGCCTCTCTAACCCATCATCCACACCTGACTACAGAAATTCAAGGATTTCCTAGTGACCACTCCTGTCCAAATTGCTATAAAGTTAACTGAACCTAATTACCTGAGCCGGGGAAGCACAGGAGGAACCAGGGGAACAATAGGTACTAGAGGGACCAGGAGGTCTGACCGGTCCTGCATCGTGTAGAAACTGCCTCCACACCCTGAGTTCCCACACCCCCCTCCTAGTGAGCAGTCCCCATGAGCCATCGCATAGACCGAGCCCACCCAACCCCTCAACGGTCTACCCCAAAACAGCCCCCCCCAGTCACCAGAGAAACCAGACGAGAAAGAAGAGAGAAATCAAAAACAAGAGGTGAGAGTCCAGAAATGCAGCATGTAGCAGGAGGTAACTTCTTGGCACTGCTTCAGCGATTCAGCCTGGTTTAAACAGGTTAGGTAATTTGAGAGAGAGATCTGATGCCGCTTTGTCTGGGGATTCATAGGAGTACCAAGAACCATCAATGGCTACTTGTAGCTTGGCAGGGTAGTTTATTTTGTAGCGAATGCCCGCTGCAATCAACTTGCTGACTGTAGAGTGGAACGCTAGCGTTTTTGCCTCATCTCGTAGGGAAGATCTTGAGTAATACACAGCTTGGAACCACTCCATAGAATTGCTTGTAATTCTCTTGCCTTTGATAATACATGCTGTTTTTCCAAAAAGCTTAGAAATTTGATAATGATAAGTCTAGGCGGGGCTCCAACGGTAGGTTTTGGTCTGAGAGAGCGATGAGCACGTTCAATACGATATTGTGGATTGAAAGGGAAAGGCCCAACAACTTTGCTTAGAAACTTCTGGAGAAAAAGATTGATGTCAGGGCCCTCCTCGGACTCAGGGAGGCCCAGGATCACCAAGTTGTTCCTTCGGCTCCTTCCTTCTAAGTCCTCCGTTTTGAGTTGCAGTTTACTAATCTGCTGTCTGAGATGAATAATCTCTGGGTCTATCCTCTCCCCCTCCAGGTCTCCAAAGAGGAAGTTCTGGCTTCTGAATCTCCCATTCTGGTGGTTAGGGCGCTGAGATCTCCCCTTAGTGATTTCAGCTCAGTAGAAATATCATCCAATGTTTCCTTAAAAAAGTATGAGCTCTTGTAAGAAATGATCCTCGGTAAGAGGAGTTGGTGAAGTATTGGAAGGGGTTGATTTTGCTGCGGGCCCTGAATTCTGGTTTTTAGATTTTTTTGAAGATTTCTCAGGTGCGGATGGTGGAGTGTGCTTCATGCCATCAGGCCTCATCTCCGCTTCCATCTCAATCATTCTCCGAGTGCATTAATATGCACAAAACAAAATGCTGCCAAGTACAGAGGAATGTTATCTATACTCCAGATGTAAAACAGGACTTTAGATGTCGAATTGTAGGCTGAAAATAGTTTAAAAACGGGTGGGTAGCGGGAGCTCCACGAGAACGCTGCCTCTAGCTGCATTGCATCACGTGACCCCTAATTGCACCTATTTCATGTGTTGAACTGGAAAAAGTTATCAAAGATCTTCCCACAGATAAAACTCTGGGACCAGATGGCTTCTGTCCCAACTTCTACAAAGCTTTTACTGTAGAACTTATCCCTCTTTTGCAATTGTTGTATCAACATATTCTCTCGGGGGTAGACTCAGATAAATCCCTCTTTGAAGCCCTAATTGTCCTTCTGCCTAAACCAGGCAAACGACCTGACCTTATCATTAGTTATAGGCCAATCTCCCTCCTCAACCAAGACATTAAAACTTTGATTAAAATATTAGCAGATCGTATTAGTGTAGTTCTCCCAGACCTTATCAGCCCAGAACAGGTGGGGTTTATGAAGGGTAGGTCATCAGTAGATCATTTGCAAACTCTGGTTCATGTATTCTCAGTATCCAGGGATGCAAATTTCTCTTCTGCTCTGGTCTCCCTTGATGCTGAGAAGGCATTTGACAGTGTTAACTGGAACTTTCTATTTAGAACTCTACAGGCATTCGGTTTCCTCTTAGAATTCCAGTAATGGATACAAGCACTATACCAGTTTCCAACTGCACGGGTCTTTAGTAATGGAGCAATCTCTACATTGTTCTCATTGCAATCAGGGATGAGCCAAGGATATCCTCTGTCCCTGTTGCTTTTTAATTTATACCTAAAGCCTTTAATATGCAGAATAATAATCCAAGGTATATTTATTCAGGATCAGGAATTAAAAGTCTCTGCATATACAGATGACTTGCTCCTCCAATTATCCCATCCAGATACCTCCATTCCCCATGTGCTAAACATTATTAAAGATTTTAGTGCTCTTTCCAATTATAAATTGAATGTAGACAAAACAGTGGTCTTTTCCCTTAATCACAAACTGCTAAGGCATACAATTACAACCCTGGGTCCTTCCTGGGAATCTAGCTCCCTGAAATACCTTGGGATGGAACTCTTGAGAAACCTGGCCAACATGCAAAAGGCTAATCTCGATTCCCTCCTTCTAATACTGAAGCAGAATTTAGAAAGATGGTCTCTACTCCCTATTTCTGTTTGGGGTACAATTAATCTGGTAAAAACGAATGTTTTCCCATGACTCTTCTATCCATTTAATCTCCTCAACATCTGGCTGCCCCTTTCCTGATTTAAAAAGTTGTGTGGTATTCTTACAGACTTTATTTGGTCAGGTAAGAAACCAAGACTGACTTTTAATAAACTGGCTGCCCCAAAGATCAAGGGAGGTTTACGTCTCCCTCATATTGCATTTTACTACTGGGCCAGCCAAGCTGATAAATACCTTAGGTGGTTAGCTTCTGAGAATACACATGGTCCTCTTCCCTACATTGCCATCTGGCTCAAAGATTGAATTGTCCCACATCAGAGCTCGTGGATTATTTCTTCTGGCTCTTCTATACACTAAGCTCAAATCTTTCCCTGTTTCCTTACACAGTTCCCCAATCTATGCCTCCATCAAAATTCACTCCCAACTACGTACATTTCTTAAATATAACAACACTCAAGGCCTACGTCAACCTCTGATAGGGAACCCCAACCTCAATATAGATGGTAAGGATATTTCTCCCACATGACTTTCCCAGTTAGGAGATTGCCCTCTCACATATTTAAGGAATGAAGATGAGACTCGGCTCACCTCTCCTGAAATTATGGATAAGGCAAATATTCCAAGATTGCAGATTTTTAAAGTCTTTCAGTTAAGGCATTCACTGGTAAAAACATTTGGAGCTTCACCCCAACAATCACTGGCGGCACCCTATCACTTAGACTTAATACCTCTAGTTGGTTCTCCCCAAGCAGTGTCTAAAATATATGGGTTATTATATGATCAGATGTACCTAGATTACCTAGACCCTTCAGAATACTGGACCTCCCTCTTCCCGAATATAAGTATTGATTGGTCTGTGTTGTGGCAAGGGTGTCACAGGTTTGTGACTCAAGACAGGCTTCGCCTTATCCAGTACTATATACTTCACAACCTGTATTACTCTCCACAAAAACTAAATAGGCTTGGCCTATCAGCTTCCTCCACTTGCACAAAATGTGAACAGGCTGAGGGTTCACTATTACATCTTTTTTGGGAATGCCCTAAAGTGACACCTCTATGGACTCTTATCAAACAAAGGGTAGACACCTTGTTGGGCCTTCAAGACCTGTTCACACCGGAAGTTTGTCTGAAGGGCAATTTTTCAGGGTTGGCAGTACGTAATTGCAAATACCATATAGCACTAATTTCAATGTCAGTCAAAAAGCTTGTACTTAAACATTGGAAAGACAACGAGGTAATATCTTATGCAGAATGGTTACAGGAGTTCTTTGCCAGTCTGAGAAGAGAAAAAGTAACTGCAAGTCTCTGTAACAAACAGGCCAGATTCAACCAAGTTTGGGGACCACTGTACACACTGTATACCTTGTAGCCCTCATGATTTATTTGCCTATTTATAGCACTGACTCCCCTTTTTCAAATAATCACCCTACTCTGTGCTGAGAGGTATGTGGGTGGGATGGGTGGAATTTGGGGAGTGATTGGGGAGGGCAGTTGGAGGGAGGGGGGATAGATCCTCCAGAATGTCTGTCTGTTATTTTTACTGCATATACTGATGTGGATCTGGTTACGATTGAAAATCTTGTAAAATAAACTTTTTAAATATAAAAATAATGTGCAATAGAAATCGTAACCGTTTGTTAAATTGTTACTATTTTGTAAAGAATTTTTAGTCAAACAAATAAAATTTCTACCTGTTGTCTCATCTCTGCACCTTCCTTCAGCAGCAAACCACTCACACAAGGGATGGCTGGCTCATAGTAATTCCCGGACACGTCTAAATTCTTCAAACTGCTCTACTTTTTTAATTAAATATTGATCCCTTACTTCTGTAAATGTTTGTAACCAGTGTTAAACTTGATGATTCTTTGCCTATTCCCATTGCAGATGCCTGCAATTTCTGTAAATGTTGTATCTTCTGCTGACAGTTATTTTTATGTTTACTTGCATGTATGGGCAAGACGCATGTTGAGATAGCTTGCTGGATTAGCAGGTTGTGGAGGTACATCAGTGTTGTGGCCAATGCTGCCACTGCTTTTTGGGGCTTGTCTCTGTGGCACAAACGAATGAGCATACTATCTATGACAGCAGCTCAGAAGTGTGCAACCAACTTGAAACAATTTTGCCGTTGCAATGAGGGAGTGACCCGTCATTGCAGGGGTGCCTTGCCTGGTGTAACATTTCAAGAAACATGGTGGCGGCTGTCACTGTCAACCTCTCACAGTCCTGTCTGAAAGCCAACATCGGGGGTGCCCAATCCCCCTGCTGGCATGCCCCCTTTCCAGTTCATTTGCTGACGGGGAGCCCAGTCCCCATCAGCATAATGTCCCCTTGTTCATTTGTGTGCCTAGGGGGATGCCCAATCCCCCTCGGCATCATCCCCCTTCCCCAAACACAAGCACTTTTTTTTTGCAGACTGGGTGCCCAATCCCCATCAGCTTCAGTCCCCTTCCCAAAAAAACACAGATGGCACACTGGGAGCCCACCCCAGTGTGCCCAAAGCAAACCTGAAAAGAAAAAACCTTCCCATGATATCTTTTTTCCCCCATAAAAGAAAAAATGGTCCCTCGTGGTCATGACGCTCCCATCCCCCAACCCACACCTACCCTCTGTGCACCCGACCTTTCTGCACCCTCCCTCACCCCATACTTACCTCTGAAGCCTGGCGCAATGCTCTTCGGTGGAGTGGGACCACATCTGCACTCTTCAAAGCCGACCGCGAACTGAAGAAATGCTGGTAAGCTGTATAATGGCATCAATGGGGGATTTCAACTTAGGTGGATATCGCTGCCATTTTTGTGACTTTTGGCACTAAATTTTAAATATGGGGTTCTTGGGACCCCATCTCATGAACTCAGTCACTGTCATGTCATTATTCAGTCCCGAAAGGTGATTTTGTGGTCACTGCACGGAATCACCTTTCAGGACTGATTAATGAAACGACAGCGTCACTGTTCATGGGGTGGGCTCCTAAAAAGCCTATGTCACAAATTTGGTGGAAAAATTCCAAACAATGACTGTGTTACGAGTGTGCATTTTGCATTTCCTACGCACGCTTGCAACTTCGAGAATTTTTAATATTTTCAATCCAGATTTTCAACATAGCCATTTTTCAACACCTCCTTATGAACAGTACAACTGTTATTTTTCACATCCTGCCTAAAATGTGTTTTCGCACATCTGGTGCACAATGGCATGGTAGCTGTGCGAAATCAACGTTCAGGACAGATTAAGAAAATCACAGTGACAGTGTTCATAAGGAAAGGTCCCAAAAAAGCCCATGTTACAAATTTGGTGAAACAATTAAAAAAAAATGTCTGCGTTACCAGCGTGCATTGCACAGTTTATATGCACACTCGTAACTTGGCCAGTTTTTTATATTTTTACTCCAGATTTTCAACATTGTCATTTTTGCACACCACCTTATAAACAGTACAGCTGTCATTTTTCACATCCTGCCTGAAACATGTTTTCATACCTGTGGCACACAATGGGAGCAGTCGCTGTGCAAAATCAATGTTTGGGACAGGATAAGAAAATCACAGTGTCACTGTTCATGAGCAGAGGTCCCAAAATGCCTATGTTGAAAATGTGGTGTAAAAAATCCCAAAAATAATTGTATTATGGGTGTGCATTGTGCAGTTTCTACACATGCTCATGAGTTCACCAAATTTTTTTTGTATTTTCACTCCAGATTTCCAACATTACCATTTTTTTACACCCCCTCATGAACAGTACAGCTGTCATTTTTTCAAATCAAAATCACCTTTCAGCTAACTAACTGATAGTATCACTGTTCATTAGGTGGGGTCACAAAAATCCCATGTTGAAAACTTGAAGTGAAAATACCAAGAAACATCCCAGGGCATTAGGGTTTCTGACCATAAAGCCCTACCCTGTAGGGACTGTCAGGTGTTAGTGATGTGACTTGGGATTGTCAACAGTAACTCTCATGCCATTGCACCCCCACCTGCACCCTGCAGCCAGTGACAGGCATCGAGGTGCGCCTTGGACTCTTCGGCCCAAAAGTTCACCCCTCACTCCTATAGTGCACCCATTTCAGCTTATTTCCTTATGAAATGGGGTGAGTGTAAAGCCTGAACACCCAAAGGCACACCTCAACACTTGTCGGTGTCTGCAGCGTAGGTTGAGGTGAAATGGCGTGAGCGTTATGGATGACGAACCAAAGGCACATCCCCGTGCCTGTCCTTCTCTGCAGGGTGGGTGTGAGGTTGGTGTCAGTTTAATACTTCACTGCCATTCCTATTCTGCTTCTGTCTAACTCTTGCTCTTCCAATGCTAATATCAGCAAGCAAACATCCGCATTGACAAACGCTTGTTTTCTTATAAATTGCATTTGTCACTTTACTGCTTATTGAATTCTTCCCCCTTATAAACCTCTTCCCCCGGTGGCACCTTGAAAGTAGCTTTGTCTTACTGTGCCTCTCCAAGGTGACACATTTTAAATAATACTAATAAAGATAAATATTTAATTCAAAAACCCCTCTGAACTCTGGCATGCAATATAAATCACAGCAGGAAAAACTTTTCACTTTAACAATAAAATAAGTCATATCCACAGTGTCCAGAAGGTTGACTCTTCTCACCTCACAAAGTTTAAACAGTGGTAAGATTTTTATTTAGAAATTACAGTGTCCAACAACTTTCCCCACCATTGTGTGTCCATTATCACTTCATCATGTGGATTGGTGACTACAGGCATACAAAAAACAAATACTGAAAGGGAGGTTATTTTATATATTGTACATTGTGTTCTACTTAGTTATGCCTCCTTGTTGTGTTTGAAACCCTGGGGATCTCCTATCTCTTATCCACTCTTCCCTCTCTAGAAATATGCCCTTATTTGTTGCAGTGCACACCCTTACTTTCCTACTTAACCCCATAGATTGTGAAATCTGTTACCTAATCAGTTGTTCAATAACCATGGGGCATGGTTCATGTTCCTGTTTTCAATTATCCATTTTCTGTATTATTACCATGCATACAGGTTTACACTGGATAGTATATGGTTTCAGTCTCCTTTTGTGATCGTGTTGGTTCATTGTTTCTTACATGTAGGACCAACTGACATTAGCAATGGCAGCTTTTAGCCAACTGTTTTGCAGTACATATATTGCATGCATGTACCTCATGATATGCAATATGGCAATAACAATTTTTACATCTAAAAAATATACATTTTCTGTTCTATACACATACATTTGAGGACCATATCTACATTCTTACTCATGCAGTTCAGTCTTTCTAACTAGAAAATTGGTGTGATCCTCCTTTATGGAATACTAAACGAAACCAAAAAAGAGAGCACCGGGCATCAATGGATGGTGCTATATAATTGGCAAAGCAGACAAAATACCACTAGTATCTTCCACTGAATCGGCCAATATTATATCAAGTTTTACTTATATATCTTTATACGAACATACGAACACACAAAGGTGCCAGCAGAACAGACTTACTGGTCTATCAAAGTCTGCTTGATTGTGCAGCTAGCTCCCTACAAGGCAGCTGCCCCTTCCCCATCCCCCTTGCCCTCTCTTTGTTGACCTCTTTGCCCACCCTCACCCACCCCTGTCATCTGTCCCATGCATTCTTAAAAGCCAACCACATTTTTGTGCGATATCACCCCTTCTGGCAGTGTGTTCCACTTGCAACTACTCTCTGTGTGAAGTAATGCCTCCGCATCTCTCTTCTAATTCTCCCTCCCTCTCTCCCTCTATTCTTAGCCCATGCCCTCTAGTTTCCCTCCCACTCCTTAGTTTCAACACCCCCTCTACCCACCCTTGTTGATACCCTTCAGGTACTTTAAGGTTTCAATCATGTCCCCCCTCTCCCTCTTCTCCTCCAGAGTATACATATTCATCTCCCTTAGCCTCATCTCATAGTCCATTCCCTCCATCCCCTGAATCATCCTTGTCACCATCCACTGCACACTCTCCAGCAACTTGACATCTTGCCTCAGATATGGCCTCTAGAACTGCACACAGTTACTCCAAGTGTGGCTTGACCAGCGCCCTGTAGAGGGGCAAGATCACCTCCCTGTTGCTGGATGTGAATCCCTGTGCTGTGCACCCTAGCATCTTGTTTGCTTTCACTGCCGCTCTCCTCCATTGGGCAGTATTGTTCATACTCGCTGTTATCAAAACCCCCAGTCCCTTTTCCTTCTCAGTGTTCCTCAGCTTGATCCGCCAGCTTGATCCCCCCTAGCCAGTAATCCCTCCTTGGGTTTCTAGCCCCAAAATGCAATACCTTGCATTTTTCGCATTGAACCCCAGCTGCCACTTCCCTCACCATTCCTCTAGCTTGGTCAAGTCCCTCTGTAGTTGCATACATCCCCTCTCATCGTCTACTACTGCCCCCATTTTGGTGTCATCAGCAAACAGGCTAATCCTGCTCACCACCCCCAGCGCAATGTCTGAGATGAATAGCCCGAACAGTGCCGGGCCCAGCATTGAGCCCTGTGGCACCCTGCTCATCACAGCTCTAGACTCTGAGGCTCCCCACCACCACCACCCTTTGTAGCCTACCTTGTAGCCAGTTTGATATCCAACATGCCATATTTGTCCCCACTCCCACCCCAAACAACTTCACCCCTAGTCGCCCATGGGGCACTGAATCGAAGGCCTTGCTGAAATCCAAGTACAGCTCATCCACAGCATGGCCCCCATCCATCTCCCTAGTCACCCAGTCATAGTACTGTATAAGATTGGTTTGGCAGGATCTCCCTGTCCCTGAAATGAACCTGTGCTGCCTCCCGTCCTGTAGGTCATTGCCCTCCAGAAATGCCACCAGCCTTTCTTTTAATGTCATCTTCATGAGCTTCCCCACTATGGATGTCAGACTGACTGACCTATAGTTCCCTGGCTCATCTCTTAATCCACTTTTATGTAACAGAACCACATGGGCCATCCTCCAGTCATGTGGCACCTCCCCCCTTTCCAGGGAAGTGCTGAACAGGTCCTCCAATGGTTCCACTAGAACCTCTGCCATCTCCCACAGCACCCTGGGGTGGATAACATCTGGTCCCAGTGCTTTGTTCACCTTCAGTGACCTCAGCCCCTCCAAAACTCTGCTACCCTCTATCCTGCCATCTGTTACCTCATGCCCCCCATCCCCCTCATTCCCAACCACTGGGCAAAGGACTCACCTCTTCTCTTGAAAACACTGAGCAGAAGTACTCATTCATTGTTTCTGCCTGTTCCCCCCTTTACCACCCATTCCTCCCCCCTTTATCCTCACTATACTGTCCCTGCACTTCCTTTTCTCCCTGATGTACCTAAAAAAGTATTTCTCCCCTCCTTTTATTCCCTGCACTAGTCTGAGTTTCTTAGTAGCTTTCACACCCCCTACCCTCTTAGTCACCTCCTTAGACCATTAGGTGTACTCCTGCCTGTCCTCCTCCTTCCCTGTCCTTCTGAACTTTGGGTACGGTGCTCTTTTTGCCCTCACCCCCTCGATCACCTCACTGTTCAGCCAGCATGGCCTCTTTACCCTACTCTTCTTGCTCTGTAGCCTGGTGCACATTTCTTTGCCTCCATGATTCCTTGCTTTATGTCCCATTTCTGCATTGTCTCCATCCCCATTGTATTCCTTTGAGTCTCCCCTTAAGCAATTCCCTCATTCTTCCAAAGTCAGCCTTCCTGAAATCTACCACCTTTGTTGTGCATCCCTCCGGCTTGCTGCTCAATGTGATATTAAATGACACTGTTCAATGATTGCTGTCAGCCAATGGATCCTCCACCCTTATGTCCCTTACTGCCTCACTGTTAGTACCGAGTCCAGTGTGTTCCCTAGTCTAGTGGGTTCAGCAACCAGCTGTGTCAGGAACCCCTCCTGAAATGCATCCAGGAGGATCCTCTCCCTAGCACTGGAGGTGACTGGCAGAGTTCAGTCCACCCCGGCAAGTTGTAA
Organism: Neoceratodus forsteri; assembly: GCA_016271365.2. Taxonomy (NCBI): domain Eukaryota; kingdom Metazoa; phylum Chordata; order Ceratodontiformes; family Ceratodontidae; genus Neoceratodus; species Neoceratodus forsteri. Next base: position 627,474,774 of record JADMNL010000022.1, on the reverse strand, counting down.
TGCCCTACTATGACCACCTTCCCCCTCATACATACTCTACTGATTTGATCCGCCAGTTCTCTTTCCTTTTCCACTGTCTGGGATGGCGACCTATACACCACCCCAAACCTCAACTTCCTTCCCCTGGAGTCCAGGAACTGTAACCACATTGCCTCCATTCCCCTCTCTTCCCTTTCATCCCTTGTACATTTAATCCCCTTCCTTGCATAGACAGCCACCCCCCTCCCTTCCCCATGGTCCTTTCTGTACAGTCTGAACCTTGGGACTGTCAGATCCCAGTCCTGATGCTCTGTGGCCCACATTTCTGTGATGGCCACTGTGTCCACCCTCCGTACAGCCAAGAGCGCCTGTAGCTCCGCCGTTTTGTTACCAAGGCTTCTTGCATTCAGAGAGACCACCCTCCACCCTGCCGCCCTCTCCTCCTTTTCCAGATCCCCTTCTCCACCTTGCCCCTTCTGTACTAAATTCCCTAGTACTTTCTTACTAGCCTGGGGGTTAGGCTCACACGGTCCCTGGGTACCTTGCCTGTCATCTGATCACCTGCCCCCCCAGCTGGTTTAAACCCACTTTAGTTGTTATATACCCCTGCAACTTCTGTTTTAATAGCCCCTTTCTCTGTCCACTTAGGTGCAGCCTATACCCTGCATATATAGTTCCTTATTGTCCCAGGTCTGTCCCCATCTCCCCCCCACCATACCCTTTTGATCTGCACCACTCCTCCAGCAAAACATTGAATTCCTTAATCCTCTCCTTCCTCATTGTGCTCACACAGGGTACTGGGAGCACCTCTGAGAAGGCAACTATCTCCCCAACCTCCTCGAAGAGCTTCCTCAATTCCCTGAACCTTTCCTTCACCACCTCCACAGTCTCCCCTGCCAGGACATTAGTCCACACATGTACCACTATGTGCGGTCTCCCCCTTCCCTTCCTCACACACATTAGAGTTGTTTGTCCCAGAACCATCTGCCCTTAGATCCAGTATGGCTTTCACCCATATGTGACTATGCCGTTCCTCTCTGCTGCCCCATCTGATCCCCTTCAATATGGAGTCCCCCACCACTAACACACTCTCTTTTTCCGTTACTCCACTTAAGCCCTCCCTTCGTGTAGCCAATCCTGGATTCTCTTCCTCTACTATCCCTGCTATTGCTACCAGTGCCCCACCCCATCCATTCCCCCTTCCCCTCCTGCTTGCAGCCTCCCTCCACCCTCACCCTGGCCTGCTGCCGTGTGTCCCCTCCTCTCCCTCATGACTCTTCCCCACCTCTCTAGCCCTTTGGCTTCCCACCGCCCATTCTCTCCCTTGTGCCCTCACCTGCCCCCCAACACCTATTCCCCCTTTCACGCTGGCATGCAAGCTGTCTGCTCCCCTGTCCTGTGTCCCTCCTCTCCTGGTAGACTTGACCTTAGTCCACCCCTCATTAAAGGACTGCCTGTCCCTGTTGATGCCCACCACACCCCCCTTCCCTTGGCCCATTGCCCCCCATGCCATGTATGTGTGTTGTTTCCATGTTCCCTGTTTCCTACTCTATCCTCCTATTGCTTACCCCCTTGAATTCCCTCCTAATCCTCTTCACCGCCTCTTCTAGCTTGTTTAACCTGTGGCATATTGGACATCCTCCCAGCCTCAACAATACATTCATCCATACCGCTGCCCCATATCCACTGCATGCCACAATTCTCCCCATGTTAGCACCACTTGGCTCTTCGACTAGGATATCACAGTATTCCCAGCACTATATGACCCAGCCCTTCCCCTTTACAATACCCTCACAATGCCTGCACTCTATAAGCCCCCACAGTCATCTTTGCTGGTGTGGCAAGGCAAGGCAAGGCAGGGCAAATTTTATTTAAAGAGATGCCCATCCCGGAGGCTCTGGGCCCATACATCAATCAATCAGATAAATACAGCACAGCACAATAATAATCGATTATATACAATGCTCCAAACAAGTTAAAGCAAAATTTACTACACAATTTGCTACCCTTAACTTCGGCTACATTTAGAGTCTCTAAAACTAAATTAAACATCAAAATTTTAAAAAACAGATATGATCAATAAAACATAGTCTGGGAAGGCCTGATTGCACAAAAAATAAATACCTCAACACACAGGGCCTCCCTAATGACTAAAGAGTGTGAATTCCTCAGGATGGAAGCAGCGATACTAAATGCTCTGTCACCATCAGTTCTTAACCTCGTCCTGGGAATTGCGAGGCTGCTCCGAGCAGAGAGAGTGGACCGAGACAGCAGGTGCAAGAAGGTCCTTCAGGTAGCCAGGGCCCAGGCCATGTAGGGCCTTGAAGGTGAGCAAACCCACCTTAAAGAGGACCCTCCACTTAACCGGCAGCCAGTGCAGTTGACGCAGCGCTGGAGTAATATTACAGTATTTAGACAGTCCTGTCAACAGCCTCGCTGCCGCATTCGGCACCAGCTGCAGTCGGCGCAGGGTACACCCAGGGACCCCAAGATAGAGTACATTACAGTAGTCAAGCCCAGATGTCATGAAGGCATGCACCAAAGTGGAGAGGTCCAGTGTCAGAACTAGGGGCTTGATCCTGGCGATATTCCTCAGATGATAAAAGCTGGTAAGGATAACGGAAGCCACCTGAAACTCAAGTGTCAAACCACTGCTGAGAATAACACCCAGATCACGCACCCTAGAGGAGGCCTTCAATGGTGTAGAGCTAAGGCAAAGTCCTGTCTCTGCACCAGAGGCCAACCTATCATGCCCTCTGTTCTACTCCACCACCAGTACCTTCTTGTTACTGGGGTTCAGTCGCAACCAGCTGGAGGCCATCCAGTCATTGATTTCAGCAAGGCAGCTGTTAAGCACTTCTACTACGTAAGATGTTCTAGGGGCAAAGGAAAAGTACAGCTGGGTATCATCAGCATAGCAGTGAAAACCCAACCTGTACTTCCTAATGAGCTCTCCCAGGGGTAGCATGTACATGGCAAACAACATCGGTGACAAGACCGAACCCTGGGGAACTCCACACGACAGGTGGTGAGGGGAGGAGGAGAAATTCCCCATCACTACCCTCTGCCTCCTGTTAGATAAAAAAGACTCAAACCAGCAGATTACAGAGCTGACGAGTCCCCAGAATTCCCTTAGGCGGTCAAGTAACACTCGATGGTCCACTGTGTCAAATGCTGAAGAGTGACAGAGGAGAACAAGAATTGTCCCCTTCCCTTGATCTCTGGCCCTAAAAAGGTCATTGTGCACCCGAACTAGCACAGTTTCTGTGCTATGTCTTGCACGTAACCCAGACTGGAGTGGCTAACACAGATCATGGGCCATGAGATGCTCCTCAAGCTGAAGCGCCACCACCTTCTCAACAATGTTACCTAAAAATGGGAGATTGGAGATATGATGGTAATTTTCCCTGACGTCAGGGTCCAACTATGTTTTTTTCCAAAGGAGGTCTCACCAATGCCTCCTTCAAGACATCAGGAAAGCCCCCCTCTGACAAGGAACACTGGACAATCAGGGCAAACACCGGGCCAACGGAGTCAACACATCTCATTAAGAAACGAGTTGGCACCGGGTCCAGTTCACAAAAGATGTGCCAAAGCTTGGAGGCAATCTCACTGACCTCAGCCACCTCCACCAGTCTAAACTCACCCCAAACAGGCGGAGTGCTCTCTGGTCACCCATGGCGACCACTGTCAGCCAGATTCTGGTCCACTGGTGGAACCCCTTGCCTGATGACAGACACCCTGTCCGAGAAGAACCGAGCAAACTCCTCGTACATTGTGTTCAAAAAGGCTACCTTCAGCTGTAGACAGGAAGGATGAAGGAGCCTGTCCACAGTCCAAAAGAGCACAGTTGGTCAGTTCCTCCTGGTAACAATCTCTCTGGACAAGAATTCTGTCTTCTTATAGTTGATTGCACATTGGTATGCAGCGTAGTGCATATGTAGGGCCAGTTTGTCTACCTCAAGGCCGGACTTCCGCCAGCAGCGCTCTAATCTCTGACCCAAGGTCTTCATCTCCTTGAGCTCCCTGTCATACCAAGTGGACCTCAGGTGAGAAGACCTGGATCATACACGGGCTGGTGCGAGGGAGTCAAGCATTTTAAAAAGCACCTTATTATGGGCATCCACTACTGCGCACACACCCCCAAAGCATGCACTGTCCACACTAGATAGGTCAGCCACCGCCAAAAAACCCTCAGGGGTCAACCCCCTCAAAGGGCGATAGCTGGCCATCTCTGCAGGGGGAAGGCTACCAAGGGGGGCCCTGAACCGGAACTTCACCGTGCAGTGATCAGACCAAATGACCCTATCAATGCTGAGACTATTTATCTCAAGCTCCAGTGAGAACACCAAATCCAACATGTGGCCATCCTGATGAGTCATGGAAGAAACTCCCTTCGCAAAGCTCAGAGATGACATCATCTGGAGGAAGTTATGACCAAGCTGAGAGGATTCATCCTCGGTTCTTGGTAAGTGTGCCCCTGAGTAGAGCCTTAAAGTTCAACAGTACCTTCTTAGCTGGTGTGTCCCTGCCCAGCTGCTGACCATCAGATTTAGCCACAGCCTTGATGGCACCTTTTTGCTGGTACGCCCCAGTCCAAAGCCCCAAAGTCAACAGTACCTTTACAGCCATGTGTCCCTGACCAGCTGCTGATTGTCATTTCCTTGACCTTCCTTCTGGCTCTGGTCCCTTTGACTCAGCCTGCTCCCAGGTTTCCATTCCTAATTTTCTTGCTCTCCCTGCTCATAGAAACATAGAAACATAGACTTTGATGGCAGATAAGGACCGCTAGGCCCATCTAGTCTGCCCATTTCCCTACCTACAGGATTGGCCGCAGATCCTAGTTAACCAACAGCCTATATCTTCCAGCCCCCCACAAGAATTGCCTTATGTCTGTCCCATGCATTCTTGAATTCTCCCACAGTTTTAGACCTCACAACTTCCTCAGGAAGGCTGTTCCATGCATCCACTACCCTCTCTGTGAAATAATACTTCCTCACATTGCCCTAGAACGCCCTCCTTCTATCTTTAATTGTGTCCCTTGTTCTTGCAAGTCTCTTTTCTGAAAGATGCTACCCTCTTGGACTTTATTGATTCCTTGAGGTGCTTGAAAGTTTCTATCATGTCCACCCTCTCCTTCTTTCCTCAAGGGTATACATATTAAGCTCCTTTAGTCTCTCCTTATCGGCTTCTCTTGCAGACCCTGCACCATTTTAGTTGCCCTCGTCTGGACTGCCTCTATCCTGTCTATGTCCTTGCGGAGATGGGGTCTCCAGAACTGGACACAGTATTCCAGATGGGGTCTCACCAACTGTCTGTACAGAGGATAACAACTTCCTGTTTTCTGCTGCTGCTGCCTCTCCTATACATCCCAGTATACCCCTGGCCCTCCTACTGCCTTCTCACATTGCTTGCTAACCTTAAGGTAATCTGATATGATTACCCCAGGTCCCTTTCTGTTTTGTTGTTGTTACTACCTCCCACCCATTGTGTATTCTTCCCTGGGTTCTTGTTTCCCAGGTGCATTATTTTGCACTTTTTGCATTGAATCCTAGCTGCCATCGTCTGACCATTCCTCCAACCTTGCCAAGTCCTTTTCATCCTTTCCACACCTCCTTGTGTATCAACCCTGTTGCAGATCTTTGTGTCATCTGCAAAAGGCTTTTCCTTCAGTCCTCTGCAATGTCACTGATGAAGACATTAAAAGGACTGGACCCAATACTGAACCCTGCGGGTACCCACTAGTAACCGCCCTTTCTTCAAGTGGACTCCATTTACAATTACCTTCTGTGTCCTGTTGTCCAGCCAATGTTTTGCCAGGCTACCACCCTGGGACCCATTCCCAGGCTGGTTAATTTGACTATCAATCTTTGTGTGGGACTGTGTCAAATGCCTTGCTAAAAGTCTAGGTAGGCCATGTCCACAGCCCTCCTGGTCTACTACTTTTGCTCACCCAGTCAAAGAAATCTATTAGATTCGTCTGACATGACCTTCCGCTGTGAACCCATGCTGCCTTGGATCCTGTGCTCCACCTACCTCTAGGTACTCAACTATTCTTTCCTTCAGGTGACTCCATCACTTTCCCTACCACAGAGGTCAGACTGACAGGTCTGTAGTTTCCTGCCTCTGTCTTGGTCCCACTTTGTGAAGGGGAATCACATCCACCTTCCTCCAGTCCTCAGGTACCACACCATCCTCCCATGATTTATTAAAAGAGTAGCCAGTGGTTTCACTAGTTCCTTCCTTAATTCTTTTAGAATTCTGGGGTGAATTCCATCAGGACCCATTGCTTTGTCCACCTTCAGTTTTAGGAGTTCTTGCAGAACCCTTTCTTCTGTGAAAGCACTGGGATCGACCCCCCTATCAGGAGTGCTTCCGTTAATTGGATTAGGCACTTCCCCCTCCTCTTTTGTGAATACTGAGCAGAAATAATCGTTCAGTATTCCTGCTTTTTCACTGTCCCCCTCTGCCCACCCACCATTCATTCTATTCAGCCTCACTATCCCTCCCTTTGTCTTTCTATGCTCGCTGATGTACCTATAAAAGGTTTTATCCCCCTTCTTAACTGAGTTGGCTATCTTTTCCTCAGTTTGGGCCTTTGCTATTCTGACTTCCCTCCTGCTTCTTTCTGCCTTAACTGGTACAGCTCTCTGTCCTGCTCCTTCTGTGTTTTCTTATACTTCCGGAATGCTATCTTTTTCTTCCTGACTTTCACAGTCACCTCTCTTGAGAACCATAGTGGCTTTTTCTTTCGTTTTGATTTGTTTATTTGCTTCACACAAAGGCTTTTTGCCTCTGTGATGGCAGTTTTGATAATTCCCCATTGTTGCTCCACACCTCCTTCTAGCCTGTTTGCCAGTGCTTTTCTGAGGCACTCTCCCATCTTGCCAAAGTCAGCCCTCCTAAAGTCCAGTACCCTCACTTTTGTATGGCTTGACTCTGTAGCTGAGTTTAATGAGAACCACACTGTTTGATGGTCACTTGTCCCCAGATGGCAACCTACTTCTAGATCCGAGATCCTCTCACTGCCCCCGTTTGAGAGTACGAGGTCTAAGATTGCTCCCTCACGAGTGGGTTCCGAAACTAGCTGTCTAATGCCTGCCACCTGTAGGGTGTCAAGAATGGCCCTGCTCTTGGATGTGGCTGCAGCAAATGTGCTCCAGTTAACATCTGGCATATTCAGGTCTCCCATCAACAGTACCTCCCCTTTCTCTGCCATTCTAAGAATGCCTTCCATCATATCCTTGTCCATTCCTTCCCCTTGTCATGGGGTCTGTACACAACCCTGTGGGATTGTAGTGCCCTTTCCAGTCTCCAAGGTGACCCACAGTGCCTCCTCTCCTCCTGTTTACTCTTTTGTTCAGTTGCTTTTATCCCTTCCTTTACATGAGAGCTACTCCTCCCCCTCTTCTCCCCTGCCTGTCTCTCCTGTAGGTTATGTAGCCTGGTATGTTAACATCCCAGTCATGGTTCTCTGTGTACCATGTTTCTGTGACTGCTACGATATCCAGGCATGCTCCAGACCCTTTACTCCAATCAATGACTCCACCTCCAGATTCCCCTTATTGGCCGTAGTTCTCAGTGGGAGTGAATCAGCTCCTTTTTAAAATTGGTGGTGGGGGGCGCAATATTTTTCCCCGCTCGGCCAAACCTCCTGGGCAGCTCCGCCCGACTGGCGACACTCCACAACATGCTGCTATGGCTCTTCTTCCCCGGGTGCACCTGACTGGTGACCCATCACATGCTGCTGTCCCTTCAGTCCCTGGTTCACCTGACTGGCAGACCTCTGAGCTATCATGCTATATCAACTATTGAAGCTAGGAACTTCATGTTTTTTAAATGAAAGCTTGAATTGAGCACTACATGCCTGAGCCATATTGATATACTTTTTGTGTATTAATAACCATTAACATGTATCAATATTTGTATTGATGTGGTAATATATATCAACATGTTTTAATGCATATCAATGCACACACATGTATCAGCATGGCTCAGTCATGTAGCCCTGACACCAAACTTTCATTTGAAGATGAAGTTCCTAGCCATAATGACTCTAGGTTACAAAATAAACTTGCCTTGCCAAAAATATACCTTTTCAAAGATAATTTCTTTGGAGCCATCAGGGTAACAAACTTAATTTAAAATAACAAAAGTTTGCAGTCAGCACTACATGCCCAAGCCTATATCAATGATACATGTTTTGTGTGTTGATATGTGTTAAAATATGTCACTATACTCTAATACAGTATGTTGCAGTACATTTTAATTCATATTGATACATGTAAAGTGAATTGACATGGCTCAGATACAGTACATTGCATTGATTAAGGGTGAGCAAATGGCTTGGCAACTTTGGGTCACCTTCAGTTCGGCACCCCTATCTTTGGTTCAGTTTCAACACCTTGGCCAAGGCACTTCTGGTTCTTGGTAAGTGTGACTGATAGGCCAAACATGGGGTAAAAGACATCCATTCAACAGCCCTTGCCAACTCCAGTCAATCCCAACCATTTTCACCAGTCTCTGTTTTTCTAGTCAGTTAACCAAAAAAAAAACAAATAATCAGTCAACACCTAGCACAGTGCCAGAAGCTGGAATTTCTTTTTATTAAAACAAATATCTGGGGTGGGGGAAGAGGGTAGAAAATGATTAGGGTGGGGAAAGATGTTTACATTGGACAAGTCCTTGCCATTTGAGAAGGGCTAGAGTGTTTTGGTTTTGGGGGGAATTATTTGGCCAAAGTTTAGTTGGGCCGAATCAAAGGTAAAAGTGCTGAATTTTGGCAATTCACCAAATACTAATTTTGGCATCTGTTTATCCTCAGCACTGACTACAAGCTTTCATAAAAATTAAGTTTCTACCCCTAGCAATTACAATGCTAGCTCATATCAAAAATGACATTTCAAAAGGTGAAACCTTGGCACTGTTAAGGATAAAAATGTAATTGTTTTCTTTACATGCATTATTCGAATAAACACTACATGTTTGTGCATATAACTATATATCGATATGCATCAGAATATATTACTTTAAAGTCTTCCTTGTGATGTTTAAAAAACAGGTTTTCCAGGATTTATTTTAAACCTCTGACAGGCTAAATATACTGTATATTGAAATGTATATATATATATATATATATATATATATTGCAAAATACTGTGTTAATGATGTAGTTAGGGATAAAGCCACAAAAGTAGGGAAATGTGGCATTGGGGGTTTTAAAGCTAACATCCCACACCCATCCTGCACACACCAACAGGCATTGGGGGTGTGCCTTGGGGTGGTTGGCACTAATGCTTTTTTTCAGTCTCTACAGGCATGAACCAGGGTTGCCCATTGTCACCCCTCCTCTTCATCCAGAACATTGCAGTTGTGGCTGAAATGATACATCAACATCCTCAGGTAATGGAGAATAATAAGGGGATCATAGAAGGCCCCACAGTATGTCAATCTGGAACGCATTTTGTTAGATTATAGTGCAATAACTCTCTCCCACCAGTAGAGGGTGGGGTTTGTTACTAGAATGCCAGGCCCAGGGCATTTCAATTAGTAAGGCATCTGACTAGGGACTTCTGTGTGATTAGCTTCGAATGCTAGTGTGAGAGAAAGCTGACAGTTGTGCCTTAGAGGCACCTTCCCTCTGGTCTCTTGCCAGGCTGCCTTAAGAGGCAGGCCTCATATAGAGCAGCTGTTGATGGATCCAGGTTTTGAGACCAACTCACCTCAATAGCTAGTTACCTGGAAGCCTTCAGAGACAGGCCCACAGCAACAATTGAGATTCCTCATCTCTGTACTCTAAGGGCATTTAGATTGCTGTTACATTCTGGAAGTGTGCAAGTGAGACACCAAGAGAGGGTTATTATACAGTTCCAGTCTCAGCTAACAGACCGTATAGCAGTAGCAGAGTGGGTTGCATATTTATAAGCCAAGAAGGGCTTGCAATAGTGCATGAAGCTTCAGGACTGAAAATAATCCAAAGGAAATCAGATGTGATAATGCTCACTGGAACAGAAGAAAAAAAACAAAAGTAAGTGATACCATTTTATTGAGTCAAGTAAAGCTTTTATGATTTGGGATCTGAGTCTCTATAAATCTGAGCTTTATATATGACTTAAATGATAGAAAACAGGTGCAAACCGATTAAATAAATGGAGACACCTGATGCCAAACTTCCTGGGAATGGTTTGCACCTTAAGAATGAAAATACATTGTCACTTTCTTTTCCTGTTATATGTACTACCTCTATGCATCCTCCTCTCCAGCACCTGGAAGACATTACAACAAGCCATCTAAAAATTTATATAGGGCAACAAATCTCTCTGGCAAAAATGAAGAATGGTCTAATAAAGAAAAGAGGGGACTGAAATGCCAGATGTCATGCAGCGCGTTTTAGCAGTATAACTACAATACTCAGTTACTTCCCAAGGCAAGCTCACATCCCTAGGCCAAACTAGTGTGACTCAGTGCCTGGAAGACACCATGGACAGTAATACTGTTGAAAGCCTTTAAGACAAACTTCTCTAACTTCCCCAACCACCATGTAGGCAAAAATATACAATTCAGCAGTACTGAGACATGTGTGCTTGTAGTATTACATTATTGTTCTGCATATTTACTTACTGTGCTGTATCCCTGTAACATTCATGCTGCATGCAGTTTTATTGCCTATTGTGTGTTATTCCTGTAAACGGGTTTAATAACCAGTGTACTTACCCAGTAATAAAAACAATAAGTGAATAAGAGCTGAATACTGATATCATGTCAAAAGGTGCACAAACAAGTAACCCTAACTGCACCATTGTTAGACCTATTACATAGCTTGAGTCACTAGCAATAGACAAAGTGCCAGTGGACTGGCAGATGATAAACACAGTCCCCATGCACAAGTGTGAGGACAGGGACAACCTTGGAAATTGCATGTCTGTGAGCCTGACATCCATAGTAGACAAGCTACTAGATGCAATCGTATATGGATAGATAGTTGAATTCCTGGAAGCAAATTAACTTTTGATTAGGAATTAACATGGATTCACAAAGAGGCTGCCCTTACAGAAATATAGGTGTGCTGTGTACATACAGAATGCATGCCACATGCTTAATTGTGCAATGTTTGTATGCGCTTCACATACACAAAGTGAACCTATGTGAACCTGGCCTAAAAAGCAAATCAGGTTCACATGCTGCAAGCTTGAAATGTGTGCAGCAGGTAAGCTGGTGTGAACATCTTCTAAAAATTACATCAAGTTCGTGTGTTGCACACTTGACATGAGTGCAGCAGTTTAGCTGCCATGAATATCATTTAAACATCACATCAGGTTCACATGCTGCACGCTTGCCATGTGCAGCAGCTAAGCTTGTGCAAATCTCAAGTAAAAAAACACAAGTTTTTATTTCTTATACTACTGCTAGCAATTAGTCATTCAAATACATTGTTATTTGAATTCCCATAAAAATTAGGTAAACTCATTAATTCTGATCCTTTTGCAAGTTATTTAATGGCTTTTGATTTTTGTCATTAAGTCACCATTAATTTTTAAAGCATTGTTTGCTTACTGCATTAAATGCTTAAGATACAGCCAGTCAACAGCCCCCATTCCAGATGTGTAGGAGGGTATGGAAATAGACAACAAAACACAGTGGTCTGAGTGTGAAATACACAAATCTTTTGTGTGATATTTATTTTCTTTACAGAATATATTCTTAATTTCAGAATAAATGATCCAAAGAAAAAAATCAAAATCAAGAAAAATAACTATTAAACTGTGAATAAAGTAAATACTAGCTCTTCCGAGCTCCAGCAATATTCTTCCCAGCAAAGCTGCCACAGAGTGAAAAATAAATACTAAAAAGTAAAGTTCACTATCTTCTGTGCTCTCTATACGCTAGCTATACATCCTCTCAGTATAGCTCTCCCAGCTCTACTACTCAAGCTGTGTTTCAGAGGAGTTTATATAGTGAGACCTAATGACATCAAGAGGTGAGCTTACCCACCCTAATTCTAATACAAAAGATATCTAGTCTAGTACAAGCATTTGAGGGTTCAGCTTAAACATAAACATTTATATCCATTCTGAGGCATGGTTCCGTCTTCCTGCCACAATCTAGAGGCTTTACAACCTTAATATCAGGGTTATAAAGTTTAAGTGCCACTTAAGAGCTTAAGCCCCTCCCCTTCTGGTGACATCACACATCATTCTTACTATAAGTAGGGCTTGGTTTGGGCCCCCTGGCTCTACAGAGCTCACCAGATAATGCATGGAGACACAAGAAACAGGTAATACTTAGGGCTTCTGCCCTTACTTCAACACTTGCATTCAGCTTTTGTTGTTATGAGAGTCACTTATTTTACCCTGCATAACAACCCAGTGAACAATACTGCAATGTATTTAGAAAAATGGGTTTGTTTTCTAACTTTTAAAATATATAAAGGCAACACTTTTCTGCTTCTCCCTAAGTCATAAACTATCCTTGTGTGCTTATGTGCAAGGCAACTCTTAGAGACTTCATTATCTGTATTTGGGGTAGAAAAGGGAAGTTCTTTCTCTGTCGGCATGTACACGCTCTTTTCTCCCTTGGAGAAACATTTGGGAAAACAGCAACTTTCAGAATTCTCCTATGGGGCACCTTCCTCATTACTGAACCTGGCACCACATTTTCCTAACATCTCGGGAGTCATTCAGTCTTTTCATGCAGGCGTCCCTGTATTACTACTACCCCTCTCATACCAACAGATATTTATACTGACTATCAAACTCTTTTCCATCATAATGGGGTTATCAACAACTTACAACCTCCCCAGGTTTTACAGGCTTTGTGGACCATAAAACCTAGGTCCTTTACTGTACACCATCAGGCAAGAATGAGAAAGATAGTGGGGTAGAATAGTAGAGGACTACAAAGGGAGGCCACCCCCTTGTAGCTGAAAAGGAAAAAAGGTCAAGGAAGCACTTCAAAGAAGAGATTGCTACTGCAGTAGGCTAGAAAATAAAGGGGTAGAGGAGAGGAGAGGGAATCATGTCCTGTGGTGCACATTCATCTTAAAGAACGGGGGGGGGGGAGTAGCAAAGTGAACAAACTGCCACAAGATGTACAAAGAGGGGCCTCTGTGTTATGAAACCTATCCTTTTTGTTTTGGACCATGTAGATCCCTTATGCATATTTAGTGCTACAAATGTGTTTCTCCATGACTGTTTTATCTCACTTACTTTCCCTTTGTCATTCTGTATTGAGCATATACACTATGGCGATGCTCAGCACTCTTTGTGCTGAGTAGTGTCTTGGAAGCATACACCATACCTCACATTTTGTCACAGAAATGATAGACATGGATACTTAAAATGAGGGACAATGAGGGACACTAACCCACACGATGATCAGGACACATCATGAAACATGGAGATACAGTACCTCAGAACACAGTGGAAACCATTACATTAGCACCTGAAAATGAATTTCTACCATTGCGCAGGGGTGCTATTTAGGTGGGGTGGGGGGGCAGTTGCTCCCCTCCCCTGTATTTGTGCCACAATTGTTCTTATGGTGTGGCAATAATGGCTTTAAATTTGGATTTCATCTTTTGCACAATAAGTGCCCACCTGGTCTGTGTGTGCTCACACTGCAGGTACTCTCCAGACTTGACTGTGTCTATATTGTGTTGTCCACGCTCTCCACCTATTAGCGGCAGCACAATCACATGTGATGTGGATGAGCTGCAGCCAAGAAAGAGTGCACAAGCCTTGCAAGTGCGACACTGTATTTCCCGCCACAGAGTAGATGGACTGCACACTACAGATGGAGGAGTCAATGAGCACTGAACTCTCACTAGCAGTGTGCAGCATATTTTTGTTGTTCTACTCTTAGTGAGTCTTTATCTCCTCTGGTGGCTGAAGGGGCAGAGGGTGAGCTAGACGCTAACTCAAGACTAGGCTACCTACTTACTCTATTATACTCTACTATGCTTGCCTCGTAAAAACAACAGCACAGACCCCCATGGCAGCAAGCTAGGCTTAGCAGAAGTGGTGACAGCGGTGTGGGTGGCCTTCATAGGCCTTGATCTGTGCAGTGCGGCAGCAGCCAGAGCAGCAACCAAGGAAGAAGCAAGCAACTCATGTTGGGTGGGTTTAGATGGCGAGGTGACTTTGTTGTCGACCATGTTGGGGACCTGTAATGGTCTGTCCTAGTATCCAGCTTCTGGTGAAGGAGAGAGGGGGAGCTGACTGAAAACTGGACTGGTGGCACGCTATGTCAGGCTGCAGGGTCTGGCCATATGGCTGAGTAAGTAAAAGTAAATATTTTTTTTACAGGAGGATTGGGAAAGGAGACAGGACTGAAATATTAATGTGTTTTTCACATTTCTTCACCTTTGGGAAGTTTCATGATCCATAGGGGATGGGTATTGAATGGAATGGAGTCAGGGAGAAAAATTGGGACAACGTTATTTTTTTTTGGGGGGGGTAGAACTTCAGCCAGGAAAAAAATTGGTTAGTAACTGAATGGGGTTAAGCCCAAATATGATGCACTGTTTCAGGGTATATACAGATGAATCTTATACATTTTAATTTTTCCTAATTTGCATATCACATTTCAGTCAAATCAAGTAAGCTGTACATTTTAGAGATGTTACAGACATTCTAAAGCTGTCCCTTGCATTCAAGGACAATAGAGCTGTATGGTATGCACGGACTATTGGAGCCCCACTATAGTCAGGCTTATGCCCCCTTCCCCAGTGAAGCTGACCTCCACATCCCCACACTCAGGCACATTATGACAAAGGGCAAATGAGACTGTAGGGGTGTGCACCATTGAAATGAATAGGGGTATTTTAATTACTATTTTATACACTATTGATGGAGAGTTGGGGATTAATGAAGGTCACCGCTCGAAAAACAGGGGCCTTGTCAGTAGAACAGTGACCTTTATTATTCTCCAACTCACCATCATAACATATGCAATAGTAATAGTAACTAACTCCATTCATTTCAAGGGGGTATGCTCCAGCACTCTGCCCCATGGACATCATCTCTTAAAGACTCCTGCCTCTTGCTCCCTAGTTTTCAAGTAAGAGACTTTTTACTTATATCTATACTTTGTGGGCTGTCTGTAGCAGCATGGCCATACTCACTACTGTGTGTGTGTGCATGGGGGGACTGGTCATTGGGTGCACATGTCGTGTTATTGCTACTTTTGTGTTTGCACCTTAAAGTCTGTTTGCGTGAAAGCATTCAAAACTATGGAGAGAAAATAGTAGGAGTACAGGTTATATAGAAGTAATTAAGTGGTTTTGTGGGTAAGTTTGTGTATTGGAGTGGAAAAAAACATGAGTTTTCATTGGTATGTGTGCTACAGTTCAACTGTAAAAATGAGATGAGGGAGAGAAGAAAACTGAAACGCATAATAGTGGCTACAAGCATGCTGCATGCATGCAGATGCATTCAGATACAGTTTGTATTGAAGTATAGGTGAGCCATATGTGTGCAGACAGTATGGTTTAGTGGTTAAAGGAACTGAACTACAAACCAGGGGCCTTGGAGGCTTAAGGACCTGGGTTTGAATCTCATCAAACCCCACTTGTGTATGGTGTGATGTTGAGCAAGTCACTTAACTTTTACATGTGCAGTTATCAGTGACCACTTGCTTTTTTGCACACAAGCCATATGCATGCAGTCTTTCCCAATTTAATATAAAAATCATGGTTTCCACACTTGCTTGCTGCACGCATGCCATATGCATGCAATTGGTTCCAATTTAACATTTAAATCATACTTGCAGCATGCATATCACTAGGGTAGTTTTACATGTGCAGCATGAAAACATTTCATATAATTATTTCTGTGAGGGGAAGTCTTGTGAAATGAACTTGATTGATTGTTGCATTTCAATGATATAAATGGCTGATAGAGGCCAGACAGTTGATATCCCTTATCTGAATTTCAATAAGGCATTTGATTCAGTGTAGCACTGGAGGCTAGAGAAGAAGGTGAGTGATCAAATACTAGGACATGGGGCTTGATTTCAAAGCCCAACATTTTGCACGGGGTGCCTGTGGAAAAGGATTTGATGCAAGTGGCCACCTTGCATCAAGTAATGCAGCAATCCTAATTTTTGAACATAAGCTGCATCAAAATCAGGATGTCTTGTGTTGAAGCTGTCCTGTGCCACCCCTGTATTAGAAGTGCCAGTGCACCTGATCACAGCAGGGTTTGCACCATGGTAGCGCTGTACCATTCCCTTATTTGGGAATTCAGAAGCCCCACTGTGGATGCATGAGGGGTCTGAGTTTAGACCAGCTGTGAGCTGGTCTAAGGGCTCTGCACCACTGCCACAGAGGGAGGTAAGTGGGGGGCCTGCAAGGTCAGGACTGGGGTAGAGGGACCAGTGGGGGTGCCATACATGGTGACAGGGGATTGGCAACAGTGTTAGAATACAGAGCTGGCACCCATTAGAGGTGCCATACCCACTGAGGTTGAGCTGATCAGCCCGAGTACATGGAGGTTGGCACGAAAGAACCCTGTCCCAGACTGCAGGTGGCAACAGCCCTGGCACCTGCTCCAAATGTGACAGTCTCCTACATGCAGTGGGTGGCAGTGGCTGCAGATTACAGGGTGCATTTGATGAATGGGAATGTTCCTTAAACACCTCAACATTCCCCTGGTACAGAGTCCACCGTGTGGAGGAAGGCTGATGCCCAAACACACTGTTGGGGACTGTGTCACCTCTGGGGCAGATGCCAGGCCTGTTTCCACCTGGGGTCTGGGAATGGGTTCTTCCATGCCAACCTCCATGTACCTGGGCAGATCAGCTATGATCCAGTGGGCATGGCACCTTCACCAGGTGCCACCTTTGTATTCTGCCACTGCTGCCATTCCACTGTCTGTCACTGTGGCACCCCCACTGATCTCTCTGCTCCAAGTCCTGATCCTGCAGGCAACCCACCCCACACACACACATTTGTGGCTCCATTAGGGTTGTGCCAGTCAAACCCCTCAGGTGTGCCAAAGGTTTGAAGCATCTCTATAGCTGCAGCAACTGTCAGGACATTGGCACAAGGACCCCCAATTTTCTAGAACAGGATGCCAGGTTCCTGATACACCTGGGGTTTGCCAGAGATGTGAATTGGTGCACCATGTGCCAATCTAGGGACCAATAGAAAATCAAGCTCATGAACTTACTAGATGCATACTAAGTGGCCTTTTGTTCTATGAATCCTGCCCCCTCCTAACTTTACTATTTCTCCCCCTTGTTCCACAAAACAGATTCTACCCTTTATTGAAATTCTGAATAAAAAAAAGAATAAGATGGCAACATACAAGTATTGTTCAATTTGTAGAAATTTTGAACGACTCTTGTATGGAAAAATCTAGGTCTGAAATGTTAAAAACTTCTCCCACAATAAATTTAATGGAAGCTTGGGAGAATATCTCCTTCTATTTGAGGCCTTTGTTTTTCCAATTTGATCTAAGGAAGGATAATAAAACTTGGTTTAATATGAAATGTAAGAAAGGTAAACAAAAATTAAACAAAATGATCAGACAATATAAAAATTGGAATCCCAAAATAACAAACAACAGTATAGAGAAAGAAAATAGTACAAGGAAATGTTATCCAAAGAAAGATTAAGGTATCAAAAGAGTATGTGGGAAAAACTTAGAATTTCCATCATCAAGAAGGATATCAAACAATTCTGGACTCTGATTAGTAAAGATTATGACAAATATACTGTTTGTATAGAGGCTGGGATTACCTCTCAGATCTGGGAGCAATATTACCTAGATCTATATTTCTCACAAATAGAAGTTGCACCTAACTTCAGCAAAAAAATTAATAAAAAAATTTCTCCCAATTCAATACATGTACCTGCTTTGGAAATTATTGAAGCTTTAGATAAAATATCAATAAATAAAGCCCCTGGTCCAGACCAAATTTTGGCAGATTTGTATCGATCTTTTAAAGAATGGTGGACTTCAGTTTCGCAGACCTTATTTAACTGTTGTATTCAATGGGAACGGTATCTAGATTCATGGAATGGCAATATCATTTGCCCAACCCATAAAAAAGGGATACTAATAACCCTGCTATGTACCAGCCTATTAGTTTAATAGATGCCTCACAGAAAATATTCTCCACAATAATACTGAACAGACTACAACAATGGGTAGAAAAGTATAACATTATGACAGAATTACAAAATGGTTTCAGAGCAAGAAGATCAACGGTACAACATTGTTTTGTGCTACAGCATATTACTTGAAAATATGTAACCATAAAAAAAAAGGCAAATTATACTGCTGTTTCTTTTATCTTAAAACTGCATTTGACTCTATAAGCAGGAAAATATTATGGTCAAAATTAGAAAACTACAATATAGACCCGGATCTCCTAGACATCCTTATAAGATTGCACAACAATACTTGGCTCAAAGTAAAGTACAGTCAACAAGGGGACATTGCAAACAAAACACATACCAATGTGGGAGTATGTCAAGGATGTTTGTTGGCTCCCCTCTTATTTAATGTATACAGCAGCTCCATCTTACAGAGTCTAAATAGTTTGGATTTTCATTCTCTTGCCATTCTTGCAGAGAAAATCCCCCTTCTAGTGTACGCTGATAACATAGCTCTAATATTTACATCTTTATTAGGCTTACAGCGTAAGGTTAATGTGTTTTCTGAACTGTGTAAAAAGGATGGATTAAACATTAATCTTCAAAAAACAAATATGGTTGTTTTTGGCCAAAACAAGAAAATGGTGCCTGCATTATTTATAGGGAAAAATAAAGTGGAAACAAGAACATACTATGATTATTTAGGCTTAAGATTCTCATCAGATCTTTTCTGGAACCGACATATCAAAATTATGATACATATCAAACATTTTCAATTGAATTCAACTCTTAATGTACTTGTTTCTAAGGGCTATCTATCCAACAACCATTTTGAAGAACAAATGAAACTTTTGGCCTATTCTCAAAACCACTGCAACTGTGCTCTTACAGCTCCTTACTAATACTAACTGGTCACTACCTCATGCATCATCCTTATGGAAAGGAACCTGTTAAAAAAAGGCCACTGCTGCCCCACAGAAGCAACTTTAAACCCCTTTTAAAACATCTAATACTGCTGCTATTGCTCCTCTCAGGCAACATTCACCCTAATCCCGGCCCACCACAACTTGGCCACAAGGTTAATAGCAGTGCAGGGTCACTCTCCTTGGCAAGCATTAACATCTGCAGCCTCGTCTCCAAACTTGATACCCTCTCTGCCTGGGTTTCCCAGCACAATCCAGATGTCCTATCAGTGCTGGAAACATGGCTGTCTCGAAGATACCTGACTCCGCAATAGCAATTCCCGGATAGGTAGTTTCAGACGGACAGACTTACCAAGAAGGAGGAGGCTGTGCTCTACCTTAAGAGGTCCCTCATGGGTGATGTCATGCCCGTGCCATCCCGAAATGACATCAAATCCTCTACTACCAAAGTACTTCTCTGAACTCATAACAAGATCCTGACTGTTGTCTCTGTCTATATACCACCCAAGTTGAGCAATTTGGGCTTTCACTCCCTCCTTGACTGTATCAATTCCCTGGATCAGAATACAGAAGTTATCCTACTCGGTGATTTCAACATCAACTGGCTGGCCTCCAGCTCGAATAGTTATAAGGATGCCCTAGCTGCTGCTAACTTCTCACAAATGGTCAAATCACCTACTAAAGTAAACTACAGAACAGGGACCTGTACACTTCTAGACTGGGTGCTAACTAATCATCCAGAGCACATCTCCAAAACAACAGTCCTCCCAGACTCCTTAAGTGATCATTCCCCCATCTTGTGTATCTGGACCAACAAATACACCAGACTCTCCCCCAAAACTATTAACAGGAGAATGCTGACCCCCGGTCATCTTGAGTCACTTAAAACACTCCTTCCTGAACATGACTGGTCACCAATTGATATAGCCCCCGATGTAGACACAGCACTTGAATACTTTATCACCTGTTTCAACTCAGCCTGCGATGTTCATGCAACATTCAAGAAGCACAAGATCATGGGTGTCGATAACCCATGGATGACACTAAGCCTCCTTACACAAATGAAATCTCGAGACCAGCTCTGGTATTGTGCTAAGGCTACTGGCACCCAGAATGATATCCAGGCCTACAAAACAGCAATGAATGCATGTACCAGAGTAATCCACCATGAGAAGGTTAACTATTACAGGAACGCCTTAGCCAGCACCTGGAATGACGGGAGTAAATTCTGGCATAACCTTGCTGAAGTGACTGGAAAGGATCCCAAAACAACACCCACAATGTTGAACATAGATGGTACCATCACTCTTGACCATGTAATCATTGCCAACACATTTAACACCACTTTTGCTGACCTTAGTCATGTGCTGCCCCCTAACTTTTTTTTGATCCCACCACAGTCAACCCAGCTCCTGTTAGTTCAGGTTTGCCACCAGGGCACCCTCCTTTCCATTTCAAAGCAATCCCAGAAAGCCTAGCTAAAAAACACCTTCTTAAAGTGCTTGGAAAGTCTAGGGTCAGTGGTGATTCACTGGATATGAAACTTCTCTCCCTCACCATTGATGAAGTCCTGCTCCAACTAACCACAATCCTCAACTGTTCCCTCATGCTCTCCCAGTTCCCCCAAAAGTGGAAACTGGCAGTGGTGACTCCAGTCCATAAAAGTGGTGACAAGACTCTCACGAACAACTACAGGCCTATATCCATCCTCCCTCCTCTATCCAAAGCCTTGGAATGGATAGTGGCTGATCAGCTCACGGAGTACATTGTAAAATACAGCCTGCAATGTTCCCAGCATCATGGCTTCTGTAAAAAGGGCACAGCACTACCACGGCACTTCTCGAATTCACCACACATATCCATCATGCACTTGATCAGGGCCAGTTGGTCAGCGCCCCTTTTATTGACCTGACTAAGGCATTTGACACTGTCAATCACTCCATTATCCTCAAACAATTATCCCTCCTTGGTCTTTCAAGTGAAACTACCCTCTGGTTTCAAAGCTACCTCAGTAACTGGATCCAACAGGTCAGGATTGGTGAATTCCTCTCATTATCCCTAACAATCCTCTCTGGAGTACCCCAAGGTTCTATCCTGGGTCCCTTGTTACTCAGCATATTCCTGAACAATCGCCCTGCCTCCTGCCATGACAGAATGTTACTGTATGCAGATGATGCAGTAATCTTCACTTGCCACACTGACCCCACCTCCCTTCAGTCTCAACTACAGAAAAGTTTCACAGAAGTGGAAGACTGGTTTTGCTCACATAAACTCATCCTTAACCACAAAAAAACTAAAACAATGTTGTTCCATGGAACCCACAAGTACAAGGACCATGAGCTCATAATTAACAACCATGAAGGCGTCACTCTTAAGCAGGTGGATATGTTTAAATATCTGTGCCTGACCCTTGACTGCTCCCTCTTGTATACCAAACACATTGACAATATCACTAAAACTGTGAACTCCCATATAGGGCTACTATGAAAGCATAAACATTGCCTAATGGCTGAAGCCTTGAACCTCACTATCCAGAGCTCTGTTATCTCAACTACTGTATTGACTATGGGCATGTTATCTATGGATCTGCTACTGATACTGCACTCTAGCGCATAGCTGTAGCCCTTAATAAGGCACTTAGACTCCTTATTTCAGCTGCCCGCCTTTCTCACACGTGTGACATTTATGAGCAGGCTAACTGGCTTCAGCTATCTGGCAGGCTGATGTACCAGACCTGCATCCTAGCTAAGAAGACATCACTGGGCCTTATGCCCCCTGGAGTCCAATCAATATTGACCCCGCAGTGTGTCCGCCACCTAACTAGAAGATCGGACAGTCTAACCTTTACAATACCCGCTGTCGGGACCTCTCAAGCTCAAGCGTTCTTACCTTGTCAGGCCTACACCTGGTTCAACTTTTACCTATGAAATCTCCAACATTACCCACAGTGGTGCTTTTAAGTGTAAACGTGTCAACACCTCTTGGCTAGTGCCTTCTGTGACTGATTCTTATAATCCCCTCCAGGCATACTACCCTCAAGCATGCCTCCTCACTGCCTCAGCTCCTCCTCCTCCTCTCCTACCCCACATTACTGGGTATAAGATGAATCTGTCTCCTTTTCTTTTTCATCCCCCCTTTCCTCCTCCCTTGCTGTTTCCCATCTACCACATATCCAACGAAATGCCCTCTCCATTTCTTCCCTCCTCCCTCTCTCTGTCTCCCATACTACCACCTCACCACCACTCTTCTTTCTCTTTTCCCACTAACCCACTCCTAACAAAGCGTCACTGAGCCACCTATGATTTGTACTGTATAATTAACTCGCAACACAATTCCTTGACAATGTCTTTGGCTGCTATTATTGTAACCTTATTTGTCTTTTTTTTGTAAGTTCCATTGTAATGATCTTGTTATGTTTTGTACTTTATTGTCCTTACTGTCTTGACATGGAACCTTTGTAAAACAGCCCTCGGCTCAAAGGTGTCATCCGAAATACAAATAAATAAAAATAAAAAAAAATTATACAGAAATTAAAGACAGCGTTTAGAGCCTTTAAACGATTAAATGGAAAAATGGGCCAAAGTTCACTTTTAGGACTTTTAAAAGTCACTAATACAAAAATTAAAACAAGTATCTTATATGCTATAGAAATATGGACCCCACTGATATAAAACCATTAGAGATAATAATAAACAAAATGTACAATTTTATATTAAAAGTTCAACAATCTGTCCTGGCTGAGATATTGAGAAAAGAACTGGGTCAGTTTTCCTTACTAACTTTGGCAACTGAATGAAGAATTACCTTTATACTGCAGTTGTTTTTACTTCCAGACTTCAGACTTCAGGCACCCTAAATTGCATCTGGAAGAGCAGATAAAGTACCATAATATAAATTTTACATCTGGAACAATTAAAAACCATTAACGAAAATATATTACAATGGGGTTTAGGAAATCTATTATATGAAATTTACATCAGTTCATTCCCCAAGATAGTGGAACAAATTAAGAAAAGAGTAAGAGATCATGTTATAGCAATGGATGATGAAAGGATTGATAAATTGAGACATTTTTGGTGGTTTAAAATAATGAAAACAAAACATAACCTGGAATTTTATTTGACTGCCTTGATTGACCCACAGGAGAGAAGACTTCTTACTAGGTATAGGTTTGAGCTATATGCAGCTAATTATATACTCCATGGTCAGAAACACCCTGGAATAATGACTTCTGAATTGTTTGCTAGGCTTTCAGGATGACCTTAAGCACATAGTGTTGCATTGTCCAATATTTGAGGCACCCAGGAAGAGATGGTTGGCCCCAATTTTGCCATCCTTGGTCTCCCATCTGAACAATTAATTATTTTGTTGTTTAACACAAGTGATAGGAATACATTGACATCTCTTGTCAGTGTTTTAAGAATGATTCATCTGTAATGAGATAATTAGGTATTTATGAATTATGATACTGTTGAAAGAATTTTTGTACTGAATTATATGACATTAATTTAATATGCAATAGAAATCTTAACCATTTGTTAAATTGTTACTATTTTGTACATTCCAAAGGGACTCAGGCACTAAGCACCAAAGAAGAGTAGTACTTCACTGACTCCCAGCCTGTCCCTGCACACAGAAGCAAGGTTGAGCATTTCCTGACATTGGATCGAATCTTTTATTTTTAAACTGGGTTAGCCCGTGGCTGCTTTTCAGTGATTACCCTGGTCCAAGTCCAGCTCTAGATTTATAGGTAATTTACTGTCACATGACTGGCCATGTGACCTTGCCAGATTCTCCCCATTTTCCCATTGGCAAATTATACTAAGCCACCACTAGGAGTCACTGTCAAACACTCCTCAATTTCCCTTTTCATAGATCTTTAGTAGTTCCCTATCACAGCCTTTTTATTGCTTATCTCTTCCTTTTCTGCCTGCATTTCTATATCCCCTCTGTGTTTTGCCTTATTCACCCCCCCGTATTCAAACCCCCGAACTTTGGCACTGCAGGCAGCAACACTACCTCTGCACCATTGCAGTAGCTCCAGTTGTTACTGCTCTTTTTGTGTCTCTCATCTTTCTCACTAGCTTCCTCCTCCACCTGGCTTCACTGGTGACATAAAGGTGACTCCCAGCTTTGCTTCATACAGCCTATATCTCTAGATTCCCTATGGCCTCCATCTCACCACCCTATATTATCCACAGCACAACCATGAGTAACCTTCATGCACTTCTCCTCCCTTTTCTAGTCCTTCTTTTCCTCCCTCATTCTGCTCCTTCTATTAATTCCCTAGCTTACTCCAACACTTTCCCTTTTGACCTCTGCAGCTTATCTACTCCCACTACCACCTCCCACCTCCCCCTCCCTACATTTCCCACCTCCACATCCTAATCCATCCTGGGAAACTCAGCGCTCTGCTTTAAATTTAGCAGCCTTTCATCAATTGTATCCCACCAAACCTCTCTTGCATGTCCTCTGTCAAGTTTACCAAATCATGCATAAGTGTCTTGCCCCTCACCTACACCTTTTAGCCATTCTACTTCTCCTAACATGGGATGTCAAACCAAATCCTGGCTCTTCTACCTCTGCCGTGCCAAATCTGACTTCTTTATGTCACGTTTGCACCCCTCAAATAGTACTCCTTCCTCCTTCTGGCAGGATCTCTGCTCACTCCTGCACCCCCCCCCGGTGAATCCCCTCCTCCCTCTATCTGTGATGCAGGTTCATTAATCTCTGATCCCTCCCTTGTTGCTGAGGCCCTTAATAAGTTTTACATATCCTGTGCCATGCCCCAGGAGCCCCCCAATTCTCCATCCTGCATCCTCTAATCCCCCTCATAGTTTTCTGATCTTCAACTATTGCCAATTTCACCATCAGAAGTTCTAAGAGCTGTAACTTCACTTAACCCCTCTAAGTCAATCCCCGATGGCCTGCACCCAAGGCTTCTCAAAATATTGGCCTCCTCTATTGTTACCCCTTTAAGCTTCATCTTAAATCTTTCACTCTCCACAGCTACTGTTCAAACAGCTTGGAAGTCTGCCATAGTCCTCCCCCTCTTCAAAGATGGTGACCATACTATCCTGTCTAATCCCCCCTTCAAAGTAATGTCACAGTGGTCACAGACTGATTCACTTCCAATTGCCTAAAACTGACTATAAAAAAAAACATTGCCATGATCTTTGGTTCCAAACAAAAACTCACCAGGCTTCCCACCCTAACAGTCTTCTTCTCTGCAGCCAACACCCCTCTATGCAATGTCCACACCTTTAAGTACCTAGGAGTCTAGCATGATCCCTCCCTTGATTTCTCCTCCCACTTTTGTGCTCTACACTCCTAACTGTGGCCTAAATTAGGGCTACTCTACCACCACAAGGCCAGGCTCTCCCTCCCTGTAAGACACGATTTCATAGTTAAATGGATCCTACCAGCCTTTGACTATGCAGACATAGTTTGCAGTGCTGCCCTGGCCACCTCCCTTGCTAAATTTGATGTTCTGTTTCATACCTTCTGTAGGTTTGCCTTTAACTCCCCCTCTTTAACCCACCACTGTGACCTTTTACTCCTCCCCTTCCCTCCAATCCCTCGCACAGAGATGATCCTCACACTGCTCCACCTTCTTTGCAAAATTCTCATTTTGGGACCCTTCTGCCCTACCTTGCCTCTCTCCTCAATCTGGCTAATCCCTCACCCTACAACTCGTGGTTGAACAGCACCAGCATTTTTTCTCCTTCTACATATATGCACATCAGCTGGTAAACTTTTCTTCTCCTATAGACTTCCGTCCCTGTGGAATAGTGTTCCCCTTCAAATACATCTCTCTCTGCCTCCTTCCTTGCCCTCAAGCACTTAGTCAAGCC
The DNA here is from genome assembly GCA_016271365.2 of Neoceratodus forsteri. Lineage (NCBI taxonomy): Eukaryota > Metazoa > Chordata > Ceratodontiformes > Ceratodontidae > Neoceratodus > Neoceratodus forsteri. The sequence goes on along the minus strand of JADMNL010000022.1, from coordinate 627,448,918 downwards.
AACCCCTACTACTTCTTGTATCTGTTCTCCTTCCTAGAACACACTTTCCTTAGTTTTGTTGCTTCCCTTTCCTCTTGCTGCTACTCATTGTATATATATATATATATATATATATATATATATATATATATACATGTAAATATAATTTGTATTTATTAGATATTTCTTTATTGCAAATATCATTCTTTTTATTATGTATAATTTCTGCATTTTGTTACACCTCTGTTGTCAATGCTGTATTTTTTCCCTTGTACCCCCTCCCCTGGGTCACACCTGGAAATGAGCTTCTGCTCATGGTGCCTTTCCTGGTTACCAACTTTTAAATAAATAAAGATGGATTGGGAACTGGTTCATAACCAGGACTCAGAGAGTGGTCCTAAATGGAATGTTTTCTGATATGGGTAAGGTAACTGTTGAGGTGCCTCAGGATTTGTCCTGGTGCTGCTACTCTTTAACATGTACAGTACATAAGTGATATTAGGGAAGTTATACAGAGGAATGTGAACCTGTATGCAGATGATACAAAACTCTGTGGGAGTGTGGATAGTGGGGAGGGAATTAGCAGTATAAATAAAAGAGGAAGAGAGGCTGGAGAAGTGACCCAGCATTTGGCAATTGAAATTCCATTCCAAAATATGTAACGTAATGCACATTGGTATCAAAAAGTACGAAAACAGATTATCACATAAAGGGCATAAACATGGAGTACTCAAAGTAAGAAAGGGGCCTGGTAATAATTATCAGCAGGATACAAGCTTCTTCACAATGCAGAAAAATATAAGTGAAGGCAAACATAATATTGTGGTGCCTCAGCAGGGTTTCACCAGTAACAGGAGGTTGGAAATGCAGTCATTATACAGGCCACTGGTTTAAACCCACCTGGAGTATAGTGCACAGTTTTGGAGTCCATGTCTGAGGAAGGACAGATGTAGGTTAGAAATGATACACTATGGACCGGCCCGGTGGTGCTGAGGGTTAAGGCACTGGACGCCACACCTCGCGTCACGCCGGCGACCCGGGTTCAGGAATAAGCCTGGTCCGTCGGAGGTCAGCAGGGGAGAGAGAGGATTGAGCATCCAGAGAACTGCTCTCCTCTCTTGGGGAGGGATCCAGGGGGAGCCCGGCACAGCAGTGGCACCCAGTGGAGGCCGGAGGCACTGCAGCACACAAGGGCTCACAACTAGGGTAGATGCTGGGTGGCTGTCTTCCGGATTTGGGTGGGAGCACTCATGTCGCGGGCTGTACAGCATTGCATGTCCCATGTCTGGGGCGTAACTAAGGAAACAACCCCACCTCATGGATAGGCGATGGCACCTCCACTCTCCCGACCACACTCCAGCGCCGGTTGCACTACTCTCCTGGGCTGAGCCCAGCCCGGCCCGAATTCTAGATAGAGCGCCCTGGGCAGATAGGGCAGCCCTACCTCGGGGGGCTTATCGCTGGGGGGATAGCCAGGCTGGTGCCAGGAATTAGGAGGCCTCTCAGGCACGGAGGTAGAGTTGGGGGCATTGGAGGATGCCTGAGAGAGTTCCACGAGACGGAGGTAGAAACAGAGTTGAAAAAAAAAAAAGAAATGATACACTATATAGCAAAGATCAAAGAAAATTATCCAGGGACAGCAGGGTATGCCCCCGAGTAGAAACTTGGAATATCCCTATATGTATTCTCTGGAGGTCAAAATGAAGAGTGGGGCTAAGATAGAAGCATGCAGATACATAAAGGGGTACAATAGGGTGAACACTACACCAGACTGCACTATCTCATGCTGGAAGGAGGAAAGTTCAAGATGGACATTAGAAAGTATTTTTTCACAGAGTGGGAGATGATGAGTGGAATAGTCTGCCAATCAATGTAGTCAATGCTGCAACTATATCTCAGAACAAAATACAGTGGGACATTTTTAATGGGGGTTATTAGAAACAATAGGGTGGAAACATAGAAAAATATATGATTATGACAGAAAAAGCCAGACTGTCCATCTAGTCTGCCCCTGTTTTCCTATTATACTCCAGGATCTATTGTCTCTGTGGGGTCTATGCTTACACTATTCCCTCTTTTGTTCTCTGTGTTCCTGCCTTCCTCATCTCCCTGAATAACTTCTATACTTTTTTCTATCCCAGCTGTGCTTGAAGCTAGTTATGGTTCTGGTACCCACCGGCAGACCTTTCCAAACCACTCTTTCTGTATAATAATACTTCCTCACATCCTTGTTAAACCTCCCCCTTGACCTCCACTCGGGACCCAGTGTTCTAGCATCACTCTTTCTGGTAAATAGCTCTTCACAGTTCACCACGTTTAATCCTTTCAGGAACCTGAACTTCTCAATCATATCCTCCCTCTCTCATCTGGGTTTGAGTGAATAGATGTTCAGCGCCATTGGTCGATCCTAATAAGATCTGCTTTACTGGCCCTGAATAATCTTGGTCACACTACATTATACTGTCTCTAGCCTGTCTCCATCCTTTTTAAGTGGGGACCCCAGAACTGGACATGTACTCCAGGTGTGGCCTTACCAGGGACCTACACAGAGGCAACAGTATTTTTTACTTCCTACTGTCAAATCTTCTTCCAATGCACCCTAGCATAATGTTAGCCTTGCTGAAGGCCTTATTACACTCACAGGTTGATTCAAAGGAGTCACTGATGATGACTACTAGGTCCCTTTCTCTGATATTGTGTCAAGCTACACCTCTGCTAGCAATACTCTCATCTGGGGGGTTTGTTCCATAACTGTACCACTTCGCAAGTCTTTGTACACTTAATTTCAGGTGCCAGACTTTGAACCAATTTTCCAGCCTTTGCAAGTGTCTTTGCAATTCCCATAAACCCTCCATGTTGTCAACTCTACCACAGAGTTCAGAGTCATCTGCAAATAGACACAGCCTGTACTGGATTCCTTCTCCTATGTCACTGATGAACATATTGAAGAGAACAGGGTCCAGGACAGATCCTTGTGGTACTCCACTGGTGGCTTCTCTTTCCATTGATCTGACCCCAGAGTAAACTCTTCTTCCTTTCTTCCCCTTTCCAGTCAAGCTTCAGGAGGACTCACTCGATTTACATCATCTGTTTCACTAACTCAATTCTAAAAGGGATTGAGCAAGGCCTGATCATATCTGCCAACTTTGTCAACCTGGCCAAACCCTTCAACACTGTCACCCACTCTATTCTCTTGAACAAATGTAAGAGCATGGGACTCCCTGATCATTTGGTTAGTTATTTCAACTCCTACCATGAAGGTAGGACTCAAGCAGTCTGCATAGAAAAAACTCCTTTCATTCCTGATATGTTCAGGTGTATCCTGAGGCTCTGTCCTTGGTCCTGTCCTGTTCTCAATATTCCTTAATGACCCCTCCCCCAGCATATATTTCCTTGAGCATACATATGTACATATATGACACTGTGCTTTTCTCCATCTGCACCCCTGCCTCTGATCAGGCAAAGTTCAGCCCCAAATGGGTTTTAGTAACATCCAACTCTGGTTCTGCTCAAGTCAGCCCACACTCAGTGCCAAGAAACAGTCTCAGTGATCTTCAGCTCCAGGCATCTTCGGGCCAGAATCCAGTCTAACACTGATTTCAGGGCCCTAGATGGTGTTGAAATTGTTGAAGTTACTTCTTTCAAGTACTTCAGGGTTTGGCTATACCATCACCTTGACTTTTGCTACCATGTGGAAGCCATCCATCAAAACTCTAGCCTAAGCTTGGTGCTCTTTACAAGAATTAAGCCTGTATCCCACTTCACGTCCAAAGAAAGATTGTAATTATGATGATCCTACTAGTTTTTCACTAAGGAAATATGTATAGTGCGGTACCCAAATTCACCCTTGCCAGACTGGACACTTTTCTCACTCCTTTTGTCACTTAACAATCATCTGTCCTCCTTTTGCTCATCTCCATTCCCTCTACATATCTTGCTTACTCTTCTGTCTTAAAGCTAGGTGGTTTGCCCACTGTGCTTCACTTATCTCAAACTTCTGGTTTGGAACACTTACCAACTTAACTTAGCTTCCTTCTCATCTGCCTCTCTTCCTCACTTACTTCCTTCGCAGCTCTGACACCTGCTCACTCTTCTTCCCCCACACAAAATCTGCTGCAGGTAATCTGCTTTTGGCTTCAGACTCTCCTGACTCTGGTCCAGTCTTCCAACTGCTGTTTACTCTGCCTCTTCTCCTACTGTAGAAACCCAGTCCCTTTGATCTCATGACCCACACCTGCAAATGTGTGCAACTGCTTCCTTCTTACAGTATATCTTTTTCTCCCTTAGTCTCAAGTTTGCTCAACGCTCTTTCTTTAATTATGTACAGGGTTGTCCAATCTACCTGTAAATTCATATGTTATGCACCCCCCATGTGCCCTCTCCATAGTCAGTTTTGTAATTTTTCACAGCTGCTCCTGCCACTGTATTATACCTGCTTATTTTGTTGCTTATAGCAATTTATCTGGTGCATTTGTGAGTGTAATGTGTTTAACCTTTGTGTTCATATTTCTATTTGTATTGCCCTCCATTGTTTGCAATTAATGGTTGTGTTCTACTTCACTGCTCCCATTTTAGGTACAGTATACTGTATAACTTTTATTGGACAGATTTTATCAATGCACTGTAGTGTTCCCCATTCCCCCTCCACTTGGAAATTAGCTGTCACCTGTTCAGTGTGCCTCTACTAGTAAACCATTTGAAATAAAAAAATATATCACAGGTTATCATGGCTTGATGGACTAATAGCCATTTTCTTGTTTTTTTCCTTTTTTTTTCTGTTACAATTTTTGTCTAGGAAAGGCACTCTGAGCTAAAGACCATTTCTAGTTCTGTCACAGGAGAACAGAGAGGTTTAGTAACTTGTTCAGGGTCATACAATACGCATGTAGAGATTGTTGGAATCAAGTCCAGGTCTACTGGCTATACCACGCTAATTCAGGGCACGTCGCTCTAACCTCTAAACAATACTGCTAGCTCTCTTTCTATCTTTATTCCTCTATGTTTCTAATGTTCATTTATAGACTTCACCCTGGTTACATAGACTTAGCTTTCAGTAGGGGAAAACAGTGACCTTGATAGACTGGGGAAGATGTTTGTAGAGGGAATATGTATGGGCCTTGCAGCTATCCAAACTGCATAAGATCCAACCGATTCTGACTTTTTGTTCTTGTCACTTCAGTTAAGAAATTGTGTATCAAAATAGACAAATAAATCAAACATGCTGGCACTGTAAGACCCATTACACCAATTTCCTAAAGATCACTGCACTCTACATATCAAAGGAAAACTCTCTCTACTTATGGTTTAATATTCCAAATACTAAATCTAATGGTTTAGACATAAACAAAATGGCAAGAAAAAGCAAATCTACAATTCACAGAGGAGGACTGGAGAAACAAGTGGAAAGGATCACATGAAATAACACTTTCTAGTGAATAGATGTAGTTTACGTGGAAAACAATCGTGCTGTGATTTAATACTCTGACTGTCACTAAACATTGTACCAGGAATAAGTCAGACAGATATTAGGAAAAGTGTGCACGGAGGAGAACACACCAGCACATATTTTGGGAGTACCCTTAGGTTGAAAATATTTGAATGCTGTCTGTAGACATTTACAGCAGTACTTGAGAATGCCCATACAACTTACCTTTGCTGGCCTGTTTCTGAGTCAGTCCCCTCATCATGGGAAAGAAGACGGTAGAACTGAATACCTTCCTACCTTATTGCAACAGCCTACAAAACCATTACCAGGCAATGACTCACAGACAGAGCATACCCAGCATGTCTGGCTTTGCCATCAAAACAAATGAAACAAAAACAATACATTGAAGCATTTTTATGACTCTAAAAAGAAAAACTTATATACTGATAAATCCCATTCTATGTCATCGTGCAATGGCATGAGATAACTGGGAAGAGTAATTGATGTTATACAATGTACATAAAAACCTGCAACCTGATTGGTCAGTTAAGTTCTTCACCTGTGGGTAAATCCTGCAATATCCCACACCCTGCCATGTCTTATTGTTTAATTCATCAATACTGCAAAAGCTGTAGCACTGACCCTGAAATATGCCAGAGCTACAATACTGACGGGCATACATTATACAGAGTTTTTTTATAAGTTGTATACCAGAATTGATATTCAGTGGGGGGCTGTACATGTATTTCTACTGGGTAGGAAATACTAGATTACAGAGTACTTAGTTGTATTCAAGGTTAACAGACTAGTACTACAAATACTGTTAGTTCCTCTATGATGGCACCCTCAGTGGAGACCCAGAAGAATGCTGAGGACATCCACAAGGGAGACCCACAAAAGTGTGGCAAGGGACACCACAGGGGAAGGAAACAGCTACTGATAGGGGACTCAATTGTTAGGGGGGGTAGAACTGGGGAAGGGAGAGAAGGAAGTAAGCTGCCTGCCTGGTGCCATGGCTTGGAGGGACAAGAAGCGAATCCTCCTGGTGTAGAAAGCAGCATCACAGGAGAGAGACTAGATATCATTGTCCACCTTGTGACAAATGATCTAGCTAAGCATGGGATCAGTGCAGTACAGAATGAATTTGTGGAGTTGGGGAGGGGCCTCAGATGGGTAGCAAGCACAGTAACCTTCTCAGAGGTGCTACCAGTCCATGGCAGGAATGAGGCTAGGGTACTGCACACCATGCAGTTTAATGAATGGTTGCAAAACGGGTGCAGAGCACAAGGCTTTGGCTTCATTGGGGACTGGGGGTCCCACCTGGAGAGATAAAGGTCTATACTGGTATGATGGTCTGCATTTGTCCACAAAGGGGACCAAGCTCCTAGGTGACAGGTTTAAATGCTTCCTTGGCAAGCTTTTAAACTAGATAAGGAGGGAGGTACTGACAAAAGGCAGGAAAAGTCAAGCCTCCCCCCACAAAACAGGGCACGTAATAGGGTAAACACTGAGGTACAGAGCTCAACACAGGGCAGGATGGGGGTAAATGGTAAAATAGATAAGAGCAATAAGAGCAGGGATGGGGGAAAAAAGGATCAAGCCAACATTAAATGGAGGGCAATGACTACTAATGCCCATAGTCTGGGAAACAAGCTTTCTGAGCTAGTAGCTTTGATGGAAGATGAACAATTGGATATTGTGGCAGTCACAGAAACATGGTACACGAGAACCATGAATGGGATGTCAACATACCAGGTACACAATCTACAGAAGGGACAGGGAAGGAGAGCAAGAGGAGGTGGAATAGCTCTATACATAAGGGAAGGATCAAAGCTACAGAACTAAAAAGTAAAGGGGGGACAAGAGGCACTCTGGGTTACACTTGGAGATGGGGGAATGGCATACCCAATCCGCTTTGGGGTTGTATACAGACCTACATCTCAAGGGAGGAAATGGACAAGAAAATGATAGAGGACATTCTCAAAATGGCTGAAAAAGGGAGATACTGTTGATGGGGACCTCAATATGCCAGATGTTAACTGGAGGACATGTACTGCAGCTACATCCAAGAGCAGGGTCATTCTCAATGCCCTGCAGGGGGCAGACCTTAGACAGCTAGTGCTGGAACGGGAGGGAGCAATACTAGACCTGGTACTCTCAAATGAAGAGAGGATCACAAATTTAGAAGTCAGTAGACATCTGGGAACAAGTGACCACTGCACAGTGTGCTTCACAATGAGCACAACCATGGAGATAAGCCATACAAAAACAAGGATACTGGACTTTAGAAGGGCTGACTTTGGCAAAATGGGTGAACACCTGAAGAATGCACTAGCAAATGGCCAAATAGGAGGAGTGGAAGAACAATGGAGAAAAATTAAAACTGCCATCATAGAGGCAACAAGTCTTTGTGTAAAACAAATAAAGAAAACAAAGCGGAGTAAAAAACCACTATGGTTCTCAGAAAGAGGTGGCAGGGAAGGATAAGGAGAAAAAGGCTGCATTCAAAAAGTATAAGGAATCACAGAGGGAGCACGACAGGGAACTGTATCAATTAAAGCAGAAAGAAGTAGGAAAGGCAGTCAGAATGGAAAAGGCACAAACCGAGGAAAAAATAGCCAACTCGGTCAAAAAGGGGGATAAAACCTTTTATAGGTACATTAGGGAGCATAGAAAGGTTAAGGGAGGGATAGTGAAGATTAATAAGGAGAGGGGAGGTGGGCAGAGGAGACAGTGAAAAGGCAGAGATACTGAATGAATAATTTTGCTCAGTATTCACAAAAGAAGATGAGGAGCAGTTACCTAAACCAGACAATAGAAGCACTCTGGGTAGGGGGTTGATACAGTTCATTCACAGAAGAAAGAGTCCTGAAAGAACTCCTAAAACTCAAAGGTGGACAAAGCAATGGGGCCTGATGGGATTCACCCCAGAATCCAAAAGAACTAAGGGGACCTAGTGACACCACTGACCACACTTTTTAACAAATCATGGCAGGATGGGGTGGTACCTGAGGACTGGAGGAGGGCAGATGTGATTCCCTTCACAAAAGTGGGAGCAAGGCAGAAGCAGGAAACTACAGACCTGTTAGTTTGACCTCAGTGGTAGGAAAATGATGGAATCACTTCTGAAAGAAAGAATTGTTGAGTACCTAGAGGCCAGCGGGGCTCAGGACCCAAGCAGCATGGATTTACAGCAGGAAGGTCATGTCAGATGAATCTAATTGATTTCTTTGACTGGGTGACCAAAGTAATAGACCAGGGAGGGGCTGTGGATATGGCCTACCTAGACTTTAGCAAGGCATTTGACACAGTCCGCACAAAGATTAATAATCAAGTTAGCCAGCCTGGGAGTGGGTCCCAGGGTGGTAGCCTGGTAGCGAACTGGCTGCACAACAGGACACAGAAGGTAATAGTGAATGGAACACATTCAAGAAAGGGGTTACTAGAGTACCCTTAGGCTCAGTACTGGGTCCAATCCTCTTTTAACATCTTTATAAGTGACATTGCAGAGGGTCTGGAGGGAAAGGTATGCCTCTTTGCAGATGACACAAAGATCTGTAACAGAGCTGATACACAAGAGCGGGTAGAAAAGATGAGAAGGGACTTGGCAAGGTTGGAGGAATGGTCAGACATATGGCAACTTAGATTCAATGCAAAGAAGTGCAAAGTAATGCACCTGGGAAACAAAAACCCAGGAGAAGAGTACACAATAGCAGGGGAGGTACTAACAACAACAAAAATGGAAAGGGACCTGGGAGTAGTCATATCAGATGACCTAAAGGTGGGTAAGCAATGTGAGAAGTCAGTAAGGAGAGCCAGGGGGATACTGGGATGCATAGGAATTGGCATCACAAGTAGAAAAAGAGAGTGATTATCCCTCTATACAGACAGTTGGTGAGACCCCATCTGAGTACTGTGTGCAGTTTGGAGACCTCATCTATGCAAGGACATAGACAGGATGGAAGCAGTCCAGAGGAGGGCAACTAAAATGGTGCAGGATCTACATCAGAAACCATATGAAGAGAGACTGAGAGAGCTTAATATGTATACTCTTGATGAAAGGAGGGACAGGGGGGACATGATAGAAACGTTCCAGTACCTCAAGGGAATCAACAAAGTCCAGGAGGGTAGCATCTTTCAGAAAAATAGATGTGTAAGAACAAGGGGGAACAGTTTAAAGATAGAGGGGGGACGGCTCAGGGGTAATGTGAGGAAATTATTTTTTCACGGAGAGAGTGGTGGATACATGGAACAGCCTTCCTGAGGAGGTCGTTGGGTCTAAAACAGTGGGGGAATTCAAACATGCTTGTGACAGACACAAAGCAATTATAGTGCAGGGTTGCAGGAAGCAGGCTGTTGGTTAACTAGAATCTGCAGCTTATCCAGTAGGTAGGGAAATGGGCAGACTGGGTGGGCCAAGTGGTCCTTTTCTGCCATCAAAGTCTATGTTTCTATGTTAAAATGCTCAGAAATGCTTGAATGTTGCCATATGTATACACAGGAATGAAAAAGTTGTGAATATGTTCAATAAAATATAGGTTTAACAAATACCAAGAAAATTCAGCTCCCATTTAGACCTGAGCTAAATCAAAAGCACATTGCAGGGACCTGATCCCTTTCCTCACCACAGGACCTCTTTCCTCAGTGCTGTAGAGAGCAAAAGTAAGATCAAACTAATACCTGTTTATAGTTCATCATATCAAAATATGAAAGCACAATCAGCACAGTGGTGCTAACCACATAAAATCTCTCCTGAGCAGGTATTTGCCATTAAGTATCCCTTTCAGTGCCTCAGATATGTGCCTCAACTACATGTCTGATCAAATGGCAAAGCCCCATTCAACATGTCACTTAACTAAAATACTAACTTTTTTAAGCATTTGATCATTATATGCCCTACAGCATGTAAAAACAAACCTATTTGATTTTATTTTAGGAATAAGGAGATTAAGTCTTACATGAGAGAGTATACTAAATTGAATGGAATGTGGTTTACAAGAATAATTTTGTCTTGTAGCTTATATTGTGGCTTGCACACAGTTTGCAGAAGTGAACTCTTTAGTTTATCACATTTGTGTAACCTACATTGATCAGTTATACCTGTGCGATACAATATCTGAATTAATTAATAAACTCTTACAAATGCCCAGCAGTACACATATGTATATTTGGGTTTTGAGTACAAATCTCAGACTCCATGGTAAGGGTAGGAACAAGATTTATGGTACTGACAACATACAAGGAAGACAATCGGTGGTGAAGGCACTACCATGGTGACTATCAATACAGGAACAAACTTGTTGGGAAATCTAGGGTACTGCCAAGACAAGTCTAAGTCCTCAAACTTTACTTTTAGTGTACATCTGTATATATCTAGTCATTTTAACCAAAGATGAGCAGACGCAGAATTTGTGTTCCATGAATGTGCCAAAATTTGACATTTTCAACTTCTACTTGACCCAGTCAACCTTTTAGACTGTTTTAAATCACTTCAACCTTCAGCCAGTTAATTAACAATAAACACTCTAGCACATCCGAGGCAGTCAGGGCCAGTTCCATGGCCACTAATCAATATTCTCAGTCACATCTCATCCTCCTACCTGTCACCCAGGCATTTTTTTTTATAAAACAAAACTGCCATTCCTGGTGGTTCCACCACTGGAAAGCACCCATCCGAGTATTGCCTGTCATTAGGGCATCAGGATTTTACTTCACCTCCATATTTTAATGCCAGGGCTGCACCCATGTACCCCCATGTGGGGGCTGTGCCCATGCCCCCAAGTATATATTCTAACTCAGGGGTGGACTTCAGAAAGGGTGGTGAATTCGAAAATTTGACTCCCTATCGACAGGCACACTTGGACCGGCATACAGATTGCTGGAAAGGTTTCCTGGCAGTGTGCCACGTAACAAATAAGTCATAACAATGACTTGAGAAATGGGGGAGGGTCAAGGTTGGGTTTCCAGAGTTAAGTCCTTGAAACAGTCCAATTTAATATGTTCATCAGTAAGATATGAGAAGGAATTCAGGTCAAGATGTGTTTCTTTTTTGATGACACTAGAGTAATGTGTTCTGGGTGGCCTGGGTTCAAACCCCAGCTGAGGCACTTATTCTTCCTCACCTTTGTTTGTATGTGTTCCATAAAATATGCACACCACACTCCTGTGTGATTGTTACTACTATTGAGGAAAGGGATCTGGGAGTAAGTAAAGTAAATAAGTAAGTAAATTTATTTATTTGCACCCAATTTCGGAGGCTCTGGGTGCCTTATAGTAAAATTCAACAGGGTGATACACAACATTCGAAATACAAATATAATAAATACACAGGTAAAATAAATTCAAACTTAAAATACATCAGGAGAAAAGGCTGTATTAAAAAGGCAAGCCTTCATGCCCCTCTTAAATGCTTCCACCATAGGGGCCTCCCGACAATGTACATTGGCAGCCTTAGATGCATAATATTGTTAAACAGTAATCAACTGTATATAAAAGCTCTTTTTTTTGAATGTGTGCTTCTTAATGTTGTCAATAACACTCCACCCATTTGTACTCTGCCCCTGGATTTCTGTGCTCCAAGTGCATTATTTTACAATTTTATGTTCAGGACAAAAAGGCCTTTCAAATGAGGGTAGTCACTAATCTAAATTTCCAGTGATTCTGCTTATGCAGCCCTTCCTCTCCACAGGCCGCTTAAACACACCCACTTCCCGGAGCACTATTTTTCATTCCCCAACTGCAGTAGTGATGGATGCCATGCGCAATATGGGGATGTTGACTTGAGCTGCACATGAATGACTATTGTGCATATACAGTTATGTCAGCACTGCCAGGTTGTGTAGTGCTGACTACGGGGCAAACTGCACATGCGAGTATCACGCATGTGCAGTACTGTAGTTGCTGCAGTATTACTTACGTCTGACTCTGGTGCAGAAAAAGCACAGCATGTTCTTTTCCACCCTCTTGCCACTCCTAAAAGCTCTCCACAGCCACATTGGCTCTGACCAGAGTTTGTTTAATAGGGGGGATAGTGGAGAGACAGTTCTGCTCTGCTCCTTGAGCTTGTGATTTAAATAGTGGGTTTGCTGCAAGAGCTCAGAAACTCTAAACAGAAGAGCAAATTTCAAAACATGTTATATATTTTCTGCCTGCTCCACCTCCATGACAGCACAGTGTTGGAGGGAAGGAAGAGAATGCATGTAAGAAAACCAATTCTCCTAGCTGGCAGACAGCCAGCTATGCAAAGGTTTCAGGCCAATAAGTAAAATGTTGAGCACTGAACCAACAATCCTGCCAGCCATAACTACAAAAAGAAGTGGGATTAAAAACATATATTTAGCTTAAGCAAAGGAGCTTATTTAAATAAAATACAGATTTTTCCCACTGGACCAAGCACTGCAGCCAGAAAGGGAGACATTGAAACATGGAGCCATGTGCTACACATTTCCTGGGCCTGCACTGCAGACTGAGCCCAGGAACTCTGTAGAACTCAAACATGATTCAAACATGGTAATATGTTTGTGTCAGCAGGAAAGGCTGAGCCCTGATGCAGAGAAAAGGCCAAGTGGAAGGACTACCCCAGCTTCAGAAAGTCTGGCACTACCTGTCCAAAGTCAGGGGTGTCCCTTCCACATGGAACTTATGACTGTCTTGCAATGCAAAAGGCTATAGGCCAAGCCAGCAAAATGTAAATAAATGTCACAGTTTAAAAGTGCATGCTAGGTGATACAGAGGAAATGGTTGTTGTAATGTGTGTTAAATCTATATTGTTTAAATGCCTTTTGTGTGATTATACTGCCCTGCCCTAAGCATCCACTGTATTTGAATGAAATAAAGTAGAAACTTTATCTTAAAGGGGGAGCTGCTTCTTAGAAGCTAGCTAGCCATATAATGGAGTGTTTTATGTTGGTGTGTTGGAAGTGAGGCAGATCATGTGACCCAGAAATGGAGGGTATATAAACCAAGTGGAATTCAAGTTAGTCTGTCTTTGGTCTAGGTAATGGAAACATCTCACTGTTAAAGAGAAGTCTGAAACTTTAAAGCCCTGTTTACACTGACCAAGATGCCTCACCTGTGCCAGTCTGCACCTGGTCACTTATGAAGCCAGTGGTATACACCACTGAAGGATATTGGTTTCCACACCGGTGTCTTGGGAAATGCATTTTGTGACTCATACTGAAAGGAGTATCCTGTGTGTTGTGATGCTGAATTAGCATCAGGCAGTAAGGTGAAATGTGGCCACCATTTACACAACACTTAAAACCACCTACACCAGTTCAGTTCCTCTGTCTGGGAGAGGAGCAGAAGAGCCACACCAGTTTGATGCCTATTTAGTTTCCACACACTGATGTACACCAGTGTGGCTCTCCAAACCACCTACATTGGTGTAGAAATGGCCAGTGTTAATGGGGCTTAAGGGAAGCAGGTTTTAGGCTGAGTCCTGATTGACAGTGCAAGAGAGAGAGAGAGAGAGAGAGATAGAGAGAGATCCTGTTGATTTACCAGGTTAGTCTGGTTAACCAGATCAGTTCTTAGAAAGAGCTGTCTGATTTGTCTGTCAAGTGGTCTCAAATACATGCCTTTTTAAGAAAAATTTACATTGCTGACTTAAACAATGCCAGTTGTGTGTTAAGCCTGATACCTGACATCTGTTTTCCTTTTGCAAACCCACTACCCTCCCACACAGGACACAGGCCAGGGCATGTTCTAAACTTGTTTAAGGGGAACGTAATTATAGAAATGGTTTAACTCATTTGTTCTATCTCTTTCTAATTTATTGAAAAGTGCTTTCAGTTCAGTACTAGTAGAGCCACTAGCCAGTGGCCCAGTTTCAGAAAGAGCTCTCCTGGCTTGCTCATTACAATGAGACAAAAACTCTGCATCTTCCAGAGTCAGCTGTAATTAGGGATGAGCTACCCTGCTGGTTGCTGGAGTGGGTTGGTTGAGTATCAGTGGTTTTTGGTTGGACAGGGTATTTTGGGTAATGTACAACCCTACCCGACCTAGCAGCATACGTCGTGGGTGGGTATTGTGGACATGGGTAACGGGGCGAGTAATGGGTAATGTTTTTAAAACAGGCATCAGAGGCAGCCTGTGGGTTCCTGGGAATGATACAAGGTTGGAAACAGGCATGAAAGAGCAGCCTGTGGAGACCTGACAGTAGAAAGCAGCACATGACGCCAGCCTGACAATCTGATTGTTCAGTGCAGGTGTCTGTGCTCTCTGTCTGCTGTGTGAGAGTGCAGACAGTAGCACATTTTCTCAGAAGAGGGAGGAATCAGCATTTGCTCTGCAGCCATGGCCGCCATGGCAAAAATGAAACATTTTACTTAAAAAAACAAAGCACAAGTTTACTGCATAAAGGAGCGAGGGTTGGAGATTGAAGGGGGACTAATCGGGGAATCCTGTGCGGTGCTAGAGAGAGGAGAAAGGAGGGGGGGAAGGCACTTGTTGCCCTGGCAACAGCTGTTTTTACACAGTCTGTTAGGTGCCTGCCCTGTCTGTGACATAGTAGCTAGCGTGTCTTGTCTCTGCAGTATATGAAAGCCATTTTTAGACAGCATTACACACTGTTAGGTGCCCTGAACCCTGTCTGTGAAAGAGCAACTCTGTTGTCTCTGCAGTACAGTGAAAGCCATTTAGCCTGTATTACACACTGTTAGGTGCCCTGATCCCTGTCTATGACATAACTAATCTGTGTGTCTCTGTAGTATAGGGAAAGCCATTTAGGCTGTATTAAACATTGTCTGTTAGGTGCCTTGAGCCCTTTCTGTGACATAGCTACTCTCTTTGTTTCTGCTGGACAGTGAAAGCCATTTAGACATTATACATACTGCCTGTTAGGTGCCCTGTGCACTGTCTATGACATACAGCTACTCTGTGCATCTCTGCAGTATAGTGAAAGCCATTTAGGCTGTATACACACTGTTGTTAGGTGCCCCAAGCTCTGTCTGTGACATATCAACTCTGGTTGTCTCTGCAGTATAGTGAAAGCCAATTAGGCTGTATTAAAGACTGTATGTTAGGTGTCCTGAGCCCTGTCTGTGACATAGCTACTCTGTGTGTCTCTGCAGTATAGTGAAAGCCATTTAAGCTGTATTACACAGTGTCTGTTAGGTGCCCTAAGACCTCTCTGTGACATAGCTACTCTGTGTCTCTCTGCAGTATAGCAGAAGCCATTTAAGCTGTATTACACAGTGTCTGTTAGGTGCCCCGAGCCCTGTCTGTGACATAACTACTCTGTATCTCTCTGCAGTGTATCAAAAGCCTTTCAGGCTGTATTACACAGTTTGGGTTAGGTGTCCCGAGCCCTGTCTGTGGCATAACTACTCTGTGTGGCTTTGCAGTATAGTGAAAGCCATTTAGGAGGTATTACACACTGTCTGTTAGTTGGCCTGATCCCATCTCTGACATAGCTACTCTGTGTCTCTCTGCAATGTAACAAAAGCCATTTAGGCTACATTACACAGTGTGTGTTAGCTGTTCCAAGCCCTGTCTGTGACATAGCTACTCTGTGTCTCTCTGCAATACAGTGAATGCCATTTAGGCTGGATTACACGCTCTCTGTTAGATGGTCTGAGCCCAGTCTGTGACATAGCTACTCTGTGTGTCTCCGCAGTATAGTGAAAGCCATTTGAATGGTATATTTTACACACTGTCAGTTAGGTGCCCTTGCCCTGTCTGTGACATATAGCTACTCTTTGTGTCTCTACAGTATAGCGAAAGCCTTTTGGCCTGTTTTACATACTGACTTTTAGGTGCCCCGGGCCCTATCTGGGACATAGCTACTCTGTGTACTCATTTAACCCGGGAGTCTAGACGGGGCTGGTTACCTGGATATCATTGTTGGATGGCCTGAAGAAATAAGCTCCCTGAAGGAACTGGACATTGCTGAGAGTGACTTTCGAATTTTGGTAAGAATAATCTGAAAGAATTGAAGAACTGTAAATGAAGGCACTAGGATGCTTAGGGCGTTTTGGCCTTCCGATAAAGGAGAGTAACATTCTGTTACTTCATCTATTTCTGTTTGGAGGCAGTGAGATTGCCAAAAACTGTTCATACATTAAACTGATCCATAGTAAAATCCTGAAACCTAAGGAGTAAGATTACTAAGGAATTTGGATGTCATTTCAATTCCAGCCTAAGGGGGTAAGAGTACCTTAGGCCTTTCCTATAATGACTATCTCTGACTGGGTAAACTCCACAAATTCTCAGAACTCAAAATACTGAATGTTTTGAAGAAGTATGATGGTATACTGTGGACATTAAAGCTTGCACAGTAATTCTTTCACCCAAAGGAAAAGGTAGACTCTTTTTGCATTGTTGGTGCTTGGCTTTGGGTGGGGGGATTGTAAAGGGTTTGTTGGTTTAATATTGTGTAGATTGTGTGAGTGGTGTGTGTGTGGGTGAGTGGAGTGTATGGGTGGTGTATATTTGTGCATGTATAGTGTTAGAGTTGTGATTGTGTATTAATAATTTTATAAGATAGCACAGATGTGATGGCTGGGAAGGTCAGTGGTCAGGCACTACTCTCTCATTGAGCTCTGTGATCTCTGTCCCTTTGATGATCCCGCCTGACATCAGAGGTATAAAATCACTGTAGAGCATTGAGGATAGCTAGAAGGAGGAGGGGGCAGAGGTTCTTGGAGCCTGCTGAGGTGGAAGGGGCAGATTTGAGTGGTGGGGTCGAGAAGGCACCATGAGGTGAAATGGGTCCAGGAGAGGGGTTCTCCTTGCCTGGTTCCTATACCCAAGGGTTCCACAAATAGTGGGCAGGCTGCTGGATCTACTTCATCTACCTGTCCTTCCAGTGTTGTGCAACTACAGATCCATTAAAAACAAGACAGTAATTATTGCTGATTTTATGGCAACAACTGATCTGGCTCATATCATTGAGACCTGGCTGGATGAAAATACTTTTCCGGTTTTAGAGTCAGCTGTTCCAACTGGGTACTCAGCAGTACATGCTCAAAAAATGATCATAGGGATGGGAGAGTAACCATTTGTTTTAAATCAGACCTGGGCCTCACAGCCATTCCAGTAGGAACTGACTGGATCCTTTGAATGTATCGCAGTTGCAGTTGCAGGTTGCAGGATTCTCCTCATCTACTGTCCACCCAGAGGTGGGAGAGAATTCCTGCAGGAAACTGCAGACTTCATTGTTGACCTGGTATTGGAATCCTCCAGATGGATTATTTTGAGGGATTTCAATGCCGGGGTCGATGACGAATCCTCGCAATTGGTCAGATTTCCTCCAGTTAATGAGTTTATTGGGCCTGGCACAGGTTATTACCTCTGAACTCACATTCACAGTCATTCATTGGATCTAGTCTTCTTGCTTGGGATGGAGAACAATGACCTGGTGGTGGAGCCAGTGAGTTGGTCAGACCATTATACTGTCAGGTTCAGGTCTGAGGCTTCCCCCAATAGACCTGCCCCTGAGGAGATGGTCCAATACCGCCCCTTAAGGGGATTGTCCCCATGTGGTCTAATGAAGGTATTGGGCCTATCAGTCATGATGAATGTATGCGAGGAGCTGGGGGAGCTGGTGCTGGCCTATAATAAAGCTATTGCCGGTGCCCTTGACTGTGTAGCACCTGTCCGTGTTTGCCCCCTCATGACCCATCAGAAGTCTCCGTGGTTTGATGAGATTCTGAAGGAGATGAAGAGGAGGGCTTGAAGGCTGCAGGAACACTGGAAGAAATCCGATCTGGTAGAGGACAAGTTTAGATTGTTTGCCCATTATAAGGACTATCAATCAGCAATCTCCTGTAAGAAGGCAGAGTTTCTGTCTAAGGAGATTGCTGCAGCAGCTAACAGACCAGCTCAAGCTCTTCCGTACTGTAGATAGGTTGTGCAATCAAACCTGTCTTTAGTCTCGGGGAGCCTTTTCACAATCTAGATGTTATGAGTTTGCTCAGTTCTTTGCCGATAAGATTGCCACTATCAGATCAGAGATCCAGTCAGCACCCTCAAATGGGCCTTGCAGTGATGGGTCTTATGTCGCAAGTACTCGGACTGTCTGGTCTGACTTTGAGCAGTTAGATGTCATGGATGTTGTGCAGATTATCCAGGAGTTGTGGCCAACCTACTGTAGCTTAGACCCAGAGTCAACACATCTCTTATTGGGGCGTGTGGAGGTCATCGGCCTGGTCCTTGCTAGGATTGTCCATTGTTGTCTAGTAACAATTATTTTTTTTTTAGAACCCCTGAAGGAGGCAGTTGTTAAACCACTCCTGAAAAACCTTCACTGGACCCGGACATCCTGGAAAACTACAGACCTGTCTCTGACCTGCCCTTTGTGGACAAGGTTATTGAGAAGGTGGTGGCTGCGCAACTGGATGATCATTTGACAACCCATAACATCTATGACTCTCTCCAGTCTGGTTTTAGGAAAAGGCGTAGTACCAAGACTGTCCTTGTCCAGGTGTTGAATGATGATCTGACGCAGAGGGATCGAGGAAGTCTTTCCATCTTAATACTTCTCGATCTCTCAGCAGCATTTGACACTGTGGACCATGGGGTGTTGATGGAGCACCTGTGGATAAGTCATGGACTGGCTGGTACAGTCTACAGCTGGTTTAAATCTTTCCTGACTGACAGGATGCAGAAAGTGGTATGGGGAATTTTTTCCTCCATATCCCTGCCCTTGTCTTGTGGAGTCCTGCAGGGCTCGTTCTTATCCTCCATGTTGTTTGCAGTGTACATGCTGCTGTTAAGGGATATCATTAGGCAGTATGGGCTGAGATTTCACTGCTATGCAGATGATACTCAGCTCTACATGTCCTTCACACCTGCACAGGAAGGAGATGGTCTTGGTCTTCAACAACTGCTTCACTGAGATTCAAGACTGGATGCAGACCAACTCCCTGAAGTTAAATCTGGACAAGACCGAAGTATTGGTGTTGGAACCTGGTTGCCAGGGTGTGAGGGTGCAGGCTGGTCAGACCTCAGGAGTTTGGCTCAATGACTCCCAGCTGCTTTTCTCAGATCAGGTGAAAAAATCTGAGCATTGTGCTTAACTGCAGTTTCACATTTAAATCACAGGTGTCGTCTGTGGTCAAAAACTCATTTTACCACCTGAGAAACATTGCCAGGATTAAACACCTGATCGGCCCTGGTGACATGCCAACTCTGGTTCATGTCTTTGTGACCTCTGGCCTAGATTACTGCAGTATTCTATACCTAGGGCTACTGGGGGTAGATGTTCGCTGATTGCAGCTAGTGCAGAATGCAGTGGCCAGGTTGTTGACTGGCTTGATAGATCTTGTCATGTCACACCTGTGCTCCACTATCTGCACTGGCTGCTGATAAATTGGTGGAACTCTTTCAAGGTCAGCTTGCTGACTTATAAAGCCCCACATAGCCAGGGACCCAGCTACCTGCAAGACCTTTTTTGGCCCTATCGCTCCTCCCACACTATCCACTCCACTGATGAGAGATTGCTAGAGATTCCCAGGGGTACATTGATGTAAATCTGGGGCCCACACGTTTGCTTTTGTGGCCCATTCCCTGTGGAATTCTCTACCTCATCAAGTTAGAGAGTGCCAGACCATCAACCATTTTAAAGCTGAGTTGAAAACATTTTTATATACCTAGTCCTTTCCTGATGAGATTTAATTTAAGAATTTTAGAATTGTTGATTTTAAAATGATATGTAATTTTATGATAGTATGTAAAGCGCTTTGATTCCCTGAAATTTGCGCTGAACAAATAAAGTATTGATTGATTGATAATGTGTTTCTGCAGTATAGCAAAAGCTATTTAGGCTGCATTACAAAGTGTCTGTTAGGTGCCCCGAGCCCTCCCTGTGACATAGCTACTCTGTGCCTCTCTGCAGTATAGCAGAAGCCATTTAGGCTGTATTACACAGTGTCTGTTAGGTGCCCCAAGCCTTGTCTGTGATGTAGCTACTCTGTGCCTCTCTGCATTATATCAAAAGCTTTTTGGCTGTATTATACAGTGTCTGTTAGGTGCCCTGAGCCCTGTCTGTGACACAGCTACTCTGTGTCTCTTTGCAGTATAGTGAAAGCCATTTAGGCTATATTATACAGTGCCTGGTAGGTGCCCCAAGCCCTGTCTGTGACATAACTACTCTGTGTCTCTCTGCAGTATATTGAAAGCATGTTAGGCTGTATTACACAATGTCTGTTATGTGCCCCAAGCACTGTCTGTGACATAGTTACTCTGTGTCTTTGCATTATAGTGAAAGTCATTTAGGCTGTATTACACACTGTCTGTTAGATGACCTGAGCCCTGTCAGTGACATAGCTACTCTGTGTGTCTCTGCAGTATAGTGAAAGCCATTTAGGCTGTATATTTTACACACTGTCAGTTAGGTGCCTGTCAAAGTATGTAGGAATGAACTTCAGATGAGGCAAATTTACAGGTTTAAAACACACCGTGGTGTGATATTTATTTTTCAAAAGTTAGAAAACAATAAATGAAAACAAAAAAATTGCAAAGAAAATCACTATTTGACATCAGTAGTTTCTCACATAATACAGTCCTGGATCTTAGAGCTCCTAAGACCCTTCTCATCTGCATTCAACAGCTTGTCTTCAGTAGCAGTAGAACCTCTCCTCTTCTCTCGGGGCTGACCCCACTGGATTGAACTGAAGTGAACTCAGTGAAAAGGTTTTTATATCTTTTTGGTGGGGTCACCTGACTGAGCCCTTTTCTATTTACATGTCTGGACATGCTGTTTCATGTCTAAACATGTTGTTTCAAAACCAAAGGGGGGGTGTTTCAGGGGATTTCCTGGTTCACTTAAAGGTACAGTGTATATCTCCACAGATATTGGGTCTCTATATCTCTGATCCACAGTGACTAAGCACTTTTATAAAGTATACCACATTCTCATACATAGAACCTTATACAGTAACAGGTTTCTAGTGTGAATTTATGAAAATATCTTAAGGATTTCCCTGTGCACCAACTATCGTACCTTCATCAGTACATTAAAAAAAGAGGAAGTAATACACAGCAGTTTTATGCTGACTTCTAGCTTCTTCCATACCCATCACTTGACATCATTTCAGAATCCACCACTTGGCATTGTTTCAGAACCCATCACTTGACATTGTTTCAGAACCCATCACTTGGCATCATTTAAGCCTTGTGCACCCACTATCATAACTTCGTCAGTGCATTAAAAAAGAGGAAGTAATACACAGCAGTTTCATGCTGACTTTGAGCTTCCTCCATATAGCGATCAGGACGGCCATTCAGGCCTATACCACAACTTTCCGGGGTGAGTTGTACCCAGCTCTGACCCCATTCTAAGACATTGTTTCCACTCAGGGTCCCAATCATAGGTTCCACCCCATACCTAGATCCTCCATGACCCTAGGTTCCTTATTTTATATCAAATAGTCTAGACATTTCTTTTATGTTATACATGTCTTGTAACCATTTCATACATTTCATTTATCCATTTCCCTTTCATACATTTTCTGGTAGACAAGGAACCTTCTCATGCTGAACATCAACCAGACAGTTCTGTTTCCTAACTCCAAAACCTTTGGGGTTTCCTTTCAACCCTTATTTGTAACATACCTGGGGGTTTCTTTCAACCCTTATTTGTAACATACCTGGAATTTCCTTTCAACCCTTATTTATAACATACCAAGGGTTTCCTTTTGACCCTTATTTGTAACATACCAGGAGTTTCCTTTCAACCCTTACACTGTTCTGGTACCCTTAACTGACTATACTCAGCATCAGCCTTAAAAAGCTATATTCATTTCATTCCATATCACCCAGATCCTCAAGACCAATCTACCTCAGTCAGTACTGTAAATACTGTTAATAGTTTCAGTTGTAACTGAATAAGAAAAGGTCCCTTCAGCCTTAATGGCTTCTTCTTTCTTGCTTGAAGATTTTTGCCCCAATGCCGTATCCCTAGCAACAGTCTCACCTGGGGTCTTATCTTCCTGGTCACCATTCTGCACCAAGTAACAGCCCCAGAAAAATGGGCAACAGGATCTCAAAAGTGGCTGGCAACAAAGGTTCTATTAGGGGACCCTTCTCCTCTAGAACCCATAGATCCTGGTCCTCTGCCTCCACCATGAAATCCTCCAGTTGGGAACCCACCATCAGCACCTGACAATGGTGCTCCACCTCTCTCCAGTGCTGGTCTGCCTCCACGATCCATTGAACTCCAATCCAGACAATAGCACCTCTCCAGTTCTCCTCACCTGGGCTCTGGTATGCACACCAGTAAGCCCCTTCTCCTTCAACAGATCCTTGTCATCCACAAGATCCTGGAGGTACTTCAGCTTGCTCTTTGCCTTTATGTCTGGATACCAGGGCTGGTATCTGGGTACTGGTCTTCCCCTTGTTTCTCTAGACAACCAGTACTATCCCACTTCTAACATCAAGTTTGTCACAGCGTGTGGGAATAAACTTCAGATGAGGCAAATTTACAGGTTTAAAACACACTATGGTGTGACATTTATTTTTCAAAAGTTAGAAAAATAATAAATGAAAACAAAAAAATTACAAAGAAAATCACTACTTAACATCAGTAGTTTCTCACATAATACAGTCCTGGATCTTAGAGCTCCGAAGATCCTTCTCATCTGCATTCAACAGCTTGTCTACAGTAGCAGTAGAACCTCTCCTCCTCTCTCAGAGCCGAGCTCCACTGGACTGAACTGAAGTGAACTCAGTGAAAAGATTTTTATATCATTTTGATGGGGTCACCTGATTGAGCCCTTTTCTATTTACATGTCTGGACATGCTGTTTCATGTCTAAACATGTTGTTTCAAAACCAAGGGGGGGTTGTTTCAGGGGATTTACTGGTTCACTTAAAGGTACAGTGTATAGCTCCACATATTTTGACTCTCTATATCTTTGATCCACAGTGACTAAACACTTTTATACATTATACCACATTCTCATACATAGAACCATATACAGTAACAAGTCTATAGTGTGAATTATTGAAAATATCTTAAGGATTTCTTATAACTGTACTAATCATGACATTATTATTTTTTTATATGACTTCTGAATCCTTTTTCTTTAAAAAGACTTTACTAACAGTATTCATTCCTATTTAAAATAGCCTTCATGCTTTTTGTACACAAAATGCACTTATGCACTTTGCACAACACCTCTCTGGGTGTTTGGCATCATTCCAGGGGCTGGATGGATGGAAATGGAAAAAAAATGAAAAGAGAGAACTAGTAGGATGTTTAGCAGGGATAGTAAAAAGCTACACTAGGTGGCTGACCTAGGGTAGGGGAAAAAAGAAGAAAAGCAAAGACAAAAGTGTTAACTGTTGCACAACAGAAGTTTTGGTTGCTAGGAAATAAGGAGATAGAAAAGTGGTCCATCAGTCACAGCTGAGGGTGTAGTCTAACTCCACCGCAGTGCCCTTGCTCTGTCTATGACATATAGCTACTCTCTGTATCTCTGCAGTATAGCAAAAACCATTTGGTCTGTTTTACACTCTGTCTGTTAGGTGCCCCAAACCCTGTCTGTAACATAGTTACTCTGTGTCACTCTGCAGTATAGCGAAAGCCATTTAGGCTGTATTACCCTGTCAGTTAGCCTGTTATGTACCTTGAGCCCTGTCATAGCTACACTATGTGTGATGTCTTTCTGTGGCATAGCTAAAGCCATGACTGTGTCTACTATGTCTTGTATTTCCCAGACTAAGTCTACTAAAAGGAAACACAGTGCTGGTGCACTTGTAACTGAAAATTATGTTGAAAATATACATCCTAATACTAATGAAGAACATAGTGACAGTAATAACAATAACATCACCAGGACTGGTACTTAATGTCCTCCTGAACCAAAAAAGCATGTTACCTATGAAATGATAGTAGAGTTTTGGAAAGAACTGACAGGAGTTAATCGCAGAGGTACTGAATATTTTGCCACATGTGCCAGGAGACTTGCAGCTGATGAAGAAGCATGCAATAAGGGGGAGGCATCCATCTCAAATATAACCTCAGATGCTGAGGTAGTGAATGCTGGTAAACATGATGGAGATAGTGGGGACTATGAATGGGTTTGCCCAAGCTGTGTCCCACCTGGTGATGACAGCACTTCCAGTTCTTCTTTATCTTGTGGCAATGAGGATGGTATAGTGCAAGCCTGTCATAATAGATGCAACTGTGCACACATTTGTCTGTTATATCCAGCGTCCATTATTTATTTATTTATTGAATTTTGTTGACCCAGTAGGCCCACTGAGACTAGAAGTCCATTTTTCAGGGGCAACCAGTGGGGGGGGGGATATAGATGGTAACCAACTTAAATAGAACAAGATTAAGCTGTTGGTGGTATTGTTTTTTAGTGAATGGGGGAGATTTGGCCAGGACACCAGGGAAATTCCCCTGCCCTTTTCTTGGGTTCCTATAGGACTCCCCTTTGTGAGGCATTCCTATATTTGAAGGAGGTGCTTAAAAAATTGAAAGTGTGGAAAGTCTCTTCTCAAGATACGAGGCATATGGTGAGAAAGGGGACATATAAAAATATTCTAGTAGCAGAGGTAGCACGAACTCTGTGCTTTTCATTAACTGCCACCATCACAGTATCAGAGGTTATAGCTCAGCTTACTGGAGTTCGAGTTCCTCCAAAAGTGTATGACACCCTATGGGTATGCTGCCATGATCATGTGAATGTGAGAGGAAAACATTATCATAAAGGGATTATGGAAAGAATTTGTCTAAGAGCAGAATCTGTGGATAAAACTGAAACAATGTCTCACCTATACTTTGAGTGCACATACATAGACAGACTGGGATTTGTTAACCAGGGAATAGGAAATGCCACAGTTTAAGAAGCTGAATTATGATACTTTGGTATATGGCCAATTTGGAAATAATTGGAAGAAATTCCATAAAGGGTCCTTCAGGGTGGTTATGGCAACAATTAAATGGGTGATCTGGTAGATTAGATGTCAGTATGTGTTGCAACAAAAGAACATCACTGTATCAGGGTTGATTAGGAGGATTAATACAGAGATACAGGGGATATAAAGAAAACATGGCATTTCCTCAGCAGATGCACGCGATTTGGTGGAAACATTTGCCTAAGGCTGTAACAGGTTAATTTGACACATTTTCTGATGGGGGAGTATTGTAGTGAAAATGGCATGGTATTGCAGGAGGTAGAACCCTGTAAAGTGTGATTCAGTACTTAACTAAGGTCATCATGTGTATAACCACTGAAATTGAAGGTGTCAATGTATACTACATAGAAACTGTTTCTGGCATTTATGAATTTTCTGATATTATAATGAAAAACTCCCATATTTTCTCAATAGAGAGTGAAGATTGAGTATTAGAATATAGTAGTGTAACAGAGAAGGGGGAGGGTAGTTTTCCTGGGTATTTATGTTCCTGGTTTATTTTAAAGATGGAGTATTTTGTAAAGAACACTGATTATAGGGCCATACCTAGAGCTCCACCTGGCCCAATTTATAGACAACGTCCTTCCGGACTGCCTTTTCCCCCAGCAACCACCCCTTCCCCCTCAGGTATCACTCCCTAGAACCTCTAGCAGTACCTTATTAATTATATACTAGACTAATTGTAACTAATTGAAGCCTTTGTACACCTTTGTATTACTGGAATTGCTTTGTGTGTTCTTTTATTGTATCTTACCTGTAATGTTCTCCATTGGTGTACTCCACCACCAATTGTTATCTACCCTCCCTGCAACGAGGTGCCTTTATAAATGAGTCTTTGACTCAAAGGTTGTAAATCCAAATTCTGAAATAAATAAAATAAAAAAAATTAAAAAATAAAATGCAACAGGAAGTGGAGGGTACCAGATGATAGTGGGGATAGGGACAGGCTGAGGCCTTGATCCCTAACATATGGTCAGAAGATATCTGTTAAAATGCACTATATAACAATATACATGTTATGCGTACACACGGGGTATCTTGATGAATCAGGGAATCTAATGTATGATAAGGCCAGGGCTAGGTCAATGGAATAATAATGGAGAAGGTATAGGGAGCCAATATACTGTTAATACTACTGGTACATGCAATGTTTTTTCTAAAATGTGATAGAGTTCAATGTATGATGACATACTTTTCTTTCTGTTTTCAGTTTTCATTTTTATGATTTTGTATGAAATAATACTGTTTTGTTTATAGTTTCATTTTAAGTTATAAATAAAACATTGTCCTACTCTTTTTGACAGGTGCAATGGGATCTTTAACATCCACCTGAACAACCACCAGAACAGACAGATGAGACCTTGGTTTAACATCTCATCCAAAAGATAGCACCTCAGGAGTGCAGCACCCCCTTCATGCTGCACTACAGTGTCAGTATTGTATTTAATTCAAATGCCTGGTGGGGAGATAGAACCCACAGTCTTTTGATCTTCTGGCCTTAGAGGTGAGTGTTCAACCTGCTGAGCCACTGACACTTGATATATCCAGAGGAGGAACAGCCTATGTATTAGGTGTGTCTATGTCATAGATAACTCAGAATCCTGCCTAGCATATATAGTTCTGTATTCTGTGTATTTATTTAACTGTCAGGGAACATTACAATTTTTAAGGAAGTTTATTGCAGTGGTTGCATGTTGGGGTTCTAGAGCAGTAAGAACAAAGGCAATTATACTGTAAGGGTTTTATTCAAAAATAGGATCATTTTCTTTTAGTGAAATTAACTAACTAAAAATGTTTATGCAGCGTGTGGAGAATTATTTTAATCTGTGTAGCTCATCCATCTCAATTCTACATTTGCAAAATCTCATCATCTCTGCACCCCCCCCCCAAAAAAAAAATACTACAAATGCTCATAAAAGCTTCATGGTGTCCATTATAACCAATGTTTCTGTCCAATATAACCAGAGAAAAATGCATTGGATTTGATATATTTGGTTTTGGAAATCAATTTTTGCCCACTATAACTAATTGTCCATTATAACAGTGTCCGTTATAAGTGGAGTACACTGTACTAGTTTCGATGAAGGGGTGCAAAAAAAAAAGTCATATGCTAAACATAAGAATATGAAGATGACCATGAATGAGAAAAATTCATGTGAACAAGAAAATGGCATTGCTGTATAGGGTTTCTTCTAGGTCCCTTGACTGTACAAGAAATAGTGCCAAGCACTGTAGTACAAAGCAGAAAAGGTAAATCTTTAGTGTGGAATTCATTTTACATTGACCCTGCATGCTGTATGCAGTCTGTGCAAAAAGAGTGTCAGTCATGGTTGCAAAGTGGGACATGTTGGAACATCAGTAATGATAAGACATGCAAAAGCAAAACACCCAATTGAGTGGGGCAGGGAAAGGGACAGAGCAGTAGTGAAGGTGGTGGTGACAGTGACCATAGTGACAATGAACTGGAAGCAGGAACTGACACTGAATCACTTGATGTGTCCTTGCAGTCTTCCCAGACAAACATAGATTGTTTTCTTGTGACACCATCAGGTACTGCAAAATCCCACAGTGGTTCTCCACATTAAAAAGATATGAAAAGTACAATCTCCCCAAAATTAAAAATATCTTGCCACTCTCATCAACTAAGAATAAAAAGATAAGTCCTGCGAGGACATCAACATTTACCTGCCGCATCCAATATGCCAGCTGTTAGAGTCATTGCAGGGCTGTTTGCCAATTGTCAGCTCCCTTTTGCTTTTGTTGCCCTGAAAGTTTTCCTCAGGTTCATGAATGGGATTGAACCACAATACATCGTTCCCTCTCGAACATATTTCTCAAAAAACACTGTTCCACAGTTATATGACTTGGTGTGTAGTGCGGCCATTAAGGAGTTTAAACTCTCTGAAGTGAAGCAGGTTCACATAATCACTCATATGTGGACCAGCAACCAAACAATTGACTACAGAACTGGTACAGCTCATTGGGCAAGTTTTCAGTCCGAAAGTAATAATTCCCTCTCTGCCATAAGTAGTAGGAAGCAGGCTGTGTTATGTGTCACCACTTTTGAAGAAAACCGAACTGTTGTGAATGTTTTACAAGAGCTGCAAAATCAATTCCAGAAATGGCTTACTCTATATTCCTTATCTTTCCCTGTTTACTGCCATGCCCCTAGTCCACATGATATAGTCAGAAGGCTGGGGTAGCTTCGTGTGAAGGATGGTGCCATGGCTGCCATCTCATTCAGCCGGTGGGAAGGGCATATAATGGCTAAAGAAAAGGTCCCTGCCTGTGTATTTGGCACCACCCACAACCACTCCACACAGCAGATCGGGGATAAAGCATGGCATGTAGCCATGCCCCACCCCTAGCCACCCAACCTAGACAGCAGGAGGAGAGGGGTGTGGTTGCAGACATTTATGAAATGTCAATATTGTACTTGTGATGTAAGCTCTCATTAAGAAATAAGTCCCTCATAAAATAAATGTCAGATATAAATAGACTGTTGAAACAGTGCACACGACCTGCACTCATATGTAGTTACACATGTAAGAACAAATTTAATAATACCAAAAGTAGTAACATAGTAGTTACCCAATATATTTGCTGTTACAATTTTCAATAGCTATTACATGTGTAGTTGCCCTTGTAAGAACACATTTCATAATGCCAGAAGAGGTACAGTGGTAGTTGCACAATAGATTTTCTGTTACACTTTGCAACAGCTATTAAATGTGTAGTTATACTTGTCAGAATGAATTGATTTGTGCCGAAAGGGAGACAGTAGCAGTTGCATGTGTAGCTATTTCTTCATGCAGATTGTGTAAGTACACAACATGCAATTGTGAAACTAGTTAACAACTACATAGTAGTAGTAGTTACATGTAACTGTGCAATAGTTACAGTGCAGTTACAGTGTAGTTATACAGTACTTACAGTGACACTTAAAATGAAATGTTATCAAAACTGTTTTTTATAGCCCAGAAAGGGTGTGTGTCTGGTTGCTCTCACCCATCAAACCACAGACTTTTCTTTTTAATTTAATGGATATACGCAACCACAGTGTGTAGTAATGCTTGTGCAAATTGTTGGTAACTAGAGGCTAGCTGTATGTTTGACTGTTGACTGTTATTTGCAGTTATTTTGTCCAGTTGCACCTTCTGTCCCCTGAGGAACTACTACCCTGTTAGGGTACCAGGAAGGCAAAGTAACCCTCTTGAAGATGGTGCCTCCCCAGTGGTGCCATGGGAATGTGACTCCTTTGGTCGAAAGTATTGTACCTTACAAAGGAGCTCAAAAGAATTGTGTAGCAGGAGCTGAAAACACAAAAGATCAATGTGATGACAGAGACTGCTGATAGCTGGTGACGAATGATAGCAGACTGGGGCATGACTTCCAGAGGAGAGAAGAAATGGTAGGATTGTAGGAGAAGGTGAGCCACCATCCGACCCCCAACTCACAGCAGAAATTTCTAATACTGTGAAAGTGAGCTGATCAAATCAAATGGTTCTAGACAACTACTTTATGGCCTTTGGTACTCAGGAGAAAAAAAAAAACAGTGGCAGAAATCTCTGGAGATCCGTGGTCTCAGCCACCATCCCTCCAGGAATGGGCACAATTATTAGGCTCACTGTGCTAATTTGAAAATCCAGTTCATGCAAAACATTTGAAGGGATACCTCTTGCTCTATCCCTCTACTAGGATAATGTTGTGGAGGTGCTGTGAGCAGATCTCAATGTCGAAGGAGGTACCTTAGGGAAGGAGGCCTCCCCCAAATGTAGAAAGAGGAGAGAGCGACTGCTGAAAGGCTAGCACCCAACCTCAATGCTGTGAGGAGGTCTAACATAGATTGCAAACTAAAAGAAGGACATACAGAATGAGACTAGATGAATCTTAAGCAGACGTAGGGAGAATAGCTTTTGAAGGTGCTACAATGTGGTCTGGACAGCTAAAGAAAACCATGTGGGTTCAAAGCTCTATCCTCTGGCAGGTGAAGTCATAAATATTACACTGTGAGGTTCCACTGACAGTGTGTCTGCATGACTGAAGAGTCCTCAGAGCAGTGAACCTTCATGCCACCCAGTAGGACCGCCAGGAGATGTCATGAAAGACAAGTGGCCTGAAAAGGACCCTTGCCTGTGAGGAGGAACTCACTTTCGAGATGCAGACTTGAAGAGGAGCAACTGATCAAAACTGATAAAGGCCAGTAGGAATGCGTTCATAGAGCCTGATGGTATGATGCAGAAGTGGACTGACCGGTGAGCAGCATGATGAGGATGATAGGCCAAACACCTGTGATCAGTATGATGGCCAACACAGTGATTGCTTGTTAGCAGCATGATGTGTCTGATAGGCTGATTGTCTGGCTGAAAAAGGACTGGTAGGGCAAAACCTGAACTGAATGACAAGGTACTAAAAATATGAATGCATAGCAAAGGCACCTTGGACAACTTTAAACTATGAACAGAAATACAGTGATACAACCAGATTGGTGGCAAAATGCTGAGTCAAGCTGACTGAGTTCAGTGGCTGCATCTATTGGCAGAGCCAAGTGAAGTAATTGAATACATAGCATGTAGATGAAGAGGCAGTAAAATGTTTGCAAGTGTTCAATTTCAGTTTTATTTTATTTGCTTGTTTTTTTAAAACCATTACAAAATCTACAATACAAAACATGATTTACAAAGACACATATAAGCATAAAAGAGACCTTCCAAATAGATATTATCTCACATTTCATATGCACTTGATACAAGGAACATAATCATTTAAGTTTTTAAATATTTCAAACCCATCATTGGAATTGCAGAAAAAAATGACTTTCCAGCTGGACAGTATCAGTCATTTAGCAGTTTTCCATATCATTTTATATAGAGCAAAAACAGAAAGCTCTTAAGTCATAACAATAAAACTCCCTAGAGACCAAGGATACTTATCCATTGTTTACCTTGAGGGTATGCAGTACCTGATAATGAGGAAGAAGTCTTCAGTTGGTCTTGAATCTTGAAGTGAACTGCATTACCCAGCCACATTCCATTTATATCCCTTCACTTCCCAAACTCTGTATTAAATCTGGAGAGTACTATAGAAGCATTTTGTAACCAGGTAGTATTTTCCAAGTCCATGAGGCCTCCTACATCTACCATCACTACCTAACCAGACTTGAGCTTACATACTGGTACAATGCTTTCTGTTATAGCTACTGCCAGAATCTGAGAGCTTAGTATTTAGAGGTAGCCTATTCAAGGCCTCCCATATCATACTAGTGCAATACTTTTTGATAAAGTTCCTGCCAGCATCTGAGTGCTTGGTGTGAAGAACTGGCCTATCTAAGACTATGATTGTTTAACTGCTAGAACTATTCACTTCAGTTCCCTTCTTATCAATACCATTTAGCAATCTATGGGTACTTAATTGAAGATTTGCCTGGCCTAAACAGAACATAACTGAAGCACGTTAAACTACCCATGGACTACCCATGCTTCTGACTAGGTCTTCCTCCCTATAAAAGGACTTGGAGTAGATATTGCAAAGTCTACAAAAAGAGGGTCATCTCAAACCTACACTTGACCACCTTTACAAAGTACTGTATAAGGATACAGCAGCTATTTATAAGAATGCAGTCCCTGAATTATTATTAGGGTTTCAAATGAAACATCCTCTTAATTAAGAGACAGATCTATAGTTAGTGTTACAAACAAATAGTAAAAATAAGTAAAACGCACAAAAAAAACAAATAACATAAAATATACATAAAAACTAATAACGTAAAATATACATTACTATATCAATCATATTAAACATCAATTTCCATCACAGTCATCATTTGTTTTTTTTAACCAGGAGAGAAACACTAAGCTGAAAGCTTGTTTACAGGTGCAATGTGGGAGCACAAGGAATTTAAGTGATTTGCTCAGGGTCACACAGTATACAAGTGGGGGCTGTGGGATTCAAACCCAGGTCTCCAGGTTTGCAGCTCAGAACCTTAAACCACTGCACTATACATAACATTTGCATGAGGAAGGTTCTTAGAGTTTGAAACCATTTTACATTCAGAATAAGCTGAAGAGATTCAAAATTTTAAAATGTTTAAAGAGGCCTTGAAAGGTTGCAACATGCTTTTTATAAATTTTCTGGGCTGGTTTTTGTGTTTGCACTCCATACAGCCACGTCGAGTAGACGGTCCTCTTTCCTTGTCTTGTTAGCATGTCTCCACAGATTTGTTTCTTTAGGAGAAAATGAAATAAATAGAACAGTACCTCCAGATAAAATATCGCTGTGAAAGAGTCACCTTGGTGTCCAGTAAGATGGATAAAATGCCTTTTATGTGGACAAGATGGTGGGCTAAGAACACAGGTTGAACTTCAGGGTGTATGTTCATGCATACCCTTATAAAGAGTTTCTTGTCAATATTTTTGGCGCTTCTCCCCCCCCCCCCCATTTCTTTCAAATTTTTTGTCTCCATCTGCCTTCTTTGCAAACTCATATTCTTAATAGAGCTCTCCTTTATAGCACTTATTTTTATCTGTGGGATGAAACAGAAAGAAAAAAAAAATGTTCCATTGTGCGTAGGATTTCTTTTCTTAAGTATTGAAATATACTAACCCCCAGCCCTTTCGCAATGTTAGCACACCTGTTAACGGTACAAAATGCCTTGAAGCACATATAATGCTGTCATATATCCTTCCAGAAGCAAGAAAGTATCCTCTAATCCTTTGGTCCTCATGGTTCCTCTGCAAGTGCTGGTTACGAACAGCAGGTAAATCAATGAGCAGATAGAAAACATTTGGATACAACATGCAGATAAAACCAACTGTGTAAACATACACAAAATACTGTAGCATAACAGAGGCAGAACATAGAATCGAGTAGGCACACAGAAGACACATTGTAAGTAAGCACCTAGTTGCATGAGGACAAATAACAGCAGGAGTGGATGCCCTAATAAAGTAAAATTCTACAGCCAGAGGAGCAAATGAAATACTAACCCAGAGCTACAGATGGCAAAACCCAAAAAAGAAGGCTCAAAACAGCGCAGAGAGGAAAACAGCAAAGGGGGGGGGGGGGTGAAGGATACAGAGCCTCTGGCTACAGCAATGAAAGGGAACTTTTAAATGAGGCTGAAGGAAGTTGGTTTGTATAGCACTGAAAAGGGGTGTGTCTGGTTACTTCCACCAATCAAACCACAGACTTTACCTTTTAATTTTCCAGATATTTTTAAAATTAGCTTTTATTGCTAATTTTATAATTAATGACTTATGTTATTAAAGATGGCTGCCACTAGTAATTTTTAAAAATCTCTGCAGTAGAGGCTACCTACTTAATGTACATACTCGATTCATACTGTTGATGTAGTAGGATGATGTTAATACAGGTTTCTGCTAGTAAACAGCACAGCACGGTACCAATATATTTATTTTTTTCAGGGCACAGTTTGCGCAGGAGTGGGGACCTTTAAAAACCTCAAAATCCTGTATCTTGGTTCAGGAATGAAAGAAAAGGAAAATGGGTATCTCAGTATTTTTGCCAGGAAATAGTATTGCTGAAAAAAATTGACAACTAACAAATACTGCTGCTTTAAAGAGCCCCTGACTGAAGTGGGACAACACTGAATGAAGTAAGATTGTGACTCACTTCCATTCCTAGTTCATATATTTCCTGTAGCTCATTCAACATTTTCTTTATTACTGAAACCAGGTACATGAAAACAAGATTACTCCCCCTTAGACATTATCTTCTCTGTCTGCTTGCCTACGTCTGACATCATAATCCCTTGTTTATGTCATCATAATAATCTCCACAGCAACAGACTGATTTTATAAACAGAACTATGATGGCAGGTGTAGACAAGCAATCAGAGGTGAGAGGGTAGATATACAGTTTTCATGCAAACACCCTTAGTAATAAGGAAATAAGGGTGAGAATAACAGAAAAAATGAAACATAAGCTGCACTGGCCCCCATATTCAAAGCCTGGCTTTACAGTGCATCTAAATGCACTGCTGAAATAAATGGGCAGGCACAAATGACTGCTATACTCAAATGAGATGTGCGATCACACATCCCGTCTGAATATAGCCATTCTAGTGGGTGGTACAAATGGAGGCCACTGACAATGCACCAGCACATCCCCTGGTTGGCCTGAATACCTGGAATGGGGATGCGCGGCGCATCCCCAGATGCACTGTGTCCAAATTCCAGATATTCAGACCGAAACATGCAAATGTGGCCATTAGGCATGTAAGGCACAAAGGGCCAATTTGCATGTCATTATAGCCCCATTTGCATGCCTTTAGCAGGGATGTGCCTGGCAAGATGCACCAGGTGGCCTGCAAATTCCACCCCTGCCCAGTCCAGTGCCGTGTAACAGCACAACCCACCCTGTTTCCATAATGTAATGCCACCTCTCCCAATCCTGATGCAGCATACTGTTTAAAATAATCTTTTACATGTCCCTGGTAGTCTAGTGGCCTCCCCAACCCCAATACCTGATCGTGGCATACACTTTAAATTACTTATTTACATGTCCCTGGTGGTCTAGTGGCACTCCACTCCCATCCCCAAGCATCGAGCACTGCAGAAAAATGGACTTAAGTATATCCCACTCCCTGGTAGTCTAGTGGCACCCCCTCCCATCCCTGAACACTGATTGCCTCAGAAAAATGGACATAAGTATATCCCACTCCCTGGTAGTCTAGTGGCACCCCCCCCCATCCCTGAACACTGATCACTGCAGAAAAATGGACATAAGTATATTCCACTCACTGGCAGTCTAGTGACACCCCCCCACCTCCCATCTACTCAGGAACCCACATCCCACCCCACTTCCCCTGTTCCAGCAGTGGCAGGCAGTCGGTCAGCAGCACAGCCCTCTGCATACCACAACAGCTGCCCGCCGACTGAACTGTCACTGAATGATACTGTACTGTAAGCACTACAAGCCCATTGGTTGACACTGTCGACCAATGGGCTTGCAGTGTGTACTGTAAGCTGTCATTCACAACTTTGTGAATGATACAAAGTTGTGAATGACAGCTTAAACTAACACTGCAAGCCCATTGGTCGACAGTGCCAACCAATGGGCTTGTAGTGCTTACAGTACACTGTCATTCAGTGACAGTTTAAATGGTGGCCAGCTGTGGTGGTGGTGTGTGGAGGGCTGTGCTACTTGCTGACTGCCTGCCACTGCTGGGATGGGGGGAACGGGGTGGGATGTGGGTTTCTGAGGGGGTGGGGGGGTGTCACTAGACTACCAGGGAGTGGGATATACTTATGTCCATTTTTCTGTGGCTATCAGTGTTCAGGGATGGGAGGGGGTTCAACTAGATTACCAGGGACATGTAAAAGATTAACTTTAAGTGGATGCTGCTATCGGGTATTGGGGTTGGGGGGGCCACTAGACTACCAGTGCATGGCATTACTTGTATCAATGTGAATGCTGCATCGGTTCAAAGATGGGTGGGGGGGGACTAGCCACTGGGCTGCAGAGGCTGGCGGCTGCTATGCTGCTATATGCAGTACAGCAGCATACCTGTGGGTGGCAATGGGGTAGGCATGTTTCTAACACACTTAACTTTGTGCAGTACATCTCTGAGATGTACGGGCAGATGCACTGCACATCTCGGCTGAATATGGGGATGTGCCGCATATTCATGGACACAACCCCTGGAGATGTGCTGCATCCATTATCGATGCGCTTCAATGCAGTCAGAGATGTGTGGCACATCTCCACCCTTTAAATATCGTGCTGCGGTGCATTTCTTTAGATGCACCGGTGCATCTCCTTTGAAAATGTCCCCCATTGTGTCTAAATATTACATTTTTTCACAGTTGTCTTAACTACCACAGGAGTTCTTTAAACTAAAGCCAAGCCAAAGCTGCCATTGTTGGTTGTAACCAACTCTTTCTTCAACCTTCTGTTTATTGCAATTTATGAACTATAGTAAGAAAAGTCTGAGCAACATATACAAAATGTTTCATGAGAAATCCATGCCACAAGAGAAATAAATTGATGCAGCTCTTAAAATACAACACTGAGGATGAGTCTGTATCAAAGGATAGGAATACACAGTATGGGTATAAACTGATGATGAGCTAATGTAGGGATGCTTTCACTAGACATTCTGTTAAATGTAAAATGAAAATGAGTGATCTGGCTGAAAGTAAAGTTTATTTCTTTGGCTTCATTAAGCCTTTTCAAAAACATACATACCTGGCTGAGCTACAATCCCAACTTCTGAATGTATGTTGTGGATACTCCACAAAACAGATAAAAGATGCAGCTTCAGTGGCTCAGCAAGTAGCAGACTTGCCTTTGAGGCTGCAAGATTGGAAGGTAGTGGGTTTTAGCCCCACACCAAGAACATGGAATAAATCCCAAAACTGACACTACAGTGTAACAAGTGGGGGGGGTGCCGTCTTTATGATGAGACATTAAACCGAGGTCCCATTTGCCTATTCTGGTTGTTGTTCAGGTGGACATTAAATATCCCAAGAAACATCTAGAAAAGAGTAGGGGTGTTTTTATTGAACAAAAACCATTACACACATAAAAGGAACATCAATAACCATTTTACACACCTTCACAAAACTCAGATCCCTTGCGTATCTTGCCTTATGCATATTTTTTAATAAACGAAAAACCCTGCCATCACACCAGCACTCGTGATCTTGGATGCAACACGAAATCCTTATTAAACATCTTCTGCAAAGCATGCTCACATATAGAACAATAAGTCATGTATGATATTATTTTTTACTGATAAAGAAAGTGGCATCTTCCCTGCAACAAATAAAACTTTAAACTTGCAAAGAAAATAGTCTGCATTCCTGCATCATGTGTTGATAATAATTGGGGGAAATTTCCTAGCACAATCATTTCATATGACAGTTATTACTCAAGGCAGCTTCCACTTATTAACCAAGCAACTCCATAGCCCTGCTGAATAAGAGCAATCTATCAAAAAATGGTCCTGCGTTTCTACTTTTGCAATGCAATCTGGATACAAGCAGTTTCTCTGTTCTACTGCTTTATGTTTATGGTTTCCTCTGACCCCTATTCTACCATGGACACATAACCACTGAGTATCCCACATTCTCTGGGGGATCTGTGGATGCATTAACTGACTGTATACCAAAAAGTTATTACCTGGGTCACAGTATTTGAATTGTGGTTCTCCTGGACCTAGAGTCTGTAATACCTGTTGATACAGGTGCTTCCGAGGTTTCTGTAATAGTATCTGTTTAGTAATTTGCCTTTTGTATAGCTTCTGAAAATAAATTTTCAAATAACTATCTATCCTAAAGGTTGGTGTAATTTTAGAGGTAGATTGCCCCTCTTCTGCAACACATCCTGGAAAGTATTAACCAATCATAATTTAACTAGAGTAGCTCATAACAATATCACCGGTTTTATGTTTGCTGTCCAGAATAAACAATGAAAAAACACAATGGGATTAACCATCCCTACTCTCCCTTTATTCTTTGGCAGCTACAACAGTTCTCTCTTTATCGGATTCAGCCTGCTCCCCCATAATAGCTGAGAAAAACTCGGAACACTCTAGTTTCCAGAGTAGCTGGAAGAGGGAACACAGTTCTTACATATAGAAAGCAAAGAATTAAAAAGAGAATAACAGATAGGTTTGTGTCTATTACCAGGGACTAATACCATCAAGAGGTTCTGGACACATGAACCTCGAGAGCGAAGCTCGAGAGATTCCAATGTGTCCAGAACCTCAAGATGGTAGGATTCCCTGCTAATGGACACAAACCTATGTGTTATTTGTTTTAATATACGGATCCAAGTTTCTATTTTTTTGGTAATGAGTGGGCGGTCAGCCAGTTCACTGAAGGACTGACTTGGTCCTGGCTGACCTCTGCACTGTCTTGCACTGTCTGTCTCATTCAGCTCCCTTCCTCTCACTCATCTTTGACACTCCCCGTCCCCACCTGCTTTTCTATACTACTGAGTCCTACCTATTTTTTTATTAGGGGATGACAGGATCATCCACAAAATTCCATTTTCAATGGTAAAATACAAAAAAAAATACAGAGAACTGCCGAGGACCCAGTTTGGTCTCGGTAAGCGACAGACTGGCTGCCATGTTTTTAAAACTGTTCTGCCCACACACATAGGAAAATCAGTCAATCAGGAGGCACACTTTGGCAGATGTGGAGAAGACAGGCTAGTGCATGCACTGTTATCATTGGGTGGTAATACTATCGTTGAGGTCCCGAACTATAGTATTACGGGACTTGAACGATAGTATTATCACTTTTGAAGTATAGTATTATAACTTCGGGAGTGATAATATCACTGCATATTTTTTGAATGCTTTTGTAGCATATTAAAATTGAAGTCCATATATTAAAAGCTGTTTTATCATATGTAACCTCTTTAATTTTGACAGATGCCACCCTTTCCATTTTACTACCTTCATTTCTCCTATTTGTAAAGCTAGTTCCCAGTTCCATCATGCCACGTCTCCTGGACCAAAATGCACCCCCACTACTTTATTTGGTGTCTTAGAAATGTTTATCCCACAAACTTCAATTCTGTGTGAGGTTCTCAGCTCCAACTGCAGGCCAATACATTTCTGGAAACACGCGTGTAGCCAGGAATTTTAAACTTGTACTGAAAACTGATGCACGGTTGCCACCCCCGTTATGTAAACATAAACCAACAAATGCATTGCCATGTCACACCATTGCCACCCTCCCAACCCGCTAGGCATGTCTGAGTTCAAGTAATTAGTTTCCTCCTGTCATCCTCCTTCCTTAGTTTTTTTGCCTGCCTGGTAAATTGTTCCTATTTGTGTATTTTGCTGGTGGCATCAGTGCCCCATAGCAAACAACAAAGGCAAAAGGGTTCAGCATGACACAGACACAACCTGACTCATAATGTCCAAGCTTTCCTCTTTTTGTTGCCCCAGCCTGATTTTTTTTACTGTACTCTGCTGCATACAGTGCGTATGCCTGCTGACACCCCTGTCTGGAGATTTAGACTTGACCCTGATACCTGCGCATAGTTCTTCATTTCTCCTAACATTACATCCACACTTTTCCTGATTTTAGCAAACACACAGATGTCATCTGCATATGCCATAACTTTCACTTCATCTCCTTTTTGAGTGCCTGAAATGCCTTTGATTTCTGGGTTCGTGAGAATTTTTCTAAGTAAGGGGTCCAAGACAAAACTATATAACAGGGGGCTCATCGGGCACCCTTGTCACACCCCTTTCTGGATTCGAATCCTTTTATCACCCTTGCCTGCTATTACAGAGGATATCACAGCATTACTCTACAATAACTTTAACCACTTTATAAAGGATGATGATATGCCATATTGTTTTAATATCTTAAGCAGGAATTCATGAATCACCTGATCAAATGCTTTACATTGACCTAATGATAAAAGAAACCCCTGCACAATGTTTTTCTACAATAATTATAAACATCCCATATTGTACTGAGATTATCCTGTATGTTCCTTCCCAGCAAGGTACATGTTTGTACTGGATGCATCAGTCCTTAGCTATAGTTTTTAATCTTTATTGCAACATCTATGTTAAACTCTTAAAATCAGAATTTAATAAACATATCAGTCTCCAATTAGTTATAAATGTCTTGTCTCCTGATTTGTGTAAATAAGTCACCAACCCACTGGTAAAGGATGAGAGGAGCTGCTGTAATGATAATAAATATCTAAAACATCTTGCCAGAAATGCTGTCATTATCTCCAGAAATGTCTTGTAGAATTAATTTGGGATCCCATCCCCCTGATGTTATGCCTGCTTTCAGGGATCCTATAACTTCTTGGATTTAACTCCCCTGTATTAAGTCCTCTAGTCTTTTCACCCTATCTGGTCCTAAAGCAGGCATCTGTACATCATTCAGGTATAAATCCATTAATACAACAACAACAGCTTAGACACAGATGGCAATCCTAGGAAGCATACGGCAAGTATGCAAAACAGTCTCTGACTCAAAGGTTGTAATTCCGAAACGTTAATAAAAAAAATTTGGTCTAGCCCCTAGCCTTAATGCCTGCTGTGTTTCACTGATCTGGGAGAGTGACCAAACATGGAGGGAGGGCAGACTCCAACAGGTGCAGAAGCAGGGATTCCTTGACAGCTGTGCATCAGGCTACAAGGGAACTGGAGCAGTAGAAACACTCTACCCTATGCGCCCCCTTCAGCTGCAGTCAAATTTTGGGTCTAGATAGCTGGTCTCCATGAGAAAGGGAGAAAGCAAGACTAGGAGTGGCAACAGAAGCATCTCTCAGGTCCCTCAATCAGCCGCCAACAGAACAAAGACCTGAAAGAAGCTATGTGCCACTGCAGGCAGCGAGCGGAGTTTCAGACACAGTGCAGATACTGAGGGCAGGGTTTAAACAACAATCGCAGGCAGGGAGGGCTTAAACATAAAATACAAAACTAATACTTTTTTGCTCCCCAAGAGTAACAGGTCTGGTGCAAGGCTAGGAGCAGCCACAGAAGCAGC
Organism: Neoceratodus forsteri; assembly: GCA_016271365.2. Taxonomy (NCBI): domain Eukaryota; kingdom Metazoa; phylum Chordata; order Ceratodontiformes; family Ceratodontidae; genus Neoceratodus; species Neoceratodus forsteri. The sequence goes on along the minus strand of JADMNL010000022.1, from coordinate 627,408,146 downwards.
TCTTGGCTCCCTCACTCAGCTGCTGACAGGCTTAAATGAACACTTTTCCCCCCAGAGCAACAACAGGACTAAGGGCAAGGTCAGTAGGACAGTGCAAACATCCTGCTCTGGATGCAGCACATGGTTTTGTTTTTACTTAGTGGCTAATTGTTTTTCATCTGAACAGGGGACAGAAGAACTACCCACCCACCCTTCCCCAATCCCATCCTCCCCAGCTACTGTTCGTTTATAGCCACCGACAAACACCCAAGCTTCCTGCCCCCTACAGGAAGGAGAGGTGCCTTAACAGAGCAAACTAATAAAAAACAAAGAAAACTAAAATTGTCTTAATTTCTGGTAGTTTCCATATTCTTTCTTCATCCTCCTTCTTTTTCATCCACATTAGGATCCTCAAGCAACATATTCTTTCTTTAACCTCCTTCTCGTTCGTCCATATTAGGATCTTAAAGCAACATGTTCTTACCTTCTTCTCTTTCCTCCACATTAGAATCCTCAAGCAACATGGCAAACATTACATGCCAGTGGTGTGGGGCATCCTTTCAGAGGGCATGCATTCAGGCAGTAGGGCACTGCCCCACATGCTGGACAATAACAGATCTGAGAGCACAACTCAGAGAGGCATGGGAGCAAATCAAACGTCTACACAACCTGATTGCCAACCTCAAACCTGCTCATCCCTTTACACCTCACCAGTTCAACCAGGGGACCATCGCTCAACACCTCATCGCCCCTGCTCCTGGGGAATGGCAGGTGGTGAAGGGGGGTCAGAAGAAAGTCGTACCAGTTCCAATAACAGGTGGCACAAGAGGAAGTACCCATCATAACAGCAAATGGATACACCCTTCTCGCCAAGGAAGAGGAACATGGACATAATGCCAATCACCGTCAGTTAGGATGTATAACAATGTCAAACCAGGAAGGAAATACAAAGGACACAAACAAGAGGGAACAAAATAAAATACTTACTGTGGGGGGACTCCATGATCCATGGAGTGGAGCCACACATAAGTCAGGTCCTGAAACACAGGTGGTAGTCAAATACCTACCTGGGGCCTCTGCAAAAAGGGATATAGAATGCATTCACAGGTTACTAAAAAAGCAAGATAAATACACAGGTGTTTTCATCCATACAGGTACCAGCAATCTGGCAAGCCAGACACTCGAGGAGACCAAACAACACTTAGCTCACATAGGTGAGACATTAACCTCGCACTCCTCAACTATTGCCTTCTCAAAAATCCTCCCAGTATGGGGGGAAAGGAGGCAGTAACCAAAGGATACACAAGAATCAAATAGAGAAACTTAACACTTGGCTCCAGGTCTGCTGCCAAGACAGAGAACACGTCTTCATAGGAAATTGGAGGAACTTCTGGGACAGTAGTCTCTTCAAATACGATGGTCTACACCTGACTAAGGAAGGCATGCAAGCTCTAGGGCAGAAACTGGATTCATGCATTGCATGTTTAAACTGAACAGTGGGGAAGGGGCAACAGTGACAAAAAGACTTGCAACCTCTCCCCCAAAACACCATCAAATTAGGGTTACAAGCACAAACAAAACAACTCACCAAATGGGTGAGGAAACTGATACAAAAAGTAAAAAGAGGATTCACCAATTGGGGGGGAAGGAACAGATAACATAAAAAAAGCAGTCACAAGTAAAGCAGAACACAGGAAAAGGTAGGGATGAAGTTTGGAAAGCTATGTTCACTAACACATGGAAGCTACCAAACAAAATAGCTGACCTCACAGCCATCATTGCCGAAGCGGATCAGGACTGGGTCGCCATCACTGAAACCATGACTGGGAAATGACTATCCAAGGATACTGTCTCTTCTGGAAGAACAGAACTGGGCAAAAAGGCTGGGGGGGGGATGGCTATGTACATTAAGGAAGGCATAAAAGTGACTATAATCCAAAATGACAACTCAGAAACTGAGTCACTTTGGGTCACTCTAGAGGCTAGAAATGGAGAAATAACTTGGGTAGGAGTGTATTACCAACCACCGACAACAGGGCTGGAGGGGGATAAAGAAATATAGAAAGCCATTCAAAACATGAGTGATAAAGGGGAAATAACAGTGCTGGAGGACTTCAATTTACTCGACGTAAATTGGGGTACCCACACAGCAAGTTCAACCAGAAGCAAAGACTTTGTGGAGGCTCTGTGATTATTGGGCCTGAAACAACTAGTAAAGGACCCAACAATGGAGGATGCTGTCCTCAACCTGCTGCTAACGAATGGGGACAATATTGTAGAAGTAGATGTGGGAAGCCAGTTAGGGTCCAGCGATCACTGCATGGTGCAGTGTCATGTCAAGACAAAAACAGAAACCAAACACTAAAACTAAAGTCATAGACTTTAGATGAGCAAATTTCATGGCAATGAAGGAAGGCTGTAAAGAGAAACTCACAAATATAGTTTGGGGGAGGGACGTTGAAGAGTACTGGGCACATCTCACGGGAGCTATACTTCAGACCGTAAACCACTGCATAAAGTTGAGCAAAGCAAAAAAAGAAGAGAAAATCACTGTAGTTTACTAAGGAAGTAGCCACCAGGGTTAGAGAAAAAAGGGCTGCTTTCAGGAAGTACAAGAAAACAAGTTCTGACAAGGACCAGGAAGACTACAAAGAAAAACAAAGGGCTACAAGCAAGGAAATCAGTACAGCAAAGGCAACAACAGTGGAGAGGATAGCCAGAGAAGTTAAAAAGGGAGACAAAACCTTCTATAGCTATATTATTGAAAAAATAAAGACCACAGGGGGTATTGTCAGACTCATGAAGGAAGATGGAGAGACCACTGAGGATGACAAGGACAAAGTGGAAATCCTAAACAGATATTGCAGCTTCATATTCACAAAGGAGCGGGATGGCTGTGGACCCACCATTACAGAAGACAATAAAGGCGACAATGGAGTATACTCAGGACCCTTTACAGAAGAGGAAGTCCTAAAGAAACTGGAGAAGCTCAATACAAACAAAGCCATGGGGCCAGACAAAATCTGTCTTTTGGATGAGATGTTAAACCGAGGTCCTATCTGCCTGTTCTGGTGGTAGTTCAGGTTGGATGTTAAAGATCCCATGGCACTTCTCGAAAAGAGTAGGGGAAGTTTCCCCGGTGTCCTGGCCAAATTTCCCCCATTCTTTAAAAGTGCCACCAACAGCTTAATCTGGTTCAAGGTCAGTAGGCATTCATTTGTATCCCCTTCCTCGGGTCATGCCTGAAAATAGGCAGAATTTGTCTAGTGCACTTACCCGGTCAACAAAAACTAAAAAAAGAAAGAAGGCACCCTAGTCTACTAAAAGAACTAAGAGAGGAATTGGCAGCTGTACTGGCTGATCTTTTTAACTTATCATTTGAGCTGGGTGAGGTCCCACAAGATTGGAAAATAGCCACAGTTATCCCTCTACACAAAAGCGGTAACAGACTTAGTGCGGGCAACTATAAGTACGGGCAACCGATAAGACTCACATCAATTGTAGGCAAAACAATGGAAACCCTTCTCAAGGAGAGGATTATATCCTTTCTCAAGGAAAACAACAAATTAGACACTAAACAGCATGGCTTTACCACAGAGAAGTCATGTCAAATCAATTTACTTGACTTCTTTAATTGGGTAATGAAGACAGTAGACCAGGGTGGTGTGGTAGACGTAGTGTAAGTGGATTTCAGCAAAACCTTTGACACAGCCCCACATAGAAGGCTGCTAAACAAATTAGACAGCATGGGAGTAAGTCATCAGGTGGTAAACTGGGTAAGGAGCTGGCTTACTGGTAGGACCCTGAAGGTATTAGCGAATAGCTCACTCTCAGAGGAAAGAGAGGTAGCTAGTGGAGTACCACTGGGTTCAGTGCTTGGCCCAATCCTATTCAACATCTTCATTAGTGACATTTCTGATGGACTGGAGGGCAAGGTGAGTTTGTTCGCAGACAACACAAAGATAGGAAACAGGGTGGACATCCCAGCAGGAGTGGAGGAGAAGATGAGGGCTGACCTGAAATCTCTAGAAAAGTGGTCAGGAATGTGGCAACCAAACTTCAATACTAAAGAATGCAAAATCATGCACCTCAGAAGGACAAACCCAGGAGTGGATTACTACCTAGGGAGTGAAAAACTGGAAGCCTCTAAACAGGAACGGTATCTGGGAGTAATTACAGTATAACAGATGACCTAAAAATGACCAAGCAATGCAAGAAAACAGCACTGAAGGCAAATGGTATGTTGGGATGCATAAGAAGGGGGATTACCAGCAGGAAAAAGGAGGTCATCTTTCCATTCTATAGATCAATGGTGAGGCCACAACTGGAGTACAGTGTTCAGTTCTGGAGACCACATCTCAAGAAGGATATTACCAGACTGGAAACAGTGCAGAAGAGGGCTACTAAAATGATTCATGGATTGTACAACAAATCATATGAGGAGAGGCTGTGTGAATTAAACATATAGTCTCCAGAGAAGCAGAGGGACAGAGGTGACATGATCAAGACCTTCAAATTCCTGAAAGGCATAAACAAGGTGCAGGTCCAGGACCTCTTCCATATCAAAAATCACTCAAGAACCATAGGGCATAACATGATGCTGGGGAAGTTCAGAGCCAACACACCCAAGTTCTTCTTCACCAAGAGAGTGCTTGAACCATGGAACTACCTTCCCCAGAAGGCAGTGGAGGCAAAAACAGTGGAAACTTTCAAGAAGGATAGGGATAAATACAAGGGCACCATAACACTGAAAGCAGTTAAGGGAAGGGGTAGGATTATGGGCAGACTAGATGGGCTGCATGGCCCCCTTCTGCCATCACTTTCTATGTTTCTATGTTTCTAATACTGGTTCCAACTTTACTGGGCTTGCGAAGGCCTCTAAGTGCTCTTCCACCACTTTTTGTATCCCTTCTGTACTCGACCACAAAGTCTCATTCCTGTATCTCAATGAGAAGTGTGACACATTTTTTATCTCTTTACAGGCGGCACATGGATCCGAAAAGGGAGTTTTCCTGGTTCCAGAACTTAATTCTGCCTGCAGAGAGGTGGCCCTGTCATACTGGTCTTTTTTCATTTCTTGTTTTACTTCAAAAATTTGCTCTGATAAATCATTCTTAGAGATATAAGTTGCTGTTAAAAGTTTATACAGCTGGGCCCGAAGACATAAATGTTTCAAAAAATGAGTATTCGCCAGTGTTTTCCCTTAATTTTACATCCATTTCTGCACCTTTTGTTTAGTATCTTCCCACCATTCCCCTACATCCTCATATAAGGAAAGTACTGATACCCTTGCTGTAAAAACCTCTAACAGTCCTAGTTTTACCTCTGAGATAGGTAAACTTTTTGTATTCGACTTCCACCTTTGATCTGGTAAATAACATCTTGTGCCTGTGGAAATTTTAGTTAATACTACCATGTGTTCTGAAAACTCCACCAGAACAATTACTGTTTTAAGCACCTGCAACCTTTTTGAGACAAATACATAATCTATTTTTGATGTTATGGTACTTCTAACATATGTATAAGTGATTGCTGGAGATGCTTTTTCACTGCAGTCCAATAATTCTGCTGCCTCTATACAATTTTTCAGAGCCACAGAGTCACAATACACTTGTGCTGTTTTGTCTCTAATGCACAATTAAAGTCTCCCCAGAATATACATTCTTTGATGTAACTGAATATGGCTGTATCATTTACATTAACTGTACCTGCTCTGCTTTAACTTGTGCTCCATACACCACTGTAAACCTATTCGACTTGTTGTGCCATATCCCATCCACTATCAAACCCTGGCTGGGCTAAGTATCAATTATTCTCTGTAGCTTAAAGAAGGGTCCTGAAAATAATATTCCCACCCCATCTGCCTTATGTGTCCCAAAGGACCAGTAGGTGGGAACCAATACCTAAGACCTTTGTTCTTGTGATACCATAGCAGTTGAATTAAACCATGTTTCCTGTAACAAAATAACGTCTACTGCTAGATCATGTAGCACAGAAAACATAGCATCTCATTTTATACCATTCTGCATACCATGCACATTTAGGGTGGCTACAGAAAATTGGGACATTTAATTCTTATACCACAGTCATTTTTTTATTTTTCATTTTTTTTGCCTTCTTGTCATCCCCTCAGTTTCCTCCATGTCCTGGGAGGCTGATTGGGTGGATGAGGTATCTGCATCTAGGTCCCCAGATTCTGATACACCTCTGCTTGCTGTGTCCAATACTCCAAAGGGGTTCTCTGACTCTGCATTCTGTGGTACAGACTTCTGCTTCCTAAGGCTCCTGTGCCTTGGCAGTAGAGTTTTCCATTTGGGAGAGGATGGGGCTGTTTCAGAGCCAATCCCTCTTGCTCTGGTGGTGCAATGTCATCTGGGGTTACAGGGGAGAAGGGGTAGGAGTGCCATTCATTTCCTCCACCTCCATTACTTCATCGTGGGGCCCTGAGGTGGAAGTCTGTTGGGCCTCCACAGTCTCAGGAGGGGTCTGAACTGGCCGTGTGGTACCCAACATCTGATGCTGTTGTGGAGCAGGATCTTCTTCTTGCTGTTGAGCTTTTTTAATGAGCTCATCCTGGATCAAGGGATAAGATTTGTTGTGTGTTGCCCATGGGCAGCCTTGGAATACATGCCCATGCTCCTTGCACTGGTTACATGTTGCATGATTGGGACATTGCAGACACGTGTCCAAACTCCCCATAAATCCCACATCTCAGCTTATTACATACATTGGCCAGATGTGTCTGGGCCCCACACTTGTAGCATACTTTTGGCTGCCTGGAATAAAAACACCCCATCCTGTCCCAGAAAAAAACTGTTAGGGAGATGTAATACCCCCTTCCACTGAATGGTGTAACTTGATCTTAAATTTACATGCCCCAGTCCAGAAATATTCATTGTCAATGATTGCTTCAGATGCACTTAAGACCTTGCATCATTGTTGGAGCCAGTACACTGTATCACTGACTTGCACACCCTTATTATGGAACATCACCATAATGTACCTAATTATAGGCTTTGACAGGGGAATGGCCAGAAATGGGGTCCACAATGGGGAAAGTTTGAATTGATTATACTTAGACCAAAATTGGTCTAAAGAATGTGGGGAATAAAAACTTATGACAAAGTTCTCTTCTCCTGACACATAGATTAAGGCATATACCTCTGATGCCATGAACCTCATGGAGTCTTTTAGCAGTACTCAGCCCACGTAATGTCTGTCTGGTCTAGTATCCATACCCCTTCTGTACCTTAGCCTGACTGCATTTCTGTATGGTGCAGGCTCTGTGCAGTTAAACAAGTCTGCAAATATTGGTCCAGCTTTGGGGGGGGGGTTGTGGAAATCCGATTCACCTGCCCCAGGTCTCGATACCCTGTCCACATTTTGTTCCCCACATTGTTTCTTGAAGGGATCGGGCACATTTGCCTGATCTTCACCCAAATTCTCACCCTTGTTTGTGAATGATACACCCGCAGCATGTTCAGGCTGCTCTGGCAGGAATACTGTTACAATTTCAGCTTCCTCCCATTCCTTCTCCTGCCCCCACCCCTTGTCCTGCTCTGTTTGCCTCTCTCTCCCCCTAGGTTGATTATTGCCTGTGCTTCATGCACCTCCTACTCTCCACTTTTTTTTCTTTGTTTCTCCACAGTCTTGCCCATCTATACCTCCTCTTCCTCCTGTCCCTGTGCAAGTCTACTCCTGGTTGCATCCCTCCCCTGTTTACAGGAGCTCCCGTGTTCAGGGGCCTTCCCTTGTACCTGTGATTCCAGCTCCTCTGTTCTTGGATTCACTAAGCCTTCCTGCCCCTTGAATTGCATTGGATCCAAGTCTGACAAGTCCAAATCCATGTCAGGTAACCACTTCCCCTCTGCTTTCTGTCTGTAGCCAGTGTTTTTCAGGGCTCACTTTGGCAACCATCCAGACACCTCTGATACTTCTGCCTTTGTCCCAAATGCCTTTCTGATCAGCTCCTGGGCTGATGTCACCTCCAGTGTTCCTCTTGCTTCTGCTGTCTTCAAGATTGGATCATCTGTCTTCTGGGCCTCTAAAAAAGATAACTTTGAACTAGGTCCAGACTGTTCTAAGGGTGCCGACCTGTTTCTTTTCACTGGTAACGAATGCATTGCCACCTTCTATTTTAAATACCTTTCTTCATCTTCTACCAGCATTTTAAATGATAGCATGTGTTGTTCATCTAGCTCTTTCTCTAGTTGTGCAGTTGCTGTTTCAATATCACTATCTGTTGTTGTCGGTCCCATTTCCTTTACCACACAATCCATGTCATCTGTTAATTCTTCCTCCAACTCCTCCTCTGATCCCCCTGACTCCATTTCTGAAGCTGCCAATGCCATTTCTTCTTTGTCCTCCTTCACCACACCAGTTGTGGAGGAGGACAGGCTCCCAACCTGCTGCACTCCAGCTACGTCATCCACCTCTGACTCCTCCATTTGGAACTGGGCCAACAGAGCTCCCTTCTGACAGAGTATGGGAATTTCCCCGGTGTCCTGGCCAAATTCCCCCCATTCACTAAAATACCACCAACAGCTTAATCTGGTTCTGTAAGTCAGTCTACAACTGTACAAATTTCACTTCCTGAGCCCCCGCATCGCACCTGGAAACAAGTCGTGGCTCAGTGTGCCTCTCCCTGTCACAAACTTTAAAATAAATAAATAAAATACCAATAAAAGACCACAATAAGCATGCATCTACACTTTCTCCTATAAGACAAAGTCCAAGTAGCCACTGTAATCATTACAGACTAAAACTATGAATACATAGACAACATTATCTAAAGTGGTAGCACATACAATGAGAAACCATGCAGAATGAAATGGAGGGGTCAAAAGTGAGCCGATGAGCAGAATATTCAGTGAGGCAAGGGATAAAAGTTCTGTAAAAATACTCAGCCATCTTCCTTGAATGTGAAGTTTAATCCCCACTTAAATATCAAGGGATATGATTCTGTGGATCTCTGAATATGTACGTTTTTCCTTCACAATGAAACCATATTTATTTATTTATTTGAAAATTGGTGACTGGGAAAGGCAAACCGAGCAAAGGCTCATGGGAAACAGGGCAGGCAAATACATAGCACAGACACAGTTTACAGTTACAGTAAAGTAGAATAGAGTGCATGATTTAAAGCAGAAGTAAGTGCAATAAGAGCCAGCAATAAAAATCAGGCATTTCAGTCACTCTTACACCGGAGTAGGAGGGAAAAGTACGGGAGTGAGTCAAGTAATTTAAGTAATTAAGTAATTTAAAGTAAAAGCCTGTAATTTCCAAGTGTGTTTATGTACCTTCACCCGTATGTTCACCCCTGTCTCAAACTCACTTAATTGTTGTCTCCCCCCCTTACGACGAGGTACCTTTGTAAACGAGTCCATGACTCAAAGGTTGTAAAACTGATTTCTCCAATAAATAAAATAAAAAATAAATAAATAAGTAAGCTGAAAACAGGAGCAGGAGGGATGAAAGGATATTCAGCTGGTACCTGAGTAAAACAGGGAATGAACTGAAATGCAGGGAGGATGGAAGTAGGTTCCAGAGTGAAGGGAGACAATAGAAAAAGGCTGATTGCCCACCAGAAGTGAGGGGATGAGGAATAAATAGACTAGATAGCATACTGGCTGTAAGGTCCAAGCCCTGCTGTTTTTTTTCAGGGGTTCAATCACTCACTGCTGTTATTAGGTCACAAACCTGAGATCCAGAAAGTTTAAGATTTTGGACCAGATTTTCAAAGGGTGGTGCAGGACTTGCATCAAGTTCTGCCCCACAACATTTTGATTCTGCAAGTACACCAAACTCGGGTGCCTCAGCTTCACCCGATTTTACAATATTGGATGCAGTTGTAACCATTTTTTTCTGATTTATGGCAACTTGCGTCAAATGTCAGGCACAAGCACAGTAAAAAGGGACCTCGAGATGAATGCAAGCTAGACCACAGAAAGGTGGTCTAACTTGCGTCAATTGTTGCACAAGATAGAAACTTTCATTAGACTGCTGCAAGCCTGGTGTACCATATCTTTGGCACACCCAGGGCTTGTGGCAATTGTGGCCATTTGAAAATCCACTCCTTTATGTCCTTAGTGTCCTTATCCTTGCATGCCACATACAGCAGTGTCTCACATCTTACATAGTGTCAAAGGCCATCACAATAGTCCACAGTATCCCTGTCTATATAAGACTAGGCAAAACATCACTCTGTAGCTTCACACTGTAAGCCTGGACTATGGAGCTTCATAGAGATTTGTAGAGCAGTCTCACCTAAAGCTGGTGCACATGGGAGTCATTCATCATGGAGACAAAGAATATCAGTGGATTCAGGATCCTCGGTCATCCCCATGGCTTTCACTTAAGGGTATGAGCCTGGTTCTCTGAAAGTTCTACATAAGAACACAGGATCTCTTTTTAACACATGTAGTGGTAGTGGACAGACCCCTAGAAGAATGAGCACAAGTGATATTTTCCTACAATGATGTCAGCAAACTATCTGTTTTGGTATCAAGTACAGTAACCTGCCCATTAAAGCTATCAGTTTCCTTACCACTTCCTGCATAGTTTGGTCTAGGCTGTAACACCTAATTTTAGTTTCCCACAGGGTCCTACACCACTCTGCTTGCAGCTGGGCAATCTAGGTGATAATCTAAGGTAGGGTTGATTTTCAAAAGTCCCCCACCCCAATTTTAGACACAAATATTGTTATATAAAATTAATTTATGTGGTCAAAGCTAAACATGACAACTCTGGTAATAACTTGGCCACACAGCCATTCTTAAACTGACATTTTGGTGGGGGCCATGTTATGGCCAACTGTGTCTTGCTTACCTTGGCCAGTCAGGTAGCTGAACAAATAGAAGGTATAAAACTGGCCATGTGGGCAAGTCTGAATCCCTGGTAGCCACTGGGATGATATTTTATATATGGATCACAATTTATTTTTAGGAAATAAATAACACATTTAGTTATGGATGCCAACCTTCTTTTAATATGGTGGTAGTGTAGGATTGTGGTATGGTACATATCAGAACTGTGAATGAAGAGATCCCAAGTTTCAAACAGGTCCTATTATAGCCATTAATATATCAGATCAGACTAGAAGAATTCTGGTGGAAAAGTGTTGGTGGGAACTAAATCTAGGTTTAGCACAACAAGAGCATTTCCAATGTCATCAAAAGATCAAGATTCAGGATAATTAATTCCATCCAATCAATGATATATGTAAGCAATAAGACACGACAGGGTGTGTGTTAGACACCTTAACACATGGCTAGGAGGTGCAGTGAGGCACGAGGCCACAGGCCAAGTGCGTCCAGCCTCCTAGCCATGTGTTAAGTGTCTAACACACATCCTGGAGTGTCTTATTATGCTTATGAAATGGCTATCTAAAATACAGATGTATGTGATAACTAAAATGCATAATATCTAATATTTAATAGCGAAAAGCTTTCATGTTTGTCTTAATTTTTAATAAAATAGTTCCTCTGCCTGTTTTTTGTTTTGACTTGAGGACTTTTGAGCTGCTAAGGCATCCTTACTTATATTTATGTAGTTGTCATGGCACCCCTCGCCAAGTAGCAGTAGTTTTACTTCATTTAGTTTGAACAAGAAATTATGCTGTATTTTTTTATAATTTTTGTACATTATAGTAACAGGTAGCACTAGGGAGAACACTCTGCTTTTGTTTGGAAGACACAGGAGAAAGCCATTATGCAGTGCGGAAGCAAAATATGAAAGTGAGACTTCTGTAACTGCTGGATTAAGCTGTCGTCTGAGGTATAGGTTATATTGTTTTTTTCAGAACTATATGGGAAATATTGTTATGGTACGAATATTGTGTTGAACACTGTGGCACTAAGGGAGTGAAGTACGGAGTGCTGGCCTGCTCGGTGTTAAGTTATAGAGAGAGCCAGTGGGCAGGTTGGGTGCCAGAAAGCAGGTCAGCTGTTCAGCCATAGAGTGAGCAAGTGGGCTGGGATTGTTATTCTGTCAGTTTTTATTTTTTTTAAATGATGCAGGTTGTGCATTTTAACTTAGAGAAGTTAAGCCTGGGAGAAATGAGTTGTATGATGCCAATAATGAAACAAGCATTTGTCAATGCAAAGAGTTCACTGCTGGTATTGCTGTCGTACATACCTCCCTTATTTTTCTGTTTATAGTCCTCTGCCTTGCATTTTAAGGGTGGGCATTACGGTTGGAAACCCTTAGACCCCAGGCGTTTGTTGGTATTTTTGCTGCAAATTTTCAACATGGGCTTTTTTGGACCCCACCTCATGAATAGTGGTAGTATCCTTTCATTACTCAGTCCCAAAAGGTGATTTTGCACAGCGAGTATGCCATTCAGTGCCACAGGTGTGAAAACACATTTTGGGCAGGATTTGAAAAATGACAACTGTACTGTTCATGAAGAGGTGTGAAGAAATGGCAAGGTTGAAAATCTGGAGTGAAAATATGAAAAAGTGGCAAAGTTGCTAGTGTGCATAGAAACAGTGCAACGCACGCATGTAATGCAGTCATTTTTTGGAATGCTTTTACCAAATTTTCAACATGGCCTTTTTGGGACCTCCCCTCATGAAAAGTGGCACTGGCATTTTGTTAGTCTGTACTGAAAGCTGATTTTGCAACAACCATGCCCTTCTGCGCCACAGGTGCAAAAACACATTTTGGGAAGAATACAAAAAATGACAGCTGTACTGTTCATAAGGGGGTGTAAAATATGGCAATGTTGGAAATTTGGAGTGAAAATCTTAAAAATTGATGACTTTACAAGCGTGTATAGAAACTGCACAACAGATGCTCATAACACAGTAATTTTTAAGAGCTTTTTCACCAAATTTACAACAAGGGCTTTTTGGGATCCCACCTCATGAACAGTGGCACTGTTGTTTCATTAATTGGTCCCAAAAGGTGATTCTGTGCTGCGACTGCAAAATCACATTTTGGGACCTAGAAACAAAATGACAGTGACTGTGTTCATGAGGTGGGGTCCCAAGAACCCCATGTTGAAAATGTGGGACCAAAACTCACAAATATGGCTGAGATATCAGCCTAAATTGAAAATGCCCCTTTCACTGCCATTATAAGACTTACCATCATTTCTTCAGTTTGCGGTCAGCTTTTGAAGAGTGCAGACGTGTTCCCAGTCTACTGAAGATCGCTGCTCCCGACCTCCAGATGTAAGAATGGGTGATGGAGGTAAGGGGAGGTGGGGTGCACAGAGGGAAGGTGCGGGTTGAGGAGGGGGGGCAGGCGGCAAACAACGAGGGACCATTTTCCTTTTTTTCAGGTTTAAAAAAAATGAGGTTGTGGGTCTGTTTTCTTTTTTACAGGAAAACTATGGATTTCAGCACACTGGGGTTGGCTGCCAGTGTGCCAGAGTACTGGGAGGGATCAAGGGGGATCAATGCCAACCCAGGGATTGGGCACTCCGAGGTTGGGGGATATGTGGGGGGTGGGCACATCCAACACCGGGAGTGGGCATTCCATCGTCGGAAACACCACAGCAGGTTTTGGCACACTGGGGCAGGCTCCCAATGTGCCATATTAAAGGATGAGGAGGGATACAGAATAACACAGGGATCGATCACCCCGATGTCAGCAGGCAGGGGGAGGGGGGTCTGCCAGCACGATCAATCGTACTTCGAGTAACAGTGTCTTTGGGCACTAAATACTCCCAGCCAATACGAAGCTTAGGCTGTGGCCTGCTCTGCACATGTGAGAGAAACTTTAGAGCCAGAGACAGCAGGATATGGAGGAGGCAGACGAGGAAAATGCCTCCTCCCAGCCAGCGCGATCGATTGCACTAATAGTAAAAGTGCCTTTGGGCACTGAATACTCCCAGCCCATATGGAACTTAGGCTGTGGCCTGCTCTGCATGGGTGGGAGAAACTTTAGAGCTGGGAACAGCGGGACGTGGAGGAGGCAGGTGAGGAAAGCACCTCCTCCCACCTTTCAGGCAGGGACCGGTGGGGTGGTGAGGTGGAGACATCATGATGCAAACAGCTGTTTGCTCTGCGGTGACCTGCAGATGAAGGAAACAGCCACCTCCTGATTCATGTGGCTTTTTCTTTTCAAGTGCAGACCACTGCAGGTGAAACAGCATCAGGAGCTGCCTGGCTGAGGATTCATGCGATACTATCATGCCCCTTGCAGAGCACTCTGCATTGCACAGACAGTGTCACACCCCTCAAAGCCTAGAATCCCAAGGAGTTTGCCACACATGCGCGAGCTCAAAAAGAAGATGGCTGCTTTTGAGTTTGCCAATGTTCTGATGTGGGCACCCTCACCAGTATTAATGCCCAGCTTATTACCTGCACTTTTTGTGTGTGTTAGACATATTAACACATCTCTATTAGCCAATCAGATTTCTTAACATTTCCTAGCTATTTCATAAAATTAAACTATTTATGCGAACTACCATCAAAATATTTTTTCTGGGTAGAATGGCCACGTCATATCAGTTTCTATCTCAAGATGAAATAATATCTGAGCTGTATTATGCCCCTTTGAGTGATACAAAACACAAACTTGTTTAAAATGGTTGGTTATAGAAGGTCATCAGCCCCAGCATTTGTGACCGACTGCACAGGAGGACCACCTTTAGGCAGTTCCAAAAAAAATATCCATTTGAGTCAGGTATTACTTCATTTTCCACACTAACATGTTATGTTTGAATCAGAACCAAGCCTATGAGCATATTAAAAAATGAAAACATTTGTTTCCAATGAGAAAATGTGAAATCAAAGGGCAATGGCCTGCAGTAACTCTGCCCTTTAACTTACCCCTCAGTAGAACAGTATGTTATTTCTGAAGAAAGCTACTAATATTTCAGAACAGATCGGTAAATTCAATGAATCCTTGTGCTCTCAGTGTCTTGGAAAAATCTTAACATGGAACTCAGAACTTGAGAAATGCCTTTAAAAGTTCAGGAGGTCAAGACAATGCATGGCTGACTACCCTTTTAACTATTATTCATGCACATGAGGGTAAACTAACTAGTTAAAGGGGACATAAAATAATTACCGTACTTCAAAAACAACTAAGACGACACCACAAGATACATTTCTCATCCCTTTTATAAAGTATTTCCTAGGACTGAATGCAAACTGTTGTCATAAAGTAGGATGCCTGGACTACACTACACTTTGACTAATGAGACATATATCTGCCATTAGAAACAAAAGAACTTTACTGTCTCTTGTGTAATGTCATCTGTTGTAACAAATCAGACCGTCCCCTACTGTTTCTCCATAGGATATTATAATTGAAGTGATAGTCAGCTAACCAGTCAGCCATGTTCCACCACTAGTCTGCACAAGCACTTAACTTTCTAAAATGAGCAGCTCTTTTGGGCAACTTTATAATGTTCAATATCTGCAGGTTATTCAAATGCAAATGTGCTGAATGTGCTGAAAATTCAAAGTAATATATACGCCTGTAAAAGAAGTGTCATACTCCAAGGGGCAAATCCGGTGAAGAAAGAGAATTACATAAATATTGAAGTGGCAAATTTATTTGTAGCTAATCTTAGTATTACAAACCTCCCAAAGTGAGGGCTGGACCAAGAGCACCATGGCAGCACCACTGTTTACAGCTCTGGTAACCCAGGTTCAGGAACATTAACCTCCTTAGGTGTGGGCTGGTGATCAAAGTCTGCTGGTCAAGTAACCCTTGTAAATCACAGGGGCAGTGACACAAGAAGACGCAGCTGAAGAGGGAGAATGAGAATCATGGACAGTCCTTATGCATGCTCATTGCATGCACTGAAATGGGCATGTTGCACTGTTGGCTTGTGGGGGGGGACAAATTGGAAAATCACATTCATTGGCAGAATGAAGCCTGCACCACTCATGTTCCACGCCATCAGCTAGGCTCCTGCCTTTACACTGGATGGATTCAGGCACCCTGGGAGGGGGAATAACGGAAGTTTCTGGAGCCAGTGTATGCCATGGGGAAAACAGGTGATTGGACTGGGAAAACTATTTGCTTTTACAAACCAACCATAGTCAAATCTGATAGCAAAGATCTTGTCACCTCCATCATCAGCTGTCTTGGTAACTGTAATATGGAACCATTGTTAATTGATTATTAAAGAGAATGGATACATAATAATAATATCTTTATTTATATAGCACCTTTTAGCTATCAAGGTGCTGTACAGCAAGAATAAATAACACAATAAAATCACAGTAAAAATAAATATTGAGCTAGAATCAATTTATAAAAGCTTGGCACCGTAAGTGGGTCTTTAGGGACTTCTTAAAGCCCTTCACGGTGGTGCACTCCCATAACTGATGGGGTAGAGAATTCCACAGGACTGGGGCCACATACATAAATGCACAGGCCCCCGATGTCTTCAAGGATACCATGGGAATCTCCAGCAACTCCTCGTCAGTTAAGCAGAGTGGTCACCCCGGGGCAGTAGGGGGACAAGAGCTCTTTCAGATAGTATGGGCCCTGTCAGTGTAGGGCTTTTTAGGTCAGAAGCCCGACCTTGAAGGTGACCCACAACTGAATAGGCAGCCAGTGCAGTTCGCACAGCACCGGTGTGATGTGACATACCCGGGGGGGTCCTCATCAACAACCAGGCTGCAATGTTCTGCACTAGCTGCAAGTGGTGGATATCAACCCCCTAAAGCCCTGGGTACAGGGAGTTGCAGCGATTGAGGAGCAAGGTCACAAAGGTGTGGATCAGCATAGGGAGGTCACCGGATGGAACTAGGTAGTTGATCCTGCTGATGTTCCTCAGATGGTAAAAAGAGGACTTGGCGACTGCCAACACCTAAGATCTCAGTGTCAGCCCAGTGTCAAGAATCACCACCAGGTCTCGCACCTGTTCTGGGGAAAGAATCTGGGTGCCTCCCAGACAAATTCCAGAAGGCTGACCAGCCCCCAAACCCTCTGTCCAATGACCCAGATCCACGACCATCACCTCAGTCTTTCCTGAGTTCAACTTCAACCAGCTGGAATTCATCCAATCCTGGATCTCAACAAGGCAGCTGTTAAGTACCAAATATGCACTCTCCTGGTCGGGTGCAAAAGACAGGTAGAGCTGGGTATCATCAGCATAGCAGTAAAAATTCAGCCCATAACATCTTACAATGTCTCCGAGGGGCAGCATACACACCGCAAACAACATGAGGGATAACACTGAGCCCTGGGGGATCCACATTGTAGACAAAATGGGTAAGGAGAAAAAATCTCTGACACATGAGTAAAGGGATTTAGAGAGAGAGAGCAGTATGCATTAAGAGAATCAGTGGTAAAGGGTGGGTGAAACGTTGATTAAGAATAGGAAGAGTGTAATATTCGGAAAGATTAAACAAAACTAGTTGAAAGATAAAATAATTTATAAGTTAATACTGTGATTGCAGGTCCCTTAACTTCATCACTGTAAGCCAATAGGTCTGAATGCCACCCATTATAAAACCAGTTCATGGTTTTGTTTAATTGGATGAATTCACCATAGATTCTTTATATGAATAGACTTGTAGTGGAATACACTGTAAAGATTCTACTGTCCAACTCTTTTTATTCAGCCATTAGTTATCCATCTTTTAAACATAGAAACTTAAAATCTGATGCCGGATAAGGACTGCTTGGCCCATCCAGCCGGTCCATTTTTTCCCCCTGCATATACTGTCACCTCAGACCCTACCTGATCTCTGTCTCCCCCCCCACTTTGCTTCCCACTAAGAGTCCCTTGTGCCTAACTCATGCATGTTTGAAGCCCACCACTGTTTTCACCACAACCATCTCTGCTGCAAGACTGTTCTAGGAATCTACCACTCTTTAGTAAAGAAGTACTTCCTCACATCTCTGTTGAACTTCCCCCTTTCAGGTTAATTTCATGTCTACTTGTTCTCGTGCATCATTTCCTGTGAAGAATATTCTCCTCTTGTACCTTATTTACCCTCTGAGGTATTTATAGGTTACTATCATATCCCCTTCACTCTTTCCGTGTGTACATTATGAGGTCCTTCAGTCTCTTCCCGTAGGGCTTCTGATGTAGACCCTGCACCATTTTAGTTGCCTTCTCTGGAATGCCTCCACTCTATGTCCTTCCTGAGATGTTGTCTCCAGAACTTGACACAATACTCCAGGTGGGGTCTCACCAGCAATCGCTACAGTGGCAACACCACCTCCCTGCTTCTGCTGATGTTAACCCTCCTATACACCCTAACATCCCTCTGGCCCTACGCACTGCCTTGCCACCTTGACATCATCAGCTATGATTACTCCCAGATCCCTTTTCTATAAGGTGACCATCAATACCTCTTCTCAAATCTTGTACTCTGCCACTGGGTTTCTGTGCCCTAAATGCATCATTTTTTGTTTACCTTTTCACATTGAAACCCTGCTGCCATGCCCTTAAACACACCTCGAGTTTTCTCAGGTCTCTGCACATTCTTTCCACCCCCTCTGGAGTGTCCACCCTATTGAAGATTTTTGTGTCATCCACAAAGAAGGAGAGTTTCCCTTCCAGCTTATCTGCAATGCCACTTATAAATACATTAAAAAGGGCTGGTTCAAGTACTGAGCCATGTAACACCCCATTGGCTACCCTGCCTTTCCCAGAGTGAACTGCTTTTACCACCAACCTCTGCCACCTATCCCTTAACCAATTCGTCATGCACTTTACAAGCTTTCAACCTACCCCTAAGCTGCCCGGTTTCCTTAAGAGCCTGCAATGTGGAATGGTGTTGAAAACCTTACTGGAATCTAAGTAGGCCACGACCACCACCACACCTCTTTCCTCTCATGCTACTCTATTCTTTACTCTCCTCTAGCACTCTATGCAGTCATTTTTTTATAGTGGATTTTTTGCATGAAAGCAGCTACATTTTGGTTTATTAGTGGGTAAGATGCACAACCACTGAGAGGTGTAAGTACTGCTGTCTTTTACTTTGGCTATCATTGTCAAAGGATGGAGGGTTAGCAGGAAGGGGGTCACTTAGAATATGGAAGGGCAATAAATGGGAGGGGGAAGACATATTTTTCATTCCACCACTATTGCTTTTATTCATTCCTTTTCCCAGTTGCTTAATTGTTTTGAAGGGGCTTAGAGGGTCAGATGAGTACTTCTACATGATTGGAGGAGAAGGGGGGAAGGGAGAGGAGGGAAGGAGTAAGGTCACTTGGTTCACTGGCCTACGCAGCCAGTATAGTGTTATGCTTGTGCAACTGTGTTAGTTTGGTTTTGGCTTTTCGCACTCTCTATTCCAGAGGAATTACCACCCTGTAGAGGTACGAAAGGCAAGGAACCCTCGGAGAGGGCTCCACTCCTAGAGGTGCCACGAGATGATTCCCATGGCTAAAGGTACCTTAGGAATCCCTAAAAGAAATGTAGTACAATCATCCCTAAAAAAGGAGGCAACACAAAGCATATGAGCAAGCAGTAACTGTGATGTAGTAGCAGGAACTGTGACATACTAGTAGAGAAGCATAGACAGTTTAACAACTTAATGAGTTGCTCAGTTTGATAACGTAATGAAATGTCCAGGTTTGCGTAGCATGATACTAATGGTTTGCATTGAGATTAGGGGATCCCCTAAGAAGAGAGGGAGGGAATGGCAGGATATCCTCCACCTCCATCCAACAGCAGATCCTACCGAAAGAAACTAGGGAACACTACTATGCTAACTAAGAGTTATGACCTGAGGCAATGGAGGAGAGAAAAATACCCCTATGTGGAGGAAATCTCTGGGGATCCAAGGCCTAGGTCACCTTCCCTCCAGGTTTGGGATAGTTTATTTAGTGATGGCTCTGCAGCTGCAATTTGGAAAACCCAATTAAAGGGAGGTGAAAAACATTCCAATTTGGAGGAAGGATCTCACTCAAACCCTCTAGCGAGAATGCTGTGGAAGGTTGTGAGAAAACTCTGTAACAATATGTGCAACCGAGGTGCAGGAGGAGAGCAATGACTTCTGAGGCACTCACCTGGCCTACTCACCCTAAAATCAAATCAGGCGAACCAGAAGCAGTCATAGGGAGAATGCAGTGAAGGTACCTTGCTAGGGAAACCACTAAAGTCAATGGCTAACCGTTATAGTGGAACACTAGAGCCAAAACAGGTAACTTTTTCCACCTTTCACCACTAGTCTTAAATTCTACACCAGGAGCTGCTATCGCATAGCAGGCAGCTAAATCCAGGCCCAGGGTGAGGACATTCTCAGCTATGGGCCAGGTGAGAAGGATCCCACCTCAAGCTGGGCACACTTGAGATGCGGACTAAATGCAGAATGAGACCATTGGCTGCAGGAACCCTGCACCAGAATAGAATGGCTGATATGCCCCACAAATTGATTGAGAGCTGAAAGCTGGTGAGCTGAATGAGCACAGCGTGCTGAGATTGTAATGAGCACTTAGCGTTCATTCACATATCTGGTCCTGTGTAGTACAGTATGGTCTGCAAGTCCATTGGTCCACACTGTGGTCCAATAGGCGTACAGAACATACTGTACACTGTCATTCAGTGGGTGACCAGGTGGTATGCGGGCAGGGTGCTGCCGCCCACCGATGATGGGGGGGTGCCAGGTGGATGAGGATCCTCTGTGGGAGGGTGGGGAGTGGGTACCACTGTGCCACCAGGCTACATTCTGCATTTACAACAGCCTGCAGTTGGGCAGTGGGGGGCCTGATAGACCACCAGAAAATGTTATTTCAATACTGATGCCCATGATCGGGCAGTGGGGGGCCCACTAGACCACCAGGATATGATTTAGTATTACTGATGCCCGTGATCGAGCAGTGGAGGTAACCACTATACCACCAGGATTCATTATTTATGTACTACTGCCAAGCGATTGGGCATACGGGAGGGGGGGAGTTACACTAGCCCACCTGGGGGCCAACCCTGTCAACAGCAGCCTGGCAGGGCTCCAGGCGCAAGGGCCCAGGCACCCAGCACAATGCATGCTAATGGGGCCCCATTTGCACCTTGCATAGATTATGGCCTCATTTGCATGCTCCCGGCTGAATATCGCGGATGATGTGCCTAGCGCAACTGCACTTGCACTGGCGCATCCCCCTTCTCTCTCTCTGTGGCTTGCGCTGGCACAGTGCCACTGCACCATGTGTATTATGTGCACCACCCCTGCCATATTCAACGGTGTTGAGCCATGTACATCACCACTGAATATCACCTGTTCCTGGCCCCGGAGCAGCAAAGTTGCGCTGAACCCAGGCTTGTGCCGCTGCTCGGTGCAGTCTGAATGTCCGGCCCTGAGGATTTTCAGTGGTGAAGACAGGATTTAGAACAGAAATAATTAGCCACATTGGCCACAACCCCCCAAACACCTCCCAGTCCCCACTGTAGGACAAATAAGGAAGCAAAGGAAGGGCTGAGAACCATATGCAGATATTAAAGCTAATTTAATAGCCTCAGAAGGAGCTTTAGCTACCCTCAGAGTAGAACAATGTACAATAACAATTGGAATAAATGAAGCAGCAGCTGTAAGCAATTAGGCCTGTGCAGCAGTAGTGAAAACAACTGAGTACATTGAGTTGTAACTGCAATAAACAAAATAAAAGGGGGCACAATGCTCTGAAAGCACTGTCACCAGGCAGTGCAATGAGACTGCTGTAATGAGGTAATTAGAACAAGCATGAGTGAGCTGTATAGCTAGTGTCAAAGTAAATCGGAGTCAGGTGAAAGTAATTGAGTATGCAACATGGAGCAGCCATAGTTGGGCTGAAACACACAGATCAGGTTTGCAGCTGCAGTGCAAGTAATTTGAGAGTTGTGAGTAAGTGAAAGCAAGTAGTATGAAACTGGAGTAGCAGTATGCTAGGAGCTTAGAAACAAAGCCCCCCCCCCAAAAGACAAAAACAAAAACAAACAAACACAGAAAACAGGGAACAAAAAAAACAGAAGGAAGCACACACAGCCGAAGGAAAAATACAAACCAAAAGCAGGGAAATAAACACAGAAGCTCAGCTGAGACAAGCAGGATCAGCAAGGTGGGTGGGTGCACAGGCCCCAACCAGATCAGAGGACAGAGCCTTCAGCTGCAAAGAAAAAATGCTTCACAATGAGGCTGAGAGGAACTGCTTATATAGCTCAGGAAGTGGGAGTGGCTGGCTGCTTGGCCACTGAACTCCAGGCAAAGCCTTTCCAATTATACATGACCTCTTCGTTCATCATTAAAGTGTTCTGCCTTGTTTTGGTATGGCAGTGGGGTGGGAATACTGCTGGAAGATATACTTGATAATGAAGAAATGTAAGGTTAACATTTTTTAAAGACTTACAGCTTGTGTTCCTTTTCCTACTAGGAAAATGTGGGACTTACAGTAAGTAACTAACATATAATGATATTTATACCCATGTGAAATCTTGGATATATGGCTAATGAATTAAAACGACTTTCATGGAATGTCAAGAGACTGAGGGATTGAATGAAGACTAGAAAAGTGTTTAACTATGCAGATAAAAATCTGGTAAACTGTGTAATGATACAAGAATCTCATTTGAACCAGAGTGAATTTGATTATATGAGTAAAAGGTGGGATTCTGGTATCAATGCCCCATATAGTACCAATTCAATAAGAGTCTCCATCTTCTTAAAGAAGAATTTCAGTATCTCAGTTATATGCCTGCAAATTGACAAAAACGGCAGATATATTGTCAGTGAAGTGTCAATAATAGGACAAGTGCTCACAATTACCAGTGTCTACAATCCTAATGAAAACTGCCTCACTTTTTACAATGGACTTTTTAGCAATCTGGCCACTTTTGGGGGTCCCTTTATTCTTGGGGAGACCTTAACCTTACTTTGAATTACTCTTTAGATAAATCAAGCAATATTTCTTATAAGATTCAATCAGCTGCCACTAATTTATTAAATATCATGTTTGATTTAAATCTGATTGATCACTGGCGAACAAATCACCTCACTGAAGGATAATACTCATTATTTTCCTTGGTCTATCCAGAATAAATTTCTTTCTTGTTTCAGAAAATCTACACTATTTAATAAAGGACATTATACTGTATATAAAGGAATACTAATTCCTGATCATTCACCTGTACTTTTTAACATGAAAGTGAATGCTGTTCCATTATATTTTAAATTTAGATTGGACCCTACACTCTTAGAGACCAGAGATAGCAAAATAAAATTAGTAAACAAATCCCCCCATATTTCCAGTTTAATGACAACTCATAAACATCTATAAATATAATGGGCCCTATGCACGATACCAATTTGCCATGGAAACCAGGTGCATTGCCATTGATATGCATGAATACAACAGAGCTGGGCCCCGCAGACCCTGCGTGGCATTCACAAACTGGGCGCAGGACAGATGTGCACCTGATACCGGGCCACATGAGGGAGGGAGGTGGGTAGAGAAGCATGGCAGCACTAGGTGCCATGCACTACAATTTGTAGTGCTGCCCACAGGGGGGTGGAGGAGGGCACAGCCTACAGCAGGGGAGACCCTGCCGTAACCAACTATGCTCCCCCTCACAGGTGCCCCACCAGTCATGGTAGACTCTAGAGTACATCTCCCATGCCTCACCAGCCCACTGGGATGATGGTGAGGGCTGGGGCATCTGGGAGGGTGAGATCCCAAACAGCGCCAGAACATCTGCTGCTATCCTGACAGCCCCTCTAACACCTGGTGCTGCCCAGGAACCAGCATCCATGGAAGTAGCCAGTGCCACCTACCTCCATAGCACCGACAGGGTAGGAGGAGAGGTTGTCGGTGCAGTGGTCAGTGAGTGGGTAGGGGGCACCACTCATGGATCCAGTGACAGGGGTACTGGGGGCAGCCCATGCCCTGGTGTCAAAGGGGCTTCTGTGTGCACTAGGGAGGGGGGTTTACGGACCACCTGTGGTGCTGGGGGTGCCAGGTGTGGTGTCAGGGTCATGGGGGTGCAAGAGTGGGGTCGGGGGACATCTCTGTTTGGGGGCAGCCTTCGGGATGGGGGCGGGATACCACTGATGGGAGTCTGTCCACGCGCCGGGATGGTGCCATGCAGTTCAGGCTGGTTGGTGTGCACTGGATGTCAGGGCCATTCCGTGTAGGTCCAGGTGCCCATGATGGGTATTCATGCACCTGGACCCACACTGTAGTGCAAGTGATCCACTACGGGACCCATTCCAGCCATCTGATTGGTTGCCTGACTGGGTCCGCTACTCTGCCTGTGGCAGCCCTGCATGACCCTGTGCACTGGGGTGTTAGAGCCAAGGACAGGTGGTGACCATTAGTGAATAACTGCCAGTGCGCACTTGTCCATGGGTGCAGTGTTGCATGGGTGTGTTACATGCTTTTTGTGTGTAACTTGCTCCCATTGGTGAATAGATGCCATGATGAGAAGCTCTTCAAACTTAAATAAGTAGTTTAATGATTACACACTATACCCACAGAAACAAACATAGGAAAACTGACATGGAAAATCTTGAGATGCAGATTAGAAGTAAAGAACAACTACTTAGGTCTAATCATGACATTAGTTTGCTACAGGAATTATTAGACCTTAGAGATCAGTATAATAAGCTGGCAATACTGGAAGCTGAAAGGCAGATTTTCTTAACTCATAGCAAATATTAAGTGCTAGGAGACAAACTGACATGATTTTAGCACTGAAACTCAAAAAAGACCAGGAAGTAAATAATATTACAGAGATAAGGAGTAAATCTGGACAAATCACAAACTCCCCCCATGAAATCAACATTGAATTTATGAAGTATTATCAGAAACTTTGTTCATCTGAAGAGATGGAGGATACATCAGATATTGAATCCTTCCTTAAGAAAACTTCAGTACCCACAACTGACTCTGCATAAACTGAACAATTAAATGCTGAGATTTAAGAGGCCAAGATTGCTTCTGCTACTAAAACTCTGTTAGTGAACAAAGCCCTGGGATCTGAAAGGATTCCAATTGATCCTTACAAATCTTTTTGTTCTAGCTTTACTGTACCTCACACCTAAAAACAACCCTTTTTGACAATATCATAACCAATCTTCTCTTCCCCCATCTTTCAGCAAAGCTACAATTTTACTATTTAAACAAAAAAGATAAGGACCCAATGAATCTGGGGTTCCTGTAGACCTATCTCTCTGATTAATTGGGACACCAAAATATTGGCTAATATTCTCGCATCAAAGGGAACCACCTTGACTCACTCAACATCCCTTCCAGGCCACACGTGACCCTACGTGTCAGGACACCCACCGAATGTGGCTCTCAGTCTGCATTTAAAAATCACCCAAAGTCAAATCTGATAGCAAAGATCGTGTCACCTCAATCACCAGGTCTCTTGGTAACTGTACTATGGAATATTTCCATTAGTGATTTTAGACTAAGTTGGTAGGGTCTCAGATTTACTTAGTAACATAGTAATTTAAGGTAAGGAGGGGCTCCCAGTCCAGCATGTCTGCTGCCACCCATGCTTCATAAGCCGGGATAAAATAAGCAATCTGTGCAAATAAGTACTAATTTGTAGTGATTCCCTGCCCACTCCACAGGGAACCTGTTACTTCCTCCTGCAACCTTAGATAACCTGCTTTATCTTCCTATAGACACTTCTATGTATGTAAATACCATGTAATCTGTACAATATCTGTATAATTCTATGTATATATGAACTTCTTTTTCTTCCTCTCTGTAAAGAGTATTATCTGTATTGCCTTGTAAATACTTGTGTTGACCTGTATATACAATTGTTCATGCTCCACCCAGGTCCATCTTGCAAATGAGCTTCTGCTCAACGATGAACGCCTGGTTAAATAAAGACTTGATGATATGATATAACCTGTTGATTCCCTTAGTAAGCAGAAATGTGTCCAGGTTTGCCTTAAAGGTCTGTGCTGCCTTCATGTCCACTGTCTTTGCTGATCTGCTGTTCATTATGTTCACTGCCCTCTGGGAGAAATGGTGTCTCCAAATATTACCTCTCAATTTACCACCTTTGAACTTCTGCAGGACACCAGATCAGACATATCTAGCTGATTGACCTTGCTGACAACCCTGAGTATGCAACAGATTGAGACCATGTCCCCTCCCAGCCTCCTTTTCTCCAGGATGAACATGTTAAAGAGACTCAACTCATGTTAAGTTAACAAGGTCTAAAGAAATATATAGCCACTGTATCTTTTTATGTTGGCTTGCACAAGCAACATTTTGTGGAAGTAGCACATTTCAGAGGTGTGTCAGTAATGTGGCAAATGCAAGGGATGCTTTAATGGGTGCGTTCCTCAGCCACCAGCCAGAGAGCATGCTGCTGATGACAGCAGTTTCAGAGAAAGCCACAGAGTTGGAACAAATCAGCCTCTGCAATCAGAGATGGGTTCGTCATTGGAGCAGCAGATGACACACACCTTTATTACAAGCCTTTCCTGGTAAAACATTTCAATAAATACGGCAGCTCCTGCTGTCTACCCCACAATCCCCAGAAAGTCGACACTGGGGTGCCCAGTCCCCATGTCGGCATGTTCCCCCCACCCCACATTAAGTGGCACACCGTAACATGGTGGCTCCTGCCGCCTGCCACAGACTCCCGAAAAGCAGACATTGGGGTGCCCAATCCCCATGTCGGCATCTCCCCTCCTAGTGTGTCTTTCCTCTTAGTGTGTCTTTCCTGGTTAAACAGTTTCCCCTTTCCTTTCCACCACCAGGATGCCCACTCCACACAGAAGATTGATTAATAAGCTAGGTAGGCTCAGAGTAGGTCAGAAGTTGGTCAACTGGGTGGCAAACTGGTTGACGGGCAGAAAACAGAGAGTGGTGGTAAACGGTATACAGTCAGAAGAGATGCAAGTCACAAGTGGGGTACCTCAGGGATCAGTCCTGGGGCCAGTCCTCTTTAATATCTTCATCAATGACTTTGCAGATGGACTGGAGGGTAAGGTTTGTCTGTTTGCAGATGACACCAAGATCTACAACAGAATAGATGATCCAGATGGGGTGGGCAGAATGAGAAGAGTTCTGGATAAACTGACAAAATGGTCGGAAGAGTGGCAACTGGGGTTTAATGCAAAGAAGTACAAGAGCATGCACATAAGGAAGGGAAACCCTGAAGCCACCTATAGGTTGGGAGGGGAGTTGCTGGCAGTCGCAAAGGAAGAAAAAGACTTGGGCATCATCATCACAGATGACATGAAATCATACAAGCAGACCACTTGGTAAGGCTACAGGGATGTTGGGGTGTATTAGTAGAGGTATCACAAGTCGTAAGAGGGAGGTAATGATCCCTCTTTACAAGACACTGGTTAGGCCCCATCTGGAGTACTGTGTGCAGTACTGTACTTGAGGCCACACTTTCACAAGGACATTAACCAAACTGAGGCAGTCCATAGAAGGGCAACCAAAATGGTACAGGGACTGCATCAGAAAAACATATGAGGACAGATTAACGGAGATCAATATGTATACCTTAGAGCAAAGGAGGGAGAGAGGTGATATGATTGAAACATTCAAACACCTTAAGGGCATTAACAAGGTGAAAGAGTCTAACATGTTTCAATATAAGAAAAATAGCAGGACAAGAGGACACAGCATGAGATTAGAGGGAGGCTGATTAAGGGGTAATGTGAGGAAGTTCTTTTTCACAGAAAGGTTGGTGGATGCATGGAACGGCCTACCTCAGGAAGTGGTGGATATGAATACAGTGCAGGGCTTCAAACAGGCATGGGATAGGCATAAGGGACCAATACAGATGAGTATCAATAGATAGACCATTGACAGAGCAAAGGCGAATGGCACACTCATACGGTAGGAAAAGAAATGGGCAGACTAGATGGACCTTGCGGTCTTTATCTGCCATCAACTTCTATGTTTCTATGTTTCTCTGTTTCCCGGTGGAGGATGCATGCCCCCCCTCCCACACCTGTCTATATGCTTTGCCGACATCAGGGTGCCCAATCCCCATGTCGGCATCACCCCCCAGAATTGTGGCACACTGGAAGCCCACCCAGTGTGCCTATTTCTTTTTTTATGTATAACCTGTAAATGAAGAAAACCTTCCCTCGCGGTCTTTTTTCCCCCCTGCAAACAAGAAAACAGTCCACCGTTGTATCCTTCATCGTGCTCCCCATCCCCACCCTCCCACCGCACCTACCTCCCTTCACCCTCCCCATACTTACCTTCCGGAGGTCGGGAGCCATGATCTTCTCTGAACCGGGACATGTCTGCACTCTTCAAAGCAGAACTGCAAACTGAGGAAATGACGGTAAGCTTTGTAATGGGAGGCAATGGAGGGTTTCAACTTAGGTTGATATCGAAGCCATTTTTTTAGAATTTTGGCTTCAAATTTTCAACATGGGGTTCTTGGTACCCCATCTCATGAACATGTCACTGTAATTTAGTTTCTCGGTCCTGAAAGGTGGCTTTGCAGTCGCTGCATGGAATCACGCTTTGGGATGGATTAATGAAACAACAGTATCACTGTTCATGAGGAGAGGTCTCAAAAAGCCCATATTGCAAATTTGGTGAAAAAATTCCAAAAAATGACTGTGTTACGAGCGTGCGTTGCACAGTTTCCACGTACTCTTGTAACTTCACCACTTTTTAATATTTTCTCTCCAGATTTTCAGCATTGCCATTTTTTTCACACCTCCTTATGAACCATATAGCTGTCATTTTTTTACATCCTTTCTGAAATGTGTTTTGACTCCTGTGGCGCGGAATGGCGTGGTCACTGTGGGAACTCAACTTTTGGGACAGATTACCAAAATCACAGTGCCACTGTTTATGAGGAGAGGTTCAAAAATGCTCATGTTGAAAATTTGGTGAAAAAATTCCAAAAAATGATTGCATTACAGGCGTGTGTTGTGCAGTTTCTACGAACGTTCATAACTTCACCAATGTTTCATATTTTCACTCCAGATTTTCAACATTGCCATCTTTTCACACACCCTTATGAACAGTACAGCTGTCATTTTTCACATCCTGCCAGAAACATGTTTTCATACCTATGGCACCAAATGGGGCAGTCACTCTGCAAAACCACATTTTGGGATTGAGTAACAAAATGATAGTGTCACTGTTCATGAGGTGGGGTCACAAAAATCCCATTTTCAAAATTTGGAGTGAAAATGCCACCAAATGGCTGGGGCATTAGGATTTCCAACCATAACACCCTACTCTGTAGAGACTGACAGGTGTCGGGGGTGTGACTTGGGATCGTCAGCCATAATGCACATGCCATTCCACCCCCACCCTGCAGCCAGTGACAGGCATCGAGGTGTGCCTTGGGGTCTTCAGCCCCAACATTCACCCCATTCTCCTATACCACACCCAAATCTGTGTATTTCCTCATGGAATAGGATGAGTATAAGGCTTGAAGACCCCAAGGCACACCACGTCACCTGTCAGTGTCTGTAGGGTAGGGTGAGGGGAAATGGCATGAGTGTTATGGCCGACGACTCAAAGGCACACTCCCAAAACATGTCAGTCTCTGCCGGGTGGGGGTGGGGTTGGCGGCATTTCAATACTTCACTGCCATTCCTATTATGCATCTTTCTAACACCTGCACTACCAATGCCAATGCCAGCAAGCCAACATTCAGCATTGACAAATGCTTGTTTTATATTGTTCAGAGATATCACATGTCGAGTCTGCTTCGAGTGAATCTCAAGCTCAGGCTATTTGTAGTGGTATTTTCATCATAGCATGTGAGGCCCTTGTTGTTCTCAGAAACTATATCCTAACTCTAACTATCATATCTTTTCCTTAATATACTCTATCATGGGTGACCATATTTAATTAAATAAAGATTACTTTTGCCTTACATAGATACATAGACAGTGTCGGCAGATAAGGGCCTATGGCCCACCCAGTCTGCCCATTTGAGCTTGTAAGTTCAGTTTATGATTTCCAAGAAGTCTGTTGCCCCTTACCCCTGACCTCCAGAATTCCTTTATGTCTATCCCATGCATTCTTAAATCCCGTGATTGTTTCAGCCCCCACCACTTCCTCTGGCATGGTGTTCTACTTGTCCACCACCTGTTCTGTGAAGAAATTCTTCCTCGTGTTTCCTCTGAATCGTCCTTCCTCCAACTTCATCCCATGCCCTCTAGTCCTGGAACATCTTTTTTGCTTAAAAATAGTGTATTCCTGCACCCTGTTCCTCCCTGTAAGATACTTGTATGTCTCTATCATATCCCCTCTCTCCCTCCTCTCCTCCAGGGAGTACATGTTCAGTTCCTTCAACCTGTCTTCATAGGACTTGTGATGCAATCCATGCACCATCTTTGTTGCCCTCCTCTGAACCTTCTCTATCCTGTCTATGTCCTTACGTAGGTATGATCTCCAGAACTGTACACTGTACTCCAGGTGGGGCCTCACTAGTGTCTTGTATAGCAGAATTACGACCTCCCTTTTCCTGCTGGTGATGCCCCTGCCTATACATCCCAGCATCCTATTTGCTTTACCTACTGCCTTGTCACACTGTTTCCCTACCTTGAGGTCATCAGAGATGATAACCCCAAGATCCCTTTCCTGCCTTCCATATTATGATACATTCTCTCTACATTCATACTGTCTTTATTAAGTCTAACCATTCCTGGTATGTGGGGAGAGCTATATCCTTCCAAAGTAGTATTGCTTTTCTTGCAATTATTAATAATAGTATATTGTTATCAGCCTATATGTCCCTACAGAATAAGGCCAGTAAAATAGCAAAACAAGCTAAAGTTGACTTTTTAAGAATAAATTTGAGGCTGCTTGGTCTGACTCAAAGTGCTTTTGGGACATGGTTCACTCATTATTGTCACCAAAAGAAAAGGCTGTAAGTAATAAGTTAAAAACATCTGAAAAGGAGGTTATTGAGATCTCTGAAATAGCTGATTTGTTACATTTGAAATTCTCAGATATGTCTAGCTATAAATTAAATGGTCAAGGTTTGGCTCAGGGTCCGGTTGGTGATGACTGTGGCCCCCATCACTTGAATGAGAGCAATACTCTTTTTTTATTTTCATTAGGTTATTAGAGCAGAGGTATTGAGACAATTACATTTGTTATCTCTTAAATATAATGACTGTGGTGGGGGTTTGGATGGGAGATTTAAGCTGTCTGCCCCTTTTATTGCAGGTCCTCTTTGCACTATTTATAATTTGTGTTTGACCTGGTTCCATGTAAAAATAGCAAGTGCTCAATGGCACAGAAAAAATTAGCGAAGTATTCATAGCAAGTGTCAAAACAGAAAAGCTACATGATGGCACCGCATAGTATAGCTATTAGTGAATATGAGCGATCATTGTATTTTCTATTTTGTAAATGGTTCCCCTTGCTTCTGGTCCTTTTACTACTTCCTGTATTGAGTATGCTCCTCCCTCTCTCCCTGTAAGTTAAATAACGCCACTGATTACTCGCTTCTGGGTCCTGTTCTGGTCAAGTAATTTGATTACATGATGGAGTTCGAGCTGATTCAAAGCCAGAAAGGTAGGCCTCTAGCAATATATAATGGCTGTGTCTACTGTAAGGACAAGGAAATGAATGAGAAAATTTACTGGCAAATAAGTATCAGTGCCTGGGTAGACTGCACACCATGGGCAGCGAAGTTTCTGCTGTAATTAAAATATCGCTTCAGAAATCGATTAGATTGTGGGTTTTTTTGTCTGACAATTCGCCATTCTGACACTCTCGATTCATGAACAGTGCTGATATTTACATAGCAAAGTCACTTAAATGTTGGCTCACTGTAATGATGCAGTAGCAATTATGACACTCACTGTAATGTAGTCGCTAATATTCACTTGCAATTTTTCCATCGCTATAATCATGGTACACCTTTGACCGCTGGTGTTTTCCCATCCATTTGGAAATGTGCAAGCATAATGCCAGTTCCTAAAAAACATAATGTTGCATTTGCTGAAGAATACCACCCAATATCAATTTTGAACCCACTGAGTAAGATTTTAGAATAACTGGTTGCTAATCAACTTATTAACTTCTTCAAGACTAACAATATTTTCTGTGCACAAAAACATGGCTTTAGATGTAGCTATGGAACTGGTATTGCCCTGGTTAGGTTCAGAAACACCATGCTTCAAGGGTTTGATAAGGGTATTCTGACAGGGGTGGTGTACATGGACCTAACCAGTGTGTTTGATTTAATTGATCACCCCTTGCTCTGTCTTCAGTTGGTGGAAATGGGTATTTCTGCAACAGCTGTAAGTTGGATGAGGGATTATTTGACAAACAGGTCTCAATATGCTTCCATTAATTCTGTGCATTCTAATCTGAGGTCTACAGAGTGTGGTGTACCCCAGGGGTCCATACTTGGAATCTTATAATTTGCTTTATTTATAAATCAATTGCCCTTAGTTTTTTTTAATTGTAAGTGTCTTTTATATGCTGATGATCTTATTTTGTTTTATCAGGCCCCCTTAGTTTCCCAGCTTAATTCTGTCTTTGAACCCGCGTTTCAGCATTTATGTTCTTGGTTATCTGCTAATCTAATGATTATGAATGTGAAGAAGACTAAGTCAGTGGTATTTGGTAGTACCTATATGCTCAGGGACAACCCATGCTTGTTAATTCATGATGGTTTTGGAATTAGTATTGAACAGGTAAATTAATTTAAATATCTTGGGGACTTTCTTGACCACAGCATGACCTTTCACTCTCAAGTTAAAGTTGTCAGTAGAACAATAAATCAGAATATTGGTATGTTGTATAAATATAAACAATATTTGACTAGTGAAACACTCTGTGCTATTGCTATGGGAACCCTATTGCCACATATTGATTATGTTTCCTCTCTATATCAGAATTTAGGTTCAAGGGAGTGTCATATCCTTACTGTTGTATTTAACAACATTTGCTATTTCATTCTTGCAGCTCCACAGAAGATGCATTATTGTACGTTGTATTCCACTATTGGGTGGCTATCCCTGAGGCTTAAATTCACTTATTCTTCGGGTTGTTTGGTTTATCAATCTATTTATCCCGGTCATCCTTTCCCTCTGTCTGACTTAATAACTATTCAAAAGTCGACTACTAACCTTAGGTCTACCAGGGGTGTAACACTGAATTTAAATAGCACAAGAACAAATACGATTTGTGTTCTTTTACTATTTCCGCTCCAAAATTGTGGAATGTCTTGCCTATCTCTTTACACTCTGCTAGTTCCCTATCAAGTTTTAAAGTACATTTTAAGGCTTATCTGTTATCCTTGAATGTTTGTTATTGTAATAGTTAATCAGAATCATTGTATATATTATTTATTGTGTGTTTTGTTTTGTACTTGTACATTGTTATTGTCCGTGTTGGTCCTGAAAAAGGGCTTTCACCCAGCGTCCCAACCTGGTTAGCACATTTAAAATGAAATAGATATGTGTACTAATGTATTGTGG
This sequence comes from Neoceratodus forsteri, assembly GCA_016271365.2. Lineage (NCBI taxonomy): Eukaryota > Metazoa > Chordata > Ceratodontiformes > Ceratodontidae > Neoceratodus > Neoceratodus forsteri. Next base: position 627,374,862 of record JADMNL010000022.1, on the reverse strand, counting down.
TGTAAATTTAAATTCTGGCAGCTCAATTCTCAAATGCGTTAGACTGCCAAAAGCCCTGGGATTGCCAAACACATGGTGCATGAGGCTTGTGGCAGTCTGTGGTGGCAATCAGGATTCTCGATCCCACGCGCCACATGTCACATTTTAGATCAACTTTTTCTAGTCTAACTTTGAGGACCTTTTTATGGGGTTTGCTCCAATTTGGCACAAGCCGACACAAAGAGGGTGAAGTACCACAAATGCATGTGGCATATGAGAAGAGAGGGCATTGTGCAGTCGTATTGGTGATGGGGGAGCCGTCAAGACAGAGAACTGTTCTCTGTCTTGACGGCTCCCCCATCACCAACACGGCATCCATTAAATACCTGGGGGTCACACTTCATCCCTCCCTCAACCTGTCTTTACACATCAGCACGGTTTGCCGAGCTGTCAATGCAAAAATTGGTGGCACCTATCGTGTACGCCACTCCCTCACTCCCTCAGCCAGACTTGCAGTGGCTAGGGGAATTCTCTTACCCCAGCTTCAGTATGCCCTTCCCATTATCTATTCTTTTTTTTAGAAATCAATAGACTTTATTTGATTTTTTCTTTTTAAAACAACAGTACATAAATACATAAACACATCAGGGTAAAATAAATTAGAGAAATTAGTATAAAACCAAATATGTGTTGTTTGAAACAGTATAGCGACCCTCATTGTAATCCATTAGACCACTTAGCTTACAAGCTGGTATCTTGTAGCAGTTTACCTAATATTCTACTAATTGACCTTAGGTTGTAGGAGTAGTGATATAGTATGGTACAACCTTATTAGAACATTATTTCAGATTTATAGTCGGTAGAGGGACCGTGATGTAGGAAAAGATGGTAAAAGAATAAAAATAAAAAAAAAATAAAAAAAAGGACAACAACACAAACCCACCCTTCCCCCCAACCCCTTCCACTCCTCTGAATCACTCTCTCCTAAGGTAATTTAGTCCTAGTCCTCCTTGTGTATCCCTAACATGGAATGACATCAAGCATCTGCTTTATCCTTCTCCTTTGTTTCTGGGCAGTGCCCTCTCCAATCCCCAGTTTACTACCAAGCAATGAGTGGCACTTGTATAATCAACTACTCTTTGGGCTTTCTGCAATAAGCAGTGCTTCTAGGGTACCCCATCTTTCAATATATGTGTTTGGTCGATTATTCATGAAAGCAATATGTTTTTCTAACTGTAGGGCAAGCAGCATTTCTTTATGCCACTCACTTATGGTAGGCGTAGTATCTGAGGCCCGATGCCTCAAAATTATAAGCTTGGCCACTGCAGAGATGAGATCCATGTGATATTTCCTTTGCTTCAAGATTCCTATTGGGAAAATGTTGAGTAGGCATGTATTCGGGGAAAACAGTGGGGTTAATACAAGGGTTGGACTCAAAGAGGCCTGTATGTTTTTCCATAGGGTTTGGATTTTAGTGCATGCCCACAGCATATGGTAAAGATCCCCTCTCTTACAAGAGCAGCAGGGGCAAGAAGGGGTAGATATTTGACCCATTTGATAAAACTTTAGAGGGGTATAATATGTATTTTGCATTATATTAAACTGTACGAGTCTCAGGTGGTCCTGTTTGACAAATCTGTATAGGTTGTTCCAAAGTTGTTGCCAAAAATCGGGTGTGAGTGGGAGAGACAACGTTTCCGCCCAATATTGATTTATACCAGATGGCAATCTTGTGTCCAGAGATTGTATTTCTTTGTACACTGCTGATATCGGGTGTGGTTGTCTAGCAGCATCTAAAAGTGATGCTAAGGCCATCCTAGGGGAGTCGAGTCCCTTATTTTTCTTAATAAATGGAGATATTGCATGCATAATTTGCCAGTATTTAAAAGGGTGTCTATTAGCTTCGGGGAATTTTTGTAGGAATCAGTTGTATGGTATTAGGTTACTATTGTCCATGACATCTTTAAGTTTGACATTTTTTAGGACAGACCAGAAGTTTAACGTCATAGGTTTTTTTTGAATCATAAAGTGAGGGTTGTTTAAGAGTGGTTGTTCCCCATCTATATGCCAGTTTATCTTAACATGATGCTGCAGTTGGTTTAAAGCTCTCAGAGACCATTCTATTGGGGAGTCTTTAACCGCAGGGGGAATATGTTTACCTGGTGAGTATAATAAAGACTGCAGCGAGTAAGGGGTGGGGGACATGAGGGTCTCCTCTATGTTTAACCATGCTGGGGTGTAAGACCCCAATTCTCTATCATCTGAGCTGTGTTGCCAGATAGTCAGTTTGGTTATATGAATTGCTTCATAATAATGGAAAAAGGATGGGCGGGAGAGACCTCCACGGGGCTTTGGGGCTGTCAGCTTGTGGTACACACATCTTATTGGTTTAATTTTCCAGAGGAATTTATTGATTATTCTCTTTAGATCAGTAAACCATTTTTTGGGGAGGTAGGGGGCTAACATGCTAAGGGGATATAAAATTCTAGGAAGGACATTCATTTTTATAGTATTGATTCTTCCCCATAGTGATATCCTTGGGTTACTCCACCTTTCTAGATCTACCTGGATTACTTTTATTAATTTAGTGAGGTTTTCTTTGATCATAGTGGAGAGGGATTTGAAAATTTTTATGCCCAAATATGTTAGGCTTTTATTTTCATATTGCAGTCCGAATTGTTGCACATCCTTTTTGAATAGCCTGTGATTCAGTGGGTAGATAATAGATTTGGTCAAATTTAGCTTATAATGCGACACTTTGGCAAATGTCTCAATTTCTCGTAATAGAATAGGGATGGTAGTACAGGGGTTCATTATGTGTATTAAAAGATCATCCGCATAGGCTGATATAAGGTGGTGTTGTGTTTATTCCCAATCAAAAAAACCCCAAGGCCTTGGTTCGCAAGCAATTTACAGATCAGGGGGTCTATGTAAAGATTAAATAGGAGAGGGGATAGGGGACAGCCCTGTCTGGTACCCCGGTGTAGTGGGAAGGTTTCTGAGAGGTAGCCATTGCACCAGATTTGATCCGTGGGGTTCGAGTATAACAGCTTAACCCAATTGATGAATATTTGTGGGATTCCATACCAGGAAAGTGCTGCAAAAAGGAAGGACCAGGAGACCCGGTCAAAGGCCTTTTCTGCATCCAGGGCTATTAAGGCTGCAGGTAGGTGTAAATCTCTAGCCATGGAAATAAGGTGTAGCAACCGCCTCATATGGTCACCTGCAGACCTTCCCGGCATGAATCCCACCTGTTCATCATGGATTAGTCTGTTCAAAAAGGGTTTCAAGTGGTTGGCGAGTATCTTAGCTAATATCTTAACATCAGTGCTAAGGAGCGAGATAAGATGGTAGTTTTCTACATGGTGAGGATCCCTACCCGGCTTAGGAATAATGGTAACCAGAGCTTCAAGGTATGTATCTTCTAAGAAGCCTGATTCATACCATGAGTTAAAGACTCTTGCTAGTAAAGGGGTAAGTTCACCAGTGTATAACTTGTATAGATTAGTGGGAAGACCATCCAGCCCTGGCGACTTATCTGGTGCTAGCTGTTTGATTGCTGACATTACCTCCCAATCCATAACTGGGGAGATCAGGAGTTGCTGTTTATCCTTGGGTATTGTTGGGAGCATTATTTGGTCCAAATAGGCTTGTATTTGGTCCATTGGGGTTTCCTCGCTATTACAGTGGTATAACTCTTTATAGTATTTGGCACAGCTTGACACAATCTCCCTTGGTTCTGTGATAAGGGGGCCTCCGTCCCTTGGGAGGAGCCCAGGTACAAAGTGGGTTGTCTCCATCTGCTTAAGTCTGTATGCCAGTAATTTTCTAGCCCGTTCACCCTCCTCCAGATATTTTATCTGGACTTGTTTTAAAGATAATTCAGCTTTATGATAAACTAGGCCTGTGAATTGAGCATGTAAAGCATGAAGTTTGGGCCACTCGGATTCTGTGGATTTTTTGCTAACACTGGATTCCACTTTTTTAATTTCCTGAAGGAGGGTTTTAACCTGGGTGTCACTTCTTTTCTTTTGGGTAGTTGCTATACGTATACATTCCCCACGTAGGGTGCATTTCAGGGCTGACCAGACTATGTCTATTTTGGGGACAGAACCCTCATTGACTTCCAAAAAGGAGGTGATGAAATTTTTAAAATGATTCTGATTATAGGAAGTCTGCAGTAGTTGTGTATTCATTCTCCATAGAAAGTCCCTTTTAGGTTCACGTCCCAATAGTCCAACTACGGAGACAGGGGAATGGTCTGATATTACTCGTGGGTGGATTTCGGCTTCTACAATATCTGGTACCATATGAGAGCTTACCAGTAAATAATCTATATGCGAGCATGTGTTGTGGGGGTGGGAAAAGAAAGTGTATTGTTGCTCATTGGGATTTAATATCCTCCAGATGTCTAGGACACCCAATCCGCCCATTAGGTCCTGCAATGCTCTCTGAGCCGGGGGAAAGTCCAGCCTTCTTAGGGTCTGATTTATCCATTAAGGGTCGGGGTATGATGTTCCAGTCACCTCCTAACACCAGAGTTCGGGGGGATAAGGCAGACACAGTGCCCATTAGTTCAGTGTAAAAGGCCGGGGAGTCTCGGTTTGGACCATAAATTGATCCTATAGTTAGTTGGTGTACCCCTAGACTGCCATGTAAAATTATATATCGCCCCTGGTTATCCCATACTTCATGTTCAAGCTTAAAGGGGATTCTCTTATGGAATAAAATGGCAACCCCATTTTTATTGGTAGAGTTTCCTGCCCCGTAGGATTCTCTCACCCATCCTTTACACCACAAGGGGGTATCTTTCCTCTTAAGATGTGTTTCTTGTAGGCATATGATATCAGCTTTAAGAAGTTTGAGGTGCCTAAGTATTACCTGTCGTTTGGTCCGATCCTTGGCCCCTTTAACATTCCAGCTAATAGTCTTGATAGGACATGCCATATTTAGTCAGAAAAATCAGGCAGTTGGTGTTCACGGAGAGGGTTGGAGTTTGAGCTAATTGCTTGATGTCTCCATTACCTTGCCAAAAACATAAAAGGAGGTAGAGTGATTCAGTAAAAAGTCCCCCCCGCCTTATTTTCGTACACATTCCCCACATCAACACTCAGTTCCAACGAACTAACTCCTAATCACAACGTCAGGTGATGTTAAACAGCAAACAACCCAGAGAACCCCCCCTCCCTCCACTTTCATCCCGTCTCGCCAGGTTGTATCGCATTCACCTATGTTAATAACTCTGGTGGTATTTTTAGAGAACCGACCCTGAAGAACACTAAAATGAGAACATATCTGCAGATTCAGTTAGTAGCCTTCTGGTCTGCAGTGCGCAAGAGAAGGCAATCTAAAGTCCTCCAAGTCACCAGGCTTAAATAAAGTTACATTAGTGCTTAAGTAACAAAAGTTCTCCTTAGAAAAGTGTTAAAATTAAAACGTAATCCCCATGTGACCGCTCAGCTTCTGTCCAAGCAGCATTCCGACATATATCTCCTGGAAACATAATCGTGCGGTTGATCTTTCGTCCTTCCCTCATAGTAGTCCCCATGTATCAGGTATACCCTGCCATGTTGGGTCCAGACTTTCCGGCTGTGGCCATATCAAAGTTCTGTCTTGTCTTAGGACTTAATACAGGAGTGCCACATTTATTTCACCTCTGGTACAGTGCATCTATGTAATTTGCAAAAGTAAAGTAGAGAAGGAAGAGAATAAGATGTACCACTGTATCACAACACTAACAGGTTGATCTCCTGGGGGGTATATTTCAACCGAAGGTTTACAACGGGGGGCCATGTGTAGGTGTAACCAGGGTTCCTTAAGATTCATTAGGTAACCAAAAGATCTGCCAGAAGTGGTTCCCAGATCTCTTAAATTGCAATCATGGTAGTTTTGGCACAGAGAAGCTGCCACTACCTGTTTATTTGTAATAATATTGCAGGCGTTAGTTCTAGTCAAACGAGTTATGAAGGATGCACCTTGTCTTTTTATATTTCTACCTATAACAGTGTGATTCTGTACATGGCTGGGGTTTTAGGATTGGCATTAATGGCATAGGCACAAATCACTGCCGCCATTCGTAAAGGGAGGCAACCTGTAACAGCTTGGTTGTTCATTTAAACAGATCTGGAAGTGCAGCTTTAAGTTCGTTTTTAGCTAGCTCAAAAGTTTCAAAGGATTGCCACTGGTCACTAAGTTTCACTTGAAGAGTCGCTGGGTATTTAACTCGGAAGGGTGTAATGGCTGCAATAAGCTTTGTAATTAGTGGATGGAGTTCCTGCTGCTTAACATGGACTGCATATGGTAGATCCTGGGTTATTCTGATTTTTTTCCCCTCCCAGCAGATCTCCTGTAGCATTTTAATCTTAGCAATAATGTGCTGTTTGTCTTGGAAGTTAAGTAGTTTGAAAATGATAGGCCTGGGTGCTGAGCCCGGGGATGGAAGTGGCCGAAGTGCTCGGTGGGCCCTTTCGATGATGTAAGTTGAGCCGTTGGGGGAAGGCCCCACGAGTCTTTCACAAAGTCTCTGGACAAAAAGGATAGGGTTTGTACCTTCTTCTTTCTCCGGTATGCCCATAATTATCAAATTATTTCGGCGACTCCTCCCTTCTAAATCAGTAAGTTTGTCTTCTAACTGTTTAACTTTTTGGTTTGTTAGCGTGTGATCAAGCATAAGTTTGTCTATCTTTTTCTCCACTGATGTAAGACGTGCTTCAGAGTCAGAGATTCTGGTAGCCAGCAAATCGGTTGTTGATTTTATTTGCCTGATTTCTTCAACTACGCTATTCAGGGATTCCTGCATTGGCCTCATGAATTCTAGGAACCTGTCCTCCGTTAGCGGTGTTGCTCCTACCTGAGTAGAGGATGATTGAGCCTTAGGCCTCTTAGAGGCCTTGTCCTTCTTGGGAGACTGCGGTGGTGAGGGTCACGGAGGTGCCTTCCACATGTAAACTTCCATCGCTGCTGCTGTTGATGTTATTATTGTCCTTTTAAGTCTTTCCCCGGTTGTTGGAAGGTTTAAGGTTACCTTTTCAGATGGAATGCGCTGTGGTTTTGCGTATTTTTGGCGAGCGGGATGTGGAGCTCTCGGGAGTTGCCACTGCTCTCTTAGGCTGCCATCACGTGACCCCCCATTATCTATTCTGCCAACTCCTCTGTACTCAGTAAATGGGATACAGTATATAACAACATCTTCAGATTCGCCTTAACTGCCCCTCGCCTCACTCATCACTGCCTCCTCTACTCTGGTCTAAACTGGCTATCACCCAAGGATCTAAGGGCCTACTCATTGGGATGCTTTATCGACTCGCTGACTAGACCTCCTAGCCCTGACAAACTGGCGAACCTGCTGACTCCTGCCTCCCATACCCAATCCCTCAGATCCTCCACTGTCCCTATACTCTCAACCAGACTTTGCACCACAAAAATGGGTGAGCAGGCATTCTCACACTTTGCTCCTAAGTTCTGGAACTCTCTCCCCCTACACATTAAAAACTCTGCCTCCCACCGGGAATTTAAAAGCTCTCTTTTCTCTCACCTGCATGACGGTGGTCACTGGAAGTGCTTGTAACCTATTTCACCCTATTGCTGGCCTGTGGCATGGACACAAGCCTAGTCTTGTCTGCATGTAACCTATTATGTTTGTATTTGATGGAGATTATTGCTTACTGCTCTAATAACCTACGTTTGCTGTTACTTCTCCTGCTGTCCTAAGTGTACCTTATTGTCATGATGTGCTACTGTAAAATGTATGCATTGTCCTGTACTATCCCGGGTCATGCCTGAAAATAGGCAGGTTTGTTGCCTAGCACACTTACCCGGTTACCAAAAGCTAATAAATAAATAAAAAAATTATGTTTGGGGCAGCACAGTGTTTGATGCTGGGCTTGTGCAAGCCCTGCATAACCTTTGAGAATCAAGCCCAGATTGTCAAACATGCCCAATAAAGTGATTCCAGGCACAAAAGAAAATAAATTCCTAGCAATTGTGTCAAACATATCTAAATTATTTCTCCAATATATTTGTATTAAAGGACATGTTGAAAACATGTGAATAAGATTCCCTTGCATTCTTGCACATCTAGGGCATTTATCTGAAATTTCAGTATTTGTTTTATGTAATTTTGATGAAGTAAAATAGTCAATTTAACAATATGTGTCTTAGTCACAGACAGGAATTGAAAATGCTTTTCTTTTTGACACAACATTGGAGGTGCAAGTTGTGGGAAAACCCATTGAAGTAGGGTTTTAATTATTGTTTGTAGGGTACATTGACAGCATCCATAGCAGACCACAGTTAGAGCCATAGTAAAGGGAAACATGCATGTACATTGGCTGATATAATTTGAAAGCAGATAAAAGTTCTTTCAAATTGGGTATAGAGCTCACCCATAGCTGGAAGTAGGCCAGAGATATAGATGACTGAGTCTGTTTAATATTAATACTACAGTGCAGCCAGTTTTAGAACATTGTGATGTCATCAAGGAACAAGCTATGATTGACTATGTAATTAGGCACAGCTTGTTCCTTGATGACATCACAATGTTCCAAAAATGGCTGCAATGTAGGTATTAATGTTGAACAGAATCAGTCATCTATGTCTTTGAAGCGTTTCCAGCTACAGATGAGCCCAATATCTCATTTGAAAGAGCTTGGTATGGGCATTTAAAAAATGATGGCTACTGGGCATGAATGTATCCCTTTAAAGAGGCAATATAGCACAGTGGTCTAAGGCTCTGAGCTGCAAATCTGGTGACATTCAGAAGACCAGACCTGGGTTTGAATCCCCCAGCTTCCACTTGCATACTATATGACCCTGAGCAAGTCACTTAACTTTCTTGTGCTCCCAGGTCACTCCTGTAAAAAAAGCTTTCAGCTTAGTGTGCTATTCCTGGTTAAACAACTAAAAAAAAAAATAGAAAAAATAAAGAGCTTAGTGTTGCCCTGTAGTTGGTGAGAGGTGTCTGGCCTGAAGCCTCTGAGCTTGGTGATAATTGAAGGGGGGGGGGGTGGCAAGAATTAAACATTATGGCCTTATATACAAACCTACCTAAGCATCCAATCATGTTTGTGTCTCATTGGGTGAGTGGCATAAAGGAGTGGGACATCTGACTTAGGGCAGTCTGTAGTGCATCTATAGCTGTAGCCACAGGATGGCAGGGGGCTCAGGTAGCTGCTAGATATTAGGCAGATTGTGTAAAGTGAACCTAGGAATTCTCTATCTGGGGAAGCCTAATATATATATTGTTTATTATAATATTATATATTTTGTGACAGGAAATCTGTATTAAAGTTACAGGAAAAATACCCTATCTAACTACCTATGTCTAGCTAACTACCTGTCAAGGGTAGGGGTAAAAAGTAAGCATCCAAAGGCATGTCAAGCAGGTAACCAAGTAAAGCAGTACCTTTGACAGAGCTCCCTACAATATATAGGGTAGGTCAGTTAGGGTTTAACTTAAAGGGTAATAGGCAAGTAGAAGGAAAAAAGGGTAATAACAGCAGTTCAGCAGTTTTTGTGTATAGGGATACAGCTGAAAATATTGAGCAAAGGTTCAGTGGGGAGGTAGTCAGTTGTAAGGACTGTGAGGTGCTCAGTGTCATGGTTATGCTCCAGAGGAGGGGGCACTGCCCCATCTTCAGACCTTTGGGGAGCTCCATGATCGACTAGTAGCAGCAAAAGAAGAGATATTTCAGCTGTGACACCAGCTGAGCAGATGCCCACACTCCACACCCCTACTCCTCCTGAGGCCCACTAAACCAGGAGGCTGCAGGGTGGTTGGGAAGGGGGATGAGAGCTAGGGGCAGTCATAAGGTGGACACAGTCAAACAGGAGTCACAAGGTGGTCAACACAACCCATAAAATCCCAAGAGCAAATCGCTTTGCACCCCTGAATGAGGAACAGGTGCCTGACTCAGTTGGGGGGGGGGTAGGTAGGTAGGTAAAGTTTATTGTTTGATCTATCAAAAATACAACAATCATTAACATATACAAAATCTTGTACAAATCTTAAAATTATATAAGTACACAAATATTAAAACATCAGTGGGACTTTAAGGCAACTAGTCTATACATTTAAGCGTCACCATCCTTTTTCCGACTTTCTGTAAAGTAACAAGGTACTTTGCCAATCTCTGTATATCATAATCATCTTCGGCAGTAAAAGGAACACCTAGCATAACATTATCATCAACTTGACATATAGACTTAATTATAGGATGTATCCTTTTCATTCTTGCTTTTTGAAACCAAGTGCATTTTGGTATTACATGGGGCAGATCTTCTTTATCCCTTCCATTACAAAGAAAATTACAATCTTTTGGATCAGATGGCCTTCTAAACCTTGCAGATAAAATGTTGGAGTTAAAAAAACTAGAAAATGTTTTACAACAAAATTGATCTTCCAGGACATCCAGATAGTATCTGCCCAGATGCTTACAGTTGTTTGCACTGTAACATTTAGCATATCTGGATGTTCTAATATGTTCCAAATCCCTTTCTTTATAATAAGTCACCATTATTTCCTTAACAAAGGGCTTACAGTATAGTGGTCACTTATAACAGTGTTCCCAGTACAGTAAGCAAGAATTTTCTTTAATCCATAAAGATGCATTAATTTCCTAACATAACTAAACCATTGGTATTATTTTCATCCAGAATAGTCCCAATATATATTCTCTTGTCAATATGCAAAAAAAGTGATAGTACAATCAGAACTGATTTGTACAGAAAATCCACAGGCAGTAATACCTTCTTATGTGCTGCCAGCTGTCACCCCAGACACATTATAAACAACATTCCAAAATCCCAATACATGAGAGTCAAAAGAAACTGTAGTTGTGAGGAAGATTGCCTGAGACACACCAGAGACTTAAGGGTAAGATTCCAGCAGAGAGGCTATAGACTAGAGAATCTTCATCAGATAGAGGTGGCAGTTCACTCCATTGACCATAGCGTATTACTCACACAAAACATTCACACTCAGTAATGTAAGTCATTTAAACTTTGTGAGTACGTACTGTAGGAAATCACCAGCCATCAGAAACATAGTCCTTCATCATTGGGGCATCATTAGTTCAGATTCCATCCTCAGACTTATAGGCTTTACCCCAACAAGATTCAGCTACAGATGAGGTAGAAATCTAGAAAATAGCCTTACACATAGCTACCAATCCACTGTAGATACCCCACATACATGGTTTCCTAGCTTTCCGAGAGGTAACTATAGGTGCGGTCATTGTAAATACTGCATGGTGGTATCCTGTGAGCTGGGCACATTGAAATTGGGTGCCTACCGAAATGGTGACCCACTTGCAGTGCATACCCAGATATCGAGGAAGTAGGGAGGGTGATTGGATGGGGAGGGTTCGTAAATAGTGACGGGATGCTGCCATATGTACATGCGCATGGGGGGGAAGCGAGCATGCCAAATGAGGGGCAAGAAGGTTTGTGAGGGGTGGTGCTGTGGGCAGCCACTGAGCTGGCTCCATGGCTTGGTGGGGTGGGTGCTGGCCTGGGTTGGCTGGGATGCAGGGTTTGGGTCCAGGTACAGGTATGTTTTGTTGTGCCTGGCCCCAGTAGGTGTATTTTTTAATTTTTCCACTGTTGCACCCCCCCAGACATGCACCCCTCTGGAGTTGAGAATCAAAACGTAGGGGGGGAAGGATGGTGGCACAACTCCCCACATAAAAGTAAATATCACAATTCCTTGTGCCATTTTCTTTGTTGCCGGGGTTGTATATCTCCAAAACTGAATTTCGGCAATGTACACTTGCCATAAGGACAATTGCCCTTTGATGATCACCTTTATGACATAGAACCCTGCATGGTGATGGAAAAAACAACATATTTCACTAGCAATAATGCTACTAAAATATTTGATATCAGGAGTTTTATTACTTGTGATTCAACACATGTTGTTTATCTTGCCAGCTGTAATTGTGGGGAATTTTACATAGGAAAGACTACAGGAATGCTTAAACTTAGAACAGGGGAACACATGAGGGCCATTGCAAAAGGAGACATTACAGTTGCATTAGCCATGCATGCAAAGGCATTCCCCACAACAGAAAGCCATGAGTTTAAATTTAGTGGCATTGAAAAGGTAACAAACTAATGGCAAAATGTTTTTGCTTTATCCAATGACTACATCCTCAGGTCCAACAGTCTTGCTGTATACAAACCCTGACTCAGGGCTCAGTTAATAACCCTTCGAAACTGTAACCTGCCATATTTCACAACTATGACCAAGGGTCATCTTTAAGATCCTAGATGCTGTAACCCACCAGTGTATATTCTTCTGTGCTGTATGACCTATGTATACTACTGTCATGTTTATGCTTTCTTGTACTGACTTGGAGCCTTTGCAAAGGAGTCTATAACTCAAAGGATTGTAATTCCAGTTCTTTTCAATAAATAAATTAAAAAAAAACTTGGGGAAATGGGGTGGAGACCCGGAGACTTTTCTCCTTCAAAGGGAGGTACTATAGGCCTCCCAACTGTGGGGCATTACCTGCCGGGGCTTAATTAATTAATGTACTTATTTGAACGTTGGTTACTGGGAAAGGCACACTGAGCCAACTCTTATTTCCAGGTGTGACCTAGGGTCTTTGCAAATAAAACAGGATTATACAGAGAATACAGATACAAGGGTCAAAAAATAATATGGATACAAATACAAATAAAGGAGCAAACTGTGTACCAATATAAAGAAAATGAATGAATAACACATTTTATATGCAGAAGCATCAAATTAAATTTAAAATGTGCAACACTGTACAAGAAGGTAGTAGAAACACAAGACTAGATGCTGATGGTCAGAAGGGCTGCAGATTAAATTAAACATTTGTGTTGGGAACTAAAACATTATCTTGAGTTTATCTTGGGTCAATCATAGATTGGATGTAATGCCACTTCTAAAGAAGAAAATAAAACTACAATGAACACAGGGAGAACTAACACTGAGAGGTTTTTAAAGCTTTAATAAGAGTTCTTTTTGAAAAACTATTGTTAATGTTTATGTGAGGTTTCAAGTATATAATGTTGGTTCTCAATGGTTTGTGTAACTCTATATTCTGTCTTTTTTCTCACTATAGGTTCCACATGGGATAATTCACTATGTTAACATACAAGTGGAACTGAAGTTAACTGTAGGGGGTGGCAGGTATTTAACTCAAAAAGTAATGGAACCCAGTGGAACTTTTCCTTTCTGTATGTTTGTTGCTATAAGATTGCACCATGCTTAAGAGAAGTAAATTGCATGAACTGCAGTAAACTTATGTCTGCTATGTATTGTACCTGCTCATTTGGGCAAGCATTTTTATCAGTGGACTAGAGGTAATTGTTTTTAATAGTAGCACTACACTTTTAAAAGTATTCTGCACTCTGATTGGCTGTCTGCACTTTAAATGTCCTGATTTGATTCTGAACTCCTTCCCTTGAAGAAGCTTATGGGCAAAACCTGGTCAGGATTGTTCTATCATTTCATCCTCCAAGAATCATACAACAAAAGATTCCAGTCCTTGCATATGCAGATGACCTGGCAAATATTTATTCAACTACATGAGTGCAGGACAGTGGGGTGCTTTAAGAAGGCACTGAAGACTTTTTTGTGGGGAAAAACGTATCCTGAATTCCTTTGATTTTATTGTTCCTATTGTCTAATTGTTTTACCTTACTGTGCAGCGCCTTGAAATGTGAAAGGCACTATATTAAATAAATGTATTATTATCATTAACTAGATTCAGATTATAAAGAGCACTGTAGAAGTCAGATGCACTTTGCACAGAACACAATTTGAAGCCAAATACAAACAAAATAAAAATTATGATCTGTGGTACTTCTAAGAAATACAGAAAACTGACTCTAGTCAATAAAAAACTGGGATTTGTCCAGGAATCTCTATACTTGAGGGTGCTCTTTACTAGTAATGGCAGATGGTCAAGATATGTTAAATGGTTCAAAAATTAATTGGATAATTCTGTTGTCTGTGAAAGCATTAAAAGATTTAACAGGATCTACGGTGGACTTACTTTGTCACCCATTATCAAAGCAATAAATGCAAAATTGATTAGTCAAGCCTTATATGTGGCAGAAGTCTGAAGAACAGAAAATGTACAAAAAATTGAAACCCTGTTAAATAAAACATACAAACAGATATTATGATTGCCTTCTAGTGCTCTTAGCATTTTAGTAAGAGCAGAATTAGGACAAGTAAGATTTAAATATTTGGTACATATAAGGATGATAAACTACTGGGTCAAATTAACTGCAGAAAATAAGAACTCAATCTTGGGAAAAGCTCTTAGACAAAAGAGAAAAGTACTCATATTTTGTAAAGAGCAATGACTGTGTATAGTGTACACTTTAGTAAGGAAGTGTGATTTTAATCAGTTAAATATTTGGGTAGAAAATAATATTCACCTGAATACATCATGTTAAAAAAAAAGATTTCTAGTCATATACAAAATGAATCAAAAGAAAAAGATCTAGAAGAATTAAAAAATCTAAAAGTGGCTCCTTGGCTAGTAATGAATACAAAGGCACATAACTTGGAATACTATCTGGATGCTGCCCTACCCCCTGAACATAGATTTCTCTTGAGCAAATTTAGATTTGAGTAATTTCCTAGTAATGTACTCGATTATAGATACAGGAAGGGAACAGTTTTTAGTACTATCTGTCACTGCTCATTAAATGAAGATGATGGCATTGTACATGTGATCCTTCATTGTCCCTGGTATCTGGGAATCCAACATAACATCTTGAGGAAATAACAGAAGGATATGATTTTTCCTTCTAGATTTATTATAGATCTACTATTTAATTCAGAAAGCAGGGACTTATTGAATTATTTAGCAATTTATCTATTGGAAGCTTTTAAACTTAGGAAGAAGTATACACAAAATGCTCTGATTATGTAAATGTACAGTGCTGTAGTTAGCATATTAACGCTTGTGAGACTACAAAGTTTGGGCCTACTCTTGGTTGTTTATTTAAGAGTTGTGGAGATACCTATTTATCATGCCTTATAAATTATAAACTGCTGATAATTTTAAGCCTGGATGTATACATTATATTTATGCATTACATTAAATGTGTTAATTTGTATTTTAAAATTTGAATTTGTGTAATAACTAATATGTTGAACAATAAACTAAAGTTGAACTTTGGAAAGTTCTGTTTGGTTTGTGCTAAGGTATTGTATATGTGTTTAAGCATTTGTGGAAGAAATGTAATAATTCTTTACTGTTACCTGGTGCTGGTCTTTTTGCTTTTGTCTATTGCTTCACAAATCTAGACTCAGATAACTTATTTGCTCTTATCCAGAAATTAATTAGCCTGGATTCCACTAAAGCTTGCCAACTCGGGAATCACAGTTCGGCTCTAGCAAAGCATGCTAGGGTAGATTTTAAATAACTCAGGGCTGCACAGAGTGCCTGTATAACTGGCTTTTCTAATCTGTCCACATATGTATGATCCCAAATTTCAGCTCCATAAAGGCTGCACACATTGTAATTTGCCTCTATGGCCCTAAGCAAGGTTCTTATTAAGGCACCACTATACAAATTATTAGATCTTCTTAATCCCAGTAAAGTTTACTTAGCTTCAGTTAGGAGCATACCAAAATGTATTTTCCAACTAAGATTTTGAGAGAAGGTAAGGCCCAGGTAAGTATAGCTTTTTACATCCTCCACTGGAAAGGATTCAATATTTTATTTATGTTTAACATACGAAGCACCAAAAATCTGATTTTAGATTTCTGTATATTTATTTTTAATAACAATTTATTTGTATAATTTGCTAGGATGTTAAGTTTTCTTTGTAGGCCTTTTAGAGATA
This sequence comes from Neoceratodus forsteri, assembly GCA_016271365.2. Taxonomy (NCBI): domain Eukaryota; kingdom Metazoa; phylum Chordata; order Ceratodontiformes; family Ceratodontidae; genus Neoceratodus; species Neoceratodus forsteri. Next base: position 627,359,046 of record JADMNL010000022.1, on the reverse strand, counting down.
AAGGAAAAAAGGAACAAATCATCTGCGTACGCTAATGCTGGATGAAAGATTTAGTTATTTAATTTATTTATTTATTGACATTTTTCACCATGAAGGCACACTGAACAATACGTTGCTCATCTCCCAGTGTGACCTGGGGGGGTTACAATTAGAAGAAGAATTAGACATACAGTTTAACATTTAACATATCCGATAAATTAATCATTCAATTACATTTGTAACAAGACATACAGTTAAGAAATATCACAAATAGTCATACAATCACATTTGTGACATAACATACAGTTAAATATATCATACCTGAAGAATATGCATTTAATTACAAGTGGCATATCTGAGGAACATAGTGCAGAAATTTAATATAGCCTTGGAGTCAACTCCTTGCATGAATGGATCACAGTTAAGAGGCAGATTATTTAGCAAATATTGAATGAGTACGGTACAGTGGGGGGGTATCAAGGAGGGTAGAAGGGTAGACAGGGAAATCAGCTAGGGGAAGAAGAGGATAAGATGGGGGCAACATTATTGGAGAAAAATGAGAAAAAATTAAAATTAATTGTGAGGGGCAAGCTAACACAGGGCTAGTGCAATCTGGAAGCACCTCAGACAGAACAAAAAGTGCAAATTATTAACTCAAGTGAACTAATTCCTTTGATTAATTGCAGGGGTAGAGAGGGGGCAGGAGAGAGGCGGGGTAAGGAATAGGGAAGGGGAGGACGAGTTATACCTGAAACTGGCCCCTTCAGGGTGTGGAGCTTCCTGCCAGTGGCAGAATGAAATGAGGACTTAGAATAAGGGTCAGGAGCAGGCAAGGACAAGTTGGGTAGAGATAGTAGAGGAGATGGTAAAGAGAAGGAGGAGGAGGGGTGGGAGAAACTTGCCTAAGACTAATCCTCTTCAGGATGCCGAGAACCCTGCAAGAGAACAGAGTCAGGTGAGAACGAGTTAGGTAGAGAGGATGGAGGGGAAAGGGGAAGGAAGGAAGAGTCATTTCCCAGTGCTGGACCCCTCCAGGATGCTGAAAACCCTGCCAGGGGGCAGAACTAGGTGAGGACAAGTTGGGAAGTGAGAAAGGAAATGACGATGGGAAAGGAGGGAAGAAGAGGGAAAGAAGAAGCTTGCCTAAGACAAGGCCATTCTGGAATGCTGTGACCCTTGCCAGAATGCAGAATCAAGTGAGAACTAGTTGGGTAGAAAGGATAAAGGGGGAAGGGGTGAAGGAAGAGTAATTGCCCAGGGCTGGGCCCCTCCAGGATGCAGAGAACCCCACCAGGGGATAGAATTAGGTGAGGACAAGTTGGGTATAGGGAGTAGGGGGGATAAAAGAGGAAAGCAAAAAAGAAGGAGGGAGGGAAGAAACTTAACTGAGACTAGACATTGCCAGGGTGCTAAGAATCCAGACAGAGGGCAGATTTAGGCAAGGACAAGTTGGGTAGAAAGGAGAGTGGGGGAGGGGAGGAGAAGGAGGAAGCTTATCCTGTGCTAGACTTCTTCAGGAGAAGGTTAGGGGTAGGAGTAAGGGAGTAAGCAGTAAAAGGAGAGGAGAGGAGAGCGTGCTTAGAAGCAGGCTCTGGGGGAGAAGGATTTAATAGGGAATGTGAGTCATGGAGTGGAGCAGAGGTATAGGAGGACGGTTAAGGAGGGTTAAAGCAGGAGCAGTTAGATGAGTGAAAGTTATGTAAGGGTAGCATTAATCGTGAGATAATCTGTTTTTGAATCATAACATGCAGTCAAAAGACTATTAATGTAAATTGAAAATAATAAAAGGGCTTGTATACAACTTTGTCTTAACCCCTTATTGGTATAACATTTATCTGATAGCTGAGATCCCATTCCTACTCTTATTTGTGCCATGTGTCTTTTATAGACCAGGGTCCCAGACCTCACAATAATAAATTCTCCATCCTACCAAATGAAGATGTAAGCAATGACTCAATTATTGATATTCCAGAAATAAATCTTCCCACTATTATCATAGGTGATTCAATAGTTAAATATTTAAATTCCAATTTATTTAATTCTGATAGCAACCAAGTCTGAATACATTGTTTCCCTGGTGCAAGAATTGGGGACTTAACCTCAACGATAGATTCCCTCATTACCTGCCGAGCCAATGTAATTATTCATATAGGCACTAACAATGTAGGTTTCTCTCATGAAAAGGACATTTGTTTTGAGCTTATAGAACTTGGTAATAAAATCAAATCAAATAAATGTAATGTGTTTATCTCTGGTATTCTTCTGATTCCATGAGCCAAAATGGAAAAAAAAACTACCATTGAAAGGATAAATGCAAGATTAATTAATTGGTGTCCTATTAATGACCTAATTTTCATTAACAATTGGTCCATTTTTATCAATAGTAACTCATTATATGCAAGGGATGGTTTGCATTTGAACAAACAGAGTGCAATAACACTATGTCAGTCATTTCAAACAAAGACACCATCATTGACTTTAAACTCATATCTGTGGGGGAAACACAGTTATCAGTTAGAAACAATATTCATTCAACTCAATTGTCAGTACATACTAAAGAAACAAAGAACAAGGCTCTAAAGTTACTATTACTAAATGCCCGTAGCTTAGGTAATAAATTAGATGAACTTAAATTAAGCATAGAAACTGAAAACCCAGATATCATTGGTATCACTGAGACTTGGTGGCCATCAGACCAGGTTTGGGAACCAGTCATTCCTGGTTTCTCCATTTTTCACTTAAGTAGACCACATTGTAAAGGTGGTGGAGTAGCAATATTACTCTCCTCAAATATTTTAGTCCATGGCATTTCCAATAAAATTAGAGCTAAATCAACACTAACTGAAACTATTTGGTTAAATTTCAAAAAAACACAATAATACAGATCTTATTCTGGGACTATGTTTTAGGCCTCCTGATTCAAAATATGATATGTTTAATGAAATAACCTCTGAAATAGAAACCGCAGCTGAACTGGGAAACATTTTGTTTATGGGTGACCTTAATTTGGGTGACATAGACTGGGTTAACTTTTCTGCAAAATCTAAAATTACCAAGAACTTTCTAACAATTTGTGAAGAATTATGCTTAACCCAACATGTAACTTTCTGAACTAGAGGCCCTAATATATTGGACATTGTCTTGTGTAGTGATCCTGTTCTAATTAAAGAATGCTGTGCCTTGGCTCCTTTAGGTGCAAGTGATCACTGCATTGTTAGTTTTAAACTCTACAATTCTTTTCTAATATCAGATAAAGTTACAGAACAGTATGCATTTCATAAAACAGATGTAATAACACTTAATAAATATTTACTAGAAATTGACCGGTCTTCTCTTTTGAACCATGATGATGTAGACACAACATGGAGTACTTTCTCTACTACCATAATAGATACCACAAATAAATTTATTCCAAGATTTTACAAAAAGGAAAAACATATTTATACCCAAAATGGTTAAATAACAGATTATTTAAGCTTATCAAAAAGAAAAATAGGTTATACAAAAAATACTGAGCTTTTAAATATGTTAGAACACTAACAGCATTTAAAAATATACAAAGAACTTGTAAAAAGGAAATACGAAAATCGAAAGTTAAGATGGAAAGATCATTGGCATCAAACTCACAAAAAGGTAATTGTAAACTTTTATAGTTATATTAACTCCTAAAAAAAGCAAAAATGTAGGGTAGGCCCAATTGCTACTACTGACTCCGTTCTTCAACATACTAAAGAAATGGCTGATTTTCTTAATTCTCATTTTTGTAAAGCATTCACTAACATTATTAATATTGCTAATCCGACAACTTCAGTTTGTGATTCTACCTATAATATTGATATCCCACTGGATACCATTACATCAAAACTAAATGAGATCAAAAAAGGCTCATCACCAGGTCCTGACAATATTTCTGGAGACCTAATTTGTACAATGAAAAAACATCTGGTTAATCCTCTTAAAATTGTTTTTAATAAAAGATTCAGTACTGGAAAGGTCCCGTCCGGATGAAAATCAGCCAATGTTATACCACTGTTTAAAAATGGCAACAAGAATTCACCTGACAACTATCGCCCTATTAGTCTAACATGTATTTTTGGTAAAATGTTGGAACGTATAATCAAGGATAACTTAACATCAGACATTTTAGATTAAGATCAAACACAACAGGGGTTTATTAAGGGTAGATCATGTGCCACTAATTTAGTAAGTTTTTATGATCTAGTGAGTGATCATTTAGATAATGGCACTCCCTGGATTGTCATTCTGCTTGATTTTAAAAAAGCTTTTGACTCAGCACCGCACTGGGCATTAGTACAGAAGCTCTGGATGTGTAATATCAATCCTATTTATATTCAATGGATTTCAAACTGGTTTCAGGATAGGAAACAAAAAGTGACTATTGATGGTCACTTTTCTAGTTGGATAAAGGTAGAATGTGGGATCCCTCAGGGATCTGTTCTGGCACCACTAATTTTTCAGATATTTATATCTGATTTGTCCACCAATATTAAAAGTAACATTGTCAAGTATACAGATGATTGTAAAATTAGTAATATATGTGTATCAATAGATGACCATTCAATCATTCAGGAAGATCTTTACAAACTAGAGGAGTTGTCTGTTAAATGGAATCTCCAATTCAATCCATTAAAATGCAGTGTTCTTCATTTTGGCAAAAAAAACACCACTAAACATCAATACCTTTTTTATGGTAAAATACTAATGGCAAGAACTAATGAGAGAGATCTAGGGATTACAGTAGTCTCAAGTCTGAATTTTGATATACATATTACTAAAATCATTAGTAAAGCCAATAAGATCTGGTGGGCAATATGCCATAACATCACATCTAAAGATCCAAGCATCTTGCTACCATTATATAGAGCCTATGTTAGACCTATCTTTGATTATGTTTCTCAGTTACGGAACCCTTACAAACGTAAAGATGTGGCTAGAATTGAAAAAGTCCAAAAAAGAATAACAAAGTCTGTTATTTGTAACAAAGTCATGTCATACGAGGACAGGTTACTCAAATTCAGCCTTATGTAGTTGGAAAATACGAGAATTAGAGCTGACCTGTTGTTCACTTGGGACATTATACAAGATACCTATTTAACTGTCATATGTGGCCTAGAATTTAAACAAGTTCATGTAAATACTAGGGGTCACCCGTTACAACTTGCCAGGTGTAAATGCAAAACAAAGAAGAGAGCCCACTACTTCTCACAAAGAATAGTAGGGCCTTGGAACAAACTGTCCCTTAACATTATAGTCAGTGAAAATAAGTCTACATTTAAAAATAGATTAGACAGGCATATGAAATCTGGTTCCATTTTAAAATACTATATGTAAAAAAATGAAGCACTATGGGCCCTGTGATTTTTAGCGTCATTCCTTTCTTAGTATGATTCTTAGTATGTGTCAGTATATACAGTACGTACCTAATAGTAGTAATCAGTATTGGACATACACCCCAATCATACAATATAGACCATTGGGCTTCTTTGCTGATAGTATCAAATGCAGAGTTGAAGTCAATGATTGCTGTATACAGTTTTTGACGTCAGAGTCTCACATATTTTTCATGAAAATGTTGCAATATAAAGCATTATCCAGAACAGATTGTCCTTCCCTGTATCCTGCCTGTAAACGGGACAGATCATCTAATCTTTTGATTTCCCTTTTTAATCTACTCAATATTATTTTTGCAAAAATGTTTTCCATAACATCAACAAGACTTACAGGCCTGTATGTTTGAGGATCTGTTTTGTCTAATTTTTTATGTATAGGTACAATTATTGAGCCTTTTCATGAGATTGGTAGAGGTGTTGCAAAGTTTTAATTCACCCACGAAGTTCAAGCGAATTTACGGAATCCGCATCCATGAAGCATTTCACAAATTCACCCGTTAACTTCTCCAATGCGACTTCACTGGCAAGGTTTGCTTGCAAACAGAATCACATGGTGTGCACTTCCTGCAGGACAGCAGGTCACATGGTTACACTGAAGCAAGAAGGAAGTGTGAGTTAGTTTCACTTTCTCACAGTGCTTCAGTGAGAGCTGCTGAGAGGTGTTGGAGTGCATTTTCACAAGCTAAAAATCTGTTAATTTATCTGAAGTCCTTTTTTTCTTTCATTACAAATACTTGACTGTCTACTTTTAGTTTCTGAGTGCGTATTGTTCGCTCTTTCATATTTTTCCCCTTGTTTTCAAATGTTATCTTTTCTTAAATTTTAAACCCCTTTCCTTTTTTTTCCTTCCTCTGGTGTTATTAGGAGGAGTAGGAGGATGGCAGCAGAGGGTACAGAAGTAGGCCATGTGCATGGCAGTGTCCACATAAACTGTTCAGTTTTGTGGCTGGGAGGAAGGCAGCTAGCTGCCAGAAAGGGGAAAATGAGTGGAACAGGATGGTGGAGTCTGTGGTGGAATCCATGGCAGTTCAGGAGGAGCAGGAAGAGTAGCAGATGCAGGTGGCACAGGGTGAACCTCAGCAAGCAATACAGCAGCAATAGACATCTATAGTCACTGCAGGGTCCCCCCACCATATGTCCCCATCTGGGAATTTTTCCAGTTGCTTAGGGCTGTGGAAGTCCCTAGCATATTTAAATGCAAACTTTGCATCAGACTGGTGAGGAGAGGTAAAAAGGGGACCCACCTGGGTACAGGTGAGCAGTGGACACACCTGCATGCAAACCGTCACACCCAGTTGCAAGACCAGCTTAAGAGGGAGCCTGTGGCTACTTGGAGAAGGAGGGATGTGGTAGTGGCCATGGGAGAGAAGAAGGGGGGAGTCAAGGCATGTTATGCAGGCATGCAGATGCCGGCATGCACAGGGGGAGTGCACTACCACCCGCCGGCAAGAGCACCTGAAGCAGGACACAGGAGAACAGGCCTCAGCATCAGCACGTCCCCCAATGCCACCAGTGCCACTAGATCCACAGGCAGTGGCCATAAAGCAGAGCTGGCTGCCCTAACCTAGCAAGTCTCCAGCATGGCACAAAATATCTCAAAAGTGCTGGAGGAGATGAGAAGCCTGCAAGAAGGTGAGCGGCAGATTTTAGATCAACAGGACAAACTGTTGAAGTCAGTGGAACATATTAATCACCATTTGGGAAGGGGATCCCAGTGGCAGTACTATTTTTTTATCTTACCTTTAGCTCATCTCTATTCTGTGAGTTTTAAGTGTACACCCCTGCCCATTCCCCTAGTGCTATTGTTCCCCCTCCAAATAAAAAACCCACAAAGAATTAAAAAAAGTATATAAAAAACACAAAGAAAGAAATGTGTCTATCCTCTTCTGTATTGCCTAATGTGTACTGTCTGCCTAATGACCCCTGTGTAATCTCCAGTAAGAACTGTCTTCTTATTTTTCCTGTCGTCCTGTATTTTTTTCATATTCTGTAGTATTTGTCAGAGGTTGTTGTTTATGGTACAGTTCTCTTGTCTGTACTGTTTGTAATTGTAACTGTTGTATTCCCTCCCCCCCAAAAAAATACAAATTAAAAAACAATTATCAAAAGTGACTTAATAACACCAAAAAAAAAAAACTTTCCTATCTTATCCATTGCTTTGTGTGCTGCACTGTATGTGCACTTAATGAGAAATTATCCAGAAGAAAATGAGAACGCATGTATGTGAGAAAGTGCTATGATGGCCTGCTCTGCCCTGCTGACACATCACACTCTGTCTTGTGTGATGCACTGTCTGTGCACTTAATGAGAAAATACCCAGAAAAAAAATGAAAAACCATTGATACCGAGGGAAAGTGGAATATGCCTGTTGTTGTACCCCGGTATGCATCCTCCTGTGAGAAAAACACATGTCATAATACAGGCTGCTACTACACAGTTGTGCAGTTGGTGATGGTGAATGAGAACAAGAACCATCTGGAATAATGTGGATGTGGATGATAAGGAAAATTCACAGTGTCTGGTCCATACGTAACATATGAAGAAAGAGACTTGTGATTTCTGACACTCAGGATTTAAAGTATTGTTGCTGCTGTCCTGCTGCTGCTGCTGCTGCTATTACAATAATTTGTATCCTGAGTAAAGGATTACTTGCACGGATGGTGCTGCTCCTGTCTGTGCGCTGCTGCTGTCTTGATAATCTATGAGGTACGATGGTAACAGATTAATGGTACCCATAGTATCATACACCCCACTCCTGCAGTTTGAGTGATAAGTTTAATTCATGTTGAGATAATGTGTTATTGAGAGAGGATGGTTATTTTTTTGGTTTCTAAAGATCGATTGTGTCTCTTTCCTTGTAGGGATTTCAGATAATCGAATGTCTGGATTGTGTGATGGGAATTAATGCTTTCCGTTTCCAGTTGTGCCAGGTAAGTACACTTTTCAACTTCTTTGCTTGGGGGGTGAAGGTAAGTATGTTTTATTATGTTTTCCTGCCTGTGCTTCCTGTGTGTCATGTTAATCAAAATTGTGTCAAGTATTGTAACTTTGAACCTCTGTGTTTCTGTGTTCTTGCAGGTATTTTTGGACTCCATCCAATCCCAAAGTACATAGAAGTCTGTTGTCACTAAGTGATGCTCTGGAGTTGTTATTGCATGCCAGTACTGGAAGCTAAGTCCTTTATATATTTGGTGATGTAGTGGTTTTTTTTTCCTGAATAAGTACATTTGAATGGATTGTATACTTAATAGTTTCTGTTCCTATATCATTTCAGATCATTCCCTGAGGCTTTATCCAGCACCAGCACGTACATAAGATGATGATGTCTCTTTTGTGTGGTGATGGGCAAAAGCTAGCAATAGCAGTAGTAGCAACAGCGCAGCAGCAATACAGTTCTGAGAAGGAGACAGTAACAGTCATGACAATAAAATAACAGAAATTCTTGAGATGTTGTATGACAATGTAGTGGCATATAAAGGGTGTACACATCACAATTTTGTTGACCTCAAACATCACCTTCCACAACAAAGCAGCTCTCACAATCCTCAAGGCTTGAGTTCTCTCCTGATGGGTATTTACGTTCCAGTATGGAGTCATCAGCATTGGTGTCAACAGTGTATGATGCTGACTTCATCATTCTGCCAACAGCACTATCTGTCTCTTCATCTTTCTCTGAAGATTCACTGCCAATAGGATGTGGTAGGAACACAAATGTCATGGTCTTGCATGGAATATGTCCCTTATTGATTTTTATAAATGTGAGAATTTCCACATTCTTTGGTGACAGGTTTGTGCGGTGGTCACATATGATGGCACCTGCAGCACTGAACACACGTTCAACACTGACACTAGAGGGGAGCAGCTAAAGTATTTTATCGCCACAGCTGCCAGTGCAGGTCACTCAGTTATCTTGCTTGCCCAGTACAATAATGGCTCATCACCAATTGCAAGGTGCTTTTGTTCAGCTATGAAACAGTCAACCATGCAACGTGCTGCTCTGAGTCAGGCCGCCTCATCGTGCTCCTCCTCATCATGCTCCTCCATGGGTGCAACTCCAACCTCACTTAAAACATACCAAATGGGATTGATGGGTTTTGTTTTTTCTCTGCCTGTTGACATACACCTGGCAGTAAAGTTGGCAGTGCTGTGGTGGTGGTGGTGGTGCTGGCATCAATAACACTCTGTGGCCTATGTGTCTTGAGCATCTGTTCCCCCTCTAACACATCTGACCAGAAGGTCAGTAAGGTTTTCCACCCTCTGATGCCCACCGTCCAGCATAGACTCAAGGCCACGATAATAACGTGGGTCAACCATGGTGGCAATGCTGAAGTCATCAGACTGCAAAATTCTGACAATGTGAGGGTTGGGAGTCCAACAAGTCAAGCATGTGCTGTATCAAGGCCAAAGTGTCACTGTCACCTCCTACCTCAACCGATTGCAGCACATTAAGCAGTGTCTGCCTCAGCATGCATAGCAAGGGGATGGACTGACTGATACTGGCAGCCTCCATACTCACTGCTTGGGTTGCATGTTCGAATGGGTGCAGAATCATTATCACTCCATCCATTCGACACCACTGTTTTGTGCTGAGTGCCATGGACACCCTGGTACTGTCACGACTAGTGTGTAGCAGCAGAAAATCAGACACATATTTATACTGTTCATAGAGCTGCTCCAACATGTACAGCAAGGAGTTCCATCTGGTCACCACATTCACTTCATGTGATGACGTGGCAGATTGTTCTTTCTCTGAAGCTGGCTGAGCTAGTCATGGGCCTTTCCAGAATGGGCAAAATGGACACAGATGTGGTGGGCCATCAAGAAGATATCCTTCACATCAGGATTGTGAAGAAACTGCTAGACCATGAGGTTGAGGCAGTGTGCCAGGCATGGCACTATCAGAAACCCACCATCCCTTATGCATTTAACTATGTTGGACCTGTTGTCACTAGCAATGAAGCCAGCTTTCATTGAGAGTGGATTCAGCCACTCATCAATCTCACCCAGTAGTACTTTATACATTTTCTCCCCAGTGTGGGATCCAAGCATGCTTTTCATTGTCAGCATCGCATGCTGCCTAATACTGTTTACATTGTTACCATCACAGTCTGCCTTGATGCTCTTTCCATCACCACACCCTGATTCCAAGATGACCACCCCAGGAACCTGTGCCCAATGTTCTGTAATGCACATAAAAGAGCTGCTAGAGGTTCTCTCACTTGTCTGCATATCCATGCTAAGATGGATGGATGGTGATAATGATTACTTATGCACGTGGAACACTGCCTCCTTTACTGTGGCATGCAGGTAAGGAACAGCACACTTGGAGAAGTATGTCCTTGATGGTACCTTCTACTCTGGACATACACAAGCAGCAAATGATCAAAATACATAATCTATGAAGGAGAATGGAATCAGGTCAAGTGCAAGCATTTTTGCAGTGGCTGCACCAAGCTCCCGTGCAGTGGCATGATTAACAGGGTATTTGGTGTGCCATTCAAACATGCTCACAAGTGTTGGCTATATCTTTCTGGTTGTTGGGCTGGAAAACAGATGGCCACATCGCGGTGGCCCACTATTGGTTCCATTGTACTCAGACATATGTGATGTTGATGATAGGAGGACACAAGTCAATTTACCAATCTTTTGGCTTGGTGATGGCATTACTGTGCACTAACTACTCTTGGGACTGCTGAAGCTGCCACTACTGCTATCAATTAATCAACCAATCAATCAAATTCTTTATTTATCCAGGTGAACACCATTGAGCAAGCTCATTTACAAGGTGGACCTGCATTACACAAGTCAAGTAACAATGCATTTATATACAGACAAATAGACAGTAGATGCAAGAGTACAACAGTACAGGTAGACCTGCAAAAGACAGGATAAGTAAAAATACATTTGGGTTCGTAAAAGACAGTCGTTAAGGGTATACATAACAATAGGGTAGCAAGTCAATTAAAATTTATACCAGATACAACAACATACACTACCGGTCAAAAGTTTTAGAACACTCCCATTTTCCAGTATTTATTGAAATTTAAGCAATTCAAGTCCAGTGAATAACCTGAAATGGTACAAAGGTAAGCGGTAAACTGCTAGAGGTTAAAAAAAAAAAGATTAGGTTAGCAAAAACTGTTTTAGAGAAATTGCAAAGAAAGCCAAGGTGTCAGTGAGTACAGTTTCCTACACCATCAAAAGGCACTTGGAAACTGGAGGAAACTCTGACAGGAAGAGGTCTGGCAGACCCAAAGCCACAACAGAATCAGAATACAAGTTTCTGAGAGTCAACAGCTTGCGTGATAGGCGGCTCACAGGACAACAGCACAGAATGACTGGCATCCTGAACCAAAAGGGCTACCACAGCATTTTTCAGCGCCATGCTATACCCTCTGGTCTATGCCTAGTTGGTCAGAGGTTCATCCTACAGCAAGATAATGACCTAAAACATACCTCCAGGCTATGTAAGAACTACCTTCGAGGAAAAGAATGGAATGACCAGCACAGTCTCCAGACTTAAAGCCCATCGAGCTGGTTTGGGATGAACTGGACAGAAGGGTGAAAGCAAAGCAACCTACACGTGCAACACATTTGTGAGAACTTCTGCAACAGTGTTGGGAAGAACTTCCCAAACAATATTTGATGTCCATTGTAGGAAGAATGCCACGAGTGTGTTCGGCCGTTACAGTATATCTGCAAAAGGTGGCTACTTTGATGAGTCAAGAATTTAGATTAAATTTTGTTAAACAAAATGATTCTATGATTTCTTTTTTATCTCCAGTTGTTTATTTGTTCTATGCTTTAATTTCAGAGTACATTGAGACATTAACCTGCGTAAATCTCAATAAAAACTGGAAAAATGGGGGTGTTCTAAAACTTTTGACCGGTAGTGTACATGGTTTAGTATTCCTGTAAGGTAAAGGCATTATAGTCCAGCGAAGAGATTAGTTGAAGTGGATGCTACAAGCGAAGAGACATGCATAGTCAGTTTAAAAAGACCCAGGCGTATCAAGGGGGAGACATGTGTCGGGAGAAGTGGGCAGACAGTGGGGGGGGTCTGGAACTGGGATAATACTAGAAGGAAGGAATGAGATGCTGTGGGTATACAAGGAATAGGTGGGTGAGGGAGGGTGAGATTTAGGGCGGTAGATAAGTATGTGGCTCAGGGACAAGTTATGCATTGATACAAGAAGGAAGGAGGATGGGAAAAGCAGGGAGGATGTGGAAGGAGGTGTAAGTAAGTAAGTTAAGATCATTGGAAGCAGTTGCAGGCTTCTGTAATGTATTTTGACTATAAGGTCTTAAACACAGTGAAACTAACAGGAGTCCTCAGTTTCAGTGATTTCTGTAGCACCTTCCAGAGTGATGGTAGAACAAATCCTATGGCAGCTCTCCCAAAACACATTAGGGCTTTGGGGACTTTCAGATAAATCAGTGAACAGCTTCTTAGGGCATATGTTTCAGGCATATTGAGAGTCAGGCAATAAACAATGTACTGTGGAAGTTTGCCAGTGATAGCTCTGTATGTCCAGAGAGTGGCATTTTTATTTAGTCTGTAGTGCAGGGGGGTCCAACCTATGGCCGCATATAAAGAGCAGTGATGGGTGGAGAAGGGGAGACCAGTGATGAAGAGCAGGGCTGTTTGGTAAAGTATGTCCAATTTACCGAGGTATGAAGTAGCACATTGGCTGTATATAAAGTTGGCGTACTCAATTAGGGAAAGGAACCTAGACTGAACTAGCTGTCTCTTTGCCTCTGTAGTTAGTAGGCGGTTTAACCTGAAGAAGAGACCTTTTCTCTGCCTCAGTTTAAAAAAAAAATCCTCCAGGTGGTCTGCAAAGGAGAGTATGAAGTCTAGCCAGACCCTCAGGTATTTGAATTTTGGCACAGACTCCAGGGTTTCTCCTAGGAGGGTGATGATGGGGGGTAGAGCAGGGTAGGCTGCATGGTTAATAGGTGAAAATAACATTGCCTTTGTCTTTTTGGCATTAAGTAGCAATATTTTACTAAGAAGCTGGTATTGAAGTATGTTGAAGTCAGCTTGCAGGTTGCTACAGGCAGTTCAGGAGTTGTATGGCTTAGGTAGATCACTGTATCATCTGAAAACAGGTGAATTATTGCCTCATTGATGCCTGAGTCTATATTGTTGATGTAGATGGCAAATGGGAGGGGCCCCAGGATGGATCCCTGTTGGACACCTCTTTTTAACAGATTTGAGGGGGAGAGTTCACCTTCGGCCTTGACCTGTTGGTGCCTATCAGAAAGGTAGTTGTGGAAACAACACAAGGAGGTAGAATCTAGGCCAATAGCTTTTAATGAAGAAAGAAGGAGGCTGTGGTCAACAGTGTCAAAGACCTTACTTAGGTCTAGAAAAACGGCGCAGACAAATGTTTTGTTCTCTAGCTCACACTGCCAGTCATTTTTCACCTTGGCCAGGGCCGTGATTGTACTATGTTCAGTTCTGAAACCAGATTGCATTGAGTTTAGCAGGTTAATATACATAGATACATACATACATAGACAGTGTCAGCAGATAAGGGCCTATGGCCCACCCAGTCTGCCCATTTATGTTTGTAAGTTCAGTTTATGTTTTAATATCATCTATGAAATATCATCATAGTTAATATCATCTATGAAAGATTTCAGCTGGGCATTCACGATTTTTTCCAGAAGTTTTGATAGTACCGGGAGAAGGGAGATGGGCCTGTAGGTGTTTAGATCACAGGGGTCTCCAGATTTAAACAACGGAATAACATGTGCAGTCTTCCACAGTTTGGGGAGGGTCCCTTGAGAAAGGGACAAGTTAAATAGATGCATAATAGGTACGGCCAAGACATGATAGGCAATCTTTAGGTAGTATGTATCGATGGTGTCAGCGCCAGCACTTTTTCTGGTGTCCAACTGGAGGAGATCTTCGACCTCTTTTAGTGAGGAAGGAGAGAATGAAAAGACTGCATCTGAGGGACTAGATTCTGAAGGTTGCGTGGTAAGCTGGGAGCATAGGTTGCATGCAGGTGAGTTATCAAAAGCTAGCCCAGCAGTAGCAAAGTGACTATTGAAGGCTTGTAGTATGTCTTTATTGTTGTTGATAGTTACATTGTCAAAAATAATTTTTGAGGGGAGAGTGTTTCCTGTGGTATTACCAGAAAGTTCTTTTATTGTGGACCAGAACTTGGTAGGGCAGTTGGAGGCAGTGTCAAGTTCAGAGCGATAGAAGTTGGACTTGGTTTTCTGAATTAGCTTTGTACAGTGGTTTCTGGCTGTTCTGAAAAGATGCCAGTCTTCTGCTTTGTGGGATTTAGTGCTAGCTTCCAGAGCTTGTCTCTTTTTAATAGTGCTGCCTTGATGTCTGCTGTAAACCAACGGCACTTTCTAGCCTTTATGCAGGATTTGACTAAGGGTGCGTGGGTGTTAAGAGCACTGGATACAATTTCGTGGAAAATAGCATATGCTGTTTCTACTGATTTGGCTAACTAAAAGGTCTGCCAAAGCAGGGAGGCTTTCAGGGCATTGATATATGCAAGTGGGTCAAAATTCCATTTTGATCTATTGGTAGAGAACTTTGCTGAGGCTGTTGGTTTAGGGACTGCTCTTATGCCAGAGATAAAGCAATGGTCACTAACATCGGCAGAAAAAATACCAGCATGGGAGAAGAAATGGGGTTTGCTTATTAGAAGTACATCTAATAGTGTACTTTTCATAGGGTTTTTCTTATTGATACGAGTAGGTTCATTAATAAGCAGAGTGAGACCATAAGAGTCACAGAAGGACTTAAGTGGAAGAGATGCGCTTGACAGCCAGTCGTAGTGAAAGTCCCATAGTATAATTGCTTCCATTGTCTCGGTACTCATAGTAGATAATAGGTGGGACAGGAGCTGTGACCCCAAGAATGGGGGTCTATAACATCAATGTAGTGTTAAGGGTAGCGACCATAAACTTGTCCTTAACATAGATGGCTACACCACCACCTCTGGTTAGTCTATCAGTTCTGAATAACAGATAGTTGGGGATACTGACCTCTTTGTCTGGCATGGATGGACGAAGCCAGGATTCAGATATGACAAGTACATCTGGCTCCATGTGGATAGCCCAAGCCTGTATTGAGGTGAGTTTCTTTAAGAGGCTACGCACATTAACATGCATAAAGCTGATACCTTTATACTTCGTGACTTCGGACAGTGAAGGAAGTGTTTGTATAGGACCAAGGTTAAGTTTAACATTACCTGAGCATAGCAAGAGGAGGAGTACAACTTTCCTCAGGGCAACAAGTGGTAATTTGTAAGAACTAAACCTTCTTTGGCTAGTGGAAGTATTGGCCTAGGAATGCAAGGACTTATTCTTTGTACTGTTCAGTCACAGTGATACACATGCTAAGACCCTAGCCATATGACACCAGTAGATGCAGATACTGGGCCAAGTAGGTAACATTCCTTGGGTAGGTAATGAGATTCCGGTGGCTATCCAAGAGGGAGACTCAGCTGAAAGTGGGTAGGACAACTTGGGGGCATAGCATGAGTTGTATAGGGACTCCATGAGTAGACATTCTTGTGTTAGGGGATACGAGTCCTTTTTGGGGTAAATTCCATCTGGCGTGTACCCTAATAAGGGTAGGGTGCATAAGGCAGTAAATAGGTTGAGCCAGATTGCAAGTTTCATGGTTAAAGTCTGGGGGTCAGAAAGAGAAACAGTTGTAACGACTTAATCTGGGCAAGATATCACCAGGTAAGGCTACGCGCCACGGGGTCTGAAAATGGATATAGGTGCCGATACCACTTGAAGGGAGCAAGGAGGTGTTTCTATGGCACAGCGACTAGAGATAGTTAAGAGAAGTTGTAAACCTGGTGTAAGAAGTGTCACCAGCTAAGTCTACAGACCACAGGGTCAGCAAAGGGATGTAGGCACTGAAACCACTTGTAGGAAGCAAGGAGACTTTACTATGGAACAGCGACTAGGGACAGTAATAAGAAGTCATGAATCTGATCTGAGACAAGTGGTAGGGGAGACTGCGGTGGGTTAGTTAGGATGGGACACTTGAACCTGAAGCAGCAGCCCAAAATTTGTATGTCTGTGGGCGTCCTAGGGAGGTAGGGTGGCTAGATTTGTAGGAAAGCCAATGGCAGGGGAGGGCGGGGCAAGGAGGTCTATATAATAATGGTCAAGGAGGGAGATGGGTGTGTGAGTGTAAAATTTGAGGCTTTGCCATACCTCTCTGGGTCTGGAGTCCGAGCAAGGGGTCTCGGCCAGAGACTTCGGATGCGCCGACCGCCTGGTGGCCGCGGTTCTTGCGGCGGATGAGCTGGGAGCCCTGGAGGGTTCTCGGCTGAAGGGGAAGAGAAAGCGAAGCCAATTAGTACTGGTTCCAGACAATGGTCGAGCTACCCAGCAACAAAACTAATTTACAAATGAAAGGGGTCAATTTCCTTGGTGCCCTGAAGACTGGGTGGCAGTTACAGAGGCAAAGGAAAGGGCTGTTTCACTTAATCAATCTAAGAAGAGCAGTTTGCAAGATTTACAGATTTTTTTAGGCAGTTTACAGGCAGATTCTAACAAAATAGGCATACATTAGCAAGCATAAGTAAAAAAAAGCAGCGCCTTTTTAGCTCAGGAGACAGAGAAAAGATAAGAAGGGGTGAAGGACCAATCGGAGCAAGCCTGGAGAAGGCGCTCGCACTCCGATTGGTTTGCAGCTTTGCCATACCTCTCTGGGTCTGGAGTCCAAGCAAGTGGTCTCGGGCGGCGGCTTCGGGAGCGCTGACCACGTGGTGGTCGTGGTTCTTGTGGCAGACGAGCTGGGAGCCCTGGAGGGTTCTCGGCAGAAGTAGTAGGAGAGAATTAGCACTGTCAGCCTTATGAAGGGGGAGAGGAAGGAGTGGTGAGGCAAGGGGCTGTTAGAAATGTAGTTCTGTGGGGCAGGACCACACTCTAGGAGGTTTTCCGCAGCTTTAAATTTGTGTAGGGCAAGATGGCCAATGGGAGGAGGTGCACAGAAGGGGGAGTGGATTAGGTGTACTTAAGAATGTGTGGAGGAGGGAGTGGAGGGAGGGCAAAAAAAAATCACACAAAAAGACACACAAAGGAGAGAATGGGAAGATTAAGGGGTCTAACTAGGCTAAAACAAAGCAAACAAACAGTATTTTACTCTCTTTTTTTTCTACCAGAATTAGCAAATACAGGCTAGTAACAGTCCTTAAACAAACAAAAAATCAGCTGTAGGAATCCTGGTTTTCTGTTTAGCTGTAATTGGTATTATGTGCACACACTAGTAGTGAGGGCCAGGCAGCACAGACTACAAAATTTGTGCATGGGCATGCAATTAGTCCTGGGAAAGCAGCTACTCTGGATTCCAGAGCTAGCCACTCAGGGACTTCACCAAGATGGTGACCAGCCAATGGGGGCACTGCAGTGAGATGGCACCAGGAATTCAGAAAAACAATCCAGGATCTTCGCTGCAGCAGCTGCTGAGGGCTGAAGATCTGGCTTCGGCAATTACCTGTGCTTGGAGAGCAATGGGCAGGTGGCAGCAGGCAGGCTCCCGGTCTCGCTGCTATAGTCGGTGGGCAGCTCAAGCTTAAAAACAGCTACGAGGATGAGGTGCTTGCCCGAAGTGGGCAGCAAGCCTGCAGAGAAAGGGACAGAGGTCAGATATAGAAAGTATGGGGACTCAGTGGGAGGTTTAGGAAATTAGCAATAAAACAAAGGGTTATGCCCACTACTTGTAGGAACAATCTCTACATCCTCCCCCTCCACTACATACTCCCCTTCAGTGGCACTGACTAAAGATGATGAGGATGAGGGCCCCCAAGGGCGAGAACCACCTGCAACTGCTTCCTTCTGGTGTTTACACCATAGGTCAGGGTGACAGTTCTTTAAATGTGTGTGCTGACCACCTGTACCTAGGTGGCTTCCTTTCTTCCCCCTACTGACCTGTACGTGGCACAGTTGACATATTGCCACTGTTTCATCTTCTGGGTCCAACACATAGAAATCCTACACTAGGGATTTTGTAGACCTTTTTTCTCAAGATACCTAGAGTGGGATAGCACAGTTGATGTATGAGGGTGGGGGGAGACTGTTTTTGTACTTTTACTGTCTCTCAGCACACCAAGCATAGTGTGGGGGGGGGGGCCCCTCTCGCTAACATTTGCCACTTAAATTAATAGTGCACTTAAGAATACCTACATTGTTACAACCTTTCTACTTCTTCTTCTCTGTTTCCCAAGTGGGCTCATCATAATCATCTTCATCATCCAATACCAACACGTCATCATCATCATCATCCTTTTCAGGAGGATCATCCTTATTATCATCATTTGCAGGCCATCCACTGTCAGTGTCCTCCTCATGCTGAATCTCAGTTTGAACAGTTTGTGTGTCCATCATCTCCACAGCAACAGTTGTCATGGTAGTGTCACCCATGTTTTTGGGCATTCCAACATTCCCCTCACCCATTGCCTTAATTATATCGCAAGGAACACTGCCAGCCCCTAAAGCAGCAAAAGAGACATGAGCATGCTCCACTCTGTCTTTATCAGACACTGCTTTTGGTGTAATTTTCAAGCTGCTTGCACTGACATCTCCCACATCATCACCCACACCCTCACCTGACACCATGACTGCCACAGAGGTTTCCAAAAAAAAAACAGACATGCAGGAATGCCACTGGTAAATACTCTTGCAGTTCTGCTAACAGCCTCCATCCCAGAGCTTGTAGAACTTGTTGATGGCAAGTTTAACTCTACATCAGCTAACTGTCCTTCTTTCACTATTTCACTTGCATCACTTTTCACAACTCGTTTTAAGGTCTTCCTGCCTGCGTGACTCCCTCCTCTCCCTGTCTCCATTCTCTTTGGTGGCATTCTTTTTTTCTTAAGGAATGCCAACGGGACAGAATGTTACTTTTGGCCACTA
The DNA here is from genome assembly GCA_016271365.2 of Neoceratodus forsteri. NCBI lineage: Eukaryota > Metazoa > Chordata > Ceratodontiformes > Ceratodontidae > Neoceratodus > Neoceratodus forsteri. The sequence continues at coordinate 627,339,745 of JADMNL010000022.1, read as the reverse complement.
TTTCCCAGTCACAGCACACAGAGTGATTATTGAATAGATTTATATAGCTTGGATGTACTTTGCCAACAGAGCAGCACCCACAGTGCAGGACATAGATACATAGATACACAGACAGTGTTGGCAGATAAGGGCCTATGGCCAACCTAGTATGCTCATTAGAGTTTGTAACTTCAGTTTATGTTTTCCTAGAACTCTGTTGCCCCTTACCCCTGACCTCCAGAATTCCTTTATGTCTATCCCATGCATTCTTAAATCCCATGATTGTTTTAGCCCCCACCACTTCCTCAGGCAGGGTGTTTCACTTGTCCACCACCCGTTCTGTGAAGAAATTCTTCCTCGCATTTCCTCGGAATCGTCCTCCATTTTCATCCCATGCCCTCTAATCCTGGAACATCTTTTTTGCTTAAAAATAGTGTATTCTTGCACCCTGTTCCTCCTTGTAAGATACTTGTATGTCTCTATCATATCCCCTGTCTCTCTCTCCCTCCTCTCCTCCAGGGAGTTCATATTCAATTCCTTCAACTTGTCCTCATAGGACTTGTGATGCAATCCATGTACCATCTTTGTTGCCCTCCTCTGAACCTTCTCTACCCTGTCTATGTCCTTACGTAGGTAAGGTCTCCAGAACTGTACACTGTACTCCTGAGAGGCCTCACTAGTGTCTTGCATAGTGGAATCATGAACTCCCTTTTCCTGCTGGTGATGCCCCTGCCTATGCATCCCAGCATCCTATTTGCTTTACCTGCTGCCGCCTTGTTACACTGTTTACCTACCTTGAGGTCATCAGAGATGATAACCCCAAGATCCCATTCCTGCTTGGTGCATGCTATATCCTCACCCCCCAACCGATATATTGTGCCAGGGTTTCTGTGCCCCATATGCATTATCTTGCACTTCTTTGCATTGAATTTCAACTGCCAAACACCTGACCATTCTTCAAGTTTCTGCAAGTCCCTTCTCATTCTGTCTACACCCTCTGGTGTGTCTACTCTGTTACAGAGCTTTGTGTCATCAGCGAACAGTGAAATTCTGCCTTCTAGGTCCTGCGCAATGTCACTGATGAAGATGTTGAATAGGACCAGTCCCAGCACTGATCCCTGTGGTACCCCACTGGTCACTCTTCCCTCTGTGGAGTGACAGCCATTTACCACCACCCTCTGTGTCCTGCTGCCCAGCCAGTTACCTACCCACCACACTACTGTCCTGCCCACACTCATATTCCCTAGTTTGTGTAATAGTCTTCTATGTGGCACAGTGTCAAAGACCTTGTTGAAGTACAGATAGGCCATGTCCACTGCCCTCCCTGATCCACCTCCCTAATCACCCAGTCAAAAAATTCAACGAGGTTGGTCTGACATGATCTCCCCCTGGTGAAACCATGCTGCCTTGGATCCTGCAGTCCATTGACAACCAGATGTTCCACCAATCTCTCCTTCAGTAGTGCTTCCATGATCTTCCCCACTACCGAGGTGAGGCTGACTGGTCTGTAGTTCCCCACTTCCTCTTTGTTCCCACTTTTATATAAGGGGACTACATCTGCTGTCCTCCAGTCTTTGGGTACCTCCCCTGTTTCCAGTGATCGGCTAAACAGGATTGCCAGAGGTTCAGCCACCACCTCTCTGAGTTCTTTAAGGACCCTGGGGTGCACCCCATCTGGCCCCATTGCTTTATCAACTCTTATTACTTCCAGTTCCTTCAGGACCCTTTCTCGTGTAAAGGGACTTGTGTCCATTTCTGCACCATTCTCACCCCTTGTACTCCCTTCAGACCCATTACCCTCCTCTTCCTCCGTAAAGACTGAGCAGAAATACCTGTTCAGTAAGTCAGCTTTACTGTTGTCATCCTCCACGCAGGACCCATCCTCCCCCTTCAGTCTCACTATCCCTCCCTTTGCCTTTCTTTTTTCACTTATGTACCTGTAAAAAGTTTTGTCCCCTCTACCCACTGATTTTGCAATGTGTTTTTCTGTCTGAACTTTGGCTTCTCTTACTGACCTCCCTGCCTCCCTTTGCTTCTCCTGGTACTTCTCCCTATCCTAGTCTGCCTGGGTCTTTTTGTATTGCCTGAATGCAATCTTTTTGGCTTTCACTTTCTTTGCTACATCTTTGGAAAACCATAATGGCCTCTTCTTCCTTTTTCTCTTGCTAACCTGCTTAATGCATAATTCTGTTGCTCTTGTAATCCCCGTTTTAAATACTGCCCACTGTTCCTCAACCCCTGATTCCTGCCCCATTCCCCTTAATGCCACTGGTATTCTCATACAGTACCAGGGAAAAATTCAGTAAAGTACAGTGCTCCCTCTCTATAGTGAACACCTTGGGAGCCAGCTGAGGTGTTCACTATAGTTAGGTGCTAATATGCCTACTTAGTGAACAATGGGAGCCATCAAAGGTGTTCACTGTAAGAGGGAGTTTGTTATAGAGGGGTTCTTTTGTACTGCAAAACTCATTCTGAAAAATGTTTCTTTTGGGGCACTGTTTCCCAAAGCACAGAGGGGTACAGCAACAGGTTGGGTAGGATACCAGTCTAATAATTGGATGGATTTATACAGCTCAGACGTATTTTGCAAGCAGAGCTTTACCCACAGTGTGGGATGAATACCACAGTGTTCTCACTCAGTACCAGGGGAAACTTTAGTAAAATACTGGAATACTCAGTCAGAAAAAATGTTACTTTTGAGCACTATTTCTCACAGCACACGATGGGGGTACAGTAACAGCTCAGGTAGCGTACCAAGTGAATAGCTGCCAGATGGATTTAGACTAACACACAGAATCTGTGGTGGGGGACCAGCAAGCAAATAGTAAAAGGAATACAAGAAAAGAAAGGTATTTCTATTGCATTAAAAGCACAATAGATTACAAAAAAAAGAAATGAAGGGAGACTGCAAAGCACAAGGGTTGGGGTGGGTGCAGGGCCCAGGGAGATTCAAATCAAAACACTCTAACTCACTCACATACTCAGTCTCAGACTCACAGTCACCACACACCCACATTGAAAAACAAGAATAATTGTAATCCTGCACTAAAAAAAGGTTTACAATGTTTTCAAAGGCAATATATAGGTTAATCCTCCACAAATCTCTCTGATTTGTGAAGCTGATGTCTCCCCTCTCCTCACTTTCTCAATGCTGCATGGAGGAAAGATCCCCTGAACTTTCTATTGGCTGTTTAGCCACATGTGACCTCCAAACACACAGTCCTTAGCGAACTTCATCTATTTGCATCAAAATTTGCCGGTGAAGTCAATTTCATGAGGTGGTAGACTGGGACCATGGAACAACATGCAAAGTCTGTTTTCACTGCAAAGTTGCCAATTTTACCAGGCAGAATCATAACTTCAGGGGCAACATGAGGAAGTATTTTTTCACAGAAAGGGTGGTGAATGCATGGAATGGCCTTCCTGAGGAGGCTATGGGGTCAAAAACAATGGGGAAATTCATGAATACATGGGACAGACATAAGGCAATTCTAGTGGGGGGGGTAGGAGGAAGTAGGCTGTTGGTTAACTATCTGATAGGTAGAGAAATGGGCAGACTGGGTAGGCCAAGTGGTTCTTATCTGCCAACAAAATCTATATTTCTATGTTTCTATGTTTCCACAGGAGGATTATTCCATGAATTGTGGCTACTCCATGAATTACTCCTCGAAGCAAATTTTTGCCACTTCGCACATCTCTAGAGATTGGTATAAAATTTTTTAATATACATTTATTAAAGAAAAGTGTCAGTGTATCCACCCATTCATTAATCAGGCACAAGTAGACCTCACCTTGGATCCTATCAGGTCCTAGTGTTTTATTAAATTTTAAATTTCTTATGAACAAAGTTACTTCTTGCATAGTAATTAAATTAAATTGAGTTTTTATTATAGTTGAATTCAAAGGTGTCCAAAGTGAGGACAGAGCTCCATCATAAGATATACCAGAGAAATAATTTACCAAAGTGACCATGAGAATAAAATTGTCTATTTCAATCTTTCCACTCTTAAATTCTTGGGTCACCAGTGTCCAAAAAACTTTCTGATTCCTGTCTTTTTTAGCTGTTAGCATATAGTGTCATTGATTTTTTTTTTTATTTCTGTGCACGTTCCCTGTCTGCCATTTGTTTTGCACACCTAAGTACTGCTCTGAGTCTTTTCTTTTGTAAATTACAGTCTTGATCAAACCAGCCAGTACTGAATGGCAGAGTCTATTTACATGTTTTCTTGACAAATAAGACATCTCTTATTAGCTTGAAAAATTCCTGTAGGTCCTTGTCCAAATCATCGGAGAAAGTTTCTGTTATTAGTTTTACAAGCCAATTTGACAAGAACAAATTAATTTTACTTTTTATATTACTTTTCAGTGTGTCTGTCCATAATAATTTCTTTGTATGTCTAATTTCCATTGTGTCAGGCAGTGTTTTCAGTAATCAACTGTTTATTGGGGATCAATACATTTCTTGTGAGAATGGTTGGAAAGTGATCATTTTCAGTTCTAGGACAGATAGAAAAAGTATTCCCAACTTCCATTCCCAATTTACCAGTCTTTTGGCTTGGTGATGGCATTACTGTGCACTAACTACTCTTGGGACTGCTGAAGCTGCCACTACTGCTATCAATCAATCAATCAAATTCTTATTTATCCAGGCGAACACCAGTGAGCAAGCTCATTTACGAGGTGGACCTGCATTACACAAGTCAAGTAACAATGCATTTGTATACAGACAAATAGACCGAAGATGCAAGAGTACAACAGTACAGGTAGGCCTGCAATAGACAGGATAAGTAAAATACATTTCTGCACCATTCTCACCCCTTGTACTCCCTTCAGACCCCTCCAGACAGCCAAATCAAGGACAGAAGAACCGTGCTGTATAGAGAAAGTAGGGGAACCCTCTAAGTCTCCTTTTCAACTGCCCTTTCAAAGGAATCATTAAATTAGTTTTCAGCAGCTCTAGTAAGCGATGCCCATGCTGATTAATCTATAAATCAGTTGTAGTTCTTTTATAGCTGTCTGCTATTGGAAACATCCAATTCAAAACTGTGCTATCACATAAGCTATCGTAAATCCCAGTTCTCACATTAAAGTCTCCAATTAGTGCTAGATAAGCATCTGGATGCTTTAATTGGGAGTCTAGGATTGTATCAGCTAGCTTGTCCCAAACATGTATTAAAATAAAATTTGGATCTAGATGGAGGTATGTAACAATTAAATGTAATAATTAGATATAATGATCATTTCATTTTGACCCCTAAGAAGCATTTCTCCTCCTTTATTTTTTCCACTAGTTCAAAGATTCCTAATTTAATGTACGTTACCAAGCCAATGGCTCTTCTGCCTAATTTGGCTATTCTTATCCCAGGTCTTTGAAAACTGAGATATCCATTTAACTTAATGTTATTGTACCTGATGAGTCCATGAAAGACAGATCTTGGGGAGGTCAGGAAACTGTCCAACCTGTTGGATGACAGGGGACCTCAAGGATCAGCTCAGAGCAGCCTGGGCTGAAATGACATGTCTCAAAAGCAAACTGGACAGTTACACTCTGCCACCAACCCACCTTTACCAGCCACTCAGCCCCCCCCCCCGAGGAAATCTGGACCTGGGGGATGGCAGATGGTTAAGAGAAAAAAGTATGAGACATTGGCACAGAAAACAACAGGTCAATCAAAATGTCCGGCAGCATATCCAAACTGAAAACAGGTATCCCCCCAGCATCAATGCCAAATGCTGAGCCAGATGATGTGGAGGTGTGCCACAAAGCAGTGAAGGAGACCAATGTCAAGGCAAAAAATGTGAAGCATAACATCAAACCCAAAAAAAGGAACCATTTTGTTGTTGGGAACTCCATTATTAAGGAAGTGGAGTCCCATTTGGGAGACAGTACAAATACAAGGGTAATGGCCAGATGTCTCAGAGGATTATTGGCTTGGAGGGACACTGACCACATCACAAAAATCATGCAAAAGGAAGCTAAGAGCTCAGACATCCTGGTCCACATAAGGACAACTTATCTGGCTTGCAGATCAGTGGATGAGACAAAACAACACCTAATCTATGAAGGGGAAAAGTTATCTGCTGTTTTGTCCGGCTTAGCCTTTTCTGAAGTGTTACCTGTTTGGGAAGGTGGGGGGGCAACAAACAGAAAATCAGGGAAAAGGAATTCAAAAAATGTAATGCGTGGCTAAAAGAATGGTGCCTCATAAGGTTATTCAGCTTCATCGGTGACTGGAAAGATTTCTGGGAAAGGGAGTACATCCAGATCGACAGTCTACACCTAACAAAGCAAGGGGCTAGGGTGCTCAGTTAGAAATTCAACATTTATGCTAGTAGTTTAAACTAATAGGTGGGGAGAAGGAAACCATGCCTGCACCCTATTGAAGGAATCTGGTTACCTCTCCCCCACAACCAGGGAGCATTACTTTGGGAATAAACCCAAAGAGGAAAGTTAAAGACAAAGGATACGAAATGGAGGTAGGAAATACCAGCACAAGAAGGAGTAAAATGGTGATGAAAGCTAAAACTAAGGAGGGGTGGGTATGCAAACAAATGTATTAACCAGACATGGAAAGCAATGTCCATCAATGCACATAGTCTGGCAAATAAGATCTCAGAACTCATGACCACAATTTTGGAGGCTGATCTTGACTGGGTTGCTGTGACTGAGACTTGGTTCAATGACAGTCACTACTGGGATAGTGTTCCCAGGCTACCACCTATTCAGAAGAGACCCAAAAGGGAAAAAAGGGGGAGGAGTAGCAATCTACATGAAGGAGGGGATAAAGGCTACAGAGCTCCGTGGAGCACAGAGCAAAGCAGAAGCTCTGTGGATCACTACTGGATCTGGTAGCAAGGCTCCCATATGGAGGGGGGAGTGATCTATAGGCTGCCATCACAGGAGGAAGAGAGGGACAAAGATATCCTGGAAACCATCCTAAAGATGTTAGAAAAAGGGGAGATCATGCTAGTGGGAGACTAATATACTGGACATAGACTGGAGCTCCTACACAGTGGCATCAACAAGGAGCCACAACTTCTTTTTGGCACTACATGAAGCAGGCCTTGAGCAGTTAGTAAAGATGCCTACACGGGAGAGGGCAATCCTTGACCTTGTACTTACTAACAGCAACTGGCTCTCAGGCGTAGAGGTGGGTAGCTACCTGGGCTCTAGTGACCATCAAATGGTATGATACACAGTCAATAAAGTTGAGGAGGCTATCATACAAAGCAGAAAGTCCTAGACTTCAGGAAGGCAGATTTTATTCTCATCAGAGCATACCTGAAGGACAGTCGGAAATGTGGGACAGATGGGGGGGGTGGAACAGTGTTGGGCCAGATTAAAGCAGGCAATAACCACTGCCACAGCACATTGTATTAGGCAGATCAGCAAGATGAAGAAATAAAGATGTCCACTTTGGTTCTCAAGAGAAGTAGCAGTCAGAGTTAAGAAAAAAAGGAAGGCCTTCAGAAGATACAAGAACTCAGGTAGTGACCTCGATAGAGATGCATACAGGGAGAAGCTGAGGGAGGCAGGAAAAGCTGTAAGGGCTGCAAAGGCCGAAACAGAAGTAAGGATAGCACAGGGGGCAACCAAAGGGGACAAAACCTTCTAAAGGTACATCAGGGAGTGGAGAAAATGCAAAAGGGGACTCGTAAGACTGAAGAAGGATGATGGCATACAAGCAGAAGATGACAAGGAAAAAGCAGAAATCCTAAACAAGTACTTCTGCACCAGCACCTCTCATCAGTTTGCCACTCCAGATGCAGCCAGGGCTTTCATTTCTGAAACGTGGCCGGCAGGCCCGGGTCTGTCAAAAAACTTGAACTCTGACAAGGGGACTGATCACCGATCTCCAACAAAGGGAGACATCTCTAGTACTTCACCGGAGATACGCTCAAAACCCCCTGGAAGGATCTGGAACCTTGTAGCTCTAAAATCTGAAAAAGGCCTCCGAAATCACCCCACTCTAAGTGCAATCATCCCCAGGACCAAAGACGTCCTCCTGATCAGTCCGACCAGAACTCCTATACATCCGATAGAGAGGAGCCAGAACATGTAAGCCCATACTTCTCCCAAAATCGATATTCTCTACTAAGGGACCACCCAGACAAAGACTCTCAGGATGACATGGACACCAATCCTGCAATTCCTGAGAGAGTGGAATCTAAAGATGCACACTGTTCCTGGGCTTCTACCATGGATGCTGCCCTACCACTAAAGGACTTGGACTCATACACCTTGGCTTCCTGTTCCTTGCCAGACCACGAACCAGAAACCAGCTCTTCTGTAATGAAGAAATTCACCCAAGAAGATCACCCAGGCTGATCGAGCCTTCTATATTCAGATAAGTATCGAAGGTTCTGTGTCTCGGGGAGTAATTGGGTGGGATTGCAGGGGGATAACTAGGGGAGTAGCCGAATGGGGCGCAGAGCTAATGACTAGCCTCTAAAGAACCTTCTGTATGGCCCTTTTCTCCTCACTTGTGCTTTAAAGGTTAACATATAAGATGGACTAAGCCTTAGATGCGCCCCCCCCCCAGGAGACACCCTGCCTTAGAGGTACATCTGTTGTGTTCTGTGTTTGACAGCAAGATATATAACTAACTAATGTTAAATTACAGCAGTTGTTCAAATGTTGCCTAGTATTGGCTATTCGAGACTTATTTTTCTGAACTGCACTGCAACTACTACCCACCTCCAGACCTCCTTTACCAGATACCCCAGCCCCCATCCAGGTACTATGCAATGATAGGAGGGAGTCAACACCAACAATCTGTGGAGTTTTCACTTGCAACTGCTCCCACAGCTCCCAAACTGCAACCCCATCCCTGCTCCTCATTATCTGTCGCTGATCCCCCCCCCAAAAAACATGGTTCAATAACTTCCTACAGGTCTTTAGGTATCACCTCTACTCATCGGGCCTTTGACCATTCGCAATTCTGGGGGCTCACATGATGGACTATATCCAACTGGCTCTGGGCAGTGGCCTATAGATTGCCTAATTTTACTTCCTGTGATAACCTCTTTGAACTAGTCAGTATATAACTTATCCAAAGTGGTGGATTTTGGGGTATAACTCCCCTTCACTGCTGACTCACCTTTCTCACGCCTCGCACACACATCTGGGCATACCATTGGCTGGGGATCCAGCCATTTAATTCCTCTTGCACTCCTCATTGCTGTTTTGTTTAAATAATTAACCAGTTTTAGTGCTAACAGTTCAAGTGTACAGGTGAAGGTATTGACTTTTTCTGCCATAAGTTAGTAGTAAATTGTTCTTTGTAGCCTGACCCTCTAGTACTGGTGCTCATTTACCTAAATACCTCAGACACTGTTGCTGCCCCTCCCTGGTATAAGTGGGAAAGTAGCATTACAGTCTGGAATAAACTCCTAACAACTATTCCTCTCTGCTCTCTCTGAGGAGAGCCTCAGTGCCCCCTACCGGTAAATGCCTTGGTGTCTAAAGCTCTTCTCCAGCCACTTACTTACCCCTCAGAGCAACATGTCTGATATTGCATTCCATACTTGGAATGTCAGAGGGCTAAACTCCCCTGTAAAATACAAGAAGGTCCTGGTCCACTTGATTGCCTACATTCTAAAGTAGCATTTCTACAAGAGACTAAACTAACAGGAGAATATCATACTTGCATGTCTAAAGATTGGGTGGGCCAGCAGGTACACTCTAACGCCCCCACCAGGAAACATGGTGTCCTTATTCTTCTGCACAAGTCTCTACCCTGGTCCCTTACCAAGACACTCTCTAGCTCTGATGGTAGGTGGGTAATAGCAACATTTGACACCCTCTCAGGTCTGATTACCCTCTGCAACCTCTATGCCCCTAACAAGGGCACTCCAGTTTTTCCACAATATCGTTGAGGTAATAATGGAGTTTACCACCCCTGGACTGCCCCCTTCCTTATGGGAGGGGACTTTAACCTTACATTAGTCCCATCCTTAGATAGGAATGATAGGGGGAAAGAGTCACACCTAAGGAGTGAGAAGGCACTGCACCAACTGATTTCAGACCAAAGTCTGACAGATATCTGGAGACTCTTTCATCCCAGGATAAGAGATTACACTTTTCATTTGGAACCAAATGCCTCGCATAGCAGACTAGACTTCTGGCTTGGCTTGCCTACTTTAATAACAAAAGCCCATGATGTCATAATCCTCCCACAGGTCATCTCTGACCATGCCCCAGTCCAGCTCCTTATTCAGTGGGACCCTGTAGCTCCTCCACACCAAAACTGGAGATTAGACCCTCTCCTAATGAGAGACCCAGATTTTATCCCTTGGGCTCAAAATGAAGCTTCCCTCTTTATAGCTAAAAATCCTATTTCAGACACCTTGGCAGGTACCACCTGGGAGGCTTTTAAGGTCACAATGCGGAGTAGCATTATGGGATTTGCAGCAGCTAAACACAGGGAAAGGGAGCATCAACTGGCTGGGCTAGAACAGAAACTGGAAGCTGCTGAAACTGCCTTCAAGGCTATGCCTTCCCCCTCCCCCCACTTTATCACAGGCAAAACCATTTTAGGCCTATGATTTGAAATTAACCAGCTCCTCAACAGAAAGGCAGAAGTGGCCATCCTATGCCTCAGGCACACCTTCTGGGAAGGTGGTGATAAGGGCGGCAAAGCACTCGCTTATCAACTTCAAAAACAGCAAGCCAGTAGATACTGTATATCTCTGGCCTGAAGGATAAGCAAGGGGTACTGGCCACTACCCCAGAGATGATAAATAACATCATGACCTCCTTCTACAGATCACTTTACTCCACACATACAGAGCCCAATAGAAAGACCCAGCCATTTCTTGATGCTCTCAATTTACCTAAACTAAATGCACAGCAGGTCCAACTGCTTGATCTTCCTATTTCCAAAGAGGAGGTGAGTTCAGTCATCCGAGGTCTGAAGCTGGGGAAACCACCTGGTAACGATGGGTATACAGCAGATTTCTACCAGGCATTAGCCCCAACTATTGCACCTCTTCTAGCAGGTATTTCAAGAAATAGAGCTCAAAGGCACCCTTCCTCCCTCCCTCACTCAAATCAAATCAAATCGTACTTTATTTCTAACGCACTTTTCTTAAATCAAAGTGTGTATACAAATTAAAATAACCAATAAACAGTTAAAACACAAGGAATTAAAAGACAGCATACATATGACTAAATATCCTCTCCAAATGCTAGGCTGAATAAATAAGTTTTCAAGGAGGATTTAAACGTCTTAGTGGACAGGCAATCTCTAATCCGATGAGGTAGAGAGTTCCACAGGGTTGGGGCCACAAAAACAAAAGCCCTAGCGCTTGATGTCTGTAAACAGATCCTGGGAACCTCTAGCAATCCCTCATCGGCAGAGTGGAGAGGGCAGAGGGGGTAGCAAGGTCTCATGAGGTCTAGCAAGTAACCCGGTCCCTGTCCATGTAGGGTCTTATAGGTCAGCAACGTGACCTTGAAGGTGATCCTCCATTGCACCAGCAGCCAGTGCAATTCGTGCAGCACAGGTGTGACATGCAAGATCTTGAATGCCCTGTCAACATCCTGGCCACTGCATTCTGCACCTACTGCAGGTGACTGAGATCCACCCATGGTAACCCTAGGTATAGATCATTGCAGTAGTCAAAACGAGAGGACACAACGGTGTGAACCAACACAGGAAGGTCATCAGGCAGAACAAGATGCTTTATCCAGGTGATGTTCCTCAGATGGAAGAATGAGGACTTGGCAACTGCTGACACCTGTGCTTTAAGAGTCAGTTCATTGTCAAGCACAACCCCCAGATTCCACACCTTCTCAGAAGGTCTCAACTGGTCACCCCCAGCACCAGGCTGGACGGTTGCCCAGGAGTTAACTTCTCTACCCGGTGACCAGGGTCCACCACCAACACCTCAGTCTTATCCAGATTTAGTTTCAGCCAGTTAGCACTCATCCAGTCCTGAATCTCGGGAGGCAGTTGTTAAATACCAAGACAGTACTACTCTGTTCAGGTTCAAAGGACAAGTAGAGCTGAGTATCATCTGTGTAGCAGTGAAAACTCAGCCCATTCCACCTTATGATGTCTCCCAATGGCAGCATATACACCATGAACAACATGCAGGACAGTACGGAACCCCACAAGGCAGGGCAATGGGGGCTGAGGAAAAAATTTCAGACACCATCCTCTGAGACTTGCTCATGAGAAAAGAATGGAACTGTCTGAGGACCATCCCCGACAGTCCACAGATTAGCTGCAGGCGTTCCAACAACACCCCATGATCCGCAGTGTCGAATGCTGCAGAGAGATCAAGGAGGACCAAGATCAAATGAGTCCTCTGATCCCTCGCTATTAGGAGATCATTCATCACCCGAACTAAAGCTGTCTCAGTACTGTGCCTCTTCCTGAAACCAGACTGGAAAGGGTCATAGACTTCATGGGTGGTAAGAGAGTTCTCAAGCTGCAATGCAACTACCTTTTCAATAACCTTACCCAAAAAGGGTAGGTTAGAGACTGGTCTGTAGTTCGCAAGACAGTCTGGGTCACTGAACGATTTCTTTAAAAGGGGAGTCACCACCGCCTCCTTTAACGGATCTGGGAACACCCCTTGATCTAGTGAGCACCAGACTATCTGGGTGAGGATCGGTCTGATGACATCTATACACCCCATCAGGAGGTGCGTTGGACCAGGATCCAAACTACAGTAAGTCGGTTGCAAGCCCTGAACAATCTTCATGATATCCATGATCACTGGCTGGTCAAAAAGTATCCAGACAGACCCGGTATCTGTGCCCTCGCATCAACCTCTGCCATACTCATTTGAATGAGTTGAACAAATCTCCGACCTGATGGAGGACACCTTATCTGCAAAAAATCGAGCAAACTCCTCTCACTTAACTTGTGAAAAGGCTCTCTGGCACTGAAGACAGACTGGATTGCACAGTCTGTCCACAGTCTGAAAGAGCTGAGCAGGTCAATTTCTTGCTGCTGTAATCTCCCTGGATAGGAACTCTGCCTTCTTACAGGAGAATTCTGATTGATAGTTCAAATAATGGGTGATGAACCTAAGTCTGTCCTCCTCCAGGCCGGATTTCTGCCAACAATGTTCCAACCTTCGCCCCACTCTTCTCAACTCCCTCAAAGTCCCATCAAACCAAGGGGATTGAGGACGAAGAAGGAGGGGGCAAACTCGGACAGGCACTATGGAATCCAGGGCTTCCAGTACCGCCCTGTTATAGCTTGTTACTAGATTTCCTGGATCCAAGCATTCTGATGGCCAACTCGATAGGTCCAGCACCGCCAACAGACCCTCTGGGGTTACACTACTCAAAGGGCGGTACCGGACCATTTCTAAAGGGGCTGGTCTCACAGGGGGAGCAGCAAAACTGAACCTGATAGAGTGATGGTCTGACCATCCAACTGGTTCCACCACCAAGTCAGCGGCCTCCATCCCCAGAAGGAACACCAGGTCCAAGGAGTGACCCTGACAATAAGTTGCAGCGGTAACTACCTGTGTAAAGCCCAATGAAGTCATCAGTTGGTGGATGTTTTGACCAAAAGACAAGAGTTCACCATCGACCCAGGCATTGAAATCCTCCAGGACCAACCATCTGGGGGCCTCCAATACCATGTTGACCATGAAGTCTGCAACTTCCTGCAGGAAAACTTTCTCATCTCTGGGTGGACGGTAGACAAGAAGAATCCTGCTGCCCACACCTGCCCCTAAGATCTGGTGATCCCAACTGGAACCTCCACCAGGTCCGGTTCAGTCTTAAAACAGATGGCTACACCCCCACCCCTTCGATCTAATCTTGGGTGGTGTATCACTGAGTACCCGTCCAGAACCGCAGACTTCAATACCGGATCGGATTTTCATCCAACCAGGTCTCGGTGATGCAAGCCAGGTCAGATGACTCAACAAGATCAGCAATAATTGCTGTCTTGTTTTTTATAGACCTGGCATTACACAACGCTGCCCGAGTTGGATGGGAGGCCATGGAAGAATGGGTGACTTGCCCACCCTCAGTGGAGCCCTGGATATGGGAACCAGGCATGGAGGACCTCTTTCCTGGACCCATTTCACCCCAGGGTACCTCCTCCATCTCACCACCACTATCCGTCCAACCCGCTCCCCCCCCAGTCTGGGGGCCCCACCCCTTCGGCCCCTCTGTACAATACCTAAGGCATGACAACGCCTATACACCTCGTGCTGTGGGAAGCTACCATTGTAGTTATTCCCAAAAAGGGCAAGGACCCTACAAACCCGGGCAGTTATCACCCAATCTCTCTTATTAACATTGACAGCAAACTGTAGGCCAAAATTCTATCATCCAGGTTAAGCCCTTTACTCCCTGAACTCATTCATCCTTCACAAGTGGGCTTTATCCTTGGCCGACATAGCTCAGACCACTTGAAAACCCTTATGAATTTTATACATTTCTCTAGATACCTTCCCACACCAGCTGCTGCTATCGCAGTGGATTTTGAGAAAGCATCTGATTCTATTGAATGGGACTACCTGTACCTAGTCCTTACACACCTTGGATTGGGTGGAAAAATCCTTTCTAGGGTACAAGCCATCTACACTTTTCCCTCTGCCAGAGTTAATACAAACTCTTTACTCTCTCCTCCATTTCTGCTGGAATGAGGGACAAGACAGATTTGTCCCCTCTCTTCCCTCCTGTTTATTCTGGTGGTGGAACACCTGGCCAGTGCTATAAGAAGCCACCCTGATATTACTGGCTTAACAATGGGGGACTCAACATACACAACCCTTATGTATGCTGATGACCTTCTCCTTCCTCTGGCAGATGCCCACTGCTCCATACCTCCCTTGCTCCACCTCCTAGGTGCTTTCTTTACATACTCAGGCCTAAAACTGAATCAAACTAAGACCGAGTTACTCCCTCTGAATGACCACTGTACCCAGCAGATGGCAGAGTCAGCTGTCCTCCTCTCGGCCCCTAAAGGAATCACCTACCTGTGAATTCTCCTTACTCCATCACTTGATACACTCTGGCATGCTAACATACAACCTCTTCTCTCCTTTATCACGACAGAATTCAATAGATGGAAACTCATTTAACTTACCCTGGCAGGGAAAATTGCAGCTATAAAAATGGTCTCAGCCCCCAAGCTCTTTTATCTTCTAATGCACATACCCATTCCCCTCCCAAAGCAATGGCACATGGCCATTGATAGACTATTTGGGAGCTTCCTTTGGGAGGGCTCCAAGCCCAGGTTTAGCTGTTCTAAGCTTAGAGCCCACTGGGAACATGGGGGCTGGAATCTCCCCTGGATCGAAGGATACTGTCAGGCTTTCCTCCTAGTCCAAACTGTAAAATGGATGTATCCTCCTTCACCCCTCTCCCCACAGTGGATTCAAATTGAGCTAGACATCACAGGGACCATACACCCCTCTTCACTTCTTTTTTCAGGTAATCACACCAAAACCAAACCTCCCAACAGACTTAACCTGGGTCACATCTTACCTATAGTAGAGGTGTCTAGAACTAACTGGTTTGCCACACATGTAAAGATGAAAATGGACCCTCTAAAGACTTCCCACACCCCTCGCTGGCAACATCCCTCCATTACTATATGGGGACATTGGGTATGTTGGAAACACTGGGCTGATCTGGGTATTTACAAAATGGGAGACCTAGTGGACCAGAATCTCAAGGTCCTTTACATGTTTCAATCCCTCCGGCAGTTATGGGGTATTCCCCAGTCAGAGTTCTGGAGATACCTCCAACTCAGAGATGCACTCCGTCATTCTCTGAACCCAGCCTCACCACAATGCACTCCATCAGACCTGCATACATGGATACAACACCCTAAGGGCCTTGCAGGGCACATTTATGCCAAGCTCAAAGATACTGTCTCTTCTCAATCTGAAGAAGCAAAGCATAAATTGGAAAAAATGCTACAACACCCTATTCCATCTACAGCCTGGGAACAGGCCTGGAGAGACACTCACACCTGGTTGAGGGATGCTAGATCAAGGCTAATCCAAAACCAAATTGCTCATTTATGGTATAGTACCACTTTGGTTCTTACTAAAGCCAAACATCTGGAATCAGATAACTGCTGGAGATGTCATGGGGCAAGAAGAGACCTACTACACATACTATGGTCATGTCCATGGATTCATCCCCTATGGAAAGAAATACAAGGTCTAGCATCCATGGTGCTACACCAGCAGATTCCCTTTAGCCCCCTCTTCTACCTCCTGGGAATCCACATTGACCTCCCAAAGTTGTCCCCTCCCGAGTGCAAATCATTTGTCCTACTGACCCTCCAAAGCTAGAGAGCCTTGCTCTGTAAATGGAGATCCTCACTGGTCCCCACATTGACAGTGGTTATGGTATCTCTTTCAGCCCTTGCCAAGCTAGACAGACTTTCACACCTCCAGACATATCAACTCTCCACATTCAGACTTTACTGGACCCCTTATCTAAGCTATGTTAACCCCCAGACAGGCATAGGCTGAATAACCTTCTACCCTGCTGCACAAAGTCAGGTTACAATCTTCCCACTCTGAGTGAGGTTTGTGGTCCTCACAGGGTAGTTATGGACAATTAATGCTGAAATGTTACAGAATAGGACAAAAGGTGACTCTTAGTGGTCCCCGTAATTCATCTCCTTGTCATGGACCCCAGTACCAAGGTTCAATATAGGACATAACTTCTTCTTCTTTCAGGTATACATAGCTACTGTTTTTCAGAAAATATCTGTTTATGCTCTTAATTTTGTTCTTGTAATATATATGTTACTCAAGTCAAGCACTAGACTCATTCGGATATATATGTTTATGTTCTAGATTGAGTCCGGACCTTGCAGAACATATACACACTAATAGCTCAGCTCTTCTCCTGAAGCCTTGAAGAGGGATTTGACTTGACTAAAAAAAAAAGATACGTTCAGTGTACTTATGTCCAGCAATGACTAGCTGAGAGAAGTTTTCCCTGGTAAGTACAATAATATAGCATTTACCTTGCTGAATCATTGGGTCACTTCAGTATATCCCCTCCTTCACTAACCTTTAACCCAATACTCATCTCCCCACATTCCTGCCCTCCTTACTGGTAGTATTGGATAAGCGCTTTGCAATACCTGTAGCTCTCCTATCTGGCAGACTTGTATAAACATATATTACCATTAGGAAACACCTGTACATATTTATCAATACATTCTATTGACTGTTTCATGTTCAGATTAAGTTTCCCCATGTCCCTTACTCCACCCTGACTTGTTTCCCTCCTTCCCTCCTGTTTCCCCTTTTTATTGGTTTTAAGTGCCTGTCCATTGACTGTTTACATGAGGGCTGCGGCCTCAAGCAGTATGTTCAGTTAACTCTTTTTTGGAAAATTAAAATGTTGCAACAAAGCAGCGAATTCTGCATTTTCTAGACGTGAGAGGGCAGGTGGACCCAAAGCAGCATGGCTTTACTGCAGGAAGGTCCTGCTAAACCAACCTAGTGGAATTCTTTGACTGGGTCACTAAAACAGTGGACCGAGAGAGGCAGTCGATGTGGTCTATCTGGACTTCAGCAAGGCCTTTGACTCAGTCCCCCACAGAAGACTGATTAGCAAACTCGAGCACATGGGAGTGGGCCACAAAACAATAGCCTGGGTGAGAAGCTGTCTAAATGGCAGAATGCAGAGAGTGTTGGTCAATGGAGCATTGTCAGGGGAGGGCACGGTGACAAGTGAGATTCCACAGGGAGTCAGTGCTGGGACCAGTCTTGTTCAATGTGTATATCAGTGACATTGCTGATGGTCTGGAAGGAAAAGTGTGTCTGTTCGCAGATGACACAAAGCTTTGTGGTAGAGTCGATTCACCAGAGGGGTTGCAAAAACTTAAAAAGGACCTGTTAAGATTGGAAAGATGGTCACGAGACTGGCAGCTGAAGTTTAACATGATAAAATGCAAGGTGATGCATATGGAAAAAGGAACCTGGGGTGGAGTATCATCTGGGAGGGAAGAAGCTAACAGCTACAAAGCAGGAGCAGGACCTGGGGGTCATCATCTCTGACGACTTAAAGATGGGAAAGCAATGCGAGAAGGCAGCACAGAAGGCGAGTGGCCTCCTGTGTTGTATAGGGAGAGGCATCACTAGCAGGAGGTGCAAGGTGATAATGCCACTGTATAGGTCTCTGATGAGGCCCCATCTGTAGTATTGTGTCCAGTTCTGGAGGCCCCACCTCAAAAAGGACATCGATAGGTTGGAGACAGTGCAGAGAAGGGCAACGAAGATGATTCATGGCCTACACCAAAAGACATATGGCAAAAAACTGAGGGAACTAACACTCTTCTCCTTGGAACAAAGGAGGGAGAGGGAGGATATGATTGAGACCTTCAAGTATTTAAAGGGTATCAACAAGGTACAATCACAGGACCTCTTCCAGATTAGCAGTTGCAGTAAGACAAGAGGACATGACATGCGACTAAGGGAGGGTAGGTTTCGGAAAGTTCTTGTTTACTGAAAGAGTGGCTGACCCATGGAACAAACTGCCTCAGGGGGTGGTGGAGGCAAAGATGGTCAAGCAGTTTAAATCAGCATGGGACAGACATGTCAGTAAGTTAACAAGCGATTCCAAGTAGGGGGGGGTAGGAAAAACATGAGCAGACTAGAAGGACCTCATGGTCCCCATCTGCCAGCACGTTCTATGTATCTATGTATGTCATGCCAAGTCTCTTGCAGGGAAGTTATAATAACATTTTTCATATATTTAGTCCTCTCTGAATCTTAGTGCTTTCAATTAAGGGCAGCAATATTCCAGGAAAGTAATATATTATACAAGGAAACTAAGTTTTCCAGAAAGAGCAAACTGTCTGTCTGCCCCAAATAAATATGCTGAGACAATTCTCCAGTGTTTCATTGTAATTGTCATTCTTCATAACTTGCTAAGGCCAATAATCTATTTTGTATAGATACCTGATATAAGGAATTTATATCATCAGTTTATTGTGCAATTTTATTACTTTGTTGTATAATTTCTTCACTGGCATAAGTCCAGTTATCAAGTTTGGGATTTCTGTTTATGGTACCAGGTTAATACAGTAACCCCTCGCTATAACGAACCCCACTATAACGAAATCTCAGCTATAATGAATGCATTTTATGGGTCCCGTCTTGACAATGACAATTAGCTGTTTCTATGACGTGACACTGACAGTCAGCTGTTTCTGTGATTGACACTGACACTGACACTGACAACTGATAGTCAGCTGTTTTTGTGAGGCATACTATGCGCCATTCATTGTCCAATCAGTGCCACTACGTAATTAAAAGATTTTTTTAGCACTTGTTATAAGAATGAGCACCAAGTAATGAGCTTACAGTTTACAGCCATTTCCCTAAATGAGCTGCTACGATGAAGAGGTCCGGTTACTCGGTTCAAACTAAGCTGTCCATACTCGACCGACTCAAAGCTGGAGAAACTTTAATCAAGTTGTCAGTGGAAACGGGGTGCTCCAAAGTGGCCACTATCTGTCATTGTTGGATCGCTACCCTTGGACCATCATTTGGTGACATGCTTCAAGCAGAAACGCAGATTATACTGCAGAAATAATGCACATTGCTGAGAAACTGCAGTTGATTCCTTCTGATGATCAGGCTGAAGACACTATTGAGGAATGGCTGTGCTCTGATGATGCAGTTGGGACACATGATGAACTTACTGACTTAGAGATTGTCAGCACAATTTCGAACAATCAGCTGCCTAACGAAGGGAATCTTGTGGACAAAGAGGAGGAGGAGGACGGGGAGGATGAGGATTGTGATCCCATACCAATGTACCAGCAAGCAATTTCAGGGATTGAAGCAGGCTTGCATTGAATGCAGTCACAAGATGCTGACCCGATCAAGGTGCTGCAGTTACAGAATGCTCTGTCCTATGCCTGCGACTTAGCTATCAAGCACAGCATTACACAAACAAAGATAATATCGTTCTTGCAAGCTGCCGACTAAACTAAACTAAACTTTTTAACTATCCATTAAATTTGTTGTATTAAAGTTGTTGTCATAAAATGTGCTACTATTCAAAAATGCTTCATTTGATTTTTGTAGACTCACAGTGCACTGTAACACCATACATTTTTGTTGTTATGAGCTTCCTGAATAAGATTAGAATACATAACCTCAGGATTTCTGTGAGTGTGTATTTAAGTTATCCCTCTGTTTTGTGCCAATTTCCTGTAATATACCAGTTGTCGAAGGTAAATTAATTTGTCCTTCAACCAGTTCCAATATGTTTTGATTACTTTTTGTCTCCAATATTTTGCAAGGCTTTTTTTTACTGGGTCTCATGTTTTCAGTCCGGGGGGGTGGGGACTCTGAGTCAATCAGGAAGAGAGGGCAGGATGACTAACGGGCACTCATGATCAAGAACAGGAGTAAGTTAACAAGAAGCATCTTAGTTGTATGGGACTCAATGATTAGATGGGTGGAGAAGGTGGTGGGTGGAGGGTGAAAGAGAACAGGGTAGTCAGATTTCTTCCTGGAGCATCGACCATCCAGGATATGGATAGGGTAGGGAGGATGGTAAAGGAGGATGTGGGGGAAATGGGGAGTGCTGGCCCATTTTGCTACCAAAATCTGTCAAACCAACGTGTGGAGCTAGTTAAGCATAACTTTCAAAGGTTGAGGAACAGATGGAAAGTGCACTTGGCTATTCTGGCCTTTTTTGTGAGGTCCTGCATGAGTGGGGTAGGGAGAATGGGAAGGATAGGGTGAGGAAGACAAGACTAAGGAGTTTAAGGGATGGATGAAGGGATGGTGTCAGGAGGGGGGGTACCACTTTGTGGGGGACTGGGGGGCTTCTGAGACAGGAGGCTCTTCAGGGGAGATGGCCTTCATCTAACAAGAGAGGTGACAAGTTTACTGGGGATAAAGTTTGATGTTTACATTGATGGATAGTTAAACTGACTGTGGGGGAGGATGAAACATAGAAACATAGAAGTTGATGGCAGATAAGGACCACAAGGCCCATCCAGTCTGCCCATTTTTTCTACCTTATGAATGTGCCATAGGCATTTACTCTGTCAATGGACTACCTATTCATACTTATTTGTATTGCTCCCTTATGCCTAACCTATGTCTGTTTAAAGCCCTGCACTGAAGTCATATCCACCACTTCCTGAGGTAGGCTGTTCCATGCATCCACAACCCTTTCTGTGAAAAAGAACTTCCTCACATTACCCCTTACTCGGCCTCCCTCTAATCTCATGTTGTGTCTTCTTGTCCTGCTATTTTTTCTTATATTGAAACATGTTAGTCTCGTTCATATTGTTAATGCCCTCAAGATGTTTGAATGTTTCAATCATATCACCTCTCTCCCTCCCTTGCTCTATGGTATACATATTGAGCTCCGTTAATCTGTCCTCATATGTTTTTTGATGCAGTCCCTGCACCATTTTGGTTGCCCTTCTCTGGACTACCTCCATTTTGTTTATGTCCTTGTGCAGATGCGGCCTCTAGTACTGTATGTAGTACTCTAGATGGGGCCTAACCAGTGTCTTGTAAAGAAGGATCATTACCTCCCTCTTACAACTTGTGATACCCCTACTAATCCACCCCAACATCCCTCTAGCCTTACCTACTGCTTCAGTGGTCTGCTTGGATGATTTCAGGTCATCCATGACGATGATACCTAAGTCTCTTTCTTCCCTTGTGATTGCCAGCAACTCCCCTCTCAACCTATAGGTAGCTTCAGGATTTCTCTTCCTTATGTACTTGGTCTTGTACTGCTATGTGTTAAATCCCAGGTGCTACTCTTCTGACTATTTTATCAGATTACCCAGATTTCTTCTCATTCTGCCCATGCCGTCTGGATCATGTACTCTATTGCAGATCTTGATGTCATCTGCAAACAGGCAAACCTTACCCTCCAGTCCATCTGCAATGTCACTGATGAAGATATTGAAGAGGACTGGCCCCAGGACTGATCCCTGAGGTACCCCACTTGTGACTTGCATCTCTTCTGACTGTATACTGTTTACCACCACTCTCTGTTTTCTGCCCACCAACCAGTTTGCCACCCAATTGACCAACCTCTGACCCACCCCGAGCCTACCCAACTTATTAATCAATCTTCTATGTGGAACAATATCGAAAGCTTTGCTGAAGTCAAGGTAGGTGACATCAACTGCACCCCCTTGGTCCACCACTCTGGTTACCCAGTCAAAGAAATCTATGAGATTAGTTGACAGGACCTTCCTGTTGTAAATCCATGCTGTCTTGGATCCTGTGCTCTTATTGATTCCAGGTGTTGCACTATATTTTCCTTAAGAAGTTCCTCCATAATCTTGCCCACTACTGAGGTAAGACTGACTGGTCTGTAGTTGCCTGCCTCCTCCCTGCTGCCACTCTTGTAGAACTGAATCACATGAGCTCTTCTCCAGTCTTCAGGGACCTCTCCTGTGCTCAGAGACTCACTAAACAGTTCTGCTAATGGCTCTGCTAGTTCCACCCTTAGCTCCTTTAGTACCCTGGGATGTATGCCATCAGGTCCCATTGCCTTGTCCACCCTGAGCTTAACGAGCTCTAGCAGGATCCTTCCTTTTGTGAAGGGACTTGTGCACACCTCCCTCCCCCCGTGTCCATAGTGCTGAGCTGTGGGCCCTGCCGAGCAGAAGTATCTATTTAGGATAGATGCTTTTCCTTGGTGCTCCTCCACACACTCCACTTTATCCTCTTTGATCTTAGCAATACCCCCTCTGGGCTTTCTCTTTTCACTAATGTATCTACTGTATATAAAGTTTTGTCCCCTTCTTTTAATGTTCATGCTAGTGTTTCCTTGGGTTGGGCCTTTGCCTACCTTCATGCCTTGACTGCTTCCCTTAGAGAAGTTTGGTATGCTTTCCTATCTTCGTCCAGCTGTGTTCCCTTATAGTTCCTGAAGGCCAGTCTTTTGGCTCTGTTCATTTCTGCTACTGTTTTAAAGAACCAATGTGGTTTCATCCTTCTTTTGCTCTTGCTTTTCTCCCTAACACAATGGGATGTTGCTTCAAGTATTGCATTCTCAATGCTTGCCCACTTTGCTGTACTCCCTAACCTGTATTTTGTCTTGCCAGGGCTAGATTAACTCTGTTGGCCATCTTATCAAAGTCAGCTCCTCTGAAGTCCCATATTGTTGCCTTGAAATGGGATGATTTAGTTCCAGTGGCCAAATTGAACTATACCATGTGATTGTCACTGGCCCCAAGGTGACCTTCTACCTGGAGATCTGTGATCCTGGCTAGGGTCTGAGGCCAGGGATTGCACCGAGAAGGGTGATGAACTGGGGAACCTAGCCAGAACTCCCCAGTTCAGGGCAGGGAAGCAGCAAGACAAGAGTTCATAAATGGAAAAGATGCCAGGGAGGGAGGGCTCACTAAGACTGAAAAAAAAAATTAAAAAATTAATGAAGCTATGGAAATAAAAGGGAGTGGACATGTAAAAAAAACAAAAGGGGTCTGGGTACAAGGTGGAAAGTGGTCTGCCTTAATGCCAGAAGGCTGGGAAACAAAATCAGTGTGCTCCAGGTGATATTAGCAAACACAGTGCTGGACTTCATAGCCATTGCAGAAACTTGGGAACAGAGAATAATGACAAGGACCTGATGTTCCCAGGCTAATTGATGTATAGGCAAGATATGGGGAAAGGTTTAGGAGGAGTGGTAGCCACCTATGTCAGGAAGGCACTGAGGCAATGGAGGATGGATCAGTGGGGAATAAAAATCACCGTGGGTTCAGCTAAAGGTGGCATCAGGTAAGAAACTACATATGTGGGTTGGTCTATAGACCAGCATGGCAATGGGACAAGAGTGATAGGGAACTATGGGCAGAAGTAGAGAGGGGCATCACAGAGGGGGATGTGGTAGTAGTGGGGGATCTCAACCTGCCCGACATTGATCAGGACATTCCAGCAGCTAGGAGCATCAGAGATCAGGCCCTGCTAGATACATTGCAAGACTGCATGCTGATGCAGCAGGTCAACCCACAGGCAGGCTGCCATTCTCACTGTGGTGCTCACCAACTCAGAAAAAGCCATTGTCAATGGCTGAAGTTCTAGATTTCAGAAGTGCAGACTTCACTCTGATGGAGTATTTGTCTGGAACAGGATAATTGGAGTAAACAGTATCAGGGGAGTGGAGGAAAGATGGGGTGAAATAAAAGAGGCCATTCTCGAGGCAACAAAGTCATACCTGAGAATAGTCACAAAGAGAAACAGGTGCAAAAGATAAATGTGGCTCTATGAAAAGATCAGGGAGGCAGTGAGGGCTGAAAAGAAGGCTTTCATCATGTACACAGAGGAGAAGGGGGATGAAGGATTGTGGAGAACCAATTAAGAAATAGTGAGGCCAAGAGGGCAGTCAGGGATGCAAAAGCAGGCACAGAGTTGCATATTGCAAAGGGGGTATGGGGGAACAGTTTTCTGGTATAAGGGAAAAAAATGATGGGAGCAGAGTTGTTAGGCTAGCAAAGGGAGGTAGGGTAATAGAGGAGGAGGATGAGTAGAAAGCAGTAATTCTGAGCAAATTTTGCTCAATATTCAGTAGGATGGAAAACAGGGGGGTCACGTGATGGCAGCCTAGGGAAAGCAGCCATTGCACTCAGCTCTGTTCTCAACCCAGATTACCGCTCTTATTAGCAAATAATTTGTGGAACTTTTGTCCGAAAAGTCTCTAATAAACATCGGAGAATCTGCTTAGGCTGGGGATCTTCTATAAGATGGAAGCCTTCGTGAAGAAACAATCAGCCAAACATACGCCGCCTCCTTCCCCGGAGAAAGAGCAGGCCGCAAAACGTCCCCAGCAGGGTGCCAATAAATCTACCTCGGGGCCCTCAGCTTTAACGGAAGAGCGCTTTTTGGAAATAATTGCCCCAATGCAAGCATCGAGCGACAAGATTTCGGATGAAATTCATTGCTTTAAATCAGCGCTGGAATCCCTCGGTACTAGAGTGGGAGACAATGAGATCAAAATAAAATAGGTCGAAATGAAACTGGACAAGCAAGATCTAGAGCGTGTCTCTGTCAACAGACGAATTAAAAAAATCGAAGATAAACTTGAAGATTTGGAAGGGAGAAGCAGGAGAAACAACTTGATTATAATTGGGATTCAGGAAAAGGAAGAGGGAGCAATACCTATACAGTTCATTCAAAAACTTCTTGAAAAGATGGCTGGCCCATCTCCAAATAATGAATCCTACATTATCGAAAGAGTGCACAGATCCCTTCGCCCCCGAGCTCAGCCACGGCCGATAATATGTAAATTGCTGAATTATTTGGATAAACAGCACATTTTAAGCAAAATTAGAGCTCTGCAGGAAGTTTCTTGGGAGGGTAAGAAGATCAGGATAACTCATGACTTGCCTCAATCGGTGCGTTTCAAGCGACAAGAGCTACATCCCATCGTTTCTAAACTGATTGCTGCGGGAATACAGTACAGGATAAAATATCCGGCGACACTCCAAGTTAAAATTAAAGATCAGTTGCTCTCTTATTAAAATTCTGAGGTTGCGCAACAGGAGCTCAAAAGAGCATTGCCAGAGCTGTTTAAATAATGGGATGGTTAGAGACACAAAGCAGAGCAATATAACTGGATAGACTGACGAAAATAATGTTTATTGAATCGAGAAAGCGACTTTTCCCCACTCTCACAGCCTGATTTAATCTCATTTTGCCTTCGACTGACATGAGGTCTCAAATGACAATACCAAAGGTCTAATAATAGTCTGGATGGATCATTGCCCCAGCGGAGGTAAATGAAAATAAACTTTCTTATATTATAAGATTTGTGGGCAAGTAAATCTTGTTCTAGGGGCTGGCTAAATACTTCACCGACCAGAGTCTGAAACACTCACATTTGGAGGCAGATGAAACGGCACCCAACTTGTGGTAGTGCACAACATTTGTTAGCCAGACCTAAAGTTCAAACTAAGTACCAGGATATGCGATAATCTTAGTTGCAGTGTGGTCCTCATCTCACTTGCCGTTGAATGCCAGTGCGATCCCTAACTCCGGCGAGCTCGGATACTTGACTAGAGTCACAATAAAACACTCAGCTGTTCTGGTTCATTCATGAGTGCATTCCTGAAGGTGATTGCCGATAAGATGATCATATTCCTTGCATGTAAGTGAGGAGATTATTGCTAGGAAACTCAGCGATAGTGATAATTTTTGGCTGGTATTGCTGTATCAGGTGAGCTGCGCAAGTTCATCCTGTTCTACATTCTGATACGGCATCCTAAGGGTGACTCTGTGCTGAAAGGGGCTGGTGCTCAGGGTTCCAGTCAATAGACAAATTCGACCTGTTTGATCGTGGAAACATCGCGACTTACATCCGTGTACTGAGAAGGTCTTCATGGACAGTTGGCGTTTATTTTGAACATTGCGGTTCTTACAGATTAAAAAGGAACATTTTGGTTCTGTTTAGTGGGACTAATCCTGACGCCGTGGAGAGTGACAGTGTCAATCGGAATTGTTGTGTGGTTCAGGAAGGATGGAGCTGATCGCCACGTTAGTGCCCCCCTTTTCAGTTTTCTTTTATAATTTATGGTACTTCATTCTTCTCCCCACAAGAGGGAGACAACGACCGTGGAATGGATTTTTTCTTTTCATATTAAGAGGTGCGAATTCCATGGAACGGGGGGTGCTGAAATAGACTGGAAGAACTGATATTTCTGTTTATGTTATACTTAATTATTGAGTAGGTTATGGTAATTTTCTGCTATTGGGATCAATGTGGGATGAGAGAAAGTTCTCAGAAAAGTAGGATCAGTTATGATTTTACTAAGGGTGTAGATGTTTAGGAATAAAAGACAATGATAGGGAATAGAGCTGGGCTGGGAAGTGAGTTTGCGTCCGTCTGGGTTGAATGCTACATCACATGACGAGGTGCTTAAATAGTGCAGTTGTTAGAACTGGGGGTAGTAGTTGGAATTTTGGGTGGTTAAAGGGGTTCTTGGGGGGTGGGATGTGGGAGGGGCAGCATCAACATGTTTGGCTAGGGAGAAATAAGATTGCTCTTGCAAACAAGCCTGAATCCATACGAATAGAGGATACCAGAATATTTTATTATCAGAAGGTAGAGGATGGTATTGAAGGGTATTAATCTTTTTAGTTGGAATATTAAAGGAGCTCAGGACAGATGTAAAAGACATATTGTGTTGAAACATCTGTCTGCATTAAACTGTGAGATTGCCTGCTTACAGGAAATACATCTTCACAGAGAAGACGTCAAGCTATTTACGAGATATTGGGTTGGTCAGGCATATGGTGCAGGTTCATCTTCAAGCAAATGGGGTGTCGCAATTTTACTTCATAAAAAAACACCTTTTCAGCTTGAGAAGGAAATACGGGACGTGCAGGGCCAATATCTCTTTTTAGTGGGGACTCTGGTGGCAAACAAAGTAGTTATTGGGTCCATCTATGGCCCTAACATGGATTCCCCGCAATTTTGTATGCAATTCTTGAATTTGCTAAATATATATGTATCCAGGTCATTGTTGATAGGGGGTAACTGGAACATAACTCCTCAGCTGCTCATTGATAGATCTGACAATAGGCGAGTAGGGCTATCACCCTCTCAGAGAGCTTTAAAGGAACTGATGGAGAGCTTAGGTCTCATTGACATTTGGAGGATGAACAACATGGGAGTTAAGCAATATACCTTTTTTTCCATGCCGCACAAAACTTGTTCCAGAATTGATTATTTTTTAGTCAGCATTAACATATTCTCTTTTGTTGTAGATGCAAAGATACATACTAGGGTCATATCAGATCACTCCCCAGTCTCCATCTTATTTGCACCCAATCCTAGTATAATGAGAGACCCCTTATGGAGATTTAATAATCAGCTATTGCAGGATTCCTTTACTCACGGGCACTTAAGGAACTTTATATCTCACTTTGTTGAGAGAAATCTCAACTCAGTACCCAGCATTGATATTATGTGGGCAGCCCTAAAATGTACATTAAGGGGTGAGTGTATCAGAATCACATCCACTAGGGCTAAGAAAGTTAGTTCACAATTAGATGAAATTAGTAAAGCTATTAGGATCAGGGAAAATAACATCACCCGCCAATTAACCGAAGTGGACTGGGTTAGTCTGCATCAACTACAAGCTCAATACTCTTTGATCATGATGCGGAAGGCAGAGCTGGCCCTCCGGAGATCTAAAATTAGATACCTGGAATCTGTGGATAGAGTGGGTAAACTTTTAGCCCTTAGACTTAAACAACTAGATTCTAGTAGATTTATAGCCTCTTTACAAATTAATGGGGGAGATGATATAATTAATAACCCAAGAGAAATTGCTGCGATTTTCAGGGGATATTTTCAGCGAATATATTGTATCCCATTGGCTAATAGAGCCACATCTGAGGAAATTCAAAAATTCTTAGATTCAGTTGCCCTGGTCAAAATCACGAATTGTGAGGCGGATCAGTTGGGTTCACCTATACAAGAGTGGGAGGTGAATCAAGCAATTGCTCAACTTGCCATTGACAAGTCCCCCAGGCCGGATGGTTTTACCACTAACCTATAAAGTCATATGTGGAAGTGATATGTCCAATAATAACCAAGGTATATAACTTCTGGTTTGATGAGGGTCACTCGGAAATGAGCTTTCTGGAAGCCCTCATAACGCTTATACCAAAACCGGAACGAGACCCTGTGCTCCCTGGCAGCTACCGTCCAATTTCTTTGTTAAATGTCGACATTAAGATATTGGCTAAAGTTTTAGCCAATTGACTTAGCCCATTAATGATCAAGCTGATAAGTGAGGTACAAGTAGGTTTTATGAGTGGTAGG
Source organism: Neoceratodus forsteri (assembly GCA_016271365.2). NCBI lineage: Eukaryota > Metazoa > Chordata > Ceratodontiformes > Ceratodontidae > Neoceratodus > Neoceratodus forsteri. The sequence goes on along the minus strand of JADMNL010000022.1, from coordinate 627,310,986 downwards.
GTCTCTAGTGACCATATACGTAAACTCCACCATCTAATTGTATGTGCACAAAACCTACAAACACCGGTAGTCCTACTTGCACTGGATGCCGAAAAGGCATTTGACCGGGTGTCATGGGATTTCCTGTTCGCTGTTTTGGCTAAATTTGGATTATCTGATAGATTTTTGCACTGGATCCGAGTACTATACTGTATGCTCACGGCACGGATTTGGTGTAATGGTATATTATCGGATCCTTTCCCTTTATCCTGCGGCACAAGACAGGGTTGCCCACTCTCTCCACTCCTATTTAATCTGTATCTGGAACCCCTGATTTATAGGTTACTTACATCACAAGATAATAAGGGAATAAAGATTGGGAACGGGCGGTACTTAGTCTCAGCCTATGCTGATGATCTTTTGTTGCATTTAGAAGATCCAGGGAATGGTATACCAATAATTTTACATGAAATCGCGAAGTTCTCCAAAGTTTCAAATTATAAACTTAATATCTCCAAGACCAAGCTTTTCCCTTTAAATAACAAATGCTATCCTAGCTTAGCAAATGAATATGGGTTAAGCTGGAAGCCAAAGATGCTGATGTATCTTGGCATCAAAATTACTAGGGAGATAAGTTCGATGATAAGAGAAAACCTTAATAATCTCATTAAAATAATTAGGCAAGATTTGGTCAGATGGAGTTCACTTCCCTTGTCACTTTGGGCAAGAATAGAAATAGTTAAAATGAATATATTACTAAGGATTTTTTATCCCCTAAATATGCTGGGGTGCTACCTGCCCAAAAGCTGGTTCGGGAACCTGCAAAAGATACTTAATGTATTTTTATGGAAAGGGAAAGCTGTTAGGAGAGCCTACCAGAAACTTACAGGACCAAAGAAATCTGGAGGCCTAGCACTTCCGTCCTTTTTCAAATATTATATTGCCTCCCATATTAGTAAAGTAGTATCATGGAAACAAATGATTGAAGCATCAGCCCTGAATTTGTATGTGCCTCCCTTGGTTGCTATTGAGAAGGACCTAGTGTTTAAATTTTCATTAAATCTAGGATCAATTGCCTATACCACTCTAAAATTCCTCCCTAAGTCACTTAAAAATATGCCTATAGGGTGGACTTTAAAAGCTCTACATCAGTTCAAGAAGCTCTAAAGGTGAATTGGCGAATTTCGCCAGAACAATTACTGGTACATAACATTCACTTTTAACACAGCAGTCCCCATCCTTCTACATTTTGGAGGCCGATAAATTGGCTACAACTGGGAGATTTAGTGCCTCAAGGAAGTTACTATCGTATGAGTGAGCATGTACTCAGTTCCCAAACCTAAAAGGGTATTATTTTAAATTCCGGCAGGTCTGTGACTCAATCAAAGCCCACCTACGCAGGGTGACAATCTGGGAGGAAAACAGAGTTGAACTGTCTAGACTGATAAAGGTTGCAGACCAACCCCATTCTGTCTCGAGAACCTATAGTGAATTACAAAGGATAGATGCTGGCCTACCCGCTAACGTTAACTCATACTGGAGGCAAAGGCTACGGATGATAGTAGATAGCGGGGATTGGGAACAGATATGGATCAACAACCATAAATACATTAGGCAGGACAGATACAAGCTACAGCAATTTAATATTATACATAACCTATACTATACCCCAGCCAGATTGCATAAGATGGGTAAATTGTCATCACCTACTTGTAGCAGGTGTGCAACTAAAGAGGGGGACCTGTACCATTTATTGTGGGATTGTGACATGATCCAGCCCTTTTGGAGGGCAATTTGCACCTCATTACCATCAATATTGGGTCTGGAGCTCCTTTTTACACCAGAAATTTGTCTGTTAAATAGTTTCCCTAGAGGTGAGATTAGACAAAGGAAATTATACATGGCTATCATATCAGCTACGGCCAAAGCGGTTATCCTTAGACACTGGAAGGATGCTTCCACTCCACCAACCCTAGAATGGTATAAGGAAATCATATTGGCGTTACAGTTAGAATATCATATAGCCAGAATGAATAACAGGATCCAATCCTATGGCTCCAAATGGGGCCTGTTGGATGCAGTCCTAATCAGTTGACAAGTTTAATCTTTTTGGCCGTGGGTAAAGTCCAGTGGCTTGGCGTACTCTCAGTGCACTTGCTTCTTTATTATAATGAGTGTTTGTATAATGTCTTAATTTGATTGTAAATGCTGCTGGGGAGGGGGATGGTGGGGAGGGTTGTGTTGGTGGGTAAAATTAATTAGGATATTTGACTAAGTGTCATCTCAATTTTCTGTGGTTCTCGTCTTGACGAGACAGTTTCTATTACTATGTACTCTTGACAATGCCTTGTTTGACTTGTAACTGTCTGACTGAATAGATTGGCACTTTTCATGTAAAGTTAATGTGCTAATAATAAAGTAAATTGAATAAAAAAAAAAGGATGGAAAACAGACCATTGCTAGAGAGTGGCATACAGGCTACTGAAAGGGGATCACAGAAATGAGGCAGCAGGTGTTTACTAGTGAAAGTGACAGAAAAGGGTTAGCATCCCTAAAGATAGGTAATGTCCTTGGACTGGACAGGATGCATCCGAGGGTGTTCAGTGAACAGACAACAGAATTAGTCAGGAAATTATAAAAAAAACAGTGCTACACACAAAGACAGCAATATATATTATAATTTACTTGTGATCCCAATCTTATGAGAAATGTTGGGTCACACTGCCCCTGCGTATCGCCTTGCAATAATTGAAACCTTGGTGTGTAGTGCTGCTTTTTGTTTATTTTCTAGTATTCTTTTTACAACAGCTCCTTTAAGGGGATACAGTTGTGCACTTCTTTTTCCTTACCAATTAGAATTAGCTAACCCCCCCCGGTGATGCTTTTCAGTAGCTCTATTCAGGCAGGGGTGGTTCCAAAAGGCTGGATGGTAGTGGAAGTAGTTTCACTCCAGAAGGCTGGGGACAAAGAGCATGCGGGTAGCTACAGATCTGTTAGACTTATCTCTGACATGGGTAAAGTGACAGAGACACTAGCCAAAGAGAATCTAGTGGACTACCTGGAAAAGAAACAGGCTCCTGAATAATAAACTGTATGGATTCATGGCAGTGAGGTCTTGTCAGACCAGCCTGATAGTATTCCTTGACTGGGTATCTAGGGCAGTAGATAAGGGTCATGAAGTTAATTTACTGTACTTTGGCTTCAGCAAGGCATTCAACTCAGTTTCTCACAAGGGTTGTTTATGAAGCTTGAGGATCTGGGTGTAGTGAAGGACATAGCTGGATGGGTGGAATGTTAGTTGGAAGGGAGACATTAGAGGGTAGTTGTAAATGGATTCAGATCTGAGAAGAAGGAGGTCACAAAGTGGGTGCCACAGGGATCAGTCCTGGGTCCAGTCCATTTCATCACATACATGGAAGAAGAAATGTAGGGGAAGATGCATCTCTTTGCAGATGAAACTAAGCTCTGCGGTATAGTAGACAGGAAGTAGAGAGTAAGGGAGATGCAGAGGGACCTGCAAAGGCTTGAGACTTGGTCCAATGTGTTACAGCTGAAATTCAATCACAGAAAGTGCAAGGAGACAGTGGCTGAGCCATGGAACAGTCTGCCAATGAAGGTGGTATGGGCCAAATCCATTAATGGTGTCATGAACTGTTGGGATCTGAAATGTATGCTATTTGGCAAGAGTTAGTAATGTCCACATTTACAGAAGTGAACTTTATACCTCCAAATGAGCCATATTTAACTTTACCCGAATAAATAATAAGGTGAAAATCTGTTTTTTTAATTGTTTCAAAAGCCATCTGTGCAGTTCTTTTTGTAGAGCCATTTATTTGGAGTTTTTTTCATGACACGGTGTGTGCACAGAATGCTAAGCATGAGCTGCTGACCTATCAGAATCATGTTCAGAGTTCAGTAAACAAACTGCCTCATAGTTAAACCTCCAGCTCACTAGTTCTATGAAGAGAACTGTGACTGGAATGTGGCCCATAAAATCAAAACAATGTGAAATTTAGCTTTTCACAAGGGATGGGTAGGTACTAAAATACCTGACCTGCAAGAGCACCTGCTGGTACCTCTAAAGTACCTCAAAAATACCTGGATGAAAACTGGGTAGTTGCATCAGGTCGGGTAGTCACTACTCAACTCATTCTACTACCCGATTACTTGGCATGGAATAAAAAAAATATCACTTTCCAGGGTGGTCTATCTGACACCTTCCCTATCCCCAATCTGCCGTTTATTTCCCTGGTGGTTGAGTGAACCCCCCAACTGCCCCACCCCGGCAGGTAGGGTTTCCTCACTCCCTGATCCACCCAGATCCTGAGCAAGTGACTGGCATCACTCTCCCTTCTCCACCACTGCTGGCTTGCCTGACTGATGTAGTGGAATCATGTGGTGGACCCCTGAAGGGGGTCCACCATGCCATTCCCCTGTATCCCACCCCCAACCCGCCACTAGAACAGCCCTCCCCTCTTGTCTGCACCACCCACAGAGCTGCTAGTGAATGATCTGAAGCTGCAATGAATTAGTAAGCACACGTTTGTACAAATACATGCTCATTCATTCATGCTCAGTTGGGCGGACTGGCCGTGGTGGAGAGCGGAGGGCTGTACTGGTTGCCCACTCTGGATCTGGGGGGGGGAGTGCTGGGACACTACCGTCCAGAGTGGGGATTGGTGGGGCCAGTAGACTACAAGGGAAATAAAGGGCAGATCAGGGATATGGAGGGCAGTCTGCCAGACCACAGGGAAATAAAGTCAGATTTGGGATAGGGAGGGAGACCACTAGACCACCAGGGAAAGTGATGATTTATTTTTTTATTCATAATGGCAGATTGGGGAAATGGGGGGGGTCCCATAGACCACCAGGGAAAGTGATTTTTTTTAATTTATTTATATGATCAGGGATAGGGAGTGGGTTCAGGTTGGGTTGGGTAACCCATTACCCAGCTCAAACTACCTGATCTGTGAAGTACACTGTTATGTTGGGTAGGGTAGTAAATCACCTGAACTACCCCACTTGACCAAAAAAGGCTGATACCTCACCTACCCAATCCAGCTACCTGTCAGGTAGCCAATCCCTTTTTTCACATTTTGTTGTGTTCAGGCATAGTTATATATGGTTAATTCAAGAGTAAGAATATCATTTCTGAAAATAGGAACAGTACATGCAGCTGCTAATTCAAAATCATATCCTGTCCTCTTTAAGGGATTAGTAGTTACTTGGGGGGGGTAGTAAGACAGGGAACAAAGAGGTGGATAGTCTAGACAAAACCCCCATACTGGCCAAAGGTCTTCAAGTATGATAGGGTGTTATGGGCAAATTAAATGGACCATTGGTCTTTTTCTGCCATCATTGTCTGTTTCTATGTTGAACTCAATTGGTGTCTGTCTGGTGTTTTGGAATGTACAAGCTTTTATTTTGAGTAAATCTGACCACAATAAATCAGAATGTTCTCTAGAAAGTTCTTTTTGAAAGGAGTCCCTAAGTGTTTCAAGGGGTAGCATAATCTAATCTCTCACCATCTCATACATTAAGGAAAGTGTTATTGGAGATTCTTTATCTATACTGTACTGTCACAGAATGTAGTTTGTAGTTTTACAGGTATAGGCAAAGTTACATTTTTTCTGTCTGCTTCCATAGAAACTCCATAATTTGTAAGTAATGCAATTTGTTTTCACAAGGAAGACTAGGTTTTTCAGCTAGTTCCTCAAAAGTATACACTTACAGTCGAACCTTGATTATCCAGACCTCGATTATCCAGATTATTCACTCGTACGGACTAGCGACCTGGTCCTGAAAAAGTTGTCCTGCTATCTATGGCATTGATTTGTGAATTAATTTATCTGAACAATCAATTATCCAGTTTTCTATCTCCGGTAGGTCCAGATAATTGAAGTTCGTCTATACTTACTACAATATAAATCTCAAAGTTGAATGATGCCCATTTTCCTCCATGAACTAGACATACTGTCCGACTATGATGGAAGAATGTGCAAGCTATTACAGATGGAGGAACATTTAGACATTACACTTTTGTCTCCCATTGCTTTCACTGCATCATTCCGTACATGTGATGTGGTCTTAATTGACATTGAACAGTATCTACACGTTCCTTTATTATATAGTTTCACAAAAGTGAATACATTATCTTATCAAAAGGTCCTAAAGTTTCTTCCATCATTGCCCACTTTGTTTTAAGGATTTGCAACCTGAACCAAGTATTAATCTGTTTCAGCTGGGCTGCAACATAGCACCAAGTTAATTTAGGGAGTCCATGGCCAGATTGTTTCTTTAGATGCATAGAAGTTCTGGTGGCAGGTCACAGGTCTTTGACTTTTTTTAAATAATTTTCTTATAATTTTTCCAGGTTGAGGGAGCAATTCTCTAGATATAAAGTAATTGTCTGAAATTAAACTAAATCCATGGAAGAATATTAATTTTGATTAGATGAATTTATTTATTTACGTATTTGAATTTTGATAACTGGGTAAGTCCACTGAGACAATAGCAGTCCCTTTTTTAGGGAAGACCAGGGAGAGTAACAAGAATAGTACAGTACAGAGCAATATAAAAAACAGATAATTACAATTCAAAGCAATTTCATAGAAGGATAATTACAACAGCAGAGACAAATATAACATGGTCAAGAAGCAAGATCAATAAGCACAGCAAAATACAGTAATGGTAACAACATAAAAACAAATAACAGGCTAGGCATCTATAATGTAACGGTTATACAAACTCAATGACAAAATCAGGCCTATAGATCAAGTGCAGAAAGATATAAAGGGTTGAACAGCGAGGATGGGATGAAGTAAAGCATGGGTAGGGAGTGAAGCAAGGGTAAAGAGGCAGACAGGAAGTGACATAGAGGTGTATTAGGCTTCACCTGGAGCAGGAGCACGTAGCAGCCGCAGAGAGAAAGACATGCAAATTTGATTGGAATGTGGGAAGTGTGAGGAATGATAGGACAGGAGAGTAAGTGGCAAGGATTCACATCTATTTAGATACTGTATTATCTTTTCTATTAAAGGATTATGGCTATATAGAAATATAGCTTAGATAAATCACTATGAATATATACCCCAAAATACCTAATACAATCCTTTGTTATTAAAAGAGATGGGTTAATCAAGGGTCCATTAATATCATGATTCTTCAATACCATATACTGTGTTTTGGACCAGTTTACCTTGTACTCAAAACAATTTTCTAAAATTCTATAGTAGATTTAATAGTATATCCAATGAAGACACGCAGTCATCCAGATATGTTTTAACATTGTCCGCTTTTACTGAAATTTTGTTCAGGGCTTCTTCTGTTGTAATGCACATTATCCCCTCACTTCTACGAATGGTTATCACCAAGGGTTCTAAAAATATAGGAACATAGAAACATGGAATCCGTCAGCAGAAAGAGACCTATGGTCCATTGAGTCTGCCCATACTATGCTAATAATATTGCTCATATTATAGCAAACAACAGAGTGGTGATCTCTGCTGTGACCATTTCCTAATTTTAGTGGTTGAGAGATGTCATCATTTGTTTTGATACAAGCATTAGGTGTGGAGTACAATACTTTTTATCCAAGTAATACATTTTGAATTAAGTCCAAAGTTTGGCAGAGTTTCCATAAGAAATATGTGGGAAACCCTGTCAAATGCTTTCTCGGCAACTAATGCAATTATAACAGAGGTAACATTTTTGGCTTGATCTATGTCTATAGTTCATCTGACATCATGAGTAAATTTTCTTCCTTTCATGAAGTCATTCTAATTCTGAGGAATTTTTCCCATTATTATTAATCCTAAGCATTTAGCTTTGTTATAATTTTACAATCATTGTCGAATTTTGGGCATTTCCATGATCTCCCAAAACTATCTTATTTTATCTTGTTCATATGCTTCTTCTGGTATGTATAAATGTTCATAATACTGTAGTTCTTGAATGCTTGATATTTTGTTTCCCTTAAGATCATTTATAATTGTGTTATTTCCATTCAAATCCTATTTATTATATGTTTTTTTTTCTCACTTCTCACATTTGGTTTGAAAGGCTAACATTTTACTTTTTGTGAAAAAAACAATATCTTGGCATGTGGTTTGACGGCTAATGAAGATGGCCACCTGAACCATTAACTCCATCTCCAGCTAGCATAATCTGCTTGCAATCGTGGTCATCCAGTGATCTAGGCTTCCCTAAAAAGTGTTCAGGTGATGCCATAAACTCGGTTCGCTGCTCGGTGCGGGTTTAATTGCGTCCAGTGTTCCGGCACATTGCTGCATAGCGCCGGCCCTTATGCGACTCACCCTGGAGCTGAGTAGGCCCAGACAGCACCGCCTTTATGTGGGGATCCCTCCCGGTCAACTCCCTGTGGCAGTGGAACAACGTATTGCGGACACCTAGAATTAAAGAAGACAGCTCTGGTATATAAAATACTGCCCCAAACTGAGTAACATTGCGGCCACGACCCTAGGATGGCCTCCTCTAACTTCGCTATACCAGACCAAGGTGCAGCCCTAACAGATGGCCCTAATCCCCCGGTGGACATTGATACATCACTGCAATGCATCACAGCCATGCTAGCAACTTTTCTTACAAGGATGGACATGATTTCCTCCACATTATCGGGTACTGTTGCAGAAGTGAAAGTGCTCAGAAATGATAAATGAAATGTTACAGACCAGCGCACAGAGGATCTGGAGGCTGGGCAGGCTAAAATTTTACAACGCATGAGGGAACAGGATGACAAACTAGCTATACTGTGGAAACACGTGGAAGACCAAGAGAACCGTGGGTGATGGAACAATATCAGGATTCTTGGAATCCCGGAAGGTGCTGAAGGTCAAAACACAGAGAGATTCCTCAATGAAGAAATCCCCAAAATGCTAGGGAAGAGATGGCATGGCCCAGTGGAGGTGGAGAAGGCACACTGTATCCCAAGGGGTCCGCAGTCTAGCAACACCTCTCCCAGACCCCTTATCGCTTACCTATTGCAGTCATCCAGGAAGGAAAGAGTCCTGAATGCTGCAAGAGATAAAGGTGAAATAGTGTGGCATGGGGAAAAAATATCCTTCTTTCAGGACTTCTCTGCAGAGGTTGCCACTCGTAGGAAAAACTTTCTGCCTTTAAAAAAAGTACTAGCTGCACAAGGCTTTGAATACGGGTTCAGGAACTTGTCCTACCTGCATGTGTCCAAGGAAGGCAGAGAAATTGTGGTGGAAACACCCCGGGAAGTGGAGAGATGGGCCTCTAGATACTGGCCCAAAATTCCCCTGCATACTACATCCCTCAAGAGGCTTTGGCCGCCGGGTCCTCCCAACAGGGAAAGAAGGAACCATGCATCTAGGGACGATTACTGGGAAGACCACAAATTGTAACCGACTGTACCCTCCTCAAATGTTTCCCCCAGGTCTTCTGCCCACAATAAACCATTAGGAATGGACAATAACATCATACCTCTACCTGCGGGGCATGTGGAGCAACATTCACTACCTCTATCACAGTGAGAACCCAATTAAGCTGTTCGCATATGACAGCACTCCCCTTCTAAAAGCCCCGGGATGGCTCTATCCACGAAGCAGACCAGGGATGACTATCCACTATGGGTGCACCTGGACTTGCAAGATATTCCGGATGAGCTTTTAATAGAAGTAGCTGAGTCTTCATCCTGGGCAGACCTTTCACCTGATCTGGCGAGTTGTCAGGACTTTCTCAATGCCCCAGTCAAACCAGGCCTGCTAACCTTTGCGGAGGCAGTGTCCCAAGACCTTCCCACAGCTGCAATAAACTCTGCCACAACAGGGGCACCAACTCCTAATGACTGAGTATAATAACCTGTAAAATGTTTTATTTGATATTTGCCCCCCCCTTCATGTGAGTACTCAGCCCTGGGGTTGCATGTCATAGGGAACACCCGGCTGATGGGGGCCCTCCTTTTCAGGCTCTTTGGATGGATACCAGACAACTTGTATATCTAGCTAGTATACACCTAGTTTATGACCCATATATCACCCTTGCCCTATGCTGACTTCCGGCTAATAGCCAGACATTTATGGCACTTACCACTAGCTCGGTGTAGGGGATCCCACTGCTGGCATGATATGCGGTCACAGCGTAGGGGCTGATTAGGGTAACCCACCCAGCATGTCTTAGATATGCCTGTGATGTCCTTCAAGACCATACAACATCATCTGATCTCCTCCATTGCCTAAGTGCACTGGTTATGTACCTCTTTTCTATCTGTGAAGCTGGGGACCGAGTTTGAAGATTAGTGCTGTTAGTTGGTCTTTTTGTGCATTCACCCATCCCCATTAGGGTGAAAGGTCAGTGAGGCTGAGTGCTGCTCCCCGAAATATAGGAGGTCTGCACCTCGCATTCACACTCATTCACCCTTAGCTTTGTGATTATCTACTCATCAATAACCATTTGTTTTGTTGTAGTTACAGTATGTATTGAACCTTATCCAGTTAAGTGTGTATTGACGTTAGTACCTTGTGTTTTAAAACTTGATTGTTTCCTCTTCCCTTTTGTTCCAGGTATATATTTATATCTATGTTAAGTGATTGGAATCTTCCCTCCTCTTGCTCTGTTTTTTCTACCTCCGCGGTATCAAGCAATCCTCTCACTCCCGTTTCTTTCTCTCCTCCAGACTTGGGTGGTAAGTACCTTTACAATACTCCAGGGCTGAAACCATGGGGCAGACTGCTATTGCAGGTACCAGACTTGTGTTTTGGAATGTGAACGGCCTAAACCACCCGGTTAAGTGATCCATGGTTCTTAGACACCTACACTACTTGCAGGTGGATATTGCATTAATCCAAGAGACCCACCTCACTGCAAGAACTGTACAGTGGCTTAGGAAAGCCTGGGTCAGTACTGTTATAGCCAGCTCAGCATCAACTAAATCTAGAGGGGTCACTATATTACTCAAAAAATCATGTACGTGGGTGCAGGAACAATCAGTCTCTGATGCCCAAGGCCACTGGTTGGTGGTACACTTTTCATACCCAGGGGGCCAGGTGATATTAGTGACTATATATGGTCTGAACATGGACAATCCAGAGATCCTATTAGACCTCAACAAGGCTCAACAAGGCCGTAGAAACCCTGGCTCTATCATACCCACAGATCCCAATTATATTCAGGGGGGACTTTAACCTCACCTTAGATATATTCCTCGATAAGTCATCACCAACCCCACAAACACACCCCAAGTCAATCTCACTCCTGCAAGGAGTGATGGAGGAATGGGATATGACCGATGTATGTCACAGAGACCATCCCTCGGGGTGGGACTATTCCTTCTTTTCCCCCACCCACACCTTAAGTAGCTGGATTGACTTCTGGCTCACCAACGTGCATGCGGCCTTGGATATTACATGCACCACAGTGCATAACATCCTTGTCTCAGACCATGCCCCAGTGTCCTGCCTGTACACTCCCTCAGGCCAAGGTGGACCAGGCACCAGATGGAGATGTAACCCCCTACTCCTTAAGGACCTGCAGTTTCTAGCTATGGCAGGAGACAGCGGGGGACTACTTTTCTTTGAATCATGCCTCAGACACCTCTGCTGCTATGGTCTGGGAGGCCTTCAAGGCTGTATTACGGGGCAGATTATTACCTACACAGTATACCAGAATAAACAGAGGAGATCTGAGCTAAATGACTTGCAAGCTAAACTCTCTGCCTTAGAAGCTAGATTCAGGACCCCCAATGTCCAAGCACATGACCCATCACTCCTACAGGAGATTGTTGAACTTAAATACCGTATTAATACGATGCTGCAGCAAAAAGCAGAGTGGGCCCTATTTAGGTCCAAGCATGGATACTGGGAGGGTGGTGAAAAAGGGGGGAAGCTCCTGGCCTTTCAATGAAGGAAACAGCAAGCTGCCTCCAGGATGCATGCCCTCAAGAACTCAAGTAGCTGTGTCATCACAGGCCCAAAACAAATCAATGAGGGCATGTGATACTTTTATCAGTGACTATACCAGTCACATGGTACTTGGGAACCTGACCAATTGCAGCGGGAATTGTCAGAGTTCTGTGCTGATGTCAACATTCCTCAGCTATCAGATGTAGTGAAACAGGCTTTAGATAAGCCCTTCTCAGAGGCAGAGCTGTTGACCGCCCTGGGCCAGCTGGCCAAGGGTAAAGCACCAGGGCCGGATGGCATAACCACTGAACTTTATCAAGCTATCAGTGCCAAGATCTGCATCCCTTTCCTCTCTGCACTGCAGGAGGCCCATGAATCTGGCATCCTCCGCCCCTCTATGCGAGAAGCATTAATCACCCTACTTCCGAAAAAGTTGGATGACCCTCAAAACTGTGCTAATTTCCAGCCAATCTCTCTCTCATATCAGTTGACTGCAAAATAGCAGCCAAAATGCTTGCCACCTGCCGGATGGTCATCATACCCTCTCTTATCCACCCCTCCCAAGTCGGGTTTATTAAAGGAAGATGTGTAGTGGACAACATCAGGTTGGTCCTGGATATCAAATGGCTCGCAATGCAATCAAAAACTCCCATGGCTGGCCGGCCCATCGGCGCAGCGGTTGGATTTCTGCTTGCGATGCCGGCGACCCGGGTTCGGGAACGGACCCGGGTCATCGGAGGACCGGCCGGGGGGGGGAGTAGGATTGAGCGTCCGTTGGGCAGCTCTCCTACTCCAGGGGGAAGGTGTGGGTTGCACCCATGTCGCTAGAGACTCCTGGCGGAGGCGGGGAGGACTCGCGAGGAGCTGAGCGTAGGGGGAAGGAGGCGGACATTGGCGTCATTATGCGTCCCGCCTCCTCTGGGAGAAAAGGAGAAAAAGATGGGAGGCAGGACCACCGATAGATGAAGCCCTCCTGGAGGCCTCGCATTGCCACCGTCACTGCAGGACCCCAATCAGTTACAGTTCCGGGGTCACGAAGGTGGCCCGCGGTCCCACCCTCCGGGGGGCAAGCCAGGGTGACCGAGGGTCCTCAGCAGCAATTGGCGGTGGTGGAGGTCTCCGGGGGCCGTGACCAGGGCGGAAAGTGTACCGGTGGTCCTGCCAGGGGGAAAAAGCATAATAAATAAATAAAAAAAAAAAAACTCCCATGGCTGCTATGGCGGTGGACTTTTCTAAAGCATTTGATTCCATAGAATGATGCTACCTCCATGAAATACTCCAGCTCTATGGGTTTGGTCTCTATTTCAGACACTGGATACAGGTGTTATACAATGGCCCTCTAGCTAAAATCCTGACAAACAAGGCTATATATCCCCCTTTCTCTCTGCAACGGGGCACTAGAAAAGGCTGCCCCCTCTCCCCCTTACTCTTCGTGCCGGCTCTGGACCCACATACACGGAAACTGCAAGCTGCTGAGGACATTAAGGGCATCCAGGTGGGCCAAAGCACCTTTCTGGCTGCTTTATAGGCTGATGATCTTCTTCTAACCCTGGCACAACCTAAAGAATCACTCCCTAACGTCCTATGAATTTTGAAGGTATTTGCTCAATTATCTGGCCTATGCATCAACCAAAAGAAGACCAGTGTTACCCCCCTTAATGTGGTTTGCACATCTTTGTGTATGCAAGGTCTAGACTTAGCATGGGCCCCACATAGCTTCTCATACCTGAGCATTAAAATCCCATTTAATTGGCAACTCTTACCACAAGAGAACTTTGTCCCCCTGATAAAATCACTAACAACAGAAATCAGCAGATGGTGATGACTCAACCTCTCCCTTCCAGGCAAGGTGGTTGCCGTCTGTATGTTATTACTACCTAAGATGACATATTTCCTTAACAATCTCCCTATTCCCCTCTCCAGCAAAGTTTTCTGGCCCTTCAATAACCTGATATCCTTCCTTCTCTGGGAGGGCAGGGCTCCTATATGGAGCCGCAGTAAGTTGAGGGCCCACTGGGCTAAAGGAGGCCTGGGCCTCCCATGGTTACAGGGATATCACTGGGCTTATACATCTGCACAAGCTACCAAATGGTTTGTCTCCCCATCTTTTGAGCCGGCACAGTGGGTCCAGCTGGAGGCCCAGCTGCTGCAGAACACTCCTCTAAGCTCACTGCTCATAAAGGCTCACATAGACCATAGCAAGCTCATACCAGTCATGATTGAGACCAGGAGGGCCTATTTCAAGCTCAGGGCATCCTCTTATATTAATAAAGCAGCGAGCCCCATTCCATTCCGGTACAAGGCCCTCTGGCATAACCGGCTTTTTCTGGTAGATAATAAACCACTTCATTGGGCCGTGTGGGAGACCAAAGGGATACTCACTGTCCAGGACCTATTTATGGTCAATTCTAACACTATGGTGTCATTTGAACAACTCAAAGCTTGGTATTCCCTGCAGGCTCATGACTTCTAGAGATACCTGAGGATACGCAGCGTGGTCCAGACTCTTAGCAAAAAGTATGAAACTGACCCTAAATGGCACTCCTTGCACAGGAAAACCACATCCCAAGGCTTAGCAGAGTGCTTTTATAGCACCTGGCGTGAGGCACAACCGAATCATACCAAGTCATGCAGAACCACTTGGAGTTTGGATCTCAAGGTTCCCATCACCTCAGAAACCTGGACCAGATGCCTGCATCTGGCTCACTTTGCATACATGAATGTTAGGAGCCAACTGATACAACTCAAACTGCTTCTCAGATGGCACCATACCCCAGCAGCTCTCCTTTCCTGGGGTATTCTCCCCCATGCAGAGTGCTGGCACTGTAGGCATGACCTGGCCAGTATCCTACACTTGCAGTGGAAATGCCCAGTCCTTGTCTCCTTTTGGTCTGATATTGCCACGGATTGCTCTGAGGTACTGGGATTATCTGCAGATATTTCCAATCCAATACTGATACTGGGGGACTCTGCTCCAGTGAACCACCTGTCTAAACTTCATCAAAAATGGCTTCTCGTAGCTCTTCTGGATGCCAAGAGGCTTTTGCTTTGGTTCTGGAGACAAACCTCACCACATCCCTTTCCCTTTCACTGTGGCGCTCTTCCTTAGCTAGACTCGCCACCTTCGAAAAGCTAACCTATAGGAGCAAAGGGCAAATGGCAGCATACCTCCAAAAATGGGGAGCTCACCTTAACTCTCCCCTGTGTAAGGTTCCACTTCCTCCTCCAGCAAAACCCCCAGCCTGAAGATGGCTCCTGAATACATAAGAACCTCAGAAGGTCCCCCCCCCCTGTTTTGTAACCCCCTTTGACCCCCGCAGAATTGATGCTGGGTTGATATAACTGAGTACGCTGGAATATATCTTCTCCCACTGTGGTATCCTGCTTGTACACTTTATAATCTCTCACTCCTCCTGGCAGGCTTCCTGGCCAACAATGGGAACAAAGGGGGCTTATTTAGTTGCATGAACGGCTGAGATCTCTACTCATTTATCTGTAAGACAGGTTGAAACTACTAGATAGTTCTAATAAGCCAAGTTCATGGATGACACTGCCTGTTGGAAGAACTATGGAAGGATGTGTAAAAGAATATAAGCTATATGTAGAAGACAGCTGATTGCTTGATCCTATATACAGCTTAGACTGCATTTACTGTTATGCTTTATCCTGTACATAAAGCATTTGTACAATCCCTGGTTTGTATAGATCATAAATAATTGAATAAAAATTATTCTATGATAAAAAAAGCAGTATCCTGATCTAGATTTTAGCATGGGTCTTTCTGCTTAGATTTTTCTTTATTTTATTCTCATGCAGAAGTACTTTATATAAATCTGATAAATTTAATATACAGGTAGGATTTGCTTCTGCCATGGCTACGTCCCTTTTCAGATTTATCATAGATGCCTTTCTCTGTTTTTAGCCTATCAGAATTAAAGGAAATGGTCCATCCATGAATATAAGATGTCAATGCATTGCAAATAATCATGTAACTAATTTCTGAACATAGATATGAAAAAACTATCTCCTTACTAATCTTTCCTACAAAATAATATGCAGAATAATGTATAGGCTAGTGTGTATGAGTTTGTTTTAACACAGCCAAAGTGTATGACGATCCACAAACTTAAAAGAGAAACTTGAGAGGTTTATGTGGTCCTTTCACATTGAGATTGTGTAATAAATCCTCATAAACACACGTCCATGTTTTATTTTTTATAACTTATGCAGGGATTTGTTTTTTAAAAAAAACTGCTTATCTGAAAAGAAAGTGTAGTGGAGAGAGTCGGTGCTACCAGGAGAGGAAAAGGTCAAGCAAAAATTTACAAAAAGCTCTTTTGAGAACTAAAGATCTTTAAAAAAACAGTGTTAAACTGCTGCAGCAGAATAGTTTGTGCTAGCACTGGGCAGTTAAAACAGTCAGATTGAAATGACATGATAACTGAGTATGATTTTAAACTTGATTATTATGCCATTTGTAACAACTCACAAATGAGTTGTTAACAAGGGCCACCAGTTACTATAGTTTTCTAATAGAAAATTATCAAATCCCCCGTGTGTTGTATGATCTTACATAACATACATGTTATTCTGTTCTTTGCAAAAAACTGCATTAACACAACATATTGGGTTAAGGTGAAAGTGACCAAAGAGGGGAAATGTGGCTTTGGGATTTCAAATCCAAAACCACACCCCCACCCCTAAAAGCAATTCAGGGACAGATTCTTCCTAGGAGTTGTCAACTGTAAAGCTCACCCGTCCCCATTCTACAAACACTCCAGAATCATACACACCTAATAGGGTGAGCTTTAGGGCTGACAACCCATATGAAGAGTCCACCCATAATTTGCTTTGGGGTGGGGTTTTAGGGTTGGAAACCCTAAAGCCACATTTCCCTACTTTTGTTGCTTTCAACTTAACCCTAAATGTTGCATTAACACAGTTTTTTTTGCAAAGAATGTCCTTACTTTTTGAGATAGTATAATTGTATCTTTATTTGCATGCGAGGGCCCTGTGCTCCACTACATGCATTTTAGATAGTGTAATCATATCCTTATTTGTCTGATGGAACACAGGGCCCTCCCGGCCCTATGTTCCCATCCCTCCAAAGATGAATATATGCATGTTTATGTGGAAGCACTTCCATTTGTAGGACAACCCCAACCAAATTGTCAACATAGCCTTCTTATTACCCCATCTTATGAATATGGTACAAAACCCCAACCCAAAATGTAATTCCATGCCGTAGCAGCGTCATTTTGCACTACAGGCATGAAAATACATTTTGTCCAATATTTGAAAAATGACAGATGTCACATTAATGGGGTGGTGTAAAAAATAGAAGTATTGAAAATTTGGAGTGATAATATTGAAAATTACAAAACTTACAAGTGAGCATAGTGAAATGTGAATGGATGCTCACAACTTTGTGATTTTAACATATTGTGACCCAAATTTTCAACACACCCTTCTTATGACCTCACCTCATGAACAAGTATGGTGAAAATTTTGAAATCCGTTCTGAAAGGTGATTTCTCCAATTGACCATGAAATCACCCTTTGGTCAGGATTTGTGAAATGCCACCAATATTGTTCATGAGGATGGGTCTCAAAAAGGGTATGTTAAAAATTTTGTGTCAAAATCTTTAAAAATGACAAAGATATGCACCAATGTTGAAAACCCCATTGAACTACATTGAACCACATTTACCTTAGTTTCAATATGAGAAACCAAGATAAATACATCAAACCGCATTTACCTTAGTTTCTCATACTGAAGTCAATGGTTCCAGCAGCAAGACATGTCTTGGATCAGAGAGTGTCTCTTGGTCCTTGGTCCTGTTCAGGTAAGTGAGGGTCTGTAGGGGATGTTGGGGGTGCGGGGTGGTGGATGTTTAATGGAAGGTTAGGCTGGGGGGGTCAGATCAGTGAGGGATACTTTTTTTCAGGTTAAAGAAAAAGATATTGAGAGATGGTTTTCTTTATTATAGGGCATACAGGGACAGTGATTGGAGAGTAGGGGTGCCACTAAACATCAGGGAAATGACAAAATTATTATGAGAAGGGCATCAGAGGGTAGGGGTGCCACTAGATGCCAGGGAAACATCATGCTATACTGGGATTATGATCAGAGGATAGGGGTGCCACTAGACACCAGGGAAAGATTACAATGTATGGGGACAGTGATTAGTTGGGTGGGGGTGCCACTAGACACCAGGGAAGAACTACCTAATTTTGGGACAACGATTGGAAGGTGGGGGGTGCCACTAGACACCAGGGAAATACAATTTATATACAGGCATCGGAATGTTGGCGGGGACACTAGACACCAGAGAAATATCATTTATATATAGGAACGGCAATCAGAGGTTAGGGATGCTACTTGACACCAGTGAAATACAATTTACACATGGGAATGCCAATCGGAGAGTGGTGAGTGCCACTAGACACCAAGGAAAACATGCCAGTGAAGGCAAGAAGGATTTTTCCCTCATGAAAACAAATATTTTTTGGTGAGTCATCATATAAAAAAGAATGTTTTTTCATATCACAAGTCACAAAAAAAGACATAATCATAATAAAACAACATTTCAATGGCATTTCTGCAACAGTTAAGTGCATAATCTAGTTAAGGTGGTCCCAATAAACAAAATGTATGTGTTGATCACTCTCTACAATGTCATTTTTGTGGTTTTGCAAACTTGAATTTCTAGGGAAAAAAATGGAAAACAAAATGGCAACACATGAAAAAAGATTCTTTTCCTCATGAAAAATGATACCTCATGTAAAAACGTCTTACAGATATTTTGAAGTGCTTACTGAGCATGTTCAGAACCTGAATTTTTAAAATGTAATTTCTTTGGAATGGATTAATATTTTTTTTTTCACCAAACAACTGTAGGATATCATTCTGAACCAAGCATTTCTACCCTGACAATTTCAGGCCAAATTTCCAGACCATCTGGGTACTTGGCTGTGACAAAAAAAACGTGATTTTTTTTTTTCTTTTTTTCATTATTCATATCTCGGGATCTGCACATCTGACTTGAACAAGACTTGGCACATCAAGAGATCTACCCTACAAGACTATGCGTGCAAAATGTCATACAAATCTATAGCACAGTTGCAAAGATATTCAAATTCAAAAATTGGGGTTTAACATTAAACAGCCTACTCAACTCTAAATATAGAGATGCAACCGTGCCACTATAATAAATGTACCACAGGATTTGTATTGTGGATATTTATATTGCAGTTCTTCACTGCTAGCTTAGTCTTATGTTTTTCTTATTTAACTTCTTTACTGTTGTATATTCTGTCTTAAAAAAATCTTGAAATATTTTTGCACAAAAGTTGCTATATAAAACAAGAAAGCACTGTATTATTACGTTATGCTTGAGTCTTGATTTATTTCTACTACACAGTAAAATCGTATTTATAAATCTATTTTTGTCAAACATTATATTATAACTACGTTTCTTAATAACATATTGTTTTGAAAACACACAATCAGTGCTTGTACACATTGGTCACACACTGAAATGAGAGTATCCTTCTGCATTATACAATAGTATAATATCACAATTTGTATGACAGCAAACACTTGCACTGGCAGTCAGCTGTTGACTACTGCATATAACCCTTCTTTCAATATTCTTTTTATGTTATTAAAGCTCACTTGATTTTGTTGTGTTTTAATTTTTAATCAGCAGTAATAAAACAAATGGGAGAGTTGGTAAATTGATTTTTTAGCACACCCTTGGTGACAGATTGTATGATATGGTTCCACCAAGCTACATCGACAACAAAGTTGTCAAAATGTGGCTCGGTGATAGAAACAATGTCGGCAGGTGAAATTTTACCTGTTGACATTGAGTGTTTTTTATGTGGGTGGCTTCTCCCCACAGCCCCCCCTTCCTGAAGATAAGAAAACCCAGGTTGAAGTTTATTCAATGGGGAGGGGGTACAATCAAAATGGGCAAAATGTTTCTGTTGGGTCCAGTACAGGTTGTCGCTGTACTGGATTTCGATGTCAAAATTTCAACATTGTAAGATGATATGGTATGGTATCTGGTTAAAACACATATGCTTTGTTCTTGTAATTTGAGAAACATCACACATCTCAGGAGAGTGGCATTCTCAAAGGGTTGGGCATGGCCCAGGGAATAAGTTCCTATGTGCAACTTGCTAGTGGGAGAAAAATCCTCACTTGAGAAGCTGGCATTCATGCCATGCATTGCATTGTCAGCAGCTGCCCCTCTCTCTGAGAAAAGAGGCTCCAGAAGAGTGAAAGCATTCTGTCATCCCCCTTGTTTCTCCATTGTTCCCAAATGATCCTCCTCTCTTCCATGGAGCAGCTGAGAACAACCCTACCTGGTTAGAAGGGCCTCACTCGACCAGGTGCTGCTTGATGGTCAAGCAAAGAGGTTCAGCCTCCTTCCTTTTCACAGAATCACCCTGGGGTAGCTCTAGTACAGCAGAGGGTTAAGTGTCTGATATCATTGATGTCATTCAGTGACCAGTTAACCAGAATGCTGGGGGCAGGGCTTAATGTTTTCTCAGTACTATCAATCACTGTGGGCCAGCCAATGGTGATGCCAGGGGGTGGAGCCAAAAGGAAAGTATGACTCCCAATTTGGGGAGGAACCTTCCTCCTGCATAGGCAGGTGCAACAGAGAGAGAGAGAGAGAGAGAGAGAGAGAGAGAGACAGAACAGCACTCTTTTCATTGTAGCAGCCTTGCAGTAGGACATTTTTCTCACTGTACCTCCCTACACAGATGGATGGGGTGGGCTATCTAACAGCCTGTCTGGGTGAGGAAGAATGTGGGCAAAAAATTAAAAATTCAATGCACACAAAGCTGCAAAAATACAATTTATTAAATCACATACACAGACTGGTATGACAGCCTTGACCCCAGTGCTTTGAGGTGCTCTGCTTCTTCATAATGCCCCCAATGATTGTATATTTGGAGCTTTCTGTGTGCTGACATTTTTGTTTTTTTACTTATGTTCAGCCAGTATTTCTCAACAGCACCATACACCATTGAATGTGCTGCATTTATGTTGTAAGTGATGGAGAATGTGGGGGTTGTTGGAATAGAAGTAGCATTAAGGATGACTGTGGGATGACATCCGGGTCATGGCCCTGTGAAACCTTTGGCCTCAGTCTGCACTGAGGCACTGGAGGACCATGGGATGACATTCAGGTCATTCCTGGGCTACACAAGCCTTGGTTTGCATTGAGGCATGGTAAAGATGTTTGGTTTACATCAGAGTCTTGCCATTTACTGGAGCTCTAGTTCACACTGGGTTTATGGTTCTGTTTGCACCTCAAGGCACTCAACTGACACTGTGCAACTCACAGGTACAGATCTTGCACATTTTTAATTGCCAGCAAAGTTGGTATAAATCCATGTTATTCACAATTATTCACAAATTCCATGGCACAACTGGCAACATCACCAGTGAATTTTTGTTTTATAATTAAAAAAAAATCTCCCCACACACACTATGCTGTAAAACCACACCCTCCCCCTACCCAAGAACATAAAAATGAGAATTTTACCCCCTCATACCTTCCTCCCTCCTCCCCCCTGCCCAGGTGAATATGATACTACTGTGGTTGCTTCAAATGGCAATCCCTTCCCCTACCCATGCACCAAATACAGTCTACTCATCTCCACCCACCCAAGTCCAGTTCTATGTCAAACATTGACAACGATGTTGTCGACATGCCCAATAGTGATGAGAACAATGCCAACTGCCTGTATTGTTTCCATCGGGACAGACTGTTTTTCTGCAGGGGGCTTTGCCCCCCCAGACACCCCCATCTGTAAATATCGAACTGCAAGTCAGAGTTGGTTTGGGGTGGGGGTGAAACACTAGGAGTCGTGGTGCCGTTGTACAGCAGACCACCACAGTGACCTGGTGAAATTTGTCGCTGTGGTGGATTTCACTGTTAAACTGTTGCTGTGCTGACATGCTACCCCTGAGTCCCACTGCCTTTAATACAAACACCCAGTCACCCACCCAACCTTGCTCTGGTCCCCACCACCTTCCTCCTCTCACCAGCACCCACAAAATCAATCAGAAACTAAAAGAAAATGGTCCTCCAGTGCAAAGCATCTGCTCTGCTCAGTGCTGCCTATGACTCCCATTTCATAGCAGTGTGAATTAATGAATGGTGATATCTTTGCTCCTAATAAAACCTGATTGAATTTTCAACTAATCAGGATTTTCTAGGAGTAAAGACATCATCATTCAGTAAGCACAGGATAGAGCAGATACTCCACAACTAGGGACTGTTTTCTTTATTTTCAGGTTGATTTTGTGAGTGCTGTTGGGGGGAGGAGGGTGGTGGGGACCAGATGGGGACTGGGTGTGGAACTGGATGTTTGTATTAGAGACAGTGGGACTCAGGTGAGGAGAGGTGGGTGGAGTATATTTGAAGTGTGTGTGGGGGGGGGAGAGGGTGCCAGTGAGTGGTTAGAACATAAGAAAGAATCGGTAGAATGGGGACCTCATGATCCATCTAGTCTGCCCATGGTGCTACCCCCCCAGATATCTTTCAACCTAATTTTCCCACAATGCCTGTCCCATGCAAGTTTGAATTTTTTTACCATCTTCTATGCCATCACTTCTTGTGGCAGGCTGTTCCATTGGTCTATCACTCTCTCCATGAAAAAGTATTTCCTAAGATTGCATTTGAACCTACTTCCCACCAGAAGTAAGTTGTGCCCTATTGTTCAAGCAGCCCTGTTTTCCTGGAAGTGGTTACCCGCCTGAGTTGTGTTAATCCCCATAATGTATTTAAATGCTTCTACCATGTCCCCTCTGTTTCTTCTTTGCTCCAGAAAGTATAAATTCAACTCCTAGAGTCTTGTTTCATATGGCTTATGATGCAGCCCCTGCATCATCTTTGCAGCCCTTCTCTTCACCATCTCTAAATGGTTAATGTCCTTTTTCTGGTGAGGCCTCCAGAACTGACTGCAGTATTCTAGTTGTGGCCTCACTAATGACCTGTAGAGTAAAATGATTACCCCATGCTTTCTAATTGCAATACCTCTACCTATAATTTTCCAAAAGATGGTCAAGGAGGGGGAATAAATCAACAAAAAAAGGAAAAGAAAAGTAAATGGAAATTTAGATATAAGTATATTTCCTGCAAGGAAGTCAAAAGGGAATTAAGAAGACTGAAAATACATAAAGTGCAAGGCTTAGACAGGATAGAAAATAGATTTTTTGAAAGATTCAGCAGATATAATTGCACCACTTCTAACAAGAATATTTAATTAGAGTCTCATTGATAAAACATTCCCTACATCTTGGAAAAAGACCAAGATTATTCCAGTTTATAAAGGGGATACAATGTCAGAACCCACAAATTATAGACCAATTGCCTTGTTGTCCACAGTGTCGAAGGTGATGGAGAGGCTAGTGCAGGGGCAGCTAAGCGAGTTCCTAGAGAAGGTCTCTCTACTGACCTTCTACCAGTCTGGTTTCCATATGGGCCACTCCATGGATGCTGCACTCATCAACCTGGTAAATAATATAGCTACACAAATGAATGAGGATGGGTCAGTTGGTGCAGTGTTCGTGGACCTCTCCAAAGCCTTCAACACGTGGACCTCAATATACAATTAAATAGATTAAAAAATATTGGTCTTGATGAAGAAACACACCCCTGGTTTCAGTCCTATCTATCTCATAGAATCCAACAGGTGCAATTAGGAAAATATCTATCAAATTCTGCTCTGGTGCAAAGAGGAGTCCCACAGGGCTCAATATTAGGGCCAGTACTGTTTTGTATATAAATGATCTAGTTGAAACAGCAGTATATACCAAAGTGAGGTGATATTCTGATGACACATTATTAATAGCTCAGGAGAATACACTACAAGAAATGGACTATAGATTACAAAAAGATTTTACAAATATGGAAAAGTGATTACAAAACTCTAACTTAGTATTAAACAGTAAGAAAACACAAACAATGATTTTTAAAACTAGTAGGGAGAAGACATAAAGCACACAGACTAAAGTACAAATAAGAACTTTAAAGGATGAAATACTGGGCCAAGAAACTTGTTATAAGTACTTAGGTGTGTGGATAGATGAAAGACTTAAATTTGACTTCCATATAGATGAACTGGCAAGGAAAATAAACAAAAAAATTGGTGCTTTTTGAAGATCAGGATTTTGTTTAGACCAAAAGATAAGATTAAGTTTAGCAATCCAATTAATTATCCTGTATTTGGATTACGAGAGCCATATCTATGGTATGACATCTAAAACAAATTTAAAAAAATGGATACTGTTTATAATAACCTTACCAGATTCAGCTTGAAGTGTGATTATTATAAACACTATTGTGAAATGTTGAACTCCTTAAATTAGTTAACGTTAGACCAGAATATGAACTTGAAGTGGATGGGACAGATTCACGCAATGATACAGGGTGGAAAGACTCAATATCTATTAGATAAATTGAAAATAAAAGAATCAAATTATAACTTAAGAGGGCTAAATAATAAGTATGTCCAAACTAAAATTAATAGGTATGGTAATATGACCTTTGTTACAAAAGTTAAACAACTTTGGGAACTTATACATCATAAACAAAAACAGCTTCAAAGTACTAAATTATTTACAAAATCACTGAAGCAGACTTTGGATCTTAGTTGTAGATGTTAATATGAACAACTGAAATAATATCTCAGTATTAATACCATTGGAGTTAGTTTAGATGATTTGTATAACTGTATCTCTGTCTGAAATAATACCCAAACCACTTCAATCTCATTTTCAATTATTTTGGAAACTTGTTAAATACAGACTCCTGAAACCCTACTTGAAGAGCATTTTAAAAATGATAGAAGTAATTACCAGTATTGGATCAAGGTTATTATGTAAAGAAATGATCTTGTTTTATAATGTTTTGTAGATAAATGTATTGTGTCTTTATATTTAAGATAATATGACATAAACAGGATCATCCTGAAAATGGGTTTTCCGACCTAGTGATGTATAACTTGCAACCTTTTCTTGTATAGAAATAAACATTTTACTACTACTACTATGCATCTGAGGATGCCACTTACCTTTTGTGCTGATGTTTCACATCATTTTCCTACCTTTAAGTCATCGATAATGATTACGCTGAGATACCGTTCCATCTTTCCATCTAATTGATGCCCTACTAGTATGTACTCCTTTCCTGGGTTCCATTTTCCCAGGTGCATTACCTTACATTTTTAGTCATTAAAATTTAGCTGCCAATTCCTGGACCATCTCTCCAGTCTTCTAAGATCAGCTTCATACCTGCTGCACACTCCTTTGTGTCCACTTTGTTGCAGAGTTTTGTATCATCTGTGAACAGGCAGACCTTACCCTCCAGGTGATTAGCAATGTCCCCACTAAATATATTGAAGAGGATTGGGCCTAACACTGACCCCTGTGGAATGCCACTGGTCACTCTTCCCTCCCTCAATAATGACACATTGACCAAAACTCTCTGGGTCCTATTCTTAAGCCAGTTGTTAATCCAGCTGTGTATCTTTTACCCAATGCCTGTGTGTTCCAGCTTATTTGTGAGTCTCTTGTGGGGGACGATGTTGAAGGCTTTGCTGAAGTCCAGGAACACCACATCCACCATTCCACCTTGGTCCACCATTCTGGTAACCCAATCAAAGAAATCAATCATATTTGTCTGACATGAGCATCCCGCTGTGAAGCCATGCTGCTTGGGGTCTAGTTTTCCATTTCCTTTAGGTAATCCATTATTTTCTCCTTAAGCAATGACTCCATAATTTTCCCCACTACTGAGGTTAGGCTGACAGGGCAGTAGTTTCCTGCCTCCTCTCTGCTTCCACATTTGTGCAAGGGCACACCTGTTGCCCTTTTTCAGTCTTGAGGTATTCTGCCACTTTTAAAGACTTGTTGAAAAGCTCAGCCAGCGGTGTAGCAATTTCTTCCCAAAGTTCTTTTAGTACTCTAGGGTGGATACCATCTGGCCCCATGGCTTTGTCCACCTTCAGTTGACACAACTCTTCTAGGATCCTTTCCTCATGAAGGGGCTTTTGTTCACTCGTCTATTATCATGCAGTGTCCTACCTAGTGTAGGTCCTTTACCGCTGTCTTCAATTGTGAAGGCTGAGCAGAAGAATTTGTTGAGCAACTCTGCTTTGTCTTCATCTTTCTCTAACAGCTGGCCCTCTATCGTTGCTAGTCAGACTATTCCTTCCTTACTCTTTCTTCTTTCTGTTATGTATCTATAGAATGTTTTATCTTCCTTCTTAACCCTCTGTGCTATTCTCTTCTCAGTCTGCGCTTTTGCCCTCCTAATTGCTTTTCCTGCCTCTTTTACTTTGTTCCTGTATTCCTCCCTGTCCGTTTCATTTTTTGTCTCCTTATATTGTTTGAAAGTCCTTTTCTTTTCCTTGATTTTGGTTGCTACCTTGTTTGAAAGCCAGAGAGGTTTTTTCCTTCTTTTGGATTTGCTGATCTGTCATGTGCATTTTGCTGTAACTGTAGTTAAAACAGTCTTCATGGTCTCCCAGCAGTCCTCTACATCCCTGTGTTACCACTCTCTAGCATGGATTTAATCCTGGATTTCATTTCAGGAAAGTTTGCTTTCCGGAAATCAAGTATCTTAATTTTTGTATAACTTGTATCTTCTACTTTGTTTGCTGTTAACCAGATTGACCTGTGGTCACTGGTCCCCAGATTGATCCCCACTTGAATGTCTGAGATCCTGGTGCTGTTTGTGAGTACCAGGTCCAGGACTGCTTTGTCTCTGGAGGGAGAGTCCACCAGTTGATACAAACCCGCTCCCTGCAGTGCAAACAGGAATTCTTTGCTCTGCTCTGAGGATGCTGTGTATGAGGACCAATCCACGTCTGGCAGACTGAAGTCCCCCACAAGCAGCGGTTCCCCTCTGTCAGCCATCATCAGGATGGTTTCTAGGAGCTCTTTGTCTAGCTCAGTTTCATGGGATGGAGGTCAGTAGATAGCTCCTACCCTGATGGGTGCCTTGTCCCCTGCTCCCAGTGAGCCGAAGAAGCACATCACCTGCCCACCACAGAAATCAGTCCTTCACTTCACTCCCACCCCCTGCAGGAATCCTGTTTGCAGTTGCTGCTGCCAGTGAAGCACATCACCCACCCACCACAGAAATCAGTCCTTCACTTCACTCCCACCCCCCTGCAGGCATCCTGTTTGTGGCCTCCGCAGCTGGAAAAGCACATCACCCACCCACCACAGAAATCAGGTACAGGCTGGAGCCTGATTGGACACTGTGCCCTGCAATTTATTTTGATTTGATTGTAGTGACTTTTTCTAGTCTGCCAGCCTGCCAGCAAGCTCCCTATGGACTCCCGAAGTTGGCTTATTTTATTACTTGCTCTAATAATTGACAATTCTCCCTTGAAATTTTTTCAGTTGAGCTGCTGTTTTCTCTTTAGTGCTGCTATATTAATTTACTTCAGGTCCTGCTGCTGTAGTAATTTACCTCTGGTCCATTTAGGGAGGCAGTATAGCGCAGTGGTTTAAGGCTCTGAGCTGAAACTCTGGAGACTTGGGTTTGAATCCCACAGCCCCCACTTACATACTGTGTAACCATAAGCAAGTCACTTAACTTCCCTGTGCTCCCAGGTTGCACCTGTAAACAAGCTTTCAGCTTAGTGTGCTGCTCCTGGTTAAACAATTGAAAAAAAAAATTACATTGTTAATTCCTCTCTCCCTGACAGTAATTTGTTTTTTGCTAGTTAGTGAAGGTTGTTAAAAACTGAATTAATTATAGTTGTTTCAGCACTCACTGACTGTAATTTGTTTTTTACTAGGTAGTGAAGGTTGTTAAAAACTGAATTAATTATAGTTGTTTCAGCTCCTAGCAATAACTGTTATTGCTTGTAAACTCTGTATTCCGGTTGGCTTGTAGAAAACTTATGAAACTAAATGAGCACAAGCCTCTCTTGCCTTTGCTTTGTTCTATCCCTCTGTTGTCTGTAACCTGAATCCTACCTCTCTCTCCTTTGTCTGCCCACCCTCCTCTGAAATATTTAAACATTCTCCCTTTCTCCTCCACAGTCCTTCACTTCACTCCCACCCCACCCCCACCCCAGGGCATCCTGTTTCGACCGTTGGAAGCACATTACCTGCTTACTACAGAAATCAGGTATGAGCTGGAGATCAATCGGACACTGCACCCTGCAATTTATTTTGATTTGATTTTGGTACCTTTTTTCAGTCCACCAGCCAGCCAGCAAGCTCCCTACAGACTCCAGAAATTGACCTACCTTATTACTTGCTCTAATAGTCAACAGTTCTCCCTTGATTTTTTTTCAGTTGAGCTGCTGTTCTTTTTTATCTTTAGTGCTGCTGTATTAATTTATCTCAGGTCCTGCTGCTGTATTAATTTACCTCAGGTCCATTCTTCCTGCAGCTGTTGTGTGGCTGCTCTCCGCCTGCCTCCACCACTCACACCCTTTGATGGCCATGCCTTTATAATGGGGTATAGTCATGTGAGTAAGTCATCACATTCACAATAGCAGCCTATACTAAAGCACCGACAGAGGGCATCTGTTATCTCCTTTCTAGCTTACAGACTGGCTGGAAAAGAAAATTGATACATTGGCTCCTTATAGCATGTGTTTGCACTAATTCCTTGCTGGCTCGGGAGTTCACCAGTCTTGGGGACTCCACTCAGGGAATTCAATACCCTGTCCTTGGCCAGCATGCAATTCATGTCTGTGCTGTAATCACTCTTTGAATAAGTCTTGCCTACATCGTGCATATTTTGCAAATTGTTGTTGTTATATGAGAAGTTTATTATATATAGTCCTCTAAGATGATGTCTTCATTATTTTATCACCCATTGTTATGGTCTCTACCATTACTGCTCCTGGTATACTGCTGTAATGTAAAATGTTCCTGTTATACTGCTGTACTGGTTTGTGTATCCATCCAGGCCCACCTTGTAAATGAGCTTGCTTAAAGGTGCTTCACTTGGTTAATAAAGATTGATTGATTGATTGATTGATTGAACCTAGTCATCTCACACCATGAGGCTAGCCAGACCTGTCTTTTTCTCTGCTCCTATTCTGATGCTTCTTTCCCTCCCTTGTGGTAACAAATGGCAACTGCCCCCCTTCTGACCCCCTCCTATCTTCCCCTAAAATCCCATGCCCCTTCACCATTAATCAAGTGGAATTCCCCGATCACCCACCTCACCTCATTACCCCCCTTGCACGCCTGTCATATCCCTCTAATCCAAGGCCCCTTTCAGTCACCTCCCTGGATGGGACCACTTTTTGCTTTACCTTAGCCTACTACAAGAATGAACCCCATGCTGCCACCCCATCTTGTTTTTCTGCACCATATACCCAAACTGAGATCACCTAACAGAATTTTCTTTGCCAACAACAGGCACAGAAGACTCGTCCTTCTCCTTCTGCTCCTTTCCAGGTCAATTCACCATAACCCTGGTCCTCAGCAGGCTGCTCCTAACCCTGAACCTCTGCACACTGCTCCCGGCACCCCTCCTCACTTCCCAAAAATACTGGTCAGCTCAAAATTGCCCACCTTAACATCCAGAGCCTCCTAGTGAAGAAGTCCCAGCTCGAAGACTGTCTCTCCACCAACTGCTTTGATACTATTGCACTAACAGAGATCTGGCTAACCCCCAAGATTCTTCACAGTGAAACCTGTCTTGAAGGGTACACCCTCTTCAGAAGGGATCGGCTAGGAAAAGAGGTGGCAGATGCCTACTCTGGATTGGAAATCACCAAGGTAGAGAAGTCATTAAGGAGCAGGACAGAGGTAAATGCAAAAAAAGGCAAAGGCAGTAAGGACAGGGATTGAGCTAAAAAGGGTAAGGCCATCAAAAAATGGAGGGTGATGAGTACCAATGCCCATAGTCTGTGTAACAAGCTCCCTGAATGGAAGAGGGATGCCTGGATATTGTGGCAGTCACAGAAACATGGTACACATAGAACCATGACTGGGATGTCAACATAACAGGATACACAATCTACAGAAGGGATAAGCAGGGTAAAAGAGGAGGAGGAGTAGCTCTCTATGTAAAGGAAGGGATCAAAGCAACAGAACTAAAGAGTAAACAGGTAGCAGATGAGGCACTATATGTCGCCCTAGAGACAGGAAATGGCACCACAATCTGCATGGTGGTTGTTTACAGATCCCCATCTCGGTGGAGGGAATGGACAAGGAAATGATAGAAGGCATCCTTAGAATGGCAGAAAAAGGGGAGATATTGTTGATGGGGGACCTGAATATGCCAGATGTTAACTGGAGCACCTTTGCTGCAGGCACATCCAAGAGCAGGTCATTCTTGATGCCCTACAAGGGGCATGCCTCAGACAGCTAGTATTGCAACCCACTCAGGAGGGAGCAATCTTAGACCTGGTACTCTCAAACGAGGACAGAGAAAGAATCTAGCATTAAGAAGTGGGTAGCCATCTGGGAACAAGCGACCACCGAACAGTGTGGTTCATGATAAACACAGCCATAGAGTCAAGCCATACAAAAGCAAGAGCATTGGACTTTAGGAGGGCTGACTTTGGGAAAATGAGAAAGTGTCTCAGAAAAGCACTAGCAAACAGGCAAGAAGGAGGGGTGGAGGAACAATGGGGAGTAATCAAAACAGTCATCACAGAAGCAACAAGCCTTTGTGTGAAGCAAATCAACAAAACACAACAAAGGAAAAAAACATTAGGGTTCTCAAAAGAGGTGGCAGGGAAGGTTAAAGAGAAAAGTATAGCATTCAAGAAATAAAAGGAAACACAAATGGAGCTGGACAGATAACTTTATCAGTTAAAGCAGAAAGAGGCAGGGAAGACAGCCAGAATAGCAAAGGCCCACACTGAGGAAAGGATAGCCAACTCTGTTAAGAAGGAGGATAAGACCTTTTATAGGTACATTAGGGAGTGAAAAAAGACCAAGGAAGGAATACTGAGGCTTACTAAATGGGAGGGAATGTGGGCAGAGAGTGACAGTGAAAAAGCAGGGATACTGAACTAATATTTCTGCTCAGTATTCACAAAGGAAGAGGTGGGGGAGGTACCTAAACCAAACAAGAGAAACACTCTAGATATGGGGGTCGATACCAGTCCATTCACAGAAGAGAGGGTTATATAACAACTAGTAAAATTGAAGGCAGACAAAGCAATGGGGCCTGATGTGATTCACCCAAGAATTACAAAAGAAGTAAGAGTAGAACTATTGACATCACTGACTACTCTCTTTAACAAATCATGGGAGTATGGGGTGGTACCTGAGGACTGGAGGAGGGTGGATGTGATTCCTCTTCTCAAAAGTGGGAGCAGGTCAGAGGCAGGAAACTACAGACCAGTTACTTTGACCTCAGTGGTAGGGAAAATGATGGAATCACTTCTGAAGGAAAGAATTGTTGAGTACCTAAAGGTCAGTGGGGCACAGGACCCAAGGCAGCATGGATTCACAGCAGGACGTACGTGTCAGATGAATCTAATAGATTTCTTTGACTGGGTGACCAAAGTAGTAGACCAGGGAAGGGCTGTGGACATGAACTACCTAGATTTTAGCAAGGCATTTGATACAGTCTCACACAAAAGATTAATATACAAGTTAGCCAGACTTGGAGTGGATCCCAAGGTGGTAGCCTGGATAAAAAATTGGCTGGACAACAGGACACAAAGGGTAGTAGTAAACAGAGTCCACAGTGAAGAAAGGAGGGTTACTAGTGGGGTACCGCAGGGTTCAGTACTGGGACTGGTCCTTTTTAATGTCTTTATAAGTGACATTGCAGAGAAACTGGAAGGAAAAGTATGTCTCTTTACAGATGACACAAAGATCTGCAACAGGGCTAATACACAAGATGGAGTGGAAAGGATGAGAAGGGACTTGGCAAGGTTGGAGGAATGGTCAAATGTATGGCAGCTTAGATCCAACACAAAGAAGTGCAAAGTAATGCACCTGGGAAACAAAAACCCAGGAGAAGAGTACACAATGGCGGAGTGAGATACTGACAACAACAAAAATGGAAAGGGACCTGGGGGTAGTCATATCAGATGACTTAAAGGTGGGCCAGCAATGTGAGAAGACAGTAAGGAGAGCTGGGGGGATACTGGGATACATAGGGAGAGGCTTCAACAGTAGAAAACAGGAAGTTGTTATCCCTCTGTACAGACAGTTGGTGAGACCCCATCTGGAGTACTGTGTGCAGTTCTGGAGACCCCATCTCCGTAAAGACATAGACAGAGTGGAGGCTGTCCAGAGGAGGGCAACCAAAATGGTGCAGGGTCTGCACCAGAAGACATACAAAGAGAGACTAAAGGAGCTTAATATGTATACCCTTGAGGAAAGAAGGGAGAGGGGGGACATGATAGAAACTTTCAAGTACCTCAAGGGACTCAACAGTGTCCAAGAGGGTAGTATCTTTCAGAAAAAGAGATGTGCAAGAAAAGGGGGCACAATTTGAAGCTGGGGGGATAGCTCAGAGGTAATGTGAGGAAGTATTTTTTCACAGAGAGGGTTGTGGATGCATGGAATAGCCTTCCTGAGGAGGTCATGGAGTCATGAACAATGGGAGAATTCAAGAAAGCATGGGACAAACATAAGGCAGTCCTTGTGGGGTAGTAGGAGGAAGTAGGCTGTTGGTTAACTAGGATCTGCAGGTAATCCATCAGGTAGGAAGATGGGCAGACTAGGTGGGCCAAGCAGTCCTTATCTGCCATCAAATTCTATTTTTCTATGTTTCTCTCCGACGCCAATTGTGAACCCCTGGTAACGACACCCTTTCTGGAATCCCTCTCTCTAAATCTCCTCCTAGGCAGCAATAAAATAATCACCATTAGTGTCACCTACTCCCCCCCCCGGCACCTCTCCTCCTGAGCTCAATGCTTTTCTTAAAATTAAAAACAACCACCCTGTCAGACGGGAGTGGATCATCCTCAGGATTTCAACCACAATTAGCAGCCCTCCAGGCCTCCACTGCTAAAGAAACCATCACCAGCCTAGTACTCCACCAGTTAATCTCCTCCCCCACCAGCAGCAACTATAGGACAGGGTACGAATTGGTCATAGATTGGATACTCGTTATGCACCCATCCCATGTTACTGATTCGGGCTTTCTTCCAGATTCTGTTAGTGACCACTGCACTGTTTTCTGCTGTTGGTCCACTAAAACTCCTTAAATTGTATACAAATACATCTACTCCTGACAATTAAAAAAACTCAACATCTTTGAATTCACAGAATCCCTACTTGCCACAGACTGGTCCTTTACTGACTCCATCAGTAACATCAGTGACACCCTTGAAACATTCAGCAGGATCTTCCTGGCCATCTGTGATGACCTCATTTCCCTCAAGAAACTTAGAGTAAAAGGGCACAGACATGAATGGGTCTCCTCTGATTTCCTCCGCCTTATGAGGAGGAGAGACAAGGCCAGGAAAACCTACAAGAAAAGCAAACTTCCCAGCCTCCTAAAGCATTATAAAACACCTCTCAATAAATGCAAATCAGCAGTCTGCAATGCAAAAATAAACTTCCTCAGGGAAAAACAAGAAAGTACTAGGGGCAACTCCAAATATACATGGAAGTTTCTCAATGACCTTACAGGGAGAGGGATAAATTGTGAACAAATTACCTTCGAAATTCATGGACAATCTGTCACCTACCCCCTGCAAGTTGCCAACTTTTTTAACTCCCATTTCAGCAACCTCGACAAGTAAATGCCCAACCATCCACTCAACCCCGGTCCCATCCCCCCGTCCATCAGCCAACACCCCTGCTTCCGCTTTCAATATCTTACACCCCAGGAGGTGATCAGACTCACCAAATCTAATTACCCCAGACCCAGCCTAGGTCCAGATAACATCGACTACTTCATCCTTAAGCTGGTCTGTGAGTCTATTGCCCTCTCCCTAACCAACATCTTTAACCACTCCCTCTGCTCTAATACTTCCCCCTAAACTGGAAATGCAACACCATCAAACCCCTACACAAATCAGGCCCCAAAAATGATGTCATAAACTACAGGCCCATTTCCCTTCTAGCACCACTCTTGAAAATTATGGAAAAAAATGTACATGGACAAACCACTATGTGAATGTGTGGGATAAATACTTGAAACAACCAAGCAGGGATCAAGTGCATAAAAAACACACAAATGCATGTGTCATTTTATTTTGTAGAAAAATCAACAAGTATATATAGAAATCATAGAAGAAAAGAAATTTGTTAGTCCTGCACAACAAAAAAACTTTAGGACTCTGCTTTCCCCAGCAGAGCTGTTGGCTTCTTTTCAGCCTAGATAGCCCAGTGTAATATCTCTTACATGCCAATCATCTGTGTGAAAATCAGCACACTCCAAAGAAGATCCTTCTCCTCTCACTGTTAGTACCAGACTGATCTGATTATCTAAGGTCCCGTAGTGGTGAGCTCTTTTTATAGCTCCCTGGGCTGACTTCACAGAATTGGGGGGGTTTCCATTGTCTGTGACATCACTGGCTCTGAAACATATAAATAGGGGCAGTTTCAGGTCAGCCAGCCCTATAGCTAGAGCCTAACTACAACAGAGCCCACAGGTAATTATGCTTTTATTACAAGCCTTAATATAGTTTTATTACTAGTGTGCAGGTATCCCTGAATTGGCAAGGGGAAGGGGAGATTTATGGGTTGCTCCAAATCTCTCTGCTCCTGCCTACTCATGAGACTTGCAATGTACAAGGTTTTCAGAACAAAAAAAAATAAACCATTTTATATCTGTCATTTGAACCCTTTATGGGTTCTTATTCTGCAGCCTTTCATATCTGCACCTTTTTAATATGCTGGGGCTCTGTGCTAAACTCCTTACGAGCCCCTGCCTCAAATCAACTTACAACCTGCAGTAAAACAAATACTGGGAGAAACAAGTTCCCCTACATCTAGATGCAGCAATTCTCAACAAACCTTTCTAGAACCATGCTTCTTATAATGAGATAAGGAAAAAGGTGCGACACTTCTCATTGGCTGAAGCAAGTGGTACCATTACATTGCTGGATAGAAAGTGTAGAGTCAGCAGGAAGAAAAGCATTACGCTATACAGAAGACGTAACATTAGTTAGAACAAAGACGGCACAGGAGCTGTAGCAGGTGCAAGGTCCTTATGGTGCAATGCAGTGTCAGCAGAAATACATGTGTACAAGAATACTTTGGTAAAAAGATATGGTTAGGCCCAAAGCACATGTGCCTCATGTAAGCAAATGAACATTACAGATAATAGAAAACTGAAAAATAATGCTGTAAAATAAATGTATAGTGTTTACACTTAGCAAGCATGATCCCTAGTACCCACGCTTGTACAGTGGATACCCATTATTACATATTAGTGCAATACAGCAATATTACAGTAATAATAACATATCTGTCATTGACGTGTGAATAAGGGTGCAAGGGGTGTGGGACCCACGGGCAACACACTGCAATTTGCACAGGATCCGCATATGCAAAGAAATTGCATTCAGCAGCAGTGGCTCCGGAGTTCGGTACCTCAGGAGAGGGCGCTAAAAGGCACCAGTGATTTTACATAAAGCGGATTATGTGTTAATTACTTTCTCCCCTCATGACACTCAGTTATTTTAGAGGGGTACCAGTTACTTTATTTCTACAGGGGCACCAGATTCTTTTATATCATAAAGCACACTATGTGCTAAAATCATCTCCGGCTCAGGAGATCAAAGAAAAACGCTTCTAGTACGTCATCTGAACAGCAGGGGTGTCTTCAAGGAAAACAAGAACAGCAAAGCAGAAAAATGCCAGGTTTGCCACCCTGACATGAAATTTATGGAGAGAAAAGAAAAAGGAAGAAGATAGAAAAGTGTGAGAGAAAATGGGGGTTGGGGGACTGGCACATAGTTATATTTATTTTAGGGGGACGCTGTACTTATAACAGGAGACATCCTGTCTGTTACACATTTAGGGTTGCTACCTTTGGATGAAGTGAAAACTGGATACTAAACTACACCCCTAACTCCACCCCTGGCTCCACCCTTTTTATGACTGATGTGTATATCAGTTGTTCTTCAAAGCCATTTGTGATATCAGAGACTTTAACAGTGATAGGAAATCATTGTTATACTGTTGCTTTTCATTTGATAACTTTTATTTTTTTATTTTCATTCTTTGGTAAACAGGCATGTCCCACTGGCCACAAGACTCACTTACAGGGGTGACACAGGAGCACAGGGAGGTTAAGTGACTTGCACAGGGTCACACAGTATACATGCAGAGGCTGTGGGAATCACATCCAAGTATGCAGGATGTACAGTACCAAGCTCATTCACAACTCATTGTTCTAAACTTTGTTAAACACTCTCCCATTTTCCTTTCAGTGTCAGTCACTAAGTTCCATCAAATACAGTCT
Source organism: Neoceratodus forsteri (assembly GCA_016271365.2). NCBI lineage: Eukaryota > Metazoa > Chordata > Ceratodontiformes > Ceratodontidae > Neoceratodus > Neoceratodus forsteri. The sequence goes on along the minus strand of JADMNL010000022.1, from coordinate 627,274,724 downwards.
GTAAGGTTGATTGCACTGTAAAGGCATGTATTGTTTTGCACTATGTATGTGGGTCTGTATGTATGCATCTCCACTGTATTTTTCACTGTGTATGTATCTTTTCCCTCTGCCATCCTATGTTCCCTCCCCAAAGTTACAACTGGAAATGAGCCTATTAATCTCTGTGTGTTCACCTGGTAAAATATGTTTAAATAAATAAACACAGTAAATGAAGTGCATTCTGATATGCTTTGACCAATTTTTGATAAATTGATTGTCTATGTTAATTATACATAGCATTCCATTTACCTCAGTAGCCACAGTACTGCTGGGTGATACTGGAGCTCTCCATCCAGATGAGGCATGCATTTCAGACAAAGGTTACTTATGGTAGCACTGCTGTAACGTCCCCTTGCACTCCGAGCCATGTCCCCTTACGCAAGCTGCACACCAAAAGTCACTACTGATAATGTAATTAAACAGGCAATTCTTGTAATGATAAATTAATTGTTTTATTATAAACAGCATTATGTTATGGGAAAGTCAATGCCGATAGTTGAATTAAAGGCATTCCTGGAGATCTCATTTCAACGTCTGAAATGTGTGCCGTGTCTGGCCGGAGGGGGTGGTGGGGGGCACAGCCCCCCAATGAAAAAGAAGATCACTAATCAGAATAGCAACAGTGTCTGGGAGGGAGGGGGTGTGTGTGGGGGGCACAGCCCCCTAATGCAAGGAGTCTAAGCAACAGAGCAACAGTTAAAAGCTAAAAGTAAAAAAAAAAAGTTAAAAGTGCAGACACATGGGGCGTGGTCTGGCCACCAGCACAACGGCTTCCTAATCTTCAGAGCCCTCTCCTACCTGGGCAGTATCCAAGCTTTGGTGCCAGGATCACAGGACATCCAGACCCCCGCTACATGTAATCGTAGGGTAACTCACCCACTACCAGTCGGTGCTTATATTAGCGGACTCCACCACAATTTACTGCTCCTAGTAGTGTCGGTATCTGCGAGGCACCCCATATACTAGGCTACATAGGCCCTCTCACCGCTGTGACCTGCTGTCTGCAACCACAACTGGGAGAATCAGGACTCTCTGCATACCTTTGCAAACTATGCTGTACTTTATTCGGACATTCACGCTCTTGACAGCTTCTCCCATCTATGTGCAGTGCTATCATGTCTGCCCAAGGTTCCCCCAGCCAGCTGCTTCAAGGCTCTCAGCCCCCTGCTCAGCCCACCTTGGTGGGTGATTTACTTCAATACATAACGAGGATGCTTGAAGCTGTGCTAACCCGGGTAGAAGATATCAGCACCACCCTGTCGGGAACTGTGGCTGATGTAAGGCAGCTCCAAGATCACATGAATGTGGTTGGGCAGCGTGCAGATGTTTGTGAGCAACAACAATTCAGACTCTACCAACGCCTACAACTTCATGAAGAGAGACTGGCTCCCTTATGGGAGAAAATTGAGGACCAAGAAAATCGGGCTAGGTGAAACAATTTTTGAATCATAGAGATACCTGAAGGAACTGAGGGACAGTCCATGGAACGTTTTTTAAATGATAACCTCTCCGTTATGCTGGGAGATTGCTGGAGGGGCTCCATGGATGCAGAAAGAGCCCACAGCATGGCAGGGCACAAAGACAGGCATATGTCTTCACCTAGGCCTATTATCACCTACATTCTGTGCTATACAACCAAAGAAAGAATTCTGAGAGCCGATCGTGACCTGGGGGAAGTCAGATAGCAAGGGGCCACTGTCTCCTTTTAACGAGACTTTACTCAGGAGACAGCTTCAAGGAGGAGATCTTTTGGGACCCTGAAAAAATTCCTATATCAACATAATTTCCAGTTCAAATTCAGTGGACTCACCAGCCTTCTTGTCTGTAAAGAGGGCAGACAGCTCCTAGCAGATCACCCAACTGATATTGAAAGGTGGCTCGCAAAATTTTGGCCTGATCTTCCTATCCCAACTACAAATCCCAGAAGGCTCTGGGATCCTAATCAGGAGTCTGCCCCTAACGGGAACCGAAATGTTGGCAGTAGGGTTCTGGAGGACAATTTTAAGGCTGGAAGTGCAACACTAGTAAGCGGTCCCCCCTGTATTGCCTGGCCTTTTGGATCGCAGCCATATCAACAACACCACTACCTCACAAGCTTCAGCTACAGCCTCCCCCTCACTGCCTCCACGCTCCTTTGTGCTAACTCATCACTGACAGCGTACTAGGAGTGGCAGCCAGCCTACCCCCGATCCCTTGATGGCTCTCCCCTATAAAAGTCTCTAGAGAAGTCAGAGACCATCTCTTTCATTGCAGCCAGTCTGTTTCGCCTGAACCCCTGGATATGGATACTGCTGCAGCTCCTGAATGGGCGGACCTCCCTGATGACTCGCTGGTGGAAGTGGTGGACACTCTGACTCTTGTGCGACCAGGCCTTATCTCTTATGCGGCCACTGTGGTCACTGAAGCTTCTAAGACTGCAGTATCTCCCCCAGCGAGTATTGGGACAGGCCAAAGGACCGTCCAGTTAACCCATGGACTTTCTGAGATATGTTTCTACATAGTTGATTTCCTCATTTATTTGTGTAGATGAGTTTTTCTAGTTCAGTATGTACCTCATCTCTGACACTTGTCAGATTACCTGCCTGGGTTGGTAAAGGGGCATAAGTTTTCTGCCACATGGCCCCTCTAGTCCCCTCTGGTTGCGCCACTCTCAGATTGACTATGGGAATGTCCCGGGGCTAATCACTCGCCTTGTTCACAGTTCCTAGCAGGCTGCAGCACCTGTTTATCAGAGCACTAGCTTCCAGTATATATTAATGGGGGCACATGGCAGGCGTACCTATTAGCCGGTCTCTTTTTTTGTCCTGCTCTGTCACAGAATAAGAGATGGACCTATAATATTATTGGTATGAGGGGTTACCCCCCTTCCCAATCCCCCCCCACTTCCACCTACCCCTTCCCCTCTCCCCTCTCGAGGTCCTGGTGCCTGACCTTGTATATGTTCCCAGTCAGGAGGACTCACATCTGGTCAGTTGTGGATACCTCCCCGATATTAGGTTTGAGAGCCAGCATAACTGAGGATAGCCGAGTAGAGTTACCCTCTTTCACCTCAAGCTCTGAACCTGTAGCAGGATTGCGCTTTCTTTCTCTTTATTATTAAGTGTGTTGTGTAGTGTTAACTCTCCTCCGTGTTTAGGGCAGTTGTTTTCTTGCCCTTTGATTAATACAACATTACTGTGTTTATAATATTCATATATTTAATTCTGAATTGCTCATAGTTTCTCTATCTTTCTCTTCGCAGCTCGTCTAAATGGTGGGTGTACCTCTTCCATGTCTATTGAGCCACTTCTCTTTCTATGTCTGAGTGCTTCAGGTTGGTACTTGGGGTAGCTGGGGTTTTGCACGTGCTGCATGAGTACTTTTCTGTCATCTGGTCCTGCCTCCTCCCTGGGTCTGAGTAAATACCATTCTAATTATCTTACGCTTGGAAGTAAGTAACAATGCCAGGTTCCAACACCTTAGAGACAGTGCTGGTGTCCTGGAATGTTAAGGGTCTCAACCACCCTATAAAACACACAAAAGTGCTACAGCACCTCCGATCCCTCCATGCGGACATAGCCCTGCTCCAGGAGACTCTTCTTTTGAGTGGATCAGTGCCATGACTGAAGAAATCCTGGCTGGAAACTGTCTGTGCTAGCTCGGCTTCCTCTAAAACTAAAGAGGTGGCCATCCTGATTCACCGCTCCTCCCCTTGGATCATAGAGGAATCTCGACATGACTCATAAGGCAGATGGGTGGTGGTGAGACTTTGCTTTCCAGGTGGGAAGCTATTCATCTGTAATGTGTATGCCCCTTATGTTGACCATACTACATTTTTCCCAGCTATCAGCCAGGCCCTTTCTTCTCGTATCCCTAGTGGGATCCTTTATTCTTACTGTCATAGGGGGATTTTAATTTGGTCTCAGACATCTTCTTGGAGAAATCCAAGCCAACTCCTCAAGCCAGACCCAAAGCATCTGTGGTGCACCACAATTTCCAAGAAGAATGGGGACTGGCTGATATCTGGTGCAGGGACAACCCCACTGGGCTCAATTACACGTATTATTCTCCAGTGCATCTTACCCATAGCCGAATAGACTTTTGGCTGGCCAACACAGCAGCTGCCCAAAGCATTTCCAATACCAAAATCGGAAACATTTTGATCTCCGATCATGCCCCTGTCCTAGCCTTGTATACCCTGGGAGGACAATCTCCCTCTGGTACCCGCTGGATATGTAACCCTTTGCTCCTGAAGGACCCTGACTTCCACTGGGTTATCTCCCAGGCTGCGAGACTGTTTCTCCATCAATGCACAATGTGGGGTTCCCCCAGTCACAGTCTGGTAAGCCTTCAAGACAGTACTTAAATGCTGAATTATTGCCTTCTCCGCTTCTAAAAATAAAGTGAGACAAGCCATGCTAATTAAACTGCAGGCTGATTTAAAAGTGTTGGAGAACCACTTCAAATCCCTCAATCCCTCCCACTGGGATAGTTCTCTAGAATGACGGATAGTGGGCCTAAAATATCAGATCAATACGATTCTCCACCAGAAGGCTGAATGGCTGCTCTTGAGGTCCAAACATGCCTGCTGGGATGGGGGGGGGAGTGGCCTGTTCCTAGCTTTTAGGTTGTAGAAACAACAAGCGGCTTCTAGAATCCACGCTCTCCAGGATCGAACGGGTAAGACAGTCCATGATCCGCAGGAGATAAATGATACTATGAAGTCCTTTTATCAGACTTTGTATCAGTCACATTCCTCTCTCTCTCCACCCCAGTTGGAGAAGGAGCCTGACAAATTCTCCAAACACTTCGATAGGCCTGGGCTTACCCCTGACCAAGCAACCAAATTGGACACCCCGATTACAACTGAGGAGAGCCATCAAGCTCTGTCTTACATGGCCAAAGGAAAAGCCCCTGGCCCGAATCGGATGTCCGTTGAGCTATACCAAGCACTTGGTAGTGACATAGCCCAGCCATTGCTCCTGTCCCTCCAAGACGCCCATGAGGTGGTATTTTTCCCTCCGACCATGAGGGAAGCCCTTATGGCCCTCCTCCTCAAGGAGTTCAATAACCCGCTAGACTGTGTCAACTTCCGTCCCATCTCCCCGCTTTCCATTGATACCAAGATTCTAGCTAAAATTCTGGCCACCAGGATGCTCGAGGTGTTACTGTCCATTACACACACAGCCCAGGCTGGTTTTATGAAAGGTAAATCAGGGATGGATAACTCCAGATTGCTGCTTAATTTAAAATGGCTAGCTTCCCGCTCCACCCTCCTTATGGCTGCCCTAGCCATAGACATTACTAAAGCCTTTGACTCGATCGAATGGGACTATTTACATGGGGCCCTCAAATTATATAGGTTTGGCCTCACCTTTTGCCAATGGGTATCCACACTCTACTGCTGTCCAATGGCCAGAATGCTAATGAACACAACTATCTCAGCACCCTTCCCTTTGCATAGAGGGACCCGACAAGGTTGTCCCCTATCCCCTCTTCTCTTCCTAGTGGTCTTGGATCCTCTTATCTGAGAATTTGTTGCCGGTGTTGCAGGCAGTGCTATCCCTGTTACAGACCTTTGTGTCACTCTCAGGCCTTCGGGCCAACTAAAAGAAAACTACACCGGCTCCCCTTAATGCAGTATGTTCCAAAAGCTGCCTTAAAGGAACCAAGCTATCATGGGCAGCCCAGGGATTCTCTTATCTTGGTAATATACCCACTAAGTGGTCAGACTTAGAAACGGCAAACTTCTCCCCACTCCTGACACAACTAGCATCTGAAGTGGAGCACTGGCGGAAGCTCCAGCTATCTCTACCCAGAAAGGTAGCCGCAGTATGCATGCCACTAGTCCCAAGGGTTATGTACCTTTTAAAAAACCTGCCAATATACCTCTCCTCTAAATTATTTTCCTCTCTGGAAACTCTGGTGTCCTGCTTCTTCTGGGAGGGAAAGCCCCCCCAGATGGAGCAAACACAAGTGGAGAGCACACTGGTCAAAGGGTGGACTGGGATCCCCTTGGTTTCAGGGCTATCATCTGGCCTGCACAGCAGCCTCTGCCACTAAATTGTTTCTTCTCACACCCACACCCACACCCACTGCACCCTGGGTACAATTTGAAGCCGGTTTGGTAAAAGACACTAGCCTCTACATGCTCCTTGGTCTGGGAATTAAAGGTCTTCGAGACCTATCCCCTATTGTGACAGAAACTAGGCAGGCATTACTTTCCCTTATGTCTCTATCTCACACACCCCGGGCGGTCTGGTCCCCCCCATGGCATTATACCCCTTTATGGCATAACAAACTTCTCACAGTGATAGGGCTCCCCATTCACTGGCCTACTTGGGAGTTACGTGGTATCCACTATGCACAAAACCTCTGTGCTGCAGGTTCTTATGTGCTGCTATCCTTCAAACAATTGCAAACTAAGTTTCACATTCCAAGCACAGACTTTTAGAGGTACCTCCAAATTCACAGTGCGATGCAGGCCATAATGCCCCGTGATTGCCCTGATGGTAAGTAGACCTGGCTGGCCCACCTCCATAAATCTCCCTCCTCCAGTGGACTTGTCAACCACTTCTACCAGATATGGTGTGATGCCCAGCTGGAACCCTCGGTCTCTAGTAGAATGAAAGGGGTGGCTGACCTTAATATCAATATCTCTGAGGAATCCTGGGCCTGGTTTATTCAGGAGACACACTTTACCCAAAAAGAAATGAAGAGTCATTTTCTACAGCTTAAAAGTTTGATGTTCTGGCACCGTACCCCGGCTGCCCTGCATGCCCGTGGGCTATTAGAATATTTGAATTGCTGGGGCTGCTACCAACCTGAGGCACACCTGTTACATATCCTGTGGTAGTGCCCACAGATTTCCTCCTTTTGGTCATCTGTGGCCTTGCACTGTTCCAAGGTGCTTGGCTCCCGGATCTCCCAGACAGATGCGAGGCTTCTTTTGGGGGATAACACCTCGTTAATTGCCCTCATTAGGCCCCATCGTCAGTGGGTGGCATTGGCCCTCCTTGATGGCAAAAGACTCCTGCTTATGCACTAGCACCAGATAACTCTACCCACTCGAGCAGCATGGCAGGCCACCCTAGCCCATCTCTCCCTCCTTGAACACCTATCTTACACACACCAGGGACAAATGGACCAGTACCTCGTTAAATGGGAAGCTTACTTACACTCACCTCTTTGCAAGATCCCCACTCCCCACCATAATCTTCCGACCTAAACCTCATATAGTACCTACCTGCTAGTGGTTTTCCTGAAGGCTCCTCCCTTCTTTTTATATACTGACTTTTCTTTCACTCCCTTTATACACACTTGGCATATCTCTCTTGTGCTTTAGAATGAAGTGATATGTGAATTATACCACTCCTTGCTGGGATTTGTCAGTTCTTAGTACTGCTATCATTGTACTTGTGTACACCACTGTCATTGATCTGTACTATGATAGAGCTGCTTATTGTATGTCTATTATGTTATCTATGAGCTGCTGTATGGATAACAAAAAATCAATAAAATCTTTCTATGATAAAAAAAAGTAAAGAGCCATAAATGTTTCATGGACTTTTCTCAAACTTCTTTTAGACTGTGCTTTTACGTTTTCCAATTCACGTGCTTTAATTTACAAGTTATTTAGATGTAGTGGGTGTAAATGTACCTTGTTCTGCTTTTATAAATACATTTTCTGTGGTCGAAAGATGTAGCATTTCAGGGTGTAAAAGTACTGTGTTCTGATTTATTAAATAAGTGATTCTGTGGTCAAACAACGTGTGTTTTGCAGTGATTAGTTTTAGATATTGTTTTTTTTTTATTTAAAGGACTAGGAGGTATAGCCAGAATGTAGCATTTCACATACTTACGCTGATGTTTCGAGGTCAGATATACAGCCAGAAACTAGCTTTTGAACAACAAATTTGTATGTTCCATTTCCTGAAAATCTGGTCCCGCTTGGGCTTGCAGGAGTCAGTCTTGCAACATTGACAGAATAACTGTATTTGCCGCAGAAGCAGCAAATGCATACTTTCTGTCTGGAGATCTTTAGGACTGCCATACCGCTGTTTCTTTCCATATTTCTAAGACATTCCACATCGGACATATTGTTACTTGCTATTCATCAGAATAACTTGGAATGATGGAATTACAATAAGATCATGGAAAGTCCAGGCAGTATAAAAAATAAGAGCAGCATAGTAGTGGCTGCTGAAGGCTCAGGAGAGAAGGACTCAATGTAGTGACAAAGGCAAAAAAACTAAATGGGTCTTAGACATATCAGAATATGGGACAGACAAAAAGGAACACAGGAGAGCACATAAACAACTGTTCCCTATCACAGCGGTAAAGACATATTTAAAATTCAGAGTGGAAAAGATTAGGTTGATTTACTTCTAATGGTCTTAATGACCATACTTTGCACCTCTCAGACTGACTGGTTTTAAAAACAAAGGCCTGTCTGACATCAGAACTTCTTTGTAACCTGAACATACAGCCAGGACAGTGAGTGATTTGATAAATCAGTTTTAAGAGTATATAAACACTTTAAGATTGCCCCAAAATCAGACTATATTCAAGCAAAACTGGATCGCCAGATAAGGACCCTAAAAAATGGATTATCCGGTCTAAAACCAGACAGGTGGCAACCCTATACACATTGAATACTTGGAGAAGTACAATCTGCTTACAGATGCCCAACGTGGGTTCAGAGCTGGCCACAGCACTGAGACTGCACTAGTCAATTTATTCACTTCAACGACAAGGTCAATGGTAAAGGCTTTTTTACCCGCTCAGCATTTGTGAACCTCACAAAAGCATTTGACCTTGTGGACCACAAAGTTCTCCTCTGCACTCTCACCAGTCTCAATTTCTCCTCTGATGTCCTTAACTGGTTTTCCAATTACCTCAGTCAAAGATCTCATAGAACTGTGATTGAAGGTACTCTTTCTGACCCCACCCCTATCAAATATGGAGTTCCTAAGGCTCCATCCTGGGAACCCTCCTCTGCTCCCTTGTGGTCAACTACCTCCCGGAGATCTGCCAAAATACTGATATAGCACTTTATGCCGATAATGCTACAATCTACTGTAAAAACAGCGATCCTGCCTCCCTCTGTGTCAAACTCCAGCATGATTTCCACAGGTTACACTCCTGGTTCTCATCTAGAGGACTTGTCCTCAACTCTGATAAAAACAAATCCATGGTTTTCTCGGGTTCTAGAAAACCTGCAGCCTTTGATTTCCCACTCATTGACAATGATGGCTTCCACATAGAGCGTGTCTTTGAGTTTAAATACCTTGGCCTACTCCTGGACTGCCACCTGACCTGCAATCTTCACATTACTCAACTAATCAAGAAAGCTCACCAATGGCTCGGTATGTTATATCAAGTCCAACCTTACCTTATTCCCGAATCCAAGACATTACTCACCTCCAGCTTCCTTCTCCCTCTTTTTGATTATGGAGCCCTGATTTGCTACCCCTCTCTCTCCCCAAAAAACCTGAGCAGACTTCTCATCACCTACCACAATGTCATCAGGTTTGCCACAGGCCTTCCCAGACAAACCCACCTTACACCTCTACAAATGAGCCCACTGCCCCCCACCCCCGGAGAGGCTCGACAGCAAAATCCTTTCATTCTTCCACAAACTCACACTGGGACTTCTACCAGCCAGCATCATCTCCCTCTTCCTCAATTCCACCCCCACGCAGCCCACCAGATGCTCCTCCTTCTTCTCCTTTATTGTCCCCTTCTGTCAGACCACCCAAGGCCAAAACAGCCTCTTCTACAAAGGTCTGAAACTCTTCAACAATCTCCCCCCTGTGCTCATCATCAATTGTCCCTCATCTGCCTCTTTCAGATACAATCTAAAGGGTCACCTCTTCTGTTCCCTTGTATGTAAATGCCCCAGACTTTAAACTGGTCCAACGATGTTCTGCCTAACCCTATTGTTCCCCATTTGGAGGCTTTGTGTATCCCACTCTCTTTCCCTTCTCAGTCTTGTGTTATAATTTTACACCCACTGAAAGCACTTTGTGCCCTGCCTCAGATGTTATTATTGTATAATTGCACACTTTGAAAGCACTTTGTTCTTTGTTATGCTGCTTCATTTGTAATGGACCTTTCTGTGTTGTATTGTATTGTGTTGTATTGTATTGTATTGTTTGTCCTAACTGGATGCTTGTGAAAATGGCCAACATTTGCTTACATGTCTCTGCAGTATTTTATTACTGTAGTTTTAATTATTATTGATATTTATTGATGTGTTTCCTTTGCTGGCTAGCTTTTATGTATGGCACCCAGCACCTCAGGGATTGGGCACTTTTTAAATAAAGTTTGCCTTGCCTTGTCAGTATAAAAAATAAATTGAAACTGATCCATAGTGCCTCTGCCTTACTGTGCTTCTCCTGGATCTCTGTTGCACAGATTCCCACCCTTACATATGGAGCCCTCCCCTTCCATTTTTATGCTCCCAGTCTCTCCTGAGTAATGTGTAACCCTGGATGGTAACATCCCAGGTGTGACTCCCAGTGAACCATGTTTCCATAACTGTGATCCAGTCCATTTGTGCTTCTGCCATCATGGCTGTGAGATCATGGGTTTTGTTTGGCAGACTGTGAGCACTGACACATATTGTTTTTCATCCCTGATTTTTCTGGATTGTTGAAAGATTACTCTGTTCTAGTTGTGTATTTCAATAGATTTCCTGTCTCATATATGCTTGGTGTGGCCAGATGCTGAACTAGTTGATGATGGGGGAAGGGCATCTGGCAACCCTTGTGATGTAAGGTGTGCCTGTGCTACCTCCCCATCCACTAGTTTAACTGACTGATATGGACGTTAAACTTTTGGCTGAGTGCTTGAGTCCCCTCCTTTGAAAGATGCAGGCCATTTTCCCACAAAGTGGTGTCATTTTTCCTGGCACCAGCACTTCAGCCAGGTATTAAGTTTTCTCTGATCTTTTTTTTGATCTTCTCCCTGTTGTCCCTTTTTTCCAAAAAGGCAGAATTTCCAAGAAAGAGATACTGTACGAAAGAGAAGCTAGCTTGTGGCCTGGTTTGGTAAGGTTATGTTTTGTTTCATCCACGGACTGATAGGCTAGGTCATTTGTACCTTTGAGGAGAATGACGTGTGTGTTGTGTTCCACATTGCATACAGTTCTCTAAATGAGGTCTCTGCCCCTCCATGCTGATGTCCCAAGGAGGCACCTGACCACAATTCTAGCTTGTCATCCTGCTGAAGGTGACACTCTACTCCCCTAATCATAGAGTCTCTGATTATTAGTACATGTTTTCTATTGTTCTTTTTAGTGATTTTTGTGGTGGGGTGCACCCTCTCATGTTGCATTGGGTTTGTGCTCATTTTACCGCTTGCCACGTCAGTTGTCCTGGAAGACAGCTGGGGTATCTATTTGATGTGTGTATAGGTTTGATTTCCTTCTTGGTTATGGATTGTGAGCTTGTTCTATGATTGCTGACCAGCTGCTGGTTCCCTGGTCTGTTTGTTCTTTGGGGTAGGGGTGCTTGCATGATAGGCTTAAAGCTTGATGATGCTACAGCATTACCCTGTGTGGTCCACAGGAGTATTGAGCTGAGGTAACTTATCTCAGCCATGCTGGATGGAGCTGAGACCTTGGGTCCTTGAGGGTGATGCACATAGGAAAGTGCTCCACCCTTAGGACAAAAGTCTTAGTGAAGAGTGTGCCACAGTTGTTGCAGTTTACAAAGTCCATCGTGGCTTTTTTATTCTGCTGAGACACCTAGGTGACCGTCTTTGATTGCTTTGAGCAATGTGTGGACTAAAGTGAGGAAGAGATTTCTTTTATGCCCTGCTTGCTCCCATCCTCTGGCAGGAAGTAGGTGGCTCACAAGGGCTTTGATGTGGACAAATGGTAGAAGAGATACCTGTGTGAGAAAATTAAAAGGAATGAATTGCTTTGAGCAATATGCGGACCAAAGTGAGGACCAGATTTCTTTTTGTTTGTTTGTTTTATTTATGCCCTGCCTTCTCCTATCCTCTGGCAGGAAGTAGATGGCTCACAAGGGCTGAAATGTGGATGAAAGATAGAAGAAGTTGATGTGTGAGAGCAATAAAAGGAATGAACAGAAGAATCTGAGTTACTTGTATAGTGCCTCTTCCTGTTCTTTGACAGAAAGTGGGTGGCTCCGGTTGGCTATAAGTGGCGATGCCCCGGGGGTGGGTGGGTGCTGCTGCATGGTGCATGCAATGGAAAAAAAATAATCAGATGCTGCACAAAAGAAAGAAAATGTTCAACAGTAGAGAAACTTCTTGTATTGTAGGTCTATATAGGTTGGTATCCCTAGTTAGACTGCGTGACAGAGAGACCAAACTGCAAAACCTGTAAGCACAAAACAAAATAGTAACAAAACAGTAACTCTGCTTAGCCAAAAGAAGCCTTAATGTTTCTCATTGCTCTGTCCTTTCAAGTAAACCTAGAAGATATAAAGCTCAGGAAAAGCTAGGTGCTTTCTGTCAGCAAACTTTAGTCTTCCACTAGAAGGTCCAGTGCAATAGAGAAATACTATATAGTTATTCCTATGTTTGGGAGAAAGAATGGACAAAATGTAATGGAAGTCCTATGGGTGAAGTGTGGATGAAAGAACTAGAAGATCCTATGCAATAGAAGAATACAATATAGTTCTTCCTATGTTTGGGAGGAAGTGTGGCTGAAATTTATTGGCGGTCCTGTGCAAGAGATGATAGGAAAACAGTATGTAGCACCTCTTTCAGGTCCCTGCAGGAAGTGAGAGGCTTGGGTTGGCTATAAATGTGAATGACCTGAGGAGGGTGGGTGCTTTGGTGTGTTCCTGGATAAGGAGAAAAGCAATCAGTGATAAACCATAGGGGGGAGCAGTACTTTTATTTTCACACAATTCTCATTATTATTTGGCAGGTGATTTGGCCATTCAGCCCTCAAATTTGGCCAATCCACCTTGCAAATAAGAATGCAAATTTCAGTCCCCAGCGCTGCAAATTTGCCAAAATTCATGGATTTTTTCACAGATCAAATTTCTGCGTCTTCACACATCACTACTCACAAGCAGGGGGAGCAGGCTGGGAATGCGGTGGGCAATGTAATTGTAGGATTTTATGAGCTAGAATACCTGTATAATTGTCTTGTACTTATTGTGTCTTTATGCACTGTTTAGATGTATGCTGTATATATTGATGCCTGAAGATGGATTTTCATATGTGGTCACATGGATAAAGCTGTGAGCAACTTCCAGCTTTAGCCTCAGTGTCCTTAGTGGTCACTGGGGTAGGGGAGAGTGACTCGGGGAGTGGGCATACAATGGCACATATACTATTTTCAGCATTTTCTGCCCATTGGTAGTATTTTTTTTTTTTTTGCACAGTCATATAAAACATTATATGCCTGGTAATACCAGGAGTAGCCTTTTTTATTCTACTGTGCAAACAATATGTATAAGCTGCCACAAACTATGCAAAAGGTCACAAAACCTTTTTGAAAATTGCAGAAATGTGGAAAATGCCATCATGCAAAGGTAACCTTCCTTTGTCAACATTTTATGTTCCACAATCATATTTTCCCACTTTTGAAAACCCAGCCACAGGTGTATTAAAAACACCCTTCACACACTACTCCCCATGCATTGTGCCACATACAGTATCATTACTGATCAGGGTATTTAGTGAGAAGGATGTCATCACTTTTAAATGCTCTAATAACCATCTCTTCCCATAATACACAGCTGGTTATTACAGACTAGGTCTCCCTCAGATAGAATCATCACTGTTGCCTTTTCTGAACCCACATAAGCAAACTACTACTTACTTGCATGCTACATGGGCCTTTATTGTGACTAAAAACAGGAGTAACAATACATTTGCAACAATGTTGCTTAAGTTCCAATTGAGGGAAAAAAAATTCTGCAAGTAGGCTTTCTTTGATTTCTGTTTTTTTCTTTTTTTTTTTGGTAGTTGGCTCTAAGTTAGCTGTGGTATCACAAAACCTAAAACCACCAAATCCATAGTGTACTTTTTATCACTGCTAGCACTGGATTTGAAGTTTTAATTCACCAGGGAAGTTGGCACAAATTCAGCAAAATCACAATTCATGAAGCTTCATGAATTTCCCAACAGATGCACCAAATTTACCAGTCCATTTTTTTTTGCAGTTGTTTCTTGTTACATGGTACTGGCTAGGCTGTCAGCCTCTGCTCACCTCCACAACCAGCTACCACCTACTCCCAGGACTCACCTGCCTTGGAACTCCACCATGGGTTGCCCTCACCCCATGATAGGGCCAGGAGGGGGAGGACCATCCTGTACCCCCCAGTGTTCGGATCCAGTTTTAGCATTGGGGTCCTGGGGCAATGGTGCTGGCTTGAGCAGTTGAGCAGGGCTTCCTGGTACACAGCCACAAATTGTCCCTGGTTTTCTCCCCTGTCCTTGAGGTTGGCACACACACATGTGGCATGATGATGTTGTATATATTCTTATGCCTGCACCTGTCCCTCTTAGAAATGGCCATATGCTGTGCCATGCAGTCTCTGCTGGGTGGCAGTCAAGCAGTGGTACATGCTGTCCACCTTCTCTGAAGAAGGAGAGTTATCTCTGGAAACTCAGTCCTCCTTCTCCCAGCTAGCCCCTGAATGATACTGGTCTGTTTCTGAACCCCGGTTGATCATGTGGCAAGAGGAGAGGCATCCTGTGACTCTGCCCTCCATGCCACCAAGCTGTCCATTTTATTTTCTGAATGTTGGCCAGACAGGTTTTGCTGGGAGCAAAGATGTCACTACTCATTCATGATACTATTGAAATGGACACTCACTGAATAGGGAAAATGCTCTGCACCAGATGATGGTTTTCTTGGTTACAGGTTGCATTACAAATTGTTTTTTTCTGGGTCCTGGTGTGGGAATGAGGGTTAGGTGGTGGGTCTTATTGTTAGTATGTGAAAAATGTAGGGTCTGGTCAGATGGGTGGAGACATGGGATGTGTTTAGCACATGGATGGTGGAAGGTTATATATTACAATACAGTAGTAACAGACTACTACTGAACTATAAATGTGTCAGGGCTAAGGAAGGAGGAGGAGGAGGGTACTAGTGGGGGATGTTAAGAGGATTATGATATAAAAGTCTTTGGGAGGTGGTATGAAGTGGAATTACTGTATAGCACAGTGGGTGGGAGAAAGAAGTTTATGTAAATGTGGAACCTGTACAAGACCACAACTGGCATACTTTTCACCACTTTGTCCAATGAATAATATGCCATGTGCCTAATTCAGCACAGACTGGCAATTCGCATAGTTTCACCATGCAAATTTGGGCAATTAGCCAGGAAAAAAAAAATACATATTGTGGTCATTGGCAATTAGAAGTTGCCAACATTCTCAAATTTATTGGCAAGACAAAGTCTGGCAACATCACCCACACTACTCACTGCCTCACTAAAACAAGGCACCAAGACTCTGAAGGACTGCCCTTTGATAAAGTTATTTACCAGCCTTGGTTGTTGCAAAACCTCTCAGCAGAGTAAAATGAGAGATTTTTTGGACTTGCTCCCCAAAAACTAAATGTTTGCACAATTTTTGTTCCCCTGGGATACTTTTTTTTAAAATGGTCATGAAAGTCAGAAATTATTTAAAATTAACTTTCATGTGTTGACATCTTTGTTTTTTTACACACCTTCAGTGTGCGACACCATCACAAACCACTCTTGCTTCCTACTTCTTGTGGTTTCTGTGGTATCACACACCTCACACATGTAAAAAAAACTCATGTTGTACAACCTCACCTACATTATTCTCATTATAACTAAAATTACAGCACCTTTAATACATGAAAGTGTTTTCCTGTGTTTGTAGTGGCAAGTAAAACATTTGGAATTATTATTAAAGACTTCCTTGCAGTGGAAATACAGAAACGAAACAGTTCTCAGTGGACATGAATGATTTGGAAACAGCAGAGGAACAAAGGTGTTTTTATGAGGTGATGCAATACTGCTGTGACCTTTTGTATCCTGTCTTTTAGCTGGTTATATCCATGTGACCTAGTGCTGGACATTTTTCAAGAATCAGAACTGTACTGCAATTGAAATGGTGGCAAGGAACATTTGGAGACTCTGTTAAAAGAAAAGTGTTTGCTTTAAGGTGAACAACTTTGAGGTCACTTAAATTAAAGCAGCTTGCAACAGTTCCAAAGCAAAAAAAAAAAAAACTCAGAGCAAGTTAAATTGCTTTCACATGACACAAGTACGGTGACATGAATGGTGTTCATTCACTTATCCTTGGGAAAATACCTTTGGTATTTTTGTAATAAACAGACCTTTGGAAAGTAGGGTGATGGAAATCTGTGAGCTAAAAGAATCATATTTGAAATGCTGAGTGTCAAGTATAATGGGACTTCTTTCATCATAGAAAGCTTTTTTTCTAATATTAATTCAGGGATATTAAAGCAACAGTATTTGTTAGTCACAGTGCATTTTTTTTTTGTTTTGTTTTTCTTTTTTGTTAGTAATAATGGTTTGCTGGAAAAAAACATTACAGTACCCATTATTATTTTTCTTTTCTTTCATTCCTAAGCTAAGGGATAGGATTTTTATATCTTTAAATGTTCCTATTCCAATACCTTGCTTGCCATGAAAAATTAAACATCTTGCTATAGTGCTCTGCTGTTTTCCATCAGAAACATGTGGTAGCACTATCCTAATATAGCCACAGTATGAATCCAGTATGTGCATTCAACATGTTACCTCAACAGAAGATACAGTATAGTTTATAAACTGTGAATGGCAGCCATCTTTAATTACTTGAGTCATTAATTAGACAACTATCTGTAAATGCTGTTTTAAAAATATTTGGGAAAATTAAAATGCCCTGAGGATGAATCTATGAATATCAGAAATACATTTTTGCTAAAAAAGGAAAAAACAACTGCATGATTAAATCTTTTGCAAACTAATAAATAATGCTGATTTTGTCCATGTCAATTAAAATGTTGTGATAAAGTATATGGATAAGTGGTTTTAATATGGCAGTAAGCCATCCCAAAAAATCTTTGTAACAGTACTGCTCACAAAGTGATAATACTATTGCTGATGAGTAATAATACTATTGTTCAGAGCCCGTAATACTACCTGAACAATAGTATAACTAAACAAACTGAAGAGCGCAAATGCATCACTATCCCTGCTTGGTAAGCCTCTAACTTCGGATCCTGAATGAATGTCCTGACAATTTTCAAGGTGCACCTTGTGATTGGCTGCTTTCTGTCTGTGGGTGAGCAGAACAAGTTTGAAAACATTGTGGCCATCTCTCACTCACTGGGAGCACTTCATCCACTTTGCTCTTTTGCCCATGTTTTTCCTCAGAAATGTAAAACAATATCTGGTTGATCCTGCATTTGCTCAAGTTGAAAATGCCTGACAGGTAGGACTCCAACATAATATAATGACCAATGCCACTCTCACTTCAACAGAAGTTTGTAGGAGTAGGGGTGAGACAGAGCAAAGGAGTGCTCAGTGTGGCTGTCAGCCGGCCCATGCGGCTGTCAGCTGGCCTCGCCACAAATGTGACAAAAAAAACCGTCACAGCCAAGGGAAAATTTTAAACCGGATCCATATATTATAAAAAATAACAAATAGAGAAGTGTATATTTCAAGAAAGTAATACCATCTCAAGGTTTTGGGGACTTTGGGAACCTCTTGAGCTTATCTCTTGAGGCTCCAAGTCCCTAAAACCTCTCAATGGTATTACTGTCTTGTAATACACACTTGTCTATCATCCTATTTTTATTGAGAACTAACAGCTGTTTCCTGAAATTTCTTTGATATCTCTAGAAAAACTTCCTGCCTGCTGCAGTACAACCTTTGGGACACCAGAGTCAATCTCTTTAGAAATATTGTGAAACTACTGGACTTAGCTGACCATGTCAGTGTCTGCAACTAATGATCAGTCACAATTTAATTTATATTTAATACATTTATGAATTTATGTCCCTTCACTAGGGACTGTCAAAGGTGCAGCCAGTACCTCCTTAAGCTTCCTAAGTACTATTGGATGCATCTCGTCTGACCCCATCACTTTGTCCACTTTCAGATTACCAAGTGTCTTCAGTACTGTCTCCTCTGAGAAATGTCTAGTGTCCACCTCTCTCCCTCCAAAAATCTTGTTACTTATTCATGGCCCCTCCCTTCCCCTTGTCTTTCCTTTGTGAACACTTAACAAAAGTATCTGCCTTTTCCTGGTCCTCCTGTGTATAGTCCCCTTTCCCTTCTTAATACTACAGTCCCTCCCCTGGTCTTCTTCTTTTCACTCTCATAACTAAAAAATGTCATGTTCCCTTTCATTACCACATGGGCTATTCTCTCTCCTCAGTTTGTGCCTTTGTGCTCCTTGCTGCTTTCCCTGCTTCCCTCTGTTTCCCCTGAAGTACTTCCATATCCTTCTCCATCTGTGTTTCCATATACCTTCTGAATGCTACTCTTTTAGCCTTTACCTTTTCAGACACTTCTTTTGAAGACCATAACAGTTTCTTTCTCTTCTTGCTTTTACTCACTTGCTTGGAATAGGAGATTGTTGCCTTCACTATAATCTCCTTTGGCTTTGCCCACTGTTCCTCCACCCCACTAGGGTCATCCCCCCTGCCAGGTGATCCATGAGGCTTCCAGCCATCTTTTTAAAATTTGCCCTCCTGAATTGCAGGGACCTCACCCTTGTGTGGTTCAGTTCCACAGCCATCCATATGTTGAACCACACTGTAAAGTGATCACTGGTCCCCACGTGACCTCCCACTCTGACATCTGCAACACTGTCACTGTTAGTAAGTGTCAAGTTTGGTATTACCCCATCATGAGTGGGTTCCCTGACTAGTTGCCTGAGGAATTCCCTCTGCATGGAGTCTTGGATAACCCTGCTTCTAGTCAAAGCTGCAGCTGTGAGGCTATAATCTACATCTGGTAGAATGAAATCCCCCCCACCAGCAGCACCTCCCATTTGCTGCCATCTTGCCAATGCCTTCCACAAGTACTCTATCCAAATCTTCCCCTGTGTTAGAAGTCTATAGATCATGCCAGTGTGAATAGTGACTCCATTCACCACCTCCTGGGTGATCCACAGTACCTCCACTTCCCCTGGATTCCCTGTGTCTCTGAATTTTATGTTTTCCTCATAAAAAAGCAATACACCCCTTACACCCCTTCCTTTTTTTCCCACCCTGTCCTTTCTGAACTAACTATACCCTGGTATGGTCATGGCTTATTCATGGTTTCCAGTGCATCATGACTTGGTAATGGCCACAATACACATGGCAGCCTCTGCCATGAGGGCCTCCAGGTCTAGAATTTTATTTCCTAGCCTTCTAGCATTCACACACATGGCCTTCCAGATTTTGTTACCACTTTGCTTGCTAACTTCCTTTTTTCCTTTTTGCCCTCCTTCCTTCCTCCCTCCCTCTTTTTAATGCTCTCAGTCCCATTCTCTTTCATTTCTACCACCCTGCTCTTTTATTAATTTGCACCCTGGAGGATTTAATTCCCCTCTGGTCCTAGTCTGCAGGGTTGGGCAGTTTATGCCTCCATGATTCCTTCATCCACGTCCCCCTTGGCTAGTTTAAATGTTCATCAAAGTAGCATTTAAACTGTACACTGAGGACTGTGAGTCCCCAGTGTAACCAAATCCCTCCTTACTGTACCATTCCTTCAACCATAAATTGAAGCTCATAGTGAAGAGAACCCTTTCCTCCCCCCGTTGTAGACAGGAAGCACCTCAGTGACAACCATGGAGTGCATTGCCTGCCTAAGACCCCTCCTCAGCTCAGTAAACTCCCCCTGCACTATTCCATCCCCATCCCTAGCCAGGTCATTAGTCCCCAGGTGGACAATGACATGCAGCACACTCTCCCCCTGCCACTCTAACTATCCTCAGGATCAGCTTCCAATCCCTTCAGGCCACAGCACTGCACAGGCACCTTACCTCCCTTCCTCTCCTCCTCTCCTTTCCTATTCCCATATCTATCCCCCTCCAAATTGAGTCCCTCACCAGAAATTGCTTTCTCCTCCTCTGAGGTCCTCTGTTGACCTTCTTGTGGTCTCAACCACAGAGGACCTCCACATCCTCCCTGGCTAATACCATAGATGCTGCCTCCTGGCAGTACCACCTTGACAGAGTAGTGTAGGAATTACATAGTGGTACCGGTTGTGTACTCTGACCCACCATCCCCACTGTGCCAGAAGCCACCATAGTCCAGCGAGTCCTCTTCTCTGGCATACTCTGAGGAAACAGTGGCAGACTTTATGGCCCCTTGGTGGGCAAAGAGGTCCTCTGAATCCTAGCCAACTCAATCTGGAATCTAGTGACCTCCTTGCTCAGCCCAGAGAGGTGCAAGCAGATGGGGCAGCAAGGTACTCTACAGAAGGCATCTCTGAACTCCGCTTCCCCAAACCCACTACACTTCATCACTCCCAGCACGCTGAATTCCTGCTCTCTCTCTCTGTGTCATCTGGAAATGCTTTTGTACCCTTATACCTGATAGAGTGTTTTTAATTTTCCCCTCCTTTTTTTGTTTACTTTGCTCCGTAATACTCTTACCCTAGATAGGATTTTCCCTTTTACACCACTCAGTGTTTTTCTCCTACCCTTACCTCCTTAACTTTCTCTGCTTTTTTCCTGCCAAGTCAGCAGAAGCACTTTCACCTTCATCTAACCCTTTGGTACCTGACCCTAGGTAGGTTGCTATTAATGTTTCCCTGTACCCTCTTCAGTAAAAAAAAATTTTTGTACTCCTACCCTAGATAGGGTGTTGCACCTATTCCCAGTTTTGGCCTGTCTATAGCCCTTCACCCTTCCCTCCAGTGAGTGCTACAACAGGAGTAAATAGGAGCCTTACCTTAGTTGACTGGCAGGGCCTCTGCTTTTCTGCTTCCTTCTGCTGATGCTTGCCAATGCCAGTACCTGTTCCATTCCTTCACAGTTCCACTCACTTGGTGGGACATGAACGTGAAGTGGGCTCATTAGGAGGGAGTCCTTCTATAATGCTCTTGTTGAAAGGCACTAAGCCTCTGTCATCTTCATTCCCCCCATTACACACCTGATTCACAGGGCTTCCTGAATCTACTCAGCCCCAAGTTTAATCTCATGAGCTAGTTTCTCCCACACTAACAGTTACCATTTTAAAGACAAGTTTCAAAGTGCCCAAACACTGCCCACAAAGCTCCCTTTCTCAACACTTTCCTTGCTACTTTCAGTATGAAGAGAACTATAAATAAATACACCTTTAAGGTAAAGTTAGGTGCTTACACTCCTCTCTGTCAGCAGATTCTGTACTACGTTCTTATCTCATCTTTTACAAGAAAGTATAACATGGTGGTAAAGAGACATAATGAGCTGTGGCTTTCAGTTAACTCCCAAGTTAGTTTTGAGTGTTTAAACAGGACACTGTGCAGTTTGGGCCTGGCTACCTAGAGCCCAGGCATCTGAATACATGTTGTATTTGTATAATATGTCACTAAAAATGTCAACTGTACAAGTCTCATTTTGTTTTAAACATGCTGTTTGTAATGTTCTGCAATCAATTGTTATCTGTTTGAAAATGTAGGCTTCAACAGTACCACCTTGTAATAAGGCTATATTGCACTAATGGTGCTTTGTATAAACTTTTATTCCTATCAAAATAACATTTTCTGCTGCTGTATTGTTCCTCTAATCTCTATTCTCGAAGAGACAGTTGATTATGACACTAAGAAACACAGCCATTATATCAGTCTGTAAGTTAAAAATTGTCAGATTCTAATTAAATCAACATCAGTAGTGGGATTAGACCTTGGTATAATATCAAATTCAGTGGAGAGGAGTATTTTTTACATTGTTTTTCCTTATCTTAACCCCTTCCAGCAGGAACCTAGCAATTTTTTTTCAGGTAAACTCAAAGTTTCTTAATTAAGAAAAAGTAATTCTAGTATTGCTAGCCCTGCTGGTAGAGCAGAAAGCAGCTAACTAAAATAAGCTACATTTTCTTATTAATTTAACACTTATATCTCAGCAGGAGTCAGGGTCTGTTGAGATTAAGCAAGACAGATACTTTATTAGAAGTAGAAGGGGTCTTATTTAGGTTTAAAAAAGAAAGAAAAGAAAGAAAGTCAGTGTGTGTTCTGTGCTGTGAAGGGTACTGTATCAACTTACTTTGCTAAACCAGTAGGATGAGAGAGAGCTTAATTGGGGGTGTGGCTTAGACACTATAAAAGCTGGTGAGGCCGCACCTTGAGTACTGCGTGCAGTTTTGGAGGCCACACTTAAAGAGGGACATTAACCTCCTGGAGAGGGTCCAAAGGAGGGCAACCAAAATGATTTGGGGCTTGGGGACAGGACCTATGAGGAGAGGCTCGAAGAGCTAAATATGCACATTGGAAGAGAGAAGGGACTGGGGGACATGATAGAGGTCTTCAGGTACATGAAGAGGGTAAATAGGGAGGAACAGTCAGGGTGCTTCGAAGGAAGGAGGAGGGGCCACTAGAGGGCATGGGTGGAAGCTGGAGGGGGGAAGATTCAGGGGAGAAAGGAGGAGGTGCTACTTCACTGAGAGGGTGGTGGAGCCATGGAATGCACTGCCTAGGGGGCTGATGGAGGCAGAGACAATGGAGGGGTTCAAGAGGGGGTGGGACAGGTACAGGGGAAGGGTTCTGGAAGCAAAATCCAATGCAGCAAGAATATCCAGAACTGGGAAGGGAGAAGCCAGAGAAGGCGAGGGGGGCAGCAAGGTCAGCACCCAGGGTGGAGGCTGACCAAAAGAGCAGACATGAAAGACCGTTAGGCCTATTCTGCTGGCATTATAGTATGTTAGTATGTTAGGTGACTCAAATTACAACTTCCTGTTGCTAGACTTGATTGTAGAACAGAAAGCAGCTAACTAAAAGAAGCTACATTTTCTTATTAATTTAACACTTATATCTCAGCAGGAGTCAGTGTCTGTTGAGATTAAGCAAGACAGATACTTTATTCGAAGTAGAAGGGGTCTTATTTAGGGTTAAAAAAGAAAGAAAGTCAGTGTGTGTTCTGTGCTGTGAAGGGTACTGTATCAACTTACTTTGCTAAACCAGTAGGAGGAGAGAGAGCTTAATTGGGGTATGTGGCTTAGACATTATAAAATCAGGTGACTCAAATTACAACTTGCTGTTGCTTGCCTTGCTTATAGATCAGAAAGCAGCTAACTAAAAGAAGCTACATTTGCGTTTGCGCGTGTCTGCTGTGTCCGCTTGGGATGCTGAAACTGCTGGCATTAGACAAACTTGGATAAGATCATTTTATCACATCCTCTACTTAGTAAATATACACCTTTAATAATGGAAAAAGAACTTAGTAAGTGTATGCAATGTTTGATGTATAGTGAGGGAAAGTATGGGAGTGAGTATGTATGTTCTAATTGCCATCTGATTACTACTCTTAAAGCAGAGATAGCATTTCTGCTTAATAATAAACCAGTTTCTACTGATATTAGGGAATTGGAAATGTTCATTGATCTTATGGATGGACAACTTCATTCTAATGAACAATTTCCTTCACATTTAGGTAGCATTTCTATGCCTCCTGATGAGGAGACAATTGTAATGACTAGTACTAGTATACCTGTTGCCTCTGCCCCCTCTTATAAGGTGGATGATTATCTGCCCTCTTCTCATGACAATGATGAGTGGACCATTGTCACAAAGCCTCTTAAAAAAAGGAGGGGCGGTCAAATACACAATAGTGCCCCTATTGAAACTCATAATAGGTTTGAGCAATTAACTGTATCGAATAATGAAGTGCTGCATGATTTATCCTGTGCATACCCTCTGTTGATAATAATGGTTTAAAAAAATTTTTCAATCAGGAGTTAATGCCCATGAATACTTGTCCTAGTAAGTCTCAAGCTACCAAATCAATACCTATTAAGTTAATCGCTCCAGAGTGTGTTAAACAATCACCTGTTTCTGATTCTTGTGCCCCTACTGTCTCAAAACAAGTGCTAGTCCTGGGAGATTCAATCATTAAGCACATTGAAAGGGCGGTATGCAATAGTGACAAGAGCAACGACACTTGTTCTAGCTTCTGTGGGGCGAGAGTATCTGACATTACCTCCATGATGCCTAAAATGTTACAAAATGTGGGGGAAAATCCATTGGTTATCATACCTGCTGATGTTAATGATAAAAAACAGCACTCCATTTAATCAGTTACAACAGGACTTGTAGCATTATGTAATCTGTTACTTGATAGGGGATGCTGTGTATGTATATCTGAAATTCTACCTTTCCCGAGAGCAACATCTACCATGACGCAGAAAATCAAAGCCCTATATGAATGGCTGAGAAAGTGGTGTTTTAAGCAGGATATACCCTGTATTACCCACTGGGAATCATTTTCAGATTGTTCTTCCTTGTTTTGCTGGGATGGTTTACATCTCAGTCGTAGGGGTAGTACACTTATGGGGAAAAGTATCACTAAAATCATAAATCATTGTTTAAACTAAAAACAATGGGGGAGAATGGGTCTATTTCAAGTCTCTGAATACTTACCAAAATATTATTACAACTAAATGTAAATTCCCAGCTTTGAATGCAAGATCTTTAAACCAACTCAAATTAGCAGAACTCGAAGCCAAATGTAAAACTTTAAATATAGGTGTGGTGGGAGTAACTGAAACTTGGTGGGACACATCCTCAATTTGGTCCAGAGAAATTCCAGGTTATAAGTTATATCATAAAAATAGATTAGATAAGCAAGGCAGTGGAGTTTGTATGTACAGATGAAATGATATTCCTTCTTTTGAAGTGTGTTCTCCCTTTCCTTTGGAAAGTATATGGGTTAAAATCTTATTGAAGGAGCAGTCCTATATAACTATTGGTAACATCTATCGACCTCCATCTGCAAATCCAGATTACACAACTGATATGTTTAAAGAAATTACACATTTTTCAGAATCTCAAGATACTGTAATATTTGGTGACTTTAACCTCCCTCATATTAACGGGGACTCATTCTCAGGACAGTCCTATGCCGAGAAAGGACTAATAGATGTGGTAGTTAGTACTGGATTACAACAACGTGTTACTGAATCCACTCGCGGTCTTAATATTTTGGATCTGTTATTTACTAACATAGAGCAACAAATTAGCAATTTACAAATTTGGGATCCACTTGGGACCAGTGATCATTCATCTATTCTTTTTGAAATTCAACAATTTAAAACTACACAAAGGAAGTTATACTATACAAAAAATTATAACAAAGCAACTTTTTCTAAAATCAATGAATACTTACAAAACATAAACTGGGAATCTTATCTTCTTAATTGTACAACACAACAAGCTTGGGACTTTTTTAAAAACATTGTACATTATTTGGAAAATACCTTTATTCCATCTAAGAGGAAATTTAATAATAAAGGAAAAACTCCCCCTTGGTTCAACAAGACAATTAAAAATCAGGTTAAAATAAAATGTAACTTTTTAGGAAACTTAAGAATAATTCTGTTCCATTTAAAACTACTCTATTACATAAATACAGACTATCTGTGAAAAACTTAAAAAAATTCTTTTAAACTGGCAAAAAATTAGCTAGAATTTAAACTAGCTCACACAAAAGACTGTCACAAATCTCTTTTCTCCTATATAAATAGTAAAAAAGGTGTATCTAGGACCATTGGCCCCATTATAACCAATGGCTCTTCTCTATCTGATAGAGAAACCTCAAATCTCTTTAATAAGTACTTTTGTTCTATCATCTCTCAAAAATCACCTATTAGTACATTTAAAGTTCACCACGTAGATTATCATAGGTTCTATCCAAGTGACATTATACAGGCTATTAAAAAACTAAAAAAAAATACTAGTCCAGGCCCAGACAGTATTCATCCATGGTTTCTGATCGAAACCTCTATAAATACTGTATTTCTATACCTTTGTCAATTATTTTCAATAAATCCTTACAAGAAAGCATTGTACCAAATGATTGCCGTTCAGCAATAGTTACTCCCATATTTAAAAAAGGCAATAGAGGCTCTGTGCAAAATTATCATCCAATTAGCCTGACCTCAGTGGCTGGTAAATTAATGGAATGAGTAATGAAGTCTCTAAGAGATCAAGGTTGTAAAAAATTAGGAATTTATGATTCAAATCAGCATGGGTTTACTCCCAAGTATTCCTGCACCACCAATCTGACATCTTTTTACAATAATATAAATACTCTACTAGATGTGGGTATCCCTACTGATGTAATTCTTTTGGACTTTAGTAAAGCTTTTGATAAAGTCTTACATGAAAAACTCATTACTAAAATGCACAATCTAGGTTTGTCACCTGATATTGTCAACTGGACTTTAAAATGGTTGACAAATCATTCTCAGAGAGTCAGAATTAATGATATCTTGTCTGATTCAGGTAGTGTGGCGAGTGGTGTACCACAGGGGTCGGTCTTGGGACCAACATTGTTTAATCACTTTATCAGTGATTTACAAACAGGGCCAAATAACTTCATGGTTAAATTTGCAGACGATACTAAATTGGGGGCAAGGTTAATAATCAAGAAAATATTTCTGCATTAAAGAAGGATTTGGAAAAATTAACACTTTGGGTAAATGAAAATAATATGCAGTTTAATCAAGACAAATATTTAGTAGTGCATTTCGGTGTAAATTATCCAAAAATGATATATCATATAAACGGACTACCACTTCACTCATCAAATTGTGGAAAAGATTTAGGGATATATGTTAATAATAATCTTACATCAAATGATCACTGTGTTAGAACTGCTTGCATGACCAACAGACTTTTGAGACAAATAAAACGCACTTTTGTTAATCGCACTGAACAATGCCTTATTCCATTGTATAGGGCATACATTATTTATTTATTTATTTAAAAGTTTTACCAGGAAAGACATACTGAGCAGACTACCGCTCAATTCCAGATGCGTCCTGGGGGAAGGGGGAAAATGGGATAGTGCATACAAGTCATCTTACAGAACTTTTCGGATAGCAAAATCAAAGGTTACATACAATATGTACAAGGTTGTATAATTACAGTGAAGAAAAAAAAACACAACAATAGTTAAAAGTACAGGATGCAAGAACAGATAATTTTTATTATTTAGTTGTTTAACCAGGTATTGCACACTAAGCTGAAAGCTTTTTTACAGGAGTGACCTGGAAGCACAAGGAGGTTAAGTGACTTGCTCAGGGTCACACAGTATGCAAGTGAAAACTGTGGGATTCAAACCCAGGTCTGGTCTGCTGGATATCACCAGATTTGCAGCTCAGAGCCTTAGATGACTGCGTTATACTGCCTCTCAATGACATCATATTTGAAGGCAGAAAAGAAGGAAAAAAAGTAGTGGCATGATGAGATTTGATAGATTAAGCACTTGGGTGGACAAAAAAGAATTGTATTTGGTGGTTTGCCATCACATTTGTGCTCACAAGTTAAGTCATGGCCCACACTATTGCATGCCAAGTTGATATGAGCAGCTTATGGGGACTTGCTTTTTTAATAGGTAGATTTGTTGCCCAGGGGAGGGGGAGAGCCGGATGTCAGCCGGCAGAGAGTTCCATAGTTTAGGTATCATTAGACCGTATCTAGACTATGGCTCCCTTTTCTGGAATCCAAACCAAAAAAAAGACATAGCAATTCTTGAACAGGTTCAAAGGAGAGTAACTAGAATGATTCCAAGATTAACAAACTTGGATTATCAGAACAGATTAAAAACTACTGATCTCTTCTCTCTTCAAACTAGAAGATTAAGCGGTGATATGCTTATGGTTTTTAATTTAATAAATTCACCAGATCTAATGGAAAAATGTAGTCTAACACTCTCCAAAAGGAGACATGTTCCGAGACTGAATAATAAACAGCTTGAAGTAAAAACTTATAAAACCAGCAAAATGGGAAACTTTTTTCCAATAAGAGCATCCATTGTATGGAACACCTTGCCATAAGAATTGGTAGAGGTAACTAGTGCCACTGTCTTTAAAAATAAATTAGGTGTTTGGTTGAGGGATAATAGATAACTAATGTCCCACATAGTGTGGGGAACAGTCTCGATGGGCTCTGGCCTTCTTCTGTTCTTTCATACCAAGTAAAACCAAGTAAGTAATGCCAAGTAAGTAATAAATTGCTGAGGTACAGTATGAAGAAGTGAAGCCAATGTGTACTCTAATTTTATTATACCAAGTACAATGTATAACAACATGAAAAAGGTCCTCTAGGTTTCACTACAATTTGTTTACTATCTATTCATTACACATGGATAGCCAGAAAACAATTTCAAAGAGCCACTGACACCTCAAGAAGAACTTTGGAAAACAGTATTTCTGGACACAAAGGGCCAGATATTCAAAACTTTGCGCTTTGAGCTGGGTGCAAACCATTTGTGCTTGGTTTGTGCTGGGTTTGTGTGAGTCCATTTTATTCAAAGGCCAAAAAGTGTAGGCAAACTGCATTAGTGCTGGGCAAAAGTATAATGTATGCAAGGGACAAAAAGAGGGGACGTGTACGTGAATATAGGCGCAATGCTGTATTCAGTGCATTAGCGCTGCGCAAAGTGTTTTTGTGTGAATTAGCATGACACTTTGTGTGGTGCAAATTACTGTCCAGGAAAAGGTAGTCTTAACTCTGGCTAAACTAAGATTGAGGGGTGAGGACTCAGCAGCAACAGGGAACAAGGCTGTCTGCAGTCACTGAGGAGGCAGTGTGGAAAGACTGCCTCCCTAGGCCATTCCATATGCACAGGCACCCAAACTGTGGAATGCAATGCAGTTATATTGCTTAGAAGCCAGCCAGCCAGTCAGTGATAGAACTACACTGAAACAGCACCTGCAGCAGTAATGGTTTGCAATGTGACAATATGTTGCACAGTGTGAATTGTGTGCTGTGTTAATGGTCTGTGTTTAGTGTACTCTGTGTCATTCCAGCCACACATGTTGTGGCTCTGGGAGGTGTCTGGCACTGTGCGTCGGCCCAGTGTACTTACCCGGACAACAAGGTGATAA
Source organism: Neoceratodus forsteri (assembly GCA_016271365.2). Taxonomy (NCBI): domain Eukaryota; kingdom Metazoa; phylum Chordata; order Ceratodontiformes; family Ceratodontidae; genus Neoceratodus; species Neoceratodus forsteri. Next base: position 627,245,707 of record JADMNL010000022.1, on the reverse strand, counting down.
ATATGGGATACATGATGGGCACTCATATGATATGGAAATATTTTCACTCCTTTAGAGTGACCTCTGGATATTCATGAGTGGTGAAGCCACTTGTGAGTATCCAGAAGTCACTGTGCAGGAGTGAAAATATTTTCCATATCACACAAGTGCAGATCATGTATCTGATTTATACAATAGGGGCACCTATTGTTGCAAAAGTTACATTTGTGTGGGTTTGCATTGGTTTGCACAGTTTGTGCAGTTTGCATGGGTTTGTGCAGGTTTGTGCAGGTGTGATAAATGTCATTTCTTACATTTATTACACTCTGGTGAAAATAACAGGCTTTACACACTCATCCAGGGAAAATAACAGGATTTATCACACTCATTTATCACTCACTCCTATTGTGTAAATAAACATAGACAGGGACCAGAGAGGGTATAAACATGCTGCACATTGATGGAACCTACTATGTTGCTATCATTTGCCACCAGTCCCAGCCATGCCAGACATTAATTGGTGACTCAGCACCCAGTGGACACCATGGCAGTGTGTCCATACAGCACACACCTACAGACCACCCTTCAGTGGACACTAACAGAATCCAGCACACACATGCAGCACTGGGGGCATGGAGGGTGTTGAGGGGAGTGTTTACAGGTGACCACTCTGCACTACATACTGGGTGCTGCCACAAGGCTAGGACAAGCCACGCAGTGCAAATGGTCCAGTGTTGTGAATACCCCAACGCCAGTGTGTCTGTCTGATGGAATGTGCCCCCCCAGCCACATACCTCACATCTGTACAGACACCACAGCACACAGAGCCGGCCATGTATACGTCACTGTGAGTATCCCATGCCAGTGGTGCAGCATTTGTGGGTTGCACAGCAGCACAACAGTAATGTCCACTGTCAGTACACACCTGCAAGATGGGCCTGTCACTGTGTAAAGTGAAACAGTCACTGATGCCCTACACACCATAGGCATTGATGCATCCCTCACACTACTGGCCCTCTTGTTATTGTAGTGTCTGCTGTGCACTGTAACAGGAACTACAGTTTGACTATTGCATGCAGCACTACCACCTGTGCCTGTGCTGTGTAGTCTCCAGGGGCACAATATTTTATGCGGCTCTGTACAAATGTAGCCTGCAGCTACTACCATGCACTTCCAGACTGACCTACAGGTGGAGCTGTGGGCAGACCCAGCCATCCCCTGTACTTCCAGACTGACCTACAGGTGGAACTGTGGGACCTTGCAATAGCGCTGGGCAAACTGCTTGCAAATCAGGACATAATGAGATGCTAATCTGGATGTTTGCCCACAGACTGCCTAAGTAGGCTCATTTGCATGTCACTTTTGAATATAGCAAATTTTTGCCTAGGGCAAATGTGATAGCACCGGGCAAACATCTTAGCTCTGCACAAAACCTGTGCAAATGTGTCTGCGCCACACAAACATTTCTGCAGAAGTTCACAAGTGCTGGTGCTTGCAGCTTTAATGAATGCACTCCTTTGTTAGCACACACATTGGCCAGTTCACCTTTACCTTCCTTCATGTCACTGTGCATTGGGCTGCTGTTGTGGTTTGCACTTCCTGGTTGCTATATTCAGAGCTGTCTTTTTTCCTGAGCAATTTTTGCACTGCACTCCCAGACCAGTTTGCCCAGCTTCCTTAGCACGCTATATTCACCAGGTTTAGCACCAGGGCTATCCCTTTTGAATATAGCTGGCTATTGGTTCCGGACTAATTTAGCATGCCAGGCAGTGCTAATTTAGCCCCAGGGCAAAGTTTTGAATATCTGACCCCTAGCATGTTATTCTGTTGCGTATTTGTTATCTGTAGTGTATTTATGACATATATTTATAATATGTATTATAATTATATTTATAATTATGAATTGTTGAATAGTCTGTACGATTGATTGTAATGTTTTCTGATTGTCCCTATATGTTATGCAACTGCTGAAATTATGCTCCTATACAGATCTCATTGGAAATGATTTTTTTAAACTCAGTTGAGCTGGTGATTCATTCTAATGAATAACATTTTTTTATGCTACTACTACTACTGCTACTTATTCTGTATTTCTCATTAGCTCTGTATTTCTTATTCCCATTATTTATTACTGAGGTCATAAGCATGAAAACATGATAGTTGTTCCTTGAGGATTCATCAGCTGCTATTGCTTCTTCCCAACCTGATGTCATAATACCGTGCTTGTGGCATTATAGTTACTCCCATGGCAACAGACTGCGATGCCATAACAGAGCATTATGCTTTCAAGTAGGGAGTACGCTATACAGGCAGATGAACTCTTTGGTATAAAGATGTTTTTGTGGGAATTTCTTCAGTAATAAATAATGGGGAGGAGAAATTTATAGAATATATATAGAATGTCCACGTGGGAACAGAAGTAGGAGGTTGTTTAGGAAAGAGATTTGGTCTATATTCTGTTTTAACTGAAATATTTGAACAGTTTGTACTTGAAGTTAGTTCTGTGTGTTAAAAATTACTGCTTTGAGTTAGAACTCTTACTTGGGCTGTGATATTGTAACTATTGGGGCTTGTGTGAACACTTGTTTGGCAGTGATAATTAGGGTGAAATTTAATGTGATGTTTGCCTGGTGTTGGGGGAGGGGTAATTACAAGAATCACCTAGTCTTTCATTGTCTACCTGGGAAATGAAGTAGGAGGTTGTTTAGGAAAGAGGTTTGGTTTATATTCTGTTTTAACTGAAATATTTGAATAGTTTTGTACTTGAAATTAGTTCTGTGAGTTAAAAATTACTACTTTGGGTTAGAACTGTTACTTGGGCTGTGATACTGTAACTATTGGTGCTTGTGTGAACACTTGTTTGGCAGTGAAAATTAGAGTGAAATTTAATGTGATGTTTGCCTGGTGGTGGTAAGGCCTCCCACCCAACCTGTTTTGTAGGCTTTCTTAAATACTGAAAAGCCACTTGGGGTTGGGATTGAAGGGCTGTGCATTTCTGTTTGTGACTGAAATTTGAAGCAACAGGAACTGGTGGGCCTGTGACATCATACGGTACCTGATGTCTGCATATGTACACTGTTAGCAGGACTGGACACACACTGGACTGTTTGTGTTTGTGAGACTTGGGAACATTATTGGTGGGGTTGAAATAGGGTTCGTAAACAACTGCAGTCAGTATGGAGAGAGAGAGAGAGAGACAGTATTCCAGGGGGAAGGAACTGAGAAAAGAGGTGTGTGCCATTATGAACAGAGAGGGACAAACGGAGTGGCCACATTCCACCATGGCAGGCATCTTTGGAAGGGTTGTAGGCTGCATAGGCTGTGGGGTGGCAATCATTCTCAATTGAGCCTGGAGAGAGGAAGGCTGCCCACTCTGTAGACAGCTATCTCATATCAGGAGTGAAGTATATTGGTTAAGGAGTAAGCTGGGGGAGTTGGGGTGTGTGTCCAAGGATAAGGGGTGTGGATATGGGCAGCAGAAGGGTGGGGCTGAGGGGAGGATGGGGCAATGCTCAGAAATTACAGGATGTTATGTTACACCAAGCAGGAGGGGGGATATTAGGGACAGAGGACCCTTAGATAGGGGTGTTGACACTAATGGGAAAACTTATGGGGTAAACATTTTGAATATAAAGAGAGTGGAGGGGGAATAGTCAGGAGGGGCTGTTGTGGGGAAGCCTAGAAGAGCAGACAGTGAGAAGGGAGGAGCTGTTATGGGGAAGCCTAAAAGAGCAGACTGTGGGAAGGGAGATCCTAAGGAACACAGGGCAATAGGGGAGGAAGAGGGGCAGTTTAGAGGGGCAGTCAGGGGAAACTCAGGTTACTTGATGGAGGCTGGCATATAGTGTTACAATAAATTTGAGCTACTAAGCAACCTGGGGGGGGAGGGGTTGGTGGAAATGAAGAAACTGATACAGAGGCTGGGGGGAAGGAGTCTGATACCCATAGGGCAACACAGACAGGCAATGGAAAGGATAGAAATAGTCCCAGAGGGAGAAAGGGAAATGCAAATGTTAAGCAGATGGGGGAGATGCAACATATTGTAGATATGAGGGAGAAGAGCATGACTGGAGAGAAACTGGGAGACAAGGAGGTGGGGGAGGGGCACCCATTCAGGAGGGGGGTCTATACCAAGGATGGGGCCCTAAGTAAAGGGTACCCACAGAGGGCCACTGGAGGCAGGGGTACTATTACAAGGGAGGAGGATGATGGTGTGGGGGAAGGGGAAACCATCAAGGTCAGGATAAATTGTTCTAATAAGAGAGGGTTAAAGGGGACACCTATTCAGGGGGGATCTGAGTTAAGTGGGCAAAATAACAAGGGAGGCAGAAAGGGGAGGGTGACAAGGGGGTCTCTAATAAGGTGGGAAAACACCCATGGAATTGAGATCATGAATAAGGGGGGGATGGGGGCTTGACAACGCATAATGGAGGTAAACATAAGGATGATAGCAGTGTTAAGGTTCTGTTATTGGAAGACTTGATGATTAGGGGTATCCATTTGGAGGGATGCGGGGGTGAATGCCATAGCCAGGTGAAGGTAGTGAATATCTCTGGTCTGACGGTGCACAGAGCAAAGTTCATGGTGTATGAACTGGTTAAGGATTGTGGAGGGAAACCGGATTTCCTGGTGCATTTGGGAACTAACGATCTAGACGGAAATAGCATTTTGGAAATCCAATCAAGGTTCCGAGAACTTGGCAATTATGGAGGTAGTATAGCGCAGTGGTCTAAGGCTCTGAGCTGCAAATCTGATGACATCCAGTAGACCAGACCTGGGTTTGAATCCCACAGCTTCCACTTGCATACTGTGTGACCCTGAGCAAGTCACTTAACCTCCTTGTGCTCCCAGGTCGCTCCTGTAAAAAAGCTTTCAGCTTAGTGTGCTATACCTGGTTAAAAAAATTAAAAAAACTTGCCAGAGTCTGTCAGGATAATGGATGCAACATTTCCTTTCCGTGGATATTGCCAGTACCAAAGGCCTCAGGGGAGAAAAAAATGAAGATCACAGAGGTTAATGACTGGCTCAGGAAGAGGGGTGAAGAAAGTGGGTCGAGGGTGTTAGGGAACTGGAAAGGAGTTTGGGAGGATAAGGGATAGTATGCCAAGGACAGGCTCCATCTTGCCCCGTTACGGAAGGAAGTCCTCAAACAGGGGGTGGCTGACTACATTCAAGAAAAGTGGGGTTTAAACTTGTGAGGGGGGAGGGATAAGGGAGGGGCTGACCAGAAGCCCTCTCTTCCAGATGAGGGTAGTAGCCTTCAAACCCAAGGGGGTAGAGGGGAAACAGACTGGGGGAGCAGGTTTCATGAGGAGTAGAGGGTGGATGGAAGTATAAGGAACCTGGGTGGGGTTCGACAAAGGGGATCAGGGATGGGGGGGTGGTGTTAGTAAATGCCAATAGTTTGGGAAACAAGTTGCTAGAGTTCCAGGCCATGCTGTTCGGGGGGGTGGATGTGGCAGCTGTCACGGAAACGTGGACAAACAAAAACCATTACTGGTAACTAAATGTGCGGGAGTGCACTATGCTTAGGAAGGATAGAAAGGAGGACAGAGGGGGTGGAGTGGTTATGTTCATTAGAGATGACATAGAAATTGCTAGGGTAGAAGAGGCAGAGGGAAATGTGGAGGCCTTATGGGTCACCTTACGAACCCCAGCAGGAGGTAAGTTCAAGCTGGGTGTAGTATATAGGCCCCCCGGGATGGGTGATGTTCTGGAAGATGGTTTGCTGGACAACATAATTGCCCAGTGTGGACCAAAAGGGGAGGGAGTGGTGTTGATGGGGGACCTTAATATGCCAAGTACAAATTGGGGAACCATGTCCTCTAAAGTAGCCAAGGAGCAGAGGCTGCTGGACAGCTTCCAGGATGTGTTCTTAACACAGCACATGATAGGGCCTACAAGGGAGTTGCATGTCCTGGACGTGGTTCTGGCGGATGGGGATCTGGTAAGGGATCTGGTTGTAGAGGATCCCCTGACTGGGAGCGACCACAATACTGTCTGGTTTCAAATGAGCATGGGGGGAAGGGGGGAAGAGATCTAGGAAACAGGCAGTGGACTTCGGGGGGTAAACTTTGTGGGCATGGGAAATATTCTCAAGGATCACTTGAAGGGGATTACAACAATGACAAATGTGGAAAAGAAATGGGAGGTCATAAAACCGGGACTTCATGAGGCAGTCAGGACCTGTGCTAAGGTGAAGCATAAGGGAGCAAGGTCACATAAACCAGTGAGTGGTCCAGTGAGGTTCAGGCAGCAGTCAGAGAAAAGAAGGCTGCCTACAAAAAATATAAAACAATGAGAGGGGGGACAGGGAAAAGGAAATGTACCATCTTGCATCTAGAAATGTTACCTGGATGGTGCGGGAGGCAAAGTCCAGTAAAGAGCAGTGGCTGGCACAGGGGATATGGGGAGGGGAAAAAGGGTTCTTCTGGTACATTGGGGAGTGGAGAAAAACTAAGGTCCATCTCAGCAGGTTGAGATCAGAAGGAGGGTTGGTGGAAGAGGCGAGGGACTATGCAGAGGTATTAAATGAGTACTTCGCCTCTGTGTTCACTAGGGAGGGGGATGGGATATCTACAAAGCAAGGCATGATGGGGATAGAAGCAGTAGTGAGTGGGATCAGGGGAGCAGCAGAAATAGAGCAAGAGGGAGGGAGAGATACCCCAGGGGTGTCACATCAGGATAAGGATAAAAAGGCCAGTAAGGTGGAGGGGACGGATGATACTATCTCCACCGAAAGGGTGTGGGTAGCCCTTAAGGGCCTAAAGAAAGATAAATCTCCTGGGCTGGATGACATTCATCCGAGAGTACTGTGGGAATTGGCGGACATACTGGCTGCACTCCTGGCAGAGCTCTTCAACAGGTCGCTTGAGACATTGAGGGTACCTAGGGATTAGCGAGAGGCATATGTGGTGCCAATCCATAAAGGGGGAGTCGAGGGAAGTACCAGGTAACTATAAACGGATCAGTTTGACCTTGGTTTTGGGAAATTAAAGGAGAGTATACTAAGGGAACGATTGGAGGTGTACTTGGAGGAGGTGGGAGGTCTGGATAGTCAGCAACATGGGTTTGTGCCAGGTAGATCATGGCAAACCAATCTTGTGGAGTTCTACAAAAGGGTAACATCAGAACTGGACAGGGGAAAGCCTGTGGATGTATTATTCTTGGGCTTCAGCAAGGCGTTCGACTCTGACCCCCACGATGGTCTTGTGGAGAAACTGATGGGGTTGGGAGTAGGCCCTTTGACGGGCAGATGGATTGAAAACTGGCTAGCTGGATGCACTCAGAGAGTAGTCCTCGATGGGGAGCTCTCGAACCCTAGAGAGTTCAGTAGTAGGGTACTGCAGGGCTCGGTCTTGGGTCCAATCCTGTCTAATACATACATTTCGGACATCAGGGAGGGTATAGGGTGTGAAATGAGTCTCTTTGCTGACGACTACAAGATGGGAGCAGTAGTTGAGGGGGAAGAGGGGAGGTTGGCCCTGCAATGGGACCTGGACACCATGGAAAGGTGGGCTCACATATGGAAATTAAATTTCAAAATCACCAAGTGTAAGGTGTTACATCTTGGGTGGGAAACCCTAAACACAGGTACATCCTGGGAGGGGAGGAGCTGGAGGCCTCAACAGGAGAAAAAGACCTAGGGGTCATGGTGGATGCATGTATGAATAACTCTGAGCAGTGCAGGAGAGTGGCTAGCAAAGCAAACAGGATGTTGGGATGCATCGTAAGGGGGATCTCCTCTTGAAGCAGGGAAGTGATTCTGCCACTGTACAATGGATTGGTTAGACCACACCTTGAGTACTGTGTACAGTTCTGGAGACCACACTTGAAGAGGGACATACAGCTCCTGGAGAGGGTACAGAGGAGGGCAACTAAGATGATATGAGGACTAGGGGATTTAACGTATGAGGACAGACTTGAGGAGCTCTGCCTGTTTTCATTGGAGGAGAGGAGAGACAGAGGGACATGATTGAGGTCTTCAAGTACCTCAAGGGAATAAATAGGGTAAACATGGAGGGGATCTTTAGACTAAAGAAGGGGGGTATCACCAGAGGGCATGGTTTGAAGTTGGAAGGTGGAAGGATGAGGGGGGAAAAGAGGAGGAGGTTTTTCACTGAGAGGGTGGTGGATCCTTGGAATGTGTTACCTGCTGAGCTGGTTCGGAGATCCACAGTGGAGGGCTTCAAGAGAGGGTGGGACAGACACAGAAAGCAGATGTATCAGATGATAGCCTGGCTCTGGGTGGTGGGGATGGATGATAGGGGTTTCTGGAACACAAAGGGTGGAGGGTCTCGGTACCCAACTAGGGATCTGAGGTTCGAGCAGACTCGATAGACTGTAAGGCCTAATCTGCTGGCAATTAGTATGTTAGTATGAAACAGAAGCTGTGTTGTGTCCCACCACAGGGATTATGTTTTCCAAAGTTTTCCCTAAGATGTCAGCTGCTCTTTAAAGTCAGAATAGTGTTCACAATTATTTATGGGCACAAGAACAAAGACAGATGGAGCATATCGCTCCTATCATAGCTGGCAACAGTTAAAGTGTAGACTGCAAAAAAAATATATATTCATGCTGTTACAAACACTGTCACGAGCAGCTACAAATGATGCAAACACCACTAAAGGAGTCTTGAGTTAGTGGTGCAAACAGTATTCTTAAATAGTGACATCTTAAAGTGATACACATGATTTTCTTTTTTAAAAAAAGGGCATTTAACAGTACTATTTCCAAAAAGACATCAGGGACCGAACATTGGAAAATGGGCAAAAGCAGAGTGCAAAGGTGTGCATTGCACTTGCCATTGCCCATGACTCTGAGGATGATATATTCAGTTGGATAGTACACCAGCACTATTTGACTGAATATAGGGGCATGTTGACGCAGCACTATCTCGAGTAGCACTGTCCCAACATGGATATGTGAAGTGCAGGGAACAGCATCCTCAGACTCAATAACACCAGGAGCCACTGGCATGATATTCAGCCAACACCATACAAATGAGTCCATTGGGCATGCAAAACACTAAGGGACCATATGCATGCCCATTATGGGCTCATTTGCATGGGAAGCCATGGCAGGTTTGTGTTCCTGTGACCAGCCCACTACTCCAATCACCCTTCCCCATACCTGAGTAAACCTTCCATGGTGTCCAGTGGAAGCCCCCACCCTTCAGTCGCCATCTCCACACAGAAACAGTAATTCCCTGGTGTCTGGTGGCACCCCCAACCTCAGATCATCATCCTCAAAGTGGTAACTGTAGTTCTTGGTGTCCAGTGGTACTCCCAGCATCTGATTGCAAACCCTGCACATAAATAGCAATTCCCTTGCATTCATTGGCATCCCCCCACCCTCTGATCACTGTCCCCTGACATAATTAGTAATCACCTGGTGTCCAGTGGTATCCCCCACACTCCGATCCCCATCCCCAGTAATGAATAGGTATTCCCTGGCATCCAGTGGCATTCCCCGCTCTCTGATTCCCATCCCTGGTAATCAATAAGTATTCCCCGGTGTGTAGTGACACCCCTCACCATCCGATCCCCATCACTGGTAATGAATAGTCATGCCCAGGTAGCCTCTAGCGACCCCCCAGACTGCCTACACCGAGCAAACTGTTCTACCACTCCCACTTCCTCTGTCACAGCTGGTGCCATGCAGATCCGATATTGTGACTGGCACAGTGCTCTTCTCACCACTGCAGCCATCTTCAGTATGGACTGACAGGGAGTGCATGTCCTCAGTACTGTAAAGGGAGTGCATGCTACTTCCAAAAATCATAACCCACTAAGCAGCCTCGGCTGCCTAAAATGCATACGCATTGCAAGTACATACCTGTCACAAGTAACTTTTGCTAATATAGTGTAAGAACAAAAAAAACAAGGTGCTGTGTCAGTGTGCAGTCTGAAAACAAAATAAAATGATAATATTAAATGCATACTGAAAATAAAAATATCTGCAATCTTACCCTGGGAGGTTCAACACCAATTGGCAACCTGAACACAGCTTTGGTATCCACATGGAGGGTGGACAATGAGGTACAGGAATGTGGGGAAAGTGTTGCAGAACTTGCAGCCCCAAGCAGCAATGCTGCAACTGATTTGACCCCAAGGCAATCAACACAGCTGCAAAAGAAGCTTCTGTCGGGGCATTATTCTCCAAGACTTTCATGCTGTTCTAGCAGGGTTTCACCCCATGCTGCAGCCTCTCACCTTCAAATCAACCCCTCTGTTCCCTTGAGCAACAAGTTTGTTCTCTTGGAAGATGACATGCACTCCTCGCAGGAACATCTTTCCCAGTAAAATTTCAGATGAACATCCCTCTAATGTGGGCCCTGTGCCTCAGGGATGCATTTCTGCCGATACTTCATAGGCAGAAGTTGTTGCAAGTTCCCCACTCAAATCTTTAGAGCCACCCAAAAAAAAACTTAGGGCAAAGACCAAAAGCAAGAACATCAATAGTCACAATCCTGCTAATAAATCTAAGGTGTCATGAGCTTATATGGTCAGTAATATGGTCACAGTTGCTATATCTTGGTAGGTTTTGCTTTAAGGATACTTAAAGGGAGTGCCAGTATACTTTTTCTACCTAGCTGCCCTCTCTACAGTCTATGCTACCTGGTTGCTTTCACTCCCAGCAGGTGCAGAAAGCAAAGGCTGTATATCGCAGCACAATCAATTTACTTTTTGTTGCAGTGTTTAAATGAGCAGCTTAAAGGTCTTCAAGGGAACTTTGGTATATCAGCAATGCTTTTCTAACCCATTATTTCAGTGTTAGATCTTACACATTACCTCACTAAACAGGCTCTGTGTATCTGGCCTTTTACTCTCCAGTTTAGCAGTGCATCAGGTTTATAGTCTTTTGGCTGTTCAGTTGCATGTTTTCAATCAGTATGCATCCTGATTATTGCCTTTTCTTTTTTCCTATGTAAATTATTATATATTACAAGGCAAATTACCCCTTCCCTCTCCTGATGACAGGTTCTTAAGTATTATTGATGCAGTAACTACATTTAATCTAGCTCCTTCCCTACGCTCCATCATTCTTACTGCATCCTGTTTACAATAAGGAAATATCATTAGCACTCAAATAAGTGGGCTATGTTGCAAAGGATTGTCAATCTACATGTTCCTTATGCTCCTTATTTTACTTGAAGGCTACAGATATTATAGAAATCCATTGCTGTGTGGTCCGTCCTGTTTTGGGGCTCACTGGGCCTAGTTTTCTAGACCTAGTCACCCCATATAACACCTATATAGGTGATTTTCGAGTAATTGGAGCTGATCTTTATTATGACTATCTCTTCTGTTTCCAGTTATCACCGAAGTCTATACCTCTCCACATAATCCCGATTTGCATTTGGCTCAGGGAGTAAGGGCTTATATTGACCTCCCCTTTCTTCTTTCCCCCTCAATATTGTATTTATTATGTACTTATTCTGTTGCACTGCAAACTATACTCAGAGTCACTCTAATGTGGAAATGATTTGCTTTTCCTTTTATATTTTTTCATTTGCATTCCACCTGGGTCCCTGAATTCCGTGCTCTATGTCTTGGCTGTACTGGCATCTCGTACTGTATACGGTTCTTTAATTTACTGTTATTTGAGTTGGTATATCTTGTACTATTACTACTAATGTTTATAAATAAGTTCTGGTGTTTAGCTTTATCCTTATACCTTGTCCTGTTAGTTTAGAATTAAGCTGAGGTTATTATAGTCCCCTGTCTTTCTTGGTATTATTCCCTTTCAGTTTAGCTTATCAGGAATACTTACTTTATTATATTACTGGGATCAGACTTAGGTTTGAGACAATATTTATAACCGGTCCTCCCTAGTCTCCTCCCTACATCGATGCCCCAGAGTGTGGTGAGACAGTCTCTTAGCCAGTTGGCTGACTCATATCTCCTCACACCCATAAAACGTTTTCTTCGTTATTTAGCTTACTGGTATTGCTGTTGTTAGTGACTTTTCTCCTTCCCCATCTCTATCCTAACTTTAATAAGATATCTGTGCTACTCATGTATCATGCATCTCACTTTTTTGGCTTGAATGTTCCTGCCACTCTCTGCATATACATAAGCTCTCTATATAGTATTCTAATCATCGTCTGCTTCGTTTATTTGTCCCTTCACACTCCAGCGATTATTCCCTTTCTTTAACACTAACAATATGAGTGACATACTTTTATATACGTGGAATGTGAAGGGACTTAATTCTCCTTTTAAGTGGAAGAAAATTCTTTCACATCTCAAAAAACATATAACACAAATCGCTTTCTTTCAAGAAATAAAATTATTAGCAGAGGATGTTCATAGACTTAAAAAAGATTGGGTCGACCAAATCTACGAATCATCTTATACCTCAAAAAAAAGAGGAGTTGCTATTCTTATTCATAAGAGCCTCAAATGGTCCCTTGTAAACTCCGTTTCCAATACTGACGGCAGATGGGTGATGGTCAAACTGAATACCAACTCTGGTCCTCTTCTGCTTGTTAATGTCTATGCATCCAACTCCGATTCCCCAGAGATTTATCATAATTTAGCTCAACAGATTTTATTCTTTAACACTGATAATACACCAGTTATTCTTGGAGGGGATCTTAACTTAGCTTTAGAAGCCAGCATTGACAGAAGTATCCCCACTACAGAGGCCCACCCTAGAAGTATTAAAGCCCTCTCATTACTAATGCCAGATGTTGGATTAGCTGATGTATTGCGCCTCCTTCACCCCTGTGATCGAGAATTTACTTTTTACTCCTCTCTACATAAGACATACAGTAGAATTGACTACTGGTTAGCCTCTCCTGTTATAATGGAGAAAACTATTAATTCATCCGTCTCTCCCATCATAATCTTGGACCATTCCCCTGTCAAATTGCAACTTTTGTGGGGCTCATTAGCACCTAAATCTTCTTACTGGTGGCTGGACCCTCTCCTTCTCAAGGATCTCAATTTCTTACCCATGATCAAAGCACAAATTCAGGACTTCCTCTTTCACAATACCTCAACAAAATCTTCTATGTCCTCTGTATGGGAAGCTCTTAAAGCTACGATTCGAGGGGAAATTATCAGTTATGCTGCACATAGGAAAAGAGTAAGGGAACAACAGCTGGTTGACTTGGAAAAATCTCTTAAGGCTAAAGAGAATTTATACTTTTCTTCTAATAAACACTGTCCTGATTCTCAACTTCATTTTGAAATTCTTCAACTTAGAATTAAAATTAACTAATTAATTTCTCATAAAACCAAACTGGCCTTGTTTAAACTTAAATAAAAGTTTTGGGAACACGGCAATAAAAATGGGAAACTCCTCTCTTACCAGCTCAAAGAACAACAAATGGAATGACACATCCTAAGTCTAAAAGATGAACAGGGTACAATTCACTCCGACAACCACTCTATAAATCATATCATGAAAACCTTTTATCAAAAACTGTACTCTAACACAAGTCCTCTATCTACTTTACAAATTCAACAGTTCCTTAAATCGTTACATCTTCCTTATCTTTCTACTCTTGAAACACATTCTTTAGATGAACCTTGCTCACTTCAGGAAATCCAGAAAGCTTTGTCTTCCTTGAAATCCAGCAAATCCCCTGCGGCTGATGGATTCCCTGTCAATTTCTATAAAATGTTTCCGACACCTTATGTCCCCTTCTTCTTAATGTTTATCAAGGAGCTTCCAATACTGGCAAGCTTCCCCCATCTTGCACTAAAGCAATCATAACCCTAATCCCTAAGAAAGAAAAAGACCCTACTCAACCTGCAAGTTACAGGCCCATCTCTTTATTAAACATGGATGGGAAGATATTTGCTAAACTACTAACTTCACAACTGGAATCCTTGATTCCCAAGCTAACTCATTGTTCACAAGCTGGTTTTATTAAACATAAATCTGGTTCTGATCACCTATGTTCCTTATTTAATTTAATTCACAAAGCCAAATCCCTCAAGACACCAGCTGCAGCCATAGCTATTGATTTTGAGAAGGCCTTTGATTCCTTAAACTGGGATTACCTTCCTCAAGTTTTATCTTATTTTGGTCTTTCTCGTACCTTTTGCTCCTGGATCAAGCTATTATATAACTCCCCTGTTGCAAAAGTACTTACTAATTCCACCCTTTCCTCTTACGTTCATCTAGCAAGGGGAACTAGACAAGGCTGTCCCCTGTCACCTTCCCTGTTTATTTAGCCATGGAACCCCTGACTGCTTGTTTAGATCAATCGTCTGGTATTATGGGCATACCTATGAGAAATTCAAGATATGTCTTTCTCTCTCCTATGCAGATGACTTCTTAATCTTACTCAAAAACCTGAATTAGGCTGGGCCCCTGTTGGTTGATTTGCTTAATAATTTTACTAAAATATCTGGCCTTGCTTTGAATTATGGCAAATCACAAACTATGCCCCTAAACGACCACTGTAAAGCCTTTATGAACATACCTCCTGGATTCCGCTGGTCACCACAGGGTATAACATATCTAGGAATCAAAATTACTAGTAACTTAGGGAAGATATGGGACATTAACTTTAACCCCTTATTTGATAACGTCAAAACAATTCTGGACAGATGGAAGCTTCTTAATCTCTTTTTCATGGGGAAAATTGCAGCCATTAAGATGTCCTTTTCTCCCAAGATTATTTACCTCTTTGCCAATATTCCTTTAGTCTTACCATCCTCCTGTTTTGCTAAAATTGATAAATTAATAGGTAACTTTATCTGGGATGGGAAACTACCAAGATTTAGCTGCAACAAACTTCGATCACATTGGAAAAAAGGGGGATTCGGACTCCCCTGGTTCAAAGGCTACCTCTGGGCTTTCAGAATGGCCCAAACCATTAAATAGTTTCAGAAACCCTTCCCTCACTTGCCACTGTGGGTTGCAATGGAATCCACATTCTGCCCGGGAGGAGTTCCCACTTCGTTCGTTTTTAATCCCATTTCCTCTAAACTAAAATCTAACCTGACTATATCATCCTCTGTTCTTTATTGGAAACAAACCCACAAATTCCTGAAATCCAAACCAACACCGTGGTTTTATGCCCCCTTATGGGGCAATCCACTACTCACTCTAGAAGATCATCCAATTTTCTGTCGTACATGGAGAAACAAAGGCATTTTCTTTCTCGGAGATATCTTGGACCAGAATTCACTCACTCTTAGATGATTCTCAGACTTGCAGGTCACATGGAAACTTCCTAAAGAGGACTTCTGGAAGTTTTTACAAATTGGGGCAGCTTGTAACTCTCTCTCTCTCTAGTTTAGTATATAGGCATACTCTTCTAAACCCATACATCTCTCACTGAACTAATTTATCATTAAAATTAAATAGCTCCATTTACAAAGACATTATTGATAATCTACCTGATCAGTCTATACAGGCCAAAAATAAATGGAGTACTCTTCTTAACTACAATATTTCAGACACACAATGGAGTAATTGTTGGCGTATTGCACATAATACTTTAAAAGATGCTTGTAGTTCTTTAATACAAACTAAAATCCTACATCTTTGGTATAGAACCCCCTCTGAGCTTCAACAAATGGGCCTATTAAATAATATTGTAACATGGCATAGAAAAAACAAGGAAAGGAAGCACTTACATAGGTCCAAACACACCATGTGGTACAGTACAAACCATGGTCTAATACCATGGTAGATCACGGTAAGGAGCGGGCACGCGCTAAAAGTATTGCACAATGGTTTCTGCACAGCATCGCTGAGGAGGGAGCACTGTCTACAGAGCGGACCATGAGAAGCGGCTACGCGCCCCACGTCCTAGTCAGAACACATGAAGCAAGGTGAGACAGCTCATGGACTGGCACAGGTAGTCTAGGAAAGGGTAAGAGAAGCAGAACTGTTGACACAGTAAGAGATCGCCGTGGGTGCAAGATAGCAATGTGACCAGTGACAGGAATCAAGGTCAGTAGAAGACCAGTAGCAATAGCAGGGAATCAGCACAGCACTGTACAGTCCCGTAGTGTGAGGGAGCTGCAAGCGTAGAAATGCCGTCACGCTGAACAGAAGTGGCTGTAGTCATAGCAGTAGCGCAGTGTGCATGGCACTATGCAAATCGGGCTGACATACCCACAGTGCAGCAGGACAGAACTTCAGAAGTACTGGACAATGGAGCTGAAACAGAGGAAAATATATAGAGAGAAAGGAAGTTGTGTACAAGGAGCAGTGTGTTTGTGCGTGATGCAGATGATAGTCACTCGATCTATAGATACTGAAAAGCACATCAGCATGTTAATAGATCACAGTTCAGCAACATGCACGCGCATGCATTGAACTGCATACAAGGTCAGAGACAGAGTAGTGAGACATAGAAAAGTGATATTTTGCCCACGGTGTCTTATTCATAATATTGTTGTCTCATAGTAATCAGAAACAGTTACCTACTACAGTGTTAGCCATGTTACAAGTGGATTAAGCCATGAGAAAGGATGGGTTTACAGTGGAATTAATCCATGGTTGGTTGGTTGGACCCACTCGGCCTTCAGCCTCGTGGTCCAACCCCCCCAACCATGGATTAATTCCACAGTAGACCTATCCTTTCTCGTGGCTTAATCCTTACATAATTGCTGGTGCTGCAATCTGGCCAATGGGTATCTACTTCATATCTTGTGGTCTTGCGCTCCCATTAATAAGCTCTGGCATAAAGTCTGTTTACTTGCCTCCAGAGTAAGAGGACAAAAACTACCTTTTGACCCCAGGCTATTCCTTCTAGGCATCCTTATCCCCAATAGCTTTATGCTCTCACATGCACATTTTAGATGGCTAAACATACTTTCTCTTCTGGTCAAATGTATGATTCTTATGAAATGGAAATCAACTCTGGTGCCTTATCTTTCAGATGTTCTTCAAAGTCCCTCTCAGTATGCCTCCCTAGACCAATTATTTCATGTTACTCATAACCAACTCACTGTATATGACAGATGTTGGCAGGATTACTTCAAGTACATCGAACCTAGTTCTTCTAGACCATAATTCGTAGGGATATTTAGCCCTCCTTCTTATTTTGCTCTCAGATTAGGTTTTCTCGAAACTGTTGTGCACAGATTTCTCCTCTTTTTTCCCTGCCTTGTCCCTCTCTCCTTCCCTTCCTCCTCGCTTTTTTCTCTCTTCTTTCTTTCCTTGCACACGTTTCTCTTATCTTCACCTCTCCATTATTGTACATTGTTCATATGACATTTATCACTTTTTGCTATTTACTGAATGCCTTGCCATAGCTTGCCCTAGCATGTATTTCGTACATGGTTGCTATTTCTGATCCTATAATACCCTATTGATTGTAACCCTTCTGATCTCCACTTACATCCTGACTAGACTTGTGTTTTATTATTAGTACATGTATATAAGGCTTCTCCAATATGTTTACCCTAAATACTGTGTTTTGTTAAATGATATTTTATACCTTACATGGAGGATAGTCTTCTATTGTATTAGATGTGTGCTTTCTTATATACTCGAATTTCAATAAAAAGATAAAGTGAAAAAAATAAAAATAAAAAAATAGTGTTAGAATTGACGTTTTGACCAAATTTGCTTTTTCTCTTTTAGATAGTTCCTGAAGACGACCTATAATCAAAACATTGATTCTAACATTATTTTCTATTTTCAACATGTATTTAATATTAGCATTTCATTTTGTTAATTTCTGTCAACATTTCATATTACCATTTTGTTTTGTTAACTTTGGCTAATGTATCCTATTATGTGCCCTGCCCTGAGTATCAATTGTTACCATGCCTCCAGTTGCTGTACGTAAACATAACGTACTGTGGCTGGTGACACGGTAACACCAGGTACTCAGGGCAAGGCACATAATAGGACATATTAGCAAAAATTACTTTTGACAGGCTTGCACTTGGAATGTGTATGTCAGTCCATTCAGAGACCAGCTGCATTGGTGAGAGGAGGGCTGTGCCAGCTGCCATATCAGATCTGCATGACACTGGTGGTGACAGAGGTAAGGGGGGTGGCAGGGAGGTTTGCTTAGTGTGGGTGGTGTGGGGGGCTGCTAGACACCATGGCATAACTATTCATTACCAGGGATGGGGATAGGAGGGTGGGGAGGTGCCACTAGACACCAGGGAATACCAGATCATTACCAAGAACAGTATCAGAGGGTGGGGAATGCCACTAGACACCAGAGAATAGCTATTCATTACCAGGGATGGGGATTGGAGAGCATGGGGTGCCACTAGACACCAAGGAATACCTATTCATTTTCAGGGATGGGGATCAGTAGGTGGGTGTGCCACTAGACGGCAGGGAATTAGTATTCACTTATGATTGTGCTGATTGGAGTGTGGGGGTGCTACTGGACACCATGGAGCAGGCATGCTCCCCCAACTGTCAACTTGTTTTTTGGCGGCAGTGTCTCTGCCGGTCTCTAGGATTGCCCAGAGTAAGTCAACCTTTTTCTCAATGGTAATTGCACTGCACAACGTGGCCTGTGCTATTGCTTTTGCATAGTGCTAATATGCTGAACATTACCATGTGCCCACATTCATGTTCCCACCTTTCCCTTTGTGAACTGACTACATTATCTCCTTGCATGCATACTATCCCATTTAGAATGGGCTCAAACCCAGGGCAAACGGCACACAGTCACTTGGGTCCCATGTGTCTAAAAAAGACTGTAGGAAGCACCAGCTTGACACAGACTACAAATTATTATATAATGCACAAACTAGGAAAGTGACACAATGGTATGCTATTGCATGTTAGTCTATGTATTTCATTAGAGACTAATATTATGGGCAAGACTTCAAAATGCTTTAGCTACAAAAGTTCATTAAGCAATAATGCATGACAGGGTGTGGGATGAGCTGGGATAACCTCACACCTGGGGTGGTTGGGTGAGAGGCTGCAGGCTGAGTGCATACAACACCCCACATATGAGGTTATCCCATCAAAACCCACACCCTGGAGTGCATTACTGCTATTATACGATGCCTCATTTTTTTAAGAAAACAAGAAAACAGAAAAAAAGAAGTTTTTATGGCTTTTTCCCATTTTGCTATCTGTGGAGCTATATCTTTTGAGAAAAAAGTCCACAGTTTCTGTTTTTGCCCAGTATATGGTGCTTACACTGCATTGTGTTTTTCTCCGTACAACTTTTTTAGTTAGCACACACAGGTGTGAGACATTGCACATGCTGGTTGTGTTTTTTTTTCCTCCGTGTCCTTTTTTACTTTTATAATTCAAATGAAGATGCTATCTTAAGAGTGACTCTGGATAGCGCTGTTGTGTGGATCATGGAACATGTTTGACGAGTAGGGTGGTAACAGACAGTGGAGCTGTTGTTGGGCACAAAAGGGAATTGTTGGCATTTTTTTTTACTTTCTGAGCATTTGCTTTTTTGGTTCAAGATGTGGTTTTCTTTTCTTTTCTTTGGGAGCAAAGTTGTGCGTGGGTGAATGAGCACTTCTCTCTTGTGCTCATGCGCTATATTGTTCCCACTTCCAGGAGTGACGAGATTTAAAAGGCAGTGTTTTTTTTTTTCAGTGTGCCACATCATTTCTGTAGTAGTTTTTTTCTTGATATGTACTAGATAGTACTGATCACTAGAGAAAGAACAAAGGAATGTTACATATTGGGATGCGGCGGCGGGTGGGTGGGATGCGGGAGTCGGAATTAAGTGATTTACAGCAGGTGGTCTGAGTGCTCAAAATATGAGGCATAATTCAGAAGTTTGTCATGCAGTCATGTGTGTGACTGGAGTTGATACAGTGAGGTTCTGCTCAGATAACCTTACTTTGCCAGGGACACAATGACCAATCAGAATCCAGGAAATGTTCTTACCATTGTATATTATAGTTTTATAAAGCACAAAATTATTATTCCACTTCTGCTGTCTGGTTCTCACTTAAGGGGCTATGTTGGAGTAAGACATTCTTTTCTGCATTGTGTACTCTAAGACCATGGTATTTATACTCTACATGAGTCCACAGCATGGGATTAGTACTATGACTTCTGGTAATGTCACAGCCCACTCCAGCAGCTAGTCTCTGAGCTCCTGACCTCTCTATTGCTAAAACACCCCCAAAAAGCTGTTTTTTCTAGCAAAAACTATTCCAAATTTACACTTTGCTTCAGGGTTTTAACAAAGTCTCACAGAACAATAGGTAATTTTACACTGTGGGCTCTGCAATGGAATGACCTTCACAGAGCCACGGCAACTTTTCCTGTTCTTGCATGTAAATGCAGTCCGTTTCACTATATAAGTGAACATATATCAGATAAGTGAATTGCCTTTTGCACAGTTCGCCGAGATGTGAAACGTTATACCCCATCATGTAAATTGTCATTTTCTCTCCTACCATTTCAGAAACCGTATGAAGTTCACTAGAGATATTGAGCTGGTAAAATAACCAGAATGTCTATGAAAACACTGGAAGGTAGAGTATTTCAGAATTAGACTGAATGTGTAAATGCAGTACTAAAGCAAAAGAATGTGCACCACATTAGACCCTGAATGAAATGAACGATGCATGTTATACAGTGCAAAAGCACCTAGTGATTCCCAGAACGATCAAACTACCTAAAGAACTGAGCAGTAGGTACTTTTCTTTTTTGCTTTCTTCCCTTTCGGGACATATGTGGCCAGACTAATCTCAAAATCTGCCCTGCACCCTTAAGGAACTGTATTACTATTGCTTTGGTCTCCCCTATGCAATGTTAGGCTCTGTTCCACGATATATATTACTGGTATGGTCTATGTAGTTTACTTTGTTAGCAAAAGCAAAGGTTGATGTTTTTTCAGGGCAGCCCCAGCTCAGGCATGCAAACAAGACATAAATAAGGAATTCACTAGTTGTTTCCTTACAAACATGCCAAAAAAAGAGCTTTGCTACAGTAATTTCAAGTTTATTAAACAGGAAGAACTCCATTGAGCAAGTTCATTTGCAAGAAGATCCTGTGAGGGACACTTAAGGTTCAATACATCATATGGAAGGTACAACAAATTCAGGATGGGCTGTACAGCACACTGACAGTTAATAACGATAGAGCAAACAAAGAGAAAACATGGACAGTACATACAATTCAATAGAAGGAGCAACAGTGAGAAGATACAATTCACAAATTCGGACATTGGAAATGTACAGCCAAAAGACCCTGTAAGAATATGTACAATACATACAATTCCACTAATACAGGGACAAGTGCAATAAACATAAGTACAGGCAGTGAATATTTTCATTTAAATCGTAGACTCAAAATTGTGGAAGTATTTCACCTATGATTTAAACTCACAGGACAGATAGGAGATAGGGGATAATCAAGGGTGAGAGCACAGAAGGAATGAGGTGGAGATGAAGCAAGGGTGAAAGCACAGAAGGAATTAGGTAAAGGATGGGCCCACAACCCTGATAAATAGTTTACTACAACTGACATAATCAGAGGAAAAAGTAACTGGTAGGATGTCAGGACTGGACATTAATGGGGGAGGTATTTGCAGGTATCATGCAATTTGTTGGCAGCCAATATTTTGAAAAAATTTGGGGGGTACCAACTTTTGCAATTTGAGACTAGGTTGTTCCAAGCATCAGTAAGAGCATGACTGACAGTCATTTTGCCGAAGGGGGAGCGAGAGATAGGGACATCCAGCATGATGCAAGAGCTATTCTGCAGTGGGTAGAGGCATGCAGAGCAATGGAATAGATGCAATGGATATGATGGAAGTGTTAGCAGAAGAGCTTTATATAGTCATACGAGAGAGTGTAAAAGTCATCTAGTGGAAAGAGAAGACCAGCCCAAAGAAGTATATAAATACCAATGATGAGTATGAGGGCGGGCATTTGTGATGAAGCATATTGCTGTATGGTAAAGTGTGTCGAGTATATACAGCAGGGTATCCGAGCAATGGCCATATATTACATTTGCGTAGTCCAATAGGGGTATGAATCTGATCTGTACCAATCTCAGTCTAACTTCCTCTGAGAATAGGGACTTGTTCATAAAGAAGAAACTGAGTCTTTGCTTCAGCTTTTATGTGAGAGAATCAATATGACCAGATAAAGACAGGTGGCGGTCCAACAGGCACCCCAGGTACATCAATTTGTCAACAACTTCTAATTCGTTACTGATGAGGGTTTTGATGGGAGGTAGTGAGACGAGATTTTTGGGAAAAGAGGTAAGATGATTAGAGTGGGAAAAACATGACCTTAGTTTTTTTAGCATTGAGAAGAAGTTTAGTCTGTAACAGATTATACTGTAGGAGATCAGATTCAGTCTGAAGTTCTGCACGGACTTCATTCAACGAGGATTTGGAGGTATAGAGGACGGTGTTATCTGCAAACAAGTACATTTTTGCTTTGTTCTCATTAACACTGATAGAATTTATATACTGCAGATCATGAAAAGAAAAGGCCCAAGAAATGAGCCTTGTTCTACCCCTCTTGAGAGAGGGAGGCGTGGCGAGAGTGAGCCTTCTTCCTTTACATGTTGCGTCCTCCCTGTCAGATAACTAATGAACCATTGAAGTACTGGGCCAGTTATGCCATTACAATTTAGTTTATCAAGGAGTAAAACAAGACTGACTACAATCCGAAAATACAGCATCTGAGATCTGTTTCTGGCCCATGGTAAGAAGTCAATCGTTTCTGACCAAGGCAAGGGCAGTAGTTGTTCAGTGAGCTAGCCTGAAGCCAGACTGGAATGGATTTCTCTAAATTTGACCTATCAAGGTAATCTCTTACCTGGGCCTTTACTAGCTTCTTTAAAAGTTTTGAAAGTATGGGTAATAAGGAAGTTGGTCTGTAATTGTTCAAATCTATTGGGTCTCCTGATTTAAATAATGGAGCACATGTGCTATTTTCCAGGCCTTGTGCACAACACCAGAGGCAATTGACAAACTGAACACGTGCAGAATGGGAGCAGTTAAGTAATGAAACCCAGATTTGAGGAAAGAAGGGCCTGTTCCATCAGCGCCAGCACCTTTCTTCATATCTAGGTGAAGTAGCAGGTATTCCACTTGCTTATACTGGAATGGGGAAAAAGGGAAGTAAAAAAAGGCCAAGATTCATTTTAATTTACCAGATAGACAGGCAGCATGACAATTGAATGAAAGAGTGCGATTTAAATTGGGATTGCGTTTATTGTTGTGATTTGCTGCTAACTCTGTTTTTTTTTGTACTGCTGCCCTGAGCCTCCAGGGAAGGGCTCCATAAACAAGTAAAATCTACTACTATTTCTACTGTTATCCCTTTTGAATTGAGAGTAGCCTGGAATGGTCATATCTCAGTTATGGCCACCAGGTCCAGGTCTGCCTACACCATGATCTCTCCAGGTCTGGAATTTTTTTTCCTAGATTCCTTGCATTGGAATACATGGCTTTCCAAACTATTTTCTCCCTGCCTGCAGCCTCCCCTTCCTCTCCCCTCCGTGCCTGTGATGCTCCCCGAAACTTCCCCAACTCCCCCTTCCATTGTTGCTCCCTCTTTTTCTCATCTCTGGTACATCTCTCTTTCTGCAACCTTCGTTCTTACCACCCTTGTCATCCACCTTGACTACACCACCTTCATTCTACACCCTGCCCTGGGGGAGTTTTCTGCCTTGGGTTCTCACTCATTGTTGCTTCAAACTGTGGGGGGGGGGGCAGTTTATGCCTCCCCTGGGCTAGTATAGATGCATGTCCAAGTAACATTTAAGCCTCCCATTACAGTAAGGTCCCCTTCCCAGAAGGATGCAGGCCGTTACCTCTGTATAGGCCCATGTCCTTCCAGGTTTACCCAAAGTCCCCAGTGAAGCTAAATACCTCTTCCCTGCAACATACCTTTCACCAACTGTCCCTCAGCCCAGAGAGATGTATGGTAAATGGTGCAGTACCTCAGTCTCCAGAATGTGACCCAAAAGACTCTACACCCATATTTTTTTTTTTTGTACTTTCTGTTTATTGTTTTTAGATCAAACAATACAGCAGTAATCTCATGCAAGAGAATATAAAAAGTCAGTAGGTACAATTGAATTAACAGTGTGAACTCTCACAATCTTATACAGTAGGAGGCGGGGGGGAAAAAAAAACAAGCACAATAGTGCCAAATAAATTTTAACATGTCCATAGGTAATGCCAGCCACTTCATGGTGTAGGTCAGAGGCCATAGGGAGAACACAAAAGGGAAATATACACACTAACCAGTAGTGCTATGTTACCTAAATACAAGTTTGGGCATAACAGAAATGTCAGACTCTCATTGCCCTCTCCTCCCCTCCACATTGCCATAAATTGAATAATCTACATCGTTTAACAAGGCACCAATATTGTTCACAAAGTAGAACTATTACAGTTATTTTGCCACTCTTATATGAACAGGTGTTTCCAGGAAATTAATGAGGTAATTGGTAGTAAATGCAGCAAGATAATAGAAAGTAATACTTATCTTATATCCAGTAATCCCCATCTCCCAAAAAAAGCACCAAGCTCCATTCTCAAAAGTAAAACAGAATAACCAGATTAAATTCTTATTTAAGAGCAGTAATTTTCAAAACATTAAAGTCAAGCCTTAGTCCTCTTCAAAATCCAAACTCTCCAGCTGCATCTGCTTAGATGGTTACGCTCGAAATTCAGGTTCAGTTTTCTCAGCCCACTGACTTACATCTCCAGGGTTGCTAAAATGCCAAGTTTTCACCTCATAGGTCACTCTCAGTTTGGCAGGCAAAAGAAATGAATGAACGACCCCCAAGTGGCATAGTTGCATCACATCAAATTGCTTGCAGAGTGCATGAGTTTGAAAAGACAGATCGGGAAAAAGCTTTACATCCAGTCCTTGTACTCTCAGAGGATAGGCCGCCCTTGCTGCAGGGATCAAAATGTCCTGAATTTCGGGGCTGGCTATTTTCACTACCACAGCGTGAGGGGTGTTAGGATCTGAAGGCCTTACCCTTGGCATGATTCGAAAAGCCTGTCACAGCTCAGACCACTCAAAATATTCATGAAGGCTTAGAGCTTCAGCGAGCCATTGTTTCAGATAGGTGCAAAGGTTCGTCCCTTCGATACCCTCGACTAAGCCTACAATGTGAACATTTCCTGCCCGAAGTGTGTTCTCAATTGCCTCCATTCTGCCCCTCAGTTGTTGGTTCTCTTTAGCAAGCTGGGTTGCTATAGCTTGCGCTGACAGAGAACGTTCGTCTGCCTCCACTACCGAAGATGTTAATGCGTTAATGGCGACATCATGCATTTCTAGCCAGGTGAGAATCTTTTCTATCTTAACATCCATGGTGTGAACGGAGTCCAGAATTGTCTGCCATGGTGGTTCTTTAGCACCTGAGGGAGTAGTCTGATCTGACCAGTCCGCTCCCCTGCTTGAGTTGATATTTAGCACAGCAGACCACTGGGATCCAGAGGCTTCGGGCATGCATCTTTATTGCGCCCCATAGTTGATTTTAGTATTGTTCGATTGCTCAGGAGCTTAGGAAACTGAGGAGCCTTCTTAAAATTGTATTTGGTGCCTCCAAATTCAATTAAATTAGACAATTATGCAGGAGGAAGGGCAAAGCAAGAAAAGGTGCTTCCTGCTTCGAAGCTGGCTCTCTGGTGCCCCCCTCCACACACATATTTCATTATCCAACTGCCTTTTGTAATCACTGAATCTAGCCTGTCCCTTTCTGAACCACTGAACCCTAGCCACTTGCCTTTTTCTACAACTGAGCCCACTAGCCTTTCTTGCCACTGAACCTAGCCTTGTCCCTTCTGCCTCCTTCCTCTGCTGTTTCCTTGTCTTAATATACTGTATGTATTTAACAGTTTAAATTACATAGATACATAGACAGTGTCAGCAGATAAGGGCCTATGGCCCATACAGTCTGCCCATTTGAGCTTGTAAGTTCATTTTATGTTTTCCTGGAAGTCTGTTGCCCCTTAACCCTGACCACCAGAATTCCTTTATGTCTATCCCATGCATTCTTAAATCCCATGATTGTTTCAGCCCCCACCACTTCATCTGGCAGGGTGTTCCACTTGTCCACCACCCGTTCTGTGAAGAAATTCTTCCTCATGTTTCCTCTGAATCGTCCTCCCTCCAACTACATCCTATGCCCTCTAGTCCTGGAATATCTTTTTCACTTAAAAATAGTGTATTCCTGCACCCTGTTCCTCCCTGTAAGATACTTGTATGTCTCTATGATATCCCCTCTCTCCCTCCTCTCCTCCAGGGAGTACATATTCAATTTATTCAACCTGTCCTCATAGGACTTATGATGCAATCCATGTACCATCTTTGTTGCCTTCCTCTGACCCTTCTTTATCCTGTCTATGTCCTTACATAAGTAAGGTCTCCAGAACTGTATACTGTACTCCAGGTGGGGCCTCATTAGTGTCTTGTATAGTGGAATTATGACCTCCCTTTTCCTGCTGGTGATGCCCCTGTCTATGCATCCCAGCATCCTATTTGTTTTACCTGCTGTTATGTCACACTGTTTCCCTACCTTGAGGTCACCAGAGATGATAACCTCAAGATCCCTTTCCTGCTTGGTGCATGCTATATCCTCACCCCCCAACTGATATATTGTGCTAGGGTTTTTGTGCCCTATATGCATAACCTTGCACTTCTTTACATTGAATTTCAACTGCCAAACCCCTGACCATTCTTCAAGTTTATGCATGTCCCTTCTCATTCTATCTACACCCTCTGGTGTGTCTACTCTGTTACAGAGCTTTGTGTCATCAGCAAACAGGGAAATTCTGCCTTTCTGCGCAATGTCACTGATGAAGATGTTGAATAGGATCGGTCGCAGCACTGATCCCTGTGGTACACCACTGGTCACTCTTCCCTCCGTGGAGTGACAGCCATTTACCACCACCCTCCATGTCCTGCTGCCCAGCCAGTTACCTACCCACCACACTACTGTTCTGCCCACACCCATATTCCCCAGTTTGTGTAATAGTCTTCTATGTGGCACCGTGTCAAAGGCCTTGCTGAAGTCCAGATAGGCCATGTCCACTGCTCTCCCCTGATCCACCTCCCTAGTCACCCAGTCAAAAAATTAAATGAGGTTGGTCTGACATGACCTCCCCCTGGTGAAACCATGCTGCCTTGGGTCCTGTAGTCCATTGACAACCAGATGTTCCACCAATCTCTCCTTCATTAGTGCTTCCATGATCTTCCCCACTACCGAGGTGAGACTGACTGGTTTGTAGTTCCCCACTTCCTCTTTGTTCCCACTTTTGTATAAGGGGACTACATCTGCTGTCCTCCAGTCTTTGGGTACCTTCCCTGTTTCCAGTGATCAGCTAAACAGGATTGTCAGAGGTTCAGCCACCACCTCTCTTAGTTCCTTAAGGACCCTGGGGTGCACTCCATCTGGCCCCAATGCTTTATCAACTCTTATTACTTCCAGTTCCTTCAGGACCCTTTCTCGTGTAAAGGGACTTGTGTCCATTTCTGCACCATTCCCACCCCTTGTACTCCCTTCAGACCCATTGCCCTCCTCTTCCTCAGTAAAGACTGAGCAGAAATACCTGTTCAATATGTCAGCTTTACTGTTGTCATCCTCCATGCGGCCCCATCCTCCCCTTCAGTCTCACTATCCTCCTTTGCCTTTTCTTTTTCACTTATGTACCTGTAAAATGTTTTGCCCCTCTACCCACTGATTTTGCAATGTGCTCTTCTGTCTGAGCTTTGGCTTCCCTTACTGACCTCCCTGCCTCCCTTTGCTTCTCCTGGTACTTCTTCCTATCCCCTTCTGCCTATGTCTTTTTGTACTGCCTGAATGCAATCTTTTTGGCCTTCACTTTCTCCGCTACCTCCTTGGAAAACCATAATGGCCTCCTCTTCCTTTTCCCCTTGCTAACCTGCTTAATGCATAATTCTGTTGCTCTTGTAATCCCCGTTTTGAATACTGCCCACTGTTCCTCAACCTCTGATTCCTGCCCCATTTCCCTTTATGCCTCTTTCAAGCATCTCCCCATTTTCCCAAAGTCTGCCCCCTAAAATCCAGGATACATGTTTTTGTGTGGTTTGGTTCCGCTCCTTCGGTGATTTCAAACCACAATGACTGTTGGTCACTGTTCCCTTGGTGCTCCCTCACTGTTACCCCCATCACATTGTCCCTGTTTGTATTGCCTTCTGTATTGCCTTCTGCCGAGTTGGTTCCATGACCAGTTGCTTGAGGAAGGCACCCTGAAGGGAGTCCAGGATAAATCTGCTCCTAGTTGATGCTGCTGCTGGGATGCCCCAGTCCACATCTGGAATATTGAGGTCTCCAACCAGCACTACCTCACCCTTGTCTGCCATCCTTTGGATGGCTAGCATCAGCTCCCTATCTGTTTCTTCCTCATGGGCTGGTGGTCTATAGACCACACCTGTGCGGATGGCTGGCCCCTATTTTCCTTTCCAGCTTTACCCACAGTATCTCTCCCTCATTTTGTTCCTCCTGGATCTCTGTGGCCCTTATGCCATTTTTCACATACAGTGCCACTCCTCCTCCTCCTCCCTTC
Source organism: Neoceratodus forsteri (assembly GCA_016271365.2). NCBI lineage: Eukaryota > Metazoa > Chordata > Ceratodontiformes > Ceratodontidae > Neoceratodus > Neoceratodus forsteri. The sequence continues at coordinate 627,217,281 of JADMNL010000022.1, read as the reverse complement.
CTACCTGCCTGTCTCTTCTGAATATGTTGTAGCCAGGTATGGCCATCTCTCAGTTATGGTTATCTTTACACCAGGTTTCTGTGATGGCCACAATGTCCAGGTCTGACTGCCCCATGACAGCCTCCATATCCTCCATCTTGTTTCTAAGGCTCCTGGCATTGGCACACATGGCTTTCCATTATTTGACCTCCCTAGACTGTTTAGCTATTCTTCTCCAGCCCTTTCCCTGGTTGTCATTTATCCCTGGTTCTCCTTGCTGTCTGCCCTTCTGTTGAATGTTGCCCCTTTTCTGCCTATCCACCTCTTGGGTGCTTATCTCCATCTTTTGCACACTGCTTTGTAGAGATATACACTCATCCAGTTCACTGGTTCCAATGCTAGCTGTGGGGGGTGGGCAATTAGGTACCCTTCTTGCTGGCCTGCCACCCCCCTTGGCTAGTTAAAATTCTTGTCAATGTAGCATTTAACTTATCATTGAGTGCTTGGATTCCCTCCAGGATGGATGCAGGCCGTCAGGCTTGAACAAGCCTCCATCCTCCAGGTGGGTCCCCAGTCACCAATGAATCCAAACCCTTCCTCACTGCACCAGTTCTTCAACCATGAGTTAAAGTTCCTGGTCTATGCACCTACAGTCCTCCCATGCCTCTCGCAGGTAGTACTTCCCAGAAGGTGACAGAAGTAGCTACTTGCTTGAGACCCTTCCTCAATTTCCTAAACTCTTCCTGAACTTCCTTTGGCTTCCCATTTGCCAGTTCATTAGTACCTAGGTGGATAATGACATTGAGCTCACCCTCCCGTCTTGCCTTCCCAGTGATCCCCAGGATCTTCCTTCCATCCCTCCATGCCATGGCACCTGGTAGGCACCTCACCTCAGTGTCCTCCCCCTCCTGTGTTCCTAACTGGATCCCTCTTATGATGGAATCCCCCACCAGGATTCACTTCCTCCTCCTCTGTTGTCCTCTGCTCTCCTCACTGAGGTCACCTCCTTGGCTAACCTCCACATCCTTTCCTTCCACTTCTCTGGGTACATCTATTTGATTGTCCCCATTTGACAGTATGGCATATGAGTTCTTGAGTAGAATAGGATCTGGGATGTGCCTCTGCCTGACCACCCTAGCCCTCCCTGAGCCCACTGTCATCCAAGTGCTACTCATTCTCGGCATCCTTTAAGGCAGTGTTGTTGGACTGGGTGGTCTCTGGATAGGGGTGATGGTACTCCTGACCCAGTTTACTTCCACTCTGAGTCTGGCTACCTCATCCTGCAGTCCAGAAAGATGCATGCAGATAGGAAAACAACTCAGCGTCCAGAAGGTCTGCCTGAATGTGGCTGCCCCGCAGCCACTGCATTGCACCACTCCCCACATTATACTGCACTTATACTGCTATTCCAGTACTTATCTGTTACTGAAGCTCTTCTAGTTCCCTTTTTATTAATTTACTGTCCTAAAAATCCTGCCACTGATCCTCAGATACTTTTCCTTAGAAAAGAAAAAAAAAAGAAAAAAATGAGTCAAAACACCTGTGCTGAGGGCGGGCTTCTTCATCCTTATGCCCCTCCTACTCCACAACTCCTACTATCCCCTGTGCTTAGCTCCTGTCAATCAGATTTAACAGGGCATATAATTAAGAGTTGGGGCAGGGGAAAGGGGGGGGGAGATGAAAATTTTCAGCAATTAAAAACAGCAAAGAAATAGACCACCACTACAAGCACACCAAACTAGATTTTACATTTTCAACAGCCCAAAAACAATTCTAAGTAAAGACAGCAAAGAAATTACAGTGTCACTAAAAGCCCACAATCTAAGTTTGAAACAAAAATAGCAATGAACAGTTAATGTAAAACACTGAAATGAATCTGTTTCCTTCCCCTTCTGGCTTCTGGCTTCTTCTGAGAAAACAAAAATCACTTGCTACCTCAACTCTGACTTAGCCCCACCTCCAGTTATCACGTAGCTGAGGTCAGAGGCCAAACAATTAGCACCCATCACCCAAACTACAGGGCAAGTCAGACAAGCCAAGACTAAATTTGCAGCAATTAAAGACAGCAAAGGAATAGAACACCTCTACAAGCACACCAAACTAGATTTTAAATTTTCAACAGCCCAAAAACAATTCTAAGTAAGGACAGCAAAGAAATTACAGTGTCCCTAAAAGCCTACAATCTAAGTTTAAAACAAAAATAGCAATGAACAGTTAATGTAAAACACTGAAATGAATATGTCTCCTTCCCCTTCTGGCTTCTGGCTTCTTCTGAGAAAACAAAAATCACTTGCTACCTCAACTCTGACTAAGCCCCACCTCCAGTTATCACGTAGCTGAGAATTATTAACACGGGTTCCTAAACATTATATATTTTTCAAGTTATGTCATATAGGAAATGATAAAATAAGTATTATTTTGGTTATTTTTTTAGGAAAGTTTATAGTACCTCAAAGCACATTTTTGCCTGCACCGTGAACAAGCCCATTCAATGGGTGAAACGTAGGGGACTTTTCAAAATAAAAAGAAACTACATTACAGAAGAATTGTCTTTGAATTTTTCAAGGCCCACCCCCCCCATTGTTAATAATTGTTTGCAGAGTCTTCTTTGGGAGGGCTGAAGATGTTCCTAGAAGAACAAGGATCCATTACCCACCATACTCATTTTGTTTATCACGTAGCTGAGGTCAGAGGCCAGACAATTAGCACCCCTCACCCAAACTACAGGGCAAGTCAGACAGGCCAAGACTAAATTTGTAGCAATTAAAGACAGCAAAGAAATACACCACCACTACATTTTAAATTTTCAACAGTCTCAAAACAATTCTAAGTAAAGACAGCAAATACATTACAGTGTCACTAAAAGCTCACAATCTAAGTTTAAAACAAAAATAGCAATGAACAGTTAATTTTAAAGCACGGAAATTAATCTGTTTCCTTCCCCTTCTGGCTTCTAATTGGCCGCTATGTGCTTCAGAAAACAATAAATAAGTGGCCCAGTGGTGTGAAGGGCTAAGGCAACATGCATTACCTCCTGCCACACCATTGACCCGTGTTCAGTGGTGAGCACAGGTTGCTGGGGGTCGGCCGTGGATGGAGAGCATTGAGGGAGCAGAGCTGGTCTCTCCCAGGGAGGGTGGCTTGGTAGTCCCATCAAAGGACTGCCCTCAGGTGGTTGCCTGAGGGTAGAATGGATTGGGGACACCAATGAAGGGAGGGTGGTGCGGGAGTCTGCAGCATGCATACACCTCCACGTGCATGTGCTGATGTGTCATGCCCCAGCAATGGGGGGGATGGAGGAAAACACCCTAGGTGGCAGGATGATGACCAACTGCCCCCCCGACAGGCTTTGCACCGGTGTTTGGGCACAATCACAGTCCTGTGGCAGAGGACAACAGTGAATGGTAAGCCTCAGGGGAGCAAAGTGATAGGGCTGGGGGTGGTTTGGTCAGATGGGGGCTGCTGGGGAGAAACCAGGAGATTAATAGTATGCATATAAAAAAAAGAAAACAATAAACAAAATATGGTGAAGAACTAGTTATCACTGGGGATATATGATACAACTCCTACAATTTTGGAGTTGTGGCTAGCCAGCGACCAAAATGGCAGACTAACTCTGTGGCTGTCCTTCTTCCTCCTCTAATATCACTGCCCATCCATATTCTGAACCATGGTTAAGTGTTCTCAGTATGCTGCCTTGAACTATTGGACCCCTCAGTACTTACAGAGTTTCTTATTTTTTGTTAGGCGTGTCTCTGAATGGCATCAGGGATTGGTGCTTCTCACTCTGTCTCCTCCTCATGGTGCTGCCCTTCCCTCCATGGCATCTCTTCTTGATCATGGGATTCAGCCCTCAGTGACAGTGCAATCTGGTGACTCGATGATGGCCCTGCAACAAATTACAAATATGTTATTGAGGATACTACAGGATAACATAAATCTCAAACCAAGAACTAATCAGACAGCGTAGAACTTCAAGCTTCTGAGCAGCTGGGTAGAGCAGACTGATACCTGCATAGCACAAGTGGAGTACTACACAGACAAACAGCAAGGGGCCATGAGTTATCAAGCTGCCTCCATCAGATATCTATTATAGAAGGTGGGCGATTTGGAGAACTGAGCCCAATGGAACGATATCCATTTTGCCAGGTTTCTGTAGTGGGCTTAGGGGATAGACATTGTCAGGTTTCTCCAGAGTGCCATACTAAAACTATTAAAGGCAATGGATTACCCTCCGGTAGAAACAGAGTGAGCCTACCACTCATTGGCACCGAAGCAGCAACCTGCAGCGCGGCCACATCCAGTCTTGGCCAAAATGCTGCAGTTCCCTCTAAAACAGAACATTTTGCATTTGTCCTCATGAGGGGCCCTCTTAGCTGGTAGGGGCACCCTATTCAGTTATTTCAAGATTCTTCAGTTGAGTTATCACAGTGGTGGTGGTTGTTTGTGGCTGTACCCAAACATCTCAATCAATATGGACTGAAATTTTCAATGTGATATGCTGCCTTAAGACTTTCATTCTCTCAAAGCAGCTACTGCACTTCTGAGTACCACATGGTCACCAGATGCAGATTTCCCACCACCTCATGCCTTTGGATCAGCAGGACCCACAAGGAACCAAGCCTATGGAGACTGTGGCCTCATGCCCGGTGGCAGCTCAAGGCCAATGCACTGACAGTCCATCAACAAGGGAAGAATGGTCTCTGCCAAGAAACTCACTAGTGAGACAACAGCAGCATGTCCAGAATAAAAAGGAGACCTCCCTCCTCGCTCCTGAAGTCACAAAAGGAGCTCATACTGTAAGGCCTCATCAGCTGGTAGTATCAGTATACCGACTACCCTTAATATATTACAGGCCCTCCAACAAATGGCCCCCTCTGTAGAACTGATGGGGATGTTTCCTGCCAATATTTCACCTCTTCCACCTCCCATCCCATCACCAAGAAAGTCATGAGCAGCAGCTGCAGATTTGACCCCACTGCTGACTACAGTATCCTTGGAACTTGAGATTGGTGCATCTTCTCCACAGAAGCAGAAGCCTTGTAAAATGTTTCTGGTCTTGGCTGAACAAAGTCTGTTTGCTGGCTAAGGTTAACTGGACACTAAGTAGTGTCAAATGATCTCACTTAAGTATTATGCCTGGGGCTGTTTTCTCTACTCCCCCTCAGGGCACTGGTGGGACTTGAACTGCTACCACAACGGAAACAGGACCTGTGACTATCTGCTGCAGTCTAAACAGCCTCACTAGGTCCTTGGATTACTCTCAAGCCACTTGAACCACTACTGCAACTGAAATGAAACCTGTGGCTATCTACTACTATCTGGACAGCATTGATATATCCATTGATGGCTCTCAAGCCACGATGCTATATGGACTGTCAGGTTTAGAGGGACTTGCAAAGTTTTGCAAAGTTTTCTTATTGTGTTTTAATGCTGCCTTGAATGTGTTACTGTTCCTTACTGTTTATGGGGGGTTTGCCTAGTTACTTTGGCTCCCTGGGGATAAAGGAAATGTTATCTCATCTGCTGCAAGACTGTAACCTTGTTTTAAAGGGACATGATGCTCTTTACAGGTTTAAGTCTTCATGGAGGGACTGTTCTGTATAGCAGCAATATAGCAGTTAGCCGGACTCTGGGGCTGTTTCAGCTGCTACCTAGAATCAGGAATGGCTACCATATAGATTTCGACAAGGGATCTGTGACTGGTTCTGCTAACCCCTCCCCCCAGTTCTGGGCATGGGGGGGGTTAGAGACATAAGTATTTCAAGTGCCCCCCTGCTGCTCCAGAAAAGGAGAGCAAACTCCTGCCATGATTTCTTATTGAATCACCCCACCTACTAGCTGCCGGAGGGCTGCTGCTTTCCACTGTTGATCCATTTACATAGCTGCTACTTAGGCACAATATACTGCATTACTGATAAGGACAGAAGCCTTTTTCAGCTTCCTTGAACAGGTTGAAAGGCTGATTCTATCAATGTTTCATCAGTAGGCCCTCTAGTTGCCTACCTAAAGTATTATGTCATTGGGAACCCTGGGGAGGCACAACTGGTCAGTTCTTCTCTTCCTGCTTGCACAGGTACCCTTTATGGCTATTTCTGGTACCCCTTGGTCTTACAACTATGCTTAAACTATAAAGCTATGAGGCAAGTCGGGGGATAGCAGCATGGGCCCAGTCATTCAGAAACTGGTTTTAACTGGTTGGCTGAATAGATGAGGTCTAATGCTGCAGAGGGTGTATGCCTGCCTCCACAGTAGGTTGATTGTCCTCTATGAAGCCTTGATGTGGTTGTACAGTTCAAAGCCTGGCAGTAGGGATACAGATGGCATACAGCATAAGCATCTCATCTGTCCCCTCCACTCCTCCCTTCTCCCTCAGTCCCCCCCACCCCAATGGAGCACCAGAGCATTTCCTGCCATTTTCTCCCTCCCCCTGCTGGGGCACCCTCTAAGTTACTACTTGCTTTTCCTAATTCTTCCACATCCTCCAACCCTTTTTTAAAAAAGGGGACAGAGTAGTTCATTTTATTTTTAGAATCAAAGGGTTTCATATTTCATATTGAAGTAAGGCACTGTAGGCCCTGGATGTCTTATATAAGATGTTAACTGTGGTTTGGATCCATTACTACACAATTGTCCAAAAGGATGTTAGGAAAGAGGGTTGGATTCTGTGTCTTTTCTGCTTCTTTTCTTCCTTTCTGTGTAGTAGATGTCCACTACCATATCTGGCTCAGCTTCCTTCTGACCTGAGGCCCACTTCACCCTTGTGTTGGCAGAGGGTCAAGATAGGGAGAGTGAGTCATAGAAACATAGAAACATAGACTTTGACGGCAGATAAGGGCCACTTGGCCCACCCAGTATGCCCATTTCCCTTCCTATTGGATAAGCTGCAGATTCTAGTTAACCAACAGCCTACTTCCTGCAACCCCCACTACAATTGCCTTATGTCTGTCCCATGAATGTTTGAATTCCCCCACTGTTTTAGACCCAACAACCTACCCAGGAAGACGGTTCCATGCATCCACCGCTCTCTCAGTGAAAATAACACATTATCCCTGAGCTCCCCCCCTTCTATCTTTAAATTGTGCCTCCTTGTTCTTACACATCTCTTTTTATGAAATATGCTACCCTCCTGGACTTTGTTGATTCCCTTGAGGTACTTGAAAGTTTCTATCATGTCCCCCCCGTCCCTCCTTTCATCAAGGGTATACATATTAAGCTCTCTCTCTCTCTCTCTGTCTCTCTTCATATGGTTTCTGATGCAGACCCTGCACCATTTTAGTTGCCCTCCTCTGGACTGCTTCCATCCTGTCTATGTCCTTGCGTAGATGGGGTCTCCAAAACTGCACACAGTATTCCAGATGGGGTCTCACCAACTGTCTGTACAGAGAGATAACCACTTCCCTTTTTACGTTCGCTTGCGCGCATGCGCAAGGAATGTTTTGGGAGAGTAGCACACTTTGGAGGTGTGCCTCTCCCTTTCAATCCACTGCTCCATTGAGCAGGCGTGGCGGTCCTGCACCAATGGTGTGGAGCTGTGTATGACAGCGGTGGTCTTCGCTTCAAAAACTACCGCTGTCATACAGAGCACCGCATCGCCCACCCCCGCATCATGCCACCCCACAAATCTTTGCTCCATGCTGGGGCCACCCCAGCTTGGCAAGCGTCCTCGTTGTTTGCCGGCCAGGGGTGCCCAATCCCCATCAGCTCCACGGCCCCAAAGCAATCCTTCTGCCATGCTGGGAGCCCACCCCAGCATGGCAAACGCCCCACGTTGTTTGCTGACGGGGGTGCCCAATCCCCAGTTGGCTCCTCGGTCCCCCCAGCCATCCTTCTGCCATGCTGGGAGCCCACCCCAGCGTAGCAAATGTCCCACATAGTCTTTTTTTTTTGGTTTTCACCTGTAAAGCAAAAACGGTCCCACGGCGCTTCTCCCACTCCCCCCTCCCACAACCCGCACCCACCCACTGCACCCAGCCTCCCCACACCCCTCACCCCATACTTACCTCGGGGCTCGGGCCGATGATCTTCGGTGGACCGGGAACACGTCTGCACTCATCAAAGCCGACCGCGAACTGAGGAAATGCCGGTAAGCTGTATAATGGGCTAGATAGGGAGTTTTCAACTTTATTGCATATCTCAGGCATTTTTTGGAATTTTTGCACCAAATATTCAACATGGGGTTTTTGGAACCCCTTCTCATGAATGATGTCACAGTCATGCCATTATTCGGGCCCGAAGGGTGATTCCGCAGTCACTGCATGAAATCACCCTTTGGGCCTGAATAACACCATGACAGTGACATCATTCATGAGAAGGGGTCCCAAAAACCCCATGTTGAAAATTTGGTGCATAAATTCCAAACAAATGACTGTTTTACGAGCTTGCGTTGCGCAGTTCCTACGCAGGGTCGTAAGTTCACGAATTTTCAATATTTTCACTACAGATTTTCAACATTGCCATTTTACCACACCTCCTTATGAGCAGTATAGCTGTCATTTTTCACATCCTGCCCAAAACGTGTTTCCGCCCATGTAGCACACAATGGCACAGTCGGTGTGCGAAATCAATGTATGGGATGCATTAAGAAAATCATGGTGACACTGTTCATTAGCAGAGGTCTTAAAATGGCTATGTTGAAAATTTGGTGAAAAAATTCCTAAAAATGACTGTTTCTACGGCGTCGCGCTGACAGTTCCCACGCACGTCAGTAGGTTTGCAAATTTTCAATATTTCCACTCCAGATTTTCAACATTGCCATTTTATCACACCTTCTTATGAGTAGTACAGCTGTCATTTTCACATCTCCTCAAAGCGTGTTTCGCCCATGTAAGCGCTATACAATGGCGCAGTCGGTGTGCGAACTCAATGTATGAGACACATTAAGAAAATCACAGTTACACTGATCATGAGCAGAGGTCTTAAAATGGCTGTGTTGAAAATTGTGAAAAAATTCCTAAAATTACTGTTTCTGAGTTGTGTTGTGCAGTTCTCTGCGGCTACGTAAGTTCGCGATTTTCAATATTTTCACTCAGATTTTCAACACTGCCATTTTACCACACCTCCTTATGAGCAGTACAGCTGTCATCTTTCACATCCTGCCCAAAACATGTTTCCGCCCATGTAGTGCACAATGGCTCAGTCAGTGTACGAAATCAATGTATGGGACACAGTAAGAAAATCACAGTGACACTGTTCATTAGCAGAGGTTTTAAAATGCCAATGTTGAAAATTTGGTGAAAAATTCCAACAATGACTGTTTTACGAAAGGCATGCTGTACAGCGTTCCAATGCACGCCGTAGGTTTGCAAATTCTCAATATTTCCACTCCAGATTTTCAACATTGCCATTTTGCCACACTTCCTTATGTGCAGTACAGCTGTCATTTTCACATCCTGCCCAAACGTGTTTCCGCCTATGTAGCGCACAATGGGGGTAACAAAAAGGTCATGCTGAAAATTTATTGTGCAAATACCAGCAATCGCACAGGGCATTAGGGTAAAGCACCATACGTGCCAAACACCACTGCAAATACCTGCAAGCGTACGTTCGGCATTGACAAATGCTTGTTCTACTTGTGATGCCCCTTCCTACGCATCCCAGTATCCCCCTGGCTCTCCCTACTGACTTCTCACATTGCTTACCCACCTTTAAGTCATTTGTTATGACTACCCCCAAGTCCCTTTCCATTTTTGTTGTTGTTAGTACCTCCCCTGCTATTGTGTACTCTTCTCCTGGGTTTTTGTTTCCCAGGTGCATTACTTTGCACTTCTTTGCATTGAATCTAAGTTGCCATATGTCTGACCATTCCTCCAACCTTGACAAGTCTCTTCTCATCCTTTCTACCCCCCTTGTGTATTAACTCTGTTACAGATCTTTGTGTCATCTACAGAGAGGCATACCTTTCCCTCCAGACCCTCTGCAATGTCACATATAAAGATGTTAAAGAGGACTGGACCCAGTACTGAGCCCTGAGGTACTCCTCTAGTAACCCCCCTTTCTTCAGAATGTGTTCCATTCATTATTGCCTTCTGTGTCCTGTTGTGCAGCCAGTTTGCTACCCAGGCTACCACACTGGAACCCACTCCCAGGCTGGCTAACTTGAGTCATGGGAAGAGGCATCTCCAAACAATCTCATTATCATCTGTCTGAATTCCTCTTCAGACAACACATTAATCCCTGCATTTGCCTTACCTTTCTCTTGGGGGTTTCTTGGCTACCTTGTTTAGGGGGCTGCCAGCTCCTTTGCTGGCCATTTCCATTTTCCTGGCACTGAGTTCTTTTTAAGTATAAGAATCCTCTCCAAACAACCATCCAACCATGCTCAGCCCTTCTTAGTGTACATGGCCATCAGCTGTTCTTCCAGTGCTATGGCTGCTGCCTTGCTGGATTAAGTATTTTTTTGCTTGCTGGTCATCTCCACACTGTTACAGGTTGAAATTATAAGAAACTACTGCCACCTAAAGGAAAACGATCTTAATAACATTGAGACCTATGCACTATGCCTATGCACACAGAAACCAGGCATGTAGGCAAAGAAATGCATGAATGCCACTCAGCGGTGGTCTTGTAGATGCCTGCAGCATTCATGAGTGGGGCACAAAGCAGTAATATGCTGGATCCCCTGGCTGTGCTGACAACAATGCACGGGGGGCATTCCATGGGCATGCCTGCATTACATGGCATGCACAAAGCCCCATAGTGCAGCACATCAGGATGCATAGGAGGGTGGCCAATATGCCAGGATGCACCTTGCCATAAGTCGCCTATGTGCCCTGCCCCTGCGCACACCAGCCAAGCAAATGTCCCAGCGGCAGATGGGCAACCCCCACAGAGCGGGCAAGCCCCATTCCCGTACCCCAGAGGCAGACCTCCACATACACAGTGCAGCCCCAGCCCCTGAATGCAGCACCTCCACTTAGGACAGCACCATGGTGATCATGCTGCCTATAGCTCGACAAGGCACTGGCACAGTTCCTGAGGGGCACAGTACCCCACCCACATGGCTGCACCCATCCCAAGCCAGTGATACCCCCCCGCAAACACTTGCAGCACTGACACCCCCCGCATGGTCCGTCGGTGCTGCATCTCAGGACAGCCAGTGGCACTGCCCACCACACACTCCATGGCTGCCAGCCATCTGTCATCTGCAGGGGCATGCAGCTAAGAGCGTGCCTGGATGCATAAAGGATCCACCTCCGGCCACCCCACACTACCCTGGCACCGGGGGGGGCATGGCTGCAGACAGGCACCCAGTGGGTGCACATGATTGTGCATACCACACACCCTGCATTTGTCCGAGGCCATGTAGGTATGCAGATGGGGTACGTGCCTCAGTTGCGTACTTCCCGCCCGTTAGTCCATAGCCCTCATTGTGATGACCTCATTTCATATGTCTATCTGTCTCAGTGAACCAGGGTCCGGGGGGGGCCTTGCTGCGCAGTCTGGCTTTCCACAAACACTACCCCTATGCCCAGCATACAATGTTGCCCTCTTACAGTTCATAGTGGTGCTGTGGCATGTATAACATAGGCAGCCTTAACACCCCTTCCATAGCTCTTTTTATTATTATTATTTTTGTTAAATAATTTAATTCCTATCCTTCTCCTGCTCACTTTTTTAATTTTAGAAACAAAGAAACAGAAGATGATGGCAGATAAGGACCGCAAAGCCCATCCAGTCTGCCCATTCCTTTTTCTACCTTATGAATGTGCCATTGGCCTTTGCTCTGTCAATGGCCCATCTATTCATACTCATCTGTATTGCTCCCTTATGCCTATCCCATGACTGTTTGAAGCCCTACACCGTATTCATATCCACCACTTACTGAGGTAGACCATTCCATGCATCCACCACCCTTTCTGTGAAAAAGAACTTCCTCACGATACCCCTTAATCGGTCTCCCTCTAATCTCAAGCTGTGTACTCTTGTCCTGCTATTTTTCTTATATTGAAACATGTTAGACTCTTTCACCTTGTTAATGCCCTTAAGGTGTTTGAACATTTTGATCATATCCCTCTCCCTCCTTTGCTCTAGGGTATATATATTGAGCTCCGTTAATCTGTCCTCATATTTTTTTGATGCAGTACTTGCACCATTTTGGTTGCCCTTCTCTGGACTGCATCAATTTGGTTAATGTCATTGTTAAGGTGTGGCCTCCAGTACTGCAGGCAGCACTCCAGATGAGGCCTAACTAGTGTCTTGTAAAGAGGGATTATTACCTCCCTCTTACGACTTGTGATACCCCTACTAATGCACCCCAACATCCCTCTAGCCTTACCTACTGCTTTAGTGGTCTGCTTGGATGATTTCAGGTCATCGGTGATGTTGATGCCCATGCCTCTTTCTTCCCTTGTGACTGCCAGCAACTCTCCTCTCAGCTTTATAGGTGGCTTCAGGGTTTCTCTTCCCTATGTGCATGATCTTGCACTTCTTTGCATTAAACCCCAATTGCCACTCTTTCGACTATTTTGCCAGTTTATCCAGATCTATTCTCTTTCTCCCCAAACCATCTGGATCATCTACTCTGTTGCATATCTTGGTGTCATCGGCAAACAGACAAACCTTACCCACCAGTCCATCTACAATGTCACTGATGAAGATAGTGAAGAGGACTAACCCCAGGACTGATCCCTGAGGTACCTCACTTGTGACTTGCATCTCTTCAGACTGTATACCATTTACCACCACTCTCTGTTTTCTGCCTGTCAACCAGTTTGACACCCAGTTGACCAACTTCTGACCCACCCTGAGCATACCCAGCTTATTATTCAATCTTCTGTGTGGCACAGTATCGAAAGCTTTGCTGAAGTCAAGGTAGGTGACATCAACTGCTCATCCTGGTCCACCACTCTGGTTACCCAGTCAAAGAAATCTATGAGATTAGTTTGACAGGACCTTCCTTTTGTAAACCCATGCTGTCTTGAATCCTGTGCTCCTATGGATTCCAGGTATTGCACTGTCCTTTCCTTGAGGAGTGCTTCCATAATCTTGCCCACTACTGAGGTAAGACTGACTGGTTTGTAGTTCCCTGCCTACTCCCTGCTGCCACTCTTGTGGAGCGGGATCACATAAGCCCTTTTCCATTCTTCTGGTACATCTCCTGTGCTCAGAGACTCACTAAACAGTTCTGATAATGGTTCTGCTAGTTCCACCCTTAGCTCCTTTAGTACCCTGGGATTTATGCCATCAAGTCCCATTGCCTTGTCCACCCTGAGGTTTGAAGTTTATTGTTCTAGGAATTAATACCTTTGAGCCAAGGCTCTTTTACAAAGGTTTCACATCATTAAGTACAAAAACATAGTAGACAGTGTTACAAACAATCAGTAAGCCATTTAACAAGGCCACAACTTAAACAGTAACATTTATGTACAGTAAAGAAAAAGGAACTCAGAGGCAGTGTCAAGGGCAAGGAATAAGGATTGGAGAGCTTGAGAGGGAAGAGAGGGAGAAATAAGAAGTTTAGGAGCAGACAGAACCAGGTTAGTGGTACTCAGGTTGTCTTTGTCAAAGAGGAGACCATGGTGGTTGAGTGAAACAAATGTAAGTGAACTCAGTGGGATGAGACTTTAGTCAAAGCAGTCACAGGAGCTGGAGGCTGTGAGGTGAGTGTAAAGTATGGAGTAAGGTTATCGAGCTCTTGTAGGATCCTTTCTTTTGTGAAGGTACTCGTGCACATATCCCTCCCCCCTGTGTCCATGGTGCTGAGCTGTGGACCCTGCCTTACCTTCTCATCAGTAAATACAGAGCAGAATTATCTATTTAGGACTGAAGCTTTTACATGGCCCTCCTTCTCACATGCCCCTTATCCCCTTTCATCTTACCAATACCCCCTCTGGACTTTCTCCTTTCACTAATGTATCTATAGAAAGTCTTGTCACCTTCTATTACTGTTCATGCTAGTGTTTACTTGGTTTGGGCCTTTGCCTGCCTTACTGCCTTCCTGCCTTCCCTGCTTCCCTTAGGGAAGTTTGGTATGCCTCACTGTCTTCATTCTACTGCGTTCCCTTATATTTCCTGAAGGCCAGCCTTTTGGCTCTGACCTTTTCTGCTACTGTTGTTGAGAACCAAAGTGGTTTCCTTCTTCTTATGCACTTCCTTTTCTCTCTAACACAATGGGATGTTGCTTCAAGTATTGCATCCTTAAGGCTTGCCCACTTTGCCTGTACCCTCTCACCTGTATTTCTTTTTGTCAGGGCTAGCTTGGTTCTGTTGGTCATCTTACCAAAGTCAGTTCCTCTGAAGTCCCATATTTTTGTCTTGGAATGGGATGATTTAGTTCTAGTGGCCAAATTGAACCATACCATGTGATGGTCACTGGCCCCCAGGTGACCTTCTACCTGGAGATCTGTGATCTTTTCCCTGTTAGTCAGTACTAGACCTAGGATAGCCCTGTCTCTTGTGGGTTGTTGTACCAGTTGTTTGAGGCCCTCCACCTGCAGGGAATCCACTATGTGTCTAGTTCTTGCAGATGTTCCTGCTGGTATTGACCAATCTGTATCTGGCATGTTGGAGTTTCTCATTATCAGAACCTCCCCTTTAACTGTCATGTTTTGTATATCTTCTAACAGTAACGTGTCTATGTCCTCCAACTGGTCTGGAGCCCTGTAGACAACCCCAGTTCATATGGCGGTCCCATTTCCTGTTTCCAGGGTGACCCACAGTTCTTCTGGCTCCCTATTTGTATTCTGAATTTCTGTAACTTTGATATTTTCATTGACATACAGGGCCACTCCACCCCCACCCCCCTTTTGCACCTCAGTCTCTTCTGAATAGTACATAGCCAGGTACTGAAGTCTCCCAAGTGTTGTTACTGGTACACCACATCTCGCTAATTGCTACTATGTCCAGTTTAGCCTCTGTCATTATTGCCTACAGGTCAGGGATCTTGTTTCCCAGACTGTGAGCATTTTTGTTCATGATTTTCCATTGGCCAGATTTTGGTGCGTTAGTGGTTGGGCGAGGTCTGGTGTTTCCCCTGTGTGTCGTATGGGGAGCCAGATCTTTTTCCTTACCTGGAGATGCAAATGAACTACAAACACGTTGAACTCCTGTTTCATCTTTAGCTGATGTGGGAGAGTTGTTCTTCCCATTCAACATATGGGGTGCTGCACCCCTCTCCCCATTTGCTAGTTTAAATATTCTGCAAAAATGTCAGACTTCTGCCTCAATGCACTGACTCCCTCCTTAGTCAGATGTAGTCCATCAAATTTAAAGAACTTTCACTCCCTAAACTGTTGCCAGTTCCCTACAAATTTGTGTTCTTCTTCCTTGCACCAGCCCTTGAGCCACATGTTTAGCTCCCCTATCTCCCCTTTTCTGACCTTCGTCCATCTGCCCCTCTATCCCAGACTGGCAGGATCTCAGAGAAGGAGATGCCAGATGAAATGGATGATAATTTGTCACCTTGCCTGGTCAGGTGTTCCTTGGTCTCCACAACTGACTGGCTGGCAAGATCATTAGTCCCTCTGTGTATCAGGATGTCAATGTTTTCTCCTGCTTCCTGAACAATTTTAGCAATGTGGTCAGTGTCTCTCCACCCTGATATACCTGGGAGACATCTGACCTTTGCCCCAGCTGGAGATAGGTATCAACTCCCCGAATGATGGAGTCTCCTATGATCAGAAGTTTTTTGGATTTTCCTTTTGCTTTTTTAGTTTTGGTTCCTGTTTTGGGTGACTTTTGTTGTGCTAGCTCCTGTGCTGCAGTGTCCTGCTCCGCAGTGTCCTCTGATCCTTTGTTTGATTTTGGAGATAGAGGCAGATACCTGTCTGTAGTTTTTATATGGTTTCTGGAGGTAATATATTGGAGAGCACCAAGTGATGGGGCATGTAATAGGGTCCTGTTATGAAGTGAAATATCAAGAAATTACAAGATGCCCGCCCTTTTCAATTTTCACTCTATCCTGTCTGCTTCTATATTCGTATCTATCCTATTTTTCTTGTCAGGGTGGCCAACCTGGCAATCATTAACCCTTTCTTTACTGTCCCTGATTATCTTTAAAACAATCTGGCATCCAAATTTTGATAAGCTGAAAAGCAGTTGTTTAATTATGGAGTAGGACTTTAATAAAGAGTATTTGCCTTAAGTATCCAACCCAGCAAAAGTATTGTTGAAAGTAAGGGAAACAATATTGTTAAGAGCTTCCCTGCTCTCTTTTTAAAGGGCTGTTTATAGTTTTGTTTTTTTGTGTACCCTCACATGAATAAATGTACACAGGATATCCCATCTTAGTGCTGCATTAAAAAAAAAATGTAGAAATAGAACATAGTTCTCTGCTTGGAGACTTTGGCTAAAGCCCTGTGTCCTAGATAAATGACAAAATGGAGCTATGGTCTCTTGAAATGAAGACCTCTTATAAATAGAAGGCTGGGTGGTAAAACAAGCAGTCAGCTGAAATTCTAGCTGTGAGGAATTTTATAAAAACAAGCATTATGCAGCACATATAAAGAAAATATGTTACAGGGGACTACTGTGTAAAAATATTTACTAGAATTGTTGTCTAAAATAAATACATGTTTACTTTCTGACATTTACATTTAAAAGTAAATATAATCCTGAAACCTTGCAAGGAAGACAGATAATGAGCATGCCCCTCATCTGTTTTTCCTTGCCAAGGCTGCAGATTTTATTTCACTCTTTAACAAGTGTTTATTTTCTTTCTGTATTAAAAAAATGCATGTGTAACTGAATATCTTGCTTTTCCTGCTAAGGTCATGCTATAGGGATGGCAGTCTACAAAATGGCTGCCTTTATAGTATTCAGGTAAAGTGATGTCACAGTAAGGGAGGGGCTCAGTTCAAGACACGCCCCTTCTGGAAAGTATATAAAGCCTCCATTAGGAGACCTGTTTAGATAGAGAGAGAGGAGAGTCAGTATTTAAATGACCACAGAGCAAGGAGGTTGTGTGTATGCTTCCACACAAAGTGCTGTTCAGACAAAAGGAAAGGAAAAGGCAATTCAGGAGTCTGTGGAAAGAAGTATTTCCTGTTGTTTTTGGGTGTGAAGACTAACCCCAATTTTTTCCTTTCTATGAACTTTAAGTTAAGAATATTTTTTTTTGTTTGTTTGTTTATGGAAATAAATTGACAAACGCATACCTTCGCATTTTTTATGCACCTTAAACCTTTGGTCTGGACATCTGTTATTTCCCATGCTTCTACAGGGCACCTGATCTGCCCCTCCTATCCACCTGCCAACCTCCTGGACCAACTACCCTCTGTGGTCGAGTTGCTTCTGTTGGATGTTGGGGAAATGGCAGGCAGTTCTTTTATTTCTTCTTGAATATGCAATTTGAGGTGCGCAATCTCTGCCCATGCTGCCAGGAGCTGAGCTCTTAGATCTCCAATGGTCCAACATGTAGGACAGTGTCCTAAATCCTGTAAACTGCCCTTCTGAAAAGTGTTCCGCAATACCTGCAGTTAATGATATACATTCCAGATAAGTTGCTGGATTTATAACCTGGTCAGAGTAATTAGAAGGAAGAAAATGAAAGCAAAAGTTTGATTTTGTGTTTTGTTTGTTTGTTTTTGTATAACTTGTTATAAAAAGTTAAATTACTAGTGTCCCTGTAAATGAGGTCACTGTGTTGATACCCCTGTGATCCACCCCTTTCTGCTTTGCTACAGGAAATGTCACAACTGTGATACCCATAAAAGGAGTGTAGTGTGGGGTGGTTAGGGATGGGGGGGGTGGCTGGGCCCTTTCCCTGCTGAAAAAGAACCATGGATGAAAGAAACAAGGAGATAAGTGCAGAAACAATCAGCCAGTGGCAAATGCAGTAGCCCTTAAAGCTTATCCTAATGATAGATAAAACTGTAAAATCAGTAAAGCACCACCTGTAATAATTTCATAGAAGATATACCCTGTAAGAAACACTTTGCTACAGAGAAAAATAAAGCAGTAACAGAAGATATACCTTGCAAAAGACAATTTGAATCAGAAGATTACAGCAGAAATCTGTAAGCACACACCTGTAGGCACACTCTGTAATAATGCAGCAAAGGTATACCCAGCAACAACAATTAAAATCAGACAAAAATAAAGCAATACAATGTTAGCAACAAACAGTAACAATCCCTGTGAGCACAAAATAAAAATAACAACACACAGTAAATCTGCATAGCCAAAAGAAGCCTTAATCATTTTCCTTGCTCTGGTAAGCTTCTTTGTTCTGTGCTTTCAAGCAACCTAGAAGAAAAGAGCTCTTGTGAAGCTAGGTGCCTTGGCCAGCAAACCTAGTCTTCCACCTCATTTTGTTTTTGATTCATGATTTACTCAGGGTTTAGTCAAGGAGTTTGAACCTGGGGCTGCAAGATTACAGCACCGCACTTTAATTTGCTAAACTGCACTGCTAGTGGGCAGCAAAATAGCTGTTCACTGGTGAACCCCAATGCATCTGCTGTTTCCACTATCTGTAAGGTGCTGGGGGAATGGGGACATTTTGTGATCAATGTTCAATTAACAAATGCTTACTGATTATTATTACTATTGCCATTTTAGCAACCTTTGTTTTTTTGTCCTTAAGTCAATTCAAATTTGCCTACTTCATGATTATGGCAGGTATTCACCTTTCTAATGTTTAATGAGGACAGATGCTACAGGACGACCTGAGCCAGACTGCCACTTGAAAGCAAGGGTACCTTCAGGCATAAATGCACTGCCTCCAACTTAAAAGCTATTGTCAATTAAATACTCAGATTCCTTAAATTATCCATTCCTCTGCTTGACTCCATGCTGCTAGTGCACCTTTTAATCAATTGGCTTGTTCTATAGATAGTAGCCAGTGTGGTCATTACTAGGTGTCCTGCTCTGGCCTGCCATGTGGCAGTCAGTGTGGTCCTAAACACCATCTCAGACTGACTCAAGCACTTTGGAGTGACCCAACCCACCAACCTGGACCTGCAGGAAGTGTGTACAGGTTTAAGTAGGAAGATAAACACTTCAGAGAGGTTTCTTAGTGAGAGACAGCTGTTCATTGGGCTGGGTGCATCCTGTACCCATCATTACTGGCCTGAGCCATGTGGTGGGTGTCATGACCTGACTTAACAAAGTGATTCAATGCTGGGTTCTGGAATCACTTTAGGTTTATAACCTGCCATCACAACTCTGATACACTCTAGCTGCTCAGGTTGCATGTGATAACAGCTAAAAAATAAAAGCAATCAACACAGTGGCAACTACTAATTACCAAAAAGCTGAAAGGCAGTCATCACAATAGTGCCTGATAGAAACATTGACTGGTGCTCACTTTATCTATGGGGCAATTTCTAATTACTTTTTATGTGATGGGGCTACTCCTCCCACACCCCACTTGTAGGGGGCTTTTCCCCCACACCTCAATTATTAAATAATCAACTCTGGGGGGAGTGTTTGACAATGGAGAAAAAAATTAGCTCCAACCTGACATATCAAAAAATTACTCAGCCTGTCCTAAACTTGGGGTTACCACACACACAGGCAGCACTCCTACCCTCTACACCATGCTTCCAGCTCGATTCTGTCCTCATAATTTCCTCCATATATATATATATATATATATATATATATATATATATATATATATATATATATCAGTACCTCAGTCCCTACCTTGCTCATCCATTCCACAACATGACTATTACTCCCAATCATCATTTAATCAATGTTGTTCAATTTGGACTCATCCTTAATAAGTTGTTCACATTGACTTGCTCATTTTCACTTGCTGTTATCATGGGAAACCACCTTCTTGCCACTTCAGTAAGTGACCAAGGTTGGGAGCAGCTCTGCCTGTTCTGATCTCTGCAGGCCTGTCCTACCATACCAGAAAGCTATCACGCCATTCTAGCAGTGACACTTGATAATCCCACACTGGGTACAGAATTTAATTTCAAAACAATGGACAAGGACCACAACCACCTTCCAGCAATTCCAGCAGGATAACAAACAAACACTTTCACATGTAACTAAAAAACCAGCAAAAGCAACATTTGAACTACTGTATTTGAAATGAAACAGTGAAAGAAACATGTTGAACAATTTATGAGAATTAACGGGGACTCAAATCCCCAGCCTCAGAAATTCTAGCAGCCCAGGAAATTCTTATGGAACCATGGACAGAGCTAATACTTGGAATCTTCTACAATTCTTCTGATGTTGAGGATCCTGCTGGAATGTTGCAAATCAAAAGCTGGGAGGGAGGAGTGAGGAGGAGCTACAGGTCACCATTCTTTAACCCCTCACTCTCCTGCACCAGCCAGAAGGCCCCTCCCTTTGGACAGCCCCAGTGTTTCCTGTCCAGGAGTGGTACTAGAGCACCTCTCCACCCCTGTGGGTGAAACCCTGCCTACCTACCTGGAGGCCAGATTTCAGGAGAGGGGGTCAAAGACAAAGGGTTATCTGCAGCAAGGCTTAAAAGACTGTTTAATATGTTCTAGCTTTAACAATTAAGCATAGGGGCAATGTGGTTTATGTCTAAAGTTGTACAATAGAAATTGCACCTAGGCTTACTGTTGTCTTTTAATCCTTCCACCTTCCTTTGTGTGTACTGCTTAACCATTCCTTTGTCCAAGTAATCACTTCTTACTGTAATGCAGATCTAGGCATTTCATCTTTGTGATTATTCCACTATGTGGCAAGAGGTCAGTGACCTTACCAAAGTTGCTAAATCTTAAAGTATTGACTAATGTAACCCTAGTTTATTCAATTATTGCACATGCAGTACAACCCATAGATATAGCTAGTCAGCAGACATATTTACAAATGAGATTAGCAATTATTTGGCCATAGCATGTCAAATAAATATTTTTGTGATAAATTAAGCAACTATCGCTCACCGCTGCTAGCGGTCTGGCACTGTACTGACAGTAAATGACTAGTTGGCATCTCTTAACTCAACACTGAAAAGTGTATATCACTGTATCCATGCTACTGTCTTTATTTGTTTTACTTTTTTTTGAATTTTTTTTTGAAAATATTGAAATGTACATACGTAAACTAAATTCAACACAGCTAATGTACAAAAACAATACCAAAAAATTCAAAATCAAAATCAAAACCTATGCTGCCCTTCCACCCAACAGAAAGAAGACCAACAGATAGACCGATGATAATGTCTCAGATTGTACCTTACCGATCAGATGATAAAGGGCATTGTTATAAAAAAACTCATCAATAAAAGTATTCGTATCAATACTGAAACAAAGATTAACCATATTCATTGCAAAAAAAAACTTTTTTAATGCATCAGTTATGGTTCTGACAAAAGAGACACAAGCAGGGAACTGAGGTGTCAGGGTTTTCAACCCTAACACCCCACACCCACCCCATCCTGTTAAGACTGACTGGCATTGGTGGTGTACCTTGGTGTCATCAGCACTAATGCTCACCCCATTCTACTCCAACCCCCACCCTGCAGACACTGACAGATGTCAGGAGTGTGCCTTGGAGTCATCAGCCCTAATACTCACTCCATTCTATAAGTAAATAAGCTCACATGGGTACAGTATAGGACAATGAAGTGAGCATTAGGATGGATGACCCCAAGACACACTCCTGACATTTGTCAGTGTCTGCAGGGTTGGGGGAGAAATGGGGTGAGCATTAGAGCTGGTGACCCCAAAGCAAACCACTGATGCTTGTCAGTGTCTGCAAGGTGGGGATGGGGTGGGGTTTTAGGGTTGGAAACCATAACACCTCACTTACCTGCTTTTGTCACTTTAGTAAGAACCATAACTAATTCATGAATGAAGTTTTTTGCAATGAATTGCCTTACTTTTTGAGTCAATTTATTTGTATCCTTATTACTGTGGCAGTGCAGGGTCCTTTTTACACTGCACACCCATCCCTCTGTAGATGCATGATCAAAGAATCTGTATAGCTATCTTATTACCCCAGTACATGTACACTACCCAGTAGAGAAAATATTCAAATCCCCACCAAAACATAATTCTGCGCAACTTCAAAGCCATTCTGCATCACAGATGCAAAAGCACATTTGGGCAGGATTTGAAAAATGACAGCTGTGATATACACGAGGTCGAGTAATAAGAAGGATATGTTGAAAATCTGTTATCAAAATATTTAAAATTTCTGAAGTTATGAGTGGGCATTCTGAAACTGCAATGAATGGTCATAACTTTGGCATTTTTTTCACATTCTGACCCCAAATTTTGAACATAGTTTTTTATGACCCCATCTCATAAACCCCATAGGTGAAAATGTTCAAATGCATGGGAAATGCCATTATATGCCACAGGTGTGAAAACACATTTCAGGCTGGATGTGAAAAATGATAGCTGTTCATGAGGTGGTATGAAAAACTGGATATGTTGAAAATTTAATTTGCAGTGAAAATATTAAAAATTATAAAGTTACAAACAGAAATATTTCAATGACCGGGCATAACTCAGCCAGTTTTAGGATTTTTTTTCACCAACTTTTCAACATGGGCTTTTTGGGACCCCACCTCATGAACACTGGCACTGCCATTTTGTTAAATGCAAAATTGTTCTCATTTTAAAGCTTTTAAACTAGATACCTAGGTTCTATAGTTAACAGTAAATTCCCTGGTTACTTTCCCAGATAAGCCCATTTAAATTACTTAACTATTAATTCTAAATTAATTAGTGAAAGTAATCAAAATTATAGTTACATTTCTGGTTGTTGAAGTGGTTCTTCTTCTCTCAACTTAGAACTCTTGCTTGAGTCTAATTCTTGATGAAAAAGTCTCTTAGCTAATCTCCTTGACTCTAGAACGTTTTGGCATGGACAAACACTGCAAGTTTAACTTCCCTTGCTGAAAGTCACTTTACCAAAAGTCAGTTCTTGGATTTGTAAAACACACCTTTAATGTGCAAAGTCCATAGCAATACTGGATTTAAAGAACTTTCTTGTGGATAGCAAAGTTGTTTCAATAACTGGAACTTTAATTATTTTTTATGTTTCATCTGCTCTCAAAACATTAGGACACTATGTTTCCTTCTGCTCACAATGCTGTATAGCTTGTGTGAGTTTTAAAATTAAGTCTGTGTCTAGGCATCAGCAGTCAACATTACTTTAGTCAAAATGCTCAGCAAATAAAACACAGACCTTGCTTCATACACAATGAGAATGTCCTTGCATCTGGTTCTTGCACCTGGACTTCATGGCAGCACTGCATAAGCTTTCTTAGACTGGCTCCAGTATTTTAAACACAGGCATGTCCCAAAGCTTCTTGGCCTAGCTAGTTATAAAACCATCAGAAATTTTAGTTAGACTAGCATAGTTCCTCTTACATCAGATGTTTGGCCCAGATTTTGATTGACCTGGGTCACTAAAAAGGTAGGACTTCTTAGACGATAAATGATGATATACAGACATACCTTCTAAGACCTCCCCTTTTCCTCGAGACTAGTTTTTCATTCAAAATAATTTTCCTTAGTAACTTTTTTATTCAGCCTAATTTAAACATTAAACTTACATAATCAGGCATTTTACATCAAGCAGATAATTTTGGTATGAATCTTATTTTCCTAGCATTGACATTTTTCAAGTTACTCTACTAAGGGTTATAACTATAATTTTAATAAAACTTTTTGAAATAAAGTGATAGCCTTGCTCTAAATATTCTATGTTACAGAATAATATAAGATTTGTAAGAAAAGTCCTTTATTAAAGTCATTTAAATACTAGCTTTTATAGACACACATGCGATTCCTTGTTCTGCTTACAGGCAATTATAAAACTCAAACTGTCAAAAGATTATTTTAGATGTTTGTTCCTTTATCACAACAAGATACAGACTTAAGAGTCTTATTTTCAGACTCCTCAGCATGTGAGCTATCTTGCGAGATTAGATTTGTTTAGGTTTTTAATAAGAAAATGACATTAAAATAAATTTTAAATATAATTCCTGAACCCTTGGACCTGCACTTAGGAAACTTAGTAAGCTTATTTATTATACTAGTGTATAATAACTGTCCAATTTTCATATTGGCACCATATAGTGTTTTTAAGTTATAAGCAAAATACTTTTCTTAATATACAAAGTTTAAAGAGAAGAACAATTTTTTTTTCTTACTTCACATAAGTCAGTACCAGATACTGATTGGCACAGAAACCATACATTTTAATTAAAGTGTCTTCCCTGGAATGTGATTACCATAGTAACCTCTCAGTTGGACTAGCTAACTAGCAGCTATTCAAATGCACATGACAGTCCTTGTTTTGTAGAGAGGCCAGTCTCATGGGACTTCCAATTTAAAAGAAGACTTCACTGAAACATTTTTTCTGGAGTTGCCTTTTGTATGCTACATTCCCTTTTTGTTGTCCAAAGTTTTACAAGTTTTTATTTTTACAGCTAAACTCATGGGGACATTAAATTTAGCCAGAAATTAGAGTAAACATTTCCCATATAAAATCACATACAATAATAATTAAAAATAAATTCTTGATAATAAAAATAAAATATTTTTTCCATCAAGGGTTTTGTCCTTACAGGAGGGTGGTGATGGGGTAGAAGACAGTGGAGACGATGAGGAGCTGTTTTCTTTTTTCAGGTTGAATGCAAAAAAAGATGTCGGGGATGGTTTAAGTTAATAAATATTACAGAACACTGGGAGTGGGCTCCCCAGTGCCCCACAGTGCTGGGGGACTTCAAATGCAGACACAGGGATTGGGCACCCTGATGTTGGCAATAAGTATTGTAAATTATCATTACAGAACACTGGGAGTGGGTTCCCCAGTGCAATGGCCCATAGTGTGGAGGTGTGTACTTCAAATGCCTACACAGTGATTGGGCACCCTATGTTGGCAATAAGTAAATTATTATTATGGGACACTGGAAGTGGTGTCCCCAGTGTCCCACAGTGCTGGGGGGAGCTTCAAATGCTGACAAGGGGATTGGACACCCCCATATCACCAATAAGTAAATTATTATTACAGAACAATGGGAGTGGGCTTCCCAGTGTCCCACACTGGTTAGGTGGGGGCCGTGTGAATGCTGACATGGGGATTGGGCACCACAATGTAAGCAATTATTGCTACAAGAATAGGCACGGGATGAGGAAGAGCATCCAACACCGGGAGTGAGCATCCCACTGTTGATTTTTATTATAAAGAAAGAAAGAAGGGGGATAGCAATCAGAGGGTGGACGTGCCTCTAGACACCAAGAAAAGGACTCACTTCTACAACTGCAGCTGGCAGCATGACTTCCAGCTGCTGCTGCAAAAGTCAACAAAATCCCACTGTTCTCATACAGAGATCACAGGGGAAGCGCTCCTCTTGCTAATGTAGCCACTGGAGATTTTGAGTCGGAGAAAACTTCTCTTTTTGAATAATTTTAAAAAAGAAACATGAAAATGTAGCTAAACTGGCTGCCATTTAGCTAGGTTCTAATGTTTATTTTTTAAAATTAATTCTTTTTTTGTGTGTGTTTTGTTTGTTTTATTTCACTTGCTAAATGGGAAAACAAATGGTTGACACTCATAAAAGAATTTCCCACCAGTGACACAGGATGACCTTGTCTGCAAAAAGGGATTCTCTCCTGCAACATAGAATCCATTTTCATGCAGCTCCTGTGACGTAGAATCCATTTTCATGCTGGACATCTATTTTATTCCCAAAAAAAAAGGAAATTCAATGTTTAATAACTTTTAAACAGATAAAAGTTTTTCCACCAAACCTTCAAAAGGCACATCTGTGTGGCCAAGGCTTTCTATCCTGAAAGTTCAGCAGAGAAGATAGATCAATTTCTGAGATACAGGTGGACAACAAAACAGCTAAAAATATGAAAATCTCTGTTTCATTCAACACTAAGTATCTGAGAAACCACAAACAGGATTCAAACCAGTTTTGCCACATCAACAGATGTACATGGAGTGGTGATGCATGCAAAATGTCATGCATATCCATTGAATCATTCCAAAGTTATTACACTTCAAATATTGGCCTTTACAGGAATATATTTATATATTAATTAGAGGCAAAAAACTCAATTTAATGCATTAGTTAGGGATGTTCCACAGTGACAAAAGTGAGGAAATTCAGTGTTAGGGTTGAAAGCCCCCCTTGGAACCCCCATCCACATCCCCAACCAGCATCAGGGTGTACATTGGGGTTGCTGACCTTAACTCTCACCCCATCAGATGTGTGAAGAAGCAGAAGTATAGGAGAAAGGTGTGAGAGTTAGGACTGACAACCCCAATGCGCACCCCGATGCCGGTTGGGGGTGTGGGCAGGGAGTCCAATGGGGGCTTTCAACCCTAACACCGAATTTCCTCACTTTTGTCGCTGTGGAACAACCCTAACTAATGCATTAAACTGAGTTTTTTGCCTCTAATTTCCCTTCTTTTTGAGAGGAATAATGAGAAATAGTGAATGTAATGCGGCTGCAGAGGGCACGGGGCCCGCCATGTGATGTCTTGTCACATAGTAACACTGTGCCCACAAATGCAAATAGTAATGTGCATGGTGACACAAAGCGAAACAGAAAGATAAACAGTACTGTAGACACAAATGGTTAAAATAATGCAAACGCAAGTGCAAATGAAAATGCGAAGGGTAACGCACATGGTGCCATAGATGGGAGCAGTAAGTGAAAAGGTTACTGAACCGCAAGCAGAAGTGGTATGGGTAACAGTAATGTAAGCACACAGGCTGGTTTTTCCCAAAAGCTGCATAGAGAAAGACAGCGAGTGCAAAGAATATATGCATAATAATGGGTCTCGAAGCAGAAAATGAGGAGTTGGAATACTAAATTGCTTATATCTCAGGAACCGTACGATGTAGAAATACATTGAAAAGTCATATGATTTATGACTTTCCTGGCTAGTTTTGTACTTAGCCCCTCTTAGGGGGCAAAGAATTTTTCTGATGAAAAGTCCATGTCTCTCACCGTTTCCGAGATACGGGCCCTGAAAGGTGCAGCAAACACTGTAATGTTATCCTATGGGAAAAAAAGGGAAGTTCAGAGTGCCATAACTTTGGCCCTCTGTAATATTTTTTCACCAAACCACTAAAAGGCACATCTTTGGGATGTTGGCTTTCTTCTCTCCAAATTTCAGCCCAAAAGATCAAACCTTTATTTTGCAGCAGGGTGGCAAAGGATTCCTGTAATGCAGCGGATGCCGTAATGTTATCTTATGGGAAAAAGTGTCAACTTCCGAGTGCTGTAACTTTGCCGCCCTGTAATATTTTTTCACTGGAACACTGAAAGGTACATCTGTGAGAAGTTGGCTGCATTCCCTCCAAATTTCAGCCCAAAAGACCAAACCATTCTTTTGCAGCAGGGTGGCAAAGAATTGTTGTCATTTTCCCACAGCCTGGGAAAGTACTGTCAAACTTTGTGAAAGCTTTCGTAAATTCATGTGACAGTGTCGCAAATGCGAAAGTACTTTGCGAAAGTACTTTTTCCAGAAATTTGAAAAACATATTTCTGGGGTACTTTACCCCAAAATAAAGACATGCTTAGCATCCTCAAGGTCCGACTAGGTGAATACAAAAATAATTAGGTTGCTAGAGGGTCCCAAATATAAATGGCAAGCATTTTTCTGATGACCAACTGAAAACAAAATGGCGGATTTGCGACAGTAAAAGGGCCATTAGCAAAAGTAAAAACTGCATTTGCGACACTGTCAAACTTTTTGTTAACTTTTCCCATTGACTTATAATGGGAAATTGTTTTTTGAATAACCTTTGAACCGTTTAATATTTTTTCATGAAATACTCAAAAGGCACAACAGGGACCCCAGCCGCACGTTCCCTGAAGATTTTGGACCAGTCGCGCAAACCATGTGACCTGTAGAGATGAGCAAAGAATTCCAAAAAAGCGTAAACGTGTGTGCAGATCACATGTAATAACTCCGCAGCCACAAGTCCAAACAGTATGAAAGTTGGCAGATCCCAAGAAGTATGGTTCTTGATTGGGTATTCCAAGTTTCAGGCAAATCCATTGAATGGTTGCAAAGTTATTTAGGTGCAAAATCTTAGGTTTAACATGTAAATGGCTCCTCAACCCTAACTATGGTAGCACTACCGTGTTACCATATACACTATATATATATATATATATATATATATATATATATATATATATATACATACACACACACACTCGCGCACACACACACATGTAGCGACTCATTCATATTTTAATGATAACATTAGATTATGTAGCTTTCCAAACTTTTCCTGAAACCTAAGGAAATTGTTTTTAATATTCACAATGAGTTTACAAAGTTGAAGGTTATGCAGTATACTTGAAGCCCATTTTTTAAAGCTAGGAATATCATTATCTAGCCAATGCCTTAAGATGACTTGTATTGCAGTCATAACCATAAGGGCCATAATTTTTTGTCCAATTGTTTACGTAAAAAGTCATAAGTAACAATGGTACAACATTCAAAATTAAATGCAGAGTGTATATTAAGTTTAACTAACACTTTCTTTTTAATACCTTCCCAAAGAGTGAAAACTAATGGACAATTCCAAAGGATGTGTTTTATAGTTCCTGTATTCCTATTATATCGAGTACATACAGTATATCTGATTTAAAAAGACAAAATTTAGCCAATTTAGCAGGTGTCATGTAAGCATTGTGTTAAATTTTCAATTGCATTAATCTCAGGTTGTCTAATGGAATAAATGTATAAATATTATTCCAAATTTTAGTTCAATTCAGAGAATTATTATCCAGTTCCATATGCCAATATTTTGGCTGAATTGTATTATCTGAAAATTTTACAGGAAAGATAATTTTATATATATTCACTATAGGGTGCCTATTATTATAAGCGTTCTTAAGCCTAAAAAAATTTTTCTTGGTAATCTTGTATTCAGGGAAATTGACCAAAATGTGAGGTTACTGTTGCTTTTAAAGAAAAAATATTTATAATGTATTTTTTACTGAGATTATGATTTTCCAAAATTTCACTAAAAGATAATAAAAATCATGTTTTAATAAAGAAGCCAATGTTAAGGCCTCAGCATCTGGGAACCAGGATTTTTAAGGACTTTATTGAGTTTAAACTAATAGTTGTTAATAAGAGGTTGGGTTGGTTAATATCATAAGAGAAATTAATATCTAGGAATTTGACCACTTGATTATTTACTTCAAGAGAAATTCCTATAGCTTTACTATTAAGAGCTATAGGCAAGTTAGAAACCTTCATATATAATAAAGCCGGAGGGAATATTTTGAATGTATATAGCAGTGGGCAGAGCCTACAGCCACATCGCTTTAGCTTGAAAAGGAGTTTCTGTGGAACATATGTTTTAGTAGTTTTCAGTGTATCCTTCCATAACACTGCAAATCCATATGGCAGTTAAAATAAATACTCCCTTCTTTCTTTTTAGAATGATGGACACATAACCCTAATCTGCTTTTCTCTAAGAGCAAATGTGCACACCTTGCAAATAAATCTAAATATCTTTAAAACTATTCAATGTGCACAAAAACAACCAGCGTGAAAGTTGTTCAGGACAAAAAGATCTTTCACATAAGGGAAGTCACTAATCTTAATTCTTTATATTTTGTAAAATATGGTCTTCCAAACAACCTCATGTTTTTCTCTCTGAGTGAACACAGTAGGAGAATCATGCCAAACAAATGTAAATATCTCAGAAAGTATAAAAGTTACCAATACACAATCAATATGAAAGTTGTTCAGGACAAAATAACCTTTCAAATGAGGGTAGTCACTAATCTGAATTCATCGGATAATGTTAAAAATATCCATCCAAAAGGTAAACATTCTGAAGAAAAATGAAAATTCAGGTAATCAGATGGCCATAGTTTAAAAAAAATATAATAAGTGGAGCTTAATGAATAGGCTCATTTGAAAGTTTGTTTTGTCCTGAACAACTTTCAAACTGATGGTTTCTGTGTAATTTGTATACTTTTAGAGATACATTTATTTGGCATAACTCCTATTGTACTTATAACAGCCTCATTTCTCTAGAGCACTACACCACTTTAAGTGAAATGAGACCAGACCATCTTGTCATGCCTAATTTAACAGTAGATCCTGACTTACTAGTACTTCAATGGAATTCTTTAGTGCTTACCAGCTTGAAACAAAATGATCTGCTTATTGTGGTCACATTAAATCTTTTCAGGATGGGATTATGTTAAATCTAATCAGAACAAAAGCAGCAAATTAATTTTAGTAATGATTACCCAGCAATATCATATGAGATCTATATGTGAAGCTGACTGGATCCCTACAAATGCCCAACTGTCAATTGACCGACTGTTACTTGCCCAAATCCAACAGCCCGTATCTCTCATCTGCCAGTGGTCCACCTTGCTGATCGAAGTTTTCCCGACAAATATTTAGAAACAAAAGCCAAAGCATTTACAAACAGTACAATTAAGCTGAACACAAGCATGTACTTACACACCTACTTAGCACTTAGAAACAGCACACAAGCACACATTTGGAGAAAAAATAAACTTCTGGACAGCTGTTACAGCAGTTACAGAAACAAGTTTAAGCAGAACAGAAGCCTGTACTTATGCACCTACTTAGCACTTCAAACCAGCACACAAGCACACATTTGTGATTAGGGGTTAGAAGTGAGAAAAAATAAACTTCTGGGCAGCTGTTGTAGCAGATACAGAAACAATTTTAAGCAGAACACAAGCCTGTACTTACACACCTACTTAGTACTTAGAAACAGCACGCAAGCACACATTTGCGATTAGGGGTTAGACGTGATGGAAACGAATCGGCTTGGCTAGGGAATAATGGTGACTACAGTGAGTTTCCTGCTAACTGATAACTGTAAGCTCCCTGAGTTTCCTTTAAGTACAGATCACCTGTAAGATACAATAGCTTGTGTGCTAATTAAAAATTGCTGCTGGAGC
This sequence comes from Neoceratodus forsteri, assembly GCA_016271365.2. Taxonomy (NCBI): domain Eukaryota; kingdom Metazoa; phylum Chordata; order Ceratodontiformes; family Ceratodontidae; genus Neoceratodus; species Neoceratodus forsteri. The sequence continues at coordinate 627,186,478 of JADMNL010000022.1, read as the reverse complement.
CGAGCGTTTCCATGGTGATTGAGGTGAGCGTTTCCACGGTGACTGGGGAAAGTGTTTCCACAATGATTGGGGTGATTTTCATGGTGACTGTGGTGAGTTCCCTGCTAACTAATAACTCTAAGCACCCTGAGTTCCTCTAAGTACAGAGCACCTGTAAGTACAGAGTAGCTGCAGTATGTTCCTTTTTCTTATTAGATGCTACAACAGCTTGTGTGTTGTTTCCCATATCTGTCTGTATGTTCAGGTTGGGAAAATAATTGAGCAGTAACATGAACATCAGGAGACAGTACTGGTCGGGAACTTGGATGCGGGCTAATGACTGTCGGTAAATCAGGAGTCGGGAAATCATACCAGACCCAAGCTGATGCTGACCAGATAGGGGAAAGGAGGAAGACAGAGTAGAAAAACAATGGCTGTTTGTAAAACTTTTAGGTATCTATGCTGCAACACTGATTTTTTCATTTATTATGTCCTCTTTGGCAACTTCTATTATTAAAAAAAACATTAAAGGTATAGTTTACTAAATCTGGACCTTAGAATAACTCTTGAATGACTCCTAAATAAGTTTTAAGCCATTCCCTTTATGGGAGGTCAAGACCTGTGCAAAAGCTCAAGTGTTATTTTTTCATATTTATTTTTTACAAATTTACAAAGTAAAAGTGTGGAGAAATAGAAAAATATGTACAACTAATCTCCTATGCATTTTCAACTCAGAGAGAAGTTCACATTTTCATAAAATCAAACCCAAAGTTCATGCAGTTTTGTTCTCAAGTTATTTTATTCTAAATCTTATTGGACTGTTGAGTGTAATTTTTTCATATTTGTTTTACAAATTTCTGAAGTTAAAGTATGGAGAAATACAAAAGTATGTACAACTAATTTCATATGCATTTTCAACTCAGAGAGAAGTTAATATTTGCGCAAAATCAAACCCAAAGCATATACAGTTTTTGTTCTAAAGTAATTTTATTCTAAATCTTTTTGGACAATTGATGAACTGAGCAAAGAAATGTTTAGATAAAAGAAATTAAAGACTCCAGGATTGGGAGGTCATTACGATTGCAAAAGGTCAAATTATGAAACCTTAAATGAACTCATTAAGGCCATTCTTCTTAGTGTGCAATTATAAAGAATTAAAGCCATTTGAATATAGTTCTACAATTATACAACCATTGTGATACAAATTTTTAGGATCAGAGAAATGGTGCAAGGCTACCAAAATTGTGCTGCTCTCACTACTTCAATGCTTTCGTGTGTGTGGGTCAAACCAGCAAGGACCACAATAAAAGCTTCTATCTTCTCAAAAAAACAACCATACTTTATTATATTTGATTTAACCTGAAAATACAAAATAGCAATAAGGAAGTAAAACAATCAAGATGAGATTTCAGTGTTCTCCAACCATACATTGAAGCCGAGCCATAGTAAAGGCTTCTATCTTCTTCAAAGCAATTACATTTTATTTTGATATATTTAATATTCTGTACCTAAGTAGTCACTAGAAAAAAAAAGTGTATTGGATGTTTGAAAACAGGCAAATGCAACCAGATACAGAAGGAAGTCAAATGAGAGTATCAGTTGCAGGATCTAGTAATAAGTTAAGGAGCTGGCTTGACCACTCCAATAGGGGCCACACGCTGACATTACTGACCATTGGTGGGCACTTGTAGCAGAAGAGTAGCTCGGCAAGTGCTGCAAGCTGTCAGTGTAGGAGGAGGAGGAGACAGATGGCAGGCTGCCTGCCATAGCCCTCCTCTTGTTTTAAATCCACGATGGTGCATGAGTGGCTCTAGCAATCATCTGTGCAGAAGCCCTCCACTTGTTGAGATTAAGGGGACTTATTTTAGCTGTCATTTTGTATTCAGGCAGGCTCGAGCTCCATTACAGCAGCAGGCCCTACTGGAGCCCCAGACCCCACAACTCTGCTACTTATACAGGACTAACTGCTTGAGAGCAAGGGATCCTCACTGCTTGCAGAGGAAGTGGGAGGGGTTGCAGTTGGTGTTCATTTGTGTGCAAGGGTAGGCAGGGGGCCCTGGCTGGGCTGGGAAGAGTGCCTTTAAATGTAAGCATTGCATTTGTCTGAACTGTTGTGGATTGCATAGGCATAGGCAGGTAAGGTGTTCAGGGTGTTCAACCCCCCCCCCCCAAATTATCTCAGAAAATTTCAAATTCCTGTATTTATTTTCAGGTTGGCTCAGGTTCAGCTGCTAAAAAACTTAGTGTCTCAGTAGTCTTCATAGCAGTTGGAGCTAGCTGCAACACAGTGTGCATGCATGGGACTGTTGATGGCTAGGGGAGAATTAGACATCATCTACAGAGAGAGAGAGAGAGAGAGCAGGAGAAACCTGGTGAGACAGACTTGTGAGTATGCTGCTGTGCTGCATCATCTGTACAACGCTGAGCAAGCTGTAGTGTCCTGTCGACTGTTGGGGTGGTAGAGTTGGATTGTGTGCTGCTTTTCTCTAGCCTCAGCTGAACTGTGAGAGAACCTGAAGTATGGTCTACTAGAAAAAAGAATGGACCTGTCCAGTGCCAAGCTGTGAGTAATGCACAGTGCATCTTCTTGACTGTGCTGAACACTGGCTGGACTGGTGGTGTGGTCCGAAGAGAAGACAGGAGATGTCAAGGAAAAATATGCCCTGGCCTAGTGGCCTGTAGTCCTGTCTTGGGTGAGGAGCAATTGGTAAGGCAAGCAAACAGGAGGATAATCAGCAGAAAAGTGGAGAGTGGAGAAAAGAATAAAGATTGATTTTGGAGGGGGGAATTCTGTCATTCACAGAGGTGGTGAGGGGTATGCACACCACCTCCCGGGGCAACCTACTTATTACATCTCAACCCCACCAATGTTATGCCCAACTTGGAGCTTATCATGTGGAGTGGGAATAGGTGTGAAATGGCAGATGCCTGACTGACATCTTTGTCTTTGGTTGTTGTAGAGTGCTCCCATGAGCAAGGGTGGAGTGGGGTTAGGAGTACTCTCTATATGCAGAGGTGGGAGCATGGTAGAGAAGGAGTGATGCAAATGTGTGGAGGTGTCCCCATGTGTAGGAGTGGGATGGATGGGGAGCAATGCTTAACATGTATTGGCAGTGGGATGAAGGGGTGGAGTGCTCCCAATGTACAGAGCTGATATAAAGTGGGAGGAAAGCTCCCCATGTGTGGTGATTGAATGGAGGAGAGGACTGTTCCCCATGTGCAGGAGGTAGGATTCAGTGGGAGAAGTGCTCTCCATATGGGGGAGATGATATGTAGTGGGAGAAGCACTGGAGGGGTCAGGGATGAGTGCTTACAATGTATGGCGGTGGGATGGAGATAGAGCAATGATACCTATGTGTGAAGATAGAATGAAGGGAAGAGTGCATTCCATGTTCAAGTTCAAGTTTATTGTAAAGGGATAAAATCCATTGAGCAAGCTCATTTGCAAAGAGATCCCTTGTACAAGCAATAATAAAGACAATACATGGTGTGAGATACAAAAAGTGATGACACATAATATAAATTAAAATAAAGCAATTTTCTTTACATTAGTATATACAATATGTACAATGTTGCTCTCAACATGGATTGAAACCAAATATTATTCCATAAGACATTATGTCCATGATGTGGAAGAGAGCTGGAGAAGGATAATTGCTCCCCATATGCAAAGGAGGCATGGAGGGGGAGGAGTGCTCTCTATATGCAAATATGTAATGGGGGGAGGAGTGATCTCCATGTGTGGAGGTGGAATGGAGGGGGGAACAGTTACTTAATGGCAACCATCCTAGACCCCACTTCAGCCTGTGTGTGAAACTTTTTGGAATGGGCACAATTTGTGATGAGGCAGATGTGCAATCCGCATCTCTTCTCTGGCTGCTGTAAAGTATTGGGTTGATATGTAGGGGTGCAAGAGGGGGCACCAGTCACTCAGGAGCAACCACTGTATCCTATTCCCCCACCCACCCAGCAGAGTTGGAACAGTTGTGGAGGGGCAGATACAAGATCCACATTTTTATATCTCAGTACCTCAGAGTGCTCTCCATGGGTAGAGCACGCTAGGTGGAGGAGAGCTTCTGGCTGAAGCAGAGTGTTCTGGAAGTGTAGAGGTGTGGCATAGGGTGAGGAAGTGCCAGTCACCCAAAGCCCACTCCATCCTTCATGCTAGCTCTGGTGGAGCAGGGACGGGTATGAAGGGGCCAATGTGCAATTTTCACCTCTATCCCTGGCTGCTGCAGGGTGCTACCCTTGTGTGGAAGGGGGATGGGGCATCATTCTCCCAGAGCCACCTGCCTGAAGCCCACCCAATGCTGGTGCCAGCTTTCATGGAACTTGGATAAGTGAAAATGAACAGTTGTGTGAACCACATCTGTCATTGACTCCTGCAGAGTGTTCCTAATGTGCAGGAGGTGGAATTGGAGGAGAAAATGCTTTACATGTGCAGAAATGCAGAAGGATGTGTTGTGTGCCAATGGTCTTGGGCCACCCAGTGGATCTGGACTGCAGCCCCATTTTCACCTACCTGGTGTCCGCCAGGCTAGATAGAAACAGGCGTGGTGTGGCAAATGTGCAACTCACATTTTTGTATCTGGTTGGGGCAGCCAATGTGCAGTCATAGGACGGTTGTGGAGGGGGCACCAATCACTAACTTCTGCAAGGGCACGGTCCAATATTTACCTTGGGCTGCCTGCCTGAAGCTCATCTTGTCACTGTGCCAACCTGTGTGGAGTGGGATGGGTGTGGAGGGGAAGATGAATAATCTACATCAGTCTGTGGCTATTGCAGATTATTCCAAATGTGCTGATGAGAGTTGGAGGTGTAGGGGGCAGCAGCTACCCAGGGGTGCCTATCCAGAGCTCACCTTACACTGTGCTAGTCAATTTGAAGGGGCAGATATGTGACCCACATATTTGTCTCTGGCTCTGTCTGGGTGCTCCTTTTGTGCAGTGGTGAAATAGATGCACCAAGTTTGTTTTACACAGTGTCTCTCCTGTTTTCTCACTCTCTCTCACTCTCTCTCTCTCTCTCTATCTGCTCCCCCATGGTGAAAGGAAAATTCTGCAGCACTGCTGTCTGACCCAGTCACAGCACTCTTGCTGCCACTTTCTCTGCTTCTCTGTATGTGCTATCTGCTTCCACTGAGCTTCAGAAAGGCAAACGCAGTCATACCGACAGCAAGGTGCCAGAAGATTAAGTGGAAATAAAATGGATGGCAACAGAGATCGGGCTCACACTATACTCCATTTATCTGTTTGGGGGGGGTTGACACCGTCTCTGACTGGAACAGATTGGACCCACATATATACCACACTGAAAGCAGCTCTCGCTGTTGATGTGTCTCTCTTGGGGGTGGGGGTTGGGGAGGAGGAAGGGAGGGATTAGACACTGCTAGGGGTCAGGCCACCTGTTTAAATGATTGTTTGTTTAGATGCAGGTCTCAGAGCCACCCGTCATTGTGGTTATGGTCACTATATTGCACTGTTCCCATTTCACACTGCCAAGGTGGTGCTGCAATAGTGACAGCCTGCCACCTGGTGATCACTCTCATTCTGCTTACTCGCCACATCTCGGCATGTTGCTGTCACTGTTTGGGGGCTCTCTCTCCGCTCTGTCTCTGACACTGGAGCCACTCACCACCTCTTTCGATATTGCACTCTCTTTTGGGGGGGCACTGCTGCCTCTCCTTCACAGTGTCTGTCCCTGCAGCCAGTGTCTTTCTCTCTTCCCACTGTTCAGGATTAAGCTACAGCTCTGCAGGCAATGCTGCCTCACTTCTTAGCATGCTTGCTCCTTGTATTGTGCAGTGGGGTGGGAAGGCACACTGAGGCAGCATGGACACTGGGAGATTCATGGGGTGGATCAGTGGGTACCATCATAGAGAGCAATGCTCAGTCTGGGCACTGTGGCACACATGAAGTACTGGAGAGAGAGAGGAGCTCAGGGACAAGAACATGAACTGTCATTCACACAAACACAAACAAGTTCAAAGTGGATGTCTGTCTGGGTATGGATAAATAGTATTTATTTGTTCTTTTATGCTAGAACTGTTTACTGTTTATGGCACAGAGAGTCGGGGATGCAGTGTATAGCTGGGTATCCGAACATCTGTAGTATGGGTGGAGAGACAAGCAATAAGATCAGTAAGGGCATGAATGAAAGGAATGAAGCGCTCTCATTCGAGCACTTAATTTCTTTTAACTACAGAATGGATTCCAGCTGGTTACATGCTCATTGGTCTTCCAAGGATGAGCCCACTGTAGATTGCTTTGCATTGGACTCAACCCTGACACACCTCTGAATGTCGTTCTACCACAAGATGTTTCTTGAACACATGCAAGGAAACATAAAAAAATAGAAAGAATTTAGATTAGTGACTACCCTCATTTGAAAGGCAGTTTTTGTCCTGAACACAAAAATATAAAATATTGCACTCGGGGTACAGAAATCCAGGGGCAGAGTACACATGGGTGGAGTGGTATTGACAACATTAAGAAAGCACACATTCAAAAAAAAGAGCTTTTACATACAGTACATTACTGTTTAACAATAGTTTGCAGCTATGGCTGTCACGGTACATCTGACGTAAACCCATAATGACATTCCTCACTTGAAGAAAAGGGGGGAGGGGGTTGGAGGCCATAACTGATTCCTTGTTTTTGTGTCAAAGGAGTCAGTTTATTTACAGCAAAAACAAGGAATGGCATCATTTCTAAAGTGTGCAGACAAGCATGGGGACCACTTTTTTTCCAGAGCATGCTACTACAAGCAGCTACCACTTCAAGACTGCTACTACCCCACACCTAATACAATCAGGGGAAAACCAGAAGTAGTCTACCAGCACTGAGATCAATATGGTTGAGGCACATTTGCCAGAAATTACTGCTTAGAAAAGAATGAGAAAGTGACTGTGATGATGAGCAAGTCTCAGACCAGATCTCTAGTTTGTTAATAGACTAGTCCTGTGTCTGATTTATATGGCTGCATGGGTCAAGCTCCACAGATGTTATGCCATCATCAGATTTGTATAACAGCACTGTGGAAGCACGTAACCGGACCACTGTCTGATGTGCTGCCACAGTGCTCTGACATAGTTTCCAGTGATTCTGTTTATCTAGCTCTTCCCCTCCACAGGCTGCATAAACATACTCACTTCCAGGCACACTACTTTTTTGTTCTGCAACTGCAGTACTGATGGCCACAATGTGCAACATGGTGATGTTGATTTAAATTGCACATGCATGACTGTCGTGCATACATAGTTATGTCAGCATCGCCATGTTGTGCAGGGCTGTCTACAGGGCAAATTTCACATGTGCAAGTATCACACATGTGCAGTACTGTAATTGCTGCATTATTACTTATGACTAACTCTGGTTCAGCAAAAGCACTGCATATTCTTTTCCACGCTCTTACCACTTCTAAAAGCTCTCCACAGGCATATTGGCTCTGACCAGAGTTTGTTTAAGAAGGTATAACTCCATATCCAAGCAAATTGCTTTATAATTATAATTATTCATTTCATGGGTGATCCATCTAAAATATTCATTAATATTGGTCGATATACAATAAAGTAAAATATTAGGTAATTTAATACCACCTTGGTATCCAGAGAGTATTAACTTGTTTTTAGGTGATTTATTCCACCATATAAAATCATTAATTATACCCTGTATGGAGACAAACCATTTTAAAGGGAGAAATATACAGTATTCTTTATATTTAAAGGATGAAAGAGTCTGGGAAAGATATTGGGCAGGATTCACAAACCGTTCGGGAACTAAGTCCCACTCCACAACTCCAGTGGTGGACTGAAATCCCCACAACGGCGGTGATTGCGATTCACAGCTGCAGCAGTTGTGGAGAGTGTTACGGCTGCTCCCACTGGCCATAACATCTTTCTGCAGCTGTGGTGATATCCCTGGCAACACCACCCGAAAGCCGCTGTAAGTCGTGGAGCCGGTCGTAATCCAGCTTCACCTCTGTTAATACCAGCTGCTGCGGGAATCCTGCAACTCTGCAAGTGGCAGCCCTTTTGGGCTGAAGTTTTCCCACAGCCACGGGACTTTCACAGGGTTTGTGAATCCTGCCCATTCTTTTTTACAATACTTGCTGTACCTAATATAGAAAGAGGGAGTAACTTCCATCTATTAATGTCTTGTTGCAATTCAGCAATTAAATTACTAAAGTTTAAGCTCACCATTTGTCAATTTCTTGTAAGAAATACTGTAAATTCCCAAATATTTAATGTGATTAGATGACCATTGTAGACCCAGATTAGTAATATCTTCCTTAAATAAACCATCAAAGGCATAACCATTGTTTTATCTTTGTTCAGCTTATAATTAGATATTTGACTAAAATCCTTAATCATGTCTAGGGCAGCTAGTATGGAGTTAGTTGGATTAGAAACATGTAAAAAAACATCATCAGCATATGCTGAAAGTTTTAAATGAAAATAGCCCACCCTAAATACTTGGATACTTGAATTATTATTAAACAAATATGAAAGTGGTTCCAGATAAAAGTTGAATAGAACAGGGGAAAATGGGCACCCCTGACATGTACTGCAAAATAGCTGGATAGGTGAAGAAAATATACCCTTATAGTACATTTTGGCTGTAGAGTATGACTACTGAATTTTATAACCATTCTGTAAAATGTATTTGAAATGCCAAATTTCTTCAGTGTTGCTATAAGGAATTCCAAATAAACCCTATTAAAAGCTTTCTCTGCATCCAGGGACACCAGAGCTGCAGGGGATCTAGTGTCCCTGGAAATAGAGAAAACATAGGAGAGTTTCCTAATTTTGTCAGAAGCTTGTCTAGATGACATAAAGCCCACTTGTTCTCTGCATATCAGTGGATTCCACATATTTTTAATTCTTTGAGTCAAAACAGAAATTAAAATTTTAATATCGTAGTTTATATGTGAAATAGGGTGATAACTGCTGACTCTATCCTTAGGTTTATCCGGCTTTGGTAATAAAATTATTAAGGCTTCCAGTAATGAATAATCATTCAACCCCAATTTTAAAACATACGTAAATAAAGTTTATAGAATCGGTCCCACAGTATCTTTAAAGATTTTATAAAAATTTGTTTTGAACCAGTCAGAGCCCTGTGATGTGTCCAGTTTTAAATTATTGCTAGCTTCAGTAATTTCTAAATTACTGATGGGTTTAATTAAATCCAGTGCCTGCTCAGTTCCAATTTTGGGACATTTAAAATTGGTTAAATATCTAATGCTACCAGTCTGTGAAGGGGAGCTGAGAATAGTCCCATATAAGTGTTTATAAAACCCTTCAAATTCTGATACAATCTCATGTGGACCAGTTTTAACTGAGGCAGTCCATTCAGAAATAACAGAAGCAATATTTTTTGACATTTCAAGATTTTTAAGCCTATTGGCTAAAAGTCTGCTGGGTTTCTCACCTAAATCAGTATACTTTGCTTTTGTTTTAATCAGTCAGTCAGCTTTATTTAAATAAGCACATTTTTCAAATTGTGACTCAATGCGCTTTACAAAGTGACATATTTTAAAAACGACATTTCAGTCAAATGGCATAAACTCACATGTACATAAATAATCATTCATAAAAGGCATATTAATTGGTTACAACATAAAAGCTTGATTAAATAAAAACATCTTCAGCTCCCTCTTGAAAATGTCTATAGTCTGACTCTCCTGTATATGATGAAGGAGGGAGTTCCACAGGATAGGGCACCTGATAGAAAAGCATGGGCTCCAGATGTCTTAAAATAAGTCCTAGGAACTCCCAAAAGACCCACATCAGTGGAGTGCAAGGAGCACTTGAGCCAGTAGGGACACAGGAGATCTTGCAGGTAAACTGGCCCCTGTTTTACTAAGGAGGTATTCTGTTCTTTCTTTAATTAACGTTTCATACTGATCTTTGCATATTATCAGCTCTTGAGAAACAACTACTAATGGGAATTAACATTTTGATTTTCTAAATACTTAATTCTGTTAACTAAATATTCCAGTCTTTCATGATTTTGCTTTTTCTGTTTCAAAGAAATTCTAATAAATTCTCCGTTGATATAATGTTTACATGCCACCCAAGTTATGTCTTGCTTTTCCATAGATTTCAGATTAATTTTCATAAAATTCAAAATAAGCTGTTTGATGCAGTTTATAATATATTCATCCATAAGAAGCTGGTTATTCAGTTTCCATATGGACTGCCTTTTCTAACTAGTAATTATTTTGTGCTTGATCCACACCAAGGAATGGTCTGAAATCACTCTAGCAGTAATCTTAGAGTCTATAATCTTGTCTGTAATCTCAGGCATTAGTGATTTACTAATTACTAATTAAGAAATAGTCAATTCTTGAAAATGAGTTGCGTACAGGTGAAAAGAAAGAGAACTTTTTTGAACCTGGGTTATTTATTCTCCAAGGATCTACCAAATTGTATAACTCTAAAAATTATTTTATAGCACTAATGTCAGAGTTATGGCTCAGCCCAGAACAATGAGATTTATCAAGTTTTGGATCAAGCAGAATAGTCCAATCTCCCTCTCAGATTAATTTATACGACATATAAGGTGTCAAGACTTTAATAAGGTTAATTGAAAAGGTTGCAAAATTTGTATTTGGCTCATAAATAGATCCCAGGAGTACTGGTGCATTATTAATTACTCTTGCAACTAAAATATACCTCCATTCAGGATCTGCTTTGACCTGGTGTCGATTAAAATTACATCTCTTATTAATCAAAATAGCAACACCCTTTTTAGAAGTAGAGTTGCCAGCTCCATAAGCTGTGTCATAGTCTCATTTTTGTAACAAATTATTTTTTGTTGAGAAAAGATGGGTCTCCTGAAGAAAGAAAACTGAACATTCTAAAGACACAGCATGTTTCAAAATAGGCAGCTTCTTAGTCTTTGAACACGCCCCTTATACATTCCATGAAGCATATATAAAAAAATTATTCATAATTTCAAAATATATACATTATATTGGTAAAATAAACATCCTTAATAGCCTATCTCTCACTAACTATAATATAAAAGTAAGGTGTAGGGTAATTGACCTTCCTGCAGACCAAATCTAATCTATTCAGCAAAATACCTTTACAGACCCCAAATATTTTCTAACCCCCAAAATACAACAATTAACATAAATACATGAGACACTAAGGTCACACACTAAATCCCTTATTGTCTCCAGCCACGCTCCTAAACACCGAACTACTAGGAAATTAACTAAATCTATTAGAGGCCTGAGATCGACAACATATAATGATAGCATAATCGATTTAAAACTGTTCAGCTTGGAAACAAGAAGGAAAAGGGGTGCTTTACTTTTACTGTACAAAATCTTACAAAACCCAGTATTAATGGGGCAATGTGGGATCATGTACAACTGTAGGAACAACAACGTCAGATCACATACAAAATAATTAAGTGTACTGAGGACCAATACAGTGAAATTATTTCATTTTTCCACTGTCTGAACAACTAGTACTTGGAACTCCCTACCTGCACATATGGTACAAGCAACTTCTTTTAAAACTTTACAAAAACTATTGGATGAGTTACTGTTATTAACATCCTTTAAACATTAAACCTACTAAGAGTAGAAGACAATTAAATGGACTGTAAGCCTACTTTGTCTATTAAAACCAAATAATACCAAGTAATACCTTTAGCATAGTATGGCAAAAACTCTACCAACTGTATCAAGAAATCTCTTTTTCTATCCTAAATTACAATATAATCTCTATGAAAGATGGCTATGTGGTTTAGTTTCCTTTTTAGCAATCAAATAAACAGAACCATTCATGCTATTATTATAATAACATCTAAAATACATAAACAGTTCCCAGAGATGCAGGAAGGATTTCAAAACTTAAATTCATTTTCTATTATATGTCAGATATATAACATTTTAGTAAAATAAATCTTTAGGAACTCATATTATAAAGGATGCCATCTTAAGATATACATATTGACAAATGGTTTTAAAGAACCATGGAGAAAGTGGAAAACCATTTGAAAACTCCCTCAATTGTAATACAAAGAGTTTTCATGGTATAGATTTAATCCTTATCGAATTCATAAAGAACATCTTTTCCAGAATAAAAAATTATAATCAGAAAATCAGGCATTAACCCCTTTCAATCTCATGTTCATAAATACACATAACATGCCAGCAACTCAATAAAAAACATAAAAGCCTAATGCATATAGTAAAGACTAAACACAGGGAAAATACTGACCGCTAAACCTTACCATCTTTAATTTATATAAAAAAGGGATTTTCACAAACAGACTCTCCTAGTTAGTTAAATTCTGATCACCTCTGTAGGCTGGCATGTCTCAGTGATAAAAAAATAGCCATTTATCAACATTCAAAACTGGCTTGGGGGCTTCACAAAAATAAAACTTACTGTACCATCAGTTATACAAAAGGCTCCTTATTAGGTGCCATTGCCGAACCTCTGAATATACAACTAAGCTGTGGCTTAGAGAAAGGGGAGCTTGTAAAAACGTTTACATCAAAGGGAAAAATGATGGTTAAAAGCTATTCCCCTTTTACTCAGGTATTATAGCCAAAAACAAAAGTCACATGTTTCTTAAAAGAATCCCTATAACATGAATATTAGTGTGTGAGATCAACAAAAGGTTAAGAACTCTCAACAATAATCTATATTACCTTAGCATTAGTGCTTCTATTCAGCACTATAAATCCAACATAAAGATAATCTTAGCCCAGTAAAACAACCAAAGGAATCATTACTTTACATACAGCCACATACATAAAAAAGGTTCCTTAATATAGGTCACTACCCAGCTTCAAAATATACAGCCATGCCATAGCTCAGATGAAGGGGATCTTAGAAAAAAACATCTGCATGGAATGGGTAAATGAGGGCAAAAAGTAATATCCCTTTCATTCACACACTGCCTCCTGAATGCCTCGTGAGGAAATCAGAGACCCACACATAATCTCTAAGATGAAAAATAAATATATATGGCACCCATACTTAAAAGAGAGAAAAAACATTTGCATTTTTCACTGTGGCATCCCTATAATAGAATAATTAGCATGTGAGACCAAATAAGGATAGCAAACTCTCTTTGCACCAGTCTATATTAACCTAACATCAGTGCTTGTATTCAGTGCCATGAATCTGATATAATGAAACTGAGAAATAGCTTTAGCTGGTAAAACCAACAGAAGTAATCTTTACTATACCATCAGCCATCAAGAAAGGTTGCATATTATACTTCGATACCCTACCTCAAAAAATACAGTTAAGCCGTAACTTAGAGAAAGGAGAGCACACAAAAATGTTTGCAAAAAAGGGGTAAATAAAGATTAAAAACAATACACCTTTTATTTACGTGATATAGCCTAAATGCCTCTTGAGGGAAATCACAGAGCCACATGGATTATCGAAAGGTGACAAACACATATTACACCCTCACTTAAAAAAAATCACATTTCACAGTAGCATACCTGTAATAGGAATATTAATGTGTGAGACCAGATAAAGATAACATATTTTCTTTACACCCAACCGTCTTAGCCTAGTATCAGTGCTTGTACAGCACACGACCATAAATCCAAACAAAAAAAAAAAACTTCAACGCGGTAAAGCTACAAATGCTATTATAAGAAAACTGCTTGAATACAGTGAAAGTGCACCTCAAAAAATTAAAGGAGAGAAAAATATAATATTCAAAATCAGCTATCTATCATGGTGTACAACAATGAAGTAATAAATGTTCATTAGACCATCCAGATTTAAACAAATCTGGAAAAAGATCTATGAGGAATTTTCTAGATTGCTCCATGGATTCAAAAGAAAAAGTTTTATTATGTTTGCTCACAACCAGTTTGGTGGGATACAACATCTTAAATTTTATACTGGCTACAATCAGTTTAGTGAGGATCACAGCAAATTCTATTCTCTTAGCTTTTACAGTCTGGGTTAAATCCTGAGCTACCAAAATTTTCTTTCCATCCCAACTCAGATTCTGAGATGATCTTGTTTTACTCATTACATGCTGTCTAAGTATTTAAGAAATTTAAAAATGAAGGCCTAGGCTGGCCAGTGGCTTGGAGGGCTGAGGTATCATGCCTTATCTCCTGCCACACCGGCAACCCATGTTCACCAGGGGTTGGTCAGGGAGTGAGGGGATTGACCATCCAGGGGACAGCTCTCCTCTCCTGGGGAGGGTGGAGAACATCATCTGGCATTTGCCTGACACCTAGCAGAGACTAGGTGTTGGCATGCTGAGTCCCATACATTGGGGCATGGAGGAGGAGCAGCTGACTGGCATGCAGCATGCAGATGCATGCGCTGTGAGCCACTGTCAGCATTGTATGCTTCCCCTCCACCAGCAAAGTGGAAAAAGTTCCCAGCTGAGTGGCATGAACGCTGTCCCCTGCAGGTGCTGCCCCTGAGATGACACCTTCCTGGTGCTGAATCCATTCCTGGTGGGTTGAGACACTCCCCACCACCCTGCCATGGAGGGTAAGTCATGAGGGCAAGGAAGGGAGGGGTCTGATTCTAGGGGGATGGCACTGGGGGACAGAAGAAGGAAAGAGCCATCCAGGACCACGGGGGAGAAATACCATCTAAAAAAAAACAAGCATTTGTCAATGCCGAATGTTGATTACATTGGTCTGTTGAGCTTGATAACTGCCCCTCTGTCACTCGCTCAGTCTGTTTCTCCCGGTGCTGCAGGCTGCTGTTTTGTACTGGGCTCCTGCCTGCTTTGGCAGCTTTTTTATGCCCACTAAGAAATCCGCTGCTGTCTTGACAGAGCTCCGTTGAGGTGGCTCACTCCCCCTCTCTCACTCACTCATTCTATTTCTCCTGGTGCTGCAGGCTACCCTTTTGTACTGGGCTCATGCCTCTGTTGGTGCCTTTTTCTGCCCACAAAGAAATCTGCAGCAGTCCCGACAAAGTTCCGTTGAGCTCGCTCACTCCCCTTCTCTCACTCACTCATTCCGTTTCTGCCGGCGCTGCAGGCTGCCCTTTTCTACTGGGCTCCTGCCTGCGTTGCCGCGTTCTTCTGCCCACAAAGAAATTTGCAGCAGTTACAATAGAGATCCGTTGAACTCACTCACTCCCCCTCTCTCATTCACTCATTCTGGTTTTCCCACCATTGCAGGCTTCCCTTTTGTACTGGGGCCCTGCGTGCATTGCTGCCCTTTTCTGCACACAAACAAATCTGCAGCAGCTCAACAGAGCTCTGTTGAGCTCACACACTCCCCCTCTCTCACTCATTCATTCCATTTCTGCCGGTGCTGCAGGCTGGCCTTTTGTACTGGGCTCCTGCCTGCATTGCCACCTTTTCTACCCATAAAGAAATCTACAGCATTCACAATAGAGTTCTGTTGAGCTCACTCACTACCGCTCTGTCACTAGCTTGTTCTGTTTCTCTTGGCGCTGCAGGCTACCCTTTTGTACGGGGCTCCTGGCTGCGTTGGCACCTTTGTCTGTCCACAAAGAAATCCACAGCTGTCCCAACAGAGCTCCTTTGAGGTCACTCAGTCTCTCTCTCTCTCTCTCTCTCTCTCTCTCTCTCTCTCTCTCTCTCATGCAGTCATTCTGCTTGTCCTGGCGCTGCAAGCTGCCCTTTTGTATGGGGCTCCTGCCTGCATTGGCACCTTTTTCTGCCCACAAAGAATTCCACAGCAGTCCTGATATAGCTCCGTTGAGCTCACTCAGTCCCCCTGTCTCACTCACTTGTACTGTTTCTCCCACCGCTGATGGTTGC
Source organism: Neoceratodus forsteri (assembly GCA_016271365.2). Classification (NCBI taxonomy): domain Eukaryota; kingdom Metazoa; phylum Chordata; order Ceratodontiformes; family Ceratodontidae; genus Neoceratodus; species Neoceratodus forsteri. Next base: position 627,170,741 of record JADMNL010000022.1, on the reverse strand, counting down.
CCTTTTGTACTAGGCCCCTGATTGCATTGACGCCTTTTTCTGTCCACAAAGAAATCCACAGCAGTCCTGACAGCGCTCCGGTGAGATACCCCTCCCTCCCTCACTCACTCTCGCTTTTGTTCTGTTTCTTCTAGTGCTGTAGGCTGCCCTTTTATACTGGGCTCTTGCACTGGGGCCTTTTTCTGCCCACAAACAAATCTGCAGCAGTCCCGACAGAGCTCAGTTGACCTTGGTCACTCCCCCCTCTCACTAGCTCGATCTTAATCTGTACCAAACACTGATTTCCCACAGCAACCGTGCTATTCTCTGGCAGGAGTGCAAAAACATATTTTAGCCAGGATGTGGAAATGCCAGCTGTACTGTTCATAAGGAGGTGTAAAAAAAATGCCACTGTTGAAAATGTGGCATGAAAATATTACAAATGTGCGAAGTTACAAGGGTGCATGGAAACAGTTCAACGCACGCTTGTATCACAGTCCTGTTATGGAGTTTCATCACCAAATTTTCAACATAGGGATTTTTGGACCTCTGCTCATGAACAGTGCCACTGTCATTGCCTTAATGTGTCCTGAACACTGATTTCCCACAACTACTGCATTATTCTGTGCCTGAATTGTGAAAACACATTTCAGTCAGGATGTGAAAAATGACAGCTGTACTGCTCATAAGGAGGTGTGAAAAAATGCCACTGTTGAAAATCTGGCGTGACAATATTACAAATCTGCGAAGTTACAAGGGTGTGTGGAAAGTGCGTAATGCACACTTGTAACACAGTCATTTGATGGGCTATCATCACCAAATTTTCAACATAGGCATTTAAGGACCTCTGCTCATGAACATTACCACTGTCATTTTCTTAATCTGTCCCGAACAGTGATTTCACACAGCGACTGCCCTATTCTACACCGGAAGTGCGAAAACACATTTCGGCCAGGATGGGAAAAATGACAGCTGTACAGCTCATAAGTAGGTGTGGGAAAATGGCAATGTTGAAAATCTGGAGTGAAAATATTACAAATTTGTGAAGTTATGAGTGTGCGTGAAAACTGCGTAACGCACGCTTGTAACACAGTTATTTTATGGAGTATCATCACCAGATTTTCAATATAGGCATTTTAGGACCTCTACGCATGAACAGTGTCACTGTCATTTTCTTAATCTGTCCCGAACACTAATTTCCCACAGCAACAGTATTATTCTGTGCCGGAACTGCGAAAACACATTTCAGCCAGGATATGAACAATGAGAGCTGTACTCTTCACAAGGAAGTGTGAAAAAATGCCAATGTTGAAAATCTGGCATGAAAAATATTGCACATTTGTGAAGTTACGAGCGTGCAAAGCAACTGCGCAACGCACGCTCGTAAAACAGTCATTTTTTGGATTTTTCCACCAAATTTAAAACATAGGCTTTTTGAGAGCCCACCTCATGAACACTGACACTGTCATTTTGTTAATCGGCCCTGAAAGGTGATTCTGCGCAGTGACTGTGAAATCACCTTTTGGGGCCTAGTAACAAAATGACAGTTCCAGAATTCATGAGGAGGGGCCCCAAAAACCCATGTAGAAAATTTGGTGCCAAAATTTCAAAAATTACTGAGATATGCATTAAAGTTGGAAAAAACATTTATATCATTATGCAGCTTACCGGCATTTCTCAGTTCGCAGTTGGCTTTGAAGAGTGCAGGCGTGTTCCCAGTCCACGAAGATCATCGCACTGAGCTCAGTGGTAAGTATGGGGTGGGGGTGGGGAGGCAGGGTGTGCAGTGATGAGGTGCGAGTTGTGGGAGGGGCCAGGGAGACCGCTTAGGGAACGTTTCCTTCTTTACAGGGTAAAAGAAAAAAAAATGACATCGCAGGACCGTTTTTTCTTTTAAAGGGGCATGTGGCTTGCTGGGGTTGGCTCCCAGAGTGCCAATGGAGTCTTGCTTTTTTTGGGGGGCCGCTGTAGTTGACATGGATTGGGCACCCCCGTCGGCACACAAGAAATGTGGGGGCGGGTTGTTACATTATGCTGACGGAGATTGGGCACCCCTGTCGGCACACAACAAAAGGGGGGGTGACATTATACCGATGGGGATTGGGCACCCCATCAGCAGACAGTATAGGCAGGGGAGGGGGGTTTGCATAATGCCGATGGGGAGTGGGCTCCCCCGTTGGCAACAGAAACACTGGGGCAATGAAGCTGATGGGGATTGGGGCCCCCGTTGGCAAGTAAACACGGTGGGGGGTTAATGTTGTTTGTGAACACGGCGGCAAACTGCCACCATGTTCACAAACAATATCAGTGTGTGGAGATTCCACCCTTCAATGACGGGTCGCCCCCTCATTGCAGCGAATGGCTTATTCTGCAATGACGAGGCAGCCCCTGATTACAGTGGCTGTTTTTTTAAAAGTTGATGGCACGCTGGCTGCACCAGTGTCAGCAGCAGCATGCCATAGCATTGGGGGATGCTGGACAAGCCTTTGCAAGCTGTGGGGGCATTGGCCACAACAAAGCCGCACCTCCACAACCTGCTTGTGGAGAAAGGTGCCGCAATATGTTTCTTGCGCATATACGCAATCAACATAATAAATAAATAAACGGCCTTGGTAGTTCCCCGGGATCTGGCATGGGTCGAAAAGCCTGGTGAGCTGTTTCAATAATGTACATTTGCCCATTTGGTGATTGTTCTGCCAGGTTTTAACAGAGGATTTGGGCAAAGTGAATCACATTAGAGCCCTTCAATATTTCAGGGAGACGATAAACGACGATAATATTCCATGTACTTCCCCCCTCAAGATCTAATAATTTTAGCTTCAATTTATCTATTTTATGTCAAAGGGCAGGAAATCCAGGATCTGTTTTAATATGCCAGTCCTCCATTGATGAAATCCTCACTTCTGCATCACTGATTTTTTGGGTCAGTTCCTCTGACTTTTTCTTATTGCTTTAGTGTCCTGCAGTGAATTAAAGGAGAAGACTACTGTATATTTCTGATTTGGATATGTCTAATGTATTTATTATACATTACATCAGTTACTGTACATTTGTCAATAAGAGAGCAGTCATTTCTGCTGTTGCAGCACATATCTAGAGTCTGAGACTCTGACATAAGGTAGTAAAATGACAAGCAAGCCTCCATTTACATGCAAATGGGTCACTTGTAATACAGCCTCTCCCATTCCCTGATGTCACTGCAGCAACAGTGCAGAAGAACACATAAGGGTATCAATGCTGTCTATCCTGATTTTAGTTTAAGTTTGCAATGGCTTAAGACAGTTCTGTCATGCAACTCACACAGGGAGTAGTACTTGAAGCCTTAATACTGCATGTGTAGAGCAAATAATACATCTAATATAATTTCATTCACAGGAAACAGAATCTGTTCTTTGTACTGCTCATTTCTCTCTGTGAGACACTTGCAGCATTTTGTGGACAGCAGTAGAAAGAAAGAAAGAAAGAATCAATCAATCAATCAATCAATCAATCAGACAATCTAGCAGTCAATGAGTCAATCAGTATTGCACCAGGTGAACACCCTTGAGAAGATTCATTTGCAAGCTAGGCCTGATCAGTTTCCCAAAGGATTACACAAGACTGAATTCCTCCTTTGCACAAATTAATACACCCCCTTTCAACAGCCTGAAAGTGGAGAGCTAGATTACTTACTTTATAAAGTGTATTCTTTCACATTTTAAATGCTCCTTACATCTGGGTTTCTGACTGGAAATACCAAGACACAGAATGCATATGACATGGGAGGAATGAGCTAAGCAAATAAAGAGCACTAAAAACACTGAGACTGACTAGTTTCTTTACCTACAACAGCTGAAGTGTAGCATCTGATTTGTGAAGGACATCCTACTTCAAATGCTGGCATTACAAATGGGGGGGGGGGCAGCCACAGCTTGTTTTCAGTACCTTCAAAGTGAAATGCTGTAGCTCTCACATCACTGCTGATTTATAATGGGAATGGGGCACTTTTAAAGTTATGGACCTGAGGGGCCATCACATTTCCCAAGGAAGTTAGGGGAACTTGTTAAGGGTTAGAGAGTAAGGGACGTTGCTAGGATTTGAACCAGAGTTTCCCAGTTCTTGTGCCTGTGCTTCAACCACTAGATTACCCTTCTTCCATATGCTGAAGCTGATGTCCTGGTAACCTATTTCTTGTTATAGCTGAACTCTTTATTGCCTTACATCAGCCATCCAATTACTGACTGCCTAGTTACAAAGGGAAAGGGGCATTTTTGCAAGACTGTGTCTCACTGCTGGTGTCAATCAAAACAGAAAATGCTAACACACACAGAACATAATACAACATCTATATAATACCACTTCAGACTCTTGTTGTACCCAGAGTCATTTATTGGATAAACTGTTTTTGCTAACAGAAACATTAACACAATACATACAGGCACTTCCTTATAGGCATATTGTATATACATGTCAAATCAGTGCTGCATCACACTCATATGGTCCTAGTTCCTATTAGACCTGCACTTCAGACTGTGCATAACACTTAAAGGGTTCCTCCATTACTCAAGTGGGGAACCAAACATTGTGGGTTCTGTTTACTGGTGGAACAGCATTTAGTGCAGCACCATTATCTGTTGTTCTGATGACATCATCCTCTAGCAGCATTGATGGTAAAATGGAGGACAAACACATTGATAACTTCTGGGGGCTGTATATTTTTATTTATAATCTAGATTTGGACAGCAATAGGACTGCTGGCAACTGGAAAAAGCACACAACAGTTACACATAAGGAGTTGGGGAAACTATGGGAGTGAAACTATGGGAGACTTCCTCTTTAAGTATCGCCACCCCTTTTATAGGATTTAATTCCAGTAGAAATTTCTTTTCAATTAACACAGTAGAAGTAGCAGTTGGAACCCTCAATTTCATTGGGGCCTGTTTTGCTGTCTTGGAACTGCCGGCTTTGTTTAACGATATACAGTACTGTAGTTGTGACATGTGTCTGGTTGGATAATTGTTATTGTTGTATGTTTTTGGTATTGGTTTAACTTCATTGGTGGTTAATATACTGTAGTACATTGCTGTGTGTGTATTATCTGTATTCATAATTGCTGCTTCACTTCTTTTACAATTCCAAGTATTTCATAATGCAAGTCAGTAGCTCCTGCAAATTCTAAATTTATTTTTTGTTTGGCAGAAAACTAGCTGTCTAGTCTCTAGAGAGCTTAGCAGAATATATAACTACTGTAAATTTCCAGTGATGTCCCTAGATGATAAGGAAAGTCATTTTCTATCTGCCAAAAAGAAAAACATATTTTTATATAGACATTGGAGAAACTGACTTAAAAAAGGAACAAAGCTTAAATACATAGGCCCGGATATACAAAGGGGTTGTGCATGGTGCAACAGAGTTGTGCTGGTGCAACTCCACATTGCGCCCAGGCGGGATATTGAAAAGGCTGCCCAGCACAGTGCAAGTCCCAATGCACTGGGGAGCAATGTAATCGTATGTGGCACAGATGCAGGGGATGTGCCCATGCATATGCGGCACATCCCGATTTTCAGCCCAAGGTGTGCGGCACATGTGCTGGTGCAGCCCTGCATTGCACCACATAAGGGGGCTCAAAGTTGAGCAGGTGAAATGTGGGAAAAAATCCTGGCCACCCAGAAGTGGGTTGCTGTATTGTAGGGCACAACACAGCAGCCGCCAGCCATGGGTGGCCACCCACCCACCCAAAACACTGTCCACAAGCACCCACATCCCTCTGGCAGTCTAGTGGTGCCCCCATCCCTCCAAGTTCCACGTTAAATGTAATTGAGAACACACCCTGGTGGGCTAGTGGACCCCCCTTCCGCCCATTTCCCCAATCGTGGCACATGTTTAAGGTGGCATTTCCTGGTAATCGAGTGGAACCCCCTCCCTCCTGTGTCCCTGATTGCTGGTTAACCGCCGTAGTAGTAGTCCCTGGTAGTCTGGTGGAACCCCCTGCCTGTTGCCGCGATCATGGTATAACCCGTAATACATTTCCTGAGTGATCAATGGCACCCCCATCCCACCACACAGACCCCCTCCTTACCCGCCCCGTCAGGGCGGCAGCCACAACCTGCTTGTATACCGCCTAGCCGCCACCTGAATGACAGGTACAGTATGGGCTTGCAGGGCAAACTGTACTAAACAGTCCCAAATATGTGAATGACTTCATTCACATATTCTGGACTGTCTCGTACAGTATGACCTGAAAGCCCATTGGTCCACACTGTGGACCAATGGGCTTACAGACCATACTACACCTGTCATTCAGCAGGCAGCCAGGCGGTATGTGGGCAGGTTACGCCGCCGCACCGCTGATGGGGGAAGTGGGGGCAGTCTGTGTGGGTGGAGGGTGGGGTGCCAATGGATCACCAGAGAATTGTATTATGGGGTTTTACAGTGATCACAGCAATGGGCGGGGGTGGTTCCACCGGACTACCAGAGACTATTATCACAGTGGTTAACCATCGATTGGGGACACAGCAGGGTGGAGGGTCCAACTGGACTACCAGGGAGCTGAATATCTGTCATCTACCTGTGATCAGGGACACGGGAGGGGGGGGCTCCTCTAGACTACCAGAGAATGTCGCTTTAAACATGTGCCACAATAGGAGAATCAGGCGGGAGGGGGGTCCACTCGCCCACCAGGGTGTGTTCTCAATTACATTTAACATGGAATCGGGAGGGAAGGGGTACCACTAGACTGCCAGGGATGTGCATTACAGTGCTGTACCACGATTGTGGCTTTGGGGCGGGGATGCCCCAAGACCCCCACTGTGCACACGTCATGCTGTGTATGGCGCCAGGCACAAGTCGCTGGGCTGCCCTGTACAAGGAATACAAATGGGGCCATAATGACATGCAAATGGCCCCATTTGTGCCTTGCATATATTATGGCCACATTTGCATGACCCCCGCTGAATATCACAGGTGATGCGCCTAGCTCAGCTGCACTTGCACTGATGCAGCCCTATCCTCCCTATCTGTGGCTTGCACTGGCACAGTGCCACTGCACCATGCGCAGTATGTGCGCTGTCTGTGCCATATTCAATGGTGCTGTGCCATGGCACATCCCCATTGAATATCACCTGGATCTGGCCCCAGAGCATCACAGTTGCGCTGTACCCAGGCTTGCGCCACTGCCTGGTGCAGTCTGAATATCTGGGCCATAATAAACAAGCAGACACTGTAGTCTGTGGCTCACTATGGTAACTTTTAAAATTAATATTTCGGTAATAGTACTGCACATTTGATCCTAAACAGGCTGGTATTTAACAGTCATTATTTATTTAACTTTTGTTAACCAGGTAAGTGTGCTAGACATAAAATGCCTAATTTTTGGTATGACGTAGGAGACCACAAGTATACACTGAAGCAATTACCTCAAGTACAGAGTCAGATACTGCACATTTGAGGAAAAGACAAAAAAAGAACATTTTTTGAGTAAAGGTACATGCAATCAAATGAACATCCTCATTCCCATTAAATCAGCCTTTCTGCCTATGCCAGCTAATGACTAAGAATGTAAATTAGGACATTGCCGTAGAGTAGCTGCATCAGTTATATGCCAGTGTTGATTGACGCAATCCATTGAAGGGATTCAAACTGATGTCAATATATAATTAGTAGAGGTGCAATATTTAATGTGGAACAAATTTAATAACCATTGAAACAAACATTGAAATAAATATCAGTCTATTGATCAGTGCAAGGTTAGGGAATGAGAAGCTCACATGATTAAACCTTGCTGGAGTCAGATACTCACTGTGTGACCTTAGGCAACTCACTTAACCTCCCACTGCTCCTGTCCACCCACCTGCAGACATGGGTTAAGCAGCACTCCACCGGAAACAAGATGTTGAATCTTATCTGGGCAATCATGGGAAAATATATTGTATAATAAGTGATTATGCAGTTGCTATAAGCAGGAAAAAAAGCAGCAAATTACATATACAAGTGTGTATAGCTTTGTATGTTTTAGCATATACAGAGTCATACATCTAACAGAAATACAGGATATTGTAAAAGCAGTTTTTGGGAAAAATTAACCTCTCTTTCTGTAAGAACCGTAGCAAACAGTGTGTCAAATGGGATGTGAACCTCAAGAAAAGATCGGCTGCATGGAACTCATAAGGGTGTGGGTAAGGGGGCTAGTGAAAATAGTCCTGGCATTCTACCTGTGGAGCTTGGGATTAGAACCTCAGCTTTCTTGCAAATGAAATTTGTCAGTTAGTCTCAGCTCAGTCCCAAAAGCTCACCTTCTAGTCAACACTACACATAAATCAACACATTGGCAAGCTTTACAGGAAAGGATCCATGGAAGAATTAGCCCACCGACAGAATTGCCTTCTTTTTTTTACATTCAGTATACTTTATTAAATGTTCTTTTAACATCGTGACCACAGAAATATGGGTGACAATTAGAAAAACAAGAGGTTCACCCCACAACACAGGATGGTCTAATCTAATACAAAGAACATTAGCTGTGCAAATACAATAAGATGGAAAGATAGAAGAAAAGAAAATGAAAACCCCCCATCCACCTCCCCCCTCATCCCCTCTCCATCCCATTTTAACCTTCCCTAACCCACCCCTGCTAAGTGTTGTTCCTGGTCCATCATGTTGTGGTATGTGAGAAAAATGGTCTACGGCCTAAATGCTTACTGTAGAGTTTCCATATAGTAAGCAGGGCATCCAAAGGTCCCCATCAGCTCTGATAAGTATGAAATCTGTTGTGCATTGAAGAGATATGTTTCTCCAGTTGGAGAGCAAGTAGAATCTCCTTATGCCATACCAGGACTGAAGGAAACATGTCCTCCCTCCAATGCCTCATAATTATTAGTTTAGCTGTGGCCGAGATCAATGTCATGTGTGCTTTCTGAACCCTGAGAGTGCCATGGGGGAAGCAATTCATTAAACATGCCTCTGGGGTAAATAAAGGGTCAATGCCCAGAATTGGGTCCAGGGTTTGCCTAATTGCTTGCCAAAAGGCCTGCACCTTTGGGCAGGTCCATAGCATATGGTACAATGTTCCTGGAGAACCCAAACAGCGCATACAAGTGGGAGAGGGCAATCGACCCATTTTGTGAAGCTTCACTGGAGTGAAGTATGGATTGTGCATAATATTGAATTGAATTAAGTGCAATCTATCCTGTTTGACAAATTTATATGTGTTTTGCCATAGTTTCCTTCAGAATTCTACTTCACTGCCTAGGGATAGTTCCTGAGACCAATAGTAACAAACTCCTTGAGGTAAGCTGGGATCTAAGGATTGCAGCTCTTTATAAACTTTTGAGACCACATGGGGTTGCCTCACCACTTACAGAATTGTGGATAGTCCAACTGTGGTAGAAGGTGGCACCAGTCCTCTCCCCATGTGAGCAGCAATAGTATCTTTGAGTTGTTCGCATCTGAAGATGGTTCTGTCTTGTACATTAAACTGAAGCTGAAAGTTGGGAAAGGAGAGTATTTTGCATCCAGATTATAGGTCAGAGATTTTCTTCCCTATCAGGGGAGACCAGTAAGAGGCTGGAATGGGTTTATGCCCAATTTTGAAGTGGGGTTGCCCAAGACCGGCTGATCTAATGAAGTGTGCCATTTAAGAGACAGATATACTTGCAGCAGATGTAGGGCTTTAATGGACCACCTTAGTGGGGTAAGCCACAAAGGATTAACCCTGGAGTTCCATATATCAAAGATGGGAGGGCACAGTGATGCTGAGCAGCCAGAAACCTCTCAGTTTCTAACCATAGGAGTGCATAAACCTGGGAGCCCTTGGCCTATGTCTCCTGTACCCAAAGTGTGAGCTTGCTAATGTGGTGAGCACAGTAGTATGTAAAAAAAGGCAGGAACAGCCAATCCACCCTGTGATTTTGGTGTGGTAAGTTTAAAGTAGGACCATCTGACTTCCTTGCCCTTCCACATAAATGCATTAAGCATGTTCTGAAGCTTAGAGAACCACTTTTTAGGGAAAAAGAAACCAAGCATTCCCACTGGGTACAGGAGGCGAGGTAACACGTTCATTTTAACAATGCTTATCCTCCCCCACAGTGAAAGATGAAGAGTTCCCCACCTATCTAGATCAGCCTTGAGTTGTTTTGAGCATTGTGGGTAAGTCTCTGGAGACTTTGATTCCTAAGTATGTAAGGGATTTTGGTTCCCATGAGAGAGCGAACTCAGCCAGCTCCACCTGGGAAATTCTATGGTTCAAGGGGGAAAATTTTGGTTTTGGAAAGCTTGAGTTTATAACAGGAGACTGTAGAGAAAGTTTCAATCTCCTCCAAAAGTGATGGGACACCTGTTTGAGGCTCTTCTAGGTGCAAAAGTAAATCATCAGTATAAGCTGAGAGGGTATATCGTCGTTCTCCTACTTTAACCCCTTTGAGCTTCGGGTAGGTTACCAGTTTCTTAATCAAAGGCTCCAGATAGAGATTGAATAGGAGAGGGGACAGGGAGTAGCCCTTTCTGATACCCTGATGGAGTGGAAAGGGTTCAGAGGGGATACCATTACACCAAACGTGGGCCAGGAGAGAAGACTATAGTAGCCTGACCCATTTAAAGGAATCCTTCAGGGAGACCGAAATGGGCAATAGCCTCAAAGAGAAATTCCCAAGAGACCCTATTGAACACTTTCTCGGCATCTAGGAACATGAGAACCGCAGGAAATTCCAAGTCCCTAGACACAGAGAGAAGATGCAGCAGTTTATGCATGTAGTCTCCCAAGGACCTTCCTGTCATGAAACCAATTTGCTCTCTGCTAATTAGATTGATCAAGCAAGGCCCTAGCCTATTTGTCAAAATTTTGGCAAGTATTTTGACATCAGAATTGATCAATGAAATAGGCCAGTAGTTTTCAGAGTATTGAGGGTCCCTATCCTGTTTAGGGATGAAAGTGATTAGGGCATTGAGGAAATTGATTCTGAGACTCCTTTCTCAAACCAGAAATTGTATACCTCTGTTAATTACGGGGCTAGTTCTGAGAGACACGCTTCATATAAATTATTAGATAAGCCATCAGGCTCTAGGGATTTATCAAGTGGGAGCTGTTCCACTGCAATCTTAACTTCCCAGACAGTGATGAGACTACTGAGGGGTATAACCTCAGAGGGAGACAATTTAGGGAGGTCTATTGAGTTAAGATACCCCATAATATCTGTCTTGGTAGGGTGTTCAATCTGATCTTCAGAGTAAAGTTTCTGGTAATATTGTCTTAGGACAACTGTTACTTCTCTAGGGTCAGTAAGTACCGGACTGTCTTTATCTGACCTAAGGCCCGGAATAAATCAAGAGGCTTCGGCTTGCCTAAGCTGAATAGCCAATAGTCTACCTGCCCTTTCTCCTGCATCCAGGTACTTAAGTTCTGTACATTTCAATGAGAGCTCAGCTTTCTGAGACATCAGCTCAGCATATTGGGCTTGTAAGCTATGTAACTTAGCCCAGTCCCCATCTGGGGATTGACAACTAAGTGTGTGCTCTAGATGACAGACTGAATTGAGCAGAGAGTCCATCTGCTTTTTAGACTGCCGGAATTTTGTAGCAGCCAGTCGGAGACATTCCCCCCTTAAGGCACGTTTCATTGCTGCCCAGACCACATCTATTCTGTTCACCAACCCCCTGTTAATCTCTAGGAAGTTGGAAACAAAGTCCTGGACCTGTTGTAAGGAGTTTGGCTTTTGAAGCACTTGAGCATTCAACCACCACAGGGTGTCCTTCTTAATTTCAGGTCCCAGAAGATATGTGAGAAATGTGGGTGAGTGGTCAGAAATGACCCTTGCATGTATACCTGAATTTATTATGCCTGGTAGGGCAAATAAACTCAGTAAGAGGAAGTCAATTCTAGAAAATGACTTATGTGGGGGGGAAATAAAGTATATTGGCACTCTTCATAGATACATACATAGATACATAGACAGTGTCGACAGATAAGGGCCTATGGCCCACCTAGTCTGCCCATTTGAGTTTGTAATTTCAGTTTATGTTTTCCTAGAACTCTGATGCTCCTTACCCCTGACATCCAGAATGCCTTTATGTCTATCCCATGCATTCTTAAATCCTGTGATTGTTTCAGCCCCCACCACTTCCTCAGGCAGGGTGTTCCACTTGTCCACTACCCGTTCTGTGAAGAAATTCTTCCTCACATTTCCTCTGAATTGTCCTCCCTTCAACTTCATCCCATGCCCTCTAGTCCTGTAACATCTTTTTTGCTTAAAAATAGTGTATTCTTGCACCTTGTTCCTCCCTGTAAGATACTTGTATGTCTCTATCATGTCCCCTCTCTCCCTTCTCTCCTCAGGGTTCAGTACTTGCTAGACATCTATAAGGTCTGCTTCCCTCATAAGATCATGTAAGGCCCTTTGTGCAGGAGATAAACCCTGTCTCCAGGAGTCAGATCTATCTAGATGTGAGTATGGAGTAATATTCCAGTCCCCTCCCAAAATAGTCAATGTGGGGGGGTTGGTGGCAACTAAACCTAACAGTTGTATAAAGAACTAGGGGGAGTCACAATTCAGGCCATATATTGCTCCCATAATAATTCGCTGTGACTCCAGGAGGCTGTGAAGAGTAATATACCGGCCATTGGGATCCCATATTTCTCATTCCAATTTGAAGGGGATTTTCTTCTCAGTCAGTACTACAACCCCTCCACTACTGGTGGATATCCCTGACCTGATTGCTTGCCCCACCCAGGTCCTGCACAGCAAAGAAACATCCTCCCTATGGAGATGCATCTCCTGAAGACATGGAATCCCTGCTTTTAAATGCTGAAGATGCTGAAGTATAATTTGTCTCATGCATCTATCCTCAGCTCCCCTCACATTCCAACTTATGATATTATAAGGGCCACTCATGGTGGATTGTTCAAAGGGGAAACATGAGGCCTGCCCAGTCCACCAGAGCTGGAGCAGTAACCAGTGTTTACATTTCTGCTCAATGTGTTACACTCTTCAAAGTTTGTCTCACATGACACACTTGTCCCTCCCCTCCCCTAAGGCATTTCGTTAACACATAAAGGAAACTTATACATATGAACCATACTCCCAAATACCCTCCCCTTATCTAAGAATTAACCCTTTTAAAATACCTTTCTACTCTCTAAAGTACTTAACCCCAGTTCTAGTCAGACACATCACTTTACACACGCTGGCGGGGGATGTCTTTGCGCTAGCCTGAATCACAAAAAAAAAAAAACACCCCACTCCCACCCTTCCCCTGCTACTCAGATAACATTATATGTACTTAAGCAACCAGAACATAGAGAACAGCATTTTAAATCTGATGAATTTAAATCACTAGGTAGAGTCCAAGGTAGCCAAAATAAAGTCTCAGTTGCTGCCACATATAATAGTTCCAGAGGAAGGCAGGATATTTCCCTGCGTAAAGAAAGTAAAGTTACCCCCAGTCTTTCCCGGAGGTAAAGAAACCCTATTTCTTAGGTAAATGTTTAGTAAAGGAACTAAGAGATTCCTTTAAACACAATGGCCCTCCTAGTATTCGTAGTATGTCTGTTAGTTAAACAGTGCGCTACACCAGCCGAGATGGAGTTATCCTGAGGGGGCCTGCAAAAAGATAATCGCCATAAAATAGGGAGTTCAGCCTCTCAGCATAAGCTGGGGTCCCCTGGAGATCTATAACAGTTTTTCAGTAGCGGTCTCTGCCCGGATGCATCTGACATGGAAACTAATGATGCAAGGAATGCTGTAGTATTACTTCATATTGTGTCCCTCTAGAAGGCTCCCTCTCAAAGCAGTAGGGGCTAGAAGAATGCACTCTAAATATTGGGACAAGCCCCCTGTCTATCCCCCCAGCAGGCCCCCACCAGACCATAGCTTGCCAAGTCAAAAAATGTTTGCATAGTTCTCAGTGAGAGTCTTTGAGTGCTGCAGTAGGCCACACAGCCAAGCCTGGACTGCAGTTACTGTCTCAGTTCAGAAGGCCCCATAAACAATTAAATTGCAGTTGGTAGGTGAGTCAGGCCTCTCAGTTAGCGGTTCTCCCTTAGCTGACATCAAAATGATCAATCGAACTATCAGTACTCACAGTTCTTAATAGTAAGGAGATCAGCACCAACCATTTAAGGTCTCTTCACTTAAATAAGTCTGGGAGTAGGACTTTGAGTTCTTGCACAGCTTGCTCCTGCGATTCAAAAGATCCACTGGTCTCTGGTCTTGATTTGAAGCACCACCGGGTATCGTATCCAAAATGGTTTCCCTGCAGCAATCAGCTTCGATACAGTTGGATGCATTTCTAGCCTCTTCACAGGGACAGACTGTGGGAGATCCTGTGTAATGTGGATTTTACATCCCTCCCATAGGACCTCTTGGAGCTCTTTAACTTTGGCAAGTATGTATTGCTTGTAGAGGAAGTTAAGGAGTTTGAAGATGAGGGGCTGAGGTGGGGATCCAGGAGGCGGCAGGGGATGAAGGGCCTGGTGCGTTCATTCAGTGACATAAGTGGTGCCATTTGGGGATGATCCTGCAATCCTCTTGCACAGTTTTTGCAGGAATAGTATGGGGGCATTTCTTTCTTCTTTTTCAGGCACTCCAATAATTCAGAGGTTGTTCCTCCTGCATCTTCCCTTCAAGTCTTCTAACTTCTCCTCAAGCTTTTTCATTTTCTGACCAATATTGATGGCATCTTGTTCAGTTTTGCCCTGCTTTTTCTCTAAGGAGGGCAAACTGGCTTCCAAGTTGCCCACTCAGATGGTAAGTGACTGCACAGATGATTTAATTTGTTGTAAATCCTCTGAGATATCTGTAATCTTCTCTTGTAGCGGTTGCATTATTTCGAGAAATATCACCTCAGGAGAGTGGTTGCTGAGGTTAAGGATTTGGACGAACCTGCGGCTTGGTGCTTGGGGTACTTCACGGCCTTGTCCTTCTCTGGAGTCGGAGGAGGGGAATGCCGCGGAGGTGCTTTTTTCATGTAAACTTCCATATTTCTTGCGATTGCTGGTTTCCGCTATGTTTCCCAAGCTTGTAGGTGCTTTTTGTAGTTTGCTATCTGGCATGATATTTGAGTTTAGTAGCTGAATTAAACAGCAGGGTGCGGAGATGTGGGAGATTGCTGCTACTCTTCAGGCTGTCATCAAGTGCCTCCAGAACTGCCTTCTTAAATCAAGCAGGTTTTCATCCCAGGTCAACTGTTAATGATGGTTAAGTCTTGATAACTCAGCACTGAGCACTGCTACATAACATTCAGTCTGCAAATACAGTACTGCAGTGGGTATCAGTTTCCATCCAGTGACATCAGTCACACACTTTAAAGAAGCATTGTACTTCTACTGTAAATTAATCAGTATTCTAAATATAGTAGAGTGATATCTGGCTTCCGTTTTAGTTAAAAAATGCAGTTACTCCACTTACTGGAATGGATACCCTGTGTACTGAAATTCTAAAAACTTCAGCCTCAGGGTAGTCAAACCAAGCTAATATTGTAACTTTCAAATTTACAGGTGTTTTCTGCAGCTTTCATATCAAGCCGGAAGGGGACATCTCAATCTACAGGGTAATCAACCTTTGCAGAAAAAGAGGAGAACTAAGCAGGAACATTAACCTAGATATGTGATGGGCATCTCCCGAGTCACAATTCCATTTTTCAAAGCAGTTTTTAAGTGTTTCCATGCTTTCTTTTTCAATATAAAATATATTGGCATGTTCAGGATGAAGCCTGCTTTCTACTTACCACATGCTTGAGTCAGAGTGCTTAAAATATGCATAACTCATGCTTGCACAAGTTCATGTCACTTGAGGGCCACCTTGCTCAGATGCACGTTCTGTTGTCCTCTGGGATGCAGAGAAACATTAAACAGGTGAACCTTTGGACAAGCTATGAGGTAAGAAGCTCGGGCAGAATAAAATCACATTTTGATTGAAAAATAACAATGAACTAATGAAGGCAAAATGACAGCCTCAATACAGTCAGCCAGCATGTAGTCTTTGACAGGCCTTTGATGATTATTGCTGATTTATTGGAATCTGATTAGACTATTATCTGCCGTACCTTGGATTAGAATTGTTTTAACACAATTTTTAATTTTAAATAGTTATTTGAGTTTTTAATTTTATGATATTTTTGTAAAGGTGCCCTGAGCTTAGGAAGGGTGCCTAGTATAAATAAAGTTTGCTTTGCTTTGCTTTGCACACTGGTCCCATAGGACCAAAAACAAATATTAAAATCTTGCAGTACATCAATGTGAACAGGAAATATAGACCCCCTCAAAAAAATTAAAACAGCTGCCAATTTTCCTGCTCTAGAAATGTGGTTTAAAAACACAATGATAAACATCAGTAACATTATATTCCTAGCAGCATGCTATGCATACTGGGTGGGCCTGGTGGTCCTTTTCTGCCATCACATTCTGTGTTCTGTTATGTTTCTGTATGTATATTTCCACATAATTGTATCATAAAAATTAAAACAAGAGACATTGTTAGAGGTATCTGTACACACCAAGTCCCATTTTCATAGAACACATTAAGGATGCATATAAAGTAACATAGAAACATAGAATATGACAGCAGATAAGGACCACTTGACCCACCTAGTCTGCCCATATTCTCTACCTACTGTAAGACTACAGACCCTACTTGATCTCTGCCCCCCCTTTCCTTACCAAAAGGTTCCCTTTTGTCTACTCCATGCTTTCTTGAATCCCATTACAGTATTTGCCCCCACCACCTCCACTGGGAGGCTGTTCCAGGCATCCACCACTATTTATGTGAAGAAGTACTTCCTCACAGCTTTCCTGAGTCTACCTCTCTCCAGCTTAATAGCATGGTCCCTTTTTCTGGGGCATCTTTTTCTCTGCAAAACGCTTCTCTCCTGAACCTTATTTATACCATTGAATCATATCCCCCCTCTCCCTCCTTTCCTCCAGGGTGTACATATTAATGTCCTTCAGTCTCTCCTCATATGGCTTTGATGCATATCCTACAACATTTTAGTTGCTCTCCTCAGGGCCACCTCTACTCTGTTCATGTTCTTCTGTAGATGTGGCCTCCAGAACTGGACACTGCCCTCTAGGTGAAGTCTTACCAATGATCTATACAGCAGCATCACCACCTCCCTCTTTCTGCTTGTGATGTCCCTCCCTATGCACCCTAGCATTCCACTGGCTTTCCCCACTGCCTTGGCACACTGTTTGGCTACCTTTAGATCATCAGGTACGATTACCACCAGGTCTCTTTTCTGCTTGGTGGTTGCAAGTACAATTCCCCCCATTTTGTACATTGCCTCTCAGTTTCTGCACCCCAAGTGCATGATTTTGCACTTCTTCATACTGAAACTTAGTTGCCACACTCTTGACCACTCCTCGAGCTTCCTTAGATACCTGTTCATTTTTGCCACCTATACTGTAGAGTCTGCCCTATTGCAGATTTTAGTGTCATCTGCAAAAAGGCATACCTTCCCTTCTAGACCCTCTGCTGTTTCACCAATAAAGTATACACACAGTAACTACTTCACTAGCTGCGCCCAACAGCTATGCAGTGAATATCAGCAAGCAAGCATGGTTGGCTTTGGCCAATGCATGTTTAAAATTTTGCTGTTTTGCACAATGTGCATCTTTTAATGTATTAGTTTGCTTGGCTCTACGATGCCGGTTCAACAGCTAAGTTGTCAACCACTATCACAGTGACCGATTTATGTCGACCGCAACTTGCGGTCGACATAAATCCGACTGGACACTCTGGCTGTTTTTTCATTGAGGGGCTTTGCCCCCCCAAACCACCCATGTGGGAGCTCTGCCCCCCACACACCTCAATCTCTAGAACTCTAACTCTGAGTTGGGGTTGGATCGGGGATAGGGTGCAGGACCGGGAGAGAGAGAGTGCCAGGCTGTTGGACGGACTATTACAGTGAAAACATCAATATCGTTGGCATCGATGTTTTTGCTGTAATAGTGTCGCCATCCTGGGGGCATACCAGTTACCTTACCGGCTGATATTTCTCATTGACATTCTCATGTAATGCAGTATATATTTTTTTTTACTTTCTTCATACTTGTTTGATACGTTATATTAATTATATTTTATTTTTTATCCATGTTAATTATCACTTTCGAGCACTGACTTTTTTATTATAAAATAAAAAAAAAAGATTTGCAAAAACAATGAACAGAGAAGGAAATTCATGAAGGGACTGGAAGTCAGAACAACAGGAGGAACTGCAGGCATCACTAAAGTCATTGTCCAGTACTTAAAGAGCTGCTGATGCCTCAAAGAAAACTTTGAAAAACATAATATTTATGTACAATTCAGCTTGCATTCCATATGTATTTGATAGATTTCTCCTCCCTATTACTCATTCCTGAGAATTTTGCATTGGAACATGCTTTATATCCCTTACAGTTCATCTGCCTCTTTAGCTTACTCCTACTTCATGTAATAGCCCTCTGTTGTGACATCACAATCTGTTGCCATGGGAGTAATTGTGATGTCACAAATAGAGCATTATGACCATAGGTAGGGAGAAAGTAACAGGAATAGATGAACTCTTCAGAAGCAAAGATCCCATTTTCATGCAAATGGCCTCCGTAATAAATAATGGAGAGGAGAAATACAGAACTAATGTGAAATGCAAGCAGAAATGAGTCTGAATATTATGTTTTGTTAAAGCTGTCCTAAAGGTGTCAACTGATCTTTGAATGGGAGGAGAAAGGCAAAGGAGAGAATTGGGATCTGGAAAACAGTGGAACTATGTAGGAAACCTATGACAGAGCCCAAAGTAATGGCTGAGATACTAAATTCATTCTTTTTTTAGTGTTCTTTAAAGGGCCCCCACAGGGGAAGGAATGAAGGTGCTCTTTCTGAAGGCCCACACCAACACTGCTAGCTGACTTCATGGCGCAAGTCAAGCCAGAAACTGGCAATATTAAAAACTGAATAATGGGAACTTGAATGAGATCAAAGTTCATTCCCCCTCTCTGAATAGATTTATCTGTTGCAGATTATGCCAAACCAGCCTGATCAGCTTCTTTGAGGGTGTGACCAGGGAGATTACTGGGCAAGGGCCATAGATGTATTCTATTTGGACTTCAGCAAGGCCTTTGATACTGCAGTGCATTTTTGTATTTAAAAGTTCCATAAAATAGTTCTATGAGAAACAAATCTACATTTGTCATTACATGATGTCCTAAGTCACAAAAATAATAAGACAACAAAAACAAATGTACACAAAATCAACTAATAGCAATTGCAAATTGATTGTTCCTGCAGCTGCAATTTTTAAAGATCCCAAAGCACATGGCAAGATTCTGGGCAAAGTAAACTCATGAGTTATACTTCAGGCATATGCAAAGTGGATGACTACCTGACTTAGGGGCAGAAAGAAGAGGGTTGTGTTTCATGGATACTACTCCAAGTGATGTGGGTTATTAAGCCAGATCCCTCAGGGACACATGTTGGGACACTGCTCTTTAAAATGTTCATCAACTATCTAGAAGCTGTGGTATGCAGCAGGCTTCTTATGTTTACTGACTACAGTACTTAAGCTGGCTAGGGTAGTGGAATCAACTGAAGATGGGGACAAACTTCAGGAGGACCTGAAAAAACTGGGTGATTGGTTGGATTTCTGGAGTCTTACATTCAATGTAGCCAAACAGAAGATGACCTTGATTAGGCAGAAAAATAGCAGGGGTAATACCTAAACACTGAGAGGGATACTACTTGATGCACTAGACAAGAGACTGATGCATGACAAGCAGTGCATTACAAGAGGACTAGCAGAATGATGTGGTGTTTTAAAATAATTTTCCTGCTGTGCAGGGGAAATAATCTTGCAAATTTACAAGGCTCCAGTCAGACTCCACTTGAAGAAGTGTGTGCATTTCTGAGCTCCACAGTACGGAAAGGAAACTGAGCAGTACAGAACATTGAAATGATGAGCAGTTTGGGAGACAAGATCTATGAGGAGATACTAAGTGCCCTAAACATGTTCACCTCAAAGAAAAACAGGCTGCAGGGGGATACTGGGTTGCATAGGGAGAGGCATCACCAGTAGAACACAAGAAGTTGTTGGCCCTCTGTACAGACAGTTGGTAAGACCACATCTGGAGTACTGTGTACAGTTCTGGAGACCCTATCTCTGCAAAGACATAGATAGGGTGGAGGATGTCCAGAGGAGGGCAACCAAAATGATGCAGGGTCTGCATCAGAAGACATATGAAGAAAGACTAAAGGAACTTAAGATGTATAGCCTCGAGGAAAGGAGGGAGAGGGGGAACATGATAGAAACTTTCAAATGCCTCAAGGGACTCAACAAAGTCCAAGAGGGTAGCATCTTTCAGAAAAAGAGGTGTGCAAGAACAAGGGGGCATAATTTGAAGATAGAGGGGGGACGGCTCAGAGGTAATGTGAGGAAGTATTTCTTCACAGAAAGGGTTGTGGATACATGGAACAGCCTTCCTGAGGAGGTCGTAGAGTCAGAAACAGTGGGGGAATTCAAGAATGCATGGGACAGACATAAGGCAATTATAGTGGGGGGGTAGAAGGAAGCAGGCTGTTATTTAACTAGGATCTGAAACTTATCCATTAGGTAGGGAAATAGGCAGACTAGGTGGACCAAGCTGTCCTTATCTGCTGTCAATTTCTATGTTTCTATGTGTCACCACAGTTTAAAGTTACACTTGCACCATTTTTTATGAAAACGTATGCAAATTGTGACTTTTTGTTGCAAAAATGCTGCATTTTTTGAAAATAATAGCAAGACTGTTCAGACACAAGTGGTGAGAAGTAGATTAAGGCACAACATGCATTTGCATACACTTCCAACTCTTTCAAAAATCATGCCTTTATCTCTGTCTATGCACAGTACAAGGGGGAGTTCAGCTGAAGAATTAGTAGTACTTGCTTGCAGTTAAATAACATTTTCCTTCCTGTTAGACTTGGAAGAAAATATCATTGCTTCTCTAAATATCAGACATCTGCCACAATATAAACATGTTTGTCAACAGAGTTTTTATTAAATTTTGTTTGAAGATGCTAGGGGAAGAGCTCTGTACTTAAAGTAATGAAGTAGCTGAGTGAAGAAAAACTACACATAATGTATATTAC
Organism: Neoceratodus forsteri; assembly: GCA_016271365.2. NCBI lineage: Eukaryota > Metazoa > Chordata > Ceratodontiformes > Ceratodontidae > Neoceratodus > Neoceratodus forsteri. The sequence goes on along the minus strand of JADMNL010000022.1, from coordinate 627,149,700 downwards.
ATATACAATATAAAATAGGCTCACATAAGCTTTCATTTTTATGTTTGCTTGCATGCATGTGCATGAAACATTATGTGGCAGCTTAGGAGAGAAGCGAGTTGTGGAGGTGCGGCAATGTGGCGGCCAGTGCCGGCACTGCATTTGTGGACTTGGTAGTGTTCAACCAATGCAAGCCCACTGTCCTGATGACACTGGTTCTGCAGAAGTGCTACCAACTTGAAACGATTTGGCCGCCCACAATCAGGGGCCACCTCGTCATTGCAGCTTCAGCCATTCCACTGCAATGAGGGAGCAACCCATCATTGCAGCGTGGTACCTTGCCTGGTGTAACAGTTTCATGAAGATGGCGGAGGCTATTGCCGTCCACCTCAGAGCCCCATGAAAGCAGACAGGGTGCCCAGTCCCCCTGTCGGCATGCCCCCAACCCAGTTAATTTGCCGACGGGGGAGCCCATTCCCCATTGACATAATTTCCCCCCCATTTGTTGAGTGCCCAGGGTGCCCAATCCCCCTAAGAATCATGCCCCCAAACAGTCTTTCTTTGCTGATGTGGGGCCCCAATCCCTGTTGGCTCCAGTTCCCCCTCCTCCAAAATGCAGGTGGCACACTGGGAGCCCACCCCAGTGTGACCAAAGCAAGCCTGAAAAACCAAAACCTTCCCACACATCTTTTTTTTTCTGTTCTCCCTGAAACCAAGAAAACAGTCCCTCACAGTGTCTCATGTCCGCTCCCCTAACCCACACCCACCCTCTGTGCACCATGCCTCCCTACACCAACCCTCACCCCATACTTACCTCTGGAGCCCAGCACAATGATCTTCAGTGGACCAAGAACACGTCTGCACTTTTCAAAGCTGACTGCGAATTGAAGAAATGCCAGTAAGCTGTATAATGGCATAAATAGGGTTTTTTCAACTTATATGGATATCTCAGTCATTGTTTTGACTTTTGGCACCACATTTTCAACATGGGGTTATTGGGACCCCTCCTCATGAATTCAGTCACTGACATGGCATTATTTGGTCCCGAAAGGTGATTTCACGGTCACTGCACAGAATCACCTTTTGGGACCTATTAACAAAATGACAGTGCCACTGTTCATCAGGTAGGCTCTCAGAAAGCCTATGTTGCAAATGTGGTGAGAAAATCCAAAAAAAATGACTGTTTTATGAGCATGCTTTGTGCAGTTTCCATGCACACTCGCAACTTTGCAAATTTGTAGTATTTTCACTCCAGATTTTCAACACTGCCATTTTCCCACACCTCCTTATGAACAGTACAGCTGTCATTTTTCACATCCTGGCCAAAATGTGTTTTCGCACTGCCCGTGCAGAATAGCACGGTCGCTGTGGGAAATAAGTGCTTGGAACAGATTAAGAAAATCACAGTGACACTGTTCATGAGCAGAGGTGCTAAAATGCCTATTTTGAGAATATAGTGACAAAAGTCCATAAAATGACTGTTACAAGCATACGTTGTGCAGTTTCCACACACCCTCGTAATTTCGCGCATTTGTAATATTTTCACTCCAGATTTTCAACATTGGCATTTTTTCACACCTCCTTATGAACAGTATAGCTGTCATTTTTTTATATCCTGCCCAAAATATGTATTTACACATCTGGCACAGAATAGCACAGTCGCTGTTGGAAATCAGTGTTCGAGACAGATTAAGAAAACCATAGTGACAGTGTTCATGAGCAGAGGCCACAAAATGCCTATGTTGAAAATTTGGTGAATTAATTCCACTAAATGACTGTGTTATGCTTGGACGTTTGAGCATGTTTAATATTTTCACTACAGATTTTCAACATTGCCATCTCTTCACACCTCCCTATGAATGGTTCAGATGTCATTCTTCACATCCTGCCCAATCTGTGTTTTTGTACATCTGGTGCACAATGGCACGGTCGCTGTGGGAACTCAAAGTTCAGGACACATTAACAAAATCGTAGTGCCACTGTTCATGAGAAGAGGTCCCAAATGCTTTCATGAGGTAGGGGTCACAAAAAGACCATGTTGAAAATTTGTAGTGCAAATACCAACAAACCCCCCGGGGTGTTAGGGTTTCTAACCGTAACGTCCCACCCTGTACAGACTGATAGGCAGCAGGGATGTGCCTTTGGATTGCTGACTGTTATGCTCATGCCATTCCACCCCCCCCACCCTGCAGCTAGTGACAGGCATCAAGGTGTGCCTTGGACTCTTTGGCCCCAGAGTTCACCCCATTCTCCTATACTGCACCCATTTCAGCATATGTCCTTATGGAATGGGGTGACTGTAAAGCCGAACACCCCAAGACACAACTCAACACTTGTCAGTGTCTGCAGGATAGGATGAGGTGAAATGGCATGAATGTTATGGGCGATGACCCAAATGCATACCTCAATGCCTGTCCGTCTCTGCAGGGTAGAGGTGGGGTTGGCGTGAAGTTCAATACTTCACTGCCATTCCTATTCTGCATCTGTCTAACTCCTGCATTTCCAGTGCTAATACCAGAAAGCAAACATTCAGCATTGACAAATGCTTGTTATCTTCATGAGAGGGCATTGGAGGGTTGATATTTCACAAGAGACCAATACTCTCAAATGAGGATAAGAATGATATCTCAGGTCAGCCCATGTCACATTTAGTTTATACAACAGGTGTATAAGTGGTTGTGATAGAAATATCGAAAAGTTACAAAAATAAAGTACTAAATGTAAACTGTGTCCCTCTGTTGAATGGCTCATCCTAAAAGCAGCAAGTCAATCTTAAGGTGCTGGACACCACACCTTGCACCATACTGGTGACCAGGGCTCAGAAGCGAGCGTGGGTTGCTGGAGGTCAGCCAGGGGAGAGAGGCTTGAGCATCAAAAGGACTGCTTTTCTCCTCAGGGTGGGTGGGATGTGATTTCCCTGCTATCAGCAACCCCCAGTGGAGACTGGGGGGAGCAACAGTAGAGACCACCAGGAAAGGGGTGATGATGATGGCAGATGTCTGCGGGACTGGTGTGGGAACATGCCCGACTTGCTCTGGACATCATTGCACATCCTAGCCTCCAGGGGAACTCACAGACAAGGAAAAACCCTGAAGGTAAAGGAGACAATAATGTGCTGCCAGCCCCAACCACCATCAGATCCCGCCCTCACTGGGTGCCGCTATCCTCCAGCCTACACCCTACCTTCAGGATATTAGATCAGTGGAATGCCAAGATAAGTGGATGATGGCCCCGCACTGACTGGCACAAGCCAGGGGGTCTCCTTTTGGTTGGGGATATTAGGATGGAGTTCCATGGGGACCTGGGTTGGGTGGGTCTCAGGCCAGGCAGGAGAAGTTGAGGGGTGATGCTTGAGGGATGCCGCTGCAATCAGAGGTAGGAAGGGAAAAAGAGTTGGAAAAAAAATCTATCTCTGATATATCTTTTCAATCAAAAGACATATGGCATCTCACATGTAAGAATAAATTTGTGAGCATTCTCAGTGTGTGGCCAAATGAGTGAGATACATTTCTGAGCATGCTCAGTTATCAACTTCATCATCTTGCTATATTGGATCAAGATAACACTTTATATCTTGCTATTTATTAGTGCATGTATGTTGTGTACAAATATACATATTATTAATGCACCAGGTAGGGTTCAACTTAATGCAAAAAAAAGTAGGGAAATGTGGAGTTAGGGTTTGGAGGTGTATGGGGAGTTAGGGTTGGAAACCCTAATGCCACATTTCCCCACTTTTGTTACATTTTGATAAATCCTAACTGGTATATTAACACAGTTTATTTACAATGAAGTTACTTACTTTTTGAGATAGTGGAATGATATCCTCATTTACACAACTGCCAAAGGGACCTGCATGAACAGATGCAGACTCACAGGACCCAGAGGTTCTCTACCGAAGGAAGATTACATCTACCTACAGATGTGCAGTGACAAATGTCAAGAAGTGAGGGTGATCAACCTGGAGGGGAAGGGGGGAAGAAGCAGTACCTGTGGTGGGCATCGTGCTGGAAGAAAGAAAGGAAGGAAGGGAGGAAGGAAGGAAGGAAAAGAAAGAAAAAAGAAAGAAAGAAAGAAAGAAAGAAAGAAAGAAAGAAAGAAAGAAAGAAAGAAAGAAAGAAAGAAAGAAAGAAAGAAAGAAATACAGCAGTTGCCATCACACTGCTCCTTCATGTTTGCTTGAATTGATGCAGGGCCCTGGCCTTACACTTATACCAATGACCATGTCTCCCCTGCCCCCCTCCTATCTCCCTTCCCTTTTCTTTTTCTTGGTCTCATGATGTCCCTCTTTGTTTGTCCCAGGCTCTTTTAAAAGACCCCACTGCCTTTCCTGCCACCACCTCCTCTGGCAGGTCATTCTAGGCAGACAACACTCTTCATGTAAAAAAATGCTTCCTTACTTCCCTTCTGAATCTTCCCTCCATCAATTTTAGGCTATGTACTCTAGTGATGGTATTGTCTCTTTTATTGAAGAGACCCTCCCATTCCAATCTGTTAACTCCCTTCAAGTACTTGAAGGTCTCTATCATGACATCCCTTTGCCTCCTCTCTTCCAGGGAGTACATGCTTAGGGCTCCTAGCCTCTTCCATAAGACTTATCCTGTTTCCCCATGATCATTTTAGTTGCTCTCCTCTGGACCCCTTCCAGTATGTTAATGTCTTTCCTCAGGTATGGATTCCAATACCTCACTCTGTATTCTAAATGTGGTCTTATGGCACAGGGTCATCTTGCTGCAAACAAAAACTGCGTGGCAAGCAATGCTGCAATCAAAAGAGCGTGCACTGAAATAACATTAGGTAAAACACTGACAAACACAAAAACAGCGCACACCCTTGGAAAACATGGGCTTCCTTGTTTTTTTGTGGGGAGCTTCACCCAGGCACATCCCAATGTGGGGGGCTTCACCCTAACACTTCTTGGAAGTTAGATAGCAAACTCGGTGGGGGGTGGACTTCGGGGATGGGGAGAAACTTGGGAGGGGATAAAACTTTGTTTTTTTAACAGAAAAAAGGCAGCAAAAACTTGCACCACTGGGAGACCTGGGGGAAACTGAACTGCAGTCCAGGTCTCCCATTCCACTGTGTGCTAGTGCCTTTGCCACTCCACCATGGGAGCAGCTTGACCAGGCACCTAGCACATGGTGACTTTATCCCTTGAAAGAATAGCATACAGTGACAGGGGTAGCAATAATTCCCTACCGCTGTTATACCCCTGTTGCTGTAAACACATACATTCTCTACACAGCATGGTTAATACCTCGCTGTCTTTCTTGCATGATATTGACCCATTACCGGTCTTACCAAAGACCTGTACAATGGCAAAATAACCTGATTCTGCCTACTATCAAATCCCCTCGCAAAACATCCTAGAATCCTGTTTGTTTTCGCCACCACCTTTTTGCATTGAGTGGAATGTTTCAGGTCACTAGTAACTGTCACCCCCAGGTCCTTTTCCTCTTCGGACGCAGTTACCTGAACCTTTCCAATGTAGTACTCTCTCCTTGGGTTTTTGGTTTTTGGGTTCACCACTCCAGCTGCTGCTACAAAAAGGAAGAAAGACCCACTGTTGAGCTCAAGAAAGAACCATAGTTCTCACCCCAGGAAATCCTCACTTAATATTTATAGTTTGTGCAGTCATCTCAGCTGAGAGTGACACCCTGGGATTGAACCTATGCACAGTTTAGAATTTTGAATGTTGATTCAAACTCTGCATCCATACTCAACTCTGGCCATTGCTCAGATCTGTTTCTCTGCCTGAATAGAGAAGTCACCCCATACTAAACACCCCTTATGGCTGGTTCTCTAGTTCTTCAGTCAGGTTATTTTATTTTGTACTTATTTATGTATGTATATAAATATATATATATTTATATATTTTTTTCAGTCAGTGCTTTCGATTATTCTACATTAATTAGGGTTTTTCTGCAAATCACAGTTTCTCTGGTTCCTGTTTGAGTCCTAGTAACTAGAGAATACCCTTCTTGGCTTCTGTTGTTATTTTGACTAGGATTTGAAATACAACAACTGTCACAGGGCCTTCTGCCATCCATGGCTGCAGAGGAGCGGGAGCCTATGCTATTTGGCTAGCAGCACATTGTTTGTGTTAACTGTTGGTGATTTGCTATATTTAGCTATTCAGTTTAGAGAGAGCAGAATGTTTTCACTTTCTGTTTCTGTCTGTGCCCTTTCACCTTATTTAATTGGTTCCTGTTACAGGAGCCGCAATTTGACCCTTGGCATAGTTTCTTCAATACAAGTGCCTTTTTTTTCTGTTGGGCTCTTGTACTGCATCATTTTTGTAGGAATCTTTTTGATTATTTCAAAGTTCTGTCTAGTTGGTATGTCAGGGAGACCTGTGGACCATCAAAAAATTGTTGAAATTGTTTTCGGCTCCTGGCAAGGGCAGACTGTCATGACATCCTTTTAAAGAGCTTAGGTTCACAACACAACTTTATAAATTGTAAGTCCTGTCATATTTTTATGCCCAAAAGCATCAGCTAAAAGGGTAACATTTCGGAAAAGCATGCCTTCTCAGTCTGTCTCTGTGTCACCTAAAATCACCTAAAATAATAAAGAAGGCTCTGAGGGTGGTCCCGACAATGGCAGAAAGCACATATCTGAAGGGTCAATCTTCTCATGTACAGCAGCAAACAATGTAAAACATGCCAAGAAAAAAGACAAAGGTAATACTGCAGAGCCATCAGAAAGGCTTGGTAAAGATGGTTCAGATATTAGGGTGTCTGAAAGGGTGTAAACTGAATCCAATTATGGCAAAAATAAAAGTTTCATAGAGCAGGCACATTAAACAGTGTCTCCCAAAAAAGAAATTAAAAGAAAATAATATCACTGCCATTCCTCCTGCACAGAGAAAGGAGCAGGCAGATGGCACAGAGAAAAATGCCCTCATCAGAGGACATATCAGAAATGTACAATTTTTCCAGGCTCTCTAGGCTATGGGAAATCTGAATAAAATTCCTGCCAGCCACCTCCTGAGACTCCAGCTTCAACCTATCTGCTTGCAGAGGAGGAGGAAGAAGAAAATTATGTGAATATGGTGGAAGGTGACCCCATGGAGTTAGAGGGCACACCTGAACAAGATTTTGAACCTTCTCAAAGCAAAATGAGGACTACTCCTCTTTTTTCTTATTTGTCAGACACATTGTTGATATGAAACAGAAGGATGAAGAGGATACTGTTTTTATGGACATGCTGGGAGTAATTGTATGAGGAAGGAGGCTATGCCCCATAGATAAACCCCTTTAAAAGGCCACAGCAAAAATCATGGCTGCACTCCCTTCAGCTGCAGCCATCTCCAAAAAAAATTGAGAGAAAATAAAACGTGGAGAAGCAGAGCGTGGAATATCTGTATGCTGTTTCTGATAGTTACATGATAGTCCAGGCTGCTTCTTGTGAAAGAGCAAAACTCACTCTATCTGTGCAGCTCCTTGAAAAAAGACTCCAAAAAACTGGCTACTATGGCAAAAAAGATGTATACAACAGCTTCCTTGCTGATCAGGCAGGCAGCTTATTCAGCACATATAGCGGAGTACCAGAAAGCACTTTCGAACACAGCTGTGGCGCTGGTAGAAAGAGCAGAGGATGATTTGTCACATGATTTGATTGCCACAGCAGGATCCTTCCTGGATGCCCAAACAAAAATTATTTCCACACTGCAGTGGACACTATGACACTGTTACCAGAGTTTTGGCCCATGCCGTATCATTCAGAAGGTTTTCCTGGTTAAGGCCTGCCATTCTTTCTTAGGATACTCAAATCAAGGCCATGGATTTCTCCTTTGAGGGTTATTTATTTATGTATGTATGTATGTACGTATGTATGTATGTATGTATGTATTTATTTACCTGTTTATTTATGTAAATCAGATAATACCTTTGAGCATTAAATGCTCATTTACAAAGGTTCCTCATCAGTTACAACGAGGTACAGCAGTACAGGGTATATACAGAGAGTAGGTTACAATACAACAGTTTAGGGTGAATACAGGAAGTAACTTTAAATTGGCAACAAGCAAAGGTTATTTGGTGACAAAGCAGAGGCTTACATGAAAAAAAGTGTATGAACACAAAATCACTTTCGAAAGTAACTATGTGGAGGAAAGGATCTCTTCCTTCTACAGGTCATACGGAAGAAAAGGGGAGAGGCAGGGGGATACTCCCCAAGAGCCTGTGTTTCTTGCTTTTCCTATAAGTACCAGTCACAAAGAAGTTACTACAGGGCAATGGGAAAAAGGGCCTCCAGGCATGTGCTACAGCTCTAGTGCCTAAGCCCCAGCCAAAACAAAACTCCTGACAATTTTGCCCAGGTTGTCCAACCATTTCCAGTGGGAAGAAGACTGGCACACTACTTTCAGAAATGGGTAAACATTACCACAGACAAATGGGTGCTGGAAGTAGTGTGCCGGGGGTTGTGTCTGCAGTTCAAACACTTTACAGACCTGCAGAGACACGGAAGCTTTCCAGCTCAGTCTGCCACAGAAAAAAGTCCGCTAGAATTGGAAGTAAAAAAACTGTTAATATCAAAGGTTATAGAAAAAGTATCTGCCTCCTAGTGGGGGCAGGGGCCCATTCTCTAGATACTTTCTGACCCACAAAAAAATGTGGAGTGGTAGCCCATTTTAGATCTCAGGTTTCTGAACAAACATTTGAAAAAAAATAAAAAAATCAAGATGGTCACACTAAGGACATTGATACCATCTTTGCAGAAAGGTTATTGACTGGGAACCTTGGATCTGAAAGATTCCTATTTTCATATCCCTGTCAGACAACCTCACAGAAAATACTTCAGATTCAAGATGGGGAACTGCCAATACCAGTTTACAGCTCTCCCATTTGGTCTCATCTCAGCTCCAAGGGTTTTCACAAAGTGTCTGGCAGTGGTTGTAGAACTTCTGAGAAAAGAAGGCCTAGTGATTTTCCCCTACTTAGATGACAGGCAAGTCTTAGGGAAAACAGAACAAGAGGCAAGGTGTGCAGTTCAGTTGGTATAAAGTACCCTGGAGAACCTGGGATTCTTGACAAGCCTACAGAAGTCCCAGCTAGATCCTGTTCAAATATTAGACTTTATTAAGCAGACAGTGCTACAAGATAGTCAGGATGGTTAGTGGGATGCTGGAGTGCACATGGATGGGTATCACCAGCAGACAGAGGTAAGTGGTGTTGCCTCTCTATAGCGCGTTGGTAAGATCTCACCAAGAGTACTGTGTCCAGCTGTGGAGACAACATCTCCAGAAAGACATAGGCAGAGTTTTTATGCTGTGTGTATAAAGAATGATATTTTGTTACCTTGTCACTCTCCCTTATGCCAACAGATGATAATACTGTTTTTATTCTGTGTGCATAGCGAATGTTGCCTGTTTTGTTGCCATGTGACTCTCTCCCTATTGTATTAAGCATTTGCATATTGGTTGTGGTGCAAGTTCTACACCACTCTTGACTACCCCGACTATAATTGCTTGCATCCTGTCGTTGTTACCTTCACCTGTGAAAATGTGAAATGTATATTTGCTGTATATTGTACCTTCACCTGTGAACATGTGTATTGCTGTATATTGTAAACTGTCTGGTGTTGCATCACCCTTGTTGTAACTCTCCCGGGTCATACCTCAAAACAGGCAGTTTCTGCCTAGTGTACCTATCTGTTTAATAAAGACTAAATAGATAAATAAGCTGAGCTGAACACCCTGCAGGGAAAAGCTTTGCTCCTGTAGGCCAGAGTTACAGCTCTGGTAGCAACACCAGAATCTTTCACATCAGGTCAGCTAGCACCTACAAGGGTCTTCCTACAGTTACTAGGTCACATATCTGCATCCACAGCTGTGGTTACATGGGTCAGGTTCCAAATGAAAGATACACAGTGCCACTTAAGGGAAAACTGGTCCCAATGATGGGATCCACTCTCAAAGCTAGTGCCAGTGACAAAAACACTAGTTGAATCTTTAGAGTGGCGAAAGGAATGAGGCAACCTCAGAGAGGGCATTCCCTTCCTTTAGCAATCACCACCAAGTATTCTTACTATTGATGCTTCACTCCTGGAGTGGGGTGTCCACCTACAGGAACTCACAGTGAGTGGCACATAGAGCCCACAGGAGTTAGTAGAACACATATACCTCCTAGAGCTTGGAGCAGTATTGCTAGTGATGCAATCATTCTCCTCCCAGCTAAAGTATCAGACTGTCAAAATCAGGAAAGACAACACCACAGCAGTGTACTATGACTACATAAATAAGCAGGGAGAAACAAGATCTTCAAAACTGTGTACAAAGGCAATGAGGATCTGGGACCTGGCGTATTCCTTAGAGCAAACATATTTGCAGTGCATCTGCCAGGCAAAGGCAATGTTCTAGCAGATCAGCTAAGCAGAATCAGCCAGGGAAATCATGAATTGGCATTAAACTAGCAGGTATTGACTACAATATTCAGAAAATGGGCACTTCCAATATAGATTTGTTTGCATTTTGGGAGAACTATCAGCTCTGATTTTTCTTTTTTTTTTCTTTTACTTAGTATTCTTTATTCCCAAGCATTACCCAACCTGCCCCCTTCTGTCCCCTCTCCACCAGCCCCATTATGCTACCATCCCTGGGACTTACCGGACAGGACCCCTGCAGTGCCCCATGGCTTATCCCTTGTGGTGGGGCCCCCGGGGCTGCTTCACCATTACCCCAGGAGGATGTTTAGCTTGGTTGTGGGGTCTGTGGTCCCAGTAGGCAGGAACAGGGCCTGTGAGGAGAGGCAGCATCATCCTGCAGGCAGAGGGCTTTTCTGTTTTCATCTCCAACCGCATGGCATCACAGGCACCACAGGTGTGTGTGCATCCACACGCACCTCCATACTAACATTGACCCTCCCATTCCTGGCTGTGGTTCTTGGCTGCTTATTGTGGTCACCCAGGTGGTGGCACAATACCAGAGGCACATCACACCCTTCCCCCCATGAGGTGGAGAGCATCCAAGGGACACTTGGACCAACTCCTCCCCGGCTGACCCTCTAACTTTCCAGGCTCATTCATGAACCCAGGTCACTGGCACCACAAGCAGCAGCTCTACTGCTGTGCAGGTGGGATGGCGCTCTGATAGTTTTGTTGCAGACAACCAGCCAGAGAAACAGTCCCAGAGGACACCCTGGTGCTGGACTGGATTGGGAAGTTTCTAGCTTCTATATGCCTTTGCACCATTTCCACTCATTCAGAAATTACATCTGAAACTCATGAGGGAACCTGCAAAAGTGATCATGAACACCCCAGACTGGGCCAGGCAGGCCTGGTACTCGATGCTCTTGGCCGTGCCCAACAATAATCTAATCAGCCTGCCATTCAGTCACAATCTGTTAACTTAGTTCCAGGGCAAAATAACATTTCCAAACCCCAGAAACCTACTATTGAGGGCATGGTTTTGGAGGAGTTCGAATTTTCTAGATTGAATCACTCAGAAAATATCCTGAAGGCATTTAAATTTCAAGGAAACCCAATACCAGAAAACCTTATTCCTCTAAATGGAAAAGATTTTCCTACTGGTGTAACACCATAAAAATAAATCCAAGAGAGGCAAGGTTGCCTATAATTCTGCAATACCTGTTACTCCTACAGTGGTTAGGCCTTTGGCCTTCAACTTTAAAGATGCACTTAGCATCAGTATCAGCATACATATCAGCCAACAAGGAAAGGTTTTTGGCCTCAAAACTGATTTTTAAAAGGTGTTTTAAAAGCCTAAACCACTTGTATCCACCAGTGAGGGAACCTGTCCCACCATGGGACCTCAATACATGCTTTGTCCAGCTCATGGAGGATTATTTTGAGCTTATGGAAACTGCTGACTTGAAGTTTGTCACATGGAAATACATATTCACAGTTGCAATTACCTCTGCTAAGAGATTAAGTGAACTGCAAGCCTTCTGCTTGCAGCTAAATTACAAAATTCCCCACAGGGATAAAGTAGTTCTTAGAACCACAGAAATTCCTTCCTAAGGTGGTATCTGAGTTCCACCGTAACCAGTCAGTGACCCTCCCTGCACTCTATCCAGAGCATCCCAGTTCAAAAACAAATCCTAGCTATCTGCATGGACCTGACAAAAGATGTCAGGTCTCATAGTACTCAACTTTTCGTTACCTATGATGAGGTTGGCAAAGGCAAACCACCTACAAAGAGCTCTGTCTCTCACTGCATAGTCTCTTTCATTCAGTTTTACTATGAAAACACTGGGTAAATGCCACCAAGAGGCTTAAGGACACACTCCACAAGGTCCTCTGTGCCATCCTCAAAGGGCATCCCATTGTTACACATTGGCAATGCAGCTACCGGGAAAACAGTACACACCTTCACAAACCACTACTGTTTGGATATGCCGTCCAGCAGCGATGCCAGCTTTGGAACGGTTGTCTTGCAGAACCTTTTTCTGAACCCAGATTCCCAAAGTACTGCTATTGAGTCTGCATAAAGTGTAAACGTTAAGTGAGAGATTCCTTGGGTTAAAAGAAACAATTACTCACCATAGTAATGTTGTTTCTCCTGAAGGGATCCCTCACTATGTTTACATTCCCTGCTCTGCCTCCTCTTCCAGAACCTGAAATAGTTTCACACAAAGAATCAGTTATTTTTTTCATTGACGCTGCTTGAGCAATATTATTGCAGTTCTTACAATATGTAAGTTTGTTGTTATGGTTTATATGACATATTTTTTTCACAAGTCTGCTTTCAAATTATTTGCTGTTTGTTAAAAGTCTATTAAAAGATTTCTTTAAATTTTGGTAGTCTTCTGCTAATTTTGCAAGCCACTGCTCCACTCTGGCTTGGAAACAGATATAAGCAATGGCCAGAGTGGAGCACAGATGCAGAGTTCGAACCTATGAAATTCTAAAATTTGTATAGGTCCTAACTCCAGGGTGTCACTCTTGGCCAAGATGACTGCATAAAGTGTAAACATAGTGAGGGATCCCTTAAGAAGAAAGTATAATTCTTGAGATACAGGGATTTTAAATTTTGATTCTGAACATGCTCAGTAGGGTCTTTCAATTATATGTCTAATGTGAAGGAGAAGAATTTCTGGCTCATGAAACAAGACTCTTCTTTCGTGAACTGAAATTTTTCTTTTGTTCATCTTGTCCATCTTTTTTTTTATTTAAAACAAAAATCTGAACCCCTAAAAATGATGCCCTGGAGAAAAACAAACACATGAATCAAGCTAAAAGTGATCATTTTTTTTCAGTTCTGCTGTTTATTGTTTTGAAAAATTACCCCAAAATATATTTTTGGGACATCCGTCAAAATCTTGGTGGAAGGCTTAGTCAAATCAAGTCAAGTCAGTTTTTATTTATAAAAAAGCACTTTTCCAAAACCAAAGCACCAGTAAATTACAATAGCAACATTTCAAATTAAAAATACCCAGTATTAAAATTACAATTCTGGCTGGTCCGGTGGCACAGAGGGTTGAGGTGCTGGACGCCACACCTCACACCACACCGGTGAACTGGGTTTGGGGACGGACTCTGGGAACTGGGGGTCGACAGGGGAGGGAGAGGATTGAGTGTCCAAAGGACAGCTCTCCTCTCCCTTGGGAGGGATCCTGGGGCAGCTTGGTGCCCTCGCGAACCCCAGTGGAGATCGGGAGAACAGCAGGGATCACCAGCCAGACGAGGGGGCCGGGAGTGCGGCAGACATCAGCAGGCAGCCTTGCATGGACATCATTGCACACTGCACTCCTGGGGAAACATAACACAGAAAATCCCCGTCTCGGGATAGGTGACGGCACATCCATCCACCCAGCCACACTCCACCACCAGTCATCCTCCATTCCTGGGCTAGCCCAGCCCGGCCTGAATTGAAAGATAGAGCACCTTGGGCAGATAGGGTGGCCCTACCTCAGAGCCTTAGAACCAGGGGATAGCCAGGCTGGGTGCCGGTAGCAGAGCCTCTCAGAGTACGGAGGTAGAAACAGGGTAAAGCGGAGGATGCCGAGAGGTTCCCAGGTCGGTGCTAAAATAGATTAAAAAAAAAAATTACAATTCAAATTTAAAATCAACACAGATCAGAAAATGCTTGTTGAAATATATAGGTTTTTAAAGCAGCCTTCCCTTAAATGATTAGTGAGGGCTGATACGAAAGAATTGATTAATATTTTGTTCACCAAACAAACAAATAAAAAAAGGGCCCATTTTTTGGGAGAGCTCCTTCTTTTTTTTTTTTTAATGCTGCTTGCTTACCAGCCCCCATCCACTGGTCCCCCTAGCCCTGTCACCCCAGCATCCACTGGGACTTACCTTCTCTGGATCTTACCCCAGGGCTTGACCCCTGGTGGAGTTAGCAGGGCTCTCCTTATAGTCCCACCCAGGCAGGATCCAGAACATGGGAGGTGCCCAGCTGGCCAGGTGCAGAGTCTAGGGAGGACTGGTTTCATCCTGCTGTCCCGCAGCCTTTTCCCCCTGTTTCTCCCCTGGTGCAGAAAGATGGCATTCAGTGATGCCAATGGCAGTGCCATGCATGCTTTCGCATGCAGCACACCAGGCATCTTCCCCGAGCAGTCCTTGGGATGCTCAATCCTCCCCCTTCCCCACCAACCCTCCAACTCCGGAGTTCGTTTCCAACATCTGGTCATCACTGCTGCAAGCGGTAGTCCTACCGCTGTGCTGGAGGGCTGGATTGTGGCAAACCCTTTCTAACCTGAAATCTCAGAATAAAATTCCAAACCATCTGGGCTATAAGACAGAACAAAAAAAAAAAAGCCAAAGTACTGATATTTTCATTTTTTGCACTATCTGGATCTTGGAATCTGGAATCTGGACATCCGATCATCATGAAACTTGCCAAATCAAGAATCCTAGCTGGGAGTATAGCTTGGAGGTTAGAAAAACAAGCTGTGGGTGAGAATGGTACATCCAGCAGACCTGGGTTTGATTCCCACAACCTCTGCTTGCGTACTGTGTAACTCTGGGCATGTCACTTAACCTTCCCAGTGCTCTTGGGTCACACCTGAAAACAGGGACTTGTGCCTAATAGGCCTTATCTAGTTACCAAAGTGCAAGCTCTTCCTCTGGACGACACTTACCTGGATGCTGCTGTGCCACCCCCAAACTCTCCTTCTATTTTCTTTGTCTGCTCTGGCCAAAAACTGTAGCTGACAGTGAACCAAAAGGGACATCTCTTGGACCACCACAGCACTGCACAAGTAATGTACGTATGTTTGAGAAGCTGCCTGCTCAGATGTGTGAACCGACTCTGCAGTTTGAATATTTTTGGCACTGAAAGTGCCTGACTGCCACAGACCTAAACCTGCATCAGTGGTGCATTAAAGCACCTCCTCTAGCGTGCTCTGGCCCCAGGGACACCAGTGGGCATTGGGGGCTCAGAGTCACTAGGAGAGGAAGAAAGAAGAAAGGCTGGACATTGTGACTTTGGTGCACTGTACCTTTAAAAAACAAGAGACTGCATGCAGCAAACAGACAGGTTACATGTAAAGGGGGGTGCAGCAGATAACAAAATTTAATTTAGTTGTTTTTTAACCAGGTATAGCACACTAAGCTGAAAGCTTTTTTACAGGAGAGACCTGGGAGCACAAAGAGGTTAAGTGACTTGCTCAGGGTCACATAGTATGTAAGTGGGAGCTGTGGGATTCAAACCCAGGTCTGGTCTGCTGGATGTCACCAGATTTGCAGCTCAGAGCCTTAGACCACTGCACTATACTGCCTCCAAAACTCCTGTATGGAAGCCCAAAGCCCCAACCCACTCCACACCACGAAGGGAATAAAGGGCATATGTGTGCCTACAACACCATGGGGCAGTTTAAAGGGAAAGCATGGTGGTACCCTATAAAATGAACTTTGAACTGACGACAGCAACTGTTTGCTGAAACTACAGCCACCATCTTATCAACCGCTGACCTCACTTCTAGCCAATCAGAGGTCAGAGATTTTGGCAGCTGAGTACAGGAGATGATTATGGGGAATGATGTCATGAGGACCCTTCCAAATGGAATGGCGTGGTTTTTGAGCCAATCAGAGAGCAGGACCAGGGAGAAGGACTGATAGAAAGCCCAGTTTACCCAATTAGAGACTGAATGGAGGGAAACAGATTGCTGGACTTTGGAGGAGCAGAGGGCAGTCCCAGAAAGAGTGAGAAGGGTGCAGGCCTGCTTTTGGTGAGAAAAGGCGAGGGCTCCTAGCCAGACCAATAACTCCTGGGAGCCCCTCCAGGGTTTGATCAGCAAACCACTTCTGAACCTTTCCCTGGGTTAATCAAACTCAGACACTGTTCCAAAGAGCTCTGTGTGGGAAAAATTGCTGATAGTGTGAACCAGTGGGTCACTGCTGTATCCATGAGTCTCTGAGCTGATCTGAGTGAAGACAGATACATGCACTCCTGCTTAGCCTGCTTCAGAGCCAGATAAAGGCCCTGCTAGCATTTACCCAGTGGGGTGGATATGGGAACAGGGAGAAATGGGCATGTGCATAAGTATGGGGTTTATCTCGATCCACTGGGGAGTCAGACCATGGGGTCACTCCTGAGGTCTGGGCTCCTTGGAACCAGGAAACAGCTGTACACTGCTCCTGCATCCTGAGTGTTGTGCTGGAAGTGCTGAAGCCAACGAAGTGTGAGACAGAGGGGCTGTGTCCAGAGATGTTGAGCTAGATGGCTTGTAGCCAGAGAAGTGTGAGCAAGAAGGGCTGAGCTGTTGTTGCCTGTTTGAAAGAATCCAAAGCTCCTGATTGCACCAGCGCACTGGTGCTTATGTCGCCGACATCCCAGTTTCGGAGATGGATTCAGGAGTTGGAGGGCCAGCCAGGGGGAAAAGAATTGAGCATCCAGGACTGCTCACCCTTCTGGGGAGAGAGTGTCAGGTGCTCTGTGGGCCTCTGGTGGAGGCAGGGGGTACCACCAGTACTGGCTTCTCATGTAAGGGGGAGTGGGGCAGATGCTTGCCATCATTGCACATCCCCAACCCCAGGGATCCTTACAACAGCATCCAAAAATCTGTCCAGCGTCCATCCCGCCCTACCTGCCACTGCTCCTACTGCTAACAGAGTCTGCTGGGGGAGGAGGGGTCCCACTCCTGTGGCCTCGCCCTGGGGGGGGTAAGCCAGGATTTGAGACTGTTGTCCATTGCAGGGGGCGCCTGCCTGGTAGCCCCGCTCAGGAGGGTAAGCCTGTGCATTGGGGGCAGCATGTCAGGTGGGAGCCGATACTTGGAAAGGGGAAGGGGCCCAGAACAAAAAAAAAAAGGTCCTGACTGCTGTGGATCCTGCTCCTGTGTGCTGCTCCCCACCTTGTCTTAAATGCTGCATCCATGGGTCACGTGAGTGCTGGCACTGCTGGCTAGACTTTTGTATTTCTCTCTGTCTGGATTACAGTTAGGATTTCAAGCCATTTGGGATTTCAAGCGTGTCTTATGGAATCTCAAGTTCTTATTAAATTGTGCTAGCACATTATGGCCTATTGGGGGTTAAAATGCAAGCTTGTTAGTGTTCCTCAAGGGCACCACCACAAGAACCTGGGCAGCATAACAACCAACCCTTCACCGGGACTCTTGTATAGCTCATGGGTACCCAGATCCTGTTTTTATTTGTATTATACTGGAACCTTTAGTTCTACTACTGGTACCAGTTAATGATTATACTGAACCCTGTGTAAATTAAGCCATCTGTTTGTGCCCCTTGCTTGGGCGGGTGTGCCTGGCTGATGGCATACTGATATATGGGGGAAGTGTTTACTGGTGACTTGCATTTGCTTAACCCATTTTATTTTCTCCAGCTACCCAGGCCACTGTCCAAAAATAAGGCACTGTTAATTGTTTGGATTCCTGTGTGTGCCTTCAGTTTGTACAATCTAAAATTGTATGCTGGTAAAGATAATGATTGTTGGTGGTCCTCAAGGGTGGTTTGGTCCAGTGTAGGGAGGTGGGTCTGTACTACATCGCAGAGGGCGGTACTACATGCAGTATCTGGCCCACTTTATCTCTCTGGGTGGAGGCACCGTGCTATTTATTATTTTGGGACAAACCCCCTACTGCAGGAGGATGAACAAACTCAAGCCCCTCAACCAGATGTGCCTTTTTACAGTTACCAGGCAGGGGTGCGAACCTAGTCATTGTACCAACTGGTGGGTCATCAAAAAGAAAAAAGATCATGCCCCAGATGGTGCAGGCAAACTGTCATGCAAGGGGAGCTAGCTTGGAGGTCGCACATGCCTTGTACTACACTGTGTTTGGATGTTTCTACAAAAAGTTGAGATTTTGGCAATTTAAATCCTGTGAATTCTTTTCATCCTACGTGGAATCTGTGAGTGCAGATTGCCTTGGACTTTAAACTTTCATACAGTTCTATTCAATGAGGGCAGAGCTATTGAGGTACAAAATTTGGAGTTTAACATTAAACACTCGACTCCACTCTAATATAGGTGTGCTACTGTGCCCCAATTATAGAGATAGATAGGTAGATAAGATAGAAAGACAGACAGACTCAGACATACAGATAGATTACATTTACGGTACCCAAGTGGCAGAAATAAATCATGAAGATTTTATTCTACTCTAAGTAGATTGTTTGATGAACTGTAGTTCATCCATATTTCAGTCTCCAGACTCAATGACTACAACTGCTAATCCGAGTGAGGTAGGAGGGAGTGAAATATAGAAACAGGGTTCACAGGAAAAAAACACTGTTTTCTTTACTGAAGGTCTGAGGCAAAAATAAATTGTGGGTGATCTCATGTTGCAGAAATGTCAGTTTATTTGTGCTGAATCTGAACTGACCATTAAATGATTACAGTACAAATACTTGAAAACCAACTTCTTACAGTCCCTGCATGCACAGGACTACATTTGTTAACAAGCATCATGGCTCAAGGAAAAGAAGATGGGAAGCCACCAGCCTGCATGTAGTTTATTTGCTGGTGATCTCTGTCATCAGAAAATGAAAGTGTGAACAGCTGTAATGTTTGTGTGTGGTTGGGACAGGGAGGAGTAGAACATTTTGAAAAGTGAAGTTTGATGGCACTCTGCCTATACACAGCAGTGAACGCAGAGCATTCATACTGAAAAATGCCCACTAGCAAGGCAAAAAATATTATCATTTTCTAGTAATCACAGTGGAATTAGACAAATCATATAGCTTCCCTAACGCTCACTATGGGGAGCGCTTGCTACAATGCCCTATAGCTCCATTCTAGTTTCTTACCAAGTTGTTCATATTTGTTTATTTATAAAGGGAAAAGAAAGAAAATAAATGAAGGATTTTGAATTCATATTGTACATTTCCTAACTGTATCTCATATCCATTAACATGCAAAAAGAAGTTAGGTGAGAAGTGTCCCAAGGAAGTTAAGATGGGATGCGACTAGCCTCAACTAAAGTACTGTGTCCAGTTCTGGAGGCCGCATCTCCAGAAGGATATAGACAGAGTAGAAGTGATTCAGAGAAGGGCAACAAAAATTGGTCAGGGGCTGCATCAAAAGTCATATGATGGAAGAACTGAAGATCTCAATATGATTTCCCTGGAGGAGAGAGAGAAGGGGGACATGACTGAGACTTTCAAAAACCTCAAGGGTGTAAATAAGGTATAAGATGGTAGCATCTTTCAAATAAAAAGATGTTCAAGAACAAGGGGCCATGATATGAAAATAGAGGGGGGGAGACTTAGGGGTAACGTGAGAAAGTATTTTTTCATGGAAAGGGTGGTGGATCCATGGAACAGCCTCCTGGCAGAGGTTGTAGGGCAAAATCATAGGGGAATTCAAAAACACATGGAACAGACATAGAGGAACTCTAGTGACAGGAAAGAGAGGAGAAGCCGCAGATCATTTAGGATCTGCAGTATATGAAACAGGTAGGGAAAATGGGTAGACTAGGTGGGCCAAGCAGTCCTTTTCTGCCATCAAATTCTGTGTTTCTGTGTTTCCAAGCAGGACTGAGGGTGGTTAGAGAAAGCTCACTTGGTTCAGTACATACAGTAGAAAAAAGAATGCAATGGAGAAGATCAAGTACAGGAAGGTCGTGAATTGCTCAAAGTAACCTAGCAAGTGGTAGTGGTAGGAATCAAGATGGGGTCTCCACTGGGTTCACAGCTTTAGTATTACATTAACAGAAGGTTAGAAGGGTCTCTAGATCCACCATGTCCACCCCATGCTTTATAAGTAGGTATAAAAAAGTACTGTATTCTAGGTAGACGTGTACTGATTAAAAGATATTCCCTACCAGAACTGACACTGTGGACCATTCATGTTTGCTGGTCAGACTTCAGGGTCTGGGCAGAGTATCAAATACTGCCTTGAAATGGTTCTGGTCCATCCTGAGCAGAAGAGAACAGTCGGTGGTGCACAGCTCTTGCAGGTCATGAACGGTTGCTCCCTTTCTATAGTCTCTGGGCTGGTTGCCAGTTAGGCAGTGCATTCACGTCTGAGTTCTTCTAAAGCAGCAGTGCAGTGAAAACAGTTTTTCCAAAAAAAGCTAGTTTCGGTACAATTAATAAACATATTAACACACCTGTCAAATCTACTTGTCTAGGTACCACCTATACTGCCCTCCATGAGGCTTTTTTAATTTTCTGATCCTGACCTATGTCAGTTCTACAATTTTACTTCTATGCAAAATGTGATGGCCATCTTTTTTCTTGAGAAAAAAAAACTAAATTAAAACATTTAAAAAATACTCACATTTTGGTGGAATTAACTGGAAGATGCCTGGAACCTTTCATAGGAGAAAAAAGATAGGGTCAAATGTTGTGCCCAATTTCATTGCACTGCTGCTTTAATAATGTATAAAGCCATTAATGGGCTGTGCCTCCAACACTTCAGCAAGCTTCTGACTCCCTATGTGCCCTTCTAGGGATTTCCGATTAGGGTACGAGGTCTTCTCCAGGTGCCACCAGAAAGGTTGAAGTTGGCAGGGGATCAGGCTCTTGTGGTGGCTGCCCTGTACTCTGGAACATGCTCCCTGAAAAGATTTGCACTTTCAAAAGTTTTTCAGCCTTTACAGGTAAATTAATGAAACCCCTACTCCTCCTGGCCTTTGGGAAGTGTTTTGTTCCTTGTTTTATTTGTACTGTGGTTTTGTTTGTATTGTGATGATGATGTTATTGTTATTTGTGACATGCTCAGCTGTGTATTGCTGTTTCTACTTTGCCTGTGTTTGCATTTTATTATGTATTCTGCACAGGTGCTCTGAGTTTTGGAGGGGCAGCATTTATAAATAAAAATGCCACACAGTGCCATGCCATGCCATCCCATCCCATCCCAACTCTGTATTAACTATGCATTGGCAGGGGCTTGCCTTGGCAGCCAAGATAGTGACAGCTTAATCTCCTTAGCTCTTTCTGACCCTATAACCATCATGCATCATCCGGACATTAACAGGACAACTTTCTGTATTTAAATAACATATTTCTCATCTTGGACATACAGGGATACTGTAGCACTAAATTGAAATAACTTTTGGTGAACAGCTTACCTGATGTTCAAGCTGCCAATTTTCAGCCCAGCAGCCATGTGGTGAAGCATCCCTCCAGTGAGATATGGAAGCGGCCAGTGCAGCAAATCCTGGCAGAGCCCAGACACCTTGCAGGAAATAAGGGACATGTTTTCACTGCTGCTAAATGAAATCTGCAAATTTAAAGGCCAAAACTTACAAACTAGACAGGACATAATTTCACTTTCTTAGTGGATGTCAGAAGATGAGAGTCAGATTGCCAAACAAGACAACACAACAGAATGTCTAGCAGCTCACCTGTGGGACCAAGACCACATGATCTGTCAATTATAGGACAAAGTGGAGGATCTGGAAGATCATGGGCAAAATAATAATCTCCATCTGGTGAGGTTCTTAGAAGGTGCAGAAGTCTGGGACACAATATCATTCCTGCAACAAATGCTGCCAGCTTTGCTGAAACATAAGTAGCCAGTCCCATTTGAAATTGAAAAAGCCCATAGGTCGCTAGCCGCCCCCCCATCCTCCCAAACTAGGGCAGTGACCCAGACCTATTCTGGTTAAATTTCTTTGATTCCAAATAAAAGAATGAATTATGCAGCTAGCCAGACAATGGGGCCCGCTCCAATGGCAAGGGCACCAAATTTAGATTTACCAAGACTTTTCTCCTGCCATTGAGAACAGCACTGTGACTTCACTGCAGCTTGGCATGCTCTCATGGACTTACAGGTCCCCTATAGCTTGAGATATTCAGCCACATTGAGGATCACCCACAATGGGGTCTCCCACTATTTCACAGATGCTGAAACAGCAGAGGGATTTATCCCCTGATCATGGCCTGCAGTGCAACTTGCAGAATGTGTCCGTCACAGGGACCCAAGTGAAATGGAAACTATCCCTGACCCTCTGACCACTCAGCTGTAGCTATCTGTGTCCCTCCTGGACACTCTGCAGAGGGAGCAAGGCAAGGATGAATCCAGGTCCTCCACCTCAAGGAAATGTGGTCGAGGTGGCTCGAAGAGGAAAGGAAAAGCAGACCTAAAAACTGACCCTTCAACACCTCTGTGCAGGAGGCATAGTCACAGCTGAGACATGGAGGCTTCTTCTGGCAGCTCAGAAATGGAGCTTTTGGGAGCCACTATGGTCCTTTCCTGCAGCAGCCTTCAAACAAAATGTTTGAACCTCAGCCACAGAGTCAGCTCACTTCAAGTCCCCTAGAAGCAGAAATTATGTCTGAAGAGGACACAAAACACACACCAGAGCTGGTGCCCCACATACCCAGCTCATTGGCTGGGATTGATCTCAATGGGTGTCTTCCTACCCCGCTGCCGCTTCTGCAAAGCCATCCTCCACCACTGCATCCATGGTGCTGGGTAACGGCTGAGAGATCAATCTAAGTCCAGGCCAGCAGGTCTCAGATTGACAGTTGGTCTGATTCTTCATGTTGTCAGGTTAAGGCTTGGTGAATAACAATTAGCAAATGCAACCCCTACTGTTTTTTCTTAAAGGGGATATGCTCAGACTCCATTTGCTGAGTATATGGAACAATGGGATTCTCTATGGCCGACTCAAAATTTTAAATATTTTATTTTGAATTTTAATGGCCAGGTAGGCATATCCCTTTTTCAGGGGAGACCCAGGGAAATACAATTCCAGTAGGATTGAAAACAACATACCACTGAAAATCAGTAACAAAGAATAATCTACAGAGTAATGCTGCTAACAATCGGTAGGAAAAAAACAGAAAAGTAGTTACAGAGAATAAGCTACAAAACTGTGGTCTCTAATAATTGGTCCAAGTGTCATGGTCAAAATTGATTACAGACATTACAATGATTGCTCACAAACAGTTCATAAGCTTGGAGCCAATAATCAAGGAACCTCCTTCCCTAATCCATCCTTCTCTTTTCAGCCCACAACACTGAAGGAAGTCGAAGACCTCTTGCTCCGGTTGGATGTTAGGAAAAGCGCTGGAACAGACCTTATTGGACCTTACTTCTTAAAGCTAGGCTCCCATGTCCTTGAGGTGCCCATTACATGCTTGTTTAACTTATCCCTCGCTCAAGGTGACCTTCCAACCACCAGGAAAATGGCTCATGTAATCCCCTTGTTTAAGTCAGGAGATCCCAGTGATCTCAACAATCACAGACCAATCTCCCTTCTACCAACCCTGTCTACGCTATTGGAAAAAATTGTGAACACTCAGCTCAGGAATCACCTGGAATCGGCAAAGCTGCTCAACTTGCTACAATCAGGTTTCAGAGCACAGCACAGTACTATCACGGCCCTAGCTAAGGTAAATAATGATTGGCAGTGTGAATTGGATAACAAGAACTTTATTGGTGCAGTATTTTTGGACCTAAGCAAGGCCTTTGATACCGTTGATCACGACCTGCTCCTCACAGCCCTCCGGCACATTGGACTAGATGCTCTGTCCATTAAATGGTTTGAGAACTATCTCATAGGACACTCTCAGCAGGTAAAAGCTGAAGGTGAAGTCTCACCCTAAAACCCCTTCTGAGGGGTGTACCTCAAGGTTCTATCTTGAGTCCCCTGCTATTCGCAATCTATATTAACAGGATAGATGCAACAATTACTGAGGCCCAAATACACCTATTTGTGGATGACACAATGCTTTATGTCAGTGGTCCCTTCCCCGATGTGGCACGCTCAGCTCTCCAAGATGAATTCAGTTTGCTGCCGCAGTAGCTTTTAAACCAAAAGTTGATTCTGAATGCCAAGAAAACAAAAGCTATGGTTTTCTCACCCTTCCCCAACTTACCAAACCCAACCAGGGCTGGGACTCTCCCCTTGATATCTACCATCCTTGGTGAACAGTTGGAGTATGTAGCTAACTTCAAATACTTGGGGGTATGGCTGGACAATAGACTCTCATTTCTAGAACATATAGATGAACTGACAAAGAAACTTCACCAAAGGCTTGGCCTCTTCTTCAGGATAAAAAACCTCCTCTCTTCAGAGGCAAAGACAAGACTAGTCCAAACTACTTTCCTCTCCCTTCTAGACTACTCTGATTTCCTCTATAGTCAAGGACCCACTGGAGCACTCTTAAAACTAGATACACTTTATCAGAGAGCCCTAAGGTTCATAACAGACCTTCCCCTATTCCACCTACCATTGTGCGCTATACACTGCAGTAGGTTTGTCCTCTCTTAGCTTCAGACGCCAAAGAAACACCACTTTCTGGACTTAAAAATTTATTATTATCAAACTGCCTGACTACATCACTGCCTGCCTACCACTTTGCACCTTAAGTAGATACGCTTTGAGAAGTACCTCCTACTTTACCATTAAGGTACTTAACATCAAATCCCGCTTTGGCAGGGCCTCTATTAGTCATGTACTGCCCCAATTATGTAACAATCTACAAAAAACTCTGAAATTAAAGCACAAAATTAGCGTAGCAGCCTTCAAAACTCTTTACTCACATCACAATAAGGAATCCTGTGCTTGCTACCCTTGAACACCTGATCCCCCATCCCGATGGAGCCCCTGATCTAATATTGCCTCAGCCTCCTCCTTTGGTTCCTGCTCCCAGCCACTGCCTGACCTCTTCTCCCCTCCCTTCTCCCTCCTCCCCTAGTCAAACCCTCCCGTCTCTCTTCCGGGGCTCCAGCTAGTTAGTTACCTCCTTACTTGGCCCTTTAATCCCACTGAGACTTGTTGAACTCATCTACACTTCTGCTGCTCATACCCTTTCACTCTGAATCTTTTGGTGTATTTAATCTGTACTCTCTAATGATTGTTGTTGCCTGTTGTTGATTTGCCAGTGAATTGGAACTATTATGTATTTTCTTGTTATCTTGTATTTGTTGCACCCAGATCCACTTCGAAAATGAGCTTGCTCAATGGTGATCGCCTGGTTAAAAAAAGATTTTGATTGATTGATTGATTGAAGTGCAATTCACAGCATACGTAACAGGGACAGGCAATTACAGAGTAAAAATGATGCATCAAACTTGAACACAACTCCAAATATGGTATGTGCCAAGCTATGGTGGAGAGGGAAGGAACAGCAGAAGCAGACTATATACCATGCCGGAGATAGAGTTTACAGAAAGATGTGTGAGAATAGGACAGTAGTAACTGAGAGAGTGGGACATAAAGGGAGGCAAAATAGAGAGTAAAGAATAGGTGGGGGAGTCACAGGTTGAGAACAGGTGCAAATTGGCAGGGGAAAGAAGAGTTCATTAAAGCCTTTTTAAATTGGGTAAGGGATGTGCACAAAAGTTGTCCATGCATGAGGTTGTTCAAGTTTTGGGCTGCAAGAAAGGTGAAGGATTTCCTGCCTACAGTTAGCCGAGTCTTGTGGAGGCTTAGCAAAGGGACGTGGGAGGAGCGAAGGGTCCTGGGGGTAGGTTTCAGGGTGAGCAAATTTGTAAGGATTGGTGGGAAGGGAAGGTGGATGAGTTTGAATGTAGTACAGAGTAGGGGGAAATCCAGATTAGCCTCAAAAGATGGCCATCCTAGGGCACTGAGGATGTCACAGTGCTGCGTACGAGCAGATGCCATTGTGGTGAAGCATGTCATTCTGTGGTAGGTCTGCTCAATTCTGACAGCATAGAAGACTTGGCTGATTGAAGTAGAGGGGCTCCTCTACCTAGACTTTAGAAAGGCATTTGACACAGTCCCACACAAAAGATTAATAAACAAGTTAGCCAGCCTGGGAATGGGTCCCAGCATGGTAACCTGGGTAAAAAATTGGCTGGACAACAGGACACAGAGGGTAATAGTAAATGGAGTCCACTCTGAGGAAAGAGGGGTTACTAGTGGGGTACCACAGGGTTCAGTGCTGAGACCCGTCCTCTTTAATGTCTTTATCGGTGACATTGTGGAGGGGCTGGAAGGAAGAGTATGCCTCTTTGCAGATGACACAAAGATCTGCAACAGGGATGATACACAAGAGGGGTGGAAAGGATGACATGGGACTTGAAAAGGTTGAAGGAATGTCAGAACTATGGTAGCTTAAATTCAATGCAAAGAAGTGTAAAGTAATGCACCTGGGAAACAAAAACCCAGGGGAAGAGTACACAATGGGGGGAGCTACTAACAACAACACAAATGGAACGGGACCTGGGGGTAGTCATATCAGATGACCTAAAAGTAGGCAATCAATGTGAGAAGGAAGTAAGGAGGGCTGGGGGGATACTAGGAATGCATAGGAAGAGGCATCACCAGTAGAAAACAGGAAGTTGTTATCCCTCTGTAAAGACAGTTGGTGAGACCCCATCTAGAGTACTGTGTGCAGTTCTGGATTCTCCACCTTTGCAAGGACATAGACAGGATGGATGCAGTCCAGAGGAGGGTAACTAAAATGGTGCAGGGACTGCACCAGATGTCATATGAAGAGAGACTAAAGGAGCTTAATATGTATACCCAAAAGGAAAGGGGGGGCATGATAGAAACATTCAGGTACCTCAAGGGAATCAACAAAGTTCAAGAGGGTAGCATCTTTCATTTAGAGTTGCACCGTTGCACTGCCACAGTTGCTAGGTAGCTCATTTATGAATATGAAGAATAACAGGGGATCCAGGATTGACCCCTGTGGGATCCCGTCCATGGTGTGTGCCAGGAGTGAGATAACGCCAGCCCATTTGATGCATTGAAGCCAATTTGATAGGTAATTGGAAAACCAAGAAAGGGTGTTAGGGTCGAGATCAAGTTTGCTGGGTTTTTATAGAAGTAGCTGGTGGTTTATAAGGCCAAATGCTTTTGTGAGATCGACAAAGACAGCCCCAGTTGCACACCTCTGATCCATAGCTTAATATATATCTGTGGTTACCCTTAGGAGATCAGGTTTTGTCCCATGCTGTTTCTAGAAGCCATGTTGTGAGATGGTAAGGGAATTGTTAATTCTAAAAAGGCATATAACTGATTATAGAGTATCTTTTCTTGAATTTTAGCTACAGGACACAGTATAGAGATAGGTCTATAGTTTTCAGAGAGGTTAGCCAGGCCACTCTTTTAAATAGGGACCATTATTGCTGTTTTCCATTAATAGGGTATGGTGTGTGAGAGGAAGGACTTACTGATTAACAGCACAACTAGATAAGCAATTGCAGAGGCACCAATCTTGAGGAATCTGGGAGGGAGAGAATCTAATCCCGGTGAGCTGTCAGGGTTGAGTTTGTTTAGGAACTTGAGAACCTCTGCACATGAGGTGAGTTTCAGGTGGAAGGGTGTGTGGTGGGAGGCAGGTCTGACGTCATCAGGGTTGAGTGTCATACTGGGTAGGCCTTGTTTGTATCTATCCAGGTCAGTGAAGAAATTATTTATACCAGTTGCAATATCCAGGGGGTGGCTAGTAGTGTACCATTATTGACCATGGTCTGGGGATAGTTTGTTTCTTGTCTTTGAGCAGGGAATTGACTTGTGTCCAAAAGTTTTTAGGACTGGTGAGATAGTTGATTTGTAAAGATTGAAGGTAGTCATGGTTGGACTTGGCAATTTTCAATTTACAAGCATTCCACAGCTGACAGTACAGTAGGTTAGCTAGCCAGAACTGAGGCCTAATTTTTTAAAGATTTTCCAGGCTCTATCACGGGAATGCATCTAGTGCCGCAAGTCATGTGAGAGCCAGGTGGAATGGATGCCCTTGGCTTTTCTTAGTATAAACAGGGCGTGACGGTCAAGGATAGTGAAGAAGGTGTTAATGAAGAAGTCGAGGGCTACATTAATGTTCGGGAGGCAGTTGATGGGGTTCTATTTGATGGAGTTCAGACTTCTCAGGAATGCAGCAGTGTTGAAATTAGTTAGTTCTCAATATTTTAATTCCGGTGGGGGGTGAGGGGTGGGAGAGTGTTCTTCCAGATGCAGTAGGTAGGGGAATGATCACTTCTAGCATCAGGGAACGTTCCTGCTGCTTTGACATGGAGTTTGTTATTGGTTAGTATCCAGTCAAGTAGGCTGTGCTTACTCGACTTCATATTTAGCCGGGTGGGATGGTCAAGGATTTGTTCTAGGTTGGTGTTCAAAAGTGTAGCTAGGTACTGGGATTTGTTGCTACCTAGCCAATCAAGACTGAAGTTGCCACAGAGGATAATGTCCTTATGAGGAAGTGTATCTAAGTTTGTGAATAGTTCAGGGTAGGAGGAGGAAGCGCTGCAGGGGGGGTAGATAGACACATCCTATTAGTAACCTTTTGACTTGCCCTAGGGTATTTATAAGAAATAGGTACTCAATAGCAGTGGAGAATTCAAAATCAGGTAGTTCACAGGCTGCCAACTCAGCCCTGGTATAGATTAGAAGTCCCTTCTTTGTGACCTGATCTATCCTGAAGGAGGAGAAGCCAGGTAGGGCAATTTCATGGGACAGAATAAAGGGCTTTAACCAGGTTTCAGTACTACAGAGAATGTCCGGCTTATAGTGTTGGACTCACATATCAAGCTCTGCCATTTTCTTTCTGATGCTCTGGATATTCATGTGGGCTATTTTGATGCCTTTTATACAAGACTATGTGGAGCATGCTGTTGCAGAGAGAATCTCAGCCCCCTTTAGGGGTCCTGGGTTTAATTCAATGTCTCCAGATTGGAGCAGGAGGCACATAAGTGAATGAGTGGACTGGGGGGGAGAAAGGCCTCTTAGAGATTTTCTTACACAGGGATAAGTGAAGGATGTTTTTATTATGTTGAGCCAGAGGTGCAACATATTGGTGGGAGCTAAACATAGATGGGGTACTGCTTGGGTAGTGATCTGGGTAAGGCAGTGACAAGCCATAGGGCTGGGAGGAGGTGGCTATCCTGCCCTGGTGTGGTACCTGTAGCCTAAGGTACAATAGGAAAGAGCAGCATGTGAGTAGACACCTCAGTAATAGAAACAGTGTCACTGAGGAAATTAGTGAGGGAGAATGTCAGGCGGGATTAGAGTACTGGAAGAGGATTATTTTTGCAGAGTAAAAAGAGTAAAATAGGGGAGTAAATTCCACGGGTCGAGAGGGAAGTGAATATCTCCGGGCATTTAAAAGTTAAGTAACATGGTTGAGTGACCACTTCCCCTGTGCAGAGTGCCAATAACTAAGGTGGGGGGTGGAGCGAATGTCGATTTAATAGAGAGAGAGGGTGGGCTGAAAATCTTCCTGCAGTGAGACAGCAGCTCCTAAGGAGTAAGTGGAGAGAATATTGCAAAGAGAGCCTCTGCTGGCAGCCAAAAGGCACTAAATTCAAACTCTCAGCTTGTCCTCCATACCTTGCCACAGATATCCTGCTGGAGTGTTTCTGAGGCAGAAATCACCACAGGGGTTGGGGGCATGGCAGCAGTTTAAAATTAGCCCTCAGACCCTAGAAAAAAGAGAATGGAGAGAGGAGATTAGTTACCAAAGCAGTTAGTGCCCTAGGGGCACTGAGGTCTGAGAGACAGAGGGACAGATGCAGAGGTAATTAAAGAGGTGGCTATGGGGAGGAGGACAGGGAACAAAAGAGAAAATTGAGGGGTGGGACCAAATAGGTGGATCTGTAGTCTGGGGGGGGGCAGTGCTGGGAAGGGAAAAAAGAAGGAGAGAACAAGCAGAAAGGACTGTAGAAAAATTAATAAAAGCAATGGGGCAGCATGAAATAATATTCAAGCAGATTAAAATAAATTATTGCAAAACAAAAATCTTCCTACAGTGAGACAGCAGTTCCTAAAGAGCGAGTGGAGAGATTGTTGCAGAGAGAGATTTTGCTGGCAGCTGAACGGTGACAAACTCAAACTCTCAGCTTGTCCTCCTTACATTGCCATGGACATCCCACTGGAGCTTTTCTGAGGCAGGAAGCACCGCAGGGGTTGGGGATGTGGCAGCAGTTTAAAATTAGCCCTCAGACCCTGGAAAAAAAGAGAAAGTAGAGAGGAGATTATTTAGCGAAGCCGTTAGTGCCCTAGGGGCACTGAGGTCTGTGAGACAGAGGAACAGATGCAGAGGTAATTAAAGAGGTGGCTATGGTGAGGGGACAGGGAACAAAAGAGAAAATTGAGCGGTGGAACCAAACAGGTGGAGCTGTAGTCCAGGTGTGGGCAGTGCTGGGAAGGGAAAAAAGAAGGAGAGAACAAGCAGAAAGGGCTGTAGAAAAATAAGTAAAAGCACTGGGGCAGCATGAAATAGTCTTTAAGCAGAATAAATTAAATTACTGCAAAATGAAAATCTGCATGCAATGAGACAGCAGCTTCTAAGAAGTGAGTGGAGAGATTATTATGGAGAGAGATTCTGCTGGCAGCTGAAAGGTGCCAAATACAAACTCTCAGCTTGTCCTTTGTACCTTGCCACGGATGTCCCACTGGAGCATTTCTGAGGCAGGAATCACCGCAGGGGTTGGGGATATGGCAACAGTCTAAAATTAATTCTCACACCCTGGAAAAAAGAGAAGAGAGAGAGAGATTAGTTAGCAAAGCTGTTAGTGCCCTACGGGCACTGAGGTCTGAGAGACAGAGGGACAGATGCAGAGGTAATCAAAGAGGTGGCTACAGGGATGGGGACAGGGAACAAAAGAGAAAAATCAAATGGTGGGACCGAACAGGTAGAGCTGTAGTCCGGTGGGGGGAGGGCAGTGCTGGGAAGGGAAAAATGAAGGAGAGAACAAGCAGAAAGGGTTGTAGAAAAATTAGTAAAAGCACTGGGGCAGCATGAAATAGTATTCAAACAGAATAAATTAAATTACTGCAAAACAAAAATCTGCCTGCAGTGAGACAGCAGCTCCTAATGAGTGAGTGGAGAGCTTATTGTGGAGAGAGAGAGATTCTGCTGGCAGCCAAACGGCACCACATTCAAACTCTCAGCTTGTCCTCTCTACTTTTTCTTACAGAAATAATTGTATGAAATGCTTTCATGCTGCACACATAAAACTACTCAAGTGATATGTGCACTGCAAGTATGATTTAAATGTTAAATTGGAACCGATTGCATGCATATGGCATGCGTGCAGCAAGCAAGTGTGGGAACCATGATTTTTATGTTACATTGGGAGAGACTACATGCATGTGGCATGCATGCAAAAAAGCATGTGGTCACTGATAACTGCACCCGTAAAAGTTAAATGACTTGCTCAGGATCACACCATGCACAAGTGGGAGTTGATGAGATTCAAACCTAAGTCTTCATGTCTCCAAGTCTCTTGATGTGCAGTTCAGTGCCTATAACCACTAAGCCATACTGTCTGCACACATTTGACTCGCTTATACTTCAATGCATACTGTATCTGAATACATCTGCATGCATGCGGCATGCTTGTAGCCTGTGTATGCTTTTCAGTTTTCTTCTCTCCCTCATCTCATTTTCACAGCTGGACTGTAGCACACATACCAGTGGAACATTTGTTTTCCCACCACCAATACACAAATTTACCCACAAAACCACTTAATTACTTCTGTCTGACCAGTACTCCCATTATTTTTTCTCCATAGTTTTAAATGCTTACATGCAAACAGACTTTAAGGTGCAAACACAAACGTAGCAATAACTTGACACCCACCCAACCCACATGGCCAGTCCCCACCCCCCATGCACACACACTGTAGCGGGTATGGCCATGCTGCTACTGAGACAACCACCAAGTATAGATATAAGTAAAAGTCTCTTACGTGTTAGGTAAGGAGCCAGAGGAAGGTCTTTAGAGATGATGTCCATGGGTCACAGTGCTTGGGCGTACCCCTTTGAAATGAATGGAATTATTTTCTATTACTATTTTATATGTTATGATGGTGAGTTGGAGAATAATGAAGGCCACTGTTCTACTAACAAGGCCCTTGTTAGTCGAGCAGTGGCCTTCATTAATCTCCAACACTCCATTAATAACGTATAAAATAATAATAAAAAAATACCCCCCTTCATTTCAATGGTGCACACCCCTGCAGTCTCCATTGCCCTTTGTCATAATGTGCCTGAGCATGAGGATGTGGAGGTCAGCTTCATGGGGGGGTGTAAGCCTGATTAAAGTGGGGCTTCAATAGTCTGTGCATACCATACTGCTTAACTGTCTGTGAATGCAAGGGATAGCTCTAGAATGTCTGTAACATCTCCAAAAGATACAACTTAATTGGTTTGACTGAAATGTGATATGCAAATCAAGAAAAATTCAAATGTATAAGAATCATCTGTATGTACCCCAGAGCAGAGCATCAGATTTGATCTTAAACCCACCCAGTTACTAACCAATTTTTCTGGCTGAAGTTCGCCCCCCAAAAAAAAAAAAGAACTTTATCCTGATTTTTCACCCTGACTCCATTCCATTCAATAATCATCCCCTATGGGTCATGAAGCCACCCAAAGGTGGAGAAACATGCAAGATACATCAATATTTCAGTCCTTTCTCCTTCCCCAATCCTCCTGTAAAAAAAGTATTTACTTTTACTTACCCAGCAATATGGCCAGAACCTGCAGCCTGGCATAGTGTGCCACCAGTCCAGTTTTTTAGTCCGCTCCCCCTCTCTCCTTCACCAGAAGCTGGATGCTAGAACCGACCATCACAGGTCCCCATCATGGTCCTCGACCAAGTCACCTCACCATATGAATCTGCCCAACCTGGGTTTCTTCCTTCTTGCTTGGTTGCTGCTATGGCTGCTGCCACACTACACTGATCAAGGCCTATGAAGGTCACCCACACTGCTGTCACCACTGCTGCTAAGCCTAGCTTGCTGTGGTGGGGTCTGTGCTGTTTTTTTTGTAAGGCAAGCCTAGTAGAGTACGTAGGTAGCCTAGTCTTGAGTTAGCTTCTAGTTAACCCTCTGCCCCTTCAGCCACCAGAGGAGATGGAGACTCAGTAGGAGTAGAACAACAAAATTATGCTGCCACAAACTGCTATTGAGAGTTCAGTGCTCACTGACTCCTCCAAGCTGTAGTGTTCAGCCTGTCTACTCTGTGCTTGGAAAGACAGTGTCGTAGTTGCAAGGCTCATGCGCTCTTTCTTGGCTGAAGCTCATCCACATCACATGTGGTTGTGCCGCCACTAATAGGTGGAGAGAGAGGACAACACAGTGCAGACACAGTCAAGTATGGAGAGTACTTGCAGCGTGTGCACAGGCAGGCCAGGTGGGCACTTATTGTGCAAAAGAATAAATCCAAATTTAAAGCCATTAATGCCATACCATAAGAATAACCTAGGCACAAATGGGGGGGGGGCAAGAGCACCCCTCTGCCCTACCTAAATGGCACCCCTGCTTAATGGTAGAAATTCATTCTCAGGTGCTAATACAGTGGTTTCAACTGTTTTCTGAGGTACCATATCTCCGTGTTTCATGTTGTGTCCTGATCAACATGTGGGTTAGTGTCCCTCATTGTCTCTTATTTTGAGTGTCCATGTCTCTCATTTCAGTGACAAAATGTGAGGTATGGTGCATGCTTGCTTCTAAGACCTTACATAGCACAAACAGTTCTGAGCATGGCCATAGTGTATATGATCCATACAGAATGACAAAGGGAAAGTAAATGAGATAAAACAGTCATGGAGAAACACATTTGTAGCACTAAATATGCACAGGGGATTTGCATGGTCCAAAACAAAAAGGATAGGCTTCACAACACATAGGCCCCTCTTCTTACATCTGGAATGGGGGATGTTGACTGGCTATGTCCTAGGCATTTAATGAAATACAATATAATTAAAGTACCAGGCATCCACCCCCTCACCAATTTTGCTGCATCTAAGCTTGCAATTTTTAAAAAATAACTCCAGTGTTCTTACTTTACATACCTTTTGGAGGAGTTCTTAGTTCTCATTATCTAGCTGAACCATGATTAAGCCTGACCACTTTGGCAAAGTGACCACCTCCATCGGTCAGGTAAAAAGCATCACATTTTCACTCACTGTATCAGAGCTGAAGTCTCCCCACTTTCTCTATTTTTAATAAAGAGACCACTCTCCTGGCTTCATTTCTTATATAGTGTGCTCTGGGCAATGAAAGGCTCACAGGTGTTTAATGGGGAGCTCAGCAGTTAGAAGAAGGCCACAATTCTCCTGCATTCAAATCAGTACAAATAGTTTGCCAAGCTCAACCCCTGCATTTACAATGCAACTTAATAAAATTAGTGGGATGTCACCTGGTATGTAGCCAAACAGAAACGTATCATTAAAGTACCAGGGATCCACCCTGCAATAAGCAAACAATACTTTGCAAATTAATGATGATTTAGGACAAAAATCAAACGCCATTAAACAACTTGCAAAAGGATCAGAATTAAGGAGTTTTCCTAATTTTTATGAGAATTCAAATAAAAATGTATTTTAATGACTAATTGCTAGCAGCAGTATAAGAAATAGAAACTAGTGTGTGTTTTTAGATGAGATTAGCACCAGCTTAGCTGCTGCACACATGGCAAGCATGCAGCATGTGAACCTGATGTGATGTTTAAATGATATTCACACAAGCTTAACTGCTGCACTTATGTCAAGCATGCAACATGTGAACCTGATGTAATTTTGAGAAGATGTTCACACCAGCTTACCCGCTGTGCATATGTCAAGTTTGCAGCATGCAAACCTGATTTGCATTTTAGACCTGGTTCACATATGTTCACTTAGTGCATGTGAACCACATGCAAACATTGCACAATTAAGCATGTGGCATGCATTCTGCATGTACACAGCACACCTATATTTCCGTAAGGGTTGCCACAGAAGTCCTGCTGCAATGTTTCTGAGGCAGGAATCACTGCAGGGGTAGGGGGTATGGCAGCAGTTTAAAATTATACCTCAGACGCATGCCACAGATGTCCTGCTGGAGCATTTCTGAGGCAGGAATCACAGTAGGGATTTCGGGTATGGCAGCAGTTTAAAATTAGCCCTCAGATCCTTGCCACAGACATCACACTGGAGTGTTTCTGAGGCAGGAAGCACCCCAGGGGTTAGGGGTAGGGTAGAAGTTTAAAATTAGCCCTCAGACCCTTGCCACGGACGTCCCACTGGAGTGTTTCTGTGGCAGGAATCACCGCAGATTTAGTTGGGCCCTTTTGCATGGACACAAATGTTT
This sequence comes from Neoceratodus forsteri, assembly GCA_016271365.2. Taxonomy (NCBI): domain Eukaryota; kingdom Metazoa; phylum Chordata; order Ceratodontiformes; family Ceratodontidae; genus Neoceratodus; species Neoceratodus forsteri. Next base: position 627,114,346 of record JADMNL010000022.1, on the reverse strand, counting down.
TGCAATGATTTTATGGTTGTTGTAATATGTTTTATCATTTTTATTTATTTTTATTTATTTATTAAATTCTCGGATTACAAATACCTTTGAGCAGAAACTGCTCGTTTACAAAGGTTCCACGTCAAAGGATGAGGGTCAACATACATACAGAGGTAGTAAAAGAATGCACAATAAACAACCAAAACAACTAAAAGAAAAAATAAAGATACTCAGTTATAACATAAACCCTTACCATCATCCTCATTACCATCAATACCCTTTGTTATTCCAATACTGGACTATAGTTCAGCACCACCCTTTAGTTTAGGGTGCAGATAGCAAACGCACCTTGACAGTAACAGCGTGGTGACAGGTGTATATTTAATAGGCTCTTACACCTTCACTCAGTGGTGAATGCTTGACAAAAGGGGATTGATCTTACAAGGATAAGGGAAATGGGGAGGAATGGTGCTTTACACAGGGATACAGTGTTCCTCTCTACTGCCACTAACCACCACGACACGAGTTCCAAATGTAGGGACTAGTTTAGAAAGAGCAGCTGCAGTGGATATGAATGACTGCACTCAGCCACATGACGGTAGGCAAATGTATATGTTTCACTGCTTACAGCTGGCTTGCAACTAAGACTGCCACAGCCCATCTCAATGGATGTCTACCCTGCTCAGTTACACACAGGTAAAAACATAATTAAGAAAGTAAAGATGGGTGGGGGTTCTTGCACCTTCCCCATAGGCCAAAGGTTAAATCGATCTGATCCTGGCTCTTGAAGGAACCCAATGGCTCCATAGCTGACATGGAGAATTGCATGTACAGTAACAGTACTAGTAATCCCAGAGTGGAAAGCATGCACTTTTAACAGGTATTGGAGTCCCCTAATGGAGCCAAGGATAATCACAAGTGGCATGTATATGTCCTTGAAACAAATTCAGTCACCATCACAGTTGCTATTGGCTACAAGTTCAAGTTGCTGTAAATGTTTTTCATGTTACATTTAGGAGGGGGATTCCATGCTTGGGACAGGTATCTCCCCTTGGTGTCAGTATATGGGTACCATGGCTTTGGATGCTCTGTCTGAGATGCGATTGGTGGTTAATATGTTGTTTACATCCTATCATGATTTTATCAACTAGAAAATGTAAATATTTGCCCCTGTTGGACCAGTAACTTAGTGTTATTTACTTTTGTTACACACTGGAGCTTACTTATGAGGAGTACTACAAGTTGTACCTCTATGGAACTATGACTTTTGGGACAAATACACAATATACTGTAATTGGCGCATATATATAAAAGCACTACCACCTTCTTACCAGGAAAATGGCTGATATAATCCTCACATCATGGGACGTTAGGGGGTTAAATTCCCTCATTAAATATAAACAGGTCTTAACACATCTAAAAAATTATACACTAAGGTGCGTTTCCTCCAGGAGACAAAACTCTCTCTCAACAGGCATGTAAACTGCAAAAAGAGTGCATGGGTGCAGAGAAGCATAGCACTCATATTACTGCAAAAAGAGGGGTTTCAATCTTGTTACACAAATCTCTGCAATGGAAACCAGTTTCCACATTGACCGACAAAGAAAGCAGGTGGATCTTGGTTATGGTAAATACCCCTGAGGGCCCTCTGATCCTACTTAATTTACATGCACCCAATATGGATGACCCTTTGTTCTTTACACAGCTGGCTGAGGCTCTGGCAACTGCAACCACCCCTCAAACACCTGTTTTGTTAGGGGGTGATTTTAATCTTACCCTGGACCTGGGCATGAATAGATCTTTGACCTTTCCTGAGACCCATGTCAGGGCCACTGCAGCACTGCTCAAATGATCAAAGAACATGCCCTCACAGATGTCTGGAGACTTATCCATCTGAAGGACAAAGATTATACTTGTTATTCAGGTGTGAATCACACCACTAGCCATATTGTCATATGTTATCAAACCCCCAAGTGACTCCCAAGGTCCTTAATACCAACCCATGGTCATTTCTGATCACGACCCTATTACAGTACAGCTGCTATGGGGCACTCCACATCCTAGGTCCTCTGACTGGTGCTTAGACCCTTTACTTCTGAGAGACTGGGAATTTACCCCATTTGCATGACAGGACATTTGAGACTTTATGTCCAATGATGAGCACAGTGTATCCAACAGCACCCTATGGGAAACCTGAAGGCCTATTTAAGGGGCAGGATCATAGGCTACACCATGCATAGAAGAAGCACCAGAGAACTGGAGGTGTCTAGACCAGAGAATCTGCTAAATGCATTGGAGAGCAAACAAAAAGCTAACCCTCTTATGGATCCTCTTGAGAGGGTTGATAGTTGAGCACAACTTAACACTCACTATGCCAGAAAAGTTGAGCTTGCTTTGTTCCACCTTAGGCATACATACTGGGAAGAAGGAAAGAAATCTAGCAAGATACTGCCCTACCACCTTCAGAAACTGAGACTAGAAAGATATTTTTCAGGGCTAGTAGATCACCATGGGCAAGTCAAAACCACTCAAGATGACATTTCTCAAATTATATCCACTTTCTACTCAAAATTATATGCCTCAGTTGCCCCCTTCAAATATTAGTCAAACACCTCAATTCCTTGCCTCCCTCAATCTACCACAAATATCCCCTACCCAGACACAGGACTTGGACAACCCCATCACCCAGAAAGAAATTGAAAAGGCAACCCTCAGCACAAATAAAAACAAATCTCATGGAGGGGATGGATTCCTCATAGATTTTTGTCAAACTCTCAATGACAAAATTTCACCACTCCTCCAGAGAGTTTGTTCACATTCCCTGGCCTCCACAAATTTACCTCCCACAATGAGAGAGGCCATAACTACCATTCTTCCCAATAAGGCCAAGAACCCTCTCCAGCCAGGCAGCTGCCGACCTATTCCCTGATCAATGCCAGTGCCATGGTGCTGGACAAGATACTGGCAACCAGGCTGGAAAAAGTACTCCCACAAATTATACACCCTTCTCAGGTTGGCATTATGCATGAGAGACAGAGCTCGGACCATCTGAGAACATTCCTTAATCTCAGTAATGTGGCCAAACAGCTTCGCACTCCTGCGGCAGACTTGATCATCGATTTTGAAAAGGCTTTTGACTCTGTAGAATGGGAATATCTTTTTGAATTCTTGTGCCAAAGATGGTAGGCCCTTCTTTCTTAACTGTGTCTGGACCCTATACACAGCCCCCATGTCAAAAGTGCTTACCAATAGCCACATATTCAATCCCTTTCCATTAGCCTGAGGTACCAGTCACTGCTGTGATTTTCCCCCACTACTTTTTCTTTTAGCCATTAAGCCCCTTACAGCAGCACAGTGAGTTAAACTCAAGATCGCAGGTGTTAAGGTAGGGAATACAGAATATAAATCCCTATCAGATACAGATGACCTACTAATCCTCTTCAGCAATGCCCCAAAGGATATTGGTCCACTATGCCAAACCCTAGATTCCTATATGAACATCTCAAGGCTTAAAATTAATCACTCTAAGTCTGAAGTACTCCTTCTCAACAATAGTTGCTTGGCATTACTATTCCAGTGCATGAACTGGAAGTGGGCAAAGGATGGAATCACACATTTGGGAATCCACACCTCACCCACACTCTTGGACACCTACAAATCTAACTTTTCACCCCTAATTACAGCTATTGCTGCAGATATCAACAGGTGGCAGGCCTTACATTTCTCCTTGACTGAGAAGATCACAGCTGTCATGATGATGTGGGCACCTAAAGTCCTTTATCTCCTGGCCCACCTCTTAGAACATCAGATAAATGGTTCAGCACCATTAATTAGCAAATGGGACATTTTGTATGGGATGGAACTCCCCACAACTCAGCAGAATTAAGCTGAGGAGACATTGGAAAGAAGTTGTGTGGAGTCTGTCCAATTATGCTCACTACCATCTAGCATTAATATCTGCCCAGGTTTTGCAATAGTTCAACAATAAAGATTCTAGGCTGCCCGAATGGATGGAGATAGAGGGTCACTTAGTGGGTGCAGCATCACCATGGTACATACTATTCACTAAACCTCCTAAAGGTATTTCCAATCATACCATCATAGCACTCTCCCTACGCTACTGGCAAAAGCTTAGGAGAGCTCACCACATTAATCACATGCCAATCTTGTAGGCACCACTGGGGGACAACCCACTTTTTATGGCAGATCGCAAGCCTCACTGTTGGCACACCTGGATGCAGGCAGGTATCATGAATGTCCAAGACCTCTGCCTACCTGGGCAAGTGACCATTAGGTAATTTCAAGATCTGACCAATGTTACAGACTACCACAAAAAAATTTCTGGCGCTACCTCCAAATCCGAGTGGCAATCACACTGCATATGTGCTCTACCTCACCCCAAATGATGGAGAATACTGAACAGGTCATCTTGACATAGGCCAAACAATAGCAAGGTAGAGTGAGATCCATCTACAGATACCAGCACCTTCACCTACAAGTAATAGCAAATCCACCCAGTAAAATGAACAAAATATTACTAGTACTGACCTAGAATTGAAAAGATGCTAGATCAGAGCTCATGTGACATGTAGAGACACCAGAGCCCAGCTCATCCAATTAAAAATTCTGTACTACTGGTATAGAACACCCCTATACCTTCATCAACAGGGAGCCCTTTCCAATAATAGTTGCTGGAAATGTAACAATAGTCCAGGTTCTCTGTCACATGTTTTATGGTCCTGTCCACTGATTCAGCCATTCTGGGAGAAGGTTATCAGATTTTGCCAAGAAGTTCTCCCCACCAACTGTAGTATACTGTAGATAAGCCTTTTGCCTTCTTAGAGATCACCACACTTCCCTATGCATGACCAGCCTATAGGCTTCATTGGGGGATACCGGCCATTATTGCAGCCAAGAGACTTATCCTTAGAAGCTGGAAGATGACAGACATACCCACTTTGATTGAATGACTACAAATAATCAGTCAATTGGCCTCGCTGAAATGCCTTTCCTACCAAGCCACCGACAAGATGCAGATATATCAAGATATTTGGGCCCCCTTTTTGCATCTTCGAAATAAAATTGGACAAAAACAACTCCAATACATTTTCTATTTTTATGTGGTCACATTTACTTCCTCATAAGGTACATTGCAATGCTTTATCTGTTTAGTAATACACAATTTATACATTACAATTTGTTGACCAGTGTGTATATTATGAAGCTCCTTTCATTACTATTACATTGCATTAGAGTTATATGAGTTGTAAAAATGGAAAATTTCTCAATAAAAAACTTAACATGAAATAAAAAACTAGGCACAGGCAGGTGCTAAGATACCTGACCCTCAAGACTATCCATGGGTACCTCTAAACTACCTGAAATTACCATAAAAATACCTGGATGAAAAAATAGTAGCTAGTCCAGGTTGGGTAGTTACAGTTCATTCTGCTACCCTATTACTCAACCCGGACCATAACAAAAATCACGTGAAAGACTGTTTTTGAATATTACACTGTTTGATAGGTGCCCAATACATTATATTTATGGCAGGCATTGCTGAGGCAGGTGTGAGAGGTGCAGCTGATCTTGGCAAACCTGCTGCTGTTTCCAAAACGTATACCCATGGTGGGCATTGCTCAGGCAGGTGCAAGAGGTGCAGCTGCTGTGAGAAAGCCTGCTGCTGTTTCCAAAATGTATACCCATGGTTGTCATTGCTGAGGTAGGTATGAGAAGCACAGCTGCTCTGATTGAGTGTGCTGCTGCTTCCAAAAATTATACCCATGGTGGGTATTGCTGAGGCAGGTATGAGACACACAACTACTGTGAGTGAGCCTGCTGCTGTTTCCAAAAATTATATCCATGGTTGGCAATGAAGTTACATAATATAAAACTGATGATTGACAAAAGAAAACTAAGAGCAGTGTGGCACATGTGGCTGGCAAGGTGGCAGTGGTGATGGTTCTATTCGTTTCCTACACAACCTAGTCATCATATTCAGAATCACTGTTTGCAGGCTGTTGTTCATGCTCAGGGTCAGAACTGCATAACTCTCTGTGTCTGGGACAATTGGGAAACTGTCAGCATTAATTTTGAGAAATGTAAGCCATTCCACATTTACAGGACTTAGAAGTGTTCTTTGGTCGGTGACTATTCCTCCAGCTGCACTAAATATGCCTCTGAATACACGCTTGAAGGTGGACAACTGAGGTACATTATTACAAGATTTGCCAGATCTGGCCATATTGTTCAGTTTTGTTTCCAATAGAGTAATGGATCTTCCTCGAGACCAGTCACTGTATGGTCTGCAAAATACTCCAGGATCATTGAACTTTATAAAATAGCAGGGTAAAATCTAGTAATTTGATTGGCTCTTATTTTATGTGTAAAATATGGTTTACACATGGTAAAAAAAGGACTGCTCAGCAGTAAAGAGTCTGGAACCCAGATCAATGGGCATTTGGTACACGGGAATTTCAGTTAGCCCCCTACAGCCAGAACTGATCTTCCACCACAAACATGGCTGCTACCTTTACACTGTAAAAAAAACTTCAACTGAGCCCTGAAAATAAGACTACCTTAAATAAAAATTAAAACAAATTAATTAAATGTCGTTTCCCTGATTATCACACTCTCCTTACATACATAAACAAATTAGAAAGAGTAAGTATTGTTTATAGTTTTCACTACAACTGTTTCTTGCTGACAGTGAAAAATCATCCTTCTATCTTTACCTGCTCATCAGGGAACTCTCTTCTTCTTGCCCTGACAGTGAGATAATTGAGTCACTGGCTGTAACAAAGGACTTTGTTTTCTGTGTGTCCAGTGTTTTAGGAGAGAAACATTCTGCCAGTGGAACTGAGCAGAATTTTGAATCCATGTATTCTGTGGTAAACATGCCATGATACACATTCGATATTTTGAATGTGGAGAAAAACAGAGAACAATAAAACAGAAAGAAGAAAGTAGGCAGTAATACAAAGACATCATCAATGACATCACTTGCTGTGGGCGGAAGGACTGTGTTACCACAAATGCACACAAGTAAATCTATTGTTTCTACATATAAACATGCTTTTCTCAAAAGTAAAAAGTAAAAAAAAGGAGCCAATTTTATAAGCGCAATAAGGCACTCAGGGATGTGTGTAAAACATATTTTACAGCATGTCCTGCAGCTGAAGTCACTAGGCCTTCTGCCTCATGCCTTACTACACCCCTGGCCATGTGTAAAATATGTTTTACACACAGCCCTTCGTGCCTTATTGCTTACTTGTGAGACGGTTACTAATCTGGCAGTTGAACCAGCTGCACTTTCTTTACAGGATACTGTCCATGTTGTTGCAAGCAAATCAGAAGTGATTTGCCTTTCTGACCCTGAACACAGGATGCCCAAGAAATGGCTGTAGATGTTATTTCCCTCACTGATGACACTGGTGATTGTGAAGAATTTACAGATGTGCTATTGTGAGGCACACTCTAATGGTTCAGCACAGTTTGACTGCTGTACATCAGTTAATGGTGTTGGTGGGGCAATGTCACACTAGGTTAGCAGAAGATCTCTCCAATATGCAATGTCTTCCCCTGCAGGAAGAAAGGCTTCAATGTTCCCTTTAAAGCTGGGACCTAGCAACATAATCAACACATAGGTGTCATTCTAAGCATTGCATTTATTCTCTGATCAGTCTACATTCTGAGTCTCAAGTCATCTGCCAGCATAACAGCTGTGGTGTCTTCTTTTGACTAAAAGTCTTTATGTCATCAAGGAAAATGTAAAGAAATCTTATTTGAGGAAGAATTTGACTCAGAGTTGCACTATCCATACTGACTTTACATGTGGCAGCCTCAAATGATCCCAGTAAGTTGACCAAAGATTCAAGCAGAGTCCAGCTGCTGGAACAGATCATGTCTACTGTACCTATTTGATTCTTCATGGTGTAGTCATGAACAGCCTTTTTTCTGTTCAAGAAGCCTTTCCAACACATACAATGTTGAATTCCAGTTGGATTGAATTTCCTGCTTTGATGTATGCAGTGGTAAGTTGTTTGACCTCTGCAGCATCTTTAGGTTGTTTTGTGCTTTCACAGAGTGGCTGAAATGCCCACATATTTTTCTAGCAAGCCCTAACAGGTTTTCAACATTTCTGTTTCCATTTAAGAAACAATGGATGAGAAAATTTAATTAAACAATGTGCAAAACAAGGTATGTGTTGGTAATTGCCATCTCTAACAGCTTTGACTATGTTGGTACCATTATCTGACACTATGAACCCTGTAGATAAGGAATACGAAGTAAATCATTTCTGGTATTGTTCTTCCTGCTCCTTCAAAATATTCACAGCAGTGTGGTTTTCCTCAACAGTGGTGACACAGAATACAGCCTGCTTCCTACTGCTGACCGTAGAGTTGGGATTATTACTTTCTGACTGAAATTTTGCCCAGTGAGCTGTAACAGTCATGCAGTCAATTGTTTGGTTGCTGGTCCATATATCTGTGGTTATGTGGACCTGCTTCACCTCAGAGAGTTTCAACTGCTTAATGACTGCAGTGCACACCAAGTCATACAACTGTGGAACAGCCTTTTTTGAGAAATATGTTCAACAAAAAAACAGTGTACCATGGTTCAATCTGGTTCATGAACTTGAGAAAATCTTTCTGGGCAACAAAAGCAAAAGGGAGTTAACAATAGATCAATAGCTCTGCAATTTCTTTATTTAACAACTGGTATGTTGAATGTTTGCGGGTAAATTTTAATGTCCTCACAACACTTTCTTTTAATGTTAGTTGACAATAATCATGAGATATTTTTAATGTTTGGGAGAATGTAATTTTTCACAACTTTTTCATGTGGAGTGCTACTTTGGGATTTTGCAATACTTAATGGTGTCAGAAGAAAACAATCTCTGTTTGTCTAGGAAGACTGCAAGGACACATCAAGTAATTCATTTTCAGTTCCTACTTCCAGTACATTGTCGCTGTGGTCACTGCCACCACCACCTCCACTACTGCCCATACCAACCATGCTGCCTCTTGCCCTGCCACACTCAATTTGGTGTTTTGCCTTTGCATGCCGTATCATTACTGTTGTCCCAAAATCTGCCACTTTGCCACCACGATTGATGCTCTTTTTTGCACTGACTGCGTACAGCTCAAGAGTTGTCTGCAAGATAAATGTAAGATAAGTTGCACACTGAAGATTTACCATTTTTGCTTTGTGCCATGGTGCCTGGCACTATTTCTTGTACAGTTAAGGGACCTGTTGGAAACCTTACAGTGCCATTTCCTTGTTGAGATGAATTGTTCTCATTCATGAAACACAGGAAAATAAGAAGCAACTGGTGTCAGCAAATTTATTTATTTATTTAGCTTTTGTTGACCGGGTAAGTGCACTAGACAAATCCTGCCTATTTTCAGGCACGACCCGGGGGAGGGGGGATACAGATGAATGCCAACTGACCTTGAACCAGATTAAGCTGTTGGTGCTATTTTTTTTTTAGTGAATGAGGGAAATTTGGCCAGGACACCGGAAAATCCCCTACTCTTTTCGATAAGTGCCATGGGATCTTTAACATCCACCTGAACTACCACCAATCCAGGCAGATGGGACCTCGGTTTAATGTCTCATCCGAAAGACGGCACCTCAGAAGTGCAGCACCCCTCTCATGCTGCACTACAGTGTCAGTACTGGGATATTAACCCAAGTGCCAGATGTGGGAACTGAACCCACAGCCCTCTGATCTCCCGGCCTCAGAGGCGAGTGTGCTACCTACTGAGCCACTGACACTGCGACATAAACGGATCAAACAAAAATCAAATACATAAATGCAGAGGAGGACATGGTTACTATCCCTGGTGCTTCGGGTCTATCTGAATAAAAATATCACAGGTAGCACTCAGGCCACAACCCCTTGAGAAAGGGTCATGAGTTAGACTCGAAGCACTAGGGATAGTAGCCATGGGCTCCTCTGCATTTATGCATTTGATTTTTGTTTGATTCGTTTGTTTGCTGACACCAGTTGCTGCTTATTTTCCTGTGTTTCTTGATGTTTTAGAAGCTAGCACCAGTTGCGAGCAGTGCACTCCCATATCTTGTGTTTACCTTGTTCTCATTCATGTTTATCTTCTTAATTCTTACATTCAGCATATGATTTTTTTCTGCACTTGTATTTGTTACCTATAGGCTAGACTATTGTAACTCTTTCTGCTTCGGGGTCACTGGAGGGACCCTCCACCGATCACAGCTTATGCAGAATGCAGTGGCCAGGTTGCTGACTGGCCAGTCTAGGTCCAGTTATGTGGCCATGGTCCTGCAGGCCCTGCACTGGCTGCCAATCAGGTGGAGAGTACTTTTCAGGGTGGGTTTGCTGACCTATAAGGCCCTATACAGACTGGGTCCTGACTGCCTGGCTGATCTCCTTTCACTTGTCACCCCAGTCTGCTCCCTCTGTTTTTTGATCAGGGGCCTCCTGGATGTCCACAGAGTTTGGTTCAAGACCTCAGGTGACCACTCATTTAGTGTCGCTGGGCCGACCCTATGGAACTTCTTTCCATCTGCTGTCTGGGAGGCCCTATCGGTTAAATAGTTTAAGTAGAGACTAAAGGCTTACCTGTTCCACCTGGCCTTTCTGGAGGACCTGGTATAATCCAACATCTGACTAATAATTTTAGATTTGGAGGGGTACTCTAGTCTTAATTTACTGTTATGATTGCCTTGTTTCCATTGTTATACTAATTATTTTAATGAGTTTTAATTGCTTGTAATTTGAATCCTTGTTCTTCTGTGTTAGGCACCCAGAGCCTCAGGGATTGGGTATCATAAAAATAAAATTTGCCTTGCTTTGCCTTGCCTGTCATGCCTTACAGCAGCACACTGTCCTACCAAGTCATCAAAACTACAGACCTCATAGCCACAAGATTCAGAACTGGAAGTGCCATCATCATCAAGTTGGACATAGCCTGGGCTATCCCATTCCCAGTCCCAGCTATCACCACCATCTCTATCAGCATTCACTGCCTCAGCATCTGTGCTTATGTCTGAGGAGGATGCCTCCTTGTATGCTTCTTCAGCAGCTGGATGTATCCTGGCTCATGTGACAAAACATTCAGTACCACTATGAGTAACTTCAGTTAATTCTTTCCAGAACTCTATTATCAATTCATTGCTGTTGTGGTTCAGGAGAACATTTAATGCCTGTCCTGGTGATGTTATTATTATTTTTGCTATGTTCTTCATTAGTGTTGTAATTCATATTGCCCGTATCATTAACAGTTGCATATACAGCAGCACTGTGCTTCCTTTTAGTAGACATAGACTGGAAAATACAAGATATAGTAGACACAGCCATGAAAGGAATGGATATTATTTCACTAACTGATGCAGAGATACACAGTGTAGCTATGTCACGGTAATAAATGACAGGGCTCAGGGCACCTAACAAACTGTGTAATATAGTCTGAATGGCTTTCACTATGCTGCAGAGACACACAGTGTAGCTATGTCACAGTAATAAATGACAGGACTCAGGGCACCTAACAAGGTACCATGTCAATTGAACAATTCAATGTGGGCTAACGTGAAAAAGGCAATGCAAAAAAAGTGACCATAGTTTAAGGGAGTCCATATTAGAGTGACGCAGCTAAAGGCGAATACCCTTCAGTACAACTGCTATATGGACATGTAAGTAACTCACCTACTCTGACACACCCTTACTACACATCCATGTCAGTCTCTGTGTTTCATGTGGGGGGCTCCACCCCACCCCCTATTTCTATTATTTTTAACTATGCCACAACTGGTTAGTGGGGTATTGCTCATGTCTTCTGTGTGCTGTACTTGCCTGGTCACTGTTAGTGCTATGGCCATTAATGAGTTGCCCAAATGACTTTGTGATTTTGTACTCTCCCTTTTAATGTGATACCCCTAACAAACAGTGTAATACAGCCTAAATGGCTTTCACTATGCTGCAGAGACACACAGTGTAGCTGACTGTCATGATAATAAATAACAGGGCTCAGCCAGGGGCAGCTAACAAACAATGTAATACACAGCCATACAAGGCTTTCACTATGCTGCAGAGACATACACTGTAGCTGACTAATACAGTAATAATTTAATTACATGACTCAGGGGCACCTAACAAACAGTAATACTTTTTCAAGCCAGCTGCCAGTGACTTGTCTGTGTTTTTTGCCGCCCCTTGCGCCTTCTCTGTTCTCTCCCCAGCACCACACCATCCACATCCTTGACAGGAGGCTGATCCCCCAATTCCCCCCTCCCTGAGATCATTTCAGTCCTCAACCCTGACCCCCACTACCTTTGCTCCTTCGTAGATGTTTTTATTATTTTTTCAATTATTTTTTTCTTTATTTTTTTATTCAACTTTTCGTTAAATGATTGCTATGATTTAGCTGCAGACTGCACAGCGAGTGCCTGACTATTGACACAGAGCTGCTTCCACTCCAGAATGCTGCTGCCAGCCATCTGCACAACACAAGCTCACAGCAGATGGAGCACATACACCACTGACCAATCAGATTGTCAGCTTGGTGTGATGTGCTCCTTTTCTTGCTGCAGTCTCTTGAAGGACTCCACAAGTTGCCCTTTAATGCCTGTTTCCAGCTGGGAAGTCCTGGCAGGTGTCCCTGTACCCCACATGCTACCCTTAGCTGTCCTGTAATGCCTGTTTCCAGTTACCCATTACCTATGTCAAAACTACCCAACCTAAGAAGTACACTGTTATGTCGGGTAGGGTAGTACATTACCTAAACTACCCTACCATGCCAAAAATCCCTGATATCTGAACTACCCAACCCAGCTACCCATCAGGTAGCCCATGCCTAATTTTAACCACTGAGCTAAACTCTTTCCCTGGTATAGTAGGTAGCTAATTAAGCAATAAGGCATGACAGGGTGTGTTATTGTGTAATAATGTCACTCCTGGGGTGGGTTGAAGCATGAGGAAAAGCCAAGTGTTTCCATCACCCCAGGAGTGATGTTATTACACAATAACACACATCCCTGGAGTGTCTTAGTGCTATTATACAATGGCTCATTTTTAAAATAGTAAGTTTTAAAAAATTGTTTTTCTTTGTGAGATTTTTATTCTTGTTTGTATGGGAGGCATACATTGGAGAGATAAGAAAAAGTAGTCCAGTAGGTAGTGATCCTGGTTCATACTCCCCCCCCCCATCATTGCTTCTGTGATTCTATGTTTCTGTCACTTACCGTGTGTCTCCTCCCCCCATTTAGTTATTTTTTTTTCAATTATGCATCTCAACAGGGCATTTTGAAGTGTTACACTGTGTCTGTGTAGGAAAGGAAAATGGAGCCATCAGTCAGTAAGTGGAGCTCTGTGATTTGAACACCACTTGCTGCACAGTCATCCTGGTTTCAGTTTGATTTTTTTTTTGTGAGGACTTGGGAGGAAGATCAAAAGAACAGCAGGAATGTGGGAGTCCATGAGGGTTTCAGCAATAAAACATTATTGCACTAGCTGGAGTGGTGAATGGTGTAGCAGGAGGTCACATTTGAAACTGAATTTTCTTCATAGTATTTTCTCACCAAATTGGAACCATGTGACCAGTAGTTACAGTAAGCGCGGTTTACTGAGGCTGCTCACCTCAGGGAGAAGTGAGGCCACTCGCACTAGGGAGAAAATGTTGACTACAAAATGAAATTTAGTTCACAGGCTGAGCTGTGCTATTTGTGTGACTGCCATAACAGAATATGAAGTAGCTGTTGAGTAAGTGAGCGGGCAGGTGGGCGGGATCAGTATATGTTGAAAGTGGGGGTAACTTGTTAAGTGGTGGGATGATTTTTCTGTGTGTCATACAGTCATGTATGTGCCAGACTTCATACAGTGATGTTATTGTTCAATAACATCTCTGTGCCAGGCACAATCTGACCAATCAGGGAACAAGAAATGTTCTTGCCATTGTATAATGTGGCTGTTTCTGCCCTAAAATCTAAAACACTATACTGAAAGGAATGCTCCTTTTTCCTGCAATTTATGTTGAATCTTTCAGGGGATAAAAACTATTTTCCTTTTACAGTCTGGATAATACTGTATGAAGCCATGTTGCCTTCTGCCAAATCTCGAAGCTCACAAGGATTATAAAAACTCTAAGGTGTCTTCTGAAGATGCAGTTGGTTGTGGCATTTTGGTAGCATCAATCTTCTGGGCTAATGGCATGTTTGCCTCCTGCTTTATATTGAGTGGACTCCTCAGAAATACTACTGGCAGCAGCAAAACACTGGCACAGTCTTTGGGTCACCAAGATAATCAACATACAGTGATCTTTAAGCATGTTAGGGTCTGTCCCACAGAGCAGCTGTTGATATGTGCAATTTGTGCATATCCCAGCCATGTTATTCTGCATGCCACTGTCTGTCCACATAGTATGGCATCCACAGCCCCTGCCCATTGCTGCCCCCCTTTGAAGAGCTTTGAGCTGGGGAAAACAGTGTCATGGGGGGCCTAACTGTGCAAAACACTGGGGACCAGATATTCAAAAGGGTTGTGCATGGCGCAACGGTGTTGCGCCATGCACAACCCACTGATGTGCCCCAGTGCGATATTTAAAAGGGAAAAGTTCACCGCACAAATCCCGATGTGCCAGGGCGCATCAGTAATGTATGCAAGCACAGGTCGGGGGGGTGTGCCCATGCATAAACTGCACAGCCCGATATTCAGCCCGGCATGCAGAGTTATGCTAACGCAACCTACCTGCGCCTGCACAAAGTTACGCCCTGAAAAACAGGAAAAGTTGAGGCCCACCCACAGGTGAGCTGCCGCATTGCAGGGCACAACACAGCAGCTGCCATCTGTGGGTGGCCATCAGGCTCCCGCACCTGGCGGTGCCTCCCATGCCCGATCACAGGCATAACTGTATCTCCCGAAGTCCAATATCCCTGGTGGTCCAGTGGACCTCGGGTCTGAAATCCCTGGTGATCTAGTGGACCCCTACCCCACCCACCCACTGAGCCCCACCACCCCGCTCCCCTGTCAGCGGCGGTGGCAGCACCTCACCGCCTCTGCCTCCTGCCTCGCCGACTGACAGTAGCAAGGCACGCCCATTGTCTAGAGCATGAGCCAATGGGCATGCAGCCCATACCGCATTAGTCAGTCCAGATATGTGAATGAATTCATTGCCATGCCCCACTAGCCCATGCAAGCACACCTCGGGGGCATGAATGTTGTTGTGCATCAGGCCCTAAAGCATGAACTAGAGTTAGGTTACCATACAGGATAATGGGAAACTTGATGCAGCCATGGACCTTATGCCCCCAAGAGTTATTAGATTAACTAAGGAAACCCAATGCCCTGGAGAGTCTTAAGGCTACAGTATTATTTATTTTATAAACATATTTTGTTAGAAAATTGCCAACATCAACAAACATTTTACAGATCAACAATTAGGTTACTGGATCTGGAGTGCAATAATTTGGATCTTTCATAATAATTAATTTACTTACGTTCATGCAGTTTTGTACATAAGAAACACCTACAATATTTCCTGGGCTTACTGATCTATCAAAGACTTTGTGCAAATAATCATGTTAAGATGCCACTTTACCCCACTATCCCTCTGACTTGCCTACCTCTCTCATCCAGGGAATATGTTGTTCTTCAGGGCTTGTAGCAAGGACTCCTAGATAAGATTATATTTATCCTGCACACCATTTACCCTCAGTAGTACTGTCTCTAGTTTTAAGCAGCATAACAGGTTATGTGCCCACTGTTGGATGGTGTCAGAGTCTTTGGACAATCAGCATTGGGTGATGATCATTCTGGCATTAACTAGGGCAGTTGACCACAGGTTTGGTCCTTCACCCACTCCCAACCTAGTTATGTCTGCTCCTAGAAGCAGTTCCAAGGGAGAAAAAAGGAGTTTGCCCCCTAGCACAGTTTCCATGACTCTATGAAATTTTCACCACAAGAGGATTATTTGACAACGTGTCAATGTAATGTGCAGGAAGGTGCCTTATGAAATGGGTACAAGAAATCTATCAATTTCATTGGCCACTGACTGCATATTAATATTTCTACCATACAAGAAAAAGTACAGGCTATAAGCTGAGCAGTGATTTTAGTAAATGAGCCCAAAATAGAATGTTGAGAAAAAATAATCTGCCATCTTGATTTCTCACTAAAGCAACCAGAAAACAGTAAGGTTTAGTCCCGGTGGTGGCACTCTCCATAAAAAGTGGTATCCATGCTCATCTGCACTTTTTAGAAATGATCCCTTTCCTTGTTTTTGGCCTAAAAAAAGCACACCCCTTAAATACAAATACAAGGAATCAATTATGACCACCCCCCCTTTTAGAGTAAAGTGAGGGACCATTTAATGGGTTTGCAGCAGTTGTGCAGAGTATCTCATTACTATGCTTTTTTTTTTTACTTTCTTTTTATCCCCTCCTAGCACCTGTCTTTCCACTCCTTCGGGCTCGCTCATGCTACCCACTCCAACACTGAGTCTGCCCCTAGAGTGCCCATGGGTGACTCTTACCTTTCCTGCCATCTTCGAGGAGCCCCCCCTGGCACAGCGAGGTCTGCCCGTGGTTCCTGGACTGGGCAGCTGGAGCGGCCATCATCTAGGACCGCCGAGGTTAGTTTCCGTTTTGTGCTTCCGTCCCCTCCCTGGGGACATCAGCTCGGACAAATGCGTGCTGGACGCACACCTGCCAAGTGCCTAACAACATCTTCCCTCCCCGACCCCAGCCCTTCTAGCCACCAGTGCCCAGAGAGAGAGCTGGTGCTCCCACCAACCCCAGGGACGTTGGGTGCCCACAGCACCCTTGGTAACTCACCCTGAAGGAGAGAGCATCTGTTGGACGCTCAATCCTCCTTCCCCTGCCGACCCCTGAAGACCCGAGTCCGTACCCGAACCTGGGTCACCGGCGTGGTACGAGGTGTGGAGTCCAATGCCTCAACCCTCAGCACCACCTCATTACAATGCTTAAGACACTGGAACCCTTTTCTGACAGACCTTCATGCAGCTAAATGCATCAATATGTATTTAAATCTGTGGAGCTCATAAAAGCTTGGTATAGACCCTTTGTTTCTCTACCCATACCTTCTCAATTAGATGAAAAAGTAATCTGCACATACTAAACAAAGCCTCACAAGTTTTAGTTGCCATTGGCTAAAGCAACCTAAACACTGTACATATGTACTGCACAAAATTATAACATCCTGCTGGGTACATAAGGACAGAAATTGTTTTGTCAACAACATTCAAGACTGAACCATACAGTATGCCAAGTGATATATATGTATCTCAAGTGCATCAAGCCAAGCAATTTGATCAACATCAACACTTAACAAAAATGACACTTTAATGTAGCTGTTAGGCCTGTTAAAATTTTTATGCACACAAAGATGCAAAAGCAGAAGGGAAAAGGGTATACTAAAACACCCACATTCTGAGGTATATATTAAGTAAATTTACAAAGATTTTAGAGATGCTTATACCAAGACATTACTTCTAATAGCAGCTAGTTACAGTTCTTGACATTTAATCACAAGTCGGCTCGAGGAGCCACAGCTGACAATCAGTTTTGCCAGACACTTCGCTTTAACTACTGTTGCATTTCCACATTATGTGTTCCTGTGCCAACTACAGATCACTTGCATGCAATATACCAGTGCCAACCTCAGTGCACCTGACCAGCCTACAATGTACCCGTTACCTGTACCAAACCAGCTGCTGGTAATGTACTCCATCCACTCACCTGTCTGTAACATTCTGTCTGCACTACATTACCTGCATCACCTATTCTTCAATGTACCTGCCAGGCCAGCACCTAACCACCCATACTATACCAGCCTCAGTACATCAACTTGTGACATACACTACTTGCTGAGACTGAACCAGCTGCAAGTAATGTACCATCAAAAAGTTAAAAGGAGACCATATACACTCTCATTAGAGGTGCTGCCAGTTCCTTGCCTAGGCAAATAAGCACATCAGAAAAAGCTTTTTAATGGGCACACATATTGTTGGTGCTGAGACATTAGATTTATTTATAATCCAGTGCATAACTGCAACATGTCCTGCAGGACAAAGGAAAGACACCCCTAGGGATGATCAGGAGGCTCAGTCAGGCGTTCTTGCAGGACCTCTCTCATACCCAACAGTGTGTGTGCCAGTTTTTAACCTTTTTTTCTTCCAGCAATGTACCCCTGCAATACTCCCATCTGTGACATTCTTTCCACACTGCATTACCTAGTGAGTATAGTAACAAGTGAGTCAAGATGATTGACACCTGTATCAAATGCTTTTATCTGGATTCCTGCCAGTTTAGTGATACAATCAGCTCTTGAATTTAGAAGAGAGCAACCAGTTCGTTAACATAGCAGTAGCACACAGTACACCAGCCTTGCTATTTGTTTAATGTTATGTCAGTAGTATATTTTCTCCAGCTCCCAAGGTCAACCTTTCCAGTGCTAGGTTTGCTAAATAAATAGGGGAGGAACCAGGATTACAACAAGCATTGTATAATAGGGATTATTTTATTAATGCTCAGATTGGGCTAAAAATGACTGCTGTTAGCTTACAGTTTAAAAGGAGAGAGAGAATGTTGCATCCACTATGTGTTAAGACCGTTCAAATAGTACAGACATTTCAAATAATACCATACAGTACATCAGAAAATAATTACACAGAGGTGAAGCTCAACGTTACATGGTTTGTTTGTTTGTTTTGGTGGTTTAATTCATATTTGGGTCTGCACTTTTATATAGCTGTCTGCTTCCCTAGACCAGAAGTCCTCAAGAACTACAAGTTGAGAATGTGAATTTTACAAACCAGGCAATGTAAAGATAAAGGCAATGGACACAATTCAGTAAAGGGATATTCAGATCAAATGTATCTGCTAAAGTGTGCAAATCTTTGATACTTAGTTATGGATGGCACTTAAATATAGTTTTTTTTGTTACATTCCAAGTAAAAATTTTAAGACTAATGAAAATATCTTGAACACCAGATATATAGGGGCCTTATAGCAATAATAGTTAAGCAAACATAAATTTAATAGATGGATAAATACTTTCATAAATATCTAAGATGTTTTAGAATAAAATGTCCTACTCTGCATACAACCACTGACTAAAGGAAATTTAACCTGAAAAAAGTGTTGGTATCCACCTTAGTGTTGGAGACAAATAACATAAATGGACAGCCTACTTCACTGGGGAAAAGCAAGACAGAGCAGGCAGTTAGCAGACTGGGCCAGAGACAGACCACTCAAACACTAAAGCACATGGCCATAAAACATGATGCAACACACAAATAAGGTTTTGCTTTACAGATCTGACAGATGAGGAAGGACCACTGTAATAAGCATTAAAGTACAGTGTGGCCTGCAGTTATTACTTGTATTAGCAATAGCTGCAGTCACTGCAAAGCAACATTCCATCAGGACAGTGATAGACTGTGATGCAGATCTTATATTCAGACAATTGTCACAATAGCTCAGCAGCCAGCAGAGAAGACTTTTTTGTCTACATACAACAATTAAATTCAGATTCTACCTGGATACTTTGCTTTGCTGTTCCTATGCACTGCACTCCAATAGCACATCTTCCACAAGGTCTGTGAAAATCCCTATCTGAGCTTCAATGAAATAAAAAAACCATGGCATGCCACATGGCCCCTGCCTCAGCCAATGACCTCCTGCTGCCACTCACTCGTTCCCACATGGCTCACATTCACTAACCGACTAGGCAGTCAGCCCGGGCAGTCAGTCTCTTGGAATACTAGGCCTGCCTGGCTCCCTCTGTTGCCTTGAGTGCCCTGCTTCCCTCTACTTTATTCTCTGGCCTCTCCTCGGCTCTGCTCAGCTAACATGGTGCCTGGATAGCTCTTCTCTCTCTCTTTCCTCCCCCAGTCCAGTTTACCTTACTTTACCGGTGACCGGTCGGTGGGTGCCACAGCCCACTCCTCCAACTCAGAGTCCTCCCTCCTCCTCGCCTCTACAGTTGGCCCCTCGGAGTCTCCTTCTGACTCCTTGCCAAGGCCTTGCCTTCTTCTGCCTTGGTGGGCAGCTATCCTGCTGCTTCTTGGGGGCAATTTGTCATGCCACCTTCAGCCCTCCTGGTCCCTCCTAGTAGTCCTCCTCCTCTGGCTTGTGGCTTGCTCTCTTCTTCTTGGACTGGACCAGACCAGATGATGACCTTCTATCTCTGGCTGGCCTGCTGCTCCTCTGTGCTGACGGTGGATGGACCGCACTGGTGCTGTGCTCTGCTACTCCACTCATGTGTTGACAATGCCTACTCGCCTTGCCACTCCTTTATTGCCCACCTTAATTTAAACCTAGTGCTGCCCAATCAGATTCAGAATGTGACTATCATTCAGCAGGCACATCATATGCAGAGACAGGGATTTGGCTTGAAGCAGTGCCAATTTCAAAAGTGCCACCTTGGCCTGCCAATTAGGTGCCCTCTGGGATGGGAATGAGTGATGGCCACGGGCTCAGGATGGAGGCGGGGACAGGATGGG
This sequence comes from Neoceratodus forsteri, assembly GCA_016271365.2. NCBI lineage: Eukaryota > Metazoa > Chordata > Ceratodontiformes > Ceratodontidae > Neoceratodus > Neoceratodus forsteri. Next base: position 627,093,869 of record JADMNL010000022.1, on the reverse strand, counting down.
GAGCACGCAGCACAGCTCATGTGCAGAAGTGCAGATACCAATTAAAAAGAAATTAAATGTGGGTCGGTAAATATTGATGGGGCTGAGCCCAGATCCACAATTATTGCTGGGGCACATGCCCCACTGGCCTATACAACCCTGCACCTATGCTGACCAAGACAGTAGTTACAGTGGGAGTTACGCAACAAGCGGTCACCTGGGGCAGGCACAAAACATCTTGAACCAGGATCTTGAATTATGGGATAAATTATCACTTGTCCAAGTCACTTGTCCTCCTCTCCCAGCTCTTCACCAGCCCACCCCTCTTCATAACACATCGAGGAGTCACATTGCATGGAAGCCATATAAAAACTACCCCATCTAAGAAATACACGGAGGCAAGCATCCGCATCTGCACTTTGAAAAACAACCCTTTCCCTCGATTTTTCAGACGCGGATGTGTACCTCATTGGCATGAGAGTGCCACTACTGGTAGTTTAGTTCAAAGCTGACATAAAATGTTTTCTGGTCACTTTAGAGAGAAATCAATCAAATAGATTTCTTGTACCCATTTCATAAGTCAGCCTCTTCCCCACTCAGCAATACACTCCCTCGCACAAAAGGCATGCCAGGCACAATGTCTCCTCCGCCCGGCAACCCACTCACATGCTCTCCTCACAAACTAAATACAGACTTCCACCATCATGATCCAGACCTGCCAGATCACTGTACTGCTGAACCAGACCCACTTGCACACTGTATGCTGAACAGTCGACCTTCTGATTTCCAAACTGCCCTCTCGCTTGCTTGCTCTCTCTACAACATAGAGCAGGGAGAGAAAAAAAAATACAAGTAAGGAAGCCTTAGCAGCTCAGAAGTCCTCAGTTAAAAAAAAAAACAGTAGGCAGAGGAACTATTTTATTAAAAATTAAGACAAACATTAAACTTTTTCACTATTAAATACTATACATTTTAGCTATCACATACATCTGTATTTTTGAGAGCCATTTCATAAGTGCAATAAACCACTCCAGGGTGTGTGTTAGACACTTAACACATGGCTAGGAGGCTGGATGCACTCAGCCTGTGGCCGTGTGCCTCACTACACCTCCTAGCCATGTGTTAAAGTGTCTAACACATGCCCTGTCATGTCTTATTGCTTACTTCCTCCACTTCATGGGCTCTATGTATGAATGAGTGGGTAGCTGCTCTGAAGCGTATCTGGGGTGCACAGCCCTTCGCACTATCGCCCCCCACACAGGATGCACTAAGGGGGGTGCACAAGGCCAATGCACTGATCCTCCTGGGTACGTGGACCGCACCGTGCCAGGCTGTGGGCATGCCAGCACTACACGCCATGCACTAAGGCACATAGTGCTGGGGGTTGGTGTGCTGAGGGGGCACAGGGTACACCAGGGGAACCCTACCATAAGCCCCCTATGCTCTCTGCGCAACCATCGGGACTCCACCAGGACAGGGTGGATAGTCCACCCACCCAGACCGCTTCCACCTGCCCCTGCACACATTGGTGCAGAGCCCCTACCTGGCACCCCCCCACCCCACAACCACCCACACAGGGACAGTGGACAAAGGATGCTTCCACCTAACACCCCAACAACACCACTAGGCCACCCCCATTGCTTCAGAAGGTATCTAGACATGGGGTAAAGTGCCCCTGCACTGCCAAAGGACCCCCTTCTCTGTCCCTGTGCACCACTCCAGTGCCACATCAGAGGGCTGTGGATTTGCCTTCCTCATACCACCACAGCCATTGGCTGTTGGTCATTCATGGGTGCGCTGCCAACGTGTTCTTCACTGCAGAAGGGATCCACTAAGCGACCCAGACCAGGCATCCGATTGGATGCCGGTCCAAATCTGTGCTTCCCAGCCACCCCACGAGTCCTGTATGCTGGGGGTGGGGCAGGGGCCAAGGTGACAGGTGCCACATGGTGGGGAATACCCCCAGCATGCACCTGTCTGCAGGTGCGGGCCTAAGTGGGCGGGTTACATGCCTCTGGTGCATACGTCCCACCCATTCATGCAAAGGGCCCTATATTTGAGGTATTCAGGAGGCTATCAGGTCAATTGGTGTGAAACTTAGCTGAGGATATGTATGCATGATATAGAGTTAATCTGTCCCTGTTGCAGCCTGTTATTTCTGGTGCTATCAGCTAGATGTTTGGCTGCTAAGGTCTATACTTGTGGGGTGATCTCCATATCAAGGTCTGCCTCCCCCCATTTATCTAGCATATCGTTGCAGGTGGGGGAGATCTGCTTATGCAGGATTTTGTAGTAAACTGATAGGGGCTTACTACAAGCCTGAGGTCTGCATAGCCCATCTTCTAATGGTGAAGGGTTACCAAGCTCAGAATGGCCAGGAAGTGACTTAGTCAAGAAATGCCTGACCCTAAGTAAACAAAGAAGTCTCTAGCTATTAGCACCCATTTACCTTGTGGGGTGCTGATGGATTTCAATCTTCCACCTTCATACATCTGATCCAATCTGATCAGACCCTGCTTCTGCCAGCATAGCAGGTCTTGGTGCACTGTTTTTGTATGTGTTATTGTATCTCTGACAGCATGCACTATTGTGGCATGTGGGGATATGTAATGGGGTTGCTTTATATTGTGGTGTGCCATCAGTCATATATGCATTGTGTTGCTGGTGTATTGATTAGACAGTTTGGGCATTGCATGTTACTCAATACATTAGACAAGCATCCACTTCACAGCTTCAACCTCCATCTCTTCCTCTTCCAGTGTCTCTCAATTCAAGAGGCAGGGCCAAAGACCAGTTGAGATAAAGGCAAGTTGGGGAGTCCAATAGTAAAGCTTGACATGCAGAAGTGCCCCCCAAAAAAAAACAGCTTTGTTGGAATTTCAAGTATAGTTCTCTGAATCCTAGCATTTTTCCTCTTCCAGAGGAAACCATGGATGGTCAAGTTAAGTAGTTTGAACAGATAATGTGGCACATGGCAAGGCAGGGATCTAAACAGATATAGACATCTTGGAAGGATTGTCATTTTCACCACATTCATTCTTCCTACCATAGATAAGGGGAGTGTCCACCATTATTCTCAGTCCTCGCTAAGTGATACCATTAGAGGGGAGTAGTTTACATGGTATAATTGGGATAGTTTAGCTTGAATGTGGACCCCAAGTACTTCATAGAGTTCACTTCTTGAAACTTTAGGGGACTGCCAACCAACCATTTTCTATTTTTTTCCTGGTGGGCATTAGTTCACTTTTGGACTAGCTGATTTTACGGGTGGGCAACAGGCTGTACTCCCCAAGTAAAGAATGTATTTCATGAAGGCTGTTTGAGTGGTCTTGCACAAAAAGCAGCAGGTCATCTGCAAACAGAGCTATTTTGTGTTCTGCACTGCGCCATTAAGGCTCATATATCACAATGCTGCCTGATGGCTATAGCTTTGTGTTCCATGATTAGCATGTATAGTAGGGGAGACAAGGGACACCCCTGATGGGTTCCACTTGAGAGACTGAAGGAGGTTGTTAAACCCCCTTTTAATAATATTTGGGCCATAGGGCTTGTGGACAGAGCCCTAACCCATTTCAAGAATTGTTCAATAGTCCCAAACCTTTGCAGGGTTTCAAACATGTACCCCCACTCCACACTGTTAAATATTTTTTCCACATCCAAAGCAAGGACCGCAGCCCCAAGGTTTCCCACCCTTTCTGACCACCTGTGTAATATGTTTATGTCCTGCCTTATATTGTGTTTCCCTTCACTGCCTTTTCAAAACCAAACCAAACCAAACCAAACTTTATTTCTAGAACGCTATTCCACAGAAGATCATAGCGTTTTACATAATATGAACAACAATTTAAAAACAGAGTCACATTTCTAAAAACATAGCTGAAGTTTAAATAGTAATATACGCTAACTCAAATAAATACATTTTCAAGGCAGATTTGAAGGCCTCCAGGGATGGTCATTCCCTTTCCTGATGAGGTAGAGAATTCCACAGTCTGGTCAGAGCTGCATAAGAAAATGACCTAGCTTCCAATGTTATCAAAAAGACCCTGAAAATCTCCAGCAACCCCTCGTCGGTGAAGCAGAGAGGGCGAAAGGGGCGGTAGGGGCAAAGGAGCTCTTGCAGGTACCATGGTCCCTGTCCTTGTAGGTCCTTATAGGTTAGTAATCCGACCTTAAAGGTGATCCTCCACCACACCAGCAGCCAGTGCAGAGCACAGAGCACAGGTGTGACATGGTCAGATCTACATAAACCTTTCAACAACCTGGCAGCCACATTCTGCACCAACTGCAGGAGGTGGGGGTCCATCCCTAGTAGACTTACATACAGGGCATTGCAGTAATCAAGGTGTGAGGTCATCAAGGCATGGACCAACATCGGAAGGTCATTACGTGGTACCAAGTGCTTTATCCAAGCGACATTCTTCAGATGATAAAATGAGGATTTGATAATGGCTGACACCTGAGTCTTAAGTGTTAGTCCGCTATCCAGCATGATGCCCAGATTTCGCACCCAGTCAGAGGTCATCAGCTGGTTGCCCCTCAGTCAAAGCCTGAATGGCTGCCCAGCTGATAATTCCTCCACCCAATGACCTGGGTCCACAACCAACACCTCAGTCTTATCCGGATTCAGCCTAAGCCAGCTGGTACTCATCCAATCCTGAATCTCAGAGAGACAGTTGTTAAATACCGCAACAGCATCACATTGTCTGGGCACAAAGGACAGGTACAGTTGAGGATCATCTGCATAGCAGTGAAAACTCAACCTGTACTGCCTAATAATGTCTCCCAATGGCAGCATATACACCATAAACAAACTAGGGGGGAAAGCATAGAGCCCTGTGGCACCCTACATGGCAAGGAGAGAGGGGCAGAAGAAAACACACCGGACTCTACTCTCTGTGTCCTGCCAGTGAGGAATGAATGGAGCCATCTGAGGACTGTGCCACTTAGCCCACAGAAAAGCCGCAGGCACTCTAGCAACATCCCATGGTGTCAGATGCTGCAGAGAGATCAAGGAGGACCAAGATGGAAAGGTTCCTCTGATCCCTTGCTATCAGGAGATCATTAAGTACCTGGACCAGCACTGTTTCAGTACTATGTCTCTTCCTGAAACCAAACTGGAGAGGATCGTTGATGTCATGGCTGGTCAGATGACCTTCGAGCTGCAAAGCGACTGCCTTCTCAATAACCTTACCTACAAAAGGCAGGTTGGAGACAGGCCTGTTGTTTGCAAGATAATCAGGGTCCAGAGAAGGTTTTTTCAGGAGGGGGTGAACCACCGCCTCCTTCAGGGTGTCCGGAAACACCCTGGTCTCTAATGAGCACCTAACTATCTCAGCAAGGACTGGTCCTGTTGCCTCCACGCACCCCACTAGGAGGCATGTCGGACCTGGGTCCAAACTACAGTAAGTCGGTCGTAAGCCCTGGATCATCTTCACGACATCATCGATTGCCAGCTCTGCAAAATCTGACCAGACAAACTGCGTGCTACTGATCTCGCACCGATCTCAGCTCTTCCCACTGGAGTGAGCTGCACAGATCTCCTACTTGATGGTCACAATCTTATCCATGAGAAATCGTGCAAACTCCTCACACATCTCCTGTGAAAAGACTCTCTGATTCTGGAAATAGGCTGGATTGCACAGCCTGTCCACAGTCACGGCCGGTTGATTTCACACAGCTGCAGTCTTCCCCGGACAAGAATTCTGCCTTCTTAAGGGAGACTACAGATTGATATACCTTATAATGGGATGTCAATCTAAGTTTGTCCTCATTCAGGCCTGATTTCCACTAGCAATGCTCCAACCTTATACCCAATCTCCTCAGCTCACTCAAGGTCCCATCAAACCACAGGGACCAAGGGTGCAAGGTAAGTGGGCGAACACAGACCGGAGCAATGGAATCCAGGACTTCTCTCTCGCTCTGCCTTATTATTGGATGTAACAGACTGTCTGGATCCCTGCTAACACTCGCACTACTCGATAGGTCCAGAACCACCATTAGACCATCTGGGGTTACTCCCTGTAAAGGGCGGTACTGGACCATCTCCATAGGGGCAGGTCTATTTGGGGGGGGGTGCGAAGCTGAACCCAATAGTGTGGTGATCAGACCGAAACCCACTTGGTTATGGTGAATATAGCTCAGGGGTATTCCTTAAGTCTGGTGGCCAGTACTGTAGCTACAGTTTTGTAGTCTGATGTCAGTAGGGAGAATGGGCTGTAAAAAGAGCATTGCTTTGAGTCCTTGCTTGGTTTTAGGGAGCTCTGGAATGGGGCAGTGCACCCTCAGTCAAACTGTCCACCATTGAGTCAAATAAGAGATCCATTAAGAGATCAACAAATGTTTTGATAAAGTCGATGGGTAGGCCATTTGGGGTGGGGGCCTTCCTCCTCATCATGCTTTAATTGCCTGATCAACCTCAGAGCATTAACCCTCCCTGCCCCAATCCACGATGCCACTTCATCCTACTCCCTCACCTCCCTTCTAAGAGATTTCATAAAACATATATGTTCTTGCTATTCCCCATTGTCTCCTCTCACCATGGCCCCTTCTGCCCCCTTAAATCCTAAACCATTGAGCAGGCTTCCCTTTGACTAGGTTTACCTAGACTCTGCCCCTTGTTGCCCAGTTGGTTGGAACACTTATATTCTCCTCTTACTATCCTGCCTACGCAGCCCCCATCCTCATAATCAACTCTTCGCAACACATTTTATTGTCTTTGTTTTATACACTTTCTGTATACTGTTTTTACAACTGTGTATGGTGAAGATGGCGGCCATGCTGGGCTAGCCACTGCATACTGCACTTTGTTTGTCTTTTTTTGGCTGTGTTTAAGCTCCATGAACGATCACCTCCTAGCACTTTTTATTTGTTAATTATTTATTGTTTATTTACCGTTTATCATTCTGTGTTTTGGAGACCAAATTGAATTGGAGATTTTGGTATGGTTTGCTGCTGACTTTAAATGTGGTGAGTGTTATGGGATAAGGCTGTGGACCGCGGACAAGTTTTAGCAGTTCAATTGAGTTTGAATTGGACTGCAGCCTTTGACTTTCTATGAAGTAAACTTTTTCGGATTTTGTTATGATGAACGGAGGACTGTAAATCGACAATAAGACAATAAGGATTATAAGGCAGACTAATCGCAGACTGATCGCGTAAATGTTGGAGCTTCGAGGGAGTATATGAACTTGCTGACTTGGAGTGGAGCGGTGAGAGTTGGAAAGTTTGGAATTTATCTCTGCTCATTTTTGTCATGGGAGTTGTTTATTCTGACTTGGCATTGGGTGCTTTGAGACGTCGGATTTTTGGGGAGTTACCTGGGGTGGTTGCTATCGGCTGGGTTCAGGGTGGGTGACGCTGGCCTTGGGCCAGCTGAAGGGCGGGCGAGAGTTGCCGGTATTCCCAGACTCACCGGAGGGGTCTACCGGTGGGTGGACACTATTCCGGGGTTCGTTGCTCTGGATTGGACTGATTTTTAGCCACTGCCAGGGTTCTTCCCCTTTTTTGATTCTGAAGCCTTCAGTTCCACTGATTTTGGACTTGCTCCTCTGCTCCTTTGACTTTCTGCCCATGGTTTATGGTTAAAACTTTAATCCATAGACATACATTCCTTTGGTTTAAGGCAGTTTGTTTGCCTGTTTTATCTTTGACACCCTGGGTTGTGAGAGAGTCTGGGGGTCTGAAGGTTCAAAGACATTGGCTGCTTTGAAGATTTATTATTATTTTATTTCATACTTTGTTACTGAATATGTCCTCTTTCTCCAGGTGGTGAGAGTGTCTGGGGACTGAGAGACTCTGGTTACTCTTCGCCTCTGTGAAGAGTCAGTGCTTGGAAATTATTTTACTTATTGGTTTTATTTACAGCTTCAAAGATTTGTTATTTAGATTTATTTGATTTGGACTCTGGTGTTAAGTTTATGATTTATATCTTTAGTGATTTTTAGTTTTATTTAGTATTTGTTGGGATGGGTTAGAGGAAGTAAATATTAATAAATTTGTATGTTTATTATATTTTTTATAGTTTGTTATTACTATTTATTTGTTTTTTTTTCCATTAAAATTTTATTAAAGTTATTTGGTGCCGAGAATACATCCACGAGAAACAAAAGCATACAATGTGGATATACATACATATCTCAGATAACATTCGGATCCATTCTCTGCCTACCCGACTACTACCCCAACTACCTCCCCCTTCCCTCTCCCGATTAAACCCCCAGCACTAGACACCCGGTAATGATACCTTTTACACAGGAGAAGCGAACTCTGTTCTTATAGGGAATAAAAAGCATGAAGGGGGCCCCAAATCTTATTGAACCTTGATAGCTTATTCTGAAGAATAGCTATAGTTCTTTCTACTCTAAGGTTGGTAAGTAGTTCCTGTAACCATTCAGTGTAACTGATTTCAATAGAATCTTTCCAATGCTTGAGGACCACCTTTTTAAGGGATGCCGAGATTAGAGTTATATGGAATTTCCTGTTCCTAAATGGAATATGAGCTACATCCCCTAGCAGACATATCTCCGGTGCGAAGAGGTCCTCTAGACCCAGTAAAGGATCTACCTTTCTTTTGATAGCAGTCCAGAGCAGGACTATCTTTGGACATTTCCAAAAAATATGGAGCAGGTCCCCTTCTCCTTGTTGACATCTTGTACAGGTTGAGGCGGAAACAATTCCTAAGCTCACCAACTTCTGGGGGGAATAGTAAATGTTATGCAATATTTTAAATTGCATCAGTCTAAGCCGTTCTTGGAGAATAAATTTGGGACAACTGTGCCACAGTGCTGTCCAATTGAAATCACCTTTGGGAAATAACGAAGCCCAATAAGAAATTGGTGCCAAGTTCTGGGAGTAGGCCCAATTATATAAAGTACTATATAAATTGGAAACAGCATGTGGCAGGCCAGCTAAGGGACTCAAAACTAGTTGAAATTCTATTTTCAGTACCAATATTGGAACTGGGCCCAACATTTTTGTTATGAGATGTCGAAGTTGGTAAACCCTAAAGATATCCATATTTGGCAGTTTGAATTTATTCAAAATTTCTGGTGCAGTAAGTGTCCATCTGACGTAGTTATATCGTTTAATTGGCACTCTCCCAATTGCGCAAGCCAAGTGGTATTAAGAGGTTTACCCTCGATTAAGAAACGAGGATTACCTCTTATAAGTTGAAAAGGATCCCTGGAATGATTATATTTTAAAAATCCACATAAATGTGAGTGGACCTTTACTGATATACCTATCGGAGATTTCCTGAGCACTGCGGGTAAAAGTTTAGGGTTAAGATGTAACAAGGCCTTAGGTGAAAAACCATGTTTCCTATTGAGGGATAATTCAATTTGTAGCCATAAAGGTATATAAGTATCTTGGGTCAAAAGGTCCACGGCATGTACCCATCTAAGATACTTATTTGCATGACCAGCCCAAAAATACAGGCCAAAATGAGGCAGTCTCAGCCCACCTAGTAACTTAGGAGCAGCTAGTTTGTGATAGGCCATCCTGGCTTTTTTATAACCCCCAAATAAAGTTGGCGATGAGCCCATGAATTTTCTTGAACCATGAGAGTGGGAGCCAGATATTTAACATATTCAGAGGATAGAACGGTGGGGGAACAACTTCATTTTAATTAGGTTAATTCTCCCCCACAGGGAGATTGGAAGCAGTGCCCATCTTTTCTGGTCTAAATCAATTGTATGAACCAGGGAATCCAAATTTAACTGTTGGATCCATCTTAAGCTCCTGGCCAAAGTGAGACCCAAATATTTAATGGAGTCAGATCTCCAGGATAATCCTAGAGCAGTAATTTCATGTTTAAAAATGTTATTATTAAGGGGGTATACAACCGTTTTTTCCAAATTTAGTTTATAATTAGCTAATTCACTAAACTCCTGTATGATTCTTAGTAAGGCCGGAATAGACCTAATAGAGTGCGATATGTATAACAGAAGATCATCTGCATATGCTGTTATTTTAACCACATGATCCTGAATTTTAATGCCGTGTACCTCTTGATTGCGTGAGATACTCTTTATGAGGGGTTCGAGATAGAGATTAAAAAGTAGAGGAGATAATGGGCATCCTTGTCTGGTGCCCACATGTAGTTTGAAAGGGTCTGAAATTACCCCATTACATGAAATCCTAGCTGAGGGCATCAGATATAATGATCTGATCCAATTCAGGAATACATCGGGGAAACCAAAAGTTTTCATTGTGATTAAGAGATAGTTCCAATAAACCCTATCAAAGGCTTTCTCTGCATCCAATGAGACCAACACCGTTGGGAGGTTACTCTCCTCGGACGCAGAGAAAACATGCGCTAATGTCCTTAAGTGATCGTTTGATGATCTACCTTTCATAAAGCTGACCTGTTCCACTCCAATTAGAACAGGTAGAACTTTATTTATATGGTCAGCCAGTAACTTTGCCAGAATTTTTATATCATAATTGAGCAATGAGATGGGCCTGTAACTAGAGAGTTGTTCAGGTGGTTTGTCTGGTTTAGGGAGTAATACAATAAGCGCTTCAAATAATGATCTGTCCGTTGCCTGACCGTTGAGAATATATTGGAATAAAGAGACCAGAAGTGGGGACAGTTGTTTAGAAAAAACCCTATAAAAATTAGATGAGAATCCATCTGGGCCTGGCATTTTATCAAGAGGGAGATTCTTAATAACTTGTTCTATTTCACTCTGGGAAATAGAGGTGGTGAGATGAGTCTGCTGGGACTCTGAAAGAGAAGGAAGGTTCAGATCCTTTAGAAAGGAATATATTTTTTCTTCCGATGGGGGATTTTTCATTGCACTATAAAGCAATTCAAGGTACTTCCTAAACTCTTCTGCTATCTCCTTAGGGGAGGTCTTAACTAGACCACCATCAGTAGGTTGGACAGCAGGAATTATTCTAGAAGCTTCTACTTGCTTAATGTGCCTCGCCAACATACGACCCGCTTTCTCTCCTTGGTCAATATAATTGGCCTTTGTTTTTATTATTGCTAATTCAGCTTGTTCCCCCAATAATTTTAAATATAAATCCCTCCATTTAATTAACTCCCGCCTATCTTCCTCCGTAGAATGGGGCGATAAATTAGCCTCTCTAAGTCTAATCTGGGTCAGAAGCTCCAACATATATCGTTCCTTCTCTTTTTTCCTTTTGACTGCCTGACCTATTAGAATTCCACGCATGAATGCTTTGAATGCTCCCCACACTATATCTGGTCGGGTAGTGACATTGACATTATTTGAGACAAACTCACATATTTGTGACGAAATATACTTAACTGAGTTAGGGTCCCTTAAGATTTGATTATTTAGTTTCCATCTATTACTCTTTCTAGGAAGGGATGAAAAGGAGACTGAAGAAGATCCTAAGAAATGGTCAGAGGGAGGCCCAGTAAGAATTTCAGCACCCAAAACCCCAGAAAGGAGACTACGAGAAATAAGAATATAGTCAATTCTAGATGCTGAACCATGAACTTGAGAGACAAAAGTGTATTCCCGGAGTTTTGGATGGAGAATTCTCTATACATCGGAAAGACCGGATTGGTCCAGTAGCTCCCTCAGTGCTCTTTGGGCTGGGGAGAGACCCTGACTGGAGGGTTTAGATCTATCTGTTAAGAGATCCAGTACCAAATTAAAATCCCCTCCTATAACAATAGGGATATCTATGAAGGGTGTTAATGCCTCCATCAGCTGCACAAAAAAAGTGGGTGTGTCCGTATTTGGCCCATAAATAGATCCTAACAGAATTTCAAAAGTATGTAGCTTCCCTTTAACTAAAATGTATCTGCCTGCATTATCTTGTATTACCTGAAGAGGGGTAAAAGGCACAGTCCTGTGGAACAACACCATTATGCCCCTACTTTGTGTGTTACCTTGAGAGGCAAAAACTTGTCCTATTTGAAGGCGCCTCATGCAGTTACTTTCATTATTAAGCAGGTGTGTCTCCTGCAGAAACACTATATCGGCTTTTAAAAAGTTTAGATGCTTTAGGATTTTATATTGCTTGGATTTTTGCCATGTCCCCTTAACATTCCAGCTTATAAATTTAATGATTCTGGACAATGCCATTATACCCAGTAAAGTTGTGGTTAACTACCCATATTAATATTGACAGCTCCTCCCGTTTTTTCCTCACTTGTGTCCTGTGCTCCCCGACAAACCCCCCTTCCTAAGCAAAGATATCCCACAAACATTATTCCCCAAAACTTGAACATAAACCAAACCCCACACCACTCCCTCCCCCCTTTCCCACCTGTTCTATCACGGTCCATGACTGCAGCTCACACAGCTATACCTTCCATGCTCCACCTCCCCCCTATCTAGCTCCAAAAAACTAAACTATAAAATGCCCTTTTACCCTATAACCTCTTAATATCCTGAAAAAAACAAATACATTCAATATATTATTTGAGTAATAAGTTCAAAAATTACAGGGACCATGACGTCTCTCGCAGTTAAATTACTTAACCCAAGCACTGCCAAATTTAAACATCTGTTTTTGTACAAAAATCAATCGTGTAGTATTCCATGGAACTAAGCCCAAAGAAAATAAGTGCCTTGGGTATTAAAATAAATTAATACAAAACAGGATGGTCCCCTATATCATACATAGCAGTCTCAAGTTAAGCAGATGCTCTCCCTTTGAAAATAAACTTGTACAGGGACAGTTAATATTTGCACTGCCCTCCGTTATGAAAGTCACTCCAATAAAGGAAAAAGGGTTGACAACTTAAATTCTGTGGCTACAATGCATAGTTGTATCCCAACCATCTTAAACAGCAGTCATAAGTCATTTAGAAGTAACTCTGGCTCCATCTAGTTGCGAAACTGCAGAAGTGCTCTTTACAGCAGCAATAAAAGGATATAAACATGTTCCATGCTGGGCTCCTCGATGACAACTGATGAAAATCTCAGGATTTGCTTGCCAAACTAATCTGTCTTATGGATCCGGGGGCCACTTCCACCTTTAGCCCTCGGAGTCCCATACACTTTGCTCCCTCAGACCTCACAGAAATCTCTCTGGTAGCAGAGCACCGACATGGAGAAAGGCCAGAGTGGGGTTAGGTCTCCAGGATTACCAGCTACTATAGTGATACAGGACATTACACACTGTCGGGCGATCATACACCCAAAACAGAGGAAGCAACTGCCGAGAAAGGATGTGGAACATACCCCTGAATGAGAACATCAGCTTAGTCTTTCCAACAGCACTTAGTAGGTGAAACTCACCTCCTAAAGACATAAACATAAAGTTATTACTTAGCTTTAAAGTGATTAGGGAGCATGGATTGAAGCGCTGCAGTTGCCATCTCCACATCGTCATAACCTTTCTAGGTATCCGCTGTTAAAATATGTAACTTTGCTGGATATGACATCCTGAATTTAATACCCGCAGCAATTAGTTTGCTTACCAAAGGATGGAAGGCTGCCCTCCATTGACGGACCGACAAGGGGAGATCCTGGGCAACTCTAATGCTTGCCCCTTCCCATTGCAGCTCTTTGATTTCTTTAACCTTCCCCATAAACAGCTGTTTCTCCTGGTAGTTCAAGAACTTAAATATTAGTGTGTGGGTTGGTGCTCCTCGAGGTGGAACGGGGCGCAGAGCGCAATGTGCTCTCTCAATACTATAACAAGGGCCATATGGTGGGCCTGCTATCTTTGCTACGAGCTTCTATATAAATTTCACAGGGTCCGATCCTTCTTCCTTTTCAGGCAAGCCTATAATTACAACATTATTACGATGGCTTCTGCCCTCAAGATCCTCTACTTTTTGGTCCAGCTTCGATAGGCGATGATTAATATGGGCCATTGCAGGATCAACTTTGTTGGCTCGGTTTTCCAAGGATCGTATCTGCGCCTCATTGTCGGAGGTTTTTTTTGACAGGTCTTCTAAAGCTGAGGTAATACATTTAACCTCATTTGCTATCTCAGAAATCTCCACTTTAAACAGTCGGAATTCCTCTAAAAACCTCGTTAAGGTTAGGGGTTCCTCCAACCCGGTGCCAGAGTTAGATGTCTGGGAATGGTGTTGCGCTGAGGCCCTCGGCTTCTCCGGGGCCTTCTCCGGGGTTGCTGGTGGGGTATGTTTTGGTGGAGCTTTGGGCATTTGTGCTTCCATCGGCATTTCTGCTGGATGCCTAATCGTAGATGAGTAGTTATTAGCTGAAACTAGCCAAGAAATCTCGCTGAATTAGGTAATTTAGAGCGTTTTTAAGGGAGAATAGGCAGAGCTTATAGAGAGTGCAGCTAGCAAGAGTTCTGCATCACGTGACTCCCCATTACTATTTATTTGTTTTTTGAGGTGTATTTATTTGGGGTCGGGTTGAAAGTGAGTTAGTTTGTTTCCTGGGTTTTATTGATTGTTTTAAGATGTGTTGGAAGGGCTTTAAGATGGTCAGGTGCTATTCTCTTACTCTGCTCCAGAGCCTCCGCCCCTTTCATTGTCCCCGCTTACCTGCCGACATTTTTATTAAGTGTCATGCATTGGGGATAATGAGAAGGCACCTGAGGGGTGGGGGGACTGGTCTGAGTGGGAGAATGGAAAGGAGTGAGCAGATAGGGATAGTTGAGACTAGGAGATGCCCTGGGGTGAATTGGGATTGGGAGAGGGGTCCTCCCTGCCTGATTTCCATACCCTAGGGCTCCGCAGACTGTGGGCAGGTACTGCGCTCCTCTCTGAAAACCCATCCAACTCGGGCGGTGTTATGTAATGCCAGGTCTATTAGAAACAAGACTGCTATTATTGCAGATCTTGTTGCAACATCTGACCTGGCATGTATCACCGAGACCTGGCTTGATGAGAATGCAGGTCTAATTCTAGCTTCTACAGCTCCAGCTGGGTTCTCGGTGATACACCGCCCGAGATTGGATTGTAGAGGTGGGGGAGTGACCATCTTTTTTAAAATGGAGTTGAGTCTTGTGGATGTCCCAGTGGGTAGCACTCGATCCTTTGAGTGCATCCTGGGAGCAGGTGCGGGGTTCAGGATTCTCCTCATCTATCGACCACCCCGTGATGGTGGAGAATTCCTGAAGGAGTTTGCAGACTTCATTGTCAACACGGCAATGGAGTTGCCCAGATGGTTAATACTGGGTGACTTCAATGCCTGGGTCGACGATGAACTCTCACATTTTGGAAAGAATCTCCTCCAACTTATGATTATATTGGGCTTCTCACAGGTAGTTACCTCTGCTACCCACATAGGGGGGCACTCATTGGATCTTGTGTTTCTACTGGATTTGGACATCACACATTTGGGGGTAGAACCAAATGCGTGGAAAGATCATCATACCATAAGATTCAGCTTCGGGGCACCCCCAGATAGACCTGCCTCTACGGAGATGGTCCAGTATCGCCCTTTAAGGGGAGTTACCCCAAAGGGTCTACTGGCAGTATTGGATCTATCGGGTATTTCAGGTGAGTGCATGGGTCCAGGGGACCTCATTCTTGCCTATAATAAGGCAGTGAGTGAGGCCCTGGACTTAGTTGCTCCTGTCCGTGTTCACCCACTCACTCAGCACCCAAAGACTCTATGGTTTGATGAGTCTTTAAAGGAACTGAGGAGAGTGAGGCGAAGGTTAGAGAGGGCTTGGTGGAAATCCGGCCTTGATGCAGACAAACTTAGGTTGATGGACCATTATGGTTCCTATCAATCAGCAATCACCTGTAAGAAGGCAGAATTCCTGTCCAGGGAGACTGCTGCTGTGAAGAACCGACCGGCTCAACTCTTTCAGACTGTCGACAGACTGTGCAATCCACTCTGTCTGCAGTCTGGAAGAGATTTTTCACAAAAAAAATGCGATGAGTTTGCTCAGTTCTTCGCAGATAAGATTGCCAACATCAGGTCGGGTATCGGCCAAGCTCTCTCTTTAAGGATTTGCAGTGATCGGCGCAAGGAAGCAAACACCTCTGTTACCTGGTCTGACTTTGGTAGGCCGGAGCTCATGGATATTGTGAGGATTGTCCAGACTGTACGACCAACCAGCTGTAGTTTGGATAGGGGTCCTACGACACTATTATTAGGTTGCGCAGATACTATCTGTCCGATCCTTGCTGAAATTGTCTGGAAATCTTTGAAGCAGGGGATCTTTCCTGACCCCCTAAAGGAGGCGGTCATTTGACCACTCCTAAAAAAGCCTTCATTGAATCCGGACTGCTTAGTTAACTACAGACCTATCTCTAACCTGCCCTTTGTGGGTAAGGTTATTGAAAAGGTGGTTGCACTACAACTGGATGACCATCTTATAAATCACAATGTCTATGATACTCTTCAATTGGGATTTAGGAAAGACATAGCACTCGCACCGCCCTTGTCCGGGTTTTAAATGATCTCTGATTAGGAGATCGAAAGGCTTACTATTCTAGTCCTTCTTGATCTCTCTGCAGCATTTGATACTGTAGGACCATGGTGTGCTTTGGAGCACCTGCGGCTTTATTGTGGACTGACTGGTACAGTTCTACATTGGTTTTGTTCTTTCCTCATGGGTCGGAGGCAGAGGGTTGTCACTGGAATTTATTCCTCTGATGCCATCTCCCTGTCCTGTGGGGTGCCGCAGGGCTCCATCTTGGCACCCATGTTGTTTGCTGTGTATATGCTGCCATTGGGAGACATTATTAGGTGATACGATCTGGGTTTTCACTGCTATGCAGATGATACCCAGTTGTATCTGTCCTTTAATCCTAGATGGGGAGATGCGATCTCCATGCTTAACAACTGTCTATCCGAAATCAAAGATTGGATGAGCACCAGCTGGCTGAAGTTAAACCCGGATAGGACTGATGTGTTGGCTGTGGACCCTAGTCACCTTGAGGTGGGTTGTAGGGTTGGGACTCCATCGGGCATATGGCTCGATGGTGTCCAACTTCCAACCTCAGACCAGGTACGTAATCTGGGCATTATTATAGATGATGGCCTGACCCTAAAATCTCAGGTGTCGGCCATTGTCAAATCTTCATTTTACCATCTTAGAAATATCGCTCGGGTGAAACACCTGGTTCCTCTGGCTGACCTTCCTATCTTGGTCCATGCCTTTGTGACCTCTCGCCTTGATTACTGCAATGCCTTGTACCTAGGGCTATCAGGGGTTGATATCCACCACCTGCAGCTGGTGCAGAATGCAGTGGCCAGGCTTTTGACTGGGACATCTAGAAACAGTCATATTATGCCTGTGCTGCATGGACTGCACTGGCTGCCGGTTCAGTGGCGGATCACCTTTAAGGTCGGGTTACTGACCTGTAAGGCCCTACATGAACAGGGACCATGGTATCTGCAAGATCTCCTTACTCCCTACTGTCCCTCTTGCTCACTCCGATCCGCCGACGAGGGATTGCTAGAAATTCCCAGGGTTCGTTTAAAGACATCTGGGACACGTGCATTTTCTTACGCTGCCCCCACCCTGTGGAATTCTCTACCTTGCTGGATACGAGTTTGCCTGACCATCGAGAGTTTTAAATCTGAGCTAAAAACCTTTTTGTTTTTAAAAGTGTTTAAATATTGATTTTATTATTAACAATTTGTTTATTATTTAATGTTATTATTGTACAGCGCTTTGGTTTTTGAAAAGCGCTCATAAATAAACTTTTATTTACTTACTCACTTACTTTTACTTGTTTTTGAAGTGCTTCTAGTTATTGTCACTATACAATTGTCCATTTGTTGTATACCTAATGTATTATTCTTATAGTTATCTTGATGTACTCCATGTCTCCTTCCCCCATGACACATCTGGAATTAAGCTTTTCTGCTCAGTATGCCTTCCTGGTGAATCTCTTGAATAAATAAAATAAAATAAAGAACATGCAAGAGGCACATTCAACTCTTTGCAACTGCTATATCTGAGGTAGTATTGGAGACAGTATAGAGCAGTGGTTTAAGGCTCTGAGCTGCAAACCTGGAGACCTGGTTTGAATCCCACAGCCCCCACTAGCATATTGTCTGACCCCGAGCAATCCAGTTGTGCAGTGCTAACAGTATTGATTTGGCATTTTAGCTTCTGTAAAGTTTGGTAAAGGTCTTGTGAGGCACGCTCCATGTGAACTTTTTAACAGGCCTCAACTTCTTTCAAGCACCTGAGGTCTTGCTCACTGCTTTTTATATGCTATGGTTTTTACATGGATGTAGACCTTCAGGGCTTCCCATCTAACTGAATGGGATATGACCCCATATTCATTAACTTCGAGCTAGTCAGTGATAGCCTTCACCATGCAGTCTCAAAATTCTTTATATTTATAGAGAAGTCTGTCCATTCTCCATGATCTGTCGAGAACTTGGGACAGAGCACCTCACATGGCCATAGTGAGGGAGGCGTGGCAAGATACAAGAACTGAAGAGATTTATGCCAAGGACACTCTGCCATGGATTACTGGAGATACAAGTTTTCAAGTTTCAAGTTTTATTTGTTTGACATAGGTCATTCCACTTGCATAAAATCTAAAATTAAACTAAATCAGTAATACAGGGAGTACACAGCACAGAGCAAATCACAAACATTGTTGAATTTCAAAGTTCAGTAATTTTAAAGATCAATGGATATTAATAACTGCTGGGGTTAAATAACCATAATTGGTGATCATTTCTTGACAGAAGACTGAAGCTATACAGTTTGTATCATATGAAATGAAGTGCTCTTTGTCAGGTTCTTATAGTACATTACATATGCGGCTCAAACAGCTGAAGTCAGAGCAAGGATACAGCAGAGGACTGGAAGGAAGGGCAAGCTGATCCAGTTTGGTGGCTCATATACAGTACTTATTTAAGGCCCGAGGACAAAAGTCTAGAAAAATTAAAATGCATGTGTTGTGTCAGACTTTGAACTTCTGTGAGTCCCCTCAAGAAATCAAGAAGGCACATACAAACTCTTTCTGTGCTAAGATTACTCTGACCCTTGCCCCACAGCATGCTGATTAGATCCCCCCACTTATAAGCAACCCTTCATTTAGGTGCGTACAGCACACCAGCTTCAGCCCAAGTACAAGCCAGTCACTAGTGGTCATAAGTGGCTTCAGTTAAAGGCCATTGCTGGTCCCCTAGTTCCTAAACCATCTCCAAGGAGCTCACATTGGGGCTCTTCACCAACCAAATGTAGGGCAATACTTCTGACTCATCCCTGTATCCCTAAGTATAATGTGCCAGGTTAGTTAACTGCGAGAACATCACTCTAAGTCACAAAATAATTAATTTTGAGACACAAATCCTGGAACCATCTCCATGTGCTATTTGTAACTCAGCCTTTAGCTAGGTGGAATACATCATTAAGGAACTCCCTGTTGAAATTCCCAGCCCTGTACCTTGATTAAACTTTTCTAGCTGCTTAGTCTTATTAAAATTCTCAACAGTATAAATTAGTAGATTCATTGGGTCATAACTGCATTTCAATAAATGACAACCCTGTTAAATTGCCAATTTTATCTAATGTCTGTCAACATTATATGTGCAAATAAACATTAATAAAAAGGCTGTGAATATAAATTGGATCTATGTGCCATAGGTACCTTTTAAAAATTTGTACTAGTATATTCAGATAATAGCTCCATTTTCTGGTTTTGAGACGCACTCACAGGTCTAAAATAATAATGGCTCCTTGGTTCATACATTTTTCTTTTTAGGAGTATATTCAGATAATGGCTCCATTTTCTGGTTTTGAGAAGCACCCACAGGTCTGAAATAATAACATCTTTTTTTTTGTTTAACCAGGAGAGACTCACTAAGCTGAAGCTTGTTTACAGGTGTGACCTGGAAGCACAAGGAAATTAAGTGACTTGCTCAGGGCCACACAGTGTACAAGTGGGAGCTGTGGGATTCAAACCCAGGTCACCAGGTTTGCAGCTCAGAGCCTTAAACCACTGTGCTATACTGCCTCCTTCACATACATCTCCTTAGTTCATACATTTTTCTCTAAAAAGAGACACATAATCTTTTAAACCACACTGAAATCAGAAGTCCCATTCTTTGTATGAGGATTTCACATTATTAGGTTGTCAAGAATGCACCTTAGGATAGTGACTATGCCACTCTCGTTAAGTTCGTAAGTGCAGAACTTCTGCCTAGGTTTCATGATCAGACTAAAATATTTGGCTCCTTACAAGGAGTCCCATGTATCAACACAATATATTGACCTCGTAGACAACTTAATTGGTCAGATTCACAAAATCATTAAGCTGAATAAGATCAACAGTACAAGATAGTACAGTTTATATTTCCCAAAATCAAATGATTCGTAAGTTACTGCAGGAGAATTCTATGCGAGATGGTAGGCAGTGAAACTGCATTTTTGTCCAGACAGAATGTGTAATGATGTAATGATGTATTGAAACAATATGTTAATGGGATCTTTTCCCAAAAGCTTAATTTAGGACAAACTTGCCTGCACCTGTTACAACTTGCTATACATTTTTCACACCTTTTCACTTGCTTGCCACTCCACTTTAAAGTGTTTGCACTAAATAATGTCTACTGAAGCAGTAATGGAGTGGTGAAATCCCCCAAACTGGGTCCAGTTTCGGACTGATGATAAAGATTCAGCCACACATTGAGCACAACCCTGGCACTGCATCCACAAATGGAGAAACCCTCCAAAGTAACTCAACTACAAAATGCAACACCACCTCCATTCAAAGCATCAAAAGTTTGTTATAAACAAAATAATCAGAACCTGTAGGGTTCTGATTACTTTGACTGGGTGACAAGAGTAGTAGATCAGGGAGGGGCAGTGGACATGGACTACCTAGACTTTAGCAAGGCATTTGACAGTCTTGCACAAGAGGTTAGTAAACAAACTGGGAAATCTGTGAGGTAGTCCCAAGGTGGTAAACCGAGTCAGAAACTGGCTTAGCAATAGGACACAGAGGGTGGTGGTAAACAAAGTTCATTCTGAAGAGAGGAGGGTAACCAGCAGGGCGCCACAGGGTTCAGTACTGGGGCCGGTCTGCTTTAATGTCTTTATAAGCAACATTGCAGAGGGACTAGAAGGAAAGGTATGCTTCTTTGCAGATAACACTAAGATCTGCAATAGGGTTGACACATTGGGGGGGTGAAAAAATGAGAAGGGACTTAGGTAAGTTGGAGGAGTGGTCAAGAGTATGGCAGCTCAGTTTCAATGCACAAAAGTACAAACTCAAGCACTTGGGGAACAAAAACCCAGTGGAGGAATACACAGTGGGGGGGGGGGCACTAATGACAACAACACTGGAAAGGGACCAGGGGGTAGTCATAACAAATGACCTAAAGGTAGTCAAGCAATAGGGGAAGGCAGTGAGGAAAGCCAGTGGGATGCTGGGGTGCATACAGAGAGGCATCACCAGTAGAGAACAGGAGGTGGTAATGCCACTGTACAGACAGTTGGTGAGACCTCATCTGGATTACTGTATGCAGTTCTGGTGCATTCATCTCCATAAGGACATAGACAGCATAGAGACAGTCCAGAGGAGGGCAATGAAAATGGTGCAGGGTCTGCACAAGAAACCATATGAGAGACTGAGGGAACTCAATATGTATAGCCTGGAGGAAAGGAGGGAGAGGAGGGACATGATAGAGACATTCAAGCACTTTAAGGAGATTAACAAATTTCAGGGGGGCAGCATCTTTTAGAAAAAGGGATGTGGAAGAACAAGGGGTCACAATATGAGGCTAGAGGGGGAAAGACTCAGGGCAACGGGAGGAAGTATTTTTTCACGGAAACGGTGGTGGATGCATGGAACAGCCTCCCTGAGGAGGTTGTGGGGCAAAAACAATAGGAAAGTTCAAGAATGCATGGGACAGACAGACAGCATCCCTAGTGGTAGGTAGGAGCAGTTAAGCTACAGATCAAATAGGATCTGGAGTTTGTACAAAAGGTAAGGAAATGGGCAGATTAGGTGGGCCAAGCAGTCCTTATCTGCAATCAGATTCTGTTTTTATGTTCAGAATTCTAAAGTTCAGCACCTCAGTTAGGGATTCATTAGCTGTTTGAGTGGCTCTTTCACCAATATTTTTTTTTCAAAGTGTTCCCAGTTTTCGTCTCGCTAATAAGGCTCCTTATATTCATCACCTGGGATTCCATCGCAGTTGTCATCTTTTTGTAAACCTGTCCCATTATAAAACCAAACGGTTTAGCAGCTTACTACTCCTTTTAGACTGTTCTGAAGGGTCTTCACAGTTTATTGGTGTTTGTTGCTGACAAAGCTAAATTGCTGATTTTATAGTTAGCCATACTTCTCCATGCTTTTCCATGCTTCTCAAAGTCAAAAACCTAGGTCAGAAAACCCAATCAACCAACTGCCTGGGACAATATTACCTGGAGAGAGCGAGACAAAAAAGAAAATGGTCTTCTGAGCATGATATCTTTGGGCGTATTATTGAAGAAGCCATCTGCAGCCCCCTAGGCAAAGGAGTCATACTGTGTATAGGTTAAAACCAGCATTTTAACACTCATAGTGCTCCGAATCTCCCTGTTGCTGCAAGGATCTCTGTGTACCCTCTCCTTCTTAAATGAGACTTGTATTCACTCCCAATTAGCCTAACACCCAAACAGTTGGCAGTTCTAGGCTACAAGTCATTGAACCACGAGGGGAATTCCCCATTGTATCTCAAATATACTTTACTTTTTGCTCTTTAAAACAAAATAAAATAACCTCAATGGAGAAAACCAAAAGAACTCCAGAAGAAACACACCCTCCGCACCCCCCTCCACTCTCATCTGGTTGGAGATACAAGTAACCTATCAGTTCTTGCATAGGAATAAACAACTGTACGAGTTGAAGTTATATTCCTGCAGCTCCGCATTACAGTTTCTCCAAATCTCAACCAGACGGTAGGTCTCAGTCAACTCTTCCAAGGTTTTTGAATGTTTTTATTGAGATACAGGGATTTTACTGAACCTGTCCATTGTAGAATCTGTAACACAACTGTAATTGTGGACTTGCCCCCATCACTGCAAGGTGGTATCAGTCTTATCTATCCACCACATTTCAATCTGTTAGAATTGTTGATACTACCCCCCCCCCAACCTGGCGGGCATCAGTCAAGACTCTGTTCTCGGTCCCGTCCTCTTCTTCCTCTTCATTAACAACCTTCCCTCCTCCTGCACCAGTTCATCAGTACACATGTATGGAGACAACACCATCCTCTTTACCTCTGGTCCAAACCTGCTTGAAGTCCAAACTACCCTACAAAGCGACTTCAACAACATTCAGAGCTGGTTCAGCCAAAACCAACCGAAACTAAACACCACCAAAACTGTTTCCATGGTTTTCGGCTCTACGCAGAAACTTAGCCGTACTACCCCATCCCCCATCACCTCTCTCGATGGCTTCCCACTTCACCAGGTCACCAGATACAAGTATCTGGGTGTTTGGCAGGACCCCCACCTGTCTTTTTCAGTTCACATTGAATCAATCACCTCCAAGCTGAGCCCCAAACTTGGCATGCTATACCAGAACAGGGACTCTCTCCCATTACCTGCCAGATGTAAAATTGTCTCTAAAATGATTCTCCCCATACTAGATTATGCAGATGTGGTTTACAGCTCTTCCCCTGTAACCACCCTTGCCAGGCTGGATACCCTTCTAAACTCATTTTGTCACTTTGCTACAAACTCCCCCCCTATGCGCCCACTACTGCAGTCTTTACTCCCTCCTTGGACTAAGCCCCTTATCTCACAGGCATTACATACACACCCTCAAACTTAAATCTAAGTACTGGTTTAACTTGCTCCACTCCTATCTTGAGGACTGTCTATCCTCAGCCTCCCTATCCACCTATGAACTCAGGCACAGAAATGAAAGATCCTTCACCTTGCCCCGATACTCTTCCACAGCAGGCAAAGCTGATTTCTCCTACTGGCTTCCAGCTATTCACTGGAAGAGAGAAGGGAGAGAGGAGATACGATAGAGACTTTCAAACATCTTAGAGGAATAAACAGGATACAGGAGGGGAGCACATTTCAGAGACGAAAGTGCACAAGGACAAGTGGACATAACTTGAGGCTGGAGGGAGAAGGGCTTATGAGGAATGCTAGGAAGTATTTTTTCACAGAGAGGGTGGTGGATCCATGGAACAGCCTACCAGTGGAGGTGGTGGAAGTGAAAACAGTACAGGGATTCAAAAGTGCATGGGATAAGATAAAGGCACCCTGCTGTACAGCAGAGTGGGGGAAAGGCAGTCCAGATAAGAGTAGGGATTGCCAAACCAAGTAGGGACATGGGCAGACTAGGTGGGCTGTATGGTCTTTATCTGCCAACAGATTCCATGTTTTTATATTTCTATGTTACCTGTGGAACAAAATTACCCCTGCTATCAGAAATTCACTCTCTCACTCTAGCAGCAAGCAACAGCTATGTCTCCTTCCTCCACCTTTATGTCGCTCCCACAACTCAGCTAAATAGAAACATAGAAACATAGAAGTTGACGGCAGATAAGGACCACAAGTCCCATCCAGTCTGCCCATTTTTTTCTGCCTTATGAATGTGCCATAGGCCTGTACTCTGTCAATGGCCTAGATCTAGTCATACTCATCTTTATTGCTTCCTTATGCCTGTCCCATGCCTGTTTGAAGCCCTGCACAGTATTCGTATCCACCACTTCCTGAGGTAGGCTGTTCCATGCATCCACCACCCTTTCTGTGAAAAAGAACTTCCTGACATTCCACCTTAATCAGCCTCCCTCTAATCTCATGCTGTGTCCTCTTGTCCTGCTGTTTTTCTTATATTGAAACATGTTTCACCTTGTCAATGCCCTTAAGATGTTTGAATGTTTCGATCATATCACCTCTCTCCCTCCTTTGCTCTAGGGTATATATGTTGAGCGCCGTTAATCTGTACTCATATGTTTTCTGATGCAGTCCATGCACCGTTCTGTTTGCCCTTCTCTGGACTGCCTCAATTTGGTTAATGTCCTTGTGCAGGTGCGGCCTCCAGTACTGCATGCAGTACTTCAGATGGGGCCTGACCAGTGTCTTGTAAAGAGGGATTATTGTCTTCCACTTACAACTTGTGATACCCCTACTAATACTCCCCAACATCTCTCTAGCCTTACCTACTGCTTTAGTGGTCTGCTTGGATGATTACAGGTCATCTGTGATGATGATGCCTAAGTCTCTTTCTTCCCTTGAGATTGCCAGCAACTCCTCTCCCAACCTATAGGTGGCTTCAGGGTTTATCTTCCCTGTGTGCATGATCTTGCACTTCTTTGCTTTAAACCCCACTCTTCCGATCATTTTGCCAGTTTATCCAGATCTCTTCTCATTCTGCCCACCCCATCTGGATAATCTACTTTGTTGCAGATCTTGGTGCCATCTGCAAACAGACAAATCTTATCCCCCAGTCCATCTGCAATGTCACTGATGAAGATATTGAAGAGGACGGGCCCCAGGACTGATCTCTGAGGTACCCCACTTATGACTTGCATCTCTTCTGACTGTATACCATTTACCAGCACTCTCTGTTTTCTGCCCGCCAACCAGTTTGCCTCCCAGTTGACCAAATTCTGACCCAGCCTGAGCCTACCCAGCTTATTAATCAATCTTCTACGTGGAATAGTATTGAAAACTTTGCTGAAGTCAAGGTAGGCGACATCAACTGCTCCCCCTTGGTCCACCACTCTGGTTATCCAGTCAAAGAAATTTATGAGATTAGTATGACAGGACTTTCCTGTTGTAAACCCATGCTGTCTTGGATCATGTGCTCCTATGGATTCCAGGTGTTGCACTATCCTTTCCTTAAGGAGTGCTTCCATAATCTTGCCCACTACTGAGGTAAGACTGACTGGTCTGTAGTTCTCTGCCTCCTCCCTGCTACCACTCTTGTGGAGCGGGATCACATGAGTCCTTCTCCAGTCTTCTGAGACCTCTCCTGTGCTCAGAGACTCATTGAACAGTTCTAATAATGGTTCTGCTAGTTCCACCCTTGGCTCCTTTAGTACCCTGGGATGTATGCCATCAGATCCCATTGCCTTGTCCACCATGAGCTTAGCAAGTTCTTGTAGGACCCTTTCTTTTGTGAAGGGACTAGTGCACACCTCCCTCCCCCTTGTGTCCATGGTGCTGAGCTGTGGGACCTGCCCTACCTTTTCCTCAGTAAATACGGAGCAGAAGTATCTATTCAGGATAGATGCTTTTCCTTGGTCCCCCTCCTCACACTTCTGCTTATCCACTTTGATCTTAGCAATACCCCCTCTGGACTTTCTCCTTTCACTAATGTAGCCACAGAAAGTCTTGTCATCTTCTTTTACTGTTCATGCTAGTATTTCCTCAGTTTGGGCCTTTGCCTGCCTTACTGCCTTCCCTACTTCCCTTTGAGAAGTTTGGTATGCCTCCCTATCATCATCCCACTGCATTTCCTTATATTTTCTGAAGGCCAGCCTTTTGGCTCTGACCTTTTCTGCTACTGTTCTTGAGAACCAAAGTGGTTTTCTTCTTTTGCTCTTGCTTTTCTGTCTAACACGATGGAATGTTGCTTCACTCATTGCATCCTTAATGTTTTCCCACTTTGCCTGTACCCCCTCACCTGTATTTCTTCTTGCCAGGGCTAGCTTAACTCTGCTGGCCATCTTTTCAAAGTCAGCTCCTAGTCTGACATCTCATATTTTTGCCTTGGAATGGGATGATTTAGTTCTAGTGGCCAAATTGAACCATACCATGTGATGGTCACTGGCCCCCAGGTGACCTTCTACCTAGAGATCTGTGATCCTTTCCACATTAGTCAGTACTAGATCTAGGATAGTTCTGTCACTTCTGGGTTGTTCTACCAGTTGTTTGAGGCCCTCCCCCCCTGCAAGGAATCCACTATGTGTCTAATTCTGGCAGATATTCCTTCTTGTATTGACCAATCTGTATCTGGCATGTTGAAGTCTCCCATTATCAGAACCTCCCATTTAGCAATCATGTTTTGTATATCTTCTGACAGTAATTTGTCTATGTCCTCCCCCTGGTCAGGAGGTCTGTAGACAACCCAAGTTCGTATGGCTGTCCCATTTCCTGTTTCCAGGGTGACTCACAGTTCTTCTGGCTCCTTATGTGTATTCTGAATTTCTGTAGCTTTGATATTTTCATTGACATAAAGGGCCACTCCACCTCCCCCTTTTTGAACCTCGATCTCTTCTGAACAGTACATAGCCAGGTTCTGAAGTCTCCCAAGTGTGGTTACTGGTGAATCATGTCTCACTAATGGCTACTATGTCCAGTTTAGCCTCTATCATTGTTGCCTGCATGTCTGGGATCTTGTTTCCCAGACTGTGAGCATTTGTGTACAAGATTTTCCATTGGCCAGATTTTGGTGTGTTAGTTGTTGGGCGAGGTCCAGCATTTCCCCAGCACATCGTATGGGAAGTCAGACCTTTTTCCTTATCTGGAGATGCAAATGAACTACAAACATGCTGAACTCCTGTTTAATCTCTAGCTGAGGGGTGGAGGGATGTTCTTTCTATTCGACGTATCAGATGCTGCTCCCCTCTCCCTATTTGCTAGTTTAAATATTCTGCAAAGATGTCCAACTTCTGCCCCAATGCACTGACTCCCTTCTTAGTCAGATGCAGTCCATCAAATTTAAAGAACTTTCACTCCCAAAACTGTTGCCAGTTACCTCCAAATGTGTGTCCTTTTTCCTGGCACCAGCTCTTGAGCCACATATTTAGCTCCCCTATCTCCCCTTCTCTGACCTTCTGTCCATCTGCTCCCCTCTTCCAGACTGGAAGGATCTCAGAGGAGATGCCAGATGAAATGCATGACAGTTTGTCACCCAGCCTGGTCAGGTGTTTCTTGGTCTCCACAACTGACCAGCTGGCAAGATCGGTAGCCTCTATGTGTACCAGGACATGAATGTTTTCTCCTGCTTCCTGCACAATTTTAGCAATGTGGTCAGTGTCTCTCCAAGCTGATGTACCTGGGAGACATCTGACCATTACCCCAGCTGGAGGTAGGTATCAACTCCCCGAGTCATGGAGTATCCTATGATCAGACATGTTTTGGATTTCCTTTATACTTTTTTTGTTTTGGTCCCTGTTTTGGGTGAGTTTTGTTGTGCTAGCTCCTGTGCTGCAGTGTCCTGCTCTGTAGTGTCCTCTGCCCCTTTGTTTGATTTTGGAGATAGAGGCAGATACCTGTTTGTAGTTGTATATGGTTTGTGGAGGTGATACGTTGGACAGCACTGAGTGATGGGGCACCCAATTTGCCCCTCCTAACCACCTGCCAACCTCCCAGACCAACTATCCTCTGTGGTCAAGGTGCTTCGGTTGGATGTTGGGGAAATGGCAGATGGTTCTGATAATATATTTCCTCCTGAATATGCTATTTGAGGCATTCAGTCTCCGCCCATGCTGCCTAGAGCTGAGCCCTTAGATGTCCAATGGTCCAGTATGTAGGATAGTGTCCTAAATCCTCTATAACTGTCCTGTTGAAGTGTCCTGCAGTACCTGCAGTTAATAATATCCATTCCAGATGAGTTGCTGGGTTTATAACCTGGTCAGAGTAATTGGGAGGAAAATGAAAGCAACAATTTGATTTTGTGTTTTGTTTGTTTTGTATAACTTGTTATAACAAGTTAAATTACTTGTGCATTGTAAATGAGGTCACGGTGTGGATACTACTCTGATCCTCCCCTTCCTGCTTTGCTACAGGAACTGTCATGACTATGCTACCCTATAAAAGGAGTGTAGCATGAGGTGGTTGGGGATGCGGGTGAGTGGCTGGGCCCTTCTCCTCCCAAAAAGAAGAACCACAGATGAAATAAACAAGGAGGTAAGAGCAGAAACAATCAACCAACAAATGCAGTAGCCCTGAAAGCTTAGCCTAATGATAGATAAAACTATAAAACCTGTAAAGCACCTCTTGTTATAATTTCACGGAAGATATACACTGTAAAAAACACTTTGCTACAGAGAAAAATAAAGCATTAACAGAAGATATACCTTGCAGAAAATAATTTGAGTCAGAAGATTACAGTAGTAATCTGTAAGCGTAAACCTGTAGGCACACCCTGTAATAATGCAGCAGAAAGTATACCCTTCAAAAACAATTTGAATCAGAGAAAAATAAAGTAGTAAAATGTTAGCAACAAACAGTAACAACCCCTGTAAGTACAAAAAAAAATAACACACAGTAAATCTGCCTAGCCAAAAGAAGCCTTACTCTTTTTCTTTACTCTGTTAAGGTTCCTTGCTCTATCCTTACAAACAACCTAGAAAGAAAGAGCTCGGGTGAAGTTAGGTACCTTTGCCAGCCATCCTAGTCTTCCACCTCCAAGATATCAACTAACCTGACCTTTTAACCCTTCCTTCTGTTGGAAGTTACTAACAGTTTGTCAGCTCCACCCCTCAGTTACACACCTAATCCTCTGGAAGAGCTGTTGGAGTAAAGCAATTAGCTCCTGCAATGTGAGAAGGAGACTGCAAAACCTTCTGAGACCAAAACAAAAACCTTTCAACAAAAAAAATTAAATAAAATAGTATGCAAACAGTAATTTTGCTTAGCCTAATGATAAAAAGTCACAAAAATGTAAGCACCACCTGTAATAATTTTACAGAAGATATACCCTGCAAGAAACACTTTGCTACAGAGAAAAATAAAGCAGTAACAGAAGATATACCTTGCAAAAGTCAATTTGAATCAGAAGATTACAGCAGTAATCTGTTAGCACACACCTGTAGGCACACCTTGTAATAATGCAGAAGAAGGTATACCTAGCAACAACAATTTGAATCAGTGAAAAATAAAGCAGCAGTAACAATCCCTGTGAATACAAAATAAAAATAACAACACAAAGTAAATCTGCCTAGCCAAAAGAAGTCTTAATCCTTTTCCTTGCTCTGATAAGGTTCCTTGCTCTGTTCTTAAAAGCAACCTAGCTGGAAAGAGCTCAGGTGAAGCTAGGTGCCTTTGCCAGCTAAACCCTCAGCTTCTACTGACCTTACCTTCCTACAGTTCCTCCCAGCACTTATTAAAGATTCATTATGTAGAGCACTTACTATTGTATAGTTCACCTCTAGAGATTCATCACATCATGTTTTTGCTCTCACTGCTTTATTATATTGATTGTAATTAGCTGCTGTTGTTCTGTTGACTAATTCTCTGCATTTATTGTCTGTATTTCCACGGCTTCTTCCCCCTGGGGCACACCTGGAATCGAGCCTCATCTCAGCGTGCCTTTCCCGGTTACCAAATGTTTAAATAAAATAAAATAAAATAAAAAATTGTCACCCATTATCCAATGTCCCCAGAACTGTACCATCTCCAGACTGAGCCCTTGGTAAAACTCCCTGTGGTGGATTTTCAAAGGGCAATGCGGGGCTTGTGTCACACCCTGTGTCTAATCTGTGTTTTGGCATAGTTGCACCAAAGAACTTTGCTGCAACTGCACCCAATGTTAGTACACTGGGGCAGTTATAACAGTTTTCCCACTTTATGGCTCCTTGAGTCAAATATTTGGTGCAAACCCCATTAAAAAGGTGTGCCCATAGAATTATGCACAAGGGTGTGGTGCTAGTAAACAACCATGAAAAGAAAGAGCTTCAAAATTTTCCTGCACATGCAAACCTGAAAAACAGGGATGCCACATCAAAATTTAAAGTGCAAAAAACTTATTTATTTATTTCACGTGCACACCCTTACCAAGAAACAGTTTGACATGTTTCAGACCCCAAGGTCCTTTCTCAAAAAGGTGCCTGGGATTGATGCAAGCCAGGCCATCAAAAAGAATGTCTAACTTGTGCTAATCGACACATGAGATAGAAAATCCCTATTGCCAGCAGAGAGAATGCTGCAAGTCCCGTGAGCCAAATGATTGCTGTACCAGGGGCTTGTGGCATTCTCAGGGCTTTGAAAATCCTGCCCCCTGTGCTTTAAATTCGGGATGTAGGCACAGTCCATGGCATATGACACTCCCATATTCAACAATATCTGTACCAATGCTAATCTGCCCTCCCCATATGTTTTCCAATGAGCGATGTCTCCAAGGAATTTTGAGGGAAGTCATATAGCCACCCCCCTCACCCTAGAGCTATAACTGGATCCCACCCACTTGCCTCCCCAACTGACCTGCAGTCTCTCAAGTTCTTTTTTGCATGTGGATTTCCTGGAGCAATGCTATGGATGACCTTAGCTGTTTCCCCTTATTCAGTACACACTAAAGCTTTATTACATTTCTGAGCCCATTGACTTTCCATGTAGCTATTGTAATACTACCTTGCATTGTAAATATCATATATTAACCAAGGGGGCTGTGGTTTAGTAGCATGGTTTCCACAGCATTTCTCATCATTCTGGTGTTTGTTTTTTTTTTTTTTTGCTCTGTAAGTGAACAGTAAAAATCTCACAACCACTTTACCCCAGAATTTCACTTCCCGTCCCCTGCTGGGAGGATTATCTATACAAAAACTGGGAGGCAAAGAGGGTTGTCAGGAAGGCAAAAGCAGGCACAGCGATGGGTATCATGAGGGGTTCAAGAACAGAGAAATACTACTTTTTAGATATATCAGTGAAAAGGAAAAAGGGGGGAATCACATGGCTACTTGAGGGGGTAGGGTGATAGAGGAGGATGTGCAAAAGGTTGCTGTTATGACTGACTGACTACTTTTCCTCAGTATTCACCAAGAAAGAATGTGGTCCATGCCAGAAAGTGGCATCTAAGTTGCCTCTATGGGAGTCCTGTAAATGAGGCAGCCATTACTTACTATTGAGAAGGTCCTGAAAGGGATGGCAGACCTTTAGATAGGTAAGGCCCCATGACCAAATGGGTTGCATCCAAGGATACTTAGAGAATTAGCAATAGAACTGGCTGAACCACTAGCTGGGCAGCTCAACAGCTCACTTAAGCCTGGAGAAGTTCCAAGGAATTAGAAAATGGCAGACATTGTACTGCCTCATAAGTGGGGGGGGGACCAATGAACTACAAGCCTGTCAGTCTAACCTCCATCATGGGGAAGTTGATGGAATCACTAATCAAAGAGGACCTCGTGGACTACCTAGAGAGTAACAGGTTCCAGGATAGGAAACAACACATTTTTGTGATGGGAAGGTCTTGTCAGACTATCCTGATTTTTTTCATTGACTGGGTGACAGAGGAAGTAGAGAAGGGTTATGCTGTAGATCTGCTATACTACGAATTCAGCAAGGCTTTTGATTTAGTACCATACAAAAGGTTGCTCAAAAAGATGGAAAACCTGGGAGCAGCTAAAACTGTAGTGAAATGTGTGGGTAGTTGGCTAGAAGGGAGGCAGCCATGGGTGGTGGTCAATGGGGTTAAATAAGAAAAAAGGGAGGTTAAAAGCGGGATTCCACAGGGATCTGTCATGGGTCTGGTTATCTTTAACATGTTCATTAGTGACATTGGTAAGAGAATCCAGGGCAGGCTGTTGTCTCTTTGCAGATGACACAAAACTATGCAGGAAGGTGAATAGTGATGAGGGAATAAGAGATATGCAGAGGAACCTGCAAAACTAGAGAAGTGGTTAAAGGTCTGGTGGTTAAAATTAAATGTCAAAAAGTGCAAGGTAATGCACCTAGATAACCCCACTTGGGCTCCCAGATTGCATCTGCTCTGTATCCCAGGCTCTTCCCAGATACTATGGGGCACTCCTGTTATTGGTCTTCCTCATTCCCTACTGCTAGTTTTAATTGGGATCGCATATGGGCAGACCTCTATCTTTACAAGACCAATGACAGACTGTATCTTACCCAGTTTTCTATTTTGTATAATATTTACTTCACTCCCCTTAAACTGGTTAGGATGGGGACACCGTCCTCTCCCTTGTGCACCAGGTGTGGGCAAGCAGATGGGTCTTTACTTCATGTTTTGTGGGAGTGCCCTAAGATTGCCTCTATGACGGCCAAGATAAGGCAAAGGACAGATCCCCTTCCTGGGCTAGAGGATCACTTTGCACCCGAAATTTGCATTGTTGGGGACTACTCGGGAGTTTGGGTTAAAGTGTGGAGATACTACCTGTCCATGATCTCCCTTTCTGTGAAAAAAGTGGTACTCCGCCACTGGAAGGATCAATTGGACATCTCCTTCTCTGAGTGGCTTAATGAGTTGGTGAGTAATCTTCATCTTGAAAAGATGATAGCCAGTATCTGTAACAGGATAGCAGTCTACAATCAGAAATGGTGCAAACTCTACACCTAATTTTCTCTATCATCTTCCCTTTGAGCAGGTCAGTGGAGCAACAATCTAGGTTGTCTTTCTATTTTATAGATTGGTGGAATAATATTGTACAGCACTGGGGTTCTCATACCAGTAATATGAAATGTGTCCCTCTCTTATTATAAAAGTATGTTTATGGCTTTACTAGGTAGACTTATATATATATATATATACTGTCTAATACTCTCTGTTTGGGGGGATCGTAGTTGGTCTTTAATGTTGTATGGTGTAATTATTTTGCTTGTTTGTTTGTACTATTAAGGTTGTTTGTTGTGTAAGGGATCTTTATATATTGAAACTTTAATAAAGTGTGGTAAATATAAAAAAAAAATAGGTAATGCACCTAGGGAAAAGGAACCCCAAAACAGAGAACTGAATGGGTGGGGTGAAACTTAACACTACAGAAAAGGAATGGTATCTAGGAGTTATCATCAGTAACTCCCTTAACAAATGAGCCAGTGCAACAAGGCCTATAGAAAGGCTAATAAGATGCTGGGATGTATTGGGAGGGACATTGATAGCAGAAGAAACAAGTTAATACTTCCGCTATACAGATCCCTGGTGAGACCTCACCTGGAGTACTGTATCCAGTTCTGGAGCCCTCACCTCAGAAAGGACAGGGAAGGGTTGGAAACAGTGTAGTGCAGAGTAACAAAAATGATTCAGAGCCAGCAGGGTAAATCCTATGAGAAGCACCTCAAAGCACTAAATATGTACTCACCGGAAACCAGAAGGGAGAGGGGAAGGGAGATAAGACAGAGACTTTCAAGTTCATTTAAGGAATTACCAAGGTAGACTGTGAGGAATTATTTCCACTAAATATCAACTCAAGGTCATGTGATTATGAGTGGAAATTAACAGGAGGGAGGTTCAGGAGGGATGTGAGGAAGTACTTCTTTTTTTTTTTTTTACTTTAGTTCTTTTATCTCCTTCCCTACTCTCAGAGCCCACTCCTTCCTTCCTCTCATCCCTCCATTCCACCTCCGGTAGGATCTGCCCCTAGAGTGCCTCCTTCTCCCTTCCTGCACAGTGGGGTCTGTCCCTCTTTTTGGTGGTCTGGATGGTACCCGAGAGGCTATCATCTAGGGCTGCCGAGAGGGTTTTTCCGTTTTCTCCTGATTTCCCCTGCCCTCTGAGGCGTCGTGCGCTTGGGGCGTATGTCCCGAGTGGCGGTGTGCTGACGCAAGCCAAGCCCTCATGCACCGCCAACGTCCCCCCTCCCCGGCTCCGGTGAATGGAGCCGCCTCCATCTCCTCATTGTCGGTGCTTCCACCGGCTGCGAGGGTGATGTAGAATGCGAAAGCGTTCTTGGTTCCCACCCCTGAGGGAGGAGAGCATCCATTGGGATGCTCGATCCTCCCTTCCCCTGCCGACCCCCAGCCACCTGAGTCCATTTCCGAACCCGGGTCACCGGCGTAGCGTGAGGTGTGGCGTCCAGTGCCTCAACCCTCAGCGCCACCGGGCCGGCCAAGGAAGTACTTCTTTACAGAAAGGGTGGTTGAATCTTGGAACAGCCTGTCTGCCAGAGTGGTGGGTGCAAACACACTCAGGTGATTCAAGCAGGCACGGGTTAGAATGAAAGGAACAGAGGTCACCCACGATAACAAGACCGTGGAGGAGAATGGGGATAGGACGAGGAGGGTTAGTACCCTGAAGGAACAATAGGTTCCATGGAAGGTTCTAGGGATTATAGGGAACACTGGCAGACTGGATGGACCTCTTGTCTTTTTTGTGCCATTATGGTCTAAGTTTCTATGTTATCCACTCCTCCGTAGCCCTCCCAGCTTGTCCTCCCAATCACCTTCCTCACCCTCCCATGAACTGTAACGGGCATGTTTCGAATTGTCCACCCTCCCCCCTTTATCAGGACCTCACCAGACAAGGTCCTCGACCCCAGAATGATACTGGCAGATTTTTTGCAGTGTGGTGATGCAGTTTTCACACAGCTGCTACAACTCCCACAATAAAACAAGTTATTATAGTGAACATAAACCCTTTGCAGTTTGATAAGGAAGCAATTTACATGTCTAATTAAATTCACGCAAACAAGATGTTGCTTTTCCTTTACACTTTCATCCTTACAGTCCAACAAGTTTAAAAGATGAAGAAAGACTCATAACCTGATACAAATATTTCACTTCCAACATCTTGGCGAATATCACCCCCTGCCCCTCGGTTCCACATGCAACTCTATTATAAGTGAGTGGCACTGTCACCTTCCACTGAAGGGATGCACTTACCAGCTCTGGGCCCCATGCCTGCAGTCAGGAAGGTAAGGGGAACTACCTCTTCAGTATTTACCCACACTGTGCCCGACCCAGAATTTCTGAGGTGGTCACTCCCAGTGATGGTTTGCCTCAGTGCTCAGAACTGACGTGCCCTGGTTATTAATTGCAGGCAATGCTAATCCAAGCAAGGCCCTACATCTGTGTTTCAAAGTGGAAAGAGGAGAGGTTAACAGGGTGACTGCACCAGGGAAAGATTTCAAATTACTGTCTGCAGAGCTTGCCTACCTCATGCCCCCCACCGGCACAAAATACCTATGTACAATGGACTGGTATATTCCAAGGACCAACATACATTTGGAATATTTCACAAACATACATTCATGACTCACTTCTATTGGAGAGCACAGGTGTTGTTTTCAGTGCCTTCCAATTCCATGTTGAGAGCCACGTTTGGTAGAGGTTGCACTGAAGTGCTATTGACATGGCTGCTTCGAGCCACCTGCAATACATTTTCCTACATAAACATACGAGGATGAGAGGGTACTCAATACCTATCTAGCATGACTGTTCCTTTATTGGGCTTTGCCCTGCCTCAGGCTGATGACACCAGCTTCAGTACAGTGCAGCAACCCCTCACAGCAAGAGCCTTATGGAAGACAGAAAGACAGCACTGGGAAACAGGAAGCCAAGAGTTCAGTTAAGGTGCAGATGGTAATTGCTATAGCTGAACACTAAAGTTCCATCCATAGTTAATTCAAATCACTCTAGGGGAGCTTTCTTGAAAGGATGGCACAGTTTTAGTTTGCACAATATTGATTACACTTGGGCTTCAGTCCTTGGAGGTAATAATATCTCAGCAGTAAAGCATATTTAATGTACTGTATCCATAATAAGCAAAAATATGAAGGCAAAAAAAGGTAATCCCTCTGCAGGCCCAAGCCTATAAAATTGTGAGCTAACCACATATGAAGCATAACTCTTCAGAAATTCACCTTTGGATTCTCATGCTTCTGGCATTATATCAAAATATATTATCTGTATATGAAATACTGATTTTAATTGCTTGCAGTAAATCAATGCTAAACACTAATAGAAAATATATTGTTTAAATGTTTTTCACTGTTTACTAGATTTTAACCTTCTGACAATGGGTGAAGGATTAATAAAAAATGTGCATGATATAAAAAGTGTGTGCGTGCATGCGTGTGTGTGTGTAATCATAACCTTCTCTGGTATGAAACGTGGGTTTGAAAAAAGTGGACCTACTGCTACTGTAGGCAATTCAGCTTCACATGTGGAAGGGATCTGTCATCAGAGTTGTCCACTTTAATACTTCATCCCTGATTACTGAACAGTTCTACACTTTCAAACAGAAATATATACACTAACTTCACAGAGAGCAAGAGGTCAGCATAAGGAACTGATTTCTGTATGCATTTAGTTGGCCACCATTTAAGGTTGCTTTGCCATCAACACCTTGCTTGAAAATGAGACAGACCACTATGTGATTCCGCAATGCAGCAAAACTACTACGAATCTGACAACTCATTACAGCCTTGTCAAAATCCATGACATTCATTTACAAATGATTATGTCCTATTTCAAGGCTGAGCAGAATTACATTTAGAGCATGTCTGAAGGTCAAACCAAGGGTTCCTCTTGAGACTTGGGTTGATATCCTATATTGCATGGGGCCTGAGATTAATTCCGCCTCTTGAGAAAGTAAACAAAAACTTGTCCAATCTAATGGGGGTTGCCAAGGACTAAGAAAAGATCCTGTCCAGTTCCTAGAGTAAGCATACATGTTACACAATTGAGTTGCAGTCTTCAGTTTGGAGTATGCGTTGCAGCACAGAGGATTCAATGTTTTGTTTTATAATTGAAGTGATAGTATACAGGATATATTGTTTTACATTACTTCATTTTGGATTCTTGCATATTGTTACTGTCAGAAAAAAATATATAATTACTAATTTCTTCAAAACTTATTCTGATAGTTTAACTGGTATAGTGATTGCTTTGATTCCAAGGGGTTATGGTTTGATTCCCCCATTTGGTTTCACCCTTTCCCACAACTGTTTTAGTCAACCTATGTCCTCTAACATTATAGTAATAAACTTGCCAGTGAGAACTGCTTTGTCTTGGTGGTGCTTAAAAAGATACAGAACAGTTTTATTTATTTACTTGTAATTTTTGACTAGGAAAGGTACATTAAGCTGTGTCAGCTGGTTTCCATGCGTGTCTTGGGGTGGTGGTGGTCTGTAAACAAGTTTTTTGGCTGAAAGGATGTTGGCCAGGACATAGGGAGAATATTCTAAGCTTATTATATTTATTTATGTATTTATGTATTTATTTTTGCAGTTAATCTTGTTATTTGTGTATATCTTAATAAACACAGCTACATAGGAAGGGAGAATGCATCGAGGTTACAGTAGGGTATATAAAATCACAATAAAGCAGTGAATGGATGACATATAATTGTAGTACATGTAACTGCATTCTGTGTGCCGAGGCCTGGTGGCTTCCTTAGTTCATGCCCCAAATCCCTGCATATATATTACTTTTCTAACACTTAAACAGATAACCTAAACTTCTTCTGACAGAGTTAAAACAGTACATTTCTACATAGTCAGAGGTAACTGAAATGCAGTGCTTGTAATAAGACATAAGAATCACGGTGACCAGGGTGGGGCAATAGTGCCAAAAGTGGCAGGTAGAGGGGTGAATGTGGTGGGGTGCTAGTCCACTCTGGTACTAGGAGTCAGGGAGTTAAAGTATGGGAACCAACAGTTAATACTACAGAACTGTTTATTCTTGAGCAGGTTATATTTGGCGCACAGCACTAATCGGCTACAACTGTGCAAATTTAATTTCACGCTCTGCAATTAGTACCTCGATTTTGGCCATTGAAAATATGCAGTTTTGACCAATTAGCGCCATTTTATTTTAGTGCCATTATCAGTCAAGAAAACATAGCTATAATTATTGTACAGCTAATATTAACTGTTCTACAGTCCAATTTGTCATTGTGCCATTGGAGAAGTGGATGAGGCTGTGCATAGTTGCCACCTGAGTAAGGATAGCAAGGAGCTGTTGTTGGGGTGGGTATGTCCTGAGTATGCAATGTGCATAGGAGAATCCTTTTAACCCACATACTAAGGCCAGCAATCTATGTCTAGCAGGTTTAATGTCGGGGGCAGCTGTGGCCAACCCCAGAATGAGGCATAGTGGTGTGCAAAGGATCTGAATGTGCAGTACTTCTTGTTCTAGGTCACGTACCTTGCCCCAGAGAGATGTGATAAGGGGTCATCACCACACTGACAGCAGGCTTCTGAAAGCAGGAGCTTATGCTTATGGAGGACTGTAAGAGTTCTGTACCAACAGTGTAATATATTGCATTGGAGAAGTTTGCTGTGAGCATCCTTAACATTTTTGTGGCAAGACACCCAACATGCATTCCAGTCCTGGTCCAAGATCTGGGTGTCAAGCAAGATTTCCCATCTGGCCTTGGTTTGAGTTGACTGTCTTGTGATATAGGCCCATATCTCCCCATAACTTTTGCTGGCTAGTCCTTTAGTGAGGGATAGCCATTGATGTAGTCGGAGCTGAGGGGTTGGTAACCAGGTTTTGTCCTTCAGCAGGTTCTGTGTTGCACTATGAAGCTAAAGAAACTTCCAGAAGTCTGCCTTAGGGATGTCCCACTGGGGCATTACAGTCTGAAAAGTGTTCACCACATGGGTGTGCAGTATTAGGATACCTTTAAGGAAACGCAGCTCCTTCTTTTTCCATGATATACCAGCAAAGAGGTTTGCCATCCACCATAAGTAAGGGTTACCCCACAACGGGACATGGTCCATTGGAAGGGGGAACTTACCCAAACATTTGTGTTGCTTGCCCCAATAGGCCAAAGATGGGGATATAGTTGGACAAGACTGAACAGTCTTTGGGGAGGGGCAGAGGTGTGAAGCCAGGGATTGCCTTTGGAGTTGTTTAGCCTCCATGTCCACCCATTGCAGGGAGCTGAAATCTGGGTGCTTGAGCCACTGGAGGGTCTGCGTTGCTTAATATGCCGATAAGTAGCCTGCTGCACAGGGAAGATTCCAACCTCCATCCTGCCTGGAAGAATAGAGTTTGCTGCAACTATAGCATGGGCGGGAGCCTTCCCATGTAACCCCCCCATGAGATTGTCTGTGGAGACAAGCCACTTAGGAGGGATGGCAAGAGGGAGGTGCAACAGAACGTAAAAAACTTTAGGTACTGTCACCATCTTTAAAGCAGAAATCTTTCCTGCCAGGGTGAGCTGCAAGGGCTTTCATCTGTAACATTCCATTTCGAGTACAGACAGAAGTGTGGAGAGACTGACATCTTAAAATTTGGATAGTGCAGGGGTGATCTGGTGTTCCAGGTATGTTATAGCTTTTCGGGACCATCTGAGTGATTGAAAGTGGTGGCTTCATATTGCCTGTTGATGGGCAATACCTACGTCTTAGACTTGTTCACTCTATGCCCTGCTTGTGAGGTAAATAGTTTAAGGAGATCTAGGAGAGGCTATATGGAGGAAAGAGCATCCCCTAAAAGGACCAGCAAGTCATCTGCAAAGAGCAGAGTTTGAAGTGCCCCCAAGTTAGATGCATTTTCTCTGGGAGTGCTGGTGAAGTGGTGGCTGCTAAGAGTTCATTTGCCAGGACAAAAAGGAGGAGGGAAGGAGACAGCCCTGTCTAGTCCCTTTCACCAAGGGGAAATGTCTGAAAGAAGGGTGTTTGTCAGAACTCTAGCGTTTGGACAAGTATGTAATGTTTGGACTCAAGACCAAAACTGAGGTCTCAGTCCAAGGTGGGCTAACACCAGATGCAGATAGTTACACTTGACAGAATCAAATGATTTCTTAAAGTCAGTAGCTACAACTGCAACTGTTGTACAAGATGAGGAGGCAATATGCATGAGGTTGATCAGAGAGTGACTATGGTTGGTGCTATGCCAGCCCCTGACGAAGCCCACCTGAAAGGCAAGCACAAGAAGAGAAAGGAAAGGGTCTAGCCTGGCTGCCATGGCTTTAGCATATATTTCATATATTTTGCTCTCTAACACTAAAAGAGATATATGTCAGTAGCTACTTGGTAGGGTGGGGTCTTTCCCTTGTTTTAGTAGACCAGTGATTGTTGCTTCCCTAAGGGTTTGTGGGAGGGTGCCAGTATGTTCAGCCTCTTTATATACCTGACACAGAAGTGGGAAGATTTGTGTCACCAGTGGCTTAAAAAATTCTGCTGGCTAGCCATCCCTCCTGGTGTCTTGCCAAAGTTTTAGGGAGAATAGGGCTTTGTAGATCTCCTTGGTGGTGGGTGGGGTATCCATTGCCTCTGCCTGCTGCATGGATAACCTGGGTAGCTGTAGAGATTGGAGAAAGTTTAAATGGCAGCAGAACTGGGGGGGGGATGAGGAGGAATAGAGAGTTGAGTAAAAGTGGTGAATGATAGTGTTCACTCCCTTAGGGGCTACTTTAACCTGCCCTTATTCATCTTAGAAGCCTGTTAATGTGCCTCTCTGCTTGCTGTTTGCAAAGGCTGTACACTAACTGCTTGTCCCTCTTTCTCCTCCCTCCCAGTAGTTCTATATGAGCTTCTGGGTAGTAATTTCATAATTTCTTGTCAGCAAAGTGTTAATTTCCAGTCTGAGTTTCATGATTTTTTTGTTATAATAAGAGTTGGGGTCAGGATTTGGAGTGGTTTTGAACTGAGCTTCTTGTTCTTGTAGGCCCTTCACTAGAGCAGCAAGTGTTTTCTCCCTCTGGTGGTGCCTATGTGCTACAAAGCTGGTGATTTTGCCCGTGATGGTGATCTTCATGGCTAGTCAGGTGGTGCCTGCCAACCTGGTCAGTGAGTTGTTGATCTCCACGAACTGTCATGTTTCTGCCTGGATCCAAGGATAAAATTCACAGGATCTTTAATTGCAGGGTTTTAGTTTCTAGGAGGGAGATTTGGAGATCTGAGTCCTCCACATAAATGCAGTTGGAGCAGTGCATTGTCTTATATTACCAGCGGTGTAGTGTTGGCATCTATGGCAGCTTGCATTATAAGGGGGGGCATCAACCAGAGTTCTATATGGCTGTTAGTGCCATGGGCTGTGGAATTGCAGGAGTAGTCCCTTTCCCTCAGGTGAAAGCAAGACCTTGGTCTGCCTTAAGCAGTGAGACTGCCTGAGCTCCTCTAACATGGGGCTCAGCACTCAAGTTGCTTCTGTCCAGGCTGGGGACCAGGGTTAGGCTGCACCAAGGAGGATGCAGGTCCTGTCAGGGCTTAAACTTCCTAGTTTTTGGGAAATGTCCTGAAAGAAAGCAGGACTGTCCTCATCAGGGTCATATATGTTTACCACGGTGAGGGTGCCCATGGGGTACCCATCTGAACTATGACTCATTGACCTTAGGGGTCCCTCTCCTCTTTAATTGGCATCCATAACAGAGCTTTGTGAGCCAGAATTGCTACCTCCCCCTTTACAAGAGGAGCTGATGCACAGAAGAACACCTCTACCCAGTCTCATGTCAAACAAGCCAGGTCTGGAGCAAGGAGTAATTGGTGAATTTTTCCCACTGACATTCCACATATGACAGAAAATTTCACCCATTATCAGTCAGTTGTGGAACAGGGAAGCAGGATAAGTAAGTTAATACCAGAGGAGAGGAGGAACATCTTTGGGTGGGCACTCTGCCTGTGGGGCAAAGAGATCCCACAATCAATGCT
Source organism: Neoceratodus forsteri (assembly GCA_016271365.2). NCBI lineage: Eukaryota > Metazoa > Chordata > Ceratodontiformes > Ceratodontidae > Neoceratodus > Neoceratodus forsteri. Next base: position 627,051,828 of record JADMNL010000022.1, on the reverse strand, counting down.
TGGCCTGATAAGCTGGGGTGATACAGAGTAGGGATAAATCCCTCTTGTTGGGTACACAGATAGAAGCATAATGACATTTTGTACTGCCACGAATATTGGCAGCTAGGTAAACAATGCTAAACAGGTAATTCAGAAAAAAACAGAACGCATTGTCTTGCGTACAGAAGAATATGGACCAGCTCAAAAAGTGAGCAGAACATTCTCCACAGTCTTTCCAAAGGCATAGGGTTGTTGAACTGGTGCTCCTGCAAAAAATAGGACTACAATACAGTCATATTTTTCACTGAGAGGCTACCTGGGCAGAGTAAGGAGAGAACGCAGATCCAAGATAGCCGAAAAAGGCATTTAATTCAGTGCCACATGGGAGACTAGGAAATAAGTTGGAAGACACAGGGATGGGGGTGAAGATGGGATGAGTTTTGAACTGGCTGCAAGGGAGACAGCAGAGGGTGGTGGTGGGAGGGGAGCTCTCATCTCCCAGGGTGGTGACAAGCAGGGTGCCACAGGTCTTTGTACCGGGGCCAATGTTGTTTGGGATCTTCATAGCAGACATCTCAATAGGCATCAAGAGCAAGATCAATCTGTTTGCAAATGACACCAAGATGGGAACAGTAGTGACTGACTTAGAAGGGTGGCAGGGGTTGCAAGATGATCTGACAAAATCAGAGTCCTGGTCAGACACTTGGCAGCTGGGATTTAAAGCCAATAAATGTAAGGTGCTACATTTTGACGCAAAAAAAAACAAAGAGGAGCTATCAGCTAGAGGGGATTCAACTAGCCAAGACAGAAGAGGAGAAGGATCTGGGGGTGATCATAACGGGAGCAATGAACAACTCAGCACAGTGTAGAAAGGCAACTGCAAAGGCCAACAGGATGCTGGGTTGTATTTCCAGAGACATATCCTCCAGGAGAGGTGATCCTGCTGCTGTACAGGTCACTGGTTAGGGGAAAGGGGGAAAGGGAACATTGTTTAACCAAGAGTAGCACACTAAGCTGAAGCTTGTTTCCAGATATGACGTAGGAGCACAAGGAAGTTAAGTGACTTGCTTAGGATCACACATTATGCACCTAGGCGGCTGTGGGATTCAAATCCAGGTCTCCAGATCTGCAGCTCAGAGCCTTAACCCACTGCGTTATATTGCCTGCACAGTTCTGGTGACTGTACCTGAAGAAGGACATTAGGTTACTGGAGGGGGTGCAGTGCAGGGCAACACAAATGATCCAGGGGCTAGGGGACTTACCCTACAAGAGCAGGCTGAGGAGATGAACATGTACTCTGGCGGAGAGGAGGGATGGGGGTACATGATTGAAACCTTGAAGTACATGAAGGGAATAAATAAGATGGGCATGGAGGGGCTTTTCAAATTATAGAGGGGGAGGGACACTCAAGGGCGCGATCTGAGATTGGAAGGGGAAGGTTCAGGAAGGAAATGAGGAGACACTTTTTTACAGAGATGGTGGTGCCTGGGTGGAATGCATTGCCAGAGTAAGTGGTATCCTGTAGAACAGTGAATTGCTTTAAAAGGGGATGGGACAGGCTAAGGGGGAGGGTCACTGGAGGAAGGAGGGAAGGGAGGATCAGCTTCAGTATAAGGGCTGCTAGCTGCACAATCAAGCAGACTTGATAGACCATAAGGCCTTTATCTGCTGGTAATTTTGTATGTTCATATGTTTGTATGGGTGAGGGCCAACTGTTGACCATCGGCTCAGATGCTCACCTCTCTCAGCGTGTGGAGGAAACAATGCCAACATCTATGTATTTCCTACATTTGTTCAGCAATTTTGGTTTACTGATGAATGGAACCCATGCTTTTTTGTGACACTGGAAAGTTGTCCAAGCTGGAAAGAAGGAGCATGTCAAAGCTAACTTAGCATTCCAATGACCTGGCTGAATGGTTACAAGACCAAAAACATAGGAAAAAGCACACTGCTAGATTGAATCAATCCACTGGGGATTCGCGATCTGAATCAGTAAGTAACAGTTTGAGACATACACGTTTTCAGCAGCAGAAACTGAACTTTTTTTCTCAAATGCCTACCATGCTCCCTGTGATGCCGCTCTCTCCCTTGCCGGAAACCCCAATGGTTTTTGAGACTCAAACTGACTGATTCTGACTGACTGAGGTTGGAGCCCTAATGAACATGAATAAAGGTCATGGAAAAAACATGTCTACAAAGGTCAGTGCTTCTTATTCAAATTCTCATACTGAAAAAATACTGCAATCAATACCTCAGCTCGAAACTAATGGGAATATAATGGTATGAACAGAAATCTGCACTCACTCAGAATCAGGTAACTGCATGGCCAAAACCTAGAGCACACCAGTAAGGGACTTAATTTCAGCTAATGATCCACAGGCAGTACCTAATTGAGCTTCTAACCTCATAAACATTGAATATTTTACACAATTCAAAGAAGAGATTCAAAAAGAAATACATATGGGTTTCTTATCAGTCACTTCCACTTTAACTGAACTTATCAAATCATTTACTGAGCTCAGTAATAAAATGGAAGCCCTAAACTTAAGAACAGATGCTGTAGAAAAAAAGGTAAGTGACCTCAAGGATCAAATGCAACCTACTGTTTTCGAGAATGTCAGCTATAACAATTTATTGCTGTAACTCAAACAAAAAGTCATGGATCTCGAAGACAGATTAAGACAAAATATTGTCAAATGCATAGGCACCCCGGAGGGTCTTGAAGGAGGTGGAGAACCCCTCCCATACTTTGAGAAACTACTTACACTTGCTCTGAACCATTAATTCCCAGAAGACAAGATAATTCTGTTGATATAGAAATTTGCATCCAATGTAATGTACTTACATTTTTTTTTCCTTTTATCTCCTGTATTATGTACTGCACTGAGGTTGATTGTAAATATTAAATAACGAATAAAGTATATTTAATTTAAAAAAAAAGATCATTCTGGATACTGAACATTGAGGAGGGGGAGATCCGAGGGGGTCTCAAGACAGCACGCAGCAATGTAAGATCACACTTACGGTATACAGCAAACCACACTACTTTATGGATCAAGAACAAATCCTATGGACCACCAGGATTAACAGAGGTCTAATCACAGAAGGAATTAGATTCTCAACTGATCCAGACTTTAGTGCTGAAATGTCTCAAACGGGAAAAGTTTTTGATACTGTAAAGATGTTGGTAAGACAAAGGGACATGAAATTCTCTCTGTTACCCCTTGCAAGGCTCCGTTTTATGTTGCATGGTAAAACATACATTTTTACTGATCCCAAACAAGCTGAGGCATTACTATTAGCCACAGATAATTCAAACACAACCAGACATTTAGCCGATTCGTACACTTCAGCTTGCTCTAGCATAAACTCTGTAAGCCGGACACAAAATGTTAATGGCCACGATCAGGTACAAATTATTGAGATCAATGGACACAAAGAAAACATGGAGTCTGCAAAATTAGACACCTCTAAACTCACGAAAGGTCACATTAGTCTGTACTCCAGGTCGGATCAAATTTGATAAGATTGTTGGAAAAGTGTTTTTTTTTTTCTAATATGGGGATGCACCAACCAAAAATAAACTTTAAGTGTCAAAATGTTTCATTGGTAACCTAATGGTTACCAGTAGTTTACATGGAAGTATATATTTAATGCAATTATTTCTTGATAATTAAGAATTCTCACTTGGAATGTGAAAGGTATTCAAGACAGAACAAAATGTAAAAAAGAAAGTTTTAATTTCATAGATAAAGATTCGCCTAACTGTATATTTCTTCAGGAATCCTGCCTCATGCAAGATGATTTCAGTTATTATGCTAAAAAATGGTGCCCAGGGGGTTAATGCCCTATACATAAACAATTCTTTAGGAGGCAGTATAGCACAGTGGTTTAAGGCTCTGAGCTGCAAACCTGGAGACCTGGGTTTGAATCCCACAGCCCCCAACCCGGCATACTGTGTGACCCTGAGGAAGTCACTTAACTTCCTTGTGCTCCCAGGTTGCACATGTAAACAAGCGTTCAGCTTAGTGTGGCTCTCCTGATAAAACAAAGGTAAAAAAAAAAATAATAATTCAAGAGCTGTATCTATCTTTTTCAAGAAACATTCAGTAATCTCTCTGGGAAAATCTGCCCTGGATACTAGTGGTAGATGTGCCATATGCAAAATCTCAATGCAAGGTCAAAAATACACCATGGCTAATTTCTATGGACTGAATGAGAACTCTCCTTCCTATTTTAATGAGTTCTTCTTAGAACTTGCCACCTTTTCACCCCTGTACATCATAGGAGGAGATTTTAATTTAATATTAAATACTACCATGGGTAGATTGCCAGTATGTTCGGATAGATTAACATTGGTTGCATTAAAATTACAGCAATTCATGCAAGATCAAGATTTAATAGATCCATGGAGACATAAGTATCCAACAGATATTACATTTTAACTTTTTTCACATATACACCAAAATTCATTCAAAATTCATTCACATATCTGGACTGCCTTGTACGGTATGGGCTGCATGCCCATTGGCTCTTGCTCTGAACCAATGGGCATGCAGCCTTGTTGAGCAGTCAGTCGGCGGGCAGCAGGGTGGCAGGCGTGTGGGGTGCCAGCCCGCCGGGCTGACGGGGCGGGTGGTGGGGCTCTGTGGGTGGGTGGGTGGGGTGGGGGCCACTGGACCACCAGGGAAGTGGACTTTGGGAGGTTGACTCTTATGCCCAAGATTGGGCTTTGTGGTCAGTTGAACTCCATTCTGGCCACGATCGGTACAGTGGGAGGAGGAGGTTTCACATTATGCCCGCGATCAGGCCAGTGGGGGAGAGTTTCACATTATGTCCTCGATCGGCCAGTCGGGGGTTCATTTATGTTATGCCCACGATTGGGCCAGTCAGGAGGGATTTACTTCATGCCCACGATTCGGGCTGCAGGGGCATCGGTTCCTGATGGCTGCCGACCGACAGGTCGCGACGCAAAGTCGCCGGAGATCGGCGCACCTGCATGCTAATGCATGCAAATGGGGCCGTAAGTAGATGCAAATGGCCCCCTGTGCACCTTGCATGAATTATGGCCACATTTGCATGTCACCTTTTGAATATCGGAAATTTGCACATGGCGCAATGGAATTTGCACCACCGCATCTTGAATGCTCTACTCTGACCACTTGTGGTGGTGCAAGTTCCACTGCGCCATGCACAGTGGCTGTGGCCAGGGGGATGATATTCAAAGGAGTTGCTCAATAGCGCAACTCCACTGAATATCGCCCCGGCCACACCCCAGCGCAACTTTTTTGAGCAGCGTAAGGGCTTGCGCCACAGAATGGCGCAGTTTGAATATCCAGCCCGCTATCTATAAAATTCCTATCATTTCATATCATTCCCCTATTATATTACAAACAGAAATGTTTGATACTCCGAAAACACTCTCATTTAGGTTAGACCCTATATTATTAAAAGATAAAAATTACTGCAAACAAATCAAATCTGATATTGAACTGAACATTCAACATACCTATTCAAATGATATCATCATTACAACACAGTGGGTGGCTTTTATTTATTTGAAGAGTTTCACCAGGAAAGGCACACTGAGCCACAATAGCTCATTTCCAGATGTGTCCTGGGGGGAAAGGGAAAAAAGGGAGTAGAATATAGAATAGATGAAAATTAAAATACAAATATACAAGAGCTAAGTCTGTACATAAAACCAAATACAGTTAGGCTATACCAGACATTTTGTTAGACAGGCAGCACTTGCCAACAGATATAATCTATGTTCATACAGTATATCCATTTTACATATACACACATATGTTTTTAAATCATATACACACGCAATTACTTTAAAACACATATAAGTAAACATACACATACTTGGAGTAATAAATGAGAACTGTGTAAGAAATTAGGGAGCAGTGAGTGGGAAAGGTTTGAAAGCCTATATTAGGGTCTGCCTCACAAGATTTAATATCAAGCAAAGAAAAGCTTTATAGAAAAAAAAGCAAGAACTAGAACATCTTATTTTGATTAAAGAACACACTCATGCTATAACTAAAGACCCCAAAGATCTGCAGGACCTTCTTGGATATAGAAATGAACATAATAAACTGGCTTCTGAAGAAGCAGAAAGACACATTGGCCGGGATATTCAAAGGGGTTGAGCATGGCGCAACAGTGTTGCGCCATGTGCAACCCACTGATGTGTCCCGGCACGATATTCAAAAGGGGATGTTGCACTGCACAGTTCCCAATGCACTGGGGTGTACCAGTAATGTATGCGGTGCAAGTGTGGGGGGCATGCCCATGCATATTCCACACATCCCGATATTCAGCCTGGGATGTGTGGCGCATGTGCTGGTACAACCCTTACTTGCGCCGCACACTGGTGCTCAGAGTTGAGCCCAAAAGATATAGAAGCAAGATCTGGCCACCCACAGGTGAGCTGCCGTAGTGCAGATCACAGCATGGCAGCCGCCAGCTGTGGGTGGCCACCCGAGCTCCAGAGACAGGGTCTGTCGGCATCACGCCCCCCACACCCGATCATGGGCATTGTAATAGAAATATCATCCCTGGTGGTCCAGTGGACCACTTCCAGTCCAATCGTGGGCATAAGTAAACTCATAAGATTTTAACTATCCCTGGTGGTCCAGTGGACCGCTTTTGGCCCAATCACGGGCATAAGTAACATTAAAACATTTTAAATTATCCCTGGTGGTCCAGTGGACCGCTTCCAGCCAGATCACGGGCATAAGTAACATTAAAACATTTTAAATTATCCCTGGTGGTCTAGTGGACCGCTTCCAGCCAGATCATGGGCATAAGTAACATCAAAACATTTTAAATTATCCCTGGTGGTCCAGTGGACCACTTCCAGACCGATTGCAGGCATAAGTAACATTAAAACATTTTAAATTATCCCTGGTAGTCCAGTGGACCACTTCCAGCCCGATCGCGGGCATAAGAAACATTAAAACATCTTAAATTATTCCTGGTGGTCCAGTGGACCGCTTCCAGCCCAATCGTGGGCATAAGTAACATTAAAACATTTTAAATTATCCCTAGTGGTCCAGTGGACCACTTCCAGCCCAATCATGGGCAAAAGTATAACAAATACAGTCTAAAGTATCCTGGTGACCCAGCGGTACCCCCTCCCACCGCCCAATAAGCCCTGCCACCCGCTCCACCCCAGTCAGCTGCGGGTGGCAGCTCCCACCCGTAAGCCACCCGGCCGCCGCCCGACTGACTGCATACAGTAGGCTGTATGCCCATTGAGTCCTGGCGTGGTCAATGGGCATGCGAACCATACCATACTACGGTCCTGATATGTGGATGGATTCATTCACATATCTGAACTAATGTAGTATGGTACAGTCTGCACGCCAGGCGTACAACCGCATTACTATACAGTCAGTCAGTGGGGGCTGGGCAATTTGGGTGGAGAGCTGCCACCTGCCACTGATGGGGAGCGGGTGGTGGGGCTCAGTGGGTGGGTGGAAAGGGGGTACCACTGTACCACTAGCGATACTTTAAATTGTATTTGTTTATTTTATGCCCACGATCGGGCTGGAAGCGGTCCACTGGACCACCAGGGATAATTTAAAATGCTTTAAATTTCCCTATGCCTGCAATCGGGCATTGGTGCATTGTGTCGTGATTTGCAGGAGGTGTTGGTCCCTGATGGCTGCAGCCTGGCAAGGCGTCAGGCTCAAGTCACCGGGGATCGGTGCACCTGCATGCAAATGGGGCCATAATGACATGCTAATGGCCCCAGTTGCACCTTGTAAGCATTATGGCCCAATTTGCTTATCCACCACTGAATATCATGGTTCCTGTGCCTAGCACAACCGCACTTGTGCAGGCATATCCCCCTGCTCCTCTCTTGCCAGTTGTGCTGGTGCAGTACCACTGCTCAATGTGCAAAGCGGGAGGCCACATTGCCATATTCAACAGTGCTGAGCCATGGCGCAGCACCATTGAATATTGCCCAGCACACTCCCTGGTGCATCCCAGTTGCACTGTGCCCAGGCTTGCACCCCTGCCTGGCACAGTCTGAATATCCCACCCCTTTTGTATACTAGGAGCAAATACTACACTATGGGAGACAAGCCAGAAAAAATTCTAGTCTGGCAATTAAAAAAAACAGCAAGACCAAAACAACAGTTCTAATATTTATGATACAGCCAGATTAATTATAAATTCTCCCATAGAGATTAATAACATTTTTTATTATTATTATCAAAAATTATACAAGTCAGAATACATGGCTGCCCATACTGATATTAGCCAGTTTATATTCAAAATTACAATTTCAACTCTAACACAAGCAAAGTAATATGCTGGATGTGAAAATTGTCATCAAAGAAATTAGACAGGTCATTAAAAAGATGTTTACTGGGAAGGCACCAGGTCCAGATGGTCTCCCAATGGATTTCCTATAAGTTCTATGCCCCCATCACTTTCCATCCATCTAAAAAAATCACTTGATAACATTTTTGAAGTGGGCATGCTTCCTCCATCCTTCAAAGAACCCAGGGTATTATTATTCAAGAAGAAAGACAAAGATCTGCTAAACCCCAGTTTATACAGACCCATATCTCTGATCAGCTCAGATGCCAATATTTTAGCTAAGCTCTTAGCCGCCAGATTGGAGACAGGATTTCCAAACATTATACATAAACATCAGAATGACTTTATCAAAATGCTGAATATTAAAATCAAATATCAGAAGAACTTTTAGTATCTTAGATTTACAGATCCATCTCTAATCTTCCCTTTTTGGAGAAGGTTATTGAAAAGGTGGTGGCGGAGCATTTGTTTAATCAATTGGAGACTTTTTACATCCTTGATCCTCTCCAGTCTGGTTTTAGGCCTTGTCATAGTACTGCAATCACATTTGCTAGGATGACCCATGATCTCCTCATGGCGAGGGACCAAGGACTCCATTTCATCTTAGTGCTGTTAAACCTCTCCTTGGCATTTGACATGGTGTATCATGAAGTGATGGCTGACTGCCTGAGGAATCATGTGGGCATTAATGGATCAGTCTTAGTCTGGTTTTGTTCCTACATAACAGGGAGAATGCAGCATGTGGCTCCAGGGACCTTTTTCTCTGACCCATGCTTCCTTTCTTTTGGTGTTCCTCAGGGTTTGATCTTGGCCCCCATTTTATTTACTGTATATATGCTGCCTCTTTGGGAGATCATAAGACAATACAGCTTGGGTTTTCATTTCTATGTGGATGATACTCAGTTGTGTCCGTCTTGTCCCCCTAGCCCCCTAGTGATTGCCTGGTATCACCTTGACTTGGTTGTTTGACCAAGATCAGTGACTGGATGGTGGCTAACTGGCTATGTCTAAACCATGGGAAGACCATGGTTATGGTCAGTGAGTCAGGACATTGGAGCTGTCTTGTGTGGGGTGATTTAGACCTTCCTCTTTTGGGTGGGTAGCACCTCATGGAAGTTAAAATGGTCAGGAATCTGGGTGTGATGCTACACAATGGTTTGATCCTCAAACATCAGGTGTCATTCATTGTTTAGTCTGGCTTCTTTCATCACCGCAACATTGCAAGGATCCAACTGTTTTTGGCCCAGCATGACCTGGTTATGGTGAGCCATGCCTTTGTCATCATGAGACTTGATTACTGTAATGCCCTATACCTAGGGCTATCTGGGGGTCAGATGTGAAGATTGCAGCTGGTGCTGAATGCAGCGGCCTAGATGATGGTCAGCTCTCCTAGACGGGAGCATATCATTCCGGTGCTGCCTGCTCTGCACTGGCTGCCTATACATCACCGTCAAGATTGGCTTGCTAACTTACTGTATAAGGTCCTACATGGTCTGGGACCTGGCTACCTGAAAGAGCTTCTGAACCCCTACTACCCAATCCACCATCTCCGCTTCACTGATGCAGAGTTGCTCATGGTGCCCAACTCTAGACTCAAGTCTTCTGGAGATAGAGCCTTTGGAGTTGTGGCACCAATCATTTGGAACATGATTCTCTGTTACATTCATTCTGCTACATTGGTGGAGGACTTTAAATCCTCTTTCAAGTCTTATTTGTTTAGTTTGGCTTGTTATGATTCATGAGTTTTAAAGTATGTTGTTTTATTTTTTTCTGTAAGTATTTTAATCTTTGTACAGCACTCTGAGCCCATATTGAAATGAGCACTCTATAAATAAAAATTGCCTTGCCTTGCCTAGATAAATATAAACATTAAGCTCTATCAGTATTCCTGTTGGATGCCAAAAAGGCATTTCACAAGATGGAATGGGAGTATCTGAGAATGGTTTTACATAAATATGTTTCTGGGCAGGGTTTCAGATCATGGGTCGAAATTCTGTATTCCGATCTGGTCACGAGGGTTAAAACCAATAAAAACATTTCACCAAAAATACATTTGCAAAGAGGGACCACACAGTGGTGTCCACTTTCTCCATTAATCTTTGCCCTTGCGATAGAACCCCTAGCTGTAGCAATATGGGAATGCATTGAGTTTCAAGGCATAAACATTGGGGGTACTGAACATCATATACTGTAAGTCTGTATGCCGATGATGCTCTGATATATTCAGTTAATCTTAATCATAACTACCCAATTTTTCATAAAATCCTCAGGTTTCAGGGTATAAAGTTAACTGGAGCAAGATGGAGTTAATGGAAACCAAAAAACATTCAGATCTTTTTTACCCTTCCCTGCCCCCGCCCAATTCAAAAAGTTTCTAAAATCAAATACTTTGGAATTATAGTCAATCAAGAGCTTACTGATTTATTGGAATAACATTGTGATCCCTTGGTTCAAAATACAAACAATACTTTACTACATTGGGAATCCCTTCCTCTAACACTGATTGGTAGAGTCAACGTCATTAAAATGAATGTGTTGCCTACATTTTTTTTTTTGCATTTCAGAACATCCCCATTATTTTAAATGAGGATTTCGTTAGGCAGTTGGAAATAATTATCAAAAAATTCCTTTGGAAGGTAAAAGACCTTGCCTAAAAATGAACAAATTATATATTGCCCAGGAGGAAGGGGGACTTTCATTACAGCATTTTAGAATGTATTATTATGCAGTCAACCTAGTTATAGCCCATAATTGGTTCCAAACAGAATGTTCAGATCTTTCAACACAAGTGGAAACCATCTGGAGGCCATACTGTAATATAAAACATATCTTATATGTAGGGTCATATAGGAAAAAAATTAAAGGCACTACCTTTTGAACCGATACTTTGGCCCAGACCTGTGATACTGTTTTAAAAATGTCTAATACTCAGGTGAAATATTCTACACATGCACCTATATACCTGAGTGACAACTTTGGCCCTTCCCTGATAGACAGGACATTTAAAATACGGTATGAAAATGGATTAAGGGAAGTGAGTCAATTCCTAAAGACAAAAGGATTTTTGAATTTTGATACCTTAGAAAATAGGCATGGCTTATCAAGTGCTCAATTTTATGGTTTTCTTCAGATAAGAGATTTTGTAACCAAAAACTTACTACAACATGACATGATGCTGTCTGAAGATTTTGAAGTAATCCTAAGTAACCCTAACCCCCTAATGGGAACAACTTGATCCGACTGAAAAATAAATGGGAGGAAAAATTGAGTATGAATATACCATGGTCACAAGGGTCTAATATCATTAACATAAGTAAAACTGGACTTAAATCAATACCAATGCAACAACTTTACTTTAATTTTATTTATTTATTGTAGAGTTTCACCAGGAAAAGCACACTGAACAACTGAGTTGCTTGTCTGCCGGTGCGTCCTGGGGGAGAGGATAAGGGAGTTACATAGACAAGATACAATAGATAATGACAATGATAAATCAACACAAATATAGTATACCGATGCAAGTGCAAGCCATATAAGTGCATTACAACACAGTGAAGTGCACACAATGAGTAGTATACATTAGTGACTTATAGACAGACAGTAACTACTTGGCAATTAATGGTTACAGAGATAACGATTTATAAAGCATAATAGGTACTAACTTCAACATCAGGGCAGTAGAGATGTGAGAAAGAGAAAACTAGGAGGTAAGCCCCTAGGTACAAGAGTAATCACCCCTTTGGGGAGAGGCTTGTGGGTGCACATAGGTGTCCCTGTGCCACTTAAAGGAGATAGGTAGTAGGGGAATATTAATTTTGAGGAAAAAATCTAAAATTATTTAAGAGCAGGTACAATTATGAGTGATGAAAATGTGCAGGGCTGAGGAGATAGAATTAGAGTAAGAGGAATGTCTTATTTACTGTTGTAGTGAGTTCCAAAGTTTAGGGAAGTGGTACGAGAACGCTGCCTGTCCTGCTAAGGTGGATTGGTGAGGGACTACCAAAGTGTGAGTGTCATTTGATATGAGGGAGTGAGAGGGAGGAGAAGGGGTAGACAGTGAGTTAGAGAGATAGGAGGGGATGGACCCAAAACAGAACTTGGAGATGAATTTAGCACTGTGGGAGAGACATCTGTCAGTAAGTGAAGAGGAAGCAACAGAGTGGTAAAGTTTGCTATGATGAGTGAGTGAGCAGTAGTCCACTGCAAAATGGCAGAAGGAGTTAAAGAGGGTGTGCAATCTGATTAGGAAAGTCTTGAGAGCAGACAGTAGACTACATCACAGTAATCAAAAATAGAGAGGATCATCTTCTGGACTAGTTCACACATTGCAGTTAGCAGTAGGCAGGCTATGGTTCCGGTATAAAGTGCCTAGCTTGGGGGCGCAGTTTTTTTTTAGTATAGAATAAAAATGCCCAGGGAAGTTGAGGTGTTGGTCAAGCCAAACCCCAAGGTATCCGAAGGATGATGTATCTTTCAAGTATGGTCCCATCAAGGGTGTGGAACGAGGGCATGGAGGGAAGCTTGCAGAGTCTCTTCCTAATGCCAAAGGTAATGGAGACAGTCTTCTTGGCATTTAGAAAGAGTTGATGAGAGCTAAGCTATTTCTGAACCTTGCAGAAGTCATGATGGAGTCTGGCTGCTACATCAGTGTGGGATTGTCCCGAGGTGAACAGGACAGTATTGTCCACATACATGTGGATGGAGAATGAAGTGCAGACAGATGGGATGTCATTCTAGAAAATGGAGAACAGAAGAGGGCCTAACACTGAGCTCTGTGGAACACCAGTGTTAATAGGGAGAGGAGGGGATATGGAATCTTCTATTCTAACAGATTGCATCTATCCTACAAGGTAGGCCCTGAACCAGTTAATGGAGGAGTTGGACAATCCTGCTGAAGTGAGGATATCAAGAAGGAGGGAGTGGGAGACTGTGTTGAAAATCTTAGTGAGGTCGACAAAAATGGCAGAGGTAATTAGGCCACTGTCCATCCCTGAGAAGATAGAATCAGTAAGCCTAAGTAGGGAAGTTGTTGTAGAGTGATGCTTCCGGAAACCAGATTGGAAAGGTATGAAGTAGTCAGTGTCTAAGAGAAAGGAGGAGAGTTGAGAGATAACCAAGTGTTCTTGGAGCTTGGCTAGGAGAGGGAGAAGGGATATAGGGTGGTAATTTCCAGGTGATGAAGGATCACTACCCTTGGGTAGGGGTAGGACAATAGCATGTTTCCAGGCTGCTGGGACCATTGCAGAAGAGAAAGAGAGATTCAGAATCATAGACAGCAGAAATGAGATGGCAGAAGCAGATTGGTAGGGTAACATAGGGTTCAGACCATCAGGTGGGCTGCCTTTAGAGAGGTTGAGTGCCAGAAGGGAATCCATTGTGTCAGCTGGAGAGACATTGGTGAAAGAAAAGCACTCAGTTATTGGGTATTCACTGGGAGTAAATGGTGAAATGTAGGGGGAGGAGGGAGGGAGAGTGGATAGGAGAGTAGAGGCACAGGAGGTCAAACAGGAGTTGAATTCAGTGGCAATGGTAGGGTTGTCAGATACCAGTGATTCAATAATTTTGAGGAGCAGGATAGGTGGTTTGGAAGGGGGTTTTAATATCATACATCAAATATATTATACTCCCCATTGATTAAATTTGATGAATTCAGCATCCTGCAACGTATATACTAGATGCTCTAATAATATTGGTACATTGGAGCATATGTTAATCACCTACTCACTGCTGAATGTATGGTGGAGAAAAATATTAGATATGCTATCTAGAGTAGTTAATAAGCCACTACCTAAAAAACTGACATCTATGATCTTAGGTCATGGGGGTTCTTTGGACAATTTGTTACTCTATCAACAATGTTTAATCAGATTAGGAATGATTACAGCATTTAAGTGCATCCTACAAAAATGGACCGACAATACCTCTCCAGAGTATATTACATGGTTTAATCATATGGTTGCAAATCATTGGTTAGAAAACATCCATTACATTACAAGCAGTAACCTGAGCCTATATAATGATATGTGATTTCCCTTTGCACAAATTTTTAAAATCACCAGATATTTTGACTCACCTAAGTAGAGTGAAGAGATGGGGACTAACACAGAATCAGATAATTATATTATTCTTATTTATATTCCTTTTATATTAATTAACCTGTACAAATTGTTAGTCAGCTGAAAAAAGTTCTACTTATGCTAAGGTATTAATTTTACATATTAACTCAGGCCTTATGAGATTGAGTCTACTTCTATGTTTAAATTGGCTGTATGCACTATAATATCCTATATATGCATTAATAAAAACAAGCATTTGTCAATGTTTGCTTGCTGACAGTGGCTTTGGTAGTGCAGGAGTTAGAGAGATGCATAATAGGAATGGCAGTGAAGTATTGAACTAATGCCAACCCCCACCCCCACCCTGCAGAGACTGAAAGGCATTAGGGGTGTGCCTTTGGGTCATCGGCCATAACATTTATGTCATTCCACCTCACAACCACCTTGCAGATACTAACAGGTGTCGTGGTGTGCTTTGGAGTCTTCGACCCTTATGCTCAACCCATTTCATAAGGAAATAAGTTGAGATGGGTGCAGTACAGGAGAATGGGTGACCTTTAGGGCCAAAGACCCCAAGGCACACCATGATGCATGTCAGTGGCTCTAGGGTGGGGGTAGAATGCCGTGAGCATTACGGCTGATGAACCCAAGTCGCACCCCCCGACACCTGTCAGTCTCTACAGGGTGGGCATTACAGTTGGAAACCTTAACTCCTAGGGCGTTTGTTGGTATTTTCACTCCAAATTTTCGAAATTAGCTTTTTGGGACCCCACCTCATGAACAGTGGCACTATCATTTTGTTACGCAATCCTGAAAGGTGATTTTGCACAGCAGCTATGGCATTCGGCACCACAGGTGCGGAAACACATTTCAAGTAGATTGTGAAAAATGATAGCTGTACTGTTCATGAGGAGGTGTAAAAAAATGATAATGCAGAAAATCTGGAGTGAAAATATGAAAAATCTGCAAAGTTATGAGCGTGCATAGGAATCTGTTCAACGCACGCCCGTAACGTGGTCATTTTTTGGAATTTTTTCACCAAATTTTTAACATGGGCTTTTTGGGACCTCCCCTCATGAAGAGTGGCACTGTGATTTTGCTAATCCATCCCAGAAGTTGATTTTGCACAGTGACTATGCCATTCTGTACCACCGGTGCGAAAATACATTTTGGGCAGGATGTGAAAAATGACAGCTGTACTGTTCATAAGTAGGTGCTAAACAATGGCAATGTTGAAAATCTGGAGTGAAAATATTAAAAATTGGTGAAGTTATGAGCGCACATAGAAAATGCACAACACGCTGTCATTTTTTGAAATTTTTTAACCAAATTTTCAACATGGGCTTTTTGGGACCCCACCTCATGAACAACAGTACTGTCATTTTGTTAATCAGTCCAAAAAGGTCATTCCGTGCACTGACAATGAAATCACCTTTCCTGACTGAGTAACGAAACAACAGTGACAAGTTCATCAGGCAGGGTCCCAAGAACTCCATGTTGAAAATTTGGGGCCAAAATTCCTAAAAATGGCTGAGATATCACCCTAAGTTGAACCCTCCTCCATTTGCTCCCATTATATAGCACTTACCCAATTCCTCAGTTCGTAGTTCGGCTTTGAAGAATGCAGACGTGTCCCTGTCCACAGAAGATCACTGCTCCTGACTTCCAGCAGAGGTAAGTATGGGTGAGGGAGGTGCAGGGCGCTGGGTGTGCAGAGGGAGGGTTGGGTTGGGGGGCTTGGGAGATAACGCTGGATGTTTTTCTTTTTTACAGTTTAACAAACAAAAAAAAAAACACTTTTGGTCACACTAGGGTGGGCTCCCAGTGTGTCACGTGAGTTTGGGGGGAGACATGATGCCGATGGGTATTGGGCACCCCCATCATCAAGTTTTGGGGGCAAAGGAAACATCATGCCGATGGGGATTTGGCACCCCCGATGGCATAGAAATTGAGCTTGGGGGTGGGGGCATCCGACACTGGGAGTGGGCATCCCGGTGTCAGAAAAATATATAAAATATCTGGGCACACTGGGATGGGCTCCCAGTGTGCCACAATGTGGCTATGTGGGGAATACATGCCAACACTGGGATTGGGCACCACCGATATTGGCTTTGCGGGAGTGTGTGACTGGCAGCAGGAGCAGCCATTGTGGAAAGGCATGCTGTGGCTGTTTTATTTATTGAAATGTTTCACCAGAAACAGTACACCAAGCAACTGCTTGTAACTTCGGCCATGCGCATTACTGTGCACTATAATGCACATGGCTGGAGTCTTCTCATCTGCCACTGCAATGACGTAACTGCACCTGATTGCAGTGGCAGATTTGTTGTAACTCTTTGGCTGTCTTTGGAGTACAATGCAATGTTGCCTTGAGTAAAACTTTTCAGATCACATGAAGTGCAATCCTAATCCTAGTCCCAATCCTAATTCATACCAGTGAAATAAACATAAGATTAGTGAACACACTTCAATATATTATTTGCTGCTTGGGGAGCTGGCTTGCCTGGGGTAGTAGTTTTGTGGCATAAAGCAGAGCCTAATAAGAAGGGATGATGGTTTAGCTCAGAGCCCCCACTGTGAATGGGTCATTTGGGTTGTTGATCAGCTGTAGTCTACTGGTTTCGTGAAGTAGAACTGGGATGCGCCTTAGGTACTTGGCTGATATGGGAGTTCTATCATCTCAGTTGAGCAGAGTAGGGTTGAGAGACTATGTTAATTAGGGCAGTTCCTTTGCTGCCCTGTGGACAGGGCTCTGAGGAGTCAACAGACCCTATAATGGTGATGTTAGAGGGTACTGAGTCTCCCATTTATAGGGCTTTGTCATTATCTACACCATCTCACCCACCATTCCAAGGGAGCAAGAGAAGGGAAGCAACAGCAAGCTATGTACTTTTGATGAACTGCCCCTGTAGTTGCTTACCTTAAAATGCCTATTTTCACCTACTTGTTCCCTAGAGACTACCAGGTGTATGTAGGCAGACTCCTAAGAAGTCTCCAGTGCAGTCTCACATACTGTTTTTTTAACAACAGTAACAGCAGTACAGAACCATATACCGTGACACAACAGTTAACATTCCGATGATGAGGAAAAGTCCCACCTGAAAAGAAAAACCTCAGCGAACAGGCAGTAATCAGTACAGAGTAATCAAATACCTATTGTGATGCTCAAAATCAGTTTTTTGTTGAAATAGTCTGGATAGAGAAAAGTGTCCCAGGTGTCCATGGAGTTCAGACCAGTAATGCATAAACAGCAATAAGTAATACCAATGGGGACTGCAGGTGGTGCATGTGAGTCGAGGTGTCCAATCTTGTGCCCCTCGCAGCAGTCCCTGTGCCCATTATGACCAATCATATGGGTCATTAGGCATGCTTTGTTTATGCAGTCCTGCACCCTGTTAATGAACAGGTCAGCCAGCCAGTGAAATTCAGCTGTCAGGTATGGCATTTAGTACATACAAATGAAGGAAAAGACACATCACTTCTGGGGACTGTCTTAATTGATAAAGGGGATATAAGCCACACAGGGCCAACTGTCCTGAATGGGTCTTATGCTCTTCAGCCTGAAGCACTCCTTTGGAGATAAAACATTTTGAGACACGGGAGGCTACATTCCAAGAAGGGATGGATCCTCAGTGTGGAAAGCCTCAGGTCCTTGTAAAATGGCACTGTCCCAAAGTGGGGTGTAGAAAGAAGGTCTGCATGCAGCCAGCATCAGTTCAGTAGGAGGACATAGCAGGGTGAGCCATGTGCAGCAGTGTATACCAGAAGAGAAGAGAGAGGGGAAAAATGGGAGACAAGAAAATAGTTTCTGGAGCATGCCCAAATTTAATCCCTTTGCAACGGTCCTGTGTGCACCCTGCAGCCAGACTCTATAGCTCTCAGAAACACTGCCCTCCCAACTTCCTGATCAAAAGCATAGAATAAGATAAATACCAGTACTCACTATTCAGCCAAATGCAGAGGGACCCTTCAAAAGTGGAGGTGGTGGCTGGGCTTCTAGCGATGGGCTCAGTATTGCAGGCAGGTGCCTGTGATGGTGATTGGCACCAGCGAGACTGCATCAGCTACAGTGGAAGCATAGGATTTCTCACGTGCTTTGTCCAGAGTGGGCCATTTTTGATTTGGAGTGCCCTGTGATACTGGAGGGACTGAGTAATTTTCTGCAATCAGAGATTGCTGAGGTGGAAGTGAAGTGGTCCTCAATGGGCCATACTTATTTTTGGCCAAGATGAGAGTCAGGCCATCTGAGGAGCTCTTCGGATTCTTCTTCCTGGTGCTGGTTGCAAGATTGAAGCTGCTAGGCTCCAAGGTCTTTCTTCTGCATTTGATAGCTCAGGTGACATTTGTGGCTCAGGGAAGGGAGCGAGCAGGCATCTAAATCCCTCAATCTATCTTTTTGATCTGCCAAGGGAGGGGGTGGTATACGTGTGTCCATAACCTGTGGAGTCTCCCATGGCTGTTGATGGGAAGAGACCCATGAGATTTGCTGCTTGGAGACATTGCTACCATGGGCAGTGTGCGATGCAGGAAATCCATCAGAGCATCTGGAGTGGAAAAAAGGAGGGGGACTACTTTCATGGTTGCTGGGTGCCTCAATGGAAACTGTAGTCCAGTTTTGTGCATAAGATGTCTTGTTTCAGTGTATTCCCACCTTTTAGAGGAAAGGTCCTTTGAAAAGTCCTGGTATATGTGTACCTCATTGTCCTGCAATTACAACCTTTCTAGCTCTCAGGATCTAACAAGGATGGCTCCATAGGTGGCATGATTAAGGATGCGAGCCAGAATCAGTCTGGGGCACTCACCTTTCTTGGGCTGGGGTGCCAGGAAGTGGTGCACCTGCTTGATATTGAAAGAGTGGTCCTCTTTTAACTGAAACACTGCCAGGAGGGCATGTTAGAGAAAAGCTGCAATATCTCTTAATTCTACCCCCTCCCAGAAATGCACAAACTGCAGATTGTTCCTGTGGCTGAAGTTTTCAAGGTTGTGTGCTTTGTTCTGGAGCTGGTGTTTCAGGCAACTCTGCTCCCTGACTGTTGCTCACAGCTCCTGAATGGCTGCCTTGTTTGAAGTTGCCACCATCTTGGTGTGTTCTGCACCCTGACATCCTTGTCTGGCATTGTCTTTGTATTGTGGTGGGAAGAGGCTGCCTTGACCTTCCTCAGCTCCTGCAGGATATGGGAAAACATCACCTTTATAATTTTTACATAGAGGGCTTCCTTCTCATCCCTTGCCATCTTGAGTCACCTGTACTGAGCTACTGACAAGAGAGGATTGTCAGCAATTTCTCCAGCTAGGTTGCACTGATTTAAAAAAATAATCCTCTGGAAAGAAGCTGTCACAATGGACTGGATGTAAAATGCTTTTTGGCACTGACGAGTAATGTGTGTTCCACCAGGTTTCCATGACAATGGTATTGACATTGTATGTAAATATAAGAAAATGTGCCCATTTAAGAGACAATTCCACCAACACCTCACCTGTCTTAGCATGTGTGGTTGCTAGACCCTGATTACTGTCCTTGACCCCCCTCTGCCTGTATGCTCTCTGCACTTATCTCCCCAACCCTTCACCAACCCCTCTCTCACAGAACCTGACGAAGAAGTAATTATCCTCTTGAGCTCAACAAAGAAACATTTATTTCTGCTTAAATACCTCATTTGTTGTCATATTATGATATAATTGTATGTTATCCTTGTATTCTGTGTTAAAACACTGGTGCACTGAAACACTACACTTTTACTGTTCCCAGTGTTCCAGTCCTGTATTGTATGTTATGTGCCCTTTGTTCATTTGTCAAAGAATCTTTATAAACAAGATTCCAGCTCAAAGGTATGTTTCCAAGATTTCAATAAATAAATAAAAGAACTCGGACACCAATAATCGAGAAACTATTATTTCGGGTGACATGAATCTCAATCGGAATGGTAACATTGCTATAGGATTTGGGGAGGCCTTGCCGGATTCAGTATTAACCCAGATTATTGAGAGTCCAATGAGAATAAACTACAAGACAGGTAGTTGTTTGGCAATAGACTGGAGGGATACTAATAACTATTACTGCTAAGATTGCTCAATTTGATATTCTTCCTGATAGTCTCAGTGACTGTTGTGTGGTCTATTATTGTTGGACTGCCAAATGGAAATCTATTCCACCAATCTATATTAAATCCAGAAAGTTCAAAAAACTGGATGTATCAAGGTTCCGTGAACCCTGACTCAACTTGACTGGTCTTTTTTAGACCAACTCATAAATGTGAATGATGCTCTTACAGCATTTTCATTGCTGTTTTACTCGTTTTTTGATAAATTCATTCCCACAAAAAAAAAAAAAAACAGGATCAGGGGAAATAGGCATGAATGGGTTTCACCTGCATTTCATTACAAATGATCAGGGATGGGAATAAATAGTGGAAAGATTAGAAGACCCAGGACACAGCCACACTACTGACATAAAAACAAGTATGCAACAAATGTAAATCTCTCATTAGACACCCTTAAATAACAATTCTTAATTCAATAACAACAGAAAATTGTTGGAAGGAATATGGGTGTGACGTGGGCTGTCATAAATGAGATGTTGGGCAAAATATACAAGACTAGCCCACATATGCGATCCACAGATTCTGGTACATTAACAGAACCATGTGTTATAGCCAAATAATTGAATCGTATCTTTACAAATGTGATGAAATATATTCTTGAGGGCTCTGTCAATTGTTCAGATGATATTAAGGGCCTTTTTACCCCTTCAAATAGTACTACAGTATCTCTAATTTTTATTTTAAAGTTCTGTCCCTTTCTGAAGTCTATCATTACTTCATTAAAATTAATCGTAAACCATTAATGGAATTTGATGAGGTAGTCTAGTGGCTCATGACGATCACTGCTGATTTTCATTAGTCTGAAAATTCAACAGTTCCCTTTGTTTGGGTCAATGTCCTACAATTTGGAAAAGTGCAGTCATACTTCTCTTACATAAAACTGGTGATCATTCCTATACAAAAAATGATTGTCCAATATCACTCTTGATGCCATTAGCAAAGGTTTTGGAGTGCATTGTTTTTGAACTTATTGATTACCTCACCAAATATGATGTTCTGATACCAGCCCATCATGAATTTTGCTCATGTCGTAATACAGTGATGGCCTTGGCGGGGTTCACACAGGCAGTCCATGAGGCCCTGGATAGGGTCCTCTATTTAATGGCCACCTTTATGGACCTTATCAAGGCCTTCAATTTGGTTCACCATCAGCTTCTTTCTAGGTCTGGGCAGACTTGAATTGTCCAATGATGTGGTGGGCTGGTGTCATAACTATCTACAGGAGCATTCACAAAGAACTAGAATAATTTCCATTTCCCTCAAGCCCCTGTTACTATGGGGGTCTCTCAAGGGTCAGTTTTGGGTCCCCTTATGTTTATTGTATTTTTAAATACCCTTCTCAGAATCTGTAAAAATGCAAATATTCTTCTTTATGCAGATGATGCAGTGATTTTCATGGGCAAGTCTAGTGTCTCTGATTTATCATTGTCAGTCGAAACTGATTTTGATAATATTCAGAACTGATTTCTGCCAAATAAGATGGCACTGAATGCCACAAAATCAAAATCAATGTTTTTTTACAATGTTAGAAAGAAGATACTATCTATGCCAACAGCAGAACTAAAAACTCAGTAAACTGTCATTGAGCAACTTAAAAATTTAAATTATTTAAGGATCACTATGGACAGTATACACTTTTATGAGTTACATATTTCTAACATGATAAAAACTGTTCATCAGAGGTTAAGTGCTCTTTATAGACTTAGGCCCAGATATTCAGAAGAGTTGCACATGGCACAACAGTGTTGCACCATGCGCAACCCATTGATGCACCGTGGCACGATATTCAAACCGGGACTGAGCCTGGCAAAAATCCCGATGTGCCGGAGCACATCAGTAATGTAGGCGGCGCAGGTAGGGGGGGCGTGCCCATGCATACTCCGCACATCCCGATATTCAGCCAGGGATGTGCTGAGCCCAAGCATGCTCAACCCCTACCTGTGCTGCACATAGGTGAGCAAAAAAAAAAGAACAACGGCTGGCCACCCACAGGCGAGCTGCCGTATTGCAGGGTGCAACATGGCAGCTGTCACCTGTGGGTGGCCACCCGAGCTCTGGCTGCAGCTTCATGGTGGCACCCTCCCCCATGCCTGATTGCTGGCATATGTAGAAGAATATAATCTTCCAATATTACTGGTGGTCCAGTGGACCACTCACAGCCCGATCGCGGGCTTATGTAGATGTAAATAAACATCCTATATCCCTGGTGGTGCCTGCAATTGGGCTGCGAGCGGTCCACTGGACCACCAGGGATATTGGACGATTATTTACATCTACATATGCCCACAATCGGGCTGTGAGTGGTCCACTGTACCACCAGGAATATTGGATGATTATTTACATCTACATATGCCCATGATCGGGCTGCGAGCAGTCCACTGGACCGCCAGGGATATTGGATGATTATTTACATCTACATATGCCCGCAGTTGGGCTGTGAGTGGTCCACTGGACCACCAGTGATATTGGATGATTATTTTATTCAACATATGCCCGCATTCTGGCATTGGCACACTTTTCTGCAATGTGCAGGGGGTGTCGGTCCCCGATGGCTGCAGCCTGGCAGAGCACCAGGTGCAAGTGGCCAGGGATTGGCGCACCTGCATGCAAATGGGGCCACAATGACATGAAAATGGCCCCATTTTTGCCTCTTATGCATTATGGCCCCATTTGCATGTGCATTTTTGAGTATTGTGGTTGTTGCACCTAGCGCACGGGAACTTTTGCTAGCGCATCCCCCTGCTCCACTCTGGCCACTTACACTGGCACAGTGCCACTGCGCCATGCACACTGTGGGTGACCAGGGTGCGATATTCAGTGATGCTGTGCCATGGTGCAGATCTGTTAAATATCACCCTGTCAACACCCCTGTGCAGCCAAGTTGCGCTGTGCCCAGGCTTGCACCACAGCCTGGTGCAGTCTGAGTATCCACGCCTTAATGTTTTCCAAATTCTTTTAACTAGAGTACTGTTTTCCCAGGTTTTTTTAATTTCCCATTATTGACTATAATATTTTATTTTATTATTCAGTGGGGGAGTGTCTGCTGTCCAGGGTTAGTACCCTTTATAATCAAATCACCAGAATTGCTACCTAATTGACATATCACATTCATCATTGCCTGTTAGCAGTATTTCATATTGGCCACCATATTGCCAAAGATTCCATGTTCAAATTGGAACTCTGGCTACTAAAATCAATACGGGCAAAGTAACTAGATCATTTTATTCCATCTTCCAGAGTCAAAACCACACTGTTTTTTTTTTTGATAAATGTTTTTTTTTTTAAATAAACATTGAACCAACAATACAAACATTGGTAACAATATGAATGTAGACAAGTATGCCATTTTACAGAGAAAGGACACTATATTAATAATAAGTACACACCTAGTGCACACATTTAAATTAGTACATAACAGTACATGCTTCCTTAATCCAAGGCGACTCTGCAGCCAAAGTATTATCAAAATTGAATGCAAACGCTTATCCCAAATGTGATGTGGAGTGTAAAGTGCAAGTTGTCCCACCTCCATCTTCACCTGGGGCTGGCTGAAGGAAAGGAAAGAAGGAAGAGGAGAATCACCCAGGGAATCAACCACTTTCCGTGGCCTGTTGCAGGGGGCCCCAAATGTTGGAGAATGTCTGTGCTAAGCTATTGGCTGTAAGTTGTATTTTCTACAGGATCAAGCATGCTTTCATGTTTTGGGCCCACAGTGGGATGGCTGGGGCGTTGGGCAACATCCAGCTTTGGGCCACTGTCTTCTTGGCAGTGACAAGGACAATGGGTCATAAGGGTGATCCCTTACCCGTCCTATCACCTGAAGGGTCAGCCCCCAGAATGAGTTTTAGTGGAGATTTTCAAGCTGAGTATCCCAAAACCCCTGTCATGGTATGGTGCATTTCATGCCAGAATGGGGCTACCTTGGGGCATGTAAGGGCTAGGTGCAGGAAATCTGCCCCTTCCTGTACACACTTTGGGCAGGCATCAGAATTCTTGGGATTTATGCTATGCAATCCTTTAGTGGTCACGTAAGCTCTGCTCATGAAATTAAGATGATCTGCCGTAGCTTATTGATCCGTGAGCACACCAGGAGGTGTTTTGATGCTGCCCACCAAGTATTAGCACCAGTGATTACATCCAACTCCTGCTCCCATTTCCCATTAATGGCATCCTATGGTTTGTCCCCACCACCCTGGAGGATGTGATAGTATGGGGTTTCCTTCTCAAATGGAGATGGAGCTCCTTAGCCATATGAACCATACAGATGTAAGCCCAGTATGTGTCACACTACTTGATATAAAAAGTGGCCCCACACTGGATGCCCCACTCTTCCAACAGCTCTGAGAATTCTAATAATCTATTTCCCCTGTATAGCTGCATCACTGATTTCAACCCCAGGTAGCACCAATACAGCAGTCTTTGGTGAAACTGCACAGAGCATAAACCCTTACTCTTCATTGTGGAAATAATGGCAGCCCAAGGAGAAGGTAGCAATGGGTGGTTAAATTTCAATGTACTGCACACTGTTATAGATGTTGCCTTGAAAGGATTAGTCACCCCTAGTATATAGGAGGATGATAGCCCACCAGAGAAATATTCAAAATATTAATCCCCTTTTAGCTCCTCCTCCTCTAGCATAAACCATGATGATTTAGGAGCATTTTTTCCCACAGGCAGGAAGACTGGTTGGGTCGCCCAGTAGTATCTATGAAAATTAGGGAGGCTCGTGCCTCCAACTGAGCTGGATAATTGCAAGAATGCCATTTTGATATGGGACGTTTTCCCCTTCCATAAAAACTTATGTACAATAGAGTTTAAATGCATAAAATGGGCCAGCTGGACATGTATATGGAGAGAGTGGTAGAAGTTTAAACACGTGGGAGTAAGGTCATTTTAATGGTGTTAATACACCCAATTAGGGACATGGGTGGTGACTGCTATTTATCACACTCATCCAGGATTTTAAGAGTCAGGAGCTTAAACTATTTTACATACAATTGGGGACCTATGCATGAATGGGTGCACATTGTGCAGAAAATTTATGTATACAGTATGTGGTGCATAAGTGTGCGCTGTGCAGGACAGTGGAACAGCACAGCATGCACAAAGCAAACCTCATGATGCACACAACCAGTGAGAGGGACCACAGACAGTGCAGAGTAGAGTGCGTAGGCTGACTAGGTGGCCCAAAATACACGACTACCCTACTTGACCCTACCATATATCGGCATTGACAACACTCCTCGCACAAACACAGAAGTGAATGCGGCTTGATAGCCAAGTGCACAGACAATGGTGGAACCACTGAGTACCACAGAGATAGGTGCACACAACCAGGCAATGGCTGACAACACAAATCAGTCAGCACGACAGGCACCCAGCTGCAGTGGTGGCTGGTTGTGCTCCTCCAACTTCATGAGGGCACAGGTGTTGGCTTTGGTCAGCGAGATAAGTACCAACCATGCCAATCTGTGTGTGGTGCAGTCCATGACCACCCTGCTGAGGCAAAGGCACAGCTCTGGCTCGAGATCCAGGTCACCACGAATGATACTGGACTGGAAGCCAGAACCCTGATGGCTATAAAGCACAAATGGAGAGACTTGAGGACAAGCATCAATTGGAAGGTGGGTGTGGGGACACGTGCCCTGAGAGGAACAGATGGCAGCTTGCCAACCCCGGGTAGCCAACTGTCCCCCTCTGAGTGGATGATGGCAGACACCCTCACCACCATAAGCATCTACGGGGAGACAGACGGCATGGACCCACTGGCCAGTAGGTTGCACACACGCCACACATCATGAACTGTGGTGCCTGCATGATGGAGAGACTAATGGAAATGCCTTGTCCCAACAGACCCCATCAGGGATGGCCACCCAGTGTTGAGTGCAGTGGCAGTCAGCCAGGCACAGTCATCTGAAGAGGCATGATGGGGACCCATGCATGAGAAGGACAGTGCAGGTGAGTATGGGGGCATGCACAGTGAAGACACAGCCAGGGGACATACAGTACTGCACTAATGGGCTCCCCTTGCATCCCAACAGGGCCTGCACAGGAAGCGGAGGAGGGGCTGCAGGAGTCCACTGAGGAGTGCTCCATTGGTAGTGATTCAGATGAGGGGAGCACTGTGCACATTGTCCAGATAGAAGAGGAGGAACAGCATACCTGCACAGTCCAGCAACAGGAGCTCACTGCACAGCGTGCACAGGGCATGAGGGATGTGGCACACAGCCAACGAAGGCCCAATATGTGCCATCCAGCAGAGGGGTTGGGCAACCACCATGTCATGCAGCAATGGACAACAGCAGTGAGGGGAAGTTCAGCTGACCCACTAGCCATGTATGGCAGGGGCGTGGCAATGCTGGCACAGATCCACAGTACATGAAGCTCCAGCAGCTGGAACGTGACAGACTGGAGGATCAGCACCGGTACACAGAGGCACTCGTGGCACTAACCAGCATGATGCAATAGAGCATTCCATGGGGTGTGAAGTGGCATGCATGGCAAGCGCCCAGGAGTAGACACTAGCGCTGGTGTCCGGATGGGCTGCCCCACCATGGCACATCAGCACAGCTCTGATGTGCGTCCCTGATGCATGCATGCAGGGTTCCCCAAACAGCAGTATTTAGGGCATGGAGGAGCAATGTTGTACATGGGTGGTGAAACGTCGGGCACCGAGGACTCACTGGACATGGGGACTGACAGGGTGATGATGAGACACAGGACAGTTCCATGGTGGGCAGCCAACAGGTGCACATACACACCACAGGGACAATGAGAGATGCCAGGATGGATGGGCAGGTGTCCACATGTCCAGTGATGAAATGGGGTGGAGGGTGATGTGGGCACAGTGAACTTGCCATCGGGACAGCACGACCTTGTGAAACGTGGTCGAAAGCCAGTCAACAGGCATTGCCATATGAATCGCCCACCAGATGAGGTGCACTAGGCACTCACACACACACAGGGTGGCAGCTGAGACACACACTCAAACACATGCATGGGGTGGAGGCTGGGACACACACACACATATGCACAGGGGTGGCGGTAGGATGGGGTAGCACACAGTGGTGACATCACAGTGAATGGCCGTGGTGCCATTCACAGTGGCACTACAACAACGACCGTGATCCCTTGTTGGGCTGGCTAACTTGCCATGGTACAGGGGCTTCACACAGTGGTCCATGTGCCCTGTGATCAAATACCAGCCACGGCCTTGAGTGTGTGTGCCTGCATTGTATCATGCCACCAGCAACACCATGTTCCCTCAGTCCAGTGTTATCATGGGGCACACGCATAATTGTGTAGGTTGATCACATGTATGGGTGCATTGCGGACCACTGCCCACAGTCACAGGGCCCCCCTCATGGACATACTGTGACACGGGTCCATATCCACGCCAAGAGTGGCATCCAGTGCTTCTAACATTGGAATGAGCCATACATGAGCACAGCACATGCCGCCCAGCCTGCTGCCATCTCCTGACCATGGCACTGATCCCCCCACAGCCCTTGCAGGTAGTCCAGCAGCTGGTACTCCAGCATCAGTAGCTTGCGACACACGGCCATGTTGTGCAACATCATGCACATGCTGAATGACCTCGAGTCATTGGGTAGTCGGTCGGGGGGGGTAGGATCAGGACTGAGCAGCCTATCAGCAGCTCTTCTCTACTGGGGTGGATGTCATCCCTCCTGTAGTCCCTTCACCACCAGGTCAAGGTACAGTGGTGGCATAAGCAGGGAAGGGGGCACATAGCAGGGTGGGGTGTCCCGCAGTGCATGGTGTGTGCATTCCTCCATATGCATGCATTAGTGCCAAGGACACGCAGATGGGGATGAGTGAAAAAGGGAAAAGAAAACACATAAATAAATTTAAAAAAAAAATCACACAGATAGTACAACAATTTTGAATTAGCACAACTGTTTAAAGTGAGCACTACAATGTTTTAGAACAGACAAATCTTTCAGAGCAAAGGCTAACAATACATTATACAGCATTACGTGAAATGAGTACAAAATTTACACATAAAAAATGTGTTGATTACTGACAGGTAATTGTTATGTGAACTGCATCCTTTTTAATATTAATTATGAAATGTAGTACAAGTTGTGATTCCATGCCTAACTACTATGAACTTGTTCCATCATATCCTCTTGGCATTTCTTGGGTAATCTGCGGTCTGTACTACTAGTGTATGATGTGTCGTAACCTGTCTCATTTGAAAGTCTTCTACAAGAGAAATTACCAGTCATGAATATATCATGTTCTGACTGCACAATGTGTGACAAACATGAGGAATGTAATGAGCAAAAAAATTAGCTCAAATATGCAATGCTTATTTCTCAGATATGTGGTGAAACCAGGGTTAAGAAAAATGGGAAAGCACCTCGATGGCTCATTGTATAAAGCAAATATGCCATGTTGTAGTGTGTCATTCAATTTTTATCTTCACTCAAGATCTGTGCCCTCTAGAGCCCTCGCTAGTGGCTATACCGCTCATGAGACGTCAAGAGGTCACAGACCTCTCATGAAGATAAAAACCGTGTGACACGCTACACCAAGACATATTCCTATATATCTTTGGAGCTACCAATCTCTTATCATGCCTTCTTGTTCTTAATTTCCCATTATGTTGGAAGAGGTCTTTCCTTTAACCTTGTTTATGCCTTTATGCCATGTTAATTATTTTTTTTTTAAATCAGGTCACCATTATCCATCCTGTCCTCAAGCAAGTACATATCTGCCCTTCTATGTTTTCAGGTGTAGTCCCCGAACCAGCTCAGTTGAACTTCTCTGGACTGCCTTGACCTTGTAATTGTACTTATAAAGTAGCAGACTTCAGAACTGCACACATTACTATAGGTGATGGAGCACTATTGTCTTTCACAATGGAATCAATACCTCTCACTTTCTGGCACTTATACCTTGGCCTATGCAACCTAACGTGGCACTGGCCCTTACTGCAGACATTGTAATCTGCTTGGACAACTATAAGTAATCAGAAATGATGACCTATAGGGCACTATCTTCATTTGTGATCAGCAATAACTCTTCACCAAACAAGGCACTAACCCCATTTTACTTTCATGCAAGGTGATCCCTTTTACACATCTTGCAATTACACATCAGTTGTTACACTTCAGACAATTGTTCATGATCTCCCAGACACCCCAAATTTAATCCAGTCTTTATGTGGTTCCACCCTGTATCAGTTCCTATAGACATATATTAACAGACTGACTGTTCATTTCAACCCTTTCACAAGGTTGAATATGAAGACATTAAACAGGACTTGTCTGAAGATCAAATCCTGTGATATCTGCTGCCAACACCAAATACCCTGTTTTGCACACATTTATACCCAACATCTGTATCCTAGGGGAAAGCAAGTTCATTCTCCATCACCATATACATTAAATAGACAGTTAAACATACAGTAGTAAACGTGTGCACAAAAGTTAGGGAATACGTACTTTGAAGGGTCTAGATACAAAAAAAAATGCTATCTCCTTTCTTTCTTTCTGTGCGTATAGCTGAAACAGCTTGTAATATTTGAAACTGAACTATCTGCATCAGCAGCAACTGAATTACAACTAGATTCAAGTGACAATCTAGAAATAAAAAAAATTCAAAAAAAATTAAGAAAGATTTAAAGTAGCATGAATCATAAGCAGATGCAAGTTTTTTTATTGTTTTTTGGTTTTTTTCAACTCTGTTTATTCACCCTACCACTTGGAACATTTTTGGGCTACCTCTGCTCTCTGGCCCCTCTACTGCCAACCTGGTCCCTTGCCTCCTCAGAGGGTATGCTGCCCCTCCACCAACCTCCAACCGGCAACCCGCCACCTCTGAGCCCCCTAGGGCAGGGCCACCACTCCATCCGGCGCTCTATCTACAATCTAGTGCCGGCTGAGGAGGAGAAGGAGAGAGGGGAAGAGGCAAGGTCTGGTATCGGTGTGTGACAGTGGCCCAGAGAGGAGCTGTCACCTATCCAGGTGTGGGGGGAGGTTCTGGTAGGTTGACCCCAGGAGCCAGACGTGCAGTGATGCCTGCATGGAGAAGCTGTAAGCGTCCGCTGCACTCCTCCCCCTACATTCCAGGCACAGGTAGAACACTCAGTCTCCACTGGGCATCACTACTGTGCCGAGGAGCCCCTGAACCCACCCCAGGGATAGGAGAACAGTCCTCTGGATTTTCGATCTTTTCCCTCCCCTACAGACCCCCAGAGGTCCAGGCTCGTTCCTGAACCCGGTACACCAGTGTGGCACGAGGTGTGGCGTCCAGCTCCTCAACCCTCAGTGCTACTGAGCTGACCTAAGCAGATGCAAGTTATTTATAAATATATTTACATTATTAAATATATTAAGATGTTTGGTCAGATAAACACTTACTTGGCATAGGCAGGTGATGAGGCCATCAATCTCTCAAATGTCACATCCATAGTATCTGTTGTAATAAATCTGCCCTTATTACAAATTACTGACTGCTGTGGACTAGACTGTAACTGTGGGGTACATGGCAAAACAATGTCATTTGCTATTTCGGTCATCTGATTGTAGTACCTGTATCACAATAAGAGTGGATAATTAAGGGAGATCATAGAAATTATCTCAGATCTTTTGAAAATAATAATACAGTAATATTTTGTGAAATGGAAGGTTTAAAGGTTAAGCAATACTTGCATATCTAGAAGATGATTTGCAACTTCACAGTGATGATTCATAGCAAGATCTTCCTTTAGCTGATGCCACCCATCAATTTCTGAACCTCTAGAAATTCTACATTTTCCATGTATGGAATCTCAAAATGGCTTCTTACATTTTTTTGCAGAATTAGTTAAAGCCTGCCCATGGTTCCTTTTCAATGTATACATGACTGGGAGAAAACAAGTGAGGTTAAGATAAATCTAGTAATGGTGTCAGCTTGTAATACAAACACATGAAGCTTAACTCAGTTCTGACTGGTATGTACATGGCCATTGTCTGATGAAATAAAGTTCTAAATGAGGTATGATACATATTCAACACTATATACTAGCAGAAGATAAGTACCAATAAACCATTTTCCTCTGTCAATTCTCCATGCATACTTGAACATCTGTATAACATACTTGATATACAGATGTAATTACACATTAGTATTGCTAGGGTTCAACTATGCCTGTCACATGCATGTTTGAATGATCACACTTTGTTTACCACTACTACATCCACATCCATGCATCCAATATACTTTCTGTGCATTAATTCTATTTCTGGCTAACCCAAGGGAGGGTTCTGGCTTCATAGAGGGCTGGGGCCCGACCTGAACAGATGCGAGTTTATATAAGGAGGATGGCCTACATCTGTGCAAAAAGGGGACCTTGGCTCTTAGTTAGAAGTAGAAATGCTTCAGCAGCAAGCATTTAAACTGGCCAAGGGGGGAAAGCCAGAAGGGGTAGGAGGTTTTGGACCCCCCCACACCCCTTTGGGAACATGCAGGAACACAAGTTGCCAGCAGATCCAGCTGAAGCAGGCAGAGACAGACAGGCAGCCAGGCAAAGAGGGTATAACGAGTGATACCACCCAAACCCCTCATTAATGAACGGCGCATTTCCTTGTAAGATGTTATCATACAGAGAAATATTTATGTCTTTCACATATTTATTTCCACTCATGGACCAAGTAAAATTAATACTCTGTGACCTAACCTCATAACTGACTCACCTAGCACATCAGATAGTGACCTAGTTTTTATTAAAATTGGTACCTTCACTCCTACCAAAATGCAGGACAACCTTATAACTATCTCAGCTGTTTCTGGGCATAAGATTTGAACAAATGCTCAAATATTAATTTAGTTATGGTTCACTGCACACCACAGTGATGAGAAATAAGCATTTTGACCTACCAGCAGTTGCTGGTATAAGAAAAGGATCCCATGCAGTTCCAATACAAAAAAATGGGTGAAATTATGAAG
This sequence comes from Neoceratodus forsteri, assembly GCA_016271365.2. Lineage (NCBI taxonomy): Eukaryota > Metazoa > Chordata > Ceratodontiformes > Ceratodontidae > Neoceratodus > Neoceratodus forsteri. Next base: position 627,019,394 of record JADMNL010000022.1, on the reverse strand, counting down.
AGCATGTTTACGCAAGTGACTCACAAAACTGAGTGAGGGTGGTATAAGGGGCTGTGATGCCAAAAGTGGGTCATATTTTGTAACTGGATACAATCAGACAGAGTAGTGAGTTAGAAGGAGTGGGAGGAGGGGGGAGATGTGTCTAAATTGCCGGAGTAGTGTTTTGTATTTATTGAGGTCATCCAAGAAGACTGTGTCAGCCCCCATAATTTTGTGGCAGACCATACATTATGTAGCAACTGCAAATTGTAACAGAGCAACTTAAAACACTGTACATTGTGAACTATACATAATGTACATGTTGGTCCTAATTAAGATGTGTGAGGTGTGTCTAAGCGTTGGATAATGGGGAGGGGAGGGGAGTAAAGAGTATTGATGTTGTTTTTTATGAGTCCTGAGTTGCTATGGTACTGTATGCCCTTCTCAGTTAGGCATGGTAGAAAGAGCTGCTGGATGCAAACTATTCAATCAGCAATAGTCAGTAATTACAGTAAACCTAAAGTTGAATTTTTTTTTAAATTATCACTGTATATATTCTACATATAGCATGGTATGTATAGTATGAAATAGATGTTTCCATCTTCAATCTATCTCAGCTTTTCAAACAATGCTACCTTATATAGAATCAATCAGCCCATTAACTGTAAAAAAGGTCAGGCCTTTACCTATGTTTTATTTGGCATTTTAATTTATGTAGGGTGCACATCAGTTTTCAGGCAATTCAAAAAACATGCCAGAGGTCACTCTAGTGTAGTGGAAAACAATGATATCACTGTAAATAGATTTTTGCAGCACTCTCTGGAATTGACTATAAGCAATATAATTTAGGCACCAAGAAGATAACTGAACTCTATGCAATATAAAAAGCACAACTGTTGTACTTACAGTAGATTCTGTTGGAAACATAAACACAGAAACACAGACTTTGACGGCAGATAAGGCCCACTTGGCCCACCTAGTCTGCCCATTTCCCTACCTACTGGATAAGCTGCTGATCCTAGTTAACCAGCAACTTATTTCTTCCTACCCCCCACACGAATTGCCTCATGTCTGTCCCATACGTTCTTGAATTCTCCCACAGTTTTAGACCCCACAACCTCCTCAGAAAGGTTGTTCCATAAGTCCACCACTCTCTCTGAGAAAATATACTTCCTCACATTGCCTCTGAGCCGTCCCCCCCCCATCTTCAAATTGTGTCCCCTTGTTCTTGCACATCTCTTTTTCTAAATGACGCTACCCTCTTGGACTTTTGTTGATTCCACTGAGGTACTTAAAAGTTTCTATCACATCCCCCTCTCCCTCCTTTCCTCAAGGGTATACATATTAAGCTCCTTTAGTCTCTCCTCGTATGGCTTCTCTTGCAGACCCTGCACCATTTTAGTTGCCCTCCTCTGGACTGCATCCATCCTGTCTATGTCATTGCGGAGATGGTGTCTCCAGAATTGGACGCAGTACTCCAGATGAGGTCTCACCAACTGTCTGTACAGAGGGATAACAACTTCCTGTTTTCTGCTGGTGATGCCTCTCCCTATACATCCCAGTATTCTCCCCAGCCCTCCCTACTGCCCTTCTCACATTGCTTTCCAACCTTAAGGTAATCTGATATGATTACCCCCAGGTCCCTTTCCATTTTTGTTGTTTTTACTACCTCTCTCCTCATTGTGTACTCTTTCCCTGGGTTTTTATTTCCCAGGTGCATTATTTTGCACTTCTTTGCATTGAATCCAAGCTGCCATACTTCTGACCATTCCTCCAACCTTGCTAAGTTCCTTCTCTTCCTTTCCACACCTCCCTCTGTAACAACCCTGTTGCAGATCTTTGTGTCATCAGCAAAGAGGCATACTTTTCCTCTGCAATGTCACTTATAAAGATATTAAAAAGGACTGGACCCAGTACTGAACCCTGTGGTACCCCACTAGTAACCACCCTTTCTTCAGAGTGGATTCCGTTTACTATAACCTTCTGTGTCCTGTTGTCCAGCCAATGTTTTACCCAGGCTATCACCCTGGGACCCACTCCCAGGTTGGCTCATTTGTTTATTAATCTTTTATGTGGGACTGTGTCAAATGCCTTGCTAAAGTCTATGTATGCCATGTCCACAACCCCACCCTGGTCTACTACTTTGGTCAACAAGTCAAAGAAATCAATTAGATTCATCTGACATGACCTTCCCGCTGTGAACCCATGCTGCCTTGGGTCCTGTTCCCCACTGGCCTCTAGGTACTCAACAATTCTTTCCTTCAGAAGTAATTCCATCACTTTCCCTACCACAGAGGTCAAACTGACAGGTCTGTAGTTTCCTGCCTCTGTCTTGCTCTCACTTTCGTGAAGGTGAATCACATCTGCCCTCATCCAGTTCTCAGGTACTACACCATCCTAAAATGATTTGTTAAAAAGGATAGTCAGTGGTGTCACTAGTTCTCCCCTTAATTCTTTTAGAATTCTAGGGGTGAATCCCATCAGGCCCCATTGCTTTGTCAACCTTCAGTTTTATGAGTTCTTTCAGAACCCTTTCTTCTGTGAAAGGACTGGGATCGACACCCCTACCCAGACTGCTTCTGTTATTTGGATTAGGTACCTCCCCCTCTTCCTCTTTTGTGAAAACTGAGCAGAAGTATTTGTTCAGTATCCCTCCTTTTTCACTGTCCCTTTCTGCCCACCCACCATCCATTCTATTCAGCCTCACTATCCCTCCCTTTGTCTTTCTATGCTCCCTAATCTACCTATAAAAGGTTCTATCCCCCTTCTTAACTGAGTTGCCTATCTTTTCCTCAGTTTGGGTCTTTGCTATTCTAACTGCCTTCCCTGCTTCCTTCTGCCTTAACTGGTACAGTTCTCTGTCCTGCTCCTTCTGCATTTCCTTATACTTCCTAAATGCTAACGTTTTCTCCCTAACCTTCTCTGCCACCTCTTTTGAGAACCATATTGGCTTTTTATTTTGTTTTGATTTATTTGCTTCACACAAAGGCTTGTTGCCTCTGTGATGGCAGTTTTGATGTTTCCCCATTGTTGCTCCACCCCTCCTTATTGCCTGTTTGCTAGTGCTTTTCTAAGACACGCTCCCATCTTGTCAAAGTCAGCCCTGCTGAAGTCCAGTACCCTCACTTTTGTATGGCTTGACTCTGCAGCTGAGTTTATCATGACCCACACTGTTTGGTGGTCACTTGTTCACAGATGGCTACCCACTTCTAGATCTGAGATCCTCTCACTGTTCCCATTTAAGAGTATGAGGTTTAAGATTGCTCCCTCCTGAGTGGGTTTCTACACTAGCTGTCTGAGGCATGCCCCCTGTAGGGCATCGAGAATGACCCAGCGCTTGAATGTGGCTGCAGCAAAGGTGCTCCAGTTAACTTCTGGCATATTCAGGTCCCCCATCAGCAGTATCTCCCTTTCTCTGCCATCCTAAGGATGCCTTCTATCATATCCTTGTCCATTCCCTCCTCCTGAGATGGGGGTCTGTATACAACCCCTGTGCAGATTGTGGTGCCATTTCCAGTCTCTAAGGTGATCCACAGTGACTCCTTTCCTCCCTTTTTACTCTTTTGTTCCATTGCTTTTATCCTTCCCTTACATAGAGAGCTACTCCTCTCCCTCTTCTACCCTCCCTGTCTCTCCTGTAGCTTGTGTACCCTGGTATGTTAACATCCCAGTCATGGTTCTCTGTGTACCATATTCCTGGGACAGCCACGATATTCAGGCATCCCTCTTCCATCAAGGTCACCAGTTCAGGGAGCTTGTTGCTCAGACTGTGGGCACTGATACTCATTACCCTCCATTTCTTGATGGTCTTACCCCTTTTTGCCCCATCCCTGTCCTTACTGCCTTTGTCGTTTTCTCCATTTACCCCTGTCCTTCTCCCTATTGACGTCTCTATCTTCGTGTTTACCTCATTTACTACCCTGATTTTTTTGGGGGGGGCTAGGATTTCCCTGCTCCTTTCCAGTACCTCTCCCCTTGGCTAGTTTAAGTGTTTGCCAATGAAGGATTTAAACCTGTCACCTAGGATCCTGGCTCCCCTCCTGGACAGATGCAGACCATCGTGCCAGTATAGGCCTGTATCACTCCAGGTGGACCCTCCAGTCCCATATGAAGCCAACCCCCGAGCTCTGCACCAGTTTTTCAACCACTGATTGAATGCCATGGTGTGGAGAAACTATGTTATTGTCTTAAATAAAAAACTATGCTGTTGTCTTAAATAAAAAACACACATACAATTAATGATGTTAGGAAATAAATTCCAACAGACCCATACATTTAAGGTATATTTGTCTGGAATATCAGAGCATTAAGACAGGCTATGACAAATGCCATCTAGGCCTTAATGGAATAATCTTTAGTCACGGAATGTCGATTTTTTAAAGGATGCACATTTTTTTAAATAAAAAATATTAAGGGTGGAATGAACTGTAGTGGGGTGGGGGTTTAGGAGGGTAGGGGGAGAAATTTATTTTGTTTAGCCTGGCATTCATTCCTGGGGAATATTAGCACAGATGCTTTTTTATTTTATTTATTTATTTATTTAGATTGGGATTAATACCTTTGAGTCAAAAGACTCATTTTCAAAGGTTCCAAGTCAGGGACAAAACAGAGCAAAATATGAGTACAATACAATACAATACAATACAAATAAGAACACATTACGATAACAGTGAAGAAGGAAAACATGGTAGGCAGCATGAGAATCATTACAATGGCACATGCGGTACAGGACTTGCTAGTTTCAGATACAACCTAAAAACAGAAATAAATTACATGACATCATGTTGTTGCAGGGTAGAGAATACTCTGGGAACAGTGAAATATGTCAATAACAGGTCCATGTTAAGCTGTGGGGATGAAGGGGGAAAAGGTAAGCAGTCAGGTTGGCATTGTCAAAGTAGCTGGAGATGGTGTGGGACAGGAGTAAAGGGGAAAGGTGGTGTAGGAGGGTTGTAAGTCAAAAAGGAGGGGGGTGGGGAGGGGAAAAGAGATAAGGCGGTGGATAAGGCAGGAGGAAAATGGAAAAAGTCAAGTTATTTACTAGCACACTTACAGGTGTTTACATTCTTAAGGTGGGACCGTAGCCCCCTTTTGAAAAGACTCAGCTTAGTGTTTACTGTCTGCATGTCGGATTGCTCATTAAACCATTTGTGGCCCTTAAAGGTAATGGATTTTTGGGCCAGCGATGTGTGCTTGAAAGGGACTTGTAGACCTCCTTTTCTCACATTTCTTGTTTGTTTAGTGCGCACAGCCTTCTTGAAAAGACTGCTTATGGATTGTGGCATGAGGCCTAGTTGCACTTTTTTTATGATCAGGCATGTTCGGTATTGGGCTCTTAGGTACAGTGGGAGCCAGCCCATCTTAGAGTAGAGTGCACAGGTGTGAGTCCAACGATCTGCCCCTAGTGCCAGATGACAGGCCCTATTCACAAGTTTTTATATCCTGTTAAGGGCAGTGTCTGATCCTGCGATGTATATTGGTAAGCCATAATCAACAGATGATAATACTGTGCTGCATGCAGCTACTTTGAGGGCCACAGGTGTCATAGAGTGTTTGTTTCTGTATAGGATGGCCAGTTTCATGTTGGTGGTTTTGACAACTTGATCAATGTGGTGGGAGAAATTGAAAGTGTCATCAAGGTAAATAACCAGATATTTGAACGAGGAGACTTGTTCAAGTGTATTGCCCTTTTGGTTCAGAATTCGAAGAGGGACAAAATTCCTTTTGTTCTGTGGGACCAAGAACAACATGCATTTGTTTTTTTTATGGTTTAGTAGCAGTTTATGTTGACAGAACCAGGTTTCAAGTTTGTGGAAACTATCGAGTAGGCCTTCCTTGATGGTCAAGTGGTCCCTATCTGGGACTGATATAACGGCATCATCTGCAAATAAAATGATGCTAGCAGGGCAGGCATCAGGGAGGTGGTTGATGAACAGGCTGAAAAGGAGTAGTCAAAGTATGGACCCTTGCAGCACTCCAAGGGCCACTACCTTAGGGTCAAAGAGTGAGTCGCCAATTCTAACATGTTGAGTTCTTTGTGTCAGGTAGCAGCGAAACCAGGAGACTGTATTAGGGGCCAGTCCCATGGAGAGCAGTGTGTTTAGTAACAGCTGGTGATTAACTGAGTCAAACGCTTTAGTAAGGTCAAGGAATACTGACCCCACTGCTCCTGAATGTTTACTCATAATGTGAGCCTGCACTTATCATTTTACTGCTTTCACATATGACTGACTACGTGCTGAAATTGTGGGTCAGAAGTGCGCAGGTGAAAGCAGTTTACTGACACAGGATCAGCAAAGATTGGACAGGAAACAACATGAGCCTGAGTAAGTTTCGACTGAAAATAACATTTAATAAGGCTTTTCAGTAAATGCGAAGCTGAAAAGGCACATCCTCATCACAAGCACAACTACAGATCAATGGCAAATGGGGCTTAAACACACATGCACACACATATATACACACACACACACAGAGGCACACACAAACACGCACACAGATCCACTGAGAAACAAGCAACAGAGAAGCAGCAAAGACAGGAACTGTGCCCAAGGCATGTGTAGTAAATTACATAGAAAAAATACTTTTTATCATTCATGTGCGTGCATTTGAACAACTGGACTGCAAGACTTGCACTGCAGAAGTGGATCGGTAAGAAAAGGCAAAGGGGAAAATAAAAAATGTCCTTGTGATTTTTTTTTTTTTTAATAAATCTCCGAGCCCATCCCACATGCCCAAAACAGCTGTTAACATTCAAGGATATTTAGAAGAGGCTATTCATTGTGGGATCTTTATTTTTTACAAGAACATTAAATTACAGTGTTGCGAACTACATTCAACAGCATATTGTGAACGAGTGTACCAGGTCAAGAGGTCAGTAACATAGCAGTCATTTGGTTAAACAATGAACAAGGTCAGTCATGAACCAGATCAAAATGACATTTTGAGGGAACATAGGCTAGCATATTATGGGGTGGGGGACAGACAGCGATCACCCTGAGGAATAAGTAAAAACTCAATGTGTAAATTTTTATTTTTTTTTCCATTCAGTTTTTATTAAAGTTTACAATACAGAGAATGAATCACAAGAAACATGTAATGTAACAAAATATGGTTATCCAATACATTGGACAGATTCATTCTCTCCCACCCCCACCCTCCACCCTACCTCCCCTTTCTGATGCAGCAGGTAACATAAAGTTAACATCATGTACTTCTTAGCTTGCATATCACGTTGTACCGAATACAGGGCTTGTGGAGAACCCCATAATTTGTTGAATTTCGTGACGTTTATTTGAAAGACTTGCAATGGTTCTCTCAGTTCTAAGATTTTCAAGAAGCTCTTGGAGCCATTCTAGGTAAGACAAATTGTCGGAATCTTTCCAATGCCTAAGAACCATCTTTTTAACAGACATGGAAATTAAGGCCATATAGAATTTTCTACACCTGACTGTGATGGCAGAAAAATCACCCAGAAGACAAATTTCTGGAGAAAAAAGCTCTGAAAGTCCTAAGAGTGGGTCAGCTTTTTGTTTTATAGTAGACCAGAGGGGGGTGACCTTGGGACATTCCCAAAAAATATGGAGGGAGTCCCCGGGCATCAACCCACATCTGGTACAGAGTGGAGTAGACAATACGCCTATTCTAGCCAATTTTTGTGGAGTATAATATATATTGTGTACGATTTTGAATTGCATTAATCTCAGTCTGTCCTGGGATAGGAATTTATGACAATTATTCCAAATGAGTGACCAATCAAACTCCATGTCTGGAAAAAGAGAAGACCACTACAAGATAGGAGCAAAGTTATCGGGATATTTCCAAGCAATTAAGGTATTGTATATTTTCGAGACTGCATGAGGTATTCCAGCCAGATCAAGAAGAGAAACCTGGAAATTAAACTGTGGAGGCAAGGGCGGAGTAGTCCCGAATGCCTTCACCATACAGTGCCATAATTGATATACCTTGAAAATATTGGTAGCAGGAGTCATGAGTGTATGTAAAATCTCCACAGAGGAACTCCATAGTCTGTCAGGTGTAATGAAATCTTTCAACAAAGAGCGATTGATGGGAGGAAACCAATTAGGAGGTAAAGGCTTATTATCCAGCTTCAGATTGGGGTTGCCGATTACTGATTGATATAGATCCTTGGTATTGTCATATTTAAGAAACGCGCACAGCTGAGAGTGGGACATGATCAAAATTGCAATGGGAGATTTAAGCAACGGTAATGGAAGAAATCGTATTTTAGTATATAATAATGCAGCCGGGAGAAAGTCATGGTTCTTAATACTATCCAACTCCACTCTAAGCCAAATCGGAGTATACAGAGAATGTGCTAATCGCTGCTCTGCTGTCAGCCACCGTAAATATTTATTGGCCTGACTGGCCCAATAGTGCAAGGCCAGATGAGGAAGTTTTAGCTCTCCTTTGTCATTGGGAGCAGCCAGTTTATGGAAAGCCATTCTGGTTTTTTTATATCCCCATATGAAAGATGAGAGCATGGAGTGTACTTTGTTAAACCAGGATAAAGGGAGGCTAATATTCAACATGTTAAGGGGATAAAACAAATGGGGAAAAATATTCATTTTAATTAAATTGATCCTACCCCATAAGGAGAGAGGGAGGAGCGTCCATTTATGAAGGTCTTGGTCTATTTTCTGAACCAACAAATCCAGATTTAGATATTTGAGACGAGTGTTACTTCAAGTTAAGATAATACGCAAGTATTTCATAGATTTAGGTTGCCAAGCGAGTCTGGTAGCAGTTATTTCTTGCTTATGTACCCGATGATTCAAAGGAAAGAGTAAGGTTTTCACAGTGTTGAGCTCGTAATTAGAGACCCTGCTGAATTCGCTTATTATATTAAGAAGAATGGGGATAGATGTGGCAGGGGTGAGTATATACAAGAGAAGGTCATCGGCATACGCTGCAACCTTAACCACCTGTCCTTGTATAGGAATACCTGGGACACCTTGTGCTGTTGTAAGTCTCTGGATAAAGGGTTCCAAATATATATTAAAAAGCAATGGGGATAAAGGACACCAGTGTCTCATTCTGACATGGAGTTTAATCAGGCTGGACCTCATGCCATTACAGGCAATTCTGGCAGAGGTAAATATATATAGCGAGCTCACCCAGCTCAGGAATATATTAGGGAAACCAAATGCCTTCATTGTCGCGAACAGGTAATTCCAATAAACCCTATCAAAGGCTTTCTCGGCATCTAAAGAGACCAAGGCCATTGGGGTAACAGCATCCTCAGAGGCCGAAAATACGTGAGCGATGGTATGTAAGTGATCAGTGGATGATCTTCCTTTCATGAAACCCACCTGTTCAACTCCAATTATTGAGGGGAGAACCAGACTTATCTGACCCACCAAAATTTTATCTAAGATCTTAATGTCATGGTTGATTAAGGATATAGGCCTGTAACTTGAGACAAGATCCTGTGGTTTATCTGGCTTGGGCAATAAAACTATAAGGGCCTCAAAAAGGGAAGGGTCAGACCCCTGACCTGATAAAAGAAATTGAAAAAGAGACAACAGAGTGGGGGTTAGCTGCCTAGAGAATATCTTATAAAAATTAGAAGAAAAGCCATCAGGGCCTGGGGTTTTGTCGGCTGGGAGGGATTTGATTACCGTGCTTATTTCATCCTCTGTGATGGGACATATAAGTGCATCTTGTTGAGATTTAGTAAGAGAAGGTAAAAAGGAGTCTGCCAAATAACTTTGCAAATCCTCTTCTGAGGGGGGATTGAGCATGGGGGCATATAACTCCCGAAAATAAGTAGTAAATTCGTCTACTATCTCAGGAACAGTAGTTTTAAGGGAATCCTCTACTGACAGACGGACTGCTGGGATAAATCAGGCTGATTCGAGTTGCTTAATGCGCATTGCTAGCATCTGCCCAGCTTTCTCCCCTTGATCGGTATAGACAGCATTCATTTTTAGAATGGCAAACTCGGCTTGCTCTCTCAATAAATCGAGGTAAGCATCTTTTAATTTAATTAAGTCTTGTTTGACCGAATCCGAGGAGGCAGGGGAAAGAGTATGTTCGATGTTCCTGATTTGGGACAGGAGGGAAAAAACCTTTTCTTCCTGTTCTTTTTTCCTTTTTGAAGATAGACCAATTAAGATGCCTCTGAGGAACGCTGTGAGAGCGCCCCATTCCATATCAGGTTGTCATGTGGTGTTCGGGTTTAAAATGATAAACTGTTGAATTTGAGATGCTATGTAATCGACCTTAACGGAGTCTTTGAGAATTTGGTTATTTAACTTCCATCTGCCTCCTCTTTTTGGGAATGAGAACAGGGATATTACACTTGTTACCGCAGAGTGATCCGAAAGCGGGCCAGGGATAATATTGGAATCAGAGACTCCAGAGAGCAATGATTGAGAGATGAGAATGCAATCGATCCGCGAGGACGTGCCATGTACAGGGGAGACGTACGTATACTCCCAGTCATTTGGATGGAGCATGTGCCATAAGACACAAAGTCCCGCAGAATTGAGAAAATCTCTGAATGCTCTCTGTGCTGGAGAAAGGCCATGGGGGATTCGACCAGATCTATCCACTGAAGGATCAAAAACCAGATTGAAATCGCCCCCTATAATCATGGGAGTACCCAGAAAAGGATTGAGAACTTCTAATAGGTTCATGAAAAACCTGGGGTGTTCGTGTTAGTCCTGTGAACACATCCCAGCACAATATCCAAAGTATGCAATTTACCTTTCACAAATAGGTATCTCCCAGAGGGGTCAATCAAGGTTTGGGAGGATCTGAAAGGTATCAATCTGTGTAGAAGAACCATGACTCCCCTACTCGGAGTATTACCCTGTGCAGCAAAAACTTGCCCCACTTGTTGCCTTCTCAATTTATCATCTTCATGAATGAGTAGGTGTGTCTCTTGTAAAAATATGACATGAGCTTTGATATGACTGAGATATTTTAGTACCTTATATTGCTTGGTTTTATGCCTGACTCCCTTAACATTCCATGTACAGAACAGAACATCGTTAATCATTATTCCTTACGACCCTGGTTATTTTCTTTGAATCCAAACTATGTTGTCACACATTTGTTCTAAATGACCACAGTGAAATATCTGCTGTGCCAGCCCACCTACCCTCCCCCCGAAAAGCAGAAAATAACAAAAATCCATCCAGTAAAAAAGATCCCAATAACCCACAGTGTACCCAAACCTCCTCCCATTCCCACCCCGCTGTCTCAAGGTACTTGACAATCAGTTCACCTAGACATTTCCCTCTTACCCTGGCCCCCCCACCAAATCATATTAGACAAAATGCTATATTAGAACACCCACCTCGCTAGGACCAGTTCTAGTTAACCACCCTAGAGGTACAGACTAATGGGGAACAACCATGTACAGTGATCCTAAATACACTGGCATTAAGACATAATGATCATTGTCTTGGATATAGCAGGTCGAGAAAAATAGGAAGGATGACCTGCGAGATATTGCCTTACAGTCATTTCCATTATATATACAGAACTCATATTAATAGCCCCCATGGGACTCAGTACTATAGCAGGGAGGTATTCAACTCATACATCACCCTGTGAAAAGCAAAGAATATTGAAGATTATTACCGTTCAAATTTTTCCTGAGGAAAAAAAAAACCTTCCATCCCTTTTCCTTTAATCATTTCCTTTCTTTTATTAAAAAAGGAAGCGAACTCTGATACCAACTAGGGATAATGTATCAGGATTAAAAAGTGTGATAGGGTAAGAAAAGATCAGGTTCATGGGAAAAGAAAGAAATCTAATGGGGAAAATTACAATAGGGAGATTAACCCAATCCTAAAATTGCTATTTAAACCTGTTACATGACTAGGTAATAACATAGTAAAGACCCCATATGCAGTCATCCCCCCTTATGAATAAGATACTACAATGATCTTAGCACATGAAAACTGTAGCTGGGACAGAAACAGCCCTAAATCCTCAGCTGACATTGTTATATTAGACCAAAACATTCTGGCATACAACATTAGACAAGGGGATATCAATTGATGGTACAAAAACTACCTCGTGGGAATATTTCCCACTACCCAAAACATATACATAGAAAGCTCATTCCCCTTCATCATGCTGCCCAACATAATTATCAAGCATATAGAAAGGCAAGCAAAACACCTCCCTTAAAATCCCCAAACCAGAATACTGAACACTATAAGAGTCTGTGAGCAAAATAAGCTGTTAATTGTTGACGTTTAACTTGCAGTGTCCTGATCTAGTCCTCCGACTCACTCAGCTCACAATTCAGAATGCAGCATAAATTAGATAAATGTCGGTCTCTGATGCCATCTAGCGGGCATATACCGCAAGTGCAGGTTCCAGTATTAGGACGAAAGCAAGCAGATCCAAGAAAAAAAACACCACACTGGTAAGATGTCCATAGACACTCCAGAATCAGGTACTAGTTCAGGTTATTCAAACCAAGGGAAGCAAGGAGCCACTTGCCTTTGCAGTAGCCTCAAGTAAGGAGATTGAATTTCTGGCATCAGTGGACATGTTAAACCGCGCCGGGAAAGAGACCAGAGGATCTGTCCACAATAGAAAGGCAGCAGGTGCATCGGTACAACCGGGAAGAAGTTGCAGGGAGAATCCTATAGGTTGAGTCCTCTCCCTGGAAGAACAGGGTAGCGAGCAAGACACAAGAGGAGGTAGACTACATACGATCTGGGAGGAATGAGGCTCACTTCTCCTACTCACTGGCCACTGAAAAGAGCTCAACAACCCATGCTCCACATAAAAGCTGCAGTTCTTGCCCGAGAGGGAGAGGCGCTTTGTTCAAGTCAAGCAAAATAAATCAGGAAATGCCTCTTTAAGCCTTACCATCACCGTTTCAACATTTTCGAATGTAGCCCAGGAGCTGGAGATCTGGACTTGGAGCCTGGCAGGGTAGCCCACTCTGAATTTTATGCCAGCCGCTATCAGCTTAGTGGAGAGAGGATGATACGTGGCTTGCTTTTGGCGTACTGAGAGGGGTAAGTCTTGGACTATCCTTAGCTTGGCCCCTTCCCATGTAAGTTCCTTGGCTTCTTTCACTTTAGCCATAAAGTGCTGCTTTTCTTGAAAATTTAAAAACCTGAAAATGAAGGTTCTGGGAGCAGCATCTCGGGGTGGGATGGGGCGCAATGTTCTGTGAGCCCTCTCGATGGAGTATTCGGATCTGAAAGGGGTAGGGCCAGCGATTCTTTTTATAAAAAGCTGAGTAAACTTAACGGGGTCTATGGACATAGTAGCAATTAGTGAGACGTGGTTTACCAGTAACCACACTGGGGAGACTTCAGTACCTGGCTATGTATTGTTCAGAAGAGACCGAAGTGCAAAAAGGGGGGGAGGGGTGGCCCTGTATGTTAATGAAAATATCAAAGCTACAGAAATTCAGAATACACATAAGGAGCCAGAAGAACTGTGGGTCACCCTGGAAACAGGAAATGGGACAGCCATAAGAACTGGGGTTGTCTACAGGCCCCAGACCAGAGGGAGGACATAGACACATTACTGTTAGAAGATATACAAAACATGACAGCTAAAGGGAGGTTCTGATAATGGGAGACTTCAACATGCCAGATACAGATTGGTCAATACCAGCAGGAACATCTGCCAGAACTAGACTCATAGTGGATTCCCTGCAGGGGAGGGCCTCAAACAACTGGTACAGCAACCCACAAGAGACAGGGCTATCCTAGATCTAGTACTGACTAACAAAGAAGGGATCACAGATCTCCAGGTAGAAGGTCACCTGGGGGCCAGTGACCATCACATGGTATGGTTCAATTTGGCTACTACATCTAAATCATCCCATTCCAAAGCAAAAATATGGGACTTCAGAGGAGCTGACTTTGATAAGATGGCCAACAGAGTTAAGCTAGCCCTGGCAAAAAGAAACACAGGTGAGAAGGTACAGGCAAAGTGGGCAAGCATTAAGGATACAATACTTGAAGCAACATCCCATGGTGTTAGACAGAAAAGGAAGTGCAAAAGAAGAAGGAAACCACTTTGGTTCTCAAATACAGTAGCAGAAAAGGTCAGAGCCAAAAGGCTGGCCTTCAGAAAATATAAGGGAACACAGCGGGATGAAGATAGGGAGGCATACCAAACTGCCCTAAGGGAAGCAGGTAAGGCAGTAAGGCAGGCAAAGTCCCAAACTGAGGAAACACTAGCACGAACAGTAAAAGAAGGTGACAAGACTTTCTATAGATACATTAGTGAAAGGAGAAAGTCCAGAGGGGTATTGCTAAGCTTAATGGAGAAAAGGGAGCATGTGAGGAGGAGGACCCTGAAAGGCATCTATCCTAAATAGATACTTTTGCTCAGTATTTACTGAAGAGAAGGTAGGGCAGGGCCCACAGCTCAGCATCATGGACACAGGGGGAGGAGGTGAGCACTACTCCCTTCAAAGAAAGGGTCCTACAAGAGCTTGCTAAGCTCAGGGTGGATAAGGCAATGGGACCTGATGGCATACATCCCAGGGTACTTAAGGAGCTAAAGGAGGAACTAGCAGAGCCATTAGCAGAATTGTTTAGTGAGTCTCTGAGCACAGGAGAGGTCCCAGAAGACTGGAGAAGGGCTCATGTGATCCCACTCCACAAGAGTGGTAGCAGGGAGGAGGCGGGAACTACAGACCGGTCAGTCTTACCTCAGTAGTGGGCAAGATTATGGAGGCACTCCTTAAGGAAAGGATAGTGCAACACCTGGAATCCATAGGGCACAGGATCCAAGACAGCATGGGTTTACAAAGGAAGGTCCTGTCAAACTAATCTCATAGATTTCTTTGACTGGGTAACCAGAGTGGTGGACCAAGGGGAGCAGTTGATGTCGCCTACCTTGACTTCAGCAAAGCTTTGACACTGTTCCACATAGAAGATTGATAAATAAGCTAGGTAGGCTCAGGGTGGGTCAGAAGTTGGTCAACTGGGTGGCAAACTGGTTGACTGGCAGAAAACAGAGAGTGGTGGTAAATGGTATACAGTCAGAAGAGATGCAAGTCACAAGTGGGTACCTCAGGGATCAGTCCTGGGGCCAGTCCTATTCAACATCTTCATTAGTGACCTCGAGATGGACTAGAGGGTAAGGCTTGTCTGTTTGCAGATGACACCAAGATCTGCAACAGAGTAGATGATCCAGATGGGGTGGGCAGAATGAGAAGAGATCTGGATAAACTAGCAGAATGGTCAGAAGAGTGGCAACTGGGATTTAATGCAAAGAAGTGCAAAATCATGCACATAGGGAAGAGAAACCCTAGCCACTTATAGGCTGGGAGGAGTTGCTAGCAGTCACAAAGGAAGAAAGAGACTTGGGCATCATCATCACTGATGACCTAAAATCATCCAAGCAGACCTCTAAAGCAGGTAGGTAAGGCTAGGGGGTGTTAGGGTGTATTAGTAGGGGTATCACAAGTCGTAAGAGGAGGTAATAATCCCTCTGTACAAGACATTGGTTAGGCCCCATCTGGAGTACTGCGTGCAGCAGTATTGGAGGCCACACCTTCACAAGGACATTAACCAAATTGAGGCAGTCCAGAGAAGGGCAACCAAAATGGTGCAGGGACTGCATCAGAAGACATATGAGGACAGATTAATGGAGCTCAATATGTATACCTTTGAGCAAAAGGAGGGAGAGAGGTGATATGATCGAGACATTTAAACACCTTAAGGGCATAAACAAGGTGAAAGAGTCTAACATGTTTAAATATAAGAAAAATAGCAGGACAAGAGGACACAGCATGAGATTAGAGGGAGGCCGATTAAGGGGAATGTGAGGAAATTTTTTCACAGAAAGGGTGGTAGATGCATGGAATGGCTTACCACAAGAAGTGGTGGCTATGAATACAGTGCAGGGCTTCAAACAGGCATGGGATAGGCATAAGGGAGCAATACAAATGACTATGAATAGATAGGTCACTGACAGAGCAAAGGCCGATGGCACATTTATAAGGTAGAAAAAGAAATGGGCAGACTGGATGGGCCTTGCGGTCCTTATCTGCCGACAACTTCTATGTTTCTATGTTTCTATGTTTATGTTTCTATGTTTCTATGCCCTCTTCGCGCTCAGGCAGGCCAATTATTATCACATCATTGCGGCGGCTATGGCCCTCAAGATTTTCGACTTTATTTTTCATCTTGGATATACGTTGCCTTAAGGCTGCCAGGTCAGGGTTAATTCGTTCTTGGTTGTGCTCCAATGAATGGATCTGTGCTTCATTATCTGACGTTCTTTGGGAAAGTGTTTCCAGAGCGTTGGAGATGTGTTTTGTTTCACCAGCAATGTTCTGTATCTCCATTTTAAAGGGCTGAAACTCTTCTAAAAGTTTGGCAAGAGTAAGAGGTTCCTCGTCCACAGATCTAACGCTAGTAGATTGCGGGTGAAGCACAACGGAGACTTTAGACTTTTTCAGGGCCTTCTCAGGCGTAGTTGGAGGGGTGTGCTTAGGAAGATTTTTCTTCATTTCAACATCCATTCAGCCATCGTCGGGTAAACGTCAGTTGGTTAAGAAGTTTTCAGCAATTGAAGAGTAGTAAAATAAGTCCTCAAACTTTAGCAAAACGAAAATATAAGTGGTAGGAGGCAGGAGCTCGTGAGAGAGAGAGTGCTACTCAGTGAACTGCATCACGTGACTCCAATGTGTAAATTTTTAAAAAGCATACAGTATGTGACAGTTCTGTGATGTGAGAGATGCAGTCACTGGGGAAATGACGAGAACACAGAGTGTCCATACAACAGCTCACATATTAACTCAATTAGGAAACTACCTTGATATTGAGATAAACACTTGATCACTATTTACAATTAAGATGACAAACCACATAAAAAATACCTCCAGCTCAGACATTTTATAGCTTGCAGTTGAACAAATCAATTTTTCAGTCAGGGATTGGATTTGATATTTGCCGAGCAGACCAGTCAACTAGGATCTTCTATAACACTAGCTGATCTGACAGGTGTGTGTTCATGGCTACGTGCAAGCTCATGAGCAAATTCAATAAATGTGGTTGTGCTTGCTGAATAACGTGGTCGTCCACAACTGCATGCATGAATACCGAGATTCATGCTCATGAAATGGCAGACAAGTAAATACCTAGTTAGTGAGGGTTGAACTGACTATAATCATAAATTTTAGAGACTGTTCATTGTATGTGACAGTGCTATGAGCATGAAAAACTATTAGGCTACCTAACAAACTAACTGCAAACAGTTATTAAGCAGAACATGTTAAATTGAAACTAAGACAGTGTCCCTTTAACAAGAATTATAACTAGAATTGTTGGCTTTAAGTGTGATATGAAAAGGTTTCTAAAGGATAATGATCTGTGTACCTAATCTGCATACCTGTGTTACTTTGACTGAATCTATACTTTCTATTATTGTTTTGTACTCATGTTTGTATCATTGTTGACATATTTGTTCTGGTCACCCACAAAAGCAGGCTTTTAGCTTGTGGATTTAGGAGATTTTTAAATAAACAAATCAACATCTCATCCAAAGGATGGCACCTCAATAGTGCTGTTAATACTGCGCTACAGTATCAGTATTGGGTGTTAGTCTATGTTCCTTAGATGGGACTAGAACCCAAAACGTTCTAATCTTCTAACTCCAAAGGTAAGCATGTGACAGTAGCCGGTCAAAAGCACCTTTCAACAAGAGCATGGTAAAAATCACACAGAGAAAAGAGCACAAGCGAATACAGCTACAGTGAAACTATAGAATGGACATTACAGTGCTGTACCTGTAACTGTTCACTCTCGCAAAGCAGTATAAGTTACTGAGTGTGGACAGTGTAAGCATGCTGGCTTTGTGGCATAGTGGTCAGAGGAACAAGCTGGAAATGCTTATAATACGCCTGACCATGGTGTGAGCCCAGCAGAGGTATGTTACATAAACTTTTTTTGCCGACTCTTCCTCCTTGCTACATTTCTCTTTGTTTTTACATTTCTGTTGTTGTACAGTATTTATATTTTAGTACAGGGGTGCAGTGTGCAGAACCCCCCCCATGTCAGGCGTACTGTGGGGGAAAGCCCCCCACCTAACATTGTCCAACATACCTCATCCCCCTCACCTATGCCCTCGCCCCACTTATGCATCGTCCTACCAACCGAATTTGTCTCTCCCACCCAAATATGTCTGCCTAATTAGTGCTGTGCAGCTCCTTGTATCATTCTTGAACCTGCCCCCCCTGACTTTTACCCACCACCAGTTGAATCGCTGTGTCTGTCCTTGCTGTTGCTGTTTAGTGCTGTTGTTTCTTTCACTGTCTTCTCTGCGCTGCTTTTGACCATGCGATTAATGTTTAGCAGTTTTGACCTAGAACCACATGAGACCTACTGAGTCAGTGGCACTGCTAAATGTAAGGTTCCTGAAAGATTCAAACCCTTGATCTGTTGCTTGCTAGCCACTTACATATCCACTGCACCACTGTGCTGCACTACATTAGAGTCAAACAGATGATCTTGGGCCAAATTTTCAAAGACTGATTTTTGGAGGACAGGGGCCCTCATATTCAAAGCACAACACAAACAAGATCACTGCATGGCAAATTACGCAGACTGGAGCACCGGGTGGAAAATAGCACAGGCTGTCTCAGGGGAACTATTCAAACAGTAAGCTTGATATGGGGCTACGCCAGCCCAGCACATACAGAGTCTACATTTTGCTGACAGGTCCCAACTGAAAATAGCCCACAGGAGTCCAATGGACATAGTGTGGCTCAAACAGGATAGTGTCAGGGCTGTTATGGCCATATTCATCTCTAGCAAGCTAATGAACCCATTGGACATGCAAGGCTTTGTGGGCCAGTTGCATGCCAAGTGTGGGCTCATTATCATGTCAACTCCTGGTAGTCAAGTTGGTCCCTCCCCCAAATAGCCACCCTGACAGTCAGAATCAGTCCCTGTAGTCTGATGGTCTCCCACTTCCCTATTTCCAATGACTATCCAACAATAGTAAGCCCATTTTGTGGTGTCCGTTGGTCTCTCAATTTCCATTGCCCATTTTCTAGCACAACCACAATCTCCAGTGGTTTAGTGGATCCCCACCCCCTGAAATTGCAGTAAACATCCCTCCTGATCCACCCCTTCAGGACCCTCCACATTGTACCATGATCACACTGGTCACCAATGGCATAATTTGGCATAAGAGATGGTAACCAGCATAGCTCTCAGCTCATCACCTTGGCAGGCAGCCATCTGAATAGCAGAGAGTGATTGTGAACTTATTGAAGAAACAGCTGTGGAACGTAATGTCATAACATTTCAGAAAATTCTGACAAATACTACAGAACTATGTCAGAAGCAGAATTCCACAACAGAATGGCTTACTGCCTTTCTGTCACCCCATGTTTTTCCCATGGAGCACATTCAGTGACCGATATATGCAAATTCTTTGCAAGTAAAAAGGTGAGTTTCATGAGAGATGGATCCCTTTGCTTCCTAGTGGTCATTGCACACCTCCCTGGAGATCTATTATTGTATCTTGATGGTCAATTGTCTGTTTTGAAACTACGCCAGAATCCTACCATTTACACTGATTCTGCAATATGAATCACAAAATGCTATTTTGTGTAATACTGGATCTAGGGATCCTGAGGTGTTAATGCCGCTGTTCAGGGCATAAATAGGCCTCACCTGGAATACACTTCCCAGCTTTGGTGCCCTTATAAACAAGCATTTGTCAATGTCGAATGTTTGCTTGCTGGTATTAGTACTGGAAATGCAGGAAGTAGACAGATGCAGAATAGGTATGGCAATAAAGTATTGAACTTCACGCCAACCCCACCTCCATCCTGTAGAGATGGACAGGCAGTGGGTAAGTGTTTGGGTCATCACCCATGATGTTTATGCTATGTCACTGACTCTATTCTGCAGACAACGACACATGTTAAGGTGTGTCTTGGAGTGTTTGGCTTTATAGTCACCCCATTCCATAAGGACATACACTGAAATGGGTGTAGCATAGGAAAATGGGGTAAACTGTGGGGCCAAAGAGTCCAAGGTACACCTTGATGCCTGTCACTGGGTTGAGGGTGGGGGTGGGATGGAATGAGCAGTATGGTCAGCAATCCAAAGGCACACCCCAATGCCTGTCAGTCTGCACAGAGTGGGATGTTATGGTTAGAAACCCTAACACCCTGGGCATTTGTTAGTATTTGCACTACAAATTTTCAACATGGCCTTTGTGTAACCCCACCTCATGAAAGCATTTGTGACCTCTTCTCATGAAAAGTGGCACTGTGATATTGTCAATGTGTCTGGAACTTTGACTTCCAACAGCGACCGTGCCATTCTGTGCCACATGTACGAAAACCCAGATTGGGCAGGATATGAAGAATGACAGCTGTACCATCCATAGGGAGGTGTGAAGAGATGGCTATGTTGAAAATCTGTAGTGGGAATAGTAAAAATGCTCGCACTTCCGAGCATAAATGGAAACTGTGCAAAGCATGCATGTAACACTGTCATTTTATAGACTTTCATCACTGAATTTTTAACATAGGCATTTTAGGACCTCTGCTCATGAACAGTGTCACTGTAATTTTCTTAATGTGTTCCGAACACTGATTTCCCACAGCGAGGAGGCTATTCTGCACCGGAAGTACAAAAACCCATTTCGGACAGGATGTGAAAAATGACAGCTGTAGTGTTCATAAGGAGGTGTGGAAAAATGCCAACGATGAAAATCTGGAGTGAAAATATAACAAATTTGTGAAGTTACGAGCGTGCATGGAAACTGTGCAATGCATGCTCAGAACTAGAAGGGGACAGGATCAGTTGTGTTCTAATACAGTAGCTGCATCTTGTTGTTGTTACATGGTTTCTTGTGGATTTTACTTGGTAGAAGGTTATTTCTTGTCTTTCTTACTTCTAAGGGGCTAGCAGGGTATTGGTTTTGGGGCTGTTGTAAGTTTGAAAACTTGTTTGGTGGCTGTAAGTGGGCTCATTTGTTGGATGTTTCACTGTGTAACAGGCTGCGCTGGTGGTGGCCTATTTCTTCTGATTTAAAACCTATTTGGTGGGATTTGCTTGGGGCTCGTTATTTGAATTGGCGACCTATATCTGTTAATTTCAAGCCTATTTTGAAGTGTTGTTCGTGAAGCTGATTGAATTAGAGACCTGTTTCCCTTGGCAGCAAACATATTTTGGGGGTTTTGAGTTAAATTTTGATTCCTTTTTGCTGACTTCACTAGCTGCAAAGGTTAGTGATAGTGGGGGAAGGGTGTTAATGGTATGGCCAGGTCTCACTCAGCTAATTGACTGGAGGCAGAGCTGAATCAGGTTTGTGGTGTTAGTTGCTTTGGCTTCTCAGAAGCAACTAGAAGGGGACAGGATCAGTTGTGTTCCAGTATAGTAGCTGCTTCTTGTTGTTTTTACAGGGTTTCTTGTGGATTTTACTTGGTAGAAGGTTATTTCTTTTCTTTCTTACTTCTAAGGGGCTAGCAGGGCATTGTTTTTGGGACTGTTGGAAGTTTGAAAACTGGTTTGGTGGCTGTAAGTGGGCTCATTTGTTGGATGTTTCACTGTGTAACAGGCTGCGCTGGTGGAGGCCTATTTCTTCTGATTTAAAACCTATTTGGTGGGATTTGCTTGGGGCTGGTTCTTTGGCTGCAGGGGCTTGGAGGGGCAGACACAGGGCTGATCTGATCTCTCGAGTCGGGTGTATGCCCAAATCCCACCCTCACCCCCCTTCCCTCCCAGAGCTCTGCTTGTTTATAGAGGAGCACCTGCCCTGCAATTGGAGGAAAAGGCTGCAGGTGCAGCTCATGTAGTTCTAGCCACTGGGGGTTGGATTTAAAGGCTGGGAAAGAGGATCTTAGGGAGTTGTTCACTTCCCTTATAAGTTTACTGTGCTGTACTGCACCTAGTAACGGGGTTACCGGTTTACTGTGGGACTGTATCTAGGATTAGTGGGTGACCTGTTTAGGCAGTAGGGGTGTATCTTGAACTAGTGGGGAACCTGGTGGCTCACCCAAGGAAACCTACTTGGAGGGGGATGGAGCCACATGTCATTAGGGCCGACATCTTTGGGAGGGTTGTGGGGTGCAGAGGGTGTGGGGCAGCCATGATACTGGACTGGGCTTGGAAGTTTGGTGGTTGTCCAGTGTGCTACCAGCTGGCACAGCTTAGGGAGGAGGTTGCGGGGATTAGGAGACAGCTGGGGGAAGGGAGGAAGTATGGTTGGAGAAGAGGGAAGGTGATCTCCCACAGGGTGCACCAAGCACTAGGGGCAGGGGCATAGGGAAAGAAGTGCAGGAGAATACTCTGGGGTCACATAGGGACCCTGGCAGAGGGGGCCCAAAAGGAGGACACTACCAAGGAAGTAGGCAAGTAATGGTGACCCTCACAAAGGAGGGTCCAGAGGGGCAACATCCTCAGGGAAGTAGGCAGATGGCCGGGGCTGGACAGAAGGAAGCAAGGCGGGGAGGTGGATCAGACCTTATGCTCAGTAACCACTTCAATTCTCATCTTCTGCTTGAGGATGAGGCAGGTGATGTAGCCATGGCAGGGGTGGTTAGAGATGGAAAGGGCGTGGGGACAGGAGGTGGGGGCTGGATAGCAGGAGGAACGAGGGGAACCTGGAATGCAGGAAAATGGGGGGAGCAGTGAATCAGAGCAGGAGGGGCAGGGGGAAGAGGGAGGAAAGTGCAAGGAGAAGGACCAGTTGGGAGGAAAGGGCAAGGAGAAGGACCAGAAGTACAAGGAGGATACAGTAAAGGGAGCTGAGGGTTTAGGACAGGGGAGCACGACAAGCAAGGAGCGACTAAATGGAGACAAGAAGGAAGGGAGGACAAGCCAGGCTAGTTTAGTGGATGGGGGAGAAGTACCAGTCACGAGTAGTGAGGGAGGAGTTAGCAAGGTACAGAAGGATACTCGGGAGGAGGAGAGGCATAGGATCGGAGGGGAGGGAGTGGCCATGGTAAATAAGGAGGGAGCGGAATGTGCACCCAGATAGGGGGAAAAACAAGGAGCTGGCTGGGTGGAGGGGCCAGTATAAAGGATGAGGGACATGGAACGGGGGAAATGGAGGAAAATGAGTGGTCAGAGTGCTCCTGTTGGGGGATTCTATGATCAGGGTATCAAATGGGATAGGGAGGGAGAAGCCTGGCCAGTTACAACAAAATGCTTCCCTGGACTAATGGTGCACAGGGCCAAGCATGAGGCATATCAGCTGGCAAAGGATTGTAGGGGTTCCCCAGACATACTAGTACACCTGGGTACAAATGACATTTAAGGAAATAGCGAGCTAGAGATACAGGCAAGTTTCAGGGAGCTTGCCAGGGTCTGTTATGACATAGGATGCACAATTTCCTTCTCGGAAATCCTGCCAGTGCCAAGGGCTAGTGGGGAACACAAAAAGAAGATTAGGAAGATAAACCAGTGGCTCAGGGAGTGGTGTGAGGCCAGAGGGTATGGGTTGATGGGGGATTGGGGGAGACCTGTGTATAAAAAGGAGGATAAGGAGCTGTATGCTAGAGATAGGCTCCATCTCAATTTGGAGGGGATGGGAATCCTTAAGTTGAAAATAGAGGGGTACATTGATGAAAAGTGGGGTTTAAACTTGTGAAGGGGGAGGGATGGGAGAAAAGGCTGTCAAGAGGTGTCTGATAAAGGAGGGACTCTGTCTCCATCCCCCTTGGGAGCTGGAGGAATGCAGGAAAAGGCTAACTGGTAAAGTGCAGACCAGGGGAAAATGGAATCCCCATGGGAACATGAGCAGGGGAAATGGAAGTATAGGGAAAGGGTGGAAGGTAGTCCTGCTAAATGCTTGGAGCTTGGGCAATAAAATGCCTGAACTCAAGGTGATGCTAACTGAGGGAGCGGTGGTTGTGGCAGCGGTCACTGAGACCTGGGCCACCGCAGAACATGACTGGGACCGGAACCTGGAGGGTTACACTATGTTCAGGAAGGACAGGGGGGAGGGAAGGGGAGGAGGGGTAGCAATGATAGTCAAGAACTGCATTGGCATAGGGGGAGTAAAGGAGATGGAGGGAATCATAGAGGCAATTTGGGTCACCTTGATAGCAAGGAGGGGGCAAGAGATCAAAAATAGGAGTGGTGTATAGAGCCCCTGCATTGGCAGATGAGCTGGAGGAGAGTCTGGTGGCAGATGTTGGGAGACACTGCAAATTGGGCAGGGGAAGGGTGGTGGTGCTGGGGGACTTAAACATGCCAGGAACAGACTGTGAGACTATGACATCCTCGGTGGCCAGGGAACAGAGGTTGTTGGATGTCTTTCAAGACGCATTCCTAACTCAGCAGGTGGGGGAACAAACCAGGAAGGCGCGGGTACTGGATGTGGTCCTGGCAGACAGTGACCAGATTGGGGGCCTGGAGGTAAGGGACCCATTGGTGGGGAGTGACCATGCCACGGTCTGGTTCTGCCTGGACCTAGGAGGGGCAGAAGGCTGCACAAAGACGGAGGTAACTGACTTCCGGGGTGGATTTTAAGGAAATGTGAAGGATCCTTAAGGAGCATTTGGATGTGATTGGGACAGACATGGATGCTGATAGTAGGTGGGAAATCATCAGGAGAGGGGTGCAGGATGCTGCCAGCACCAGTGCAAGAGTAAGACAAAAATGCAGTAGGGCCCAAAAACCCTGCTGGTGGACCAGGGAGGTCCAGGAGGTGGATCAGAGAAAGAAGGCAGCCTATAGACAATACAAGTGCTCAAGGAATGAAAGGGATTGAGGGGAGTATGAGCTGATGGCTAGAAGGGCCACTAGGGTGGTGAGGGCGGCTAAGGCAAGGAAGGAGCAGAACCTGGCCAGGGAAATTAGGAGAGGGATACACTGGGGAAAAACGAAGGGTGAAGGGGCAGATTAGCAGGATTAAAACAAGGGAGAGATGGGCACAAGACCTTAGGGAGCAGGCCGAGGTACTAAATGAGTACTTCACCTCAGTTTTCACCTAGGAAAATGGGGGTGCTGCATCATACATGAGAGGAGACAGTGATATTGAGGAGGGGGGACCCTTACCAATTGGAGGATCTGGGGAGAGGTGGAGGCATCACTGGCAGGAGGGGGGAAGCTAAGCAGGAAGAAGAGGTAGCGGAAGTGGAAATCACAGCAGAGAGAGTAAAGGAAACCCTCTGGTCCCTGAAGACAGAGAAAGCACTGGGGCTGGATAAATTACATCCCAGAGTGCTGAAGGAACTTGTGGATGTCCTGGCAAAAACCCTGGCAGAGCTTTTCACCATCTCTCTGAGGACTGGGTGGGTGCCCCAGGACTGGAAGGTGGTGCATATATTGCCTATCCACAAGGGGGGATCAAGGGAGGTGGCAGGGAATGACAGACTTGTCAGCCTGACATCAGTGGTGGGCAAGGTGATGGAGGGCATTGTCAAGGAGAGGCTAGAGGGAGATCTGGAAAAGTCAAGGTGCCTGGACAATAGACAGCATGGATTCATCCAGGGGAAATCATGTCAGACAAACCTTGTGGAGTTCTATGACTGGGTGACGAGTGCCTTGGACCTGGGTAGACCAGTGGACATCCTCTTTCTAGGCTTCAGCAAGGCATTTGACTCTGTTCCTCATGAGGGCCTGTTGGATAAGCTGGGTGAAATGGGGGTAGGGAACCAGATGATCAGATGGATAGGTGATTGGCTCCAGGACCAGACTCAGAGGGTTGTAGTTGGCAAGATAGTCTCATGCCCAAGGAGGGTCATTAGTGGGGTCCCACAGGGATCAGTCCTTGGGTCCCTCCTGTTCAACACCTATGTCTCTGACATAAGGACAGGTATCAGGAGTGAGATCAGTCTCTTTGCAGATGACTTAAAACTGGGGGCAGTGGTAGGTGGGGTGGAGGGGAGGGTGACCCTACAGGGGGACCAGAAGGCTCTGGAAAGATGGTATAGAAAGTGGAAGCTGAGGTTCAATGCAGGGAAATACAAGGTACTGCACCTGGGGTCCAGAAACCAGGGGCCAAGTGTACACACTGGGGAGGGGATGCTACAAGTCTCTATGGCTGAAAGGGACCTGGGGGTGGTGGCGGATGTCAAGATGAACAACTCGGAGACTTGTAGGAGGGCAGCAGCCAAGGCCAACAGGATGCTGGGATGCATCACTAGGGGGATCACCTCCAGAAGGAGGGAAGTGATACTCCCTCTGGTTAACTGCTTTGTGAGGCTGCACCTCGAGTACTGAGTGAAGTTTTGGAGGCCACACTTAAAAAGTGACATTAAACTCCTGGAGAGGGTCCAGAGGAGGGCAACCAAAATGATTTGGGGCTTGGGGGACAGGACCTATGAGGAGAGGCTCGAAGAGCTAAATATGTACACATTGAAAGAGAGAAGGGACCGGGGGGACATGATAGAGGTCTTCAGGAACATGAATGGGGGTAAATAGGGGAGGAACAGTCAGGGTGCTTCAAAGGAAGGAGGAGGGGGCCACTAGAGGGCATGGGTGGAAGCTGGAGGGGGGAAGATTCAGGGGAGAAAGGAGTAGGTGCTACTTCACTAAGAGGGTGGTGGAGCCATGGAATGTGCTGCCTAGGGGGCTGGTGGAGGCAGAGACAGTGGAGGGGTTCAAGAGGGGGTGAGACAGGTACAGGGGAAGGGTTCTGGAAGCAAAATCCAATGCAGTTAGAATATCCAGAACTGGGAAGGGAGAAGCCAGAGAAGGCGAGAGGGGCAGCAAATGAGCAGATGTGAAAGACCGTTAGACCTATTCTGTTGGCATTTTAGTATGTTAGTAACACACTCATTTTATGGACTTTCGTCACCAAATTTTCAACATAGGCATTTTAGGACCTCTGCTCATGAACAGTGTCACTGTGATTTTCTTAATGTGTCCCGAACATAGATTTCCCACAGCGACCGTGCAATTCTGTGCCGGAACTGCGAAAACCCATTTCGGCCAGGATGTGAAAAATGACAGCTGTACTGTTCATAAGGAGGTGCAGAAAAATGGCAAAGTTGAAAATCTGGAGTAAAGATATTACAAATTAGTGAAGTTATGAGTGTGCATAGCAAGTGTGCAGTGCACGCTAGTAAAACAGTAATTTTTTTGATTTTTCACACCAAATTTGCAACATAGACTTTTTGAGAGCATAGTTCATGAACACTGGCACTGTTTGTTTAATCAGTCCCGAAAGGTGATTCTGCGAAGTGACCATGAAATCACCTTTCAAGACTGATTAACTCCATGACAGTGGCTGAATTCATGAGGAGGGGGCCCAATAACCCCATGTAGAAAATTTGGTGCCAAAATTCCTCTGAATACCCGAGATAGGCACCAAAGTTGAAAAAAATATATTTATGCCATTTTACAGCTTACCGGCATTTCCTCAGTTCGCAGTCAGCTTTGAAGAGTGCACACGTGTTCCTGGTCCACCGAAGATCGTTGCGCTGGGATCCGGAGGTAAGTATCGGGTGAGGGGGTGTGGGGAGGTGGAGTCGCAGGGTGGGGTACGGGCTGCGTGAGGCACTGGACTCAATGAGGGACTGTTTTCTGCTTTGCAGGTACAAAGAAAAACTATCGTGGGATGCTTTTTCTTTTAGAGGGTCATTTTGCATGCTGGGGTGGGCAACCAGTGTGCCACCCCAGTGATTTTTTGGGGGGTTGTAGCTGACAGGGGATCGGGCACCCCCGTCGGTGCATGGCGGGCAAGAGCCGAGGGGAACTGGCACCCCTTCAGCACAAACTGATCATTTGGGAAGGCCACCATGCCAATGGGGAGTGGGCTTCCCCATTGGCAAATTACACAGTGGGAATGAAGCTGATGGGGATTGGGCCCCCATCAGCAAAACAATTTTCTTGAGGGCACATGATGCCGAGGGAGATTGTGCTCCCCCTCGGCATGGGGGAGGTAATATTGTTTATGAACATGGAGGCGGCTTGCCACCGCATTCACAAATAATATTAAAATAGGCAACGTTCCACCCAGCATTGATGAGTCACTCCCTCATTGCAGTGGAATGGCTGATGTAGCAATGATGAGGCAGTCCTTGATTGCTGTGGTGAGAATGTTTCAACTTGAGAGTCCACTTCATGAACACTGGCACTGTTGTTTATTTAATCAAGTCCCGAAAGGTGATTCCGTGCAGTGACCGTGAAATCACCTTTCAAGACAGATTAACTCCATGACAGTGGCTGAATTCACGAGGAGGGAGCCCAATAACCCCATGTTGAAAATATGGTGCCAAAATTCCTCAGAACACCCGAGATATGCACCAAAGTTGAAAAAACACATTGAGACACATTAAGAACATCACAGGCATCTGGCTAGACCAGCACCTAGATTTCACCTCTCACATCAACTCCTTACACAAGAGGCTGCTCCCCAAACTTGGTGCACTATTCTGAAACAAAAGCAGCCTCCCCACACAAACAAGGCACGCCATTGTCCAAACAATGATTCTTCCCATACTCGACTACGGTGACGTAGTATACACTATCGCCCCCACGTCCACCCTGGCCAGCCTAGATACCCTGTTCCACTCTTTCTGTCATTTCATCCTTGACTGCCCGCAATCCACACACCATTGCAACCTGTACAGCTCCCTAACCCTGCTGTTCCTCCATGATCGCAGACTAATTAACTGTGCTAGGTTCGCTGCCAAATATTGCTCCCTCTCCCTCCCCCCCCACCTGTCCTCTACCCTCTCCCAAAACCTCCACCTGTGTAGTCCCTCAGGAGCTGGACCCCAGACTACTACATGTCCCGTTTGTGTGCACAACCAAAGGCCAGGCTGCCTTTAACTACTGAATCCCACAGATTTGGAATGCCCTACCTTCCCCCATAAGACACGCACCAAATCCCTACCATCACAACCTACTGCTCAGAGTGCATTTCTCCTCCAGCTGTTCTTGTTTCAACTAACAATTTTTAGTATTATGTTGTTGTAGTCTAAATGTATATGAAATGTACATTACCCTCCAGTTCTTTACACTGTATGTATCTACCCCTGTCTGTAACTTTCTGTTAAATGTTTATAGGTGTAAGTCTTTGCTTTCCCATATTGTACTGCACATGTATTAATTTCATGTTATGCATTGGATCTCGGCACCCAGGTCGCATCTGGAATCGAGCATGTTGCTAAGTATGCCTTCCTGGTAAATCTTGTAAATAAATAAATAAATAAACTTGGTGACACTTTTGGAGACCAGTGTCATCAGCACACTGTGCCTCCATTGGTCCTCCAGTGCCAAGCCCCTAAGCCTAATGCCTCAGTTGGCTGCTACAGTGCCATGCTTCCACTACCCGCTTCCCTCCCAAGCTGCCACATAATGTTTCTTGCACATGCGTGCAAGCAAACATAAAAATTAGATGGTAACTCACTTGAAAAAATTCAAAGAAAGTTCACAAAACCTATTTCAGGGCTTAAAATGGTAACATACAAAAATAGACTGAAAACTTTAAACCTGATGTCACTCTTCACCAGCCGTCTTAGAGGTGACCTTATGTTTCTTTATGAAATAATTCAGGACCCTTACCTTATTTTTGAATTGGGCTTGACTTTAACAATTATTCAGATGATATTAGAGGTTATCCATTACAATTAGTAGGGAAACCATGAACCATACCAGTCGAAAATATTTTTTTACTCTTAGAACTATCGGACCTTGGAATAAATTACCCTTGAATGTTGTTATTAGTGAAACTAAGAGCATCTTTAAATATCGACTTGATAAATTAATAAATACAGATTATAATCTTTCTTATTACTCTCTGTCTTTGTATAAGAATGTTATGGGCTCTGGCCTCCTTGCTCTTTAACTCACCTTAGTATGAACCTTAGTATAATTTGGCTCTGTTTTTTATGAAAAGACAGGATAGTCCCAAGATTAGGTATTTTATGAAAAAGTGTTCTGTAGAATGTTAGTGACACTACGTTGATGTCTTTCAGACAGAATGTCAATATCGCGTGACTTCCTTGGGACTTTGCAGTCTTGCAGAATTTATGGAGCACTGGACAGAAAGGGATCTGCTCTCTGGAGCTGCTGCAGTTTTGTTGAAGCAAGCTTACCCAAATATTGCTAAAAATTTGCCTATTCTTGCATCCTTTCACTGTAGGCATGTACAGCAGTTTAAGCATCAGGCAACTCGATAGTGTTATGTTACTAGATTTTTGTCCTTTGCAGTCTGATTTAATAGGTTGTATACTGTAGTGTTGATGAGGAGAAAGTGTGTGCAGAGTCCAGCACACTCACAGTAGCAGCTATCATCCAGAGAAAAATGCAGAAATTAAGACTTTGAAAGGACTTTAGTGTGGTTTGATTTCTCATTATTTTGCAGTCTGTGTATTGCAGTGCTTGCTATCGTCCTCATTTGTATTGTTTTATGAGGATATGAGGGTGGTAGAGCTGTCTAGCAAAGTAGTAGCGATCATAAGAGATAAGTACACTCTGTGGTGCTGAGGGTATTTAAATGTATTTTTTTTTGCAGCCTGGTGAGTGGGAGAAATATTTTTAGTATGTGCTCACTGTTGCAACAAAATACATTTGATTCTTTTTTTCATTTTTTAATATACATTTATTAGATTTTTTTAGGCAAAATTTACCAACATATTCCCACAGAGGTATTGCATTACTACAGTTACCAAACAATTAATTTCTCTTACAAAGGATTCATGCCTAGAGATTTTGTAAAGTTTTAATTTGCAGGCAAAATTTAGACAAAGTCACCAAATTCCCCTCTGCAGATCATTTTGCAAAGTTTTTCAGTTTAATAAGAAATTTGACATTGGTAACTTCGCCTTACAGCTTCACCTGTGACTTCTCTTTGGGGTACCCAAAGACGAAGTTGGGTCAAAATGCTCCAACTGCTCTTTTGTTATTTTATAGGCATAACTCAAGCAAATTCTGTCAAGTTTGTCTGACATTTGGTATGGTTGTAGTCCAAGAGAAGGTGCATATTACATGAATTTGTGATAATTATCAGATTTAAACTGGAATCGGCATCATGGTCAAGTTGGGAAGTGATTTTTGTGGTATTGTGTATACTCCATGAATTCTTTAGGGGTATTACAGTTTGTGTTAGTAGTGTAGTACACATTGAGACTCTTGTTTGTATGTATAGAGTGTCCCTTAACTCCAAAGACCAGTGAAGTTATGACTTATTAAAGTTGCAGTGTTATCCTATGGGACATTTGGGTTTGGGTTAAGGTTAGTTTGGTCACTTGTAACCTATAGTATACAATAAACATTTCCCCTGGGACAAGCAGAGGACCCACATGAGTACTGGGGGCCAGAAGACCCGTCTCATGGCAAATCACCAGGCTGGGTAGGCGAAAAAACAGAGGAAAGTGGTGAATGGAGGTGGTGGAGGTGGTAGTCCATCCATGCCAGCAGCCACTCATGGAGGGCATAAGGGAACTGTCATGGTAGGATGACATGCATACCCTGTGAAAGCAGCAGCATACTCTGTTGAAGTTTAAGCTCCCCTTGAACTAGCATCACTATGCACACTCACCTGCAACAGAAATGTTCCTGTACTTGTTGCGGGTTATAGGCTACATTTTCAACCTACCACTGCTCCTTGTACACCCATTTCAACCACAGCTTAATATGTCACCATTGCATTCTTTTTTGATTATTTACTTTACCCATGGCTGCTACAGCAATTTACCTTGATTGTTCATGACTCTTGCTATTTCCCCAGAGTGTACCCGATCTCTTGTATTCCATCTGCTGTCTTTTGACTTGTTTTTCTGTATATTGTATTTTATATGGATACATAGATATTGACAGCAGATATGGACCTTCAGGCCCACATAGTCTGCCCAGGTGTATTACCTATCTGTTTACTTGTTTACTTTCATTTGTTTATTTTTTACCTATATGTTTACTTGTAACATGTTTCTCCCTTTACTCCTTCCCCGGGTTGCACCTGGAAATGAGCCTTGGCTCAGTGTGCCCTTCCTGGTAACAAAGTTTTTAAAGTTTTTAAATAAATAAATCACCAGTAATACCCACACTAACACCGTTTTTTTTTTTACACAAACAATACACAGCAGGGATTTGGGGAATAAAGGTGAACACACGAGACACAACAACTCAGGTAATCCTAACAACATTACTATGCACATGAAAAACCACTAATTTCACTCAACAAACAAAACTGAAATCACTATAGATAATCTACAGTGACAAAAATAATTCAGTTAAACAAAACCTAACTGTTCTACAGAACTAAAATTACAAACAAAGAAAACAGGAAAAAATCACACAGAACACTGTCTTCAACAGCACTAGTACTGTTAGGACAGAAAAGGCTGCTTGACTTGCCTTCTTTCTGGAAGTTACTGCAGCTAAGCTACCCTCCCCCAACAGTACTGCTTCAACACAAAATGCAGAAAACAAATTTACAACTTTAAACTAACTAAATCACATAAAATACCACAAATAATTGGTGATCTAGAGGCACAAGGCACAACACACACTAAATGGAGTGATTTGTTGGAAAAGATTGCCTGTTTCAAATGCTTTCCCATAGTTTTTAGGCATAAAGTTACAGAGCACACTTAACACCAATTATCTCATCCTCACATTGCAATGAATTCAGCCTACACATCACAATACAGCTCATTGCAGAACCATGTGACCTCCAATCCCATGGATCCTTGCAAACTTTGCCTTATAGCCAAAATCTGCAGATGAAGTGCACAATTTTTACCATTCACAAAGTTCTCCTTTAAGGTGAAGTAGAATTTTACCTTACAGGAGAATTTCACAAATTTGGTACAAGTCATGAATTTGAGATGAGAGAATCACAATATGAACTGCATCTACTTTATTCTTAAAGTGGATCATCCACCTTGAAGTTCTGATGCTGAGCTCACCCACCCTCCACTATGTCTTGTTTGGCAATTGAGAATTCAACGTCTCACTACACAAGATGTGGAGTCAGACCAGGAAGATGGTGAAGATATGGTGAAACTGACCCCTGACCCCTCCAGGGGTCATCTCTATCTCACCACTGCTTACATTCCCCCTAAAAACCAAACCCTGGCACTGATTTCGCTAACTGATCATCTCTCAACCCTACCTCGCTCTGCTGACCAAATCCTTGTGGGTGACTTGAATGTGAACTGGCTCAGTTTGTCCATGGACACCACCCGTGGCTCTTTCGCAGCCATAGACATGTCCCAACTAGTTTCCCAACCCACAAGAGTTAACAGAAGGAAAGGTACCTGCATCCTACTAGATGTGGTCATCACCAACCGCCCTCAACAAATCCATGATACCCAGGTCCTTCCTGACTCTCTTACTGATCACTCCCCTGTCCTTTTCCGTTGGGCGACCCCTACACCCAAACCCATGGCCCCTCCCACTCTACGTCGGCGCCTCAGACCAGGTGGACTAAAAGGCCTTAAGCAACTTCTTGCACAAATTAGCTGGTCTCCCATACACCTTGCCCCGGATAGAGATACTGCCCTTACCTTCTTCTCCCAAACCTTCAACAAAGCCTGTGACATTTTCGCCCCCATTACAGCAGTCTGAACCAAAGTTCATAATGCCCCCTTGGTTACCCCATCCCTGCTGCAACTGCTCAAACACAGGGATAATCTTTGGCACCTGGCATCTGAAACAGGCCATTCAGCGGACAGACAGGCTTACAATACTGCAAGAAACAAACGCACATGGGCCATCAGGAAAGCAAAAGCCGATCACTATCTGGCCGCGCTTACCTCCTCCTGGGGGAATGCGAGAACTTTCTGGGACAACATTAAACAACTAAATTGGAGCATGCGCTCCCTAACCCCCTCTCAGATCACCATTTATGGCACTATCTCCACTGACCCTACCCGCATAGCCAACTTCCTCAACTCATCCTTCACAGACCTAAGTTCGGTCCTCCCTAAAGACTTCTTTGACCCCCCCTTCCTCCCTACCTGCCCCAGTCATTCAATATCCTAGTTTCCACTTATGCAAGGTAACTCCCCAGGAGGTCAGGCCACACCTGCTTAAAGCTCTAAAGAGCAATAATACTGGCAGTGACTCCCTGGACCCCAGTATCCTCAGCTGGGTTCTGGATCCAGTCCTTACCCCACTAACTAGCTTACTCAATAAGTCCCTCTGCCTGGGGCAATTCTGTTCTGCCTGGAAAACTGCCACAGTTACGCCCATACACAAAGAGGTGACAGGTACACAGCCGGAAATTACAGGCCAATCTCCATCCTCCCACCCCTCTCCAAAGCCCTAGAAAAACTGGTGGCTACCCAGATTACAGACTACCTGACCAAATACAACATCCTTTGCCATGAACAACACGGTTTGCCTGCAGGTCACAGTACCAGCACTGCCCTTATTGAGTTTTCTAATTTTCTGCATTCCCTCCTGGACTCTGGCTCACTAGCGGGGGCAGTGTTTATTGACCTCTCAAAGGCCTTTGACACTGTCTCCCACCCCCTCCTACTGGATGCCTTCAGCCGCACCAGCTTTGCCACTAGCCTGGTCTCCTGGTGCTCCAGCTACTTGTCTGACCGCTCACAGCATGTTAAAATTAATGGGACCCTCTCCAATACATGTCCTATCCGATCGGGTGTCCCCCAGTGTTCCATCCTTGGTCCTCTTCTCTTCTCACTCTACCTCAACACCATGCCCAAAGCTTGCACTGGTAAAATCCTGCTGTATGCAGATGATGCCATCATCTTCGCCACCCACCGTAACACCATCTCCCTTCAAGACACCTTGCAGCTAGCCTTCAATGATGCTGACGCCTGGTACAGAGAGCACAGACTTATAATCAATCTAAAAAAAAAACAAAACCATGCTCTTTGCCCATCCCCAAAACAAATCCAGTAATTTCCCACTCCGCATCCTCCTTGGCTCTAAGCATCCCCTCAATCAAGTACACTTGAACAAGTACCTCGGGGTCTCCTTTGACTCAGCCCTCACATTCCACAACCACATTGATACTCTAGCCTCAGCTACAAATGTGTGGCTAAGTATCCTTTACCACTACAAGCACTGCCTCCCCCCTGATGCCCTCCTTCTAGCAGTCACCTCCTCAATAATGTCCCTTGTGGACTATGGCCCGCCAGTCTATGGTGCCGTAGACATGATCGCCCTCAATAAAATCCGACTCACCCTGAGTAAGGCCTGTAGATTAGTTACAGGAGTCCCTAGGCTCACTCATACCTGCCAGCTATATGACGAGGCTAGGCTACTAAGCCTGGACAAACGGCTCAGGTACCACACCTGCCTCACAAAGAAAAAAAATACTCCTTGGACTATCCCTGCCCAGACTGACAGACTCTATCCACCCTGCACAACCCTTAGTCCAAACTCATACCTCCTCTAAGACCACCCTGCTAGTCCCTAGGACCAGGACTACTCATGGTCAAAGGTCCTTCTGTTACAGAGCTCCCTCCTGGTACAATACTCTCCCCTCCTCCATCTCTGATACCCCTCCAATCTCCCACTTCAAAACCGTTCTTCAGAGTCAGCTATTTAACATGCGTAGCTGTGCCTGTCCATAGGTGATCTAGCTCACCTTCGCTTACAAAACTCCCTGAGTGGCTCCTACACAAAACTAACTGACAAAACTCTCTAACTGGTTCCCCGCCCAAACTTATCATCAACCATGCCCGTAGCCACCTGTATTATTTACGTCTTGCTGTCTCCACTCAAGACTACTTGTCTGCACTACCAATGTATGCTTTATCTCTCAATCTGTACCCAATTACTGTACTAGCTTGTGAATACCAAACCTGTAACACTCATATTGTAACAAAGAAATAACTGCATATATCTACCAAGGCTGTAACCGCAATGATGTAAAAACTGTAACTGCAATGATGTAACTAAATGTTGTACTGTATGTGTCCTCTTTGTGATGAGGTACCTTTGGAAACGAGCCTCTGGCTCAAAGGTTGTAAACCGATGTACAAATAAATAAATAAATAAATAAATAAATAAATAAATAAGTGAGATATACATGATGTTCACTATTAAGAATTCCCTAAGCTCCTTCAGCTGATAGCAAGTCCAAAATAATGGCAAGCATGAGAATAAAGTTTTGTATTCAATAATGGCTTCAGCCTTAGAATTTAACAAAATGGAAAGGAAGACACCTTTGTTGTCATTCTTTGTTGCAGTATCATAAGAGTATGGACAAATGAACATTTGTTCTGTAGAGCAAAGAGTATGTTTACATTCACATGCAAGCATGGACAAACAGCTTTATGCTTTTTCAATTTTTGTGAAATGAAAACAAATTTAGTTTCAGTTTATTTTTTATACTTTAAAGGCATGTGAGCAAAATTACCCATTTTCACAAGTGTCCAGTTGTACACAGAAAATCCAAAACATTACAAAGGTATACATGATGAAACTGTACAGAAAGGGTGAAGAAAATAAACACTGAGGAATATACAAAGTGGCATCATCTATATATATATATATATATATATATATATATATATATATATATATACACACACAAAACAATCATAGTTGGTAGTAATTGCAGGGTGTAAGCAAAAACGTACATGTCAATCATAGATGGGAGCATTTGCAAGATTGAGTACTTGACAGGTAACCCTTTAAGTTGTTCTTGAATGAAGCCAGTGAGGGACATTTCACAAGGGGTGGGGGCAGGTTATTAAACAGTTTCACACCCTTGTAAGAGAGGGGGTGCTAAACTTGAGTAGAACAACAAAAGGGAAAGGAGAAGGAGAGGGAGGAGGACTATCTAGTGGACCTTGTGTGAGCAGACCTAGGGAAAATGGAGACAATGCTGCATGGTAAATATCCCTGTAAGAGTTTGTGGAAAAAGGTCAGGATTTTGCTGTCCAGCCTGTCCTCTAATGGAGACCAGTTGGCTGTTTGCAATGGTCACAGTGGTGGGTCAGTCTTGGAAGGCCAGTGGCTAACCTGATGAAGTTGTGATAGGTGATCCTTAGCCTACTGAAATTTTTTATTGTGAGAAGGAAGGTTAGTAGAACAAAAAATCATAGTCAAAGATAGGGAACCAGAAGCAATTGACAAGAAGGGCCATGGAATTTGGGATTAGAAATGATGCGACTCTATAGAGCATGCCTAGCCTTTGGTGTGCTTTCTTAATAGGCTGATCAATGTGAAGTTCGACTGTAAAGTGACAGTCTATGAGGAGGCTAAAGTATTTGAACTCTGAGACTCTTTTTTGCCATCATTATCCTGGAGGGTGAAATTGAACACAGCAGTTTTTCTGGACCCTGAGAAAACCATTGACTTGTTTTTTTTACAGTTTAGGACCAGTCCTCTGGAAGAGAACCAGGAGTGGAGCTGGTAGAAATCACGCTGGAGTTTTTTGAGGAAGATAGCAGGATTCTTTTCTTTGCAGAATAGTGTTGCATCATCTGCATAAAGGATGATTTCTGAGTGCCTGCATATCTTGGGGAAGGAGTTGACCACAACAGAGAAGAGGAGGGGTCCCATAATGGAACCCTGACAAACATCATATTTAATGGGGCAGGAGTCAGAGAGAACACCTTCGATCACAGTTTTGTGAGATATGTGGTAACAGTAGTCTGAGAATCAGTTAACAACATCACCTGAGAAATTGCTAGGTCCACAAACACTGAGCCAGACAAATTAAAATGTTGATCTTTGAACGTAAGTAGCGCCAGCAGCATGTTCAAGAGCTCTGTGTTCTGAACTATTGCAGCACACTACATTTGCATTGTGACATCCCCTAAGTCCAGATGAACATTTATCTGGTTCTAAGGCAGTAAGATAAACTATTTTATCTGTAAGAGATAACGCTCACACCTTTTGTATAAATAGTTATTTTGGACCTTACCTGTATATACTTAGCTATCTTTGAGTTGCTATGGATAGGGAATGTAAGTGCCCTGTTTGCTAATTCTGTGCCTGCTAATCCCTGTTGCAGTGATCACTACTGGAGGAGCAAAGCAACGTTTTGTTTTGTTGAATTTTCTTACCCCAATAGTTATCAGCACACACAGGCCTTCATTTTTTTCTTTTAATAAAATGTTTTTTGTTTTTTTTAATTGAACAAATATATGCTATGAGTACTGTGCAATACCACTGTATCATAAAGCTCCAGCGAAGGCACTACAGTCTAGTGATTACAATGCTAAATATTTTAATAGGTGATCTATGGTTCACAAAGCCATAGTCGCACTGTGTGACCTTGAGTGTGTCACTTAACTTTCGTGTGCCCCGTTGCTCACAGTTATACCATCTGACCCTCTGGATAACAGAATGATGCATCTCGTTTGGGCTGTCATGGATTGATAGCTAGATACTGTGGCTAGACAGAGAGATACCACAGATAGATGCAGGCAGACAAATGAAAAAATAGGTTGGCAGATGGACAGGTGCATGGAGAAAGAGATGGGAAGACAGATATCAAACAGGCAGATAGATAGATAGACAGTCAGACAAACAGACAGATAGATAGATAGATAGATAGATAGATAGATAGATAGATAGACCAAATAAAAAATAATTGTATTTCCATCACTACTAGATGTTTACAAACTATAAAACCACATTAAGTTACACATGTGCAAAGCACTAGGTCTATACTCGCTGATGGTGTAGCAGCGCTTGAGTAAGGAGAGGCAGGAGACAAACTCAGTGAATGGAAACAGGTTTACTGGGTGTAAAGCACCAAAGAGGACAAGCAGTGTACAACGGGATTTTCTGTAACTCGGTACTCCATACCTTTATAATAATCCTTATGCTCAATTCCTATACTCTAAGACAGTCTTGTTACTCTATACTCTATAATAATCCTTATACTCTATGATTGTCTTATTATTCTATACTCTATACTAATCCTTATACTCTATGATTGTCTTATTACTCTATACTTCATAATAATCCTTATGTTATTTCATCACATTAGTACAGCATGTCAAGCAGAGACCAAAAGGACACAGAGTCCTTCACAGGCCGAGAGTGGTGGCCACCAGTACACTTTGTTGGCCAGCTTTGGTTGAATTGGAAGAACTGAAGGGTGGAGAACTAAAACAAACAAGAACCCAAGCAATGGTAAGCCTCCTAGCTGAAGTAGGGCTCCAGGGGAACTGAGCTGTGGAGAAACTGAACCGTACAATGCAAGGCAGATGTAGGGCCTCCTGGCCAGTGGACAATACCAGAGAAATGAAACATGGATGCAGGCAACTGATTGAAGACTCCTTGGCCACAGCTGGACCACAGGGAAACTCTGAATGCAGACAATTGGACTGAAGCTGGACCCCAAGGAAAACACAGGATGCCGACAACTGATTGAAGACTCTTGGGCTGAAGCTGGACCCCAGGGAAACAAGACATGGATGCAGACAACTAACTGAAGACTTCTGGATACTTGCAGCCAAAGCCCCACCCCCCCTTTTTTGATGGATCCCTACCAGAAAACCGGGCAGTTCCCTGCACTATCTAAAACTGTTAGGGAGGGGAATGGCCTGTAGCTTTGGAAGTGAAACTGGTGACAGGGAGTTATCTGCGCTATACTTATGCTGGCGACGAGCCTCAACCTGTTGGAAGAAGGATGATGGTGTCAGTCTCTAGTTGGTCACTGCTGTCCATGGTCTATAAATCGAATGATAATCAGGTGAAGAAATTAGCATTAGGCTAAGAGATTCTTAGATGAGCCAGCAGTTCAGCGGCGTGCAAGGCAGTTCTTGAAAGGGAAGGCAAGTGCAGGGTTAATCCAATAGTCTGTAGAAACAATCAAACAAATATGATCAGAAAGAGCACTTCGATATATGCAGGGCAAATGCAGAGTTAATCCAACAGTTTCTTGAGATAAAGACAGCTTGAGCAGGAGAAGGCAGTTATACTGTAATATTCAGGCACTGTCTCTGTAAATGTAATATTTTTTTACCAGAAGAGATACACTAAGCTGAAAGCTTGTTTACAGGTGTGACCTGGGAACACAAGTAAGTTAAGTAACTTGTTCAGGGTCACACAGTATTCAAGTGGGGGTTGTGGGATTCAAACCCAGGCCTAGAGGTTTGCAGCTTAGAGCCTTAAACCACTGTGCTATACTGCTATATGCAGTCTCAGTGTCTATAAAATGTTTCACCTTGTCCAAATTTATAGTGTCCCATAGAAGCATTTTCCAGGCAGGGACTTTAGAAGGGAGATGCAATGAGGAAACCTGCCAA
The DNA here is from genome assembly GCA_016271365.2 of Neoceratodus forsteri. Lineage (NCBI taxonomy): Eukaryota > Metazoa > Chordata > Ceratodontiformes > Ceratodontidae > Neoceratodus > Neoceratodus forsteri. Next base: position 626,979,328 of record JADMNL010000022.1, on the reverse strand, counting down.
ATGCTAGGGGCTAGCTATATGGGGAACCTGGGGTATAACCCCCTTCCCACAGGTATTTAGCCCCAAAGGCACCTAACGGGAGGATTACCCTAAGGCTAAGGGTAATCTGACTAGCTAAAACACTAAGGGTCCCTTCCTGAGTGTCCCTCCCCAACTTAGGGTTTATGGGGAAGTTACAGGGGCTACTAACCCTTGGCTTGGACTGAGGTTACTATGCTGCTAGGGTGGATAACTGCCTGGCCCACTCCCCTTCCCACTGGCTACAGCTAAGAACAGAGTGCACTTCTGAAAAACAGGATAGCGCTCTTTTAATATTTGCTTGGCTTGTCTACTGGTGGCCACTTGGCTACTGGCCATCTTACTCCTCTCTGGGGCACTATTCCTTTATCTGGGACTTGCTTTTCCCCACTGGCCCATTTGGAGCTGGATAAATTGCAGAAATGAATCTAGAAAACCTTTGGGCTACTTGGCCCCTAACACACTGGCACAACTGGCTAATGTGACTATCACTTAAGCTGGGGCCCTTCTTGCCCTGACTGGCCCTTTTATTTATTATCTCAAATAAACTGTAGCTTTTGGCCTTACTAGACCTGTCTGGTAGCCCATCTGGCTAAATGGCCTACATTCTGGGGCTTTGCCCTGCCCCTAGTAACAGCTTCCTCATTAGCTTTAATTATTTAATTGATCAATGCAATTCTGGGCCATCTTTCCCTAGCTCCACCTCTCAGGAGCTTAATTTACATAAATCCCCGCCCCTCTCCCTTTTGCTCTAAGCTGGAGCTTATTTAAATAAATGTAAATATCCCTGCCTTCAGGCAGTTCCTTCCTAGGGGGCCTCACCTTGCCCCAGTCATGACTATCCCTCTGAGTGCCCTTCAGCATGAAATAAACTTTTTATTAATTATTTAAGCATTCCTGGTGGTCAGCACTTGCCAACTAGTGCTGCCACTGACTCACAACCCCGACTGAGGGAGAAGCTACTGAAGGGGTAAGGAGGTGGAGGGAGGAGATGCTGCTGCTGGTGAGGGCAGTGGAGAGGGCAGGCAGTAGGAGAGGAGCCTATGGGGTTTTGCAGTAGCCTGATGCTCTCTTTTTCTTGGCTGGCCTGATGCTGACTTGACCGAGGATGTGGCCCCACTTGTGAGCACCACCGACAAGAGACCAGACTTTAATTTAAAAAAAAAATTAAATGAACGGGGCAACTGAGCCCAACCACAGTCGACGGCTACTGAAGGGGCCCTGCCGGAACACTGGAGCTGCCGTAACAATGCTGGACTCGCTGGACTGACAAGCAGGGAGAAGAGGACTACAGGTACTTTATAACCTTTTACTTTTACCTCTCTGTGTCCTCTCTCTTCCCCTTTTTGCTGCAATAACTTTGTTTACTTTGTCGGGGTGACTGAGAGTGCTTTCTCGACCGTCACAGCTGCTGGCAGACCACACCATTTGAAAATGGCCATTACTGGCCACTTCAGGATCCTCCTTGACATTTGGGATGCTGAGTCCCTAGCATCCAAGGAGGCAAGCAGCTACTCCATGTGAGGAGAGCTCTGGAATGGCACTAGCTCATGCCAGGGCTGGGCAGGCTGCAGAGAAAAAAAAATTAAACTGCAAGTTGCAGTTTGCTTTTTGTAAGGGGCTCCTGCACTAAATTTGGCCCCCACCACTTGCCACCTAGCCTACTGGGGCACCTGGACACTTGGGACCTGGGGAGACTGGGGACTAACTGGGGAACACTGGGGACCCCCTAACATTTTAGCCCCAACACTGGGGCATTCCACAAGCAAAGAAACTGTGTGAACAGTTTTCCCCAGGTCTGAAATTAATATTAGTATAACACAGGAAATCCATATATAAAACATATGTCACCGTGCTGCAGCAAATAGTAGAAATCTCAAAACTGTCTCTCAGGTCATAATACACAAAATAAGGAACCATTCACAGCAAGACTATTATTACATCAAGGGATGAGATGACATCATTGACCTTGAAACAAAGCTCAAGAAGTCTCTGTGATGTCATCTCTCCCCAAGATTTAAACATCAGACATGTCGCACATGGGTACACATATATTATTTTGTAAAGTATGTGTTTGCTTTAATTCATTTACTCTACCATTTTTCCTGTGTCTTGAACTGTGGTTAAACTAAACAGAATACAGCAAGTAACATGATAAGACTAACAAGCATTTGTCAATGCCGAATGTTGTCGCACTGTCATTGGCAGTGGGAGTGGTGTAGCTAGAGATGCATAGTGTTGTGATTTTGTGAATGTGTCTCAAAAGGTGATTTTGCACAGCGAGCATGCCATTGTGTGCCACAGCTGCGAGAACATGTTTTGGGCAGGCTGTGAAAAATGGCAGCTGGACTGTTGATAAGGAGATGTGCACAAATGGCAGTGGTGAAAATGTGGCATGAAAATATTGTAGATTGACAAAGTTACAAGGGTGCATAGAAACTGCACAATGCACACACTTGCAGCACATTCACTATATGGAGTTTCGGTACCAAATTTTCAACATAGGCATTTTAGGACCTCTACTCATAAATAGTGTCACCGTCATTTCCTCAAACTGTCCCAAAAACTGATTTCGCACAACAGCCGTGCAATTCTGTGCCGGACGTGCGAAAACACATTTCAGGCAGCTACATGGAAAAATGCCAGTGATGAGCAGCTGGAGTGAAAGCATTACAAATTTATAAAGTCATGAGCGTGCGTGCGAACTGTGCAATGCACACTCATAAAACACTCATTTTATTGACCTTTGTTCCCAAATTTTCAACATAGGCATTTTAGGACATCTGCTAGTGAACAGTGTCACTGTCATTTTCATCATGTGTCTCAAACACGGGGCTTTCCACAGCGACTGCGCTATTCTGCACTGGAACTGCGAAAACAGATTTTGGTCAGGATGTGAAAAATAACAGCTGTACTGTTCATTAGGAGGTGCAGAACAATGGCACTGTTGAAAATCTGGAGTGAAAATATTAGAAGTTTGTGAACGTACAAGCGTGTGTGCAAACTGTACAACACACACCCGTAACACAATCATTTTATGGAGTATTGTCACCAAATTTTCAACACAGGCATTTTAGGACCTCTGCTCATGAACATTGTCACTGTCATTTTTGTAATGTGTCCCGAACACTGATTTTGCAGAGCGAATGCACTATTCTGCACCGAAAGTGTGAAAACACATTTCGGCAAGGATGTGAAAAATGACAGCTGTACAGTCCACAAGAAGGTGCAGTAAAATGCCAAATTTGAGAATCTGGCGTGAAAATATTGCGAATGTGCGAAGTTATGAGTGTGTGTTGCACAGTTGCTATGAACCTCGTAAAACAGTCATTTTTATGGAGTATTGTCACCAAATTTTCAACACAGGCATTTTAGGACCTCTGCTCATGAACAGTATCACTGTCATTTTCGTAATGTGTCCAGAACACTGATTTTGCACGCTCGTAAAACAGTCATATTTTGGATTTTTCCCACCAAATTTGCAACATAGGGTTTTTGAGAGTCCCCCCCCCCCCTCCATGAACAGTGGCACTGTCATTTCCTTACGCGGTCCCAAAAGGTGATTCCGCGCAGTGACTGTGAAATCACCTTTCAGGACCCAATAACACCATGACAGTGCAAGAATTCATAGGAAGGGGTCCCAAAAACCCCATGTTGAAGATTTGGGGCTAAAATTTGCAAAAATACCTGAGATATGTACTAAAGTTGAAAAAACCCTATCTATCCCGTTGTACAGCTTACCGGCATTTCCTCAGTTCGTGGTCGGCTTTGAAGAGTGCAGATGTGTTCCCAGTCCACCAATGATCATCGCACTGAGCTCTAGAGGTAAGTATGGAGTGGGGGGGTGTAGGGAGGCAGGGTGCACAGTGGGTGAGTGGGTTGGGGGAGGGCCACGGAGACTACAAGGGACCGTTTTCCTTTTACAGGTTGAAAGGGGAAAAAAACATTGGGACAGGTTTTTCTTGGAGATTTGGCACACCTAGGTGGGCTCCCAGCATGCCACCTAACTGTTTGGGGTGGTGGGGTGTCTGTAGCTGATGGGGATTTGGCACCCTCGTCGGCAAACAATACGGGGGACAGAATTTTTGCCGACAGGGATTGGGCACCCTGTTGGCACTCAAAGAAGGGGGGGCACAGAGCTGAGGGGAGATTGGGCACCCCCTCGGCATTAAACAATTGTGGGGGTTATTTCTGCTGACAGGGAGTGGGCTCCCTCATCAGTACACAAGGAAAGGAGGGGTGGGTTAAGAGCCGAGGGGGATTGGGCACCTCCTCTGCATTAAACCATTGGGGGGTGCTTTATGCTGACGAGGAGTGGGCTCCCCTGTCGGCACTATCACAGGAGGCAGGGGCAGCCGACAGGGGGATTGGGCACCCCTGAAGTCAGCAGTTCTAAGGCCAGTGTCCCACCATGTACACAATGGCGGCGTGCATGGCAAGAAAAGGACCTCTGCATCTGACAAGTTTGCTCGGATTGCAGCAGACATTTTCTTAGATGTGCTCACCACATTATGTATGCATGGTGTGGCACTGGCATGCATTATGATTGGGGAATGTGAGACTTACCTACTGATGCATGCCCTGCATTCACCCAACAGCAACCTCGCCTCTAAAGCTGTGCTGTCCCATGATGTTGGCTGCACAAGCACGCCAACATAAAAAACATTATCTCATGTTTAAGCACTAGCTAAATGAGCTGCCAACATTTCTAGTAACTAATCGTTTAACAAACAGTTCACTTGGGGTGTGTTCAGGCTTGCTGTTTTTTAATTATGAGGAAACAACAGTGCAGGTAAGCATGTGGAATCTTCATAGACACAAGATTCTATGCTACTGAACCATAGCACAGTGGCATAGCTAAGTAAGCAATAAGGCATGGTGGGGGTGTGCTTGGAACACATTTTACAGCATGTCCAGGGGCGTAATAAGGCACAAGGCTGAAGGTCAAGTGACTTTAGCCACTGGCCATGCAGTAAAATGTGTTCCACACACATCCCAGAGTGCCTTATTGTGCTTATAAAATGGGCTCCTTTTTAAAAAATGTTTTACAGTTGGGAAAAGCATGTTTATATGTAGAAACAAAAGATGTACTTTTGTGCATTTATGATAAAATAGTCCTTCTGCCCTCTACAAATGATGTCATTGATGATGTCATTGCATTGTTGCCTACTTTATTCTTCCTGCTTTTTTTTCTCCATTTTTCCCCACATTCAAGATAGAATGTTTGTCATGGAATGTTCACCATGGAATACATGGATTCAAAATTCTGCTCAGTTCCACTGGCATAATGTTACTCTCCTTACATACTGTACACACACACAACATAGAGGATAATGGATGGGCAACAGTGAACAACAATGCCTGTTGTTCACTTCGAGAGGTTGTCATGACAACCATGCAAACCTCAAGAGCGAAGCTCGAGAGGTTTTCAGTTATCATACGACCTCGAGAAGTGGACAGCAGTGCTGTTGTTCACTGTTGCCTATCCATTATCTTGTATAGTGTATGGGCAAAAGTAAAAAAACAGCTTCAAACTTCCTCCACAGTCGCGCCATGATGTCAGGGACCCCCCGGACCACCCGTGTCCGTGAAAACACTCCACTGCTTCCCGGTCTACAAACATACTGTTTATTTTTACATTTAAAAAAATACTGGTGTCCTGCTGTGTGCCAGCTAAGATTTAAAAAAATCAGCACTTACTGATAGATTAGAACTGCCTCCTGTGCATTCGCTGAACTGCCATGGCCGTTTTACGAACGCCTAAGAACCGCAACTTGCTCATGAGCAAACGCAATAAGAGCTGTTGTACCATTGTTGTGACATACTAACAATAGTACAACAGCTTACTGACATCACAACGATGGTACAACAAGACTAGTAAATGATGGATTTCTGCTAAATACAGCGTTCTGCCATACACTATAAAGACCTCTGCTACAGCCAGTGACTCAATTATCTTACTGTTAGGGCAGGGAGAAGATATTTCCCTGATGAGTAGGTAAAGCTAGAATGGGGGAATTTTCATTGTCAGCAAAGAAACAGTTGTAAAGACAACTATACACAATACTTATTGGCCCAGATATTCAAAAGGGTTGAGCCATGCACAATAGGGTTGCGCCTGCGCAAGTCCGAACTTGCTCCATTCTGCGATATTTAGCAGGAGGCAGTTGCACCACTGAAAACAGGCTGAGCAACAGCGCAATGCAAATGAATGCATGCTGAACTGGGGGGGGGAGGAACCATGCATAAACTGCACAGCCCGATATTCAGCCGGGCTGTGCAGAGTTGTGCAGGCGCAACCCCCAACCTGCGCCTGCACAACTCTCAGCCAAAAAAAAAGGGCTTAAGTCGAGGGCCACCCACAGGTAGCTGCTGCATTGCGGTGCAACACAGCAGCTGCCACCTGTGCCTCTAACCCTCCCTATACCCCCCTGCAGCCCGATCACGGGCAAAACAGTATAAATCCCACCCCCACCCCCCACTGGCCCGATCGCAGGCATAGTTTAATTCCCCCCACCAGCCCGATCACGGGCAGCAATGTCTCCCGAGCGTATCCCTGGTGGTCCAGTGGACCGTAAATCCCGATCGCGGGATGGTATAATGAAAACACCCCCATGAACACATCCCTGGTGGTCAGTGGACCGTAAATCATCGCGGGATGGTATAATGAAAACACCCTCCTCGAACACATCTGGTGGTCAGTGGACCGTAAATCCCGATCGCGGGATGGAGTAAAGAAAACACCCCGAACACATCCCTGGTGCCTAGTATACACCCCACCCACCCACGAAGCCTCACCGCCCCTCCCCCGGCAGCCGGCGAGTCAGCAGCATCCACCCACCTGCGCCCGCCACCCACCGACTGACTGCCGGTGGAGACTACCTGCCATCTGGTGCAGAGCAGAGGCCTACCGGCAGTCAGTCGGTGGGTGGCGGGCGGTGGGTGGATGCTGCTGCCTCACCGCCGCCGGGGAGCGGGGCGGTGAGGCTTGCGGGTGGGTGGGGTGGGGTATACTAGCACCAGGGATGTGTTGGGGTGTTTTCTTTACTCCATCCGGCTGATCGACTTACGCCGTCCACTGGACCACCACAGGGATGTTGGGGGGAGACATTGCTGTCCGTGATCTGGCTGGTGGGGTTATACTATGCCTGGCGATCAGGCTGGTGGGGGAATTAAAATATGCCTGCAATCGGCCAGTGGGGTGGTGGGGGGATTTTACACTATTTTGCCTGCGATCGGGCTGCAGGGGGCGTCGGTCCCTGATGGCTGCTGCCTGGCAGGGCGCCAGGCCCAAGTCCTCGGGGATTGGCACACCTGCATGCTAATGGCATGCAAATGGGGCCATAATCAGATGCAAATGGCCCCCCCCCCGCGCCTTGCATGAATTATGGCCCCATTTGCATGTCACCTTTTGAATATCAGGATTTTGCGCATGGCTCAATGATACTTGCGCCACCGCAAGTTGAATGCTCCACTCTGACCACTTGCAGTGGCACAAGTTACACTGCACCATGCACAGTGGCTGTGGCTGGGGGGTGATATTCAAAGGAGTTGCTCAATAGTGCAACTCCTTTGAATATCACTCCGGCCACACCCCTACACAACTATTTTGTGCAGCTCAAGGGCTTGCACCACAAAATAGCGCAGTTTGAATATCCGGCCCAATGTTTCTAATTTGTGTATGTATGTAAGGAGAATGTGATGATCAGGGAAACAACATTTAATTAATCTCTTTTATTTTGTATTTAAGGTAGTTTTATTTTTAGGGTCCAGTGCAAGTAAATGGGATGCTTTCACAGGGCAAAAAATAATGGCTGCCAGTTGAATTATTAACATTCTGTTAGCGTAATGATTCCAGTGGTGATCAGTGCACATTTGGCAGCACTTTTTATTTTCCATACGTGGAACATAATTGCTAGATGAACAACAGCCAATCAGATTTCAGGATGTTCCCTTACCATTTTATAATGTGGTACAACAGCACTCACTACTATGGTACAACAGCAAGCATCTGGAAGTAAATGGATTTCCATATACAGGAATACTGAACTATGTGTTATAACTGGACTTGTGTAGTGTTGCTAAAGACATAATTACAATAATTTAAATTAGTGTTCTCCATAATATATACACTATACAGCTTGGAAAATAGACAATTTAAAGGATTCAGTTAGATGTACAGAATAGGGATGGGCAGGTCGGCCATGACCCAGTTCTGATTCTGACTCTGACTTTTTCCCAAAAGATTCTGATTTGCTCTGATGAATTGTAGACCTATTTTAGTCTATTTGAGTATGAGAAATGCATCAGTATTATTCTTTTAGATCTGTCTGTTAAAAAATAAATAAAATGTGACCTTCTTTTACAAAAAGATGTTGTGTCTGTATTTTCCTGTTATTTTTCAAGGTCAGCAAGCAGCCAACAGAAACAAAATAAATTGGCTGTTGTATTTGCCAGTCCTGTGTCAGTTACCATATGGCATTCATAGGAAACAGTGGACTGGATTAAAAATACTCTTGAAAATCCCACAGCTGTGGAAAAAGCTCAGAGCACATGAGTTTCCACTTGCAGAACTGCAATTTCTCTTGCAGCCATGGTATTCTCAAAAGTGGAGCGGGTTTACAACCGGCTCCACGATTTACAGCAGCTTACAGGTGGTGTTGTCGTGGAAATTCCCTATGCTGTGTAAAAATGTTACAGCCGGTGGGACCCCTCCATAATATCTTCCCCAGCTGCTGTGGATGTGAATAGTAATCTCTGCAGCTGCAGAGATTTAAGTCTGCAACTAGAGTTGTGGTGTGGTACTTAGTCCTCAAAACATTTGTGAATCCAACTCAATGTTTGCAGGTCATTTGGAGCTTTGCTGTGAAAGAAGGCAGTGTGTCAAACATTAGTCAGAAAGAGATAGAGAGAGAGATACCAATGCATTCAACAGCAGAAATTCAAAAGCAGTGTGCAGATAGACCTTCACTGAGTCTGGCATGCTTTTTGGTGGCAGACAGACAGCACAAGCAGGATATGTGATGTGGCCCTAGCCACCCTTCACACCCTTTTGACTTTTTTATTTGTAATTATTTTGCCTGCCTACTTGGTGTTATAGCAAGCATCATGTGGCCCAACCATCCCACACACTCCTGCCTGATTGGACAGTTATTTTTATCCTTGTGTTTTCTAACTTACTTTTTTCATCTGGTTGATGCCCCAGCATTGTATTTTTTTATAGAGCTTTTGGCCATAACTGCCACCCACTCCTGCAAAAAAAAAAACACATGCCAGTCACCAGCCCTGTCGCAGTCCTTCCCTTCCCCCA